>JADMNL010000038.1:19172500-21672500 GCA_016271365.2 Neoceratodus forsteri | reverse complement strand
GCATTGGCTGAGGGTGAAGCATGCTGAGACTGTATTCACTGGGGAGGGAGTGGTGGCTGCTGACACTCACCTGGCTCCTGGCATTGGCTGAGGGTGAAGCATGCTGAGACTGTATTCACTGGGAGGTGGTGGCTGCTGACACTCACCTGGCTCCTGGCATTGGCTGAGGTGAAGCATGCTGAGACTGTATTCACTGGGAGGAGGGTGGCTGCTGACGCCACCTGACTCCTGGCATTGGCTGAGGGTGAAGCATGCTGAGACTGTATTCACTGGGGAGGGAGTGGTGGCTGCTGACACTCACCAGGCTCCTGGCATAAGCTGAGGGTGAAGCCTGCTGAGACTGTATTCACTGGGGAGGGAGTGGTGACTGCTGACGCTCCCCTGGCTCCTGGCATTGGCTGAGGGTGAAGCATGCTGAGACTGTATTCACTGGGGAGGGAGTGGTGGCTGCTGACACTCACCTTGCTCCTGGCATTGGCTGAGGGGGAGGCATGCTGAGACTGTATTCACTGGGGAGGGAGTGGTGGCTGCTGACGCTCACCTGACTCCTGGCATTGGCTGGGGGGGAAGCATGCTGAGACTGTATTCACTGGGGAGGGAGTGGTGGCTGCTGACACTCACCTGGCTCCTGGCACTGGCTGAGGGAAGCATGCTGAGACTGTATTCACTGGGGAGGGAGTGGTGGCTGCTGACACTCACCTGGCTCCTGGCATTGGCTGAGGCGAAGCATGCAGAGACTGTATTCACTGGGAGGGAGTGGTGGCTGCTGACACCCCTGGCTCCTGGCATTGACTGAGGGTGAAGCATGCTGAGACTGTATTCACTGGGGAGGGAGTGGTGGCTGCTGACACCCCTGGCTCCTGGCATTGGCTGAGGGTGAAGCGTGCTGAGACTGTATTCACTGGGGAGGGAGCGGTGGCTGCTGACACTCACCTGGCTCCTGGCATTGGCTGAGGGTGAAGCGTGCTGAGACTGTATTCACTGGGGGGAGCAGTGGCTGCTGACACTCACCTGGCTCCTGGCGTTGGCTGAGGTGAAGCATGCTGAGACTGTATTCACTGGGGAGGAGTGGTGGCTGCTGACACTCACCTGGCTCCTGGCATTGGCTGAGGGTGAAGCATGCTGAGACTGTATTCACTGGGAGGAGTGGTGGCTGCTGACACTCACCTTGCTCCTGGCATTGGCTGAGGGTGAAGCATGCTGAGACTGTGTTCACTGGGAGGGAGTGGTGGCTGCTGACACTCACCTGGCTCCTGGCATTGGCTGAGGGTGAAGCATGCTGAGACTGTATTCACTGGGGAGGGTGTTGGCTGCTGACACTCACCTGGCTCCTGGCACTGGCTGAGGGTGAAGCCTGCTGAGACTGTATTCACTGGGGGGGAGTGGTGGCTGCTGACACTCACCTGGCTCCTGGCATTGACTGAGGGTGAAGCATGCCGTGACTGTATTCACTGGGGAGGGAGTGGTGGCTGCTGACACTCACCTGGCTCCTGGCATTGGCTGAGGGTGAAGCATGCTGAGACTGTATTCACTGGGGAGGAATTGGTGGCTACTGACTCTCCACGCATGGAAGCATGTATTGAAGCATCCCGGTGGCATTGCACTCTGCTCCTGAAGGAAGAACTCAAGAAAAATCCATAGCTTACTGAGCAGCTGCTGACCCTAACTACCCTTTGCACCCTATCGAGCACCCAGGTCACATTGTCTCAAGTGTGAACCTAAGTCCTGGTGGAAGGCAGGAAAGTGGGGCTGGGGCAGTCGGTGTCTGCAGGGTGGCTTGGACACTGAGAAAAACTTGACCAATTGCAAAAAAAAAAAAAAAAGCCAGATGTGGGTAAATTCAGGGGAGATGTGAGGAAGTACTTCTTCATGGTAAGGGTGGTGGATACCTGGAATAGTCTTCAAGAATAGATGGTGGGTGTGAAAATAGTGGGCATCTCAGAGGAAAATGTTGTGGGGGGGCAGAGATAAAGTAGGGTCTGTAATGACACTATAGGCAGGAGGAAAAAATTGGGACATTGCGTTGGTCAAGTTGTCCTTATTTGTCATAAATTTCATATTTCTGCATTTCTATGTTTAATAAGGAGACTTTGGAAGGTTTAATACCTTTTATTAGATCAACAAGTTTCTTGTACAAAGATGGAACTGTGCACAGGCTTTCAGGGCCTCACAGGTTCCTTCTTCAGGTGAATAACACACCTGAGCGACTTAAGCAGTATTTATATATGCTGTGAAGCAAAGTATAAAAATAATTGAAGAGAATCACAGAAAGGGCAGAATGGTAGGCAGTGTGAAGCTCAGAAGTGAAGAAAGGAATACAGAGCAATAAAGCCCTGAGAGAAGAGTCCGTATAAGGTACAGAGTAATAAAAATAGGATGTGTGAGGAGAAGTAAGGGGGAAGGGTAGCAGTTAATAGGAATAGGTCATGTGAAGAAAGGAATACAGAGCAATAACGTCCTGAGAGAAGAGTCTGTATAAGTTACAAAGTAATAAAAATAGGATGTGTGAGAAGGAGTAAGAGGGTGGGGTAGCAATTAATAGGAACAGGTCATGTGAAGAAAGGAATACAGAGCAATAACGCCCTGAGATAAGTAAGCATTAAGCCACGATGAAGGTGGCATCTAATGCTGGATTAATGCATGGTTGGGAGGGTTGTGGCCCGAGGCCGGAGGCTGAGGGTGAACAACAGCCCAACCATGCATTAATCGCATTAGATGCCACCGTCAGAGTGGCTTAATGTGCTTGTAACATGGGCCGCCCGACCACAGAGTCGCAAGGACAGGATTTCGTCTTGTAAGAACATTACGCAGGAGTCGGTGTGTTATTCAAAGATTTTTACTGCACTTGTAAACCGTCTAACACAACAGCATTAATATGCTGATGCAGTCAAAACATTAAGTAGCTCTACTGAAACAAAACACTGCGGCTCACATGGCAGTCCAAATACTGTAGCGGTCTACGCTGGTATTTCTCTCATACCAGCCGTTGGAGGTCTGCAGTAGACGGCTGCCTCACCGCAGTGTGCGCCTCGCTCACAAATTAACATGTTGCCTGAGTGACTTCCCCTTGCTTCCCACAGACTCGTCTGATGTCGGCCACTGAGTCTGCTGCTGTGTGTGGTGCTGACCGTGCTATGTATTGGTACTGTGCACGGCTGCTTCTTCTTCTCCCCCGGCCCGTTTCCGTCTCTGTCTAGCTAGTCTCCCTGTCCCTGTCCCACACTTCCCTGTCTCAGACTCGATAACCACCTTTACCCAGTGCTGCTAACCTAGCTGTCTGGCTGCTGGTGGTACTTCAGTTTTCAACACGGCAGATATGCTGGATTAATACCCGCTCCAACTTTCCCCTCGTGATGCGCTTCACCCAATCGTGGCTCCCGATTTCGGCATTCCGATTATTGCCATGTTACAAGAGTCTATAAGTTACAAAGTAATAAAAATAGGATGTGTGAGAAGGAATAAGGGGGGTAGCAGTTAATAGGAACAGGTCATGTGAAAATAAAGGGATGCTAGGAAGAGGTAATAAGAAGGTAACCAGACAGAAACACAGATAAGAAAGACTTGAGGTACAAGGTGTTTGCAGTAGGCAGGAAGGGTATATAGCTAGGAGGTGATAAATTAATGGAAGCGATGAAGAAACGAAGGAACAGAAAACAACAAAGGCCTAGGGGCCCTATATTCAGAGCCAACCAGATGCCCACAGTGCATCCAGGGTGCAGGGCTGAGAAATGCCCATAGCAGAATGTGTGGCATTTTCTTGTATGTGCCACAGACCCCATAGGCGATATTCAGCCCAAACTTGCAAAGAAGCCCATTTGGCATGCACAGTGCAAATGGGCCATTTGCATGCCCATTACGGGCCATTTGCATGCTTGTACCAGGCAGAATGCACCAAGCCAGCTCTCTCTCCAGCCCCAATCAGAGTACAAAAAGTAGAATCCTGTAGCCCCATTTCCATAGTGTAGGAACCCCCTTCCCCAGCTTTGATCGGTGTAACATAAAATCCCCTCCCAGGTCATCCTGTTAGTCTAGTGTGACCCCCCACCCCATAAACATCCGCCCCAGTTGCTTGGTGGTGAAGTGATGCCCTTACCTCAGCCCCAGTCATCATGAAATAAAACATTTGCCTGATCTCCAGGTGGAGTGACGCCCTTTCATCAGCCCCAGTCATCATGAAATAAGACATCTGCCTGATCTCCAGGTGGAGTGATGCCCTTTCCTCAGCCCCAGTCATCATGAAATAAAACATCTGCCTGATCTTTAGGTGGAGTGATGCCCTTTCCTCAGCCCCAATCATCATGAAATAAAACATCTGCCTGATCTCTAGGTGGAGTGATGCCCTTTCCTCAGCCCCAAGCATCATGAAATAAAACATCTGCCCTAGGTGAAGTGATGCCCTTTCCTCAACCTCAATCATCATGAAATAAAACATCTGCCTGATCTCTAGGTAGAGTGATGCCCTTTCCTCAGCCCCAGTCATCATGAAATAAAACATCTGCCTGATCTCTAGGTGGAGTGATGCCCTTTCCTCAGCCCCAGTCATCATGAAATAAAACATCTGCTTGATCTCTAGGTGGAGTGATGCCCTTTCCTCAGCCCCAGTCATCATGAAAGAAAACATCTGCCTGATCTCTAGGTGGAGTGATGCCCTTTCCTCAGCCCCAGTCATCATGAAATAAAACATCTGCCTGATCTCTAGGTGGAGTGATGCCCATTCCTCAGCCCCAGACATCATGAAATAAAACATCTGCCCGATCTCTAGGTGGAGTGATGCCCTTTCCTCAGCCCCAGTCATTGTGAAATAAAACATCTGCCTGATCTGTAGGTGGAGTGATGCCCTTTCCTCAGCCCCAGTCACTATGAAATAAAACATCTGCCCAATCACCCTTCCACCCCATTAGCCAGTGACCCACCACCCCGCTCCCCCTCAATTCAACCAGAGCTGGTGACTGTCACAGCCCACCTCACACTGCACCAGCCAGCCGCTGACTGAACTGTGCTGCAGTGCTGTACAGTATATGATACACGCCTAGTGCTTGACCCGTCACCCAATGGGTGTATACTATATACAGCACAGCACTCCTGTATGGTTCAGACAGTGACTGGCACTGCCCACCTCACACTGCACCAGCCAGCTGCTGACTGAACTGTGCGGCAGTGCTGTACAGTATATGATACATGCCTAGTGCTTGACCAGTCGTCCAATGAATGTATACTATATACAGCACAGCACTCCTGTATAGTTCAGTCTGTGGCTGGCAGGTGCAGTGTGAGGTTTATTTATTTGTATTTATTTGTTTATTTAAATGTTTCACCATGAAGGCACACTGAACAACAAATTGCTTGTCTCCCGGTGCGACCAGTGGGGGGGAGGGGTGTGGTACAATTGGATGAAGAATTAGACATACAGTTTAACATTTAACATATCTGAGAAATTAAACATTCAGTTACATTTGTAACAAGACATACAGTTGATAAATATCATAAATAATCATACAATCACATGTGTGCCATAACATACGGCTAAATATATCATACCTGTGGAATATGCATTTAATTACAAGTGGCATGTCTGAGGAACATAGTACAGACATTTAATGTAGCCTTGCAGCCAACTCCTTGCAGGAATGGATCACAATTAAGAGGCAGATTATTTAGCAGTTATTGAATGAATGAGGTCCAGTGTGGGACAACAAGGAGGGTAGAGGGGTAGACAGGGCAAACCAGATGGGGAAGGAGAGGATAAAAATAGGGGGAACATTACCAGAGCAAAGTGAGCAAAAAATCAGTTGTGAGGGTCAAGTTAACACAGGGCTGGTGCAATCTGGGTACACCTCAGACAGAACAAAAAGTACTAGTTATTAGCTCACGTGAACTAATTCCTTTAAGTGCAGAGGGTATAGAGGAGAGGCAGGAGAGAGGGGGTAAGAGATAGGGTAGGAAAGGATGAGTCATACCTGGAACTGGACCCTTCAGAGTGTGGGAATCACTGCCATTGGCAGAATGAGATGTGACTTAGAATAAGGGGCAGGAGTAGGCAAGGACAGGTTGAGTGGGCTGTGCCAGTTGATGGCTTCAGTTAGGTTGGGAGGAATGAGGTGGTAGGTCACTGGCTAATAGGCTGGGGGGCATATGACTACCAGGAATAGGAAGTGTGTTTTTGTCTGACATCTACGATTAGGGACTCGGGGGCACTTCAGTACCAGGCGATGAGGGCAGATGTTTCATTTCATGATGTCCGGGGGGGCACACTAAACTACCAGGGTGATCATGGAAGGGATTTTATATTAAGTAGTCAGGGCTGGGGAGGGACATCCCTACACTATGGAAACGGGGCTACAGGAGTCTGCGTTTTGTACAGCGATCAGGGCTGGGGAGGGGGGAAAAGGTGTACCTGGCCATAGACTGTGCACAGGGCACCAACCTGCCCCATGCATCAGTAAAGTAGGGTTTCAAAAGTGTAACTATGCATTGGTACAACTGGCCATAGTTGTGCTTTGGGGGGTCTCAGTATTGTGATGCGCAGCTTATGCATGGGGGACCCATCATTTGCATAGTGCATCACAGTATTGTGCACAGCGGTGCAGCTGGGGGAGGGTGCATTGGTGATCTTTGAATCTGGTTGTGCACCTGACGGCCCATGCAAGACCAGAGATGTATAGCGCATCCAGGAATTTACTGTGCATCTCATCTGAACACGAGGGCCTTGATAAACAGAGTGTAAGGTTTGTATATACAGTGATGTAGAGAGAAAAACAAATACACAGTATTTACACAGTGATGTGTGAGAATAATCAAGTGGTGGGGTAGGGGGTGGGCAGCACTGAAGCTGAAAAGATAATTATAGGAGAGGCAGGAAGGATGCTAGGAACAGGTAATTAAAAACAGAACTGGGAGGAACATCAAAAAAAAAAACTTGGTAAACAAGTAACAAAAGAGTGTGTCATAAATCCAATGTCCCTATTCAGTCCACAAATATTAGATTTTAATCGCTTGATATATTTCAGTTCCCATATCCTTCTGCTCTGTGTGTTTTTGAAGTTGCCTCTTAGTATCAAGACAGAAACATCAGAGAGGGATGATTTGTTTGTGAAAAATGGTGTCCTACTGGTGTGCTGTTAACCTGGTTTACTATTTTATGTCGGTGGTTGCCTATTTTTCCCAATATAGCATTCATTTGTGACCGTCATGAACTGAATTAGGTAAACTACATTGCTGGACTGACATGTGTAGGATCCATTGATGTTTATCATGCTGTTCTGGCTTGTCTTGATGGTGGTCTGTGTGCATATGTGGGTACAGGTCTTACATCTTGCCATCCTGTATGATGTTTCCCAGTTATTTTGATCCACTGGGAGTTATGGATTATTATGGTGGAAAGGTCGGGGGACTGCTTATATGCAATTACAGGTGGTTCAGGGAAGATGTCCTTAAAGAGCAGCTCACACCATCTGGCCAAAAGTGCTATGCTGCAGAATTAGAATAAGCATACCGAAGTAAATCTCATACCAAGAACTAGATTTCTCCGTTACTTCATTTTAAAGTTATGAGCTATTTTGTAACCCTGATTTCACTACCTGTTCAAAAAAGCCTGTTTCAGTGAAGTGCTGCTGGTGATGTCATCTAGGAGACTCACAGTCTAGTACTCCCTGTCAGCAAGCTTATAGGACCTGTTTCTCCAAAGCTGTAAAGATCATGTGCAATGGTTTTCACAAGTAAAACAGGCAGCACCAGTCAGTAAACATTGCTTTAAAAATGTATGTGTTTCAGGTTTTGTAACAAAGCTAACAATATTTTGTCTGGGTGCCTTTTTGTTGTGGTCCTTTTTTCCAGGGTTGTTGGATGCTGGATCATAACACACTGTTGTGAGATTTGCAGACTGAATGTAACGCAGGTACATGCTATGTCATCTGTTTGCCTCCAGACTGTATCATTGCAAATACGTGTGTGTGGATATGAAAGCTCCGTGCTCTGGTATGATTATACCCAACATCACTGTCCTGATACAGTACAAATACGTTTCTTTTGCACGTGTATCTGGGTAGTACCCCATTGCCATCCCAATTATTGCAATCTGAACCTTTAGTGATGGTCTGAACATGATGAAATGGTGACTGTACATGCACCCAGTGTGTACGGAACTACTCTGTGAGTGTAAAGGACCATTCTTTGGGCATATGTGTTTCGGTAGGAATGACCTAACAGTACGCTGCAATGCAGGCATTGGGAGGTGGGATATTAATATTCAGAACAGTATATGGCAGGTGTTGGTGCTAGACCCTAACAGACAACTGCCGTGCTACATAGAGAGGCCTGCCGTCTGCTACCCCCTAACACCCCTTGCCCTCCCAGGCTGTAATGCCCATTGTATGTCACTATATGCCTGTCCGTGTGTACTGGTAGTGGTGCCCATAACAACCGTGGGTACAACGGACAATGTGATGCCCCCCCAAACCTCACAGATGAGGGTCTGTGACTCCCCGCCACCATGCATATGTCCCATACAGGTGCGGTTCGACACTGTGACACGGCTGACGATCATTGGGGGTCGGTACATGGGGACAACTACACAGCTCCAATCCACACCCCTGGCTGGTGGGCCACTGTACACGGTCACATGTGGCAGGATGGACTGAACTTACATGCTCATTCCCAGCATCCAGGGCCTGGGATGGTTGACATGGGTGGAGGGTAGGGGGTCAGGCTTGGTATGCAGCAGCTGTGATCAGAGACAGGGTGGGTTGGAGGCAGACTGCGGGTAGGCAGGGGCCAGTAGGGGTGGACCGGGAACTGGACATACAGCCGCACAGTGCTCCCCTGGACGCCAAGCCCGATATGATCTGTATGTCCCTGCACCACGTATCCTGCAGGGGCATATCACCCAGTGCATACAGTACTGGAGTGGGGTGGCGCCAGGGTGGATTACTAGGAGTGGGTCCATGGGATGAGGTTGGGCAGCTGCAATGTGTCATGGACCCACTGTGGCCACGGGACGTCTTACAGTACAGTCCGTCGCAGTAGGTGCAGGCAATACACAGTCCGGCACCCTTCTGTGGTGTGGGGTGCTTCTGCATGTCTCTGCTGCTGCTCCACTGCCACAGGCACATGGATGTGCAGTGCGGTGTGGAGCGTGCCTAGTGTCAGGGCCTGTGGCAGAGGAGCCACTGCAGTACCGTGCAGCCGTGTCTCACACCACAGGAGGGCACCATACTGTTCATTGCCTGCACTTCCAGATCATGGCCTATCTGCAGGATGTCCGGTGGCAGCATGTGGTTATGCCTGATGCAGGGGGGGCAGTGCCCCAAGCAGCCCATTGCACAAACATGCTGGACATACTGCTGCCAGGGCATTGCACTGTGGCTGCCGCACCCAATACCACACCATGGCACTGTGGCATTCACATGCTTGGCTCTCGGTGGTGATACTGTGCTGGAGAGGACATAACAGGAGTGGGGATGGTTCTCTGCACACTGCTGCATCATGGGATATGGCCAGCTTTACATGGGTTGGTAACTGTTTGGGCTCCAGTGGCAGTGTGGACAGGCTGTACTGTTTTGGAACCGTTTTCACTTCTAGTGTGGACACACTATCACGGTTTCAGTCTGTACCATTTTCAGACCTTTCGGGTGTAGTGTGGCTGGGGCCTAGGAATGGCACTTTAAAAGAATTATTCCATCTCCTTGTAAATGGGGGTGGGAGAGAGAATGCTGTTTTGAAACCTTATTAGTAATTAATAATTTTAGCCAGCACATATTTTTCTCCTTATTAGGCCATTTTGACCTACATTCATGCTCTACTCCTGTTTCATGCTCTACTTATGTTCTACTCCTAATTAAATAGATAATTGTACCAGTGTTAACACTTCCACCCCAGTAGGAATTAACACATATAAGGCCTCTATTACAACATATTGTAAGGCAGACACTGACAAAGAGCAGTGAAGTTACCAATATTATAATACTAGAAGCAAAACACTGTTTCCTAATGGGCACAGTACAGTAGCACTCCAAATGGCTTCAGTAGCCCAGAGGCACATTGACTCAGCATCCAGCAACCCTGGAGAAATGGACCACATGAAAAGGGTGTTAAACAATACAATTTTGTCAACTTTGCTTCAAAACCGGAAATGCATATAGGTTTTATACAAACACATGAAGAAGACAGCAGAAGAAGGCTATTTAGTTTATCAAGTCTGCTCATAAGGCTTGAACTAATGTCCCTGACCTCCCTCCTCCCCACTGCTCCCACCCTCTTCCCCATGATCCTTACCTTCCCTTTGCCTGTCCCAGCCTCTCTTAAAGCTGCCCACTGTCTTCAGTGAGATTATCTCTTCTGGCAGTGTATTCCAAATATCCATCTCCCTCTCTGTGAAGAAGTGCTTCCTGATCTCCCTCCTAAACCTCCCACCCTCCATCTTAAGACTGCCCCTTCATGTTATGGTTTATAGCAATGCTTTGTGCATGGTGCTGCCTGTTTTACTCTTGATGACTATTTCACATGATCTTTTCTTTACAGTTTTAGTGGAACAGGCCCTATAAGCTTATTGACAGGGAATACTAGGCTGTGAGTCCCCTAGATGACAGCAGCAGCAGCTCTTCACTGAAGCAGGCTATTTTGAACAGGTTGTGTAATCAGGGTTCTAAAATGGCTAATAATAACTTTAAAATGATGTAACGCAAAAATCTAGTTTTTGGTATGAGATTTACTGAGGGTATGTTTATTCAGATTCTGCAATGTAGCACTTTTCACATCAGTGGCTCTTTAAGTATTCATCTTCACTCAGCATCTTTAATAATTTGCTGAAGGGGTTTTATCATAGGGCTGTGAGTGACAGCTAGAGGTGTGTGATCAGTTTGATCTTTTTGCCTGTATTCCAGCAGATTTTCTCATGGTATTTGTATGGCCCATTCAATTTCTATGTCAATTTGTCATGGGGTGTGGCTGGATTAGGGAATTCTGAAGTGAGGAGAGCTGACTGTCTTTTGTTTTCTCATCAGAGCAGATTTGATGGTATAGAAGTGCCTGACTATAGATTAAAGGTGTTTTTGTATGCCTAGGATGGAAGCTGGAATTATGCAGGTAGCGGTCTGTCAGTGGGTTTTCTGTGTTTTATGTTTACTAAACTGAGTCAACTAGTGAATGAAATCTTGCTCAAATTATGTGATTCAAAAGGCATACTGGTAAGATGCAGGCATGGTTTCACCTGTGCCTTAGTTTGCAATTTTCCCGCTGTCTCGCCAATATGATACTAATAAGTTTAACTGTCTAACTACAGGGGTTACAGAAGTGAAGTAATTCACCTACATGATATGCACACTGGTCTTCCTTCATGAATGGGTTTAGCTGTCTAACTACAGGGGATTACAGAAGTGAAGTAATGCACCTACATGATATGCACACCAGTCTCCCTTCATGAATGGGTTTAGCTGTCTAACTACAGGGGGTTACAGAAGTGAAGTAATGCACCTACATGATATGCACTCTGGTCTCCCTTCATGAATGGGTTTAGCTGTCTAACTACAGGGGATTACAGAAGTGAAGTAATGCACCTACATGATATGCATGACGGTCTCCCTTCATGAATGGGTTTAACTGTCTAACTACAGGGGTTACAGAAGTGAAGTAATGCACCTACATGATATGCACACTGGTCTCCCTTCATGAATGGGTTTAGCTGTCTAACTACAGGGGATTACAACAATGAAATAATGCACCTACATGATATGCACGCCGGTCTCCCTTCATGAATGGGTATAGCTGTCTAACTACAGGGGATTACAGTAGTGAAGTAATGCACCTTCATTATATGCACACCGGTCTCCCTTCATGAATGGGTTTAGCTGTCTAACTACAGGGGATTACAGTAGTGAAGTAATGCATCTACCTAATATGCATGCTGGTCTCCCTTCGTGAATGGGTTTAGCTGTCTAACTACAGGGGATTGCAGAAATGAAGTAATGCACCTACATGATATGCACGCCAGTCTCCCTTCATGAATGTCAGGAAAGTTTCTTATCTTGCAGACAGCAACAGAACGTAAACGACACTCACTTACAGTTTTACATGCTTATCTTTTCCATAAATATTATACACACATGAGTAATTATTTGTAACATCTGAGCATGCAAACTTTGACATCAGTATTTGTGAAATGATATTGCAGAAAAAAATCTGAACCATCGGAATGTAAATTTTGGAACTACTAACCATTACTAAAGGAACTAAATGTAGTGTTGTGGAGATCCAGATAACCAGTGGGCCTGTGACTGTTTTCAGATTTCTATAATGGGAGATGTTTGACATAAGGGGATACCTCTGTAAAAAGATGCAAATCAACCCTCCAGCATAGCAATAAAACATCATAATAAGGTTCATTAGTAGTGCAGGTGTTTTCAACTGTGCATGATGTGGTCAATACTGAAAGCAATAATAAAACACCATTATAAGGTTCAGTAGTTGTGCAAGTGTTTTTAACTGTGCATGACATGATCAGTACTGAAAGAGGAACAAACCCTTTTTACACGTATATGTTTCTGTGTTCCAGGAAACAGAAGGGAAGTAGACATATTTAACAAACAGCAGTGAACATGACAGCAACAAAAGAGCTGGAACTACTGAAAAATGAAGTGATGTGTCCCATCTGTGTGGATTATTTTAATGATCCTGTCATTATAGATTGTGGACACAACTTTTGCAGAGCCTGTATCACAAAGTACTGGGAGTACATAGATGGAAATGTCTCCTGTGGTGAATGCTATGATATGTTAGAGGAGATGATACTACGAGCAAACCGGAAACTTGCAGTGATAGTGGAGATTGTAAAACGTCTTACTGGAAATAAAGAGGATCCCGAAAAGAGCAACACCTGTGACCAGCAGCAACAGCCACTGGGATGGGTTTGTCAGGAATCAGATGAACATAAACCTATCCATGTAGTCTGTGAAAAGGTGGAGACACTAAAGGTAGGTAGAGGAAGAAAATGATTAACTTTTGAATCAAGTGCTTTCTGTCTAGTTTATGAAATGTATTAATCTTAACTTTAGCAGCACATATTTAAGTAATAATGCTCAGTTTGCTGTGGTATACAGAAATACCAGGTGGTGAAAGGGGGCTAGAGACTGAAAGGCTAAGGCATGCAACTCCACTTGTAAAACAGTTAGGGAAAATGCTGCAAGCTGATTGGCCCACAGTCATACATGGTACGACTGCAACCAACAGTAGAAAAAACAGCTGCTGCCCATAATAGTACTACAAGAGTTGGTTTATCAGCAGTGCCCTCAGTAGCAGGCCACATCTAACTGTACTGACAAAAGGTTTGCTGTTACTTTAAATTATCTGACTACTTAAATGTTGCAGTGAAAGCTGAGATCCAGTGCTCCTCTAGAAGTGCGTTATGGTGTGAAATGTTAGGGCTGGTGGTCTGCCTCCTGGTGCTGTACAGTTTGTTGTTTTTAAGCTGGTTCACACGGGTGTTTGCTATAATGCAGCCCAACAAGTTGTTCCATCAGCCGGTTCAGAAATGCTGAATGACTACTGTTCAGATGGCACCATTATGCACATTGTACACTGATGTTGAAGGTCCACATTCAAGTTCCAGCATGGTCACTGTTGTTCGGAAATTCTGAATGACCACTGTTCAGATGGCACCATTGTGCACATTGTACACCGATGTTGAAGGTCCACATTCAAGTTCCAGCGTGGTCACTGTTGTTCAGAAATGCTGAATGACCACTGTTCAGATGATACCATTGTGCACATTGTACACCGATGTTGAAAGTCCACATTCAAGTTCCAGCGTGGTCACTGTTGTTCAGAAATACTGAATGACCACTGTTCAGATGGTACCGTTGTGCACATTGTACACGTAAGCAGTAATACCCAACAGGGTGGGCGGTATTGTGGAATACCGGACCACCCGGGGGGGCGTAATGAGGCCCGACATCGCAGGCGGAGGGCCTTATAGCCCTGGAAGGTCCAGATCCATCCCCCCACACTGGAGGATATTATTACGCTAGAAATGATCACTGTGAAAAAACATAAGTTTAATAAAAAAAAAGTTAAGGAAAAATTATTTTAAAGTAACTTTTGTTATAAAATAGTTCCTCCACCTTAGAATTTTCTCTAATGATGTATGTATACTGCTAGTACTGACACTAGAGGGCACTGTAGCTATTGTTTTAAAAGCAGTACTCTCTGTGTTTCAGCCCCTGCATTTCTATTGTTGCCATGGTGACTTTAGGTCAGAGGTAACAAGAGCATAACCCCAAAACTCCATTTGTTTTATTTATTTTGCGATGAAGGAGATTTTCTCCAGGTTTTTTTTATACTGGATTTACATCAGTGAGCTGACACCTCCCGCCCCCACACATGAGGAAAAATATGATGCAAGTCTGAACTTTTGTGCACGCGGTGAAGCATTTCAGGAGGCGATGACTGGGGGAAAAACAAATTAACGTACCGGGTTGTGCAGAGTAAAAAAAAAAACACATACTTGTATGTTTTGTTTTGTTTTTTTGATGGGTCGGGCAGAATTAGAGGCAAGGTGATCTGGGAGAAGCTGTTGTCACTAGCGCAGAGCACATGACGTGCCAGAGCTATTGATTTTAAAACAAACTAAAAAAAAATTGTTCTTGTGTCTGAAAACTGTTTCCATTTGTGTGGGAGCAGGGATACAGAGCCGGGCTGCTGACTTACTGACATGAATCTCACTAAGCAAGAAGAGAAGCATGGCGGTTAGGGAGTTTGAAAGTTCGGAGTGCCCAATAATATGTTAAGTAACGGGGCACCCCGAATTAGAACTTTCTTTTTAGCGGGCTCTATCGAGAAATACCCACCCACTTAGTTCAGCATCCTAGCCAATCAGGATGCTAGGTTTTACTCGCCAGTTTTCTAATGATGTTGAAGGTCCACATTCAAATTCCAGCGTGATCACTGTTGTTAGGAAATGCTGAATGACCACTGTTCAGATGGCACCATTGTGCACATTGTACACTGATGTTGAAGGCCTACATTAAAGTTCCAGCGTGGTCACTATTGTTCAGAAATGCTGAATGTCCACTGTTCAGATGACACCATTGTGCACATTGTACACCGATGTTGAAGGTCCACATTCAAGTTCCAGCGTGGTCACTGTTGTTCAGAAATGCTGAATGACCACTGTTCAGATGGCACCATTGTGCACATTGTACACCGACGTTGAAGGTCCACATTCAAGTTCCAGCATGGTCACTGTTGTTCAGAAATGCTGAATGACCACTGTTCAGATGGCACCATTGTGCACATTGTACACCAATGTTGAAGGTCCACATTCAAGTTCCAGCGTGGTCACTGTTGTTCACAAATGCTGAATGACCACGGTTCAGATGGCACCATTGTGCACATTGTACACCAACATTGAAGGTCCACATTCAAGTTCCAGCGTGGTCACTGTTGTTCACAAATGCTGAATGACCATTGTTCAGTTGGCACCATTGTGCACTGATGTTGAAGGTCCACATTCAAGTTCCAGCGTGGTCACTGTTGTTCACAAATGCTGAATGACCACTGTTCAGATGGCACCATTGTGCACATTGTACACCAATGTTGAAGGTCCACTTTCAAGTTCCAGCGTGGTCAATGCTGAATGACCACTGCTCAGATGACACCATTGTGCACTGATGTTGAAGGTCCACATTCAAGTTCCAGCATGGTCACTGTTGTTCAGAAATGCTGAATGACCACTGTTCAGATGGCACCATTGTGCACTGATGTTGAAGGTCCACATTCAAGTTCCAGTGTGGTCACTGTTGTTCACAAATGCTGAATGACTACTGTTCAGATGGCACCATTGTGCACATTGTACACCGATATTGAAGGTCCACATTCAAGTTCCTGCATGGTCACTGTTGTTCAGAAATGCTGAATGACCACTGTTCAGATGGCACCATTGTGCACATTGTGCACCGATGTTGAAGGTCCACATTCAAGTTCCAGCATGGCCACTGTTGTTCAGAAATGCTGACTGACCACTGTTCAGATGGTACCATTGTGCACATTGTACACCGATGTTGAAGGTCCACATTCAAGTTCCAGCATGGTCACTGTTGTTCAAAAATGCTGAATGACCACTGTTCAGATGGCACCATTGAGCACATTGTACACCGATGTTGAAGATCCACATTGAAGTTTTGGCATGGTCACTGTTGTTCCAGTTGGAAACCGGCCTGGGAGGGGTGGTGATGGAGGAAAGTCTGTGTATGTTGCATCCTGTCAAGGTGTAAACAAGTGGGTGATTTAAACTTTATTCACTGTTGTTTCACGGTGCTTGCCACACGTTTGTTCAGCAACTGTTAGACCTGAAATAGTACCCCTAACCCTCTCGTACTGCCCAATCAGTGTTCGTCCAGTGGTGTCATTCACCTTTTTCAGATTGTTTACCTCCAAAATCACAGAATAAGAAGAATTCATTCTTGTGACCACCTGATTTCCTGCTGCAAGAAACAAACCCCCTGCCGCACCCTCCAACCATCACAGCAGTTAAGAACTTACATTTCAATAGTCCGATCCTCGCTGAGTCATCGCTAAGAGCCAATTTATATATATATATATATATATATATATATATATAGTATCAGTGCTGATAGTGCTGTCCCGGGATGTGCACATCTACCAACAGCATGCACCTGGGTGCGCCTCATATGCACACTGTCAGGGTACAGTAAAGAAGCAGTGCTGCATTTGTGTACCCTTAAATCCGGATGCACGGCACATGTGTTTTAATGAGAGCTGGCAGCATCACTGTACCATTATTTATTGGGCATCTCCCATTTCACTTTAGCAGCGATCAGCTGAAATATATGCTTTTCCTCAAGACTGCTAGCTACTCTATCATATGCCAAGTACATACTCAGGGTGCCTTTCGGCTGTTCAGTGTTCTCTTTAAGGTTGTAATATATGCAAGTGCCATTACACAGTCCTGGACCACAGCCATTTTCTTCTCCCACGTGTGACTGGCTTGTATCGCTGCACAGTTGTGGGTATTCTAACCTGGCCACCATCTCCCCACCCCTTTCCAGACAGAGGTGGAATACTGTGGTACTGCAAGTATGGGCATTCCATATTCACAATTTCCTGCTGGTACTACACTCCCCAGAAATACAGTATGGACTAAACAATGCACTGGATGTTCATGGTGACCTGCCCATATGATGCCACTTTTGTTAGTTGGCTGCTGTGGCAGTGTACCAGGTCACTAGTCCAAGTCTGATTAAAATAAGACACATGAGCAATGCTAGGTAGGCACCTAGTGTCTCGCCTGGTGGCCTGATTACAGTCAACTCCAGGCATTTTGTTTTGCACACCAGTGCAGATTGTGCTTTCTTATCTAGCCACTTGCTCAGTATATACGTGTAGAAGATGTGTGAAGGGGAGCAGAGTGGTGAAGAATCAAGGCTTGTCTAATGGTCACTAAACAGGTTGGAAACCCTGACTTTAATGTTGGGTGATGGTGATCTGACACTTGACTAGCCTTTACCTGTGAATTTTCTAGCCAGTGTTTCTTAATGTTTTGATCGACTCACAGTGGTGGAGGGCATTGCCAGTATTGTAACTCTCTGGCAAAGGAATCAACTCCATGCCCAATGCATATGTTACCATCGAAGCAGATGTTAAACAACTGTCCAGTGCCATTTCTGGGTTTCATCTTACAATGAAAGCACCCAAGAATAAACATCCAGAGACTGCAGAGTGCCATCTTGGGGTGGTGGGGGGTGCCAAATTCCAATACCAAACATTTGAGCATACAAAATGTGCTAGCAGATACAGTACATATGACCTGTCAAGTCTTCTCGAGCATGCAACTATCAGATTGTACTCTGGGGCTGCCCTCTCCCCCCCACCCCATATCATAGTGCCCCTTCCCGACCCTGTTCATTCAATGCCATTCTTGGAACTCACACTGCTACCACGCCGACAGTGGTGATGGATACTTCCTGTGGCCTCAGTCGGGCTGCTGAAGATGATCACGATGATGACAAGTTGAGGGGTCAATCAGACACTGAAGAAAACCAAAGTCCAGCAAGCCCTGATCCAGGTGAAGGTCACTCCACAGCATCGTTGGCCATAGATGTTGAGTAAATGTACCGGTGCCCCAGAGTCAAGATACTCAGCCCACACTTAGCATGCACCGTGATCGCAAACATTGTGCTGATTCTGTTGTTTCAGCAATGTTGGAACACTTTAAGGACAGTATATGGCCCAGTCCGATGCAAAATATTTTGATGTGAAGAGGCAGTGCATGCAGTTTATCAGGAAATGGTGCAGTGACGCATCAAGCACAGTGAGTGCATGGAATGTTTTTGCATGGATCATGAGTACGTGATGCTGTAGCTCCTGACTGACTGGGATTGGCAACCACTACTACAGGCACTAGCGATGTACCCCATGCGTCAACTCCCCACATTCATGTATTTCAACTTTCCCAACCTTGAAGTCCTGACGGCAACCACACGGGACCCAGCGACAACAATTCTGGCTTTCCCCAGCAGACATTCTTCTCTCTCTCTCAGCAATTGCCTAAATGTATTGTAATTGCAAAAGGAATTGCACACAGCGCTGGTGTGCTTATGTGCCAACTTCCCCATCCCTGTCTGTTTACAGCATGTCTGCTTAATGTATCAGAGTGGTGGGGACATGTATAGAAATGATGAGTGAAGTGACAGAGTTTTGCTTTTGGTGGTGGGACACACCAGAACAGGGGTTATATTACCACTGAATGATGGACTGCGATCACCAGTGTTTTACAGGGTACTGCTATACTGTGGAATTTTGTGCAGTATATTTTTTCTAAGTGTGCAGTATGTTTTTTTTTTTTTTTCTTGTTCTGTGTTTGTCACTGTGTTTCCATGTTAAACACGTTACTGTGTTCAATCTCTGTCATGCAGTCTGTTATTAGTTTACTGCAGTTCCTGATTTCGAACTCCATTTCTTGGCTGAAAAAGTTTCTGTCCAATACTGTGACTTATTTATGTACTATGCTTTTTTCGATGTTCATTTTATGTATTGATTTATTTATTTGGCAATTCAGAAAACAACCTTTTGGGTAAGACTCATTTACAAAGGTTCCACTTCATACAATGGAGAGAAATACAGACAAACTAATACAGGACAATAATACAAATTTATTTAAAAATAATACAGTTTCAAGAAGTGCAACAACAAAAAAAAAAACAGAGTAATGCTTTAGATGAAATTAAAAGAACATTGTGTGGCCAAAGGGACCTTGTCATTACTGCAGCCCAAATGGAGCCTCGTCTAGATATCTGTGTTTTTTGTGCAATAAGGTGGTGTCAGGATTTGAGAGCAATTGGCAGGTAGAGGTGGGGAGCAGAAATAGGGAAGGGGGGAATACAGACAGTGGACAGGTCAAGATACGAGGGGTGGGGGGGAGAGTTGGGAGAGAGGCAGGAGAGAAGTGTAAGTAGTGGCGCTCCGCCAACATCTTTATTCAGTTTAGTGCCCATTGTGGAGCCCATGATTGACTGAGTGGCACCCCCTGGTTCCCAAATGCTCCCAAACCTGGCTCCGCCACTGGAAGGTGAGTGAGAGAAAATGAGGAGAGAGAGAGTGAGTGGGAAGCAAAAGTGATGATTGGCATTGCTACATAAGGGGAGTCTATCACAGTGGGGGGGGACTGACAACGTGTGAATAGCAGAGGGAGCTGTGGATGCTAGGCGAGTGATTCCTCACACCACATTGTGCATATGTTTAATTGTGTGCACCTTCCCATGCAATACAGCTTGCTATGCCTCAATGCCCCAGTGTCCTGATGGGATCCATACTCACCTCAAGAATGGCAAATCCAAGCCTGTGCAATGGCAAGGGCTCCAGTAATGACTTGTTCCATGAACCAAAACCAGTAATGATTAGGATTCATATCAACACATGCCCTGTGGTGGCACACTGAAAGGTGGTCGCACATATGAACATACGAATGTTCCAGCAGAAACAGACCACCTGGTCTATCTTTGTCTTCTCATGTGTGCAGCTAGTACTCCTACTTTGCAGCTGCCTCACCCTCCCTATGTCATCCCACTTCCGCCCCCCCACCTCCTCCACCCTCACTCTCCCCTGCTTCATGTCCCATGCCCTTTTAAAGCTGTTCACAGATTTACGTGATACCACCCATTCTGGAAGTGGGTTCCATTTTCCGACCACCCTCTCCATGAAACAGTCTCTCCTCATTTCTTTCCTAAATCTTTCCCCCCTTTCTTCTTAGCCCATGCCCCCTGGTGTCCCTCCCCCTCCTTAGCTTAGAGACCCCATCTGCCCCATCCTTATTAATTCCCCTCAGATACTTGAATGTTTCTATCATGTCCCCCCTATTTCTTCTATCCTCCAGGGTGTACATATTCAGGTCTTCTGGCCTGATCTCATAGTATCTCCCCTCCATTCCACATATCATCTTCATTGCCCTCCTCTGCACCCTTCCAGTAGCCTAATAGCATGCTTTAGGTATGGCCTCCAAACCTGCACACAATACTCCAAGTGCAGCCTTACCAGTGACCTGTAGGGGGGCAAGATCACCTCTCTTTGCCTGGATGAAACTCCCCTCACTATGTAATCCAGCTTTTAGAAACATAGAAACATAGAAGTTGACGGCAGATAAGGACCGAAAGGCCCATCCAGTCTGCCCATTTCTTTTTCTACCTTATAAATGTGCCATCGGCCTTTGCTCTGTCAGTGACCTATCTATTCATAGTCATTTGTATTGCTCCCTTATGCCTATCCCATGCCTGTTTGAAGCCCTGCACTGTATTCATAGCCACCATTTCTTGTGGTAACCATTCCATGCATCCACCACCCTTTCTGTGAAAAAGAATTTCTCACATTCCCCTTAATCGGCCTCCCTCTAATCTCATGCTGTGTCCTCTTGTCCTGCTATTTTTCTTATATTTAAACATGTTAGACTCTTTCACCTTGTTTTATGCCCTTAAGGTGTTTGAATGCCTCGATCCTATCACCTCTCCTCCTTTGCTCAAGGGTATACATATTGAGCTCCGTTAATCTGTCCTCGTATGTCTTCTGGTGCAGTCCCTGCACCATTTTGGTTGCCCTTCTCTGGACTGCCTCAATTTGGTTAATGTCCTTGTGAAGGTGTGGCCTCCAATACTGCATGCAGTACTCCAGATGGGGCCTAACCAATGTCTTGTACAGAGGGATTATTACCTCCCTCTTACGACTTGTGATACCCCTACTAATACACCCTAACATCCCCCTAGCCTTACCTACAGCTTTAGAGGTCTGCTTGGATGATTTTAGGTCATCAGTGATGATGATGCCCAAGTCTCTTTCTTCCTTTGTGATTGCTAGCAACTCCCCTCCCAGCCTATAGGTGGCTTCAGGGTTTCTCTTCCCTATGTGCATGATCTTGCACTTCTTTGCATTAAATCCCAGTTGCCACTCTTCTGACCATTCTGCTAGTTTATCCAGATCTCTTCTCATTCTGCCCACCCCATCTGGCTCATCTACTCTGTTGCAGATCTTGGTGTCATCTACAAACAGACAAGCCTTACCCTCTCTAGTCCATCTGCAAGGTCACTAATGAAGATGTTGAATAGGACTGGCCCCAGGACTGATCCCTGAGGTGCCCACTTGTGACTTGCATCTCTTCTGACTGTATACCATTTACAACCACTCTCTGTTTTCTGCCAGTCAACCAGTTTGCCACCCAGTTGACCAACTTGACCCACCCGAGCCTACCCAGCTTATTTATCAATCTTCTATGTGGAACAGTGTCAAAAGCTTTGCTGAAGTCAAGGTAGGCTACATCAACTGCTCCCCTTGGTCCACCACTCTGGTTACCCAGTCAAAGAAATCTATGAGATTAGTTTGACAGGACCTTCCTTTTGTAAACCCATGCTGTCTTGGATCCTGTGCCCTATGGATTCCAGGTGTTGCACTATCCTTTCCTTAAGGAGTGCCTCCATAATCTTGCCCACTACTGAGGTAAGACTGACCGGTCTGTGGTTCCCCACCTCCTCCCTGCTACCACTCTTGTGGAGCGGGATCACATGAGCCCTTCTCAGTCTTCTGGGACCTCTCCTGTGCTCAGAGACTCACTGAAACAATTCTGCTAATGGCTCTGCTAGTTCCTCCTTTAGCTCCTTAAGTACCCTGGGATGTATGCCATCAGGTCCCATTGCTTATCCACTCTGAGCTTAGCAAGCTCTTGTAGGACCTTTCTTTGTGAAGGAGTAGTGCTCACCTCCTCCCCTCTGTGTCCATGATGCTGGAGCTGTGGGCCCTGCCTACCTTCTCTTCAGTAAATACGATAAAAGTATCTATTTAGGATAGATGCCTTTACAGGTCCCTCCTCACATGCTCCCTTTCCATTAGCTTAGCACACCCGCCTGGACTTTCTCCTTTCACTAATGTATCTATAGAAAGTCTTGTCACCTTCTTTTACTGTTCGTGCTAGTGTTTCCTCAGTTTGGGACTGCCTGCCTTACTGCCTTACCTGCTTCCCCTAGGCAGTTTGGTATGCCTCCCTATCTTCATCCCGCTGTGTTCCTTATATTTCCTGAAGGCCAACCTTTTGGCTCTGACCTTTTCTGCTACTGTATTTGAGAACAAAGTGGTTTCCTTCTTCTTTGCACTTCCTTTTCTGTCTAACACAATGGGATGTTGCTTCAAATATTGCATCCTTAATGCTTGCCCACTTTGCCTGTACCCCTCACCTGTGTTTCTTTTGCCAGGGCTAGCTTAACTCTGTTGGCCATCTTATCAAAGTCAGCTCTCTGAAGTCCCATATTTTGCCTTGGAATGGGATGATTTAGATGTAATAGCCAAATTGAACCATACCATGTGATGGTCACTGGCTCCCAGGTGACCTTCTACCTGGAGATCTGTGATCCCTTCTTTGTTAGTCAGTACTAGATCTAGGATAGCCCTGTCTCTTGTGGGTTGCTGTACCAGTTGTTTGAGGCCCTCCCTGCAGGGAATCCACTATGAGTCTAGTTCTGGCAGATGTTCCTGCTGGTATTGACCAATCTGTATCTGGCATGTTGAAGTCTCCCATTATCAGAACCTCCCCTTTAGCTGTCATGTTTTGTATATCTTCTAACAGTAATGTGTCTATGTCCTCCCTCTGGTCTGGGGCCTGTAGACAACCCCAGTTCTTATGGCTGTCCCATTTCCTGTTTCCAGGGTGACCCACAGTTCTTCTGGCTCCTTATGTGTATTCTGAATTTCTGTAGCTTTGATATTTTCATTAACATACAGGGCCCTCCTCCCCCTTCACACTCGGTCTCTTCCAGAACAATACATAGCCAGGTACTGAAGTCTCCCAAGTGTGGTTACTGGTAAACCACGCCTCATTAATTGCTACTATGTCCAGTTTAGCCTCTGACATTATTGCCTGCAGGTCTGGGATCTTATTTCCCAGGCTGTGAGCATTTGTGTACATGATTTTCCATTGGCCAGATTTTGGTGTGTTAGTTGTTGGGTGAAGTTTGGCATTACCCTGTGCATCGTATGAGGGAGACAAACCTTTTTCTTACCTGGTGATGCAAATGAACGGCAAACATGCTGAATTCCTGTTTGACCACTAGCTGAGGGGGGAAGGGTGTTCTTCCCATTCGACGTATGGGGTGCTGCACCCCTCTCCCCATTTGCTAGTTTAAATACTCTGCAAAGACGTCAAACTTCTGCCCCAATGCACTGACTCCCTCTTTAGTCAGATGCAGTCCATCAAATTTAAAGAACTTTCGCTCCCAGAACTGTTGCCAGTTCCCTACAAATCTGTGTCCTTTTTCCTGGCACCAGTCCTTGAGCACGTGTTTAGCTCCTATCTCCCCTTCTCTGACCTTCCGTCCATCTGCTCCCTCTCCCAGACTGGCAGGATCTCAGAGAAGAAGATGCCGGACGAAATGGATGATAGTTTGTCACCCAGCCTAGTCAGGTGTTCCTTGGTCTCCACAACTGACGGCTGGCGAGATCATTAGTCCCTATGTGTACTAGGACATCAATGTTTTCTCCTGCTTTGTGAACAATTTTAGCAGTCGGTCAGTGTCTCTCCATGCTGATGTACCTGGGACATCTGACCATCACCCCCTGGCTGGAGATGGGTATCAACTCCCGAATCATGGAGTCTCTATGATCAGAGTTTTTGGATTTCCTTGTGCTTGTTTAGTTTTGGTTCCTGATTTGGGTGAGTTTTGTTGTGCTAGCTCCTGTGCCGCAGTGTCCTGCTCTGCAGTGTCTTCTGCCTCTTTATTTGATTTCAGAGATAGAGGCAGATACCTGTTTGTAGTGTTTATATGGTTTTGGAGGCAATGTGATGGAGAGCAGAGGTGATGGGGCACCTGATTTGCTTCCTCCTAACCACCTGCCAACCTCCTGGACCAACTACCCTCTGTGGTTGAGGTTTTCTGTTGGATGCTGGGGAAATGGCGGGTGGTTCTTATAATGTATTTCCTCTTCAATATGAAATTTGAGGCGTGCAATCTCTGCCCATGCTGCCCGGAGCTGAGCCCTAAGATCTCCAGCGCTCCAGCATGTAGGACAGTGTCCTAAATCCTGTAAGATTGTCCTTCTGAAAATTGTTCCACAGTACCTGCAGTTAATGAAATCCATTCCAAATAAGTTGCTGGGTTTGTAACCTAGTCAGAGTAATTAGAAGGAAAAAAAAGGAAAAAAATGCAAGTAATGGTTTAATTGTGTTTTGTTTAACTTGTTATAACAAGTTAAATTACTAGTGCCCTGTAAATGAGATCACCTTGTGGAGCCCCACTGATCCGCCCTTCCTGCTCTGCCACAGAAATGTCACAGCTGGTACCCTATAAAAGGAGTGTAGTGGGGTGGTTGGGGATGGGGTGGGTGGCTGGGCCCTTCCCTGCCTAAAAAGAAGAACCACGGATGAAAGAACAAGGAGGTAAGAGCAGAAACAATCAGTCAACAACAAATGCAGTAACCCTGAAAGCTTATCCTAATGTTAGATAAAACTGTAAAACCTGTAAAGCACCACCGTAATAATTTCAGAGAAGATATACCCTGTAAGAAACACTTTGCTCCAGAGAAAAATAAAGCAGTAACAGAAGATATACCTTGCAAAGACAATTTGAATCAGAAGATTACAGCAGTAATCTGTTAGCACACACCTGTAGAAGCACACCTTGTAATAATGCAGAAGAAGGTATACCAGCAACAACAATTTGAATCAGAGAAAAATAAAGCAATGAAATGTTAGCAACAAACAGTAGCAATCCCTGTGAGTAGAAAATAAAAACACCACCACACAGTAAATCTGCTTAGCCAAACTAAGTCTTAATCCTTCTCCCTTGCTCTGGTAAGTTTCTCTACTCTGCCTTTCAAGCAGTCTTAGAAGGAAAGAGCTCAGGTGAAGCCAGGTGCCTTGGCCAGCAAACCAAGTCTTTTTGTTCGCTTTTGCAACTGCTCTCCTGCACTTGACAGTATTGTTCATGGTTCCTATTACCACTACCCCTGGTCCTTCTCCTCCTCAGAGATCCCCAGCTTAACCCCCCCAGCCAGTATTCTGTCATTGGGTTCTTCGCCCTGAAGCTCATAACCATACATCTCTTTGCATTGAACCCCAGCTGCCACCTCTCTGACCACTCCCCTAGCTTGCTTAGGTCCTCCTGCAGTTGCTTCTATCCCTCCTCAGTAGTGTAGCATGAAGGGGGTGCTGCACTCCTAAGGTGACGTTTTTCAAATGAGACATTAAACCGAGGTCCCATCTGCCTGTTCTGGTGGTGGTTCAAGTGGACGTTAAAGATCCCATGGCACTTCTCGAAAAGAGTAGGGGAATTTCCCCAGCATCCTGCCAAATTTCCTCCATTCACTAGAAATACCACCAACAGCTTAATCTTGTTCAGTTTCAGTTGGTTACCATCTGTATCCCCACCCCACCAGTCACCCTTGAAAAGGGACTTCCAGTCTCAGTGAGTCTACCGGGTCAACAAAATTCAATAAATAAATAAATGTGCCATCCTCCAGTCCAGTGACACACATTCCAACTCAAGCGAGGTGCTGTACAGATCCACCAGTGATACACATCCGGACTACAGTGAGGTGTTGTATAGATCTACCAGGGACACACATCCCGACTCCAGTGAGGTGCTGTACAGATCCACCAGCGGCGCTGCCAATGCCACTGCCATCTCCCTCAGCACCCTGAGTGGATACTATCAGACCATGGTGCCTTGTCTACCCTAAGTCCCTTTAGGACTTTACCTCCCTCAGTCCTTCCATCTGCCACCTCCTCTCCCCCATTCCCACCTTCCCACCTCATGGTGGTAGTGGTCCGCCTTTTTTCTTCTGTGAATACTGAGCAGAAGTTGCACTTCCTTTTCTCCCTGATGTATCTGAAAAAGTCTTTCTCCCCTCCCCATCAATTCCTGGGCTAATCTCAGCTCCCACTGGGCCTTGGCTTCTCTCACTTTTCTGGTCATTTCCCTGGACCATCTTGCATACTCCTCCCTGTCCCCTTCCTTCCCCATTCCCCTATACCTCTGGTGCACCTCTTGTTTTGACCTTACCACTTCCACTACCTCTGTGTTCCACCAGCATGGTTTCCTTGCCAAATTTACTTTAGTATAGTTCATAGCACTTACCTCACACCTACTAGATTATGTAAGATAGATAACACTATTTCACAATTCTGCCAAAAATGTCAGAATGAAAGGGTCTCATCATCCCATATGTTGTTTAAGTGTGTGAAACTTATACCACTTTGAAAATATATATGGCCTTTATTGGGGAGACCATTGGGTCTGTTGTTCCCCTTTGATCCTAGAATTGCAATATTTGGCTATAAAATTGATTTGAGCCACATTAGGGACCCATGGGGAACACAAAGGATCCTTTGGAATATTGGTGTATTAATTGCTGGCAAGGTAATACTCCAGCATTGGAAACAAGTGGAAGCTCCTTCTAAGGAAAAATGGAGGGAAAAAGTGCTGGAGTTTATTAGGCTAGACAGAGCTGCGTGTACATCTGGAAATGCGAT
This sequence comes from Neoceratodus forsteri, assembly GCA_016271365.2. Taxonomy (NCBI): domain Eukaryota; kingdom Metazoa; phylum Chordata; order Ceratodontiformes; family Ceratodontidae; genus Neoceratodus; species Neoceratodus forsteri. The sequence goes on along the minus strand of JADMNL010000038.1, from coordinate 21,645,496 downwards.
AGAGATGCACTATCTGATATGGTCTCCCTTTAAGCAAAATTTGTTTAATTTGGTATAAAATTAAAATTGGCTTGAAAAATGATATGGTGGTGATGTTGCATGAAGTCTTCAAGAAATTTCAAAAGATTGAAGCACCCACGCTCTGAGTCATATCATTTAAAAACAAAAACACAAACAAAAAAAAGCCTGGTTTCCTTGCTCTGCTCCTCTTCCTCTGTGTCTCGGTGCAGGATTCCTTAATCTCTGTAATCCCCCATTTAATAATATCCTCTGTGTCTCGGTGCAGGCATCCTTCATCTCTGTAATCCCCCATTTAATAATATCCTCCGTATCTCGGTGCAGGCTTCCTTCATCTCTGTAATCCCCCATTTAATAATATCCTCTGTATCTCGGTGCAGGCTTCCTTCATCTCTGTAATCCCCCATTTAATAATATCCTCTGTGTCTCGGTGCAGGCTTCCTTCATCTCTGTAATCCCCCATTTAATAATATCCTCTGTGTCTCGGTGCAGGCTTCCTTCATCTCTGTAATCCCCCATTTAAAAATATCGTCCGTGTCTCGGTGCAGGCTTCCTTCGTCTCTGTAATCCCCGATTAATAATATCCTCTGTGTCTCGGTGCAGGTTTAATTAATCTCTGTAATCCCCGATTAATAATATCCTCTGTGTCTCGGTGCAGGTTTAATTCATCTCTGTAATCCCCAGTTTAATAATATCCTCAGTGTCTCGGTGCAGGCTTCCTTCATCTATGTAATCTCATGTTTAATAATATCCCATGTTTGCTCTATGTCCAGCTTCTGTCTTATGCCCTCCAGTTTCCCTTTCAGTACTTTCTGCATCCTCCCAAAATCCACCCCCTGAAGTTTACCATCCGGGTTACTGAGTTCTCTGGCTCCCTATACATCATGATATTAAACCACACCATTTGGTGATTGCTGTCAGCTAGTGGGTCCTGTACCCTTATTTCCCTTACTGCCTCCCCATTTGACAATACCAGATCTAAAGTGTTCTTTACCCTAGTAGGTCCACTAACCAACTGCGTCAGGAGACCCTAATGGATCGCATCCAGGAGCACTTGCTCCCTAGCACTGATGGTGACCCGAATGCTCCAGTCAACCCCCAGCAAGTTGAAATACCCCACGATGACCACCTTCCCTTTTCTACATACATTTCTAATTTGTCCCACTAATTCCCTGTCAAGCTCCTCAGACTGGGATGGTGGCCTGTATACCAACCCAAACCTCAGTTTCCTACCTCTTGAGTGTATGAGCTGCAGCCAGATTACCTCTGTTCTTCTTTCCTCACCCTCGTCCCTTGGGCATTTGATCCCGTCCCTCACATAGACTGCCACCCCCCCCCCCATGGTCCTTCCTGTATGATTTGTACCCTGGGACTGCCAGATCCCAGTCCTGGTGCTCAGTTGCCCACATTTCTATGGCAGACGCAATATCCACCTTCCACACCGCCAAGAGTGCCTGTAGCTCAGTGGATTTGTTGCCTAAGCTTCTTGCATTTAGCGAGACCACAATCCATACTGCCCACTTCTCTTCATTATCCTTCATCTCCCTTCTACTCCCTCCATTTTCGGCCACACTGACTCCTTCCCTGCTAGCCTGAGTGGTAGGCTATGACTCCACTCTATCAGATCCCTGCCTACCTGCTGTCTGCTTGCCTCACCCTAACTTGTTTAAATCCACCTTTGTCGCAGTATACCTCCCCAGTTCTTGCTTTAATACATCCTTCCCCTCCCCACTTAGGTACAGTCTATCTCTTGCTAACAGATTATTATCCCAGGTACTGCCGCAGCCACCCACAACCCCATACCCCTTAGTTTGACACTATTCTACCAACCATGTGTTCAACTCCCTAATCCTCTCCTTTCTCACTGTGTTTGCGCAGGGTACTGGGAGCACCTCTGAGAAGGCCACAAACTCCCCATTCTCCTCGTGCAGCCTTCCCACTTCCTGTAACCTCTCCCTTTCTACCTCTACCATTTCCCCTTCTAGGCCATTTGTCCTTACAATTACCACACTGTGCATATTTCACCTACCCCTCCTTGCGCACCTTAGAATTGCCTGTCCTGCTTTGTCTGCCTTTAATCTCAGTACAGACTCCCCCCTTATCTGACTGTGCCTGTCCCCCCTTGCAGCCCCATCTGATCCCCTTGAGTATGGAGTCCCCCAACACTAGTACACACCCCTCCTCTTTCCTCAGTCCCATCGCCACCACCCCATCCAAGTTTTCATTCCTGGGGCCACTCAAGACAGTGCTTTTATCATTTGCCCAGTGTCTTCCCTCCTGCCCTTCTCAGTTGAGACCCCTCTCCCTCCTCCTCCTCCTCCTGTTTCACTGCCAACCTCCCTCTCCCTCCTCGCCTCTCCCATTATTATCCCTCCCCCTGCCACGCCATGCTCAATCTCTCCATTAGTATTGCCCCTCACTCCCTCCTCTTCGTGAGTACTATTCCTACACTAGCATGTTGGTGTCGATGGCAGGAGGACCGAACTTTGGCTTGCTCCACCATAAACTATATTAAGAAATGATAAGTGACTTCCCTTGGAACCCAACTGAATCGAATGGCAGGAGGACGTCAACACTGGGTGCATTCTGTGAGACAATAATGGCATGCATGGTATACATAGCAACGAACATTGCACATCCATCCACCCACCAACACCACGATGATAACTTTCATGCTATACTGAATCGAATGGTAGGAGGATGTCAACACTGGGTGCATTCTATGAGACAATAATGGTATGCATGGCACGCATAGCAATGAACATTGCACGTCAATCCACCAACACCAGGATGACAACTTTCATACTATACGTGTTAAGTGTAACCACCTCTGTGAGACCTGCAGATATGCAAGAACCACGTCATGCACTGGATGGCTGTGTGCAGCCAGCTTGTCTAGTGACTCCATACTTGCTTGTCGGGCCACACATGTGATCTTTTTTAGACACATAGCAAGAACAGTGCAGTAATGAAGCACAGAAAACAACCGGTGTGGTGTACCTTCACAGTTCTTTTTATTGCCCAATGTATGTACATGCCACAAATTACCTTAGTCATTGTACTGTCAGCTGAGAAGTTGAACAACAGCATTTCTGATTTGTCTTGCCTGATCCCTAGCTGTATCCTTTTGCATGTCTTGCATTTCAGTGCCTGGCAGCTTTTGCAAATCCTCACCATCAGCCTTCCTAATCCATTCCAAATTAAAAACATCCCATTTTGCTCACAAATGTTGTGTAGAATGCAGCACACATGCACCACGAATGGAACAAAGGAAATGTGTGTATCAAGCCTTTTCAGCAGGCATCACCATCTTCCCTTTAGCCAACCAAAGGCATTCCCCAGTACCATACCGCCACTTGACGGACAGTGGTTAAAGTGTTTCTGCTCAGTTGTGAGGTTTCTGATGTCAGGGAATGGCTTCATCAGCCATGACATCAATGGGTAGGCTGGGTCACCAGGTAAATGAATGGGCACCTGTACCTCACATATTTCACGTGTTACATTGGGAGAAAGAAGCCCGTCCATAGACTTTGCATACAGTCCACTGCTTGCAAGAATATGGACATTGTGAACTTTACCAGGCCATCCTGAAAGCAGTACTGGTGGTCCAGCACAAAGGGGGTGAATACTTACCAAATCAAGACATTTCAGGTTTTTATTTTAAATTACATGTACAAAAAATTACAGACGTTTCATTCCACTTTGACATTATAGAGTAATTTGTGTAAATACGTGACAAAAAAAATCTCATATAAATGTATTTTAATTTGAGTTTGCAACATCACAAAATGTGACAAAATCCAAGTGGGGGTGAATACTTTCTGAAGGCACTGTATACCTAGGAAAGCTAAAGGAGACCAATAACTTAATTTAGATGAGGCCCTTCTGCAATGTTGATGAGTAGTATTCCATGCAGCCAACAAGAGAATACTGTGGACATGGGAACATTCCTCGGTGTTTCAGAATTTAGTGACAACAACGTTTAACCAATATGAATGGAATGAAAACTTCTACATGAGTCATGAAACCTTTTACTTTAAACAGAGCAAAATACAACATATAATAGGAAGACAGAACACCAATATACATCAAGCTATTACATCTGAAGTAAGACAGACTATTGCGATTTGGAGATGGGACACAAACAAGTATCGATCCATTGGACACTTGTTTAGCGTGTCTAGGGTGGTGGTCTGCTCTGTTGTGTGTGAGGTTTGCGATGCTGTCATGGACACCTGCATGCACATGATAACAACCCCTACAGGCACAAAGCTACAAGACATATTGGATGGCTCTGAGGAAAGATTTTGTTTATCACAAACAGCCAGTGCAATAGATGGCAATAGATACCAGTTTAGGCACCCACAAAAGATGCGGCAGACTTCTTCAACCATAAAGGCTGGCACTCTGCTTCTTCCTGCTCACTCTTCCTGTCCTCCTCCTGTCACCCGCCTCTTCCCTTTCAACTCCTCCCCTCTGATTGTTCTCCACCATGGCGGGTTAGCCCTTCTGGCTACCATGCCCTCTTCTACCCCATTCTTGAGGGCTGCTGTATGTCTGATTATGCACTGACCAGTATGTAACACTTTGTAATCGCTCTGTACCTGTCAGTGCGAACCTTGATGTTTATTTGTGGTATAATGCTGTGCTTGTGTTTTATGTTACCCTGTATAATTTTTGCACTCTTAATGCACATGTAAAACTTTTGTACTGATTTGCACATGTCTATTTTCCCTTCTACCCTCTCCCCTAGGACACATCTGGAAATGAGCTCTCAGTATGTCTCTCCTGGTGAAACTTTTCAAATTTAATACATTAAATTATTGGTCTCCTTTAGCTTTCCTATGTATACCTCCCTGTTGCCCTCAGACTGATCCTCCTTGTACATTTTTCATGCTACCTTTTTTGCTCTTACTGCTTCTCTAACATCTCTTGTATACCAAATTGGATTTATTCATTTTTTGTTTTTTCCCTTCCTGCTTCAGACAAGCTTTGGTGACCTCTGTCAGACTCACTTTGATGTTCCCCTCTCTCTGTTCCTGCCACTCCCTCAGTTTGTAATGGAGGACCTTCCCTATGTCTTCAGTAACCGCTGCCCTGATATCCAACACCATTGTCCTTGACTTGAGGCGCTGGCTTTCTAGGGCTAATACTGTGCTACACTGAGTAATTATCACTCATCCTCAGGGTCTCTTTTACTCTGGCCTGTCCGACTATGTCCTGATATCCAACACCATTGTCCTTGACTTGAGGTGCTGGCTTTCTAGGGATAATACTGTGCCACATTGAGTAATTATCACATCCCCAGGGTCTCTTTTACTCTGGCCTATTATACTATGTCCTGATTTGATAGTACCAAGTCAAGGATGGCTCCATCTCTGGTTAGCACCATCACCCATTGTACAAAGAAGCCATCCTGCATTGAGTCTACAACAATCTGGTTCCTGGCACTCCTAACCCCCAACACTTCCCAATCTGGTAGGAGATCCTCCATCAAGATTGTGTTTCCATAGTGGTTGCCCTTCTGACGTGGTCTTGCAAATGCCCTACAGCCCTCCCTGAACTGATTTGGTTATCTTTATGCCACCATCACCAGCACTCTGAGGTTCTTACATATTTTAACTATCAGCTGAACCCATATTCATTCTGTCCCCCCAAACATTCTTCTCCTCTATTGCTTTTTTACAGTCTCAGTGTATAGCGTAACCCCTTCTCCTGCCCTTTTTCATTTCAATTCAAAATAGGACACATATTTGGATAGCCAGATCCTAGATGGGATTTTGTGTCACCAACATTTTCATGATGACAACTATGTCCAACTGGGCTTCCATCACCATTGTCTGTAGGTCCCCCTTTTTATTCCCAAGATGCCTGATGTTCAGACAGGCTGCCTTCTTCTACTAGCTAGGTATCTCTCCCCTCACTTGACTGACTCCACCTATCCCCTTCCTACTATCCTTGTTCCATCTCCGCCCCTCCTTGTCTGCCCTACATTACAATCTCTGTATGTCTTCACTTGTTCTGGGAGTGCCAGCAAAGCCTCTTAGTCTTGTAGACTGTGGATCTTAACCTTGCTTTTCCCTATCCTGTTTAAAAGTTACTGATTTATCAATGTGTCATGTGCACACAATGTGTCATGTGAAACCAAAAGCAATTAAAAATGTAAAGTTCTTTCAGGTACCAGAAGCCTTTGAAGATGTTGCAGTTGATTTTTCTGAAGAGGAATGGAAGATGTTAAGCAAACAGGAGAAGGAGCTTCACATGGAAGTGATGGTGCAGAACTATGAAACCATGGTTTCAGTAGGTAAGAATCGACCAAGGCTCAGAGGAGGAATATTTATTTGGAGGGGGATGGGCTTACTTTTAGCAACTTCAAGTCTGATTACATGCTGAGAAAAAGGATGAAAAGAGTGGCTTAGAGTCTTCATTATAACACTCCTGTATATTTTTTGAAAAATGCAGTATGTAAAGTACATTGACACTTAAAAACATAGAATTTTTAACAGTTAAGGACCAGTTGGCCTAACCAGTCTGCCCAAATTTCTCTGCCTATAGTATCACTGGATATCCTGCTTGACCTTTTGCCCATTCACCCCCTTTCCCTTCCCATAAGATTCCCTTATTCCTGTCCCATGCATTCTTGAACCCCACCACTGTGGGCTTAGCATTCCACTTTCATTTCGGGATACTCTGTGTTATCAGAGGGAAGGACTTTGCAGGAGATGAAAACATAGGACTTGACAGCAAAGGATGACCATTTTATCTATCTGTTCTGCCCTTATCATTGCCTAACCGATGAGAAAGAGTCCCCTAGTGGTCACTTGTCTTCTCCCTCCTCTTTTTATCCTCATTGTCCCCCCCCCATATCCATGTGTCTGTCATGATTATTCTTGAACCCTAACACTGATTTTGAACAGACAACTTCATTAACATAGAAACATAGAATTTGACAGCAGATAAGGACCGCTTGGCCCACCCAGTCTGCCCATTTCCCTACCTAATGGATAAGCTGCAGATCCTACTTAACCAACAGACTACTTCCTCCTACCCCCACCCCCTAGAATTGCCTGATGTCTGTCCCATGCATTCTTGAATTCCTCCACTGTTTTTGACTACACAACCTCCTCAGGAAGGCCGGTCCATGCATCCACAACCCTCCATGAAAAAATACTTCCTCACATTACCTCTGAGCCGTCTCCCCTCTATCTTCAAGTTGTGCCCACTTGTTCTTGCACACCTCTTTTTCTGAAACATACTACCCTCTTGGACTTTGTTGATTCCCTTGAAGTACCCGAAAGTTTTTCATGACGCCTCTCCTCCTTTCCTCGAGGCTATACCTATTAAGCTCCTTAAGTCTTCTTCATATGCCTTCTGGTGCAGACCCTGCACCATTTTAGTTGCCCTTCTCTGGACTGCCTCCATCCTGTCTGTGTCCTTGTGGAGATTGGGTCTCCAGAACTGCACGCAGTACTCCAGATGGGGTCTCACCAGCTGTCTGTACAGAAGGGATAACTTCCTTTTTTCTGCTGGTGATGCCTCTCCCTATGCATCCCAGTATCCACTCAGCCCTCCTTACTGCCCACTCACATTGCTTTCCCAATTTCAGGTCATCTGATATGACTACCCCGAGGTCCCTTTCCATTTTTGTTGTTGTTAGTATCTCACCCTCCATTGTGCACTCTTCCCCTGGGTTTTTGTTTCCCAGGTGCATTACTTTGCACTTCTTGTCGTTGAATCTAAACTGAATACATTTGACCATTCCTCAAACCTTGCCAAGTCTCTTCTCATCCTTTCCACCCCACCTTGTGTATCAACCCTGTTGCAGATCTTTGTGTCACCTGCAAAGGGACATACTTTTCCTTCCAGTCCCTCTGCAATGTCACTTATAAAGACATTGAAGTGGACCAGTCCTAGTACTGAACCCTGAGGTACCCCACTAGTAATCCCCCTTTCTTCAGAGTGGACTCTGTTTACTATTACCCTATGTGTCCTGTTCTCCACCCAGTTTATTACCCAGACTACCATCTTGGGGCCCCCTCCAAGGTGGCTAACTTGTATATTAATCTTTTATGTGGGACTGTGTCAAATGCCTTGCTAAAGTCTAGGTAGGCCATGTCCACAGCCCCTCCCTGATTTACTACTTTGGTCACCGAAAGAAACCGATTAGATTCATCTGACATGACCTTCCCGCTGTGAATCAATGCTGTCTTGGGTCCTGTGCCCCTCTGGCCTCTAGGTACTCAACATTTTCCCTATCACTGAGGTTAAACTAGCAGGTCTGTAGTTTCCTGCTTCTGCCTTGCTCCCACTTTTGTGAAGTAGAATCACATCTGCCCTCCTCCAGTCCTCGGGTACCACCCAATCCTCCCATGATTTGTTAAAGAGGGTAGTCAGTGGTGTCACTAGTTCTACCCTTAGTTCTTTTAGAATTCTAGGATGAATCTCATCAGGCCCCATTACTTTGTCCACCTTCAGTTTTACGAGTTCTTTCATAACCCTTTCTTCTGTGAAAGGGCTGGTATCAACCCCCTATCCAGAGTGTTTCTGTTGTTTGGTTTAGGTACCTCCCCTTTCATTTGTAGATACTGAGCAAAATATTGTATTTGTTCAGTATCTCTGCCTTTTTCACGGTCACCCTCCTGAGCACCCCCGCCTTTATTAAACCTCACTATCCCTCCCTTGGTCTTCCCTCGCTCTCTGATCTACCTATAAAAGGTTTTATCGCACTCCTTAACTGAGTTGGCTATATTTTCTTCAGTTTGGACCTTTGCTGTTCTGACTGCCTTCTTTTGCTTTAACTGATACAGTTCTCTATCCTGCTCCTGCTGTGATTCCTTGTACTTCCTGAATGCTTTGTTTTTCTCCCTAGCCTTCCCTGCCACCTCCTTTGAGAACCATAGTGTTTTTTTACATTGTTTTGTTTTGTTTATTTTCTTCACACAAAGGCTTGTTGCCTCTGTAATGGCAGTTTTGATTATTCCCCAATGATCTTCCACCCCTCCTTCCTTCCCATTTGCTAGTGCATTCCTTAGGCACTCATCCATTTTGCCAAAGTCAGCCCTCCTAAACTCAAGTACCTTTGCCTTTGTATGGCTTGACTCTACTGCTGTGTTTATCGTGAACCATTCTGTTTGATGGTCGCTAGTTCCCAGATGGTTACCCAATTCTAAATCTGTGATCCTCTCTCCATCTACATTTGAGAGTACCAGGTCTAAGATTGCTCCCTTTCAAGTGGGTTACAATACTAGTTGTCTAAGCAAGGCATGCACCCTGTAGGGCCTCCAGAATGACCCCACTCTTGGAAGTGGTTGTTGTAAATGCCCTCCACTTAACGTCTGTCATATTCAGATCCCCATCAACAATATCTCCCCTTTTTCTGCCATTCTAAGGATCCCATTTCCTTGTCCATTTCCTCCCCCTGAGATAGGAGTCCGTATATAACCCCTGTGTGGATTGTGGTGCCATTGCCTATCTCCAAATTAACCCACAGTGCTTCCTCTCCTCCCTGTTTACCCTTTTGTTCTGTTGCTTTTATTCCTTCCCTTATGTAAAGAGCTGCTCCTCCTCCTCCTCTAATACCCTTCCTGTCCCTCCTGTAGATAGTGTATCCTGCTATGTTTCCATCCCAGTCATAGTTCTATGTGTACTATGTTTCTGTGACTGCCACAATATCTGGATGTTCCTCTTCCATCAAGGCCACTAGTTCAGGAAGCTTGTTACCCAGACTATGGGCATTGGTACGCATTACTCTTCATTTTTTGATGGCCTTACCTCTTGTACCACAATCCCTGTCCTCATTTACTTTGCTTTCTCCATTTACCCCTGTCCTGCTCCCTACTAAACTTTCTACCTTGGTCTTTACCTCATTTAGTACCCTGTTTTATAGGGGAAGGCTGGGAATTCCCTGCTGCTTATCAGTACCTCCCCTTGACTAGTTTAAAAGCTTGCCAATGAAGCATTTAAACCAATCACCCAGAAGACTTGTTTCCTTCCTGTACAGATGCAGAACATCCTGCCAGTATAGGCTGGTATCTCTCCAGGTGGAACCCCAGTCCCCAATGAAGCCAAACCCCTGTACTCCACACCAGTTTTTCAACCATTCATTGAATCGCATTGTGCGGTGTAACCTCGCCTCACCCATGCTAAAGACAGGCAGCACCTCTGAGAAGGCTACTGTGTGCTACTTGCCTAAGGCCCCTCCCCAACTCCACAAACTCCTCCTGTACTGCTCTAATCTCAAGTTGAGCCAATTCATTTGTCCCTAGGTGGACAATGATGTCCATCTCCATCTCCCGTGCAGCTGTTCTCGTGATCCTGAGGATGCGCTTCCGGTCTCTCCAAGCCATGCTGCCAGGCAGGCACCTTACTTCACTTTTCCCTGCTCCCCCCAGTTCTCTCCCCCTAATAATTGAGTCCCCCACTGGGAGCTGCTTCCTTTCCCTGTGGTGTCCTCTGCCTCCTTCCTGTGGGCCTTCCTTGCAGCAGTTTTCCACAGCCTCCTTAGTCTCCTCTGCAGGTGCATCCAGAGGGGAACTATGCTCCACCAGAATAGTGTATGGATTGTGGAGTGGTACAACTGACTGTGTGTTCCTCTGTTCCACCACCCTCACCCTCCCTGAGCCCACTGTTGTCCAACAGTTGCACTTTCTTGGCAATCTCTGAGGCAGTGGTTGTGGCACTGGTGCTCCCTGGGAGGGGGAGGTTCCCCTACTACTGTCCAGTGTGGCTTGAAGATGGGCAATCTCCTCCCCCAGAGCAGAGAGTTGCCTGCAAATAGGGCAGCATGTCAGCCTTCAGAAAGACTCCCTGAAGACTGCTGCCCCACAGCCAGTGCATTGCACTAGTCCCCACATGTCTGTCTACCTTCCTGTTTATCCTAAGTAAGTTTTTTTTCCTATTATTGTTTTGTTATATATAAATATATATAATGTGTATGCTTATATTGTCAGTCCAGTGTGCTGGTAAGGCTATGACATTGGTATGCACCTTGTCCTGAGGAAATGATGTCAGAACATCTGGTATAAAGGAAATGTTACAAAGGGTGGGTGGGGGGAGGATTTGGGCCCAAACTGTGCCCTCTCAGAAACAATCAGCTAAAAGCTCTGACTCACTACTGTGATGAGTGTTTACCTTCCTGTCAGCAAGACAACCTACACACAATTTAACAGAGAAAATACCCTGCTATGCAAATAGAGAAAATTCAAGCAGCTGAGTCAAACACAGGTAAACCTCCCCAGCCCCAATACAGCCTGGTGATTTGTGCTCTGAAAGCAATTGGTTCCAAAACAAGTCGGCTGTGCACATGGAAAGAAACCGTTTAAACTCCCTGTCTCCAAAGCAGTATTGCAAGCCCCTTCATTCAAAAGAACAATAACCAGTAATACAACCAGAAATATACAAATACACAGTCAAATATGTCTATCTAGAGAAGCAGGTACATTGACAGTTAACAGTGAGGTATTGTTAACCGTATAACGTTTCAAAAGAAAGACAGAGGTAGAGAATCGTAAAAAGATGGCAATTTATAAAACATCGTGTTTTGACCAGCTGAGGTTTTCATCCTGGGAACAGGAAATTGGTAATGAAAATATGACTGAGTGGAGATGCTACAAAGAAATTAACTGCAGATAAGGACTGATTGACCCATCCAGTCTGCCCATTTTCCCTACCCACTGCAAAAGCCACAGACCCTAATTGATCTCTGACTTCACCTTCTTGTTCCTTTCACTAGGGTTTCCCTATGCATGTCCCATGCATTTTTGAATTCCCCCACTGTATTGGCCCCACCACCTCCACTGGGAGACAAGTCTATTCTATGCATCCACCACCTTTTTAATTTAGAAATTCTTCTTCACATAAATCTTAGTCTACCCATTGCAACCTTATGTCATGCCCCCTCATTCCTGAACGACTTCTCCTTTTCTGAAAGATGCAATCCTCCAGTACCCTTTTTCTGCTTAAGACAGTTGGTGAAGGAACATCTCGGAGACCTCAGAATTGGAGGACATATTGAGAAATATGAAAGAGACAGTCCTAGAAACCACTAGACTCAGCATCAAAACACTATGAGAAAACAGACCACGAGAGATCACTATGGTCTCAGGTCAAGTTGGGAGGCAATAGGGCAAACACACAGGCATATACAGCATGCAGACAAATGAAGAGTGCGGTAAAATGGGAGGAATACATTCAAAGAAGTGGGGAGGCTAAGAGAGCAGCGAGGGAGACCAGAGCAGACAAGGCACTCCAGATCACAAGAGGGATTAAAACTGGGGTGGGAAATTATTTATCAGGAAGAAAGGAAATGGGATCATAAGGCTGAATGATGAAAACAAGGTTTTGGAGGACAATGAGCAGAAGGCTGAAAACCCTAAACAAATTCTTCTGTTCAGTGTTTACCAAGGAGAAGCCTGGTCCACTGTCAGACAGTGGTAATACAGCCTCAGCAAGGGGAATCACAAGGATGAACATTCAGGAACTCACTACAGCCAGAATAAAAGAAGGCCTCTTGGCCATCAGACCAGACAAGGCCCCAGCCCCAAACAGCTTTGAAGGAGCTGACAGACCCAGTGAGACACTTATCCTGTAAATCACTCATGATAAGGGTTATACCACTGGATTGGAGGGTGGCCAGTGTACTGCCATCCCATAAGGGAGGTGACAGGGAAGAGACAACAAATTATAGACCAGTTAGCTGAACATCTATTGTAGGCAAACTGAGGGAGTCCCTTATCAGACAGGATCTTACAGAGTACTTAGGGGCAAATCACCTACAGAACATCAAACAGCATGGATTTGTGGCAGGTAGATCTGTTGAACATATCTTAGTGTTCTTCGACCAGGTGACAAAGGGACTGGATAAAGGCCTTGCAGTGAATTTCCTTTACTTCAGTTTCAGCAAAGCTTTTGATACAGTCTCACATAGGCGTCTTCTGAAAAACAAGGAAAACTTAGGTACAGCAAGGGAAATTGTTAGATGGATGAGAAATGAGCTAGCAGACTGGAAACGGAGAGTAGTCGTTACTTGGGTCAAATCCTCAGTAAAGTGTGTCATTATTGGAGTGCCTCAGGGGTCAGTTCTTGGACTGATCCTTTTCAACGTGTTCATCAGTGACATGTGTAGGTATAAATGGTAACCTTGCCATATTTGCAGATGACACCAAGCTCAGTGTCAGGGTGGACAGCATTGACAGAGTCTGGGACATGACCAAGGACCTCAGGACACTAGAAAATGGATGCAAGAATGGCAACCAGAATCAAATACTACATTAATGGGGTCAAGCTGACCTCTCCTACAGAGGAAAGGGACCTAAGGGTCATCCTTCGTGCAGACCTCGAGCAGGAGAGTCAGTGCGATAAGGTCTATGGTAAAGCAAATAGAATGTTGAGAGGCATAGATAGCAGAGACGGGGAGGTGATAGTTCCTCTTTATCGATCCCTGGTGAGGCTGCATCTTGGGTATTGCATCCAGTTCCAGAGACTGCAGCTTAGGAAGGAGGTGGATAGGTTGGAGACTATTCAAAGGAGAGCAATAAAAATTATTCTTGGCATGCAAGGGTTAGCTTGTGAGGAGAAGTTCAGGGCATTGGGTATGTATTCACTGGAGACACGTAGAGACGGAGGGGACATGATTGAAAAATATAAGCTCCTTAAGGGCATAAACACATTGTCATACAAAAAATTGTTCACTAGGAGCATAAATACCTCCACATGTGGTCTCAACTGGAAACTGAAGAGAGGGGCCTTCAAAAAGGACATCAGGAAGTATTATTTCATGGAGAAGGTAGTCGAGCCATGGAACAAACTGCCCTCTGAAGTGGTTAGTGCCACCATGGTGGCAGGTTTAAAGCATGGGTGGGATAAGTTACGGACACAGTCAGCAAGCACTACTGAGTGCAAAGCCAAGGCACCATAAGGAGTAATAGGTGTCTGGAGCATCCCCAGGCTCCAGGTAAATTTTTGGGCATATTCAGTGGACCCAAGGTCTCCTCCTGCCAACACACTTTCTGTGTTTCTACCCTGTTTATGCCTTTTAGATATTTATAGGTTTCTATCAGATCTCCCCTACCTCTCCTCTTCTCCAGGGTATACATATTGAGGTCTCCTTATCTCTCCTCATATGACTTTTGGTGCAGGCACTGCACCATCTTTGTTGCCTTTCTTTGAACTGCCTCTGCCTTGTCTCTGTTCTCATGGAGATGTGGCCTCCAGAACTACTCCAAATGGGGCCTCACTAATGATCTGTACAGTGGCATCACCACTTGTTTTCTTCTACTGGTGATACCTTTCCCTATGGACCCTAGCATCCCACTGACTCTCTCCACAGCCTTGGCACATTGCTTAGTCATTTTTAAGTCATTAGATATGATTACCCCAAGATTTTTTTCTTGTTTAGTGACCCTCAGTATCTGCCCCTCCTCCACCCGAATCATGTAATTCTTCCATAGGTTCTTGTGCTCCAAATGAATGATTTTGCACTTTTTCACAGTGAAGCTCAGCTGTCTCACTCTAGATCATTCCTCCAGTTTATCTACTGTATGTCCCTTCTTGCTTTTTCCATCCCTCCCAGAATGTGCACCTTGTTGCAGATCATAGTGTCATCTGCAAAGAGACACACCTTCCCTTCCAGCCCTCCGCAGTGTCACTTATGAAGACATTAAACAGGACTGGACCCATAACTGATCCCTGTGGCACCCTGCTAGTCACCTTCCTTTCCTCAGATTCAGCTCTATTTACCACCACCCTCTGTCTTCTATCACTCAACCAGTTCCTAGACAAGTTTACAATCTTGTGACCCACTCCCAGGCTGACCAGCTTTTTCACTGTCTTCTATGTGGAATGGAATAGAGTGCCTTACTGAAATCCAGGTAGGCCACTTCCACCACTTCTTCCTGATCCACTTCCATAGTCACCCAGTCAAAGAAATCAGTTAGATTTGTTTGACATAACCCTCCTGCTGTGAATCCATGATATCTCGGACCCTGTGCTCCACTGGATTCAAGGTGTTCCACAGTCCTTTCTTTAAGTAGTGATTCCATAATTTTCCCCAGTATTGAGTTGAGGCTGACTGGTCAATAGTTTCCAGTCTCCTCCTCCTCCTTACTCACATTTTTGTGAATAGGGACTACATCTGCCCTCCTCCAGTCCTCCGAAACCACTCCCATATCGGGTGATTCATCGAGAAGGGCTGCCGGTGGTGCTGCCATTACCTCCTGTAGTTCCCTTAATGTTCTAGGATGTATCCTATATGGTCCCATTGCCTTGTCCATTTTCAGTTTGGGAGTTCTTTTAGAATACTCTCTTCCATAAATGGACTGGTGTCCACCTCTTCCCCCAACCCATATTTGCTCACGTTGCCTAACTGTGGTCCCTCACCTCCTCCTTCTGTGAATACAGAACAAAAATATTTGTTCAGTATTTTTATTTTTTCCAGTTCCCCTTCCAAACACTCCCCTTTTTCCCCTTCAGCCTTACAATCCCACCCCTGGTTTTCTCCTTTCACTGATATCCCTCTAAAAGTCTTGTCCCTTTTTTTACCTTCTGTGCAAATTTTTTTTCCTCCGTTTGTGCCTTTGTGCTCCTGACTGCTTTCACTACCTCTCTCTGTTCACCCAGGTATATTACCCCGTCCTCTGCCTTCTGTGTTTCCTTGCATTTCCTGAAAGCCATCCTTTTTGCCCTTACCTTCCTGGCCACTTCCTCTGAGAACCATAGTGATTCTTTCTTTCTCTTGCCCTTGTTTTCTGCCTTCACTATGACTCCTTTCAGATGAGCCCACTGCTTCTCAACTCCCCCCATTCATTCCTCCCTGCCAGGGCATTTTTGAGACTTATCCCCATCTTAGTAAAGTCTGCCCTCCTGAAATCCAGGACCCTCACATTTGTGTGGCTTGACTCCATACTGACCCAAACTGCATGATGATCACTGGACCCTAGGTGTCTGTCCACCCTGATTTCTGCAGTTCTGTCCCTGTTGTCAAGTACCAGGTCCAAAACTGCACCCTCCCAGGTGGGCTCTAGTACAAGCTGCCTGAGGCCTGCCCCTTGCATGGAGTACAGGATGTCCTTCCTCCTGGTTGAGGCAGCAGCTGGGATGCTCCAATCCACATCTGGCAGATTGGCATCACCTACCCGCAGCACTACTTCTTTAGCTGCCATTTGTGTGGATGGATTCCACTCGAGCTATGTCCACTTCCTTCCCCTGTGCTGGAGGTCTGTATATCATGCCCATGTGTATAGCTGTGCTATTGCCCATCTCAAGGGTGACCCACATTGCCTCTGACCCCCTGCATTCCCTGTTTCTCAGTTGGTCTAATATCCTCCCTGATGTAAAAAGCCAACCCCCTCCAATTTTACCCTCCATGTCGCTCCCATAAACAGAGTATAACCTGGTATTGCAACATCCCAGTCATGGTTTTTAGTATCATATCTCAGTAATAGTCACAATGTCCAGGTCAGTCACCATCATCAAGGCCACCAGGTCTGGGATTTTATTTCCTAGGCTGTGGGCATTAGTATTGATGGCCTTCCTTGTTTTGCCATTTCTCCTTTTATCACCCCCCTTTTTGCCTCCTCCATTTGCCCTTCCTGTTTTTAACCTCCTTCCTCCTGCCCTCTGCTGTCCCGCCCTTATGAGTTTAGTTACTGCTGGAAATATCATAACTTTATGGCCCTCCATGTTGATTGCACTATCCTGTTGGAGTGGGCAGTTTGATTCTCCCTGCTGCCTTCTGCTCCCCCAAGCTAGTTTAAATGCTTGCCAATAAGGAAGGTAAACCATTCACTGAGAACAACGGTCCCCTTCCTGGACAGATATAGTCCGTCTCCCTTGTACAGGTCCGCATTCTTCATCCCCAGCTGGCCCTGTGTTGTAGAACCAATCAGTGCAAACCAGCCAGAAGCAGTCTGAGCCTCACTGTATGGGTCAGATATACCCCACTGAACATGTCTGAGATTAAACAGACAAAAAAAAAATCAGTTGAACAGTACTGAAATAGTCTGATGCAAAATGTCACCCAAAAAACAAAGGCAATTTAGAACATCTAGTAGCAAATAAAAAAGCTGTATTTTATCCCCTTATGAATTCAAAAAAGAAAATGAAAATCAGTCAGTTTAGCCCCATCCCCAGCACACAAACCCAAGAAATCAGTAATCCTACTTCCTTCCCTAGCAGAATAGCATAGAGAAACTTACTGTTTGAGCCCCCTATAACTTTGCAGCAGCATTGTTCAAAATAAAGCAGTAAAAAAAAAACTCCTCTCTTTCAGTCTACAGCCAAAATTAGAGGAAAATTAAGGTAGACTTCTCTCAGCGCTCAACAAGATTATACTGCTCTCTCTTTGAGGTCATGGAAGTGATCCAGGTTTTTTTTTTTTTAACTGAATAACGTAGTGAAGGAACAAGATCAAGAGTTCCCATTTTTACAGATGTACCAAAATGTAATAAGTACCTTTATTCTAACAAAAGCAATCCCACCTGTTTATACACGTCACAGTGGTGAATGCGATGTCCAGCTGAGTAACAAATAATAAATATGGAGAGAACATGGGGTGCAAAAATGTGCAAATATGGAGAGAAAAGTGGGTGCAGAAATACATAAGTATGGAGAGAAAAGTGGGTGCAGAAATATGTAAGTATGGACAGAAAAGGGGGTGCAGGGATATGTCAGTATGGAGAGAACAGGGAGGATAGGAAGATAGGAATATGTTAGTATGGATAGAACAGGGGGTGCCAGAATATATAAGTATGGAAAGAATGAGTTCAGGAATATGTAAGTATGGAGAGAATGGGATGCGGGGATATGGAGGTATGGAGAGAATAGGTGTTGCAGGAATGTGCAAGTATGGAGAGAACGGGGTGGCAGGGATATGTCAGTATGGAGAGAACAGGGAGGATAGGAATAGGTTAGTATGGATAGAACAGGGGGTGCCAGAATATATAAGAACGGAGAGAATGAGTTCAGGAATATGTAAGTTATTTATTTATCGAAATGTTTCACACTGAACAAGTTGCTCATCTTATGGTGCATACTGGTGCAGAGGATAATAGGGATAGGATAGATACAGCCAAACAAAATAATTTCTACAGTGAAAACATGACAGAGAACACATTGCAGAGAAACACAGAAAGTAATGTACATAATAAGTGCCGCATAAGAAAACATTGTACAGTAACTTCATGGGAAACAGGTAAGTGCTAACTGCTAGAGTACATGCTTTATTGGAGAGAGATATATAACCTTAAACTAGCTGGCAGGTGACTACCAAAAGAGTATAGGTGGCAGACAAGGGGTACAGTGGGGAGGGTAAGGAGTGGGTACAGTATAGGAGTTAGGAGAGGAGGGATGCAGTAGGGGATGGATAGGCAGTGGGGGATGGAGTATGGTACTGTACTGGAAGAAGAAGACGATGAGAAGGGAGAACGCAGGATTAGACACAGGTACAGTTTACCAAATGGAAGTTATGTAGGGCTGAAAAGACAGAGTATGGGGAGGATGAGTGGTGAATCTAGTGAGGAAATACATTCCATAGTATAGTGACGCGATGTGAGAAGGCCGTCTGGCCAGCCGTGGTCAGTCGCTGAATGACTACCATTGTCAGTGGCTCAGCAGGTAGCACACTCACGTCTGAGGCCAGGAGATCAGAAGGCTGTGGGTTCTATCCCCACACCAGACACTTAGAATAAATCCCAATACAGACACTGTAGTGCAGCATGGGGGGATGCTGTACTCCTGAGGTGACGTCTTTTGGATGACACGTTAAACCAAGATCCCATCTTCCTGTTCCATTGGTAGTTCAGGTGGATTTTAAAGATCCCATGGCACGTCTCAAAAAGAATAGGGGAAATTTTTAACAAACAAAAACAGAAACTGGCAAAATACATACAAATTATCAACTTAACACTTTAAACATAGTCAATGAAAGCATAACTTAATGGGTTAACCTCATACAATTCAATCCAAATCCCATCTTTAAAACAAAAAATATCTGAACACAAATTCTTGTTATTATATAATCGTAACATTTCTGAGCATTATTTTAAATGTCTTAACAGCTTAATCTGATTCAAGGTCAGTTGGCATTCATCTGTATCCCCTCCCCCGGGTTGTGCCTGAAAATAGGCAGGATTTGTCTAGTGTACTAGCCCGTCAACAAAAACTAAATAAATAAATAAATATCATCAACTTTTCATGACAAACAATATATTCTAGTAATCTTAGCAATCTTATTATTATCATTCCTGACTGTCCCATCTTGCATACTTCCCTACTCTACCCAATCCATTGCTTTCCATAAATACTGACATTTCTTTTCTCCTAGCAAATTCTTTTCATAGTTATAAGCTTTATTCAGTTCCAACTGGACTTTAAACAGTATATCCTGTACATCTGCTTCTTGTTGCTGTAATACTCTTAGGCACGTAGTTTGCCAAATGGACCATTTAATACAGGCGAACACCACCCATATAGTACTTTTATTCCATTTCTGCCATGCCTTTGTTAATTGTCCTAATATCAGAATTCCATAATTAACCTGTGCAGTTACTCATCCCATAATACAGGCGAACACCACCCATATAGTACTTTTATTCCATTTCTGCCATGCCTTTGTCAATTGTCCTAATATCAAAATTCCATAATTAACCTGTGTATACAGTTGCTCACCCCAAAATACAGCTAGGGAGTTCCAAAATCCCTAAATACATGTACAGTCGAAAAATAAACACTGCATGGTCTCTACTTTCCTCAACAAGTTCCTTCCATACACATCCTCTTCCACCGTTTTGTGCTTCTGATTACCTTTGACATTCATTTTTTGATGTCCACACAACCATATAACATCCTGCATCTTTAACAAAACTCTTGGCTCTATTATACTTTCCAACAATAGTTTACTATCTGTGTGAGCATCAATTTTAAATATAGATTCTTCTAGACATTAATTTGCAACCAGCATTATATAAAAAGATTTTCTATCTGCACCCATAAACCACTGTAAAGTAATCTTCCACAATCGAATGTATTTCAATGTTGTCTGTACATAGATATGCAAGGCTTTATCTGACACATGCCACTTTCCTCCTCCCCATGCCTCCAGAAACTGTGCTTCCCACCTCTTCATACTCTCTATCCCTAAGCTTATTTTCCTTAACAACCAGTGGCTTTATATCACTAGAAAACAATTGCCAAATATGTAAACGAATGGCTGTAGCACATCCAGCCCACCTTCTTTTCTGTTTTTATAGGTATTTACCCTTTTCACCGGGTTCAACCGACTTCCTTATAAAAATCGGAAAGAAAATCCCCATTATCTTAGCATGCATGCTAAATTGTAAGGGGTATATATGTGAAATATATAAAAAGGTTGGCATAGTGTATGTTTCAATAAATACACTCTTTTCTTCCTTGCAATTTACACGATTTCCATGACTGTACTTTGGGCATCTTTGTATACTTTGTCCCAGTTTGCTTGTTCAGCCTGTTTTGTACCAAATAAGAGACCCAGTATTTTTACTTCCTCCTTTATTACTGGAATGGGAAACCTTTCCTGCACTGGTGCCTTGTCCAATACCAGTGTCTTACTTTTTGTAGTATTAATTTTTATTCCTGTTCTTCCATTTAACTCCTCCAATATTTCCAGGACTCACCTTCCAGACTCCAAATTTCTCACTGTAATAGTACAATCATCTGCACTGGCTGACACTTTCTGAAATATATGCCCTTCTGTATTATATACTTGTTTTAGATCTTTCTATTGCTCTTAAAGTTTGATCAGTAGCGAATACATTTAACAGCGGTCTCAAAGGACAGCCTTGCCTAACTCCATTTCTCAAGTGAATAGGGATCCCTAAGTGTTCATTAACTGACGGGATCACCTTAGCATGTTCATAAATATGTCTAATCATAGCAATAAACTGTTGTGGACTCCCATATTGACATAATGTCTCCAATGCTTTATGGCATCAAATGCAGTTTCTTGATCTAAGGTCATTGTGTAGCTATTCAAATCCGTATCCAGCCCCTGTTCCACAATCTCCCTTATGATCTAAGGTCATTGTGTACCCATCCAAATCCATATCCAGCCACTGTTCCACAATCTCCCTTATGAACTAAGGACATTGTGTATCCATCCCAATCCATATCCAACCCCTTTTCCACAATCTTCCTTATGGTCTAAGGTCGTTGTGTACCCATCCAAATCTATATCCAGCCCCTGTCCCACAATCTCCCTTATGATCGCAGGTCATTGTGTACCCATCCAAATCCATATCCAGTCCCTGTTCCACAATCTCCCTTATTATCTGAGGTCACTGTGTACCCATCCAAATCCATATCTGGCCCCTGTTCCACAATCTCCCTTATGATCTAAGGTCACTGCGTACCAATCCAAATCCACATCCAGCCCCTGTTCCACAATCTCCCTTATGATCTGAGGTCATTGTGTACCCATCTCATTTTTGATCTAAGGTCATTGTGTACCCATACAAATCCATATTCCGCCCCTGTTCCACAATCTCCCTTATGATCTAAGGTCGTTGTGTACCCATCCAAATCCATATCCAGCCCCTGTTCCACAATCTCCTTATGACCTAAGGTCACTGTGTATCCATCCAAATCCATATCCAGCCCCTGTTCCACAATCTCCCTTATGATCTAAGGTCATTGTGTACCCATCCAAATCTATATCCAGCCCCTGTCCCACAATCTCCCTTATGATCGCAGGTCATTGTGTACCCATCCAAATCCATATCCAGTCCCTGTTCCACAATCTCCCTTATTATCTGAGGTCACTGTGTACCCATCCAAATCCATATCTGGCCCCTGTTCCACAATCTCCCTTATGATCTAAGGTCACTGCGTACCAATCCAAATCCACATCCAGCCCCTGTTCCACAATCTCCCTTATGATCTAAGGTCATTGTGTACCCATCCAAATCCATATCCAGCCCCTGTTCCAAATTCTCCCTTATGATCTAAGGTCATTGTGTACCCATCCAAATCCATTTCCAGCACCTGTTCCACAATCTCCCTTATGATCTAAGGACATTGTGTACCCATCCAAATCCACATGCAGCCCCTGTTCCACAATCTCCCTTATGATCTAAGGTCATTGTGTATCCATCCAAATCCATATCCAGCCCCTGTTCCACAATCTCCCTTATGATCTAAGGTCATTGTGTACCCATCCAAATCCACATCCAGTCCTGTTCCACAAACCCATCCAAATCCATATCCAGCCCCTGTTCTGCAATCTCCCTTATGATATAAGGTCGTTGTGTACCCATCAAATCCATATCCAGCCCCTGTTTCACAATCTCACTTATGATCTAAGGTCATTGTGTACCCATCCAAATCCATATCCAGCCCCTCTTCTGCAATCTCCCTTATGATCTAAGGTCACTGTGTACCCATCCAAATCCATATCCAGCCCCTGTTCTGCAATCTCCCTTATGATCTAAGGTCACTGTGTACCCATCCAAATCCACACCCAGCCCCTGTTCTGCAATCTACCTTATGATCTAAGGTCACTGAGTACCCATCCAAATCCATATCCAGCCGCTGTTCCGTAATCTCCCTTATGATCTAAGGTTGCTGTGTACCTATCCAAATCCATATCCAGCCCCTGTTCCACAATCTCCTTTATGATCTAAGGACATTGTGTACCCATCCAAATCCACATGCAGCCCCTGTTCCACAATCTCCCTTATGATCTGAGGTCATTGTGTATCCATCCAAATCCATATCCAGCCCCTGTTCCACAATCTCCCTTATGATCTGAGGTCACTGTGTACCCATCCATATCCATATCCAGCCCCTGTTCCACAATCTTCTTTATGATCTAAGGTTGTTGTGTACCCATCCAAATCCATATCCAGCCACTGTTCCACAATCTCCCTTATGATCTAAGCTCATTGTGTACCCATCCAAATCTATATCCAGCCGCTGTCTCACAATCTTCCTTATGATCTAAGGTCGTTGTGTACCCATCCAAATCTAGATCCAGCCCCTGTTCCAAAATCTCCCTTATGATCTAAGGTCATTGGGTACCCATCCAAATCCACATCCAGCCCCTGTTCCACAATCTCCCTTATGATCTAAGGTCATTGTGTACCCATCCAAATCCACATCCAGCTCTGTTCCACAAACCCATCCAAATCCATATCCAGCCCCTGTTCCACAATCTCCCTTATGATCTAAGGTCGTTGTGTACCCATCAAATCCATATCCAGCCCCTGTTTCACAATCTCCCTTATGATCTAAGTTCACTGTGTACCCATCCAAATCCATATCTAGCCCCTGTTCTGCAATCTCCCTTATGATCTAAGGTCACTGTGTACCCATCCAAATTCATATCCAGCCCCTGTTCCACAATCTCCCTTTTGAATATCAGATTTTGCTGAATGTTTCTATCAGGCATTGTCCATGTTTGTTGTGGTAGAATCAATGGTTTTGCCACTTTTGCTAACCTAGCTGTCAGGACTTTAGTAAATATCTTGTATTCAGTTGTAAGCTCAAATTCCTCCAATTCTGCATGTCCTGTGGATCACCTGTTTTATATAAAAA
Organism: Neoceratodus forsteri; assembly: GCA_016271365.2. Taxonomy (NCBI): domain Eukaryota; kingdom Metazoa; phylum Chordata; order Ceratodontiformes; family Ceratodontidae; genus Neoceratodus; species Neoceratodus forsteri. The sequence continues at coordinate 21,621,916 of JADMNL010000038.1, read as the reverse complement.
GGCTATAAAACCCTCATGCATACTAGGGACCAGATTACCCCCATATTGTATCTCCTGAAACACTTCCTGTAACCATGGAATTAGCTCATTAATAAATTCCTTATAAGATTCATTTGATATGCCATCCAGCCCAGGTGTCGTATTCACTGATAATCTATCAATAGCTAACTTAATCTCTTCCTTAGTAATAGGCACTATCAATTTATTTTTTTCTTCCTCTGAGATCTCTGACACTACAGTAACATTTAGTAGTTCAGAGCTCTGTGTAGAAACTCATTTCTGAAATGTTTTACAGATATGTGTATAAATAGTATTTTGTATATCTTGCTGAGTATCTTTTATCTTACTATCTTGCCCTATCAGGGATGTGAAAATCATTTTTTCACCCCATGCAATTCTACCCCATAGGGATTCACTGTCTCCTTTTTACCTTGTGTCACAAATTGCTGGCATCTTGCCATCTCGCCCTCACTTATTTTATGATACTCATACATTTTCTCCTTTAAGTCCTGTAGTTGTGCCTCTCTATCTCCTCCTAAGGTCCATGCTTGTGTTAAAAGTTTTAAAAATTATGCCCGTAATCTACGATATTTTATATACTTATCCTTAGCTGTTTTCCTCAAAAGATGTTTTAATAAATCCCTGATGTCTCTTTTTGTATCCTCCCACGGGTCACCGGGAGTTTCATACAAAAACTATTGTCCTTTCAGACTTCTAAAAGATCTCTAATTTCCTGTTGTATACCCTCATTCTGTAATATGAAAGCATTTAATTTCCAATAGCTTCTCCCAATAGTAATCTTATGCACTGTCCCAATTTGGGCCTGTACTGCCATATTCCGAAGGTAAGATATTCACTTCTATTCCTGTCGTCCTGTCAGAAACAAACCAAAAATCTGTCCTTGTAGACAGTCTCCCTTTATAAAAAGTATGCTCAGGAAGTCTATCTACAATCTCATAGATATCTTTTAAAAAACAGTTTTTAACACATTATTTAACAAATGTGTGTCAGTGTAAATTTTTCCAGTTTTTCAACCCCAATCTCTTGGTGCCAAGTCAGTTAAAATCTCCCCCCTTCCTACAAGATTAGTTTACAAGTAGCTAGGAAGGGTTCTATAGTTCAAAATAGTGATGGTCTGCCTGCCTTTTGGGGTGCATAGATATTAATCAGCCTATATGTTAAACCATAAATAATCACATCTACCATCAGAACTCTACCTGGGCATATATCCAAGACCTTTAAAATGTGTGCATGCATGTTAGAGAACAAAATACCTACACCAGAGCAGGGTTCTTCCCCCACCGATCACAAGGAGGAACCCCAATGCCAATCCTTTTTAGCTTGCTCAATCTCCATAATTGTGTGCAATCTAGTATCCTCTACAAAAATTAGCTGCCTTCACCCTGTATACACACTAGCAAACGTAACTGTACATCTTTCAGCATTTTTAGTGCTATTAACATTAACTGTTGCAATGTTAATATTAGTTTGCATAAGCAGAAAAAGTCAAGATAAACACTTAGCCCATTCTGTTTTCCATTCTTTCCTTTTTCGGCTTTAGTTTATCACCGTTACCAATTCCTATGTTGACCTCCATTCGAGAAGATATCACCGATGATCCATCAGATTCACCACTCCCTTCCTCATCCTCTAACTCTATTAATATATATTATGTACTGGAGTTTCATCCAGTCCTGGAACCCTTTTGTGGGCAGAGTTTGATCTTGTAACCCTTTGAAAGGGAGGCTCTGCCACTGATCCTGGTGGTGGCATCACAGTCTCCATCCACTCTTCTTCAGCCAGGATCTCTATTGCCCTGGATGAACATCATTCAGGAGAGCTCCTTCTTGCTCCTCGTAGGCAGGGGCCTGATCTTTGCCTTGGCTCTGCAAATTATAATCAATTTCTTGTAATCTCTGTTGTGAGGTCATGGGGGGAGGCATACCTTGCTCCAAGTGTACCACAATCTCAGTAGTTCCTGGTACAGATTACCGAGGACAAAAATCTCTGTGGCACAGGAGCTGTGGCATTTAGTTGAGCCATTAATTCATATGCACACATTTTTTCTTGCTGTAGACACATAGAAATCATGTTCTACCCTCACTGTCTGATCATTACTATTGTGAGATGTCCAAGAACAATTTCTAAATGTATGGCCATGTTCCTCACACAGATTATACTTGAGAGATTGTTTGCATTGTGCTCATAATGCCCAATCTCTCTGCAGAGTCCGCACTTCTGTTTCTCACAGACGTTGCTGAAGTGCCCCAATTCCCCACATTTGCAGCACGATTGAGGTTGACCAGGGTAAAGTATTACCCCAGCTCCCCCCCAAAAAAAAAAAACAGTTTGGGAGATGCCTTATCACACCTTTCTCTTGTTTTGGGGTGATTTTGTATTTCCATCCCCTGTCCATAAATGTTCTTCATCCAAGATGGGCTCAGGGTACCCATTCACTATGCAATGCGGCTTCAACCAGTATGAAATGTCTGCCACATTAATCTCTTCATTTCAAAGAGGACTGTTATTGTTTTGAACATGGGCTTAGTTAATGGTATTGCTAAAAAAAGGTCTCCACAACTGGTATTTTCAGCAACTGGTATGTTCCCAGAAACGTTCTAGACCAGGCGGATATTTAAAATTAACATCATATATGGTATCACCAGGCATATGAATCAGGGCATAGATCTCGTATGCATAAATCTTTATACTATTTTTCAACAAGGCATGTCCCACAAACTGTCTATCTGGTATATCAGTTGTATCTCATCTGAATTTAAGCCTGATCGCATTTCACCTCGTGGCAGGCTCCGAGGCATTTCTAATAGTATTTGGAAACAGTTTTTCTTTGGCTTTTGTATGCCACGTTTGCAGTTACAGTGGGAATCCCTGCTTCATTATCACAGGGAGCAGACACTATAGGACTGTTAGGCACATTTTCCATTATCTGCACAGCAGCCTGAAGAGCTGGGATGGGAGAGTCATTCTCCAACCCCTGCTGTGTGTCATCTCCTTCCAACCCCCTGATGACAGATAAAATTGTAACTGTCTCAGTCATATTTTCTGTTTCATTACCCACAATCACCTGTCCATATGTTATCTGTGAGGTTTGGGAAGTACTGGTCTGACCAGAGCACTTCTTCTGGTATACAGGACCCACTGTCTTATCAAGCAGTCTCAGGATGTTAGCAGCCCACCCAGTACCATCTGCATTCTTAACCCATCCTGCTGCTTCTGAGGACTTAGCCACCCAATCTGCAGGTGCTGTTGTAGGCTATATCAACACTACAGCTGGTTTTGAAAAGTTAGTGTGTTTGTCTGAGTTAGCTGAAGTGAATGGTTATCTAAGCAGTTATCTAGGTGTAAATCTCAAGTGGCTGAAGGGGATTGTTAGCTGTGCAATTTAATTACATGTAGAAAGACCTAGAAAGTAGGGGAGTGGCTTAGCTAGAAGGAAGCTAGATTTAAACACTGCCTTAGAAAGATTCTGCCAGAGGCTTGGCAGAAAACATCAGGAGGAAGGAGTGCTGTGTGACTGGACTTCTCTACTGGGACTATATTGCCCTCCTTCCCTCCTACCCAAATCTAGTTCTACTTTTATAGGCACAGGATTTGACTAACAACAGGAACTTCCTGTTTGGGAGCAGGAAGTGAGTGATCACAGAGCCACCAAGATTCGCCATCCTAGAAGGGCAAGAGTAGCTCTCCAGCCCCCTCTAGCTACTGGAGGTCTGCCTCTGAGCAAGTAAGGGGTCTGCTGAGAAATATAGGATCTTCTTGTCACAGAACAGGATGATCAGAAGCTTAAAGGGCACAGAGGCAGTAAGTAAGTAGAGAGAGAAGAAAAAAAAAACAGAGGAAAGAGTAAGGATTCCAAACAATGAAAGGCCAGAAATAAGACATGATGGGAGAAGTGGAGTGCAGTGGCTGTGGAGCAGCAGTCTTCCAGGAGATGTTGTGGAGGATGCAGTGTTGTCCCATCTGCAGGCACCTTTCTGGGCTGAGGGAGGAGGTTGCTTATCTCAAGGCTGAGTTGGCCAGGATATGTGGGACCTCCTCTTCCATCCGGGGACCACCAGGGCCAGTGCCATTGCCTCAGAGGTTGCCAACAAAGAGGAGCGGTTGGACCACAGTGGGCTCAGGGAGGGTGAGGGTGGTGGAACAGGGGTGCATCCATCCAGTTGTACCTTTCCACAATTCCTATGCCATTCTGGCAAAGTGTGGTTCTTCTGTGGAGGCACCAGCAGTGGAGACCAAGGAGGATGCTGGAAACCTCCACAAAGAAGACTCACAGGAGGGTGGCATGGGACCCCACAGAGGAAGGAAACAACTCCTGGTGGGGGACTCCATTGTTAGGAAGGTAGAACTGGGGGAGGAAGGGGAGAGGGAGGTAAGGTGCCTGCCTGGTACCATGGCTTGGAGGGACTGGGAGCAAATCCTCAGGATCGCTGGAGCAGCTGCACAGTGGAGGGAGCTGGATGTCATTGTCCACCTAGGGACAAATGACCTGGATAAGAAAGGGATCAGAGTGGTGCAAGAAGAGTTTGTGGAATTGGGGAGGGGCCTTAGACAAGTAGCATGCATGGTAACCTTCTTGGAGGTGCTGCCTGTCTATGGTGTAGGAGAGGCTAGTGTGCTCCACGCCATGGGATTTAATCAGTGGTTGAAAAACTGGTGCAGAGCTCTGGGATTTGGCTGCATTGGGGACTGGGGGTCCACCTGGAGTGATGCAAGCCTATACTGGTATGATGGGCTGCATCTGTCCAGGAGGAGAACCATGATCCTAGGTGATAGGTTTAAGTGCTTCATTGGCAAGCATTTAAACTAGCCAAGGGGGGAGGCACTGGAAAGGAGTAGGGAAATCCTAGCCCCCCCCAAAAAAAAGTAACAGTAGTAAGTGCAGCAAACACAAAGATAGAGATGTTGATAGGGAGAAGGGCAGGGGTAAATGAAGAAAGTGACAAAGGCAAGAAGGACAGGGATGGGGCAAAAAGGAGTAAGGCCACTAAGAAATGGAGGGTAATGAGTACTAATGGCCGTAGTCTGGGCAACAAGCTCCCTGAACTGGTGGCCTTGATGGAAGAGGAATGCCTGGATATCGTTGCAGTCACAGAAACATGGTACACAGAGAACCATGACTGGGATGTTAACATACTAGGGTACATAACCTACAGGAGAGACAGGGAGGGGAGGGGAGAAGAGGCGGAGGAGTAGCTCTCTATGTAAAGGAAGGGATAAAGGCAACCAAACAAAGGAGTAAATAGGGAGGAGAGGAGGCACTGTGGGTCACCTTAGAGACTGGAAATGGCACCACAATCCACACAGGGGTTGTATACAGACCCCCATGTCAGGGGGAGGGAATGGACAAGGATATGATAGGAGGCATTCTTAGGATGGCAGAGAAAGGGGAGATACTGTTGATGGGAGACCTGAATATGCCAGATGTTAACTGGAGCACATTTGTTGCAGCTACATCCAAGAGCAGGGCCATTCTTGATGCCTTACAGGTGGCATGCCTCAGACAGCTAGTTTCAGAACCCACTCACGAGGGAGCAATCTTAGACCTCATACTCTCAAATGAGGACAGTGAGAGGATCTCAGATCTAGAAGTGGGTTTCCATCTGGGAACAAGTGACCATCAAACAGTGTGGTTCACATTAAACTCAGCTACAGAGTCAAGCCATACAAAATTGAGGGTACTGGACTTCAGGAGGGCTGACTTTGGCAAGATGGGAGAGTGCCTTATAAAAGCACTAGCAAACAGGCTAGAAGGAGGGGTGGAGCAACAATGGGGAATCATCAAAACCGCCATCACAGAGGCAACAAACCTTTGTGTGAAGCAAATAAATAAATCAAAATGAAAGAAAAAGCCACTATGGGTCTCAAAAGAGGTGATGGGGAAAGTCAGGGAGAAAAAGATAGCATTCAGGAAGTATAAGAAAACACAGAAGGAGCAGGACAGAGAGCTGTACCAGTTAAGGCAGAAGAAAGCAGGAATGCAGTCAGAATAGCAAAGGCCCAAACTGAGGAAAAGATAGCCAACTCAGTTAAGAAGGGGGATAAAACTTTTTATAGGTACCTCAGGGAGTGTAGAAAGACAAAGGGAGGGATAGTGAGGCTGAATAGAATGGACGGTGGGTGGGCAGAGAGGCACAGTGAAAAAGCAGGGATACTGAACAAATATTTCTGCTCAGTATTCACAAAAGAGGAGCGGGAGGTGCCTAATCCAATTAACAGAAGCACTCTTAATAGGGGAGTCAATCCCAGTCCTTTCACAGAAGAAAGGGTTCTGAAAGAACTCCTACAACTGAAGGTGGACAAAGCAATGGGGCCTGATAGAATTCTCCTCAGAATTCTAAAATAATTAAGGGGAGAACTAGTGAAACCTCTGACTACCCTTTTTAACAAATCATGGGAGGATGGTGTGGTACCTGAGGACTGCAGGAAGGCAGATGTGATTCCCCTTCACAAACGTGGGATCAAGACAGAGGCAGGAAACTACAGACCTGTCAGTTTGACCTCTGTGGTAGGGAAAGTGATGGAAGCACTTCTGAAGAAAAGAATTGTTGAGTACCTAGAGGCCAGTGAGGCACAGGACCCAAGGCAGCATGGGTTCACAGTGGGAAGGTCATGTCAGATGAATCTAATTGATTTTTTTGACTGGGTGACCAAAGTAGTAGACCAGGGAGGGGCTGTGGACATGGCCTACCTAAACCTTAGCAAGCCATTTGACACAGTTCCACACAAAAGATTAATAGTCAAATTAACCAGCCTGGGAGTGGGTCCCAGGTGGTAGCCTGGGTAAAACATTGGCTGGACAACAGGACACAGAATGTAATTGTAAATGGAGTCCACTCTGAAGAAAGAGGGGTTACTAGTGGGGTACCGCAGGGTTCAGTACTGGGTTCAGTCCTTTTTAATATCTTTATAAGTGACTTTGCAGAGGGACTGGAAGGAAAAGTATGCCTCTTTGCAGATGACACAAAGATCTGCAACAGGGTTGATACACAAGGAGGTGTGGAAAAGATGAGAAGGGACTTGGCAAGGTTGGAGGAATGATCAGAAGTATGGCAGTTTGGATTCAATGCAAAGAAGTGCAAAATAATGCACATGGGAAACAAAAACCATGGGGAAGATTATACAATGTAGGGGGAGGCAGTAACAACAACAACAACAAAAATGAAAAGGGACCTGGGGGTAATCATACCAGATGACCTTAAGGTTAGCAAGCAATGTGAGAAGGCAGTAGAGAGGGCTGGGTGTATGCTGGGATGCATAGGGAGAGGCATCACCAGCAGAAAACAGGAAGTTGTTATCCCTCTGTACAGACAGTTGGTGAGACCCCATCTGGAGTACTGTGTCCAGTTCTGGAGACCCCATCTCCACAAGGACATAGGATAGCAGCAGTCCAGAGGAGGTCAACTAAAATGGTGCAGGGTCTGCAAGAGAAGCCATACGAGGGGAGACTAAAGAAGTTTAATATGTATACCCTTGAGGAAAGGAGGGAGAGGGGGGAACCTGATAGACACTTTTAAGTACCTCAGTGGAATCAACAAAGTCCAAGAGGGTAGCATCTTTCAGAAAAAGAGACGTGCAAGAACGAGGGGACACAATTTAAAGATAGAGGAGGGGCAGTTCAGGGGCAATGTGAGGAAGTATTTTTTCACAGAGAGGATGGTGGATGCATGTAACAGCCTTCCTGAGGAGGTTGTGGGGTCTAAAACGGTGAGAGAATTCAAGAATGCATGGGACAGGCATAAGGCAATTCTTGTGGGGGGTAGGAACAAATAGGCTGTTGGTTAACTAGGATCTGCGGCTTATCCTGTAGGTAGGGAAATGGGCAGACTAGGTGGGCCAAGCAGTCCTTATCTGCCATCAAAGTCTATGTTTTGTACATGCTGGTGATAAAGGTACCTGAGCCACTTCCCCACCATTCGCTTTGCTCTTTTTCTCTTTATTCTGTATATAATTACTGGGTTCCATTTTTCCTATAGGAAAATGGTCAGATGGATTGAAAACTGGCTAGCTGGACACACCCAGAGAGTAGTGGTCTGTGGGGAGCTCTCGAACCCTAGAGAGGTTGGTAGTGGGGTACTGCAGGGCTCGGTCCTGGGTCCGATCCTGTTTAATGCATACATATCGGACATCAGGGAGGGTATAGGGTGTGAAATGAGTCTCTTCGTGGATGACTCCAAGATGGGAACAGTAGTTGAGGGAGAAGAGGGGAGGTTGGCCCTGCAAGGGGACCTGGACACCCTGGAAAGCTGGGCTCACACATGGAAATTAAATTTCAATATCACCAATTGCAAGGTGTTGCATCTTGGTCGGGGAAACCCTAAACACAGATACACCCTGGGAGGGGAGGCTCTGGAGGCCTCAATAGGGGAAAAAGACCTAGGAGTTATGGTGGATGCATGTATGAATAACTCTGAGCAGTGCAGGAGAGCGGCTAGCAAGGCAAACAGGATGTTGGGATGCATCGTAAGGGGGATCACCTCTAGGAGCAAGGAAGTGATTCTGCCACTGTACAATGGACTGGTTAGACCACACCTTGAGTACTGTATACAGTACTGGAGACCACACTTGAAGAGGGATATACAGCTCCTGGAGAGGGTACAGAGGAGGGCAACTAAGATGATACGAGGGCTAGGGGATTTGACGATGAGGACAGACTTGAGGAGCTCTGCCTGTTTTCATTGGAGGAGAGGAGAGAGGGGGACATGATTGAGGTCTTCAAGCACCTCAAGGAATAAATAGGGTAAACATGGAGGATCTTTAGACTAAAGCAGGGAGGTATCACCAGAGGGCATGGTTTGAAGTTGGAAGGTGGAAGGGTGAGGGGAAAGGAGGAGGTTTTTCACTGAGAGGGTGGTGGACCATTGGAATGCACTGCCTGGTGAGCTGGTTCAGAGATCCACAGTGGAGGGCTTCAAGAGAGGGTGGGACAGACACAGAAAGTGGATGTATCAGATGATGGCCTGTCCCGGGGTGGTGGGGATGGATGATAAGGGGTTTCTGGAGCACAAGGGAGGGGAGGGCCTCGGCACCCAACTAAGGATCTGAGGTTCGAGCAGACTCGATAGACCATAAGGCCTAATCTGCTGGCAAATAGTATGTTAGTATGTAAAAAACGTGCATTAAATACCGTAATACCTGAGTAGGTATTATGGCATTTTTCCCATAGACAATTAGACACGCAAGACAGCTCGAGACTGTCAAATTCAAGCTGCTCAGCCACAACAACACAGATCTCCACAGCACACTTCCCATCTGGCAAAACAAATACTGTCGGACGGAACAGTTATATTGCGCATTTCACATTGGTTGTCAAGCCAGTTAGCACACTGTCACAGAGAATGTGCGTGTAAGATTTTCAGAAAACACCTGCATGTAAGTGTTTACATCTACACAATTTTTGATTTGTGTGAGAGAAATCCAGAGAACATAATGAGAGTTTTCAAGAAATCGGGTAGGCTGCAAAACCAGAAAATACCCCATTTACATGCAGTCTTCTTTCCTGACTCATAAAACTGAAATCTCAGAAACCCATATGGAATCGGAAAACTGACTACATGTAAACATGCTGACTGTGAGGAAAATATGGAACCATTCAATTATAATATAACAAAATATGGGGTGCAGTGTGTTACCTTAAATGTAACACACACCCTTGTTGTTGGATGGCTATCATAAACCCCTTGGGCTTCGCACTTGGGTTTTATGTGCCATCCAGCAACTCGGGTGTATGTTAAATTCTCGTAACACATTGCACCCCATACTTTATCCTGTATTTCTTTGCTAGACAGTTTTTTTTTCCAGATCCCCTGTAGAAATCCCGATTGTAAAATGTATCTTTTTGGGCTCAAGATTTGTAGCTGCCATTTGTTTCCCAACATAAATATCTTCCGTCTGCTGCAGTCACTCATCAGTATTCAACTTAGAAGAACAGCCTTGCAGCACAATTTCTTCCTTTTCACTTTCTTGCCCCCTGCTCCCATCCGATTTTGTGTCACCCACAAACTAGGGTACCTTAGTAATCAGAGAGCCATTCTGGGGGTTCTCCATATTCTTCTTTCTCCATAGCTCCAATATTCGTTCCTCGCCCATCTGTCCAAATGTCCACGTGTGCATCAGTGTAATCCTCTCATTCTGTGCAGTCCACCTCTCCTCTCATCCCCTGCTCCTACAATTTCTTCTGGAGTTCCACTTTTCTTCTTAGAAATCTCCTTTCTTCTGCAGCAATAAGCTCGTGGATTTCCTCTGCCTTTTGCCCCATTGCTGCCATCTTCTGGGATTCTGTTCTGCAATCCAGGTTAGTTATCTCTTCTTCCGTCAGAATAAATAACTTCTTATTCAAATTCTCCTGTTCCTTGTCAGCCTCACATAGTTCAACGACTGGAGATGAGACCTGCTCCCCGGTCCCAGACACATCCATCCTCCGTGACTCTCCAGGCAGACTGATCATCGCAGCACTAGTCACAGTGCCCCTTACCAGCAAGAGTAGGGGAATTTCCTCAATTTCCCCCCATTCACTAAAAATACCACTAACAGTTTAATTTGGTTCAAGGTCAGTTGGCATTCATCTGTATCCTCCTCCCCTGGGTCATGCCTGAAAATAGGCAGTATTTGTCTAGTGCACTCACCCAGTTAACAAAAACTAAAATAAATAAACAGGAGTCGAAAGATTTAAGACAATGGGCAGGAGGTGGGAGGATGGGTAATAAAGAAGTAAGATGGGGGAAGTGTACCAAATCAAAATTTAGACATTAATTTTGGGGGAAGTGTACCAAACCAAAATTTAGACATTAATTTTGCACAGTGGAGGTGGTGTTGATTTTCTAATCAGAGAAAAGCCAGGTAGTGGTAAAGGTTACAATGATGACTGGGGGGGGGGGGGAGTCTTCCCAGCCATACCATGAAAAATGGCTGTCGAGCTGGGAGCGTTGTCAGCTGCTCTTACAGCCTAGTGTTTTTAAGTTTATTTTCATTTATTATTTATTGTTATTTCATTACGGGGAATAGTTTTATTTGTTCATCTGTTCATCCATGTATACTGTCTACTTTTGGCTGTCTGGTGTTTAATTGTTGCCCTGCACATTTTACTGTGTGGTTTGCCTCCTCAAGTTGGAATCGGAGAGAAGTGCTGCAGTTAGAGTGTGCCGAACACTTGAGTGGTATCAGGGTGTCTGCAGAAGACTGCTTTGAAGTATGCACTGGAGCCTCTCTTGGCCCGTTACTACCCCTGCTTTTCGGTTTGCTGGGCTGCTGCCTCCTCACTTCGATGAACTCTGTGGGGACCATTATATTATCGGAGACCCTATAGAGTTTTATTGCTGGTTTTGTGGCTTCGTGCATGACTGAGGTTGCCAGTGAAGATTTTGGGAACACATTGTGACTCAAAGTTGGAAGAGCGGAGAGGGGAATTTGGTTATTAAAGAGAAGACTACTGGATTATTCTATTGGATTGGATTATTGGATTATTCACAAAGGATTTTATTCTGAATGGCAGCAGGCTGGTTTGAGTCCAGGAGTAGTGGGTATATGAAGACTATGTTTTGATTTGGTGCTCAGAGTTAATGCCCTGATCCTGCAAGTGGGCTAGCTGCGGTGCGCGGCTGAGCAGGGGATCCAGTTTCTATTCTGCTGGGTAGCCGGTGATTTAGACCGATGTCCCCTAGGGTTTCTCCTTGAGGCCTGCTGGAAAGTGAGCCTGGGCAGCAGGACTCATGGCAGTGGCTGTGGGCCTGCAGTTTGGCTACCCAGCAGGATTTGTTGGAGCTTTCTCTGACTCCAGAGCAGTCTACCATCAAAGCGGACTATCCTGTACTTTTTTCCCCCTCAATTACGGTCAGTCTCATCTTTAATGTTTATTTACATTTCTGTTTAAGGCAGTGAGAGTGTCTTTTTTTCTTTTTACCTGTGGTACAGTGAGAGTGTACTTTGTTATTAAAAAGTTTGGACACATTCTAATCCCCCCTTATACTGAGAGTATTTTGGGGCTTGGGGAAGGTTTTGAGACTTTTTCATCAATTGGTCTCCTCTGGTGGTGTGAGGACCTTTGGGGGCTGTAAGTTTCGAACTCCCCATTTATCTGCTACAGTTTAAATGTTCTCTGGCTGTTTATGCTCGGATCGTGATTACCTTAAATTTGCAGGCCTGGACTGGATGATGGGGAATTTTTTTTGTTTATTCTATCGATTTTTATGTAAAGTTTTTTGGGTTGGGAATAAGTTTGCATTGTTAGAAGGATAATTCTGTTCTTAGTTTATGAAAATTTATTTGGTTATAGATTTTATTTAACCCCTTCCCCCCTTGAAGTGAGAGCTGAGGGATTTATTTTTTATTTGTAAAGTGATTTTTGTTTTGTGTATATGTAGTTATATTAGTGATTAAGATTGTTTTGTTTTGTTATTTTATTTTATTTAGTAGACTGTGTAGTCTTATTTGGGTCATTGAAATGTGCTGGAGGCCTGCCCCCATGGGTGTGCTGTATTCATCCTCCACCCTTTTATCTCCCCCCATTGCAGTTTACAACCTACCAGCACTGTAGAGCACTGGGTATTGCTTGCTGGGGGAAGGGGAGTCGGGGTGTGTGAACAGTGGTGGATGAATGAGCAGGGCCACCGCATCAGGGTAATAAGATCTAGAAGACGCCTTGGGGTGAAATGAAATCCAAACCGTGATTCTCCCCATGTTTGGTCTCCATACCCAAGGGCACTACCAATTTTGGTGAGCATGTGACTCGGGTGACCCTGGAAACTCATCCAACTCGAGCGATGTTATGCAATGCCAGGTCCATTAAAAACAAGACTGCAGTTATTGCAGATCTTGTAGGAACAGTGGACCTGGCTTGTGTCACTGAGACCTGGCTAGACGAGAACTCTAGCTGTAACTCCAGCCGGGTACTCTGTGCCACTCAAGATTGGATCGCCGGGGGGGGGGGTGTTGTGTTGTGTTTCAAGACCGAACTGGGCCTCACGAGTGTACCAGTTGAGGAGACTCAGTCATTTGAGTGTACTGTGATAGCAGGTCTGGGTTGTAGGATCGCCCTCATCTACCATCCACCCAGGGATACAAAGAGGTTCTTTCAGGTAGTGGTGGACTTCGCGATTGAAATGGCATTTGAGTCACCCAGGCTGGTGGTCCTGGATGACTTTAATGCCTGGGTCAATAATGCACTCTCGCAATTGGGTCAGCACTTCCTCCAGTTGATTACATCTCTGGGCCTTACACAGATTGTTTCCATTGCTACCCATAAACACGGTCACTCTCTTGACTTAGTTTTCCTCATGGGGATTGAAGCCTCGGATTTGGGGATGGAACCAGTTGGATGGTCTGATCATTACACTGTGAGGTTCAGTTTTTGTGCCCCCCTTCATAGGGCTACCCCTGTGGAGATGGTCAGGTACCACCCTTAATGAGATGTAAGCTCCGAAGGCCTGGTGGCGGTGCTTAACCTATCAGTCCTTCCATTGGCAAACAATGACCCAGAAGCCCTAGTGATGGCCTATAATAAGGCCATTTCTATGGCCTTGGATGTCATTGTTCCTATCCAAGTTTTTCCTCTTTCCCTTCGCCCTCAGTCCCTTGGTTTGATGGGTCCTTGAGGGAGAAGCAGTGACTAGGATGAAGGTTAGAGCATGCTGGCGGAGATCCATCCTAGATGCCACTCACCTTAGATTGACGGACCATTATCAAGCTTATCAATCCACAATCACCAATAAGAAGGCAGAGTTCCTGTCCGGGGAGATTGCAGCCACTCAGAACTGACCAGCTCAGCTTTTTCGAACCGTGAACAGACTGTGCAACCCAGCCTGTCTACAGGTCTGAAAAACGTTTTCGCAAGTTGAACGCAACAAGCCTGCTCGATTCTTTGCAGCTAAGGTGGTTGACATCAGGATGGAACTCCAATGGGCAAACTATGGGTGTTGCTTTGAATCTGTGTTTGGTCACTGCCCCTCAGTTTTCCTGGAGTACCTTCAACCAGCCAGAGTTTGTGGATATCATGCAGATTGTCCAGGGTATGCACCCTACGTGCTGTAGTTTAGACCCAGGACCAACCACCCTGATTTTAGGTTGCAGTGACATCGTTGGTCCGATTGTAGCATGGATAGTATGGTGCTCCTTGGAAACAGGTGAGTTTCCTAGGTCCCTGAAGGAGGCGGTGCTAACACCTCTCCTGAAGAAAGCTTCTTTGGACCCAGACTGCCATGCGAACTACAGACCAATCTCGAACCTCCCGTTTATGGTGAAGGTGATCGAGAAAGTAGTGGCCGTACAACTGGAGAACCATTTGACAATCCTTGATATCTATGAACCTCTCCAGTCCAGTTTTTGAAAGAGGCACAGTACTGAGACGGCACTGGTTCGGGTGCTCAGTGATCTCCTGATGGCAAGAGATCAGAAGAACTGTTCCATCTTGGTTCTTCTAGAGCTCTCTTCAGCATTTGTCACTGTGGACCATGGAGTTCTGCTTGGTCACCTGAGGTTCATCTGTGGCCTGTCAGGTACAGTCCTCAGGTGGTTTACATCTTTCCTCACCGGAAGAACTCAGAGGGTGATGTCGGGAATTTTTTCCTCTGACCCAGTTTTGTTATCATGTGGGGTTCCTCAGGGATCGATGTTGTCCCCCATGTTGTTTGCAGTGTACACGCTACTCCTCAGAGACATTGTAAGAAGGTATGGGCTGAGGTTTCAATGCTATGCTGATGATATCCAGCTCTACCTTTCTTTTGCACCTGACCAGGGTAGAGCTCTGTCAGTATTTAATAACTGCCTCACAGAATTCCAGGAGTGGATGAATTTGAGCTGGTTGAAATTGAACTCAGAAAAGACTGAGGTGCTGGTGGTGGACCTGGGTCACCGGATAGGGGTGTTGGGGTGTGTTTACCCTCAGGACTTTTTCTTGGGGGTTTACCACTCCCAACCTCTGAGTGGATGCAAAATCTGGGGGTAATCTTTGATGAAGGGCTGACGCTACGTTCGTAGGTGTCAGCTGTCATCAAATCCACTTTTTACCATCTGAGGAATATCTCCAGAGTTAACATAGAAACATAGAAACATAGAATTTGACGGCAGATAAGGACCGCTTGGCCCACCCAGTCTGCCCATTTCCCTACCTGATGGATAAGTTGCAGATCCTAGCTAACCAGCAGCCTACTTCTTCCTACCCCCAACCCCTAGAATTGCCTTATGACTGTCCCATGCATGCTTGAATTCCACCACTGTTTTTGACTCCACAACCTCCTCTGGAAGGCCGTTCCATACATCCACAACCCTCTCTGAAAAAAATACTCTCATAAATTACCTCTGAGCCGCCCCTTCTATCTTCAAATTGTGCCCCTTGTTCTTGTGCACACCTCTTTTTGAAAGATGCTACCTCTTGGACTTGTTGATTCCTTGAGGTACTTGAAAGTTTCTATCATGTCCCCCTCCCTCCTTTCCTTGAGGCTATACATATTAAGCTCCTTAAGTCTCTCTTCATATGTCTTCCGTGCAGACCCTGCACCATTTAGTTGCCCTCCTCTGGACAGCTTCCATCCTGTCTATGTCTTTGTGGAGATTGGGTCTCCAGAACTGCACGCAGTACTCCAGATGTGGTCTCACCAGCTGTCTGTACAGAGGATAACAACTTCCTGTTTTCTACTGGTGATGCCTCTCCCTATGCATCCCAGTATTCCCAACCCTCCTTGCTGCCCTCTCACATTGCTTGCCCACCTTTAGGTCATCTGATATGACTACCCCCAGGTCCCTTTCCATTTTTGTTGTTGTTAGTATCTCACCCCATTGTGTACTCTTCCCTGGGTTTTTGTTTCCAGGTGCATTACTCACTTCTTAGCATTGAATCTAAGCTGCCATACATTTGACCATTCCTCTAACCTTGTCAAGTCCCTCTCATCCTTTCACCCCACCTTGTGCATCAACTCTGTTGCAGATCTTTGTGTCATCTGCAAAGAGACATACTTTCCTTCCAGTCCCTCTGCAATGTTGCTTATAAACACATTGAAGAGGACCGGTCCTAATACTGAACCCTGCGGTACCCCACTACTAAGCCCCCTTTTTTCAGAGTGGACTCCATTTACTATTACTCTCTGTGTCCTATTCTCCAGCCAATTCTTTACCCAGACTGTCATCTTGGGACCTACTCCCAGGCTGGCTAACTTGTATATTAATCTTTTGTGTGGGACTGTGTCAAATGCCTTGCTAAAGTCTAGGTAGGCCATGTCCACAGCCCCTCCCTGATCAACTACTTTGGTCACCCAGTCAAATAAATCTATCAGATTTGTCTGGCATGACCTTCCCGCTGTGAATCCATGCTGCCTTGGGTCCTGTGCCCCTCTGGCCTCTAGATACTCCAACAATTCTTTCCTTCAGAAGTGATTCCATCATTTTCCCTACCACTGAGATTAAACTAACAGGTCTGTAGTTTCCTGCTTCTGCCTGGCTCCCACTTTTGTGAAGGGGAATCACATCTGCCCTCCTCCAGTCCTCAGGTACCACCCCATCCTCCCATGATTTATTAAAGAGGGTAGTCAGTGGTGTCACTAGTTCTACCCTTAGTTCTTTTAGAATTCTGGGATGAATCCATCAGGCCCCATTGCTTTGTCCACCTTCAGTTTTAAGAGCTCTTTCAGAACCCTTTCTTCTGTAAATGGGCTGGTATCAACTTCTGTATCCAGAGTGTTTCTACTGTTTGTTTTAGGTACCTCCCCTCTTTCTTTGTAAATACTGAGCAAAAATATTTGTTTAGTATCTCTGCCCTTTCACAGTCACCCTCTGCCCACCCTCCTCCCTTTTACTAAGCCTCACTCATCCCTCCTTGGTCTTACCGCTCCTGATGTACCTATAAAAGGTTTTATCCCCTTCTTAACTGATTTGGCTATCTTTTCCTCGGTTTGGGCCTTTGCTGTTCTGACTGCCTTTCCAGCTTCCTTTGCTTTAACTGTACAGTTCTTTGTCCTGTTCCTTCTGTGATTCCTTGTACTTCCTGAATGCTTTCTTTTCTCCTGAACCTTCACTGCCACTTCCTTTGAGAACCATAGTGGTTTCTTACCTCGCTTCATTTTGTTTATTTGCTTTACACAAAGGCTTGTTACCTCTGTGATGGCAATTTTTATTATTCCCATTGTTCTTCACCCCTCCTTCCTGCCCATTTGCTAGTGCATTCCTTAGGCACTCACCCATTTTAGCAAAGTCAGCCCTCCTAAAATCCAGTACCTTTGTCTTTGTGTGCTTGACTCTATTGCTGTGTTTATTGAGACCATACTGTTGATGGTCGCTAGTTCCCAGATGGCTACCCACTTCTACATCTGATCCTCTCTTCATCTCCATTTGAGAGAACCAGATCTAAGATTGCTCCTCTCTAGTGGGCTCCAATACTAGTTGTCTAAGGCATGCCCCTGTAGGGCATCTAGAATAACCCCACTCTTAGAAGTGGCTGCTGCAACTGCATTCCAGTTAACATCTGGCATATTCAGATCACCCATCAGCAATATCTCCCCTTTATTTGCCATTCTAAGTATACTTTCTATCATTTCCTTGTCCATTTCCTCCCCCTGAGAGGGGTCTGTATACAACCCCTGTACGGATTGTGGTGCCATTGCTTGCCTCCAAATTGACCCACAGTGCTTCTTCTCCTCCCTGTTTACCCTTTTGTTCTGTTGCTTTGATTTCTTCTCTTATGTAGAGAGCTGCTCCTCCTCCTCCTCTTTTACCCTCCCTGTCCCTCCTATAGATAGTGTATCCTGGTATGTTTACGTCCCAGTCATGGTTCTGTGTGTACCATGTTTCTGTGACTGCCACGATATCCAGATCTTCCTCCTCCTCCATCAAGGCCACTAACTCAGGAAGCTTGTTACCCAGACTACGGGCATTGGTACTCATTGCTCTCCATTTTTTGATGGCTTTACCTTCTGTAGCGGCATCCCCCACTGACCTTTCTACCTTGGTCTTTTTCTCATTTAGATCCCTGTTTTGTAGGGGGAGGCTGGGATTTTCCTGCTGCTTATCAGTGCCTCCCCCCTTGACTAGTTTAAAGGCTTGCCAATTAAGCATTTAAACCGATTGCCCAAAAGACTTGTTCCCTTCCTGGACAGATGCAGACCAGCCTGCCAGCATCTTGTTCTGTCTGGTGACCTTCCCATGCTGGTCCATGACTTTGTGTCCTCATGCCTGGATTACTGCAATGTCCTATACCTAGGGCTACCAGGGGTGGATATTCACTGCTTACAGCTGGTGCAGAATGCTGCAGCCCAGTTATTGACAGGAACCCCTCTGTCCTGTCATATTTTTCAGGTGCACTGCGAACTGCACTGGCTGCCAGTACAGTGGTGAATCAACTTCAAAGTCAGACTTCTGAATTATAAAGCCATACATGGACAGGGTCCAGACTACCTGAAAGAGCTTCTAGTCCCTTTCTGCCCTGGGTGATCACTCCGCTCGGTTGACGAGGGGTTGCTAGAGATTCCAAGGGTTTGCTTAAAATCTTACGGGGCCTGTACATTTATGCATGCAACCCCTACCCTCTGGAATTCTCTACCCTGACAGCTAGGGGAGTGCACGACCATGGAGGGATTTAAACAGGCTCTCACAACTTTTTTTATGGATTCAAGCATTTGGGGAATGACTCAAACACTGTTTGTCAGTTTTATCTGCATTTTATGATATCTATAATATATGTGATTTTATGCTATAGTTGTTTTAATGGTTTTGTTAGGCACCTTGGCAGTTGAAAGGTGCCATATGAATAAAAAATTGATTTATTCCAGAGGGAAATAACAGAAGGAGTTAAACATGGTGTCCAGTCTGGATAAGGAGGACCTAGGAGCAGTACTGTAGACTACATCACATAGTCATAGATAGGTAGGATCATCTTCTGGACAAGTTCACATTGGGCCAGTAGCAGGAGGCAGCTATGGTTCCTGAATAATGCACCCAGCTTGGGGAGCAGCTTTTCCAGGATGGCATCCACATAACCAGAGAAGCTGAGGTGCTGGTCAGGCCATACCCCAAGATACCTAAAGGATGAAGTGTCCTCAAGGACAGTGCCGTCAATGGTATGGAAGGAGGGCAAGGAGGACAGCATAGAGAGCCTCTGCCTAGTGCCAAAGGTAATTGATGACTGTCTTCCTGGCACTGAGGAAGAGCTGATGAGAGCAAAACCAGTGCTGAACTTTATCAAAGTCATGCTGGAGTCTGGTTGCTACTTCATCAGGGGACTGACTGGAGGTGAAGAAGACCATGTCATCAGCGTATGTGTGGATAGAGGTAGATGAGCAGGCTGATGGAAGGTAATTTAGAAATATGGTGAATAAGATAGGGCCCAACATGAACTCCTTCAGGAGGCTAGTTTTAATGGGGAGTCGAGGGGAAGTGGTGGCCGCTATTCTGACAGACTGGGTCCTGCCTACTAGGTAGGCTGTGAACCAGTTGGTGACATAGTTCGATAAGCCTCATGCGGAGAGGGTGTTTAGTAGGGGAGATGGTGTTGAAAGCCTTTGCAAGGTCAACAAAAATTGCAGAAGTGATATGCCACAGTCCATCCCTGAGAGGATGGAGTCAGTGAGCCTAATCAGGGAGGTGGTAGTGGAATGGTTCTTCCAGAACACAGATGGAATGGAGTGAAGAGGTTCGAGTCAGAGTGATATAATGAGAGTTGTGAGAGATCCAGATGTTCTTGAAGCTCAGCAAGGGTAGGAAGGACTGAAATGGGATGATAGTTTGCAGGTGTGTAACAAATGCACTTAGGCAGGGGAAGAACAATGGCATGTTTCCAAGCAGATGGGATGGTAGTTGTTACAAAGCAAAGGTTGAGAAGATCAGATAGTGGAGCTGAGATAGCAGGAGCTGATAGATATAGCAGTTTAGATTTCAGTCCATCCGGTGAGTTGCCCTTGGAAGGATTAAGAGCATACAGTGCATCCATGGTATCTGAGGGAGAAATTTTAGAGGAGAAGACATTATAGGAAGGGTAGGCTGGGAGAGGAGGGGGAGTCAGCAGACAGGGAAGATGGTAGGATAGGAGGGCAGAGGCACAGGAGGTGAAATAGGAATTAAATTTAGTGGCAGCACTAAGGTGATCAGAAACTTAAGTGTTGTTTATTATAAGAAGTGGGATACATAGTGAGAACGGGGGGTTGGGGTTGAAGAGGCAGGGTATGACTTTCCAGAATTTGGATGGTTTATTTACATTAAACTGGAAGGTAGCACAGAAGTAATCCGCTTTAGCTAAGCGAGTAGCTTTTGTGCACGTGTTGTTTAGAGTGCAATATGTAAGTACAACAAGAACTAGGGACTTCTTATTGTTACTACAAGGTGTGGGACTCTGCCAGCTTGTTAAACCCCAACAAGGGGATATGCCATTCTTGATCTTGTCCTCACAAACTCAGAAAGGATCAAGGACATCGAAGTGTGATGTCATATGGCCAAGAGCGACCATCGCATAGTAATTTTTAAGATAAACATAACACAGGACACCAGCCACTCAAAGATAAAGGTGCTAGATTTTAGAAAGGCTGACTTCCAAAAAATGAGGAAGATCATAAGTAGCCAGTTAATGGAAATAGAGGTTGAGGAGGTGGAGGTCATGTGGGGGAGACTCAAGAGAGCAATAAAGACTGCTAGAGATCAGTGTGCCAGATGGGTCAGCAAAGCAAAAAGGAAAGAAATCCTCTATGCTTTTCCAAAGAAGTTGCTACCTCTTTGGCATACAGCATATACCAGGAATCCAAAACTGAGAAAGACTGGGAGTTGTACAAGAAAAAAATTAGATAATCAAACAAACAAATTAGAAAGGCTAAAGCCCAGACAGAGAAAAAGATAACAGAAGAGGCAGAGATAGGAGACAAATATTTTTTTAGATACATTAGGGAACATAGGAAGACAAAAGCGGGGACAGTAAAGATTGTTACTGAAGAAGGGAAATGCACCAAACATGACCCAGAGAAAGCCAAAGTCCTCAGCAAATACTTCTTCTCAATGTTTACCAAAGAGGACCCAGGGGATGGCCCAGCCCTGAAAAAATACAACACCTCAGGACCAGGGGTAGACATGAGTCCCTGTACAGAAGCCGAAGTACAGGAGGTGCTAAATAAACTACAAGCAGAGAAAGCCATGGGACCACATGAGATGCACCCCAGAATCCTTAAGGAATGGGAGGCAGAATTAGTAGCCCCTCTGGCACCTCGGTTCACAAAATCCTTGAAGAGTGGCATGAAACTTTACCTGAAGGCTGGAAAAAGGAAATAGTGGTTCCACTTCACAAATCAGGCATTTGCGAAGTGGCTAGTAATTACAGACTGGTGAGCCTCTCATCTATAATAGGGAAACTAATGGAGGCATTACTCAAACAGAGGATGATAGCATTCCTCAAAACTAGCAGCTGACAAGACCCTAAACAGTATGGTTTTACTGCAGGTAGTTCATACAAGACAAATCTACTCAAGCTTTTTGACTACGCTACAAAAATAGTGGACGATGGTTGGGCAGTAGATGTGGTCTACCTAGACTTTAGTAAGGCCTTCAACTCAGTTCCACATAGAAGGCTGGTAAAGAAGCTTGACCACACAGGGGTTGGTCCAGAAGTAGTCAGATGGGTACAAAACTGGTTACAAGGCAGAACCCAGAGGGTATAGGTTAATGGAGCACAATTGATAGAAGGCAGCGTGACCAGCAGTGTGTCCCAGGGCTCAGTGCTGGGGCCTGTGCTCTTCAATGTTTTTATAACAGCCATCACTGATGGACTGGAAGGGAAGGTGTGTCTGTTCACAGATGACACCAAGATATGTAGCAGGGTGGACACCTCAGTGAGAGTGAGCAAGATGGAAGCTGACCTCAAGAAACTAGAAGAATGGTCTGGAGTGTGGCAGCTGAGATTTAACAGCAAAAAGTGCAAGGTCATGCACATAGGAAAGAAAAATCCAAGAAAGGAGCATTACCTAGGAGATGAAAGACTGGCAGCCTCAAACCAGGAACGAGATCTGCGGATTATAATCTCTGATGACTTGAAGGTTAGTAAGTAGTGTGAGAAGGTAACATTGAAGGTCTATAGAATGCTGGGCTGGACTGGGAGGGAATCATGAGCAGGACGATAGAGGTGGTACTACCACTGTATAGATTGCTGGTCAGGACTCTCCTGGAATACTGATTCCAATTCTGGAGGCCTCACCTCTGGAAGGACATTAACCGGGTAGAAACAGTACAGAAAAAGGTGACAAAAATGATTCAGGGTCTGAAGTACATGTCCTGTGAGGAAAGACTTAGGGAACTGAATATGTATTCCTTGGAGCAGAGAAGAGGGAGAGGGGACATGATTGAAACATTGAAGTACATAAATGGCATTAACAAGGTGCAGGCACAGGAACTTTTTCACTTCAAGAAGAACTTCAGGACCAGGGGATATGACCTCAGGCTGCAAGGAGTAGGTTCTCTACAAACACCAGGAAGTTTTTGTCACAGAAAGAGTGATAGATTCTTAGAACAGCCTGCCCCAAGAGGTTGTGGGGGTCTGCACTGTGGGGGCGGGGATACAAAAATGCATAGAATAGACACAAGGAAGCCCTGAGTATAAAGGGCAACTAGAGTGTCAAAATAGGTGTAAAACAAATGGGCAGACTAGCTGGACCTAGCGATCTCCTTCTGCCATCAACTTCTGTTTCTATGTGTTGTAGTTGTTAGGGAGTTTAGAAGCTTTATGGGTTTTCCAAGCTTGATCCTGGGCTCTTTGGCATGCCAAGAGTTGCGGGGTGATCCACAGGTGGTGATCACCCCTGATCCTGGTGTGCCACAGGGGGCATGTTTGTTCCAAATCTCTAGGCATTTCCTGTGAAAATATGCTGCAGCATCGTCTATGAATTTTGATGAGGCTGTTGGTTCCTAGTTTACATGGGCCAAGTCATTCAGGAGGAGGAGGTCAGCACTCAGTCAGGTCATATTTACAGTTCTTTATTTTAACAAAGTGCAACAGTGTAGAATGTTCTAGCTCACTGTCATAGTGTCGAAAAGCAGGTAGCCTACAAAAAACAATCTTACTTTTCACTTGGCTAATCACTAGGCTTCATCAGTGATATGTGGCAAGTACACCAACACCTTTAAATAGTGTGAAATACACATGCTTATGTGTTATGACTAAAGTGCTTCTATTTACAATTTAAACAATGTCAATTTGCTTCCCATAGCAGCAGCTACCTATACTCTCTGTAGAGAATGATTAGTATTAATGGTTACCACGTTAACAAACAACTTATTAATTACAGGGGCATCACCAGCAGGAAAAGGGAGGTCATAATTCCACTATACAAGACACTAGTGAGGCCGCACCTGGAGTACACTGTGCAGTTCTGGAGACCTTACCTACGTAAGGACATAGACAGGGTAGAGAAGGTTCAGAGGAGGGCAACAAAGATGGTGCATGGATTGCATCACAAGTCCTATGAGGACAGGTTAAAGGCACTGAACATGTACTCCCTGGAGGAGAGGAGGAGAGAGGGATATGATAGAGACATACAAGTATCTTACAGGAGGAACAGGGTGCAGGAATGCACTATTTTTAAGCGAAAAAGATGTTCCAGGACTAGGGCATGGGATGAAGTTGGAGGAGGATGATTCAGAGGAAACATGAGGAAGAATTTCTTCACAGAACGGGTGGTGGACAAGTGGAACACCCTGCCAGAGGAAGTGGTGGGGGCTGAAACAATCATGGGATTTAAGAATGCATGGGATAGACATAAAGGAATTCTGGAGGTCAGGGGTAAGGGGCAACAGACTTCTTGGAAAACATAAACTGAACTTACAAACTTACATGGGCAGACTGGGTGGGCCATAGGCCCTTATCTGCCGACACTGTCTATGTATCTATGTATCTTATTATAACAGAATAGGGTCCCAACACAAGAACTTCCAGTTGTGATGGCTGCCAGGTAGACGTTTGGTACCTGGCTCTGCTCGACCCCTCTGCCTAAACCTGCTAAAAACCTTTTAAATTAGCTGAGTTTGCGGTCAGAGATACAGTAATAAACAGCTCTAGAAATATACTCACTTCTATCTGCTTATCGTCCCGCTCCATGGATGCGGAAATGAAGCCAAAGCAGCCTACGCACACGTCGCCCCCATCTCTGATAAAAGACAAACCGGCAAAGAGAAATAAAGCAGCGGGGTTGGGAGACATGCCTCAACCTGCTCCCCAGGCCTTGCTAACAGAAACGATTTTCTTTGAGGGCTTAGCTCCAATGAAAGAATTCCTCCAGGCAGTCATAGAAGAACTGCAAACTTTAAAAAGCTCACTAAGGCAGCTTACCATCAGAGCAGGGGATAACAAGGCACGAATCTCCTCCCTGGATGATTGGAAGGCCTGTATGGAACCTGAGCTGACAACCATACGGCAACATCTGCGCAAAGCCGAGGACAAGTTAGAAGATTTGGAAGGCCGCTCAAAGAGGAACAATCTGGTGGTCTTGGGTCTTCTGGGGGGGGAGAGGAAGGCATGAATCCTATTCTTTTTGTGTATAAACTGTGTACCAAAATAGCTGGACCCTCACCGAATGGCCCTGCCTACATTATAGAGAGGGCCCATCGATCTCTTCGGCCCACTCCACCACAGGGCTCTTCCCTCATGTCCTCTGATATTTCGTTTACTCAATTATCTTGACAAAACAAGTCATCCAGGATAAATTGAAGGAAACTAGAGAGATCCACTGGGAAAACAAAAGGATCAGAATCACTCAAGATCTTCCTCTCACCTTGCGACAGAAACATATAGAATTACACTCCCTGGGGGATCACGTGATGCTCTTGTGAGACTAGCAGCTCTGAGAGCCAGCTCCCGTCTCATTCCTCCAGCATTTACTTAAATATAAGTCTCTGAATGGGATTCAACCTCCTTTAAGAAGTAATACAACTTCAATGGACATCCGAAGCATTTCTGGCAACTTGGAGAGTCTTCCTATCGAGAGCAGCCTAATCAAATTCTGTCGCTAAAACCAGGGCCTAACAACATCGTGGAGGCCGAAATGCACCAGGCCCTCCCACGGCATACACCCCCACCAACCCCAGAGAAGGGACTGAAAAGATCCAAAGGCCAGACCGGTGGCCCCACAAAGGCTCTCGCATCTACAATGTCTTAATCAGCGCTGACCCCTCTATCGGAGCAAAAATTTCTAGAGGAGCTACAACCATTTAAGCTCACCCTGCAGGATATTACTGCTGAAATAAAGTCTCTCAGAAGGGAGCTTTCCGACACCAGTTGGGCTATCTCTGATGTCTCCACCCGCACCACATTGCTTGAGAGCTGGAAGGGCAAAATTGAGCCTGAAGTTGTGACCCTAAAGCAGCGATTGCACAAAGTTGAGTCCAAACTAGAGGATCTGGAAGGCCGAAGCAGGAGGAATAATATCATTATCTTCGGCCTTCTGGAAGAAGCTGAAGGATCTTCTCCCATTTTATTCCTCCAAAAATTACTCACAAAAATAGCTGGACCCTCTCCAAATAACTCCACATACATAATAGAGAGGGCCCATCGTTCACTGCGCCCCAAACCTGCAAATGGTAAACCCCCGAGACCAGTCATCATCAAGTTTTTGAATTACCTTGATAAGGCTCACATTTTGGATCAAGTCAGAAGTCTGCAGCATGTTCTTTGGCTGGGCCAGCAGCTACGCCTGGCACAGGATCTTCCGGCTACAGTGAGACAGTGCCGAGTAGAATACCATCCCCTGGTATCGAAATTGCTAGTCGTAGGCATCAAGTATAAAGTTCAGTATCCCTCCAGATTGATGGTTCTGCATGCTGACGCCTGGCATTCCTACGACACCGCACAACTAGCTACCCCTGCACTGCACACAATATATCCTGACTTGTTCCCTGCCTACTGAAGAGTCACGGAGGACTTGCTTTAGCATGAGCTTCTCCATCATAGAGGGGCTGTTTGTACAAGGGCATATTCAAGGAATCCACATGGAGAGTTTCATTTAAGTGATCGCTGGAAGACATCGAAATCTCTTGTACTGTAGAGGACTGGTTTTATAGTCTCCTACCTGCAATAGTCTAGCTGAAACAAACATGATCAGATGCTCATTGACTTTTTGGAGCTTTCTTTTTAAATATTTTACTTTCTCCCTTTGGGAGTTTTTTTTTTTTCCCTTTTTTCTACAACCTTAGCACAAGGAAGGTTGAATACCTTACAAGCTGCCAATCAGCATATTGCTGCTGCTATCATTATAAGTCTGCATTAAGACCCCCCCACACTTTTTTCTTTCCCTTTTGTTAAAAGGCATTACTTAGAGAGGCCACATGAGGGCAGCATAACTTTGCATTAAAAGTCTGATGCATTGGCAGTCACTCACAGTAACTCCCACACATTTTTATTTGGCTGAATATTTTAAGCCTTCCTTATTTTGCCATACTAAAGGTACTTAATTAAGCTACATCTGGCAGATGATTGTACTGCAACAGCTGTTGCACAGTAACTGGTATTATTATTTCTAGGGACATGGATATGTTGTTCATCCACACTTATTGGCAGGTATCCTTGCCGCTTTAAATCTTGCCGGAAGGTCTTCAAGCTGGCTCCTCCCACCCACCCGGGTGGTAAAACTCCCGACTCCGCCTCATGACGCCAGATCTTCCTTACCGCTTGGAAGCTCAGGTTCCCTCATAGCGCTTTGCGTATAAGACTGGTTCCTATTTCTTCGGTTTACCCGAAATAACTTTTAAGGGTTTCAAGACTTCGGTCATTTATTTCTCTCGTGGCTGCGATGGACAAATCGACTCCCGGTTTTCGGAGGTGCCCATGCAGGCAGAAGATGTCTTGGACGGATCCGCACTCCATGTGCGTCTACTGCTTAGGCCTTGAGCACGACCCGCAGGCCTGCGACCTGTGCTCTTCCTTCTCGGTCTATGTCCTGGAAGACCGCACCGCCCATTTGCAACTTGGGCACCCCGAGAAATGTTACCCGCTGGTAAAGTCGAAGGAGGCCCGTTTGGCGGTTTCTGTGGTGGTTGGCTCGGCGGAACAGCTCGAGCGTATGATCGCCCTCGAGGAGTAGGCGGCACAGGCCACATCTTCATCTTCCTCGGCTGCGGCCTTTATACCACTCTCCTTGGGATCCTCCTATTCAGCTTCTTTTAAGAAGCTCTGTCAGTCCCTTTCCACCAAGGGAGAGGGACCAACATCTTCAGGACTTTCCTCTCGGTCCAAAAAGAAGGACTCCAAAGGTAAGTCCCTCCGTCGACACTCTTGGGAGCGAGAGAGGTCCCCCTCCCTGAGTAGTCGACCATCGACTTCGGTCGATCCTTCGGCTTTGGCCACTGGCATCACGGTGTCCCCATCAGGTCAGTTGACCGAGACTCCCGTCGACACAGTCGAGATTTTTCTCGACCCGTCGGACGGGTTCTCGACCGGTGAAGCCGAAAACCCTCACTCCCTGGTTCCCCCGGTGGAGTTCGAGGTTACCGTGGACTTGCTTGTGCCTCGGTTCCGAAGTCTATTGTTGAATCTGCCGAGCCAAAGGAGAGTGGGTCCCCCGCCCCTGCCCACTCCTCCGAGGCGCCGAGGTTCTTGGTCTCGGACATCTTCACGGTCCAGCCGATCCCGCCAACATAGGTGGTCTCGGTCTCGATACCGTAGTAAGCAGCGCCATCGCTAGTCCTCATCTTCCTCCTCGGACGAGGGGAGGCTTCGACGCAAGTTGTGTCGGTGCTATGAGGACCTCATGTGGCAACAGTTTCTTCTGTCCAGGAGCAAGCTGACATCGTCGCCTTCCCCGGCCAGCAAGTGGCTGTCACCGGAGTGGCCGAAGCAACCCCTCGCCCTAGCTGAGGTGCCCACCCCGGGCCTGTTGCTCGGTCGAAACCGGCTGCCCCACCGATTCTGGTGGAACCTCTGCCTCCACAGCCGAAAATTGGGGCCCCGACCAAGAATTCTCGGCCGGGCCAGGGCCTGCCTCGTAGGCTGTCTGTCACCCTCACTCCCGACCGCCCTTGGCAGGTGGAGGGTGGCTCAGGCCCAAGGCAGCTCTTTGCGGACTCGTCCGAGTCCGACGACGATTCCTCCCTGCTCTCCAGGCAGGTCGACCTGGAGTCCTCCGGAGGTCAGTCGCTGGACGATAGCCCATCGTCCTTTATGGGTTTGCTTAGGCTCATCTCGGAGTCCACTGGGATGCAGCTTGAGCCCATATCCAAGCGGGCCAATTATCCTCTAACGGAGATATTGGACCGAGGGGATTCTCCCACGGAGGCCTTTCCGGTGGCCGAGGCCATCGTCGGCCCAGCTTTGGAGCTCTGGCAGCATCCTGCTTCCTGCCCTGTGCCTTCGGCCAGGATGGTGAGGAAGTATGTGGTCCCTACCGGTTCCCTGTCTGGTTTTTCGGAACACCCCTCAGCCGAGGGGTTGGTTACCGACAGCGTCTTCCGGTGTGCCGGAAGCACCAGGGATGTAGACAAGCCTCCCGACAAGGAGTCCAAGAAGTTGGACTACGCCAGGTGCAAAGTCTATGCTGCGTTGTCCCTTGGCCTTCATCAGGCCAGCTCAGCTTTGCTGATGGCACACTTCTCTCACGCCATGTTGGGCTCCCTGGACGAGGTAGTCCCTCACCTCCCGGCTGACCTGCAGACCATGGTCAAGCAGGTGCAGGACCAGGGCAGGCCAGTGGCCAAACAGCAACTTCAGACTGTGCTGGACATCGACGACTCATGTGCCAGGTCAGTCACGGCCGCAGTGGCCTTGCGCCATCAGGCATGGCAGAGGATATCCACCTTCACAGCGGATACCCAGCACAAGTTGGCGGATGTCCCCTTCTTGGGGACCGACCTCTTTGGCCCTGGAGTGGAGGGTCACCTCCAGAGGATTGAAAAGTCCAATGCCACCCTGGACTCGGTCTCCTCCGCCCAGAGGGACAAGGGCCGCAGACCGCAACCCAAGCCCTTTCGTCCATCTGCGCCCACGGCACGTCCGGCCCAGCAGCATCAGGGCCAGCAGGCTCGTACTTGGCATTACAAAGCTAAGCCCGTGGCTTCCTCCAACAGGAAGCAGGGAGGAAAAGGCCCAGGAGGTCCCTCCTCCAAGCCTGCCCAGTGACGGGTTGAGGGGTGTCGCCCCCAACCTCGTCACTCCACCTCGGGTTCCCCCCGTGGGGGGACGGCTCCACCACTTCCTTTCCACCTGGTCTGCTATCACTGCAGACCGTGGGTGCGAAGTGGTAGGAAAGGGCCTGCCTCTGGAGTTCGAGCAGGCCCCGCCCTTCTGAGCCGTCACCCCGGGGCCTCAGTGTCCGCAGCCTCACTGTCAGCTCGCCGAGCTGACATCACTCTGCTCCTCGAGAAAGAGGTGATCAGAGAGGTGGCGGACCCTCCCTCAGACCCGGGGTTTGTGTCCAGGTACTTCCTAGTCCCAAAACGGACGGGGGGGCTGGTGCCCCATTCTCGACCTGCACGACCTGAACAAGTTCCTAAGGTCACGGACCTTCAGGATGGTCACTCTGGCTCAGGTAATACCATCCCTGGAACAAGGCATGTGGTTCTGTTCTCTAGACCTACAGGACGTGTTCTTTCTCGTCCCTATCCGTCCATCTGACCAGAGATTCCTTCGCTTTCGAGCGGAGGGATCCCTCTACGAGTTCCGAGCCATGCCCTTCAGCCTTTCTCTTGCTCCCAGGGTCTTCACCAAATGCATGGCAGTGGTGACAGCATTCCTGCGGTGCTGAGGGGTCCAGGTGTACCCTTACCTGGATGATTGGCTGATAGCAGCCCCCTCCAGACAGGAGGTGGAGCGGTCCAGAGATCTGGCCCTCCAGGTTTGCTCTCAGATCGGCCTTCTCATCAACGAGGCCAAGTCGGAACTCGGTCCGAAGCAGGTGATTCATTTCATCGGGGCAGAGCTCGACTCTCTTTGAGCCAGAGCACAGCTCCCGGCAGACAGGGCCGAGTTTCTTTCCTCCTTTGCCCAATCATTTCTGGTTGGGCAATCGCACCCTGCCCGGGACTTCCTGTGCCTCCTGGGTCTCATGGCAGCCTGCACCAGCGTGGTCCATTGGGCCCGCTGGCACATGCGTCCCCTTCAGTAGGGACTGGCCAGCCATTGGTCACAGCGCTGTGATCCATTGGACCAGCTAGTGACGGTGACTTTGGGGATGTGGAACACTCTCCAGTGGTGGATCATTCCAGCATATCTGCAGGAGGGCATCCCGTTTGTCCGCCCCGGGCCGACGGTCTCTCTATCGACCAATGCCTCTCTGATGGGTTGGGGTGCCCATCTGGGGGAGCACAGAGCTCATGGCCTCTGGTCCCCTCGGGAGTCCCGATGCCACATCAACCTGCTGGAGCTTCAGGCAATTCGTCTAGCCCTCACTGCCTTTGCTCCGTTTATACGGGGTCAAGTGGTTCAGGTCCAGACGGACAACACCACGACCATGTACTACCTAAACTGCCAGGGCGGGATGCGCTCCATGCCTGTGTGCAAGGAAGCTCTTCACATTTGGTCACTCGTGCACAGCCTGGAGGCGGATCTCCTAGCCACCTATGTGGCAGGAGCCTCAAACACTCTGGCCAATGCCCTAAGCCGTATAGGGTCTGTGTCCCACGAGTGGTCTCTCCTGCCAGAGGTAGTACAAGATCTATTCTCCCACTGGGGTATGCCTCAGGTGGACCTGTTTGCCTCCAGGGAGAATGCAAAGCTGAGGCTGTTTAATGTCCGCCCCCTCAGCAGGGTTCGCTGCAGGGGGATGCCTTCTCAAGGCAGTGGACCCCGGGCCTCTTCTACGCCTTTCCCCCATTTCCCTTGATCCACAAGGTGCTTCTCAAGGTGAGGAGGGACAAGGCACAGGTGAGTCTGGTAGCCCCAGACTGGCCCCGCCAATGCTGGTATCCAGATCTCCTCAGCCTCAGCTCCAGGCTCCCGAGGCAGCTTCCAGCTGGCCCAGACCTGCTATCAGTAAATCAGGGGAAGATGTTCCATCCGGACCTTCAGTCCCTGCACCTGACAACCTGGTTCCTGAGCGGCTAGGGTTCCAGGCCTTGGGTCTTTCCGACGAGGTCCTCAATGTAGTTGAGGCATCCCGTAAGGAGTCGACCAGAAAATGCTATGCCTTCAAATGGAAGAGATTCTCCATTTGGTGTCAGGGCAAAGGCCTGGACCCTTCCTCCTGTTCCTTGGCAAGCATCTTGGACTACCTATGGTCCCTTTCTCAGCAAGGGCTTAGGTGATGACTAAAGGTGCACCTGGCAGCCATCTCTGCTTACGGACATGGGCCGAAAGCAGTCGGTGGTGCAGGAGAAGGTGGTCAGGTGCTTTTCAAAGGCCTGGATCACATATCCCCTCCGGTCGTGAACCTCCACCTCCATGGGATCTACTATTTGGTATTAGCCAAAGCTCATGGGCAAGCCATTGACCAATGCACGGTGTGATATCTCTCACCTGTCGTAGAAGACCGCCTTCTTGGTGGCTATCACGTCAGCCAGAAGGATGGGAGAGCTCCAGGCGCTTTCCATCGAGTCTCCTTACCTGGTCTTCCACAGAGACAAGGTTGTCCTGTGCCCCCATCCAAAATTCCTTCCGAAGGTGGTGTCGGAGTTTCACCTTAACCAGGTGTTGACTCTGCCGGTGTTCTACCCCAATCACACCTCAGAGGCCAAATATAGGCTCCATACTCTGGACCCTAGAAGAGCACTTGCTTACTATAAGGAGTGCATGGCTGAAGTTTGGGGAGAGGTTCGCCAGCTGTTTGTCACCTACGCTGAAGCCGCACCTGGCAGACCTGCAGCCAAGTGGATGATAAGCAGGTGGGTCACCTCCTGCATAGATCTCTGCTATAGGTTGGCGGGCATGGAGCCTCCCAAAGGGATAAGAGCTCATTCTACCCGCCATACCGCTGCATCGTAGCTGCTTCCAGAGCCGAGAGTTTTACCACCCGGGTGGGTGGGAGGAGCCAGCTTGAAGACCTTCCAGCAAGATTTAAAGTGGCAAGGATACCTGCCAATAAGTGTGGATGAACAACATATACCATTCCTAGAACTCCTGTTACAGGTGAGTAACCTGTATTTCTTTGCCACAACTCCCTTTTTTTACTTTTTTTTTTTCTGCTGGCCAGTTGTGCTGAATGATTGCAATATTGCAGAATTCTTTTTTTTTTTTTTTACTGTGGGGGGTTACTAGCAGGGTGTAAATAGTGACTTTTTTTGGTTACTGTGTTGGGGGATTGGGGCGGGAAGCAAGGGCTCCTGGGTAATCCTGCAGTCAATTCAGTGCACCACGTACTGGCACTGGGTGGGATGGGTGTCCACAGGGGTGTCCAGGGTTAGAATCTGGAAATTACTATTATTACTGTTCACGGTTTTAAGACTGTTGAAGAGTCTAGCCTTCGATTTTATTTTATCTTTCTGGTATATAGACTACCTTGATGTGGAAGGAGAAAACTGGGTAAGGAGGAGGGAACGGGGTGGAGATGGGGATAAATTAGTAAGTTTGTTCCTGGGGGGGTAGCATTTTCCTGTTTTAATTTCTTACATTCACAATATATTATGGAACAGGATATTGGGTTAAGGGGGACTGGCTGTTCTTGAATAGAGTGTTTATTACTAAGGGGTGGGGATGTTGTGGGGTCGCCACTTAGTAATCACGGAATAGCCTACTGGGTAAGTGTCTTTCTTGAGGATGACTTAATGATACTGAATTATTATCAACAATTCATTTGGCTATGACAGCTGCACTAAAGTTTTGTTCCTGGAATGTTAAAGGTGCTCAGTCTCCCACTAAACGGGCTAAGGTTCTGTTTCATCTCAATAAACTCAATACTTATGTAGCCTTTATCCAGTAGACTAATTTACCCAATTCACAGATTCTCAGTTTAAGAAGAACATGGGTGGGGCATGCATTCGGAGCTGCTCCAGTCGATATGCGATCCCCAAGGTAGATACATATTGTTGAGAGCCATTTTAGGCTACACCGAAATTATATTCGGTTCAGTCTATGGACCAGTTGGGGACGATCCACAATTCTTTACAAGCCTTATGACTAGTTTGGCCTCCTGGTCCAATCTCCCTATACTACTCAGTGGGGATTGGAACTTAGTCTTTTGTAATACATTGGATAGGTACAAAACTAGACATACTCCTTCTACCCCTGCACAACTAGCTCTTAAAGATTTTATGAATACTATGGGCTTTGCTGATCCACGGAGGACCCTTTTTCCTTCTACTCGAGATTACTCATTTCAAGAATTGACTTCTTTCTGTTGGGGATTGAGCATCTAGCGAGGGTTCAAAGTTGTGCCTACCTCTCTAAAGTGATCTCTGATCACCACCCAACTCTTTTGCAGTGGTCCATGCCTTCCTCAGTTGAACAAGACAAAGTTTGGAGGTTTAATCCTCAATTATTAAAGTCCCAGGATCTAGTTGACCTCCTTCAAAAGTATGTAGAAAACGTTCACAAGTTTAATGCCCCTTCTATGCTGAAATTAGATGTATTATGGGGTGCCCTGAAATGTACACTAAGAGGAGAAATTATTCGTTTGGCTTCCATTACGAAAAAGAAAATCTCATCAGAATCCTCCATACTCTTGCAACAAACCAGAGTTTTAGAACAATCCTTATCTTCCCAATTGCATCCCATGGAATTCGAAAAACTAGAAAGCCTTCGTTTCCGATACAATATTCTTCTTGGTGATAAGGTAGAGCACCTCCACTTTAAATCAAAAGTTACCTACTTTGATCAAGGGGATAAGGCAGGGAAACTTTTAGCCTTAAGGTTCAGGGCACAAGTCACAGATAGGATAGTAGCAACTATTCAAGATCCAGTAGGCAGCTTCCATACTTCTCCCAAGGAGATTGTTTCATGTTTTAAATTCTACTGCCAATCTCTTTATTCACGTCCCCCTCTCTCCTTTAACAATACCACACTAGATCACTTTTTACAAGACATAGACCTTCCATATTTGTCCCAACATCAAATAGCCCTTCTACAAGCTCCTCTGAACATAGAGGAAGTACACAAGGCTATCAAAGCTCTTCCTATTGATAAAGCACCAGGTCCAGATGGCTATACATCTAACTTTTATAAAGCCTTCAAATCTCAATTCAGTATAACTCTGCTTGATACATATAATTATATTTACAAACATGGCCTTTCGGATCTTAGTTTCACTGAGGCCACTATCGTGGTGCTTCCTAAACCCGGCAAGGACCCTACATTGCTGCCTAATTACTGCCCAATATCACTTATAAACGTAGCTCTGAAAATTCTATTTAAAATCCTGGCTAACAGGATGGCCAAGGTATGGCACACATTAATAAGTCCTGAACAAGTCAGTTTTGTGGCTGAACACCTCTCAGCGGATCATCTGCGTAAAATTTCCCATCTTATTTCTGCGTCCAGGGACTCCCATATCCCCGCAGCCTTGGTATCCCTAGATGCAGAAAAGGCCTTCGATCGGGTCTCATGGGACTACTTGTTCAACTTGCTCCCGAGATATCATTTTCCCAAGAAATTTTTGCAATGGATTAAAATACTTTACTTACATCCCTCTGCCCGGGTACTATGTAATGGGGTTCTGTCATTACCCTTTCCCCTCCAACAGGGCATGAGGCAAGGTTGTCCCTTCTCCCCTTATCTGTTTAATTTATTTTTAGAACCACTCATTAGAAAAATTAACAATTCCATAGTGATATCCGGTATCTCGATCAACCACTCCCAATAGAAATTATCGGTGTATGACGATGACATTATGCTTCATGTCACTTATCCATCCATATCCATACCAGCTACCCTTAACATTATCCAAAATTTTGGTGACCTCTCTAATTATAAATTAAACCTAGCTAAAACAGAAGTAATGCCACTAAATAGCTATATCTTAAAAATGGACATTGAACATCTTGGACTTACCTGGGTGAGGGACAAAATAAAATACCTGGGTATATATTTGTCTCAATCCAATATTAAAATGAAGCAATATACTTTGGATCAGTTACTCACAAATATCAGGATAGATTTAAATCGCTGGTTGTTACTTCCTATCTCTCTCTGAGGATGTATCGACATAATTAAGATGAATGTCCTGCCCCATTTGTTATACCCCCTTCAAATGCCTAATTATTTTCTTTCTCAATCCTGGTTTCTCCAGGTGCATAGTATTATCTCTAAATCTATCTGGAAAAAATAAGTCTTCCCGAAGAGCAATTACTAAATTACAGAGATCTAAAGAACAGGGTGGATTACAGGTTCTCAATATTTATCACTATTACCTGGCTATTAACTGTGCCATGGTTTCACAATGGCTGAAACCCACAGAAGACCCCCCACTGTGGCTACAAATAGAAAAATCAATCTGTAGTTTAACAGGAGTAGACATTAAGAGTCTTCCCTATCTGACCATTAATAAAGTCCCTAAACAGTATAAATTCACGCCTATCATGACCTGCTTTCAGATTCATATGCAGATGAGTAAAACCTTTGGGCACCTAATAGTAAAGGACTCATCTCAACCCTTTTTGAAAAACCCCAATTTTAAAATTGGGGGAAAGTTATTACTATATCTATTTGGCCAGCAGGTTGCGGAGAAGCGGTTGTCGATCTAACAGAAAA
Organism: Neoceratodus forsteri; assembly: GCA_016271365.2. Taxonomy (NCBI): domain Eukaryota; kingdom Metazoa; phylum Chordata; order Ceratodontiformes; family Ceratodontidae; genus Neoceratodus; species Neoceratodus forsteri. The sequence continues at coordinate 21,586,350 of JADMNL010000038.1, read as the reverse complement.
CCACAAATTGCTCACCTTTTCAGCTATTAGGACAAAATACAATTTGCCAGCATCCTTCTGTTTTAAATATCTCCAAATCTCCCATGTATTAACACTGCATTTCGGCAGTGGCCTTTGGGATCGGTACATGCTTGGCCCTATTCTTGGTTCATGCTCCAGGAGACCGTCTTCTCACTATGTTGCCTTTTATTATAAGGAGCTCCAGGCACGATGCAGTGAATTAGAAGGTGCCCCTTGCTATACAAGGGATAGGTCTCTCCCTCCAACTTCTCTGGCTCCCCGCCAATGGTCACAAATCTGGAAAAGATTGTATAAAGACGTTAGGTGGGATCACTATAGATTGCTTCAATTTTATGTACTGCATGACTTATGATATATGCCTGTAAATCTTAATAAAATGGGGCACCATTCAACTGAATTGTGTACCAGATGCGGGTCCCAGAGAGGTACCCTTCTTCATATTCTCTGGGAATGTGATAAAGTAACCCCTTTTTGGGAGGCCCATTTGATCCAAACTTGACCCTTTATTGGGGCTACAGAATGCTTTTCAGCCAGAAATCTGTATTTTGGGTGACTCGGGAGAAACTCTAGTAGGGAACCAAAGAAAGCATATGTCCTTGATATCCCTATGCGCTAAGAAAATCATATTACGTCACTGGTTAGATCAACAAATCCCCACATACACAGAGTGGCATAAGGCAATTTTATTTGCTCTACAAGCAGAATATTTCATCATAAACACATCTAAGCATAGCAATAAATACCAGAAGGTATGGGCACCCTTACAGACCTTACTATCCATTTAGGGTGGTATTGGTCTTGACCTGACACAGTGCTGTGAAGGTTAATGAGCAATCTTCCATCTTTTTTTTTTTCCCTCTTGAAAGGAAACTATTCCCAGCTTATATAGTGTAGTGGCGATGTGGGAGGGGCGGGAGGGGGGAGATAAGATGTTATTAACTTTTCCGTATTATATATTCTGTTTTGGTATTTAGCTAGTTTCGTTAGATAAATCTAATATTACTCCTGACAGTTAGCCCTGGATTTTAATGTCGGATGAAACTACATGTAGGTGGTTCTTCTTTTTTACTTTTCTACAAATAACCTACAATTTTGCGTATCACGGGAGTTTTCCTTTTTTCTCCCTTTTTTTCTTTAAAGAATTATAATGACTTGTTATGTACTATTGCAGTTTACTTAACTGTCTGCACAAGTCGACTTGTATACAATACCACAACTGTATTTGTGACTCTAATACTACAATAAAGCTTATTAAATTAGAAAAAAAAAAAAAAGAAATACACTTCCTGGTCACAAAACTGATTACGGCTGGCATCAGATTCAGAATGCACTATCCAGCAATTTTACAAATGAGTAAAGATGGCCAATGGTTATCATATGACTCTTTAGGTGAAGCTACCAGCAATCTTAAAAGACTGTTTCCTGACCTGTTAAAATGACTGAATGCCATGGTAATTGGGTCCCAGGGAGAGTGATGCGGATACACAGGGAAATTCTTTCAATTTCTACCAGGCCTGTAAATCAGAGGAACTGTATCATGGAACACTCTGCACAGTGGTAACACTCCAGCCAGCATGTTACACGATCAGAGAGGCAGACAGATCACATAACTACTAGTCTGTGCATACCAATAAGTTAAACTGTTGGATAGTTAATAATCTTGGGCACTCATGCATGGCTTTAAAACTGTTAAGCCAAAGTCACTTTAATGGAAGGGTTCTATTTGTAGGTTACTGTTTTTGTAGTACTTTCTGAAGAAGTGCCGGAATGCTCCCCACAAGTTTAAGAACCTTGTGTAACTGTTATAGTTAATTGTTTCCTAATTCCATATAGTGCTAGTGCAAGTTATGGTACATGGTTTGGGGGTTTAGCACCTTGGGCAATACCATGGGGCGGGGGGGCAGGAGGAGTAATGGGCTGAGTGTTGCCAGGCGGTTGAAGGAACATCGCAACTGAACATATGGAAGGTGATCAGTCGATTGGACTGAGGTCTTTTGGTTCTTTTATTAGGTAGATTTTGTGTTGTTTATGGGGAGGGCTTGTTCGCTTTCGCTTCCAGGTCAATCGGGGGAGGCAGATTGGGGGATGGGGGGCAAAGTATCTTATCATCAGATAGTACAGTGGGCCTCATCATCAACCCAGGTCACACATAATCTTCAGAATATAGCTGGTGCTCCACGATATACAGCCCTAGTAGCTGAATAGGTTTACTTCTCTAGAACCACATCTCTTTCCCACTTCAGGCCATAATCTAGCTCACCAATGGCTGTGCGATACGTATCCTGGAGTGTGAAAGGAGCCAGGAGCAGGGTTAAGAGGTATAAAATCCTCAAACACCTTGAGTATTTATGTACTAACATAGCTTTCCTCCAGGAAACGCACTTATTGGAAACTGAAGGGAACTTATTCAGAAGATGTCAAATGGGTCAGGTTTATGCTGCCGGAAATGCCGCGGCGCAAAGAGGAGTAGCAATTCTTATTACAAAGGGTACACAATTCCAAAGGCAGCAATGTTGCTATGATCCCCAAGGGAGGTTCATAATACTAAAAGGTCTCTTGAATCACACGGAGACATTACTGGGCTCAATATATGGCTCTAATGCGGAATACCCAGAATTTTTTTCTGCCCTATCACGTACCTTAATTTCTTTTCCAAGGTTACCTACTATCTTAGCTGGGGATTGGAATCTGGTTCACTCCCCAGAACTGGATAAATCTCTTCCCCATAGGAAAATGACTCTCTCCCCAGCACAAATAGCCCTTAGGGAGCTCATGGCATACCATTTGTCTCAGTGACCCATGGCATCTGTTAAATTCCACTACCAGACCATATACTTTCTATTCCCCTGCCCATAGGTCACTTTCTCGTATAGATTATTTTTTTGTGAACAATGTAGTTCGAACCAGCTTAATAGGCAGTGCTATGATCCCAAGAACCCTCTCAGACCACACCCCGATCTGGTTGGAGGGAACTCTCTCATTTACCCCATGTAAAGAAAGCAGCTGGAAACTTAATATCCAGATACTTCAGGATCCAAACATAGTTCAAGCTCTCAAAATGACCATCGAACAATTTCTTCAACACAATCTCAATACTACACAGCAGCACGTTGATAAGCTATGGTGTGCTCTAAAATGTGTGATATGAGGAGATTGCATTTGATTGGCTACAATTAGGAAAAAGAAAAGAGAGCCACTCTCTTCCTCCCTTCTTGCCCAAATGAAAATTTTGGAAGACCAACTACCCTCTAACCCAAGTGAAGCTATTCTGATACAACTCAGAAACTTTAAGAGAGTATGCCCTGTTCAAGACTCACGCCCATAATATAGAACAGGGAGAAAAAAACAGTCATATGTTAGCCCTAAGGTTGAAGAAACAGGAGGAATCTAAGATTGTGGCTGTCCTTAACTCCCTGAGAGATAACTTGCTTCTTACCACCCCAAGGACAATAGTTCAGGAGTTTGAGGACTACCATAAAATCTTATACTCCCCTCCTAATAATGCTCCACTCATTTCGGACATACAGCATTGCCTAAGTTCTATTCCAATCTCCTCACTAATGCAGGAGCAAATAGAATCCCTAACAGGTAAAATAACCCAGTAGGAATTGTCACTGGCCATCTGTTCACTTTCAGAAGGACAAAGCTCCCAGTCCTGATGGCTTTCCACCCTGATTTTAGAAAATATTTGAAGAACAGCTCTCCCTCTTACTCCTCCAGATGTTTAACTATCTCCGCGAATCAGGTTTATTGGACACACCTCTGTTAGAAGCTCTTATCATTGTACTGCCCAGACCAAACAAACCCAGAAATAAAGTAAGTAATTACTGCCGAATACCCCTATTGAACTATGATATTAAACTTCCTAGCCTCCCGCTTAGCGAAGGTGTGGGTCCCTTTACTTAGCACTGAACAGGTAGGTTTTGTAGCAGGTCATTCCTCTACAGCCCTCATAAGAAAGTTGTTTCACATCTTCTCCGTGTCCAGGATGGCTCCACACCAGATGGCATTGGTGTCCCTGGATGTGGAGAAGGTGTTCGACAGAGTTAGTTGGGCATTCCTGTTTCAGGTTTTGGCTAAGTTTGGATTCCCAAGGAGTTTCATTCAATGGGCAAAAGTTCTCTACACAAACCCCAAGGCAAAAATCTATTGCAATGGGGTTTACTAGGGCCTGTTCCCTCTACATTCCGGGACACACCAAGGTTGTCCACTTTCCCCGATGCTCTTTAATCTTTATCTGGAACCACTGCTCTATCACCTTGAAAATACCCCTCTGGTAAAAGGCATCCAAGTAGGGGAATTGAACCTGCATTTATCCGCATATGCGGATGACATCATGCTGCATATAACGGACCAGGCATCCACTCTTCCTGCAGTGTTAGATATCGTAGAATAATACGGGACAGTTTCTAATTACAAATTAAACCAAGAAAAGTCAACAGTAATGCTTCTAAACCCTCACACTTGTCACTCTCAAATTGCAGATCTTCAGTTAGATTGGTCACTCCAATTTAAATATTTAGGGTTTACACTAACACCATGCCTGTTCCAAGTTAAAAAACTTAATCTGGATATGCTTTTGGAGATTATAAACCAGGACCTTGACAGATGGGCCCCATTATACCTCTCTTTACAAGGAAGAATAAATGTAATTAAAATGAACATCCTCCCTAGGGTGTTCTATCCCTTAAACATGCTTAACTTCCACCTCCCCCTATCCTGGTTCCAAAGACTTCATAAAATAATTTCCCAATTTTTATGGAATAAAAAAAAAGAAACAAGGTGGTCGTATGGGCGATTAGGGGCAACCAAGCAACAGTGAAGTCTTAAACTTCCAAATTTCTTTCATTACTTTCTGGCAAGTCATATAGCCAAGTACTTGCGATGGTTACCTCCCATCTCCCCGACACCCATCCCTCCATTTATACTGGTTTGGTTGCAAATAGAGTGACATTTAATTTGCTGGAGTTGACTTTCCCCTCTTCGCTTACTATACACCTCCTCAAAAGTGTGCTCCTCCATTTGTAATAATGAGCTGATCCAAATGTCTATTAAAGTACATGCCCAGCTCCGTAAAGCACTCAAATATGATAATAGCAAAGACATTGCACAACCCTTGTACCTGAACCCTAAAATCAGCTTAGAGGGGCAGTGTCTGAGACCTGGAGATGGACTCCCCTCCATGGAGCTGAACATTTCTGACTTGCTTGATCATGGGAAAATTAAATCCATCCCGGAACTCCTACCTGCCCTTAATCTCCCAACAAGAAGAGGCATTCAGAGGATTCCAGATAAGACACCTCCTGATTGCCAAATCGGGGTTAGGCACTTGGGTCGTTGATCAGTCTGAACTTATTATCTCTCTTCATAACTTAGTTTGGCATCCTCATGCAGTATCTCAGATAACATCTGCTTTGTACCCTGCCATCTTCCCAGAGCCCCAGGGAGTGTCCAAATACTGGGTGGAACAATTCCCAACCAGAGAGTTCCACTGGGATAAAATTTGGCAAGCTATATACTCCTACACATCCAATGATAAACTGCATATCATGTAATTCTATATACTGCATAATATTTATTTTACCCCTACTGAATTGGTCGGCATGAGCAGATTACAGGATCCAGAATGTAATAAGTGTGGAAAAGAAGAGGGTACCTTGCTTCATCTTCTCAGGGACTGCCCCATAATTAAACCACTGTGGCATGAAATAAAAGCCAAATCTGACCCCTTATTGGGGCTTGAAGCTCTTTTTATACCAGAGATATGCATCGTAGGAGATTACTCGCAGGTATCAATTAGAGAAAGAAGATATAGCATGTCCCTCATTTCACATTCAGTTAAAAAAACTGGTGTTGAAACACTGGAAGGACTCCACCATTATTTCTTACTCTGAGTGGTTCAATGAATTACGAGCCAACCTTTGGATGGAGAAGATGATAACTTCCCTAAAGCATACGCCCTCCAGTTTTGATAGAAAGTGGGGTAAACTTTGCACGCTATACTCTATCTCTAAATAATACTTGCATCTCCATCCATATTTAGATCCTTTCTCAGTACTTTCAGTAGTCAGCACCTGGAGCACAACATCAAGCCCAGCAATATGATTTATGAGAAGTCTACATATGGCTGTAGAAAGGGGTCTGAGTAACGTCTTTTGCCTAATCAGGTGTCTAAATTTGAACATTGCTAGTAGATCGTATGCCAGCGGGGGAGGGGGGAATGGGAGGAGGGGTTTCATTGGGAGGCATGTCTTGTTATAGATGGGAGGAGGGAAGGGTAGATGAGGAATAGTACATTTGATAAAATAGGAAAGCCGCTGTAACCTTAAGGCTCAAAGTTTGTGTATTTCCTGTCTACCAGCTCTGTTTACAGCCTTATGTACTCTCCTGTGGTCATATAATGTTAATAAAGCATACTGAATTTCAAAATAACAGGGTCCCAATACAATAAGGTGAGGGTTAAATCATTTTCCACTCATTCTATTAATTTCATTGAAGTGTGCCGAGAAGGAGGAGAGAGTGGATAAAATAGATAGAATGGATGTGAATCATGTAATTCCGTGACGCCAGATGAAGTAAGCCAAGGAAATGAATGCCAGGCTGTTCAAATACACCCACCCAGGTGGAAAGGCAGTTATTTTCCTATTTGGCTACGTGATGTACTGTAATTCTTCACCAAAATAGAAAGGCAGGAGGCACGATTAGAGAAAGGAATTAGTTTATTTGGCAACTGACCACAGGGTAGGGGACAGGAAAAATGGAACAATAACATAAACTACTATTTTTCTACTGCCCTGAGGCCTATCCTAGTACTCTGTATAAATGAAACACTGAATTACTGGGCTGTAACAGCTACGCTGTAAGAGCATCTTACTTATGCTCAGATGTCTACTTTAACCCAGAGGTGCACCTCTCCCTAACATTAAGATTTTGTAACAATCACTCTATAGATAGTAAGAAGAGTCTATACGGCTGATGGTTGGCAGTTCGTGCATGTCTAATTTCTCGTCGAGCAACAATGTGGTGCCACTATACTGCTCTTCCAGTGACAGATTGACACACCTTTGTAGGAAACTCAAGGATGCAGAGAGGATTTAACAGACCATGAGTTCTCAGCCACACCCCACTTCTCTAGGGTTGCTGGAAATTGTGTGAGAGATTTCTTCAGCTAAGAACCCACTGAGGGCCGCCGGAAGGAACACAAGATCTAACTGCAGTCCACTTCTGGACTGCCCGGAAGGGAGGAACAGTACAAACCACCTGACCCCAATCCATTCTGGATTGCCAAGTGCAAAGGACGAAGAACAAGAAGAACAACCAGCAGTCCGCTTCTTGACTGAAGATGCACACTGGACTGATGAACACACTGGATCAGAAGGATCGGAAGGATCAGTACCTCTGGACTACTCTTAGACTCCAGGAAAGCACTCCTTCTGGACTGAAGACACACACTTGACTGACGACCACACTGGACTGGGACCTCTGGACCACTCTTGGACTCTAGGCAAATGCTTCTTCTGGATGTTGAAGTGCATTGGTCTTCTGAGTCCCAAGGCTGGATGAGCCAAGGGCACTCACCAAAACAGTAAATCGTACATCGAACTGCAACCAACCTCGGAGTCCACGGCTGAATGAGCCAGGACACTAAAAAACAACAAAACGAACGTCACTCGGAGAACTGACACTGACAAGTCGAACAGTACTCCGCTGCGGATGTGCAAACAAGAAATGGATGGCAGACATTTGCACTGGGCCAGGCCATACTGGGAAACTGGAAGAGGAAAATAACAAACAGGACGAAGCAACTTCGAGACTACTGCGGTATGGCTCTTCGTAGAGTTGCTGTTGGCTGCTTCTGAATGCACTGGAAGATGATTCCTGAAGAGTAGGTGGAGGCTGACAGGGCTGCACCTGGATGAAGTGACTTTGAAGATTGTTGAAGACTGATTCAGGTGTTTTCCAGCACAGAAATGCTGGCACAAAGCAATGTAAGACAGTTCTGACACTCAGTGTTGTTCGTAGGATAAATAATAATGCAGGCAAATGCAAATAAAGTCTCAATTCCTACTGTGATGGTGTGTGTGTATATATATATATATATATATATATATATATATATATACACACTATATATATTATATATATATATATATATATATATACATATATCTATCTTCTCTCTCTCTCTCTCTCTCTCTCTCTCTCTATATATATATATATATATATATATAGTCTCAGTGTCCAGACCACAGTAAATATACAGGCAATTTATTTTACTGATTTAACCCTAGATCTGGTGGACCTAACTATAACGGGGTTCCTTCTAGCTAAATCGGGTTCACCTGTTACTGTGGAAATACTACAGTGTGGAATAGGCTCTCTGGAGGGCTATACAATCAGATGTCTGACCAAACCCCTTTTGCACGTGGGGCTAACATGGCTATCTAGGCTCCAGTTACCTCTGGGGTTGCGTATACTGCTGGGCCCCTATAACATCTGTGGGCCTAAATGGCTAGCTGCAGGTTCTGGGCCTTGTGTTGTCCCTTTAAATCTCTGTGGCCTTCTCTTGACCAGGGTCTGTTTATACTGGTTCAGCCCCTTTACCATTAGGACCTGCCTTGGGCCATTCCCACCTGTGGGCCTGACTTGCCCTTTTAAGACCTGTGGGAGCAGTGGGCCTAAGCTTGCCCTTTTAACCAACTAGGTCTGGATCCCTTACTGTACTTGGCCTTGTGCCCTTGCTACTACTGGGCCTGGTACCCCTACTTTACTGGGCCTGGTACCCTCACTTTACTGGGCCTGGCACCCTCATTGGGCCCGGTGCCCTTATTACCACTGGGCCTGGTGCCCTTATTGCCATTGGGCCTGGTTCCCTCTCTTTACTGGGCCTGGTGCCCTCATTGGGCCTGGTGCCCTTATTACCACTGGGCCTGGTGCCCTCACTTTACTGGGTCAGGTGCCCTTATTGCCACTGGGCCTGGTGCCCCCACTTTACTGGGCTCGGTGCCCTTATTACCACTGGGCCTGGTGCCCTCACTTAACTGGGCCTGGTGCCCTTATTACCACTGGGCCTGGTGCTTACAAATACAGTGTTGGGCCTGACTTGCCCCTTGAAACAACACTCATGGGCCTGGATTTCCCCTTTAATTCTTTAAAGTGGCTGACCTTTACTGGGCCACTTTAAGATCTGGGCCTGCTACTGGGCCTCTTTAAATCCTATGGGCCCAACTTGGACAGGGCCCCTTTTAAATGCAGTGGGGTTCCCTTTTACTGTGCCCCTCCAAAACCCCTAGGCCGTTTCTTGGCTAGGCCCCTTTTAAATTCTTTTCTTTCCCCTTGGGCCATGCTGCCAATCTCTTCCTCCCTGCTCCACCTTGTCCTACCCCTTTAATCAATATTTAAAAGGCCTCCTATTCAGCCTTAACTGATGGCCCCTCCCATGGGCGTCGCTCTACCCCATCCTCCTGAATATGAAATAGGGGTCTTTCTGACCTGATTCTCCTGTGGCGCTCAGCCGCTTTCTTCTGCGCCTAATGCGCTCTTTTAAATAAAGAAAAAGAAAACACACAGTCTTTTGCTGTAAGGGTGGACAGCACAACCGGGGTGCTGCCGCCGACTCATCACACCGGAATGGGACCAAAGGAGGCAGGATCGGGAGGCAGGAGGGCAATTGCAGTCAATGCGGCGGACGTTCAGGGGCCTCTGGAAGGCCGACAGAGAAATGGCAATGCGGCTCTGGCAAAGCCGCCAATGAGGGACTGGGGAAACTTTTTAAAATAATAAAAATTTAGCTTTTGTTTACCGGGTAAGTACACTAGACAAGTATTATGCCTATTTTCAGGATAACAAACCGATGGGGCTCTCAGCCCAACAGCTGCACTCGACGTCTCTTTTTCTTCTTGTTTTGCCCCAGTGGCACCACCGATGGCACCAGAGCTCTTCTGGTGTCTTCACCAGCTGAATCAGAGTAGGCATGCAGAATGGCCCTCGGGGAATGGCTTCAAACAACAGGTAAGCCCTTTTCCCATTAACCTCCTCTCTTCTCCACAGCCAGCATGAACTAATCCAAAAAACAGTTAACATTTTTAAAACTAAACTTGTGATTCCAGAATGGTTGGAGTGGAATGCTGTGCATGAACAGCTCAGCTCAGCTTTCCATCCAAGTCATTGTTGCTTATGCTGCATACAAAATCTGTATTTTTTTTGACAAGAAGTCGGTGCACTAGGCACCTTGCTTGGGCACCTGGGGAAAACTGGGGACTACTAGGGAATGCTGGGAACCTCTAACTCTGGCATATTACATCATTGCTCCTTTAGCATTTATATTTAGATCAAATGTTAATTATTTATTCCTCAGACTCAAGGAGAATGATGAGGATGTAATTCCACTCCTTATAGCCAGATGCTATGAAACATGTAACATTTTATTATTATAGTTGATATTCACAACTATTTGTAGGTAAATAACCATGTATATGTATTTTTTCATTAATGTACCACATATAGTTGTGAATATCAGCTCTAATAATACAAGTAAATAAATATTGAGATGCAGTGTTGGCCCAATACTATATGTTTCATAGCAGCTGGCTGTAAGGAGTGAGAATTACATCCCCCCCTAATTCCCTTTTGACTCTGAGGAATAAATAATTAACATTTGACCTACATATAAAAGCTAAAGGAGCAATGAAATTAATAGGATAAGTGGGAAATGATTTAACCTTCACCTTATTGTATTTGAACCCTGTTATGATATAATGAGATAAAATTAATTTGTTGTTGTTAACATGTTAACCATTAATACTAATCATTCTCTACAGAGAGTATAGGCAGCTGCTGCTGTGGGAACCACTGTGATGATGTTTAAATTGTAGGTAGAAGCACTTCAGTCATAACACGTAAGCATGTGTATTTTACACTATTTGGTGTTGGTGTTATTGCAACACATCTCTGAGAAAGTTTGGTAGTTAGCCAAGTGAAACGTAAGATCGTTTTTTGTAGTCTGCCTGTTTTTTGACACTATGTCAGTGAGTCAAAACATTTTGCCCTGTTGCACTTTGTTAAAATAAAGCACTTTAAATATGTCCTGACCGGATGCTGACCTTCTTTCACTGTCGTTTATTTATAGTCAGCAGCACCAGTCACCCTCTGTGCGACTTACTTTGGTGAGTTACATGATCAAATTTGTAGGATTTTGTGAAGGGCCTTAATCCTGTGCATTTTGCATATGATAATGGTCGTGTGGTGGTCACTGAGGACATCTGGTAGTAAGCCAGATTTGATAACCCTATGGAGATGGGGTGTGAGGGCCTAGTTGATTAGGAAATGGTTACCGGTTTTATGGTTCATACAGGTTGGCCCAAGAATGAATGTGTGCCAAATTATGGGCAATAATATCCTTCCATGCTTTATCAAGATATGGGGATGATCAGTTTTTTGTTGAAATCACCCATTATAAATATTTTGCCTGAAGGGGTGTGGGAGACTATGGTACTGATGAGATCAGTGATAACAGAGGAGTGGAGACCCAGGAGACAGTAGGTGCTAGCAATATATATGGGTATGGAGAATGGGAGGGATAGTTTTAGGATAAGTGCCTTGTAGGCTTTAGGGATTGATGTGGAAAGGATAGAGGTAAAGTGAATGGTTGAAGAGATGTAAATTGCCACACCTCCATCCCTACCAGTTCAATCTTGCCAGGAAATGGTGGACCAGGGATGGATAGGGAGGTGTCAGCTATATTATTCTCAAGCCAAGTTTCAGTAGGGATGATAGTATCTGGGGCATGAGAAACAGCTAGTGGCTGGAGTAGGTCTAACTTTAGGAGCCTAGAAACATAGACTTTGACGGCAGATAAGGCCCGCTTGGCCCACCTAGTCTGCCCATTTCCCTACCTACAGGATAAGCTGCAGATCCTAGATAACCAATAGACTATTTCTTCTTACCCCCTACAAGAATTGCCTTATGTCTGTCCCATGTATTCTTGAATTCTCCCACAGTTTTAGACCCCACAACCTCCTCAGGAAAGCTGGTCCATGCGTCCACCATCCTGTCTGTGAAAAAATACTTCCTCACATTGCCCCTGATATTTAGGTATAACATTTTTATACCACAGGGAAGGGCAAGGGGGTTGTTATGGGATGGGCCAGCAGTTACAGATGCTGTTATTGGGGTGCCCAGAGGGCATGGCCCTGGGTTTGGGTTGATGTCACCAGAAGATAAGAGTAGGAGTGCGATGATCAAGAAGTGAATTTTCACACTCTTATACCAGGGTGGAGATCCAGTTAGACATGTAATGGGGGGGGTGAGGTTGAAATTTTAATAAGTGAATTGGGATGTAATAGGTTACTGTGGGTAAGAGAGATGCAATAGGGCAGTAGGGGTAGTGCGTCCATGTAACAAGGGTGGGAGAGGGAGTCCCAGCAAGGTTTTACTCTGGGGTGAAGCGTAATGAGGCTGGTGGGGGGAGGCAGTTTGGGAGAGGGAACCAGAGTGAGAGTGAATGGGGGGGAGGCAGAGTGCAAGGAGGAGAGCAATGATCAATCTATGAGAGGACAGAGACATAACAAGCAGTGACTATAGCAATGAGGCTAAAGACATATTGGGAGTTTAATGCAGCAGGGATTTGGTAAAGTGTTAAAAAGAAGGGTGGAAGAAGCAGTTTTAAAGTAAGGAGGGCACAGCCACTAGTATTAATCAACTGACAGAGCTACCAAATTTATTGGCAGAAGCCACTATATGAGGTGGTACAGGCAGAATAATTGTAACTTGACCTTTGGAGAAGGATACTGCTGAGTTTCAGTTGGATGAGCTGGACTGTTGGGTGGAGCCCAAAGTGCAGCTAGTGGATTTAAAGAGTGATGGGGTGGGAGAAAGTTTGGAGTAAGAAAAGACAGCTGAAAAGCTTAAAACCAGGCTGGGAATATAGCTAACAGCAAAGTTCTTTAGGAATGCTTAGGAGCCAATCAGGAGGAGTTCACCACAAAAGCAGACATCCAACAAGCAGTAGCTAGTGAGCACCAAAAATTGAAAGCCTACAGCACTCTTAGGAGGGGCCATACCTCAGATTCCTTTCAGCTAGTGGAGAGTGAGGCAAGCAGCAGTGGTAGTCAAAACTGCATCACAGAGGGAGCGCGCCCACTCAGGGGGCTCAAGTCTGAAATTCCTTGCAGCTAGCAGATGGTAAGGCAGGTGACAGTGGTAGTGAAAGCTGCACCACAGGGGGTGTGTGCCCAGTCAGGGGCTCAGGTCAGAGTTTCCATGCAGCTAGTCTAGGGTGACACCAGTAGCAGCGATAGTGAAAGTCACATCATAGGGAGAGCACGCCCAGTCAGGGGGCTCAGATCTGAGATTCCTTACAGTTAGTGGAGGGTAATGCGAGTAGCAGTAGTGAAAGCTGCAGTGCAGAAGGAACACATTTGATCAGGGGGCTCAGATCTGAGATTCTTCGAGCTAGCGGAAGGTGAGGCAGTTGGCAGTGGTGGTGAAAGTGCACTGCAGAGGGTGCACCAGGTCAGGGGCTCAGGTCTGAGGTTCTTTGCAGCTAGAGGAGGTGAGGCAGGTGTGAGTGGAAGTGAAAGCTGCACTACAGAGACAGCATGCACAGTCAGGAGGGTAAGTTCTGTGTTCATGTAAGTGTGGAAGAGAACAGGGATGCAGGGATATAGAAGTATGAAAGAATAGCTGTACAGGAATATGTATGGATAGAACAGGGATGCAGAAACTTAGAAACATAGACATTGACGGCAGATAAGGACCACTTGGCCCACCCAGTCTGTCCATTTCCCTACCTGTTGGATAAGCTGCAGATCATAGTTAACCAACAGTCTATATAACTGACTATGTTAATATGGAGGCAACAATGAAAGTATGGCGAGAATAGGGGTACAGAAATATGTAAGTATGGAGAGAACAGGAGTGCAGGAATATGTAAAGAAGGAGATAACAAGGATACAGGAATATGTAAGCATTTAGAGAATGGGATGAAGGAATATGTAAGCATCAAGAGAACAGGGGGTGCAGAAATATGCAAGTATGGAGAGAACAGGGGGTGCTGTGATATTGAAGTATGGAGAGCTGAAGTACAGGGATATGGAAGTATGGAGAAGCAGGGTGCAGGAATATGTCAGTATGGAGAGGACAGAGGGTACAAGAATATGCAAGTATGGGAGAACATAGGTGCAGTGATTTTAGATAAGGATACAATAGCGTTCATAGGAATATGCAAGTATAAAGAGAACATGGGTGGAGGAATATATAAGTATGGAGAGAACGGGGTTCAGGAATATGTACATATGGAGAGAACAGGGTGTGTTATAATACGTACATACAGAGAGAATGGGGGTGCAGGAATATGTAACTAGAGAGAATGGGGTGGAAGAATAAGTAAGCATGGAGCGAGCAGGGGTGCAGGAATATGTAGGTATGTAGAGAATAGGGCATGCAGGAATATGTAGGTATGGAGAGAATAGGGCATGCAGGAATATGTAGGTATGGAGAGAATAGGGCATGCAGGAATATGTAGGTATGGAGAGAATAGGGCATGCAGGAATATGTAGGTATGGAGAGAATAGGGCATGCAGGAATATGTAGGTATGGTGAGAATAGGGCATGCAGGAATATGTAGGTATGGAGAGAATAGGGCATGCAGGAATATGTAGGTATGGAGAGAATAGGGCATGCAGGAATATGTAGGTATGGAGAGAATAGGGCATGCAGGAATATGTAGGTATGGAGACATGGGGCACAAGAATGTGTGTAAGCATGGAGGGAACAGCTGATGCAGGAAGATGCAAGTACGGAGAGAATAGGGGTTTAGGGATATATAAGCATGGTGTGAACATGGAGTGCAAACATATACATGAGGCTAGAGCAGGAGGGGCAGGAATATGTAAGTAAGAAGAGAACAGGGGTGTAGGAATATGTAGGTATAGAGAAGGTGGGTACAAGAATATGTAAGTGTGGAGAGAACAATTGTGCAGGAATGTGTAAATATGGAGAGAACAGGTAGTGTGGAAATATGTAAGCATGGAGAGATCATGGGATGCAGGTTTATATAAGTATGGAGAGACCAGAGGGTGCAGGAATTGGTAAGTATGGAAACAACAGGAGGTACAGGAATACATAATTTGAGAGAACGGGGTGTAGGACTATATAGGTATGAATACAACAGAGTGTTTGATCAGGACAGTGTAAAAAAATAAAGATATTTACATGCCAGCATACTTCTCCAGCAGCGATATTAAGTGGTGGTGAGTGTGGGATTGTTTTTTATAATACAACAGAGTGTGTAGGAATATGTAAATATAGAGAGAACTGGCATGGAGGAATATGTAAGTATGGAGAGAACAGGGAGTGCAGGAATACACAAATAGAGAGAACAGACTATGTACATATGGACAGAATGTGGAGCAGGAATATATAACTATAGAGAGAGAACAGGGGTGCAGGAATATGTAGGTTTGGAGAGAATGGGAGTGTAGGAAATTGTAAAATTGTAAGTATGGAGAGAACAGACTGTGTAGGAACATGCAAGTATGGAGTGAACAGATGGTGTAAGAATATGTAAGTATTGAGAGAACCGGCAAGGGTGTGTGTGTGTGTGTAGAAATATGTAAGCATGGAGTGAACAAGGAGTGCAAAAATATGTAAGTATGACGAGAGTAGGAAGTGCAAGAATATGATAGCAAGGTGAGAACATGGGGGTATAGGAAAATGTAAGTATTGGGAAAATGGAAAGCAGGAATAAGGAAGGAAGGAGAGAATTTAGGGCAGGAATATGGGATATATGGAGAGAACATAGAGTGAAGGAATAGCATGTTGCGAGCAAGAGTGCAGGAATATGGATCTATAGAGAGAACAGCGGGTATGAGAATATGCAAGTATGGGCAGAAATGGAGTGCAGGAATATGTATGTATGTGGAGAACAGCAGGTGTAGGAATATGTCAGTAAGTTAAGAGCAAGAGTTTAACAATATGCATGTATGTGTAGAACAGAGTACAGGAATAGTAACATATGGCGAGAACAGGGGGTACATGAATATGTAAGTATGTCGAGAGCATTGGGTGCAGGAATATGTATATGCCCAGTGTGGAGAGAATGGTGGTGTAGGAATATGTAATCATGTGTAGAACTGGGGTGCAGGACTATGTAAGTATTGAGACAACATTGTGTGCAGGAATGTATGTATGTAGTATGTTTGCATGTATTGATTTAATGATTGATTTTAAAATGTGGTAACCAGGAGTTGCACACTGAGCTGAGGCTTGTTTCAAGGTGCGACATGGGGAGTAGGAATGATACAATCATAGGGAATACAGAGATCATAATAGCAGAACAAATACAATACAGTCAGGATAAAAGAAAGAATTCAAATTACGTCAAAATGGAATTTAAAATACATCATAAATTACAGTAAACACGAGTTACAGTAACCAAAATTAATCGGTCCAAATTATTAGCAAGCAAGTTTATTTATAAAATGCCATTCCAAAAGATCGTGGCGATGTACATGATCACAATTTAAACACAACTATCATAAAAACAGATACTTAAAATCAAATTAAAAATATAAAATTGGCAGAGGTTAAACCTCACAAAAGGCAAAGTTAACAAGCATTTGTCAATGCCGAATGTTGCTTGCTTGTATGTGCTGTGTAGGTATTTGGAAGTCAGTGGAGTGCAAATATTGAAAATTTGCAAACTTACAAGCGTGCATAGGAACTGTGCAACGCACGCTCGTAAAACAGTCATTTTTAGGAAGTTTGTCACCAAATTTTCAACATAGCCGTTTTAAGACCTCTGCTCATGAACAGTGTCACTGTGATTTTCTTAATGTGTCCCATACAGTGATTTCCTACACGACTGTGCCATTATGCTTCATAGGCAGAAACACGTTTGGAGCGAGATGTGAAAATGACAGCTATACTGCTCATAAGGAGGTGTGGTAAAATGACAATGTTGAAAATCTGGAGTGAAAATATTGAAAATTAGCGAACTTACAAGCGTGCGTGGGAACTACTGCACTGCGCTCATAAAACAGTCATTTTTAGGAAATTTTCCACCAAATTTTCAACATAGGCTTTTTGAGAGCCCATCTTATGAACACTGGCAGTGTCATTTCATTAATCAGTGCTGAAAGGTGATTTCATGCAGTGACTGTGAAATTACCCTTCTGGCCCGATTAATGCCATGACAGTGAGAGCATTCATGAGAAGGAGTCCCAAAAACCCTATGTTGAAAATTTGGTGCAAAAATTCCAAAAAATGCCTGAGATATGCAGTAAAGTTGAAAAAACCCTATTTATTACATTATACAGCCTACCGGCATTTCCTCAGTTCACGGTTGGGTTTGAAGAGTGCAGACGTGTTCCCGGTCCACCGAAGATCATCGCGCAGAGTCTGGAGGTAAGTATGGGGTGAGGGGGTGGGAGGCAGGGTGCGCAGTGGGTGGGTGGGGGGGCAGAGACAGCGAGGACGTTTTTGTGTTTCAGTGATTTTTTTTTTTTAAAGGGGCAATGACGGGGACGTTTGCCACGCTGAGGTGGGCTCCCAGTGTGGCACAAGGATGGCTCTTTTGGGGCGTGGAGCCAGCAGGGGATGGGCACCCTAGTTGGCGATAGCATCTGTTGCCACGCTGGGTGGGCTCCCAGCGTGGCACCCTGTACTCTGGGAGACAGTGAGCCGACAGGGATTGGGCACCTCCGTCGCTATACAACGTAGTCCACGCTGGGGTGGGCACCCAGCATGGCACGTGGAACTCTGTTTTGGGGGGGAGCGCAGCACAGCCGACAGGGGATTGGGCACCCCTGTCGGCTATACAGTGTGTGCGTGGGGGGGCGAGCATGCAGTATGCGTGCGTGCGTGTGTGTATGTGTGTGTGTGTGTGTGTAGGAGGAGCACGCATGATTAGGCGATATCTTATCACTGCTCACTGAAGCGTAGCTCCCCCTTTCAACTGTACTCCACTGCATTTTCGACTGCAGTCATAGACAGCTCCAGCAGTCATTGGAGAACTGCGGCCGTGCCTGCAAACACACTGACTGAATTGGAAGAGGGCTGCCACACCTCCAAAAACTCAGATGATGGCACTATGTTTCTTGCACATGCGTGCAAGCAACATAAAAAAGTAAGTCTTTAAGGCAGATCTAAAGGCCTCGATGGACGGGCACTCTAATCCAATGAGGTAGAGAATTCCACAGGTCAGTGCTACAAAGGCAAAAGATCTAGCTCCAGACATAGTCAAACGGACCCTGGAAATCTCCAGCAAATCCCTCATCTGCAGAACAGAGTGGATGAAGGGGGTGGTAGGGCATAGGAGGTCATGCAAATAGCACGGCCCCTGCCCGTGTGGGGCATTGTAGGTCAGCAACTTGACCTTGAAGATGATCATCCACTGCACCGGCAGCTAGTGGAGTCCATGAAGCACAGATGTGACATGGCGAGATCTTGACAAGTCAGTCAACAATCTGGCAGCTGCATTCTGCACCAGTTGTAGGCGGCAAAGATCCACACCCAGCAGCCCTAGGTATAAGGCATTGCAGTAATCAAGACAAGAGGTCACAAAGGCGTGGACCAAGGTTGGAAGATTGTCAGGTGGGACAAGGTTCTTCATCCGAGCAATGTTCCTTAGATGGTAAAAATAGGTCTTGTTGACGGCTGACACCTGAAACTTAAGTGTAATTTCATCATCAAGCACAACGCCCAGATTCTGCACCTGGTCAGAGGTCAACAGCTGGTTCCCTCCAAGCCAGAGTCTAGAGGATTGCCCAGCCAATGATCCCTCTACCTGATTACCTGTGTCCACAACCAACACCTCAGTCTTATCCAGATTTAACCTGAGCAAATAGGCACTAATCCAGTCCTGAACCTCAGAGAGGCAGTTATTAAAGACTGAGACAGAGTCATTTTGTTCAGGTGCAAAGGAAATGTACAGTTGAGCATCATCTGCGTAGCAGTGAAAACTCGACCCACACCACCTCATAATGTCTCTCAATGGCAGCATATACACCGTAAATGACATGGGTGACAGCACAGAACCCTGCAGTACTCCACATGGCAGAGCATTAGGGGCCAAGGAAAAAACCTGGACTCCACTCTGCATCCTGCCAGTGAGAAAACATCTAAACCATCTGAGGACTGTCCCAGACAGTTCACAGAATAACCGCAGGCTCTCGAGCAACACCTCATGGTCCACGGTGTCAAATACTGCAGAGAGATCAAGAAGGACTAAGATGGAACGAGTCTTCTGACCCATGGCTATCAGGAGTTCATTAAGTACCCAAACCAGCACTGTCTCAGTACTATGCCACTTCCTGAAACCAGACTATAAAGGATTGTAGATAAAATAGGTGATAAGATGCTCCGTGAGCTACAACTTGACTGCCTTGTCTATAACTTTGCCCACGAAAGGCAGGTTAGAGACAGACCTGTAGTTGGTGAGACAGTCAGGGTCAAGAGATAGTTTCTTTAATGAGAGGCATACTACCGCCTCCTTCAGGGTATCCGTGAACACCCCAGTCTGTAACAAGCACCCAGTGATCTCAGCCAGGACTGGTCCGATGACCTTTATGCACCCCACCAGGAGGCGTGTTGGACCTGGGTCTGTACTACAGTAAGTTAGTCACATGCTCTGGATAATCTTCACAACGTCCACAATTGCCAACTGGTTGAAGTCAAATCAGGCAGACTGGGTGGCTGTAATCTGCCACCGATCACCATTCAAGCTAGCTGCACTGATCTCTGATCTGATATCGGCAACCTTATCACACTTGTCTTGTCTTGTGAAAAAGCTCCCTGATGCTGGAGACGGACTGGATTGCACAGCCTGTCCACAATATGGAAGAGCTGAGCCAGTCAATCTCCCTGAACAGGAACTTCGTGCCTTCTTACAGACAACCACGGATTGATAGTCCTTATGATGGGACATCAATCTAAATTTATCAATCAGACCAGATTTACGTTAGCGTCTCTCTAACCTTTTCTCTACTCTCCTTAACTCCCTCAGGGTCCCGTTGAACCAGGGGGTCTGAGGGCAAAGAGCAACAGGGCGAACCCAGACAGGAGCTATGGAATTATTGGTCAGATGGAGGGTCTGGGAAGGGAGGTGGAATGGAGACAGAAGAGGAGGAGGAGGGACATGAGCAAAAGTAAGCAGGAAGGAGTCAGAGGAGATGTTTGAGTGCAGGGTAGGAGTGAGAATTCTGAAAGTTCTGGGAGAGCTGATTCCTTCAGAGAGGAAGATGTTTGGAGAAAGCATATTGACTGGCCATAGAGCGGGGCTATATGAGAAAGAAGGAGTGGAGGTTCATGCATTGCAGAGATAGGAGGAAGGAACTGCAGGGAATAGGCAAGAGGAGAGATAAGACAGAAGAGTCCCGAACCAGTATTGGGCAGTAAAAGACAAGGAATGGACTAGCTTTCTACGATATAGAGGGGTGAGAGAAAGAGAGAACTGGAGAGAGCAATGGTGAGTACAGGGAAGGGAGTTGGTAGCAAAGCAGCAAAAGGAATTTAGAAGGATGTCAATCCTGGAGAGTGATATGGTGGGGGCAGTGCCATATGTGACAACCCACCTCTCCCTCTGGGCTAGAACGTCTTTTAGAGAGGTGTCTGTCCTTGGGTATTCGCTGCCACCAGCTGGAAAGTCGTCCAGCGCCCACCTTCAAGTTTACAAACTTGAATAATTAAATGTGAAATTGCACAAGTCAAAGTCTGGTAGTGTGTTTCTCTCGGATGGCAGATACTAAACACGGTTTACCTCAGCCAGTGGAAACCCTGTATTACCTTAGAAAAATGAAATCACAGTCACAACTGTTGAGTAAATAAATAGCTTTTTACTTAACAGAAAGTGAACAGAGCAGTACAGGATATCTATTTACAGCACAAGAGAATAACACTGATACAGGAAAAGTAAACAGATGTTTTCAAACAACAGAAAAAAGGCTATTACTGCAGTATGCTAGTATTAAACTTACCCTTCCCTGTCCTTTCAAGAGACACTGGGCCCTATGCTAACTGCCAGCTCCCCACGGACATAGCTAAAAAGGTAGGCTCTAATCTTAGGTTTCTCCATACAGCTTTAAGAGTAAGAAGAACCCCCTTCACTGCCTTTCAGCATCTTATATACTCTCTTGAGAATAGGTAATGCCTATTCCCCCTTTGAATGTACCAACCATCTACCATGTATGTATTTAGTTGTCCCAATCAGACTGAACACCTATCAGTGACCAATTATATTCTCTTTTCCCCTAAGTTTATATTTGAGTGAACCAACCCCTTTAAACTTGCCTGTGTGTGGACATGTCCACTCGAGATTTATGACCCAGCTCTTATCTAATAGCTAGGGAGAACAGTGAGAATTCCAGCGTGTGGAACATCAGCTTGTGTGAGAGTATTTTTTTCCATACTGCTAAAAAAATGTGTTTGGAAAATCCAAACATTAACTCCTCCTTTCCCATTTCTGTCACATCCCCCCCAGATGATGAAGGCGTGACCCTTGGGCCACCCCTACTGACACAGCCGCTCATGCAACTACTGGGAAGTGCCCAAAGTATCCAGCCATGCCATTAGCCCTGTCTAGATAGTCCATCCACATTTGCATTTTGTTTGCCACTGTGATGCTGGATGGTCATGTTGTATGCCTGCAGTACCAAACTCCAACATAGTAGTTTTCCATTTGCCCACTTGTCCTAGAAATCATATCAGGGATTATGGTCTGTGACCACAGTAAATTCTCTCCCATATAGGTAAGGCTGCAGTTTCTGGAGGCCCAGACTATTTCAAGCATTCCTTCCGATTGTGGCATATACCTCCTCTTTGGGCAAAAGCCTCCGGCTGATGTCAACTGGATGCTCCACCCCTGCTGAGTAATTTGGCTCAGCACGGCCCCCAGCCCATGATCTGAGGCATCCATATGGACCATAAACTTTAGACTATAATTGGGGCTGGCCAATACAGCTGGGCCACTAAAGCCTTCTTTAGCTCCTGAAAAGTGACCTCACAGCCTTCTGACCATTTCACTGTGTCTGGCTTTCCCTTTTGATTAGGTCTGTCAGGGTGTAGCAGATAGCTATAGAGAGGAACAGACCTTCAGTAGTACCCTGCTATCCCCAGAAATGCCGTGACCTGTTTCTTGGTGGTAGGAGTAGGCCAGGCCAGGATGGCATCAACCTTGGCAGGCTCCAGATGGATGTGTCCGCTACGCACCCGGTGCCCAAGGTAGGACACTTTTGCCATATCTATCTGCCACTTTTCCACCTTGATGGTCAGACCTGCATTCTTCAGCCTGTGGAACACATTCCATATATTCTTGATGTGCTCATCCCAGGTCTGGCTGTACATGGCTATATCATCCATATAAGCCAATGCAAACTCACCTAGCCCAGACAGAATGCGATCCACCAGCCGTTGAAAGGTTGCTGGTGCATTCTTCATTCCAAATGGCATTACCTTGAATTTGTATAAACCAAATGGAGTGACAAAAGCTGATCTCTCCCTGGCTGCAATGGTCAGAGGTAGCCCTTGGTTAGGTGTATTGTGGTCAAATACTTGGCTCCCCCAGTCGTTCAAGAGTCTCATCTGGTCTGGGCATTGATTAGGCATCGGACTCCATGCAGCTATTAAGCCTCCAGTAGTCAACGCAGAATTGTGTGGTGCCGTCCCTTTTGGGATCAATACCACGGGTGATGCCCAGCGGCTACTAGATTCATGGATTACTCCAAGTTCCAGCATCTCCTTAAGCTCCTCTTTCACGGTCTGCTTAACGTGCTCAGGTACCCTGTAGGGAGACTGTTTCAGGGGAACCTGGGTCCCTGTATCCACATGGTGCTCTGCCATTATGGTGTACCCTGGTTTTCCTGTGAACATGTCCTCAAATTCTTTCAGTAAACCCAGAATTTCTTGCACCTGGGCTGGTGTCCACTGTTCCGAGAGAGTAAGATTGTCCACAGGGGATGCAAGCAGGTCCACCAGTGAATCCATCTCAGTTTCCTCCTCTGGGGCACTGCATACAGTGAGGACCAATTCCTCCCTGTCATGGTAGGGCTTCAGCATGTTAACATGATACATCTTTCATTTGCATCTCCTGTCGGGTAGCTGTGTCATGTAATTGACATCACTAACCTTTTGGACAATGGAGAATGGCCCCTCCCATGCTGCCTGTAATTTATTTTGTCGGACAGGTGTGAGTGCCATCACTCGCTGTCCCACCTCATATTCTCTGGCTTGGGCCCCACGGTTACACCAGACTTTCTGCTGCTGTTGTCCTGTGGCCAAGTGCTCCTGAGCAAACCCCATGAGCTCCTTAAGGTGGGGTCCTGAAGTTCAGGACATACTCCACAACAAACTCCCCCTTGGAGGCACGGTCACCTTCCCATTCATGCCGAATCAAATCTAGGCACCCCCGCACCCTATGATCAAACAGGAGCTCGAAAGGTGAGAACCCTGTGGACTCCTGTGGGACTTCCCTGTATGCAAATAGGAGATGAGGCAAATATTTGTCCCAATCCCTCTTATGCTGGCCAGTAAAAGTCCTTAGCATGGTCTTAAGGGTTGAACTAAATCGCTCCACCAGACCATTAGCTTGGGGATGATATGGGGAGATTTTGAGCTGCTTTACCCACACTTCTCCCACAAACTACTCCATTAACCCTGACATGAAATTGGCACCCCGATCCGACAGTATTTCCTGGGGAAAGCCCACCCAGCTAAATATGCCTAACAGTGCATCTGCCACTGGTTCTGCCTCAGAGGATGATAGGGCCACTGCCTCTGGGTATCTTGTGGCATAATTGACTACCACCAGGATATACAGCTTGTCAGTGTGACTTAGGGTACTCAGCAGCCCCACTATGTCCACAGCTACCCTCTTGAAGGGTTCATCAATAATGGGCAGGGGGACCAAAGCTGCCTTGGCCTTGTCCCCCAATTTTCCCACCTGTTGGCACTGTGACAAGTCCAGCAATAGTTTGCCACATCCTTGCCAATACCAGGCCAGAAGAAATTGTTGGTCGGCCACTTTTTCGTGTGCCTCACCCCCAAGTGACCTGAAACAGGGATATCATGGGCAAGGGCCAAAAGCTGCTGATGGTGAACCTTAGGGACTACCAGCTGCTGGAGCACCTCACCATCTAGCCCTTCCTCTGTTGTACATTCTCTGTTCAACAGTCCATTGTCCAAATAAATGGACTCTTTACCCCTGAGGACCCTCAGCCCTATTAGCTATTTCCCTCAATTTTTGCAAGGTAGGGTCAGTTCGCTGTGCAGTGCTCAGCTGCCCTTGTCTGACCCTTCCCAGCACCCCTTCAGAAGGAAGTCCTGTGGGCTCCTCTATTTGTGACTGGTGTTTCAGACTGCTGCTTCTAGCCAGCCCCCTTCCCTGGGCTAGACACTTCCTCAGTTGCTGAGGGTGTGGCTGGACCACCGTGAGTCACCCCCTCTTCACCCTCAGAAGCCTGCCCTTTTGCCTGACTATGAGTTGCAACACACACCAGTTTTTCCATGTGGTCAAAATCATTCCCTATGATCACATTTACAGGAAGGTCCTTCACGACCTCCACCCCTTTTCTCCATGGCCCCCCTCCCAGATCAGGAAGACTCTAGCCATTGGTATTTGGACTGCTAGCCCTGTGGTTGCCTGGATCCTGGAATATTTCCCAGACAGCATCTGCTCTGCCAGGATGAGATCCTGCCACACCAGGGAGATGTAAGTGCCTGTGTCCCTCAGTCCCTGTGTTACTGTTCCATTAACTGCAATGGGATGCAGATTCTCATCAGAGGAGAGTGGTTCTTCAGGCTGGGCACACCCCACAAACACACCAGTCCTATTTTGATCACACCTCCCCCAAATCTCTGCCCCTTAACCAGTTTCTGAAGGCAGTTACGTCTCAAGTGCCCCACTTGATTGCAAATATGACATTTCTTGGGTCTTGTCTCTTGAGTCCCTTTAGAACCAGAGGGTTCTGCTTTGGGCTCACATGCAGACTGGTTTCCTTTGGGCTGCCCCCCCATGGGATCCCTTATAACCATGTTCTGCCCCCCACCATGAGACTTACGCTGTGCGTATGGCTGGCTAGATATGTACATGTCAGCACTTGCTGCCACCTCTTTTGAGGAGGTGCATGCCCTGTCTAGGAGCCATACATGCATATCCTCTGGTACAATTTTAAGAAAGTGTTCTCTCACCAACACATCTTTGATTAGTTCTACAGTGTCTGCTTTAGCTGTCTCCACCCACCTATCAAGGTAAGTAGACAGTTGAACCTGCAGTTCTACATAACTGTCTTCTGGGTTTTCCTTTAACTCCCTAAATTTCCTTCTATAAGCCTCAGAAGTTAATTAAAAATATTTCAACAACACTGTTTTAACTTTATCATAATCAGCATAGTCTTCATTACTCATTTTAGAAAATGCATGCAAAGCCCTCCCCGTAAGCAAGGATGTGAGATAAGTTGACCACGAAGCCTTAGTCAATTGGAATTGGTCACATACTTTCTCAAATGACCTTAAAAATAGATCAAAGTCATCTCCCACTCTAAACTGAGGGAACAATTTAGAATTAATTTTGGCTTCACAAGGAGAACTCACTCCACCATTACTCGTGGTTTGCTAGCTGTGCAGGGTCATCATCTCCTTCTCATGCTGTTGTTCTCTTTCTTCATGTTCTTTCTCTCTGTCTTGGCATTCTCTCTGTCTGCCAGTCTCTTTTCTCCAAGTTCTTTCTCTGCTTCCAGTCTTCTTGCTTCTGCTTCAGCATCCAGTCTTTTTGCCTCCAGTGTCTTGTCTTGCAGTAACAGCTGCAGTCGCAGTGCATCAAGCTGGTTTGGTGGATCTGCTGCCTCAGTTCCTGACTCACCCCCAGAGACTGTCTGCTTCTAGTCATGTGCCACAAGGGCAACTATGAGGTCTGCCTTTTTCGTGTGTTTTAGACCTTCAGGCTGAACCCCCTTTTCCTGGCACTTTTCGCAAAGCTGTTGCACAGTAAGCAAGTCATACTCCATGGAGCTCATGCTCTAATCCTACACTAATATGTGTTAACTGGCAAAAGAAAAAAACAGTTGTATAAGTGTATTCTCTTATATAGCCTGTTTTGCAACTGCTAAGGGAAATGTTCCTCTGGCAAACTCTGTATCTCAGTGTGCAACACAGTCTGCTGTCATCACCCCACCACTGCCAACCAATTGTGACAACCCACCTCTCCGTCTGTCGATCTCTGATTATAAATGATGTCTGTATTACCTTGGTACAGAATACTACCATAGCATAATCCCCCTCTGTCATGCCTTATTCTTTATTTATCTAGCTCTGATTATAAATGATGTCAGTATTACCTTGGTTCTTTTTTAATGTGCAGGTTATAACATCCCAAAGGAACAATTGCTATTGGTTGTTGAGAGGGAGAAGAAAGTCCATTTTATTGATGTGAAGGTGGAAGAGATGGCACAAGAGGAGGATCACCTTGAAGACACTCCCAGCAGTAAGTAGATGGCTAGATAATGAGTCTCTAGGGGAAGTCGTTAACTGTTGTTGAGGGGGTTAGGAAGAATTGGAATACAGTTAAAAACTGGAGGGGTAGAAATATAATTATAAATCAGCAGGGTGGATGACAACTGGATAAGAAGATGAAAATAAAAACTGTTAAAAGAAACAGGTCAGTATTATAGTGGATTTGGGACTGGCTGGGAGTAGGAGTACATGGCTGAGGTTTGAAGTCATGAGATATCACTTTGAGTTGGAGCTCTTGCAGCAGGCTACACAATAAGAACTATACCAGCAGACACTAGGATTCCATGGAAAAACATTCTACCTTGCAGTACCCAGCGGGGAATGCCACCTGACGTCAGACCGCTTCCAACATCTGCCATTGGTATAAATGGGGTGGTCCCCAGCCCCCTCTTCAGCTCTTTTCCCACCATCGACTCATGCACATCAACTCCACAAATGCCTTCTGCTACCAGTTGACTGCCATTTTTACTGCAATTCTGAGTTTCTTGTTTCTTTCTTTTATTTTACAGTAGTTAGTGCATATCTTCATCGTGTTCTACATCAGAGCAGCTGAAATCAAAGTGAGCTAGCGGTAAACAAATTCTGGTGAAAGACAGCCATTCAGCCTGTCTTGTTTGTATAGACCCTAGCCATGACTCAAAGACCTGCTCACACTGCTGTAGTTTTAACCACCTCAATTGTTGCTTGAAGAACTTATATAGTCATCTCATGGAGCAACAACTTGCTGCCCTGCAGCAAACCCCAGTGGGACCATCTTCTTCCTTGACCCCCAGATCCTCATCTTCCTACAGGGACAAAAAGACCAATGGGATACACCACCACAGGGAGACAGAGAAGCACAGATCCGAATCCCATTCAAGGTCTTCTCACTGCAAGGCACATCCCTTGAGTCTCCACTTCTGTGGGAGAGCGGATTCTGTCTTTTCATCAGCCCTATCCTCCTCTAAGCTACCCCTGATGAAGCCCCCCGCCCTTATCCAGACATCAGATTGGGGGGACTGTGGGGCAAGAGCCTGTGAGCCATCCTCTGAGCCTTAGGCCCTTCCCACACACCACTGGGTGTAGGTCCAGGGAAGCAGCCAACTCTTCATTAAATGGCAGGAGGTCTCCTGTCACCCACTTGACTGGGATATCTTCTTTGTTGGGCTGTTCTTTCTAGCATGAAATTGGGAAGAAACACCTGGAGCAAACCCTCCAGTCTGGGGTTCACTCACTTAAAGAAAGGATGCCAGACACCCAACACCAGTACCTGATGTCCTCTTTGAGGTCTTTGCAGGTGACACCTCCTCTAGCGCATGTTCCCATACTGTCGGCGGAGACTCTGTCATCTGAGGCTCGTCCGCTGGCCAAGCCGGTGCCACTACCTCCACCTGCTGAAAACCATTCACCAGCTAAACCAGTGACCCCCTCCGTTGATGCCAGGCCAGCTGCAATCACACACAACACCACCTGATCAGATGGACGACCTGGCTCCACCAGATATGAGCACAGATAACCTGACACCAGGTAAACTCAAGGCTCCAGACCTGATGCCAGGGCCCAGCCATCTTGCAGGCCCAACAACAGGTCTCTCTGATGTACCCAGACCAGAACTAGAGACTCTGAAGACCCCTCTGGTTTCCTTAGTGGATGTCGACTCTTTATTTAAAGGAAAGCTGTTCTAATAAAGAGATGCTTAATAAAGAGGACCTACAGTAAATGAAAATCACAATGTGGGAGGAAAAGAGAGAGATAGCCTTATAGTTGAGGATTCCACCGTAAGCGGCATAGACACCCTAGTATGCAAAGGGCAGAAAATGCACACAATAGGGAACACACTCCCAGGGGTCCAGATAGGTAACGTAGATAAACTGCTGGATGGATTAATGGAAGGCACAAAAAAAACTTTGGTTATATTGCATGTAGGAACAAATGATGTGGGGAGACGTAAGGTGGAATCCATTCAAGAAGACTATCACAAAATAGTAAAAAGGGTCAGAACCAAGGAGGGGGAAATTATAATTTCTGGCATCCTCCCAGTGTATGGGAGATACAGACATAAGCAGTTGGACATAGACAGAATGAATATGTGGTTGTGCTCTTTCTGCAAGTTGAACAACATTGGGTTCATGAAAAATTCCCCCACCTTTAGTAATAAATTGGTATATAAGCAGAATGGACTGCAGTTAAATAAAACTGGTGCCAGAATGCAGGGCAAAGAAATGATGATGTCATTGCATTTCATTTAAACTGGCAAAAGGGGATAGTCAGTTAACAGGAAAAGATATAAAGTCCCAGAAGACAGTCAGTGCCCTTCAAAAAGGATGGTGAGGTGTCCTAATAAATGCTAGGAGTATGGTAAATGAATTAAGAATCTCAACAACTACTAGAAACTCATGACATTCTGATTGCATTAATAACAGAAACCTGATGGGAAAAGGATGATACGTGGGAAGAAACGTTGAGGGATACACCTAGTTTGTAAGTCTAGGGTACATAGGAGAGAAGGGGGGTATAGCCATATATACAGAAGAATCACTAAAATGTGATGAGATTATAGTGGACCAGGACAATTTAAAGTGGTTATAGTTTAAATGATCACCTCTCGCATCAGCAAAAATAAAGCAAGTACTACTTTATAGGCCCCCCTCGATACCTGCAGAGAGTGACGTATTGTTACTAAACCATATAGCAAACAAACATCCATCAGAAAGAGTGATATTTATGGGAAAAACTAAGGGGCACTTCAAACACTGAGAAACATTTCGTGGATGTTTTTGGTCAGGTTGGCATAGAGCGGAAAGTGCATGACAAAACTATAGCAAGTAATACTCTGGATATTATATTAACAAAAATAGGAGACACAATAAAGGAGGTAGTGGTAGACAGTCCACTTGGAAATAGCGACCACCAAACAGTGTACTTTAAAACTGAGGAGATGCAAAATGAAGTAAAGAGTGGCACAAGTGTGTTAAATTTCACTAAGGCACATTTCACATCCATTAAAGCTAGTATTGCTCTATATGACAAAAAATCAGTAAATGCCGTGGGGGATTATGATAGGGGAAAATAAGAAACATAACATAGCAACATAGAGGTTGACGGCAGATAAGGACCGCAAGGCCCATTCAGTCTGCCCATTTCTTTTTCTACCTCATAAATGTGCCATCGACCTTTGCTCTGTCAGTGGCCTATCTCTTCATACTGATCTGTATTGCTCCCTTATGCCTATCCCATGCCTGTTTGAAGCCCTGCACTGTATTCATAGACA
Organism: Neoceratodus forsteri; assembly: GCA_016271365.2. Lineage (NCBI taxonomy): Eukaryota > Metazoa > Chordata > Ceratodontiformes > Ceratodontidae > Neoceratodus > Neoceratodus forsteri. Next base: position 21,556,577 of record JADMNL010000038.1, on the reverse strand, counting down.
CCACTTGCTGAGGTAGGCCATTCCATGCATCCACCACTCTTTCTGTGAAAAAGAATTTCCTCACATTCCCCCTTAATCGACCTCCCTCTAATCTCATGCTGTGTCCTCTTGTCCTGCTATTTTTCTTATATTTAAACATGTTAGACTCTTTCACCTTGTTAATGCTCTTAAGGTGTTTGAATGTTTCGATCATATCACCTCTCTACCTCCTTTGCTCAAGGGTATACATATTGAGCTCCATTAATCTGTCCTCTTATGTCTTCTGATGCAGTCCCTGCACCATTTTGGTTGCTCTTCTCTGGACTGTCTCAGTCTGGTTAATGTCCTTGTGAAGGTGTGGCCTCCAGTACTGCATGCAGTACTCCAGATGGGGCCTAACCAGTGTCTTGTAAAGATGGATTATTACCTCCCTCTTATGACTTGTGATACCCTTCTAATACACCCTAACTTCCCCCTAGTCTTACCTACTGCTTTAGAGGTCTGCTTGGATGATTTCAGGTCATCTGTGATGATGATGCCCAAATCTCTTTCTTCCTTTGTGACTGCCAGCAACTCCCCTCCCAGCCTAGAGGTGGCTTCAGGGTTTCTCTTCCCTATGTGCATGATCTGCACTTCTTTGCATTAAATCAGTTGCCACTCTTCGACCATTTTGCTAGTTTATCCAGATCTCTTCTCATTCTGCCCACCCCATCTGGATCATCTACTCTGTTGCAGATCTTGGTGTCATCTGCAAACAGACAAGCCTTACCCTCTAGTCCATCTGCAATGTCATTAATGAAGATATTGAAGAGGACTGGCCTCAGGACTGATCCCTGAGGTACCCCACTTGTGACTTGCATTTCTTTTGACTGTATAGCATTTACCACCACTCTCTGTTTTCTGCCTGTCAACCAGTCTGCCACCCAGTTGACCAACTTCTGACCCACCCCGAGCCTACCCAGCTTATTTATCAATCTTCTATGTGGAACAGTGTCGAAAGCTTTGCTGAAGTCAAGGTAGGAGACATCAACTGCTCCACCTTGGTCCACCACTCTGGTTGCACAGTCAAAGAAATCTGTGAGATTAGTTTGACAGGACCTTCCTTTTGTAAACCCATGCTGTCTTGGATCCTCTGCCCCTATGGATTCCAGGTGTTGCACTATCCTTTCCTTAAGGATTGCCTCCATAATCTTGCCCACTACTGAGGTAAGACTGACTGGTCTGTAGTTCCCTGCCTCCTCCCTGCTACCACTCTTGTGGAGCGGGATCACATGAGCCCTTCTCCAGTCTTCTGGGACCTCTCCTGTGCTCAGAGACTCACTAAACAGTTATGTTAATGGCTCTGCTAGTTCCACCCTTAACTCCTTAGGTACCCTAGGGTGTATGCCATCAGGTCCCATTGCTTTGTCCACCCTGAGCTTAGCTATGTTTCTGTCTTTCTAAGAAATATACAGACATGGTCAAAAATGTCAAGTAGGAAATAAAAAAAGCAAAATCTGAGTATAAGTTCAAGTTGGCAGCAAAAGGAAAAGATAATTATAAAACTTTTTACACTTACATAAAAGACAAAAAAAAGGTCCAAATAATGTTGGTCCCTTTACAAATAAGGAGGGGGATTTTACAAACAATACAGAAATGGCAGATATCCAGAACAAGTATTTTTGCTCAGTCTTCAATAGGAACACTATAGAACATAAAAGAGAGAACATAAAATCAGTACCTGGTCAGATAAAAAGAAATCAAAATGATGTACTAAAAAAAAGTCAATAAAAATAAATCACTAGGGTTGGATGAAATACATCCTAGGGTCCTCTGCAAGCTTTCAGATTAAGCTAGTTCCACCAGTTACTCGTATTTTTCTGGCCTCTCTGGATGGGGGGGGTGGTACAGGGATGGGGGCAAGCTACAGTACTGCCCATTTTGAAAAAAGGATATAAAACCAAACCTGAAAACTTAAGACCAGTAAGTCTGACACCTGTGATGGATAACATTTTAGATGGCATACTGAAACAGTAGATACTATTACATCTGGAAGTGTCTCATCTAGAAGATCTGGTACAGCATGAATTTAAAAAATCCATACCACGTCAAACAAATTTGCCTGAGTTTTATGAACAAAGGGCCAGATATTCAAAACTTTGCCCCGAGGCAAAATTAGCACTGCCCAGCGGGCAAACTTAGCCCGGAGCACAGAGCAAGCTATATTCAAATGGAATAGCCCAGGGCAAACAGCTTCCGAATATAGCATGGTAATGAGGCCATGCAAACTGGGCTGGGAGTGCAAGGCAAACATTGCCCTGGAATAAGACAGCACTGAATAAAGCAACCAGGAAGTGCAACCCACAACAACAACACAGTACACAGCAACGTGAGGGCAGGTACAGACAAACTACGTGGTGAATGTGTGTGCCAGCAAATGCATGGACTCAGTACAGCTGCAGGAAGCAGCAGGTGTGAAAGAACAGTGATCAAAATTGTATATTATTCCCCGTACCATTAGCGTCGTGCTAACACATTAGCGCAGCATTAGCGCAGAGCTCAGCAGTTTGCCCGGAGCTAAAATGTGCCATATTCAAAAGTGCCATGCAAATGAGCCTACTTAGGTAGTCTCTGGGCAAACAACCAGATTAGCGTCTCATTATACCCTGATTTGCATGCAGTTTGCCCAGCGTTACTGCAGGGTCCCACAGAGCCACCTGTAGGTCAGTCTGGAAGTACAGGGGCTGACCAGGTCCAACCGCAGCTCCACCTGTAGGTCAGTCTGGCAGTGCACGATGATAGCTGCAGGCTACATGTAAACAGTACAGCATAGCATAGCATATTGTACCCCAGGTGACAGGACAGCATAGGCACAGGTGGTGGTGGTGCTGCATGCAACCGTCACACTGTAGGGCATGCTACAGTGCATAGCAGCAACTACAGTAGCAAGGGGGGCCAGTAGTGTGTGGACACAGCAATGCCTATGGTGTGTAGGGCAGTGATGATGACTGCACTATACACAGTGAGAGGCTCAACCTGCAGATGTTTACTGACTCTGGACATTACTGTTACGCTGTTGTGTGACCCACAGATGCTGCACCTGTGGCATGGATGCTCACAGTGACATGTACATTCCTGGCTTTGTGTGCTATGGCAGTTGTACAGCTGTGAGGTATGTGGCCGGGGGGGATATATTATCCAAAAGGCACACTGGTGTTGGGGTATTCCCAATACTGGCCCATGTACACTGCATGATGTGTCCCAGCCTTGTGGCCACACCTGGTCTGTAGCACAGCCTCACCACCCATACATGCTCCCCTCAACATCCTCCATGCCCACAGTGCTGCATGTGTGTGCTGGCATCTGTTGGTGTCCAAGGCAGTGCGGTCCACAGGTGTGTGTTGTATGGCCACATTGTTGTGCTGTCCACTGGTGGCAGGGTCACCACTTACTGCCTGGCATGGCTGGGACTGGTGGTGGCAGATGATGGCATCATTGTGATGCCATCAGTTAGCAGAATGATTCCTCTATGTTTGGCTTTATCTATGTGTCATATTTATTTGTTAGGGTTGCGCTAAACCCGCGCAAACACCGCGCAAGGCCACAGTGTTGCGCAAGGCTGCTTGCCCAGGATTAAGATGGGCTTTTCCCGGGTGGTAATGTGCACTGCGCTAAGTGTAGCGCTAGGTCGTGCTAAACCACTTAGCACGGCGCTAGCCGCTGAATATAGCTTTGCACCTGTATTCATGTTAGTTTGCCCCTTTCATACATTATAATTTTGCCTGGTGCTAATGCAGTTTGCCCGCGCTATTTGGCCTTTTGAATATAGCAGACCCACGCTAATCCCGCGCTAAACCTGTGCGAACGTTTTTTGCCTGGCGCAAAGCTTTGAATATCTGGCCCAAAATGTTTAATGCCGTATTAATCCTAGTAAGAACAAATACAGAACAAATGGTTTGATAACTTTTTTTTTTGGACCAACAAGGATGTTACAAAAAAAGAACAAAGAGCTTCAGCTTTCAGACAAGTATGTTGGGAGTATATCTCCAGCCAGTTGTACTTTCATCAGTGTGATAACACGTACTCACTTTGGGTATGCATCATTGTCATCATTCTATATGCCATGTAAAGATAATTCCCGATGTTGTCATTTTGGGACTCATTTGTTGTTGTTTTTTTTTACGTGATTATATGTTACATTTTTAGCATGCAGTTGTTTTCTCGAGGGTCATCTCATTATCAAAGGTTCTATTCTGAGCAGAGTGATGTATTGTGACCTCACTTGCGAAATATGTGTCTTTGGGAGATTTCCTTCACTTGACATGTAACTTTGTGAGCAGAGAATCTTAAGGAACTTTTATCCATAAATGATACATGGTAACTCACTGCCTGCTGTTATTTTTAAACTACCTTTGACCTTTAAGTTTGGTTCAGCTGAAATCACTCTTTAGGTATTCAAGCTCACCAATGTCACTTTAATTATTTCTGAAGGACTGTTTTAAACTAATAAAAATGATTTCTGTTTTTTTCTGCATGTCCTAAGTATTAATAATATGGGATTTTCGAAAAAACTCTCATTAGGCTTCTGAAGAAGGACTTCTTGGTCTGAAATCTAAAGCCCTTTGTTCTTTTTGTAACATCCTTGTTGGTCCAATAAAAATTATCAAACCATTTGTTCTGAAACATTGAAACATAGAAATTGTCTGCATATAAGGACCGCTGGGGCCATCCAGTCTGCCCGTAGGCCCTATACATTGTATGTGGCCACTTACCCTATGTGATCAATGGCTTTTCATCACCCCCCCAGCTTCCCTTGTGCCTGTCCCAAGCATGCTTAAACCTATCCACTGTGCTTGCCTCCACTACCTCCTGTGGCAGGCTAGTCCATGTGTCTACTACACTTTTTGTGTAGAAAAACTTCCTCACATTACCTCATTATCTACTCCCTTCCAATTTCATATTGTGCCCCCTTGTTCTAATACTTTTTCTACATTGGAATAGCTCCCCCACCTGCACCTTGTTTATGCCCTTGAGGTACTTGAAAGTTTCAGTCATTCCCCCACTATCTCCTCTCCTCCAGTGAGTACATATTGAGGTCCCTTAGACTCTCCTCATATTTTAGTTTAGTTTATTGTTAAAAATGTGTATTACGACAAGTATAACACAAAACATATGAAAACAGATCATAATAAATAAGATATAACAAAAATAGTAAATGCAAAAATAGGGCACAGCTCAAGAAATACAATAAATAAATCACATACTTCGACCATCATAAGCAGCATATCCAAGTAATTTATGTTGAACCATTATATAAACCATTCACTTCTAATCTAAGAGGCTATTATAAATTTTGCAACACTGTACAGAATAGCAGCATCATTCGTATTTAGAAGAAACTTTAATTTCCTTTCCTTGCTTTCGGTATATAAATCTTTAAGATACTTATCTAACCACTTTTTACATAAACATACTAAGTTTTAACATTCCAACGAAATGTGTGCCAAATCCCATTTACCTAGGCAATTACCCTTACACTCTAAGCCATTTATATAGGTTTCCAAATTAACAAAGCCTGAGGAATATCCAGCATTTGTATCCAATCTTAAGTCTGAAATACTTTTATAGTGAAGGTTTGTTTGACACATATGGATATAGTTGTCCATCCTATGCCTAACTTTCAACATCTTATAGTTCTTAAAATTCTGAGAAGATGAAATTCTTCCCAAATCATTTTGTTTAGAAATATCATAAATTCTTTCTATAGCTTCACTAAAGCCACTGTTTACACTTAATCCCTGATAATTAACCAAACCTAATAAACCAGCCAAGCCAAATACTCTCAGATCCTTATCTAGTGCACCTATCAATGTCCATATTTCTATACACCTATTTAACACACCACTCTCCATGTAACATAAATTCAGGAATACATTTAAATTTCTATTATTAGTTAACCTTGCAAAATATTTCACCTGCTTTACCAACATTTTTGACTTCATGGAAATAAGACCAGTTTCAGCTCTTAAATATTCAGCTGGTACAAATTGAGATAAGTTTAATATCAATCTATTATATAAGTCCTGCACTGGTTCTAAGTTAAGGGCCCTGCAATCTTTTCCCCATATCTCAGACCCATATAAAATGGTAGATTCAACTTTAGCTCTATATATGTCAAGCAATGCACTACCAGAATATTTTTATAATGCTTACTAAATTTATTAATGCCCCAAAGATCTGTCTACCTTGTCTTTTGTTAATTTTGATGTGCGAGTTCAAATATCCATTGAATGCAATAAAGCACCCAAATACAGATAGCTATTTAATTCTTCCAACAACATATTATGTATAGACCATTTATAATTCAACTTCTTAGGTCTATTCATAACCATTATCTTTGATGTTTCTATATTTATGCTTAAATCTAACTTTTTAAGAGAAATAGCCAAACATGATAAGGCTTTTTGTAAACCTATAGTAGATTTAAAGAGAAGAAGAATAGCATCTGCATAAATAATATTGACCTTAGAGTTTACAGTCTTTGGAGGGTCCATATCCTGCCTATCAAGATCCTGCACCACCTGATCGGTATACAAATTAAATAAAACAGGGGCCAATAAGCACTGCTGTTTTACACCCCTATCTATTAAAATAGGAGATGATACTCTGCCATCTGTGGAATATCTAATCCGTATTATTATATTGGTATATATTTGCTTTATCAAAGCCAACAGTTTCTTATTTATGCATAAACCTGCCAAAATCTCCCATAAAGTCCCTCTATTTACATTATCAAAAGCAGAGGTTAAGTCAAGAAATGCTAAAAATAGAGGTTATTTGTTTTTCTTAAATTTCCTGATCAAATGGTCCAATATATACTGTAAATGCAGTGAACAGTAGAAAAACCCTCTCTGAATCCAAACTGTCGGTCACTTAAAACATTATTTTCTTTTATCCAATGATTGAACTCATGAAGTAAAGTTGGACAAAATATTTTTGCCTAAATATTTTGAAGGACGATAGGATGATAATTTTTCAAAAGATGTTTATCACCCTTTTATGAATAGGAATTATGTTGGCTTCTTTCCAAGATTGTGGAATAATTTCTGAGTTTTTTGGCGTAATCAGAAAGGCATTAAAAATCATTGACCACCAATTTACATCATTCTGGTATTCTTCTGCTGGAATGCCATCCAGACCTGGGGCCTTATTTCTATTTTGTGTGAGGATAGCATTTTCTATTCCTGATATTGTAAAACTATAGAGCTCATAGCCTTCATTTTCCTCAGCCCTTGTCCAAGAGAATCCTTTAGTAAAATTATCATTATTATTTCCACTATATATAGATCAGTAAACTACACAACCCACTCTTCTTCAGGAATAAACGCCTCTATATTTCTAGAAGGATCACATAATTATCTTCCAGAAATCTTGTGAGTTTTTCCCATCAATTGAAAGTTGTAATAGAGTAATACTTTAGCATTATAATCCTTTTTCTTTCATCTAATTAATGTCCTATATTCCCCTCTCAAAAATGGTAGAGCTTTATTATAAATTAACTCTATATATTTTCTAAACAGCTTTGCTACTTTATTCAGTAACCTTTTATATTTCCTGCATTCATAATCATACCAAGGATTTTTCCCTAATGCTCGATCTTCTGGTCTATGGATTTGAATTTTAGTTCTCATTTTATTACTAAGTGCACGTTTAATTTTTCAAAGTGCTCAAAAATCTCATCCCCTGAAGCACATAAGATCTCTTCTTTCAATTTTAGAGTTAACATGTCCTTTTGCAAAATGTCAATGTGAATTTTTATCGGAGGATCCCATCTTATTCTCTTTTGTGTAAGTTGCATATGATTGTCTGACTCTAACTCCTTGATCTTATCATGCATTTTTTCATATATACCCCCATATTCTATTACAACTTGCAATGGGAAATGGTCAGAAAAATGTTCATTTAAGACTTCAAAACCAATATCATTAGAAAAATAAAAAGCCACATCAACCAGTGCCTGATCCAAAATAGAGCCACCAGTCTTAGTTGGAAAGGTAATTTCACTCAAATGATGTGTCTTTGATTGACCATTTAGGATACATAAATTATTTTCCACAATAAACTCCAATAATAATTTACCCTTATAATCAACTTTCTTAGTTTTAGATTTCCTTACTGGTAGATCCCCATAATAACCTATATCTTGTAAATTCATAAATAGATCTAATTCATTACTGCATCCAATATGTGCATTCTAATCTCCCGATAGGATAAAGTGCTTATCTTGCATAATAATACTGTACTTATTTAAACATTTAGTTAAAACATCCAAATGCCACTTATATTCAGAGACAGATAATGAAGGAGAAAAATAAACATTTGATAGTACATCAGTTTCAGATTTTCTGACAGTTATTTCTAATACCATCCAGTTGTAATAGGTGGAAAATTCAGATTTCACAATATGTATTTTCTTTTGTGTATTTATAAGAACCATCAGACCACCTCTGTCTCTACCCTTCTCATTATTCCTAGTTCCAGGAATCAATACCTTATTAAAACCAGAGATTTGTACCTCTTTATCAGCTTCTAACCAGGTCTCCTGGAGCAATATAATATCATATTTTTATTTTTTTCCAACCAAGCCCCATCATGTTTTTGCATTCACACCTGCATTGTTCCAGGATAAAAATCTAATGGATGGGGTAGCTAGCCTAAACCTTTCTTTAGATGGCATGATAGTATCCACAACTTAGTCTAAGAAGGGCTAATGTTGTGTCATCAGAAAATGAAACTGAGGATGGAGAATTCACTTCTTTACAACTCATGGAAATATCATAATTCATATACTCTGGTAACCCATCTTCATATACAGCAGTATCCTCTAAGACAACACTAGTATTTATCCTTTGCCCTTGTTGTTTCCTCCCTCTTATAACTGTATTGTACCCTAGTGAGGCTTTTAAATCATATTTTATTTATTTATCGAGGATTCAGAAAATACCTTTGCATCAAAGACTCCTTTTCAATGGTTCCACGTTATTACAGGCATACTGTGAGAGAACAGTACAGAAATAGGACAAAACAAACAAGCATGATATAAGAGCTACAGTTTTAGGCTAACATTTTGATACTAGAGATACACGGTATTAGTCACAGTGCAAGGATACATTTATAAGCTCCCATAGGAGCTAGTACAGAGAGTTTTCAGATAGAGGGTTAGCCGGCCAAAGGCCTTAGTCATGGGAAGGGTGGTCAGGGCTGGGTTAAGTGGCAATCGCAGGGATTGGAGGACTGTAGGTGGTTCCTAAGGTAGGCTTTGAATGGGCCAATTCTATTCAAGTTCATGAGACCATTAGACAGGTTGTTTATCCATGAAGGGGCTCAGTAGCTGAAGGATCTTTGGAATTGGGAGGTTCAGCATCGGGGAACCTTAAGGAGTTGCTTGCTAGAACCACGAGTGTGTTGGAGTGATGGAGTCGGTTGTATTAGAGGTGAGAGACTGGTAGGGATGAGACTGAGAGTAATCTTTTTGGTCATGAGGCAGGTATGAAACCTAATTCTGTTATCCAGGTTAAGCCAGTTTGCAGACTTATAGAGGGAGCATGTGTGGGTTAGATGATCATAGCCCATGATAAGGCAGCAGGCTTTATTGAGGGAGAGTCGGAGTCTAGATAAGGCCATGGAACTGGCAGCACCATAGATAAGTATGCCATAGTTGAGGAAGGAGAGGACAGAGGAAGAGACCACAAGGCAGAGGGCATCAGGAGTGAGGCAATGCTTAAACTGATAGTGGATGCCAAGCCAGATATTGAGGGCTGTAGATTGTTGATGAGTGTGCAGGTAGAAGTTTAGGGCTGGGTCTAGTGTGACACCCAGGTATTTGAAGGAGTCCACCTGTTCAAAAGGGATCTGGTTGGCAGTCAGGATTTGTAGGCAGTGGTCTTTCCTGGAGTTATGTGGGTGTAAGAAGTACATAACTATGGTTTTCTTGTAGTTTAGAATAAGGCGTTGTGCGGTGAACCACTTTTCTGCATCATTGAAGGAGGACTGAAGGGCGAGGTGGAGCTGGGTGGGGTCAGGATTGGAGGAGCATAGGACAGCATCGTCCGCATAGAGTAGGATATTTCCAGAACATGATGGGAGAAGGAGTTGAGGAAGAGACTAAATAATAAAGGTCAGAGGATGGACCCCTGTGGGACACCGGAGCACACTGGCAGCCTGCTGGAAAAGATGGTACCATTTTGGCCTGCTGGAAACGATCTGACAAGTAGTCCATGAACCAGCATAGGGCATCTTGAGAAATGCCAAGCTTGGATAGGGTAGTTAGCAGGAGGGAGTGGTTGACCGTGTCAAATGCCTTGGTGAGGTCGATGAAGACTGACCCGAGAGAGATGACCACTATCTAGGGCAGTATGAAGGTGTGAGGTGAACTCGAGAAGGGCAGTCGTCGTGCTATGTCCTTTGTGGAAACCATGTTGCTGGTTGCAAAGTATATTGTGTTTGTTAAGATGGTCAGTGAGCTGGTCATAGACGATACATTCTAGTGCCTTAGATGGGGGAAAAAAGGTGGGGTGATAGTTGTAGGGGGAGGTACGGTTCCCGCTTTTAAATATAGGGGTAATAGAAATGGATTTCCAGCGAGTCGGGAATTTCCCAAGACATAAAGACTGGTTGATAATGTGGGAGAGGGGGATTAGCACCTCGTGGAGAGTGAGCTGGAGAAGTCTGAGGTCTAAGGAGTCACTGCTGTATTGGGAGTGCCTTATGGCTTTTTGGAGGTAGGGCTCAGCAGCTCTGGGGGGGGGATGCAACGTAGGTGAAATGGGGAGTGTGCTAAGAGGGAGGGGGCATTGGAGTGAAAGGGAAGGTCAAAGAAATGGGAAGGGAGGACGTGGCTGAGGTCAAAGAAAGCGTGGTTAAGTGTGGTGGCTATCTGAAAGGGGTCAGAGGACAGGCCCCCTTCGACTAAGATTTGTGTGGGGACAGGGTTAGGGGCAGTGCCACAGATGTCCTTAATATTGCTCCAAAATTTATGCCCTTGGCCCCAGGTGGAGGTTAGGGTAGATTTATAGTATTCAGCCTTGGCTTTCTGCAGGGACCAAGTGCAGTGGTTTCGGGCTTCTCTGTACTTCTATCAGCTGGCAGGCCAGTCTCATTGGAGAGGTGCCACAGAGAATCCCTAGCTCGCATCAAGGCCAGTAGGTGGTCAGAAATCCAGGGAGCCAGGTTGCCTTTGACCATCCTTCTGGCAAGATGGGCGACCATGTCACAGATAGCATTGAAGGAATGAATGAAGAGGTCAAGGGCTCTGTCAGGGTCAAGGGTGTTTGTTATGAAAGACCAGTCCAACTTACTAAGGTGAGCTTTCAGGAGAGTGAGTTTACCCAGGCCAAGTTTACGTCATAGGACCATTTTCAGAGGGGACTTGGGGGTCTTACAAGACCAGGAACAGAGGACAGGGGAGTGGTCACTAATCACGTCTGGGAGGATAATGGTGCTAGTGATTTTGTGAGGGTGGTTAGTGAAAACTAGGTCCAGTAGGGGGGAGGAGGATCCTGTGCAATGGTCCAGGTGGGTGGGGGACAGGACTATTTGTGTAAGGTCATGGGCGGTGGCTTTGTCGATGAAAGTGGTGGCGGACTTAGATAGCCAATTGATATTGAAGTCCCCTAGAACAATTTTTTCATTATGAGATGGTAATGTGGCCAGGTTGGACATCACAGAGTGGAAGGCTGCCTTTTGGTCCCTGGGGAGAATGTAAATAGCGTTGATGAGAAGGGGGGGTATGTGAACGCCCAAAGGTAAGTTTGAGTGTGAGGATCTGTGGACCGAGAATGAGACGGGGAAGGGGAAGCAGCTGTACCTGGAGAGTGTCCTTGATGTAAATGGCACAGCCTCCACCACATTTTCCCTGTCAGTCAGCATAGAATATGTTATACCCTGAGAGGGACACTGATGAGTCAAGGATACGGGAGGAGAGCCAGGACTCACCCACAGCAATGATGTCAGGCTGATGTTGCAATACCCATCCCTGGAATGAGTCCCATTTTTTTTAGTAAGCTGCATACATTAAGGGTGGCAATACGCAGCCCACCTGCAGGAGATTGTGTGGACATGGAGGGTGCGAGAGGTCCTGGGTTGGGGTGTATATTGCTTGACATAAGGAGGAGGAGAAGAAGAGACCTAAGGAAAGGCTTCCAGGTAAATTTTTTAGGGCAGTGTGATTTGTGGGCTTGGGCCCCTTTAGAGTTTAGAAATGCGGGAATGGGGAGGGTAAGTAAGTGGGGGGAGGCCAGGAGCAGGATACTCTTCAAGGGAGGAGAGGGGAGTAACAGGGTCAGGTAGTGGGATTTCCATGAGGTGCATGGTGCAGAACTCCCATTCCTGGTGCCAATATGATACTGTGTGAGGTGTTAGATATGACAGTAGCGTATTTGTAAAGCGATGGGAAATAGGATCACTGGCAGCGCTGTGGAGTTTGTTGTAGGGGGTGGCAGCCTTATTGCCAGATGGTCATCACAACCATAAGAGAGTAGATTTTCAGGGAAAGTGCAGGGTGGAGATGTAAGCACAGGCATCAGCAGTATGAGTGTGGGGATAATTAACAGAAGCATGGTGAGAGGCGGTGCAAGGAGATCTGAGGTAAAGCCAGTAGAAGGAGATGGAAAGCTGAAAAATCTGCAGCCTGAGGTTTCCCCAAATATTGAATTATAGTTGGTTGTTGAAACACACTTCTTTTCTCTACACTTTTTTCTTCTTTTTGTCCTCTATCCCAATTGTCTCAAAATCATATTTCTTGCCAAATTCCTAGAGGTAATGTCCATATCCACACCCAATTTCTGTATACCAACCACTATGTAACTTTAGCACCCATTCCCTGGCTACATAATTCCTTAGTACTAGACAGACTCTGCCTTTGTCAGGTAATACCCTATATCTAAATGCAGAAGAAAGATCTTCCCAGATAAATTTAGACCTCAAGGCATTCTTAATTATATTGTATACTGCCACCTTAAGTGAAAAAGGAGTTTCCTTCCTAGATTTAGGGACACCTTTAAGATAAATCATAGGTAATTTTCCATTCTGTGCCTCACTCAATTGATTCACCTTTTCTGTACTATCTTTCCTTGTAACAAATCTCCCACCTTCATTCTTCTGCATCAATGTTTGTACTGCCTTTTCTTTATATTTTCTTTTCTTGTTCTTCCCCCTACCCTGCTTGTTACTAGTTTTAAGAGTATGCTCATTCTTTTGTCTCTGCTCTTGTAAGTTATACAGCTCCCTATACTCGGTTTCTGTAATCTCCTCTGTAATTTCCTTAATTGTTTTTTGTTTATTTTCCATTATCAAATTGCCCTCGTTCCGCTTTCTAATCAGAATTTTAATTGTATCTTCAAATTCTTTTAACTGTACTTTTTGGTCTTCATATTGTTTCATTACTGAACCCAAAGTTAGGTTAGTACATACCAGCACAGTTTTGATTTCTGAGAGCTGTTTACTTAAAAGCTTAGTAGTCTGTGCATAACAATTTACATGGGGGTCACAGATATCACTAGAACAATTATAGCCATTCCCATCCCTACAACCTTTGATGGTATGAATATCAGCTTGTATGTTTAACTAGGAAATAGCCCCCCCCTCACTCCCACCTTTATTCAGAAATGGTGTTACAATACTCTGTAAAATAGTTGCCCCTATTAGTATTTACAATACTTAGGTCCTCTCCCTTAATGTAAATAACATGATCTTCACCAATGGAGTTTGCCGAAGCCATATTTTTAGTTAAAATAACTTTCTGGGATTCTAAATCTCTGATGGTTTTCATCAGGTAATCCCCAGGATGACTGTCTATAAACCCAGCTTCATTCTGTTTAGGAGATGAAGTTGAGGGAATATTCACTGGGCCACTATAAAAATTAGTGATTCTTTGGCATCCCGATCAGAACCTTCTTGTTTCTAAGCTTCATGGTATCATAAGCCTTTAGCTGTGCCGTTAAATAATACAAAACACAAAACTAATATAACCACCAAAAAGAAAAAATATAACCAAAGAATAACACACAATAAAATCAGACTATTTCAGGCCTTTCTCTGCTATTATTCCATTCAGTTCAATTCAAATAATAGCCTTAACAATCTGGATCCATAAGTCCAAAGTAGTCACTGATACCGGCATCAACAATGCAGGTTCTCCAATGATACCTTAACCAAGTAGGGTAATTCAGAGCCAGACATCAGGGAGTGAATCCTAAAGTAAAAACAGAAAACATAAAAAAAAAAAACCTATAAAAAAACACCAAAGGCAAAAAACAATGAAAAAAGAAAGCAATCCAAAACACTCACATTGAGATCAAATACATAAAACGGAAGAAAAAAAACAAACTCAAGGCCATATGGGTCCAGAAAAATGGACAAAACTTTTAAGGCTGAAGTTCAGATAACTAGCTTCTGTCCGAGCAGTCCAAGTACAAATCCTAAAATACACAAAAAACAAACAGACACAAGCTGTAACTTATCAGTAAAGCAAATCCAATGAAACCCAAATGGGTTAGCAGAATAAAATAACTTACTGAAGTGGCAGCATTCTCACAAGCGACCAAACACTAGCTCAAGCATAGAGGAGCTGGAACCATGAGCAGATGAACGCCGAAACATGCACAGTTTAAAAAGAGAAGATCAAGTGGTTAAACAAGTGCAAAACTGCGTGAAAATTTAAAACTGAAAAATAAAATGAGAATTCTAAACATCAGCATCTAACAACCATAAAATCAAATCGAACACAAAAAAGTACTCTGTAAACCACCTATGAAACATCGTTCAAAGCTAACTCATAAAAAATAGAGATAAATAAAATACAAAAATATTTATTATTTGTTAATATTGTTCCCTTTAACTTTAGTCATTACCTCCAATCTCTTTCAAACAGCTTTTTTGATTTTTCAGACACAAAACTGCAAGCGGCTTTATTCGTCAGCTCCTTTTGTTACTCCGAGACTTCCAGCTTTAAATTTTCCAGAGTACATGTAAGCCACTAAAAATGTCAGAGTTTCAGGAGAGCAGGGAAGCAAAATGTAACAACTTCTATGGGAAAATCAAATCAAAACGATCAATGTAGTCCCACAGTCCAATAGCCATCCAGTTACTCAGGCCCTCTCAGTCCCCTGTGGGACCTCCTCCACCTCGACTCCTCCAGGGGGGCTCCCCCACCAAGGACTCTGAACCTGGGGGGAAGAGAAATGGAAAGCAGGAGCAACAAAAAAAGGCAGGCAACACAGGACCATCGAGAAAGAGCTCAGAACTCAAGATATCTAGGTAATTGGTAGCATACCTTTTCCAAATCTTGGCTTTAAGCACTTCTGAGCTCCTGCTGTGAGGGTCTCACACTCCAGTGTACAGCAGCCTCCCTCTCAGCACCTCACTGCAGCTCCTCATATGTTTTGTGGTGTAAGCCCTACACCATCTTTGTTGCTTTTCTCTGGATAGACTCCACCTTACCTTGCACAGGTGTGGCCTACATAACTGCATGCAGTACTCCAGGTGAGGCCTTACCAATGTTTTGTACAGTGGCATCACCACCTCCAGCCTCCTGCTAGTGATACCCCTGCCTGTGCACCTCAGCATGCCACTGGCCCTCCCTGCTGCCTTTGTACACTGCTTTGATAACTTAAGGTCATCAGAGATGATGACCCCTAGGTCCCTTTCCTCTTTGGTGACAGTCCGCTCCTCCCCCCTAACCTGTAGCTCTCCACAGAATTCCCTGTACCCAGATGCATTATTTTGCACTTCTTTACATTGAACCTCAGTTGTCACATCTCTGACCATCTTTCAAGCTTCTTCAGGTTCCTCTTCATTGTTTGCACCCCTTCTGGAGTGTACACCCTGTTGCAGATCTTAGTGTCATCTGCAAAGAGGCAGACCTTTCCTTCCATCCCCTCTGCAATGTCACTAATGAAGACATTGAACAGGACTGGTCCTAGTACTGATCCCACTGGTCACCCCCTTTCCCCAGATTGTACCTCATTTTCCATCACTCTCTGTCTCCTGTCTGTTAAACACTTCCTAACCCAGTTCAAAACCTTATCTCCCATGCTCAGACTACCCATCTTGTTAATCAGCCTTCTACAGTATGTGGTACAGTGTTGAAGGCTTTGCTGAAATCCAGGTAGGTGATATCTACTGCCCCTCTCTGATTAAGTTCCCTAGTCACCCAATCAAAAAAAATGATTAGATTTGTTTGACATGTCCTTCCTGCTGTGAATCTGAGTTGCCTCAGATCCTGAGCACCACTGGATTCCAAACGTGCCACTGTCCTTTCTGCAGAGTCTCAATGATCTTTCTGACCACTGAGGTGAGGCTAACTGGCCTGTAGTTCCTCACCTCGTCCCTACTGCCACTTTTGTGCAGTAGGACTACATGTGCCCTCCTCCAGTCCTCTGGAATGACACTCATGTTGAGTGACTCTGTGAACAGGGCCACCAGAGGCACTGCTAGTTCCCATCGCAGCTCCTTTAATATCCTTGGGTGTATGCCATCTGGCCCCATGGCCTTATCCACCTTCAGCTTGTGAGTTCTTCCAGAACTCTCTCTACTGTGAATGGACTGGTGTTTATCTCTTCCCTCCCCCCACATTGCCTCTGCAACCCAACTGTGGTCCTTCACCCGCTCCCTCCTTAGCAAATACTGAGCAGAAGTATTTGTTTAGTATATCTGTCTTGTCCAGATCACCCTCCTTACACTCTCCCTTCTCCCCCTTTGAGTCTCACAATCCCCCCCGGTTTTCTTCTTTTACTGATGTACCTATAAAATGCCTTATCCCCTTTGTTCACAGACTGTGCTAAGTTCTCTTCACTGTGTGCCTTCACCTTCACCTTCCTAACAGCCTTCCTTGCTTCCCTTAGACAGTCAAGGTACACTTCCCTGTCCTCCTCTCTTTGCTCCCCTTATATTTCCTAAAACTTAGTCTTTTAGCCCTGACTTTGTCCCTCACCTCTTTGGAGAATGATAGTGGTTTCCTTCTTTTCCCTTTGGCCACTATCCTAATGCATTGGTTTGTTATATCCACTATGGCTCCTTTCAGTTTCTCCCATTGTTCTTCCACCCCCTCTACTACCTAACCCTTCTCCAGGACTGCTTGTATACATCTACCCAGTTCAGTGAAATCTGCCTTCCTGAAATCTAATACTCTTGCCCTCGTGTGGCTTGATTGAGTCCATGTCTCCATGCTGAGCCACACCATGTGGTGGCCACTGGACCCCAGCTGCCCTTCCACCTATATTTCTTTGACTCTGTACCCATTAGTCCATGCCAGGTCAGAACTGACTTGTCCCTGGTTGGCTCTTGTACCAGCTGCCTGAATCCATCCCCCTGCAGGGATTCTAGGATGGCTGGTTGAAACAGCCATCTGGGTGGCTCAATCCACATCCAGCATATTGAAATCCCCCAGTAGCAGGATTTTGCCTTTAGCTGCCACATCATGTATGTTCTCCACTAGTTCCCTGTCTACTTCTCCCTCTGTGCTGGAGGTCTGTAGATCACCCCTGTGCATATTGCTATTCCATTCCCTGGCTCCAGAGTGACCCACCTTACCTCAGCCTCCTCCATCTTCCCTGAACTTCTGTAGCCTTTATACCATCTATGATGTACAGGGCCACAGCTGTACCCTTTTTACCCTCCCTGTCCCTCCTGAACAATGTATAGCCTGGTACATTGACTTCCCAGCCATGACTAGAAGAGTACCATGTCTTTGTTATTGCTGCTGTGTCAAGGTCTGTATCTGCCAACAAGGCCTCCAGGTCTGCAACCTTATTTCTAAGTCTACAGGTATTCGTTAGCGTGACCTTCCATGTTTTACAGTCTTCCCTCCCTCTGCTCAAGTTATCCCTCTCCAGCATCTTCCTCCCACGCTGGTTTCCTTTCCTATGTGCTCTTGCCCCCCCTCATATTACCCATTATACATTCTTCACCTCCCTGCCTGCTTTTGCTGTTCCCGTAGTCAACTTATGTTCCTGCATGTTCCCATGGGGGGTTCCTAAACCTCCTGACCCTACTGGCTCTCCCCCCTTTGGTCAGTTTAAATCCTCACAGCTGAAGCATTTAAACTTCTTACAAAGGACCAAGGTCCCCTTTGCAGACAAATGCATGCCGTCCTCCTTATATAAGCTTGCATCTGCCCAGGTCAGGCCCCAGCCCCCTATGAAGCCAAAAATGCTCCCTTCCACACCAATCCTTCAGCCAGAAGTTGAAGGTACATATGTGGAGTGCCCTAGCTTCTCCTGTGCCCTTGTCAGGTAGCACCTCCAAAAATGAGACGGAGCATTCTATCTGTTTCAGGTTTCCCCCCAGCTTCCTGAAATCATCTTGGACTACTGGCTAACTCCACATTTCTCCTGGCCAGGTCATTGGTTCCCCAGGTGGTCAATGACATCCAGCTGCTCCCTCCTAGCTATTTGCCATAGCTATTCTCTGGATCCACTTCCCATCCCTCCATGCAATGCTTCCTGGGAGGCACTTGATCTCCCTCTCTCCCTTCCCTGGTAGATGACCCTAACTTCACTCCCAGGACAATAGAGTCCCCCAAAAGGAGAAGTTTCCCCCTCCTCTGGGGTTCCCTGCTTCCCTTCCCTGGTGCTCCATCCTGGAGGATCCTCCCATCCTCGGGTTCCTGAGTGGGGCTTTCCTGTTCCTCCAAAACAGTGTAGGAGTTGTTAAGTGGGACCAGTTGGGGGATGTGCTTACAACCCCCTTCCCTCATCCTCTCTGAGCCCACTGTAGTCCAATCACTCCTCTCACCTGGCATCCTTTGAGGTAAAGGTTGTGGACCCAGTGGTCTCTGGGTGGGGGTGGCTGCCAACTTCAGCTTGGCCAACTCTGCTTGGAGACAGGCAACCTCCTCCCTCAACCCAGAGAAGTGCCTGCAGATAGGGCAGCATCACAGCCTCCAGAATGTCTCCCTGAAGACTGCTGCTCCACAAACACTGCACTGCACCACTCCCATCATGTCTGATTCCCTTCTCAATCAACTACCTGCTTAAGAGGGCTTTTAGCGATCCCCCAATTATTTGTTTGTTTCTGTTGTGTTCTGTTATGCTTCCTCTCTTTGCTACTTCCTGTATGGATGCAGGATGTTGCAAGGCCTTATGGGACCTACCCAATAAATGTAGGGTGAGCCCTAGGATGGGTGGGTAGTGGGGTGGGAGGTTGGTACTACACCACAGGCTGTGTCCAAAAAAACAATCAGGCAAGGAGTCCTCTGAACTTGTGTTTTATGAGAATGCAAGTGAAGCACCGGATGATGATAATTCAGTCGATGTCTTTTTTGGACTTCTCAAAGACATTCGACAAACTACCACATGTAGAGTTATTGAATACGCTAAGGGACATAAAACTGGACATAAATATAGTAAACTGGAAAGGGGCATGGTTGGGAAAGAGAAGACAGAGGGTATTTATTTAGAGTGCTGTATGAGTTGGCTCAGGTGACCAGTGGAGTCCCCCAGTGCACAGTACTGGAACCCTGTCTCTTCAATATTTATGTAACATCACTAAAGAGTGACCATCAGAACATATGGCTAACAAAATTTGCTGATGATTGTAGGTTAGGAGTTATCATAAACAATATAAATGGTAGTATGATACTACAAGAGGCCCTTGAAAACATCTACAGATGGACAGTCACAAACAAATTAGAGCTTAACATGGGGAAATGTACAGTTATGCATATGGGGAAGCACAATAGGAAGGCCAGCTACAAAATGGGAAACCTAAGACTTGCTGAAACAACTGAGGAAAAGGACTTAGGAGTCACAGTGTGGATCTGCAATTCGGTTCACACTGTGATAAAATAGTTAAGAAGGCAAATCAAACTTTGAACTGCATACTTAGACACATCGGTAGTAGAAACAACAGGGTTCTAATGCCAGTCTTTGGAGCCCTGGTGAGACCAAACCTGGAATACTGTGCACAGGTACGGGCACCGTATAAAATGGGGGACATACAAAAACTAGAAGATATATAGAGAGCTGCAAGATCAGTTAAAGGGGTGAACAAATTTTCATATGAAGAGACTAGATAGACTTGATCTCTGTACCCTGCATTATAGAAGAACAAGAGTAGATATGTGCATGCTGTATAATGCCATACAGGATAGATCACTACGGGAAGAACTGTGTCTGTCCCTGAAAAATTGCAGGTACGAACCAAGAGGGCATCCACTACAATTAACAATGAATAAATGGAATCTTCTGAAGCAGAAATACTGGTTTAGCTAGAGAGTTGTTCCCTTGTGGAACAGACTTCCATTAGAGAAGTAGTGTCAAGTGGGAGTATAGATACCTTCAAAAAAGTGCTTGATGAGTTCCTTAACAACCCACAAAAAGTACCCGTATAAAAAAATAAGTAATACACAAGCATTAAGGGTGAAAGCCTGTCTAGCTTGTACATACCTATGGTACCTATGAATACGTAATACCCCCCCCAAAGCTTTATCCCCCCAGTTTAATTCACAGCAGTTCACAATCTCCAAACTTGGGGGATGGTGCGCGGTTGCATTTAGTGAGAAAGTGCAGCCATACACTGTCCACCATGTTTGGAGATTGAAGACTTCTGCAAATTAAAATTAAATAAGTTAGCATTGGAAAAAAATATTCTTTTATATTAGAAAAGCCTAATTGGGGGGGTGAAGCTTTGGGGGTGGGGTATTACTTATTAAGATAGCTTTCCTTTAGTAGTTGGTGGAACATCATGAAAGGGGCTCTCCTGCCCAAAGAATGGCCATCCTTGGTGCTGGTGAAAATGCCTTGGAAAGCCCCCCAAACCCTTTGAAGCCATCAACTACTCCACCACCTAGAAAGCCCTTGCCTCCCCCCATGTGAAGCTTCTCCTCTTCCTCCTATGGCATTGGACAATGAGCCCTTCACCCATCAGGGTCAGAGATGGGCCTCTTCATCCAGGTCCTCCTCCAAGTCCCGATGCCCCTCTCACAGCCGTATGGCTAGACACTCATTCACCAGGTCTGCCTCATGAGATTCCTATAGAGGGAGTTCCTCTTTTTACTCAAGGTCCTCAGAGGACAACTGTTTTCCCTCTCCTTGATCAGATGACCAGAGGGACTCTCCGAGGTCACCCCTGTATGATCCGACCTTCATGGATGTTATGTGCCATATTTATTTATTTATTTGCTTTAGGTAACTGGGTGGGTGCACTAGGCATACGAATGCCTATTTTCAGGCACGACCTGGGAGAAAACAGCTTGAAAATACATAATAAGCTCCTGAATCAATGGGACATGAAGGCTCTAGACCCTGAAAGATGAAGGCTTGACAGTTTTCTGTGCATGTGTGGCCCAAAGCCCTTGGTGATACCTCCCTTAGTTCCTCCCTTCCAAGATGTCATCAAGTTGGCATGGAGGCACCCTTTGTCAGTGGGTGCCATCTCTATGAAGGCAGACAGGTTGTACAGGACACCCAAAAAATGAATCCTTTTTGGGTGAGGACCCTAAGGCAGGCTCTATGGTCCTTACATCAGCACACAGGTGAACCAAACAACTCAAACATAGAAACATAGAATTTGACGGCAGATAAGGACCGTTTGGCCCACCCAGTCTGCCCATTTCCCTACCTGATGGATAAGCTGCAGATCCTAGTTAACCAGCAGCCTACTTCTTCCTACCTCCAACCCCTAGAATTGCCTTATGACTGTCCCATGCATGCTTGAACCCAGAGACATGAGCTCACATTCCCCAGACAAGGAATCTAAGAGGCTGGGCCAGTTTGGTCAGAAAGTTTATAAATCGGCCACGTGCACCATTTAGTCCTTAAACTTTCTGGCACATATGTTGGAATATCAGAAGTCACCCTGGCACTTTGGAGCTAGCCCAGGTGCAACCAAACTCCCCTCACATGACTGAATTATTGGATATCCTTCAGTTCGGCCTGGAGATAGGAAAACATGTGTCAAAATCTCCTTACAGTTCAGTGGACGCAGACACTTGGACTGCAGCTACTGAAGTATGTATCAGGTGATATTCTTGGCTTGCAGTATCAGGTTTCAAGCAGGATCTCCAGGAGGCTATCCTGGAAGCTCCTTTACAGGGGTCTGTTCTCTTCTGAGAAGACTCTGAGAAAATTATCATGGGCCTGCAAGACTTGGGCAAGGCCATGCAATCTGTGCACTAAATGTACAGGTCAGAGCCTTTCTCAACTAAAACTAAATCTTTTCATTGCCTGGCCAGCCAAAAAGCAAGAGGGCAACAGTTCAGAGGATCTTTCAAATGAAATGCCTCTACTCAACCCTCTGAGACATCAGGAACTTGGAGAGTGAAATCCTCCCAGGTCTCCTTGCCAGCACCTGGAACCTTTGCCTGACTCTTTGCCTGACACTCCTCCTCCAACATTCAGGTTGAGAAGTGGTGTGGGATCAGTTCCCCTTTACCTAGATGAGTGGACCAGTATCGTGTCAGACACATGTGTTCTTCAGATTGTAGAGAAGGTACATGCATTGGAGTTTGTGCAGATTCCTGCAGACAAATCCACTGGTCTCTTGCACCACTCCCCATCCCATTCAGCTTTCATTCCCAAGGAAATGTGGGCACTCCTGGACAAACTGGCCATAGAACCCGTACCCCCATCACAGAGGAGAAAAGGTTCAATTCCCACTTCTTCTTGGTCCCCAAGAAGACAGGGAATCTCTGCCCCATTCTAGACCTGAGCCTCCTGAACCATTATATAAAATACAAGAGATTCAGGATGGTTACATTGCTAAGCCTTATCCCCATGCTGTGTCAAGGTGATTGGCTTTGTTCCCTGGATATGCAGGATGCTTACCTGCGCATCCCGGTTCTCCCAGTACACAGAAGATTCCTCAGCTTTGCCTTCTAGGGAGTGCACTACCAGTTTTGGGCCTTGCCCTTTAGCCATTTGTTGGCACTGTGGGTGTTCACAAAATGCCTTGTGGTGGCTGTGGCCCCCCATCATCAGGGCCATTTTGTTTACCCATACCATGATGATTAGCTCCTGAATGCCCCATCAAGGGCTCAGCTTCTGTCCACCCTGTTGGACATCTTTGTCATGTTCCGGAATCCTGGCATCACATTGAAAATCTTCAAATCATGCCCCAGGCCATGCCAGCATCTGCAGTACATCAGGGCCATTTTGGACATGGATCAAGGAAGGGCCTTCCTTCCCTTGGGCAGGAACACTTTCCTGCAGCACCTGGCACATACAGTTTCTTCTTCCCACCATGTCCCAGCCCGGACAGTGCTTCAGCTACTGGGTCACATGATGGCTGCCACTGTGACAGTGCCCTTAGCCTGTCTCCATATGAGGGTTCCCCAGTGGACCCTCAGGGTTCAATGGGATCAGAGGTCGAACGATCCTGAACAGTCCATTCAGTTATCCAGATCTGTGTCACAAACTCTACATGGTGGCAGACATCTCCCAACCTGGAATCAGGGGTTCCTTTCCAGACAGATTCACCACAGTAGATGCCAACAACAGATGCTTCGGGTCTCAGGTGAGGAGCCTACTTCCAGGATCACTGGACACAAGGCATGTGGTCTTCTCTGGAGCTGTCATTGTATATCAACAACTTTGAGATGAGTGATTCTCTATGCCCTCCAGGCATTTCAACTGGACCTTCTTCAGACCCCCTTGCTGATACAGACAGACAATGTGCCAGTAGTCTTTTGCATCAACATGCAAGGGGGACTCACTTGTATCCTATCTGCCAACAGCTATGTGGGTGTGGTTCTGGGCCATAGACCACAACCTTACTGTAACTGCGATCAATGTTCCTGAAGTCCAAAATGTCTTGCCCAACAGTCTCGGCAGATCCCGATCCAAGGCCCATGAGTGAAAGCTTCTACAGGAAGCAGCAAATTACCTTTTCAAAAGATGGGGACAACCAGAACTGGACCTCTTTGCATCCCTGTGTAATGCCAAGCTACCCAATTTTTGCTCGCTAGGTCCAGGGCCTGGTGTTTTCTGGCAAAACCTGTTTCCCTTTGTTGTGCACAGAGGTTTCTTTATGCCTTTCCTCCCTTTCCCCTGCTGCAGAGTCCCCCTCAAGCTCCAGGCAGAGGGGGGTGTAAATGGTTCTGATTGCCTCCCCCTTTGGCCACACCAGATTTGTTTTTCCCTGCTCTAGCAGTTAGTGGTGGAACCACTGGTCCCTCTGCCCCTATCCTCATGTTTGCTGTCCCAGTAACTGGGCACCCTGGTTCATCCAGATCTTAGATCCCTGCATCTCCATGCATGGCTTTTTCATATCTAGTCTCCACACATTTTGTGGTCTCTCAGAGAGTCGCTGATGTCTTGGTTGAGGCTCGCAAGCCTTCCACGTGGGCCACATATCCCATGAAGAGTAAGTGCTTCTGTTTGTGGGTGTCTGCGCATTTGCTAGACCTATTTACATGTCCAGTGAACTCTATCCTGGAATATTTTCTTTCCCTGTCAGACTCAGGACTCAATATTCTTTCATTAATGTATATCTGTCTGCTGTTTCACCCTGTCATGCAACAGTGGAAGGCAAAACCCTTGCTCAGTTGGACCTGCCCAATACCTACATAAGGGGCATACTTCATCTGAAATCTCCAATTTGGGACCCTGTTCCCCCTTGGGACTTTCTGTTCCTCCCATTAAGCCAGCTGCAAAATGCAAGCTATCTTTTCTGCCATAGAAAGCATTATTTTTAATTGCCTTACTTTAGCTCAGAGGATTTCCAAGCTTCAGGCCCTCATGTGTAAGGAGCCTTATTTGTTTTTCACAAGGACAGGGTGTCCTTGTGCACAAATCCTAAGTTTCTTCCTAAAGTGGTGTGCAAATCCACCCTTAACCAGGACATCCACTACTGGCACCTTCATGCAGTTCCAAGCATCCTTGTTCATCTGTCAACCAACTACTCCATGTCCCAAGATGCCAGACTACTCAAGGTCAGTGATCCTTCTCCTATAGAGCTCTCCATTAGTTCAATTTCTTGCATTTTGTTGGGTCTTCTTCACCTAAACTTGGCCAGTTCAAGTGCCCGCTAAAACAGTACCTCGTAACTAACAGTTCCTGTGACTGCTTCCTCCAGTGACTCTCCTTATCATGCATATGTCACTGCCTCCATGACCCTTTGTCAAATGCTGCCCCAGACTCACACCTTCCTCTCGTCCTCTCGGTTTTCTCTCCTACCTCAACCTCTCTTCCTCTTCCTTTGGCTCCTCTTTCTCCACCTCCACCCTCACCCCCATCCCGTCCCAGCTTTGTCCTGTTTCCCATTTCAGCTCTTCCTTTGTTTACCTTTTCCACTGCCCCCCCTTTTGCCTATTGCATATCTTGACAAGGTCCAGGGCTGCTACTCCTATCCCCCCATAACTGCTGTTTACCTCGCATCTCTTTAATTGCTGGTATAATTACTGTGTTTTCCTGTTATTTTCCTCAATTTGAGTTCTTAGTGTGTCATTTAGACTACCACTGTTAGTTCTCCTGGGTGTTCATTTGTCATTTTAGATGACTTCTGTTTAATATTCCTTTGTCTGTCTGTTACCCTCACCTACTGATGTGGAACCTTTGTAAAAGAGTGCCTTGCGAACGAAGGTATTATAATCCTAGATGGAAATAAATACATATAAATATATCCACTTACCTGTATATTATTCAGAATATTCCAGTCGGGAGGAGGCCCTTCTTCATTCACTGGATTTACATAAGGTGCTCAGGTATTACGTTGATTGCACTTGTTCCTTCCATAAGTTGAATCAGTTGTTAATTTCCTTTGCTCTCAAGACATTTGAAGCACCAGCTTCTAAGCAGACATTACCTAGATGGTTGGTTAACTGTATTACATTCTGCTACAATAAATATGAGGAGCCCTTGCCAAGCTCAGTGAAAGGGCATTCCACCAGATGGTTTGCCTCTTCCTTTGCTGCTGTATGCAATGTCTCAGCAGTGGACATTTGCACTGAAGCCACTTAGAGCTCTGTGCACACTTTCGTGAAGTGCTACCGACTAGACATTGCCTCAAGGAGGCGAGCAGGATTCAGTGTATTACAGGGCCTCCTTTCTTGAAGGTTCCTGCTTATCTTTTCCTTTCTCCCTTTTGCAGACCTGGGTTACTTCTACTGCCTGGTACTTGGTCTTTATTGTGTAGCCTGCTGCAAGAGCTCCAACTTGAAGTAAAATGGTACAGTTACATAAGAACCTACCATAATAGTAGATCTTCAAGAAGAGCTCTTGCAGCAGGCACTGCTTTCCCTCCCACCTTTCCCCTGATCTTTCCTTCACCTTGTTGGGAACTTTGGAACCTTCTTGGTTCTCCTGTGTACTATCTTTTGGGTCTCTGGCAGGAGAACTGAGGTGGGGCTTAGGACCACCCCTTTATACCATTGGCTGATGTTGGAGGCAGTCCTACATCAAGGGGTGGTCCCCACTGGGTACTGCTAGCTATAATTGTTCCATTTGGTCCTAGTGCCTACTGGCATTATCCTTATTGTGTACCCTGCTGCAAGAGCTCTTCTCAAGGGGCTGCTCTGAGACCCTGGAAGCTAGTTACACAGGGCTGGACCAGTAACCAAAAAAACCTGCTCACCAGATGATTTCCTTTGGGGCCTGGGAACTGGCAGGAGGCCATCCTCCGAGGAACAGAGCAGTTGGGGAGGGTTGGTAGGCAGACAGTAGGTCACACAGGTAGCTAGGCCCCAGGACATGCAGGGCTTTATATGGTGCTAGTCTGAACTAGGAGGCGATCTGCAACCTCACTGGCAGTCAGTGAAGACCATACAGGACTGGCATGATATGAAAGTATGACAAGAACAGGGGATGCCAGAATATGTAAGCATGGAGAGAACAGGGGTGCCAAAATTTGTAGGTATGGAGAGAACAGAAGTGCAGGAATATGTAAATGTGGAGAGAATGGCAGGATGCAGGAATAAGTAAGTATGGAAAGAATGGTGGGGTGCATGAAAATATAAATATGGAGAGAACAGAGGTGCAGGAATAGGTAAGTATGGAGAGAACAGGGGTGCAGGCATATGTAAGTATGGAGAGAACAGGGGTGCAGGAATATGTAAGTATGGAGAGAATGGTGGGTGCAGGAATATGTAAGTATGGAGAGACCAGAGGCACAGGAATGTGTAAGTATGGAGAGAATAGGGGTGCAAGAATATGTAATAAGAGAACAGGGGTGCATGAATATCTACTGTAAGTATGGTGAGAACATGGGGTGCATACAGGAATATGCAAGTATGGAGAGAACACTGATGCCAGAATATGTAAGTGTGGTGAGAACAGAAGTGTAGAAATATGGAGGTATGCATAGAGCATGGGTGTAGGAACATGGACGGTAAATACAGTGACATGGGGTGCAGGAATATGTACAGTGGAGTCAGCCATGATGAAGCACAGTAACTTGCAGTAATAACATGTCACAAAATCCTGCATGACAAAAATGGCTTAATAGCCATTGACTTACAATGGCCCCTGCAGTAAACTGCAGCATTCTGTGATATTCTGCAGTATCTCTGCATTGCATCCTGGCTGTCACATCTGTAAGTATGGCGAGAACAGGCATACAGGAATATGGACTGTATGTATGGTGAGAACATGGGGTGCCTGGAAGAATATGCAAGTATAGAGAGAATGAGTTCAGGAATATTTAAGTGTGGAGAGAACAGGAGGTGCTGGAAAATGTAAGTATGGAGAGAGCAGGCAATGTAGGAATGTAAAAACAAAAACAAGGCACTGCGGCAGCATGTGGTCTAAAAGCAAAACAAAATGGTTATAATAAATGCATGCTGAAAATAGAGTTAAAAATCTACATTTCGACCTTAGGTCTTCTTCATAAAAAATCTAAAAGAGAAAAAAACAAAGTTGGTGTAGAGGGGAGGTAAAATGAGGGATATACTGTGTATGTGTATATATATATATATATATATATAGAGAGAGAGAGAGAGAAAAGGGAGGCCTCAGGAGAAGAAGTGATAAATGGTAAGATTAAGAGAGAATCTGTGAAACAAAAAGGTAATGATGGGAAAGATAAAGCAAAATAGGAGTGAAAGAGCTAGAGAAGTCCCCAGGTGAGGACTAATTAACAGGGCCTAGTAAGAAGGCTGAAAGGTGACAAATGTGTGGGGGAAGGAGACCAAGATGGAGACTTATGGTGGAAATGAAAAGAAATTAAATGTGTACAGATACAAACAGACTTTAGGGAAAATAAGGAGTGGCTGAAAGATGTTAGTGGAAAATAAGTCTATCATTTAAACCAGAGGGCTGCTGGGAGCCAAAGCGGATGATCAACTTGGCTTCCATGTTTTTTTCTATGGTCAGAATCCCAGAAGCCCTGCTGAAGGACATAAACAGAAAGGTCATTGACACTGTGGTCCCTGGAGATAAAGTGGGATACAATGGGTTTAGCAGTGTCACCATTCCTGACTGCTCTGTAATGTTCCCTGAAATGGTCAGTAAGGCGCCTACCATTCTATCCGATGTAAATAGTTGTACACTTCCTGCAAAGAATACAATACACCACATTAGTGGAGGTGCATGAGAACTCCTTGGTGATGTGCAAAACACCTGTAGGCCCCTGAATTTTATTCACATTGGAAACAAATTTGCAGGTGTAGCAGCGAATCCTGGTTTGGTACCTGGTAGGGAGGAACAGTTAGAAGTAAGTAGGCTGCTTTTAACCAGGAGATTCCACAGGTTAGGTGGCCGGCGGTAGGAGGCAATAGGTGGTTCTGTAAAGGAAGCACCAATGTTAGGGTCAGTTTGCAAAATGGAAAAGTTACTGGTGATGATCCTGTGAAGAGAAGGTGTGCTCTGATGGAAAGGAAGAACTAGTGGAATTTGCCATTGTTCTTGCGTGACAGTATCCTTCCTGTGGGGGTCAAGGTTACAGGGCATGTTACTGACCTGGGAGAGTGCTCTGTCCACTGTGCTTTTAGGGTATCCCCTGTTGATAAAAAAACTGTGCATTATTTGGTTCTGCTCAGCAAAATCATCCTCTTCACTGCATAAACTGTGAAGTCTAAGAAACTGTGAATAAGGCAGGCCATTCTTGACATGTTTAGGATAGAAGGAGCTGTGGAGGAGAACACTGTGAGAGTCGGTGGGTTTGTAATAAATGGATGTCTTTAGACCAGTGTTCTGTACTGACAGTTGGATATCCAGAAAAGGCAGTATAGAGGAGGATACTTCAACAGTGTATTGAAGGGAAGGATGGGCCATGGTTAACTTGTCAAGGAAGACTTGGAGGGTCTCCCTGGAGCAGGAGGTGGCCCCCACACAGTCATCTATGTAGTGTTTGTAGAGTTCAAGCACAGTCCCTGTGAATGAGAGAAAAAAACATTCCTCTACCCAACCCACAAACAGATTAGCAAAGCTGGGACCCATCTTGATACCCATGGGAACTCCACTGACCTGCTGAAAAAAGCTGTTATTAAAAGAAAAAGCATTGAGTGTAAGAACCAGTTCTGCCAGATGAGTTAGTGTGTGTGTAGGTGGCTGCTGGACTTCCCACTTATTCAAGAAATGCTGCAAAGCTGTCAGACCATCATCATGGGGGATCACTGTGTAAAGAGATTTGATGTCCATGGTGAAGATGAGCTGATGAGAGTCACTGAATCTGAACCTGTCAAATAACTGGAGAGCATGGTTAGTGTCTTTAACATAGGAGGGCAGGGACTCAATAAGGGGTCTCATGAGGCTGTCCAAAAATGCAGAGATTTGGGATGTGGGGCAGGAGCAGGCAGACACAATAGGATGACCAGAGTTACCTGTTTTGTGGATTTTGGGAAGGAGATAAAATCTGGATGTCTGGGGAAGCTGAACTATGAGCCTCTTAGCAGAAGCAGGGAGCTCTTTGTTTTCAGTAGCAGAGGTGATGGTGGTGGTGACCTCAGTCTGATAGTCAGCAGTGGGGTCCTGTGGAAGAGACGAATAAAACCTGGTGTCAGAGAGTTGATGTGTGGCTTCAGTGATGTATAGCTCTTTTTGCCAGACCACAGCAGCACCTCCCTTATCAGCTGGTTTGATAACAGTGTCATTCCTACATTACAAAGATCTGATGGCTGCAAGCTCACCAGGTGTCAGGCTGGAAGGGTTGTGCCTGCAATGAAGATTGAAATTAGTGGTGTTTTCCATGCATTGGTTAACAAAATAATCAACTGCAGCAAAATGTCCTGGAGGGGGTGTCCATGCACTTTGCTGGGGATTGATATAATTGATTGTTCTGGTGATACTGTCATCATCTGCGGGAAGAGGAATCTCAGTAGAAAAATTAGCTGTAAGGCGTACCCTACGATAGAAACACTGCAGATCAACTTGAACCTGGGGTGCGTCAAGATATCTGGGTGCGAGCACAGAAAAGAGATCTTTGCTAAGAAGTGATTGCTCATCTTGTGTCAGGGAAGGTCTGGAGGAATACAAAATATCAAATTGTTAGGTTGTGTCTGACTCAAAGGCTCATGTTGGTTGCTCATCTGCTGGGTGAGAGACTGGAGTTTTGCAGATTTGGTGTCTTTGAGGAACTGAAAGAGAGTGGAGTTAAGGTTTTGGATGCAGTGCTTAATAAAAGGAAGGTTATGTGGAGCTGTTCACTGCAGGAAATCCTTTTGCCTTTGAATGATTTTGTCCATAGAGATCAGCTGTGTTTTAATGGAGAGAATGGTGTTCATGATAAGTTTCCTAGAGAAAGTTTTCAAAAATTTATTAGTAGAGGAAACATGCATCTCAGATCCAAATGAACAAGGATGGAATTTCAAACAGAAACCTTTAGGAATAATAACCAGGTGGAGGCATTTGGAATGAAACTGTAAGTGACTGCAGAGCTTAGCCTTTGAGCAAATGGCAGAAAATAATTCAAGAGAAGACTTAAAAATATGAGAAAGGAATGCAGACATAGATGAAATGAAGGATCATTGTAGAGAATTCAGAAGAGATTTCAGATTAGGCATAATGGGTCACAGCAAATGTAGCATACAAAATGTAAAAACAAGGCGCTGCGTCAGCATATGGTCTAAAAGCAAAACAAAATGGTTATAATAAATGCACACTGAAAATAGAGTTAAAAATCTACGTTTTGACCTTAGGTCTTCTTCAGAAAATATCTAAAAGAGAAAAAAAACAAAGTTAGTGTAGGAATATGTACATACCGAGAGAACAGGAGGTGCAGGAATATGTATGTGTGGAGAAAACAGGGCTGGAAGAATATGTAGGTATGATGAAAACAGAGGTGTAAGAATTAAGAGAATGGGGTGCAGGAATATGTAAGTATGAAGAGAATGGAGGTGCAGAAATATGTAGTAATTAAGAGAACAGAGGTGCAGGAATAGCTACTGTAAGTATGGTGAGAACAGGAGTGTAGGAATATGTAAGTATGCATAGAGCATGGGTGTAGGAACATGGACTGTAAGAATGGTGATAATATGGGGTGCAGGAATATGTACTGTAAGTATGGTGAGAACATGGGTGTAGGAACATGGACTGTAAGTATGGTGATAACATGGGGTGCAGGAATTTGTACAGTGGAGTCAGCCATGATGAAGCACAGTAACTTGTAGTAATGACATTTCACAAAATCCTGCATGACAAAAATGGCTTAACTGCCATTGACTTACAATGGCCCCTGCAGTAAACTGCAGCATTCTGTGATATTCTGCAGTATCTCTGCAATGTATCCTGGCTGTCACATCTGTAAGTATGGCAAGAACAGGCATACAGTAAAATGGACTGTATGAATGGTGAGAACATGGGGTGCCTGGAGGAATATACAAGTATGGAGAGAACATGTGGTGCAGGAATATGTATGTATGAAAATGTAAGTGTGGAGAGAATGAGTTCAGGAATAAGTAAGTGCGGAGAGAACAGGAGGTGCTGGAAAATGTAAAGTATGGAGAGATCAGGCAATGCAGGAATATTAAGTAGAGAACGGGGGTACAGGAATATGTATGTACGGAGAGAACAGAGGGTGTATGAAAACGTAAGTATGAAGAGAATGAGTTCAGGAATATGTAAGTGTGGAGAGAACAGGAGGTGCTGGAAAATTAAGTATGGAGAGAACAGGCAATGTAGGAATATGTAAGTACGGAGAGAATGGGGGTGCAGGAATATGTAAGTGTAGAGAAAACAGGTCTGGAAGAATATGTAAGTATGATGAGAACAGATGTTTAAGAATATGTAAGAATTAAGAGGACAGGGGTGCAAGAATATATAAATATGAAGAGAACCAGGTTGACTGAGTATGGAAGTGTTGAGAGAACAGTAGTGTAGAAATATGTAAGTATGCAATGAGCATGGGTGCAGGAACATGGACTGTAAGTATGGTGAGAACATGGGGGCAGGAATTAGGACTGCAACTATGGTGAGAGCATGAGGTGCAGGAATATGTGACTATGGAGAGAACAAGCATGTGGGAATATGTGCTGTAAGTATGGCAAAACCATGGGGTGCGTGAAGGAATATGCAAGTATGGAGAAAACATGTGATGCAGGAATATGCAAGTATAGAGAGAATGGGGTGCAGGAATGTGTAAATATACTGTAGAGAAAACAGGCTACAGAAAATTTAAGTATGGAGAAAATGAGTTCAGGAATATGTTTGAAGATTACAGGAGGTGCTGGAAAATGTGAGGGAAGAGTGGGTGCAGGAATATTAAGTATGGAGAGAACAGTGTGTGCAGTAATATGTTAATGTGGAGAGAACGGGTACAGGAATATGTAAGTATGGCGAGAACAGGGGGTGCAGGAATATGTAAGTATGGAGAGAACAGGGGGTGCAGGAATATGTAAGTATGGAGAGAACGGGTGCAGGAATATGTAAGCATGGAGTGAACAGGGAGTGCAGGAATATTTATTTTATTTTATTTATTTATAGAATCGAAATTACAACCCTTTGAGTCATAGACTCTTTTGCAAAGGCTCCACGTCTATTAAAAAGTAAAATACAAATATAGAGGAAAAACATATAGTACACATACGTAACTAATATCAAGTAATACATAGCCATACATCACATGATTTTACAAATTAGTTATACAACACTTTGTTTTACAGATTGGAGGGTTATATCATCAGGGAGCTTAAAGAAGGTCCTGGGTCAGAGTTAAGACGTGATACAAGTCAGGAGGGACAAGAGAGGGAGTTTATTTACAGTCACAGGTTGCAGAGTCAAGGAGTAGGGTTTTTAGACTTGATTTGAATAGGTTGAGGCTGTGGGCCTGGGAGATGGAGGATGGGAGGCTGCTTAGCCATAAAGAAGCACAATATCGGAAGGATATTTGTCCAAGGGATGTTTTACCTTGAGGGACTAGGAGAGTGGAGTTTGAAGAGTGCCTATGGGACCTCCTATGTGGGGTTGTGTGTATAAGTGGGTGTAGGCCGACTGGGGCCTGCTTCAGTTGTATCTTTTTAGCTAGTAGTCAGGTGTGGTACTTAAGCCTGCCTTGGAAGTTTAGCCAGCCAGAGCGCCTATAAAGGTCGCAAGTGTGGGTTAACTTGTTACAGTCAGAGACCAATCAGCAGGCTTTATTGAAGGCAAGGTTTATGCTGAGGAGGGCAGTTTGATCAGCGGACCTGTAAATCACTATTCCTTAGTCCACCAAGGTTAGAATAGAAGATGACACTGCCAGGCGCATGGCCTGTGGGGGTAGGCAGTGCTTATGTCTGTACAGGATCCCTAGTCTAGTGTTGATAGAGGAGGAGACTTGTTGTATGTGTGAGTGGTAGAAGAGGGAAGTGTCCAACATGAGTCCGAGGTATTTGAAGTATGAGACCTGTTCAAGTGCATAGCCTTGGGAGCTTAAGACAGTTAAGGGTGTGTGACATAGAGGGTTCTTGTGGTGGGAAAATATCATGGTTTTGGTTTTCTTGTAGTTAATTATTAGGCGGTATCCAGCGAACCAGGTTTCCAGCTCTCTAAAGAAGCCCTGTAGTGCAGTTTGTAGTGAATTGGGGTTGGGATGTTTCCAGAAGACTACCGCATCATCAGCAAAAAACATCATCTTACCACTGCAGGATTTAGGGAGGGAGTTCAGAAAAAGGGTGAAGAGTAATGGGCCTAGTATTGACCCTTGCGGTACACCAGCTCGGACCGGTCTGCTTGAGGAGATAGTTGTATTGATTTTGACTTGTTGTGTCCAACCTGAGAGATAGTCTTGGAACCAGGTGGTAACCTCCGGTGTGAAATTTAGGGATGGAAAAGTGTGGAGAAGTAGAGCATGACTGACGGTATCAAATGCTTTGGTCAGATCAACGTAGAGAGTCCCTGCTACAGAGCCCTGTTCCAGTGCTTCATGTATATATGTTGTAAATTCAGTGAGGACTGTGGAGGTGCTGTGTCCCTTCCGGAATTCATGGTGTTCGTGGCAGAGCAGGTTGTGTTTGGACAGATAGTCTGTTAGTGGGTCCAACACTCTTTTTTCATGGGCCTTTGAGAGAGGGGGCAGGATTGATATTGGTCTGTAATTGTTAGTGGAGGTGGAGTCGCCACCCTTTAGTATAGAGGTTATTAATGCTCTTTTCCAAGTGGTGGGAAATTGGCTGAAGCATAAGGACAGATTGAGAATCTTGGTGATATGGGGTAGTGTCACATCCAGTGTAAGTCGAATGAGTTTGAGGTCCAGGGAACCACTACTATAGTGGGAGTTCGCCAGAGCTTTGGTGAGATAGCGTTTGGCCTCGTTACAGGAGATGACTCTTAGCCTGAAGAGGGTAGGGATGGCAGTGTCAGAAATGTCAGGGGGGCAGTCGGTGATAGGATCAAAGAAGTTGGGTGAGAGGATGTGCGTGAGGTCGGAGAAGGAGGTATTAAGTGCATCGGCGATAAGATTTGGGTCCTGGGTGGTAGCACCGTCAACTAGAAGCTGGACTGGGGTAGGGGATACAGTTCTCCCACAGAGCTCTTTAATATTGCTCCAGAATTTTTTTCCAGAGCCCCAGGAGGTGGTGAGGGTTTGTTTATAGTATGCAGCTTTGGCTTGCCGAGTAGCCCATGTGCATCTGTTTCTAGCTTCTCTTTACTGTTGTCTGTCCTGCGAAAATTGTGAGTCAAGAGCCTTATACCATAGATTATCCCTCTGGTGCATTTGGTCTAGTAATGTTTGGGTGATCCAGGGAATGTTTCTGTGTTTTACAAGTTGTTTGGAGAAAGGTGCAAATATGTCACAGGCTGAGTTGAAGGTGGCGGTAAAGTAGGTAAGGGCAGCGTCAACTGACTGGACAGTGTGAGTAGGGGACCAGTCACAGGATGCAAGATGTGACTTGAGCCGTGAAAGGGTACCTTTTTTTAGGCTTCTTTGGACAGAGACTTTAGAGGGGGTAGGAGGAATTTTAGTGGACCACAGGCAGGTCACTGGTGAGTGATCACTTATTGAGTCTTGGAGCACTTTGATTTGGGAGAGATTATTAGGCTTGTTGGTGAGGATTAGGTCTATTAGAGTTGAGGTCCCAGTCCTTGAGTTCAGTCTGGTAGGGGATTGGATGACCTGGGTGAGGTCACAAGCTAGGGATGAGTTTTTGTATTGGGATGATGCAGTTGATAACCAGTTTACATTGAAATCTCCCATAAAAATGACTTCGCTCTTGGGTGGGAGGTGGGTGACACTGTCCAGGACTGAGTCAAAAGCAAACTTTTGGTTGCAAGGGAGATGAATGTACACCGCCACAATGTAAAGGCTTTTGACCGGGTTGCCAAGGCTAAGCTTGGCTGCTAGGGTCTGGGCACCATGTGTGGGTGGTGGAATGCGGAACTCGAGGGAGTGAAGGGAGGATCTAATGTAGATGGCACAGCCTCCTCCCCGCTTATTAATCCTGTCAGCTCGGTAAAAGTTATAGTCACTGAGGGAGACTGCCCCGTTAGGTATTTTTTTTTGAGAGCCGGGTCTCAGATAGAGCTAAGACATCAGGTGAGTGCTGGGTAATCCAGCCCTGGAGGGGGGGTGAATTTACTCTGAAGGCTGCAGATATTGAGTGTGGCCAGGCTCAGGCTATCAAGCTTGCCTCTGGATATGACAGCAGTGGTGGGTGTCCCTGGGTTAGGGTGCACATTTCCTGATAGGAGAAGGAGGAGGAGAGCATGACGAAGCAATGCTAGTCTGCGTAGTTTAGGTGAGGCACGTTGCGATTGTGAAGCAGTGAGATTTTTTGCGAGTGTGACCAGGACTGGGAGAGTGTATAGGAGGTGGGTTATCATAGTAGGGGATTTAGTTATATGGGTGTCATGATGGTAGCTAACAACAGTGGTAGAGGGATGCTACCTGACGGGAGTTAGTATAGAGTACAGCGGTAATTGTGTGTGTAAGGGTTGGTTAGAAGCACAGGGAGGTAGTGTGAGCACTTTAGCTGGACTAACAAAGGTGGGTGTGAGTGAATGCCAGCGATAAGTGAGAGGTCCCAGCAGGCTGTTATAGTGGGGCATGGAGGGTGACTGACAGTTGTGTACCTGAGTTGGTGGAATTTCTAGGGTGACGGATGACAGTGTCAGTCGGTGGGTCAGGGAAATGAAAAGGACAGGAATCAAGAGATGTGAAAACATGTTTTAGTGTGATTGATTTTGTGTAGGTTTATAGTTAGTGGCCACTAGTGGTGGACTAATATAAGCTGCTAATGGTGAAATTCGCTGATCGGTTTTTACCCTTAGTCATGTGATGCAGTCGTCCCTATAAACCAGGGTGTCAACCAAGAATGGTGGTGGGGGCAGCGGGGCCCCGCTGTGATCTGCAAGCAGTATCAGCAGCAGCAGCGGTCGCGATCCGGCGTTTGGAAGTCAGTACCTGGGCAGGGTTTCAGATGGCTCCTTGCTGTGGGGGAGGGCAGCTGCAAAGCCCTCACAACCTCCTAATCTTCGGGGGAGATGGCTGTGGAGGAAGCTGAGGGAGAACAGGCAGGTTAGGTAAGGTAAGGGAGAGGGGTGGGATGCTGCAAGGGGGAGCTTATCAGAATAATTAGCTTTAGGTTCAATTAAACAATTCCATTTTCAGCCTCAGTTCCTGACTTAAAGTGATTTACCAACTTCCCCCGATGTCATGTTTGCAGACCACCTTCCCTTCATTGAGTGATGCAAAGCTCAGCTGCCCTGAAGTTAAGTATTAAATATATTCAGAGGCTTATTTGTTTAACATTTTTGTGCCACAGTTGTCTCTGCAAGTTTTTTTTCTTTGTTTGAAGTTCACACATGAGCAGTGCATCCACATGCATGAGTGACATCAGCACAGGGAAGGTGTTCCCACTGCACCTTTCTCACTGCTCGTTCATTCATCTTTCCTGGACCCAGCCTCAGTGAGTGCAGATCCAAAACTGAACTGCCAAAAATTACAGCACTGATGACTGCAACTGTTTGTTATATTGGCAGCTGTTATACTTGCTTTTGAGATTGCAGAAGTGGTGATTTCTCCTGATTTTCCATTTTACTCATTTGACTAAGCTCTGTGTCCTAGGTCCATCGGTTCTAGGAACATCACAATCTACATTGCTTGAGTACAGTGTTACAGTTTTAGTAAGTGCTGCAAGTACATCATTATAACAAGTCTGTATAAAAAATATATATTTTTTTAACTGAGTGGAGCTGTAATCTGTAGCGAACTGGGACACAAAAGGACGACTTTTGAACTGGGCAGATCTATAAATTGTAGTAAGCTTTTCAGTATTGGTACATAGAGGTCTGTGTTAAATGGATAACTTTTTCAACAGTTCAGAATTGTAATGTGCAGCAAGAGTATAAGCACTGAGCTGCACAGTCCAATCCCAGGACAACAGTGCAATAAACTGTGTAATTTTGGCAAGTGCTGCTTCCAGTGTGATTGATTCAGTAAACTGCCTTTGCTATTGCATTTTTGATTGTCACCATCATTATAGACAGTTTATATTTTTTCCTGTGCTCCTGTGTTTTCTTGGGCTCATTTGGTGTTCTCATGCAAGCACCATAACACTGATCACCAAAGTATGCTTAGATGTGCATGAATAAAGGGACATGGTGCACTGAATTGTTTCTCCAGCTTGCCAACTCCTTGCTAAGTTTATAAATGAATGCAAAAAAATCAGTTATATACTGTACATAGTTATACTGTACATAGTTTACAGTGTATCTCAAAATTAAACACTTAGTTTTTTAACATTTTAACATACAGTTTTTATTTATAATTAGGATTATAGCATCATCGTATGTGCTCTGGAGCATCAGCAAAAAAGAGACTGCAGTTGCCATCCTCTCCCGACGCTGTGGTAATAATGTACGGCTTCTATGGTGTTATATTGCAAAGTGTGCTAGTCAGTTCAGCATACTTAGTTAGGGAATAATGTCTGAACCAAAATATGGGCTACACAGCAAAGAATGCAGGGAGTCTACACAATGCACCATGACATCGGTAAGGCATGGGAGACAGTATAGTAGAGCATCTGTTGTATTTGCTGTACACTTTACGCATGTGCATCAGAGATCCACTGTAATGGAAAAAATGGGAAAACACAAACGGCTTGACACAGACCAAAGTAGTAATGAAGTATGGTGACATAAGTGAGGAAGGGTGGTTCAAATACAGTCTAACACTTGAGTACCTACCACAAGGATATGTCCCTTTTTGTAGTGGACCAATCAAACCGTACTTAGGCTATCTAAACATAAATGCAGTCTCTTTCTCCATGAGAAGGGTATTGGCAGTGTCATTTTTAACCTTGGGGGGTGGGGGACGATCACCGACTGTACTGTGTATTTTTTGCTCAATTCATAATGCACCTGGAGGCACACATGTAGCGGCAATAAGCCAATGCTAGGATGGTATTACAGATGCTTCTGCAGACACTAATGACAGCTGCAGTCTGTATAGTTCCTGAGTGCTTAGAGGTAACACAAAGCTGGTGCAATAATTTGTAGTTTTAAATTTATAACACGCCGTAAACAGGGGAACCGGTGACTTCAACACGTTACTCAATCACTGATACCTCTAAAGGGGAAAGTACAAGCAGGCCCCCCAACCCCAAACACACACATACATAGAAGAAAGCTACAGCGCAGACCAGTTGGCAGTAGGGCAAAGACAGACCCAAACAGTATAAATAATTTACAGATAAAAGTTCTATGCTGCAGCATTTTTCTGAGTGTATGTGTGCAGCTGGGGGGTTTGAAGTGGTTGGAGTACAAGGTGCCTGCTTGTAATTTCCATCTTGTGCTCCATCAGAGTGAGTGACTGATAAATCAGTTGGCGCGAGGTCACTACTAACTAGTACCAGGTGAGGAATTTGGACAAATTGGATTTGGACAAATTTGTGAGCCATTTATCCTGCTCAAGCAATGCCACCAGATCGAGCTGTGCTCTCAGTGTCAAGCTGGAGTGGCCAACAACTCATTAGCATAGGGAAAGCAATCCCCCTCCCCCCACCAAAAAAAGAAATATAAAAACCCGGAGTACTATCACTAGCATTTGTGTGGGCACATCGATCCTGGGAGTAACAGAACATACACCATACCTCGATTTTGCACAGTAAAATGACAGCAATGACGGGAACCAAGCTGTAGCACTAAGTAGCAAAATATAATATTAACAGTCCGTGTTACTAAGTCTGCTCTCACTGCTGTACTGGAATAGATTGGAACTACTGCTGTGACTGCCTGAGCTACTACCCACATCATTCTCGCTGCTGTCATGGGGTCATCCCTAGGGATCTACTATGCAGTGGCTGTCAAACTGTGGCACTATGTCAGTGTCCGAAAGATCACTGTTAGTGCAGGACAACATAACTCTTTCATCATCGAACCCTGAAAATGAACTATTTGACATTGCTATTGTCGTGCTGCATGCTGCGACCAAGAGCTCTGTTATCAAGGCAGAATTGCTGTGACTAAGAACTGATTTTAATTGCAGAGCACAGATCTCCCTGTGGTGACATTGCAAAGGTAATGAGTGTCAGAGGTCACCAAATACAGGCTCCAATACACAAAATGACACTTCCTGGTTTGTGAGGGTGAAAACCTGATTTAATTTGCTAAAATAGGCTATGCATCTTTCAAAATACACTGCAAACCAGTTCTATATGCAGTCACCTTGCAGTATATGCGTTCATATATCAAAACTTGGTAAATCGCTTTAAAGAAATGGCAGTGTCCTTTTGCTACTCTGATAGGCACCTTGCAATTCAGTTAACCAAGTGAAAACCCAGTAAAGATCACAAAACTGCAGATTTTGAGCAATTAAAGTATCCTTAAGGTAACCATGTAAAGCCCAGTAAGGCTCACTAAAACCTACAACTTTTAGCATAAAAAAAACTATCTCCAGTTGTACGCCGAGTTTAAATTAAAAAGGCACCAAAAAACAGTCTTTGTCCAGCTGGGCTCCGCTGTGATCTGCAAGCAGTATCAGCAGCAGAGGTTGCGATCCGGCGTTTGGAAGTCAGTACCTGGGCAGGGTTTCAGACGGCTCCTTGCTGTGGGAGAGGGAAGCTGCAAAGCCCTCACGACCTCCTAATCTTTGGGGGAGACGGCTGGGCAGGGTTTCAGATGGCTCCTTGCTGTGGGGGAGGGCAGCTGCAAAGCCCTCACGACCTCCTAATCTTTGGGGGAGATGGCTGGGCAGGGTTTCAGATGGCTCCTTGCTGTGGGGGAGGGCAGCTGCAAAGCCCTCACAACCTCCTAATCTTTGGGTGAGACGGCTGGGCAGGGTTTCAGATGGCTCCTTGCTGTGGGGGAGGGCAGCTGCAAAGCCCTCACGACCTCCTAATCTTCAGGGGAAATAGCTGGGCAGGGTTTCAGACAGCTCCTTGCTGTGGGGGAGGGCAGCTGCAAAACCCTCACGACCTCCTAATCTTTGGGGGAGACAGCTGTATGGAGATAACGGATGCAGGAATATGTAAGCATGGTTAGAACACGGCATGCAGGAATATATAAGTATGAATCGAACAGGGAGTGCAGGAATATGTAAGTATGGAGAGAATGGTGGGGTGCAGGAATATGTAAGTAAGGAGAGAACATAGGGTGCAGGAATGTGTAAGTATAGAGAGAACTGTAGTGCATGGATATGAAAATGTGCAGAGAACAGTGTGTACAGGAATATGTAAATATGCAGAGAACTGGATTGCATGGATATGTAAATGTGCAGATAGCAGTGTGTACAGGAATATGTAAGTATGGAGAGAATTGGAGTGCATGGATATATAAATGTGCAGAGAACAGTGTGTACAGGAATATGTAAATATGGAGAGAACAGGAGGTACAGAAATATGTAAGAATTAATTGAATGGGGTGTATGCATATATTAGTATGGAGAGAAAAGGGGTTCATGAATATATGAGTATATAGAGAACAAGAGGCAAGGATATGTAAATATGGAGATGACGGTGTGCAGGAATATGTAAGTATAGAAATTAATTATCTGGCTTCAGAGATGGCTCCTGCCATAAAAAGTACTGTGGTTATGAACCATCATCAATCAGTTTTCAACTATAAGCAACAACTGATACAATACATATATTCTTGGAAGTCTTTTTTATCTTTATATAGCTCTAATTATAAATAACATTTGTACTGTATTGTGATTTTCAATGTACAGGCTACAACGTCCTAAATGAGCAATTGTTATTGCTGTCTGAGAGGGATGAAGAATTCCCTTTTGTTGATGTGAAGGTGGAAGAGAGGAATGACAAACCACCTTTTGTTGATGTGGAAGCGGGGAGTGGAGAGCTCCTTTACGTTGATGTGAAGGAGAAAGAGAAGAACGACGAACTCCCTTTTGTTGATGTGAAGGTGGAAAAGACTGAAGAGCAGAAGGATCACTTTGAAGTCATTTCCACCAGCAAGTATCATAGATGACTACCTATTGTGTTTATATGGGAATTCTTTCAGCTACGATTGTGAGGAAGTTGAGAAGAAAAGGAAAAACAGTTTGGAAGGGGAGGGGATATGGGATTACAAGTAGGCTATAGTGTCAGAAAGCTTGAAAGGAGAAAAGTCAGTGAGTGTTTTAGAAAGAAACATGTCACTGTTATAATTGATATGAGATTGGAGTCACATGGGGCTTGATTTTCAAAGCCCGGAGAATGTTACAAGCCCCTGGTGTGCCAAGCATGTGTCACTTGCTGCTTGTGGATTCTCCCAGCCAGCGATCTGGATTTTCAATCCCGAGCACCAAATACCACAAGTTAGGCCAGCTTTTCCCTGGTCTAACTTGCACCATTTGGGGGGTACTCCTTTTATGGGGCTTGAGACAAATCTTTGGTGTAAGCTGCAGCAAAATGAGGAAACTGTCACGACTGTACCCATTGTACTAAAATCAGGCTCACTTGTGCCAAAGGAGCTTGGTGAAACTGAACTAAACAACACGTATAACACAGGTCTTAATGCAAGCCCTGCATCACCTTTTGAAAACTGAGACTTTGGTCTCAATTCCAGACGTGGGTGAGCAGGCAAGTTTCTGCATTACAAGCATTTGGTCATTCAGAGAAGCGGGACATGAGAAATGCAGAGGGAGGAATGGACTGATTCCAGATGTGGGTGAGCAGGCAAGTGTGTGTGTTATAAAGATTTGGTCATTCAGAGAGGAGGGACATGAGAAGTGCACAGAGGAGGGAATGGACTGATTCCAGGCTCATTTGAACAGGCAAGTGTCTGTGTTATAAACATTTGGTCATTGAGAGAGGAGGGACATGGGACGTGCACAGAGGAGGGAATGGACTGATTCAAGACATGGGTGAGCAGGCAAGTGTCTGCATTATAAACATTTGGTCATTGAGAGAGGAGGGACATGAGAAGTGCACAGAGGAGAGAATAGACTGATTCCAGGTGAGGGTTAACAGGCAAGTGTCTGCATTATAAACATTTGGTCATTCAGAGAGGAGGGACATGTGAAGTCCACAGAGGAGGGCATAGACTGATTCCAGGGGTGGGTGAGCAGAACAAGTGTCTGTATAATAAACATTTGGTCATTCAGAGAGGAGGGACATAAGAAGAGTACAAAGGAGGGAATGTATTGATGAGCCAGGCCATGGGGTGGGATGGGGCAGCTACAGTAGGGGAGACCAGGCAATGTCTCAGTTCCCCTGATCTGGTGGCTGCCACTAAGGTGAAACATCTTGGTGTCATTTTGGTTGAGGGTCTGCCAATGGAGGCTTAAATATCAGCAGTAGTCTGGAATGTCTTTTTCTAGTTGCAAAAAATCAGCCAGATTATGT
Source organism: Neoceratodus forsteri (assembly GCA_016271365.2). Classification (NCBI taxonomy): domain Eukaryota; kingdom Metazoa; phylum Chordata; order Ceratodontiformes; family Ceratodontidae; genus Neoceratodus; species Neoceratodus forsteri. The sequence continues at coordinate 21,513,493 of JADMNL010000038.1, read as the reverse complement.
ATCTTATCCCCACCTGGCAACCTGGTTATGTTGGATTATGCATTTGTGACCTCAAAACTCAACTATTGTAATACTCTTTACCTTGTGGTCAGTGGAAGTATGCTGCACTGCTTCAGAATGAAGAGGTCCAGTTACCACCACACCTTCTAAGACCATGCATTGTGTGATCTACACTGGCTGCCAGTCAAATGGTGTCTCTCTTTTAAATTGGGTCTTTTGACCCATAAGGCCCTACACAGATAGGGCTCTAGCTACCTGACTGAACTCCTGCATCCATAGGTGCCCTTTTGCCCACTTTGATCCACTGAAGAGGGCCTCATGGTAGTGTCAAGGTCAAGTCGGAAGATGTCAGGTGATTGGGCATTTGAAGTAGCAGGGCCTGTACTTTGGAACTTGCTGCTTCCTGCATAACTTTGTTTAGAGACCCCCAGTGAAGGCCTTTAAAAGGGGCCTAGAACTGTATTTATTTCAGCAGGCATTTGGGGTGGTTTGGTATCATCTACACTCCTTTTAACAAATGTATTTAATCTAGTTTTTTATTTGGTTTTGTTTCATTTATTTTATGTTACTTAGAATGCAGAATTATAGAAGTGACTAAAGTTAGCCCTGGTTTTATATACTGGCACGCTGAGCCTCCAGAAAAGGATGCCATGAATTAATGAATACTAATACTACTACCCAGAGCTGAAATCCAGGAGTTCAGAGCTCTGGAAACAAAGATGCGTAGGAGGTGCAAATATTTACTCCAATGCAGGCAAAGGCTCTTCTGCATGCAGTGTCCACTCTCTTATCCTGCATTGCAGTTCAGAGCAAAGATCCTTCTGTCAGTATAGTTGTTTGCTTAACAGAATTGTGTACAGCTTAATCTGCCAAGTGAGGTGTTTCCCAGTTCTGGGAATTCTCCAAAAATGGATAACATCTCACCTAGGGTCTGGGTAGGTGCTTTCTCTGGTTCTTGCCTGCCCATTTGTGTTTTAATAATCTAGTCACAGTGCACAATGTTGGAAAATACCTCAGTGCATCAGAAGATTCAGACAGTATCAGAATCACATCCAGAGCCTCCACGGTCTGTACCTCCTTTAGCTGTAATGTCCAACAAGCCTCCATTATGAGGTAGGATAGAGATTACAAATCAAACAGGGGAGGGAATGGAATCTTTCTCTTAGGCTCTGTCCACTCACCTTCCTCTTCCTCTTTTGAGGGGTCCACCTCCTCAACAGAAAGTACATTCAGGTCAGGATTTTCCTTGTGACCCTGATATCATCATCTTGACCCTCCTTATCATCAAGGTCATGGTTTGTCTGCAGAGCTGGGAGATCAGTCTTATCCTGCTCTGGTTCACCTGGTCATGCCTGTATGGACCCACCTGACCTGAGGGGCCGACCTTGGTTTTGTGTTGGGGGGATCCCCTACAGTACATCGATACTCAGAATCTCATTTAAGAGCAATAATAGGGATTTATGCAACTCAGCCCTGCCATTGTCAGTCAGTATACCAGGTGCACCTCCCCAGTTTGGGGGTTCAACTGAGGTGGGGGACAGAAATCAACATGTTAGATTGCATTACACTATTAGGGCAATGTGAGCCTAAGGTTGAGGTTCTCACCACCTCCTCCAGGTCTTGCAGTGTTTGAAAATCACACGTCTCAGATAAGCTGGCTTGAGGAGTAAAAAAATAATATATATTCAGAATTCCTGACAAAGGTATGCCAATCCAGGTATGGTCTATAAAAAGCCTTACCCAGTAAGAAGGATTGCTGTGTTGATCCACATTAACCCCTCCCCGAACAGAATAAATCGCTGAAAGTAAGGGGGAAGTGTTAATTCCCAGTGACGATGTTGGAGCTAACAGAAAAGAAACTTATGGGAAGTATGAAGGAATTTCTTCTTTGAATCCCACCCCAAGACTGCTCAGTTTATCAGTCTCCTGTATGGCACAGTGTTGAAAGTCTTGCTGAAGTTCAAACAGATAATGTCCACTGCCTTCCCCTAACCTATTTCCCTGGTCGCCTAGTCACCTAGTCAGAGAAGTCAATCAGATTCATCTGGCATGACCTCCCACACCCCCCTGATTCCATGTTGCCTTTGGTCTTGTAGCCCATTAGATTTAAGATACTCCTCTAACCTCTCCTTTAACAGGGTTTCCATTACCTTCCACACAAACCAATGTGAGACTGACAGGACTACAGTTGTTTGCCTCCATCCTGCTGCTGCTCTTATGGAGCGGGACCACATCAGCTCTCCTCTAGTCCTCTGGAACCAAGCCTTTTTCCAGTGACCTGTTGAAAAAGGTCATCAGAGGTACAAAGAAACATAGAATTTGACGGCAGATAAAGACCGCTTGGCCCACCTAGTCTGTCCATTTTCCTACCTAACAGATAAGCTGCAGATCCTAATTAACCAACAGCTTACTTCCTCCTATCCCCCACTAGGACTGCCTTATGTCTGTCCCATGCATTCTTGAATTCCCCCACTGTACTTGACTCCACGACCTCCTCAGGGAGGCTGTTCCATGCATCCACAACCTTCTCCATGACAACATACCTCTGAGCCATCCCCCCTCTATCTTAAAATTGTGCCCCCTTGTTCTTGCACATCTTTTTGTGAAAGATGCTACCCTCTTGGACTTTTGATTCCCTTGAGGCACTTGAAAGTTTCTATTATGACCCCTCTCTTCCTTCTTTCCTCAAGGGTATACATATTAAGCTCCTTTAGTCTTTCTTCGTATGTCTTCTGGTGCAGACCCTGCACCATTTTGGTTGCCCTCCTCTGAACAGCCTCCACTCTGTCTATGTCTTTGCGGAGATGGGGTCTCCAGAACTGCACACAGTACTCCAGATGGGGTCTGACCAGCTGTCTGTACAGAGGGATAACAACTTCCTGTATCCTACTATTGATGCCTCTCCCTGTGCATCCCAGTATCCCCCAGCCTTCCTTACTGCCTTCTCACATTGCTTGCCCATCTTTAGGTCATCTGATATAATAACCCCCAGGTCCCTTTCCAATTTTACTGTTGTCAGTATCTCACCCCCCAATGTGTACTCTTCCCCGAGTTTTTGTTTCCCAGGTGCATTACCTTGCACTTCTTTGCATTGAATCTAAGCTGCCATACATTTGACCATTTCTCCAACCTTGCCAAGTCCCTTCTCATCCTTTCCACTCCTTGTGCATCAATCCTGTTGCAGATCTTTGTGTTGTCTGCAAAGAGGCATACTTTTCCTTCCAGTTCCTCTGCAATGTCACTTAAAAAGACATTAAAAAGGACCGGTCCCAGTACTGAACCCAGCGGTACCTTGCTAGTAACCCTCCTTTCTTCACTGTGGACTCCATTTACTACTACCCTTTGTGTCCTGTTGTCTAGCCAATTTTTTTTCCAGGCTACCACCTTGGGACCCACTCCAAGGCTGGCTAACTTGTGTATTAATCTTTTGTGTGGGACTGCATCAAATGCCTTGCTAAAATCTAGGTAGGCTATGTCCACAGCCCCTCCCTGGTGTACTACTTTGGTCACCCAGTCAAAGAAATCTATTAGATTCATCTGACATGACCTTCCCATCGTGAATCCATGCTGCCTTGGTTCCTGTGCCCCACTGGCCTCTAGGTACTCAACAGTTCTTTCCTTCGGAAGTGATTCCATCATTTTCCCTACCACTGAGGTCAAACTGTCTGTAGTTTCCTGCATCTGTCCTGCTCCCACTTTTGTGAAGAGGAATCACATCCACCCTCCTCCAGTCCTCAGGTACCACACCATCCTCCCATGATTTGTTAAAGAGAGTAGTCAGCAGTGTCACTAGTTCTACCCTTAGTTCTTTTAGAATTCTTGGGTGAATCCCATCAGGCCCCACTGCTTTGTCCACCTTCAATTTTATTAGTTCTTTCAGAACCCTTTCTTCCGTAAATGGACTGGTATCGACACCCATCTTCAGAGTGTTTCTCTTGTTTGGTTTAGGTACCTCCCCCTCCTCTTCCTTTGTAATTACTGAGCAGAAATGTTCGTTCAGTATCCCTGCTTTTTCACAGTCACCCTCTGCCCACATTCCTTCCCCTTTATTAAGCCTCAGTATCCCTCCTTTGGTCTTTCTTCACTCCCTAATGTACCTAGAAAAGGTCTTATCCCCCTTCTTAACAGAGTTGGCTATCCTTTCCTCGGTTTTGGCCTTTGCTATTCTGACTGCCTTCCCTGCCTCTTTCTGCTTTAACTGATAAAGTTCTCTGTCCTGATCCTTCTGTGTTTCATTATATTTCCTGAATGCTATCCTTTTCTCCTTAACCTTCCATGCCACCTCTTTTGAGAACCATAGTGTTTTTTTCCTTCATTGTGTTTTGTTGATTTCCTTTACACAAAGGCTTGTTGCCCCTGTGATGGATGTTTTGATTACTCCCCATTGCTCCTCCACCCCTCCTCCTTGCCTGTTTGCTAGTGCTTTTCTGGGGCACTCCCTCACTTTCCCAAAGTCAGCCCTCCTAAAGTCCAGTACTTTTGCTTTTGTGTGGCTTGATTGTATGACTGTGTTTATCATGAACCACACTGTTTGGTGGTCACTTGTTCCTAGATGGCTACCCACTTCTGAATCTGAGATTCTTTCTCCATCCCCATTTGAGAGTACCAGGTCTAAGATTGCTCCCTTCCGAGTGGGTTCCAATACTAGCTGTCTGAGGCATGCCCCTTGTAGTGCATCAAGAATGACCCTGCTCTTGGATGTGCCAGCAGCAAAGGTGCTCCAGTTAACATCTGGCATATTCAGGTCCCCCATAAACAATATCTCCCCTTTTTCTGCCATTCTAAGGATGCCGTCTATCATTTCCTTGTCCATTCCCTCCCCTCTGAGATGCAGGTCTGTATACAACCCCCATGCGGACTGTGGTGCCATTTCCTGTCTCCATGGTGACCCAGAGTGCTTCATCTGCTCCCTGTTTACTCTTTAGTTCTGTTGTTTCGATTCCTTCCTTTATATAGAGAGCTACTGCTCCTCCTCTTTTACCCTCCCTGTCCCTCCTGTAGATTGTGTATCCTGGTATGTTGACATCCCAGTCATGGTTCTCTGTGTACCATGTTTCTGTGACTGCTATGATGTCCAGATGTTCCTCTTCCATCAAGGCCACTAGTTCGGGGAGCTTGTTACACAGACTATGGGGTATTGGTACTCATCACCCTCCACTTTTTGATGGCCTTACCCTTTTAGCCCCATCCCTGTCCTTACTGCCTTTGTCTTTTTTTACATTTACTTCTGTCCTGCTCCCTAATGACTTCTCTATCTTGGTATTTACCTCACTAATTACCATGTGTTGTGGGGGGAGGCTGGGATTTCCCTGCTCCTTTTCAGTGCCTTCCCCCTTGGCTAGTTTAAATGCTTGCCAATGAAGCATTTAAACCTCTCACCTAGGATCCTGGTCCCCCCCGGACAGATGCAGACCATCGCACCAGTATAGGTCTGCATCCCTCCAGGTGGCTCCCCAGTGAAGCCAAAACCCTGAGCTCCACACCAGTTTTTCAACCATTCATTGAATTCCCTGGTGAGGAATGCCCTAGTATCACCCTTGCAATAGACAGGCAGCACCTCCAAGAAGGTTACCGTATGCGCCACTTGTCTAAGGCCCCTCCCCAACTCTATAAACTCCTCTTGCATTGCTCTGATCCCATTTCTAGCCTGGTCATTTGTCCCTAGGTGGACAATGACATCCAGCTCCCTCCCTCATGCAGCTGCTCCCACCATCCTGAGGATTCGCTTCCTGTCCCTCCAAGCCGTGGCACCAGGCAGGCACCTTACCTCCCTCTCCCCTTCCTCCCCCACTTCTACCCCCCTAATGATTTAGTCCCCCACCAGGAGTTTTTTCCTTCACCTGTGGGGTCCCATGCCACCCTCCTGTGGGTCTCCTTTGTGAAGGTTCCCAACATCCTCCTTGGTCTCCACTGCAGATGCCTCCATAGAGGAACCACTATCCACCAGAAGAGTGTATGAATTGTGGAGAGATACAGCTGGAGGTATGCAGCTCTGTTCCACCACCCTTTCCCTCCCTGAGCCCACCCTGGTCCAGCCTCTCCTCTTTCTTGGCAACCTCTGAGGTAGTGACATTGGCCCTGGTGGTCCCTGGGTGGGGGAGGAGGTTTCACAAATCCTAGCCAGGTCAGCCTGGAGATGGGCAACCTCCTCCCTTAGACCAGAGAGGTGTCTGCAAATAGGGCAGCATTGCAGCCTCCAGAATGTCTCCTGGAACACTGCCGCCCCACAGCCATTGCACTGCACCACTCCTGTTATGTCTTATTTTGTGTCCCCTCTCCTGTTTCTCTGTATGCTTACTCTATCCTCTCGTTACAACTCTCACCCTTCCTGTTCTGGGACAGAAATTTCCTGAATTCTTCAGTAGCCTCCTTCTTCCTTGCTCAGTATCAGACCACCAGCAGCTGGGGGAAGGGGGGAGAGCGAGCTACTTTTTTCTATTAGGGTTGACAAAACTAATGTTTCTCTATGATCCTTCCCTTCCTACTGCCAAACAGGAAGTTCCTGTTGTCAGTCAAATCCAGTGTCTATAAAAGTAGAACTGGCTTAGGGTGGGTGGGATGGAGGGCAATTAGTAAGAAAAAAGGCTAACAACAGGAAGTTGTAATTGGAGTCACCTGCTTTTATATGGTCTAAGCCACACCTCCAATTAAGCTCTCTCTCTCCTCCTACTGATTTAGCAAAGTAAGTTGATACAGTACCCTTCACACACTGACTTTTTCTTTTTTTAACCCTAAATAAGACCCCTTCTATTTCTAATAAAGTATATGTCTGCTTAATCTCAACAGATACTGATTTCTGCTGAGATAGAAATTACCTACTCGAGTTCCTTTATTGTCCTTGAGTGTATCCCTTCCAGTCCCAAGCCTTGTACATGTTCACATCTGCAAGTCCCTCCAGGATTCTTTCCACTGAAAATGGACTGGTGTATACTTCACCCCCCATTTTTCCTGCTGCTCCCTGGTTACATGTTCCCCTTCTACTGTGAAAATTTAGCTGAAGTATGTACCTGTTCTGGATGCCTACTTTGTCATGATCCTGTGCAGTCTCCCTCAGTCATTCTCCTTATTCTTACCATCCATCTTGTTTTCCTCTTCTCACTTTTGAATCTGAAGAAAGTCTCATATCCTTTAGTTACCCCATTGAATAGCATTTTGTTTGCCTGTACCTTTGCTTGCCTCACTGCCTTACCTGCTCTTTCCTATTTTACTTTGTACCCCTCTGTGTTTTCTACCCTCTGCATTTCTTTTTACCTACTGAATACCACCCTTTTTCCTTCACCACTGTGGTCATTTCTTTAGACTACCATGATGGCCTTTTCTTTTTGCTTTTGCTTACCTGCTTCATGCAGAGGCTGTTTGCCTTAATTATCCCTTCCCCAATTTTTTACCACTGTACCTCTACCCTCCTCTCACAGTCCTTCCCCCCCAGGCAGCCTCTGAGGCAGGCCTCCATTCATTTCTTTTAAAATCCACCATCCTAAAGCCCAGGACCCGTGTGTTTGGGTGGTTTGCTTTGGCACCTGCTTTAATGTTGAACCACACTAAATGGTGATCACTGGTCCCTAGATGACTGCCCACTACGATGTCTGTATTATTTGCCTGTTAGTAAGCACAAGGTTCAGCACTGCCCTATCTCAGCTGGGTACACTGGATAGCTGCCTGAGAAATGCCCCCTGATGTGAGTCAAGTATGGTCCAACTCCTTGCTGAGGCTGCAGTTGGAAGTCTCCAATACACATCTGGAAGTCTGAAGTTACCAACTAGTAGTACCATTCCCTTATCTGCCATCCTTATGACAGCTTCCACTAGTGCCTTATCCAAGTTGTCTACCTGTGTTGGAGGTATCTATACTACCCCTGTATGGTTAGTGGCCCAAGCTCCTGTCTCTAGAATGACCCACAGCACCTTCAACCCTTCCTTCTACACCAGATTCCCCTGTGTTTTGCATAGCCTTGATTCCCCTCTACCATATAGACCAACTCTTTCTGCCCTTCCTGTTTCTCCTGAACAGAGAGTAGCCTAGGATGACCATATCCCAGTCATGACTGCCACTGCACCATGACTCAATTACAGCCACCAAGTCCAGGCCAACCTCCCCCAGAATGGCTTTGAGGTACAGATTCCTTGCATTGTCTGCACATGGTATTCCATACCTTACTGTCTCCCTGCCTGCAGCCCAACTTTCCTACTGCATGTGCTGCTCTCAGTCTCTTCCAGTGACCCCTTTTCCCATGTTAACCTCCCTGCTTCTTGTCTTTTTATGTTTGCTTGCATGCATGTGCAAGAAACATATTGGGGAAGCTTGCTGCAGTAGCAAGTTGTGAAGACACGGCAGTGTTGTTGCCAATGCTAGCAGCCCATTGGTCTGTGTAGCACCAATAGAAAATCATGCTGTCCATGACAGCAGTAATGTAGCTTGCCACCAACTTGAAACAAACTGGCCACTGCAATCAGGGAGCACCCCATGATCAGCAATCTCCTGTTTTTGCGTTGAAGACCATGACTACAGCAGCCAATTACAGCTGTATTCTCTTGTGTCCACTTTCAATAAACATGGTGATGACTTCTCTGTGGGCCTCTCACAGTCCACACGGAAGCCAGTGGATGGCTGCCGACTGTCACAGTCCCTGTGAAAGGTGACGGGAGTGCCCAATCCCCCTGTCGGCATGCCCCCACTCCAGTTCATTTGCTGATAGGGTAGCCAAAGCCCCTTTGGCATGATATGCCCCCCATTTGTTGTGTACAGAGTGGATGCCCAATCCCCCTCGGCTCATGCACTCCCCCCCAAACACACTGTATGGCTGACGGGAGTGCCCAATCCCCATCAGCTTCAGCCCTCCCAACAAACACCTAGGTAACACGCTGGCAGCCCACCCCAGCATGCCCATGTGCTGCTCCCAGCACACTGTATGGCCGACAGGGGTGCCCAGTCCTTGTCAGTGCCACTCCCCCAACAAACATCCAGGTAGCATGCTGGGAGCCCACCCCAGTGTGCCAAAAGTGTCCTGCATTGTCTTTTTTTTTAAACCCTGTAAAGAAAGAAAATGGTTCTTCGCTGTTTCTCGTGCACCTCCCCAACCCATACCCACCCTCTGTGCAACCCCTTCCCACACATCCCCTCACCCCATACTTACCTCTCACGCCTGGCGCAACGATCTTTAGTGGACCGGGAACACGTCTGTACTCTTCTAAGCTGACTGTAAACTGAAGAAATGCCAGTAACCTGTGTAATGGCATAAATGTTTTTTTTTCAACTTAAGTGGATATCTCACCCATTTATTTGACTTTTTGCACCAAATTTTCAGCATGGGGTTCTTGGGCATCCTCATCATGAATTCAGTCACTGTCATGGTGTTATTCAGTCCCGAAAGGTGATTTCACGGTCACTGCGTGGAATCACCTTTTGGGACCAGTTAGTGAAACAACAGTGTCACTGTTCATGAGATGAGCTCTCAAAAAGCCTGTGTTGCAAATCTGGTGAAAAAATTCCAAAAAATTACCGTGTTAGAGTGTGCGTTGAGCAGACTCGTAACTTCATGAATTTTTAATATTTTCACTCCAGATTTTCAAAATTGGTGTATTTTCACACCTCCTTATGAACAGTGCAGCAGTCATTTTTCACATCCTGGCCAAAATGTGTTTTCGCACTTCCAGCACAGAATAGCACAGTTGCTGTGGGAAATCAGTGTTCAGGACAGATTAACAAAATCACAGTGACACTGTTCATGAACAGAGGTCCTGAAATGCCTATGTTGAAAATTTGGTGACAAAAGTCCATAAAATGACTATGTTATGAGTGTGCATTGCGAAGTTTCAATGCACACTCGTAACTTTATTGCCACTCAGACTTTTCATCATTGCCCTTTTTGCACACCTCCTTATGAACAGTATAGCTGTAATTTTTCTCATCTTGCCCGAAATGTGTGTTTCCACATCTGGTGCACAATGGTGCGGTTGCTTTGGGAAATCAATGTTTGGGGCAGATTAAGAAAATCACATGACAGTGTTCATGAGCAGAGGTCACAAAATGCCTATGTTGAAAATTTGTTGAAATAATTTCACTAAATGACTGTGTTATGAGCATGCATTGCACAGTTTCCACATCCGCTCAGAAGTTTGAGCATTTTTAATATTTTCACTCCAGATTTTCAACATTGCTATTTCTTCACACCTCCCTACGAATGGCACAGCTGTCATTCTTCACATCCTGCCCAATCTGTGTTTCACACATCTGGTGCAGAATGGCATGGTTGCTATGGGAAATCAAAGTTTGGGACACATTAACAAAATCACAGTGCCACTGTTCATGAGAAGAGGTCCCAAATGCTTTCATGAGGTGGGGGGGTCACAAAAAGGCCATGTTGAAAATTTGTAGTGCAAACACCAACAGTCACCCGGGGCGTTAGGGTTTCTAACCATAACATCCCGCCCTATACAGACTGACAGGCATCAGGGGTGTGCCTTGTGATTGCCGTCTACAATGCTCATGCCATTCCACCCCCACCTTGAAGCCAGTGACAGGCATCAAGGCGTGCCTTGGACTCTTCAGACTCAGGCTTCACCCCATTCTCCTTACTGCATCCATTTCAGTGTATGTCCTTATGGAATGGGGTGACTGTGAAGCCAAACACCCCAAGGCACACCTCAACAATTGTCACTGTCTACAGGATAGGGTGAGGTGAAGTGCTGTGACCTTTATGGGTGATGACCCAAAGGCATACCCCTATGACTGTCCACCCCTGCAGGGTGGAGATGGAGGTGGAATTGGTTTGAGTTCATTACTTCACTACCATTCCTATTCTGCATCTGTCTAACTCCTGCAAGTCCAATGCTAATACCAGCAAGCAAACATTCAGCTTTGACAAATGTTTGTTTATTTTACTTTTCTCTTTTTGCATCCTTGGCTTAAACCATACTTGCCCTCTGTGCTGTCTGCACCCTTTCCTTTTTGTGCCCCTGCCTAGGGGAGCACCTTCTCCTTGGGCCCTGCCTCCCTGTTTCTCCATCATGTATCAGATAGCCAATTCCTGCCTCTCTTGCAAACACAGTCACCCCCCCCAGCTAGTTTAAATGATTGTCCAAGTAACATTTGCACCTCCCACCATGGACTGAAGTCCTGTCCTGAAGGGAGGGGGATAACCAGCAGCGTGGTTTCAGGGGAGGGGTCATGTCAGACTGTTCTCACAGAGTTCTTTGACTGGGTTAGTAGGGGAGGTTGATCACAGGAGAGCAGTGGATGTGGCCTATCTAACCTTCAGTAAGGCCTTCAGCACTGTGCTGTACAGGAGGCTAGTTAAGGAACTAAGCAGCCCAGAGGTGATGGACAGAGTGATAAGCTGGATATCAAACTGGTTGAAGGATTAGAGACAAAGGGTACTGGAAAATTGTAGACACTCAGGGAACAGATGAGTTACTAGTTAGGTGCCAGAGGGATAGGCGTTGGAAGTAGTCTTCTTCAATTGTTTTTATAAATAACATTGTGGAGAAGCTGGGGGGTGGGAGGTGTGTCTCTTTATGAATGATACAAAAATCTGCAACAGGATGGACACTTACAAAGGGGTGGAGAGAATGCAAAGGGAGCCAAGGAAACTAAAGGAGTGGCCTGTGGAGTGGCAGCTGAGCTTCAATGCCAAAGCCAGCAAGGTAATGCATCTAGATGGTGAAACCCAGGAGTTGTATATAAGATGGGGGGAGAAGAACCACAGTCACCAAGCAAGAAAGAGATCTCAGGGTCATCATTTCTAATGATCACAAGGAGGCTGGTCAGTGTGGCAAAACAGTGGGAAAGGCTAGTAGGGTGCTGGGTTGCATTGGAAGGGGACATCTAATAGGAGAAGGTAGGTAGGGCTGTCATTGTATGGCTCAATAATAAAGCCCCACCTGGAGTGGTGTGCTTCTAGAGGACACATATCTGCAAGGACATTAACAGGATGAAGGTGATACAGAGAGGGCAGCAAACAAAAGGTGTGAGAGTTGCATGAGAACCCATATGTGGAAAGGCTGCAGGAAAACAATATGTAGAGGAGAGGTGAGTGAGAAGGAACATGATGGAAACCTACAAGCATAGGCGGTGGAGCTGGGGGGGTCAGGCAACCCCTCACTTTTGTAGCTGAAGGGCCATACATTGAATTGAAAAGTGCCCTGGGCTAAGGTGTTCTTTGCAATTCTGAACCCCCCCCCATTTTTTGGTACAGTCCTCCACCACTGCCTACAAGTACCTCACATGTGTGAACAAGGTGCTGGTGGAGGGTCTGTTTTCAGAGAATAAAAGGCTCCAGAACATGGGGGAATGCAGTGAAGCTATGGAGGGCGTTTTGGAAAGATGTGAGAAAATAGCTCCTTCAAAGAAAGGGTGATGGATGACTGTAACTGCTTACCAGAAGAGATAGTGGGGGCAGACTCTGGGGAGCTTCAAGCATGCATGGGATTGGCACGGGGCATATCAGATAAAGGAATGGGGTGAGGGTAGGACACCAGTGACTACATATAGTCAATGGTCTCAGAACAAAAATGAAAAATGGAGACTAGATGGGCCTACCTGTCCTTTTCTGCTGACAATGTCAATGTTTCTATGATGCAGACCTTCACCCTTGTAGAATTCCAAAACCACCTCTACTGGCCCCCATTCTCCAATGTAGTTGAAGCCCTCTTCCCTGCACCATTCCCTTAACCAGTTGTTGAAAGTTGTGGTGCTGAGTGCCCTATTCTCCTTACAGCCATACATGGGTAACACCTTGATCAGTGCCATTGTACACACTACCTGACCAAAACCCCTACCCTGCTGCAGAAAATTACTCTGCACTTCCCCTGCCTCAGTTCTTGCCATGTCATTTGTCTGCAGGTGGACGATGACAGCTAGCTGCCTCCTGTGACCTGTTGGCTGAGGAATCCACTGGATCATCTCACTAGTCTGCCAAGCTGCAGTGCCAGGAGGCACTTTACCTCTCTTTACTCTCCAGCTCTCCCTCGGGAGTCTGTCTCACTAACATTAGGGTGCCCTTCCAGCAGCTGCTTCCTCCCACTTTGTGTCTTCCTCTTCTGAGGACCCCCACATCATCCTAATGCCCTCCTCTTTGGTGTCTTGGGGGACCCTCCATCGGCTGCAACTAGTGCAGAATGCAACCACTAGGCTGTTGACTGGACAGCCTAAGTATAGTGATATCACCCTGGTTTTGCATTAACTGCACTGGCTGATGGTCAGGTGAAGGATTCTCTTCAAGGTGGGCTTGCTCACCTCTAAGGCCCTACGCAGTCATGGCCCTGGCTCTTTATTGGACCTTCTTACATCTGCCGCATCAGTCCCTCCCTCCCTTCGCTCCTCCTCTAGGGGCCTCCTGGCACTTTTCAGGATGGTTAAAAACTGCTAGTGACAGAGCATTTAGTGTCACCAGCTCTATACTGTGGAATTTGCTTCCTTCAGCTGTCAAGGAGGCCTCTTCAGTAGAGGTATGTAATGCCCACCTCAAGACCCACCTGCTCGGTCAGGCCTTCCCAGACTTACTCCTCTGGGCATTAATGTTAGCCTTTATTAGCTGCTGTTCAGGCTTTTGCTGTATTATAACTATTATCTATTTATTTATTTATTTGTACATCAGTTTACAACCTTTGAGCCAGAGGCTCATTTCCAAAGGTACCTCATCACATTGAGCACAGACAGAAACAAATTTAGGTTACAGCATATAAGACACAGACTTAGAGTTGCACAGAATGGTTTCATACATTTATACAATTTAGTAGACATTTCAAGGATACAGTTGAGCACATGCTGGTAGTAACAGAGGAAATAAGCTATGGGGGAGAAGTTGGGGGTGGGGTGCGTTGGAGTGCTGCCCAGGAGGCATTGTCAAGTGTGGAGAGATCAAGGTCTCATTTAGAAACAGGAGCAGCTGCGAGTGTTAAACAGTTGGCTCCGAAGGGCAGTTTTGAAGTTGGAGATTGTGGAGGCACTGGAGATGGGAGCAGGGAGAGAGTTAAACCAGGATGGAGCTTGGTAGCAAAAACACCTCAGACCATAGGTGGTCCTGGATCTGGGGACCAGTAGAGTGGTCTTGTCGGAGGTTCAGGTTGCGATAGTGGGTTGGATGTGGCGGATGGAGGCTGTCACTCCGGGAGGGGATAGCCCGAGTAGTTTTTTTTGTGAGGAGGCAGGTTTGAAAACTTAGCCGTTCATCTAGGTTTAGCAGTTTTGCCTCATCATAGGGTTGACAAGTATGTGTGAGCCTGGGGCACCAGTAATCAGCCTGCAGGCCTTATTTAGGGTGAGCTGAATTTTATTGAGGGCGGTAGTGTTAGCAGCACCATAGACTGGCAAGCCAAAGTCAACAAGGGACAGTACAGAAGATGTAACTGCAAGTTGGAGGACGTCGGGGGGAGGCAGTTTTTATGGTGATAGAGGATGCCAAGCCGTGTATTAGTGGTGGATGCAAGGGCATCAATGTGGGTGTGGTAGGTGAGGGCTGAGTCAAAAGAAACCCCAAGGTATTCGTAGGAGCAGACTTGTTCAAGCGGTTGTTTGGTACTAGGGAGGATATGGAGTGGGAAGTTGCAGGCTTTGTTTTTGGGGTGGGCAAAAAGCATAGTTTTGGTTTTTTTTTAGATTAATGATGAGTCTGTGCTCTTTAAACCAGGCTTCAGCATCGTTGTAGGATTGTTGTAGAGTATCCTGGAAGGAGATGGGATTGCGGTGGGAGGCAAAAATGACAGCATCATCTGCATACATAAGAATTTTGCCAGAACATGCACTGGGCAGGGTGTTTAGATAGAGTGAAAAGAGTAGGGGGATCAGGATGGAGCCCTGGGGTACCCCTGAGCAGATGGGATGAGTTTTGGAGAGTGTTCCATTGATTTTTACACATTGGGAGCGGGTGGATAGGTAGCTTGTGCACCAGGCGAGAGGGCCAGCAGAGAAACTCGTGTGGCATAGGGCATCCAGCAGAAGATGGTGGGAGACAGTGTTGAAGGCCTTTGAGAGGTCAACGTACACTGCACCAGCTAGGAAGCTGACATCCAGGGAGGAGTGTAGGAAATTGGAGAACTCAGCTAGTGCAGTGCCGGTACTGTGACCAGCATAGAAGCCATGATGCTCTGGGCATAAGATGTTATACTGAGTAAGATATTCAGTGATTTGAATAGCCACCATTTTTTCCAGTGCTTTGGAGAGGGGGGAGGATGGAGATTGGTCTGTGACTATGGCTGTTTTCCATGCAGTGGGGAAGTGCCCCAGACAGAGGTATCAGTTGAGTAGGCTGGTGAGCGGAGCAAGGACTTCATCCAGCACCAGCCGAAAAATACTGGGGTCCAGGGAATCACTACCAGGACTATTGCTTTTTAATGCTTTAATTAGGAGCAGTCTGGCTTCCTAGCCAGATACCCTACGTAGGTGGAAGCTGGGGCATTGGAGGTCAGGGGGAGGTAGGGTGGGGGGAGGGTCAAAGAAATTACTGGGGAGGACAGAGCTAAGGTCAGTAAAGGAGGTGTTAAGGTAGTTAGCTATGCAGGCAGGGTCAGTGGAGGTAGAGCCATCAGTAGTGAGCTAGGATGGGGAAGCGTGATTTCCCATTTAGTTGTTTAACATTGTCCCAGAAAGTCCGGGCACACCCCCAGGAGGAGGTGAGGGTGGCCTGGTAGTGGTCTGCCTTGGCTTTATGGATTGCCCAAGTGCGCCTGTTCCATGCAGCATTGTAGGCCTGTCTATCAGCCATCCAGCCAGTTTCAGTGGCAAGGTGCCAGAGGGTATCCCTATTTCTGAGCATTTGTAGTAGGGCAGGGGTAACCCAGGGTGCATTACATTTTTTGGATCGCATTCCTGTGAGAGGTGCAAAGAGGTCACAGGCCTTGTTGAAAGTTTGGGAGAAAATGGCAAGGGCAGTGTCTATGTTGGGTGCATGATGAATGGGGGACCAATTAATCTGGGTGAGAAATTGTTTGAGTTTTAACAGCCCACTAGGTTGGAGGTGCCTGTGGAGTGTGGTCAGGGCTGTGGGTTTGGGAGTGGGGGACGCTCATAGGAATAGGATACGGAAGTGGTCATTTAGTGAGTCTGGGAGGACCTGGATGTTATGAATTTTTTTGGGGGGCAGTCGGTGATAATGACATCCAGGAGGGTACTGGTTCCTCTCTTTGGGTTTACTCTAGTGGGCTTGGAAATGAGTTGTGTCAGGTCTAGGGCAGCGAAAGCGTCTCGGCTAGTGGAGGAGGTGCTGAGCCAGTTCATGTTTAGGTCCCCCACTAGGATTTGTTCCACCTTGTGGTGGAGGGTGGCAAGATATTCTGTTAATTATATCAGCACCGAGTTCTGGTTCTTTGGGTGAACATAGGCAGCGGTGGGATATAGAGGGCCCCTGGAGGGGTCAGGAGCAAGTTTGAGTGTAAGGGTCTGGGACCAATTTACAAGAGCAGAGGCAGGGAGCACTTGTCCGTTGATTGTGTCCCTGGTATAGATTGCCCAGCCGCCCCCATGTTTGCCTACTCAATCCTCCCGGTATAAGGTATAGCCTGGGAGGGAGACAAAGGAGTCAGAAGTGGATTTGGACAGCTATGTTTCAACCAGGGCTATGATGTCTGGTTGATGTAGCAAGGCCCAGCACTGGAGGGCATAACATTTTTTCATTAGGCTGCATATGTTCATGGAGGCTATGCAGAGACTAGTGTACCCAGCTGGTGGGCTGGAGGGGGCTGGGCCTGGGTTTGGATGTATATTACCTGATAGGAGTAGTAGGAAGACCAAGGCTCTAACCAGGGGGTGGTAGCGTGTCATCTTCCAGGGTGGGTGTGCAGGGATGGGGAGGAGGCCATAGGGGAACAAGGAATGGGCAGGGTTTGAAGGGTTGGGAGGGCAAGGATGAGTAGCGACCATGGGGAGGCAGGGTAGGCAGTGGAGGGGCTTCTGGGGGTGGGTACCGCGGGCCAGGGTACATGGTCAGTGTAGGGTGGGATCGGCCTACATCAGGGAGAGTTGTGGGTGCTGGTACAAGTGGGCCAGGGTACATGGTCAGTGTAGGGTGGGATCAGCCTATGTCAGGGAGAGTTGTGGGTGCTGGTACAAGTGGGCCAGGTTACATGGTCAGTGTAGGGTGGGATCGGCCTACGTCAGGGAGAGTTGTGGGTGCTGGTACAAGTGGGCCAGGGTACATGGTCAGTGTAGGGTGGGATCGGAGTAAGTCAGGGAGAGTTGTGGGTGCTGGTACTAGTGGGCCAGGGGAGATGTCTGGCTGATGGGATGTGGGTACTAGAATGTAAATGAGGGGGAGGCATTTGAGGAGGAAGTGTACAGACATAGTGCCTAAGGTCGCAGCAAGGCGGAGAGGTTCAGGTATCTTGGCTGCCCCTCAGAAAGCGTAGATACCACTTTGGAGTAGTGGTAGTGTCACGGACTCTGGTGGACAGAGTACAAGGTTCAAGGCCCAGGCAGGGCACTTGAGATAGGACCTGGGTAAGGGCAGGGATCCGGGTTATGGGGGACTTAAAACGCGCATCAACGGGCTAACCCCCCTTGCAAGGGTGCTGCTACTGGAGGTAGTGTATTGGCTCTTGGGCACCTGTGTAGGTCTCCCCTCCAAGAGGGAGCTCTGTGTGTGGGCTGGGGAGCGTTCCGGCATATGGTGGGGCCAAGGACTGTAGGAGGCCTATATTGTGAGAGGAGACAAAGGGGTCCGATTAGTATGCAGCGGGAGACCGGAATCACTTCACTGCTCATGCATGGGTGATTTTCCCGATTCTAGCAGTCACAGATGGGGAAAGATGATGGTCTCTTACGATGCAGGTAAGCAGATATTCAGCTAAATAACAACTGTACACTACAGAATCACAGTGGTTCCCCAAGTAGTTAGATCTGCGATCGCTAGAGAATGTGCCCCCCAATCTCACAGAACCCTTAGGTTTAACATGGTAACTATTAAAAAAAAAAAACCACAAAGCATTCAAGAGGCAGTTGCAATGCTGAAAATCTCAGCCGATGACTGCCAGTAGTAAGTCCAAGACAAATGAACAACCCCCCTTGCAAGGGTGCTGCTACTGGAGGTAGTGTATTACCTCTTGGGCACCCGTGTAGCTTTCCCCTCCAGGAGAGAGCTCTGTGTGTGGGCTGGGGAGTGTTCTGGCATCTGGTGGGGCCGAGGACTGTAGGAGGCCTCTTGGGCACCCGTGTAGCTTTCCGCTCCAGGAGGGAGCTCTGTGTGTGGGCTGGGGAGCTTTAGCCTGCTGCTTTATATTTATCCTTGTTTTACTTTTTGCCTTATCTTTGCTATTATTCTGTGTGTTTTGTATTTGCACAGCACCCAGAGCCCCCTCGAATGGGTTCCTAAAAAATAAAATTTGCATTGCCTCCCTAGCCATTAGCTTGTGTGCCTCCTCCCAGCTGTCCTGTCTCACCACTATGGTGAAGGAATTTTGTGTTGGCACAGGTTGATGAGTGTGTACTCTAATCATCACCACAACCCTTTCAGGGACTATTAATATAGAATAAGTGTATACAGTACTGTGATTTATCCTACCTGTTCTTGTGTCTCCCCAGCAGAGCCTCTTGCGGGCTGTGACCAATCTGCAGACACTTGCTGTTACCTTATATTCAATGTTCATTGAAAAAAAATGGTATTAATGCACCAGTTAGGGTTCAGTGTAAAGTGACAAAAGTAGGGAAACGTGTTCAACCCTAACTCCCCAACCCCACCATAACGCTACAAAAGAAAGACAACTTCTTACAGTCCTGAATCTTGGTGAATCAGGGGTAATCTCTTGTGTGGAGCTCTCAGCCCTTACCCTCACCCCATTGCATGATCAAACAGCATCAGATGTAATTTGTTTTCTTCAGGCAGGGCCAACAGTCTGTTGGCAGCATGTGGGTAAACACAGTTCTGTACATGTGTTTATTACTGGTAAAAGGAAATATCTCCACATTAAGAATGCCATCTGCACCTATCCTTCTTTATAGTTGCCTTATATTACTTTGTTATACTCTACCCAAAATTTCAGTTTGCAACTCGGACAAAGGCCAGTTTCCCTCCTCTCTCATCTACCAAGATATAGCCTCCCACATTAGACCATGGCATCCTACGTCAGGGACGTCTCCTCTATGGTCATGCCCCTCCTCCCATCAGGCCATAACTATAGAACATGTGCAATTCCCAAGGATCTTGTCGGCTCTGTCAGTTCTCTATGTTTTATCCCTAGCAAATAGCAATCCTGCCCTTAACACAGCCACCACTAAACCAATGTACACTAGAAGGAGTAACAAAAGAATATTTAACAGGCTAAGACACCACCTTAAAAAAACTACTACTGCTTCTCCTACTCTGTTCAGGAAATGTTGAATTAAACCCAGGTCCACCTATTTCTCTGGACGCCCCTGTGGACCTCCCTCCAGTGTTCCCTATTCATTGTTTTAGGGCGGTGGGCCACCACCCTATATTTTTTTACCACCGCTCTATATTTTTTACCACCACCCTATATTTTTTTGCCACCACGCTATATTTGTATCCATTTTTTTTATAAAATCCTCCAAAATTGTCTTTTATTGACATCCTTTATTGCAATACTACCCATTTAATACCAGCACACTATATGTTACTTAAAAGCTACTTATGCACATGTACAGTGCATATAGGAGGTTCCCAAAACATAACGTACCATTTGACCCGATCACCATTGCCACCGCCCTATATTTTCAGAGAGTGGGGAACCCTGTCCCTCAATATAAAGGGATTAGCTTTCTCCATATCAATGTCTGTAGTTTGCTAAAGAAGATTGACTCTATACAGACCTGGGCTCTACATGCATCTCCTGATTTCTTCATGATAACTGAATCCTGGCTCACACCCTCAACCCTGGACAAATCTATCATCGTACCCGGATATATCATCTACCGCTGTGATAGACTGACTAGAGGGGGAAGGGTTGCAATATATGTCAAAAGCAAATTCACAGACACAGTCTTTGACTGTACCTCAAAGGCTAAGGAATTTGAATGCCTTGCTCTAAAATTATCACTTTTCAGTGAGAAATCACTCCTTGTGGCAGCATGCTACCGACCACTGTCTGGTGGCTGGGCACTTCTGCCACACCTTCAAAACCTTCTTGACTCTGCTAATACTGAGTTTATTCTAATGGGGGATTTCAATCTAAATTGGAATGATGACAGCTCTAAGAAATTGAAGGATCTATACGATGTTAATGGTCTGTTACAAATGGTGACTGCTATAACCAGACCTAAGAGAAAAAACCCTGAGCGCAGCACCATCCTGGATCTTATGCTAGTAAACAAATCTCACACTATCTCGCATACTGGAGTATTCTTCAACTATATAAGCGACCATTGTGCTACTGTCTGCATCAGATATCCTTCCCAAATAAAAACAGCCTCTAAATTCAAACTGAAAAGATGCCTGAAAAAGTTCTGCCAGTACACTTTCCTGAAAGATCTAAGCAACATTCGTTGGCAGGATTTCTACCTAGCCCCCACCTTTAACAAGGCATTTAACATCTTTCACAGCCTCTTACTGGGGCTGATAGACAAACACGCCCCACTAAGACTGATCAAATCAAAAAATAAAACTCCTGGCTGGTTCTCTCCTATCCTGAAGAAAGCACTTAGGGATAGGGACTACTGGTGGAAAAAGGCAAGGAAATCCCACCTGGAGGCTTATTGGTTAGCATTCTGTACCACTAGGAATGCTTGTACCAAGCTAATTAAGTCAGAAAAAGCTAGGTACTTCCAAAAAGAACTAGAAGACAATAAAAACAACTCTGCCAAAATTTGGAACATCCTCAAAGAAGTCGAAGGTCAGTCCACTGCAACACCCCTTCCAAACAAAATTTTTGTCTGACGGTACCACCTATAAGGACAAAGCTGATATATTAGGAAAGCTTAATGACCACTTTGCCACTGCAGGGCTTGCTATTGACACCTCACCTATCAGCAAACTTAGTCCGGCAAGAGACTACACTGTTAGCTTCACTGATAATCACAACCATAACCAATCGCATCCCACCCCCTTCAGCTTCCTCACAATTACGTTCAAGCAAGTGGAGGACCTCCTCCTTTCTCTGGATATAAAAAAGAGTGTGGGTGCAGATAATATTGAACCTTACTTCCTAAAACTTAGCCATACTTATCTGACCGCCCCCATTACACACTTATTCAACACCTCTCTGATTCAAGGTGAGCTACCTGTCTTGTGGAAAACTGCCCACATCCTACCATTATTCAAGACTGGGGATCTGAGTGATCTGAACAATTACTGGCCTATTTCTATACTATCTGTCCTCTCTAAATTACTTGAAAAAGTTGTCAACATCCAACTTAGTCAATCAATCAATCAATCAAAATCTTTATTTATTCAGGCGAACATCATTGAGCAAAGCTCATTCACAAGATGGACCTGAGTGGTCATACAAATGAGGATACAAGTATTATTACATAGACAAGAAATAGAATAAATAGCAATACAATGGCATGAAATGATTATATACAACAATTTACATATATACAAGTAACAGTAGAACCATTTAGCCTGTAGGAAAAAGGGACAAAGGGTATAGCAGGCATAAAATAAAAATAATATGGTCTAACTAGTTTTTATGAGAATATAATAGGTGATTCGGAAGAAAGAAATTGAATTAATATAATGGATGGAAAAAGGAAGGTGGGTCAGATAGGTAGGGGATTAGGCTTTATAAAAGCAATTGCAGAGCTCTGGAAAAAGGGCGGAGAACAATCTTTTGAAGGATGCCAGAGGTAGTAGGCTATCTAGCTTCATGGATTTTTGGAGAGAGTTCCATGCAACTGCTAAG
The DNA here is from genome assembly GCA_016271365.2 of Neoceratodus forsteri. NCBI lineage: Eukaryota > Metazoa > Chordata > Ceratodontiformes > Ceratodontidae > Neoceratodus > Neoceratodus forsteri. The sequence goes on along the minus strand of JADMNL010000038.1, from coordinate 21,491,708 downwards.
GAATAGCTGAAAGCAGCCCTCCCATACCGGATGCAGGCATTGGGGACCTTTAATATGATGAGTTTACTGATCCTTAAGGTGTATGGCCTAGTTGTAATTTGGGTAAAGCAATCAGTGATATAGGTTGGTAGTTTGCCTGTTAACGCTTTGAATATCCAGATAACAGCATTCCTATTTCTTCTGTGTTGCAATGATGTCCAGTTGACTGCCATATAAAGGGAGCAATGATGGGTGCTGGAGGGAAGGTCAGTAATAAATCTTATGGACCTGTGATACAGGGTGTCCAGTTTATGTAAGAGATGACTTGAACAATGGCAGTAGAGAAAATCAGCATAATCAATGAGGGATAGGAATGAGGCCTGAATTAACCTTTTTTTGGAATCACTGTTTAGGTAATGTTTTATTCTAAAAAAATAGTCCGAGCCTCTGTCTTAGCTTTTTAAGTAGCTCTTCAATATGGACAGAATAGTCAAGCCTGTTATCTATCCAGACTCCAAGGTATTTGAAGTTATCAACAAATTCAAGTTTCTCTCCAAGTAAGGTGGATAAATGTAGGGTGTTGGATGCTGGGGTAGTGGTAGTGCAACTCTTTGTGGCAAAGAACATAAGCTTTTGTTTTTGCATTTAGAAGTAGTTTTTGTCAAGTAGATTGCGCTGCAGAATGGAGAATTCAGATTGTAACAGTTCACAGGCTTTGGAAGGTGAGGATTGCTGACATATAATACAGTATCATCAGCAAACAGATGAATGTTAGATTGAGTGAGGTTGGCATCAATATTGTTTATATAAATAGCAAAGAGGATAGGGCCAAGAATAGAGCCTTGTGGTACGCCCCTTAGCAGTGGTTTTGAGGTGGATAGGTAATTTCCATTTCTAACCAGTTGTGACCTATCTGAAAGGTAATCCTTAAACCAGTTGAGTGATAGGAATCCAGGCCTATTGAGTTAAGGGGGTGATTAATATCCATGATCCACTGTGTCAAAGGCTTTACTCAAATCCAGAAACACAGCACAGGTAAAATTTTTCTTGTCCAAGTTAGTCTGCCAATCGTTGGTTACCTTGGCTAAGGCAGTAATGGTTTATGCTTTGATCTAAATCCAGATTGTGCAGAATTTAGAAGTTATTGTTATCCAGATAGTCCCTTAACTGAGAGTTTACTAGTTTTTCGAGCATCTTAGATAGTACTGGTAGGATGGAGATAGGTCTGTAATTGTTGAGATCCCTAGTATCACCAGATTTGAGTAATGGAACTACTTGAGCTGTTTTCCAAGTAGATGGAATGGATCCAGTAGTTAGGAAAGATTGAAGAGATGAGTGAGGGGGCAGATAAGACATGAAGCAATTTTCAGGAAATAGGGATCCAGGAGTCTGCACCTGCACTCTTAGTGGTGTCTAAATTAGAGAGAGATCTTCCACTTCTTTCCACGGATATTGGGATGAAGGAAAAGTTGAAGTGGCCATTTGTCCCACAGTAGTTTGCAGGTTCAAGGAAGATCTCAGGATATTTGCAGGTGATGAGTCAAATGCTAGGCCAGCAGTGGTGAAGTGAACATTGAAGGTATTTAAGATTTCTTATTTACCTGTAATTTCTGTATCATTTAGTAGCAGTTTGGTGGTTAAGGCAGGAGTAGAATTTTGGCCAGAAGTCCTTTTATTGTACCCCAGAGTCTGGATGGGTTATTGTAGGAGGCATCCAATTCAGCTGTATAGTAGGCAGTTTTGGCAGTTCTTATTTTTTGTACATGAATTCCTTGCTTTTCTGAAATTTAGCCAATCTCTGGTGTCCTTGTTTTCTTGCCTTTTTCCACAGCTTGTCTCTGGTTCTAAGGCTGCTTTAAGCTCAGAGGTGAACCAAGGGCAGGATTTTACCTTAGTTCTGATACTGGTGATAGGTGCATGAATATTGAGAGCATTGGTGATAATATCCTTTAAAGTCTGGAGAGCTGTTTCAACAGAGGTTGTAAGATAGAAATCTTGCCAATATATTGTAGTACTCAGGTCATGGAGGTAACCTGAGATATTGAAATTCTTTATTGACCTTTTGAGGATAAATTCTGCAGGATTTGGTGGTTTGAGTGTGAATCTTATGCCAGCTATAGGGTAATGGTCACTCACATCACTCGGCAGTACTCCTGCATGTGAGTATAAGTGAGGCTTGTTTACCAACATAATATCCAGGAGTGAGCTGTTGCTGGAATTTCTTAGGTTGATCCTAGTTGGGTCTTTAATTAGCTTAGAGAACATTTGGATTCACAAAAGTTTCTAAACTCGGCTCAGTCCGGTTTCAGAGCCAAACACAGTACAGTATCGGCTCTTGCCAAAGTAACTACAGACTGGCAAATGGCCTTGGACTCTAAGAAGAAGCATGTATTTGCCCTCTTCCTTGATCTAAGTAAGGCCTTCGATACTGTGGATCATACCATTATGCTTACTGCACTGAGTAACATCGGACTTGATAGTTCTGCCATTAAATGGTTCACCAGCTACCTAACCAATAGGTTACAACAAGTCAAAGCCATGGGAGATCTATCCCCACAAAAATCCTTGTGACGAGGAGTCTCACAAGGCTCCATCCTGGGTCCTATCCTCTTTGCAATATGCATCAATAGTCTGGACTCGCAGCTGGCCACAGCAAATGTGCACTTATTCGCAGATGATACTGTACTCTATACCACAAATTGGACAACCATTTTTTAAGTGAGGACAACCAGTCAGATATTTTCTGCTTGTCCCACAGACTACCAAAAAGTTCCAGTTTTTCTTTTATGTGTGTGAACCTATTTTTCTTTTCCTGCAGGTTCCATCGCCAGCTGCTAGATGTCCCCTACATTTCCATTGTCAGGGCAGTCACCTGATGGTCTTAGTTGTAGTCATGTGAGACTGTCCTGGCACTTGGTGGAATGCTCACCCACAGCCCACAGCCCTGACTGTAACAGCAAGGAGCAGACCGTGCATGAGTCAAGCACTTCAGATCAGGGATGGGCATGAGGAGACAGCAAGTGGAGGGATGGACCTCTGTTGGAAATGTGATTGCGACTGGCCCAACACAGCCAGACTGACAAGCTAGGCAGCATATTGGTGAGGGAAGACTGCCTGTCAGTCCTGGCTATTGGGCATCACACTTGGAGGTGGAGCTAGCAGTGTCAGTAGCTTGACGCACATTTGAAGAGACACCATTTCGCTGCTGACACTGCTAGAGGAGAGAGTTGTTATATTTTGCTCCATTGTTTTTGCACTTGCAGCAGCATTTGGTAGCGGTGCCTCGACTCGCACTTTGTGTGTTTTGGGGCCATCACTCATCATCCTATATCTACAGATTGAATCTGTGATATACTACTAATAATACCTGTTTTGGAATTTGATATAAAAATATAAAATATAAAATTAAAGGCTTCGGAACCAAGGGGGTGGGAAATCAAGTCTGGGAGAGGGGGATGTAATGTAGATCAAGTCAAGTGGAGGTGATATTATTGAAAGGCGTCTGGCCTGCTGACTGTCTGTTGGAGACTGTAACTCTCAATCTAATCTGCAAAAAAATTAAAAACTATAAGAAAGGGTATGTTTGTGTGTGCGTATAGCATATACATGTACGTGACTGAGTAAGATTGAGTGGATTCAACTGGCCGATTGGGGAGGTCAGAACATAAGATCTAAGGGAAAGGGCAGAGAAACTGAAGATAAAGAAAACCTAAGCAGAAAGCATTTCTTGTGTTTAGAATTAAATACTCTTTTTTACCTTAAAAAAAAAAAATCTCACACACACTACAGTCTACTAGTGGCGGAAGCTGTGTGTGTGGGGGTAGGGGGCTGGATGTGTGAGTTGAGACCACTAAAGAGAACCAGGCTGACCCGACATATAGTAATTTGGGAACAACAACTGAAGACTAAATCAAGCGATTTAAAGGAATTGGAAACGGAAGGATTATGTTTTTTTATATTACACAAAAAGAAAATAATGACGTTTAAACCTCACCACCTAACCTAGGCTTGCTGCAGTGTGGTGGAAGCAACTTCCACCTAGGAGGGGTGTGGCTTTGAGACCAGACAGAGCCTGCCCTAAACATAAAAGGCAAGGGTTGTAAACAGAGGTCCCTTAACTGGGCACAACTGACAACTTAATAAACTCTATAGCAAGGGAAAAAGCTTTGTTGCAAAAAAAAAAAAAATCTAGCTAGCTACATACATTGGTGAAGGGGTGTGTGGTGGCTGTGAAACCAAACCTGCCTGCCCTAGTCTAGTACCCTTGCCCTGAGAGGGTAGCAGACATTAGAAACAACTGAGGACTTATTAGAAATGTTACTATTAAAGTGAAAAAAACATTCTTTGATGCTACAGAAAAAAATATACGCAAACATCTACCTACCTACTGCTAGAATAGCTACATTGGTGGAGGTGTGTGCATGGCTGTGAGACTGAACCTGCCCTGAGGTGGTAGAAGAAAGGGAAAAAGTATTTTTGGGGCTGTAGAAAAAATATAAAATAAACCTAGTTAGATTGGTGACATATGGATGGCTGTGAGACCACACCTGCCCTGAGAGGGTAGAGGAAAGGAGAAAGCATTTTTGGGGCTATTGAAAAAATAAATAAAAATAAACCTAGTTACATTGGTGGAGGTGTGTGTGTTTGTGTGTGTGGCTGTGAGACCAAACCTGCCCTGAGAGGGTAGAGGAAAGGAAAAAGCATTTTGGGTGCTTGATACAGAAAAAAAGCACCTAGCTATGTAAAGTGATAGGAAGGGGGGGGGGCAAAACACTTACTCTTTGTAGAGTGTGTAAGACCTTATTTACCTGACCAGCAGACAATGCTAGTGCTACTGTAAAAAAAAAAGCAAACAACAGCTACAAGCTGTTCGGAGAGTGCATGAAGTAAATATAAGGGCACAAAGAAAAATAACAGTACTACTCCAGGCTCTGCAAATGACACTTAGAAAATCTGTGCGAAACCGGTAGAGGGATAGTGTCGGTTGTTGCTGTTTGGCGTCCATTGTAATACATTTTCTAAGTGTCATTTGCAGACCCTGGAGTAGCGCTGTTGTTTTTCTTTGTGCTAGTGCTACTGTACCTGCTAGGTAGTACAAGGCAGCTGCTACTACCACAGCATACCCTACTACCAGTATCTACTACTAGAGTAGTGCCACACCTGAGTGTCCTGTCCTACTACTAATACTCCCTCCCACTCCCTACTCCTACATACTCTGTCCTGCCCTCTTGTAGTGTTGTAAGCATAAACACAACAGTTTAAGATAAACAATTGCACAACACATACAAAGATACCATAAAATAGAATTTTATTGCGTACAACAATATCTGAATATTTCACAATTGCACAGAAGTTGAAAAAAATCCAAAGAAATAAGCAAAAGCAAACTACTCTATTTTCCTTTTGGACTGGGTCGGGGACATCCACCCTATCATCTTCTTCATCGGGAACAAAAAGTAAAGAGCCTACTTCTTCACAGTCTGAAAGCCAGCCCCAACCCCCTGGCCGCAAGTCAGGAAAACAACCAAAATAATGGGTCCTCTCAGTCTAGATATGTGTTTGTAGACCTAACAGCTGAGCAGTTTGATTTGAACATACCAGTTTCTGAAACAAGTAAGAATGACAGCAGCAGCAGTTCTGTGGTTGCAGAGTCATCATCACATTGTGTTTTCAGTACAGCTAAAGTGACTTTTGATTTTAGATGAAAAAATAAGATAATGAACTTAAACACTGAGAAAGGACTCAAATGTTTCAGCATCACTGGCTAAATCAGTTTACCTGGTTATGGTATGATAACAAAAAATGCATCATGTACTGCTCTTTCTGTGAGAAATAGTCTTACAACTCCTGCTTATTCCAAAAAAACTTACGTGTTTGCACTGGTTAAAATAATTTCAGAATTGAGTTAGTGAGAGCCCATGAAAAATCAAATCCACATATAATTTGTGTAAGCCAGCGTAGTCAAGAAATTGGTCAACATGTAGTCAATTTTAACATATCTGATACAGCAACATATCACGTATTTTCTCAGATGGAGGAAGTCATCAAAAATAAAACGAGGCATTTATTTACCACAGCATATTCCTTGGCTAAATATGTACGTCCCTTCTCAGATATGAAGTGACTGCGCATTGCAAGAAAAAAATGAGGTTAAACTTGGCAGCAATTATGCAAATGGTAAATAGGCCAGAGATTCTGTATTGCAATATCGACTGTCATGACTAAAACAAAGATCCAGACTGACAAAAATACAAAATTCATTGCCATTCATGCAGATAGCAGCACAGATGCACGCATAGAAGAATGCAAACATGTTTTCCTTTATTTTGTTGATGGTGCAGAAAAAAAGCTTACAACTGTGATAATTAAAGTTATGCCGCTCGAACATTCTCACACAGATGGAGTTTTTAAAGCAATAAGCTCTACACTTGAGTCTGTTGATCTTTCTTTTGTGGAACTTAACAATGTGAGTAAGCTAGGACCGAGTCTTGTACCTGCCAACTTTGATGGTGACAGTGTGATGGACCATATCAGTGGCAGCATAGCAAGAATCTGAGAATGTGTCCCCACCATAATACCCATGCATTGTGTGGCCCACAAACAAGTTCTCGACGTCATGAAAAAAAATCCCTTTATTCAAAAAGTAGAAAACACCCTGAAATAAATTTTTACATTTTACCTCTATAACCCCAAGAAGCTTAGGGAACTGCAGGAAAAAGCATGTCATACACACTGAGTTGGCTTATTTCGGGTGTGATAGAGCAAGTTTGTTGGCTTTCAAGTAAGACATGTTCAGTTCATGCTGTTCGAGTCAACCTGCCCACAGTAGTTCAACATCTCAAATATGTGTCAAACTCTGCTGGTGATGATGGGGCCAAAGCAAATGCACTTCTAAGAGATGTACAGTTTGTAAAATCACTGTTTATTCTTCAAGATTGTTTGCCAATATTGAAAAATCTATCACTGGAATTTCAAAAGGATGTCCTGCTAATATTAGAAATCCCCCAGCTCATCGAGACATGCTTACTCCAGTTGACGAAGCTAAAAATAAGACCTGGAAAGTTTATGACATCATTTCTAAACCAATAAAACTCTGTAGAGAAATGCATGAACTATCTCATGTCAAAATGTGGCAGTGAGGATAAGATTGTCACTTTTACATTCAAAGGAAACTGTCCAGAAGTATATTTTACAACCAATACACAGCTGCGCAGTTTAATAGATGCAGCAGTATCTTACATTGACCAGTTTTTCAGAATTTCATGAGGAACCTCTAAAATGGTTCAGTTGTTTCGATTTCAAAAATTTCAGTCTATCATGAGAATAACTTGCACAATTTGGCACAACTGAGTTAAGTAATTTGTTAGACTACTTTTGCAACTTTTTTCTGAAGATCACGTAACCAGTATAAAAATGGAGTATTCTGCATTCAAAGCAATTCTCAAGTCTGCAGTTGATAAGCCATATCTGCAAGTGTATTCATGACTACTGCAAAAAGAGACTGGCCCACCTTGCTCATATTCTTGACCTAATAGAAATGTTACTGGCTAGGAGTATGTCTACAGCTAAATATGAGTGATTATTCTATATGCAGAATCTTTTAAAAACAAAAATAAGAACAAGTTTGGCTAATGATACACTCCAGTCACTTCTGTGTATAGCAGTTGAAGGTCCTGCATTAGACAGTTTTGATCCAGATCAAGCTAGCAACCACTGGCTACTATCTGGTCTTGGCACACACCACATTCATGGTCATGGTCATGCTAGTTCAACTACTAGTTCTGCTGCTGATGCTGAGTCACATGAAAATGCCCCTGAGGCTGTCACTAGTGTTGATGATGAGAATGAGGACAGTGAATTTGATTTTCCAGTTGGAGTAAGTTCAGGCTTCCTACTATAACTTTTCCTGATGCTATACTATCACCTTCTGCATGATGTTATCACTGACTGTACTGCTGGTGCCGCATGCTAATTCTGTCACAATCCTGTTCGTCCTGAAAAAAAAAATTATTCATATTATTTTCCTTATTGTCTATTATGACATTAAATAACTGATACTACAACAAATCCATTTAGGTTTTCTGTCTTTTTATACTTTCCACTAAAAGTATGCCATTATATACCTGGACTACCATCTCAAGCACCAGGACAACTACTTTTTGACAAGCCACTTGTCCATGGACAAGTACCTAATTTTTAAAATGTGTCAAGCCCTGATATTAAGTGCACCTCAACTCTTGGTGGTTGTTTGTATATGGGCAAAACATGTGTTTTTGGTTTTCGTAGCCATTACTAAGTAATTTTTGTTGGCGTGATATCAAACTTGTTTTGGTTCTGCTCCAATGGGAAATACAAACTTTGTGCATTTCTTATGATGATCAGACTTTAATGGTGGATTTGACCCTATGGTGAAGTTGGGAGGTAATTTAGAGGAGCTGTGTATACTTCATTAATATCTGGGGGTATTATGTGCTAATCCTGTACTCACTGAGATATTTTATTTTGATACATAGATTGGCCCTTAACTCCAAACAGTGAGTGAGTTATGCCTTTTAAAGGTGCAATCTTTATCCTCTGGGAAATCATTATTTTTTTTAATTTGTATTTTTTTTTTACATGGGTCATATGTTTTGGGGCGTATAATGTATCAGTCTTGTAGTACTAATTTACACTTGTTATTTGATATATAGAGTGTCCCTTAACTGCAATTATTCATGGAATTATGGCTTTTAAAGTCTGAAATGTGAAAAAGACCAAGGCTGAATTCTGTTTTTCATGTGAACTGCTTTTTCATTACATTTTCTTGAGCTCACAAAAAGAGAATTGGTTCATATGAATGAAGAATGTAAGGCAAGGCAAATTTTATTTAAGAGATGCCCATCCTAGAGGCTCTGGGCACCGAACATTTAAAAGATAAATACTATACATTATAAAATAAAATACATAACAATATCACAAATATAACACACAACATAAAACAAAATTTACATAAACATTAGCTTAAGCAGTAACAGCAAATACCTAAAGAGCCAGTAAAAATGTAAAAATAAACTAAATTCAAACTCTTCTTTCATATGAAGGCATTTTCTGTTGTGAGATTTTCATGCGCTCACAGAGGAGGATACATTCATATTAGAGAAGAATGTAGAAAAAACTTTCATATGAAGGCATCTTTCATGAGATGTTCTTATGAAAGAAGATGCCTTCATATGAAGGAATGTACTGCAAAGAAAAATTATGTCCAAAATCCTTTTTTGTATGGTCCTAATCTAATATGGCCATACAAAACAAGAAAATTATCTTGCAGAATAATAATTTGTATAAGCTTTAAAAAATACATTTCCAGGTTTTTCAAAAAAAAACTAGTTGTAGAAGGGAGTTAAGTGGGTCTCATTTAGAAAGATACACTACACGTGTTAGTGTCTCTGTAGGGCATCATTTTTACGGGTATTGAGAACAACGGAAAATAGTTGGCTACCATATGAAAAAAGTATTTTTTCTCAGAAAAGATGATTACCCCTCACAAGAGAGAATCCTCTTCCAAATGACCAAATTCTTCTTTGGTATCAATGCTGTATCTAAAACACCCCCTGAGCATGTTGTGAAATTAAATTTCAAATCTTTATAACTATGGAAATATTTTTCCCCCTCTTGTCAGTTCCATGGGTCAGGATCCACTCTGTTCATCAGATGTTTGCTTCAGATAGGAACCTTACCTCCATTCTCTCAACATCTTCAGAGGGTGAGAGGGGTTATCCTGTTAATACTTTATTATGTATATAAATTGCTATTTTAAACTCATTTACTTTTCCTTATTTAATTAATTCTACCTGGAACAGGCTCCAAGTTTCAAAAAATTTAGTTCTCTTACCATTTTGTATATACCAAATCTGTTCCAGGATAGAGATCTGTGACTTAATTCAGCCATTACTTGAACACTGGTGGGTCAGGGACCTTCCATTTCTGAAGTATACATTTCTTTGCCACTGTAAGGAACAGTGATAGTAATTTACATTGCTGTGGTTCCAGTCTCTTTTTTTTCTGGTAAAATTGCTAATAACTTTACCATTGAAGAAAAATTAATTTGTTACTTATAACTCATTGAGAAACTTTCTCAGTCTCATGCCAAACATTAGACAGACATGGGCATGATGCAATCAAATGCATTAGAATACCCATTATATTGGAGCATCTTAGGCATGTATCAAATATATTTGGGTTTGTCAAGTTCAAGTTTTTTAGGGGTGAAGTAAATTCAGTGTGTCATGTTCATTTGCATCTGTTGCAGTTTCACTGAAGATACATTTTCTAGATATAGAGGATTGTGTATGAGCAAGCATACACAACAAGGCAGTTGTGATCCAGAGGTTTCCGTGGTAACCAGAGACCTCAGGAGCGTAGCTCGAGGGTCCATTACCACGAAACCTCAAGATCTAACACTGCTCTTGTTTGTGTATGCTGCTCATACACAATCTTTATAGTGTGTGGCAACCATACAGTACTTCGTTAACAGAGAAACAAGTATTTTAAAAGCTTACTTGTTTCTGCTGCTGCATGCTTACTTCTGCACGTTGCCATGCGGCGCTCAATTACGTATCTTCTGAATGTACCGTTGTTGTGCTGCACCGGTGACGTGACTGGTGCAGCACAACAAGATCGTGAGGCACCGAGTGCAGGAAAACAACGCTGTTCCAGGCGTGGATTTCCATGCGGAACAGCGTTCCACCATACACTATATGTTTTTATAATGTTCTGCCACAATGACTCTGAAATATGGATACCCAAATCCACTTCCCATATTCTTCTGACTTTATCAATAATGTGGGCCAATGTCTCTTTAAGCATATTGTATATCTGTGAAATTAAATTGTTCCCAGATTTATTCTGAAGATTTTTAATCATGTTGGTGGAGGGTTCTCAACTTAATATGCATCTTATTTTATTAAGAAATTATTTAAGTTGGTTATAATAAAAAGATGGGCAGGATTCAAATTATATTTGTTAACCAGCTATATATATAATATATATATATATATATATATATATATATATATCATTATTATAAGAGATATCCCCTAATTGTATAGCCCCTCTTTATCCCAACTTTTAAAAACATGCGATGATATTGATGGGATGGAATTATAATTTTTATCAATCAATCAAAGTCTTTATTTATACAGGCGATCATCCTTGAGCAAGCTCATTTACAAGATAGACCTATTACACAAAATGACAAAAAAAAACAGATACAATCCAAACAATGTAATAATGCACAGTTATGAACATAGAAAAAACAAAAGTTCAATACAACGTTAACAATGAAAAGTGTTTGAGTGCAAGTGGACATGGTTCTGTTTGGAGATGACCAATAAAGACATATCATAGACAAACTGGTGACGCATACACGATCAAAAGATACATAGGAGACCTACTTGTTCTCATAGGCCCAGAAGGGCAGGAGATGGGGGGATAAGAAAAATAGGGACAGGGTGGCAGAAGGAGGGATAGAGAATGTGGCAGGAATGGCACTGATATGGGAAGGGGGATATAACAGGACAGAAGGCCACTGACAAGGCCCATGGCAATGAGTGTGTAACACAAAGGTGAATTAGAGAAAGAACAGGGAGGGCCACATGAGCTAGGCTGAAATGCAGAGCCTAAGTGGGCGTAGGTGGCCAAGGTGCAGGTTTTAGCGATGGGGGAAACAGTTGCAGAGTTCTTTCACCGAACGGTTGTATAAGGTCTTAAAGGAGAATAGGCTGATCGGAGAGCTGAGCTTCAATGTTTTTTGTACAGTATTCCACAAAGAAGGCAGCACAAAACTTATGGCCGTTCTCCCAAGATGAGATTTTAGATTAGGTACCTTCAGGTAGATGAGGGAGTAGCTTCTTAAGGCATAGGTACCAGGTTTGCATAGCAGTAGACAAGCGGAGATATACTGGGGAAGTTTCTTGATAATAGCTTTGAAGTTCCAGAATATAGCATTTCTGTGTCTCCTGAAGTGGAGGGAGGGCCACCCCATGGCTGTGTAAAGGGCACAATGGTGAGCAGCGAGAGATAGTCCAGTGATGAATCTCAGGGACCTGTGATACAAAGTATCAAGTTTAGCGAGATGTGAGGCAGAGCAGTGACCATAAAGAAAGTCAGCATAGTTGATCAAGGAGAGAAATGTGGTTTGTACCAGCCTTCTCTTGGCATTACAGGTGAGGTAGTTATTTATCCTATAGAAGAGGCCAAGCCTCTATCTTAGTTTTTTTGGGAGGTCTTCGATATGCTCCGTGAAAGAAAGTTTGTGATCGAGCCACACCCCCAGGTACTTAAATTCGATAACATATTCCAGGTTTTCTCCCAAGATTGTGGTGATCTGAGGGATGGAACCAGCAGTGGCTGGGTTTGCATCCGAGAGGAAAGGTGAGATCAACATAGCCTTGGTTTTTTTTTTTGCATTTAATAACAGTTTTTTGTTAAGAAGTTGGCTCTGGAGGATGTTAAATTCCAATTGTAGATCTTTGTAGGCTACTTCAGGTGAGGAGTGGCTTAGGTAAAGGACCTTGTCATCTGCAAATAGATGAATGTTGGCCTTAGTTATCTTATTTTCTAAGTTGTTCACGGAAATTGCAAACAATAGTGGGCCCAGGATCGATCCTTGAGGGACCACTCTTTTCAATAGCTTAAGAGGAGAAAGCTCACCATCTGATTTTACTTGCTGCCAACGGTTAGAGAGGTAATCAGCAAACCAATGAAGGGACAGAGCATCCAGTCCTATAGTTTTGAGAGAGGAGAGGAGCAGATCATGGTCAACAGTGTCGAAGGCCTTGCTTAAGTCTAAGAACACTGCGCAGACAAATTTCTTGTTTTCCAGGTCCCGTTGCCAATCATTGGTCACTTTAGCAAGGGCTGTGGTAGTGCTGTACTGTACTGTGCTCTAAAGCCAGATTGCATAGGATTTAGAAGATTCATAGTTTCAACGTAAGTTATCAGTTGCTTACTTACTATTTTTTCTAATAGTTTAGACAAGATAGGTAGTAGTGAAATTGGCCTGTAATTATTTAAGTCGCAAGGGTCCCCAGATTTGAACAAAGTTATAACGGGAGCTCTTTTCCATAAAAGTGGGAGGATTCCGTGGGATAGAGAAAGATTGAATAGGTGGGTAATTGGTACAGATAGGACATGGAAGGCAACCTTTAGGAAGAAGGGATCTAGAGAGTCGGCGCCGGCACTTTTCTTCTCGTCCAACTTAAGTAGGAGATCTTTGACCTCCCTCAGCGAAGTATGCTGAAGGGAAAAGACTGAACTGGTTAGGAGAGGTTCTGAGTCATGCACGTTGAATTGAGATCATAGAGAACATGCAGCTGAGTTATCAAAGGCAAGACCTGCGGTAGCGAAGTGGTTGTTGAAAGCATCCAGAATTTCCAGTTTGTTGCAGATGGTGCCATTGCCAGATAAGATTTTTGCAGGCAAGGGGGTACCAGGGGTATGTCCAGACATGTCCTTGATGGAATTCCAAAATTTGGCAGCGCTCCTAGAGGCAGAATCCAATTCTGAATGATAGAAGGATGCCTTAGCATCTCTTGTCATTTTGGTGCAGGCGTTTCTGGCATTCCTAAAATTACACCAATCCATCAGGGCCTTAGTAGACCGTGCTTTCTTCCAAAGCTTGTCCCTATTTAGTAAAGCTGCTTTAAGTTCAGGTGTGAACCAGCGACAGGTTCTTCTCCTTACCCTGGTTTTTACGAAGGGGGCATGCTTGTTTAGGGCCTCAGTCATAATTTCGGAAAAGATCCCATAGGCCAGCTGGACCGAGTTAGCTAAGTAAAGGTCCTGCCTGTGCATCAAAGATTTTAAATCATCAAGTTAGGTGGACAGATCAAAGTTGCATCTGGACCGCTTGATAGAGAACCTTGACATGGACGGTGGGCACTGGGCTGACCTTATGCTAGCAATAATGCTATGGTCACTAACATCAGAGAAAAATACACCTGCGTGGGAGAAGAGATGTGGTTTGCTTACTAAGATGACATCCAGAAGTGTACTATTAGCAGGACATTTTTTTGTTGGGATGTGTAGGTTCGCCGATAAGTTGCATTTGCCCACGGGTGTCACAAAACTCTTTGAGAGATGCCGTAGCTTGGGACAGCCAATCAAAGTTTAAATCCCCAAGGATGACTGTTTCAAGGGAGCCATGTTCCATAACATTAGTTAGGTGGGTAAGGATTTGAGGTCCAGCAGAGGGTGGCCTATAGCAACCTATAACACGTAGAACTGAGGAAGAGGGTATCTCCAGCTTTAGAACCAAGCATTTGAATTGGTCAGCAATGGATGTCATTTCTAGACATATTACCATGTATTTATCCTTTGCATGTATGGCCACACCTCCTCCCCTGGTAAGCCTGTCAGCTCTGAATAGGGAGTAATCAGGAATGCTAATTTCCCCTATTGGGCGTGGCGGGCCTGAGCCAAGATTCAGAGATAACTAATACATCTGGTTTGGTGTGAGTGACCCAGGCCTGTATCAGTGTAAACTTTTTTAGCAGGCTGCATGCATTCATATGCAAGAATTACATGCCTTTCAGGTTTGCAAGGTCCAAGGGGGAAGTGATAGTTTTAACTGGACCAGAGTTAAGCTCAGTGTCTCCAGAACATAGCAGAAGGAGGAGAAGTAGCTTCCTAATGAAAGCAAGAGACATTCTGAGGTTTTTTTAGCTGTGAAAGTCTGATGCGGGTAATAGGCCATGAGAGAGGTGACTCATGATTGTATCTGAACCAAACTAGAACCACAACTACTAAGACCCTGGCTGGGAGACAACAAGGGAGGTAATTACTTGCAAAGGTGGTGAATATACTCTGCAGTGGCAGCTCTGTACCAGTCCCACCTCTGTGCATAGTTTTGGAAAGAGGCTGCAAATAAGGAAGTCTGAGGGCACAGAGGTAATTGTATGAGGAGAAATGGTGTACACGGCAGCCCACTGGGGGGCTATGGGTCCCACTGCAAGCAAGTCAAGTAAGCTTAGGTAGCATACAGTGTACAAGAAGGAGGGGAAGCAAAACGTGGAACCAAAGAGGCACCCGCATAATGAGCTTAGTGATTGACAGGTACACTAGAGCTGGCTGGCTTCACAGATTAAGTTAGTTTAATAGCCTATACCACTATATCAGGGGTGTGTTGGAAAGAAGATGCGGGGGTCTCCAATGATGCTGCAACAAGGTGCCACCTGGAAGTTCTTGGTGGACTAATTCAGGGGACCAGAGCCAAGAGTTTGTGATCTAGACCGTTGACACAGTAATTAAGGCAGAGTGCCACAGGCCCTGAGAGTTTTACTGACTCACCAGCTATTTGGTAGGACCAGCAACACTAGAGTCCCTGAGATCTAAGAGGTCAGGATACGAGTAGTATCTGATCTTGTGTAGGTGAGCTTGAGCCATCCAGGACTGGGAGCACAGACGGGTTCTTCAGAAGCCAAGTTTGTCCTGAGAGAGAGAGACTGAAGGGGCATGGGAATGACTAGAGTCGGAGTGGTGCAATTTAATAGGTGGTAGGGGTGGGGGATGGGTGGCGAGCAGAAAAAATGGTTTTGCCATACTTTTCAGTGGAGACATCTGGGCTTGTGGTCTCAGGTGGCAGCTGTGGAAGCACTGTCCACCAGCGGGCCAAGTCTCCCTCGGAGTCTTGAGCGGGGAGCCCTGCTGGGGTCTCGGCTGAGGAGAGAGAGGAGACAGGAGGAAGTTAAATATTGGCTGGAGACAAAAGGCCATACAGTCCAACAACAGGAACAAATTTACACTACAGAGGGGCCAATATAGTTTGGCGCCCAGCGGTCAGGAGTCCAGAGACACAGCCGAGAAGGAGCTGTGATCACTTCAAGGCTTTAGGATTAGCTGGTACAATAAAGCATTGGGAAGCAGGCTAACAGTAAAAACTAAACATTCATTTCTGGCAAAAAAACAACAATTACAGCCCTTTTTCTGAAGTTATAACAAGGCCAAAGCAATATCAGACAGTGGACCAATCAGGGCGAGGCTGGAAAAGGCGCTTGCGTTCCAGTTGGCTAATGGCTTTTGCCATACCTTTCAGTGGAGAGCGTCCAGGCTTGTGGTCTCAGGCGATGGCTGTGGAAGCGTCATCCACCCAGGGGCCGAGTTTCCCTCAGAGTCTTGAGCTGGGAGCCTTGCTGGGGTCTCGGCTTTCAGTGGAGAGCGTCCAGGCTTGTGGTCTTGGGTGGTGGCTGTGGCAGTGCCATCTGCCTGGGGGCCAAGTCTCCCTCAGAGTCTTGAGCTGGAAGCCCTGCTGGAGTCTTGGCTTTCAGTGGAGAATGTCTGGACTTATGGTCTCGGGCGGTGGATGTAGAAGCACTATCCGCCCAGGGGCCAAGTCTCACTTGGAGTCTTGAGCTGGGAGCCCTGCTGGGGTCTCAGCACCCAGCAAGGCTGCTAGCTCAAGACTCCAGGAGAGACTCGGCCCCGGACGGCACTTCCACAGCCGCCACCCGATAGGGGTATACTTGGAGATATCTCCCATATTATTCATCCTGTTTTGATCATAAATCTAACATTGATGTGTGGTCTTAGTTGTTATTGCTGATTTTGGTTTCTTGATAGGGATACCACAGTAAAGCAAATTCATAAATGACTTGTATGATTGGGCTTTTAATTCTGTTTGAGTGTAGGGAAAGTTCAATTTTTCTTTGTGAAGCCAATGCCAAATTTGTTCTAATTGTGCTGAGATAAATTATTTTTCCATAAAAATGGCATAATTAAAGTTTTAAGTTTTGCAAAAAACTAGTTGGGATTGCTAGAGATTGAATCAAAAAGAGTACCTTAGGTAAAATGTGCATTTTAATTAGATTAACCCTGCCGTTCAATGTTAGATACAGTGAATTCCATTTTTTAAGATCCCAGTCAATATGCATTAATAGTTCTTCGTAATTTAATTTATAAAGGTCTTCAATTATAGGGCTTATTTTGACTCCCAAATATCTAATATCATCATCTGCACTTTTCATTTGTACTCCTGGTATCCCCTTAAATATATCATATTTATTTAGTTTTAACAAGGTTGTTTTGGCCCAATTTATTCTATGTCCTGAAAACTAACCAAATGTTATTGTTACTTGAATTATTTGCAGAATTTATATCTCTGGTTTGGTGAAGTAGAGTAAAATATCATCAGCATATAATCCTATTTTTCCTCATTCAAATTAAGTATTATATCAGAGATTTCTTTGTTTTCTCTAATTTTGATAGCTAGGGGTTCAATAATAAGGGCAAAAAGTAAGGAGAGTAAAGGACACCCTTGTCTAGTTCCTCTCTTCAGAGGTATCTTTGCTGAACTTGTATTATTGACTTTAATTATTGCTGTAGGTATATCATAAATTAATTTTAACCATCCTCGGAACTGTGCACTCAGGCCCATCTCCTGTGCCACTGCAAAGATGTAAGGACATTCAACTCTATCAAATGCCTTTTCATCATCAATAGCTAATAAAATCGTATCTGATTGTATATTTAAAATAAATGATATTTAACGTACAGCTTATATTTTCTGAAAGTGTCCATTTTTTGATAAATCTATTTTTATCTTTATGTAGATCTTTATGTTAGAGTTGATAAGATATTTTCTAAATGTTTACTTACGATTTTTGTTAATATTTTATAATCCATGTTTAGCAAGGAGATTGGCCCCTAGGATGCAGAGTTCAGCGGATCCTTATCTTTTTTTAAGAATACTTGAATTACTGCTTCTTTGAAAGATTTTGGAATTTTATATGATTCCAAAAAAGAATTAAATAAATGGCAAACTGGATCAAGCAATGATTGTTTCTGAGTTTTATGTAGCTCAGCTTACAGTCCATCTGGACCTGGGGTTTTGTTATTTGAAAGATCGTCTATAGCTTCTTCAATTTCCATTTTTGAAATGGGCATATCTAAAAGTTTTGTTATATGGTCTGGTATTTTTGGCAAATCTATTGTTCGCAAATGTTGCAGAACATGTTCATTATCGCCCACAAATTCAGAGGTATAAAGTATTTTATAAAACTACTCAAAACATTTTACTATTTCTATTGTATGGCTTTTAATAGTTCCCCTTTTATCTTTGACATTATTTATTGTATTTCTGGTTTGTGTTTGTTTAGTTTGCCAGGACAATAATTTATGGGGCTTATCAGTATTAAAGGAAATAATTAGATCTTGCATCATAGATTTGTTTTTCTGCCAGCTCATTTGACTTAAGATTAAATTGATCTTTTTTTTTTTTTTGCAATAATTGTTTAAATATAGCTGGGTCTAAAGTTGAGCTATGTATTTGTGTTAAATTATTAATGTCTTGTTCTAGCAGTCTAAGAGAACCAAGATGTTTCTTCTTCTGATATGTTATCCTAGAAATTACATGTCCTCTGATAAATACCTTAAACGCCTTCCATATGTTATTTATTGAAACATTCTGATCTAAATTAAATCTAAAAAACTCTTCAGTCAACTTTATAACTAAAGGACAAAGAACCTCAGTGCGCATGCATTGAGGCATGGATTACCCCATAGGGCACTGGCTGGGAAGCCAAGTTTCAGAGAAATACAAAATCACACATACCCCCTTAATGCAAAGAATCATGGGCTGTATATGCAAATCACCACAGAATATTATGCTGGTTCAACTTTATAACTAGTTATCTTTCAGTATCACATAATAATAGAGCATTGCCCATTCACCATAGACCTACAGATGTCCTACTTTGATCCATTTTTAAAGACAATAAGCATGGAGAATGGTCCGATAAGAAAATCGCTGCATATTGAATATTTTGAACATTGAGAGACAAGGATTGTAAAATGGAGATGTCTGAAAAATCAGATTTTTGAGGTTACATCTCAGGAAATTTGATGGAGCTCTCAAAATGTTTAAGATAAAACAACCGACAAATGCATTTCCTTATTGTACGCAAATACTAATTAAATATCTATTTTCAGTCACTAGGAAGCCTGAGTGCAATGAGAGTTGGAGCCAGCAATCATCGATTGATAATTGCCAGCTGAGTAACATAGCAGAGAAATCTCATCAATATCCTTCATGCAAAAAGAGTTTCCATAGCCTACATCTCATCACTGTAGAACAGATTTTTGAAGAAGGGCAATTTAAATGTACTAAATATCAGAAGAGTTCAAGCAAGCTAAATGCTGCTAAAGGTACTGGTAAGAGTGTTTTTATGCAGCAGAAAACTATAACACGCCAAATTCACAAGAAACCATATAAATGTTCTCAGTGCAATAAGAGTTTTGCCCAGAAGTGTTACCTGATAAAACATCAGCAAATTCACTCTGAAGAGAAACAACAGGGAATACCACACTCCTTATTAAATCTGAACCTGCCAGTCTCCCCAAGAACTATCGCCCAATAACCTGTTTACCAACAACATATAAACTATATACTGGAATCGATGCAGATAGAGTCTACAACCATTTAGACTGCAATAAACTCATGGCAATAGAACAAAAAGGTAATAAAAGAAAATCATATGGCACAAAGGACCATCTCATGTTGAACAAAGCCATTATGGAGAGCTGCAAAAAATGCCGAAATCTTAGTGTAGCATGGATCGACTACAAAAAAGCATTTGACAGTATCCCACACTCCTGGATCACTGAGTGTTTACGAATCTACAGGATACATCCACACTGATAAACTTCATCACAACAACAATGACAAAGTGGCAAACCACTCTGCAATTAAATCATGAGAAAGGTCAAATCACCATTCCAAATATAAGTATCCAACGAGGGATATTTCAAGGTGACTCTTTGTCACCACTTCTGTTTGTCTTGCCTCAATCCCTTGAGTAGCCTAATCAACAACCTAGGCTATGGATACAGCTTGAACCCCAGAAACAAAAACAATCAACAGCTAACATCTCACCTTCTATTTGTAGATGACCTAAAACTTACAGTTCATCTGACAAACATTTGAAAGAACAACTACAAATTGTTAAGACCTTCTCTGATGACATACGGATGGACGTTTGGCCTGAACAAATGTGCCAAAGCAACATTTGTAGCAGGAAAGTTAACTCGTAAAAGAAAACATGAATCTGGCGGAGGTTTGTGACATAAAAGAACTTGAGCAAGAGGAGTGTATAAATATCTGGGAATAGAAGAAGGAGCAACAGCACAACATGAACAAATGAGAGTAAAAATAAGCAAGGAATATTTTAGAAGGTTAAAGCTAATTTTGAAAACTGCTTTGACAACACGAAATAAAGTGCAAGCTATAAATCAACTCGCCCTTCCAGTGATATCATACAGCTTTGGTGTGATAGACTGGCCACAGAAAGTGTTGAACCAGCTAGATATAAAAACAAGAAAAATGTTTCATGCTCACCAATTAATATACAAAATCAGTGTATGCCAAGATTATACATCCCAAGGGCAGAGGGAGGCATGGGCCTCATTGAGATTGATTACACATATAGATCCACAATAGTGGGGCTACATACATACTTACTGACATCCTTAGACCCAAATATAGTCAAGGTCTTGCATCATGAAGAAAATAAGCCTAAAATGACTTCACTCATCAAATTAGGAGAAGCCTTCAGAAGGGTAGCAGAGATTGATGTCAATCCAAAGGTAGATAAGGAATTGTCAGCAACAGAAAATGCAAAGAATCAGAAAAGGAGTATAAGGATAAAGACCAACAGAAAAGAAAACAATTGGAAAGTCCATAATTATAGTGGAAAATACAGGGAGCTACTGGAGCAACCACAGGTCGATCAAGCCCTGACCCATGATTGGTTAAAAGAGGTGAATTTAGGCCACGAGATGAGAGACTAATAATGGCAGCCCAAGATAGTGGGCTACGCACAAGATGGTTCACAAAATCCATAGAAAAAACAGGAGAAACAGACAAGTGTAGGTTCTGTAGTACAGAATTAGAAACAGTTGCGCATCTTGTGGCTGGATGTGAAGTACTTATGGCAGAAGGCCTGTATACTGAAAGACACAACAATGTAGCAAGATTGATCCACTGGAAACTGTGCAAACACTATAACATACAGGTAGCAGAGAGACACTGGAAACATGAACCACAAAGAATCACAGAGAATGAAGAAGTAATGATCACATGGGATCACCCCATACCAACAGCCAAGAAAGTGGAAGCAAGAAAGCCTGATATTGTAATACAAGAAAAGAGGACAAAGGTAGCATTACTGATTGAAATAGCCACCCCTAGTGACTACAGTGTGCTGCGACAGAGAGACACAAAATCATGAAATACCAAGATATGCAGTCAGAAACCAAACTGATGTGGAATAAGGACACACAGATTGTTCCAGTAGTGCTTGGAGCAATGGGACTAATCAAAAGAATTTTCAGGCACATTTAAATATGCTACCAATATTTGTGACACTTTATGAACTGCAAAGGAAGCTATTTTGGGGACGTTGAGTGTGCTGAGAAGAGCACTCTCAGCAAACATCAAAGATTAATACAGTACTAATTTCTTGAGTT
Organism: Neoceratodus forsteri; assembly: GCA_016271365.2. Taxonomy (NCBI): domain Eukaryota; kingdom Metazoa; phylum Chordata; order Ceratodontiformes; family Ceratodontidae; genus Neoceratodus; species Neoceratodus forsteri. Next base: position 21,470,231 of record JADMNL010000038.1, on the reverse strand, counting down.
TTGAATATGCCCTGGCTAAAGAATGGGGTCCATTCTTGCCACGGTATTAGAAATCCCTAAACATTTGGAGACACTAACCCCGAGAAAGACCATACAAATGTGATGAATGTGACAAGGGTTTTGGCCAGAAGAGTAACCTAATAATACATCAGCGAATTCATTCTGGAGAGAGACCATACAAATGTGATGAATGTGACAAGAGTTTTGGTCATAAGAGTGACCTGAGAAAACATCAACATATTCATACTGGGCAGAGACCATATAAATGCGTTGAATGTGATAAAAGCTTTGGCAAGAAGAATAACCTGCTAACACATCAGCAAATTCACTCTGGAGAGAGACCATACAAATGTGATGAATGTGACAAGAGTTTTGGTCATAAGAGCAACCTGAGAAAACATCAACAAGTTCATACTGGGCAGAGACCATATAGATGTGATGAATGTGACAAGAGTTTTGGCTATAAGAGTAACCTAAGAATACATCAGAGAATTCATTCTGGAGAAGGACCATCTCCTGTTGACCAAAGCCATTATGGAGACCTGCAAAAATGCTGAAACCTTAGTGTAACATGGATCTACTACAAAAAAGCATTTGACAGTATCCCACACTCCTGGATCACTGAGTGTTTACGGATCTACAGGATATATCCCACACTGATAAACTTCATCACAACAACAATGAGAAAGTGGCAGACTACCCAGCAATTAAATCATGAGAAAGGTCAAATCACCATCCCAAACATAAGCATCCAACAAGGGATATTTCAAGGTGACTTCTTGTCACCACTTGTTTTGCCTTGCCCTCAATCCCTTCAGTAGCCTAATCAACAACCTAGGCTATGGATACAGCTTGAACCCCAGAAACAAAAACAATCAACAGCTAACATCTCACCTTCTGTTTGTAGATGACCTAAAACTTTATAGTTCATCTGACAAACATTTAAAAGAACAACTACAAATTGTTAAGACCTTTTCTGATGACATACAGATGACGTTTAGCCTAGACAAATGTGCCAAAGCAACATTTGTAGCAGGAAAGTTAACCCATAAAGAAAACATGAACCTGGAGGAGGTTTGTGACATAAAAGAACTTGAGCAAGAGGGAGTGTATAAATACCTGGGAATAGATGAAGGAGCAACAGCACAACATGAACAAATGAGAGTAAAAGTAAGCAAGGAATATTTTAGAAGGTTGAAGCTAATTCTGAAAATTGCTTTGACAACACGAAATAAAGTGCAAGCTATAAACCAACTCGCCCTTCCAGTGATATCATACAGCTTTGGTGTGATAGACTGGCCACAGAAAGCGTTGAACCAGCTAGATATAAAAACAAGAAAAATGTTTCATGCTCACCAATTAATATACAAAAACCAATGCAGGCCAAGATTATACGTCCCAAGGTTGGAGGGAGACATGGGCCTCATTGAGATTGATTACACATATAGGTCCACAATAGTGGGGCTACATACATGCTTACTGACATCCTTGGACCCAAATATAGTCAAGGTCTTGTGCCATGAAGAAAATAAGCCTAAGGTGAGTTCACTCATCAAATTAGGAGAAGCTTTCAGAAGGGTAGCAGAGATTGATGTCAATCCACAAGTTGATAAGGAACTGTCAGCAACAGAAAATGCAAATAATCAGAAAAAGGAGTATGAGGACAAAGACCAACAGGAAAGAAAAAACAATTGGAAAGCCCATAATTATAGTGGAAAATACAGGGAGCTACTGGAACAACCACAGGTTGATCAAGCCCTGACCCATAACTGGTTAAAAAGAGGTGAATTTAGGTCACGAGATGATACACTGATAATGGCAGCCCAAGATAGTGGGCTATGCACAAGATGGTTCACAAAATCCATAGAAAAAACAGGAGAAACAGACAAGTGCAGGTTCTGTAGTACAGAATTAGAAACAGTTGTGCATCTTGTGGCTGGATGTGAAGTACTTATGGCAGAAGGCCTGTATACCGAAAGACACAATAATGTAGCAAGATTGATCCACTGGAAACTGTGTAAACACTATAATATACAGGTAGCAGAGAGACACTGGAAACAAGAACCACAAAGAATCACAGAGAATCAAGAAGTAATGATCACATGGGATCACCCAATACCAACAGCCAAGAAAGTGGAAGCGAGAAAACCTGATATTGTAATACAACAAAAGAGAACAAGGATAGCATTGCTGATTGAAATAGCCACCCCTAGTGACTACAGTGTCCTGCGTACAGAGAGACACAAAATCATGAAATACCAAGATATGCAGTCAGAAACCAAACTGATGTGGAATAAGGACACACTAATTGTTCCAATAGTGCTTGGAGCAACTGGACTAATCAAGAAGAACTTTCAGGCACACTTAAATATGCTACCAATACTTGTGACACCTTATGAACATCAAAAGGAAGCCATCTTGGGGACATTGCGTGTGTTGAGAAGAGCGCTCTCAGCAAACATCAAAGACTAATTCAGTACTCATTTCTTGAGTTTTGAACATGCCCTGGCTAAAGAATGGGGTCCATTCTTGCCATGTTATTAGAAATCCCTAAACATTTGGAGACACTAACCCCGAGAGAGATGTCAGTCCACAAGTAGATAAGGAACAGTCAGCAACAGAAAGTGCAAAGAATCAGAAAAAGGAATACAAGGACAAAGACCAACAGAGATGAAAGAACAACTGGAAAGCCCATAATTACAGTGGAAGATACAGGAAGTTGCTGGAACAACAAGTGGATAAAGACCTGACCCATGAGTGGTTGAAAAGAGGTGAATTTAAAGTCATGAGATGAGATACTGATAATAGCAACCCAAGATAATGGACTGTGGACAAGATGGTTCAAAAAATCCATAAAAAGAACAGACAAGTGCAAGTTCCATAGTACAAAATAAGAAACAGTTGTGCATCTTGTGGCTGAATGTGAAGTACTCAAGGCATAAGGCCTGTTTACTGAAAGAACAACATAACACGATTGATCCACTGGAAACTGTGCATACACTGTAATATAAAGGTCACAGAGAAACACAGAAACATAGAATTTGATGGCGGATAAGGACCGCTAGGCCTACCTAGTCTGCCCATTTCCCTACCTAAAGGGATAAGCTGCAGATCCTAGTTAACCAACAGCCTACTTCCTCCTACCTCCCCACTAGAATTGCGTTATGTCTGTCCCATGCATTCTTTATGTCCCCCACTGTTTTTGACTCCATGACCTGCTCAGGAAGGCTGTTCCATGCATCTACAACCTTCTCCATCAAAAAATACTTCCTCACATTTCCACTGAGCCGTCCCCTCTCTAACTTCAAATTGTGCTCCCTTGTTCTTGTACATCTCATTTTCTAAAAGATGCTACCCTCTTGCACTTTGTTGTATCCCTTGAGGTACTTGAAAATTTCTATCATGTCCCCTCTCTCCCTCCTTTCCTTGAGGCTGTACATATTAAGCTCCTTTAGTCGTTCTTCATATGTCTTCTGGTGCAGACCCTGCACCATTTTGGTTGCCCTCCTATGGACAGTCTCCACCCTGTCTATGTCTTTGCGGAGATGGGGCCTCCAGAACTGCACACAGTACTCCAGAAATGGTCTCACAAATGGTTTGCACAGAGGGATAACAACTTCCTGTTTTCTACTGGTGATGTCTCTCCCTATGCATCCTGGTATCCCCCAGCCCTCCTTACTGCCTTCTCACATTGCTTGCCCACCTTTAGGTAATCTGATATAACTACCCCAGGTCCCTTTCCATTTTTGCTATTGTCAGTATCTCACCCCCATCATGTACTCTTTCCCTGGGTTTTTTTTCCCAGATGCATTATTTTGCACTTTGCATTGAATCTAAGCTGCCATACATTTGACCATTCCTCCAACCTTGCCAAGTCTCTTCTCATCCTTTCCACCCTACCTTGTGTATCAACCCTGTTGCAGATCTTTGTGCCATCTGCAAAGAGACATACTTTTCCTTCCAGTCCCTCTGCAATGTCACTTATAAAGACATTCAAAAGGACTGGACCCAGTACTGAACCCTGCAGTACCTCAGTAGTAACCCCACTTCCTTCAGTGTGGACTCTGTTTATTATTACCCTCTGTGTCCTGTTGTTCAGCTAATGTTTTACCCAGGCTACCACTCTGGGAGCCCCTCCCAGGCAGGCTAATTTGTTTATTAATCTTTTGTGTGGGACTGTGTCAAATGCCTTGCTAAAGCCTAGCTAGGCCATGTCCACAGCCCCTCCTTGGTCTACTACTTTGGTCACCCAGTCAAAGAAATCAATTAGATTCATCTGACATGACCTTCCTGCTTTGAATCCATGCTGCCTTGGGTCCTATGCCCCACTGGCCTCTAGGTACTCAACAATTCTTTCCTTCAGAAGTGATTCCATCATTTTCCCTACCACTGAGGTCAAACTGACAGGTCCGTAGTTTCCTGCCTCAGTATTGCTCCCACTTTCGTGAAGGGGTATCACATCTGCCCTCCAGTCCTCAGGTACCACACCATCCTTCCATGATTTATTAAAAAGGGTAGTTAGTGGTGGTACTAGTTCTCCCCTTAGTTCTTTTAGAATTCTGGAGTGAATCCCCTCAGGCCCCATTGCTTTATCCACCTTCATTTTTAGGATTTTGTTCAGAACCCTTTCTTCTGTGAAAGGACTGATATCAACCCCCCACCAATCCAGAATGCTTCTATTGACTGGATTTGGTACCTCCCCCTCCTCTTCCTTTGTGAATACTGAGCATAAGTATGCATTCAGTATTCCTGCTTTTTCACTGTCCCTCTCCACCCAACCACCCTCCTCTTTATTCAGCCTCAGTACCCCTCCCTTTGTCATTCTTTGCTCCCTAATGTACCTATAAAATGTTTTATCCCCCTTCCTAACTGAGTTGGCTATCTTTTCCTTAGTTTGGGCCTTTGGTATGCTGACTGCCTTCCCCACTTTCTTCTGTTTTAACTGGTACAGTTCTTTGTCCTGCTCCTTCTGTGTTTCCTTATGCTTCCTGAATTCTGTCTGTTTCTCCCTAACCTTCCCTGCCACTTCTTTTGAGAACCATAGTGTTTTTTTCTTTCATTTTGATTTATTTACTTCACACAAAGGCTTGTCGCCTCCGTAATGGCAGTTTTGATGTTTTCCCCTTGTTGCTCCACCCTATTGCCTGTTTGCTAGTGCTTTTCTGAGGCCCTCTCCCATTTTGACAAAATCAGCCCTCCTGAAGTCCAGTACCTTCACTTTTGTATGGCTTGACTCTATAGTTAAGTTTATCATGAACCACACTGTTTGGTCACTTGTTCTCAGATGGCTACCCTCTTCTAGATCTGAGACTCTCTCTCTCTCTCTCTGTCCCCATCTGAGAGTACCAAGTCTAAGATTGCTCCCTCCCAAGTGGGTTTCAGTGCTAGCTGTTTGAGGCATTCCCCAATAGGGCATTGAAAATGGCCCTGCTCTTGGATGTGGCTACAGCAAAGGTGCTCCAGTTAACATCTGGCATATTCAGGTCCCCCAATTTTTCACCTTCAGGTCATCAAATATGATAACCATGAGGTCTCTCTCATGACTTGTGGTGACCAAAATGTTCTCACCCATCCTGTACTCCTCCCTTGTATTCCTGTGACCCAGGTGCATGATCTTGCACTTTCTAGCATTGAAACTCAACTGCCAGACACCTGACCACTCCTCTCATAGGCTTAGGTCCTTTTTAGTTTCTTCACCCCCCTTTGATGATTCCACCCTGTTGCAAATTGTGGTGCCATCTGCAGAGTGGCACACCTTTCCCTCCAGATGCTCTGCAATGTAATGTAGCTAATTCAGACATTGAATAACACTAGCCTTAGCACTGACCCTTGTAGCACGCTACTGGTAACCCCCCTTTCCCCTCAGATCTCATGAGATTTACCAGCACTCTTTCAGTTCTTTCCCTTAGCTAGTTCCCAAACACACTAAACCACCATAGGACCCACTCCCAGTGCCCCCAATTTAGTTAGCAATGTATTGTGCAGAAAAGTGTTGAAGGCCTTGCTGAAATCCAGGTAGGCCACATGCATTGCCCCTGCCTGATCCACCTCCCTGGTTGCCCAGTCAAAGAACTTTATGATAGTCATCTGTCAGGACCTTCCTGCTGTGGATCCATGCTGCCTTGGATCCTCTGCTCCACTATCCTCCAGAAACTTCATAATCCTGTCTTTAATTAAAAACTTCATGAGGTTGCCCACTAATGAGGTTTGTGTTACTGTCCGGTAATTGCCTGTCTCCTCTCTGCTTCCATGCGCATCATTAGGGATGATATCTGTCCCTCTCTGATCCTCAGGTATCACCCCCAGCTGTACTGATGCTTCAAAAAGGGCAGCCAGTGGTTCTGACAGCACTTCCCTTAGTTCATTTAGTACTCTGGTTTGTATCCCATATGACCCCTTTGCCTTATCTGCTTTTATCCCCCCCACAAGTTGCTCTAGGACTCGTTGTACCATGAATGGTCTGGTGTCAGCATCCCTTCCCTGAATACTTCTGTTAATGAGTCTTGATCTCTCACCCTTCCCATCCCTGATAAAAACTGAGCAAAAGTACTTGTTTAGTATTTCTGCCTTTGCGAGGTATCTCTGTGTACTACCCTGGGTCCCTCTTTCAAGATGCCCAACTTGTTTACTAGCCTCCAATGTGGGCTGTTGTTGACTTCCTTACTGAAATCCAAAGTGAAGGCTGACAGGTTAGATATGTTGGGTGGGATGCAACTGTCTATCAGTTATCCATCAGAAGTAGCTGATAACATTATTGCTATGGCATCGGTGAGATCCAAGTGATGTGGTGGGATAAAGAGGAAGGTGTTGCTGTGTTGTAAATTCACCCCATCATCAACATCTCACACCTTTTTCCTGATATGCACATCATACTATGGTAAATTGTACTCCTCCTCAGCATCATCACTCATGAGCCTTGATCATACATTTGAAGCCCCCCTGCTTGCCTTGCAGAAACCATGGGTTTGTGTTGCCATACATATTTCAGCATTCTCTCACTAACTGCGAGTTCAGAATCCAGATAATGTTGACCAGTAGGAGTAATTTTCTCACCAGTTTTCATAAACTGTGAGGAAAACAAAATTGGGATTGTCATGAATGCTGTAAATCTGTTAAAAATGTGCCTCCTGACTCACCAGTTACATTATGGAGCACTTTTCTTCTGGAGTGTGGAGTACTTACGAATGTTGCATGCGTACTGTTACTCATTAAAAAATGCTATTAAGACCATTTCCTAAAATACGATGATTAAAATAGGTTGGTACTTCCCTTATCTGCAGCCCTGCTTGTCATTTCATTTCACAACCTCCATTGCTTCCCTACTACTGATATAATCCTTGTTGTCTCTTTTAGCCATGTACTTGATGGAGAGAATTGTATAAGGCACTCACAGTGACTATGTATGAAACTCCTGATTTCAAAGTAACGAGTTTGCTAGTAATCATATGCTATGAGGAGGTGGAGTATGATGTCATAAGCTGCTTATTTATTGGTTTTCTGTTTTTTTGTTTCTGCATGACTAATAAGGAACTGTAAAGAAAACAGAGTCAGGCAGCAAGAAAAAAAAAACATGCAAGGCATTAGCAAATTGTGTACTGTCCATTAAAAATCAAATGTACTGGTGTGTTGTAAATAGTGATGGTAATGCTGAACTGTGTGTAGCTAAATCGCACAGTATCAGTAATCATGTCATCAATGTTCATGAAGGTCATGACACTGTCCTTCCAGAATGTCAACATGGAGAACTCGAATGTGTACGGTTGCAAAATGGTAAGCCACTGTAACATTCAGGGTAGCAATACGTATCATAATACGAAAATAATCCAACACTCACCACTTCTGGTATGTGTAAAATTTGGGACACCTTCACTAGAAATGTATAAATTTTACAAAAAACATTTTATTTTATCAAATCAAATGCCTGACATCCCCGCCTCACATGTTTCTAACAACTCGTCCTTTACCAAGGGCTGGGGAAACACTAGATTGAGTCAACGGCCAAGATATTCAAAAGAGTTGAGCCATGCACAATAGGGTTGCACCTGCACGGGTCCAAAATTGCTCCATTCTGTGATATTCAGCAAGAGGCAGTTGCGCCCCCGAAATCATGCTGAGCAACAGCGCAATGATAATGAAGGCATGCGCAACCGAACGGGGAGGAACCATGCATAAATGGCGCAGTGTGGTATTCAAAGACTTGCACAATGCGCAACAGCAGAGAAAGCGGAAGTTGTGCCATAGCGGAAATGAGCCAAAAGGAACAAGGAAGAGGTGCAAGAACGCTACAGGGAAGCCACATGAGGCAGAACTCTAGCCACACAGACAGGGCAGGTGGCACGAACAGCACAGGCCATGGAAACACCACAGTGAACAGCCAGGCACAGGGAAGGTGTGGTGAGCCACACAGAACAGAGGCCAGCACAGGCAGGTGTACCCAGTGCAGGGGAGGTAGCAGCCAGGACAGCGGGGGAAATACAGTAACAGCTGCCGAGGGGGTGAATGCAAGCCAGGGTCATGGCCAGTGCTACCTTCCACATGGAGGCCATAATGAGGGGGGTGAGAAGGCGGGTGGCAGGGGGGCTTGGCCATGGAAAGGCCTGTTGGCGGTATGCCCCCAACAGGCAGTACCGAGCCCGCACCAGCTTTGAGCTGTACACAGATACTGAGATTGTGGGCTGGTACCGCTTGAACAGGACAATTCTGAGGTGGCTCTGTGAGCTGTGCAGTGATGTGATGCAGGCACCCACATGATGGAGCCATGCCCTGTCAGTGGAGACCAAGGTAACAGCCTGCATGTGCTTGCTCACCACGGGTACCTTCCAGAGACCAACTGGGGACACCACAGGCATAACCCAGTCAGCCACATCATGCCACCTCACCCAATTCCTCAGCGCACTGCTGCCACATGCTGAGGAGTACATCCATTTCCCCAGCACAGCGGCGGAGTGCACAGCAAACATACAGGAGTTCCACAGGGTAGCACATATGCCTGGCGTGCTAGGGGCAATAGACTGCACCCATGTGGCCATACGCACACCACCTGGCCAAGAGGGGGCCGCATACATAAATTGAAAGGGCTATGCCAGCATCAACTGCCAGGTGGTGTGCGATGCCAGGGGGCGCATCATCAATGTCTGTGCCACGCACCCTGTGGGAGCACACAATTCTTTCATGTGGCACCAGTTGGCACTGTGCCACAGATTCGAGAGTGGGGACATCCCCACTGGCCACCAAGTGGGTGAGAATGCAAACCACATGGAAAAATATAGGGCCTGGGGGGGCATGGCTAGAGGTGGCATGGGTAGTGGCCTATATGGCCTGGGGCAGGGTGATGCTGATCATCAAACTAACCTCCACCCTCTACACACAGGTGACAGTGGATACCCACTCCGTCCCTGGCTGCTTATACCCTACCGAAGGCCCACGACCCCATCACAGCAATGCTACAGTAAGGCACACGCCACCACATGTAATGTCATCGAGCAGGTGTTCAGGATGCTGAAGGCACATTTCCATTGCCTGGACACCTCTGGCAGAGCCCTACAGTACAGACCCTCAAAGGCCTGTGGGCTATTCCTGGCCTGTTGCATCCTGCACAACATGGCCAACGAATGTGGGATAGCCGTACAGGTCAAAGAGGGGGACAGCGATGGGGAAGCCGGTGATGATGGTGATGGGCAGCCCCCCCTTGGCCGACAGGACCCCCGACTGTTGCGGCTGGCACATCTGCACCGGGACACCATCATGGAGGAGCACTTCAGCCAACTCAGGTAAGTCATGGGCCATGCGCAACCACCCACCAGTGGCCAAGGCACAACCCACAAACACGCAGGAACCCACACTGGGGGTGCATGCCATCAAGAGAAGTGGCAGGGCACAGAGGCACACATACACAACCAGGGATGGGTGAGGATCAACACGCCATGTGGACGGACATGCACACACACAATGCACCAAACGTGCACAGAGGGCAGGAGGCACACTGACCCAGAATGCACACCCCAGCAACACACATGTCCACAGGCCACCACGCCCACTGCCTGTCCATGTGCGTGTGTCAGATACTGAGCACAATTGCACTTTGGTGTACAGCGCAATGCAGGCATCATCATGCACACGCAACTGTGGACAGCAGCCAGGAAGGTGTGCAGGTGGACTGTGTGTCCGCGTGCAGGGCCAGATACCCACCCGTGCACTGCCCACTAATGAACACAATGCACACAGGGCAGCATCAGACAGTAGCCATGCTGGGAGACAGATCAGTCCAGCGACACAGTGCCACAGCCACCACGGATGTGTGGGCAGACCAGCCGAGACCCGCCAGCACTGGCAGGCTGACCACTGGCCTCATGGGGTGGCGCCGATGGTCCCCCAAGGGTTCTACTGCGTGAACATGACCATGCCCGCGCAGGGGTCTGCAGCACACCGAACATGCCTGCACCAGGAGTGCTCGGGATGCCCACAGCTGAACCCGGCATCAACAGGGTGGGAGTCGCATGACACCAGGAACGAGGGGTGGATAGTGCACTGCGTGGTGTCCACGATGCATGGGTACCTGACTGTGTGCCCATTGTGGCCATGACAGCAACGGACACCTGTGCATGCCTGTCAATGGCAGCGGTCACATCCTCCCACAAATGGTCCATCCGTGCCATGATCATTTCGGCGTTCCTGCTGCGACGCTCCTCTGCCCACTCCAGTGACACACGCAGTGCATCCACGCACATTGCAAACCACATCTGCTGCTGGACCGATGCTTGCAGTAGGTGGGTGTGCTCGTCCAAGAGGTCATCAGCCTCCTCGGTATCCTGTCCCTCAGGGTGTGCAAGGGCCTGATGTTCAGCACCTCTTGAGGGTGGATGCTGCACACCAGGACCAGGTCTGGACATGTCCACAGGTGGTTCACAGATGCCACCACTGAACCCTGTACCCCCAAGCCCAGTGGACGACTGCTGATGCTGCCCCTCTGGCTCCTGCACCCCAGGGCTCAGTAGTACCACCGCAGTGGCTGCAACAGTCCCACTGTCCTGAACAGACAACAGTGCTGCCCCACTGGTGCTGACAGACACAGCCTGGGACTGTGCTGACATACAGGCCTCCATGGCGGCACCACCCACAGCCATGGGCGTAAATTGCTCTGCTGTATGTGTCCATCCTGTGGCACACACGTGTCACTGCCCAAGACGGTCATGTCATCATCACTGGTGCCAGACTCTGCCCTGGCCACAGCCACAGTGTGTTGGCATCCGTGGACACCAGCACACCGGGACACAGGCAGGGCTTCCTCCACACTTGTCTCAACGACATCAGTGTGGACAGCCAGGTGGCCACACTGTCGTACTGATCCACAGATACCTGTTGAGGTGGATGGTCCCACCTCCAACTCCATTCAACTGCCCGCAGTGGACAGGCCCACCACCGCTGACCCATGCAGATGCTCAGGATCTGTAAGGGAAAGCAAAGTTGCGTTACTGCATGTGACCTACCCTGCCCCCCCCAGACAGACCATGACTTACCATGCAGTGATGGGCCACCACCTGTCTGGAAGCCACCACCCACAACACCCTCAATGGCACTTTGGTGCATGCTTCCAGCAAGCCTGTCCTCCCTGGCATGAGCTGTACCACCTCCAGCTGTCCCCCACCTGTTGCAGCATGTGCTGCCCTGATGGCAGTCACCTTCTCCTTTACCCTCCTCCTGTCTGAGCCCATCTTCTTCTTACACTCCTGCACAGAGCGCTGGTGGCTGCCATGAAGGTTCACGGCATGTGCCACCTCCTCCCATGCAGCAGCACGGGCCTGAGGAGTGCCCCGCCGTCCACTGAGCAGTGGCTCCTGATCCATGTAGGCCTCAAAAAGGGCCTCGGTTTCGGCCTTAGTAAAATTCGGCCTCCTCCTCCTCCCACCACTGTTGTCCTCCTCTCCAAGAACGTGCTCAGTCATTATGTAGCCTGTAAGAATGGCAGTTGTTACCTGTGACTGTGCAGTCCCATGCATGTCCCTGAATCCACAGTCCACACTCCCAAACAGCATGGAACTCACCAATAAACTACAGTAACCGACTATGGCCACTGCAGCACATTGTTGCACCTTTATAGCGCAATCCATGCAAATGAGGGGAGGAGCAACTTTAATTAGATGCAAATTGCAGTGCTGTGCCATTGAATGGCTGATCGGATGATTTGCATATGACAGCTGAATATTGCGCTGTTGCATTTTGTGCAGTTGTGTTGAATGTGCTGAACCAATGGTGCAGTTCTGTGGCATGCGTAGTACACCTCACTGCGCATGCCCGGGTTGCTGATGCAGGCATCTGCCACGCTGATGACGTGCTGTGCATGGTAGGCAATGCAGGGCATGGCCACCATTGTGCCAGTGGCGCTATAGCGATGGTCACTACATGGCGCAGTGTCACTGGGCCTTCATAGGTGCAATGGCCCAACTGCCCGATAGTCCGCTGTGGCACTGGCACACAGGCAGCCAATCACACTACATGCATTGTCATCCAATGGCACTGTGCGTGGCCTTGCGCCAGAGACCCTTGACCCTGTGCCCGACCTTTGCCCCCTTGGCACCATGCATCAGGCATAGGTGCTTCTCTATTGCGCAGTTCGGTAACAGCACAATAGGGAATGGCAGCGCTGTACTGCGCAGCATCTGCACGTGGGGAGCCATGCTGCAGAGCACCATATTGCCTACTATTGCTATTGGAATGGTGCGTAGACAAGCTGCTCCATGGAGTGCCATTGAGCTGGCCAATCTGGTAGCCATAGTCGAGCCACACCATGAACCTCTCTTTGGGGAGACCCCCTGGATAGGGCAAGGACCCAGATGTAGCAGGAGGTGGCCACTGCCCTGGATGAGGCAACAGGCTGGGGGCATTCAGCTGAGCAATGCAGGCACCGCTATGGTGACCTGCGCAGGAGGGAGCCAGAGCTACTGGCCCGACTGCAGTCACGTGCCAGGAGGGGCATGGTGCCACATCCAGGTAGGGGTTCCGTCAACACACTTTTATCATCCATATGAGTCACAGTGTTGTATGTGTCCAGCACATAGGGAGGGACCTTATGGGATTGGCCATGGCGGTGTTCACAGGGTGTGGGGTGGGTGGGTCTGGCTGGGTGGGAGGCACACACCTTGGGGCAGGGGGACTTTGCTTTGGGAATGTACTGATGTTCTTCTTTCCTTTTTGTCCCCACAGGCCCAGAAGAACTATGCAGGGTGTGGGCAGAGCAGCGGAGGGGTGTAGAAACCACAGCCAGGCGGGCCATGGACCAGCAACGCCCACCTGACCAGCCCGATGAGGGTGCGTGCCAGACCTCCATGATTAGTATTGCATGCTGTGTAACAAGATGGGTAGCGGAGCATGGCCACCATTCATTGACATCACTGCCATGCATGCCACTTGTTACAGTCAACACTGTCCAGTGGCAATGCATGTCTGGGTGTGCGTCACTGGTGGTCCATGTGTGCACCAGGTTCATGGCTGTGCCACTGCCTTTGCACCACATAGCCATGTCACTAAATGGCCACGGTGGTGCTGTGCATGACTTGGTTGGTGGGTGTGTGCAGCGTTCCACATGGCTGTATGCACCTGGGTGGGCAGGTCCTGTGGACGTGATCACTGCGGGTGGTCACCCACCATCACAGTGGTATGTCCCATGGCCGTATGCCGTGCACAGTGGTCGGGCTGTATGGGGTTGTGCATTCACACCTGTTGACTGTGCTCCCTTGTCCTAGGTGCGAGACATCTAAGGGAAATTCGGGAAACCATGAGGGAGCTCCTGAATCTGGGCTGTGAGACGGTGGAGATACTAAGGAGGCTGGACAAGTTGGGGGTGCTGCAGCGACACAGAGCCAGGAGGACCCAGATCCAGGAACAGCAGTCCCTTTAACAGTCCCTTGGTCCCTGACTTCCTCTCCCCCCTGGACCCACCCTCACACCCCTCCTATCCCATCCCATTTGTTCACCCTTCCCCTGCCCACCCCACCTTGTTTGTGTCCCCACCCCAAGCTTGTAAATAGTTTTATTATTGTACATAGTTAAGTTTTATATTTTCACAATACATTTGAATTTTGTATGAATACCATGGTGGTCTCTGATTTGCAGTGGGCTATAGGTGCTCAGCTGCAGTGGTGTGCATGGCATCAGGAGTGGTGCAGTCATGGGTATGTGTGTGTGTCCGTGTGGAGGTGATTATGTTGTGGGGGTAGATATCAGTCAGTGTCTGTGTTGTGTGTGTTGTTCCCTGTGCACTGGATGACTGTGTGCAGTGGTCCATGGTATGTGCTCTGTGTCCATGGTGCACCCATTGGCCAGTCCATGGCCTGTGCAGCTCACACACATGCCTGTCTGTGACCTGCATGGTCCACTGGAATGTCAGTGGTGGCATTCCCTGCCGGGCGGACACTGTACCCGTCACTTTGCTGGGTTGCTCATGTCACTGGTGTTGTGCATGCCTGGCTCAGGTGGCACTGTGGGCAACACGGTCATTGTCCCACCTCCATGCTGTGGTTTATGTGTGTTGCAGGGGATGCACCCCACTGTCTGTGGCTTGTGCTCCGGGTGACTGCTGGTGGTGTATGGGTCCATGGTGCCTGCACAGGGTGGCTGGTACTCCAGTACCATGGTGGACTGCAGGTTGAGTGTTCACGGCTTACATGGGCCAACAATGGGGGCTTAGTTGCCCCACCACTGTGTCCCTGTGTTGTGCCCTTGGGTATGGGTGGGTGTCTGTCCAAACCCTGTGTTGCATCCAGTGTGGTGCATGCTTCCACGCACCATTGTGGGTGTCTGTGCTGGCTGTTGTGGCCAGTGGTGGGCCGGGGTGTGTCACTGGAATACTGTGCAGAGCACTGTACCACTGGTGGTGGTGTGAAGGACACGACCGTCCCATATGATGTACCTCTTGTGCCAATGCATGGTCAGTCTCTCAGCAGTACCTAGGGGGACTGTGCATGGTGGCACTGTGTCTGCCGTTGTTGCATTGCCGTGTGCTACAACCTGCTGATGGGTGCTTGTGGTGGGGCTGGCTTGCATGGTTCTGTGGTGCACAGGGTTGCATTGACACAGTGGGGGTGGTGGCATGCATGGGGTTTCCTGCAGTGGTGGTCACTGCTCATGGGGGGATGTCTAGGGTCACGGTGCAGGGTGTGTTGTGCACTGAGGGGATGGTGTGGCACAGGGTGGTCTGCCCTCCTTGTGTGACGGTCACAGCTTGCCAGTAGGTGTGATGGGGCACCATGGCCAGGCTGTGGGTTGGTTGCTTGTCTCCATGGACCAGTGATTATTCCAACCCTCCCCCTGGTTGTGCTGTGCTTGGGGTGCGGGGGGGACAATGTCTGTTCTGTTGTGTGTTCCTGTGCCCATCTGTGGCATGGGTGGTGGGCCCCTACCTCCCTGATTGTGCAGCTACATTGCTCTGCAGCTGGGGGGCTCCCTGATTGTGCTATGGCACCTCTGGACTACTCAGCTGAACATCCCTTGTTGCGCTATGGCGCATCAGATCTGCTCAGCTTCCCCTCCTTAGTTGCGCTATGGCGCAGGTGGTGCGATATTCAGTCGTTGGCTATAGGCGCAATTTAACCTGCTCCTTTTTTTGAATATCACGTCTCTTGTGCATGGGCACAATAGACTTGCGCTTGCTTCTGCTATTGCGCACTTTTTGGGCGCAGTTTGAATATCTGGGCCAACATATATACAAGGTAACAGTTACTGAAACCCATGTGATGTGATTATCTAACTCTCCTGTGATTGTTTCTCCCAATTCAAATTTAATTGAATACATTAATAAATTTCATTATTTATGCTCTAACCACTTAATTATTAATCTATCCAAGACTAAGGCCATGCTCTTTGGGTACTTAAGAAAAGTCAGTACCGAATCCCCTCATCTGCAGGTCCACTGCACTGACGGATCTACATTAACCAACACAAAATCCTTTAAATATTTGTGGGTGACTCTTGACCCCCAAATACACTTCACCTTGCATATTAGAGAGGTTTGTAGACATGTCAACTCAAGGATTGGAGCCGCTTACAGGGTACGTCACTCACTCGCTATTTCAGCCAGAGTCTCAGTAGCCCACGGGGTCCTGCTCCCTGGGCTGAAATATGATCTTCCTGTCTTTTCTCATGCCAGAGTTGCTGATCTACATAAAATGGGACACCACATACAACAACATCTGCAGATCTGCCCTGTCGGCTCCCCGTTGCCCCTATCACTGTCTGCTCTACTCAGCATTGAACTGGCTGTCTACTTACGGACTGCCCTGCTACACTCTGGGAAGCCTTATTGATTTCTTATCCCATCCACCCTGTCCCGACACACTTGCCAGCTGTGCTTAGACCTGTTACCCAAGCTCGTCATCTAAGGTCTTCTGCTTCTCCCCTGCTCACCATTCCTTTTTTGCTCTATTAAGATGGGTGAGCAAGCTTTCTCCCACTTTGCTCCCAAGTTCTGGAACTCCCTTCCCACCGACATCAAGCATTCTCCTTCTCACTATTCTTTCAAAAAAGCACTTTTCTCTTACTTCAACTCTCCTGGTGTCTGCAGTTGCCCCTAATTCTCACTCTGGTTTCTCCTTCTCACTCCATGTTTGACTATGTCTGTAGTCGTACTGATGCTCTGTATATTGCTTGGCTGGTTTGTTGTTCCCCACTCATACATGGGTGTTTTCTTAGCTGTAACCTTGTGTGACCTCCCTGCATGGGGTCCTATGTTTTTTTGTTATACCTGTCTTGTCCTCAGTAATATTGTCTCCTTTAATGTTGTTCACTCCCGGGTAGTGCTTGAAAATAGGAAGGTCTTTTGCCTAACGCACTTACCTGGTTATGAAAAGCAAATAAATAAATAAATTATCCTTGAACATAAACACTTATATAGCATAATGCATCAGTAATGCCTTGTCACCATAATTTCTGACAATACATCTACATGTGAAAAGAGAAAATTTTTGTGTCCTTGAATTTGATGCCTATAAGAAATCTGGTTTAAACTTTATTGCAGTTTATGATTAATACCTTTGAGTCCTGCAACTCGTTTACAAAGGTTCCAGGTCATACACAAAACAATTAGTTAAATATACAGATTGTAGACATTGCAGAAAAAAGTTAGACAAAGCATATCGGTTGCATGCATTTCAACAATATGAGTTAGAATTGAAGGAACAGTTTGTTTCAGTCAGGTTACAAATAAAATAGGAGGAACAGGGTTTCAAGGGGATGAAGCATTTCAGTGAGGGAACATTCAGGATACAGCTCAAACAAAGGAAACAATTTCAAAGGAATGGCTTTAGTCTGTCAATTTAGGGTCATCAAGGCCCTGGGAGTATTGGCCATACAGATGGGGACTAGCTATACAGAAGTGGAGTGGGTGGGGGGAGCAGCCTAAGGACAGCATTGTTGTTTTGTGGGAGGGTGACTGGGGGGAGTTGCTGCAGTGATGCCAGCAGCATGGGGGGTGCAAGCTGGAGCTCAGTAGGAGGCAAGTAAGGGGAGGAACAACATGGGGAGAAAACTAAGGGGAGGGGTACTGGAGTGGGGAAGTTATGAAAGGAGGTTGGGATATGAACAGCAAGGGAGGTAGGTGGTGTGGTAATGTAGGGGGTTGTGCAGGAGAGGAATTGGGGTGAGAATATTAAGGGCACCAGGAGGGGTGGGGTTGGGAGGTGGAGGATGATGGTGGTGGGGAGGGGATGGAGTGGGAAGGAGGGGTGGGAGGGTGGGTAATTCAGGCTAAGGAGTCTTGTAGTTGGCTAGTCTGAGCATGCACAGGCCAGTTCATGATGCAGTATAGTCCTAAGTCCTATTTTGAAGAGGCTAATCTTATTGCTTTCAATAAGTGATGCAGATAGCCCATTATACCATTTTGGTCCATGGTACAAGATGTATTTCTGTGCCAGGGTGGTGTATTTAAATGGTACCAAGAGCCCACCTTTCTCTGCACTCCTGGTTGGCTTAGATGATCTAGCTTGCTGGAAGAGTCCACATAGAGATGGAGGCGCTAGTCTTAATTGGGCTTTCTTGACAAGTAGGCAGGTCTGGTACCGGGCTCTGAGATGGAGAGGAAGCCATGCAGTACCTGAGTAGAGAGCACAGGTGTGGGCTGAAGAATTGGCTCCTAGGGTCAGCCAGCAATTAGGGTTTTTATTTTATTGAGGGCAGTTTCAGTGCCTGCCCCATATATTGATAGGCCTTAGTCAATAGATGCAGGGACCAAACTGTTTTGTGGCTAATTTTATTGCGTCAGGTGTCATAGAGTGCCTGTGGTGGTATAGCCCTCCAAGTTTCATATTGGCAGTTTTGACAACATGGTCAATGTGACCAGAGAAACTGAGAGTGTCATCAGTGTGAATGCCTAGGTATTTAAATGAGTAGACTTGCTCTAGAGCATCTCCATTAAGACTCTGTATCAGCATAGGGTGGAACTTCATTTTGTTCTGTGGGACAGTAAGCAGCATACTCTTAGTTTTTTTGTGGTTTACCAACAGTTTTTTGGTGCTGAACCAGGATTCTAGCTTGTGGAAGCTGTCGAGGAGTTGGGAAGTGATGGTCAACTGGTCCCTGCCAGGTCAGAAATTAACAGCATCCTCTGCATAGAGTACGATGTGAGCTGGGCAGGCTGAGGGTAGAGTATTGATATAAAGACTGAAGAGAGGCCCTAGGATTGATCCATGGGAGACTGCAATGCTTATCTCCTTGGGAGATGATAGTGAGTCTCCAGTTCTGGTGCTCTGAGTGCGGTGAGCGAGGTAGCTGCTAAACCATGCTACTTTGTCTGGGGATAGTCCTGTTGAGAGCAGGCTGTTAAGAAGAAGGTGATGGTTAACAGAGTCAAAAGTCTTAGGTCTGTGAATATTGACCCCACCGCCATCCCTTTGTCTAAGGCATTGTATGCTCGAGAGGTGTATTTTACTAGGGCTGTTAGGGTGGTATGGTGTTTCCGGAAACTGTGCTGTTGGGGCACAGTTTGTTGTACTTCTCCAGGTACTCTGTGAGCCAGTCAGAGACCACCTTCTCTAGGGCTTTGGAGGGGGGAGGGTGGATATCAGCCTGTAGTTAGAGGTGTTGGTTCTATCTCCAGTTTTAAGGACAGGGGTGACTAAGACCATCTTCCAGGCATTGGGGAACACACCCAATCTGAGTGAGGCATTGAAAATCTTTGTGAGTGTGTCAGCAAGCTCATTTAGGACAAGGGTAACCAGCTTCATATTGACTTGGTCACTTCCCAGCCTAGTCTTTCCATGGATGTGCTTGACAAACTTGATTGTATTAGCCCTGGTGATTGGTTGAACGTAGAACATCAGAGTACCAGTTCTTGATGTTGTGGGGTAGACATGATTTGGTGATGGAGTAGCAGTCGGATTGAGATAATTGGCCAGTACTACACCTGAGAGATCAGTAAAGGCTGAGTTGAATTCATTGGCTATGTCTACAGGTTCCTGGAGTGTCTCTGTGGCGGTTGTAATCAGGTCTGATGGGGATCTGGGGGCCCTGCCTGTGAGGGTTTTCATGGAGTTCCAGGAGTCCTTACTTGAGCTGTATATTTATTTCCTGTAAGCATGGCCGGCTCCAGCTGAAATCCTGGCCTGCTCCTGACATCCTGTATATATGCCATATATTTATTTACTGTAAGCGTGGCCAGCTCCAGCTGTAATCATAGCCTGCTCTTGGCATCCCGTATATATGCTGTATATTTATTTCCTGTAAGCATGGCCAACTGCAGCTGTAATCCTGGCCTGCTCATGGCATCCCGTATATATGCTGTATATTTATTTCCTGTGAGCATGGCCAACTCCAGCTGTAATCCTGGCCTGCTTCTGACATCCTGTATATATGCTGTATATTTATTTCCTGTAAGCATGGCCAGCTCCAGCTGTAGTCATGGCCTGCTCATGGCATCCTGTATATATGATGTATATTTATTTCCTGTAAGCATGGCCAGCTCCAGCTGTAATCCTGGCCTGCTCATGGCATCCTGTGTATATGCTGTATATTTATTTCCTGTGAGCATGGCCAGCTCCAGCTGTAATCCTGGCCTGCCCATGGCATCCCGTATATATGTAGTATATTTATTTCCTGTAAGCATGGCCAGCTCCAGGTGTAATCATGGCCTGCTCCTGACATCCTGTGTATATGCTGCATATTTATTTCCTGGAAGCGTGGCCAGCTGCAGCTGTAATCCTGGCCTGTTCCTGACATCCTGTGTATATGCTGTATATTTATTTCCTGTAATCCTGGCCTGCTCCTGACATCCTGTATATTTATTTCCTGGTAGCATGGCCAGCTCCAGCTGTAATCATGGCTTGCTCCTGACATATTGTATATATGCTGTATATTTATTTCCTGTAAGCATGGCCAGCTCCAGGTGTAATCCTGGCCTGCTCCTGACATCCCGTGTATATGCTGTATATTTATTTCCTGTGAGCATGGCCAGCTCCAGCTGTAATCCTGGCCAGCTCCTGACATCCCATTCATATGCTGTATATTTATTTCCTGTAAGCATGGCCAGCTCCAGCTGTAATCCTGTCCTGCTCCTGACATCCTGTATATATGCTGTATATTTATTTCCTGTAAGCATGGCCAGCTCCAGCTGTAATCCTGTCCTGCTCCTGACATCCTGTATATATGCTGGATATTTATTTCCTGGTAGCATGGCCAGCACCAGCTGTAATCCAGGCCTGCTCCTGATATCCTGTATATATATATATGTTGAATATTTATTTCCTGTAAGCATGACCAGCTCCAGCTGTAATCATGGCCTGCTCATGGCTTCCTGTATATATGCTGTATATTTATTTCCTGTAAATATGCCTCTGTACAATGCTGTCTTTGCTCACCATGCTTGGAATGTGTTTATTCCTCGAGTCGCCCCTGAAAAAGGGACTTGCGTGTCTCAGTGGGCCTACCTAGTCATCAAACTTTAAATAAATAAAATATACCCTCTTTGTTCCCTCTCCATCTCTTTGATATCCTTTTTTAAGTAAGGACACCATATTTCAGGAGCCAGTATAGTGCAGTGGTTTAAGGTTTTGAGCTACAAACCTGGAAGCTTGAGTATGAATCCTGCAGCTCCCACTTGCATACTGTGTGACCCTGAGCAACTCATTTAATTTCATTGTGCTCCCAGGCTGCACCTATAAACAAGCTTTCAACTTAGTGTATCTCACCTGGTAAAACAAAGGTAAAGAAAAAAAAAAATATATGTATGTATTATTGCTGCCAAAGTCTAATTTAGGTGGAACATTGTATCTATAACGTGGCATAAGTACCTTTCTGAGTAATAACAAACATTTCTTTTAATTGTCCAAAGGACTCTATTTGCAGCTTCAATTGCTAAAGTGTACTGCATATTAAAAGATAGTTTTTTTGTCAATAATGGCACTGCAGTAAGTCCCTTTCATTTTCTAATTGTTTTAATGGAACATTTCCTGGGGTGTAATTGTATGTTATTGGTTAATGCCCCCAAAACACAGCACTTTTCTGTATTAAAACCCATACCCCACCTCACTGCCCATCTGGTGATATGATCCAAGTCAGATTGTATAACCTGAGCATCATCAAGACTTCTTACACTTCCATCACTTCTGGCATCATCGGCATACTTGACAGCTCAGCTTGTTACACAAGCAAACATGTTGGAGAGAAATAACTGAAACAACAATGAACCCAAAACGGATTCCAGAGGAACGCCACTTGTAATGCTACCATTGTCAGATCGGTAACCCTGTATTGAGACCGGTTGTGTTCTATTTATTAACCATGGCTTAACCCAGTTTAATGTAGAACTATTAAGGGTCATGTTCTCCATTTTGTCAAGTATTGCCCAGTGGGGCACTGAGTCAGATGCCTTGGCAAAATCCAGTTATATACAGTCCACAGGTATACATCCATCTTAGGTTTTTTTGATATGACCTCATAAAAGCATAATAAATTTGTCATGGACGAGTGTCCTACCATGAACCCATGCTGATCCTTAGGGATTTGTTTTTCCTTTTATGTTTCCTTGGGTGGGCACAAGAAACATCTTGTGACAGGATGACATTTGGGAAGTGTGTCACGGACTAGCACAATGCAGAGCAATCTGCAGAGGGCTTGTCCCTCACGGACCAAGGATCACATAAGCAGAGAGTGACAGTGGTCAGAATTTCATGATACATACACACAGTGATGGCAGATAAGGGCCTATGGCCCACCCAGTCTGCCCAGTTCTTGCACGTTCCCTTAATGCTTTTCTAGAAGTCTGTTGCCCCTTACTGCTGACCTCCAGAATTCCTAGCTATCACACACATTCTTAAATCTTGTGATTGTTTCAGCCCCCACCACTTCACAACTGCAAGTGTCCTGTAGTTGAAAAAAATGAAGCACTCCAGTGAGACATAGTGCTTCATTATTTCCACTTACAGAAAGCCAGCACTTAAGTCCTTTCATTTAAAGTCAGCTGGCAAGCAACTGTGAGTTATCTTCCATTCTCCCCCCTCCAACCCAAACATATTAGCTGGCGCCAGTGTTCTCAGCTTGCATCCCTACATGTTGTTGTGATGTAGCCCCCCCAAGAGCAAGTTGTTTAAATTGCTGTTAACACAGTAGTATAGAGGTGCATGCCATGGAGCAGTAGGGGCATGCAGGGCAGACACACACACACACACACACTGCATTCTGGCAGTGTCTTATCTTGTGTGTCTCATTCAGTGAGTGGGAGTTGGGGCAGGAGATGGAGCAGCAGTCACCGTAGTTGGCCCTATTCAGTCACCCTACAGAGCAACCAAGAACAAGCAAGGCAGAGAGAGACAGACAGACAGACACACACACACACATATATATACACATATGCACGCAGTGCATTCCAGCAGTGTCTTGTCTCTCTTGATCCCCACACAAGAATATCTCAAGTGCAGCTGTAGTAGAATGGTAGGTAGGGGGATCTGTCTTCCCCTGCCCTGTACAGAGCACATCTGTCCTGCTGTCACTCAGTGTGCCATACTCCTACAATTAAATTTGTTTCTCTCCCACTGTTTGACTTCTCACCCACCCCGTGGACCTCCGGAGACCAAGCAGATGGAAGTTGTCACAATTTTCCTCTGTGCAGCCATGCTGAAATGCAATATTAGACAGCGAGATAGATGCCGATTCAGTGCTGCAAAATCTGTATGCTGTTGTCCCCTGTAGAGTGAGCTTTGGGATTGTCCCATCCGTGTCTCTCACTCATGGGGGTCAACACTGGGGGGGATTCAAGAATGCATGGGATAGACACAAGGGACCCCTGACTACAAAGGGTGACTAGAGTGTTGAATAAGTCTAAAACAAATTGGCAGACTAGATGGACCTAGCGGTCTCCTTCTGCTATCAACTTCTATGTTTCTCTATTCAGGCACAGTGGGTGTGCAGATCGGAGAGAGAGAAACAGTGAGAGTAGGGGGTCTGCTGATGATATTTGGTTCCCATCCTCAGGAGTCACAGTTATTGAGTGCCCCAGTGGTGTATCTCCCTCTCTCTCTCTCTCTCTCTTGCTGTATCTCTGAGGGTGTTCTTGTTCATTAGCTCCATGTGGTCAACTGTGCCCGGGAGCAAAAGTGTGCATGTGCACATCTAATGAGAGACAGAGCAAGCATGAGAGAAGGCCACATATTTGGGGTTTGCTCATGGGCACCTTAAGTGTGAAAGAGATCACACCAGCAATCACAGTAGGAGTCCCTCCCCCTAACAGTGTGAGGCACTGTCCTGAAGAGAGAGAGAGGATCATGATCACATTACTAATGCTCTGAAATGTGTCTGCACATGGAGAGAGAGAGAGAGAGACCAATGTAGAGGCTGACACAGCTGGGACAGAGCAGAATGGAGAATCAAATGCTGTGACAGGTACTTACAAAGTGAGATCATGGCAGCAATCAGAGCAGGACATCCCAGCCCCCCCCCCATTCGAACAATGTCAGGCACTGTACCGGAGAGTGAGAGGGTCACATTCCTATTTCTGATGCTCTGAAGTGTGGGTGCACGTGGACAGAGACAGCAAAGGAGAGGTTGACATAATTGGGGATCGCTTAGTCGGGGGAGGGAGTGAGAGACGGTATGAGAGAGACAACAGCAGGTCACTGTGGAGAGAGGGAGAGAGATGGTGCAACTGCGATCCCTGTTCCTGACATGCCGAGACAGCAACAGCTCAGTAAGCCAATTCAAGATGGTGTGTGGATTCCAGCAATCCATTTATACAGTTATTCTGTGTCAGTGGACCTGCACGACAGATATAGAGAGACCTACACATGTAATTTAAAGTTATGCCAATGTTCTGTCTCTCTCACAGTGAAATGGGAAGCATTCATGTCTTACTGTGAGCCACCTAAGTGTCTCCACAGTTGTCCCATTGTTAGCAAGTCGCACCTAGGCATTCTGTGGCAGTAAGGAGGCAGAGTGAGACAGCAGAGGAGAGTATGTCTGTGTATAGTGAGTGACATGCACACCAAGAGCACCATAGTTGTGGGGCACAGCTTGTTGAGCAAGAGATCAGTGGGGCACAGCTCCTCCAAGAGACAGAGCTGCAGGCTGTGTAACCAACAGAGAATGAGATGGAGAGAGCAAGAGAGAAACACATACCCCAACACGGTGTTTAATTCATATTGTAACATGGCATTAATAGTACTAGCGAAATACTACAGTGATTGGAGCAAAGAGGTAACATGACCCAAATGTAGCCATGCATTAATTCCCTAGATATGCATGGCTACGTTATGAAGCATGAAAAGGCACACTTGGGGGCATAATAATTGCCTATCGACTTTGGCACCGCACAGTGGCAGTCGCAACTCGACCTATAGGTGGCACTAGGGTCAGAATACTGCGGCACGTAGTGAACACAATACAGCAGAGTGACCACAATGCAGCACAATAAATAACGAAGGAGAAAAGTAGTAATGCGAGATACAAACGGAGCTAAAAACAGTGAGAGTCTGCACAAGTAGGCATTTTGTTACCCGGTATCTGTGTATTCTTACTCATTATAACACATCCACATGACGAACATTGTCACGAACCTGGAAAGTGCAATATTGATGTATATCACTACTTCAACATGCACGCACGTCTTTCCACATACACACACCATTGTAGAACTGTACATTTGAGCAATCTTTGTAAAGCACAATCTTTGTTATAACTGATCTGTATTTACTGTTGTACAGAAGGGTATGTGAAGAATTCCCATGTTGCACTTGCCATGTTACAAGTGCATTAATCCCCTCGATAGGAGGGCATTTCCCAGGAATTAATGCAAGGTTGGGTGGCGTGAAGCACTTTGCCTTTGGCCTTATGCACCCCAACCATGCATTAATTCCTGGGAAATGCCCTCCTGTCTCAGTGATTAATGCTTACGCTCTTGCAGTGTTGTATGTGTAGTTTTCTCTCTCTCTGTCTCTGTGAACTGAGTTCCACAGTGAGATACCACAGAAATATGGGGGCACACATTTTGTCTTTGCATCTGTCTCAGTATGTAACTACAGAAGCTTGGGAAAACTGTCTTGAAAAGTCTGAATTATAGTTCTTAATGTTTCCCAAGATTATAATACTATGAAGTTACAGGGGGTTATAGCAGTTGCTAAGAATAATAGTAAATGCTGTGATCTTTACTTGGTCAGCTGTAAAAATAATCATCCCCGTCTACTGTTTCACAATGTAACCCCAGCTCTACTGTCTCTACATTGACTAAACCACCCTCCCTTCTGCCCAGCTGTGCAGTCCTTTTACCTGGTCTCTCAAAAATCTCACATTTATTTACATTAACATCCTGATTCTTGGAATGCCAGGTTTTCTGAAGACAAGCAATGTGAAATTTAGCCCCAAAGGGTCTGGGCCTAACCACCACTTGCTCGATCCTCAGCCACGGGGTGTCAGCATGCTCCTGAACCACATCCCTCACCCACTCCTCGATGCCCACCTTCCTTCCCTCCTTACGCTACTGGATCTGCACAACTACATCCTGACTTTTATCAATTTTGGCACTCCTTCTCTCCCTTTATATCAAATGACACATATACCATGCAAGGAAACATTCGGTATGGACAGATTTATCAAGTTGTTTTTGTATCTCATCCTTTAAAATGAAATCTAGTATCTTCCCAGGGACTGAGGTGAGACTTATTTGTCTGTGTTTTTAAAAAAAAAATCTCCTTTCTCCCCCCCCCTTCTTATGTATGAGTACAGTGGCCACAGATCTCCAATCTTCGGGTTGAACCCCATGTTGTAAGGAAGCATCATATAACAGTTAAACAGATTAGCAATACCATGCTTCTGGATTTTAAGAATATGCGTTGAAATACCGTCTGGTCTGGTTGAACTTTGCTGTTTAAGTTTGTTAATTTTGTTGATTATAGAGGCTTCAATTATGCTTGGAAACTACGTATTTTTATTAATGAGTCTAATATCATACTTATTAGTTGGACTTGTGTTGTTATGCATGGAGCAAAAATAATTCTTAAAACTATTTGCAATCTCTTTTGGGTTTGTTTTTTACGTACCTTTCCAATTTATCAGGGTGTGATTATTGGTTGATGTGTTTACAGAATTTACACAACTATATACCTGATTGATATTATTTTTAGTTGAGGTAGTTGCAAGTCTAATTTCCATATTACATATTTATTTATTCATTTGCTTTTGGTAACAGGGTAGGTGCACTAGGCAGGACCTGCCTATTTTCAGGCACGCCCTGGGAGAGAACAAAACAAGTACAGAGATCAGATCATCAGCTATGAGGACATCAAACTGATATACAAAGGAGTTTCAAGTACAATAGTGCAGGGACAGTAGTAAGTATGACACTAAGCTAAGCAGCAGCACACAAGATAAAACATGAATAAGTGCAGTAGTCAGCAGCAAGCAACCAACAAAACAGTAACAAGAAACATAACAGGTAGATTTAGTCAGGAGAAGATCAGCGGTGAGCGGTGTCCAAGGTGTTACTCAAGTGCTAGAGGGGAAGTAAGGTCGCAGGTAATGGATGTAGGGAGGGAGAAAGTTAACACGTGCAGGCACCAAGGCCAGTAAGGTGGGCAATCAGGGCTCACTTGAATGTGGGATGCGATTTGGTACACCTGATGTGTAGAGGAAGGGCGTTCCAGAGTTTGGGCACATAGTGGGCAAAGGATTGTTCCCCCATTTTATTTATTTATTTTTTTAGTCTTTTGTAACCGGGTAAGGCCCACTAGGCATAATTGCCTGTTTTCAGGGGTGACCTGGGAGCACTGGGCAGTTAAGTGACTTGCTCAGAGCTGCACAGTATGCAAGTGGAATTTGCGAGACTCAAACCAACGTCTGGTCTGCTGGATGTGCCAAGCTCGTTCACAGCTCCACACTCTAACCTCTAGGCTATACTGCCAGTTAGTAAGGCAGGGGAGCACAAAGAGTAGGGCTGAGACAGTGGACTGAAGTTGACGACGTTGCACCATGGGGGAGAGTAGTCCAGCAAGGGAGGCAGGCTGGGAAGATTGCATAATGTTGTCGACTAGGCAACCAAGAGCGAAAACATGCTTAGATGAGGGGGACAGCCATCATAGGTCCACATATAAACAGCAAATGTGGGTAAGGTGAGCAGCAGACAGAGCGAATCTGCAAATATTGTTGTATGTGACATCCCACTTTTGAAGGGTGCCTGCTTGGCTCTGTCCAAAGATGGGCAGAGCACAGCGGACCTGGGTAGAGGGAGACTTTGGGCCAACAAGACCCTGGCTGCAGGGGTGAAGGAGTGTCAAACACAGTAGGCTAGGCCCAATTTAGCACTGACAGATTTACAGATGGTAGCATGTAGATGGAAGTCAAGGGCTGGGTCAAGCGTAACTCCGAGGTATTTGAAGATAGCGTTATGTGGATATGGGACCCACTGAGACAGGCAACATGTAGCAAGGCAGTGGAGTGGGAGCATTTTCTGTGAGAACCAAAGAGTATGGCCTGAGTCTTGGCCACATTAAGGACCAGTCGATTGGGAGAGAGACATTTTTGGGTGAGATGAAGGTCAGAGAAGAGGAGCGAGTATATATTGGGTACTGAGCTGGAAGACACATAGAGGACCAGATCATCGGCATATACCAGGGTAAAACAGAGGAGATAGTGGGCAGATTATTAATGAAAATAGAGAAGAGCAGTGGTCCAAGTATGGACCCCTGGGGTACACCCATAATGATGGGAGCAAGGAAGGAATGGATCTTGTGATAAGAGACTTCTTGGGAGTGATCATGCAGATAGCCAAAAAAAAAAACAAGAGTGGACCTGGACGCCCCAAGGGAGCTGAGACATAGCAGGAACAGGGAGTAGTCAACCAAGTCAAAAGCCTTTGACAACTCAGTGAAGACCACCCCAGTAAGTTGACGTGATCCATGCTGGTTCTGATGCCATTAGTAAAGTGGGCTAGGACAGTTGTGGTGCTATAGCTTGCACAAAAGCCATGTTGAGCAGGTGAGAAGAGGTTGTGTTTGAGTAGGCAGGTGGACAACTCACAGCAGATGAGTTCCTCCAAGAGCTTGCTGAGTGTGGGTAGAAAAGCTATGGGGTGGTAGTTCTCAGGGTTCCTGGGATCCTATTTTTACGGTTGAGTGGGTGAAGCCCTGCAGACATTTTGTATGTACAAAAGGGCTGATGTCATGTTTTCTGTCCGTGGAACTGGCTGAAGGTGTAAATAGTCTACTCCATCTGACCCTCCCCCAAGAAGCAATCTGCCCATGTTGTCCCTATGAACTGCAGCACTGCACCATTTCACAGTGGGTATTTCTTTTTACATTTCTGCATCCCCCTCCTCTTGCATTGCAAGCAGATTCAGGATCTCTGCCATTTTTGTCACCTCCCCTTAACAGTGGATTTTTTAAAGACATTTCTGCATCATTCTCCCCTTGCATAGCAAGCAGATTCAGTCCTCTCCCCTTAACAGTGGGCATTTTTTTAAACACATTTCTGCATCCCTCCCCTTGCATAGTAAGCAGATTTGGAGTCCCTGTCATTTTTGTCCCATCCTGCCCCTACCCAGAGCAATGTCTCTGGTCCCATTCCCCAGCTGTGAGAAGTTGCCATAGTCAGTGCCCTTTCTTAGAAGTGTCCAGTAAACTACTGCCACAGCTCCACTCAAACTGTTGGAGCCTGGATTCACAGAACGAAACATGTAAAAACAAACAAAAAAAATGGGCATTGAGTGACAGACTCTCTTTAGAAAGCTGTTTTATCCAAAGCTTTCTTGAGTGCCTGCAGATACATGGGCACATTGATGTACACAAAGAGCTGCTGCTGCACTGCGTGCTTCCCTGCCCTGCTGCTGGAATGTCTTTGGGGTACCTAGAAGGAGCATACTCATTAATCTCCAGCCCAAATTTGCTGAGTTTGGGGGGGTAGACAACCGAGAGAACAGACTGTCACTCCCCATAGGAAGGAGAGAACAGAATTGCCGCAGAGTTAACAAATACTACAATAAGGCTGAACAAAAACTTAACTGACACTGCAGAACTCAAAAGCACAACAATGAGAACTAATGCTGAACTACTAGCTTTGAACTCCAGGGTCACCGGCACAGAGAAAAATGTCAAGGCACACGAAAAACTGCTGCAGTCTCAACAAAGTTTAAATCACCAGCATCATGCCCAGATATAATAATACCTGCTTCAAAAGGTGGATGTTGTGAAGAAGATGTCCCGATGAAACAATGTAAGGATTATCTGGATCCTACAGGGTGCAGAAGGGAGAGACATGTGTTCGTTTTTGGCAGCCTTCCTCCCACAAGTGCTTCATCTTAATAACCCCACTACACCAGTTTTGCAGCAGGTACACAGGTCCCTGGCACCACATCTCAGGGAAGGGGAAAGACCTCCCCCGATTCTCTGCAATATCCAGAGAAAGAACTGTATCATCAGTGTCAGTGGCTCAGTAGGTAGCACACTCACTTCTGAGGCCAGGAGATCAGAGGGCTGTAGGTTCAGTTCCCACATCTGGCTCTTGGGTTAATATCCCAATACTGACACTGTAGTGCAGCATGAGGGGGGTGCTGCACTTCTGAGGTGCCGTCTTTTAGATGAGACGCTAAACCAAGGTCCCAGCTATCTGGATTGGTGGTAGTTCAGGTAGATGATCCCATGGCACTTATCGAAAAAGAGTAGGGGAATTTTATTAGGCAAAGAAACATAACATCAAGTATATACAGAAAGGAAGAAATGAAATAACAGGATAAATAATACATTTCAACACAAATTACAAATAAACATTGTGGAAGAGCAATAATCAAACAGCATTCTAATAATAATTAATGCAAAAAGGTAATATTCTTCCAAAAAGAAGTAAAACATTTAACTGAAATTCGGTTGCTTTCTGATTCCCTAATAGTTGACAAAGCATTTTCTATTTGCTGAATAATATTAGTAGGAGACGTCTGTACCTGTTGTAAGATATATTGACAACGAGCTTGCCACAAATAATATTTACAAACTGAAAAAATCACTCTAAGGGTACTGGGGTGAAATGGCAGCCAAGGAATACAGAAGTCTCCCAATGTCAAAATTTGATAAGTAATTCGGCTAAGAAATGGCCATTGCCATTTGTTGACCGATGTTTTCCAAAACAAAAGTGCATCCGGACAGTCAAGGAAAAAATGAGACATGGTTTTCTCAATATTATATGGGATGATTTATGCTTCAAGTTCCCCCATGCAGGTAATCATCTGTGACAACATAACCAAGTGATGTCCCACATATGTAAGGGTATTCGTGCATCCTTCAGCATTGATAAAGCACAGTCTATTCTAGAAGGTGAACATAATGGAAATTGTATAGCTGGTCTAGAGAGGTTAATGAAAGCATCATACAAGTGCTTCCGAAGGAGCAGCATTATGGATGCTTTTGTAAGTTTCCAGCTGCGTAATTTCCTAAAACTATCCTGTGCATAAGTTGGGGAACCAGGAACATGGGTAAGGATAGGAGAAAGAAGGACCCAATTATTCCACACACTTTGCATGTGGTAATTAATCCATACGTCACAAACATGGGTTATGGATTGAATTCTAGAAAAAAGCTGAAAAAGAAAAATAGAAAGATAAAAAGCAATAGGGTGTACCATAGCAAGTCCTCCATGTTTAATGGGTAAATATGTGAAGTCACGCTTAACGGGGTTCAGATGGTTACCCCATATCATTTGAAAGAAAATACTCAAGATCCTAGTCTCTAGATTGCGAGAGGGAGCGTATATATAACTGAGGTATAAAAATATTGGAATGATGAATTTTTTTTACTACTAGGACCCTCTTTTTTTTCCCAGTTTCCAGGATTTCCAAATATTAACTTTAGTTTCTCCCCAAATGTAGGTGTTTTTCCCAATTATAGAGGGCAGTATGTTGAACATTAAACCAAATCCCCAAAATACGGTGAGGAGACAAACATAACTTAATCCTGCCAACATCCGGTACTATAGCAGAGTCAGGATCTAAGGGGATAGAAACACTTTTCTGTAAGTTAAGAGTACCTCCAGAGAGTTTTGAAAATGTATGGAAGATAGCCACAGCACAGTCTCCTGACTGTTTATCCTGAACAAATAGCACAATGTCATCTGCATAAGCATAAATCTTAACATGGGGCAGTGTTGGGTGAGGTGCATGACCTATAATAGAAGAGTCCCATAAAATACGTCATTTAACAGGGTCTAAAGTGAAGGCATATAATAGCGGGCTGAAAGGACAGCCCTGACGAAGGCCAACCATCTGAAGTAAAGTATTTCCCAGGTGACCATTAACAAGAGGTACAAAATAGGCCATAGAAAACAAACGTGTGATCCATTGTATGAAAGTGGCGGGGATACCATATGATGTCAGAACTTGTACCAAGTATGCATGTTGTACTGAATCAAATGCTTTCGCTTGATCTAAGGGAAGTATAAAGCCGGAATGAGTATGACAATTTTTTGCCTCAAAAAGTTCACGAAGAAGGAATAAATTGTTTTGTATGGAGCATCCTGGAACAGCGCAGGACTGGGCAGAGCCCAGTAGGTCAGGAGCTATGCATGATAATCTGAACTTAGAATTTTGCTAGGAGTTTATAATCAGTATTAGGAGATGCAGAGTCTCCAATTCAGTAAGTCATGGGCATCACCTTCTTATAGATAAATTTAAGGAAGGACAAACCAAAATCTGGGACAACTTCTGTACAGAGTAAGATATAGTTAAAAACTTGCATCAGAATTTCCAGGAGATTGTCCTTAAAAGTTTTATAAAACTCATGTGTTAATGTGTTAATCCATCAGGGCCCGGGGAGACCTGTAGCAATAGGTGAGATATAGCAGAAGCCACTTCCTCCTGTGTAATAAGTGAAACAAGATCCGGGATACAGTGAACAGGAAACTGTGGAAACGGGGCTGAAAAGGCTGATGAGAAGTTCAGTAATAAAGGAGATGGTCTGCAAAATTGAGACTGTAAATGAGAATGTACAATAGACAGCATGCTATGAGTGTCATAGTTAATAACACCTTGCTGATTTAATAAACCATGCATCACCGTGTTCCGAATCCTATCTTTGTGTGCGAAAAAAGGGTTTGTAGAGGGTAGATTTGAGGTTCCCACTCTCATAAAAAAATCTAGCGTGCGAGCACTGTTGTACTGATATGAAACCATATGACGTTTTACTATAGCAATTTGGGAGGAGTAATCAATAGGGGAAGCTGTGGCTAGAGAGAGTAATTTATATAATTGATTTCTATAGGATAAATATATGATATATTTATCTCGGGCTATCCATTTTCCCATAGTTTGAAAAAGATGTCGTAGTTCCAACTTAGTGTCTGTCCACCACTGTAATATGGAATCATAAAAACATAGTACAGAAATCCAGGCATGAAAGAGAAGATGAACACGATCTTGTATATCCAGAGAGGAAATGAGAGTATTGTTCAATTTCCAGTGAGTAGAGGGAGAAAGGGTGAAAAATGGGGATTGATTGACACAAAGCGTGCAAGAAAGTAAAAAATGATCTGAAATTTCCAAAGGTCTAAGGGTAGCTGTACATGCTACACATTGTGGGGAAGAAAAAAATAGTCAATTCGAGTATGGAAATGTGATCTATAATACGTATGACCAGCAGTAGTGTGTAATGAACGGTATACATCAAGGAGACCCATATCTCTCACTAAGTTAGATAAGGCTAGGGAGTCACAATAAATTTTCTTCCCCTCCGCAGTTCAATATTTAACATCCAAGGAACAATTAAAATCACCCCCTCAAATAACATGTTTCATGGTACATAAATATGGTTTAAGTTCATTAAAGCAATATGAGTAGCCTTAGTTTGTGAGCCATATATAGTAATCAAACAAAACTGAAAACTGTGAAAGGTACAATCTAGGATTAAGGCCCTACCAGGATAAACATCAATAATGCGTGTAATAGAAAAGTGTGCAGAAAAGAATAGAATAGTAACCCCATCTGCAACATTCTCTCCAAAGGTCCAATATGAGGGACCTTTAATCCAACCTCGTTTAAGGTGTTGAACCTCAAACAGTGTGGAGATATGGGTTTCCTGTATAAATAGGATGTCAATGGGTAGGGAAGCAACAAGATGAAAAAAAAAATCCTCTTCTTGTAGCTTTTAATGCTACAAACATTGAGAGTAGCTACAGTAAGGGAAGCCAGGATAAAGCATAGATTCACCCGCTGCCATCAGTAATGGTCATATTTTTCTGCTTCTTACTCCTTAGAAGGATTTGTTAGTTTTTTTACGAGACATATCAGGAGGTTTGGGGGTAGTCAAATCCATATCTGAGGGAAAAATAGAAGTATCTGATTCACCATCCGACTCTTCTCTGCCACCCTTCAGACAATCAAAAGGATTAGAGAGGGGAATGTCAAAAGTTTTTACGTTTTTCTGAGCAGCAGCTCTAGTGACCCTTCTACTGGGCTTAAAACCTTCCAGGTCTGTAGTAGGGACCGCTAGAGTAGCTGTAGGGCAGGACAAGGAATCAGATTTAGGTACAGGACAAATAGGGTGATCTAACAGAATAGGTGTGTCATCACTCTCCACAGGAGGGAGAAAGGGGGGGGAACATCCATGGGATTCGAGACATTAGCCAGAGTAATAGGTTTATCCTGTATTTTATCCTGTGCTTTTTGTACTATCACATCAGGATCCCATCCCTCCTTACTGTTTTTGCTTGCCCAGGGACATTGGTGGTAGGCATACCGTTTCCTCACACAAATTACATCGAAAAACATTCTCACATGAAAAACTAGGGTGTCCATACCCGCCACAGAGACTACATTTTAAGAGATCACATGTACTGCTTAAGTGTGTGTGAGTCCCACATTTGTAACATGCCCTGGGCTGACCCCCGTAAAAACACACACCCCGATCCTTACCCAAAAAGAAACTATTAGGTAAGTGGAGGATTTTGGAGTTAACCAGAAAAAGTTTTACTCTGAACTTCCATCCTCCCGTCCAGAGGTCTTCCTCATCTAAAAGTGCCTCAGGAGAGGATAATACTGTGCAGTGATTCTGTAGCCAATGATTAATGTCACTAACCCTGACTCCCTCATTCCTAAACATGATAGTTACTGCACGGATGGAAGGTTTAGTGAGGGGAATGACATAAAACGGAGTCCAGGGGGAGGTAGTCTTTAAGGAAGCATACTTATGCTAGAATCTATCTAAACCAGTAGTAGTTTTAAAATTGACATCAAAGGTTTCTTCCCCAGAAATATGAATCAGGGCGTATATATCAGAGGCCTGAAAATGCATAGTCCCTTTTAACAATGTACAAGCTACATAATATCTGTCTGGGAAATCCTGAAGTCTGCCCCTGTAATGTAAACGGACAGCATTACGTTGTGGGGCTTGTTTCAGTTTGTTTTTAAATAAATCAGAAAGCACAGGACTACTGTGGGGGGCAGGGGGGTACCACTGGGGAGGGCTGTAAGGAGTCATAGATGATGGTCCTTCCCCAGGATCATCTAGGAGGGTGAGTGAAGTAGGTGGAAGAGAAACAGGGACAGAGCCCGAGAGAAGTGTGAAAGTTTGAACACTGACTGGGGTATGGACAGGAGTAGACTGGGTGCTATGAGAGGCCCCTTTATCAGGATGTACAGATAAAAGTATAAGTTCACTAGGGATAGGCTGTTCCGTAGGGGGCTGAGATAATATAGCATCCTGTAAATCCATAACATCCCCCCAGGCTACCTTAGGCACATTAGACTGTTTAGTACTAGTGCCATTAATAATTGAAATGTCCATATCTGAAGAAACCCCTCTGAGAACAGGTACCTCATTGGAGCTTGTAGATGTTGCAGGCCTGGAGGGTGAGAACAAAACGCCATGGCGGTCAACATCCCAAGAAGGGTCTGGGGTCCAAGAACCAGATGCTGTTTTAGTCCATCCTGCTTGTTGTAGTGCAGTTGAAGCAGTCCAGTGGGGACCACTAACATGGCCATCCACTGCCAGTCCAAAACGGGAATGTAACAGCGCTGAGGTGGAAGAAGGAGAACGAGGAGTGAACTGGGCAGGCAGTGGTAATGCAGGAATCGTAGGTAAGTCTCCCGAAAGCAATGTCTTGGTTGCATCCCCTGCAGGAACAGAAACACAAGGGGGAAGATCCGGTGGGTGACACCACGGCAGCTGAGTCGTGTGTTCCGCTAACAGACTCGAAGTAGGAAGCATCTCCGAAGGCAAAGGCTCCATAACAAGTAAATCAGAAGGTACAGATTCTTTCTCCATTATATCCGATAGCAATGTGTTATCCAAAGCTCCAGGTTTCTCGGGCAAGGTTGCAGAAGGCAGTTGGGAAGGCAAAAGAGTCTCTTTCATCAGAGTGAGCTCCTGAGACGGTGCAGCACCATCGTGATGCTGACACTGAGTGAAAGCATCCATGGCAGTGTACCGGAAATCCCCTACCGAAAAGGGTAGGGGAATTTCCCCGGTGTCCTGGCCAAATTTCTCCCATTCACTAAAAATACCACCACAGCTTAATCTGGTTCAGTTTCAGTTGCTTACCATCTGTATCCTCCTCCCTCCGGTTGCCCCTGAAAAAGGAACTTCTAGGCCCAGTGGGCTTACTGGGTCAACAAAATTCAACAAATAAATAAATTTGCGTTCAGTCAGAGAAATGGGGAATTTAATGTGGAACAGATGCAGAATACAGCTCTTCCAGGATTTTTCCCTAGAACTGTCACAAAAGTGGAGAACCTATGCTGGGGTTAAACAAGAGCTGTACTGACTAGGCATCCCCACCTCCCTCCACTAGCCATCCATGTTGAGGATTAATTACTAGGGGAACTTTATTACATTTGGTGGCCCAGGGCAAGTACAGCGATTCCTAGAAGAGCAAGGCCGGAAACATGGAAGGCGCCTCCTCCCTCCCAGATTGCAACAGAGTTCTTAGGATGTCTCCTCGACACCAACTCTAATGGATACCCTGTCTAGTGGGTTGAGGGCCCCAGAGACTTCACTCCAGCAACACCTGTGACTCCCTGGCAACAAGTGCAAAGAGGGTATCAGAGAAATAAGGACACAAATGGCCAAAGAGACCCCTGACTCGGTAAATGTTTCAGAAGTCAGTAAAGCAGGCAGTGACTCTCGGGCACCAGTAGTGTTTCCCCTGCTGATACCCCAGTCAAGCTCTTTAACAGATATGACCCACTCTATGAGCTTACCACAACCCATCTGCAGATGTCCATGTCCACCAATGAACTAGCTCCATTGGAAATTCAGCCTCAGAAAAAAAACAGGGCAAATGGGCACCCATCTCTCCCACCCCTGCTGAACCATATACAGCACAACTGCCCGAGGTAGCCACCCAGGGGGAAATGCATGCATGACATTTGGAAAATCACAAAGAAAAAGAGATACACATCCCCGCTATACCCGATGCATGAAGGATTCAACTATACAGATTTATGACATCCCAGCGCACCCCCCCCCCACTCACAGACACTTGCACTGCAACATTTAGTATAATATTTCCAATAGGAGAAAAGCTCATGGAGGGGACTTTATTACCAGAGGGGCTGTGCCAGAAATAATGGCAAAAAGCTTTCTTAATACAGTTAGTCAACCATGAATTCCTAATTATCTAATAAACACAGTCTCCCCAATGTATCTTTCTTTCTCAGGTTCCTTTCTCAATTAATGAGCTGCAACTCTCTACTTGGTGACCCAAAAGTGTAAAGCACTGGTGCCTGTGAATAGTATAAAGCAAAGGGATGATTTGGAAAGGAAATACCCCACCAAGCGGTAAACTAAAAGTACCTTATCCAAAGACTGTGCTGGGTATTTTGTTTGTACCGCAGTTCGTGAGGTTTGAACTAGGCTTGCCATCCCCCCCAACAGTAACTTCATACTGATACCAACAGCCTTGTTACAGCAACAGCATTGGGAACGAAGCCTTTGAAACTGCTAAGCTGCATGGAGATCTTTATCTGGCTTTGCTGCCGAAACAATCCCCGTCTCCTCATAGAAACATAGAATTTGACGGCAGATAAGGACCGCTTGGCCCACCCAGTCTGCCCATTTCCCTACCTACTGGATAAGCTGCAGATCCTAGTTAACCAGCAGCCTACTTCTTCCTACCCCCACCCCTCTAGAATTGCTTTATGACTGTCCCATGCATGCTTGAATTCCACCACAGTTTTTGACTCCACAACCTCCTGTGGAAGGCCGTTCCATGCATCCACAACCCTCTCTGTGAAAAAATATTTCCTTAAATTACCTCTGAGCCACCCCCCATCTTCAAATTGTGCCCCCTTGTTCTTGCACACCTCTTTTTTTGAAAAATGCTACCCTCTTGGACTTTGTTGATTCCCTTGAGGTACCTGAAAGTTTCTATCATGTCCCCCCTCTCCCTCCTTTCCTCAAGGCTATACATATTAAGCTCCTTAAGTCTCTCTTCATATGTCTTCCGGTGCACACCCTGCACCATTTTAGTTGCCCTCCTCTGGACAGCTTCCATCCTGTCTATGTCTTTGCAGACATTGGGTCTCCAGAACTGCACACAGTACTCCAGATGGGGTCTGACCAGCTGTCTGTACAGAGGGATAATAACTTCCTGTTTTCTACTGGTGATGCCTCTCCCTATGCATCCCAGTATCCCCCCAGCCCTCCTTGCTATCCTCTCACATTGCTTACCCACCTTTAGGTCATCTGACATGACTACCCCCAGGTCCCTTTCCATTTTTGTTGTTGTTAGTATCTCACCCCCCATTGTGTACTCTTTCCCTGGGTTTTTGTTTCCCATGTGCATTACCTTGCACTTCTTAGCATTGAATCTAAGCTGTCATACATTTGACCATTCCTCTAACCTTGCCAAGTCCCTTCTCATCCTTTCCACCCCACCTTGTGCATCAACTCTGTTGCAGATCTTTGTGTCGTCTGCAAAGAGACATACATTTCCTTCCAGTCCCTCTGTGATGTCACTTATAAAGACATTGAAGAGGAACCCTGCGGTACCCTACTAGTACCCCCCCTTTCTTCAGAGTGGACTCCATTTACTATTACTCTCTGTGTCCTATTCTCCAGCCAATTCTTTACCCAGGTTGGTTAATTTGTATATTAATTTTTTGTGTGGGACTGTGTCAAATGCCTTGCTAAAGTCTAGGTAGGCCATGCCCACAGCCCCTCCCTGATCTACTACTTTGGTCACCCAGTCAAAGAAATCTATCAGATTTGTCTGGCATGACCTTCCCCTGTGAATCCATGCTGCCTTGGGTCCTGTGCCCCTCTGGCCTCTAGATACTCGACAATTCTTTCCTTCAGAAGTGATTCCATCATTTTCCTACCACTGAGGTTAAACTAACAGGTCTGTAGTTTCCTGCTTCTGCCTTGCTCCCACTTTTGTGAAGGGTAATCACATCTGCCCTCCTCCAGTCCTCAGGTATCACCCCATCCTCCCATGATTTGTTAAATAGTGTAGTCAGTGGTGTCACTAGTTCTACCCTTAGTTCTTTTAGAATTCTGGGATGAATCCCATCAGGCCCCATTGCTTAGTCCACCTTCAGTTTTAAGAGTTCATTCATAACCCTTTCTTCTGTAAATGGGCTGGTATCAACTTCGGTATCCAGAGTGTTTCTACTGTTTGCCTTAGGTACCTCCCACTCTTCCTTTGTAAATACTGAGCAAAAATATTTGTTTAGTATCTCTGCCTTCTCACAGTCATCCTCTGCCCACCCTCCTCCCTCCCCTTTATTAAGCCTCCACAATCCCTCTCTTGGTCTTTCTTCACTCCCTGATGTACCTATAAAAGGTTTTATCCCCCTTCTTAACTGAGTTGGCTATCTTTTCCTCGGTTTGGGCCTTTGCTGTTCTGACTGCCTTCCCAGCTTCCTTTTGCTTTAACTGATACAGTTCTCTGTCCTGCTCCTTCTGGGATTCCTTGTACTTCCTGAATGCTTTCTTTTTCTCTTGAACCTTCACTGCCACTTCCTTTGAGAACCATAGTGGTTTCTTACATCGTTTCATTTTGTTTATTTGCTTCACACAAAGGCTTGTTACCTCTATGATGGCAGTTTTATTATTCCTATTGTTCTTCCACCCTCCTTCCTGCCCATTTGCTAGTGCATTCCTTAGGCACTCATCCATTTTGGCAAAGTCAGCCCTCCTAAAGTCCAGTACTTTTGCTTTTGTATGGCTTGACTCTACTGCTGTGTTTATTGAGAACCATACTGTTCGATGGTCGCTAGTTCCTAGATGGCTACCCACTTCTACATCTGTGATCCTCTCTCCATCTCCATTTGAGAGAAGCAAGTCTAAGATTGCTCCCTCTCGAGTGGGCTCCAATACTAGTTGTCTAAGGCATGCCCCCTGTAGGGCATCTAGAACAACCCCACTCTTCGAAGTGGCTGCTGCAACTGCACTCCAGTTAACATCTGGCATATTCAGATCACCCATCAGCAATATCTCCCCTTTTTCTGCCATTCTAAGTATACTTTCTATCATTTTCTTGTCCATTTCCTTCCCCTGAGAAGGAGGTCTGTATATAACCCCTGTGCGGATTGTGGTGCCACTGCCAGTCTCCAAATTTACCCACAGTGCTTCTTCTCCTCCCTGTTTACACTTTTTGTTCTGTTGCTTTGATTCCTTCCCTTATGTAAAGAGCTACTCCTCCTCTTTTTACCCTCCCTGTCCCTCCTGTAGATAGTGTATCCTGGTATGTTTACGTCCCAGTCATGGTTTTGTGTGTACCATGTTTCTGTGACTGCTCACGATATCCAGATGTTCCTCCTCCATCAAGGCCACTAATTCAGGAAGTTTGTTACTCAGACTATGGGCATTGGTACTCATTGCTCTCCATTTTTGATGGCTTTACCTTCTGTTGCAGCATCCCCCACTGACCTTTCTACCTCGGTCTTTTTCTCATTTAGTACTCTGTTTTGTAGGGAGAGGCTGGGATTTTCCTGCTGCTCATCAGTGCCTCCCCTTGACTAGTTTAAAGCTTGCCAATGAAGCATTTAAACTGGATTGCCCTAAAGACTTGTTCCTTCCTGGACAGATGCAGACCATCCTGCCAGTATAAGCTGGTGTCCTCCAGGTGGAACCCCAGTCCCCAATGAAGCCAAACCCTGTGCTGCACACCATTTTTCAACCATTCATTAAACTGCATGGTGCAAAGTACCCTCGCCTCACTCATGCCATTGACAGGCAGCACCTCTGAGAAGGATACTGTGTGTGCTACTTGTCTTAGGTCCTTCTGCACCGCTCTAATCTCATGATGAGCCAAGTCATTTGTCCCTAGGTGGACAATGACATCCAGTTCAGACTCCTGTGCAGCTGTTCTCGTGATCCTGAGGATGCGCTTCCTGTCCCTCCAAGCCATGGCACCAGGCAGGCACCATACTTCAGTTTTCCCTGCTCCCCCCAGTTTTATCCCCCAATAATTGGGTCCCCCACCAGGAGCTGCTTCCTTTCCATGTGGTGTCCTCTGCCTCCTTCCTGTGGGCCTCCCTTGTGACAGTTGTCCTCAGCCTCCTTAGTCTCCTCTGCGAGTGCATACATAGGGAAGCTATGCCTCCCCAGAATGGTGTGTGTATTGTGGAGTGGAACAACTGACTGGGTGTGCCTCTGTTCCACCATCCTTACCCTCCCTGAGCCCACTGTGGTCCAACTGCTGTGCTTTCTTTGCAACCTCTGAGGTAGTGGTGGTGGCTCTGGTACTCCCTGGATGGGGGAGGTTCCCTTCCTACCATCCAGTGTGGCCTGGGGGAAGGTTCCCTTACTACTGTCCAGTGTGGCCTGAAGACAGGCAACTTCCTCCCTCAGGGCAGAGAGTTGTCTGTAAAAAGGGCAGCATCTCAGCCTCCAGAAAGACTCCCAGAAGACTGCTGCCCCACAGCATTACATTGCACTACTCCCCACATGTTTATCTACTTTTTTTATGTGTGTGTGTGCGTGTGTGTGTGTGTGTGTGTGTGCGCTCATGTGTGTGTGTTATATAGAAATATATATATTATACAGTGTGTATGCTTACATTGTCAGTGCAGTGTGCTAGAGAGGATAGGACAGTGATATGCACCTTGCACTCTTGAGGAAATGATGTCAGAACCCCAGGTATATAGGAACTATTTCCAGGGGTGGGTGGGGTGAGGAGTGGGAAGGGGTTGGGCCTAAACTGTGCCCTCACAAAACAATCAGCTAAAAGCTCTGACCCACCGCTGCAATGAGTGCCTTCCTTTCAGCAAGATGCCCTACACAACAATTTGACAGAGAAAATACCCTGCTAATCAAACAGAGAAAAATTCAGACATCCAAGTCAGACACAGGTAAACCTCCCCAGCCCCAAAACAGCCTGGTGGTTTGTGCC
Organism: Neoceratodus forsteri; assembly: GCA_016271365.2. Lineage (NCBI taxonomy): Eukaryota > Metazoa > Chordata > Ceratodontiformes > Ceratodontidae > Neoceratodus > Neoceratodus forsteri. Next base: position 21,428,453 of record JADMNL010000038.1, on the reverse strand, counting down.
CTGAAAGCAGTCAGCCCCAAAATAAGTCAGCTGTGCTTTAAACTCTTCCTGCACTGAAAATCTTAAGAATTGTAACAAAAGTAAATCTAGGAGTGTAGCAGGGTTTGAATTAATGTGGTTGCTTTGAATGGTTTAAAAGGCGCAAGAAATGGGGGGTGGGAGTTCACCTCCCCAGTTTGTTTGGGCTGAACAGATTGCCCTTTTTCATATATTCCACTGGCTGTATTCATGTCAGCGCATGACAGTAGTCAGCAGTGCCCCTTGAATCTGCTGCTGCACTTTACATGCCCCCTCCCCCTTGAATCTGCCATGGAACCTCGCAACCACCTCAAATAAAAAGATTACAGAAACAGCTGCAAGCTGCTGTCCAGTCTCAGGGAAAGAAAGAAAGATAGAGTGTGTGTGCATGTTAACAGTGTTAAATGCTTTGTTCCAAGACCCAGCCCGAGTTGTTATCTTAAATGACTGTTAAAGGGGCACTGTCAGCCTTGTCCCTCGTTTTACTGCCACAAAACAACAGTGTGCCTCTGTGGACACAGTGATCACATATGGGCCACAGAATACTCTCTATATAGAACATAATCGAGAATTCTTACCAATTTTCCTAGTTTTCGCAATATTTACTTTCCCTCAGGTTCCCCATAAGTCGCTGTGCACGGAAGCAGAATCAAGATGAGGCGCACGCCGGACACTGTGCGCCAGCACATACATCGATTTGCACGTGCCATGATAAAAGTTAAACACTGCATGTATTTTCAAATGCTGTGACTACAGAAGCTGTTTTTAACTCAAACGAGCGCTGGAAAAGCAACTAAATGCATTAGAAAGGAGCTGCAAAATCGCACGCATGCGAAAAGTGGGATGCTACTGCGCATGCGTGTGATTTGTGCGTCGTCCTGCTGCGCATGCGCGAGATTTCGGCAGCTCCTTTCTAATGCATTTAGTTGCTTATCCAGCGCTCGGTTTGAGTTATAAAACGGCTTCTGTAGTACAGCATTTGAAAATACATGCTGTGTTTAACTTTTTATCATGGCCATGTGCAAAATCGATGTATGTGCCGGCGCACAGTGTCCGATGTGCGCTCTCATCTTGATTCTGCTTCCGGAGCACAGCGTACTTATGGGGAACCCGAGGGAAAGTAAATATTGTGAAAACTAAGAAAATTGGTAAGAATTCTCGATTATGTTCTATATAGAGGGTATTCTGTGGCCCATATGTGATCACTGTGTCCACAGAGGCACACTGTTGTTTTGTGGCAATAAAACGAGGGACAAGGCTGACAGTGCCCCTTTAAGTTGGTTGATAATGGCTCTGCTTTTCAACTCTGGTGGAACTTCCAGCTCTCATGCTGTTTGTTTAATTAAAGAGACATCCTGATAAGTCCTGCCCTTAACACCACTTTGTTCTGGGGTTGGAGATTCAGGACATGCATCACACCTAACTTGTCCTCCTGCCTCAGTGATGGTGCCTCCAGGTCTGCTCTCCTTGCAGAAACAATAACTGGTGAAATGTCTTATTTTAATTTATCATTGTCCTGCACAAGTGTCTGACTAAGAAAAGCTAGGCAGCTGTTGGCTGGAGAGTCAGCTGGAGGGAGGTTTAAAGGAAAACTCCATGTTAGAATCAGAAAAAGATATGTAGTAGTCTTTTTTTCTGTGTTCTAACCAGTTCCCAGCATTTTAGTTTCCTCTGGCTGTGAGAGATGTTTTTTCTAACTTTCCCTAACTGTTTTATTGCCCTTGGAGGTTGCCATTCTGGTTGCTTTCATGGCCTCTAGTCTTCCCAGAGTGCCCTTTGGTGTGATGTCTAATTGCCCCTGCAGGAAGCCAGTGTCTTGTTACAGGGTCTGTCACAGCTCAGCCACAGAGAAAATACTTCTTCCAGAGAAGACAAACTGCTAGATGTTGGGTGAGTATAATCATTATTATTTTTTTATATCAGTTCCTTGTCCTGCTATGTTCTGCTGTGCGTGTGAGTGTGTGTTTGGAACATGTCACTGTTTACTCTATTCCTCTCAGTCACTTTCAGTTTTTGCACCAGTACTAAGCAGCAAAAATTGAACATCACCTTATAGGTTGTAACATAGCAGGCCAAGGTACTAATATCAAAAAATAATAATGATTACACTCACCCAAAATCTAGAAGTGTGACTTCTCTGAAAGAAGTATTATCTTTGTGGCTGAGCTGTGACAGACCCTGCTAAATCTAAGGGCATAGTTACATCATTGTCACATGAGCCAGGGTGCATCGTAAGAGAAAGAAAGCCAATAAACCTATTTGTGATGGAGATCCCCAGGGGTCGTAAAACTACCATACAGCTAGCAGGCTAATTTAGGAAAAACTCCTAATAGCAGACAGAGGGAAGGACATACTAGGACTTAACATAAATATCAAAACACTCTACATAACATATGTTTTTGCACATTCTGGGTGGATTTCTCCTTTAAGTGCTAGACAGTGAAGGGGGGCACTGCTTTCATATTGTGAGGCATGATGGCACAGACCTTAGTAGCTGTTCTGTAGGACATCGGGATCTGGACCACTGGTACTGCACCACTAGGACTCCATCTGACCAGCAAGCTGGTGGTGTTTCAAGTAAGTGGCTTCCATTTGTATATAGACAAAAAGTACACATCAATCCTACAAAGCAAGCTAGCCAGTCCTGCATAGACAGACAAAAAGAGGGCTCCTGGAGTGAAACACAGTTTCAATCAAAGTAATAATGTTAAAAAGTAATTTATTCCCATTTCATTAGAGTCTCATTAGTACAGGGCCATATGTGGGTTGAAGCGCTGGCACTTTGAGTAGTGAAATGTGACTCCCTTATTGTTTACTATAGGAATTCTTTTCCTTTAAACTTTGACATACCACGCAAATTATTTGGGGATTTTATTTTTGTGTGGGTGTGGGGTAAATGAGAGGAGGTTCTAGAGTTATTTTCTGGTATTTTCATTTAATACTGGCTTTTTCTGAGCTTGCTGTAGTATATGTTCACTGTCTTCATTCGGGGAAGGAGGGCTGGAGGTTGCTGTGTGGTGCTGCTGGGCTGGAAGTTTTCCAGATGGTGTGTTTGAGAAGGCAGTGTGCGTGAAATGCTATAATCCACCTCCCCAATTTAGGCTGACTTAAAGGACTGCAGGCATGTTGCTATCATATCATCTTCTTATATGCCTTCTGGTACCCTACCCCTATAAATCAAAGACTGTTCCAACGGCATCTGTTTTCAGTATTGTCGTCAGTCTTTATGCTTAGTTTAAGTGGTGCCATAATAATTCACTTTTCAACACTGTTACTCCTGTGTTTTATTCCAGGAGCACAGAACCTTTTTGGTTTGTCTGTGCAAGACTAACTGCCTTGCTCTGCACCATCTCTTATAATCCCGGAGCACCCCACTTTGTTTCTGGACAACTGGCTCCGGTTCAAGTTTGGGGAAAATATATTCCTAAGCTTGTGAAGTAGTTTCTGTCTCACTCCATTACATTAAAAAATGGTAGTTTCTAGGTAAACTGTGTTATAAGTTTCAACCATTCAGCTAAGCAGCACTACCCAACCCCTCCCCTTCAACTCATTCACTACTTCTAGTTTTCCATTTATTGTGCTTATAACAAAGTAATAGCACATCTCCATCACTTTCCTTTTATTTTCTTGTCATGTTTGATTATTTAAGTTTAAAGAAAACTGAGCACTCACTGACAAAAGGAGCAGAATTGTTTTTGGGGGGATGCTTTATGTGTGGAATGCATGGCCTGAATGATCAGTATTCATCTATTCTGATATGGGTGAGCATGTGATTCACACAGGTCTAGATGACATCATGTGGACAGTGACCTCTGGGACAGGTACTACAGCATGGTGGCAAAAGGTTCTATCTATTGATGATTAAGCTGTCATGACCATCACATTCTGAACCTCACCTTTGGTAAAGCTGTTTACTGGGAAATGCTTTCCTGCCTTACCGTTTCGAAGTGTTGCTAGTATTTGTTTCCCTGCTATCAGTTGTAGTAAAAATGTTAATGGTACACTGAAGAAATCTCTTAGCTAATCAAAAACATAGAAGATAATGTATGGTCATTGATGGCTAACCGGTTTGCTAACCATTGAGAAGTTGGCAGGGTGACCGTGTAAACCTCGAGAGTGAAGCTCGAGAGGTTTACTTCACCATGGCAACCTTGAGATTGGTTAAAAAAAGGTTAATCATTGATGTACCATACATTATATTTTATAGTGTATGGTACCATTTAGGATTTTAAGAAAAGAAAGCAGTTCCTTGCTGCAGTTTTTTTTTTAAGTCACCGCTGCTCTGCCCTCATCGCCGTGGCTGTTTCAAGGCCATCCGATCCAGTTGCGCACATGCCCAGACTGTTTCCGGTTGTTAACCCATCAATGTGACGTACCATCGATGGGTTAACAACATCGTGACATCACATCAATAGTAAAACATTGTTATAAAATGGTAGGTTTCTACCTATAACAATGTTCTACCATAAATTATATTAACTGTAATTTCTTAGAGTTCCAGAGCTGCTCAGCTTTGCTTCACGGTCCTCGAACCTGAAGAGAATCAAGATGCTCAGATTAGCCAAGAGACAGCCTCAGTGTGCCCGTTACTTAAAAAGTTATTGCTCCCATGGAATAGCTGTTGCATTGCACAGAATATATGTTGCCATTTCTAGCCTGCATTGTTTCAGTATGCAGTATTGCATACATATCTGCAGGTAGTGTTTTCAAATATTAAAGGGACACTGTCAACCCTCTTAGTGTTCAAAGTGTCCCTAGTTTAAAAAACACATTTTATGATTGCCAAAATTCTGTAAAGATTGTTGATGTAGTAGGTAGTTTGATTCTGGCTCTTATTTTCTTTAAAAAAGTGAAGAACAGCCTGCTCAACATACTGGTGTTATCACACCAAAACAGGTTTGTTTACATTACTTGATCAGTTTCAACTGCATCTTTCCTGGACTTGGGAACACCCACAACACAGTCTAGCCCCTCATGATGCAGTAGGAATTTAGGAGGCTACTGCCTTATGAGTGACTGCACTGTTTGGGTGTGTTTCTAATGCTCAGAAAGCATGTAGTAAGAACAAATCTAGGACTGTAAACAAAACAAGGTTGTTTATAAATATACATTGCCCTGCATTTCAGTTCTACTAAACAAGGAAACAGACAAAACAAACAGCAACATCAGTGAATTTTAGAGAAGGTACACAATCATAAAATGTGGGGGGTTCAGCTAGAAATAATATGATGAAAAACAGGTTGACAGTGTCCCTTTAACCTTGAAAAGTGCAGCAACATTATTAAAAATTAAACACATAGGTCTGTGAGGCTGGATATGTGGCCATTTACTCTGATTGTTTACTCAGGGCTGTAATGCTAATTTTGACCCACTATAAAGAGATCTGAAAAATCATTGCTGTTTCAAGACAAAGCAGTGCCTTGCATGTTTTCATAATTGTACTTTTGATTGGGTAGCTTTCTCACTGAATCAAGATTTTTTTTTATTTGGAGTAGCTATTAAGGGCATCATACAACGATGTTTTCCTACGGTTATGACCTGCACTCTTGGTACTGTTACACAAGGTACCCTTGCCTCTAATTTAAAAAATACCAATCATGCTCAGCTTTAAAGGAAACAAATTATTTTTTGGGGGGGGAGCTGTTTAATCAAGAAAGGCACACTAAGTCAGAGCTTGTTTCCGTGTGCAACCTAGGTACATAATGAAGTTAAGTGATGTGCTCAGGTCACATGCAGTATGCAAGTGTGGGCTAATGGGATTCAAACCCAGGTCTCCAGGACTGCAGCTCAGTGCCTTTAACCACTACCCCTATACTGCCTACTTTTTACACTTTTTAATATTTAATTGGAAATTTGGACATACATGAAATCTATTTAATGTCACCCAGTGTATTGTCTCATTTTTTTTTTTTTTTTTGAAATAGTCAAGATGACAGATGTTTTGGTGCAGTATTAGCTACTGCTAAGCAATAAACTTGCAAACTGTAGAGAGAAAAAACTATTGTGACCTACTGGGAATTGAACCCTGGCCACAAGAATACTGTCCCAGTGCTGAAACCACTGAGCAACAGGCTGACTGTAAGGGACAGGCGTAAAATGCAGTATAAGACTATCTGACTGGCCTGACTTACATTTTTAGAAGCTCAGCCGGGTGCTCTATTTACATTCTAGAAAGCCACCCCAGCTAGCTTCTTTCTCCACCCCAGACTCCTGCCACAGGTATCAACACTGTGGGCTAGGTCAGAAAGGGGCAGATCAATAAAACATAACCAGCTCAGCCCTTGCCAGCCTCATCCACCCACTACCACAACCTCTGCTTAGTTCATACCCTCTTAGGCTGATGTATTTATTTTGTTTGCACATCTGGTGATGGGAGATGAGACTTAACAATTGGCAGCATCCTGTCTTTCCTTGCACAGGTGGAGGGGTTGTCACTATCTGTCTATAGTCACAGACGTCGGTTCTATTTAATTTTATTAGGGAATGTAACCACTGATGCCAGCTCATTTGTAAGGGAGTCCCTTCTAAAAGTCTTGCATTCCCCAGAGTTTCTTTTTGGGTTTGATGCTTAAGTATTTGATTCCTGTCTATTCCTATGTAAGCAGTGTAGACCAACCTCTAATATTTAAATTATGGCTTTTTCGCCATAAAGGAATATAACATTTAAAGATTTGGTTGGTGTATTCCTTGGTCACTGCATGAATCTGGAATCTATGTACTAGAGTTTAATGTTTGCTTACAGTTCATAAATGTAATTTTAATATGCATCAATAGTGGAAAATTTGGACTGAGTTGTTAATATCTCAAAGGGAAACTGCCTTGACTCTGCAAACATGCATTTTTGTAGGAGTTCTTTTTAAACACCATTTCACATGCTGTTGCTGTTATCTCAGCTGTACTTTTGGTAAAGTAATTGATATTTCTGATTTACACACTGCCGGTCAAGACCATTTTAAAACAGTATGATGTGTACTTTATGTCCTTGTTAATGATGTACATGGTTGGTGCAATGCATCTGTTCTAATTTAGAATTCTGAGGTTCATGGGGACATAAGCTACATCATGTAATTCTAAAATGGCACTTAGCAGCAGTGTGCAACTCAACTATCCACTGGGTTAACTAAAAGGCTAATAAAGATACGACAGTAACAGAATGGGACTCAGTATATGAAAAAGAACCTTCTACAGGAACACGACTCACAGGTTCAGTGCAATTCTCCTTTAACTAAGCTTGTGAAAAATGTCATGTATTGTACCCAAATGGCAAGGAACTATAACCTGAACATTCTCTGTAACACCCTAGGCCATTATTAACTGGTGAATATTCCATTACATGATTACCGTAAAAGACTACATCAAACTACCTTGCTTATATTATATACAATTTGTAAACCATTCCTTGCATCTGTTACAGGTAACATTACATAGATACATAGACAGTGTCGGCAGATAAGGGCCTATGGCCCACCCAGTTTGCCCATTTGAGCTTGTAAGTTCAGTTTATGTTTTCCTAGAAGTCTAATATGGTGCAGTTTTACCTCTTACCTTAAACTGAACTGCTGTTCTTTATGCAGTTGAATGGGGTATATTGCTGTCTAAGAGGATAACTTACAGTGGCTTACTTAATTTTGAAAAACAAATTGTAACTGGTATACATGAGCTGAGCATTTAATATTATATATTACATATTCCCATATGGTTTAAATGTATTTTTAAAAATTGCTGTCATCATCATAAATGTATATTACTGTATTCCCATATATAAAAACCTAGTTTGGAAAAGTGCCCTTTACACTGCAAGAAGCACCCTTCTTATCTTCAACACCCCCACATCTTGCAATCTTCCGGCACCTCCCACAGCTCCATTCTTGAGTCCTGGGCTTGGAGAGGACTCCTGCAGTGAGCCACATTGGTCCAATGCCTTCCACTCACACTTTTCCTCTTTCAGTTGGATGGTACCAGCACAATGCACCCTACTGTGTTGTGCCTCTCCCCCACCCTTTGTTGATTTGTGCAGCTAATTTATCTCTTCCAGTTTCATTTCACACATTTTCCTATTTATTTTGCAATAATATTTAGAAGTCACCAAAGGTCAGAAACTTCAGCTCCCTTGTTTCATGGTACAGCAATATATGAGGAGACGATGCAGTTACACATCTGGGAGTTTCTTGTAAACTAGCAGTTGTTGCACCTAAATCTCTGCCACACTGTGGCAATGGAAAGTGCATTTAAAATGCTGCCTATACACCATGCCACCAGAAAACCTGTACTGTTATAATATCATAATCAATGTTTCAACTGGAAATCTAAAACCTATACTGTCATATTCGCATAACCCGTGTTTAAACTGGAAGTGTAAACCCGTACTGGTATTCTAAAACATTTACTGCTGTACTATCATATTCACAAGACATAACCAGTGTTCAAACCTGAAGTCTAAAACCTGTACTGGTATAGTGTCATATCAATAACAGGGGTTTAAACAGCAAGTCTCCAATGTCTCCTGCTATACCCATAACCAGTGTTTAAACTGGAATAGTCCTGAATCTTATAGCATGTCAGGTAATTTAGCCCAATGACAAAAACTCTTAGTTAAAACTAAAACAATTTAATATTCTCCTATAGTCTGTGGGACTACTTGCAATAGAAATTGGGCCACTTGAATGATTATCTAGACTGTAGTTAAGTACAGAAATGCTAATCAAAATGCTATTTGACTGGTGGTGGCATATACACTGCTTAACCATTTCATAAATGGCACCAGTATGCCTTTGATTTTAATGCACAATTTAATATCCATAGCAAAGTGGACTAATACATCTCAGATATTTTATAGAATATTCTAATGTTCCTCTGAAAACTGGAGGCAAGCTTTTATTTGATTGTTAAAAACTAGGTTCCTATATTATGAGGGAGAAAATGCAAGGACTTTAGTGAGATCATTAAAAAAACTGGATTGCCATTCAGAAGGATATAAAGTCATTGAAGTTGTTTTCTTTGGTTCTTGGCTGGCTGGAAGACCACTGGACCAGTTCATTTTACAAAAGCCAACATGGACTAGGCTCAGTGTTATGACCATACCCTCTTGGATATACAGTCTGTCTGTCTGTGTGTGTGTGTGTGTCTCTCTGTCTCTCTCTCTCTCTCTCTCTCTATATATATATATATATGCTTTCTATCTCTCTAATTGTAAATATTCCAATTAATTAATCAGGTCTTTGTGTAAACCCTGTTTACTTAGTTGTTTTACATAGAGTCCACACATCAGCCCAAGTTTCTGAGCAATATGATCTTAAATCCCAAGTACTACACCATATACTGTAAGGTAAACCACTGTCTTTGATTAACATGATCATTTAATGTGATCTGGAATTCCACTATATATATTCCTGGGTTAGAAACACAGTGACAGTAGAAAGAGATCAATAGTCTATCCAGTCTGCCTGTAGCTCCCTATCAAACCCTGGGACCCATTGTCCATATGGGTTACTGGCCATCCCAGGTCATGCCTGAAAATAGTCATTGTTTGGCTAGTGTACTCACCCGGTTAACAAAAACTAAATAACACCCCAACCCCTCCATTTTCCCTCCCTACTAATACCACCTTGAATAATCATTATACCTCTCACTCTTTCCCAGGCCTGCTTGAAACCATTTATGGTTTTGGTTTCCCATCACCTTGGCAGGCACGGTTCCACCATCCTTTCTGTAAAATAAAATGTTCTCAAATCCCTCTTGAACATCCCACCCATAAGTTTCCACTGCTATCCCTGGTCCTTGGACTGCTACTTCTGCTAAGTAAAACAGTTACTCACAGTTCCCCATGTTTATTTCTTTCAGGAACTTGAAGGTCTCAGTCATATCACCCTTCTCTTGCCTGGTCTCCAGGTTGTTGACCTATGAAAACTTAGTTTGCTCCCATACCATTCTTCTTCATTATCAATTTTATCGAGTAAATGGTCAGGTAGTTTTAAGGAAAGTTCAACAGATGCCCTATAGCAGCTGTAAGATGCCTCTAGTTATTTGGCTAATGAATAAATTAAAAGAGCAGATGGATGAGCTGTAGTATGCTGCAAAGAAGTCTAAAGAAAAGGATGCTCTTCAAAGTATCTATCCTCAATTATACAATGGTGTGTGAAAATCCTGTAACCTCATTAGTCAAAACATATCACATGGCCATGGGTAAATCCTGTATAACCCACGGCTGAGGAATGACATTTATAAAAAGCATAATTACACATTTAAATTTATTTTACACATGGGTCCATTGTATACTCGCAATAAGACACTCCAGGGTGTGAGTTATTGGGTAATTTACTCACTTCTTGTGTGGTTGTCACTTGGCTGCACCTCGTGACACACCACACATGGTGTGGGTAAATCCCCAATAACCCACACCCAGTTGTACCTTATTGCTTAAATTCATCACACCAGTTGTCAAACCTAGGAGATGATGTCTTTGTGAAAAGGGTGCAAGCTCCTAGGTGTACTGACCCCTACAATTTACCAGCTTCAAAGAACAACTCTGGACTGCAATGTTTTACAGTTTGCGAGATAATATTTTTTCTTAACTTCCAGGTTTCCTTTTGTGGGGTTAAACATATTTTTGTAGTCTAAGAAATGTGTGTAAAAACATTTGGCTTTCCTTGGCTGACTTCATAGTGCTGTTGTTTATGACATCATAGTGATCACCATGACAAGAGACTGTGATGCCACAAACAGCAGTTTTGAGGTCAGTTGGGAACAGACACACTTTGAAAAAGACACATTGTAGTAAGTACTGCATCAGCTAAAATATTTAGTAGATCAATACCAGCAGAAAGGAAACAGGCAGAAAACACTAAAGCAAACCATAATGTCCTAAATGCAGCAGTGTTACAGATCACTGGAAACGAAATATATAACTTTATTGTTAGTGGTAGCATGTGCTAGCAACAGAAGCATGTTTTTTAAGTGATTCTCCTTTCCCAGTCTCTGTGCCAACAGTACTTTAATGGCACCATTTGAGTCCATAGTCTCTAATTGTTTCTACTCTAGACCTTCATGGAAAGTTTTTCTTTAAAAAAAATAATATATACATTTATATTGACAGGGTTTATTTTTAGTTTTGCCATTTCAGTCAGATGACTGTACTGAAACTATTTTTTTCCACACAATTTTTATTTAGTTTTCTTGACAAATACATACATTGAGTCCAATTAATTTAGGAAGACTAACAATAAATTTATATCAGTACACACTTAAGTTAATAAGCTAACATATAACTATCTATATTAGTGTTACATAAATCAGATGCTGTATGCTTCCTAAAGCTTTATAATAAGTCCTTTAGTTCCTGTATAGCCAGTCGAAGAAGAATGTCCATTCTGTTTTGTATTTATGTAATGTCTTGTTATTTAGATGACTGATACATTTGTTAATGGCTGTCTTTGCTAATTAATTAATCCATTCCTGTAGGTCTGGAGGGTATGTATCCTTCCAATGCAGTAGTATGAGTCTTTTAAAACATAAAAATGCTACTAGTAGCCATCTCTTTTCAGGACATGACAGATAATATAGATTTGCTTTGTTTCCTAAAATAAATAACCCAGGATCAAAGGGGAAATTGATCCTTAGAATACCCTTACAGGTTTCCCAAATCACTGCCCATCCTGAATTTAATGTAGGGCATTCCCATAGCATGTGCAGTAGATTGGCTTCCCCTATACCGCATCTCCAGCAACAGCTGTCTGAGGAGAGACCCCATGAATATAGTTTATCAGGTGAACAGTACCAATTATGTAATATTTTAAACTGTACCAATCTGCCCTGAAGGTCCTTACTGGAATGATATGCATTTTTCCACATCAACTTCCAAGATGCTTCCTGAATGGGGTAGCCCAGACATTTCTCCCATCTTTCTCTGGATTTATTCGTTAAGTCATACCCGGATTTATTTAATAATTGATATAATTTCCCACCTCCCTTTAGTGTTTGACAATGAGACTATTTTATCAAATTCTATCAAGGTGGAGGGGACTAAACTGCCCTCTATTTGAGTTTGTAATGCATTTCTTAACTTTAGATAATAATAGAAGTGTGTACAAGGGAGACCATACTTGTCCCTTAGTTCTGAGAATGACCTTAAGATCCCTGTATCTGGATCTATAATATCTCCAAGTAGTAGAATCCCTTTTTTCCCATTCTGGGTTATCTAACAATTTCCCTTCCCATTTGAGATGTGGATTGTTCCATATTGGGAAGTACTGATATGGTAAGGAATTCACACCTGTTGATTTTGCTACCAGTGAGAGGGATTTGGCAGAATTCCTTAAAAAAAGGTGGGTATTAATACCTTTTGGATAGATGCCTATAATTAGATGATGCAACTGATGTGGAAAAATGCTATCTCATTCATATTTAGCCCATATGGGTAATTTATTTTCTGGTAGTAACCATTGGCATGTTTGTTTAAATAGAAAAGCTTGGAGGTAATTTCTGAAATCGTGCAGGCCCATACCCCCTTGTTGCCAATGTTTCTTGATCTTATCAAGACTAAGTTTTGCTTTTTTCCCTTCCCAAAGAAAGGAATGTATTAACCTGTCAATTTTTTTAAACCACCTAGATGTAATATGAATAGGCACCATATTCAATAGATATAATAGTTTAGGTGCCAACATCATTTTTATTGCATTAACCTTCCCCCATAAGGATAAATTGAGTTTGGTCCATTTAGCCAGAGATAGTTTTATTTCCTCCATCAGTGGTTTAATATTGAGTCCTAGTATATCATTCAGATTATTGGAGATATAGATTCCTAAATAAGAAAACCCCCTCTCCTTCCATTTTAAATTATAGCGTAAGCATACCTCTTCGAGCATATTCTTATTCCCCTGTAGGGGGAGCATTTCAGATTTGGACCAATTTATAGACAAACCTGAAATACATCTAAATTCCTCTAATAGCAACATAGTGGAGTTAACAGATTTGTGGGGCAAGGAGAGAGATAGAAGGAGATCATCAGCGTATGCAATGACTTTATGTTCCATCTTATGGAACTTAATCCCTGTAATGTCCTTACTTAATCTGATTGCCCTAAGGAGGGGTTACAAGGCTAGAAGAAACAATAAGGGAGATAATGGACATCCCTGTCTGGTCCCTCTTTCCAGAGTAAACTTTTCAGATATAACTTTATTTGTACATATGTAGGCTGTAGGATTCTTATATAATATTTTTATTCTTGAAATAAATATGTTGCCTATTCCAAACCCACCAAGAACCTCAGTTAGATACCCCCATTCAATAGAGTCAAATGTTTTGTGTTCATCCAAAGATAATAGAACAGAGGAATCTTGTTTGCTAGATGCCATCCATATTGTGGAAAGAACTCTTCTTATATTTTCAAATCCTGCTCTCCCCTTAATGAAACCCACTTGGTCTCTGTGAATGAGGGTCTCAATAATCTGTTGCAATCTATTAGCTTGAATCTTAGCCCTTAATTTATAATCGGTATTTAACAAGGAGATTGGTCAGTAACTAGCTGGATCTAAAGGATCTTTGTCTTTTTTTAACAGGACAGTAATGATCGCCTCTGCCATTGTGGGGGGAAGCCCCTTATTTGTTTCAGATTCTAAAAACACCTTTTGTAGAGTAGGAGTAATCACATCTTTTAGAATAACGTATATTTCAGTAGGCAACCCATCAGAACCTGGAGCTTTGGCCTTGGGTAACTCCTCAATTGTCTCTTTTATCTCTTGGGTACAAATCTCTTTATCTAACAACTGTTGTTGTGCTTCTGAAATCTTAGGAAGTTTGGTTTTATCCAAAAATTGGTTTATTAGTTCCTTATTATTTTCTGTCTTACTCCTATATAAATCCCTATAAAAGTCTGTAAATACCTTGTTTATACCAGCAGTTTTACTATGTATCTTCCCATATGCGTCTTTACTATTAGGTATATTATTCCTATTCTGAATTTGTTTTAGCCTGTATGCCAATAATTTGCCCGCTTTTTCTCCGGATTCCCAATATTTCTGTTGTGTTCTATATAAGGCAGCTTTGGCCTTTCCAGTATGTAATTTGTTTACTTCATATCTGAGTAGAGTGATTTTCCTAAACAAATCCTTGTTTCCCCTAGAGCATGACTTATAAGATCTTTCCAAATCCAAAAGTTCATTTTCTTTTTGAACTAATGTTTCTTCCCTCTCTTTTTTTTTTAAAAGAGGTATAATCAGAATTCTGCCCCTGATGTAGGCCTTGAATGTTTCCCACAGAGTAGCTTTCGAGGTTTCCCCATTATTATTAATCAAAAAGAATTGTTCTGTCTCTTTAATAATCCAGAGACCAAAGTTGTCATCGTTCAGTAATGAACAATTAAATTTCCAATGTAAAGGTTTCGTATCTTCAGTATTTAGGTTTAAAATTACAGAAATGGGAGCATGGTCAGATATAATAATTTGGCCTATGTCTGTAATAAGCATATTATTTAGTAGTCCTCCTGATAGAAGGAACATGTCAATTCTGCTATATGTACCATGTCTATGTGAAAAAAAAGTGTAGTCTTTTTGAGTGGGAAACATCATTCTCCATGCATCCGAAAGACCCAAGTCCTTCATTTTGTCCCTAATAACTTTACTGCTTTTATCCCTTAGTTTAGTATTATTAGGGTTGCTTCTATCCATCCATTAATCTAATACTGTATTGAAGTCCCCCCATTATAATATTTCTACTCAAGATGCAGCTGACCACATCAAATAACTCGGGGGGGGGGGAAGAGGTTGAATCTCCGTTAGGAGCATAAATATTGCAAATGACCAATTCAACCCCATCCAATTTCCCTTCATGAATTTGCCATCTACCTGCAGGATCTATTTTATGTGAGATAATTGAAAAGTTTAGAGATTTTTTAATTAGCACAGCCAGTCCCTTCTGTTTTTTGCTAACTGAATTATGATACACCTCTCTTACCCACATTCTCTTTAGTTTTTCAGCCTCCTCATTTAACAAATGTGTCTCTTGCAAAAAAGCAATATCAGCTTTCACCCTTTGTAGCTGAGTTAAGACCTTTTTCCTCTTAATTGGCGTACCTAAGCCTTTCACATTCCAAGAAACACATTTGCAATTTGCATTAGAGACTCCCATGGTGATTACTTAATAACCCTATTTCTTCAATTATCATTCTAAAGTACAACCATACAGTAGCTACTCCCAACCTTCCCTTGACCATTTTATCACTACTTCCGTTTAATTTAAGTGACTTTTGTCCCTTCAAATAACAATTAAACCTTAAACACATTGTAGCTGCAACAGTACTAACAATATACTGGGACAGTAGATCTATATGTGGTTTTAACTTAACATTCCTAAATATACTTAAAATGTAGTACCTAGAAACAAAAACTATTAGACTAATGGGGATACTAACAACATACATCTCATATAATAGATACATCCCCAACTTACCAAAATGAAGTTCAACATAACCCTTGATCCACATGACCTGGAAACCCCAAAGGCGCTGGTTCAGGGACCGATCACTCTGTATGGACGAATTCTAACAAATACTAGTGAACTCGGCTATGAGGGATTTGACCCCTGACAACTCCATATGAAACAGACATGACAGCACGAACATACAAAGTAGCGATTCAGAATAAGAAATAGCCATTCAAGGTAGATGAACTGGAGAAGGAAATGGAGAAATAGAGAAAAAAAAATGGGAAGGGGGAAGGAGAAGGGGATAATTACGTAAAGAAAAATAAAGTAAGAGTATTTAAAATAACAAGCCAGCGTAGAAATTGCCCTGTGCTTAGTCCAGTACTGGTAACTTAATTCTAGAATCGATATGCTTCAGGATAACAGGAGTAACATGAGCAACAACCAGCATATCACTTGACTACAAGGCATCATAGGAGCCATGTTAACAGCCCCCAGGACCCCATGCATTTAAAATAGAGGTCTGCTGCATTTAGGTAATGCCCAATCTATTTCGTGAGTTGCCCTCCTATCTTAATACCATAGGTCACCATAACTTCTGAACAGTTTGGCACAAATAAAGCACCTTTCTACCTATATTAGGAGAGAAGGAGGAAAGTGGAGGGTAAGAAATAACAGGGGGTGAAATAACATATGTATCAGACATATATAAAGGGTAATGACAGGGTATATTCAAAATCCCTAATAGTTAGATCGTATATCTAATGATTATATAGCCCACCTATCCTATCTTAACAGAGCGGTATAATGGTTATATGTTTAGTCTCTCGTAGGATCAGTGGTCATGTTCAACTGCATGCAACCTGTGACAGCACCACTTAGCATAGACGGTTTCGTCCGAGGTTCAGAGGTATAAATAATATTCCTCCTCCCTTTTTTGTGTTATTACATTATCTAGATCCTAGTTCCTTATAGAACACTGTTTCATTACCAATACATACTTCCTTAAAACATTTGGATGAGTAACCTTGTAAACTTTGCGATAACCTATGACAAACCAGAACTAATAAAGATTTTCCCATGTCAATTAAAGCTTGCATGTTTGACAAAAATGACTTACCCAAACTCTGATACATAGGGATTGACTGTGGAGGGAGAAGAATGATGCTAAAAAAAACGGACAACTTTTTTAACCCCCCCCCCATTACTATGGCGACATTAACTTCACTCAAAAAAGAAAAAGATGCAGAAGGGTTAATAATCTTATATAGGGTCAGCCTGAGAAAAGTCACATCCATCGGGATCATCAGCCAGAGAGTGGAAGGAAGCAGGAGCTTCTGGGACGTTGGCCACGTTAGTTAGTAAGGGAGAATCTGGTTGGCTCTGAAAATGAGTAGCTCTGATTGGTTGTTCTTCATTATTTTCACCAGAGGATGTCTCCATGTTGTTTAAGCCAGCGAATTTGTTTGATAGCAAGAGTCCCATGGATTTTTTCTCTACAGCACCCTTAGGTGAAAATATTGTGGATTTCTGTCTGCCACGTGTAAGTCCTTTACATTTCCTATTAATCGTTTTCCACTCCTGCCTCTGTGTTAACTCCAAAAGATTTGCCCTGGACCTGGGACTTTCCAAGGGAATAGAGTATTGTGTTGCACTACGATCCAGGGGTGCCTTGTGAGTGTTTTCTTGTGGCGATCGAAATCTAGAATTCTGAGGTAATTCAAAACTGTTATGGCTGTTATACTTAAGCTTTATTTTGTTTTCAATAAAAGACCAAGCCTCTGAGGGAGTTTTAAATGAATGTGAAACCCCGTCCAGAGCTATAATTAGTACAGCGGGAAAATTAATTCTGTATGGAATAATATGCTGTCTCAATACCCCTCTAATCTCCGTATAAGCCTTTCTTTTATTCACATCAGCGGAGTAATCCTGAAAGATAGAGATCCTGTGACCCTCCCATTGCATGAACTTTTTCTCTCTTGACAGCCTTAGGATTTCTTCTTTAATGGAGAAACGGAGAAAATATGCTACTATGGGTCTAGGGGGAGAGCCTGGTTTGGGTTTGGAAGTTAGGGATCTGTGTGCTCTCTCTATCTCGAGTGGCCATCTCCATTTATGTGTTAGCAGGTTCGGGAGTAACTCTTGTAGAAAATTAATGATGTTAGTTCCTTCAGCCCCTTCTGGTATTCCCACAATACGTAGGTTGTTTCTTCGACCTTTGTTTTCAAGATTATCGATTTTTTGCCAAATTAACTGTACCTGTTTCTGTATAAATAGAGAGTTTTCTTCTAAATGAGAAGCTGAATCTTCTAAGATCGCTACTCTGTTCTCCACTTCCTCAATTCTATTAATAGTCATTTCTGAATCTTTTTTAATGGAATCTACTACTTGTTTCAATCCAGCAATATCCTGCCTCAATTCCGATTGTCTCATTAAAATGTTTTGTAGAAGCGAACAAATAGCAGAAATGTCCGTACTCTGCGAGCATCCGTTAGTTAGAGGCTCCCCCCCGCATTGTAGTGACTGTCCCCAGTGACATAACGATACTTCGTGGGATTTTAAAACAAAAGTATGTAAACGCTTACTGTTTCCTCCGATTATGCTCTGTTTAGAACCAGATGATCTCTGCACATACAGGATTAGTCTAGATATAGAATTACTTTGTTGTCAAAGGTTTTAAACTGTTTTAAAAAGGATTTTAGAGCCGCGATTCACTCCATGTTGTCACTTCACGTCCATTCACTCAGGTGCCCGTCGTGCGACCCCACTGTATTGAAACTAAAAGGACAACATAGTTTCCCAACAAATGCTGTGACTCTGAGAGCTCAGACAGCAGAGACTAAAATACTACTTGGTAGAACATTTCAACATTTAAAAAAAAAATAATACTTTTGTATTCAGCAGTGAAAATAAAACAATGTACTATTCATTATGTATTACCATTAATTCTTCCTCTTTTTACGGCTGCACAGGCGGAGAAGCCCTGCAGACGTTTTGTATGTACAAAAGGGTTGACATCATGTTTTCCATCCGTGGAACTAGCTGAAGGTGTAAATAGTCTCCTCCTTACCTTCTCCCGAGAAGCAATCCACCCATGTTGTCCCTATGAACTGCAGCACTGCACCATTTCACAGTGGGTGATTTTTTAACATTTCTGCATCCACCTCCCCTTGCATAGCAAGCAGATTCGGGATCCCTGCCATTTCTGTCCTCTCCTCTTAACAGTAGATGCTTTTTTAGAGACATTTATGCATCATTCTCCCCTTGCACAGCAAGCAGATTCAGTCCCCTCCCCTTAACAGTGGGCATTTTTTAAAACACATTTCTGCATCCCCCTTCCCTTGTATAGCAAGAAGATTTGGGATTCCTGCCATTTCTGTCCCATTCTGCCCCCACCCAAAACAATGTCTCCGGTCTCATTCCCCAGCCATGAGAAGTTACCATAGTCAGTGCCCTTTCTTAGAAGTGTCCAGTAAACTACTGTCACATCTCCACTCAAACTGTCGGAGCCTGAATTCACAGAACAAAACATGTAAAAACAAAACAAAAAAAAAAGCATTGAGCGACAGCGTCTCTTTAGAAAGTCATTTTGTCTGCAGCTTTCTTGGGTGCCTGCAGATACATGGGCACACTGATGTACACAAAGAGCAGCTGCTGCTGCACTGCATGCTTCCCTGCCCTGCTGCTGGAATGTCTTTGGGGCACCTAGAAGGAGCATGATGATTAATCCCCAGCCCAAATTTGCTGAGTTTGGGGGGAGGGGGAGGCAACCAAGAGAATGGACTCTCACTCACCATAGATGAACTGGAGCAGAATTTTTTCCTCTGCTCCTTGACCCAGATGCAGTTCACTAGAGGGCTGGAGGAGTGCAGACACAAGCGGCTGTGAGCTGCTAAAGAAAAATATTTCAGTGATTCAGTGACACAGTCTCTTAGAAAGCTTTGGATGAAATGGGCGAGTCACCAGTGGTTGGCGTTTGCACTTTCGATTACTAAAATACACTGCTGTGGTAAAGTGTCTGTTGTAAGTGTGCTGTCTATTGTTTTAATAAATAAAGCACTATATCATTTCTTAAGCCATTGGCTCAGTGCTGGTTCTTTTGTTTGGTGTCCTAAGAAGTGCAGTATAGCACATGAGTAAATACAGTTGAAGCATAAAGTTGTCAAGAACAGTGTCAAATCTGCAGCTCTCTGAATGCTCTCTTGGCAGTCTGTGACATATGTATTTTAAAACTCACCATGTGCTGACTCCCAATAGAAAAAAAAAACAGTCAAGCCCATAGTCGTCTCAACATAATGTACTGTAAGTATATATAAATGTGCATTTTACATATTTAAAATACAAAAGAGACACACAAAAGCCACTGTCAGTTATTTATTATGTATTTAAAAGTTCATTACAATGGAAAATGATTTCATATCTCCTTTAAAGGTGACAGGAAATAAATTTACTAACATTGTTAACTGTTAGATAAATCAGAAATAAAGGACAGTGGGCTGTGTGTGTGTTTTCCTTTATGTTCAATGTTTACTGTGTATCTTGTTATGCTTTTTATAATATTTGAAACCACAATTGGCTTCACAAAAAGTTTTTCAATATCAGAGTTAGCGCGTTCCCTGTTTTAAAAGCCTGACATCACTAACTCCTATTCAGCAGGAAGATAACATGTACACTGCAGCTGAAGTCTTCTGTTTCAGACAGCAACAGCATACAAATTCTAATGCCATCCCTACTAAACTGTTCCATCTTTTCTTGATTAGTAAACTTGCTCCATATAAACAAATGCCTCCTCTGTAACTTCACCGCTAATATCCAGTTGCTATGTGCATTTTAAATACTTTCTCAGTGAGCTTTCTCAGGATTTTCACCGGAGTAGTGACTTGTTCTTAATTAAAACGTGTACTATTTTTCTTACCATTCATATGTTGAAAAACTACGTGAGGGAATGACAGGCATAACTGCCATGTGTTTTTTTAAACACTAGAACTGGCAAGTAATAAAGAGAAGTGAAAACTAAAAATGAAACTGTTGGAGGTAAAAGTCAGGAGAAGTCCAAGTGATTGCGGTTCAGCTGAAATACAAGTTGCTAGAATTGACCACAATGACTCGCAATTTGTGGGAGCACATTCATAAACATCTAAAGAATAACAATTGTTCCATTTTTACTTTTCACCTATTACTTGCCAGTTCTAATGTTTAAAAACATGCATGGCAGTTACGCCTAGCATGCTCTCAGACGATCCTTGAAATACAAAATGGTAAGAAAAAGAATATATTTAACAGCTTATTCGCACTGCCAAATCTGAGCTGTTTCAGGTGGCCTACAGCAGCCAGGTCCCTGCTACTGTTCCCATACAAGCCTAAGCATTTTACCGTTTTTGTGTAGTGTAGTGGGATCGCTCTGTAGTTGATGTTTTCCCCAGCTGTGTGAACTGCTGGCAACTGCAACAACTTTACAATAAGCATTTTTGGATTTCTTTTTTTTTCAGTATAGAAACATAGAATTTGACGGCAGATAAGGACCGCTTGGCCCACCCAGTCTGCCCATTTCCCTACCTACTGGATAAGCTGAAGATCCTAGTTAATCAGCAGCCTACTTCTTCCTACCCCCACCCCCCAGAATTGCCTTATGACTATCCCATGCATGCTTGAATTCCACCACTGATTTTGACTCCACAACCTCCTCCGGAAGGCCGTTCCATGCATCCACAACCTCTCTGTGAAAAATACTTCCTTAAATTACCTCTGAGCCACCACCCTCCATCTTCAAATTGTGCCCTCTTGTTCTTGCACACTCTTTTTGAAAGATGCTACCCTCTTGGACTTTGTTGATTCCTTGAGGTACTTGAAAGTTTCTATCATGTCCCCTCTCCCTTCTTTCCTCGAGGCTATACATATTAAGCTCCTTAAGTCTCTCTTCATATGTCTTCCAGTGCAAACCCTGCACCATTTTAGTTGCCCTCCTCTGGACAGCTTCCATCCTGTCTATGTCTTTTCGAGATTGGGTCTCCAGAACTGCACACAGTACTCAGATGGGGTCTCACCAGCTGTCTGTACAGAGGGATAATAACTTCCTGTTTTCTACTGGTGATGCCTCTCCTATGCATCCCAGTATCCCCCAGCCCTCCTTGCTGCCTCTCACATTGTTTGCCCATCTTTAGGTCATCTGATATGACTACCCCCAGGTCCCTTTCCATTTTTGTTGTTGTTAGTATCTCACCCCCATTGTGTACTCTTCTCCTGGGTTTTGTTTCCAAGGTGCATTACTTGCACTTCTTAGCATTGAATCTAAGCTGCCATACATTTGACCATTCCTCTAACCTTGCCAAGTCCCTTCTCATCCTTTCCACCCCACCTGTGCATCAACTCTGTTGCAGATCTTAGTGTCATCTGCAAAGAGACATACTTTTCCTTCCAGTCCTTCTGCAATGTCGCTATAAGACATTGAAGAGGACCAGTCCTAATACTGAACCCTGCAGTACCCACTAGTAACCCTCCTTTCTTCTGAGTGGACTCCATTTACTATTACTCTCTGTGTCCTATTCTCCAGCCAATTCTTTACCCAGGCTGTCATCTTGGGACCCACTCCCAGGCTGGCTAACTTGTATATTAATCTTTTGTGTGGGACTGTGTCAAATGCCTTGCTAAAGTCTAGGTAGGCCATGTCCACAGCCCCTCCCTGATCTACTACTTTGGTCACCCAGTCAAAGAAATCTATCAGATTCATCTGGCATGACCTTCCTGTTGTGAATCCATGCTGCCTAGGGTCCTGTGCCTCTGGCCTCTAGATACTTGACAGTTCTTTCCTTTAGAAGTGATTCCATCATTTTCCCTATCACTGAGGTTAAACTAACAGGTCTATAGTTTCCTGCTTCTGCCTTGCTCCCACTTTTGTGAAGGGGAATCACATCTGCCCTCCTCCAGTCCTCGGGTACCACTCCATCCACCCATGATTTGTTAAAAAGGGTAGTCAGTGGTGTCACTAGTTCTACCCTTAGTTCTTAGTTATTTGTGAAAGGTGTGCCGTTTCCAATGGATCCAACAGTGGTTCTTGATCTAATTTGAACTGGGAACAGCCAAGATTTACCTGTAATTCTAGATTGATGCATTTTGTGTATTCCTAAAGGAAGATGTAATACATGGAATGTCAAATTGCAGAGACTAATCTCTGCTGGAACTGAAATTGACTAGTCAGTGCAGGTCTGCAGGATTATGCTGTGACCCCCATACCCATCTCAGACCCTCCTGTAAACAAGATGATTAATTTCAGAAAATTATTACAATTCTGCTGAGTGACAGGCAGATAGATGAATGCATACATTTAGACTTGTCATCTCTAATGGTTGATATTTCTTTACATTAAAAAGTTATCAATAATCTTTTAATAAAGTTGACCAGCCACGTTGACTTCCACGTTGTCCCCCACTCCTCCCACCAAACACTCCTGAAAATGATGGAATAAAAATGTAGTGCACCTACATTGCTGAACAGCAGTGCTGTCTCAACACTGCTCTGCAAAGTTTCGGAAAATGCTGAGGGCACACTTTGGATAGTGCTGCTGGAAGCAATCAGTGTGTGAATGAGGTATTTTTATTGATCTAAGGGGAAGTCACTACTCCGGTGAAAATACTAATAAAGCTCACTGAGAAACTATTTAAAATGCACATAGTAACTGGATATTAGTGGTGAAGTTACAGGGAAAGCATTTGTATATATGGGGTAAGTTTACTAATCAAGAAAAGATGGAACAGTTTAGTAGGGGTGGCGTTAGTCAGCATTTGTATGCTGTTGCTGCCTGAAACAGAAGACTTCCGCTGCAGCGCACACGTTATCTTCCTGCTGAATAGGAGTTAGTGATGTCTGTCTTTTAAAACAGGGAACGCGCTGACTCGGACATTGAAAAACTTTCTATGAAGCCAATGGTGATGTCAGATATTATGAAAAGTATAACAAAATGTACAGTAAGCATTGAACATAAAAGAAAACACACACACAACCCATTGTCCATTATTTCTGAGCTATCTAACAGTTAAAATGTTAGTACATTAGTACTTTTCTGTCACCTTTAGTAAGCTCACTGAACCACTACTTGAAGTACAGAACCAGTATTTTGCTTAGGAAACTGCTGATTTTATCTATTATTCTAATGTTAAGTCTTCTAATTACATATCTTCACAAAGTGTGCCTAAAAGATATTCTCACAAAACTGTACTATAGATAAATAGTCTGATTTAACTCCATGACTATCAGGATGTCTAGTATGTGATGATTGGACTGTTGGTCATTAACCAGAAGTGGGAAAGGGATTTTGGGTTGCTATTCTAGAAGGCTTAGTATGATGCTTCCTGGGTGTGTTTTTAAACTTTTTGCTGAAAGGTATAAAACAGGGACTGGACCAAAAGGCTGCTCTGCATTTCAATAGCAGAGGAACTTTGATTTTGATTCTCTACTGTAAATATCTGGAGGTCAGGAACTGATAAAGATCCAATTGGCCTGTATGGTCTAAAAGAAAATCTGACTAAGATTTATAATGCAAACAGGGTGAGACAGTACAAGGTTCTAGTTCAGTGCAGTACCAATGGATACAGCTTGGATTTCAACAATTCATAGTTTTAGTTCCGTTTTTCTCAGCCTCTGCTACTGTATTTTCACCATATTAACAATTTTTTCTCTTTAACAGGTCTGACAGGATTCTGACTCCTTGCCATTAGATAAGTATCACTCTATGTCTAACCAGTTATTTTTTTCCTATTTACTCTCTAAGAACTTCAGGTCCTTTGTGACCCATTTCTGATATTTTATGTTATAAGTATGATAGACATCATCCCTTTAAGCCCTACTTCTGGCTCTCCAATATCCAGGTAAGAGACTCTCTACATACTACTTGTACTTTATGGGTTCCAGTAACAATTTGCCCACACCTGTTTGTGTGTGCTCGTGTGTTTGTGTGTGTGTCTTAAGAGGCCTCTGCATTTTATTGGTAGCTGAGAGTTTGTGGGTGGATGAGGGGCACAAATAGTGGTGCAGATCATACTGTCAACATATGGCTGTGTGTGCATATGGTGTTAAAGTTTGCATCATTTTATTGACATCCCGGCATTTTTTGGCTGGTAGTGGGGAATGTATTATTCTATAGTCAGTATATGTATTTTTCAGAAGGCACCTACCTGGTGTCTGAGCATTGAAGGTTTATATATTGTAGGGATACCATTCGGTTCTGAACATATTTGAAAGTGATCATGAATTAGAAATAATTTTCTGAGATCCTGTATACCTGGAAAGTCACAATAAGTATCATAATTATTTCTCAATCATGGAAACTTTCAAATATGTGTAGAACCAAATGATATTCATACTGTAAATATATTGGCTCCATACAGCAGAATAAAATTAAGTAGTGTGATGAATCATGGGAGGTCACTAAGGTCACGGTACCTAATGTGCTCAGTTTTCACATACAGTATACACTAACATATGAGGAGATTGTGCCTTAAATAATCCTTAGTTGTTTCAGAGTGCAATGCTGTTAGGAAATGATCTTGTGTTATGGTGATGTACTGTGAAGTACTGTACTAAACCATGAAAATGTATTGCCTAGTCATTAATCCAAAATGTATTGCCTAGTCATTAATCCAAAAATGCATTTGATGTGTGAGGAGTGTACTTGTCAGTATTATGCAGTTGGGTAAATGTCCACGTTTGGGGCACATAGTCATTTTAAGATATTCAGCTGCAATCAGCAACGTAGTTTAATGTTGTGCTCAATAACTCGAATTGTGATGACGGGGATGTGCTAAGCTGGAAATAATAGGATGCTGTTTGGTGACATGACATGGACAGGACAGTGCTCTCTTTAGATCTATTGATCTGTTAAAAGAATGAGACACATACATCTTGTGAATACTTTCAATTAATTTATCTCGGAGACTGACAGTTTAGGAGATGTGCCTTTAAAATATTTTAACTTCACCTCTACTGTTGTCTGCTGAACTGGCCTTAAGGCATACTTGTTTTTCAGGAAATGTGATTAACATACTGCATTCTCGATTGTCCTTAAAACATACTGTTCGGTAAAAATATAGAAAACACATGAAGCTGAAGCTGTGATCAAATGGTTTTGAAAAGCAGTGTCATGGTAAACCAGCTGAGCTGTGCAATGATGTTGCCTTTAAAATGTGAGCATATTCATGTTGCCTGCTTTGCAAAGTAATGTAGTCATAGTAAAGATGTGTGAGACATGCAGGGCCAGATATTCAAAAGGGTTGCGCCATGCGCAATAGGATTGCACCTGCGCAAGTCCGAAATTGCTCCATTCTGCGATATTCAGCAGGAGGCAGTTGCGCCACTGAAAACATGCTGAGCAACAGCGCAATGCAAATGAATGCATGCTGAACTGGAGGGGGAGGAACCATGCATAAACTGCACAGCCCGATATTCAGCTGGGCTGTGCAGAGGTGTGCAGGCACAACCCCTAACCTGTGCCTGCACAACTCTAAGCCAAAAAACAAGGATCAAGTTGAGGGCCACCCACAGGTGAGCTGCCGCGTGCGGGGTGCAACACAGCAGCTGCCACCTGTGGCTGCCTCAACCCTCCCTATGCCCCCCCGCAGCCCGATCCACGGGCAAAAGTGAAAATCCCCACCACCCACCACTGGCCCGATCGCGGGCAGCAGTAATGTCCCCGAACACATCTGGTGGTCAGTAGACCGATAAGCCCGATCGCGGGCTGGGTAATGTTAAACAACCCCAGACATATCCCTGGTAGTCAGTGGACCCGATAAGCCCGATCGCGGGCTGGGTAAATCATACCCCAGACACATCCCTGGTGACCTAGTGTCTCCCACCCACCACCATGAAGTCCCACTTCCGCTCCTCCCTCACAGCCCGGCGGGCGGCAGCATCCCACCACCTGCTGCCCGCTGACTGACTGCCCAGTGAGGAATATATTCATTCACAAATCTGGACTGTCTTATGCGGTATGGGCTGCGCCCATTGGCTCTTGCTGTGCACACAATGGGCGTGCAGCCCTACCAGCGATCCAGTCAGTGGGTGGCGGGGCAGCAGGTGGGTGGATGTTGCCACCTCCCGCCGCTATGGGGGAAGCGGAATGGTGGGGCTTTGTGGGTGGGGTGGGGTGGGGGGACACTTGGTCACCAGGGATGTGTTTGGGGGTGTGTGTTTTACTACTCCAGCCCACGATCTGGCAAAGCCGCAAACCAATCGGAAAGCGACCGCAGACTGTGCCTTGCTTCCGATTGGTGCGCCTTCCCCATAGACTTAAACTGGGGTTTGCTGCACTATTCTGGCTGGGATTTCTGCTTTTCTGTAATTTATTTTGAATTTCTCATAAAAAGTGCTGTTTTCTCTTACTTTGTGCCTGGTTTATGGGCTGTTTTTCCCTATGTTAAAATTAAGTGTTACAGTCTTTTGAATTGTTGTGTGGGCTAGACGCTTAGGTGCCTAACCCCCATACCCTCCCAGTCTATTGTTGTGCAGATCTCAAGTTTTAGCACCTTGTTGCAGATTACTGCAATAAAGGTACTTTACTGACTGCCTTCTCCTCTGTCCCCCACCTTGTAGAAGGCACAGCCCTCGAGATCCAAAGAGCGGAGGGGCTCCGAGACGCCGGCGGGTCGGCGGCACCTGTGCAACCGACCAAGGGTTCCAGGAGGCCGGGAGAAGCAGGCAGAAGGTACGGGCAAGCCGTAAAATTTTGCCCGCCCCGTTGATTCCTTTTATACACTTTCTCCCGCCATTTCTTAATCCACACCCAAATCCCTTCCCTTCCTCCCTTAACCCATACCTAACCTCCACAATGCTACTTTGCTCCCTTTTGCTCCTGAGCCTTATATCTCACTCAATCCCTTATGATATCAATGCTATACCCAGTGTCAAGATAAATAACTCAGTTAATACGACCTGCCCATCTCTACCATCCACAAGGGCCAACCACGGATTCCTTATTCATCCTGAACCACGTTTGCAATGCAACCTCTGGGATATCCCACATAAGGCCACCCTATCAATTCAGCACAGCCCTGGCACCCTACTTGTATCATGGCTTTTTATTAACCCACTATGCCTGTCCATTAAAATATTATGCTATGAAAAATTTTGCATCCATATATCAGGACCATCACTCAGCTTCACAGCAGGCACCCAGGATTAGGAGGAAACGCTCTGACCATTCACTATCCTTGTCCTTGGTGCCCTCCTCAAATTAATCTTCTACCTTCTGATCTGTTTTGGTACCATTGAAATAAATCCTGGCCCCATTGAAAGTATTTTTCCCCTGCTGATTTATCCTCTATAAATGGCCTAAGCTTCCTACATATCAATGCCTGCAGCCTTTTAAAAAATTCTCCGTAATACAGGCCTGGGTGGCACATACCCTGCCTGACTTTCTGGTCATCTCTGAATCTTGGCTCAGACCATCGACCAAAGACAGTGTTGTAAACCTTACCAACTATCAGCTCTTCAGAGCAGATCGCCTTCCAGGGGTGGTGGGTGGCATATACATTAAGGACACCATCTCTGCTACCTGCCTCATCATCACATCCAACCAAAGGAATTTGAATGTTTATCAATCAAAATATCCCTTCCAAACATGTCTCCATTTAAATTGATTGGCTGCTATAGGCCCCCTCAGCAGGCCTCAAATTACTATCTCACCTGGGGTCAATAACCAATCTAGGCCCTGAAGATACCATCATCCTTGGTGATTTGAATTTAAACTGGCTATCTAATGCATCTGCTCCATTGGTAACCTTCTGTGACACCTATGGCTTTACACAGCTAATAAAAGACCCAACCAGGGTTAACCTAAAAATTCTAGCAACAGCTCACTCCTGGATATTATGTTGGTAAATAAGCCTCACTTATATACTCATGCAGGAGTACTACCGAATGATGTAGTGACCATTGTCCCATAGCTGGCATAAGATCTTCACCCAAACCATCCAACCCTGCTGAATTTGTCCCCAAAGGTCAAAGAAGTTCAACATACCAGGTTACCTCCATGACCTGAGTAACACAATATATTGGCAAGATTTCTACCTTCAACCTCAGTGGAAATAGCTCTCCAGATCTTAAAGGACATTATCACTAATGCTCTAAATATTCATGCACCATTCACCAATATCAGAACTAAAGCAAGGTCCTGCCCTGGTTCACCACTGATCTTAAAACAGCCTTGCTAGCCAGAGACAAACTGTGGAAAAGGCAAGAAAAACTAAGGACTCCATAGATTGGCTAAATTTCAGAAAAGCAAGAAATTCATGTACAACACAAATAAGATCAGCCAAAGTGGCCTATTATAGAGCTGAATTGGATGCCTCCTATAATAACCAACCAGGCTCTGGGGAACTATAAAGGGTATCTTGGGCCAAAACTCTACTCCTGCCTTAACCTGCAAACTGCTACTAAATAACACAGAAATTACGGATAAACAAGAAATTCTAAATACCTTCAATGACCACTTCACCACAGCTGGACTAGCATTTGACTCTTCACCTGCAAATCTCCTGAGATCTTCCTTGAATCTTCAATCCACCGTGGGCCAAAGGCTACATCAACCTTCTCCTTCAACCCAATATCATTGAAAGAAGTGGAAGATCTCCTCTCCAATTTGGATACTTCAAAAGTGCAGGTACAGACTCCTGGACCCCTACTTCCTCAAGATTGCATCTCAAGTCTTATCTGCCCCTCACTCATCTCTTCAATCTTTTCCTCACCACTGGATCCATTCCTCCATTTGGAAAACAGCTCAAGTAGTTCCTTTACTCAAATCTGGTGATCCCATGGATCTCAATAATTACAGGCCCATTTCCATCCTATCAGTTCTGTCCAAGATGCTCGAAAAGTTAGTAAACTCACAATTAAGGGTTTACCTGGATAACAATAACCTCCTAAACACAGCACAATCAGGATTTAGATCAAGGCACAGCACCATTTCAGCCCTAGCCAAAGTAACTAATGACTGGCAGACTGCTATGGATAAGAAGAATAGTACCTGTGCTGTGTTCCTGGATTTGAGCAAAGCATTTGACACAGTGGATCATGAATCACTGATCACCTCCCTTGGTTCAATAGGTTGGATTCCCTTCACTCAATTGGTTCAAGTGCTATCTATCAGACAGATCACAACTGGTAAAAATGGAAACTACCTATCCACTTTAAAACCACTGCTAAGAGGTGTACCGAAGGCTCTATTCTTGGCCCCATCCTCTTTGCCATCTATATTAATAATATTGATGCTAACCTCACTCAATCAAACATCCATCTGTTTGCTGATGATACTGTGCTATATGTTAGCAATCCTTCATTGTCTAAAGCCTGTGAACTGCTACAATCTGAATTCTCCATCCTACAACACAACTTACTGGATAAAAACTACTTCTAAATGCCAAAAACAAAAGCTATGCTCTTTTCCTCACAAAGTTGCTCTGCCACTACCCCATCATCTACCACTCTACAACTAACCACCTTACTTGGAGAGAAGCTGGAATACGTTGATAACTTCAAATATCTTGGTGTCTGGATTGATAACAAACTTGACTTTTCTGTACATATTGAGGAGCTACTAAAGAAACTGAGACAAAGGCTTGGTTTATTTTTTAGAATAAAGCACTACCTCAACAGAGACTCCAAAAAAAGATTAATCCAGGCTTCATTCCTATCCCTCATTGACTATGCTGACTTTCTGTATGGACACTGTTCACTCCCCCTCTTAAATAAACTGGACACCCTATACCACAGGTCCATCAGATTCATTACTGACCTTCCCTTCAGCACCCACCATTGTTCCCTTTATAAGGCAGTTAACTGGTCATCATTACAACACAGAAGAAACAGGAATGCTGCAATTTGGATATTCAAAGCCTTATCAGGCAAACTACCTACCTACATCTCGGACTGTTTACTCAAATCACTTCTAGGCCATACAACCTAAGGATCAGCAAAATTATCATTCTTAAGGTCCCCAATGCCTGCACCCAGCTTGGGAGGGCTGCTATCAGCTACTCACTAGCAATTGTTTGGAACTCACTCCAAAACCATGAAGCTAAATAACCTCCCACCCTTAATATCCTTCAAAAGATTATTCACCACCCTATTCCCAGAACTCTGCAACTGCTTCCATGGCCTAATTCACGGCCCTACCCACCCCCTTTTCTGCTCGTGTTTCTATATGCTGAAAAACTCCAGTTCCCAGTCCCAAGATTCACCCTCAAAATGCCTGCTAGGTCCTACATAGAAACATAGAAACATAGAAGTTGACGGCAGATAAGGACCGCAAGGCCCATCCAGTCTGCCCATTTCTTTTTCTACCTTATAAATGTGCCATCGGCCTTTGCTCTGTCAGTGACCTATCTATTCATAGTCATTTGTATTGCTCCCTTATGCTTATCCCATGCCTGTTTGAAGCCCTGCACTGTATTCATAGCCACCACTTCTTGTGGTAAGCCATTCCATGCATCTACCACCCTTTCTGTGAAAAAAATTTCCTCACATTCCCCCTTAATCTCCTCCTCTAATCTCATGCTGTGTCCTCTTGTCCTGCTATTTTTCTTATATTTAAACATGTTAGACTCTTTCACTTTGTTTATGCCCTTAGGGTGTTTAAATGTCTCGATCATATCACCTCTCTCCTCCTTTGCTCAAGGGTATACATATTGAGCTCCGTTAATCTGTCCTCATATGTCTTCTGATGCAGTCCCTGCACCATTTTGGTTGCCCTTCTCTGGACTGCCTCAATTTGGTTAATGTCCTTGTGAAGGTGTGGCCTCCAATACTGCACGCAGTACTCCAGATGGGGCTAACCAATGTCTTGTACAGAGGATTATTACCTCCCTCTTACGACTTGTGATACCCCTACTAATACACCCTAACACCCCCTAGCCTTACCTACTGCTTTAGAGGTCTGCTTGGATGATTTTAGGTCATCAGTGATGATGATGCCCAAGTCTCTTTCTTCCTTTGTGACTGCTAGCAACTCCCTCCCAGCCTATAAGTGGCTTCAGGGTTTCTCTTCCTATGTGCATGATTTTGCACTTCTTTGCATTAAATCCCAGTTGCCACTCTTCTGACCATTCTGCTAGTTTATCCAGATCTCTTCTCATTCTGCCCACCCCATCTGGATCATCTACTCTGTTGCAGATCTTGGTGTCATCTGCAAAGAGACAAGCTTACCCTCTAGTCCATCTGCGAGGTCACTAATGAAGATGTTGAATAGGACTGGCCCCAGGACTGATCCCTGAGGTACCCCACTTGTGACTTGCATCTCTTCTGACTGTATACCATTTACTACCACTCTCTGTTTCTGCCAGTCAACCAGTTTGCCACCCAGTTGACCAACTTCTGAGCCACCCGAGCCTACCTAGCTTATTTATCAATCTTCTATGTGGAACAGTGTCAAAAGCTTTGTTGAAGTCAAGGTAGGCGACATCAACTGCTCCCCCTTGGTCCACCACTCTGGTTACCCAGTCAAAGAAATCTATGAGATTAGTTTGACAGGACCTTCCTTTTGTAAACCCATGCTGTCTTGGATCCTGTGCCCCTATGGATTCCAGGTGTTGCACTATCCTTTCCTTAAGGAGTGCCTCCATAATCTTGCCCACTACTGAGGTAATACTGACCGGTCTGTAGTTCCCCGCCTCCTCCCTGCTACCACTCTTGTGGAGTGGGATCACATGAGCCCTTCTCCAGTCTTCTGGGACCTCTCCTGTGCTCAGAGACTCACTAAACAATTCTGCTAATGGCTCTGCTAGTTCCTCCTTTAGCTCCTTAAGTACCCTGGGATGTATGCCATCAGGTCCCATTGCCTTATCCACCCTGAGCTTAGCAAGCCTCTTGTAGGACCCTTTCTTTTGTGAAGGGAGTAGTGCTCACCTCCTTCCCCGTGTCCATGATGCTGAGCTGTGGGCCCTGCCCTACCTTCTCTTCAGTAAATACTGAGCAAAAGTATCTATTTAGGATAGATGCCTTTACAGGTCCTCCTCCTCACATGCTCCCTTTTCTCCATTAAGCTTAGCACCCCCTCTGGACTTTCTCCTTTCACTGATGTATCTATAGAAAGTCTTGTCACCTTCTTTTACTGTTCGTGCTAGTGTTTCCTCAGTTTGGGACTTTGCCTGCCTTACTGCCTTACCTGCTTCCCTTAGGGCAGTTTGGTATGCCTCCCTATCTTCATCCCGCTGTGTTCCCTTATATTTTCTGAAGGCCAGCCTTTTGGCTCTGACCTTTTCTGCTACTGTATTTGAGAACCAAAGTGGTTTCCGTCTTCTTTTGCACTTCGTTTTCTGTCTAACACAATGGGATGTTGCTTCAAGTATTGTATCCTTAATGCTTGCCCACTTTGCCTGTACCTCCTCACCTGTGTTTCTTTTTGCCAGGGCTAGCTTACAAATCTACATATAATCTACATATTAACTCTGATGTGCCAACTGCCTACTGTCTCCCAGATTATAAGTGTTAATGCCTTGTACATATGTATATTGTTATATACTAGCACTTATGTCATTGTATTACTGTTTTTTGTTACCCCTGTCATTGTATTACTGTTTATGATACCCTTGTCAATGTAATAACACTTGCACTTCTTGACCACTCAGGTCCATCTTGTAAATGAGCTATGCTCAATGATGTTCGCCTGATTAAATAAAGATTTTGATTGATTGATTGATTATCGGTCCACTGGACCACCAGGGATATGTTCGGGGGTGTGTGTTTAAAACTACTCCAGCCCGAGATCAGGCTTATCAGTCCACTGGACCACCAGGGATATGTTCGGGGGGGATGTTTAATACTACTCCAGTCCACGATCGGGCTTATCGGTCCACTGGACCACCAGGGATGTGTTGGGGGGGAGACACATTGCTGCCCGCGATCGGGCTGGTGGGGGGAAGTAAGCTATGCCCCACGATCGGCCAGTGGGGGTGGTAGTGGAGATTTTAAACTCTTTTGCCCATGATCGGGCTGCAGGGGGCGTTGGTCCCCGATGGCTGCAGCCTGACAGGGTGCCAGGCACAAGTCCTCAGGGATCGGCGCACCTGCATGCTAATGGCATGCAAATGGGGCCATAATCAGATGCAGATGGTCCCCCCCTTTGCCTTGCATGAATTATGGCCCCATTTGCATGTCACCTTTTGAATATTGGGAATTTGCGCATGGCGCAATGGTACTTGCGCCACCGCAAGTTGACTGCACCACTCTGACCACTTGCAGTGGCGCAAGTTGCTGTGGCCAGGGGGTGATATTCAAAGGAGTTGCTCAAGGGCGCAACACCTTTGAATATCGCTCTGGCCACACTCCTGTGCAACTATGTTGTGCAGGGCAAGGGCTTGCTCCACAAAATAGTGCAGTTTGAATATCTGGCCCACAGTTTTTAACTGAAACATAAGATAAAATGTTGTATCAAGTAACATTACATTGCCATCTCATCTCATCTTGACCCCCAGTGTAATCTGTAATCTGTAATCTGTATTTCACACTTCTTTGTTAAGTCAACCTAGCTCAACTTCAAAGATATCGAAATACTCTGTTAGCCAGCTCATCTGACAATTACCTTGGAATTTATATGCTAGGATTACCTGTGGAATAATTATTTGTGTTTAATTAAACTGGCTGTCTTAAAAGCACGGGATGATTTGCTTGCAAAAACAAGCCAGTGACTTTGGCTGCATGTCATTCCCACTACTGTGCTAGCAACCCTGAACTGCCTGCATCAGTTTTACACAAATAACAGTGTCATCATAAGATGTCTCATCAGCTGAAGTAGACATGACCAGTGGAGAACCTTGAGATTTGTCAGACCAGACAAAATATGTCAAAACCTACTATATTTTAATAGAAAAATAAAGACAACACACACACTCATTTCCCCTTTAGGAGTGATGTTGTCTTGGCATTAACAACCTGTTCGGAACTGCATTCTAACATAGCAACCCACATTTGCAGGTTGATGCTCAGTGAGGCTGATTTATTGCTTTCAGACTGATTTCCCTAAGAAAAAGTAACACCATAACCTTTGGGGGCAAGAACATTTTGTTTGTGTGTCTGTGTGTGCGCACCCGCACGTGCCAGAGGGGGGTGCAGACAGCACTCATTTGCAAAAGCGATCAGACTTTTATTTCTTTCATTTCAATGCTACCCAGACTGTTGTGACCAGAAATCAATAGGATAAAAACAAAGCTGTTTGTGCTTAGTTTACTTACTTAGTCTAGCAGCATGCTGAAACAATATACTCTCTTATCAGATTATTTGAATGCTACCTGTTGCCTTTCCCTTTCACTGTGGTAATTACCTATACTGCTCCCCCAAGCCAACCAATATACTGTATAAGGATCATCTGTCTGCATTATTTTAGAAAACAGAACAAAAGGTCTGCTCCACTCCTACTAGCCTGTATCTGGTGAAAATGTAGCTAATTGCAAACAGAATACACTGGCACAAGGCTTACCAGTTAAAAGATTTAGGGCCGGATATTCAAACTGCGCCCAAAAAGTGCACAACAGCAGGAGCAAGCACAAGTCAATTGCGCACATGCGCAATAGACGCGATATTCAAACATGGAGCAAGACAAATTGTGCAACCAGCCAACGTCTGAATATTGCACAACCTGCACCATAGCGCAACCAGGAAGGGGAAGCTGAGCAGAGACGATACGCCATAGCGCAACAAAGGCAGCCCAGCTGAGCAGTCCAGAGGCGCCATAGCACAAGCAGAGAGACCTCCAGCAGCAGAGCAATGGAACTGCACAACCAAGGAGGTAGGCAGGGGCCCACCACCTATGCCACAGATGGGCACAGGGACACACTGCAGAACTAACAATGTACCCCCACACCCCAAGCACAGCATAACTGGGGGAAGGACAGAATATCCACCGGCCCATGGGGACAAGCAAACAAAGCACATCCAGGCCGTGTTACCCCAGCACACCCACTGGAAAGCTGAGACCGCCACACAAAGGGGGTGGACCACCCCAGTGTACATCAGCCCCCCCTTGTGCACAGCACACCCTGCACTGTGACCCCAAGACACCACCCATGAGCAGTGACCATCACTGCAGGAATCCCCACGCATCCCCCATCACACTGCAACCTCGTGTACCACAGAACCATACAAGTCAGACCCACCATGAGCATTCAGCAGTGGGTGGCAGCACACGGCAATACTGACTGAAAGCCACACCCACACCAGAGACACCTCCCCACACACACGCACACACATACCCATGACCATACCACCCCAGATGCCATGCACACCACTGCAACTGAGCACCTATAACCAGCTGCAAATCAGAGACCACCACAGTATTCATATCAAAATATATAAATGTAATAAACAAGAATAAGAAAAACAACAAATAGAACTATGTACATATATATATATAAATCAGGGGTGGGGGTATGGGTACGAGGTAGGGGTGGGTAAGGGCAGGGGTGAACAACCGGGAGATGGAAGGTGGGGTGAGGTGATGGGCAGCTACTGCCTGCCAGCCTGCCCTCCTGCCACCTGGTGCTTGGCCCGGGGCCTCCTCCTGCGCCTCACTCCATGACGCTGAAGGTCTAACAGGATGGTGAGTGAATCAATGGTCACCTGTGTCAGCCGCTGCAATGACCGCTCCATGCGTCGCAGGATCCAGATACCTAGGACAAGGGATCAGAGTCAATGGCTGTGACTGTCCACATCCCTGAATCCCACCCAGCATGCATGGCATACAGCCAAGTGCCCCCGCTCCTGTGATGGACTGCACCCACCCACGGTGACCGTGCACAAGACATGCCCAACCAGGCAGCAACAGCCATGTGTACCACTGCACACACACACCGCCCATATCCATCACAGCACAACCAAGGCTGTCCAGTGACGTGGCTATGTGGTGGGATGCTAGTGCCACAGCCATGTGCCCAGTGCATGCATAGACCACCAGTGATGCACTCACAGACATGCAGTGCCACTGGACAGTGATGACTGTCACTTGTTGCGTGCATGGTAGTGTTGTCCATGGATGGTGGCCGTGCCCCCCCACAGCATGCAATAGCATCCATGATGTAATGGCACTCACCCTCATCAAGCCGCTGCTGCTGCTGTGGCTGCGGCTGCTGCTGCTGCTGTGGCCCAACACTTATGCCACCTCTGCCAGCCACCTCTGCACCGCCACTCCTTGCCTCAGCCCGTGCCCACCTCTGCTCCTCCACGCCTGTGGGAGACAAATGTTGAGAAACACATCAGTGAGATCCCAAAGCAGACAGCCCCCTGCCCCATTGAGTGTGCCTGCCCACACAGCCAGACCCATACATCACACACCTGCAAACACTGTCACAGCAAACCATAGCCCAACCCTCCCCCATGCGCTGGTCACATTACACAGTGTCACCCATGCGGACAATACAGATGCATAGACAGCACACCCACCTGGCCTAGGCACAATGCCCCTCCTGGCACGTGACCTGAGGTGCTCCAGCAGTTCCTGCTCCCTCCTGCGCAGGTCACTATACCGGTGCCTGCACTGCTCCGGTGTCCTCTGCTGCCTAGTGGCCTGCTCCAGATCGGTGGTCACCTGCTGCCTCACATGTGTGCTGGCCATGTGCAGGGGTTCTCCCCCAAACAGTGACCTATGGTGAGGCTCCACCACAGCCACCAGGTTGGCCACCTCCAATTCACTCCACTGTGGAGCTCTCCTGCGTGCCATCCCTGCAGTTGTATAGTAGGCAATATGGCGCTCCACAGCGTGGCAACCCCACGTGGAAATGTTGCACAATACAACTCCATCAGTCCCTATCATGCTGTTCATATAGCGCCATCAGTCCACATCGCGCTGTTACCGAACAGCACGATAGAGCCGTAGACATGCCAGACGTACAGCGCCAGGGGGCAAAGGTCGGGCACAAGGTCATGGGTCTATGGCGCAAGGCCACGCACAGCACCATCAGACGTCTACACATCCAGCGTGATCAGTCACCTGCGTGCCAGTGCCACAGTGCACTATTGCACAGTTGTGCCACAGCGCTACGTGGTGACCAGCGCTGTAGCGCCACTGGCACAATGGTGGCTGTGTCCTGAATTGCTGATCACGCACAGCACGTCATCAGCATGGCAGACACCTGCGTAAGCTACCTGGGCATGCGCAATGCGGTGTACTACGCAGTCACAGAAATGCATCTTTTAGCTCAGCCGGCTCAATCAGACAAGTAAAGCGCAACAGCACGATATCTGAAGTTTACATATGCAAATCATC
Source organism: Neoceratodus forsteri (assembly GCA_016271365.2). Taxonomy (NCBI): domain Eukaryota; kingdom Metazoa; phylum Chordata; order Ceratodontiformes; family Ceratodontidae; genus Neoceratodus; species Neoceratodus forsteri. The sequence continues at coordinate 21,390,784 of JADMNL010000038.1, read as the reverse complement.
TGATCGGCCATTCAAAGGTGCAGTGGCATGATTTGCATCTCATTAAAGTTGCTCCACTCCTAATTTGCATGCATTGCGCTATAAATGTGCGACAGTGATCTGCGGTGGCCAGATTCGGTTACTGCAGGTGAGAGGTGAGTTGCATGCTGTGTGATGTTCTGGGCATTGGTCATGGGATAATGCTGTAAACTGCACAGTGACAGGTGTCTACTTCCACCCATACAGACCGACATGGCCGAGCAAGGACTGGGTGAGGAGGATGATGGTGGGTGAAGGAGGAGACCCAACTTCACGATGTCTGAGACAGAGGCAGTCTTCCAGGCCTACCTGGATGAGGAGCCACTACTTAGTGGACGGCGGGACACCCCCTCAGGTCCGTGCTGCTGCATGGGAGGGGGTAGCTCATGCCGTAAACCTGCATGGAAGCCACCAGCGCTCCATGCAGGAACGTAATAATAAGATTGGGACCGACAGGAGACGGGTGAAAGAGAAGGTGGCAGCCCTCAGGGTGGCACGTGCTGCCACAGGCGGGGGCCAGCCAGAGGTGGTGCAGCTGACCCCAGTGGAGGACCGTCTGGCTGCATCCATGCAGTGCAGTGCAATCGAGGGCATTCCAGGAGGTGGCTTCCAGACTGGTGGAAGCCCATCACTGCACGGTTTGACATGGTGGGGGGGGGAGGTTGATCCCATGCACTAACATGTTCTCACTTTCTGTTACAGATCCTGTGTGTCTGCAGGGGACAGTGGTGGTGGGACCATGCAGTGTGGACATCCAGACAGATTTGGAGGAGGGTCCATCCACCTCTGCTGCCAGCCGGCATGCATTGCACCAGTGTGCACGCCTGGCTGCCATCTCTGATGTCGGTGAGTCAGGTGTGGGGGAGTGCCCATCCTGTGTCACAGCAGTCTGGCATGCAAGCATGCCAGCATGCTGTGACTGTGGCTGTTGCACAAACCTGCACCATTGATGATGCGAGGACCGCAATGGGCAGTGACACATGTGTGTCTCATAGCAGACACACAGCAGGACAGCACATGCCCCTGGACATAGCTGGTTCCAACGTGTGTGCCAGCACATCAGCACAGCCCAGGCTGTGCCTGTCGGCACCGGTGGGGCAGCACCGGTGGCTGTGCAGGCCCCTGGCACTGTTGCTGACACAGCAGTGGAACGACTGGTCCCTGGAGCACAGCAGTTGGAGGGGCAGCAGCAGCAGTCACCCACCAGGTCTGGGGGTACAGGGTCCAGCGGTGGCACATGCACACTGCCTGATGACTTGCCCATACCTGGTCCTGGTGAACAGCGCCTACCCTCAAGGGGTGTTGAGCATCAGGACCTTCCATACCCTGGGGGACAGATTGCCGATGTGGCAGACAACCCATTTGACGAGCACACCCGCCTGCTGTGGGCATCAGTACAGCAGCAGATGCGGGTTGCAACGTCCGTGGAGGCACTGTGCATGGCTGTGGAGCGGCACAGCGGGGACAATGCAATGGTCCTTGCAGAGATGGTCCAAATGTGGATGGATGTGACCGCCACCATTGACAGGCTGACCCAGGCATTGGTCGCTGTCGTGGCCACATTGGGCACACAGTCAGGTGCCCCTGTACCGCACACCCCACACAGTACGCTCTCCACTCCCCGTTCCCGGCGTCATGCAACACCCGGCCTGTCAACGCCGGGTTCTGCTGTGGGCATCCCGAGCACACCTGGTGCAGGTATGTTCGGCATGCTGCAGACCCCTGTGCGGACAAGGTCGCGCTCATGCAGTGGGACCCCTGGTGGTACATCGGTGCCACCCCATGTGGCCCATGCTCAGCCTGCCAGTGCTGCTGGGTCACAGTGGGGCCACCATGCATCTGAGGTGGCCGTAGCACAGTGCCACCTGACTGACCTGTCTCCCAGTGCAGGCCCTGTCTGGTGCTGCCCTGTGTGCAACATGTGTCATGGTGGGCAGTGCACTGGTGGGTGCCCTGCCCAACACGCCGCCACAAGGACCACCTGCACACACCCACCACCTGACTGCTGTCCACAGGTGCGTGTGCATGATGATGCCTGCATTGTACTGTACACCAAGGTGCAAGGGTGCCCAGCATCTGACACACGTACTTGGACAGTACAGGTGGTGGGTGTGGTCCATGGATCTGTGTGTTTGACATGTCTGTTCCTGCTCTGCTGTGCACCTGCCCATGTACGCTTTGTACCTGGTATGTGTGTGTCCACATAGCATGTAACTATTCACCCCTCCCTGATGGTGTGTTTGTGCACCTGGACCATTCCACTCCCCTTGCCGTCATGCACCCCTGGTGTGTTACCTTGTGTGCCTGTGGGTTGCGCCTAGACAGTGTTGGTTGCACATGGCCCCATGACTTACCTGTGTCGTGTGAAATGCTCCTCCATGATGGTGTCCCGGTGCAGCTGGGCCTGCCGGATCAGTCAGGGGTCCCGCCATCCAAGGGGGAGCTGCTCATCCCCATCATCACCGGTGTCCCCATCGCTGTCCCCCTCGACCTGTACAGCTATCCCACAGTCTTTGGCCATGTTGTGCAGGATACAACAGGCCAGGAATATCCCACAGGCCTTTGAGGGGCTGTACTGTAGGGCACTGCCGGAGGTGTCTGGGCATCAGAAGCATGCCTTAAGCATCCCAAACATCCACTTGATGATGTTGCATGTGGCGGCATGTGCCTCATTATAGCGTTGCTGTGATGGGGTCGTGGGGTGCCGGTAGGGTGTGAGCAGCCAGGGACCAAGTGGGTATCTGCTGTCACCTGTGTGGAGATAGTGGAGATAAGTATCATATTCAGGTCCATATTGCCCATAGCCCTGTGTGCCACTACCATGGCACCTGTGGCTTTCCACCCTTGCCCCAACTTTGCCACTCCTACATGCATACTCACCCACTAGATATCCTGTGGGGATGTCCCCACTCTCAAATTGATGGCACAGTGCAGATTGGTACCATATGAAGGCATCATGTGCTCCACCAGGGTGTGTGGCACAGACATTGATGATGCGCCCACTGGCATCACACACCACCTGGCAGTTGACACTGGTGAAGCCCTTCCGCTTTCAGTATGTGGCCCCATCGGGGCCAGGTGGCGTATGTATAGCCACATGGGTGCAGTCTATCGCCCCTAGCTTGCCAGGCATACATGCTACCCTGTGGAACTCCTGCATGTTTGCTGTATGCTTTGCCGCGTTGCTGGGGAAATGGATGTACTCTGCAGCATGTGGCAGCAGTGTGCTGAGGAATTGGGTGAGGATGCGTGACGTGGCCGACTGTGTTATGCCTGTGGTGTCCCCTGTTGGCCTCTGGAAGGTACCCGTGGTGAGCAGGCACATGCAGACTGTTACCTTTGTCTCCACTGACAAAGCGTGACTCCGTCGTGAGGGTGCTTGCATCATATCACTGCACAGCTCACAGAGCCGACTCAGTATTGCCCTGTTCAGGTGGTACCGGCCCACAATCTCAACATCCATGTACAGCTCAAAGCTGATGCGGGCACGGTACTGCCTGTTGGGGGCATACCACCGACGGGCCCTTCCACGGCCACGTCCCCCTGCAGCATGCCTTCTCACCCCCCTCATTACAGCTTCCATGTGGAAGCTGGCACTGTCCGTGGAAGCTAGCACTGTCCATATCCCTGGCTTGTGTTCCCCCCGGCTGTTGTTTCTCTGTTACCCCCGCTGTCCTGACTGCTACCTCCACTGCACCGGGTACACCTACTGGCCTCTGCAGTCTGTGGCCCCACACACCTTCCCTTGTCCCTATTTTGTCCTCAGATCTCCCTGGCCTGCCCTCTTTGTCCCTCTTGCCTTGTCTCTCTCCCTGCCTCATGTGGCTTCCCTCTAGCATTCTTGCGCCTCTTCCTTGAGCCTTTTTATTTTGGCTCATTTCCGCCGTGGCGCACCTTCCGGCTGATCCGCTGTTGCACATTGCGCAAGCCTTTAAATATCGCATTGCGCTCTTTATGCATGGATCCACCCCCTTCAGCTGCGCATGCCTTCATTTGCAATGCGCTGTTGCTCAGCCTGTTTTCGGTAGCACAACTGCCTCCGCTGAATATCCACAAGTGCGCATTTCGGACTTGCGCTGGCAACCCTGTGCATAAACGGCCCTTTTGAATATCTGGCCCTTAATGTGCAAAATAGTGCATCATGCAGGTTCACAAGTCCGTGTAGACAAGCAGCAGAACACCTGACCAGGTTACGACTGGAGGCTTTATCAAGTGTTGATAAAGCCTACGGGTAAAACCTGGCTGGGTGTTCTGCTACTTGTCTACACAGACTTGTGAACCTGCATGATTCACTATTTTGCACATTAGATCCTTTAACAGGTAAGCCTTGTGCCATTGTGTTCTGTTTGCTATATATTAGAAAGCAATACGTATTTTCAAACTATTTTCTTGCTTTAAAGCAGGTAATGTACTGCAGTTCCCCACCAACCCTTCCTGTTGCCCAGAACCCTTCAACCCCATTCAGTACAAGCCCGCATTTGCCATTGTGGTGTAACTATTTGTTCCTCACTCCTCCCTGGTGCAAAACCTGTTTAGAGTAGCCAGGCTGTCCTGTGAAAGCAGAACTGAGAGCAGTAAATCACAGTAATCTGACATACTGCATAAAGCTCAGAACACTGCTATTACAACAATCAGCTTAGGTAGTATGCCACCCTTCTCCACAGTTTAAATGTAACTACAATTATGCCATGAAGTGTAAAGTATCTACTGTAATAGAAGTACAACAGTGTCTGACATAACACCGACCCAAAACACTAACAACCACTACTTTCTCCACAACACATAACCTCCATCAGTGTAGGGCCCCATTTTCTACACACCATGAACGTCCTTCAATAGGGTTCCATATTTTTTTGGAACATACACAGAGGAAATGGGTACTGCTTCTATATTACACTACATTACAAATCCCGCTCTTTACAAGATAACATTCCTCTTTGCAGCATAGATCTATTCAGCTGAAGTCCAATTAGTCAGTTACATCTATCCTCTCAATTTCGCCATGGTCCCAAACAGACAAATCACATCTTTCAATTCTCAGTGGCTTCCGATTGTAATCACAGTGATACAATCAAAAGCCACAACACTTCTACTGTTGAAAAAAAAAATCTCCATTTGATGTGGCTGATCCTCCAACCACATCAAATGTTGTGCGTTTTACTTGCGGGACTGCAATTACAACCTGAAGCTGCTACGAACTGAATGATGTCATTTACCATTCCGGGACACTGCAGGAAATGAGATGCTATATGTCATTGGATACTTGAACTACAGTCTACCATATGAAAAATGGGATTTCAGTTTTACTGCAACAGAAGCAATATAGTTTTTATGTTCGCTTGCGCGCATGCGCAAGGAACGTCTTGGGACAGTAGGACTTTTTGGAGGTGTGACTTTCCTGTGCAATGCAGTGCTCCATTCAGCAGGTGCGGCTGTCCTGCACCAATGGATGTGGGAGCTGTCTATGACAGCAGTGGTCTTCAGTTCAAAGAAAACCACCACTGCAATCAGTGGTGGTAACGTGTGTGTTTAGCATAATGACGCCTCTGTATGACCTGCCGCAAACAAAATCCCTCCAGCTTCCTCCTCCTGTTGCTGTCCTCCCCATTCTCTTAGTGACTGCCTACTCACCGTTTCGTTCAGCTGACTGGATCCCAGAAAAGAATACTTGAGTTACAGTGGATTTTTGCAAACGCGCCTTCAGTACACAGTCCAACAGCAGTTCGAAGCTGAAGCCTCTTGATGGTCTCGGTTCTGAGAGTCTGAAGCCCCCCTTCCCATGGGGCCTCTTTTCTATTCCCGAGGAGGGACTGCACTTACATGCTTGTGTGTTTTATAATCAGACATTAACCCTGCCTGTATCCATCACTGATACAGCCCAGCTGTCGCACTTGGTGAATAACTGTGATTATGAACTGGAGATCGTAAATGGACGAAGCTAATTGGCTGAGCCTTCTTCTTACCCGTGATGATATCCAGCTACATCATCACGGGTAAGAAAAGGTGCCAACCAACAGCTCATTTCACCTACATGAAATCCATTTGCCTGTACTTTTCGGTGCAGGCAAGGCTGTACTCTAGTTCACTGACAGCAGCAGGCTGGGCAGTGGTTTTCACTTAGGCTGCCATACATTTAACTTAGCCCTAAACGTCTCCTGCTGGGGAAAAAAAAGAAAAACAAACCCTCGGTCATGCACAGCAACATCATGGACTACCATGTTCCACTTCCACCCGTACATGTCAGTCAGGGCAGCTGCAGTGCGGTTGCAGTAGTTTCTCACTTTTGCGAGCATGTTTCCCGTTTTAAAAAAAAAACATTTATCATGTCACGCCACTCCCTTTCGGCGCTTTAAAACAAATGAAAAACCACAGCAAAACAGCCCCAGAGTCTCTCCCAAACCTCCTCATCCACGGCTCTTTACAAATAAGGTAAAAGTCATTACCACAAGGGTCACCCTCGTCTTTACAGCCCGCCGCCGACCGGAACAACACAATGGTCACTTGCAGGAAATATATTCCGATACTAGCAACTGTCACACGTGGCAACCGCTCTTGCTTGCCACACTAGCTTCACACCGACCTGCCTACTCTTCTCACTGATGACAACGGAGCAGCGCTCCTGCCTGCTTGTGGCAAATGGCAGCGTCTTCCTTTCACTCAGTTATAATTTTTTTTTTAAAAAAAAGCTTCTCTATGCTGAGATGATATTCCTGAATGGTGCAGGTACATTCTGCTTGCTTTCTCAGCAGATTTCATATGCAGTACTGTGCAACAGCACCACCTGCTATTTATAAGTAATAGAACTATTTTCTTTATATGTATTCCTACACCATAATTCAATACTAAAACATTTTAAAAGTCAATTTTAAACCATGTGTTTTTACTAATAAAACTATTAATCCAGTTCATAATAGCAATAATGCACTCCAGGGTGTGGTATATCATGGTATATCATCACTTCTCGGGTCGTTAGACGTACTCGGCCTGTGGCCTCATGCCCAACCACCTGAGGCGTGATGATATCCCATGATATACCACACCCTGTCATGCATTATTGCTTAATTAGATGCGGGCGAGCCCTTAGCGAAAAAGTGTGTCCCTGAATGACTGACCTACAATGTCAAGCTGAATTACTAAAACATATCAGTGAAATACTTTTTAGGTTGAATTTAATTGTAGAGTTGTTTTTAAGTGGAATTTCCCATAATTTATAAAATGTATGTCCTCCATTTTATTATTAATTTTCCCTTCGAATAGACTATGGAGTTCAGGTAAAGCAACTCACTTCCATATAGCTAATAAAATGATTATAAATATTTCCCGAGATTGTTTTTAGAACATATTCGTCATTGTTGCTATATAGCTAACGCATGTCCCAGTTTATGTCTGCTTTTATTACTCAAACACAAACAACTCCATTCCTTTTATAATTGCAGTTTACGTTGAACAGCAGATATAATAAAGAAACAAGGAACCCATAGGATCTAGAAAAAAGCCTAAATAGATTAAAATTTATGTATTGTGCCTTCATATTAGCTGTACTTTCCTCAAATGTGTTTTAGTGTTAAGGCAGTAAGTCCTGCTTTCTCCCCTATTATGCATCCCAGTTACGAGCAATACATTTGCACTGTAATAGAGGTGAGAGGGGAGTTTAATTATATAATCTTGACAGTGCCAATAGTATTAAAGAGTAATCCTTGCTAATAAAGTGGTGTGGGTTAGAAATGAAGTGGAAATTGTCAGGGGTCTCCTGCAGGACCTCCGTTGCCCCAGTTCCTGCAGCTGTCTGCTCAGCCTGTAATTGAATGTCTGACAGTGATTGAAAAAAAATGTTATTTCTCTTCTGGATTACATGCTAATGCACAGAGGGCAAAGGGAGACAGCAAAAGAACACATAGATGCTTATTTCATCCATTTGTGGGAGTGAGCTTGGGGAAATCAAGGCAGTGCTGTAGCTATCTGCTGCCCATCTGCAAACACAATGTATTTGTATAGGGAATAGAGGGCAAAACATGCTCTGATCTCGGCTGAGCATCCCTCTCTTTGTCACACTGGCACACATTAAGATTGATGACAGATTAAAGACCAGCACCCTCCTGACATTGGATGGAAATGACAATTCATTTGAACATTTTTGGCAATTATTCACCCATTGATTACCTGGACACGTGCTTATTGTAAGACCTTTCTCTCTCTCTCTAAAAGTCACTGGGTTTGCTGCTGACCTAAAAAAAAATTGTGTTGCACTGTTACAGTGGTTGGGGATATTAACACACTCACACAGTTCAGGTAGATTGTACCCTCTGGCATTCCCAGTATAGATTTGATGGACGATCTTGGGTTATACCATAACTCCTTTCATTAAAGTTATGTTTTTGTTTGAAATCTTTGCCACAGATACAAATGACGCCGTCTGGGGAGATTGACTATATCTGAATCAAATTTAAAAATGACATTTAGATTGACTGCAACATAAATATTATTCGACTATATATACACAGCACAACAACAAGGAAATGCGTGCTTCACAAATTGATGCCATAGCCCCCTTCACTGGGGACCGGATCTTGCTGCCACAGATCGTGGTTCCTACGTATAGAATCCCCTGTCCTGCATACAGTTCAAGGGAACCCTGTGCTCAGGGTATGTGGCTTTGATTTGTGTCAGTGATAAGCCCTGTGGAGATGATGTGATTATTACAATAAAAATGCATCCAGTTGGAAATGAACCCTGCAGCTGTTGACTCCCAGAGTCCCCAAGTAACACTAACAATATATGGAGACATTGAACAATGTTTAATAATGGAAAAAATATCAGAGTGATGATGACACCTCCACAGTTCCTTTACTAGGTTACTAGATATTGATGTACTATAACCTGCCTGCATATTGAGTTGCTCATGTTTCCCTGTTAATCTAGTTGGTTCATGGAAATTTTGGTAACTCATTAGTTAATTTTTCACTAAAATGAAAAGGTGTGGAATTTGATAGATTTATTTGTTAAATATCATAAATCGATATAAATGGCGAAGTCTATGCTAAAGTCTGTGTGTGCACACACACCAGGTTAGTATGATACATACATATATTCACACACACACACACACACACACACGTACATACATGCTAACCTCGCAACAAATGCCTGCTGTACCAGGCAAGGCAGTGTGGAAATGGGTAAAACCCGAAGTTACCACTACAGCAGATTCAGTTCCTCTCATTTCCATGAGTAGGGCAGGTGGTGTGTGTGTGTGTGTATGTATATATTATATATATATATATATATATATATATATATATATATGAGAGAGAGAGAGAGAGAGAGAGTTTGTCTGTCTGACATGGGCAGCCTTTTAAATGTATTCTCTCTATTCTTATGAGCCAGGTCCAGTCAGCTTCAGCACCCCAGCTCAGCTTGTGTCTCCAGTAGTCCTGGTGAAGGGGACCTTATCCATCACATCTTGTGAGCTCTACTTTGAAGTGGATGAAGACTGACCCCAAGGTAGGCAATGACCCTGACCCCCATACATCTCAACTGTCCCTGATTTTCAGGGAACATCTCTGATTTTGCCTCAACATTTTCTTCTGTTCCTCAAAAAATGTGACTGAACAGTGGGAATTGTAAGCACAAAATAGTGTCACACATTAAAGTTACAGACTTGTTCTTCAGAAACTGCATCTTACACTAATCATCTTATTCTAGCAGCTTTCTAAGTCAATATAACCAATTTTTAAGATGTGTCCCTTATTTTTGGTCTTTAGCCCTGATATTTTAAGCCTTGTCCCTGATTTATAAGACAAGAGGTTTAGAGATGTACTGACCCCTCCTTCCCTTTTACTAAGAAAAATAAGCTTAAGATGGCATGCAGGACTTGTCACCCCCCATCATCAACAAACAAACAAGCACAATAGTCTGGCTTTGAAGTGACTGTGGATTCAGACAGCACACACCCCATGCATAGCTTCTGTGGCCAGTTCCTCCTTGTTGTGGTTCCTGACATTAATAAATTCTCATAATTAAATCCCACATTTGTTTTTATCAAAGGGTCTATTGGGTCAATTTACTCTAAATATGAAATTGTGAACACTCAATATCGACTCTTAGGTTATTACTATTTTGGATGATCCCCTCCTTTTTTTCCTTTTTGTTGTGGAATGAATTTAGTTCATGCACCTGAAGGTCCCAAAGCACTAGTGCTCCAGTCACCTTCAGTTTGGCCTGCTGTTTTCGGTATAGCCCTTAAGGTTAGGTTCCTTTCATTAAGAAGCAACCCGGATATACTGTATATTGTAAACTGAAGTGCAGTTTGTTTCTGAAGGTTACAGGCAAGCTGCGAGACCTTCTCCCTATTTAAGTAATGCATGTCTCTGTGGGCCTGCTGGCAGTTTGCATGCCAGGCATCTTTGCCACAGGTCCTTTGGGTGAGGTAGTACTGTAGAAGTACATGCTGACAAGGCCGTGCGGGCCTTCTCACCTGCATGCTGTTGCTGCCGGACTAAAAAAGAAACAAAATTGTTTGTTATACAACCAGTTACAGGCAGCACGCTACTCTGTGATTTGTGTTGTCATAACTCCCTTTTACTCACTTATGCTCCTTTATATACATTTTTTTTGTATTCGACCAACTGAGAATTACTTACACCCATAGCCGGCTTAGCCTTCTTTTCACAACTCTATATGCCGCATGAAGATAACATATACAGTACTAAAAGTATGTAATCTTTCTTTGTGCAACACAATAGATTCATAACAGCAGTGCTCTTTCTAATTAATATCCAGCCATTGTTACGTTGGCTTCATTTGTTTAAATGTATTCCTGAGGGCAAAACAATATTTGCGAACAGTAACACACAGGGAAAAGGCCATCTTACACAGTGTTAAGAATGTGAATCTAAAAGTCTTTGCAGACTTTTTTGGTGACAGAGCTCCATATGAGACTGGACTGACTTACAAGAAATTATTCATTTTCATTTTTACGTTTGCTTGTGCGCATGCACAAGGAACATCTTGGGACAATAGGACTTTTTGGAGGTGTGACTTTCCTATGCAATGCAGTGCTCTGTTCAGCAGGCGCGGCCGTCCTGCACCAATGGATGTGGGAGCTGTCTATGACAGCAGTGGTCTTCAGTTCAAAGGAAACCACCACTGCAATCAGTGGTGGTAACGTGTGTGTTTAGCATACTGACACCTCTGTATGACCTGCCGCATACAAAATCCCTCCAGCTTCCTCCTCCTGTTGCTGTCCTCCCCATTCTCTTAGTGACTGCCTACTCGCCATTTCGTTCAGCTGACTGGATCCCAGAAAAGAATACTTGAGTTACAGTGGATTTTTGCAAACGTGCCTACAGTACACATGTGTATAATAAACGCAGTGCAAAGTGTTTCAAATGGATGGAAGTTTTCATAGAGTCAACAATTACAGTCGATCAACTGTAAATACTATACATGTGTGTAAGATGAAGTGGCTGCCTTCCACACAGTAGTTGCACTCCTTTCTCCAAGAGACACTTTTTAAAACGTTTCACAAAGTTATTTAAATCAACTGAGATGCTTTTCAAAATGGCAAGTGATTAACAGTTAAATTAACTGAGATGCTTGCCAAAATGCCAAGTGATTATCATCGGATGCAAATGCATCTTCACCGGCGTGTTAAGATGCGTTTTCGTGTGCACTTAGTACTTAATGTTCTAGTTTGACAGGGACAGATACAGATGTCAGTTTGTCATGGAGAACATGTACAAGGCAATGCTGTTTCTTTATTAACATTGCAAATCCAAAAGATAAAAAGGCATCTCACAAAATGCGAAGCTGTCATTAAAATAACCGCTTGTCTTGGAACAGTGACATGTACAGATAGGCAAGAAACAATACTTTTTCCCATTATTGCTTGCCTGTTTCTGAGTCTCGAGGTAATGACAGCATCGATATAAATAGTGAAATATATAGTGCTTTGGTGACAATACCTTCAAAATATTTGCCCTTCTCCCCACAAGGAGAAAAAGTGAGTTACCTCCCAACCCCTAGTACTTAGAACAGTGTTGATGAAATATGCAGGATTACAGAAAGTCTGTATATGAAAATCCGGGAAGTAAGAGTGTGTGTGTGTGTGTGTGTGTGTGTGTGTGTGTGCGCGCAGATACATTAGTTGTTTGGTGTTCTTATATTGACTGCCTCTTATAAAATAATGTTTTGCATCTGTGTCCAAGCAGAATCTTGCTGCATTACTTAACAAGCATAAGTGATGCAAGCATTATACTTTGGATATTTCAATATTTGAGACTACCACTCCTTTAATGGGCGGGAAGGGAAAAAATGCAAGTCATGCAATAGCATTCATTTCCTGGGAACCCTTGGTTTCAATTTCTCATGTTTGCCTGCATGTGAGTCAGCCTTAGAAAAATAAATAAAATAAATAATTAATTGCGTGTCATTATTACTGACTCACATACACTACAACCACTCCCTTTTTCTGCTTGTCCCAATTATCACTGAACCTCACTACATAGTATTCCAGTAATCGGCACCACCGGCTGAAATACCAATGCATGATTGCACACAAAACAGCAGTGGATTAGGAGAAGTACCAAAGCTGCCCTGCCCTTTCACTGAAGTGGAACTGTTTTAATAGAAAGAACACTCAGCTATACATTTTCAATTGACAGCACCTTGTTTATGTGGGACACAGTAATACTTGGAGGTAGAATGAGGGTGATCCCTCATAAAGGGGGGCAACTGAAAGAGTGTATATTACAGGAGAAAGTGATACAGCTTGAGTTTAAAGTTTCAGCACTCTTGACTTACACCACATCATCTGGCACCTTCTTCCATACATTTACCACTCTCCATGAGTAAATAAAAACAAATGCTTCCTTGCTAACTAATCCCTCCCCCCTTCTCACCACCCCTGTATGCCCTCTTGTCCTTCAGTCCCAAATACACTGTATTGCCCTGATGAAATCAACCGTTCCTTTTTTTTTTACTTATATTTTTAATACTCCTCTCTGGTGTAGCCAATGTCCTCCAGGTCTTGCCCCCCCCCAACACCTAATGCACTTACCCCTCTGCCTTTCAACTCTGAGCTTTCCTGTGGCAGAGTACAGCCAAGCCTGAAAAGCACCTGTAGAAGAGGGGGCTTGGGGAGGGAGGGGGAGAGGGATATATATATGTATAGTCAGGGATGTCCAAGACTTTGCCTTAGCATGTTTCTGTCCCTCCTACAATTTGTTTCTGTGACTGAACAGTGGGTAACAGAGTTACAGACTTGCCTTTCTGCAGACAAAGTATTTTACACCAATACTGTTATGCTGCCTGCTTCAGGCAATAGAACCACTTGTGAAACTGTCTCCCTCATTTTACTTCTGTCACTGATTTTTTTAAGCCATGTCCAAGTGCCAAATACCACTGCAAATACCTGCAAGCGAACGTTCGGCATTGACAAATGCTTGTTCTCTTTTTGTTTCACGAAATATGTGACCCTAGAGTACTTGAAGTTATGTGTTGTGCAGTGATTACAGAGTATTCATGGTTTGCCTTGCTGCTATTACATCACATACTGTTATCTATTTATCGATATGCTTATAGTTCATTGTGGAAGTCTATGTACATTGTAACTATGGGGAAGGGCATATTAAAATAACGGTGTTACACTACTACCATGTGTAAAAGGCCATTCTCAAGTGTCTGGAAAAATAGTAAAGCAGCCCATAAACAAATGAACATATAGAAACAGATAACTAGACAAGTGAGTTCTGCAAAGATAACGGAATGACGCACAAATTAAGTCACATTTCCTTTGTGTAATATTTACAAATAGAAGCATAAAAAACAGATAATGATAGAATGACAGTGTGATTTAACATCTTGGTGATTACCCTTGTATATCTTTTTTTTTTTTAATAACTTCTTTATTGTCATTTTCATTTTAGTGACCATTAGACAAACATACATAGGTACTCAGGTATCACCCGAGCCCACACCCCAAAACTGAGTGTAGGTACTATGCACAATAAAAACTATATACATACACAGCTGAATTGAATACCTCTCACCAGCAATCTCCATAGCTGTACTAGTTTATGCTATAGAAGACATCTTATGTTTAGATAGCTACTTTTACATTTCAGAATCAATATCAGAAGATGTCCCCTCATATGATTAAAGCAATGTCCTTCATGGTAATGACACCTTGGGGTAAGACCCTGCAACTGCGTCCCTAGGGAAAAGAGAGAGTCCCCCCCACCCACGATCGTTTGGCAGATTCTGTGACTCCCATTAACAGATCTAAGTAAAATTCGAAAGGAGTATATATAACCTCCTGCAGCGAGAAATAACTAGGTAAAGCCCACTGCTGTTATATTGTCTGCTCCCTGTCCATAGATCCTAAACTACGTACAATCAGACAGACAGACCCACGTTTGTGGGCTTTTAGACTGTATTGAGCAAACCACCTCTAGGATCCTCCACCTCTTGTCATAGATTCCTTTTCGTCCATTTCGAAGCATTTGCCTTCTGAGCCTGTTAAGTGTTTTCAACAAATCTCCCACCCACTGATCATATGTATAAATAAGGTCATTTTTCCAGTGTCTCACGACAAATGCTTTTACTAAGGAGGACATTAAGGATATATGACATTTAGTAAGTGTACTAGGAATGTGAGTCATATCTCCCAGAACACAGATCTCCAGTAAAATAAAATCCGTATAGTTCACCATAGGGTCCATATTATGTTTAATTTGATCCCAGATGGGGTGGATTATGGAACAGTCCCACATTACATGCAGTAAATCCCCTGGGTTCATGCCACATCTAAAACATAGGTCTGTCTGTCTAGGGCCCGAGCACATAGTTTGTGAGGTATAATATATTAGAAACTACAAAGAACTGCATGATCCTGTACTTAGGTATAGGAATATACCTACTATTCTTCCAAATTTCCTTCCAATCAGGCCCCTGGGGGATAATGTTTTTCCTTTTTTCCCAATATGGAACCTTTGCAGAAATGTCTCCACCCAGGAAATCTAATAGCACCTTATATATGTTGGAAAGGGATTTTTTTTGAATAGCTAGTTTCCTTAAAGCTATCCCAAGTAAATGGGGTACCCTGAGCTCCACCATTCCCTCTCTCCATTTTTTGTACCAGTTTAGTAACCTGTATCCTCTTAAAGAAATTCATATTCTTGCACTGAGCTGGGAAGACCACCTTATCTCCTATTATAAAATCTGCCCAATTTAAGTTAAGCAGTTGAGGAGCCCATTGTTTTCTAATTATTTGACCCCCAATGATCATATTGGGATTACCCAATATAGGCTGTTCTCTAAAGCCCTTTTGAGCTTTCTTTTGACTCGGGGACAAGAGAGTCCACCAAGCCAACACTGACTTATAGATTGGGGTTTGCTTTCCCCCATCTGGTAGTTCTTCTGGGTTAGAAAAAAGTACTGCTTCTGGGGAAATGCCCACGTCTCTGAGAATTTGCCTCTCAACATGAAGCCAAGTTAGCATATATCCCTCCTCCTCCGACAGTCTATACCATCGACCCATTATCCCTAGTTGTCCAGTTACATAATACAAATGTAGATCTGGAATTTTGAGACCTCCCATATTATGGGGAAGCCGTAAGATATTGTATTTTCTCCTAGGGGGTTTAGCATTCCATAAAAAAATTGAGATTAGCTTTTGCACTTTAATGAACCAACACTTTGGGACATTGTACGGGGATAAATGTATTGGGTGCAAGAGTCTAGGCAATAGATTCATTTTAATCAAACCTAGTATTGCTGTCAAGTTTAGGGGGAGTTTATTCCATCTGGTCATATCTGTTCTGACTACTGATAGCACCTCGCCTATGTTTGCTTCCAGCCCTTCATCCTCATTAGTTGTGATCCAAATGCCAAGATACTTAATCTTTTTTGGAGACCACTTCAATTGTAGAGGTTCAAAATCCGCTTTATAGGTATATAAGGTGAGAGGGAGAACCTGTGTCTTACTCAAATTTAACTTATAACCCTAGAGAATCTCTTAGCTATGTCCAATACCCTATTAAAGCTCTTTGCTGGTTCCTGTAGATACAGCAGAATGTCATCTGCGAAAACAGAAATTTTCATATCCCTCCCCCCGACAACAATCCCCTGTATTGCCGAGTCCATCTGAATCGCTCTTAATAGGAGCTCCAGATGTATATTAAACAGAATTGGTGATAGGGGGCATCCCAGTCTGGTCCCATTATCAAGGCAAATTTCTTTCGACAAGTAGCCATTACATAGAACCCTAGCCGTAGGAGCAGCATATACATTTTTAATGCCTCTAAGAAGACCCTCTGGGAAACCCATACTTCTCATAGTTGCAAATAGAAAATCATGGGAGACCCTGTCGAAGGCCTCCTTGGCATCTAATGCAATTAACTCCATAGGTAGCCTAGAGATAGAGGCTTTATTAAGTATATGATGGAGCTTCCGAAGGGCATCATGTGCCACTCTACCTGGCATAAACCTCACTTGCTCTTGGCTAATTAGAATAGGGGCAATTTTTAAAATTCTATTGGCCAATATCTTCGTCAGCAATTTCAGATCCTGATTCTTCAGAGCAATAGGTCTATAGCTCCCAGGGAGCTCCTTGTGTTTGTCTGGTTTTGGGATAAGTGTAATGTAGGCCTGATATAACGGCAGGTGTGGGACCCCTTCCTGCATAATGTTTGAGAATAATTCTTTCAATAGGGGCAATATAGTTGCAGTATGGGATTTATAAAATTTGGCTGATAAACCATCTGGTCCCCGTGTCTTACCATTCGGCAATGAATTGATCACCTCTATTATTTCAGATTCCAAAATAGGGGCCGCCAAACCCTGGGCTTGTTCTTGATCCAACTTGGGTAGAGGTATACTCTCCAAAACCCCCAAAATATCCGCCTCCTTGGCAGGAACACCCCCTTGATAGATCTCTGCAAAATAAGCCGCAAAGGCATCAGCCATTTTCTGGGGCTTTGTTATTATTTCCCCCTGAAAGCTTATCAACGGAATCTCACAAGCTGCCTCCCATTCTTTAATTCTATTTGCAAGAAGCCTACCCGGTACATCCCCCTGCATCAGATCATTAGCATGAATCTTTTCAGACCACCAGTCTAACTTACCATAAAGAATGCTTGCCATTTCGTCTCTTAATTCCTTAAGCTCAATGTCTACCCCATAGGAAGAGCCCTCTAGGGGAGCCAGTGAGTTAATAGCACCCAATATAAACTCTTCCCTTGCTCTTCTCTTACTGTTTCTTCTAGCTGTATACCTCTGAGCTATACCAGAGTATAAGACTTTACAAGTGGGCCACACTAGTCTCTTGTCCAAAAGTGTTGGGATTTGAGTCTGGATAATTTCCACCAATGCATCCTCTAACCTGGCTAACATATTGTCATCTATTAATAAAGACTCATCTAACCTCCATCTATAGGGCTTCATTGGGAAAGATTCCATCATCCAGGTCAACTGGACTGGAGAATGGTCAGATAAACTTCTAGAATGGGTGATCAGCTCCCTTGCTCCCTGCATTGCTTCTTTATTAACCAAAAAAAAGTCAATTCTTGAATGGGTTTTGTGCGCCCCTGAATAAAAGGTCATAGTATGGCCCCCTTTATTACAAGCCTTGATTGGGTCAACCAACGCTGTTACCTCAAGGAATTTAGCCATAGCTGCCTGAGCTGTAGAAGGCAGCCTTTTTGATGGAGGCTTCCTGTCTATCAGATTATTAAGGCACAGGTTCCAATCTCCTGCTAAAGTTAGAGTATGAAATGAGAAGAAGGCTATATCCATTTCCACCAAAGCAAAAAAATCAGGGTTGGATGGTGTAGGAGCATATATAGAGGCAATCAATAATAATTTACCCATAATAGTACCCGTTATATAGATCCCTCTGTGGTCTTCTCTAGTTTTAATTTGCAGAGCTGTGAATGGACAATCTCTCCCAATCAAAATCGCTACCTCCCCTGAAGCTTTTGCTTTTCCCTCTCCAAAAACTTGATCTACCCACAGTTTATTTAAAAGACCAAGCTCGTCTTTTAAGAGGTGGGTTTCCTGCAGTGCTGCAATTTGAGCCCCCAGCTGGTGAATATGTTTTAATATCACCATTCTTTTCTTTCTCCCTCTGAGGCCTTTAACGTTCCAAGAAATAATTTTGATATTGATCATGTTATCTTATTTACACCCCTGCTTCTCGCTCCAACAGGATCTGCCCTTGCATATGTGCACACCGTAGACTCTCTCTTTTCCCTCTCCCAATGATCCCCGATCCTTCGATCACCCTCCTACCACAAGTGGATACGCAGATGAGCCATCCCCAGAGCATGCCCCCAGGCCCTCCAGATCCTTATTAGAACACCCGGGTCCTCCTAGCTCCCCTATACGCCTGCACATCCCCCCTATCACCCCCATTAATATTTTCTTGTAACCTTAAGTATATTATATCATGTTATGCAGGAAAAAGTAGTATTAATAACATGGACTGGAGTATATGTCACAGACCCCACGTAGCCAGAGATAAATAAAATTACACATTGTAAGACATCAATTTCTTGTCTTTCTGAGGCCCCAAATTAAGATCTAATCCCTTTAGATCCAAAGTTAAGTCAGTGTGCATATTTTTAGGCCAACATTTACGCCTGTAGCATATAACAAATCAAATTTAACTGCCTTTATTAAGTCTTTGGTCCACAATAAGATTAATCAGTCCCTCTGCACATTTCTAGCCAGAAATAAAGAAAGAAGAGAAAAGAAAAGAAAACAGCCCCAACAACCCCCCAGTCCCATTAAAGGAAATGCAAAAAAAAAAAAAAATAGTCTTTGGGGCATTTCTGCCTTATTATCCAGCTTGAATTAATATGTCCGCATCCCTAGAGAGTTTCAGGTCTGGTCGAGCCCTTCTCCCACGGGCCACACTCAGGTCACAGGCTTGAACAAGTCCGGGAGCTCCAGTCGCAGTCCCTCTGCCGCATCCTTCGCCGTTAAATATCTCCGATCCCCGGACTGCAGTTTCACCACCAAAGTAGCAGGATGCTGAATTCTAAACTTCACTCCAGCCAAATAGAGCTTTTTTATATCCACATACTCCTTCTGCTTCTCCCGAAATGCGGCGTTTGATCTTGGAATACCCACAAGGATGCTCCATTCCACTGCAGATTTTTAAGTGCTCTGGCTTTGTTTAAAATGTGTGCCTTCTCCTTGAAATTTAAGAACTGCATGATGATGACTCGTGGTCCGGCCCCCGGTGGAGGTACTTCTCTGAGCGAACGATGAGCTCTCTCAATATTATATGAATCCCATATGGAGTTGGGCCCAGGAGCTTCATTAGTAAGTCCTGAGTAAATGCAGTACTGTCAGATCCTTCAGATCATTCCGGAAGACCCACCAGGATCAAATTATTCCTCCGGCTGTGAGATTCCTGGTCTTCAATTCGATCCTCAAGCTTTTGCACTTGTTTTTGTAGGGCCACCAACTCCTGCTCGTGTGTTAGAGTTTTCCGTTCTTGAGACGCCATTCGGGCCTCCACTTCCCCTATTCTCTGGGCCAAAGCATTCAATGCTGGTTTAACTGTTGAGAAATCAGCCACTAGTCCCTGAAGTAGGGTTTTAATTTCAGTAATATCTTCGGGGGATGCCTGTCCTCCTCCTGCCATCTCCGATCTAGGCCCTTGATCTTCCGGCACAGGTGATGGGGGTTTCAGGCGCTTCGTTGCCGGCGCTCCCGTCCAAGCTCTCAGGGGTTTCATACTCCATCTTGGGCATCATGATCATTCACGAGACTCCACAGTATGCTAAATAAAGTCCCGTAATCTGAGCAAAAAGGTTTCTCAGGGGAATACTGTAATCTTTAGAGGGTTGACCACGCTGTTTCCACCACCACACAGGAGTCGAAAATAGCTTTATAATGTAATAGATTCGGCAGGGCCTGGGAGCTGCACTCAGTACGTCCTTCCTCAATCAGCTCATCACGTGATCTCACCCTTGTATATCTTAAGTGTATTGTTATCTATTTGCATATGTCACTTTACTTATGCGCTTTTTCTTTTTTATTCCCAAATAAAAATTGTCTTACAGGCCCCCTTCAAGAAATATATAATGTAATGCAGTTCGGAACAAGGAACCAGTGGAAGGACTATCAGCTGGAAAGCACCAGGGAGGAAAAGGACCTAGGGGTACTTATAACATGGAGCATGAACAACTCTACTTAGTGTAGGAAGACAGCAGCAAAAGTCAACAAGATGCTGGGGTACATAGTGAGGGGAATCTCCTCCAGAAGTAGGGAGGTAACCTTCCCCCTGTACAGGTCACTAGTCAGGCCACACCTGGAGTACTGTGTGCCCATCCATGAAGGACATCAGATTGTTGGAAGGGGTGCAGCGTAGAGAGACAAAGATGATCGGGGGATGGAAGGGAAAGCCATACAAGGAAAGGCTGAGTGAGCTCAATATGTACTTCTTGGATGAGAGGAGGGACAAGGGGATTATGATTGAGACCTTTAAGTATTTGAAAGAGATAATCAAGACTCAAACAGAGGGGATCTTCCAGTTCAGAAGAGGGAGGAACACGAGAGGGCATGGTCTGAGATTGGAGAGGGGATGATTCAGGGGGAAATAAGAATACTTTTTTTTACATAAAGGGTGGTGGGCCGGTGAAACATTCTACCAAAGGAAGTAGTGGACAGTAAGACTGTGGGCATTTTTAAGAGGGGATGGAACAGGGGTGGGTGATATAAATCTAAGGACGGGAGGGGTGGGGAGGCAGCTGCATGAAGAGGGGCTAGCTGCACAATTGAGCAGACTAGATAGACTGCGGAGCTTGAGTCTGTTGGCGTTTTTGTATGTTCATATGGTGAGGCTGGAGGAATGGTCAAAAGTATGGCAGTTTAGATTCAATGCAAAGAAATGCACCTGGGAAACAAAAACCCAGGGAAAGAGTACACAATGGGGGGTACTAACAACAACAAAAATGAAAAAAAGGGACCTGGGGTAGTCATATCAGATGACCTAAAGGTAGGCAAGCAATGTGAGAAGGCAGTAAGGAGGGCTGGGGAGATACTGGGATGCATAGGGAGAGGCATCACCAGTAGAAAACAAGAAGTTGTTATCCCTCTGCTCAGACAGTTGGTGAGGCCTCATCTGGAATACTGTGCGCAGTTCTGGAGACCCCATCTCTGCAAAACACAGACAGGATGGAGGCAGTCTAAAGGAGGGCAACTAAAATGGTGCAAGGTTTGCACAAGAAGCCATATGAAAAGTGACTAAAGGAGCTTAACAAGTATACCCTCGAGGAAAGGGGGGGACATGACAGAAACTTTCAAGTACAGTAGAACCCCAATAAACCAACCTCCAGTCTACTGGAATTCCCTATCTAATGAACCAGTGCTGTGTCACCGGCCTTCTCAGGCAGGTTTCACCTCGTAAT
Organism: Neoceratodus forsteri; assembly: GCA_016271365.2. Lineage (NCBI taxonomy): Eukaryota > Metazoa > Chordata > Ceratodontiformes > Ceratodontidae > Neoceratodus > Neoceratodus forsteri. Next base: position 21,369,347 of record JADMNL010000038.1, on the reverse strand, counting down.
CCGGCAATTATTTTTTTGCAGTCCTGTTAGCCAATTAGTAGCCTGACAAGCACCTAACAAGGAACTGTCAATCACCACTGACACTTAAACAGTGCTCATTCAGGTGCTCAGGCAGCTACTTTCCACTAATCTTTGCAATGGTGACAAAGCTTAAGTGCAATGTGCTTAAAGTGGCACAAAAGCTCCTGATTCTTGAACACCTAGAGAATGTCAAGAGAGTGATAGCACTGGCATCTGAATACGGTATCAACAAATGTAGAGTAACTGACATTAAGGATGCTAAAGACAAGTTGCTCTCTTTTGCCATGACCATGGAGTTTTTTTTTGGCACTGAGAGCCATAAAAACATGAGTGCTTATGCAGAGGGCAGCTGCAAGTGGTAATCTAACACTGGTTCCACCAGGAACATGAAAAGAGCACTCCCATATTTGGGCCAGTGCTGAAGGAGAAGGCTCTTATTTTCCACAACAGACTCAGATGCCAGTCTGCATTTGTAGCCAGCCATGGCTGGCTGGACAGATTAAAGTGCAAACATGGCATCCGCCAACTAGAGTTATGCAGCGAGAAGTTAAGTGCCACTGATGAAAGTGTTAACCCTTTTACTGAACAGTTGCTGGAACTGTTAGAAAAACAACCCATCAGTCTCAATCAGCTCTACAATGCTGACAAGACAGGATTGTTTTGGCACTGCTTACCAGACAAGACTCTTAGTGGCACAGAAAAGGTAGCTCCCGGGTTTATAAAACAAAAAGAAAGTGTGACCATCCTGGGTTGCACTAATGCCAGTAGAACCCATAAGCTAAGGCCACTTATCATAGGGAAGTCGCAGGAGCCATGGTGATTCTGTCATGTAAACATGTCAAACCTTCCCTTGCAGTATGAATCTCAGAAAAATGCATTGATGAATGCTGGCATTTTTCTGCAATAGAACACAGACACAGTCATACTAAGTGTTAAGCATTTTCTAAGGTCACAGAATCTTCCAATCAAAGCTATCCTTCTGCTAGACAGTGCACCAGCACATCCAGATATCCCGACTGTCAAAACTCAAGATGGTACAATTCCTTACTTGTTTCTCCCCCCTAACACTATGCCATGGCTCCAGCCCTGTGACTAGGGAATTCTTGAAATCTTCAAGAGCAATTACTGAAGAAAGTTGCTATAAACTGCTTGTTGACAAAAATCATGACATCCCCTTGCAAGACATTGTGAAAGGACCTCCCTTAAAAGACTGTGGTTACATGGCAGGGGAAGCATGAGATCATACCTCTCAACTGTCCCTGATTTTCAGGGATGTCCCTGATTTTGACTTAAAATTTTCCTCTGTCCCTTATAAAATTTATGTTTTTGTAACAGAACAGTGGTGATTAAAAGCACAAAATAATGTCAAACATTAAAGTTACAGACTTTGTTTTCTTCAGAAAATGTATCTTAACACAAACCCTTTCATTCTATCTGTTTTCTGAGTAAATAGTACACATTTTTAAGATGTGTCCCTCATCTGGGGTCTTTGTCCCTGATTTTTTTTAAGCCTTGTCCCTGATTCATGAGGCAAGAGGTTGAGAGGTGTGCATGAGATGCCGTGAGACCTGAAAGCAGTAGAAAAGCTTGGGGAAAATCTGGGCTGTTACGGTGCAGAATCCTGGTAGAGAATGAACCACAGCTTGGTGAAGCCTGTGTGCCCTAAGATAACCCCATAACCACAGAAACCAACCCCCTTGACATTGATGTTAATGATAGCCAACCAGAAAGCCAGACTCAGATCACTGACCAGGTGGACACAATCACACAACTTGCTGGCAAACTGTCTCTTGGCATTTTGAATGCTGAAATAGAGGAGTGGGTATGCTGCGACTTCAAAGAAGATGGACTAGAATTCATGGATGATGACATAATTGTGGCGGCCATCACCGGGCAAATGGAAGACAGTTCAGATGAGTTAGAGGAGCAAAAGAGGGAAACAGAGAATGAGTTTGATGCTGCAGGTGAGGTTTCTAGATACAGTGAAGCAGAGCACTGCTTTTCAAAATGCTCATTGTGACTAAAAAACACAGCCTGAATGTGATCCAATGCATTTACTATTGGCATGAAACTTGTGGGAAAAAGCGTAGTGGCGAGAGCAGCCACACAAAAGCAAAAGAGTATTGAAGACATCTTTAAATAAATACAGTACTGTACTGCAACAGTCCAAATTAAGTGCGACACAAAAACATGTAAATAAACAATCTAAGCACATGCATATATAAAAAACATATTGACTACACAGTACCCTGATTGCTAATGCTGGCTGCCTATTAACCAAACACCCGCTAATCTGAACTAATTTGGTGTAGCCCAGGGAGTTTGGATTATCAAGGTTCTACTGTACCTCAAGGGAATCAACACGGTACAAGAGGGTAGAGGCTTTCAGAAAAATAGATCTGCAAGAACAAGGGGGCACAATTTGAAGATAGAGGGAGGAACAGCTCAAGGACAACATGAGGAAGTATTTTTTTTTTACAGAGAGGATGGTAGAAAAATGGAATGGCCTTCCTGAGGAGGTCATGGGGTCAAAAACAGTGGAGGAATTCAAGAATGCATGGGACAGACATAAGGCAATTCTTGGGGGGGTAGAAAGAAGTAGGCCGCTGGTTAACTAGGATCTGCAGCTTTACTCATAGATAGGGAAATGGGCAGACTGGATTGGCCAAGCAGTCCTTATCTGCCGTCAAAGTCTATGTTTCTATAAATACCAGAACACCCTCTGGAGAAAGGATACAGCTGTAGCTCAAGCCCTCCCAGAGGATACACAGAAGCAGGAGACAGTCAAAGCAGGTAGGGCAAATGAAAAGATTTGATGGGCCTAGCGGTCCTTATCTGCCATCAACTTCTATGTTTGCAAGTTTTTATGTTAATGTCCTTCAGACTGGGGTTAATGTTGGTGAGCACCTTTTGTTGTCTACCTACAGGAGTCCTGATGCCTCAGCTAGAGCAGCTATGGCTGGGCTCTGCCTCGGGAGGCATTCTTGGCCAAGGGTGTCATGATTTGTGATTGATGTTCAGAAATCCATTGTGAATGCCCCATTCACAAGTTACAAGCTCACTGAGGCAGATGTGCAGGACATCCTCAATGATCTGCAAGCCTTAGGAAGGACTCTACCACACATAACAAAGAAGCAAGCAGAGGGTCTCCTTTCATAAGGATTCCCACAGACCTTAGGCAGGAGCCAGACAATACAGTAAATGCACAGCAGGGTCACCTTTGCTGACCCCAAGTTTCTTCACAGGTGCTCAACCCAAAACCACTAGTGGCAGAAACGTGACCCAAGCCAACACATGTGCTTCCACACAACTCTTCCTTCAACCTCCACCCTCTGGTACCAGATCAGAAGGTAGGGGGGTGTTTTTCCCTCCACCTACAGAAGTGGAGAAAACTCACTACAGATGTTTGGATGCCACAGTTAATAGAACAGGGCCATGCTTCATAACTTCTGGAGTTGTCTCCAGACCTGACATCTGTTCCCTCAACTTATACCCCAGATCACATACCAGCACTACTAGAGGAAGTATATACACTGCTACATCAGAGGACCATATAATTAATTCCCTAGCAGCAAAGGAATTCTAGATTCTACTCTCATTTATTTGTTATCCCCAGTTCCACAGGGGACTTGAGTCCCATTGTGGATCTAAGAAAACTGAACTTCTACATTTAGTACAAGAAATTCAGAATGGTCACTCTGCAAGGTCTGCTGTCACTCCTGAAACAAGGAGACTGGATATGCTCCCTCGATATGCAGGATGCATACTTGCATATCAGCATTTTCCGCCCTCACAGGAGATACCTCAGGTTCCTGTTTCAGTGGTAGCACTGCCAGTTACATATGAATACATGAAAACACCAGCAGAAACAGACCTTGTGGTTTATCGAGTCTGCTCGATTGTGCAGAGTGCCCTTCAACTTGCAGCTGTTCCATCCTTCCCTCTTCATCATTACCCTACATCACTATTTTCCATCCCCTCTTGAAACTGATCGCTGTTCTACAGGATGCCACCTCCTCATACAGAATATGCCACCTGTTCACCACCATTTATGTGAAAAAGTGCCTCCTGAATTCCCTTCAGAATCTTCCCCCCTCCAATCTCAGATAATGCCCTCCTGTATCACTCCTCTTCTGAGCTGGAAAATCCCTTCTGTACTCATCTTGTTTAACCCCATCATGTATTTAAAGGTTTCAATCATATCCCCCGTCCCATCTCTTCTCCAGGGAATACATGTTCAGTTAGCCCAGCCTTTCCTCGTAGGACTTTCCCTTCAAACCCTGGATCATTTTTGTCACCCTATGCTGCACCCTGTCCAGCAGTCTGATTGTCTTTCTTCAGGAATGGGCACCAGTACTGTACACAGTATTCCAGGTGTGGCCTGACCAGTGACCTGTACGGGTGAAAGGTCACCTCCCTAGCAGAATGGACACACAGACTGAGGAGGGATTAGCACAGATGTTAAAGAGGGGGACAAGATGTTCTATAGGTATATCATTGAAAGAAGAAAAGCTAGGGGTGGGACTTTAAAGGGACGCTGTCAACCCCCTTAGGTCTCAAAGTGTCCCTAGTTTAAAAAACACATTTTATGATTGCCAACATTCTGTAAAGATTCCTGATGCAGGTGGTAGTTTGATTCTGACTCTTATTTTCTTTAAAAATGTGAAAAACAGACTGTCCAACATACTGGTGTTAACATACCAAAACTGGTTTGTTTACATTCATTGATCAACTCCAAATGCATCTTTCCTGGACTTGGGAACACCCATAGCACAATCTAGCCCCTTCATGATGCAGTGAGAGTTTAGGAGGCTACTGCCTGCTGAGTGACTGTACTATTTGGGTGTGTTTCTAATGCTCAGGGAGCATGTAGTAAGAACAGATCCAGGTTGTAAACAAAACAAATCTGTTTATAAATATACATTGCCATGCATTTCAGTTCTACTAAACAAGGAAACAGACAAAACAAATAGCAACATCAATGAATTTTAGAGAAGGTAAGCAATCATAAAATGTGGGGTTTCAACTAGAAATAATATGATGAAAAACAGGTTGAAAGTGTCCCTTTAAGGATAAAACAGGAGAAAGGAGAGTGTAAGGAGGAAGGCCTAGAAAAGGCAGAAATACTGAATAAATACTTCTTCAGTATTTACTGAAGAGGGAGACGGGCAGGGACCACAGTTGGGCAGCAGATGCAAAGAGGGGTGTTGACACCAGTCCATTCACAGTGGAGAAAGTCCTGGAGGAGCTCACAATGCTGAAAGTGAATAAAGCAATAGAGCCAGATGACATACACCTGAGAATACTAAGGGAGCTGCACAGAGAACTAGCAGCACCTCTGGCAGCAATGTTCACTGACTCACTCAAGACAGGAGTGATACCAGTGAACTGGAAAAGGGCACATTTTTTATTTTATTTTGACAGTAGTTTGGGAAAACCTTTGAGCCATAGGCTCATTTACAAAGGTACCCTGTCACAGTAAGACATAACACAGTACAACAGTAAATTAAGACAGTAATAGGTACAGAAATACAGTAAGTTGGTACAGGCAGGAGTGATGCAACAGTAACAGGGTTTATGCTATCACTAGGCAGCTTAGTAGATAGCTTTGTCATAAAGAGTAGGGCCTAGACTAGTTGCAGTTACAGCTTTGGGTGTTAAATAGGTGATTCCGTAAGGACGTTTTGAAGCATGATATCGATGGAGCTTCAGAGATGGAAGGGGGCAGTGTATTGAACCAGGAGGGGGCCCTGTAGCTGAAGGCTCTTTGGCCGTGTGAGGTCCTAGCTCTAGGAATAGCAAGTGAGGATTTCCCAGAAGTCCGAGTTTGAACTAGCAGGACAGAGCAGCGGATAGTAGCGGTCAGTCCTGGTGGGGATAGCCCAGGGAGGGTCTTTTTAGTAAGGATACAGGTCTGATATTTGAGGCACTCATCAAGATCAAGCACCAGGGCTTTAGAGTATAGCAGACAGGTGTGAGTTAGCCTAGGCGCCCCAGTAATTAACCTGCAGGCCTTGTTTAGAATAGTGCGAATTTTATGGAGCGCGGTCTGATCAGCAGCACCATACACTGGCAGCCCATAGTCCACTAGTGAAAGGATGGATGAGGTGAATGCAAGTCGAAGACCCTCAGGGGGGAGGCAATTTTTATACCGGTGTAAGATGCCTAGTCGGATATTAGCAGCAGTGGCAAGGGCAGATATGTGTCCATGGAAGAAGAGAAAGGGGTCAAAATGGACCCCCAGGTATTTATCGGAGCAAACTTGTTCGAGTGGGAACGAGGACCCAGAGTGAATGAGAAGTTTGAAGTTGCAGGATTTGTTTTGAGGGTGAGCGAAGATCATGGTTTTTGGTTTTTTAAGATTTATCACCAGTCTGTGTTCCTTGAACCAACCCTCGGTTTCAGCGAAAGACCTTTGCAGGGAGTCCTGGAGGGCAATAGGGTTACGATCTGAGGCAAAGATGACCGCATCATCAGCATACAATAATATGTTACCAAAGCAGGAGCGTGGAAGGGTGTTAAGGTAAATGGAGAAGAGTAAGAATGGAGCCCTGGGGAACACCAGAAAGGATGGGACAGATGTCTGAGTGGGTCCCGTTAATTTTTTACACGCTGTGAGCGGTCAGACAGATAACTGGCGCACCAAGAGACAGGCCCAGCAGCAAAACAGGAGAGACTAAGGGCATCAAGAACGAGGGGGTGGGAGACAGTGTCGAAAGCTTTAGAGAGGTCTATGAAAACAGCACCAGCCAGAGAACCCGTGTCTAAGGAGGAGTCGAGAAAGTTGGAAAACTCTAGGAGGGCAGTGCTGGTACTATGGCCTGCACGGAAACTGTGCTGTTCAGGACAGAGGGCATTGTAGTTAGTGAGGTAGTCAGAGATTTGAGAAGCCACCACCTTTTCCAAGGCTTTGGAGAGAGACTGGAGATAGGCCGATAGTTTCCAGCCACAAACCTATCACCACCTTTAAGAATGGGGGTGACTGTGGCAATTTTCCAGACAGACGGAACTTTCCCCAGGCAGAGAGATTGATTGACGAGGCAAGTGATCAGGGTAAGGACCACGTCTAAGACCAGTCTAAGGATACATGGATCCAAGGTGTCACTGCCCATACTATTACTCTTGAGGGCATTGACTAGGCGAGGTCTAAGTTCTTGGACAGAGACACAGCAGAGGTGAAAATAAGGGCATGCAAGATTTACGGCAGGCGCTGGGGGGGGGAGGGTTGAAAAAATCAGTAGGGAGGATAGGGCTAAAATCCGTGAAGGAGGTGTTGAGGTGGTTGGCTATAAGGGCTGGGTCTGAGGAGATAGAGCCATTGATGTTGATCTGGGAGGGTGGGGGGCGTGTGCTCCCATTTAACTGTTTAATATTATCCCAGAAGGTTCTGGGATTCCCCCATGAGGCAGTAAGTGAGGACCGATAGTGCTCAGACTTGGCCTTTCTGATGTCCCAGGTGTACTTATTTCTGGTGGCAGCATACATCTGCCTGTCACTGGGCCAGCCAGTCTCAATGGCACAGTGCCATAAGTTGTCCCTATGTTATATAGGTATATAGTCCCTCTGCACAAAAGTGGTAGTAGAGAGGAGGCAAGCAACTGCAGGCCAGTGAGTCTCACCTTAGTAATGCATAAGATCATGGAGACACACCTTAAGGAAAGAATAGTGGCACATTTGGAATCCAGTGGGACTCCTGACCAAAGGCAACACAGATTCACAGCAGGTACGAGGTCATGTCAAATTAATTGGATAGATATTTTTGATTGGGTGACAAATTTTGTAAATCAAGGGAATATGATAGCTATTGCCTACCTCGATTTCAGCAAGGCCTTCAACACATCCCACATAAGAGGCTGGTAAACAAGATGGGTAGGCTGGACATGGGACAAAAGGAGGTAAACTGGGTGAGGAATTGGCTAATGTACATGAGGCAGAGGGTAGTGGTAAATGGGCTCCAATCTGGAAAGAGGACGTGACCAGTGGGGAACTTCAGGGATCAGTCCAAGGGCCAGTCCCATTTAACGGCATTATTAATGACATTGAGGGAGGGCTAGAAGAAAAGGTCTGCCTATTTGCAGATGACACCAAGATCTGCAACAGGGTGGATACCCCGGACAGGGTGGAGAGAATGAGGAGGAGCCTGAGGAAGCTGAAAAATAGTCAGAGGTGTTGCAGCTAAGGTTTTATAATGCACCTGGGATGAGAGAACCCTGGGGAGACATACAGGATGGGTGCGAGCTGCTGACAATCACCAAGGAAGAAATGATCTGGGGATTATCATTCCTGATAACCTAAAGGTGTCTGTAATGGGAACAAAATCCCTGTCAGGTTCTTGGTGGTAGAACCAGTAAATGAAATGACAGACAAGTGGCAAATGCAGTAATAAATAAGTTTATTACATAAGATCAGATGTGCGCCCTAACAGTGTCATCACTGGGAGCCAAGGTTTTACCCATACCCACGGGTATCAAGCTGGTCTCAGAGAAATTACATGAGACAGTCAGTTACTATATTATTTATATATATATAATGATAATCACTATGTTAATTATTACTTCTAGATACATAGGATGCACCTTATTGGCTAAAGGTTAGGTAACTCCACAGTGTTACTAAAGTTATACAAAAAGTGTAAAATCAGCAAATAACAGAAAACAAAGCGCTCATACAAACACAAGAACATATGCAGTGTTACATAAATCTGCATGATGGCAATGCAGCCTAAATAGTAAAAACACATAGCAATAGCAATGCAGGTGAATCATTATTACAGCAATCATAACCATGACTTTTCCCTGGTGACTTATATGGTAAGTACCGGTACCCTATATGTTAGTAATCATTATAAATCATATCACTATAGATACTGCCAGCAGTGCACAGTGGATTACCAATGAGGGTGTGGGACCCAAGTGTAACACCACTTGAGGTTGGGTCATGGGGGGGTTAGCGGTCTGTTTCAAGTCCAAACTTAACCTCACAAATGTACCAGTGGGGAAGACTGAGTCATTTCAGTGTACCGTGGTGGTAGGTGTAGGTTGTAGGATCGTTGTCATCTACCATCCACCAGGAGATGAAAAACGATTCCTACAGGAAGTTGCAGACTTCATCATTGACATGGCGTTTGAGTCACCTAGGCTGATGGTCCTGGACGACTTTAACACCTGGGTCAGTGACGAACTCTCGCAATTTGGTCAGCACTTCCTCCAGCTGATGACATCTCTGGACCTTACACAGGTTGTTTCCACTGCCACTCACAATCAGGGTCAATCTCTTGACTTAGTCTTCCTCCTGGGGATTGAGGCCTCCAACTTGGGGGTGGAACCAGTTGGATGGTCTGATCATTACACTGTGGGGTTAGGTTTTAGTGCCCCTTATGTAGGCCAACCCCTGTGGCTATGACTTGATATCGCCCTTTGCGAGATATATATTCTCAAGGCCTAATGGCGGCACTAGATCTCTCATCCTTCTCAGAGGCAAATAATGACCCAGAGGCTCTCGTGGTGGCTTATAATTCAACCATTACGGCAGCCCTGGATGTCATTGCTTCTATCTGTGTTTGTCCTCTCTCCCTTCGCCCTCAATCCCCATGGTTTGATGGGACTTTGATGGAGATGGAGCTCTTGATGCCGACCGCCTTAGTTTGCTGGATCATTACCAAGTCTATCAATCTGAAATCTCCTGTAAGAAGACAGAGTTCCTATCCAGGGAGATTGCGGCTGCTCAAAATCGACCAGCTCAGCTGTTCTGAACTGTGGATCGACTGTGCAACCCAGCCCGTCTACAAGTCCGGAAAGCTTTTTCACAAGAAAAGTGCGATGAACTTGCTCGATTTTTTGCAAAGAAGGTGGCTGACATCAGATTGGTTCTCCATCCGGCACACTCTATGGGCGCTGTTGTAGTACGGCGTGGGTTCACTCATCCTTGGTCTTCTTGGAGTACCTTTGTCCGACTGGCTTTCACAGACATCATGCAGATTGTCCAGAGTGTACGTCCTACATGCTATAGTTTGGATCCAGGACCTACTTACCTAATTTTGGGTGGTAATGATGTCATTGGCCCGGTCCTAGCTCAGATAGCCTGGTGCTCCTTGGAGACAGGAGAGTTTCCAAGCTCCCCAAAAGAGGCGGTGGTGACACCACTCTTGAAGAAAGCTTCTTTGGACCCAGACTGCTTTGTTAACTACAGACCAATCTCTAACCTTTCTTTTGTGGGGAAGGTGATTGAGAAAGTAGTGGCCACACAGCTGGAGGACCATTTGACCATCCATCACATCTATGAATCCCTCCAGTCCGGATTTCAAAAGAAGCATAGTACTAAGACAGTGCAGGTTCGGGTGCTCAATGATCTCCTGATGGCTAGAGATAGGAGCCGCTCCATTCTGGTCCTCCTAGATCTATCATCAGCATTTGACACTGTGGACCATGGGGTCCTGCTCGATTGCCTGGGGTTCATTTGTGGACTGTCAGGTACGGTTCTCAAGTGGTTTACATCGTTCCTCATGGGAAGATCTCAGAGGGTGGTTATCCAGGGTTTTTTCCTCAGACCCGGTCTCTTTATTGTGCGGAGTTCCCCAGGGTTCAGTGCTGTCCCCCATGTTGTTTGCATGTGTATATGCTGCCCCTCGGAGACACTGTAAGAAGGTATGGGCAGAGGTTTCACTGTTACGTGGATGATACCCAGCCCTACCTTACTTTTGTGCCTGACCAGGACAGAGCTGTCTCAGTCTTAAATAATTGCCCCACTGAAATCTAGGAAAGGATGAATGCCAGCTGGTTAAAGTTGAACTCTGATAAGACTGAGGTATTGGTTTTGGATCCGGGTCGCTGGACGGGCGGGTTGAGTGGGGATTCACCCTCCAGTCTTTATCTTGGGGGTGTTCCACCCTTGACCTCTGAACAGGTGCAGAACCTGGGGGTAATTTTTGATGATGGGCTGATCCTGCATTCACAGGTGTCGGCTGTCATCAAATCTTTGTTCTACCATCTGAGGAATATCTCCAGGATTAAGCACCTCATTCCATCCAGCAACCTTTCTACTCTGATACATGCTTTTGTGACCTTGCACTTGGACTACTGCAACTCCCTGTACCTAAGGCTACCAGGGGTGGAAATACGCTGCCTGCAGCTGGTGCAGAACGCTGCAGCACAGCTTTTTGACAGGATCATTGCAGTCCTGCCATATTTTGCCAGTGCTGTGCGGGCTGCACTGGCTGCCAGTTCAGTGGCGGATCACCTTTAAAGTCAGTCTTTTGACTTTTAAAGCCCTACATGGACTTGGCCTGGACTATCTGAAAGAGCTCCTGATCCCTCACTGCCCTGGGCAATTGCTTCGCTCAGCTGAGGAGGGGTTGCTAGAGATTCCAAGGGTGTGCTTGAAATCTTTTGGGGCAAGAACATTTATGTATGCTGCCCTTGCCCTTTGGAATTCTCTACCCCATCAGTTACGTGAGCACACGACCATGGAAGGTTTGAAACAAGCATTGAAAATCTGGCTGTGGAGCCAAGCTTATGGTGATTAACTGAAGGATGAGATCTGTTTGATTATATTATTTGTTGTTGAGATGTTTTGCTGATAATGTGATTTTAATTGTTAAGGCGCCTTGGTGTTTTGAAAGGTGCCATACAAATAAAATGTATTATTATTAATTATTATTATTATTATAATATGTCTAAGCAGAGTACAAAGGCTGCGGGGGGGCAGCAGTGGCATGTTGGGGTGTATAGACTAGGTATCAACAGCAGGAGATGGGACATGTTGATGCTATTGTATAAACACTAGTGAGGCCTCACCTAGAGTACTGTGTGCAGTTTTAAAGGCAACTCCTTCATAAGGACATTGATAGAGTGGAGGCAGTCCAGAGGAGGGTGACTAAGATGGTGCAGGGATTGCATCAGAAAACATGAGAAGAGACTAAAGAACATCAATTTGTGCTCCCTGGAGGAGCAGCAGGATTGGAGGGACATGATTAAAACTTTCAAGTATCTAAAAGGCATAAATAAGGTGTAGGTGGGAGACATTGTCCAGTATACATGGAGGACAAGAACGAGCGGGCATGATATGAAATTGGAGTGTGGCAGGTTAAGGGGAATGGTAAGGAAGTTTTTCTTCAAAGAGTGGGTTGTGGAAAAATGTAACAGTCTGTCACAGAAGGTGATGGGAGTGAGCACAGGGGAAAGATTTAAATGTACCTGGGACAGGCATAAGGGAACATTGGAGGCTGGAAGAAGGGGGGAAAGTTGCTGGTTATATATAGTCAGAGAACACACAAAAACCTAGGGTTACAGGCAGATTGGATGGGCCTAGCGGTCCGTATCTGCTGGTAATTTCTGTTTCTATGAGGAATCCGGGAGGTCTGCCAGGATGCCACTCACCTGGTCCAGAAGGGATTATTGATGCTTTACCATGTAAGCCAAATCATTTTGGGTGTGCAAGGCCAAAGTAGAGCAGGTATATACTCAGTGAACAAAAGAACTGCCTAGATTCCAAATCCGGAGGGGAATACCTCAAGTGCATAGACTGAGAAACCCTGACTCAGGCTGACAAGGGAATGGGGAAATCAGTCTTGGGGTGAAAGTCAAAAGGGGGCTTAGCACTGGGGGCATGATAAAACCTGACTGCCTTCTTCAGCAAAGGGGGGGGGCTGATGCCAATTGCATCCACACAGTGGAGGTAACATCATCATCGGATGCCACCAGGGGTGGGATTGACACTGAGGTGGCAACTGGTAAGTAAGGTGCTCAGTCAAATGGCACTTCTGATGATTCTGCTCCTGTGGCTGCCAACCCTGCCACTCTTGGATAAGTTTGAGTACTTCCAAGAAGAAAGGATCCTCCAGAGGGGACTTATGGGTCTTCCTGACCTAGTAGAGAGAAGTGGGGGGGAGAGAGCCCAGAAAAAATCAACCGAGTTTGACTCTAGTCCATCATGTAGTGAGAAGAAGGACCCCGGCTGGAGCTGGTATCAGTTTTAGCATTGGGCAGCTGTTCCTGAGAAGGAGTGAGGGCTCCATGTGAGGACCAAGGAGAATCCTGCATTAGTGCAGGAACCAACATGAGTATATCCAAGGCTGATATCAATCACTGGGAAAAACCCCACCAAGCATTCCATAAGGCCCCATAGTTGAAAGTTGATGGGAAGGAGACCCCCTGTGCTGGTAGAGATGTCAGGTCTCACATCGGATAGCCCCAAGAGAGGACCGATGATGATCCTGAGGGATCAAGAGAAGGTTCAGAAAGTAACTGTGGAAAACATGGAGCAATGCCCATGGGTGGAGGATTGGGCTGCCTCTCAGGTGAAGGGCCCAGCACCAAGCCCGACAGCAGTGGTGCATCAGGCAGAAGACCCAAAAGGGTTGAGGGGCACGAGGGAGGCAGTCTTTGGGTGTCTGCTTTTGGGTTCAGAACTACCAAAGGTGCAGAGACAGAAAAGGGGGATGCCAGACCTGAAGGAAAACTAGCAGACCCAGGCATCTGGAGGCCTGGTATCAGGTCTGGAGGACCTGTGTGCAGTGGCCTGACTGGCACTGGGTGGGAAAGGTCAGAGGCATGACCCACCAACAGCAGTAGACAGGATATGCCTTGGCGGGACCCCTCATGCAAGGATTGGGAGAGCTCAGGGGCAGGAAACAGCTGGTGCTGGTCCAAAGGACCAATGTGATAAGCAAACAAGGGATATGGTGAAGACACCATGGCCCAGTGGGCATTAGTTGAGTCACTGACACTCCTAGGACAAGCTGAACTCCCTGGCTAAGGACACTGAGGAGAGAAGATCCTAAGAGATGGGTGGAGGGACAGGTGACGAGTCCTGCAAACCAACAGAGGTGCCGTCTGGCACTGTTACGAGAGTGGGCACCAAGGCCAGAAGTAGCCCAGAAGGCTGACTTGGCCAAGGAAGTCAACTCCTCTCAGGGAGGGCTTCCAATGTCAGCAGTAGCCCCTGTAAGTGACCACAGGCTAGAGGTGGACTGGCCCTAATCCCCGTGTTTTTCCACTTGTGCTTCTTTTTCGAAGAAGAGGAAGTCTCTGATGAGGCGCCCAGGGAAGAAGAAGTACTGTGGGCCTGCAGCTCCTTTTCTATGGTGGCCACTTTCTTTTGCTGGAGATGGACTTCCAGGACTTACTCATGTCATCTCAGTGTGACTTGGTTGATGTTCAGACAAGCCTGGCAGGACTCAGTATCGTGGTCAGGGCCAACGCAGATGACACACAAAGAGTGGCCATCCTCATCTAACTAAAAATCATTTTTTGTTTCAAAATTCTCACTACCTGCAACTGAAGGGTACCACTATGAGGGTGACATTTGGCCCAATGATGCAAATTTATGCTTTGGGAGAAAATAACTGTCTAGGACATCAGTGTCAACCCTTTCTACTATAAGACTGACATTTGCCAGTGCTTTATAGGCAACATATTTATGGTATGATGTGGCATGGCATGCTGGAAGAGTTGTAGGCCTTTGTTGCATACCGGGAGGGTAGCAACCCCAATCTCAGATTTTCTGTACAATGTGATGCGACCTCAGTTTCCTTTTTTGGACATGAGAGAGAGAGAGGATGACATGGGCACTAACTGCTTCAGAAAGGATACGGAACAAAATTGATTGTTATTGGCCCCCAGCTGCCACCCATGCCATATGATGTCTAATATTCCCAAGGCCCAGCTGCTCAGAGCACGTAGAAATTGTAATGATGACTCTGACTTTATCGTAAATGACTCTGAGATGGTCACCAGATTTTTATGCAGCGGTTATTCAGTTCCTGATGTGGATAAAGCATTTAAGGAAGCATGCAATGTTAACAGGTCTGAACTTCAAACCAGGACAAGGGCACCATCTAGACCTAGGATGAAGTTTGTCACCACCTATACAGACAGGCACAAGATATCAGATTATTGAAGCTAATTGGAATATCCTCCAAAGTGAACCCCTTCTAGCGGAAGTGACAAAGGAGAAACAGAGATTGGTGTATAAAAGAGGTACCAACCTCAGAGATATACTGGTCCATAGTCACATTGAGGGCATTAACCACAAATCTGACCCTAGACCCCCACTGCCCTGTGGTATGCATCAGTGTGGAAACTGCAAGTTTTGCAGTTCAATTTTGAAGAGTACAACATCTATGAGCTACAACAGTAGCCAGAACTATCAAATTAAACAATTCATTACTTGTACCACATAAAATGTCATTAATATGGTAACCTGCCAATGTAGCTTGTTTTATGTTGGTAAGGCATCTAGGCCCCTCAAAGATGTGCAACAGTTTCTAATTCTGTACTACAGAACCTGCACCTGTCTGTTTTTACCAATTTTTCCTGTGGCTTTCATAAACCACCCTATGCGTGGTTCACTGTCTTCGGATGCCATTATTAATCTCTCATCTTGTGGCTTAAATTCACCATTTTTTAACCACTCGTGGGTCAGCTCTTGATCAACCTGTGGTTGTTCTAGCAGATCCCTGTATTTTCTGCAGTAATTGTGGGTTTTCCAGTTGTCCTTTCTTCTCTTTTGATCTTTGTATTTATATTCTTTTTTCTACTTCTTTGCACTTTCTGTTGCTGGTTATTCCTTATCTACTGGTGGCTTAACATCCATCTCTGTTATCAGGAAATTAGTACTTTATTGGTCTCTGATGTTTGCTAAGAGCGCTTTTCTCAGCACACACATCGTCCCCAGGATGGCTTACTTCTGCAGTTCATAAGGTGTCACGCATATTGGTAGCATATTTAGATGTGCCTGAAAGTTATTTTTGATTAGTCCCTGTTGCCCCACACACTACTGGAATGATCTGTGTGTCATTATACCATGTCATAGATACACAGACAGTGTCATCAGATAAGGGCCTACTGCCCACCCAGTGTGCCCATTTGAGCTTGTAAGTTTATTTTATGTTTTCCTAGAAGTCTGTTGTCCCTTAACCCTGACCTCCAGAATTCCTTTATGTCTATCCCATGCATTCTTAAATCCTGTGATTGTTTCAGCCCCCACCACTTCCTCTGGCAGGGTGTTCCACTTGTCCACCACCCGTTCTGTGAAGAAATTCTTCCTCACGTTTCCTCTGAATCGTCCTCCCTGCAACTTCATCCCATGCTCTCTAGTCCTGGAACATCTTTTTCCCTTAAAAATAGTGTCTTCTTGCACCATGTTCCTCCCTGTAAGATACTTGTATGTCTCTATCATATCCCCTCTCTCCGTCCTCTCCTCCAGGGAGTACATATTCAATTCCTTCAACCTGTCCTCATGGGACTTGTACCATCTTTGTTGCCCTCCTCTGAACCTTCTCTACCTTGTCTATGTCCTTACGTAAGTAAGGTCTCCAGAACTGTACACCGTACTCCAGGTGGGACCTCACTAGTGTCTTGTACAGTGGAATTATGACCTTCCTTTTCCTGCTGGTGATGCCCCTCCCTGCCTATGCATCCCAGCATCCTATTTGCTTTACCTGCTGCCTTGTCACACTGTTTCCCTACCTTGAGGTCATCAGAGATGATAACCCCAAGATCCCTTTCCTGCTTGGTGCATGCTATATCCTCACCCCCCCCCAACTGATATATTGTGCCAGGGTTTTTGTACGCCATATGCATTATCTAACCCCTGACCATTCTTCAAGTTTCTGCAGGTCCCTTCTCATTCTGTCTACACCCTCTGGTGTGTCTACTCTGGTACAGAGCTTTGTGTCATCAGCAAACAGGGAAATTCTGCCTTCTAGGTCCTATGCAATGTCACTGATGAAGATGTTAAATAGGACTGGTCCCAGCACTGATCCCTGTGGTACCCCACTAGTCACTCTTCCCTCTGTGGAGTGACAGCCATTTACCACCACCCTCTGTGTCCTGCTGTCCAGCCAGTTACCTACCCACTGCACTACTGTCCTGCCCACACCCATATTCCCCAGTTTGTATAATAGTTTTCTATGTGGCACAGTGTCAAAGGCCTTGCTGAAGTCCAAATAGGCCAAGTCCACTGCCCTCCCCTGATCCACCACCCTAGTCACCCAGTCAAAAAATTCAACGAGATTGGTCTGACATGACCTCCCTCTGCTGAAACCATGCTGCCTTGGGTCCTGTAGTCCATTAACAACCAGATGTTCCACCAATCTCTCATTCAGTAGTGCTTCCATGATCTTCCCCACTACTGAGGTGAGGCTGACTGGTCTGTAGTTCCCCACTTCATCTTTGTTCCCACTTTTGTATAAGGGACTACATCTGCTGTCCTCCAGTTTTTTGGTACCTCCCCTGTTTCCAGTGATCGGCTAAACAGGATTGCCAGAGGTTCAGCCACCAATTCTCTTAGTTCTTTAAGGACCCTGGGATGCATCTCATTGGCCCCTTGCTTTATCAACTCATAGATACATAGACAGTGTCGGCAGATAAGGGCCTATGGCCCACCCAGTCTGCCCATTTGAACTTGTAAGTTCAGTTTATGTTTTCCTAGAAGTCTGTTGCCCCTTAACCCTGACCTCCAGAATTCCTTTATGTCTATCCCATGCATTCTTAAATCCCATGATTGTTTCAGCCCCCACCACTTCCTCTGGCAGGGTGTTCCACTTGCCCACCACCCGTTCTGTGAAGAAATTCTTCCTCATGTTTCCTCTGAATCGTCCTCCCTCCAACTTCATCCCATGCCCTCTAGTCCTGGAACATCTTTTTCGCTTAAAAATATTGTATTCCTGCACCCTGTTCCTCCCTGTGAGATACTTGTATGTCTCCATCATATCCCCACTCTCCCTCCTCTCCTCCAGGGAGTACATGTTGAGTTCATTCAACCTGTCTTCATAGGACTTGTGATGCAATCCATGCACCATCTTTGTTGTCCTCCTCTGTACCTTCTCTACCCTGTCTATGTCCTTACGTAGGTATGGTCTCCAGAACTGTACACTGTACTCCAGGTGGGGCCTCACTAGTGTCTTGTATAGCGGAATTATGACCTCCCTTTTCCTGCTGGTGATGCCCCTGCCTATACATCCCAGCATCCTATTTGCTTTACCTGCTGCTCACACTGTTTCCCTACCTTGAGGTCATCAGAGATGACAACCCCAATATCCTTTCCTGCTTGGTGCATGCTATATCCTCACCCCCCAACTGATATATTGTGCCAGGGTTTTTGTGCCCCATATGCATTATCTTGCACTTCCTTGCATTGAATTTCAACTGCCAAACCCCTGACCATTCTTCAAGTTTCTGCAGGTCCCTTCTCATTCTGTCTACACCCTCTGGTGTGTCTACTCTGTTACACAGCTTTGTGTCATCAGCGAACAGTGAAATTCTGCCTTCTAGGTCCTGTGCAATGTCACTGATGAAGATGTTGAATAGGACCGGTCCCAGCACTGATCCCTGTGGTACCCCACTGGTCACTCTTCCCTCTGTGGAGTGACAGCCATTTACCACCACCCTCTGTGTCCTGCCACCCAGCCAGTTACCTACCCACCACACTACTGTCCTGCCCACACCCATATTCCCAGTTTGTGTAATAGTCTTCTATGTGGCACAGTGTCAAGGCCTTGCTGAAGTCCAGATAGGCCATGTCCACTGCCCTCCTGACCCACCTCCCTAGTCACCTAGTCAAAAATTCAAAGAGGTTGGTCTGACATGACCGCCCCTGGTGAAACCATGCTGCCTTGGGTCCTGTAGTCCATTGACAACCAGATGTTCCACCAATCTCTCCTTCAGTAGTGCTTCCATGATCTTCCCCACTACGGGTGAGGCTGACTGGTCTGTAGTTCCCTGCTTCCTCTTTGTTCCCGCTTTGTATAAGGGGACTACATCTGCTGTCCTCCAGTCTTTGGGCACCTCCGTTTCCAGTGATCGGCTAAACAGGATAGTCAGAGGTTCAGCCACCACCTCTCTTAGTTCTTTAAGGACCCTGGGGTGCACCCATCTGGCCCCATTGCTTTAGCAACTCTTATTACTTCCAGTTCCTTCAGGACCCTTTCGTGTAAAGGGACTTGTGTCCATTTCTGCACCATTCTCACCCCTTGTACTCCCTTCAGACCCATTACCCTCCTCTTCCTCAGTAAAGACTGAGCAGAAATACCTGTTCAATATATCAGCTTTACTGTTGTCATCCTCCACGTGGCCCCCATCCTACCCCTTCAGCCTCACTATCCCTCCCTTTGTTTTTCTTTTTTCACTTATGTACCTGTAAAAGGTTTTGTCCCCTCTACCCACTGATTTTGCAATGTGTTCTTCTGTCTGAGCTTTGGCTTTCCTTACTGACCTCCCTGCCTCCCTTTGCTTCTCCTGGTACTTCTCCCTATCCCCTTCTGCCTGTGTCATTTTGTATTGCCTGAATGCAATCTTTTTGGCTTTCACTTTCTTTGCTACCTCTTTGGAAAACCATAATGGTCTCCTCTTCCTTTTCCTTTTCCTAACCTGCTTAATGCATAATTATGTTGTTCTGGTAATCCCCATTTTAAATACTGCCCACTGTTCCTCAACCCCTGATTCCTGTCTCATTACCCTTAATGCCTCTTTCAAGTATCTCCCCATTTTCCCAAAGTCTGCCCTCCTAAAATCCAGGATACGTGTTTTTGTGTGGTTTGGTTCTGCTCTTTCTGTGATTTCAAACCACAATGACTGGTGGTCGCTGTTCCCCAGGTGCTCCCCCACTGTTACCCCCATCACACTGTCCCTGTTTGTGAGCACAAGGTCCAGTATTGCCTTCTGCCAAGTTGGTTCCATGACCAGTTGCTTGAGGAAGGCACCCTGAAGGGAGTCCAGGATAAATCTGCTCCTAGTTGATGCTGCTGCTGGGATGCTCCAGTCCACGTCTGGAATATTGAAGTCTCCAACCAGTACTACCTCTTTGTCTGCCATCCTTTGGATGGCTAGCATCAACTCCTTATCTGTTTCTTCCTCCTGGGCTGGTGGTCTATAGACCACACCTGTGTGGATGGCTGTTCCCATTTTCCTTTCCAGCTTAACCCACAGTATCTCTCCCCATTTTGTTCCTCCTGGATCTCTGTGGCCCTTATGTCATTTTTCACATACAGTGCCACTCCTCCTCCCTTCCTCCCTGCTCTGTCTCTTCTGAATATGTTGTAGCCAGGTATGGCCATCTCCCAGTCATGGTTATCATTACACCAGGTTTCAGTGATGGCCACAATGTCAAGGTCTGACTGCACCATGACAGCCTCCAGATCTTCCATATTGTTGCTAAGGCTCCTGGCATTTGCACACATGGCTTTCCATGATTTGACCTCCCTAGACTGTTTCACTGTTCTACTCCAGCCTCTTCCTTGGTTGTCCTTTATCCCTGGTTCTCCTTGCTGTCTGCCCTTCTGCTGAATTTTGCCCCTTTTCTTCTTATCCACCTCTTGGGCACTAATCTCCATCTTTTGCACATTGCTTTGCAGAGATAGCCACTCCTCTGGTTCACTGGTTCCACTGCTAGCTGTGGGGGTGAGCAAGTAATGTACCCTCCTTGCTGGCCTGCCACCCTTTGCTAGTTTAAATGCTTGTCAATGTAGCATTTAAACTTATCATTGAGTGCTTGGATTCCCCTCCAGGATGGATGCAGGCCGTCAGGCTTGAACAAACCTCCATCCCTCCAGGTGGGTCCCCAGTCACCAATGAATCCAAACCCTTCCTCACAGCACCAGTTCTTCAACCATGAGTTAAAGTTCCTGGTGCATGCACTCCTATGCTCTCCCTTGCCTCTCACAGGTAGTACTTCTCAGAAAGTGACAGAAGTAGCTACTTGCTTGAGACCCCTCCCCAGTTTCCTAAACTCTTCCTGAACTTCCTTTTACTCCCCATTTGCCAGGTCATTAGTACCTAGGTGGATAATGACATCCAGCTCACCCTCCTGTCTTGCCTTCCCAATGATCCCCAGGATCTTCCTTCCATCCCTTCATGCCATGGCACCTAGTAGGCACCTCACCTCCCTGTCCTCCCCCCTCCTGTGTTCCTAGCTGGATCCCTCTTATGATGGAGTCCCCCACCAGGATTCGCTTCCTCCTCCTCTGGGGTCCACTGCTTTCCCCGCTGAGGTCACCTCCTTGGCTAACCTCCACATCCTTTCCTTCCACTTCTCTGGGTACCTCTATTTTGTTGTCCTCATTTGCCAGTGTGGCATATGAGTTCTTGAGTGGGAATAGGATCTGGGATGTGCCTCTGCCTGACTGCTCTAACCCTCCCTGAGCCCACTGTCATCCAAGTGCTCCTCGTTCTCGGCATCCTTTGAGGCAGTTGCATTGGACTGGGTGGTCTCTGGATAGGGGTGATGGTACTCCTGACCCAGTTTACTTCTGCTCTGAGTCTGGCTACCTCATCCCACAGTCCAGAGAGATGCATGCAGATAGGGCAGCACCTCAGTGTCCAGAAGGTCTGCCTGAATATGGCTGCCCCACAGCCACTGCATTGCACCACTCCCCACATTATACTGCAATTCCACTACTTGTCTGCTACTGAAGCTCTCCTAGTTCCCTTTTAATTAATTTACTGTCCTAAAAATCCTGCCACTGATCCTCAGATAATTTTCTTTAAAAAAAACAAAAAACAATAAATAAATAAATGAGTCAAAACACTTGTCGTGCTGAGGGTGGGCTTCTTCCCCCTTATGCCCCTCCTACTTCACACCCCTTACTATACCCTGTGTTTAGCTCCTGTCAATCAGATTTAACAGGGCATATAATTAAGAGTTGGGGGAAGGGGAGTCAGACAAGCCAAGATAAAATTTGCAGCAATTAAAGACAGCACAGAATTATACCACCACTATGTTTTAAATTTTCAACAGCCCAAAAACAATTATAAGTAGACAACAAAGAAAGTATAGTGTCACTAAAAGCCCACAATCTAAGTTTAAAAGAAAAATAGCAATTACCAGTTACTCTAAAGCACTGAATTGAATATGTTTCATTCCTTCCCCTTCTGGCTTCTTCTGAGAAAATAAAACTCTTCTTACTTCCAGTTCCTTTAAGACCCTTTCTCATGTAAAGGGACTTGTGTCCATTTCTGCACCATTCCCACCCTTTGTACTCCCTTCAGACACATTACCCTCCTCTTCCTCAGTAAAGACTGAGCAGAAATACCTGTTCAATATGTCAGCTTTACTGTTGCCATCCTCCCCCTTCAGTCTCACTATCCCTCCCTTTGCCTTTCTTTTTTCACTTATGTACCTGTAAAAGGTTTTGTCCCCTCTACCCACTGATTTTGCAATGTGCTCTTTTGTCTGAGCTTTGGCTTCCCTTACTGACTTCCCCACCTTCCTTTGCTTCTCCTGGTACTTCTCCCTATCCCCTTCTGCCTGTGTCTTTTTCTATTGCCCGAATGCAATCTTTTTGGCTTTCACTTTCTCTACTACCTCCTTGGAAAACCATAAAAGTCAGCTTTGCTTTTGTTTGACTATCTTGATATCTCATGATTTTACCTCCACAGAGTGAATTTGTTGATTATCAGGCCACTCTTCTGACCAAATCCTCTGCTGCATTCAGCAAATCTATACTGTGTCTCTCTCAGGGTTAGTCTCTCCAACTGTTCAGGGATTTCTGATACCATGACAAGAATGAACCCCATTCTTAAGCCAGGGTATGTTCAAAACTCGGGAAATCAGTCTGTATTAGTCTTTGATGTTTACCAAGAGCACTCTTCTCAGCACATGCAATGTCCCCAGGATGGTTTCCTTTTGCAGTTCATAAGGTGTCATAAATATTGGTAGCACATTTAGATGTGCCTGGAAGTTCTTTTTAAATATCCTGGTTGCTCCAGTCACTACTGGAACAATTTGTATGTCCTTATTCCACAGCAGTTTGGCTTCATGAGTATTTTGCATCCAGCCAAGAGATGCACAACTTTTTCGAATTCTGTACGCAGCACACTGTAGTTACTAGGGATGGCTATTTCAATTAGCAGTGCTACCTTTGTTTTTTTTCCTTCTCTTACAATATCTGTTTTTCTTGGTTTCACTTTCTTGTTAGTTGGTATTGGGTGATGTCATGTAATCATTACATCTTCATTCTCTATGATTCTTTGTGATTCATGTTTCCAGTGTTTCTCTGTTATCTGTATTTCATAGTATCTGCACAGTTTCCAGTGGATCAGTCTCACTAAATTGTTGAATTTATTGATGTATTAGCAGACTGCTCTTCTGGACAAATCTCTTGTTGCCTTCTGCACATTTATGTGGTTTCTCTCAGGGTTAATGTCACCAAATGTTTAGGGATTTCTAATACTGTGGCAAGAATGGACTCCATTCTTTAGCCAGGGCATATTCAAAACTCAAGTAATTAGTACTGTATTGATCTTTGAGGTTTGCTGAAAGTGCTCTTCTCAGCATATGCAACGTCCCCAAGATGGCTTCCTTTTGAAGTTCATAAGGTGTCACATATATTGATAGCATATTTAAATGTGCCTGAAAGTTCTTTTCTCTCCAGAGAGAACTTTCTGATGTGATATCAGGGTACTTTTCTGGGAAAACCTCTTGTTGTATTCAGCACATTAATATAGTCTCTCTCTCTCGGGGTTAGTATGTCCAAACGTTTAGGGATTTCTGATACTGTGACAAGAATGGACCTCATTCTTTAGCCAGGGCATATTCAAAACTCAATAAATTAGTAGTGCATTAGTCTTTGATGTTTGCTGACAGCGCTTTTTTCAGGACACACAATGACCTGAAAATGGCTTCCTTTTGAAGTTCACAAGGTGTCACAAGTATTGGTAGTATATTTAAATGTGCCTTGAAGCTTTTAATCAGTCATGTTGCTCCAAGCACTATTGGAACAATTTATGTGTCCTTATTCCACACCAGTTTGGTTTCTGACTGCATTTCTTGGTATTTCATGACTTTGTGTCTCTCTTTACACAGGACACTGTAATCACTAGGAGGTGGCTATTTCAATCAGCAATGCTGCCTTTGTTCTTTTTTCTTGTATTACAATTCCAGATTTTCTTGCTTCCACTTTCTTGGCTGTTGGTATTGGGTGATCCCATGTGATCATTACTTCTTCATTTTCTGTAATTCTTTGTGGTTCATGCTTCCAGTGTTTCTCTGCTACCTGTATGTTATAGTGTCTGCACAGTTTCCAGTGGATCAATCTTGCTACGTTGTTGTATCTTTCAGTATACAATCCTTCTGCCATGAGTACTTCACATCCAGCCAAAAGATGTGCAACTGTTTCTAATTCTGTATTACAGAACTTGCACTTGTCTGTTTCTCCTGTTTTTTTATTGATTTTGTGAACCATCTCATGCGATTCCACTATCTTGTGCTGCTATTATCAATCTCTCATCTCGTGACCAGTGCGAATTTGCTGATGATCTATTAGGTTACTCTTATAGAAAAAACTCTTGTCACATTCTGCACATTTATATGGCCTGCCTCCAGCGTGAACTCTCTGATGTATTATCAGGATACTCTTTTTGGAAAAACTCCTTTCACATTCAGCACATTTATATGGTCCCTCTCTCGGGGTTAGTGTCTCCAAATGTCTCCAGAGATTTCTGCTACTGTGACAAGAATGGACCCCATTCTTTAGCCAGGGCATATTCAAAAGTCAAGAAATTAGTAGTGTATTAGTCTTTGATGTTTGCTGAGAGTGCTCTTCTCAGCACACACAGCATCCCCAAGATGGATTCCTTTTAAAGTTCATAAGGTGTCACAAGTATTGGTAACATATTTAAATGTGCCTGAAAGTAATTTTTGATTAGTCCTATTGCTCCAAGCATTATTGGGACAATTTGTGTGTCTTTATTCCATATTAGTTTGTTTTCTGACTGCTTATCTTGATATTTCATGATTATGTGTCTCTCTTTATGCAGGACACTGTAGTCACTAGGGGTGGCTATTTCAATCAGCAATGTTACCTTTGTTCTTTTTTTCCTTGTATCACAATATCGGGTTTTCTCACTTCCACTTTCTTGGCTGTTGGTAATGGGTGATCTCATGTGATCATTACTTCTTCATTCTCTGTGATTCTTTGTGGTTCACATCTCCAGTGTCTCCCTGCTACCTGTATGTTATAGTGTCTGCACAGTTTCCAGTGGATCAGTCTTGCTATATTGTTGTATCTTTTAGTATACAGGCTTTCTGCCATGAATACTTTGCATCCAGCCAAAGAGATGCACAACTTTTTCCAATTCTGTACTACAGAACATGCACTTGTCTGTTTCTCCTGTTTTTTCTATGGATTTTGTGAACCATCTTGTGTGTAGTCCACTATCTTGAGCTGCCATTATCAATCTCTCATCTCATGACCTAAATTCACCTCTTTTTAACCACTCATGGGTCAGGGTTTAAGCGACCTGTGGTTGCTTCAATATCTCCCTGTATTTTCCACTATAATAATGGGCTTTCCAGTTGTTTTTTTCTTTTCTGTTGGTCTTTGTCCTAATGCTCCTTTTTCTGATTCTTTGCACTTTCTGTTGCTGGCTGTTCCTCATCTAATGGATCAACAGCCATTTCTGCTACCCTCCTGAAGGCTTCTCCTAATTTGATGAGTGAAGTCATCTTAGGCTTATTTTCTTTATGATGCAGGACCTTGACTATATCTGGGTCCAAGGATGTCAGTAGGTATGTATGTAGTCCCACTATTGTGGATCTATATGTTTAATCAATCTCAATGAGGCCCATGCCTCCCTCTAACCTTGGGATGTATAATCATGGCATGCACTGGTTTTTATATATTAACTGGTGAGCATGAAGCAGTTTTCTTGTTTTTATATCTTGCTGGTTCAACACTTTCTGTGGCCAGTCTATCACACCAAAGCTGTATGATATCACTGGAAGGGTGAGTTGGCTTACAGCTTGCACTTTATTTCGTGTTGTCAAAGCAGTTTTCAGAATTAGCTTTAACCTTCTAAAATATCCTTTACTTATTTTTGCTTTTATTTGTACATGTTGTGTTGTTGTTTCTTCTTCTATTCCCACTCCCTCTTGCTCAAGTTCTTTTATGTCACAGCCCTCCACCAGGTTAACGTTTTCTTTATGAGTTAACTTTCCTGCATAAATGTTGCTTTGGCACATTTGTCTAGGCCAAATGTCATCCATATATCATCAGAGAAGATCTTAACGATTTGTAGTTGTGCTTTCAGATGTTTGTCGGATGAACTATAAAGCTTTAGGTCATTTACAAAGAGGAGATGGGATGTTAGCTGTTGATTGTTTTTGTTTCTGGTGTTCAAGCTGTATCCATAGCTAAGGTTGTTGATTAGGCAACTTAATGGATTGAGGGAAAGGCAAATCAGAAGTGGTGACAAGGAGCCGACTTGATATCCCTCGTTGGATGCTTATATTTGGGATGGTGATTTGACCTTTCTCAGGGTATAATTGCAGGGTGGTTTGCCACTTTCTTATATTGGTTGTGATGAAGTTTATCAGTGTAGGATGTATCCTGCAGATCTTTAAACACTCCATGATCCAGGAGTGTGGGATGCTGTTAAATGCTTTTTTGTAGTCAATCCATGCTACACTAAGGTTTCAGCATTTTTTGCAGCTCTCCATTATGACTTTGTTCAACAGGAGATGGCCTTTGTACCATATGATTTTCATTTATTGCCTTTTTGTTCTATTGCCATGAGCTTACTGCATTCTAAATGACTGTAGACTCTGCCTGCATTGATTCCATTATATAGTTTATATGTTGTTGGCAAACAGGTTATTGGGCAATAGCTCTTAGGCAGACTGGCAGGCTCAGATTTAATAAGAAGTGTGGTATTCCCTGTTGTTAACCAGATGGGTGTCAACTTGGGATGTGTGTATAAATAGTCTCTCTCAGGGTTAGTGTCTCCAAAGGTTTAGGGATTTCTAATACCATGGCAAGAATGGACCCCATTCTTTAGCCAGGGCATATTCAAAACTCAAGAAATTAGTACTGTATTAATCTTTGATGTTTGCTGAGAGTGCTCTTCTCAGCACACGCAACATCTCCAAAATGGCTTCCTTTTCAAGTTCATAAGGTGTCACAGGTATTGGTAGCATATTTTAATGTGCCTGAAAGTTCTTTTTGATTAGTCCCATTGCGCCAAGCTCTATTGGAACAATTTGTGTATCCTTATTCCACATCAGTTTGGTTTTTGACTGCATATCTTGGTATTTCATGATTTTGTGTCTCTGTACGCAGGACAGTGTAGTCACTAGCATGGCTATTTCAATCTCCAGTGTGAGTTCGCTGATGTCTTATTAAGCTACTCTTATGGACAAAGCTCTTGTCACATTCAGCACATTTATATGGTCTTTCTCCAATGTGAATTCGCTGATGTGTCAACAAGTTATTCTTCCTGTCAAAATTCTTGTTGCATTCTGCACATTTATATGGTCTTTCTCCAGTGTGAATTTGCTGATGTTGTATTAGACTACCCTTATGCCCAAAGCTCTTGTCACATTCAGCACATTTATATGGTCTCTCTCCAGTGTGACTTCTCTGATGGTTTATTAGGTTACTCTTATTGCCAAAGCTCTTGTCACATTCAGCACATTTATATGGTCTCTCTCTCGGGGTTAGTGTCTCCAAATGTTTAGGGATTTCTAATACCGTGGCAAGAATGGACCCCATTCTTTCTCCAGTGTGAATTCGCTGATGTTTTATTAGGCTACTCTTATTGCTACATCTCTTGTCACATTCAGCACATTTATATGGTCTCTCTCCAGTGTGAATTCGCTGATGTGTTACTAAACTACTCTTATGGCCAAAGCTCTTGCAACATTCAGCACATTTATGTGGTCCTTCTCCAGTGTGAACTTGTTGATGTTTTATTAGACAACTCTTAAGGCCAAAATTCTTGTCACATTCAGCACATTTATATGGTCTTTCTCCAGTGTGAATTCGCTGATGTATTATTAAACTACTCTTATGGACAAAGCTCTTGTCACATTCAGCACATTTATGTGGTCTTTCTCCAATGTGAACTTGCTGATGTTTTATTAGACTACTCTTATGGCCAAAGTTCATCTTACATTCATATGGTCTCTCCCCCTTGTGAATTTGCTGATGCCTCATGAAGATAGTCTGTGTTGTGAAATGCTTGTCACATTGGGCACATTTGTATGTTTTTTTGTGAATTTGGTGTGTTATAGTTTTATGCTGCAAAGTTAAACTTTTATCGGTACATTTAACTGTATTTGGAATGCTTAAACTCATCTGATATTTACTACATTTAAACTGCCCCTTTCCTTCATTAGTCTGTTGTTGTACAGGGATAAGATGTAGATTTTGGAAACTCTTCCTGCACTTTGGATATTGGTGGGGTTTCTCTGCTGTGTGACTCAGGTGGCTAGTTTCAAGCAGTGATTGCTGGCTCCAAGTCTCATTGCACTCAAACTTCCTGCAGACTGAAATAGATATTTAATTAGTATTCTCCTACAATAAGGAAACAAATGTGGCAGTTGTTTTTCTTAATTTATTTGAGAGCTTCATTAACATTTCTGAGATTTAACCTCAGAAATCTGTTTTCAAATATTCCAATTTTAAAATACTTTGGAATAAATTATTGTTTCTGTAACATTTCAATGTATTGATTTTAATGATATTCATAGAATGGTTCTGACCAATTCTAGCTTCTCAGTGGTCTGAACCTGGTCTCAGAGGAGTATGTTAACAGGTAATAACAACATGACAGGAGAGGTATGCTAACCAAAAACTGTAATTAAATAGGAAAAAAGATGGATAAGCCAATCACCCACAACATAGAACATTTCTAAAGAAAAACATTAAATTATATTTTCAAAATGCAGACGGAAACCAGAGTCAGAGCAAGACTGAGCAAAATATCACTCTGCAGCTACCCCCTCCCTGAGTAAAGAGGAATTTTTTTTTTTTAGTGCAAGCAGTCAACATATTCAGACTCAGCACATTACAATCACAGCTACCACCTTCCCTAAGGAAACATAAATCATATTTTGAAATACAGTTTGTCATCCGAGACAGTCAGAATACAATGCAGATACCCCCAAATGAAAAACATAAATCAGATTTTTTTTTAAATGCAGACAGCCACCCACATCAGGCAGAATACAATCCAATTGCAGCTACCCCATCCCCTGAGTAACAAAGCAAAAATCACATTTTTTGTAATGCAGATAAGTCACCAGAGCCAGTCACAATACAATGCAAATATATTCTGACTCGCACTGGTGACTGTGCTATTAAAATGTGATTCCTCTAAGTAAAAAACAAAATCACACTTTATAATTCAGACAGGCACCAGTGCTAGTCACAGTGCAACTGTTTTCTGAATGACTTACTGGCTCTGGTGACTACCTGCATTATAAAAATGTGATTCCCCTGAGTATAAAGGAAAATCACATTTTAAAATGCAGAGTTACCAAAGTCAGAGTGAAAAAAATTCATATTTTTATTATGTATTTGAAGATACTCCAAGTGGGATACCCCATAAGATACATCATCTCATTTTCATGGTCATCCCAGGGAGGATAGAGGCAGTCAGAAGGTTAACACAGTCTGCAGAAATAGTTGCATAAAGGCTAAAGTATACATAGGAAAAACAAACAGGGTGACATTTTTTAAAAGAGATGTGCCCAAGCATGATATTCAAAGGGCAGAGATGGCTCTTGTAGCAGAATGTTATGTGAAACTTTGTCAAAAGCCTTAGCAAAGTCTGAGAATATCATATCAACATGAACATCCCTGTTTAAGGCTGCATTGACTGGTTCAAAAAACTGCAAGAGATTAGTTAATACAGACCTATTTGTTACAAAACCATGTTGAAAAATATCCACTTTATTATTTCTATTTATGTGGTCAGTAATAGGCTCCTTAAGTAGTCTTTCCATGATTTTTCCAATTGTAGAGGTTAAGCTGATCGGTCGGTAGTTGTTTGGGTCATGTTTATTACCTCCCTGATATATATAAACATAGACTTTGATGGCAGATAAGGACCACTTGGCCCACCCAGTCTGCCCATTTCCCTACCTACTGGATAAGCTGCAGATTCTAGTTAACCAACACCTACTTCCTGCCACCCCCCACTACAATTGCGTTATGTCTGTCCCATGCACGTTTGAATTCCCCCACTGTTTTAGCCCCAACAACCTTCCCAGGAAAGCAGTTCCACGCAACCACATACTCTCTCCATGGAAAAAGATTTCCTCACATTACCCCTGAGCCGTTCCCCTTCTATCTTTAAATTGTGTCCTCTTGTTCTTACGCATTTCTTTTTCTGAAAGATGCTACCCTCCTGGACTTTGTTGATTCCCTTGAGGTACTTGAACATTTCTATCATGTCCCCCTGTCCCTCCTTTTATCAAGGGTATACATATTAAGCTCCCTCAGTCTCTCTTCATATGATTTCCGATGCAGACCCTGCACCATTTTAGTTGCCCTCCTCTGGACTGCTTCCATCCTGTCTATGTCCTTGCATAGATGAGGTCTCCAAAACTGCACACAGTACTTCAGATGGGATCTCACCAACTGTCTGTACAGAGGGATAACCACTTCCCTTTTTCTACTTGTGATGCCCCTTCCTATGCATCTCAGTATCCCCCTGGCTCTCCTTACTGACTTCTCACATTGCTTACCCAACTTTAGATCATCTGATATGACTACCCCAAGTCCCATTCCATTTTGTTGTTGTTAGTACCTCCCTGCTATTGTGTACTCTTCTCCTGGGTTTTTGTTTCCCAGGTGCATTACTTTGCACTTCTTTGCATTGAATCTAAGTTGCCATATGTCTGACCATTCCTCCAACCTTGCCAAGTCCCTTCTCATCCTTTCTACACCCCCTTGTGTGTCAACTCTGTTACAGAGCTTTATATCATCTGCAAATGACAACAGCCTCCTTCCAAGTTTGAACAACTCTACCTTCTTGAATAGATTTATTAAAGAGTATAGTTAATGGCCCAGTTATTGTATGACATATACCTTGTAAAAATGTTGGTGAAATACCATCAGGTCCCACTGAACTATTAGGTGTCAGGTTTTTTATTATTTTAGCAACCTAATTTCTTAGAAAAAACAGGATAATCATTATTATTTTGGGGTAATGGGATTCTTATGTTATCCTTAATTTCAAAAACTTTTAATAATTGTTCATTTAATATCCTAGCAGTTGTAGTTTCATCAATAATTGAGGTATCATTTATCATAAAGGGACCTATAGTTTGTTGTTTTCCTTTAATAGACCCGATTTAGTTATAAAACTTCTTATTATCTTTAACCTTTGTTGCTAGATTATGTTCTAATCTAGATTTAGAAGATTTAATCAAATTTTTCAGTTTCTTAGCAGCAGTTTTATATTTAGTCCATAAAATAGAAGATTTATTTCTAGTATACTTTCTACACAATTTCCATTTCCTGACAAGTAGTTTTCTAATATTATTAGACCACCAGGGAGGAACATGTTTATTATTATTGGAATACTTGATTCTATCAGGAACCCAGTTAGATATACAAATCTTAATCTTAGAATTTATTGTTTCCCAAATTTGTGTTAAATTAAGGTTTCTAAGATCAGATTCCCACTTCAATTTAGATAAAAAATCATTTATTCTATAATAATCTGCTTTATTGAAATCTTTCATTTTGGAAATACCATTAGTCTGAAATAATTTAGTCTTATATTTAAATTTTACAGTGCAATGATCACTATCACCTAAAGGAGGAAGTGATGTTATATCTTCAATTTTCTCTTCATTGTTAATTAGGACAATGTCCAAAATGTTTCTTCCCCTAGTAGGTTGTTTAACTACTCGTTCCAACCCAGACTGAATAAAGAGATCTAAAAATTTGGTTTCCAAATGTGAGTCAGCTTCATAAGTGTCCCAATTAATAGTGGGTAAATTGAAGTCTCCCATTAATATATAAGTATTATTAGTTTCCATCTCTCTGATTTCGTCAATCAGATCTTGATTTTTTTTCATGAGTTAAATTAGGTGGTCTATATATTAAATCTATTGATAATGTATTATAGGGTAAGTTGGTTTTATCCCATAAACTCTAGTTATTATACTTAATAGTATTAACCATACATGCTCTTAGACTTTCCTCTTTGAAAAGTACGATACCTCCACCCATTTTATTATCTCTATTTTTATTGAACTTATTATACCCCATATTAATGATATCCCAATCTCCATCCTTATTCCAAGTTTCTGTTATTCCACATATTGATATGTTTTGTTTTTTTAATATGTACATAAGCTCTTCTTTTTTATTTCGTAAGCTTCTTGCATTAGTAAGTATAATATTTAAATCTGTTATATTACAAGGCCTGTTGGTGATAGGGAATGTGGATTTCAATTTTACTGAAGTTAGGAGTATAGTTAATTGTTTATGTCTAATAGGTTTTAGAGTTGTATTATTAGACTACAGCTCCCTCTTTAGTGAAAGTTTAAATAATTGGTAATAGACTGAGCTATGCTGTCACCGAGAAGCTTACTATGGTCCTGATGTACATTTGTATGTTGTCTGGCTACACTCGGGAGGGGGGGCTCACCCTAACGGGGGGGGGTTAGCAGTGAGTCCACTTGGTGTGCAGATCTGAAATACCTGGCTACACCCCTGGTCATGATCATTCTCTTCTCTGGTTCTTTTAGAAGGTTTATGTTTATTAAGGACTGTGTCAATCACAGATTCAGAGGAAGGGAGTATGTTATTAACTGACTGTATCATAGGTATTTTCTTTGCTTTCTTCCCTGTTTTTTTTAACCTTTTTTTGTCTGCTCTGGTTGTAGTAGGTTGAGCGTTACTGTCCTTTTGACTTTTAAATCTATTGGACATGTCTTCTTGACTCTTTTCCAAAAATCCTAATCTACTGTTAAAGAGTTCCAATTCGGCTTCTAATTCTATTTTTGATTGGCATTTTATACAAGTATAGGGTAGTACGACATATTTTTTATTAGTTACAAGATACATAGTGCAAGATTGACATTTAAATCCAAAACTTTCAAGATTTATTTCTATGAACTCTTCCATCATTAAAGTTTGATTACCAAAAACCTAACTAGGAAAAACTTATGAATTCACCACTATGGTCACAGAACCACAGAACATAAGATGAAATACAGGGCCTGAATTCATGCACCAGGAATAATTAACTTTTTATTTGACACACACAACACTTTTATTTAAAAGCAGCCAAATGCTGGAGGGGCATCAATTAGGGACCACTAATTAACAACAGCTGATTACTCTATTTAATTTCCTAATGAATGTTTTATATGAAACGATAAATAATCCAGAATCTTTGTATTTCAAAATACTAAGGAAGTGCACCTCCTTCAAGTTGTAAACAGTTATAGCTACAGTCAACACGTGAAATAAACACTCTACATATGTACACATCCACATATACACATATATAGTTGTGCTGTATACTCACTGTGTATACATATAGATATTTGTTACATTTAAGGGTTGGAATATTAGGGTAGAAATGTCAGGAATTCAAAGATTTCAGCCTTGCCTCCTGCTACTCCTGCTAAACACGCGCGGGGACGTGAGTGTCTCTGCATGCGTCTTTGCGCGAATCTTCGCACGCACCAAGCATGCACGCCCTGCTTAAGCTCACCCTGCTCACTGAAGGGCTCTCCTTATATGAGCCCCACCCAGAAGTATAGTTAGGGATCACGAATACACTTGCTCACACACTGCCCAATTAAAGAAATAAAATAAAGGCACCAGTTAGGTTTTTACTTAAAATATGCAGAGAGATGCAATAAAATTAAATTGATTTCACTGGACAGTAAGTCCCTCTACTCGTTGAAATGGGTCTCACATACAGTACAAAAATGGTCTAT
The DNA here is from genome assembly GCA_016271365.2 of Neoceratodus forsteri. NCBI lineage: Eukaryota > Metazoa > Chordata > Ceratodontiformes > Ceratodontidae > Neoceratodus > Neoceratodus forsteri. The sequence continues at coordinate 21,335,642 of JADMNL010000038.1, read as the reverse complement.
TTACTGAGAGCAGGATTCCTGTGCAGAGCAGAGTCTCACACAGGTGCAAGATTTAACAACATACAAGTCTGGGTGCAGTCTGAAACTGTGACTTGTGAGATCTAAATATAAGCACATCCAAACAGTGATGAAAATAGGCACACAAAGTGGGTTCAGTGCTTTTCTATTATAATACAGTTAAATCACTAAACCCACATAGTACAACTGCAAATCTTATAAAAAGGTTCATACTAAGGTATTTAGGAGCAAAGGAGGCGGTAAGCCTTTTAAACAATCCTATCCATTCACCCATAATACTGTACAGTGTTGCCATCTAATATATATCCATCCAACTGGAGTCTGAATTGTTGTTTATTATTACTTATAACTTCTAGGGGTAACCCATTCCAGGGGGACACCACTCTGTGTGTGAAAAAAAAGCCTTCCTTTTATTTGTGTTAAATTTTCTGAGTTGAAGCTGCAGCAGGTGTCCCCTGGTACACATCAAGATATTTTTTTAATTCTGATTGTAATTCATTCATTAAGTAAGTGTTTTGCTTGATGTCATAACACATCAAGAGGTCTTCCTGGATCCTTCTTGTCTCCAAGGTTATAAGATTCAACTCAAGGAGTCTTTCCCTATATGATTTTTCCTTTAGATCACAAATCATCTTTGTAGCCCACCTCTGCAATCTCTACAACCCGTCCACACCACCTCTTGATGTTGGGCCCCACATTGGCTACCACAGTCCAGCAAAGGGCTCACATACGCTCTTTAGAGTGGCACAATCGCCTCTTTGCTTCTAAAGTTTCTTTTTATAGACCACAGTAAGTTATTAGTGTTATTTATTTGGTTTGTGTATTGAGCCTTACATGATAATTTATTATCAATAACGATGCCCAATTCTTTTTCTTCATCAGAGTGCCTTAGGATTTGTCCATTTAGGGAATAGTCTGCCATTTTGTTTTGTTTACCGATGTATAACACAACACTTACCAGTGTTAAAGCTCATACCCATTTTTCCCCTTTAAGCGGGGGTGGGGACATGCAATAATGACCTGCGTCTACCCCACCCCTGAGCTTGCTTAGGCATCGGTGCTTGTGGTGCAACCCAGCCTCCACTGGGTGTAGCCAGAGCACTGATCACTCCACCACCCTCCCCCCCCAAAGAAGGAGAGCAGTCGTGGGATGCTCAGTCCTTCTCCCCCAAGTCAGACCTCCGAAAACCCGAGTCCATTTCCGAACTCGGGTTGCCTGCATCTCAAGTGGAAATCCAACTGCTGCACCAATGTGCTGGTGGGGACTCCATTGTTAGGAGGGTAGTACTGGGGCAGAAAGGGGAGAGGGAGGCAAGATGCCTGCCTGGTACAATGGTTTGGACAGACAGGGATTCAGGATCACTGGAGCAGCTGCACGGGGGACAGAGCTGGATGTCATCGTCCACCTAGGGACAAATGACCTGGCAGAGAAAGGGATCAGAGCAGTGCAGGAAGAGTTTGTGGAGTTGGGGAGGGGCCTTAGACAAGTAGCACGCACGGTAACCTTTTTGGAGGTGCTGCCTGTCATGCGCATGGGTGAGGCAAGGATGCTCCACACCATGGGATTCAATCAATAGTTGAAAAACTGGTGCAGAGCTCAGGGTTTGGCTTCATTGGGGACTGGGGTCCACCTGGAGTGATGCAGGCCTATACTGGTGACGATGGTCTGCATCTGTCCAGGAGGGGAACCAGGATCCCAGGTGATAAGTTTGAATGCTTCACTGGCAAGCATTTAAACTAGCCAAGGAGGGAAGCACTGGAAAGAAGCAGGGAAATCCTAGCCCCCCACAAAAAAAATCAGGGTAGTAAATGAGGTAAACACCAAGATAGAGACGCTGATAGGGAGAAGGGTAGGGGTAAATGGAGAAAATGACAAAGGAAAGAAGGACAGGGATGGGGCAAAAAGGGGTAAGGCCATCAAGAAATGGAGGGTAATGGGTACCAATGCCCATAGCCTGGGCAACAAGCTCCCTGAACTGGTGGCCTTGATGGAAAAGGGATGCCTGGATATCATAGTAGTCACAGAAACATGGTACACAGAGAATCATGACTGGGATGCTAACATACCAGGGTACACAACCTACAGGAGAGACATGGAGGGGAGAAGAGAGGGAGGAGTAGCTCTCTATGTAAGGGAAGGGATAAAAGCAACAGAACAAAAGAGTAAACAGGGAGGAGAGGAGGCACTGTGGGTCACCTCAGAGACTGGAAATGGCACCATAATCCATGCAGGGCTTGTATACAGACCCCCATCTCAGGGGGAGGGAATGGACAAGGATATGATAGAAGGCATCTTTAGGATGGCAGAGAAAGGGGAGATACTGTTGATGAGGGACCTGAAAATGCCAGATGCTAATGGGAGCACCTTTGCTGAAGCCACATCCAAGTACAGAGCCATTCTTGATGCCCTACCGAGGTATGCCTCAGACAGCTAGTTTTGGAACCCACTCGGGGGGGGGGGGAGCAATCCTAGACCTTGTACTCTCAAATGGGGACAGTGAGAGGTTCTCAGATCTAGAAGTGGGTAGCCACCTGAGAACAAGTGACCACCAAACATTGTGGTTCATGATAAACTCAGCTAGAGTCAAGCCATACAAAAGTGAGGGTACTGGACTTCAGGAGGGATGACTTTGGCAAGATGGGAGAGTGTCTTAGAAAAGTACTAGCAAACAGGCTAGAAGGATGGGTGGAAAAAAAATGGAGAAACATCAAAACTGCCATCACAGAGGCAACAAGCATTTGTGTGAAGCAAATAAACAAATCAAAATAAAAGAAAAAGCCACTGTGGTTCTCAAAAGAGGTAGCGGTAAAGATTAGGGAGAAAAATATAGCATTTAGGAAGTATAAGGAAACCCAGAAGAAGCAGGACAGAGAACTGTAAGGCAGAAGGAAGCAGGGAGGGAAGTCAGAATAGCAAAGGCCCAAACTGAGGAAAAGATAGCCAACTCAGTTAAGAAGGAGGATCAAACCTTTTTATAGGCACATCATGGAGCATAGAAAGGCAAGGGGAGGGATAGTGATGCTGAATAGAATGGACAGTGGGTGGGCAAAGAGGAACAGTGAAAAGCAGGGATATTAAACATAGAAACATAAAATTTGATGGCAGATAAGGACCGCTTGGCCCACTTCTCTACCTGACGGATACGCTGCAGATCCTAGTTAACCAACAGCCTACCTCCTCCTACACCCTACTAGAATTGCCTTATTTCTATCCCATGCATTGCTGAATCCCCCACTGCTTTTGAATCTACGACCTCCTCAGGAAGGCACTCTGTGAAGAAATACTTCCTCACATTACCTCTGAGCCATCCCCCCATCTTCAAATTGAGCTCCCTTGTTCTTGCACATCTCTTCTTCTGAAAAATGCTACCCTCTTGGACTTTGTTGATTCCCTCAAGGTATTTGAAAGTTTCTATCATGTCCCCCCCTCCCTCCTTTCCTCGAGGCTATACAACTTAAGCTCCTTTAGTCTTTCTTCATATGTCTTCTGGTGCAGACCCTGCACCATTCTGGTTGCCCTCCTTTGCACAGCCTCCACCCTGTCTATGTCATAGTGGAGATGGGGTCTCCAGAACTATAAACAGTACTCCAGCTGCGGTCTTATCAACTGTGTGTACAGAGAGCCAACAACTTCTAGTTTTCTAATGGTGATGCATCCCCCTATGCATCCCAGTATCCCCCAGCCCTCCTTACTGCCTTCTCACATTGCTGGCCCACCTTTAGGTCATCTGATATAATTACCCCCAGGTCCCTTTCTATTTTTGTTGTTGTCAGTTTCTCACTCACCATTGTGTACTTTTCCCCTGGGTTTTTGTTTCCCAGGTGCATTACTTTTCACTTTTTTGCATTGAATCTAAGCTGCCATACATCTGACCATTCCTCCAACCTTGCCAAGTCCCTTCTCATCCTTTCTACCCCACCTTGTGCATCAACCCTGTTACAGATCTTTGTGTCATCTGCAAAGAGACATACTTTTCCTTCCAGTCCCTCTGAAATGACAGTTATAAAGACATTAAAAAAAGACTGGCCCCAGTACTGAACCCTGCGGTACCCCACTAGTATCCCCCCCTTTCTTCATTGTGGGCTCCATTTACTATTACCCTCTGTGTCCTGTTGTCCAGCCAGTGTTTTGCCCAGGCTACCAGCCTGGGACCCACTCCCAGGCTGGCTAATTTGCTTATTAATCTTTTGTGTGGACTGTGTCAAATGGCTTGCTAAAGTCTAGGTAGGCCATGTCCACAGCCCCTCCCTGGTCTAATACTTTGGTCACCCAGTCAAAGAAATCAATTAGATTTGTCTGACATGACCTTCCTGCTGTGAATCCATGCTGCTTTGGGTCCTGTGCCCCACTGGCCTCTAGGTACTCAACAATTATTTCCTACACAACTAATTCCATCATTTTCTCTATCACTGAGGTCATGCTGACAGGTCTGTAGTTTCCTGCCTCTGTCTTGCTCCCACATTTGTGAAGGGGAATCACATCCACCCTCCTTCAGTCCTCAGGTACCACACTATCCTCCCATGATTTATTAAAAAAGGTAGTCAGTGGTGTTACTAGTTCTTCCCTTAATTATTTTAGAATTCTGTGGGGAATCCCATCAGGGCCCATTGCTTTGTCCACCTTCAGTTTTAAGAGTTCTTTCAGAACCCTTTCTTCTGTAAAAGGACCAATATCAACCCCTATCCAGAGTGCTTCTATTGCCTGGATTAGGTTTCTCCCCCTGCTTTTTCATTGTGAATACTGAGCAGAAGTATTCATTCAGTATCTCTGCTTTTTCACTGTCGCTCTCTGCCCAACCTCCTTCCTCTTTATTCAGCCTCAGTATCCCTGCCTTACCCTTTCTTTGCTCCCTAATTTATCTATAAAAGGTTTTATCCCCCTTCTTAACTGAGTTGCCTATCTTTTCCTCGGTTTGGGCCTTTGCTATTCTGACTGTCTTCCCTGCTTCCTTCTGCTTTAACTGGTACAGTTCTCTTTCCTGCTCCTTCTGTGTTTCCTTATACTTCCTGAATGCTATCTTTTTCTCCCTAACCCTCCCTGCCACTTCTTTTGAGAACCATAGTGTTTTTTCCTTTCATTTTGATTTGTTTATTTGCTTCACACAAAGGCATGTTCCCTCTGTGATGGCGGTTTTGATGTTTCCCCATTGTTGCTCCACCCCACCTTCTTGCCTGTTTGATAGTGCTTTTCTGAGGCACTCTCCTATTTTGACAAAATCAGCCCTCCTGAAATCCAGTACCTTCACTTTTGTATGGCTTGACTCTACAGCTAAGTTTGTCATGAACCACACTGTTTGTTGGTCACTTGTTCCCAGATGGCTACCCACTTCAAGATCAGAGATCCTCTCTCCATCCCCATCTGAGAGTATGAGGTCTAAGATTGCTCCCTCCCGAGTGGGTTCCAAAAATAACTGTCTGAGGTATGTCCCCTGTAGGGCATGGAGAATGGCCCTGCTCTTAGATGTGGCTGCAGCAAAGGTGCTCCAGTTAGTATCTGGCATATTCAGGTCCCCATCAGCAAGCTCTGCCATCCTAAGGATGCCTTCTATCATTTCCTTGTCCATTTCCTCCCCCTGAGATGGGGGTATGTATACAACCTCTGTGTGGACTGTGGTACCATTTCCAGTCTCCAGGGTGTCCCACAGTGCCTCCTCTCCTCCCTGTTTACCCTTTAGTGCAGTTGCTGTGATCCCTTCCCTTACATAGAGAGCTATTCCTCCTCTTCATCTTTCCTTCCTGTCCCTCCTGTAGATTGTGTACCCTGGTATGTTGACATCTCAGTCATGGTTCTCTGTGTACCATGTTTCTGTGACTGCCACGATATCCAGGCATCCTTCTTCCATCAAGGCCACCATTTCGGGGAGCTTTTTACTTAGACTACGGGCATTGGTACTCATTACCCACCATTTTTGATGGCTTTATTTCTTTTTGCCCCATCCCTGTTCTTATTGCCTTTGTCTTTTTCTCAATTTACCCCTGCCCTTCTTCCTATCAATTGCTCTGTCTTGGTGTTTACCTCACTAACTACCCTGATTTTTTTGGAGGGGCTAGGATTTTCCCTTCTCCTTTTCAGTGCCTCCCCCTTGGCTAGTTTAAATGTTTGCCAATGAAGCATTTAAACCTATCACTTAGAATTCTAGTTCCCCTCCTGGATAGATGCAGACCATCGCACCAGTATAGGCCTGCATCCCTCCAGGTAGAGCCCTAGTCCCCAGTGAAGCCAAATCCCTGAGCTCTGTGCCAGTTTTTCTGCTCAGTATTCATAAAAGAGGAGGAGGAGGGAAAGGCATCTAATTCAATAAGCAGAAGCACTCTGGATGGGGGGAGGTCGATCACAGTCCTTTCACAGAAGAAAGGGTTCTGAAAGAACTCTAAAACTGAAGGTGGACAAAGCAATGGGACTGGACAGGATTCACCCCAGAATTCTAAAAGAATTAAGGGGAGAACTAGTGACACCACTGACTACCATTTTTTAACAAATCATGGGAGGATGGTGTGGTACCTGAGGACTAGAGGAAGGTGAATGTGATTCCCCTTCACAAAAGTGGGAGCAAGACAGAGGCAGGAAACTACAGACTTGTCAGTTTGACCTCAGTGGTAGAGAAAATGATAGAATCACTTCTGAAGGAAAGAATTGTTGAGTACCCAGAGGCCAGTGAGGCATAGGACCCAAGGCAGCATGGGTTCACAGCGGGAAGGTCATGTCAGATGAATCTAATTGATTTCTTTGGGTGACCAAAGTAGTAGACCAGGGAGGGGCTGTGGACATGGCCTACCTAGACTTTAGCAAGCCATTTGACACAGTCCCACACAAAAGATTAATAGTCAAATTAACCAGCCTGGGAGTGGGTCCCAAGGTGGAAGGCTGGGTAAAACATTGGCTGGACAAAAGGACACAGAAGTTAATTTTAAATGGAGTCCACTCTGAAATAAGGGGGTTGCTAGTGGGGTACCGCAGGGTTCAGTACTGGGCCCAGTACTTTTTAATGTCTTTATAAGTGACATTGCAGAGGGACTGGAAGAAAATGTATGCCTCTTTGCAGATGACACAAGGATCTGCAACAGGGCTGATATGCAAGGAGGTATGGAAAAGGTGAGAAGGGACTTGGCAAGGTTGGAGGAATGGTCAGAAGTATGGTAGCTTGGATTCAATGCAAAGAAGTGCAAAATAATGTGCCTGGGAAACAAAAACCCAGTGGAAGATTACACAATGGGAGGGGGGAGGTAGTAACAACAACAAAAATGGAAGGGGACCTAGGGTAATCATATCAGATGACCTAAAGGTTAGCAAGGAATATGAGAAAGCAGTAGGGAGAGCTGGGGTGATACTGGTATGTATAGGGAGAAGCATCACCAGCAGTAAACAGGACATTGTTATCCCTCTGTACAGACAGCTGGTGAGACCCCATCTGGAGTACTGCGTCCAGTTCTGGAGACCCTGTCTTCAGAGGGACATAGACAGGATGGAGGCAGTCCAGAGGAGGTCAACTAAAATGGTGCAGGGTCTGCAAGAGAAGCTATATGGGGAGAGACTAATGGGGCTTAATATGTATACCCTTGAGGAAAGGAGAGGGGGGGACATGATAGAAACTCTTAAGTACCTCAGTGGAATCAACAAAGACCAAAGAGGGTAGCATATTTCAGAAAAGAGATGTGCAGAACAAGGGACACAATTTGAAGAAGATGAGGGAGCCGGCTCAGGGGCAATGTGAGGAAATATATTTTTCACAGAGGGTGGTGGATGCATGGACAGCCTTCTTGAGGAGGTTGTGGGGTCTAAAACTATGGGAAGACGCCTGAATACATGGGACTGACATAAGACCATTTTGTGGGGATAGGAAGAAATAGGCTGTTGGTTACCCTGGATCTGCAACTTATCCTGAGGTAGGAAATGGAGCAGACTAGGCTCACGTGACTGTGATGTAAGAGACCCAACATTCAGCACACACATGCCAAGCAAACTAAATATCTTGGAAACTTTACAAGCTGCACAAAAATTACCAGCAGCAAAGTTTTTCAGGACAGTAAAACCTTTAGGATGAGGGTGGTCACCAAGCTGAATTCTACAGGTTTTTAAAATATAGCTATCTCTATTGTTGTGAACTGATTGTAATGCAGTGCTTTCTGCTGGATTTATGGGTTCTGCTACATCACCATTACATGAAACAAGGTGCATTGTAGGACAAAGAAATGCAATAAACCTATTTGATATGGAGATATCCAGGGGTTGTAAAACTACCCTAAAGCTAGCAGGCTAATTTAGGAAAAACTCCTAATACCAGTCAGAGGGAAGGAAACACTAGAACTTCACATACAAATTAAAACGCTCTGCACAGCATATATTTTTTCAAGTTTTGGGTGTAGTTTTCCTTTAAAGCCCTCCACAGAAGTGCACTCCCATAACCGACGGGGTAGAGAGCTCCAAAGGGTGGGGGCTACATAAGCAAATGCCCGAGCACCCAAAGATTTCAAATTTACCCTTGGAACCTCTTGCAACCCCTCGTCGGTCGAGCAGAGTGATCGATTCGGGTGATAAGGAACCAGAAGTTCTTTCAGATAGCCTGGGCCCACATTGTGTAGAGCTTTGAAAGTCAGCAAGCCGACTTTAAAGGTGATCCGCCACTAAATTGGCAGCCAGTGCAGTTCACGCAGCACCGGAGTAATATGACAGGATCTGCTTGAACCCATCAAAAGCCAGGCTGCAGCGTTCTGCACTAGCTGCAGGCGATGGATGTCAACCCAGAAAGCCCTAGGTAAGCGGGTTGCAATAATCCAAGTGCAAGGACACGAAGGCATGAACTAACGTTGGCAGATCGGCAGGCGGGAACAGATGCGGATCCTGGCGATGTTCCTAAGGTGGTAAAGGAAGTCTTAGCGACTGCCGACACCTGCGAGTGCAGTGTCAACCCATCGTCAAGAACCACCCCAGGTTCCGCACCCATTCGAAGTCGGGATAGAAACGCCTCCAAGAAAAATTCCGGAAGGCACATCAACACCCGACCCCCCCATCCGACGACCCGGGTACACAACCAGTACCTCAGTCTTATCAGAATTCAACCTCAGCCAGCTAGAATTCATCCACTCCTGGATTTCAGTTAGACAGCTATTAAAGACCGAGAGAGCTCCAATCTGGTCGGGGGCAAAAGAAAGATAGAGCTTGGTATCATCTGCATAACAGTGAAACCTCAGCCCATACTTCTTTACAATGTATCCCATGGGTAGCATATACACCGCAAATAACATGGGTGACAATACTGAACCCTGGGGCACCCCACAAAACAAAGCAGTTGGATCCAAGGAAAAAACCCCGGACACAACTCTTTGTGATCTTCCAGTGAGGAATGATGAGAACCATCTTAAGACGGTTCCAGATATTCCACAAAACAGCCTCAGGCGTTCTATTAACACCATGTGATCTACGGTGTCAAAGGCTGAAGAAAGGTCGAGGAGAACCAAAATGGAATGACTCTTCAGATCTCTAGCCATCAAGAGATCATTGGGCACCTGAACTAGCACTGTCTCGGTACTATGTCTTTACGAAAACTGGACTGGAGGGGTTCATAGGCGTCATGGATGGTCAAATGGTCTTCCAGTTGTGCAGCCACTACTTTCTCAATCACCTTCCCAATAAAGGGAAGGTTAGAGATAAGTCTGTGGTTTTCCAGACAGTCAGGGTCCGTGTAGCTTTCTTCAAGAGGGGTGTCGTCACTGCCTCTTTCAGGGAGCTATAAAACTCACCTGATTCCAGGGAGCACCTGACTGTCTGAAAAAGGATTGGACCAATGATTTCAGTACAACCCAAAGTTAGGGAGGTTGTCCAGGGTCCAAACTACAGCACGTAGGGCGCATGTGCTGGATGATCCTCATGACATCAATGAACTCCAGCTGACAGAAGGAACTCCAGGAAAGCCAAGGCACTGTGATCTCACCCTGGTTCACGGCAACCCCCATAGAGTGTGATGGCAACAACTCAGCCCTAATGTCGGCCACCTTATTTACGAAGAACTGAGCAAGCTCATCACACTCCAATTGTGAAAAAACTTTCTGAACTTGAAGACAGGCTGGGTTGCACAGTCTGTTCACAGTGTGAAACAGCTGAGCTGGTTGATTCCGAGTGACCGCAATCTCCCTGGACAGGAACTCTGCCTTCTTATGGGTGATTGCGGATTGATAGACCTGATAATGATCCATCAATCTAAGGTGGTTGGCATCAAGGGTGGACCTTCACCAGCAATGCTCTAACCTTCGCCCCTGTCTCCTCATCGCCCTCAATGTCCCATTAAACCAAGGGGACTTGGGGCAGAGAGAGAGGGGTCGAACACAAACTGGAGCAATGAGATCCAGAGCCCCAGCAGCGGCCATATTATAGCCGACACAAGGGTCTCTGGATCACTGCTTGCCAACTCGAGACAAGAGGTCATACCACCACAAGGGCCTTGGGGATCTATATCCCACAAAGGGCGGTACCTAACCAACTCTGTAGGGCAGGCCTTCTAGAAGGGAGCAAAACTAAACCCCACGGTGTAATGATCTGACCACCCGGCGGGTTCCACCCCACATCGGATGACTCGACCTCTAGAAGGAAGATTAAGTCCAAGAGTGTCCACATTTATGTGTAGCAGAGGAAACCGCCTGTGTAAGGCCCAGCGTTGTCATTAACTGGAGGACGTGTTGACCAAATTGCCAGAGTTCGTCGTCGACCCAGGCATTGAAATTGCCCAGAAACATCAATCTAGGTGATTCAAACGCCATATACGACGAAGTCCGCCACTTCCTGAAGGAATCACTTCTCATCACCGGGTGGACAGTAAATGAGAGCGATTCGAATGCCTACACCTGCTACAACTATACAGTCAAAGGACTAAACCCTCCCCACTAGTACCTCCGTGAGGCCAAGTGTGGTCTTGAAACAGACTGCAACCCCTCCCCCCCACGATCCAATCTCGGGCAGTGTAACACTGAGTACCCGGCTGGAGTCATAGCCTCCAAAATGGGGCCAGAATTATCATTCAGCCAGGTCTCGGTAATGCAAGCCAGGTTCACCATACCAACAAGATCAGCAATAATTGCGGTCTTGTTTTTAATGGACCTGGCATTGCACAAGACCACCCGAGTTGGACAAATCTCACGGACCGCACAGGCCATCTGCCCATCATAACCGGTAGTGCCCTTGGGTATGGGCACCAGACCTGGAAAACCACGATCAGGATTCCATTTTGCCCCAGGGCGCCTTCTGGTATTAACCACCGCAATATGATGACCCCCATCGAGCATCCTCCCCTGTTTATAACCCCACACCCTTCTCCCCCTCCTACGCACAATGCCCAGTGCTCTACAACATTGATAAATCTCAAACTGAAGATGGGGAGAAAAAAAAGGGCGAAGGGCATGAAGAGAGGAGGATGAATAGTGCACCACTGTGGGGGCTGAAGACCAACACATACTGCAAACTAAACTACACAATACAATAAAACAATACCAAAACTAAACTAAAAACTAAAAATATCACACAAAAAAAAACATTCTTAATGCAAAATAACCCACGAAACAAATAAACAACATTTATATCCCAAAATTTTAACTATAAATCACAATCATAGATTACTAAACTAAAAACAAACCCAAGATAACCCCAAAAACCCACCCTAACACATTAAAAACTCCACTTAAAATATATATTACCCTACCCCACATATACTGAAGCTGGCACTCCTGCACTTAATTTTCATATGAACACTACATTCCTCCCTCACAGGATGTAATTTATAACAATTTCTCCCCCCCAGTCCTCTCACAGCCCAGGAGATAGGGTAAATTAGGCACTCTCACTGCCCCAGAGGTCTAATCCACAGAAAGGGGTCAACAATTATTTCAGCCCCCTTTTATAACTAATAAAATAATATTCTAACTGATGAAGTAAAGGAAAATAAAAGAAACTCCGGCACTCTCACTGCCTGAAAGAGTCCCAGTCCACAGAACAAGTTCTGGAAATATTTCGATCTCGTCTTAGTTGTCCCCCCCCCCAGGTTCTCTCACGACCAGGAGGGCAGGAAATTTAGGCACTCTCACTGCCTAAATTAGAGATCAGATCCACAAAAAAGGACAGTATCAAAATAAATCACAGAAAAATGTGGACACTCGGTCCTCTCACCACCAGGGATCCATAAAATAGTTAACCACAGAGGGGATGTAGTCCATTTTCAATATTGTCATTCATAGAAGTACAGTCGATGTATGATCCAGTACAGGGGAGAGTAAAATATATCCAAACAGACAAGCTTAAAACCAGGCCAGGTGCAGAATGGAAGGGGGGGGGAGCTCTCCCCACTACCACAAACAGGCCCTGCTGTCTCCCGAGACGCGCAGCTACAGAAGCCTCAAACTAGGCCATCAGGACCAGTATCGAGGCCTCTTAGGAGCAGTGATCTGTACTTGGCTCCAGCTCGGTCCCTAGGATCAGGTGTAACCCTGGAGGTGGTGGAAATTTGGGAGCTTCCTCACCCAACAGCCCACTGGAGGATGCAGCACTCACTCTCAAAATTGCTGACCAATGACAAATCTTCTGGTATATCAATCCATTCAAAATGTTCCACAATGTCGCAAATGGTGCTGGCATCAATCGTCAATGGTGACAATCCAAAATAAATTCAAAATTTTCAAGGGTAATTCCAGAACTTTGGAAACAAAACAGGCCAAGTTCAATTCGAAAGTATGCACTTCAGATCCTCAGTGTTATCCCATCAAACAACTCCTAACCGCAACAAGCGACCTGAGGGCTCCAAATCCCCAGTCACACAATTACAGTGACTCCATAATCCTGCAAACACTGTAGTGGCCCGGTAAAAGGAAACAACCAATAAGGCAATCAATATTAGGCCCCGATGTCTCCAAAGATCTTCCCCATATCTCCTCACTCTTCGGAAAATAGCCGTGTAACAGAAAATACTAGCTTGCTCCGCGGCAGAACGGCACAGCACAGCTCACTCTACAGCACAGCACTAGTTCACCCCACAACATGGTTATTAAATTAACACAGTTACAAAAGAATATAAACAAAATGAATAAAAATAACTTACTTAAATAAAATAAATACGAACTGAAGACCCATGTCTTACATTATCAAAGGCTTTTGCTTGGTCCAAACTTAAAATCAAACCTGTAAGTTCCCTGTAGATCCCTTATGAAAAAGTTCCATAAAGTATTAACTATCAGTTATGTTCCTATTAGGAATGGAACATGTTTGTGCAGGTGTAAAGGAAATGTAACAGTCTATTGTTTAATATTTTGGTAAAAGGTTAAAATCCGTATTTAGTAGAGTTATAGATCTCAGTTTAACAAATCTCCTCTATCCCTTTTTGTACATAAAAACCACTAGCCCTTTCGTTCATACTTTCAGGCAATATTCCTGTTTTTAGAATTTCATTCAGAACTCCAGTAAATTCGTCCAATAACTGTTGAAAAATTATTTTGTACATTTCATACAGAATACCATCCTTCCCTGGGGCTGTACTAGCTCTTGTTTGTGCCAGAACTGCAGAGACCTCTAGTGTTGTGATATGTGCTACTAAGCTAGATGACCATGAATCTGAAATTTGGGGAAAATTATACCGTCCCAACCAGTTAACGTGTGTGACTCAGAGGTTCAGCAATTCCAAAGAGATTCTGCACATGTCTATCAACAATATGCATAACCTCCCTGGGATCTGTACACCAAACCCCTGCCTGATCAGTAAGACCTATCATGTGTTTCTGATGTCTTTGAGAAGCACTAAATTGAAATGAATTCAAAAAGGCCTTTGTCCCTGGGTACCAAAACACGTTCACTATCCAAAGATTTGGCACAGTCATATTGGAATTTATTCATCCGTTCTCTTAATTCGTATAACCTGGGAAGGACTGAGGACTCGTGTTAGCTGCACAAAATGCAAATCCAAAAATTCCTTTCTATATTCTAAATGGTATCAGTTTTATATGTACCATGTAGTCCCTATAGTTTGAAAAAGCGTTTAATATCAGTTTTGTATCCATACACCATTCGATAAGTACCATAGAAACATACAACAGATTTCCTGGCCTGTAGAATAGCTGAAACCCTCTTCTACAGTAGGAAGAAGTAATAGAGCCAAATTCATCCTCCAGTATCCTGGACATGATACAGGCATATGACTAGCCACGTAGCACTGTAATGGCATGGTCAGATGAAGTAACAGGCAATGTTCTAGTATCTATAACCTTTAGGAGTCTGAAAGAAAGCAAAAATCTATCCGTGTGGCTTTATTGCCTTGAAGAATGTTTTTGCGGAGTCCCTTAAGAAGCCATAGCATCACTAAGGCCTGTTTGAACTAGTAAATTATTAAGGCAAGTAGCATCACAAAACATTTTAGTGGTTGACATCCCTATCCGTCTATATCTACTACAATTAAAATCATCACCCAAAAAACATACTTGAGGTAAATAAATAAGGTTGAAATAAACTAAATATCTCAATACGTACAAATTTAGGTTTGAGGTGCATAAACATTTATAAAAGCGACACTGTAATCCATTAATCACTACATCCAACAACAATACACGACCAGGAAAAAGATCTACTAATTGTATTACCCTTGCAGTGGGATTATTAAGGGCAATACCTACACCACTACACAGGTCTTCACCCACTGACGAATGCGTGACCCCCCCACCTCCAGCCAGCAGATGCTAATTCAACATCAGGTTTGGAATGCAATCTAGTATCCTGCAAGAAAACCACATCATAATCCTTATTCTCAAAAAGGGACAGAATCAACCCCAGTTTCCTCTCAGATAGCATACTATTTACATTCAAAGAGGCTACCGAAAGATTGTAAACTGCTAACATCAGAAGGGAAAAACAAAACAGCCATATCTTCAAACACATTATAAACATACTATTTTTTCTTTTCCCGTTCCTCGTTCCCAATCTATTCTTTTTCTTTTTAACCGAGTCGCCTTGTGGCAAATTTTGATCTGTATCGGATGTACCATCATGTTGTGAGGAATGTACAGAAACTGAGTCAGACTCAGTACCTGTGTCATCCTGTAATACTATAAAGGGATTTTGCGTGGATGTCGTGGGGGGGGTCAGGAATCACCATTCTGGTATTTCCAGATCAAAGACTATGTCTTCTGGAAGTTACCAGGGTAAAGGCCTCTTCAGGCAGAAGAGGTGGAGGCATTGAAACTAAACCAGCACCAGAAACCTCCACCTGAGGAACAAGGTTTTCTGTTACTGGCACAGGTTCAGGAACATCAGAAATTATCTGAGGCTGAGGTTCCTTTTGGAACAGAGCATATTCATGACCAACAGAAATATGTGATGGAGTTCGTCAGGGGTGGGGAGGAGTTCTATGCCTTAGGGCAGCTTTTACCGCTGTATTTATATAAAATCTTGGATACTGTAGTCTCCAGATTTATTTTGAGCAGCCAAAGGGCAATCAACAAAGGAATGTGCTTCTTCACAGAGCGAACACTTACTAGGGTGATGACAGAAAGGGCATGCCCTGTTCTCCACATTGAGCACATTTAACAATTTCACATTTTACTCAAATGTCTAGCAGACCCACACTTATAACAATGCCTTGGTTGCCCTGGGTGAAAATGAAACCCTTATCACGTCCCAAATAGAAACAACTAGGCAAATGCTGTAAGCCTTCATCAGTTTGAAATAAATTGACCTTATATCTCCATCCTACATTCCAAAACCTTCATCATCTAGTATAGGGTTCAGGATTCCCTGAACAGTACATTTCCTTTCTAACCAAGATGTTATATCTTCAACATTCACTCCTTCATTCTGAAAAAGTACAGTTATTACTTTGAATGATTGGTCAGAGGGATAGCCTGAAAATGTGACCAAGCTAGATTGGTTTTCAAAAGAGCATATCTCACCCAAAACTTATTTAACAAATCAGGTGTACGAAAACTAATGTCATAATTATTGTCCCCTGGGGTGTGTATAAGAGCATACACCTCACCGGGGGAAAAACCCAGCATTTGCTTAATTAGAACCTTCCCTATATAGAAACGATCTGGCATACCATCCATAGGACCTAAAAACCGTAAACGCACTGCATTTCTACGTTTTGCCAGAGTAACAGGTTTTTTAAACAAACTAGCAAACGTAGCAGGGGGTTGAATAATAACAAGCTTATCCTGTACTGGATTATATCTGAAACCAAAACATTCGCATTACTTGGTGCCTCAGGAGTGTCAGCTTGCAATAACATGGGCTCTGGTAACACAGACCCATTAGCTTGCGAATTAAGTAAACCAGTTTGAGGAGACAAACATAAAGGAGAGTGTAAAGTTACTACAGGGGAAGTTTCAAAAGTCTTGCCCATAGCTGGATACAGTGTCCTGCGAAGAAAATTCAATCTTTTCCCCCACCTTCCCTGCTTGTTCCAGGCAGGGGGATTACCGGGTCAGCTATCCAGCCTCCCTCATCTGTTTGTATCCAGCCTGCCCCCCGGAGAGCTTGTTGTGGGGACCAGGACTCACTAACCACAGGGTTAGAATCCTGGGGCAGGGTTTCATCCATCGATAGATCTGTACTCATGAAACCTTTTAAAGCCTTAGGCACAGTACCTGGTAGGCCCGTAGGAGAATCCAAAACAGACCGTTTTGTTTTTGATCTTCTTCATCCTGATGTTGTAGCTTTTTGAACTCAGCCATAGCTTCTTCTATAAGCTTCTTTTTTTTTCCAGTAAAACATTAAACTCCTCAGACCCCTGCGAGGGGGCCTGGACTTCACACATAACGGTAGCTTTTTCACCTACTATCTCTCCCGAGATCCGAGGCTCCTCTGAAACTGCCTGGTTTCTCTCCGACGTCATGCTGTCAATAACGTCCACATCGTGCACCATAAATTCTGCCCACCGGAATTCTGGTACGCTATGCTGGCCACCGCATGGGTGCATCCCAGCCGTACCACTGTCCCCGCATGGAAGGTTGAGGTGTGGATAAGCAGCTATCCTACCTCCACTGCTCTCTGCAGCCATCTGGATTCCAAAAAATGTGCTGACTGTCTCACAGCGCCTCCACACAGAGCAGGGGGATTTCCCCGGTGTCCTGACCAAATTTCCCCCCATTCACTAAAATGCCACCAACAGCTTAATCTGGTTCAAAGTCAGCTGGCATTCATCTGTATCCCCCTCCCTGAAAATAGGCAGAATTTGTCTAGTGCACCTACCCGGTCAACAAAAAATAAATAAATAATAACAGTGGGATCAGTAGCTCTACTGTGTCAATCTGGCAATGCTGTGAGAGAAGAGGAGGGGTCAAATAGTCACCCAGAGACTGCAAAATACACAGCCCAGCTTATCGAATGAAGCAGTGATACATGCATTGTGAATGTTGAATTTGACAGAAAGAACTCTGGATGATTCTTCTACATGTCACCATAAGTATCTCAGAAAATGTTAACCAACATTTTTGCTGTCAATTTAAAACTGCTTAACTAGTTTATCTAGTTGTGTTGGACACCTGGCTACAATATCAGTTATGAATGTGGTGTTAACTCTGCATGCAAGAGCAGAGAAGTTACACACTTCCGCATTTTGAGAGTTTCACAACATTTTACAAATATTTACATAGTAAGCGTTTGGGTTCTATGTCATAAGGGTGACTTTGTTATGGTGACTGGTGAAAGGGCACCTACAGCATGGAGAAAGCCAGATTGGTGGAGAGGCAGGCGTGCGACTGGGGGAAGGGTGACTGAATGCACAGGGGGAACGGCTCAGCCACAAATGGGACAACTGGTGCAGCCCAGGGGCACTGCAGTGAGCATCAAATCAGCGAATGGAGCGCCAGAAAAACACTGCCACCACCACCAACTGCAGAGATGGGAGACACAGGTGGAAGGTCTGCGGAATGCATCTGGGAGGTGGCGACAGCAGGGATGGGTGGAGTAGCATCAGGGCACAGTAGAGGTCATGGGCAGCCACAGATGGGGCATGGACATGATGAAACAGGGCAGAGACTGGAGGCTGCAGGGTGGGCAGGTGGACAGGGGCTGAGTGCACAGTGGTACTGAGTACCAACAGAGGGTGATGCTGGAGTATAGGACAGAGCAGTGGTGGCATGGGAGGGATAGCGAGGTGTACAGAGTGCAGCGCATGCAGTGGTGTGCAGATGGTACCTTGGATAATGACACCTGACTACACCTGCAATTGAAAATTATAGGCCAGCCCATGCAGATAGTCAGGTGTGGGCCAGCTCCTGTAGGCAGTGACGATGGCCCCTATTCGCTGCATGACATCTCTGTACCTCCATTTGGGGCATGCCCGCTCAGCACCGGACAGCAGCTGCTCCAACCTGACTCTGGTCAGGTGTTCCTCCTGCAGCAGGCAGTCCAGGAAATGCCACTCATCCAGGTGGGCAGTGCCCACACATGTTGAAAAGCCCCTGTGTCACCCCTCGACTGCATTGTTGGTCCTGGCATGGCCATCCAGCATCGCCTGGTTCATATTCTGGGTGGCCACTGAGAAGAGTACGATGGAATGCAGTCCTGCCCATGGGACGCCCAAACCATGTTACCGCCATATACTCGGGGGGAGGTGCAGCAGCTCCTCCAGGGTGCTGTAAAATGGCAGGTCCAGCAGCTCCCCATACACCCCTACACCACATCCTCGGGCATGTATGCCAGGGTGAACAACATGCGGATGTTAAGCGCAAACTCAGCATCACTGGCATACTGGGTGTGCAGCTTGGGGTGCTGCTGGATCTTCCAGTAGACAGACTGGCAGAAATGGAAGAAACATCCAAGTAGCACTGTCCCCTTGAATGCTGTGCTGAAGGTTCACCAGGCAGCTTGTTCAAAATCCATCAGCACTGTTGCGGGCACCCCCCATGAGCCTGCTGAATGCTGAAACATGTGCATATGCCATTTTCGTATGTCCAGGCATGAGGGCATAGACCACGGTTGCCATGACTCTGTCCTGCATGCCATGAGCCATATACAACTGCCCAAATAGTGGAGGTGAGCAGCAGAATATTCCAGCTAGAAACCAGTCAGTACTGCGCACTAGGAACTGTAGGACATGCTGAGTGGCGAAAATCAATGTGCGGTCCTCAGAGGGGCCACTGTCATGCTGTTAAAACAAGTCCCCTGCCCCTATGATAGCATACTCCAGGGGGATGATGAGGTCCAGGAGTGGCATGTCTACCCCTAGTGGATTGCCGTGCCCGCTGTACTGTGCGCCACATGTGCAGCACTGCTGGCAGCCTGCCCACCTCAGCTAGGGGCACACCTGCGTTGCACTGCACTATGAGCTGCATAGTGCTCTTGATGCTGGTCCATGCCCAGTCCCTGACCCATGTCAGTACCTCCCAAGCCCTCTCCTCCCTGACATCGGGGGCATGATTGTGGGGCCGACCGGTGTAAACCAATGTAGACACAGTGGTGTGTAACTGTGCAGGGCAGCTGCCATGATGGCCCTGCATACAATGCCAGTATATTTTCTCCTTGACCTCCTTTTCCTGCCAGTATAGTATTATCTTTCCCTTCTGGCTTACTGTGAGCCTGGTTTCGGCCACTTCCTAGTTCACCTCACATTGGGAAGGCCACTCTGTTGGCCTTGCTGTATTTACATAGGCAGGGGTAGTGCATGTGACCGCTCACCTGTGTGCATGGGCCATCCTGCCCCCTGCACATGGGGCACATAAAAAGAACTGTCCGTGGGCGCTGAGCATCTTAGCATGGTTGCGGTGGCTGTGCGGCGGTCATGTGTGCCAGTTGCTGTGGTGGGCAGCCTACAGAGTCTGCCCTTGGCAGTGGAGCAGTGGTGCTGGTCGGCCTGCCGTGTCTAGCCTTGGTAGCTGAGCAGTGAGTACTTTTTTGCACTGTGATGTCTCTGTCTGTTGACAGATTTCAAGCCAATTGCAGGCATGTTCCCTGCTATGGGGGAGGCAGTGATGGATGGCGTGTGTTGTGACAGTGGTTAAGTTGCAGCCGCCTCTCTGATGCACACTTATGGGGTGTGGGTGTCCTGTGTACTGCCAGTTTGGGGCACATGGGGGCTGTGCCCTGTTGTACAACTGGCTGGTGGTGGGTGGGGGGCTGTGCCCTGTACTGCTGGCTGGTGGTGGGACGGAGCTACACCCTTTACTGCTGTCTGGGGTGGGCAGGGGCTGTTCCTTGTACTGCTGGCTGGGGTGGGCAGGGGCTGCACCCTGTACTGCTGGCTGGGGGCAGGAAGCTGGGCCCTGTACTGCTGGCTGGGGGTGGGCGAGGTGGTGGGCTGCACCCTGTATTGCTGGCTGGGGTGGGGTCTGTGCCCTGTACTTCTAGCTGGGGTGGGTGAGGCGGGGCTACACCCTGTATTGCTGGCTGGGGGTGGGTGGGGGCAGGATGCTCACAGCAAAGATCGTGCGTATCCAGGCACTGTCCAACCTGTCATCATGCCCTTGCCCTTGTCTCTGTTTTGGGTCTGGCTTTTTCCTCCTTCACCATCAAAGGATACGCCATAGTTGCCAGTTGTCCATCCCAGTGTTACCATAAATGATAGTAGCTGTGCTGTCGGTCATAGTCAAGACCAACCTACAAAGGGCATGTCACCAGCATCCATCTGTTGCCCAGCACACTGTCACTGTTCTGTCATTGCTGTACAGTGGATAGCCCCAGTGCTAAGGCCCTTATCATGGACTACCAAACGTTTGAACCCCCACTATATTAACATTTCTAATCCAATTCTTTCTATATTTAAATGTTTTTATAACCATAACAAAAAGGTTATTTATACTAATGTACATATGTCTAGCTCCAAAGCTGCATGTGAAATATGCAAATAATAGTTTTCAAAGTTTCCTGCAAAACTTAATATGACAGATTTTAATCGCGTAATTTTGAGACTATGCTTGCTAATGTCATGACATTTGGCACATTTGTAGAAGACCTACCATCAAGTAATCATGCAGAATTAAAGGTGACTTGTAAATTAACTCCAGCAGCCCACTTCCATCCCACATACTGTTGTAAACTGCTGTGGGTCAAGGCTTCTTTCATGTATGATTTTAAAGCAAATCTGCACATTTTAATTTATGCCAAAACTTTTCAACAAACACAGAAGTGGCGGCCAGATCCGATTCAAGAGGGTGCAAGATTACCTGGGTATTCCACCCTGGTTTGTGATGTTGCTAACACCAATATGGTCTATGGAGCAGGGCAGGAGACTTTATATGCTTATTGTATTACTTTTGCGGGGTCTTCATGCCAAATTAATACCTACAACAACACCGGGATGGGTGACTATGTCCCAGCTACTCATGCAGCACTCCTGTGCCTCTCAGCAGCCTTAAACAATGCCTGCTTTCTGCTCATTAATGCCCCAAAACTCACCCACACCTGTGAGCTTTATGTGCATTGGGGCTGGCTTGAATTGAAGGACAGAATACTTTATAAAACCTGCCTACTCACAAAAAAGATCTCACTAAACTTACTTCCTCAAGGAGTTCTGAGCCTTTTATCACCACCTTATACATGCCAGGCACACCAGAGGCTTGACTACACAAGTATTCCATGTGCCCAGGTGCTGCACAACTATGATCCTTTGCTCACTGGACTTCTCTGTGGACAAATGGTCTACCAGCTGACTTTGCGGATCCACAGCCCTAGGTTCCTTAAAGCACAAACTCTGTCAGCATCTCACTGACACTAGTACCTGTAGGTGCCCCTGCTAGTCTCTGTGGACAAATGGTCTACCTCCTGACATTGCTGGATCCACAGCCCTAGCATCTCACTGACACTAGTACCTGTAGGTGCCCCTGCTAGTCTGTACCTGCACCTTTAATGTGCCTCAGCACTTCCAAATCCTGGTCCGCCTGGTCAAGTCTTTGCCCTAGCACTTGCCTCCCACCCTGTACCCCTTGGCTCTTTTCTTTCCCTCTGCACTCCCTATCCCAGCTCCCACTGCCCCTTCCTACCTCAGCCTAACAGTCTGCCTCTGCCTCTCTCTCTTCTGCAGGACACTGGCATACCTTGTACAGTGCCTTAGCACAATTTGTGAACTGCTTGTCATTACAACTCATGTAATGTTGAATTTTTTGTGCTCCATATGTATAAGTTTACTGTAACTATATTGCGTCTTCTTAGGTTAATGTATCTGACGTGGAATCTGAAAATGAGCATCTGCTCATAGGTATCATCCAAGACTTCAATAAATAAATAAAAAAAACAAATAAACATGGGGTGCAAGAATAAGTATGTTGAGAATCAGAATGCAGGAGTATGTAAGTATGAGTAGAACAGAGGTGCAGGAATATGTTAGTATGGAGAGAACAAGGGGTACAGGAATGTATAAGCATGGAGAGTGCAGTGGGTGCATGAATATGTATCTGGAAGAACAGCTGGTCAATGGATATGTAACTTTGGAGAACAAGGTACTGGTATATGGGAGAACAGTGGGTACAGGAATATAAGTATGGAAAGAACATGATGGAATATGGAAAACAGTGGTGCAGGAATATGTTAGTATGGAGAGAACAAGGTACAGGAATGTATAAGCATGGAGAGTGCAGTGGGTGCATGAATATGTATCTGGAGAGAACAGCAGGTTAATGAATATGTAACTTTGGAGAGCACAAGGGTACTGGTATATGGGGAGAACAGTGGGTACAGGAATAAGTAAGTACAGCAAGAACAGGGGTGTAGAAACATATTAATATGGCGCAAACTTGCGTGCAGGAATATTAAATTATTGAGTGGACAAAGGGTGTCGGAATATGTCAATATGGAGAGAACATGGGGTTTGGAAATATGTAAGAATGAAGGGAACAAGGGGTGTAGGAATATGTAAGTATGGAGGGAACAGGGGTACAGGAATATGTAGGTATGGAGAGAACATGAGGTTTAGGAATATATAGGTATGGAGGGACTACAGGAATACATAAGTATGGAGAGAACAGGTGTGCAGGAATAGGGATGGATGGTGAGATCATGGGTTGAAGAACAAATAAGTCTGGAAATTTGTACTTTTTACCTCAGATACTTATAATCTTTATCCATAACTTTGTGATGGAATCCTGTTGTGGTTATCCATCAGTATTCAGTAATGAGCAGAAACAAGCAGAATGCAGATATTCTTGAGAGGATTGTTTGTATAAAATGGGCACTGCTTTATTCTGGGTCCCCACTGGCCAGGATCCCATCACATGGCACTACATTAAAATAGAGTGTAGAGGATTGTGTATGAGAAGTCATACAACAACAGGGATATTCTTGTATCGAGAGGTTTCCTATGTAACCGATTACCATAAGAGTGCAGTTTATAGTGTACGGGCATCCATGCCCATTTCGGACTCTGCACTTTGTTTCAATGAACTGGTGGTTGGAGGTGGGGCACTTGAGGTTTGGTGGTAGGTTCAAATTATTGACACAGTGCACTGCAGATGTTTCTGCAAGTTCAAGCTAAAATTAAAAAACCTTCCAACTTAATTGGATGGGGAAATCAACTATGTGGCAGCATTCCAAGTTGTTCGGCTGCTGTAGTGACATCACTACTGCAGCAGAACAACATAAAGATGTCACTACTGCAGCAGAACATAGAGGATTGTGTATGAGCAGTCATTCACAAGGATATTCTTGTATTGATAAGTTTCCTTGGTAACAGATGACCTTGAGAGTGCAGCTTGAGAGGAGCTATGTTACCAAGGGAACCTCAAGATACAAGAATATCCTTGTCTGTGTATGACTGCTCATACACAATCTTTTGTAGTGTGTGGGCAGTCACAGCATAGCAAATCACACAAAACCAGCTAGTGAAGACAACAGAGAATAAGAATTTAAAAATGTTATTTTTTTAACTGACACAGTGTGCTGCAGATGTTTCAGCCAATTTGAATTTAAAAATAAAAACAACTTCCAGCTTAACTAGATAGATAAAAGCAACTATGTGGCAGCGTTCCAAGTTCTGCTGCAATAGTCACATCACTACTACAGCAGAACATATAGGATAGTGCATAGGGAACAGTTTACAACAGGGCTATTCTTTCACCGAGTTGGCACTATGACAACGGATTACCGTGAGAGCACAGCTCGAGAGGAAATGCGTCATCATAGTGCCAACGAGGTGAAAGATTAGCCCTGTTGTCAACTGTCTCTCATGCACTTTTCTTTATAGTGTATGATGGAATGTCATTTTTGGGGAAAAATAACCACAGCATGTTTCTGCTTCAAAACATTTTTACTGGGTTACTAGAAGGAAAAAAGAACTTTACATTTTGAATGTTTTCACGCTTGACATTTTAACTGTTTATTCACTGCCATCTAACCTTATTTTATAGATAAAATTGGCTAACAGTGGGTCTAACTCTGTAGTGGGAATATCATGTATTGCCCTGTGCTCGTCGTTGTCTCTCAGGAAACTATGTAATTACCACATGTCATTTCTCGTTTTTTTTTTTTTGCTGTTTTTTTGTTTTCCTGATTGAGGATGAACCTATCCCATTCAGATAGTGGCTTTGATAGTACTGCCGCCGACATTGCTGCTTTTGCTGTGTGTCCTGTCTACTGAGTGAGCCCTGTCAAATGCTGCTCAAGGACACAGTGTGTGACGTACGCAGTGCAGTAGAACAAAAAATCGTTCTGCTGCACTGCGAACATCACTAATGTAGGAGAACAACATTTCAACAGCGATGGATTTTGGTGAGAGCGACGTTCCACCATACACTTTAACATAATCATGTCATGACTGCAGCAGAATAAGAATATTTCAGGCATGGAATTTCATACATAACAGCATTCCAACATACACTATTAGCATATTCCAGGCATGGAATTTCATACATAGCAGCATTCCAACATACACTATTAGCATATTCCAGGCATGGAATTTCATACATAACAGCATTCCACCATACACTATAAGCATATTCCAGGCATGGAATTCCATGCGTATACCAGCATTCCAACATACACTATATATCCCTGCTGTATGACATCAGTCGGGTGCATTAATGGAGAACACATTTCAGAGTCAAAATGGCACTATGCTACCAATTAAACTGCCTCCTCAAGGCTTCCAGCTGTGGTTATTGTACCTTCCATTGTATGCTACTGATGCTCATCTATAAATGCAGCAAAACCAACTGCCTCCCTGTGACACATCATCCTACCAGCCAATGGTTGCACACACTGGCCAGCATGTTAGCCAGCACATCATCCACATCACCACATCATCCCTGAACAAGTCATCCACCAGAAGCCTCCAGCAGTACGTGAAAGATGTGGTTTCTCACCAAAATGTTAACCACCACTCACCAGCATGACCTAAATGCTCACTTACAAACACGGTGGCGACTGCTCGCCAGTGCAGTATGACAACTACTAGCCAGCAAGACCTGATTGCTCCCAGCACCTGGAAATTGACCAAAAGTTAGAAGATGCAGTCACTTCTAACATGACTGTAACTAACTTGCCAATGCCACCTGACTGCCCGTCCAGCCTTAAGTGCACTTTGAGAAAGTAGAGGCTTCAGTGCTATTCAGTGATGTAAATTGCTGTCCCTTCCTGCTCTCCCAGAAAGATACATGAAGTCACAGAGACAGCAGAAAACACCCATTCCTTTGGCGGGATTATTTTAGCTTTGTACCTCAGGGTGGTTGTTGAAGCCTTCGGGATCGGGACTCAAACCCGTCCTTTGGTACAGTACATTACCGTAGTATAAGCCCGCTCTATTATGCCTTATTCTTACTTGTCTAGCTCTGATTATAAATAATGTCTGTATTACTTTGGTACTGTACATTACCATGGCATAATCCCACCTCTGTCGTGCCTTATTCCTTACTTGTCTAGCTCTAATTATAAATGATTCTGTATTACCTTGGTACAGTACATTACCATAACATAATCACACCTCTGTCATGCCTATTCCTTACTTGTCTAGCTCTGATTATAAATGATGTCTGTATTACCTTGGTACAGTACATTATCATAGCATAATCCCACCTCTGTCATGCTTTATTCCTTACTTGTCTAGCTCTGATTATAAATAATGTCTGTATTCCCTTGGTACAGTGCATTACCATAGCATAATTCCCCACCTCTGTCATGCCTCATTCCTTACTTGTCTAACTCTCATTATAAATGATGTCTGTATTCCCTTGGTACAGTGCATTACCATAGCATAATCCCACCTCTGTCATGCCTTATTCCTCACTTGTCTAGCTCTGATTATAAATGACATCAGTGTTAGCTTGGTACAGTACATTACCATAGCATACTCCCCCCTCTGTCATGCCTTATTCCTTACTTGTCTAGCTCTGATTATAAATGACGTCTGTATTACCTTGGGTATTTTTACTGTACAGGTTACAGCATCTCAAAGGAACAATTGTTACTGCTTATTGAGAGGGATAAGGAAGTCCCTTCTGGTGATGTGAAGGTGGAAAAGATGGCACAAGAGAAGGATCACCTCGAAGACACGTCCAGCAGTAAGTAGATGGTTAGATAATGAGTTTATGTGGGAATGTGCCAACTGCTGTTGAGGGAATTAGGAAGAATTGGGAAATAATTAAGAACTGGAGGGGTAGAAATTATAAGATTACAAATCAGCAGGAAGGAGGGCAGTTGGATAAGAAGGATAAGAAGGCATTAAGAATTGTTAAAAGAAATGGGTGGATATTGGATGGACTGGGAGCTGGAGCACAAGACAGAGGTTTGAATCCCTGGGGTCTTCATTTCAGCAGAAGGTGAGCAGCTAGGTGTCTGCATTACAAATACTTTGTTATTGGCGAAGATGAATTTGGGAGGGCTAGTGGGATACTGGGTTGCATAGAAGGCATCACCAGCAGAAAACAGGAAGTTGTTATCCCTCTGTACAGACGGTGAAATCCCATGTGGAGTACTGTGTGCAGTTCAGGAGACCCCCTCTCTGCAAAGACATAGACAGGGTGGAGGCAGTCCACAGGAGTGCAACCAAAATGGTGCAGGGTCTGCACTGGACGACATACTAAGAGAGACTAAAGGAGCTTAATATGTGTACCCTTGAAGAAAGGAGGGAGAGGGGGGACATGATAGAAACTTTCTAGTACCTCAAGGGACTCAACAAAGTCCAAGAGGGTAGCATCTTTCAGAAAAAGAGATGTGCAAGAACAAGGGTACAATTTGAAGATAGAGGGGATGGCTCAGGGGCAACATGAGGAAGTATTTTTTCATGGAGAACTGGAACAGCCTTCCTGAGGAGATTGTGGAGTCAAAAACAGTGGGGGGATTCAAGAATACATGGGACAGACATAAGGCAATTATAGTGTGGGGTAGGAGGAAATAGGCTGTTGGTTAACTAGGATCTGCAGCTTATCCATTAGGTAGGGAAAGGGGCAGACTAGGTGGGTCAAGTGGTCCTTATCTGCTCACATTCTATGTTGGCATGTCCTGAAAGAAGAATTACTGTAGTCCTGATGAGAGGCGATAAAGGCAAGTAAAATGGTTTCAGCAGAGAGCTCCAGAGATGGGGAGTGATGGTAAATATAGTATTGCTGACATTTTATTAAATCATTAGGATTCAGAAATTAAAATATCCTCAGCAGCAGAGATTTTAAACTATTGCTAATGAAAACCATTATTTTTGACACGAGTCAGTAATAAAAATCTTTTACAAATACATCTGATGAAAGTGAATACACTCATCCAAGGAAGTCTGGAATACATTTGTACTAAAAGTCAGGAACATTTTATTTTATAAAGTGTACTACCCCAGAGGCTCTTGGTGTTGTACAAAAATATTACATAGAATAAAACATATCATCCCAAACTTAAAACAAAATATAATATCATTTATAACAAGTAACATATGATCCAATCTAATATCCAGTCCAATGGGCTGGCACTACAGCCTAGAGTTTAGAGTAATGAGCTGTGAATGAGCTTGGTACATTCAGAAGATCTGGGTTTGATTCCCTTAATCTCCACTTGCATACTGTGCAACTCTGAGCAAGTCACTAACCACCCCAGTTCTCCCAGGTCACCCCTGAAAACAGGCACTTGTGCCTAGTGGGACTTACCAAGTTACCAAGAAAAATAGCAAATAACTGAATTAATGTAGACTTATTAAGAATTTCAGCAGTTCAATAGTTTATATATTTATTCATTTGGTAACCAACTCGGTACACTGATCCAAAGACCTTTTTCAGGCATGGCCTGGGCCAGAAACTGGCACATACAACGCAGTGAGAGAGCAGTGTGCATCATACAGTGAACATAACAGTGGAGGTTAAGCTAACAGAGAAAATATAAGGTAAACCATACAGGTACATCAACAATTGAGCAAACAAGGTATATAACATTTAGGTAAACAGGGTATGGTTACTCCATCATTCAACAAAAGGATAATAATATTTAGGGCAGGAGGCGAGAGCAGTGGACGTGAGGGGGAGGTGTAAGGGTGAGCTGCAAGTGAGGTGAAGCCTGTGGGCAGACGTAGGTCGTGGTGAACAGAAAGTGTATTCTTAACAGGGAATTTAGATTTAGAGGTGAATCAGAGAATGTAGGGAGGAGGCAAGGTCGTTCCATAGTGAGGGTCCAGCTGCAGAGAAGGCTTTTAGGCCTATCCTTGTAGTTATGTTAGGGCATTCTAGTTGAAGGTATGAAGACTGACGTTGATTGTGGCAGTAGGTTCTGGGCCAGATAAGAAGGGACAGTGAAGAGTAGGAGGGATTGTACAAAGTATCAGCAATTGTCCAGGCCAGCAGGTAGGAGCATTGTGCTTGTGGAGGGAGCCAGTTAAGGGACTGGTAAAGAGTGCACTGGTGAGTAAGGAGAAGAGGCTCCAAAGAAAATGTCTTCTTGGAATGTGTAAGTATGGAGAACATGGGATTGAGAGAGTAATTCAAAAATGCCTTCTTAAATTGGTGGGATTTTAGACCTCTTTGAAAGGCTTCCACCGAGGGGGGCCTCTCTCAAAGACCTTGAAAGTGAGTTCCACTGGGCTGGACTGGCAGCTGAAAAAGCACACTCACCAGATGATTTCAGTCTGGCCTGAGAACTGCCAGAGGCCCTCCTCAGAGGAATGGAAAGTGGGGGTTGATATGGAGATAGTAGGTCACACAGATAGCTAGGACATAGGCTGTGCAGGACTTTACAGGTCAGTAAGCAAACCCAAAAGGCAATCTGTCACATCACTGGCAGCCGACGAAGACCACATTGGACCAGCATGATATATAAGTATGAAAAGAAAAGAATGGGGGATGCAGAATATGTAAGTATGGAGATAACAATGTGCGCAGGACTACGTAAGTATGGAAAGAACTGGGAGAGCAGGACTCTGCACTGTAAGTATGGAAGAACTGGAAGTGCAGGTATATGTAACTATGGAGAGAACAGGAGGTGCAAGAATATGTTAGGATGGAAGATGGGGTGCAGCAATATGTAAGTATGGAAGCAACATGTTTAAGGTCCAGGAAAGGTGCAATAGGACTCGAGAAGTGCTGGAGCAAAGCAGCAAGGTAGTAATTAAATAAAATAAAGCTCAGCATCACAGATGGAGGGCATGGGCTGCAGGAATATATAAGTATGGAGAACTCAGGCGCAGGAATATGTAAGCATAAGCGAGAACTCAGGCGCGGGAATATGTAAGCATGGCGAGAACTCAGGGCGCAGGAATATGTAAGCATGGCGAGAACTCAGGGCGCAGGAATATGTAAGCATGGCGAGAACTCAGGGTGCAGGAATATGTAAGCACGGAGAGAACAGGGAATGCAAGAATATGTAAGTATAGAAAGAACAGGGATGCAGGAATACAATATGTACATGTGAAGTGAACAGGAGTGCATGGATATGTAAGTATGGAGAGAACAGGAGTGCATGGATATGTAAGTATGGAGAGAACAGGAGTGCTGGAATATGTAAGTATGGAGAGAACAGGGGTGCAGGAATACGTAAATATAAAGAGAAACGGTGCAGGAATGTGCAAGTATAGAGAACTGGGAGTGCAGGAATATGTATGTACGGTTAGACCATGGTGTAAGAATATGCTATCTTGGAGAGAAAAGGGGTGCATGAATATAAGTACAGAGAGAATAGGAGCACAGGAATTTGTAAGTGTGGAAAGAACAGGGGCTGCAGAAATATATGTATTAAGATGGTGGCCACGCTGGACCAGCTGTCGGGAGCTGCTTAAGTGCTTAAGAGCTACTATTGATGTGTTTGATTAGTTTATTTTATCAGTTTTAATTTATTTTATCAGTTTAGTTTGTATAATTATAGCTGCAGTTTTGAGTTGCAGTCGTTTTCTTTTTGCTTCTTGACCGCAGTACTATTTGGATATCAACTATCATTATTTGCACCAGTATTAACACCAGCTGGTCTGTGCATCCATGGGAGCTTTCCTGGTGTTGCCACTTTGTGCTGCTCAAAATCACTCTGGAGACCTGTTTCACTCCTTGCCTCACAGCAGCCGTGAGGCGGGGGTGAAACAGGTCTCAAGCAATTCGGCTCAGGGATTTGAATGTTGGCGGGACCAGCTGTGGTGGCGTGCTTGGGTCCCTGGGGATTAAAGTGGCAGCATTTAGTGATAGATTGTTGGAGGCTCTGTTGGAACTGCCTTGTTTGGATTTGGAGTCATGAGCTGAGAAGGATCTGTGATGCTTGTTGTGGCAGACTGGGTGAGCTGAACTGGTGTGTCGAGGTAGATCCGGGTCTAGCTTTTCTCTCTTTCTGGGGTGATCTGGTGGTGCCAACTGGAGGGTGGGCATCTACATAGGTCTCCTGGGACTGTTGGGGTTTGTCTGACCAGTGGTGGGCAGGCTCCTGATGGCCTAAGTGGGGAGGATCTGCTGGACTCTGGTGTCCGCTTAAGGGTCAGGCTGAGTCGGGTCAACTTGAACTTACTGCCTGGACCTGATTTTCTCAGGAAATCAGACCATTTTTTTGAAGATCTTCCTTTACCTTGCCAAGTGAAGCTGGATTTGAGCTTGTTCACTGGATGCCGTAAGTATTATATGAACTGGCTGTTTATATTTATTTTTTTGGATTTGTGCAATTCTCTGATTAACTTAGGAGGCAGTGAGAGGGCCTCCTTTTTGGTTCAATCACAAATTAAACTCTGAATATGTGGCAGTGAGAGTGCTACATTGTCTGGATATAGATTTTGATAAGGGAGTGGTGAAAGCTTCCCCTTTCTACTTCAAATATTTTGGCCATTAAAATATTTAATACTGCATATAGTGGACAGTGCTACTGCGCTGACATTAAACTGTGGTCATCTCGTCCTATGTGACAGGATCTTGATGTTCTACTCTTATTTTATTGTTGTTTAAGCTGTGAGTTAGAGGGTGGTATTTATTTGTTAAAGTGTGGGTATTATTATGTTTAAGTTACCCTCCAGACTGTGAGAAAGACTGGTAGGATGTATTATTATTATTTTTGTTTATTTTTCTTGGTTGTTTAGCATCCATGATTTGAGTGTATAGGCTCCTGGGTGTGTGCAGATAGACCTGTATTTTAAAAATGTGTAGGGAGGGTCAAAAGATGATCAGGCAGTATTCCCCCACTAGGTTCAGGGAATTGCACCCTTTGACTGCCTCTTTTTATTAACAGAAACTTATAAATATTGCCAGTCCCTCGTTATTGCCAGGAGGCGCAGGAAGGGGAACAAAACTGGGCATGCTGGGGAAATGGAAAGGTGGGGACATATTGGGGTGGCAGGGACAGCGACGCCCTAGGGTGAAGTGGTGCTAGGACAGGGGAAATACCTGTCATGTTCCCATACCCAAGGGCCCAGCAATTAATGCTGGACAGGAGTCGAGGTCCAGCATGGGGAGCCCGGGTGGTGTTATGTAATGTTAGGTCCATCAAAAACAAGACAGCCATTATAGCTGATCTTGTTGAAATGGTGGACCTGGCATGCAGCACCAAGACCTGGCTGGATGAAAATGCAGGTCCAGTATTGGCTTCTGCAGTTCCTGCTGGGTTCTCAGTGATTCACGGCCCAAGGTTGGATCATAGGGGTGGGGGTGTAGCCATCTTTTTTAAGACTGTACTGGGCCTTGTGGATGTCCCAGTGGGTACCACCAGATCCTTTGAGTGTGTCATGGGCGAGGGTGTAGGCCGTAGGATACTCCTCATTTGCCGTCCACCAGGTGATGGGGGTTTATTCCTGCAGAAGATTGCAGACTTCTTCGTTGACACGGTGTTGGAGTTTCCCAGATGGATAATTCTTGAGAACTTCAATGCCTAGGTCAGCAATGAACTATCGCAGTTTGGTCAGACTCTCCTCCAGCTAATGACAATGCCAGGCTTCACACAGGTAGTTACCCCCTCTACCCATATAGGAGGTCACTCACTGGATCTGCTGTTCTGACTGGGGATGGAGATCACTGACTTGGGGGTGGAACCAGTCAGCTGGTCTGACCATCACACCATAGGCCATGCTGGGCTAGGTGCTAGCACACTGCACAAAGAGAACTCAATCATTTTATTTGTATTGTTTATTTGTTTCTTATTTATGTTTTATCCAATTTATTATAGTGTGAGTTAGTTAGAGGTGAAGAAGTGAGTGTTATAGTGCTGGGAGCGTCTTTTTTTTGATGCAGTAAATATTTTTGGGCCACATATTGTGAGGACTGTGTGCTAATTGCTAGTCCTCCTTCTCCTGCACTGCTTGAACTCTTTGCTGGGGTTATTTTATCTCATATTAAAATATCCTGTCTTTGGTTTACATAACCTGACCATTTCGATTTTGGACCGGTCTGAACACGAAAGGGTTTTCGGGAAGAGCTGACTGTGTGGTTCTGGTTGTGGAGTTCTTGTTGGGATGAGGAGGAGGAGCTGTGGCTGTCTGGGGCTGCCTGTGATTGCTAGATTCAGACCTGAGTTGTGGACTGTGAGTGGGGCTGTTGGCTGTCGAGGTTGGGCTGCTGGGTTAATTTCCAACTGTTTTCGACAAGACTGCTGGTGGTTTATCTTTGCCGATGAACTTGGGACTTTTGTTATCTGCTCTACGAAAGGACTTGTTGCTCTTGCGGAGCTGTCCCAACCTGAACCCAGAGAGAGCTGCTGGGTTGATTGGTGGTGCGGGGGATTGGGCCTGTCAGAAGACAAGCATACAGTGCACGGTCCTCGTTGGTCTTTGGGAGGGATGGACTGTTGAGCCTGTCCCATACCGAGATCTGTTTGCACCCTGGTCTCCCAGTGGCATTTTTCTTGGGGGACTGTTTGGTTGCTTGAAGTGGAAAGAAGTCTCCTGTGGAAACCCTGAGGTGTTTTAGGGAGCTACAGCTCATAGTAGAGTGAAATATTTTTTGGAAGCCCAGAGATGTCATAAGAATCTACAGCTCTGAAGACTGTTGCTGGACATACGGTCAGACTCTACCCTCTTTTGTTCTTTCACCTGGCGGGCAGTGTGAGTGCCCTGTTTTTGTTGCAAACAGTGTATAAACTGGTTTGATGTATACCTGACCTAAATAAGAGATAAGTTTGGGGGGACATTATTTTTCATTTCTCTGGTGTGGTGAGCGCTCCCAGAGATTGTAAATTACTTTACTGGAGAGAGTTGTGGCAACTCTTATTGATTAACTAATTTTTTCCATCAGATGTTGTGTCTATTTGATATATTGATGTTCATTTGTTATAGTGTTGTTAATTTATTTTGTTAAGTGTTTGAATATTTTGGAGTGTGTATGGGGTGTGGATATATGATTGGAAAGTTGAGTGGTTGGGTGTATAAGTGTGGCATGTATAATGCATTAAGTGGTATAAGAGTGGTAGTTTTATTTTGGATGCTCGCTGAGTGTGTGAAGATGTGTTGGGAAGGTGCTGGGATGGTCAGGCATTATCCCCCCTCCAGGCTTAAGGACCTCCACCCTTTTAGGTGTCCCCCACTGTCCCCAGAGGTATATAGATGGTGTCAGGCTTTGGGGGATTATTAGGAGGAGGGCAGGGGCTGGGCTTGGTGGGGGATGGAAAAGAGTGGGCGGATTGGGACAGTGGGGACAAGAAGATGCTGTGGGGTGATATGGGTGCAGGAGAGGGGTCGTCCCTGCCTGATTCCCATACCCAAGGGTTCTGCTTGTAGCGGGCAGGTAGCTTGATCTTCACCAGTGACTCATTCCACTCGGGCGGTGTTATGTAACTCCAGGTCCATTAAAAACAAGACTGCTATAATAGCTGATCTTGTTGGGTCATCGGACCTGGCGTGCATCACCGAGAGCTGGCTGGATGAGAACGCTGGCCAGTTTTGGCTTCAGCTATACCAGCAGGGTACTCAGTGATACACCACCTGAGGATGGATCATAGTGGCGGGGGAGCTGCCATCTGTTTTAGATCAGCACTGAACCTGGTGGAGGTACCAGTTGGGATCACCAACTCATTTGAATGTATCATGGGTGAGGGTGTAGGGTGCGGGATTCTTCTAATCTACTATCAACCAGGAGATGGGAATGTTTTCCGTGGAAGTATGAACTTCTTTGTGGACCTGATATTGGGATCCTCAGATGGCTGATCCTGGGGATTTCAGTGCCTGGGTTGGCGATGAATTCTACGCAGTTTGGTAAGGACTTCCTCCAGCTAATGAATTTGCTGGGCTTCACACAGGTTATTTCCTCTTGACCCATATAGGTGGTCATTCATTGGACTTAGTGTTTCTTCTGGGGATGGAGATATCCGATTTGGTGGTGGAACCAGTTGGGTGGTCTGACCATGATACCATTGGGTTCAGTTTCATGGCCCCCAGTAGGTCAACCTCTACAGAGATGGTCCAGTACCACCCTTTGAGGAGTGTTTCCCTGGAGGGCGGTTCTGGACCTATCAGGTTTACCAAGTGAATGCATGGATCCTGGTGACCTGGTACTTGCCTATAATAAGGTGGTGGTAGAGGCCCTGGATTCCATTGCTCCTGTTTGTGTTCATCCACTCACTCTTTGCCCCAGGTCTTCTTGGTTTGTTGAGACCTTGAGGAGCTGAGGAGAGTGGGACAAAGGCAGAGAGGTGTTGGCGAAGTCGGGCCTGGACTTTGACATACTTAGTTTGATGGACCATTATGGGGTCTCTCAATCAGCAATTACCGTGAAGCGCATAATTCCTGTCAAAGAAGAAATTGCTGCCGCACAGAATCGACCAGCCCAGCTCTTCTGGACTGTGGACAGATTGTGCAATCCAATCTGTTTTCAGCCTGGAAGTGTTTTTTCACAAGAATGGTGTGAAGAGTTTGCTCGATTCTTCACGCATAAGGTTGCCACAATCAAGTCTGATGTCCACTTGACCCTCTCTAATGGGAGTTGTGGTGGTCAGCAGGAGATGTCAGATGCCCAATTTGTGTGGTGTGACTTCTGCCTACCCACAATCAATGACATTGTGATGAGTCGTCCAGTTGCTGCAACCACCCAACTGTAGTTTGGACCTGGGCCCCATACGCCTCTAAGTAGGCTGTGTGGATAAAATCGGCCTGGTCCTTGCTGAGATAGTCTGGATGTCTTTGGAGAGGGGGATCTTTCCTGATCCCCTGAAGGAAGCCATGGTTTGGCCCTTCTTAAAATGCCCTCCTTGGACCCAGACTGTCCGACCACTGAGGCCTGTCTCTAACATACCTTTGTGGGTAAGGTTTTTAATTTTTAATTTTAGTCTCTGGTAACTGGGAGGGCCCACTAGGCACAAGTGCCTGTTTTCAGGGGTGACCTGGGAGCACTGAGTGGTTAAGTGACTTGCTCAGAGTCACACAGTATGAAATGGAGGTTGTGAGAATAAAACTCAGGTCTGGTCTGCTGGATGTACCAAGTTGGTTCACACCTCGTTCCTCTAACCTCTAGGCTATACTGCCAGCCCATTATTAGGTTATTGAGAAGGTGGTTGCGTCGCAGCTGGATGATCATTTGACCAGCCACAATGTCTATGATTCTCTGCATTCCAGATTTAGGAAGAGACATAGTACCAAGACAGCCCTTGTCCAGGTACTGAATGACCTCCTAATAGCGAGAGATCGAAAGACCCGTTCCATCTTGGTCCTTCTAGATCTTTCTCGGCATTTGACACTGTGGACCATGGTGTGCTGTTGGAGTGCCTGCGGTTCATCTGTGGACTGTTTGGTATGGTCCTCAGATGGTTTGATCATTCTTTGAGGTAGGACCCAGAGGGTGGTGTCTGGGACTTTTCTCAGCACCTCCCTCTATCCTGCAGGTGCCACAGGGCTCCATCTTGGCACCCATGTTGTTTCGGGTGTATATGCTGCTGTTGGAGTGCTTGTTAGGCAGTACGGCTGAGTTTTCACTGCTATGCAGATGATACTCAACTGTACATGTCCTTTATGCTTAGCCAGGATGATGCTGTCTCAGTCTTTAACAACTGTCTTCTGCGATCCAGGATTGGATGGCGTGAGCTGGCTCCGGTTAAACCGGAAAAAATGAGGTGTTGGCTGTGGACCTCAGGTCGTCAGGGAGGTGGGTTCGTTGGCAGGATTACCTTTGGGTCTTTGGCTTGGGGTGTTCAGCTGACTGCCTCAGACCGAGTTGGAACCTGGGTGTTATGTTTTATGACTGCTGACTCTTAAATCTCAGGTGTCGGCGAGTTGCCAAAACCTCTTTTACCATCTGAGGAATATATGCGGTGAAGTACCTGGTTTCTTCTGACTAGCTTTCAACTTTGGTCCACACCTTCGTTACCTCCTGCCTTGACTACTGCAATGCCCTTTACCTAGGGCTACCGGGGGGTTGATATCCACCACCTGCAGCAAGTGCAGAATGTGGTGGCCAAGCTTTTGACTGGTACCTCTAGGACCAGTCGTATAACGCTTGTCCTCTGCGGACTGCACTGGCTGCCAGTGCAGTGGCAGATCACCTTCAAGGTCTGTTTGCTGATCTATAAGGCCCTACATGACCAGGGACCTAGTTACCTACAAGATCTCCTTCATTCCTACTGTCCTTCCCACCCTCTCTGATCCATCAACGAGGGATTGCAAGAGATTCCCAGGGTCTGTTTGAAGACATCTGGGGCCAGGTCATTTAGTTTCATGGCCCTGACCCTGTGGAATTCTGTACCTCATTGGGTGCGAGATTGCCTGACTGTCCAAAGTTTTAAAGCTGCACTGAAAACTCATTTATTTAGCCTAACACATTCTGATTTTTAATGCCGCTATTGTGTTTATTGGTTTTAATCTGTTGTTTTTATTTATTGATGTATTTTATTTATTTGTTGTTGTACAGGAGCCTTGGTTTTAAGAAAGGCACTTTTATAAATAAAGATTGAGTTGAGTTCAGTTCAGTTGAGGTTTGGGGACCCCAAATGGACCTACCCTTTGGAGATGGTCCATTACCGTCATGAAGGAGATACCCCAGATGGTATATTGGTGGTACTAAACCTATTGGGATTGCTGGTGAAAGCACAGAGCCAGGGGACCTCATACTAGCCTATAATGAGGCAGTGGGAGATGCCTTGGACTTGATTTCTCCTGTTCATGTTCGACCACTCACTCTTCGCCCAAGGTTCCCTTGGTATGATGGGTCTTTGAAGGAGCTGAGGTGGGTTGGTCGAAAACTGGAGAGAGCATGGCAGAAGTCCGGCCTGGATGCTCACAGGCTTAGATTGATGGAACGTTATAAGGGCTGTCAATCAGAAATTGCCCGTAAGAAGGCAGAGTTCCTATCCAGGGAGATTTCTGCTACGCGGAACCGACCAGCTAAACTCTTTCAAACTGTTGACAGATTGTGCAATCCAATCTGTCTCCAGTCCAGAAGAGCTTTTTCACAAATTAAGTGTGATGAGCTAGTACAGTTTTTCACAGATAAGGTTGCCAGCATCGGGTCCGGAATTGGCCCGGCTCTCTCCATGAGAGCTTGTGGAGGTCGATGGGTGGTAGTGAGCACCAGTCTATCTGGACAGATTTCAGCTGACCAGATTTCGTGGACATTGTAAAGATTTCAGACTTTGCACCCAACCTGTTGTACTTTGGATCCAGGCCCTACCTCCCTTTTGGTGGGGTGTATAGATGTTATCTGCCGATCCTAGCTGAAATTGTATGGAGATTCTTGGAGAGGAGAATCTTTTCAGATCCTTAAAAGGCAGTCATTCAACCACTCCTTAGAAACCCTGCTTGAATCCACGATCCAGCTAACTACCAACCTGCCTCTAACCTGCCCTTTGTGGGGAAGGTTATTGAGAAGAATGGTTGTGTTTGCAACTGGACGATCATCTGGTAACCCACAATGTCTATGAAGCTCTTCAGTCTGGTTTCAGGAAGAGGCATAGCATGGAGACTGCCCTTGTTCGGTGTTAAATGACTTCCCTAATGGTGAGAGATCGAAAGGCTAGTACCATCTTGGTCCTTTTGATCTCTCAGCAGTTTTACTATGGACCATGAGGTGTTTTGAAACCCTGTGGTTCCTTTGTGGACTGTCGGGTACAGTCCTCAAATGGTTTTGATTTTTCCACATAGGCAGGTCTCAGAGGGTGGTCACTGGAATTTATTCTTCTGACACCCTCCCCCTGTACTGCGGGGTACCGCAGGGCTCCATATTGGCACCCATACTGTTCATAGTGTATATGCTGCCATTGGGAGATATCATCAGGCGATACCACTTGAGTTTTCACTGCTGTGCAGATGATACTCATCTGTATATGTCCTTTGTGCCCGGACAGATTGATGCGATCTCTATGCTAAATAGTTGCCTCTCCGAGATCAAAGACTGGATGAGCTTGAGACTGAATCCGGATAAGACTGAGGTGGGTTTTGGGGCTGGGCACATATCGGGCCTATGGCTTGATGGTGTCCAGCTCATTACCTCACATCGGGTGTGTAACCTGGGTGTTATTTTTGATGATGGTTTGACCCTGAAGTCTCGGGTGTCAGCTGTGGTTGAATCCTCATTTTACCATCTGAAGAATATAGCCCGGGTGAAACACCTGATGCCACTGGGAGACCTTCCAACATTGGTCCATGCCTTCATTACTACCCGTCTTGACTATTGCAATGCCCTCTACCTAGAGCTGTCTGAGGTTGATATCCACCGCTTGCAGCTAGTGCAGAAAGCTGTGGCCAGGCTGCTGACCGGTACTTCTAGGACCAGTCACATTATGCCTATGCTGCACGAACTGCACTGGGTGCCAGTTCAGTGGCAGATCACCTACAAGGTAGGCTTGCTTACCTTTAAGGCCCTACATGAACAGGGATCTGACTACCTGAAAGATCTCCTGACCCCTACTCCCCAATTGCCTCTCTGATCCACTGACAAGGGATTGCTAGAGATTTCAGGGTTCATCTTAAATCATCTGGAGCTCGTGCTTTTCATTTGTAGCACCGACCTGTGGAATTCTCTACCTCTTCAATTAAGAGAATGCCTGACTGTCAGCAGTTTTAAATCTATGCTGAAAACATATTTATTTTCTGTGGCCTTCCCTGATTGATTAATTGATTGATTTTACATAATTTATTATATTGCCTGTTTTTATACTGTAATTTTACATTATGTGTAGCACCTTGATTTTGAAAGGCGCTATATAAATAAAGTTTGAGTTGAGTTGAGTATAGAAATTAGTAATTTGACTTCAGAGGTGGCTGGTTTTATTCCATAATTTTGTGATAGAAAAGTACTGTGGTTCTGAACCATCCATCATCAGTCAGTTTTCAACTTTAAGCAACAGTTGGTACACTGCAGACATTCTTGAGGTCTTTTTTACCTTTAGTTAGCTCTGATTATCAATAACATTTGCATTATTATTCTTAATGTACAGACTACAACGTCCCAAATAAGCAGTTGTTCTTGCTGTCTGAGAGGGACGAAGAGCTCCCTTTATTGAAGTGAAGGTAGAAGAGGGGATGAGGAACTCCCATTTGTTGATGTGAAGAGGAAGAAACTGCAGAGCAGAAGGATCACCTTGAAGTCATTCCCACCAGTAAGTATCATAGATGGCTAGATAACGTGTTTGTATGGTATTCTTTTTTAGCTATGATTATGAGAAAATTGGGAAGAAAAGGGAAAATGTAGAGTTGGAAAGTAGGCTATAAAGTCAGAAAATCTGAAAAGAGTAAAGCCAGTGAATATTTTAGACAGAAATATGTCAGTGTTATAATTGATATCGATCTCGATTCCAGGCTTGGGTGAGCACGCGAATGTCTGCATTATAAACATTTGGTCAATCAGACAGGAGGGACATACGAAGTGTGCAGAGGCGGGTATGAACCAATTCAGGCTTGGGTGGGCAGACAGGTGTCTGCATTATAAACATTTGGTCATTCAGAGAGGAGGAACACGAAAAGTATAAAAAGGAGGGAATGGACCGATTCTAAACTTGGACTGATTCCAGGCTTGGGTGGGCAGACAAGTGTCTGCATTATAAACATTTGGTCATTCAGAGAGGAGGGACGTGAAAAGTGCACAGAGGAGGGAGTGGACCAATTCCAGATGTGGTTGACCAGAAACGTGTCTGCATTATAAACATTTGGTCATTCAGAGAGGAGGGAGATGAGAAATGCACAGAGGAGGGAATCGATTAATTCCAAGTGTGGGTGAGTAGGCAAATATTTATGTTATAAACATTAGGTCTTTCAGAGAGGAGGGACATGAGAAGTGCACAGAAGAGGAATGGACTGATTCCAGTTGTGGGTGAGCAGGCAAGTATCTGCATTATAAACATTTGGTCATTGAGGTGGAGGGACATGAGAAGTGCACAGAGGAGGAATGGACCAATTCGGGTGTGGATGAGCAGGCAAGTGACTGCATTATAAACATTTGGAGGGAGGAGAGACATGAGAAGTGCACAGAGGGGGCAGGAGGACTCTGAAAATCATGCGAGGAGAAAAAACATATGGATTTACAGCATTTTGGAAGGGCCAGAGGGAGGCAATGTTAAAGAATCTGTGGACGTTTTGCTGCATATTGCACTGGAGCTACCTAAGGACTTAGACCTACAACTTGAAAGGATCCATAGAGCGTTAGCGTCTAATCAGCTAATTCAAATGCACCCCCGAGGTCTGTCATTGCAAGATTCAATAACTATGCCACCAAAGAAAACGTTCTTCTTACAGCAAGGTGTAAGCAAAAATATTTTATGAACAGACATGTTTTACATCGATCACAATTACGCTCCTAAAACAATGTTCCTTGGAAAGCATACCTTCCATTACTGCCTGTGTTAAAGCAGCTGGCCATAAATTCTCTATCCTGTACCTTGCCGACTCATGGTACATCTGCCTGAGGAAAGAGGAGTTTGCCACAGCATTGGAAGCTGTGACTGAAATTTCAGACAAACGCTGAAGCAGCGGGATCCCTCCACGAGGTCCTGACGTTGGCAATCTAACCAAAACAAACAGAAGAGGCAACTGAACAACATTGGAGAAGTGCAGAAAGCCCTGGCTGTGTACTGCAGAAACGACCTTGCTTCAGCGACCTGAAGGGAAGAGATGTTTATAATTTTTTGGACATCACATGTCATAATCCGAGCAGTCTCTCTAATTTCTGAGCCTGCATTAAGTCACTTGTCGGCTGTGCGGGGAGGAGACCAGGGCCACCTCCCCCCCTAGCCTTTAAATAAGGCCTATTAAGTCTATAGTATTGTTGTTTATGAATCAAAAAACGATGCCAGACCGCAGAAGGGAACAAAAAAAATTTTTTACCCAATTGTTTAACCAGGTGAGACACACTAAGCTGAAAGCTTGTTTCAGGTGTAACCTGGGAGCACAGGGAAGTTAAGTGACTTGCTCAGGGTCACACACTATGCAAGTGGGGCCTGTCAGATTCAAACCCAGGTCTCCAGATTTGCAGCTTAGAGCCTTAAACCACTCTGCTATACTGCCTCCCTTTTTATTTGTCCTTGCTCTTAAAAGGAACTAATAACTCCAGAGACTTATGAAAGATTCCTTTTGTATTTTAGGTTTTATAATCTGGGATTATTCTGGTAACAGAGCTGGACTGTTTCTTTAAGGCCTCTCTGCCATCTGTTCCCCACTCTAACATGGCTTTTTCTTTCTTTAGTCCACAAGGCAATTGTGGAGTAATGGTATTGGGGGGGGTGAGAAATAAGTGAAGATATGGAGTCTACTCCGAGGAGTGCTATCCTTCCCTAAATGTGGTTTTGTTTTTCTTGGTATGTCCTTACTTTTTTAGATAGTTTTTGGGTATCCTGGAGGCCCCAGCCAGCTATAATCTGGGACTACCTCCATCTTCAGGAAGAGCTTGACAACTACATGGGGTTCTTCATGAGGGTACAGGGAGGAACTTATATAACTCCCCTCTTGCAGGCATTGTTCTATGCAATGACAAGGTTTTCTAATCGATGTCATTATAATGTAAATAGTTTTGTTTGCTGCATATTGCACTGGAGCTACTTCAACATGCCAGATACAGATTG
The DNA here is from genome assembly GCA_016271365.2 of Neoceratodus forsteri. Classification (NCBI taxonomy): domain Eukaryota; kingdom Metazoa; phylum Chordata; order Ceratodontiformes; family Ceratodontidae; genus Neoceratodus; species Neoceratodus forsteri. Next base: position 21,293,344 of record JADMNL010000038.1, on the reverse strand, counting down.
GTCAATACCAGCAGGAACATCTGCCAGAACTAGACTCATAGTGATTCCTGCAGGGAAGGCCTCAAACAACTGGTACAGCAACCCACAAGAGACAGGGCTATCCTAGATCTAGTACTGACTAACAAGAAGGATCACAGATCTCCAGGTAGAAGGTCACCTGGGGCCAGTGACCATCACATGGTATGGTTCAATTTGGCTACTACATCTAAATCATCCCATTCCAAGGCAAAAATATGGGACTTCAGAGGAGCTGACTTTGATAAGATGGCCAACAGAGTTAAGCTAGCCCTGGCAAAAAGAAACACAGGTGAGGGGTACAGGCAAAGTGGGCAAGCATTAAGGATGCAATACTTGAAGCAACATCCCATTGTGTTAGACAGAAAAGGAAGTGCAAAGAAGAAGGAAACCACTTTGGTTCTCAAATACAGTAGCAGAAAAGGTCAGAGCCAAAAGGCTGGCCTTTCAGGAAATATAAGGAACACAGCGGGATGAAGATAGGAGGCATACAAACTGCCCTAAGGGAAGCAGGTAAGGCAGTAAGGCAGGCAAAGTCCCAAACTGAGGAAACACTAGCACGAACAGTAAAAGAAGGTGACAAGACTTTCTATAGATACATTAGTGAAAGGAGAAAGTCCAGGGGAGTGCTAAGCTAATGGAGAAAGGGAGCATGTGAGGAGGAGGACCCTGTAAAGGCATCTATCCTAAATAGATACTTTTGCTCAGTATTTACTGAAGAGAAGGTAGGTCAGGGCCACAGCTCAGCATCATGGACACAGGGGAGGAGGTGAGCACTACCCTTCACAAAGAAAGGGTCCTACAAGAGCTTGCTAAGCTCAGGGTGGATAAGGCAATGGGACCTGATGGCATACATCCCAGGGATGCTTAAGGAGCTAAAGGAGGAACTAGCAGAGCCATTAGCAGAATTGTTTAGTGAGTCTCTGAGCACAGGAGAGGTCCCAGAAGACTGGAGAAGGGCTCATGTGATCCCGCTCCACAGAGTGGTAGCAGGGAGGAGGGGGGAACTACAGACCGGTCAGTCTTACCTCAGTAGTGGGCAAGATTATGGAGGCACTCCTTAAGGAAAGGATAGTGCAACACCTGGAATCCATAGGGGCACAGGATCCAAGACAGCATGGGTTTACAAAAGGAAGGTCCTGTCAAACTAATCTCATAGATTTCTTTGACTGGGTAACCAGAGTGGTGGACCAAGGGGGAGCAGTTGATGTCACCTACTTTGACTTCAGCAAAGCTTTTGATACTGTTCCACATAGAAGATTGATTAATAAGCTGGGTAGGCTCAGGGATGGGTCAGAAGTTGGTCAACTGGGTGGCAAACTGGTTGACGGGCAGAAAACAGAGAGTGGTGGTAAATGGTATACAGTCAGAAGAGATGCAAGTCACAAGTGGGGTACCTCAGGGATCAGTCCTGGGGCCAGTCCTCTTCAATATCTTCATCAGTGACCTTGCAGATGGACTAGAGGTGTAAGGTTTGTCTGTTTGCAGATGACACCAAGATCTGCAACAGAGTAGATGATCCAGATGGGGTGGGCAGAATGAGAAGAGATCTGGATAAACTAGCAGAATGGTCAGAAGAGTGGCAACTGGGATTTAATGCAAAAGAAGTGCAAAATCATGCATATAAGGAAGAAAACCTGAAGCCACCTATAGGCTGGGAGGAGTTGCTAGCAGTCACAAAGGAAGAAAAGACTTGGGCATCATCATCACTGATGACCTAAAATCATCAAGCAGACCTCTAAAGCAGTAGGTAAGGCTAGGGGTGTTAGGGTGTATTAGTAGGGGTATCCACAAGTCGAAGAGGGAGGTAATAATCGCCTGTACAAGACACTGGTTAGGCCCCATCTGGAGTACTGCGTGCAGTATTGGAGGCCACACCTTCACAAGGACATTAACCAAATTGAGGCAGTCCAGAGAAGGGCAACCAAAATGGTGCAGGGACTGCATCAGAAGACATATGAGGACAGATTAACGGAGCTCAATATGTATACCCTTGAGCAAAGGAGGGAGAGAGGTGATATGATCGAGGCATTCAAACACCTTAAGGGCATAAACAAGGTGAAATAGTCTAACATGTTTAAATATAAGAAAAATAGCAGGACAAGAGGACACAGCATGAGATTAGAGGGAGGCCGATTAAGGGGGAATGTGAGGAAATTCTTTTTCACAGAAAGGGTGGTGGATGCATGGAATGGCTTACAAAGTGGTGGCTATGAATACAGTGCAGGGCTTCAAACAGGCATGGGATAGGCATAAGGGAGCAATACAAATGACTATGAATAGATAGGCCACTGACAGAGCAAAGGCCGATGGCACATTTATAAGGTAGAAAAAGAAATGGGCAGACTGGATGGGCCTTGCGGTCCTTATCTGCCGTCAACTTCTATGTTTCTATGTATTGAAAGTCTGGCTGTTTACTGACTTACTGTTATATGTAAAATTCAGATTACAAGATATATGGGGTATCTGGGAAAAGCATGGACATGCTATTCAATGCAAATGGATGAGTAACTAATATGATTTACAGGAGGCTGTTAGAAATATAGATTTGGCTGGGCACAGCAATCTGACCTTACCACAGAAGATTCTTATCAAGGCCTCGACTTTAGCTGGAGACCTTTTGATTATAAACCACTACAGTAGATGGTTACCTCCTGCAGCCTGGGAAGAGGTTGTCACATTGTGTCCTGTCCATCAGAGGGAGCTCTTTCCTTTTTTTTTATCAGTTCTGATGGATCCTTCAATAGAGCTTTTATCATTGAACATTAATGGTATTAATAATCCTATCAAGGGCTCCAGATTGCAGCAGTACTTATGCCAGCAGAGAGTGGATCTTATTTTCTTACAAGAGACACATTTGTCTCATTCAGAACACCAGAAACTTTCTGCTGGTCACCGGTACTCTGTAATAGCTTCTTCCAGTAAGACTGGCAAGTGTAGGGGCACTGCCATACTGATCCCTGCGGGAACACCCTTTTTGAAAGAAGCAGAGAGGATTGATTCTAGTGGCTAATTCACTGTTGTTTAAGAACGCCTCTGTGACTCAGCTGTTACGATGGCGAGTGTATATTTTCCCCAAGGGGCCCCTCCAGTCCACAAGAAAAGGTTCTTCAACCAGCTTATAGATATACAGCAGGGTATACTTATAATAGGGGGCAATTTTAATATCACCCTATCCCCCATCTAGATGCCTCTCATCCCCATAAGCACAGAACTAGTCCCTCTCAGAAATATCTCAAAGCCCAATTGCCTGTGTTGGGTCTGACAGATGTATGGTGGCAATTTTACCTACAAATGGATGATTTACTTATTTTCTTCTAGACACCATGCACCTCTCGCCTAGACTGCTTTTTCTCCACAGAGCATGTTGAAACAAGCATTTGTCAATGCTGAACGCTCGCTTGCAGGTATTTGCAGTGGTGTTTGGCATGTGGTGCTTTACCCTAATGCCCTGTGCGATTGCTGGTATTTGGACAATAAATTGTCAGCATGACCTTTTTGTTACCCCCATTGTGCGCTACATAGGCGGAAACACGTTTTGGGCAGGATGTGAAAAATGACAGCTGTACTGCTCATAAGGAAGTGTGGTAAAATGGCAATGTTGAAAATCTGGAGTGGAAATATTGAAAATTGCAAACCTAGGAGCGTCGTGGGAACTATGCAATACCGCGCCGTAAAACAGTCATTGTTAGGATTTTTCACCAAATTTTCAACATAGTCATTTTAAGATCTCTGCTCATGAACAGTGACACTGTGATTTTCTTAATGTGTCCCATACACTGAGTTCGCACACCGACTGTGCCATTGTGCGCTACATGGGTGGAAACACGTTTTGGGCAAGATGTGAAAAATGACAGCTGCATTGCTCATAAGGAGGTGTGGTAAAATGGCAATGTTGAAAACCTGGGTGAAAATATTGAAAATTAGCGAACTTCACGAGCCTGTGTAGAACTGCACCAGCATAGCGCTTCGTAAAAACAGTCATTTAATGGAATTTTGCGCAAAATTTCAACATGAGTTTTGGGACCCCTTCTCATGAATGATATCACTGTCATGGTGTTATTCGAGCCCGAAGGGTGATTTCCACGCAGTGACTGCGCAGTGCCTGCAAAATCACCTTCTCGGGCATGAATAACGCATGACAGTGACATCATTCATGAGAAGGGTCCCAAAACCCCATGCTGAAGATTTGCAAAAATTCCAAAAATGACTGAGATATGCATGAAGTTGAAACCCCTATCTAGCCCATTATACAGCTTACCGCATTTCTCAGTTCGCGGTCGCCTTTTGAAGAGTGCAGATGTGTTCCTGGTCCACCGAAGATCGTTACGACGGAGTCCGGAGGTGAAGTATGGGGTGGGGGGTGTGGGGAGGCTGGGTGCAGTGGGTGGGTGCAGGTTGTGGGAGGGGCTGGGAGGCGCGCCAGGGACCGTTTTTATTTACAGGTTTAAAAAAAAAAAAAAAACGACGGGGACATTTGCCACACTGGGGTGGGCTCCCAGCATGGCAGAAGATGGCTGGGGGCGAGGAGCCGGCGGAGGTTAGGCACCCCAGCCAGGCATACTACAGGGGCGAGGGCCGACGGGATTGGGCACCTGTCGGCAAAGAAACTTGAACATTTGCCACGCTGGGGTGGGCTCCCAGCGTGGCAGTAGGATGGCTTGGGGAGGCCGTGGAGCTGACGGGGATTGGGCATCCCTGCCGGCAACATCGCTTTGCCACGCTGGGGTGGGTACCTCAGCGTGGTACCAAAGCTTTGGGGGGGCGGGCTTGACGTGATGCAGGGGAGCGTGGACGCCGAGGGGGATGGCGTGAAGCGGTGCTCTGTATGGCAGAGGTGTTTTGCTTTGAAGCAGAGGAACACCGCTGTCATACAGAGCTCCTGCACCCATTGGTGCAGGACCACCACGCCTGCTCAAGGGAGCAGTGCATTGGATAGGAGAGGCACACCTCCAAAGTGTGCTACTCTCCCAAAACGTTCCTTGCGCATGCGTGCAAGTGAACGTAAAAATTAGAGATATTAGGCTAGAAGCCCGTTCCCTATCTGTCCACACCCCGATTATATTAAAAATAGAAATTGCAGCACTTAGGAAGACTATCCTCTGGAGGCTGAATACCTCTATCTTGAAAGACCCAGAGTTTAAGACACTGATGGAAGACCAGCTCCCCCAGATAATTTGAGAAAATCAATCCCCAGAGATTTCCCCAGCAGTGTTGTGGGTACAGTGAAGGCTGTCCTTAGAGGTGAGATAATTTTGTATACAGCCCGACAGAGGAGAATTAGGGAAACCAGATAGAGACAATTGCAAGATGGCTCATAGAGCTTCAAAAAGCTAGCGAGGAAGGGCACATAGTTCAGATTACAGAATTGAGAAAGTGCAGGCTAAGCTCCAAAAATTCTGGACCTGACAGTGCAGGCTGCACTTTATATACTAAAAGCACTTTTTATGGGGGAGGACCCAGGGAGCCAGACATTTAGCCAGATGCACCAGGATGTTCTGGCAGAAGCTATAATTACCACAGTTAAGGATCCTAGATCTGGTATCTCCTTCTCCATCGGGGTCCAGAGATAGAACAGGCTTTTCAAAAATTTTACAAGAATTATATTCTGAAAAGCATCCCCCCCTCCCCAAGATTAAAACTTTTCTGAGTAAGTTACCTATTCCCAAGCTCTCAGCGACATAACAAGCCTCATTACTGAGTCCGATTACTAGGCAGGAAATCCAACTGGCTATTAAAAAAAACCCAAACCATGAAATCCCCAGGCCCTGACGGCTATTCTGCTGAGTGGTACAAGGCTTTTTCCCATTTATTAAGCCCTCTGCTGCTACAGGTTTTCAAGATGTTCAGAATGGTGAACCACCTCAGACTCCTGGCACTATACTGTGATTTCTGCCATACCAAAACCATTCCTCAATCCCAGAATCATGTAGACCTATTTCTATACTTAATTGTGACTACAAGATATACATGTCTATATGGGCCCAGCGCCTTGATCATATTTACCAGAAGTAATCCATATGGATCAGGTAGGCTTCTTGCAACAGAGGCAAACTGCAGATAATACCCTCAGAACATTCCATCTGATGGACCATATGACCCGTAGCTCTCTTCCTTCAGTATTAGTGAGTCTATCTGCCTTTAAGGCTTTTGATAGGGTCTGTAGGGAACTTCTCTGGAGGGTCTTAGAGGTCTTTGGATTCCCAGAGCAGTTTGTTACTTGGCTTAGTCACATATATTCTGTCCCCAAAGCCTTTTTAAAAATAAATGGAGCAATTTCCACTCCGATCCCCTTAGAGCGAGGCACCCGACGAGGATACCTCTCTCTCCCCATTATTGTTGCAGTTTATATTACATACATGCGTGCATACATACTACATACATGCGTACATACATGCGTGCATACATACATACGTGCATGCGTGCGTACATAACTATACGTACATACGTACTATACGTTACGCCGTACATGCACCATACATGCGTACATACATACATGCATACGTGCGTGCGTGCGTACATACATACATACATACATGCGTACGTACATACATACATACATACGTACATACATACATACATACGTACATGCATACATACATACATGCACGCATGCATACATACATACATGCGTTGCAGACACATACATGCGTACATACATCGTGCATACGTCAGCACATACATTACATACATTACATACATACGTGCATACATACATACATACATACGTACATACATACGTACATACATACTGTCACGGTAATATGCGTACATCGCATACATACATACATGCCATCACATTACATACATACAGTCACATACATACATACATTACATACATGCGTGCAGCATGCGTGCATGCATTTATGCGTTACATCGTTACATACATCATTACATGCGTGCGTGCATGCGTTTATACACGTACATGCGTATGTGCGTGCATACTGCGTACATGCGTGCATCGTGCATGTCGTGCATACATACATGCGTGCGTGCATGCGATACACCACGCCCATTACATGCGTGCCTTGCATACATACGTACCGTACATGCATCGTGCATGCGTGCATGCATACATCGTGCATGCGTGCATGCGTGCGATGCGTGCGTGCAGCCATGCATACATGCGTGCATGGGTACATGTGTCGTCACGTGCGTGCGTGCCTCTTGTATCGTCATGCGTGCGTGTGTCGCGTGCGTACTGCGTGCGTGCGTACATCGTTACGCTCGTGCAGCATCGCATTACGTCGATTGCATGCGTGCGTGCGTGCGTGCGATGCGTGCGTCGCGATACATACATACTAAAATGCCAGCAGAATAGGCCTAACGGTCTCTCGAGCCTGCTCGATTTTCAGCACCTGCACTGAGGTTCGATTTTGGTGTCCCTCCTATTGAGCCTTTAGCCCTGGCGGTCCAACAATCGGACGATGTAAAGGGAGTTAAAGTGGAGAGGATACCTTCACAATAGCTTTATATGCAGATGATGTTCTACCGTCTCTGTCAGACCCAGAACATTCTCTTCAAGCCCTCTGGAATATTATTGCTCAGTTTTCACTAATTTCAGGATATAAAATAAATTCTACAAAAACAGAGGTCTTGACTTTCTGCTTTTCCCCCTCTTTATCACTTCAATCCTATTTACCATTCAAGTGGTGGGGGACAAAGCTAAAATATCTAGGTGTACAGTTCCCTCAGAATATTGATCATACTGTCCTGATAAATTATGAACCCCTCACTCAGACAATAGAGAATGGCCTTCATACTTGGTCTTAATTGCGTCTCTCCTTCTATTCGAGGATTGAACTAATTCAAATGAATATATTGCCCAGACTACTATATTTGTTTCAAACTATTCCTGTCTTGCCCCCCCTTCTGTATTTTATCTCCTGGAATAGGGCCTTAGCTCAGTTTGTCTTGGCTGGCATGAAACCTAGTATTCGTTGGTGCATTCTGCAGCTCCCAAAAGACAAAGGAGGGTTGGGGCTACCTGATCTGGGTAAATCCGCACAAGCAGCTACCCTGGCTAGGATACTGGGGTGGATTGATCCAGATTATAGAATACCTTGGAAAAAGCTAGAGATTGCCCTTAACCATATCCAAGATATTAAAAATGTTTTGTTTGATCTGGGGGAGTCCCTCCCAGTTTGGAATGGTTACCACAGAGGAAATGCAGAGTAGCTTAACAGTCTGGGACAAATTCAGAGCCTCTCAGGAACTTATGTTTTTTTTATTTTTTATGACAACTTAGGTCAAAGGTGAAGCATTTTCAGGTCGCCCTAAGTGAGACCCTTAATGGCTGGCATAAAAGGCATCTAACTTTCATTTTTCAGATATTAGACAACTGGGGTGTGTTACCCTTTTCCATATTAAAAGACACCTATGGGATACCACCAGAAATGAATGTAGCTTATCAGCAGATGCTAGCTTATTTGGTAAATAAGGCTCCTCAATGGAACGCCTTCCTTCTCCATTTCCACAAATATTGACACAGATTATATCTTCTATAAAAGGAATAACCCCACCCACCCACTTGGTTGGAGCACTGTATAAGGACTACAGGGGTTAACAAGGACTCAACTTTGGGGTATAGCTTCCTGGAACCAGGAATTATTTGCTCGATCTCGGTAGATCTTTGGTTCAAACATGTTAGGCTATCCTGTGGAATATCTCTAGCACCATACTGGGAATTCACCTGGAAAGTCAGGCTTAGATTTTGCAATACACCAGCTAAACTGGCAAAATTTGTAACTGGACCAGCGGGAAGCTGCTGGAGATCTTGTGGGGAAATGAAGGCTGGACATGTCATCTTTGACAAAGGCAACCTGGGTACCACTAACCTGGTTCTGTCTGCTCCTAAACTTCTTATTTCTCCCTCTCGTCACTCTCAAGCTCTCCAATCCTTGTTCCTTGCCCTTGACACTGCCTCTGAGTTCCTTTTTCTTTTCTGTACATAAATGTTACTGTTTAAGTTGTGGCCTTGTTAAATGGCTTACTGATTGTTTGTAACACTGTCTACTATGTTTTTGTACTTAATGACGTGGAACCTTTGTAAAAGAGCCTTGGCTCAAAGGTATTAATTCCTAGAACAATAAACTTCAAACTTCATGTACACATTTTATGGTCATGCCCGGTGCTCTGACCATTTTGGGGAGAGGAGGTGGAAACCCTGGGGGAATTGGTGAGACAGAAGGCTGTCCTTACTCTTGAACTGGTCTTACTTTCGATACCTCCTGCAGACCTCCGTATTATGAGGGGCTCTCTTTTGACTACTTATATATTGATAGCTAAGAAAGCAATTACCAGATAATGGGTCCAGACTTTGCCTCCGACCAGAAATGACTGGTTTATGATTATGAAAGAAGTATATTATCTGGAAAGACTGGCAGCCAGCCATTTAAATAGAAAAGATAAGTCTGAACTCCAATGGAGGAAATGGGTTCTCTATATGTCTGTACAAGATCTTCATTTTGTTCCATAATGGGTGACAAGAGATTCAGCACGATGGTGAGAAAGGCGAGGGGGAGGGAGAGATTCACGGGGAAGACTTATTATTTTAGTACCAGTATACAGGGATTTCTATCAGGCGGACTTATATATGGCTATATATGATTTATGGTCTTGTGCTCATAACTGTAATGCACTGTGTGCTGCTTCAGCTCTGCTTGATTGTATTATGTGATCTCTACAATGTACTGTATCTCATCTGTCTTTTGCATATTTAAAAAAAAATAAAAATACAACTTAAAAAAAAAGAAGTGCACAGAGGAAAGAATAGACTGATCATACTTTGAGAGGGTTCCTGCAGTAGGTCATAACATAACATATAGGACTGCACCCCCTGGTATCAGGACTGCCCAGCAAACTTTTCTAGCAATGTCAAGCAGGAAACTGCCCACCCGACATCATGTGACAGACCTCAGCATGACCCTGTATAGTGGACGGTCCCAACACCCGCCTCACAATTCATTCCTATAGTTGACCTATGCTGGAATCTCATGGTAAACTGCCCAGTCAGTCGTCATCTTGTTATCCTTATTTCTCAAATTTAGTCTGCTTTGTTTGGCCAGTTTATGTCTTCTCCACCTATGACTCCGAAGACCAAGAAAAAGTGTGACAAGTGTGGAGTGCAAATCCCCCACAAAGGCAGTCGTCATTGCTGCCTCTTCTGCCTAGACTTGAACCATGACACCACAGGCTGTGCCGACTGCACGCCCTTCAACCAGGCCACTCACAAAAGATGACAGCAGGCTCTGGAGGCCCATTTACTGAAGTCCAAAATGGCCACTCTAGAGAAGGAGATGCGGAAACCGAGGGACACTGCTGCTTCTCCTTCTTCAGAGTCAAAACAGAAGAAAATGAAGGACCAAGAGAGGCACAGGGAACAGGAGCGCTTAGAGGACTGGGACCGAGTCTCTTCTAGTAAGCCTTTGCCCAGCAAGTCTGTTTCCCCACTGCCTGCCCTCGTGGTGACCCAGGCCGCGTCGGGGACACCCTCCAGTTCTTCTGCCATTTTCTCTCTCTTGTACCAGTAAGTCATCCGCCAGCTCCTCGATGAATGCCTGGTAGTCACCGTTAAGTCGGACCCTGGCTCATCTGAGGCCCGCCTGATAGTTGGTAAATTGGACTCCCTCCAGAAACGATTGGAAGTCTGCCTGACGTTGACCGATGAGCTGGTCGAGGGTTCTTCCCTCCTTTGCCTGGTCCTGCTTTCGTCTGGTCAGCCTGTTGTCTGAGTTTCGGGTGACCACTCAGAAGTTGCTCACCTGTTGGAGGCTGATGCCATTACTCCTGATGTCTGGTCGAGCATGCCGACCTCTTTGAGTCAGCCCCCCCCTCCAGGACCCTCCTGAATGGTAGCCTTCCTTTCTGCCTCCCTCGGTGGAATCTTCTATCCCACACCCTCCACCTGGGATGGAGGAGGAAGACGGACCCCGGACGTGGTCTTTTCCTTGCCCACTTTAGTGGTAGTCCCTCAGGTCACTTCCCAGAAGTTTCTGTGCGCATACAAACATACAAATGTGCCAACAGAAACAGACCATCCAGTCTAAGTCTGCTCGAGTGTGTAGCTAGCACCCCTAGTTTTCAGCTGCCCCACCCCTTCTCCTTTGTCATCCCAATGCCACCCCCACCTTCCCCACCCTCACTCTCCCCTGTTCCCTGTCCCATGCCCTTTTGAAGTTGTTCACAGATTTACATGATACCACCCATTGTGGTAGTGGGTTCCAGTTTGCTAGTACCCTGTCTGTGAACTAGTGTCTCCTCATTTCCCTCCTAAATCTCCCCCCCTCTATTCTTAGCCCATGCCCCCTGGTGTCCCTTCCCCTCCTTAGCTTAAAGACCCCATCTGCCTCATCCTTATTGATTCCCCTCAGATACTTCAATATCTCTATCATGTCCCCCCCACTTCCCTTCTGTCCTCCAGGGTGTACATATTCAGGTCTCCCAGTCTGCTCTCATAGTCTCTCCCCTCCATTCCACATATCATCTTTGTTGCCCTCCTCTGCATCCCCTCCAGCCTGATATCACACTTTAGGTATGGCCTCCAAAACTGCACACAATACTCTTAAGTGCAGCCTTACCAGTGACCTGTAGAGGGGCAAGATCACCTCTCTTTGCCTGGATGAAACCCCCCTCGCTATGCACCCCAGCATTTTGTTTGCTTATGCAGCCACTCTCCTGCACTGGGCAGTGTTGCTCATGGTCTCTGTTATTACCCCAGGTCCTTTTCCTCCTCGGTAATCCCCATCTTAACCTCCGCCCCCAGCCAGTATTCTGTTCTTGGGTTCTTTGCCCCAAAGTGCATAACTTTACACTTCTTTGCATTGAACCCCAGCTGCTACTTCTCTGACCATTCTTCTAGCTTGCTTAGGTCTCCCTGTAGCTGCTTCCATTCCTTCTCTCCATCCACCACTGCTCTGATTTTGGTGTCATCAGCAAACAGACTTACCTTGCTCACCACCCCGTGTGCAACGTCTGATATGAAGAGCCCAAATAATACTGGCCACAGCACAGAGCCCTGTGGCACCCCACTCGTCACCAGCCTTGGAGTTGAGAGCTCCCCTCTCACCACCACTGTTGCAGCCTCCCACTCAGCCAGTTTGTAATCCAGTTCATCATTTTGGCCCCTACCCCTACAGTTAGCGCTTCCCCCAAGCCGCCCATGTGACACTGAATCGAAGGACTTGCTGAAATCCAAGTAAAGAACATCAACTCCATGACCCTTATCCAGCTCACCTGTCACTCAGTCGTAATATTGTATCAAGTTGGTTTGACAAGATTTCACTGAAATGAAGCCATGCTGCCTCGCATCCTGGAGGCCATTGTCCTCCAGGTACGACACCAGTCTTTCTTTTAGTATCGTCTCCATGAGTTTGCACACTATGGAGATGAGACTTACTGGATGATAATTACCCAATTCATCCCTTGGCCCACTCTTGTGTAATGGTATTACATGTGCCATCTTCTAGTTCAATGGCACACATCGGCACTCCCGACTCCAATGAGGTGTTGTACAGATCCGCCGGTGGCTCTGCCAACACTTCCGCCATGTCCCTCTGCAGCCTGGGGTGGATACCATCCGGCCCTGGTGCCTTGTCTACCTTCGGTGCCCTCAGTCCCTCTAGAACTCTACTTGCCTCAATTCTTCCATCTGTCGCCTCCTCTCCCCCTGTCTCCACCCTCCCAGCCCATAGTGGTAGCAGTCCCCCCTTTTCTTCCATGAACACAGAGCAAAAGTAGTCATTCAGTGCTTCTGCCTGCTCCTCCCCCTTTTCTGTCCTCTCCCCACAACTTTTTATCCTCACTATTGTCTCCTTGCACTTCCTTTTTTGTTAGTTGTTTAACCAGGACTAGCACACTAAGCTGAAAGCTTTTTTACAGGTGTGACCTGGGAGCACAGGGAAGTGAAGTGGCTTGCTCAGGGTCACACAGTATGCAAGTGAAAGCTGTGGGATTCAAGCCCAGGTCTGGTCTGCTGGATGTCACCAGAGTTGCAGCTCAGAGCCTTAAACCACTGCACTATGCTGCCTCATTTTTTTTTTTTTTTTTATTAGTTGTTTAACTTTTCTCCCTGATGTATCTGAAAAAGTGTCCCCACCCACCCATTAATTCCCAGTGCTAATCTCCGCTCCTTCTGGGCCTTGGCTTCTCTCACTTTTCTGGTCACCTCCCTGGACCATCTTGCATATTTGACCCTGTCCATTTCCTTCCCTGTCCTCCTACACTCGTTTTGCCCTCACCACCTCCACAACCTCGCTATTCAACCAGCATGGTTTTCTTGCTCTGCTCCTCTTGCTCTGTGTCTTGGTACAGGCTTCTGGTGCTTCTGTAATCCCCCATTTAATAATATCCCATTTCTGCTCCATGTCCATCTCCTGACTTATGCCCTCCAGTTTCCCTTTCAGTAGTTACTGCATCCTCCCAATGTCCTTTCCCCTGAAGTTTACCACCCGAGTAACTGTTTTCTCTGGCTCACCACACATCGTGATATCAAACCACACTATTTGGTGATCCTGCACTAGATCCCTTATTCTCAGGGGCTCCTGGTTTATTGTCCCCAACTCAGAGTCCGATTTCAACCCAGATGTCAGGGACCCTTCTGTCGGCAGCCCCCTCTCTGATGCATGGAGCACCGCCAGATATCTTTCGTCACCTCCCTCCATCGGGCCTTCATTTCAGCCCCGATGCATAGTCCAACAATGCCTGGCCTGACGTCTGACCCCTGGACATCGTCTATTCCAATGTCCACTTTTCTTATCTCGGCCGTTCCGACAATGGCTATTCTGACATCGACCACCCAACACCGAATATTTTCTCTGGCCCTTCTAGGCCACTAGGGCAAGCTCCCACATCTGTTTTTTTCCCTTTTTTCAGGGTGCCAGATGCCAGTTTTTCCATCATCGGGTCCAGCAATGGGCTATTTCTCCACGGCTTTCTACCCTGGGTATCAGAACCCTGGTTACCCCTATTAGCAAGGGTACCCTCTTCATCAATATCTGGGTTTGGGCTCTCATTTTTTTCATCCTCCACCCAACCATCCTCCACCTCCTCCTCCACTCCCTCAGCAGGACTTCCAATCTATTATACAGTCTTGGTGGAAGGCTACCAGATCTCAGTTGGTCTATGACTTGAAACGTAAGCTACCGGGCCTGGTAGTCATCCCTCCCTGTTCCTCATCGCCTGCCAGCTCCCTGCTCTCCACGGTGTATATTTCTGATGCCACTCCTCAGAAGATCACCCCACCAGACTTCAGGACCCCCAAAGGAGAGGATTCCCCAGATCTGGACCACAATACATCAGTGTCCTCTTCAGATAAGCTTTCCCCCCCTCCCAAGGGCAAAGAATTACCCAAATCTCCTCTGGAGTATCCCTCCTTCAGTGAACTCCTCTGCATCATCCAACACTCTAACGGTTGGAACATGGAGGAGCAAGATCCTAAGAGGAAGTATCTAGCGGAGCATCTAGGCTTGGAGACTGTCTCCCATATCCTGGTCCCTCTATGGACAGTTCCACACAAGGCCCTCAATGCTACTATATGACAGTTGCCACATTCCATTCCGGTCATCCCAAAAAAGGTGGACTCAATTTATCATTCATCCGAGGGTGTTTTTTTTCTAGATTCCCACCCTAGGCAGACTCCATTGTAATAGCCACCGCTCATAACCACTTGGCCACCCCAAAGCACATGAGCACCTCTCCTCCAGATAAGGAATCCCGACAAATCAGTTTGGAAAGAAACTATATTCTTCCACCACTTGTGCCCTCCATTCCCTAAACTATGTGGCGTAGATGGGTTCTTTTCAGAAGGACACCATGGCTAAGATCGAAGCCCACATTCAGTTCCTGGAGGACTCCGAGCTTAAAGAGGAATTCCCAAAAGAGTTTTGCCTGTCTAAAATCTCTTGCAGGCATGCACTAAGGGCCACCTGTGATTCCGTGAATGTGGTGGCTCATTTCTCTGCCACTGCAGTTTGCCTCAGGAGGCATACTTGGTTGCAAATCTCAGGACTTTCTACCAATGTCCGAGCAGCTATCCAGGATGCTTCCTTCTGGGGATCTGTCCTGTTTAGGGGGAGATAGAAAATATATTTTTACTGGCCTCCAAGACAGCAATCAGGCTCTTTCATCAGTCAGGTGTATGTACCGAATGGGCTCTCAAAAGAAGCAGCCCTTTCGGAGGCAGTTCAAATGTCAGTGTAAACAGCCCACCTCTAGATAACAGACCAAGAGGCAAGCCACGGGTTCCTTTTTCACTTCTCCCCTAGCCTTAAAGACTGAAGGAGCATCATTTCAGATGCATGGATCCTGCAACGTATTTCCAGAGGACACACCTTGGAGTTTCTGGAGTTCCCTCCAGACTCTCCTCCAGGCTGCTTATGTTACTGCCTACACTGGGTTCCTCTGGTTGAGGAGGGAAATGAAGGCACTAACAGAAGGCAGCCATAGAACCAGTTCCTCTGTCTCAGAGTGGAAAGGAATTTTACTCCCACTTTTTCCTGGTCCCAAAAAAGACAGGCAACCTCAGACCCATCCTGGACCTCAGCATACTGAACCTTTTTGTCGAATGCAAAAGGTTCCACATGCTGACCATGCAGGGCCTTCTGCCCCTTCTGCAGAAGTACCATTGGCTTTATGCACTGGATATGCAGGATGCTTACTTGCATATACCGGAGTTCCTGGATCACCGCTGATTCCTGCATTTTTGCTACCAGGGGAGCACTTCTAGTTTACAGTCCTCCCCTTTGGTCTCTCCTCAGCACCCAGGGTCTTCACGAAGTGCCTAGCAGTGGTGGCAGTGGCCTTATGCCATCAGGGTGTAGCAGTGTTCCGCTACCTGGACAACTGGCTCTTGATGGCCCCATCTAGGGACATCCTTTTGGAATCCCTCTTCTTCACTCTGGACCTTTTTTCTCAAGTTGGGGATTATGGTCAGCCTCCCCAAGTTGTCCTTGACTCCCTTTCCAGAGTCTTCAATTCATTGGAACAGTCTTGGTCACCGTCCAGTGCAAAGTCTTCCTGCCCCCGGACAGGGTAGAAGCTATCCAGGAGCAGGTCAATCTAGTTGTTTCTTCCAGATTTCTTCCAGCCAGGGCATTGTTATACCTCCTGGGCCTGATGGGAGCATCCATCTCCATGGTCTCCTTAGCCAGGTTACACATGAGGATCACCCAGTGGATGTTACATGTTACATGGGATCAGCATTCAGATGACTTAGACCATCCTGTTCCAGTGTCCAGTGCACTCAACGGGGATCTTCTGTGATGGCAAGACCTTCTGAATCTGTCTCAGAGGCTTCCTTTCCAAACTACCCCACAACTTTGGACCCTCACCACAGATGCCTTCAGTCTGGGCTGGAGGCCTTACCTGGGGGACCATCGAACTCAGAGTTTGTGGTCCCAGTGAAAGATGTCACTCCATATAAACATTTTGGAGATGAGGGCAGTCCTTTTGTGCCCTTCAGGCCTTTTAGTCCATTCTATCAAGAGGAACACTGCTGATCCAGATAGTGGTCTGGTATATCAGCAAGTAGGAAGGCACCCGGCCATGCTCCCTATGCAGGGAGGTGATGCGGGTGTGGAGCTGGGCAATCCAGCATGACTTGCTTCTCACAGCCATGCACGTTCCAGGCATTCACAACGTCCTGGCAGACAGCCTCAGTCAGATGTCGTCTCTTGTTCACGAATGGGAACTAAGTCAAGAAGTAGCAGATTCTCTGTTCCAGTGATGGGGTCATCCAGAAATAGATCTGTTTGCCTCCTCATCCAACACAAAACTTCCCAGTTTTTGCTTGCTCATTTCAGCGCCTGGTGCTTTCTGACACGACGTGTTGTTACTATGCTGGACAGGGAAGTTCTTCTATGCCTTCTCTCCCTTTCCTATTCTGCAGAGGGTGCTCCTCAAACTTCAGGCAGAGGGGGCTTAGAAAATCCTCATAGCACCCCTCTGGCTGAGCAAATTTGGTTTCTGCTAATGCAGCAGCTTGTGGCACTGCCAGTATCCTCCCTCTTCGACGCGATCTGTTGGCACAGTATGAGGGCAGGTTGGTACATATGGGGCTCAGGACCCTGCTTCTTCATGCGTGGCTCCTTCAGACACAATTAGGTCATGCTTCAGGGTCTCCTAGAAGGTTGCTCAGGTCCTGGTGGAAGCTAGAAACCCTCCACCAGGTCCACCTATGCGATGAAATGGAAGCATGTTCCATCTAGGCAGCATCTAAGGGCTGGGATCCCTTTACTTGCTTGGCTCCATAGATTATGGAATATTTGTTGCAGCTGTCTGATTTTGGCTTGTCTTACTCCTCTCTTAAGGTCCATTTTTTGGCTATTGCAGCCTATCATTTGTTAGTGAACAGGAAACCCATTGCCCAGTTGGAGGTCTCTAAAATCTTTTTGAAAGGGATCCTTCATCTAAAACCCTCATTTGCAACCCCACCCCACCTTGGATTTTATGTTGGAGAAGGTTACTCTTCCTCCTTCTGAACCAGCAGTAAGCTGCAATATGCACTACCTATCTTGGGAGGTGCTCTCTTTGGTTGCTATTACTTCTGTTCATAGAATTTCCAAGCTTCAGGGCTTGATGCATAAGGAGCTTTATTTGTTTTTTCACAAGGACTGGGCAGTCCTGCGAGTGAATCCTAAGTTTCTCCCCAAGGTAGTTTCTGAATTCACCCTAAACCAAATGGCTGAACTCCCTGTCTACTACCCAGTTAACTTCATTTAATTTTATTTTTTATACTTGTAGGCACAATGAGAATGTCTGCTCATTTTCATATGCGACAAGTGTACAAAAAACGTTGAAACATGGCATAAAAATTACAAAACAAACAAAATAAATAATACTAACAGACATTACGTGTACTGTACATATAGTCAAATTAGATCTAAAAACAGGTACATTGATCAGAGTCATAGAACCATTGTTGTAATACTTTTTAAATAAATATGTAGAAGAACAATTACTGTATTCATTGGAAGGATATTAAACAACTGAGGAGCTTTATAGAGCATTGACCTCTGACCAGACATGTTCCAGAAAAGACAGATAGAGAAAGGTAACCTACTTTATGATCTGGTTCCACACCCATTCAGTGCCCTTGAAAAAAGAGAATATGTTGAAGTGGGTAGCAAACCCAGGGTATCCTTGAAAAGAAATAGCCCAACCTTATGGAGAATTCTGTTCTGGAAAGAAAGGCAGCCTGATAGTTTAATAAGCTCGCAAAGATGTATGCGATAGGCTGAGTCTGTCATAAATCTGAGAATTGTGTTATACACGACCCTCATATTATCAAGAATTTTATTTGAGGACACAGTGTAATTAAGCCTTAATCGAATAAACTTAAAAGAAAACCATGTGTTAATAATACATGATTCACTTCTAAGAATTGATCTCACTCTGCATAGTAACCCAATCCTTTGGTTCAGTTTTCATCGTAGGGCAAGAATATGTGGCTCAAAGGACAAATGAGAGTTCAGCAGGATTCCTAAATATTTAAAGGTATCTACCCTCTTAATTTCCTGGTCCCTGAGATTAACAATAGGATTTAAGAGAAAACTGGATTTCATCATGGGTCCTGAAAGTAACATAAATTTGGTCTTAGCAGAATTCAAAACCTTACACCTGGAAGTAAGCCAATTTTGCTGTGAAAATGGGGTCATCAGAAGTCCTGTAAAGGACGGCATCATCTGCATAAAATGTCATGGATGTATATGTGCAGATTTGTGGAGCAGAATTCATAAAAAATGAAAAAATCAAAGAAACCAGGCTGGAACCCAGAAGAACTCCATAGCAAATAGACCTAGGGGAAGACAGAGTTCCATCAGTCTTAGTACAGTGATGCCGATCACTAAGATAATGAGAAAACCATGGTTTAACCTCTTGAGAGGAATGAAATTCTGTCGAAACTGAAGGCAACAATGAATATTCAGCTAGGTCAAATGCCCTGGTGAGGTCCACAAATATAGCTACAATAAAGCAACCTTTACCAAGGGTGCTCTGAATGTAGTTTGTGAACCCCACCAAGGGCATCTCACTATTGTGTTTTACTTTAAATCCATGCTGAGATTCTGAAAGCAGATTATTATGATTAAGGAATTCTGTAGTTTGGTCTAGGATTAATTTTTACAAAAGTTCACTTGAATGGGGGAGAGGCTGTCCTTCACACATTGGATGTATATTGCATACTGAGCTATTACATCCACTGGACCAAATAATCTGGAAAGTCTGACCAGCTTTTGTCTCCTTTGCCCCCAAATCCTTGGGGTCGGCAGACTTTAAGCAGTGCCTATCCAAGTGGCTTGCCAACTGCATCCACTTCTGTTATCAGAAGTACAACAAACCTCTTCCAGGGGAGGTCAGAGGTCACTTTACTCGGGTCATGGCTACCTCTACAGCATTCCTCTGGAATGTTTCTGCAGCAGAGATTTGGGCAGCACAAACATGGAGTTTGGTCCATACCTTCACAAAGCATTATAGTCTGGACATTGCCTCTAGGTGTAGGGCCAGGTTTGGCATCGCCGTACTGCAGGGCCTACTGTCTTAGGCCAGTCCTGGTCTGTTTTCCAGTTGCTCCTCCTTCCCTGATTCTCTCAATCTCTCTGAGAGTGACTGCTTAGCATTCAGTCCTATATGCACTGACCTACCGCAGGAACCCTCTCGAAGTAAGTTAGTACAGTTACGTAAGAACTTACCATAACAGTAGATCTTCGAGAGAGGTTCCTGCAGTAGGTCACCTTTTCCCTTCTTCCCCCAGTTTCTGAATTTTGTTCAGCTTATTTTGAACTGGGCTCCAAGATTTCCATCCTTTCTGCTGACTCATCCTCCTTGAATCTCTGGCAGGAGAACTGAAAAGTGGGTGTGGGGACTGCTCATTATATAGGGCCACGCTGACCTTCGTCACGTGACATCAGGTGGGTGGTCCCCCACCAGACATTGCTAGACAAGTTTGACGTCTGGTCCTGGTACCAGGGGGTGCAGTCCTATATGTTGTATTATGACTTACTGCAGGATCTTTCATGAAGATCTACTGTTATGGCATGTTCTTACATAAAACATAACTCTATTATTCTAGGCCTGGGGGGGAAGGAAAGTGTTTGCATTATAAACATTTGTTCATTCAGAGAGGAGGGACATGAGAAGTGCACAGAGGAGTGAATGGACCGTATTTAAGCCTTGGAAGCAATGATGAGTCAAGTGATGTTTTAAGGGTGATAGTGAGTCATACTAACATACTAAAATGCCAGCAGAGTAGGCCTAATGGTCTTTCGCGTCTGCTTGTTTGGTCAGCGCAATAATCACTTTATTTTAATACAGTGAATTTCCAGTAAAACATTCAAGGCACGGTACAGTATTTTAAACTGCATAAAACTGTATTTTGAAATACTGTCATAATGAGAGGAGATGTCAGGCAGAAAAAGGTTTGAGCTGCAGAGGAATCTAGGAATTGAGGAACTATCATAGAACTGTAGAAATTTGATGGCAGAAAAGGATCTTTCTGGCCCATCTTGTCTGCCCAACCCTCCCCTTTCACGTACCCCACACAACTAGGTGGTGTTGCAAAGATGTTAGTAAATCACTAAATTATTTTATCTCAATGGAAAAAACTCGGGACCGTGCCAGTTGGACCCAAAGAATTGAGCACAGATGGAAGTAAACTCTTGAAGATCTGCTCCTCTGTGAATACCCAGTTAGAAATAGAAGACACAGTAAAGTACTTTGGTGTCTGGCTTGACCAAGAACTCACTTTCAGACGCATGTTGGGAGTGCTCTAGAGACTCAAATCCTGACTTCAGTCAATCAAGCAATCAAATTTTGTTTAACCAGGCAATTCATCCTTGAGCAAGCTCATTCGCAAGATGGTCCTGGACAGAGAACCTACAAGTAAAGACAAAGGCTGATGCATTGCAATACAATGTCAATAATATAAGCTACAGCTTATTTACACATGGAAAGTAAAGAAAGTTAGTTCCAATGAGTATAAGGGAATTTGATAGGAAAGGAGGGGGAAGGGGGCTGACAAGCTAGGAGAACAGCTTAAGAGAGAGCTGCTGTAGGAGCTGGGGGGAGGAAGAGAAGAGAAGAGAAGAGAAGAGAAGGGAATTTGTTGGCAAAGTTAGAACTGAAGTTGTCCAGTCAGGGCAGGTGAATGACAAGGTGTGTGTAAGTTTACCTGAGGCAGGCACAGGTATCCCTTAGACAGCGTGCGAGCAATAGTTTGAAAGTGTGGGGCCTAGGCAAAGAAGCAAATTTTAGGGTCTTTTGGGCTGTGTTCCATAGAGTGGGGAAAGAGCAGTGAATGGTGGCTGAACCATAATGTGTCTTTATTCTGGGTACCTTGAAGGTTACCAGAGCAAGTCTTCTCAGGCCATATGACCCCTGGGTTTTAACAAAGAGGTTGGAGAAATAGGTAGGCAGTCGATCAGTTATGGCTCTGTAAAACCAAAGGAGAGCATTTCTTTGCCTCCTAATCGAGAGGGAAGAGCAGCCCGTATAGGAGACAGTGGTGAGTGCGTAGAGGTAAGTTCAGGACTAACCTTAAGGCACGGTGGTAAACAGTGTCTAATTTATTCAAAGCCACAATGGGGCAATGGCTATAAAGAAATTCTGCATAGTCAATCATAGGGAGAAAGGTCATTTGGACTAGTCTCATCCTGGCTTCTAGTGTAAGCAAATGTCTGATACGAAACAAGATGCCTAGTCATTGCCTTGATTTTTCTTGAGCTCGGTTAAGTAAGTCATGAAGTTTAGCCTGTTGTCCAACCAGAATCCTGGGTATTTGAACTTGTCCACAGTTTCCAGAGATTCACCTAGTAGTGTGTGAATCTGGAGATCTGCTGAAGGCACAGTGGCATGAGAGAAATGGGGTAAGATAATCATGGCTTTAGTTTTTTTGCATTAAGCAGCAGCTTAAGCTTTAGCAAATTATGCTGAAAGGTGATAAAGTCCTGCTGGAGTTCCTTGTGGGCGTTTTCAGAAGAGGAGCTAGTGGTATAAAGAACCGTATCATCGTCGAATAGATGTACATTAGCTGTATGCATGCTGGCATCAGTATTGTTAATATAGATTATAAAGAGTATAGTCCCAAGATAGATCCCTGCGGCACACCCCTTGGGGAGATTTTATAATGGAGACGGGTCTCCCTGAGCTTTTATTTGGTAATATAGGGCACAAACCATTGTACTGCAGTACTGTTCAGGCCAATCCTGCTCAAGATAGTGAGTAAGATGTTGTGGTCCACATAATCAAAGGCCTTGCTAAGCTCTAAGAAGAGGGCATAAATATGTTGTTTAGCATCAAAAGCAGTTTGCCAGACATTAGACACTTTGGCCAGGGCAGACACTGTGCTGTGCTTGGGTCTAAAACCCAATTGGACTGTATTTAGTAAGTTTTCAGATTCAAGGTACTCTCTATTACTTAGTATGAAAGAACAGAAGAAGGCCAGAGCCCATCGAGACTGTTCCCCACACTATGTGGGACGTTATTTATCTATTATCCCTCAACCAAAGATCTAATTTGTTTTTAAAGATAGTGGCACTAGTTGCCTTTACCAATTCTTGTGGCAAGGTGTTCCATACAATGGATGCTCTTATTGGAAAAAAGTTTCCCCTTTTGCTGGTTTTATATGTTTTTACTTCAAGCTGTTTATTATGCAGTCTTGGAACATGTCTCCTTTTGGAGAGTGTTAGACCACACTTTTCCATTAGATCTGTTGAATTTATTAAATTAAAAACCATAAGAATATAACCTCTTAATCTTCTAGTTTGAAGAGAGAAGAGACCAGTAGCTTTTAATCTGTTCTGATAATCCAAGTATGTTAATCTTGGAATCATTCTAGTTACTCTCCTTTGAACCTGTTCAAGAATTGCTATGTCTTTTTTTTGGTTTGGATTCCAGAAAAGGGAGCCATAGTCTAGATACGGTCTAATGTATGCCCTATGCAATGGAATAAGGCATTGTTCAGTGCGATTAACAAAAGTGTGTTTTATTTGCCTCAAAAGTCTGATGGTCATGCAAGCAGTTCTAAAACAGTGATCATGTGATGTAAGTTTATTATTAACATATATCCCTAAATTTTTTTCACAATTTGATGAGTGAAGTGGTAGTCCGTTTATATGATAGATTGTTTTTGGATTATTTACACTGAAATGCACTATTAAACATTTGTCTTGATTAAACTGCGTATGATTTTCATTTGCCCAAAGTGTTAATTTTTCCAAATCCTTCTTTAATGCAGAAATATTTTCTTGATTATTAACCTTGCCCCCCAATTTAGTATCATCTGCAAATTTAACCATGAAGTTATTTGGCTCTGTTTGTAAATCACTGATAAAGAGGTTAAACAATGTTGGTTCCAAGACCGACCCCTGTGGTACACCACTTGTTGCACTACCCGAATCAGACAAGATATCATTAATTCTGACTCTCTGAGAACGATTTGTCAACCAGTTTAAAGTCCAGTTGACAATATCAGGTGACAAACCTAGATTGTGCATTTTAGTAATGAGTTTTTCATGTGAGACTTTATCGAAAGCTCTACTAAAGTCAAAAAGAATTATATCAGTAGGGATACCCACATCTAGTAGAGTACTTATATTATTGTAAAAAGATATCAGATTGGTGGTGCAGGAATACTTGGGAGTAAACCCATGCTGATTTGAATCACAAATTCCTAATTTTTTACAATCTTGATCTATTAGAGACTTCATTACTTGTTCCATTAATTTACCAGCCTCTGAGGTCAGGCTAATTGGATGATAATTTTGCACAGAACCTCTATTGCCTTTTTTTAAATATGGGAGTAGCTATTGCTGAATGCCAATCATTTGGTACGATGCTTTCTTGTAAGGATTTATTGAAAATAATTGAAAAAGGTATAGAAATATTTATAGAGGTTTCGATCAGAAACCATGGATGAATACCGTCTGGGCCCGGACTAGTATTTTTTTTTTAGTTTTTTGATAGCCTGTATAATGTCAGTTGGATAGAACCTATGATAATCTACGTGGTGAACTTTAAATGTACTAATAGGTGATTTTTGAGAGAAGACAGAACTAAAGTACTTATTAAAGAGACTAGAGGTTTCTTTATCAGATAGAGAAGAGCCATTGGTTATAATGGGACCAATGGTCCTTAATACACCTTTTTTTTACTATTTATATAGGAGAAAAGAGATTTGTGACAGTCTTAAGTGTGAAATAGTTTAAATTCTAGCTTATTTTTTGCCAATTTAATAGAATTTTTTTGTGTTTTTCACAGATGGTCTGTATTTATGTAATAGAGTAGTTTTAACTGGAATAGAACTATTCTTAAGTTTCCTAAAAAGTTTAATTTTTATTTTAATCTGCTTTTTAATTGTCTTGTTGAACCAAGGGGGTATTCTTCCTTTATTATTAAATTTCCTCTTACATGGAGTAAAGGTATTTTCCAAATAATGTACAATGTTTTTAAAAAAGTCCCAAGCTTGTTGTGTTGTACAATTAAGAAGATTAGATTTCCAGTTTATATTTTGTAAGTATTCATTGATTTTAGAAAAAAATGCTTTGTTATAATTTTTTATATAGTATAACTTCCTTTGTGTGGTTTTAAACTGTTGAATTTCAAAAAGAATAGATGAATGATCACTGGTCCCAAGGGGATCCCAAATTTGTAAATTGCTAATTTGTTGCTCTATGTTAGTAAATAATAGATCCAAAATATTAGGACCTTGAGTGGGTTCAGTAACAAGTTGTTGTAATCCAGTACTAACTACCACATCTATTAATTCTTTCTCGGCATAGGACTGTCCTGAGAATGAGTCCCAGTTAATATGAGGGAGGTTAAAGTCACCAAATATTACAGTATCTTGAGATTCTGAAAAATGTGTAATTTCTTTAAACATATCCGTTGTGTAATCTGAATTTGCAGATGGAGGTCGATAGATGTTATCAATAGTTACATAGGACTGCTCCTTCAATAAGATTTTAACCCATATACTTTCCAAAGGAAAAGGAGAACACACTTCAAAAGAAGGAATATCATTTAGTATGTACAAACAAACTCCACTGCCTTGCTTATCTAATCTGTTTTTATGATATAACTTATAACCTGGAATTTCTCTGGACCAAATTGAGGATGCGTCCCACCAAGTTTCAGTTACTCCCACCACACCTATGTTTAAAGTTTTACATTTGGCTTCGAGTTCTGCTAATTTGAGTTTGTTTAAAGTTCTTGCATTCAAAGCTAGGAATTTACATTTAGTTGTAATAATATTTTGGTAAGTATTCAGAGACTTAGGAATAGACCCATTCTTCCGCAATGTTTTTAGTTTAAATAATGATTTATGATTTTAGTGATACTTTCCCCCATAAGTGTACTACCCCTACGACTGAGATGTAAACCGTCCCAGCAAAACAAGGAAGAATGATCGGAAAATGATTCCCAGTGGGTAATACAGGGTATATCCTGCTTAAAAAACCACTTTCTCATCCATTCATGTAGGGCTTTGATTTTCTGCGTCATGGTAGATGTTGCTCTCGGGACAGGTAGAATTTCAGATATACATACACAGCATCCCCTATCAAGTAACGGGTTACATAACGCCACATAGTCCTGTTGTAACTGATTAAATGGGTGTTGTTTATATCATTAACACTGGCATGTATGATAACCAGTGGATTTTCCCCGCATTTGTAAAATTTTAGGCATGATGGAGGTAATGTCAGATACCCTGGCCTCACGGAAGCTAGAACAAGTGCGGTTGCTCTTGTCACTATTGCATACCGCCCTGTCAATGTGCTTAATGATTGAATCTCCCAGGACTAACACTTGTTTTGAGACAGTAGGGGTACAAGAATCAGAAACAGGTGATTGTTTAACACACTCTAGAGCAATTAACTTAATAGGTATTGATTTGGTAGCTTGAGACTTACTAGGACAAGTATTCATGGGCATTAACTCCTGATTGAAAAGTGTTTTTAAACCATTATTATCAATAGAGGGTGATGCACAGGATAAATCATGTAGCATTTCATTATTTGATACAGTCAATTGCTCAAACCTATTATGAATTTCAATAGGGGCACTATTGTGTATTTGACCGCCCCTCCTTTTTTTAAGAGGCTTTGTGACAATGGTCCAGTCATCATTGTCATGAGAAGAGGGTGGATAATCATCCACCTTATAAGAGGGGGCAGAGGCAACAGGTATACTAGTACTAGTCGTTACAACTGTCTCCTCATCAGGAGGCATAGAAATGCTACCTAAATGTGAAGGAAATTGTTCATTAGAATGAAGTTGTTCATCCATAAGATCAATGTAACTTTCCAGTTCCCTAATATCAGTAGAAACTGGTTTATTATTACTCAGAAATGCTATCTCTGCTTCAAGAGTAGTAATCAGACGGCAATTAGCACATACA
The DNA here is from genome assembly GCA_016271365.2 of Neoceratodus forsteri. NCBI lineage: Eukaryota > Metazoa > Chordata > Ceratodontiformes > Ceratodontidae > Neoceratodus > Neoceratodus forsteri. The sequence continues at coordinate 21,266,940 of JADMNL010000038.1, read as the reverse complement.
TACTCGCTCCCATACTTTCCCTCACTATACATCAAACATTGCATACACTTACTAAGTTCTTTTTCCATTATTAAAGGTGTATATTTACTAAGTAGAGGATATGCTAAAATTATCTTATTCAAGTTTGTCTAATGGCAGCAGTTTCAGTGTGCCCAGCGGACACAGCAGACATGCACAAGCGCAAATGTAGCTTCTTTTAGTTAGCTGCTTTCTGATCTACAAGCAAGGCAGGCAACAGGAAGTTGTAATTTGAGTCACCTGCTTTTATAGTGTCTAAGCCACACCCCTGAATTAAGCTGTTTCTCTCTTCCTACTGGTTTAGCAAAGTAAGTTGATACAGTACCCTTCACAGCACAGAACACACACTGATTTTCTTTCTTTTCTTTTTTTAACCCTAAATAAGACCCCTTCTACTTCTAATAAAGTATCTGTCTTGCTTAATCTCAACAGACACTGACTTCTGCTGAGATATAAGTGTTAAATTAATAAGATAATGTAGCTTCTTTTAGTTAGCTGCTTTCTGCTCTACAAGCAAGGCTAGCAACAGCTGAGAGTTGACTTTTTCCAGTATTTTAGAGATAATTGGCAGAAGGAAATAGGCCAATAGTTATTCGGATGAGATGGGTGACCAGATTTAAAGAGGGGAATAATATGAGCAGTCTTCCAATGGGGGGGGGGGTACTCACCGTGCTTCAGGAAGCAGTTAAATAGGTGAGTGATGGGGGCTGTCAAGTAATAGTATCCTATTTTCAAGAAAAGTAGTTCTAGGTGGTCCGTGCCTGCACTCTTATTCATATCCAGTGTCAGTAGGAGGTTCTCAACTCATTTGAAGGAGACTGGATGGAAGTTAAACAAGGGGTGGGTTGGGCTGGGTAGAGCATCGGGACTTTGGCCAACGGTAGCGTCAATATGAGGCATGAGCTTACTGACAGGGCAAACATCAAAAGATAGGCCAGCTGTAGTGAAATGATTGTTAAGCTGTTCAAGGATGTCTGCCCTGTCAGTGTAAATAGTAGCGCTGGTTACAATCTTGGCAGGCAGGGGAGAGGCTGGAGAATGACATTCGACCTCTTTGAGGATTTTCCAGAATTTGGCAGAGCTGTCTATGTTTTCCTCAAGGGCAGTTCAGAAAAATTGGGGCTTTTTCAGATCTAATCAATTTTGTACAGGTGTTCCTTGCTACATGAAAGGCTAGCCAGTCAGTATCTGACTTTGTTTTTCCTTGCCCTGTTCCACAGCACATCTCTGTCTCTTCATTATCAGGCCTAACCAATAACTGGGGGGAAAAAAAAAATTTGCCCGTATTAGATGTAGGTTTTCAATGGGCTGCCCCGCATACTAGGTACTTGGGCATCTTTATATCTTCTGATTTGAATCAGTGGCCAATGTTAAATCTGAACCGCTTGTTAAAGCATTTAAAGGAGGATGTTCCAAGATGGAGGTGTAACCCCTAGGTGGCGCTACCCCCAAGGGATACTACCCCTGCTGCATGACCAGGAATGCCAACATTTATGAATCTTTACGGGTGTTCATTGTCAGTATTTTTCCTGTGACCAAGTTCCCTAGTAATCCTTTGTTACAGGCTGCCCTTGAAAAGTTGAGGGTGCTTATGTCAAATTTGTGGGTGCTTGAGCACCCAGGCACCCATAGAGTTTGCTCCTGTGTGCGTGACTAAGTGCAGACTGAGGGGCATGGGTCCTAGAAATGGGTGCCTCCACCTGGAGGACAGGGTCAACGGTAGCATAGCTGCCATGGGTACAGCCCTCCAGGACACTGTTACCCGCCTCTTTTCTCTCTCTAATGGCCTAAGCTGATCAATGAATACACAATTGCAATTAACACCTGAGTACAGATTCAACCCCACACTTGTTGCACTTACCACCTGGCCGATCTGGCTGGCTCGGCCCTGGAGACCCCCTGTAAAATAAAGTTAAGTACAACAACCAACAGTATTTCAATGTTGTCTATATAAAGGTATGCCACAACCAGTTTAAGTGCAAAAAGATTTAGATCTGATTTATATAGGGGCTGGAACAAGGAAGGGGCCATAATCTTGTGCTTGATTTTAATTCTGATTATATCAGGTTAAGCATGCATGCCTCTAAGAGTCCCTCTATCACAGTCACACACACTCTGGGTACCCAGTTGCATTTACAATTTAGCCTGAACCATTGCCTAGGGTAGGCCAGTATTACAGCTGTTGTTGGGGCCCTTAGGGAAGAAAACACAACATGCACTTTAACCCACAATTTGTATTCCGGAGCCAGAGGGATCAGTCCATGAAAGTCAATCAAAACAATTAAATCGGATGACACACTTTGATTTGAGCTTTGTTGCAGGGAGCTACCCTGTTGTTTACTCACGATACCCAGACCAGGTTGCAGGATGGACGAAATGGAGGCCTCAGGAGGAAGTGCTGGTTTACCAGGAGAAGCAGGACCCACATGATTTACCGTGGTGTTGTTCCTGTTCGATGGTGTTGAGCAGGGAGCCGAATCCCCGGGCGGGTCTCTCATGGATCAAAACTGCAGTGTGAGTGGTAGTCGGGGCCGATGTGTTGCGGCCCAGACAAGGTGAATGAAACTAATTCAGTCCGGTCAGAGTTACAGGATACAGCTTCCAGTGAGCGTGACACATTCAAACAGTGGGGAACCAAATCGTGACCCACTATCTGCATTCAGCACACTTACAGTAAAAGCAAGGAAATACAACAGTTTGAATGACAGTCCGGTTGCAATGCACAGGATTTCTGCATAAACATACACTCTTCAGTCATGTTGGCAATCCTGACAGGCAGATCTCTCCAAAGCAAGTCGTCGGTCCGTCTTCAGGTGAGATTGGTCACACTTCAGGCTGAAAGTCACAGGTTTGGATAAAGTCCGATTCAGGTTTTAAGTCTCTACTTAGGAAGATGGAAATGAGCAGGCAAGACGCAGCCTTCCTGCCGATTTCCCCTGCAAACTGTGTAGGAGCAGCTGCTCAGATGTCTCAAGCTCCTCTCAATCTCAGTTCCTACTCACAACTGGCTCACTGCTGCAGGCAGCATGGGACTTTCCCTGTAATCCAAAAGGTTTGGTTGGTTGATCCATCTGTCTGTCACAGCTAGTGCTCCTCTTCCTGGTCCATTTAGCCACCAAAAGGTGAAAACTACAATTCCTACAGAAATTCACTCCCACAATACCCCTAGGGGCAGGCTCCATATTAGGGCCCCCAAAGGTACTGATTGATGCAGACTAGCAGTCCAGAAAAAAAAATGGTGGTGTAACTAGAAAGAGTCCTCACTGCAAAGGAAAGCAGATTAGACAAGCTACAATATCATTATAATTAAGGCAGATAAACAGCAAACCATTACATTTCCTGATAGGGCTTCCCCTGCATAAATAGCGATGACAGAAGGAAGCAAACACACTGCAGCCCAGGTGGGACTTGAACCTTGGAACACTCAGCCCCCACCCAGATTAATTATTTCCTACGGGAACAGCACTTCTTAAAGTGGCAGGCATGGAGGCCAACAGGGCAGTCACATGCAAATGAGTAGCAAATGATTCCGACACAGGACATCAGCCTGACAGAGGGCATTAGGCATGCCCAGGAAGATATTTTAGGACCCCCCCATTTGTAGGGGGTTTCACCCTTCCCTGCCTGGAAAGAACTTGGTGTCTGCATCAAGTCTACACAGTAGCAGCATATAAAAGACAATGTTCTATATGAGATATATGTGACACTGTTACACAAGACAAAGCAAATGACTGATGCATCAGTAAATGTAAACTTAAACGTATCACATTACTATACCTATTCAATACACTGTATACACATACTATATCTGTAATGACAACAGTTATACATTTTTCATACACATAATAATGATTTGACTAGAATTATCACATTGTTATTAGTATTCCAATTCAAGTTATAACTTCTTGTATGTTAAATAATGTAAATGGGGACCCATCCCTATCAGGTAACTTGGGGCTAGATGGGGCAAGGGCACCATGTTCATCCTTCTGAACATTTAAATGGGGAAATTGAAATTCACCTCCGGGTTCTGCCATGGAACCTTGGGGAGCCAGACCTGAGCACTCTGATGGTGGCAAAATTTGCAGAAAAGATCTTCATAGTCCAATTAGATGTCCCTTTACTCTGTCCTTGTCTTCTGGGTAGTAGCAGTGGCCCTGGATGTGCCCCTCCCTGCCACAATGGTAACAAAGCATTATGTCTAAGGAGGTTGTCTTCTTCTTCTTAGTACAACCACTGTCTCGCTGATAGGTTTTACACATGGCCATTACTATGTTGCACAGACGATCAGACCTCTCCTCAAGCTTTTGGGACTTTTCCTCCCACTCGAGGACTTTGGCAGCTTCCTCTGTCTCCATGTCCACCAGCTCAAAGTGGGCAAATGATTCTTCTGTAGCGACATCATCAGAGGTGGCAGTGGACTCTCTTCACTCTCTCTTCCAACTTGTTGTTCAGCTGTCCTCACAATGTGCATTAATTCCACAAAAGATGGGGTGCCTTTCAGACAATGCTGAGTGTGCAACCTAAGCATAAGAAAACTGGGATCTTCGACCAAGGTTGTCACAAACCCACTCAGCAGGTCAGGCCCTCTACTCCCAAAGTGCCAACCTCTGAGCGTGGTCTTGTGAACAGTGCAATAGACAAGGTAACCCTCTTATGTGTTTTTGAGAGTTCGGATCAAACTTTGGTCTCAAGTTCTGGAGGGATTCAAACTGTGAACCTCTTGCTAGCGTACCCAATGCAGAGGCTCAGATATTTCTGTCTTTGGGGGCCAGATATCTTTGCCTATGGGCACCTAACTAGGTATACAGAGATGGACCCTTAGAAACTTTAATAAAGACCTCAGATTTTAAAACTCTTCTCTTTCTAGTTTGGTACCACCATTCAAGTTTATGTTTAGTATCTGCAATAATCATATACTTTTCTTACAACTAAAAAGAAGTCAAAGACAGACCAAGTAAGTTCCAAAAAGAATTTTACTAAAATAGTTAAAAATGTGCAAAACGCAAAATACAGAACTCTTATACCACAAGGCATACAAATCTTTTAAAGAACAAGGTTTAAACAGTGCAAATTCCTACTTAGATTTGAATTAGATTACAGTACTTAGATTTGAAATATTTCTAAATACTTGTTTACAAGTGCTCCAAAGATCTTTCCTCAGTCAAAGTCTAGGTAAAAGTGTATAAGTAAAACAGAGTATTCCTTAAACAACAGTATGGGACAACCCATTTTTGTGTGAGGTCAGCTAGCTCCTCCTCTGTCAGATCATGTATAAAAAAAATATATATCTTATACAAAAGTATTACAGTCTGCAACTTCAGCATAATTCATGTCCTTCAAATGACATTTCTTTTGATCTCATAATAAGCTTCCTCCTTCCAGGACATGACAGCATCTTTATGATTTTTGCACTTCTATGTAATAACCTGGGGTTTCCTTCCAACGTCATAAAATGGATATGTTCTAGCAACTATGGTTATAATTAACTCAGACAGACAGGATCCTTAATTAAGGCCTTATATGTAGCACATGGTCTCTAAAAACTGAGTGTGTGTGAACTTGCATGCTGTCAGCATTTTTCTTATGGCTTTCATCTTTTAGCTAAAACCTGGGGGTTGATGAGTGAGGTCATTCTAACAGCATCAGATTTTTTTAGCAGAGACAGTCAGTCATACATTTTATATTAAAAAAATGATACAGCACTCAGAGCTGGCTGTCTATGTCACACTTCTCCCCACCTAGACTGAATTTGGGGGATCTGTCCCCTACATGGGATGAGCTTCCCAGATCAGTTCACTCCTCATAGACCCTAGACAGCCCATCTGAGTTCTGGTTCTTTGTGCCAGCCCTATGTACAATTTTTAGATCATACCCTTGTAAAACAAGACTCCATCTTAGTAGTCTACCATTGTTTTTTTCCCATCTGCATCAGCCAGACCAGGGGGTTGTGGTCAGTCAGCACTACAAAATGCTGCCCATACAAGTATGGCTCTAGCTTCTTTAGGGCCCACACTATGGCAAGACACTCCTTGTCACCGTGGAGTATGCTTGCTCCCTGGGAAGCAGCTTTCTGCTCAGGTACACTACTGGGTGATCTGTCCCTTGGCTGGATGTCTGGCTCAGTACTGCCCCAATACCCACATCTGAGGCTTGCGTCTGAACTATAAAGGTTTTGCTATAGTTAGGACTTGTCAAAATAAGAGCACTGCACAGTGCCTCCTTCAGTCTGGTAAAGGCTTCTTCACAGGCTGGGCCCCAGGTAATTTTCTTTGGCATCTTTTTCTTTGTCAGATCAGATAGGGGAGCAGCCAGGGCACTATGATTGGGTACAAATTTCCTGTAGTACACTGCTGTCCCTAAAAAGCTCCTGACCTGCTTCTGGGTTTCTGGTCTTAGCCACACTTGGATCACCTCTGTCTTTATTTGGTTAGGATGGAGCTGTCCCCAGCCTACCACATGCCCGAGGTATGCCACTTCTCCCATGGCCACCTGGCACTTCTCGGCATTGACAGTGAGCCCGGCCCTCTGTATCCTGCACAGCACTTCCCTAAGGTGGGATAGGTGTTCCTCCCAGCTGGTACTAAAGATAGTAATGTCATCCAGGTACACCATGGCGTACTCCTCAGCACCATTTAACACCTGGTTCACCAACCTTTGGAAAGTGGCTGGGGCGTTCTTCATTCCGAAAGGCATTACTTTAAACTCAAATAAGCCTATCGGAGTGATGAAGGATGACCTTTCCCTAGCTCTGTCTGTCAATTCTACCTGCCAAAACCCATTGGTCAGGTCAGTAGTCATATGGTAGGTTGCCCTTCCCAACTTGTCCAGAAGTTCGTCCGTCTGGGGCATCGGGTGGGCATCTGACTTCGTGACTGCATTCAGTCCACAGTGTCCACAGAAATGAGTTGAGCCATCTGGCTTGGGTGCAAGGACTGTGGGTGAGGCTCAGGGGCTGTGGGATCTGTGGATTACCCCTAAATCCAGCATCTCTTCCACTTCCCTCCTAACATCCTTTTGGACAGCCTCTGACACCTGATATGCTGTTCGCCATATGGGCGTCTGTGTCTCTGTCTCCACATCATGTGTCACTATGGGGGTTAGTCCAGGCTTGGCACTAAACAAGGAGGCAAAGTCTGCTAAAACCTCCCTTACTTTCTGGACTTGGTCCAGGGCCAGCTGGGGAGACAATTTTACTGCCTCCACAGAGGACTCCCGCTTACTTTCTTCCAGCAAATCCAGAAGGGAGAGTCCTTCGTCCATCCCTTCCCCATGAATACACACTGCAAACACCATGTCGGCCATATTTGCATATGACTTCATCATGTTGACATGGTACCTCCTTTCAGTCTGTCTTCTGTCAGGTAATTCCACAATGTAGTTCACGTCATTTACCTTTCAAACCACTTTGTACGGTCCTGCCCACTCAGCTTGCAGCTTGCCTTTATGGACTGGAATAAGGATCATGACTTCCTGACCCACCATGTGCGAGCAAGCGCTAGCTCTGCAGTCGTACCACACCTTTTGTTTCTGTTCAGCAGCTGCCAGGTTCCTCTGGGCTGTCCCCATAAATTCCTTCAGCCGTTCCCTAAACCTAAGGACATAATCCACAGTGGGAGTTCCCTGGGTGGTGTGCTTGCCTTCCCAGTCCTCCCAGATCAAGTCTAGGGGCCCACGTACCCGGCATCCATACAAGAGTTCGAAGGAGGAAAATCCTGTTGACTCTTGGGGCACCTCCCTGTATGCAAACAGGTGGGGAAAGTATTTCTCCCTGTCCCTCCCATGCTGTTCAGCAAATGCCCAGAGCATTGACTTTAGAGTACCATTGAATCATTCCACAAGTCCATTGGCTTGTGGGTGATACGGTGTTGTGCATCTCTGCACCACCCCACACTTCTCACATAAACATTTCATTAAGTCTGACATGAAGGAACCCCCTCGATTGGTGATTACCTCCTGCGGAAACCCAGCACAGGAGAAATTCCCAAGTAAGGAATCTGCCACTTTGTCCATCCTCAGTGAGGATAGGGTGACTGCCTCTGGGTACTGGGCGGCATAATCCACCACAGTCAGGATGAATCTCTTCCCTGAGGAGCTGGGGGTATTTAAAGGCCCCACAATATCCATTCCCACCCTCTGGAATGGCTCCTCCACTGTGGGCAATGGAATCAGGGCTGCTTGGATTTTCTTCTCCGCTTTCCCTATTTCTTGGCACTGGTGACAAGACCTGCAATACTCCTTTACCTGCTGGGTGAAGTTAGGCAAATAGAAATTCTGGGCCAACGGCTGCGTTGTGTGCATGATTCCCAGATAACCAGACAAGGGAATATCATGTGCAATCTTGAGCAACTGCTCAAAATACCCCTGGGGAACGACAAGCTGCCTGCCTAGCATCCCTACCTCTGTCTGTACTGCCTGAGTGTGCATAAGTCCATTTTCCCAATAAACCTTATGTCTGCCGTCACCTCCCTGTGTGCCGTCCGAGTCTGCCCAAGCCCTCAGCTTCTCTAAACTAGGGTCACCCCTCTGAGCAGCTGCAAACCCCTCACACCTTCCCAAGGTATGGGACAGGTCCCCTTCAGTCTCTAAACTAGAGTCCCTAGCACTAGTGTCAGGAAACTCAGGATCACTGTCAATCCCAACCCTTGGACAATGGGTCACCCCCTCCCTCTTCGGAGTAACCTTTCGTAGCTGTGTGGTCACTTGCTACCAGGGAAATTTCTACCCCCGTTTTATCAATCTCCCCATCTGGAGACACAGGCTTGGGAACCAGCCTCTCAGTGGTTTCCACAATGGCTTCTGTGGGGTTCAGGGAACTACAGTTTTCCCTTGGTGCTTGGCTATGAGTAACTGCACATACCATTCCCTGTTAGAGATTGTTACCCAGGATCACATCCACTGCTAATGTTTTGGCTACAGCCACCTGTTGCACAGTTCCCCCTGTTTCACCCCAGTCTAAGAGAACACTAGCGAGGGGCAATGTTTTCTCTTCACTAGTGAACCCTTGGACAGTAACGTATTTATTGGGTATAAGCTGACCAGGTTGTACCAGATCCCCTTTCACCAATGTCAGGGATGCCCCCTGTGTCCCTTAACCCCTGCATCTGCACACCATTCACCATGACTGGGTGCATGTGTTCCCTCATGTTCACTGGCATGCTTCCAGGGACACACAGACAACCCACTTCTTTTCTAGCACCCTGTTGTGTATTATTGCTCTCCTTTTTTGGACGCTGTCTGGCAATATGCCCAGTCTCTTTACAAAGCCAACATGCATTTCTTACTTCAGAGAAATCTTTTCTTTGAATCCTGGGGCTAACTGGTTTCAGTGAAGGCAGTGAGGGTTTTGGCTGCCCTAAAGGTGCGCTTTTCCCTTTCTGTGCTGCCACACCAACCCCATTCACTCTCAGAGCAGGTCTGCTCTTGACATAGCGGTCCAAGAGTTCAGCATCCTCTTGCACTGTTTTTGGATCTCGGTTCTCTAGCCAGGTTTTTAGCTCGGCTGGGCAAGCCCCATAAAACTCTTCTAATAAAATCACATTTTCAATTTTATCAACACAGTTTGCCTCAATTCCTTCCCACCAACATTTTAAAAACTGATGATGTTTCGTGGCTAGCTCCTCATAGCTCATATCAGGGCTTCTCCTGAGCTTACGGCATTTAGCTCTGTATGATTCAGCAGTTAATTCAAACTTTTTTAACAGTGCAGCTTTTAGCTTGCCATAATCATCACTGTCCTCATTGTCCATTTGACCCAATGCATCCCGAGCTTTCCCAGTAAGTAGCGGGGATAGCTGGAAGCTCCAGGACTCTCTAGGAATTTTAGCCTGAATACAAACTTTTTCAAAATAATTTAAAAAGGTATCCATGTCCTCCCCTTCCTTAAACTCAGCTATTAATTTGGAGTTCAATTTGTAACCCAGTCCTGCAGTCCCAGTTAAACCCAAGCCACTTACCTGCTCTGGTGCCACTGGTTGGAGTCGTAGCTTCTCCAGTTTGTGTTGCCACTGGCACTTCTCTCTCTTCTCCTCTTCCTCTTGCTTCTCTCACTCCCTCTTCTCCTCTGCAGCTTGCTGGCGCTCACGGTCCTCACGGTCTGCCTCCCTCTGTTCTTGCTCTGCCTCCAGTTCCATCCTGTGCAACTCAATTTGCAGTTTGAGTACCTCTGGATTCAGGATACTGGTGACCATCCCCTGCTGTTGTGGCCCTTCACTGACAGTGACCCTGCTGTCCTTTTCTGTCATGGTTGGTGACTCGTTGCTAGGTATCTGCTACCATCAGGGGGGCCTCTATGAGGTTCTGCTTTTTGCCTGTTACCTCGAATGGGACTCCCCTGTCTCCGCACAACTTCTTCAAGTAATCTGCAGTGTACCTGCTGTAGTTGGAAGCCATCTTCTTCTTCCCTGACTACAGCTACTCTGACTTGCAAGTACTTTAGAAAAAAAAAATAAAACTGGTAGGAACTCAACTGTATGCCAAGTGATATATAGTTCTGTTTCCTTTTTTAAAATAAAACTCTGCCTTTTTCTTTCTTTTTAAGAGAGCTTATGGTCTCAGCTGACACAGAACAGTACAAGCTTGTGATACCAAAATTATGCCACCGCTGCCAACCAATCTGTCACAAACCCACTCAGCGGGTCAGGCCCTCTACTCCCAACGTGCAGTCTTGTGAACAGTGTAACAGACAAGGTAACCCTCTAGTCTGATTTTGTGAGTTTGGATCAACCTTTGGTCTCAAGTTCTGGAGGGATTCAAACTGTGAACCTCTTGCTAGCATATCCAATGCACAGGCTCAGATATTTCTGTCTTTGGAGGGGCCAGATATCTTTGCCTATTGGCACCTAACCAGGTATACAGAGATGAACCCTTAGAAACTTTAATAAAGACCTCAGATTTTAAAATGCTTGTCTTTCCAGTTTGGTACCACCATTCAAGCTTATGTTTAGTATCTGCAATAACTATATACTTTTCTTACAACTAAAAAGAAGTCAAAGACAGACCAAGTAAGTTCTAAATAGAATTTTACTAAAATAGTTAAAAATATGCAAAACGCAAAATACAAAACTTAATACAGCAAGACATACACATCTTTTAAAAGAACAAGGTTTAAACAGTGCAAATTCCTACTTACAGTACTTAGATTTGAAATCTTTCTAAATACTTGTTTACAAGTGCTCCAAAGATCTTTCCTCAGTCAGAGTCTCAGTAAAAGTGTGTAAATGAAACAGAGTATTCCTTAAACAACTGTATGGGACAACCCATTTTTGTGTGAGGTCAGCTAGCTCCTCCTCGGTCAGATCATGTATAAAAAATATATATATCTTATACAAAAGTATTACAGTCTGCAACTTCAGCATAATTCATGTCCTTCAAATGACATTTCTTTTGATCTCATAATAAGCTTCCTCCTTCCAGGACATGACAGCATCTTTATGATTTTTGCACTTCTATGTAATAACCTGGGGTTTCCTTCCAACGTCATAAAATGGATATGTTCTAGCAACTATGGTTATAATTAACTCAGACAGACAGGATCCTTAATTAAGGCCTTATATGTAGCACATGGTTTCTAAAAATTGACTGTGTGTGAACTAACACGCTGTCAGCATTTTGCTTACGGCTTGCATCTTTTAGCTAAAACCTGGGGAGGGGGTTGATGAGTAAAGTCATTCTAACAGCATCAGATTTTTTTAGCAGAGACAGTCAGTCATACATTTTATATTAAAAAAATGATACATCACTCAGAGCTGGCTGTCTACATCACAAAGGTTAGTACATGATCCATTCAAAGTTGGTTTAAGTTTTCGGGGTCTATCTCCCCTTGATCAGATATCTTCATTAACACATGTTCGACACGGAGAAGATAAGCAGAAAGTAGCTCTCCTTTTTTCTGCTTCATGCCTTTGAACTCTCACAAGAGGTGGCTTACATCCTTATAGGGGTCGAAGATATCAGTCAATGCCTCTAAAAGCTGCTGCACAGTTGCGGTGAGGTCTATGAACTGAATTCCTCTAACCACATGTAGCGTAGTCCCCCCAAGGTCATTAACATCTCCATCCTCTTTTGGCTCTCCATGCCAGGCCACTGGCTCAGCATCCAAATGGCATGTGTCCACCAGGTCTCCCAATCCTTTTCTTCACTGGGGGTGGGGACAACTCTAGAAAACACACCCTCCATGATGCGTGACAATGGCGGTAACCTGGTTGGCACCAAATTTTTGGGTGAAGTCAGGCATTGATTGGTCGGGCCACTAGTGGGCACTAATCCCAGCAGTGCCTCCAAAATGTAACTCCTAGGTGGTGCTGCCCCAAGGGATACTACCCCTGCTGCATTACTAAGTGCAGACTGAGGGGCCTGGGTCCTAGAAACGGGTACCTCCACCCGGAGGACAGGATCAGTGGTAGTTTAGCTGCTGTGGGTACAGCCCTTTGGGACACTGTTACCCGCCCTCTCTCTAGTGGCCTAGGCTGATCAGTGAATACACAATTGCAATTAACACCTGAATACAGATTCAACCCCACACTTGTTGCACTTACAGCCCGGATCGTTCTGGCTGGCTCAGCCCTGGAGACCCCTTGTAAAATAAAGTTTAATACAACAACCAACAGTATTTCAATGCTGTCTATACAAAGGTGTGCCACAACTGGTTTAAGTGCCAAAAGAATTATATCTGATTTATTTAGGGGCTGGAACAAAGAAGAGGCCATAATCTGATGCTTGATTTTAATTCTGATTATATCAGGTTAAGCATGCACGCATCTAAGAGTCCCTCTATCACAGTCACACACACTCAGGGTACCCAGTTGGATTTACAGGTTAGCCTGAACAATTGCCTAGGGTAGGCCGGTATTACAGCTGTTGTTGGGGCCCTTAGGGAAGAAAACACAACATGCACTTTAACCCACAATTTGTATTCCAGAGCCAGAGGGCTTAGTCCGTGAAAATCAATCAAAGCAATTAAATCGGATGACACACTTTGATTTGAGCTTTGTTGCAGGGAGCTACCCTGTTGTTTACTTACAATACCCAGACCAGGTTGCAGGATGGTTGAAATGGAGACCTCAGGAGGAAAATGCTTGTTTGCCAGGAGAAACGGGGCACACACAATTCACCGTGGTGTCATTCCTGTTCGATGGTGTTGAGCAGGGAGCTGAATTCCTGAGCGGGTCTCTTGTCGATCGAAACTCTGCAGCGTGAGTGGCAGTCAAGTCCAAGGTGTTGATGCCTAGACCAGGTGAATGAAATGGATTCAGTCCAGTTAGAGTTACTGGATACAGCTTCCAGTGAGCGTGACACATTCAAACAGTGGGGAACCAAATCACGACCCACTATCCACATTTAGCACACTTATAGTAAAAGCAAGGAAATACCACAGTTCGGATAACAGTACGGTTGCAATACACAGGATTTCTGCGCAAACCATAAGCTCTGCGGTCATGTTGGCAATCCTGACGGGCCGATCGCTTAAAAGCAAGTCTTCGGTCCCTCTTTAGGCAAGACTGGTCACAATTCAGGCTGGAAGTCACGGGTTTGGATAAAGTCCGATTCAGGTTTTAAGTCTCTTCACTTAGGAAGATGGAAATGGGCAGGCCAAATGCAGCCTTCCCACCGATCTCCCCTGCGCACTATGCAGGAGCAAGTGCTTGAATCTCTCAAGCTCCTCTCACTCTCAGCTGCTACTCACAACTGACTCACTGCTGCAGACAGCATGGGACTTTCCCAGTGATCCAAAAGGTTTGGTTGCTTGATCCATCTGTCTGTCACAGCAAGTGCTCCTCCTCCTTGTCCATTTAGGCGCCAAAGGGCAAAAACTACAATTCCTACAGAAATGCACTCCCTCAAGACCCCTGGGGGCAAGCTCCATATTAGGGCCCCCAAAAATACTGATTGGCACAGACTGGCAGTCCAGAACCAAGATGGCGGTGCAAACAGAAAGAGTCCTCGCTGCAAAGGAAGGCAGGGTAGACAAACTACAATATCATTATCATTAAAGCAGATAACCAGCAATCAATTACAGTTCCTGATAGGGTTTCGCATGTGCAAATAGCGATGGCAGAAGGAAGCAAACACACAGCAGCCCAGGTGAGACTCAAACCTTGGAACACTCAGCCCCCACCCAGATTAATTATTTCCCACGGGAACAGCACTTCTTAAAGTGGCAGGCATGGAGGCCAACAGGGCAGTCACATGCAAATGAGTGGCAAATGATTCCGACACAGGACACCAGCCTGGCAGAGGGCATTAGGCAAGCCCAGGAAGATATTTTAGGAACCCCCATTTGTATGGGGGTTGCAGAGGCATATTCATTTATTTTTGTGGGGTCAAATTCAGGCACTACAGATGATGGCTTCATTGGGGATTGGGGGGCCACCTGGAGTGATGCAGGCCTGTACTGGCATGATGGTCTGCATCTGTCCAGGAGGGAAACCAGGATCCTAGGTGATAGGTTTAAATGCTTCATTGGCAAGCTTTTAAAATAGCCATGGGGGATGCACTGGAAAGGAGCAGGGAAATCCTAGCCCCCCAAAAAAATCAGGGTAGTAAGTGAGGTAAACAGCAAGATAGGGATGTCGATAGGGAGAAGGGCCGGGGTAAATGGTGAGAATGACAAAGACAAGAAGGACAGGGATGGGACAAAAAGGGGTAAGGCCATAAAGAAATGGAGGGTAATGAGTACCAATACCCGTAGTCTGGGCAACAGTAGAAACATAGAATTTGACGGCAGATAAGGACCGCTTGGCCCACCTAGTCTGCCCATTTCCCCTACCTAATGGATAAGCTGCTGATCCTAGTTAACCAACAGCCTACTTCCTCCTACCCCCCCTGTAGAATTGCTTTATGCCTGTCCCATGCATTCTTGAATTCCCCCACTGTTTTTGGCTCTACGACCTCCTCAGGAAGACTGTTCCATGTATCCATGTATCCACAACCCTCTAGCTTCAAATTGTGCCCCCTTGTTTTTGCACATCTCTTTTTCTGAAAGGTTCTACCCTCTTGGACTTTGTTGAGTCCCTTGAGGTATTTGAAAGTTTCTATCATGTTTCCCCTCTCCCTCCTTTCCTCAAGGCTATATATCTTTAGTTCCTTTAGTCTGTCTTCATATGTCTTCTGATGCAGACCCTGCATCGTTTTGGTTGCCCTCCTCTGGACAACCTTCACCCTGTCTATGTCTTTGTGGAGATGGGGTCTCTAGAACTGTACACAGTACTCCAGATGTGGTCTTACCAACTGTCTGTACAGAGGGCCAACAACTTCCTGTTTTCCACTGGTGATTCCTCTCCCTATGCATCCCAGTATCCTCCCAGCCCTCCTTACTGCCTTCTCACATTGCTGGCCCACCTTTAGGTAATCTGATATGATATGACTACCCCAGGTCCCTTTCCATTTTTGTTGTTGTCAGTATCTCACCCCCCACTGTGTACTCTTCCCCTGGGTTTCTGTTTCTCAGGTGCATTACTTTGCACTTATTTGCATTGAATCTAAGCTGCCACACATTTGACCATTCCTCCAACCTTGCCAAGTCCCTTTTCATCCTTTCCACCCCACCTTGTGTATCAACCTTGTTGCAGATCTTTGTGTTATCTGTAAAGAGACATACTTTCCCTTCCAGTTCCTCTGCAATGTCACTTACAAAGACATTAAAAAGGTCCGGCTCCAGTACTGAACCCTGCGGTACCACACAAGTAACCCTCCTTTCTTCACTGAAACTCCATTTACTATTACCCACTGTGTCCTGTTGTCCAACCAGTGTTTTACCCAGGCTACCACCCTGGGACCCACTCCCAGGCTAGCTAATTTGTTTATTAATCTTTTGTGCTGGACTGTGTCAAATGCCTTGCTAAAGTCTAGGTAGGCCATGTCCACAGCCCCTCCCTGGTCTACTGCTTTGGTCACCCACTCAAAGAAATAAATTAGATTTGTCTGACATGACCTACCCGCTGTGAATCCATGCTGCCTTGGGTCCTATGCCCCACTGGCTTCTAGGTACTCAACAGTTCTTTCCTTCAGAAGTGATTCCATCATTTTCCCTACCACTGAGGTCAAACTGACAGGTCTGTAGTTTCCTACCTCTGTCTTGCTCCCACTTTTGTGAAGGGGAATTGCATCCACCCTCCTCCAGTCCTCAGGTACAAAACCATCCTCCCATGATTTATTAAAAAGGGTAGTCAGTGATGTTACTAGTTCTTCCCTTAGTTCTTTTAGAATTCTGGGGTGAATCCCATCAGGCCCCGTTGCTTTATCCACCTTCAGTTTTAAGAGTTCTTTCAGAACCCTTTCTTCTGTGAAAGGACCCTATCCAGAGTGCTTCTATTGATTGGATTAGGTATTTCCTCCTGCTTTTCCATTGTGAATACTGAGCAGAAGTATTTGTTTAGTATCCCTGCTTTTTCACTGTTGCTCTCTGCCCAACTACCTTCCAGTATTTTTCTTAGATCCCCCAATAGACAATCATATTCATGAAAATTCCATAGGTAAAAATGTCTGAATCGCTAAGGCGGATCTGACCAGACCATAAAGTGGTCACGAGGGCCATCATGGGTCCTGCCCTCCCCCCCATACCACATCAGAGCTGAATTTCAGCTGGTGGTTGCGAGGCCATCGTGGGTCCTGCCCTCCTCATACGCATCGGGCAATTTCAGCTGGTGAGTCGCCCAGAGACTGTCGTGGGTCCTGCCTCCCCATGCTCGCATCGGGCTGAATTTCAACTGGTGGTCGCGAGGGCCATCGTGGGTCCTGCCCTCCTCCATACCGCATCGGAGCCGAATTTCAGCTGGTGGTCGCGAGGGCCATCATGGGTCCTGCCCTCCCCCCATACCGCATCAGGGCCGAATTTCAGCTGGTGGTCACGAGGGCCATCGTGGGTCCTGCCCTCCCCCCTGTACCGCATCGGAGCAGAATTTCAGCTCGTGGTCGCAAGGGCCATCGTGGGTCCTGCCCTCCTCCTATACAACATCGGAGCTGAATTTCAGGTACGATGCCACGGCAAGGTTTTCAGCGCCTGCTTTGACTATCAGTAGCGTTTGAACAAAGGGCTTGAACTTTAAGCGCCAACTTTAAAGTCCCTGTCGGGAGAGCACTGGAGATAGTTTATTTCCCCAGATGTCTCCACTATTATGAAGCATCTGTCCCCCTCTGACTGGGGTGCTTTAATTAGTCTACTGAACTCACAGGATTTCTAACCATTTTTATAGTTTGCCTAAATCGGGACTTCAGCCTGCAAACTGCATCTAGGAAATGGATGAATTTAGCCAGGGCATGAGGAGTCTAAGTAACACTGCGCTCTGATTATTTAGCCAGGGTTCTACTTTGTAAGTTCTATTAATTAACTCTGTAGTGCATTCTATGCCCACTGATGAATGTAGCCAGGGCATGAGGTGTGTAATTAATACTGCACTCTGATTATTTACCAGGGCTCCACTCGGTATGTTCTGTTAATTAACACTGCAGTATCTTACCCAGCAAATGTGATTAAAAAAAAAATAATAATGTTTTAGCTGGGCTTAATACCTTAATCCAAATTTAGCTGTTACCTGATGTTAATCACAGTTACTAAAAATTACAAATGTCGTTAGGCCTAGCCCCTCCTCCTCCCTACCTGATATAACCCGTCCGTTTTTCTCTGCTTGCTCCACAGCTGGTGGTCACGAGGGCCATCGTGGGTCCTGCCCTCCCCCCATACTGCATCAGAGCCGAATTTCAGGTACGATGCCACTGCAAGGTTTTCAGCGCCCGCTTTGAATCTCAGCTGCGTTTGTGTCCCCGCCACCCCTACCACCACCCTTGGTCGGCTCAGTAGTATATAGGCTGAGTCACGTGATATTAGATACCAATCAGCCTACTTTCTCCTTAGCAGTTTATACTGTCTCTCCACTAGTGGCCACCCTCTCAGCATCCCTGCTGAATAAGACCCAGCAACCCAACATGCTGCCTCTATCTCTAGCTGTATTGTGCCTACTAACCCCCCCAGCATCCCTCCCTTCTGCCACCTACCCTGAAGCTCAGCTCAACCCCCAGACATGCTGCACATGGGAAACTATGCCAACCACCACTTTTCCACCACCACTGACCATTCCCTACACTCCACAACAATTAACTGGGACATAGGAGATCTCATCCTGCCTCCCTCCTTTTACGCAGGGCTGTCAGCCTGACACTTCCCTCCCAGAAGCAATGCTGCACCGTCCGCCCAGCAGCCTTCACTGCTCCGAAGGTCAAAATGGGCAATGCATGCAGCTAAGCAGCTAATAACTCTTTTGCTATTCCTAGCTGGAGTCATCAAGCTAAACCTCGGGCCAACCACCCCCTTCTCCCCAGCATTCAAATTACCTCGTGGCCTCAAAATAATGCACCTTAACATAGGCAGCATCCGGAATAAACAAACCTCGCTCCAACCAAGTGTCCTTTCCCTGTGTCCCGATATTTTAATTATCACCGAAACCTGGCTGAAACCCCATAACTTGGATGCTGAACTATCAACAAGGAAGAAAAAGTATATACAGTGTATACAGTACAGTACAAGGCTGAAAATAGATAAATAAACAGCATTATTTTACAATTAAAGAAGTCAGCAGATGTACAATCAACCATAGGCATACAGGGGTTATAAGCTGAGATCTTTTGAGTGAGGCAGCTGGCAACTACACATATAGGGGAAAGAGGCCATGTATGGGGTGGCAGGTTAGAGAGGTAAAGAAGAGGAGGGATATGTTACCGATGACTGGGGGAAACATTGAGCTAAAACCACAGAAAGTGACGATGGCTGTTGTGTACTTGTTTATTATGATAATGACGGAGGAGGGGTAGATAACTGGAACACTACTATGGATGGGGTGGGACTTTAGCCAGGCTGGAGTGGACAGGGAAGGGTGGGTGCAGCAGGAAGAGTTAATAGGGAAAGAGTGAGAGCCAGGGATAGACACATGGCGAGCATCAGGATGGAAAGGGGGAGTTGCGGAATTAGTGGACTAGCGGTGAGGAAAACATTTGCAAGGTACTTTCATGTTGCGATCGTAGAGCGCCTTGAAGATATTCAGGCTAACAGGGCAGCTAAGCTTCTAGTTCCTTTGTAAACCATTCCACAATGTAGGTAAAGAGAAGCTTAGAGCAGCTTTGCTGAAATGAGCTTTGACCCTTAGAACTTGGAGGGCAGTTAGGGAATAGCTCCTTAGAGCGTAGCTGCCTAACACACTCTGGGGAATACAATCTGAGACATATGAGGGGAGCTTATTGGTCACCAATCTGAAGGCCCATAAGGCGGCGTTTCTATTCCTTCTATAGTGAAGGGAAGTCCAGCCTAATGATGAGTAAAGGGAGCAGTGGTGTGTGGAAAGTGGAAGGCCAGTAATGAACCTGATAGCTCTGTGGTAGAGGGTGTCCAACTTAGCCAGTGCAGAGGCAGTGCAGTGGCTGTAGAGCAGGTCCGTGTAATCTATTAAAGATGGAAAGGTAGCTTGAACCAGTTGAATCTCGGCCTCCTTTGTGAGCAGATGGTTAATTCTGTAGAATAGTCCTAATCTTTGCCTTAGTTTCTTCTGTAGTTCTTCAAGATGGTCGTCGAAGGAAAGTTTATGATCAAGCCAAACTCCTAGATATTTGAATTTAGCTACATACTCTAGTGTTTCTCCAAGAACAGTGGTAATTTTTGGGGTAGCCCCAATCAGGAACTGCCGCATGCAAGGAGGGGGAGAAGAGCATGGCTTTTGTCTTTTTCGCATTGAGCAAAAGCTTTTTGTTTATGAGCTGATATTGTAGAAGGTTAAATTCAGCTTGGAAGTCTTCACTTCACAGGCTGCTTCAGGCGTGGGATGACTCAAGTACAGTACAGTGTCGTTCAAGAATAAGTGGATGTTGGCTTTTTTGATGGGGTCATTGATGTTGTTAATGTAGACTGCAAAGAGAAGGGGACCAAGGATAGAGCCCTGGAGCACGCCCCTCAGCATAGGTTTTAATAGAGAAAGATTACCCTCAGCTTTAACCTGCTGTTTCCGTTCTCCGAGGTAGTCTGCAAACCAGCACATAGATTTATGGTCCAGGCCTAAGGTGCTTAGGGAGGAAAGAAGCAGGCTGTGATTGACTGTGTCGAATGCCTTACTAAGATCCAAGAAAACAGCACAGACATGCTTCTTGTTGTCAAGGTCTAGGAGCCAGTCATTGGTCACCTTAGCTAGGGCTGTTATGGTGCTGTGCTTTGCTCTGAATCCAGACTGAACCGGGTTTAATAGGCTTCTGGATTCTAAGTATACCCCTAGCTGGTCACACACTATTTTTTCTAGTAATTTAGACAAGATGGGGAGGAGGGAGATTGATATGTAATTATTTAGATCGCAGGGGTCACCTGCTTTTAATAGAGGGATGACATGGACTATTTTCCATTGAGGAAGGAGGCTACCCTGGGAGAGTGACATGTTGAATAGGTGGGTGATTGGCACCACAAGCACATGGTAGGCACATGTCAGATAGTATGGCTCTGTGAAGCCGAAGCCTGCTCCCTTCCTGGTTTCCAGTTGCAGCAGTAGGTCTTCTGCCTCTTTTAGAGAGACAGGCAGGAGGGAGAAGGCCTCCTCAGTAGAGGGGGACTCATGGGTTGGTGGGCCCTGAACTGTGCGGAGGTCATTGGTAGGAGAAGTATCAAATGCTAGCCCTGCCGTTGCAAAATGGTTATTGAGGGCTTCCAATATCTATGATCAGTTAGTGATCACCCTGCCACTGGACTTAATTTTTGAAGGAATGGAATTACCAGGTGCGTGTCCAGACATGTCTTTTAATATTTTCCAGAGCTTTGAAGGATTTCTTGAGGCAGAGGTGACCTTGGCTGCTCTGACAAACTTGGTGCACTTGTTACATGCTCTCTTAAAAAGACACCAATCCGAGTTGTTCTTGCTTCTTCTGGCTTTGTTCCATAAAGTATCCCTTTCTAACAGGGAAGCTTTGAGCTCATCCGAGAACCAACGGCAGGTGCTGCTCCTGACCTGCACCAAGGGTGCATGCTTATTTAAAGCCTCACTTAAAATA
Organism: Neoceratodus forsteri; assembly: GCA_016271365.2. NCBI lineage: Eukaryota > Metazoa > Chordata > Ceratodontiformes > Ceratodontidae > Neoceratodus > Neoceratodus forsteri. The sequence continues at coordinate 21,245,910 of JADMNL010000038.1, read as the reverse complement.
TCATAAAAAATAGTATATGCCCTGTTAACTGTTTTGAGCTAGGAAGAATTCCTGCCATCACGGTGAATGTTTCAAGTCATGGATGTAAGCAAACAAATCAAAGTTGCGTTTGCACCTCTTGATAGAGAACTTTGCCACAAACTGTGGGTTGTGCACGGATCTAATGGTGATTATATAATGATCGCAAATGTCTGAGAAAAATGTTCCGACATGAGAGAACAAGCTTGGCTTGCTAACCAAAATTACATCTAAGAGGGAGCTGTTGTTAAGGCTCACCAATGAGTTGCACCAGCCCTAGAGTGTCACAAAAATATTTCAAGGGAGCTGATGCACTTGATAGCCAATCGTAGTTCAGGTCGCCAAGAATAATGGTTTCCAAGGAACTGAGCCCCAGTACAGAACTGAGGTGAGACAGAAGATGAGGCCCAGCAGAAGGGGGCCTGTAGCAGCCTAATACACAGAGTGCACTGGAAGGAGAAAGTTCGATCTTTAGGGTCAAACACTCGAATTCTTTGGGGGAGGATGATGCGTCTATGCATGCGGCTGAGTATTCATCCCTTTCATCAATTGCCACCCCACCTCCTCTTGATTGCCTATCCACTCGGAAGAGTAAATAATTTGGATATTGATTTCATTGTCTGGGGTGGCTGGCCTAAGCCAGGTCTCAGTGATCACTAGGACATCAGGTAGGTTGTGGCTCACCCAAGCCTTGGATAAGGGGGAACTTTTTCAGCAAACTACAGGCATTAAGATGCATAAAAGACATTCCTTTGATACCTGCAAGGTCTGATGGAGAAGCAAGGGTGTCTAATGGTCCTGGGTTGAGTTCGACATTGCCTAAGCACAATAGTTAAAGAAGCAGGATTCTTTTCAAGGCAGCGAACTGTAATTTGTAAACACTATTTTTGGGACAATACGGGAGGCGGTGTTGATGGGTAGGCCTGTACCCACTCCTGGTGTTATACTGGCCTAGTGTTGCAGCCACTAGTGTCCTGGCAGAAATTTGCCATGAGTAGGAAGTCTCAAGTCTAGATGCGGGAGTAATCGACAGAGGCAGCTCGGGAGATGCCCCATTCCCCAGCAGAGATAGCTGAGAAGTCCAATAGTCCAGAACAGCTACCTGACAGGAGCTGTTGGACACAGGACAGGGAGAAGCTCAAGGGTCATTCCACTTTAGGGAGGGATGAGAGTTCTGAAGAATTGAGCTGAGCACTAGTAAAGCTAGTGACACACCGAAGAACCAGCTGTAATTTCCCATGGTAGATCTAAACGCCACAAAAGCCGGCAGTAAATGCCACTAGAAGCCTAGACCAATCAGTGATCAGGTGTCATAAGTTCAAAATCCATTTGTTGGCTGAGAGGTGGTTTTGGCACTGAATGTACCTGTGGAGCAACTCTTTGCAGCTGAGTCAGTGAGGTGGTTCAAGGCTGCAATCTGGTGTGGCAAGATTGGTCTGTTGCTTTCGTTTCTGTTTCTGGCCCTGCTCCACCAGTACAGAATGGGAGTGGGGGAAGGCGTTCAAGTCTTGCAGCCTTAGTGGATGAGCATGGTTCGGCCTGAGAAACAGGCAGAAAAACCACGGGGATGGTTCTCAGAAAGAGCATTATCCCAGGTCCACTAGAGCAGAAGAGGAAGTAGAAAATATAATGTGTTTCCTCTTTAACAGAAAAGACAGCTGTTGTAGCCCTCTAGTGGCTGTGTTGTATAATTTGCACAGAATCACTCCCTCCTGGACTGGGTCCTTACCACACACACCCCCATCAGATCCTAGAAGCCGGACTCCTGCCAGACTCTCTAAATGATCACCACATGATCTATGTAGTGAGGAAAATATTCAGGCCCCGTGCGCCTCCTCCGTGTACACTACTCACTAGATCATACAAATCACTTGACCTGACTGCACTCTTATATGACCTGGTGAATACTGATTGGTCTTGCAACCCATGTACATCCTCCATCGACTCGGCCCTGGAACTGTTCAAGTCCAAGTTCCTCGCAGCCTGGGACTTCCACGCACCACTCCGGAGGACTAGAGTAAGAGGTGCCCACCTATCCGGGGTCACCGCAAACATCATAGATCAATTCCACGCCAGGGACAAGGCTTGGAAAATGTATAAGACAACTGGTACCACAGGCAGCACTCTAACTCTACTGCCAACTTCACAATTCCTGCATTAGGATTACACGCCAGGCCAAAGCCAACTATTTCAAGGCCTCCTTCCACACAAATCTAACCCACCCTGCAAAATTCTGGAAAACACTTAAATCTCTACTGTCCCAACCCAGCCAGCCACCCACCTACCCACCCCTTCTCTAAACATAGCAGGCTCTATTGTCACAGATTTAGGTGAAGTGGCCTCAGCTTTTAACACACTCTTCTCAAGCTGTGCTTCCTCTCTCCTATTCTCTACCCAGCACCTTCCCACGAGCCCACTTCCCATGAGCCCACCCACCCCCATTCCATCTACTCCCCCATCAGACAGCTTCTTATTCTGTCTGGTCACCCAATCAGAAGTGCTAAAACCCTGTGGGCTCTCAACCCAGCCGAAGCTAAATGCCCCTCAGGTTTGGACTACAAAATGCTATATCTATCTGCCCCTGCCATCGCCTCCCCTCTGACCGCCCTCTGCAATCTCTCTTTCTTGTTGGCAGTAATTCCATCTGAATGGAAGCATGCCATAGTCATCCCTCTCCCCAAAGGAAGCGACCCCTCCTCGCCGAGCAACTACCGCCTATCTCCCTGCTCCCTATTTTCTAGCCAAAGTTCAGGAGCAACTAGTCCTCTCCCAACTATCCTCTTTTCTTGATTCTTCTTCCTTCTTCTCACACTGCCAATCTGGATTTTGGAAATCACACTCTACCATTACTTCCCTGTTAAGGCTCACAGATGACATCCTTACCGGCATGGATAATGGGCACACCACCTCAGCTATCTTTATTGACCTAGCAAAGGCTTTCGACACTGTCTCCCACCCCTTCAGCTATCTAAACTCTTCTTCGCCGGCCTCTCTGGATCTGCCTCCAGCTGGTTCTGCTCCTACCTGACAAGCAGGTCACAAGCAGTAAGAATTGGCCCCCACATTTCTGTCTCCTTCCCGTCACTTCCGGAGTCCCTCATGGCTCGGTCCTTGGCCCGTTACTCTTCTCCATTATTCTAAATGACCTGCCGTCATCATGCCAGCACACTTCCATACACTTGTACACTGACAACACAGCACTGTATGCAACAGGTCCCACCCCAAGCAAAGTGGTTTCTAGGCTCCAGCAAGACTTCGGTGCTATTCAGCTCTGGTTCTGCTCAAACCAGCTATTTCTCAACCCAAAGAAAACTGCCTCCCTAACTTTTGGCTCGAGGCATAGACTCGCCCAACTCCCCTCCACCCCAACATTCCACACCATCGACGGGACCCCTTTGGAGACCTGCACCTCTTTCAGATACCTCGGGGTCTGGCTTAACCAGTACCTTGACTTCTCAGACCACATCAACGCAATCCACAATAAGCTGCTTCCCAAACTGTGTGCCCTATACTGGAACCATGGCTGCATCCCTCTAACAACTCGCAAAGCAATCATACATAAAATGATCCTCCCATTATTTGATTATGCAGATGTAGTAAACAGCGTGGCTCCTAAGACCTCCTTAGCCAGAGTTGACCCTCTTTTCAACTCCTTCTGTCGCCCTGCGCTGGACTGCCCTCCCACGACACATCACTGCGAACTCTACAGGTCCCTAGATCTACCATCACTCCAGAATCGGAGGCTGGCACACTGTGCAAGGTTCACAGCAAAATTATGGACCCAGTCCCTATCCCCTTACCTTGCAACCGCCCTCATAACTGAACCGCATCCCTCATACTCTCTCCATTATTCCAACTACCAGCTTCTTATGGTCCCTCACATGTCCTCCACTAAAGGACAAAATGCTTTCAAGTACCGTATGTCTAAAGCTTGGAATTCCCTGCCGGGAGACATTAGACAATGTGGCAACCCCCAGAAGCTAAATTCCCTACTCAAGTCGTACTTTTCTTCTCCTGCTCGTGCACCCAGTCCTGTGGGACGGCCCAATTTGTTCCAACTCTGCCCTTACCATGACCTGGTGTAAGTTAGTATATTCTGTTATTATTCTTGCTGCTGCCGCAATTAGAGTCCATGCAATGCATACAACACTAAGTCTTCCCATGTATTATAATTGCACAATGTTTGAACCTGGCATGATCTCTGTATTGCAAATCGTCTGTATTCCTGTGACCTCTGTATTGCAATTTGTCTGTACTTCCTGTGATAGTACTTGCTATATTCCTCCCCCCCACCCCCAGGACGCATCTGGAATTGAGTGTTGCACTGCTTAGCATGTCTTCCTGGTAAAACTTTTAAATAAATAAATAAATATGTTCATCTGACCTGATAATGTTTAAAAATAAAATACAAGTTTCCATTACAGATAGATTGGATTTGTAAATTGGCAAAGGTGAAATCCACTTAGACCTTTCCCCAGATAGCTTTTTACAATCTAATATTACTTACTTACTGCTTGCCAGCAGATACAGGCCACACAGTCTATCAAGTCTGCTCGAGTGTGCAGCTAGCACCCCACTTTGCAGCTGCCCGTCCCCTTCCCAATCCCACACAGATAACTACCAAGTGAGCTTGAACCAGATTAAGCTGTTTGTGGTATTTCCAGTGAATAAGAGAAATTTGGCTAGGACACCGGGAAAATTCCCCTACTCGTAGGTAGGGGGCACTGCCTGATCATGGAGGATGACACTGCCAGCTTGGCAGTTGGAGAGTATGGACCTCATCAGCACTAGGGAAATGGTGCAGCACCAGAAATGCCTGTGTGCATAGAAAATACAGCTTTGGAGGAGTCGAGGATGGAAAATGTGAAATCTACCGGTATGGATGATCCAGCGATGGAGTCTGAGGATACAGAACAATCATTGCAACTCGCTTTGCAACAAAAATGTACCTTAGCCCTCCAACAGTTGGCTTATGTGGAACATGAATATGCAGTGGCATTTGCATTGTTGGGCATGGAAAAAGCCTTGAAGAAATGGCCCACTGCTTTACCTGGCTCCGGTACACCTCGCCGCACTAAAATAATTATCTTTGGCCCACAGCAGGCTTCTGAAAGCACTGGAGCAGTGATTGGGACTGGTGAGCAAGCCAGGGATTCACAGATATAGGACAGTAGTTGGTTTCCCAAGATGGCTGTTCAGCAGGCTGGTCAGTTGCAAGACTTGATGGGGACATGGGTGTGGTACACAAAGATTGTGCTTCTGGGTGAGACACAGCCACAGCAGGAGATGCCTAAACAAGTGTTGGATGTACAGCCTGCTCAGAACTGCAAACAAACCACAGCCTGGGCAGACAGAGTTGCAGAATTGGGTACAATTTTGTTTTCACCATTGGGCTCTACACAAAATGTATTTTATGAGCCCGGGGATATCCGCAGGGAGGTGGATATAGTTACAGTAGCCCGGGATAATGACTCTCCAGTAGTGGGATTGTTGCCAGTGGGTGGACACATGGACCACAGCCAAGGGTTATCAAAGGTAGTTCCTGTGCTACCAGAACCTATAGCAGAACCTGAACCAGCCCCTATACATGCTAGCATCTTTAAGAAGGCTGGTGGACTTTGGCTAAGAGTCAAAATGTAGTGCACATTCATTATCTGGGGGAGTTGGAAGAGCCCGCCAGATAGGAATTATGTTGGTAGAATTTTGGTGAAGCAGTCCCTGGGGTTTTTGCCCTCTGAGGTATACACACTCATTCATGCTCTGGAGAGCATTAGTTTGATCTTAGTTTTCGTACTCCAAGCCCTTTTGGAAAAATTCTGGACTAGGCATTTGATGGTGAAAATGAAACTGCTTTGGGTCCCATTCCAGGTGATTCCTCTCACTAAACAATCCATTCGTTTTATTATGGTGTTGTTCAATAACGAAGGGGTTAACTTTCAAGACATCCTTTTTTGGTTGGAAAACTGCTGTGAGATCCAGGGACTACCGGAGCTGATCCTAGATGAGGAAGGCTTTTGGAATGGAATTCTAAAAGAACTAAGGGAAGAACTAGTAACATCACTGACTACCCTTTTTAATAAATCATGGTAGGATGGTGTGGTACCTGAGGACTGGAGGAGGGCAGATGTGATTCTCCTTCATAAAGGTGGGAGCAAGACAGAGGCAGGAAACTACAGACCTGTCAGTTTGACCTCAGTGGCAGGGAAAATGATTGAATCACTTCTGAAGGAAAGAATTGTTGAGTACCTAGAGGCCAGTGGGGCACAGGACCCAAGGCAGCATGGATTCACAGTGGGAAGGTCATCTAAGACAAATCTAATTGATTTCTTTGACTGGATGACCAAAGCAGTAGACCAGGGAGGGGCCATGGACATGGCCTACCTAGACTTTAGCAAGGCATTTGACACAGTCCCACACAAAAGATTAATTAACAAATTAGCCAGCCTGGGAGTGGGTCCCAGGGTGGTAGCCTGGGTAAAACACTGGTTGGACAACAGGACACAGCAGGTAATAGTAAATGGAGTCCACAGTGAAGAAAGGAGGGTTACTAGTGGGGTACAGCAGGGTTCAGTACTGGGGCCAGTTCTTTTTTATGTCTTTATAAGTGACATTGCTGAGGGACTGGAAGGGAAAGTATGTCTCTTTGCAGATGACACAAAGATCTGCAACAGGGTTGATACCCAAGGTGGGGTGGAAAGGATGAAAAGGGACTTGGCAAGGTTGGAGGAATGGTTAGATGTATGGCAGCTTAGATTCAATGCAGCCACTTGTGCCTGGCGCCCTGCCAGGCAGCAGCTGTCGGGGACTGATGCCCCCTACAGCCAGTAATGTGCTCCACAGCCCGATCGCGGGCTGCAGTAAAAAAAATGGAAAATCACAAATCCCTTGTGGTCCAGTGGACTGCTGACTGCCCGATCGCGGGCATTTGTAATAGAAAATATTACTCTGTCCAATATCCCTCGTGATCCAGTGGACTGCTGACTGCCCAATCGTGGGCATTTGTAATAGGAAATATTACTCTGTCAATATCCCTGGTGGTCCAGTGGACTGCTGACTGCCCGATCACGGGCATTTATGTCTGATACTCTGTCAATATCCTGGTGGTCAGTGGACACTATCTCGATCGCGGGCATTGTATGTCATTACTCTGTCCAATATCCGGGTGGTCAGTGGACTGCTATCTGTTCGTGGGCATTTGTAATTAAAATAAAAATCTGTCCTATATCCCTGGTGGTCTGGGTACCCCCACCTGCCCACTGATCTCACCGCCCTGCTCCCCTGTCAGCGGCGGGTGGCAGCACCACCACCTGCCACCCCACCGCCTCGACTGACACCGTCCGTAGGGCTGTACACCATTGGTTCACAGTGTGAGCCAATGGGCATGCAGCTCCGCATTACACACATTCCAGATATGCCTACCGACGGTATCAGTTGGCGGGGCGGCAGGCGGGTGGGGTGCTGCCGCCTGCTGGCTGACCGGGGGAAGTGGGGCATTGGGGCTCAGTGGGTGGGTGGAGAGGGGGCTACCCTAGACCACTAGGGATATAGCACTGATTTCAATTTTTAATTACAAATGCCCACGATCAGGCAGGTAGTGGTCCACTGGACCACCAGGGATATTGGACAGATTTCTATTTATTATTACAAATGCCCACGATTGGGCAGATAGCCATCCACTGGACCACCAGGGATATTGGACAGAGTAATATTTATTATTACAAATGCCCATGATTAGGCAGACAGTGGTCCACTGGACCACCAGAGATATTAGACAGAATACTGCTTTTTTTTTACAAATGCCCGCGATTGGGCATGGGGGGGTGCTGCCAGGTGCAGTCGGAGCTCTGGTGGCCACCCATAGGTGGCAGCTACTGTGTTGCACCCTGCAATGCAGCTGCTCACCTGTGGGTGGCTATCAGTTGTTCCTTTTTTTTTTTTTGGATCAACTTTGTGCTGGCGCAGGTAGCGGTTGCACATGCATGGCTCTGTATATCCCAGGCTGAATATCGGGCTGTGCAGGGTATGCATGGGCACGCCCCCCCCACCTGCACCTGCATACATTACTGATGCACTCTGTCGCATCAGGATTTGTGCTGTGCACTTTTCTCTCTTGAATATCGTGCTGGGGCGCATCAGTGGGTTGCGCATGGTGCAACACTGTTGCGCGATACGCAACCCTTTTGAATATCTGGGCCATGTTGCCTAACTGTGGTCCCTCACCTTCTTCTTTTGTGAATGCAGAACAAAAATATGTTTTCAGTACTGATGCTTTTTCCAGGCCTCCTTCCACACATACCCTTTCTTCACCTTTATGTCTTATAATCCCACACCTGCTTTTTCTCCTTTAGCTAGGGAAACATGAGGGAGGGTTGACCACATGGGTAGGGATAAAGAAGGGGGTTTGTGTGGGATAGTGCGGGGTGGTGCTGCCAAGCTAGCCGTGTGGTGTGGTGGTGAGGGTGGCTAGCTCAGGAGCAGTAGGTACAGGGTTCAGGGCTGAACTTTCTTTGTTTGTTTTTTTTGGTTTTGTTTTGTTTTTTTAGTTTCTCCCCCTCCTGACATGCAGCCCCCTGGAGTTAGTTATTTAAAGTTAGGGGGTGTGGGGGCACAGCCCCCCTCATCAATGCTTCTCTCAATCTTTTTGTTGTTTTTCGCTTGTAAGTGTACATCGATGATTTGCTTTTTGGCGATGTACACTCACCATATTGGTTGATAGGGGACCTGAATATGCCAGATGTTAACTGGGCAACATGTACTGCAGCCACATCCAAGAGCAGGGTCATTCTTGATGCCCTGCAGGGGGCAGACCTTAGACAGCTAGTGCTGGAACCCACTCGGGAGGGAGCAATACTAGACCTGGTACTCTCAAATGGAGAGAGGATCACAAATTTAGAAGTAGGTAGACATCTGGGAACAAGCGACCACTGCACAGTGTGCTTCACAATGAGCACAACCATGGAGATAAGCCATACAAAAACAAGGATACTGGACTTTAGAAGGGCTGACTTTGGCAAAATGGGTGAACACCTGAAGAATGCACTAGCAAATGGCCAAATAGGAGGGGTGAAGAGCAATGGAGAAATATCAAAACTGCCATCATAGAGGCAACAAGTCTTTGTGTAAAACAAATAAAGAAAACAAAGCAGAGTAAAAAAACACTATGGTTCTCAAAAGAGGTGGCAGGGAAGGTTAAGGAGAAAAAGGCTGCATTCAAAAAGTATAAGGAATCACAGAAGGAGCATGACAGGGAACTGTATCAATTAAAGCAGAAAGAAGTAGGAAAAGCAGTCAGAATAGCAAAGGCACAAACTGAGGAGAAATAGCCAACTTGGTCAAAAAGGGGGATAAAACCTTTTATAGGTACATTAGGGAGCATAGAAAGGTTAAGGGAGGGATAGTGATGATTAATAAAGGAGAGGAGAGGTGGGCAGGGGGAGACAGTGAAAAGGCAGAGATACTGAATGAATACTTTTGCTCAGTATTCACAAAAGAAGATGAGGAGCAGTTACCTAAACCAGACAATAGAAGCACTCTGGGTAAGGGGGTTGACACCAGTCCATTCACAGAAGAAAGAGTACTGAAAGAACTCCTAAAACTCAAGGTGGACAAAGCAATGGGGCCTGATGGGATTCACCCCAGAATCCTAAAAGAACTAAGGGGACCTAGTGACACCACTGACCACACTTTTTAACAAATCATGGCAGGATGGGGTGGTACCTGAGGTCTGGAGGAGGGCAGATGTGATTCCCCTTTACAAAAGTGGAAGCAAGGCAGAAGCAGGAAACTACAGACCTGTAAGTTTGATCTCAGTGGTAGGGAAAATGATGGAATCACTTCTGAAAGAAAGACTTGTTGAGTACCTAGAGGCCAGTGGGGCACAGGACCCAAAGCAGCATGGATTTACAGCAGGAAGGTCATGTCAGACTAATCTAATTCATTTCTTTGACTGGGTGACCAAAGTAATAGACCAGGGAGGGCTGTGGATATGGCCTACCTAGACTTTAGCAAGGCATTTGACACAGTCCCACACAAAAGATTAATAATCAAGTTGGCCAGCCTGGGAATGGGTCCCAGGGTGGTAGCCTGGGTAGCGAACTGGCTGCACAACAGGACACAGAAGGTAATAGTGAATGGAACACATTCCGAAGAAAGGGGGGTTACTAGTGGAGTACCTCAGGGCTCAGTACTGGGTCCAATCCTCTTTAACATCTTTATAAGTGGCATTGCAGAGGGTCTGGAGGGAAAGGTATGCCTCTTTGCAGATGACACAAATATCTGTAACAGAGTTGATACACAAGAGGGGGTAGAAAAGATGAGAAGGGACTTGGCAAGGTTGGAGGAATGGTCAGACATATGGCAACTTAGATTCAATGCAAAGAAGTGCAAAGTAATGCACCTGGGAAACAGAAACCAAGAGAAGAGTACACAATAGCAGGAGGTACTAACAACAACAAAAATGGAAAGGACCTGGGGTAGTCATATCAGATTACCTAAAGGTGGGTAAGCAATGTGAAAAGTCGGTAAGGAGAGCCAGGGGGATACTGGGATGCATAGGAAGGGGCATCACAAGTAGAAAAAGGGAAGTGGTTATCCCTCTATACAGACAGTTGGTGAGACCCCATCTGGAGTACTGTGTGCAGTTTTGGAGACCTCATCTATGCAAGGACATAGACAGGATGGAAGCAGTCCAGAGAAGGGCAGCCAAAATGGTGCAGGGTCTACATCAGAAACCATATGAGGAGGACTGAGAGGCTTAATATGTATACCATGTGATGAAAGGGCGCACAGGGGACATGATAGAAAGCGTTCAAGTACCACAAGGGGAATCAACAAAGTCCAGGAGGGTAGCATCTTTCAGAAAAAGAGATGTGTAAGAACAAGGGGGCACAGTTTAAAGATAGAGGGGGGATGGCTCAGGGGTAATGTGAGGAAATTATTTTTCATGGAGAGAGTGGTGGATACATGGAACAGCCTTCCTGAGGAGGTCGTTGGGTCTAAAACAGTGGGGGAATTTAAACATGCATGGGACAGACACAAAGCAATTATAGTGGGGGGTTGCAGGAAGCAGGCTGTTTAACTAGAATCTGCAGCTTATCCAGTAGGTAGGGAAATGTGCAGACTGGGTGGGCCAAGTGGTCCTTATCTACCATCAAAGTCTATGTTTCTATGTATCTCTATTCTGCGATCACCATTATAACATAGAACCAAGGCTGATGACCTTTTTGGAGGACAGTGGTCTCCGGGATAGTCAACAGCATGGGTATGTCTCTGGAAGATCATGCCAGACAAACCTGGTGGAGTACTACAACTGGGTAACCAGGGAATTGGACAGGAGCCATGTAATGGATGTCTTGTATTTAGATTTCAGCAAGGCATTTGATTCTGTACTACATGGGAGGCTGGGGGACAAGCTGCAATATATTGGGATGGGAACAAAGATGGTCAACTGTATCACCAACTGGCTGAAGGGGAAGCAGCAAAGGGCGGTGGTAGGGGAAACCTCTCATCACCGCTTGGCAGAAGACGCCAGGAGAAAGGACTGCTGCGTGACTGAACTTCTCTGCTGGGACTAAAGTAGAAGAACTTTTGTACTTGGACCTTTAATTTAGGGTAAAAAAAACCTAACATACAAAAAAAAAAGTGTGTGTTTGGGTTAACTGAACTGAATGGGTATCTGAAGAGTTATCTAGGTGTAAATCTCAGGTGACTGAAAGGACTTAACTGCTGTGAGGTTTAAATTACTTGTAGAAAGATCTGGTAAGTAGGGGGAGTGGCTTAGCTAGAAGGAAACTACATTTAAAGACTGCCTTAGAAAGATTCTGCTAATAGCTTGGCAGAAGACACCAGGAGAAAGGACTGCTGTGTGACTGAACTTCTCTGCTGGGACTAAAGTAGAAGAACTTTTGTACTTGGACCTTTAATTTAGGGTAAAAAAACCTAACATATAAAAAAAAAAAGTGTGTGTTTGGGTTAACTGAACTGATTGGGTACCTGAAGAGTTATCTAGGTGTAAATCTCAGGTGACTGAAAGGACTTAACTGCTGTGAGGTTTAAATTACTTGTAGAAAGATCTGGTAAGTAGGGGGAGTGGCTTAGCTAGAAGGAAGCTACATTTAAAGACTGCCTTAGAAAGATTCTGCTAACAACTTGGCAGAAGACACCAGGAGAAAGGACTGCTGTGTGACTGAACGTCTCTGCTGGGACTATATTGCCCTCCTTCCGTCCCCCCCCCCCCCCAAAGCTAATTCTAGTTTTATAGGCACAGGATTTGACTGACAACAGGAACTTCCTGTTTGGGAGCAGGAAGTGAGTGATCACAGAACCACCAAGGACCCACCATCCTAGAAGGGTAAGAGTAGCTCTCCGGACCCCTCTAGCTGCTGGAGGTCTGCCTTTGAGCAAGTAAGTGGTCTACTGAGAAATATAGGATATGCTTGTCTCAGAACAGGACAATCAGGAGCTTAAAGGGCACACAGGCAGAAAGTAAGGAGAGAGAAAAAAAACAGAGGAAAGAGTAAGGATTGCAAACAGGTAAGGGGCCAGAAATAAGACATGATCAGAGTGGTGCAGTGCAGTGGCTGTGGAGCAGCAGTCTTCCGGGAGATGTTCTGGAGGATGTGGTGTTGTCCCATCTGCAGGTACCTTTCTGGGCTGAGGGAGGAGGTTGCTCATCTCCAGGCTGAGTTGGCCAGGATTTATGGGACCTCCTCTTCCATCCAGGGACCACCAGTGACACTGCCGTTGCCTCAGGGTTGCCAAGAAAGAGGGCGGTTGGACCACAGTGGGCTCAAGGAGGGTGAGGTGGTGCAACAGAGACACATCCTCCAGTTGTACCTCTCCACAATTCCTATGCCATTCTGGAAAAGTGTGGTTTCCTCTGTGAGGCACCCACAGTGGAGACCAAGGAGGATGCTAGGAACTTCCACAAAGGAGACCCACAGGAGGGTGGCAGGGGACCCTGCAGGGGAAGGAAACAACTCCTGGTGGGGGACTCCATTGTTAGGAAGGTAGAACTGGGGGAGGAAGGGGAGAGGGAGGTAAGGTGCCTGCCTGGCACCATGGCTTGGAGAGACAGGGAGCAAATCCTCAGGATTGCCGGAGCAGCTGCACAGGGGAGGGAGCTGGATGTCATTGTCCACCTAGGGACAAATGACCTGGCTAAAAAAGGGATTAGAGAAGTGCAGGAAGAGTTTTTTGAATTGGGGAGGGACCTTAGTCTAGCATGCTCAGTAACCTTCTCAGAGGTGCTACCCATCTATGGCATAGGAGAGGCTAGGGTGTTCTGCACCATGGGATTCAATCAGTGGTTGAAAAACTGGTGTGGAGCTCAGGGATTTGGTTTCATTGGGGACTGGGGGTCCACCTGGAGTGATGCAAGCCTATACTGGTATGATGGGCTGCATCTGTCCGGAGGAACCAGGATCTAGGTGATAGGTTTAAATGCTTCATTGGCAAGCTTTTAAACCAGCCAAGGGGAGGCACTGGAAAGGAGCAGGAAAATCCTAGCCCCCCCCAAATAATCACGGTAGTAAGTGCGGCAAACACCAACATAGAGGTGTTGATAGGGAGAAGGGCAGGGGTAAATGGAGAAAGTGACAAAGGCAAGAAGGACAGGGATGGGGCAAAAGGGAGTAAGGCCATCAGGAAATGGAGGGTAATGAGTACCAATGCCTGTAGTCTGGGCAACAAGCCCCTGAGCTGGTGGCCTTAATGGAAGAGGATGCCTGGATATCGTAGCAGTCACAGAAACATGGTACACAGAGAACCATGACTGGAATGTTAACATACCAGGGTACATAACCTACAGGAGAGACAGGCAGGGGAGAAGAGGGGGAGGAGTAGCTCTTTGTAAAGGAAGGGATAAAAGCAACTGAACAAAAGAGTAAACAGGAAGGAGAGGAGGCACTGTGGGTCACCTTGGAGACTGGAAAGGGCACCACAATCCGCACAGGGGTTGTGTACAGACCCCCATGTCAGGGGGAAGGAATGGACAAGGATATGATACAAGGCATTCTTAGAATGGCAGAGAAAGGGGAGATACTGTTGATGGGAGACCTGAATATGCCAGATGTCAACTGGAGCACATTTACTGCAGCCACATCCAAGAGCAGGGCCATTCTTGATGCCCTACAGGTGGCAGGCATTAGACAGCTAGTTTCAGAACCCACTCGTGAGGGAGCAATCTTAGACCTCATACTCTCAAACGGGGGCAGTGAGAGGATCTCAGATCTAGAAGTGAGTTGCCATCTGGGGACAAGTGACCATCAAACAGTGTGGTTCACGTTAAACTCTGCTACAGAGTCAAGCCGTACAAAAGTGAGGGGTACTGGACTTTAGGAGGGCTGACTTTGGCAAGATGGGAGAGTGCCTCAGAAAAGCACTAGCAAACAGGCTAGAAGGAGGTGTGGAGCAACAATGGGGAATTATCAAAACTGCTATCACAGAGGCAACAAGCCTTTGTTTGAAGCAAATAAACAAATCAAAATGAAAGAAAAAGCCACTATGGTTCTCAAAAGAGGTGGCTGTGAAAGTCAGGAAGAAAAAGATAGCATTCCGGAAGTATAAGGAAACACAGAAGGAGCAGGACAGAGAGCTGTACCAGTTAAGGCAGAAGGAAGCAGGGAGGGAAGTCAGAATAGCAAAGGCCCAAACTGAGGAAAAGATAGCCAACTCAGTTAAGAAGGGGGATAAAACCTTTTATAGGTACATCAGCGAGTGTAGAAAGACAAAGGGAGGGATAGTGAGGTTGAATAGAATGAACGGTGGGTGGGCAGAGGGGGACAGTGAAAAAGCAGGAATAATGAATGAATATTTCTGCTCAGTATTCACTAAAGAGGAGGGGAAAGTGCCTAATCCAATTAACAGAAGCACTCTTGATAGGGTGTCTATCCCAGTCCTTTCACAGAAGAAAGGGTTCTGCAAGAACTCCTAAAACTGAAGGTGGACAAAGCAATGGGTCCTGATGGAATTCACCCAGAATTCTAAAAAGAATTAAGGGAGGAACTAGTGAAACCACTGGCTACTCTTTTTAATAAATCATGGGAGGATGGTGTGGTACCCGAGGACTGGAGGAGGGTGGATGTGATTCCCCTTCACAAAAGTGGGACCAAGACAGAGGCAGGAAACTACAGATCTGTCAGTCTGACCTCTATGGTAGGGAAAGTGATGGAGTCACTTCTGAAGGAAAGAATAGTTGAGTACCTAGAGGCCAGTGGAGCACAGGATCCAAGGCAGCATGGGTTCACAGCGGGAAGGTCATGTCAGACAAATCTAATAGATTTCTTTGACTGGGTGACCAAAGTAGTAGACCAGGGAGGGGCTGTGGACATGGCCTACCAAGACTTTAGCAAGGCATTTGACACAGTCCCACACAAAAGATTAATAGTCAAATTAACCAGCCTGGGAGTGGGTCCCAGGGTGGTAGCCTGGGTAAAACATTGGCTGGACAACAGGCCACAGAAGGTAATTGTAAATGGAGTCCACTCTGAAGAAAGGGGGGTTACTAGTGGGGTACCGCAGGGTTCAGTATTGGGTCCAGTCCTTTTTAATGTCTTCATCAGTGACATTGCAGAGGGACTGGAATGGAAAAGTATGCCTTTTTGCAGATGACACAACGATCTGCAACAAGGTTGATATACAAGGAGGCGTGGAAAGGATGAAAAGGGACTTGGCAAGGTTGGAGGAATGGTCAGAAGTATGGCAGCTAGGATTCAATGCAAAGAGTGCAAAATAATGCACCTGGGAAACAAGAACCCAGGGAAGAATACATAATGGTGTGGAAGTAGTAACAACAACAAAAGAAAGGACCTGGGGTAATCATATCAGATGACCTTAAGGTTAGCAAGCAATGTGAGAAGGCAGTAGGGAGGGCTGGGGGTATACTGGGATGTATAGGGAGGGCATCATCAGCAGAAAACAGGAAGTTGTTATCCTCTGTACAGACAGTGAGACCCCATCTGGAGTACTGTGTCCAGTTCTGGAGACCCCATCTCCGCAGGACATAGACAGGATAGAGGCAGTCCAGAGGAGGCAACTAAAATGGTGCAGGGTCTGCAAGAGAAGCCCGTATGAGGAGAGACTAAAGGAGCTTAATATGTATACCCTTGAGGAAAGAAGGGATAGGGGGGGACATGATAGAAACTTTTAAGTACCTCATTGGAATCAACAAAGTCCAAGAGGGTAGCATCTTTCAGGAAAAGAGACCTGCAAGAACAAGGGGACACAATTTAAAGATAGAAGGAGGACAGTTCAGGGGCAATGTGAGGAAGTATTATTTCACAGAGAGGGTAGTGGATGCATGGAACAGCCTTCCTGAGGAGGTTGTGGGGTCTAAAACTGTGGGAGAATTTGAGAATGCATGGGACAGATATAAGGCAATTCTTGTGCGGGGTAGGAAGAAATAGGCTGTTGGTTAACTAGGATCTGCAGCCTATCCTGTAGGTAAGGAAATGGGCAGACTAGATGGACCTAGCGGTCCTTATCTACCATCAAAGTCTATGTTCTATGTTTCTATGAGGGATGTGACAGAAACATAGACTTTGATGGCAGATAAGAACCACTTAGCCCACCTAGTCTGCCCATTTCCCTACCTACAGGATAAGTTGCAGATCCAGGGTAACCAACAGCCTATTTCTTCCTACCCCCCACAAAAATGGTCTTATGTCAGTCCCATGTATTCATGACTTCTCCCATAGTTTTAGACCCCACAACCTCCTCAAGAAGGCTGTTCCATGCATCCACTGGTCACCCGAAACTCAGACAACAGGCTGACCAGACGAAAGCAGGACCAGGCAAAGGAGGGAAGAACCTCGACCAGCTCATCGGTCAACGTCAGGCAGACTTCCAATCGTTTCTGGAGGGAGTCCAATTTACCAACTATCAGGCGGGCCTCAGATGAGCCAGGGTCCGACTTAACGGTGACTACCAGGCATTCATCGAGGAGCTGGCGGATGACTTACTGGTACAAAGAGAGAGAAAAATGGCAGAAGAACTGGAGGGTGTCCCCGATGCGGCCTGGGTCACCACGAGGGCAGGCAGTGGGGAAACAGACTTGCTGGGCAAAGGCTTACTAGAAGAGACTCGGTCCCAGTCCTCTAAGCGCTCCTGTTCCCTGTGCCTCTCTTGGTCCTTCATTTTCTTCTGTTTTGACTCTGAAGAAGGAGAAGCAGCAGTGTCCCTCGGTTTCCGCATCTCCTTCTCTAGAGTGGCCATTTTGGACTTCAGTAAATGGGCCTCCAGAGCCTGCTGTCATCTTTTGTGAGTGGCCTGGTTGAAGGGCGTACAGTCGGCACAGCCTGTGGTGTCATGGTTCAAGTCTAGGCAGAAGAGGCAGCAATGACGACTGCCTTTGTGGGGGATTTGCACTCCACACTTGTCACACTTTTTCTTGGTCTTCGGAGTCATAGGTGGAGAAGACATAAACTGGCCAAACAAAGCAGACTAAATTTGAGAAATAAGGATAACAAGATGACGACTGACTGGGCAGTTTACCATGAGATTCCAGCATAGGTCAACTATAGGAATGAATTGTGAGGCGGGTGTTGGGACCGTCCACTATACAGGGTCATGCTGAGGTCTGTCACATGATGTCGGGTGGGCAGTTTCCTGCTTGACATTGCTAGAAAAGTTTGCTGGGCAGTCCTGATACCAGGGGGTGCAGTCCTATATGTTATGTTATGACCTACTGCAGGAACCCTCTCAAAGTATGATCAGTCTATTCTTTCCTCTGTGCACTTCTTTTTTTTTAAGTTGTATTTTAATTTTTTTTTAAATATGCAAAAGACAGATGAGATACAGTACATTGTAGAGATCACATAATACAATCAAGCAGAGCTGAAGCAGCACACAGTGCATTACAGTTATGAGCACAAGACCATAAATCATATATAGCCATATATAAGTCCGCCTGATAGAAATCCCTGTATACTGGTACTAAAATAATAAGTCTTCCCCGTGAATCTCTCCCTCCCCCTCGCCTTTCTCACCATCGTGCTGAATCTCTTGTCACCCATTATGGAACAAAATGAAGATCTTGTACAGACATATAGAGAACCCATTTCCTCCATTGGAGTTCAGACTTATCTTCTATTTAAATGGCTGGCTGCCAGTCTTTCCAGATAATATACTTCTTTCATAATCATAAACCAGTCATTTCTGGTCGGAGGCAAAGTCTGGACCCATTATCTGGTAATTGCTTTTAGCTATCAATATATAAGTAGTCAAAAGAGAGCCCCTCATAATGCGGAGGTCTGCAGGAGGTATCGAAGTAAGACCAGTTCAAGAGTAAGGACAGCCTTCTGTCTCACCACTCCCCAGGGTTTCCACCTCCTTCCCAAAATGGTCAGAGCACCGGCATGACCATAAATGTGTACATGAAGTTTGAAGTTTATTGTTCTAGGAATTAATACCTTTGAGCCAAGGCTCTTTTACAAAGGTTCCACGTCATTAAGTACAAAACATAGTAGACAGTGTTACAAACAATCAGTAAGCCATTTAACAAGGCCACAACTTAAACAGTAACATTTATGTACAGAAAAGAAAAAGGAACTCAGAGGCAGTGTCAAGGGCAAGGAACAAGGATTGGAGCTTGAGAGTGACGAGAGGAGAAATAAGAAGTTTAGGAGCAGACAGAACCAGGTTAGTGGTACCCAGGTTGCCTTTGTCAAAGATGACATGTCCAGCCTTCATTTCCCCACAAGATCTCCAGCAGCTTCCCGCTGGTCCAGTTACAAATTTTGCCAGTTTAGCTGGTGTATTGCAAAATCTAAGCCTGACTTTCCAGGTGAATTCCCCCCAGTATGGTGCTAGAGATATTCCACAGGATAGCCTAACATGTTTGAACCAAAGATCTACCGAGATCGGAGCAAATAATTCCTGGTTCCAGGAAGCTATACCCCCAAAGTTGAGTCCTTGTTAACCCCCTGTAGTCCTTTATACAGTGCTCCAACCAAGTGGGGTGGGGTGGGGTTATTCCTTTTATAGAAGATATAATCTGTGTCAATATTTGTGGAAATGGAGAAGGAAGGCGGTTCCATTGAGGAGCCTTATTTACCAAATAAGCTAGCATCTGCTGATAAGCTACATTCATTTCTGGTGGTATCCCATAGGTGTCTTTTAATATGGAAAAGGGTAACACACCCCAGTTGTCTAATATCTGAAAAATGAAAGTTAGATGCCTTTATGCCAGCCATTAAGGGTCTCACTTAGGGCGACCTGAAAATGCTTCACCTTTGACCTAAGTTGTCATAAAAATAAAAAACATAAGTTCCTGAGAGGCTCTGAATTTGTCCCAGACTGTTAAGCTACTCTGCATTTCCTCTGTGTAACCATTCCAAACTGGGAGGACTCCCAGATCAAACAAAACATTTTTAATATCTTGGATATGGTTAAGGGCAATCTCTAGCTTTTTCCAGGTATTCTATAATCTGGATCAATCCACCCCAGTATCCTAGCCAGGGTAGCTGTTCAGTGCGGTTTACCCAGATCAGGTAGCCCCAACCTCCTTTGTCTTTGGGAGCTGCAGAATGCACCAACGAATACTAGGTTTCATGCCAGCCAAGACAAACTGAGCTAAGGCCCTATTCCAGGAGATAAAATACAGAAGGGGGGGCAAGACAGGAATAGTTTGAAACAAATATAGTAGTCTGGGCAATATATTCATTTGAATTAGTTCAATCCTCGAATAGAAGGAGAGACGCAATTAAGACCAAGTATGAAGGCCATTCTCTATTGTCTGAGTGAGGGGTTCATAATTTATCAGGACAGTATGATCAATATTCTGAGGGAACTGTACACCTAGATATTTTAGCTTTGTCCCCCACCACTTGAATGGTAAATAGGATTGAAGTGATAAAGAGGGGGAAAAGCAGAAAGTCAAGACCTCTGTTTTGTAGAATTTATTTTATATCCTGAAATTAGTGAAAACTGAGCAATAATATTCCAGAGGGCTTGAAGAGAATGTTCTGGGTCTGACAGAGACGGTAGAACATCATCTGCATATAAAGCTATTGTGAAGGTATCCTTCCACTTTAACTCCCTTTACATCGTCTGATTGTTGGACCGCCAGGGCTAAAGGCTCAATAGGAGGGACACCAAAATCGAACCTCAGTGCAGGTGCTGAAAATCGAGCAGGCCCGAGAGAATCGCTAGCCTATTCGCTGGCATTTTAGTATGTATGTATCGCGACGCACGCATCGCACGCACGCACGCACGCATGCATGCGGCGTAATGCGGCTGCACGATGCGTATCGCATGTACGCACGCACGGCATGTACGCACGCACACACGCACGCATGCGCATGCAAGAGGCACGCACGCACGTGACGACACATGTACCCATGCACGCATGTATGCATGGCTGCACGCACGCATCGCACGCATGCACGCATGCACGATGTATGCATGCACGCATGCACGATGCATGTATGTCGTATGTATGCAAGGCACGCATGTAATGGGCGTGGTGTATCGCATGCACGCACGCATGTATGTATGACGACGCATGCACGATGCACGCATGTACGCAGTATGCACGCACATACGCATGTACGATGTATGTACGCATGCACGCACGCATGCATGATGTACGCATCGATGTACGCATGTATGCATGTACGTATGTATGCACGCATGCATGATGCAGTATGTATGTATGTATCTCGATGTACGCATATACGTGACGTATGTATGTACGTATGTATGTACGCATGTATGTATGTATGTATGCACGTATGTATGTAATGTATGTAATGTATGTGCTGTAACGCATGTACGATGTATGTAACGCATGTATGTGCTGCACGCATGTATGTATGTACGCACGCATGCATGTATGTATGTACGCATGTACGATGTATGTATGTATGTACGTATGTATGTATGTATGTATGTACGCATTGATGTATGTATGTATGTACGCACGCACGCACGATGCATGTATGTATGTACGCATGTATGGCTGCATGTATGGACGTAACGTATGTACGTATGTACGATAGATATGTACGCATTTATCGCATTTATGTATGTATGTACGATGTATGTACGTATGTATGTATGTATGTATGTACGTATGTATGTAATATAAACTGCAACTAATAATGGGGAGAGAGAGGGTATCCCTGTCGGGTGCCTCGCTCTAAAGGGATCGGAGTGGAAATTGCTCCATTTATTTTTAAAAAGGCTTTGGGGACAGAATATATGTGACTAAGCCAAGTAACAAACTGCTCTGGGAATCCAAAGACCTCTAAGACCCTCCAGAGAAGTTCCCTACAGACCCTATCAAAAGCCTTAAAGGCAGATAGACTCACTAATACTGAAGGAAGAGAGCTACGGGTCATATGGTCCATCAGATGGAATGTTCTGAGGGTATTATCTGCAGTTTGCCTCTGTTGCAAGAAGCCTACCTGATCCATATGGATTACTTCTGGTAAAATATGATCAAGGCGCTGGGCCCATATAGACATGTATATCTTGTAGTCACAATTAAGTATAGAAATAGGTCTACATGATTCTGGGGATTGAGGAATGGTTTTGGTATGGCAGAAATCACAGTATAGTGCCAGGAGTCTGGAGGTGGTTCACCATTCTGAACATCTTGAAAAACCTGTAGCAGCAGAGGGCTTAATAAATGGGAAAAAGCCTTGTACCACTCAGCAGAATAGCCGTCAGGGCCTGGGGATTTCATGGTTTGGGTTTTTTTTAATAGCCAGTTGGATTTCCTGCCTAGTAATCGGACTCAGTAATGAGGCTTGTTATGTCGCTGAGAGCTTGGGAATAGGTAACTTACTCAGAAAAGTTTTAATCTTGGGGAGGGGGGGATGCTTTTCAGAATATAATTCTTTGTAAAATTTTTGAAAAGCCTGTTCTATCTCTGGACCCCGATGGAGAAGGATACCAGATCTAGGATCCTTAACTGTGGTAATTATAGCTTTCTGCTAGAACATCCTGGTGCATCTGGCTAAATGTCTGGCTCCCCTGGGTCCTCCCCCATAAAAAGTGCTTTTAGTATATAAAAGTGCAGCCTGCACTGTCAGGTCCAGAATTTTTTGGAGCTTAGCCTGCACTTTCCTCAATTCTGTAATCTGAACTATGTGCCCTTCCTCGCTAGCTTTTTGAAGCTCTATGAGCCTATCTTGCAATTGTCTCTATCTGGTTTCCCTAATTCTCCTCTGTCGGGCTGTATACAAAATTATCTCACCTCTAAGGACAGCCTTCACTGTACCCACAACACTGCTGGGGAAATCTCTGGGGATTGATTTTCTCAAATTATCTGGGGGAGCTGGTCTTCCATCAGTGTCTTAAACTCTGGGTCTTTCAAGATAGAGGTATTCAGCCTCCAGAGGATAGTCTTCCTAAGTGCTGCAATTTCTATTTTTAATATAATCGGGGTGTGGACAGATAGGGAACGGGCTTCTAGCCTAATATCTCTAATTTTTACGTTCACTTGCACGCATGCAAGGAACGCTTTGGGAGAGTAGCACACTTTGAGGTGTGCCTCTCTCATCAATGCACTGCTCCCTTGAGCAGGCGTGGTAGGTCCTGCACCAATGGTGCAGGAGTCTGCTATGACAGCGGTGTTCCTCTGCTTCAAAGCAAAACACCTCTGCCATACAGAGCACCGCTTCACGCCATCCCCCTCGGCGTCCACGCTCCCCTGCATCACGTCAAGCCCGCCCCCCCAAAGCTTTGGTACCACGCTGGGAGCCCACCCCAGCGTGGCAAAGCGATGTTGCCGACGGGATGCCCAATCCCCGTCAGCTCCACGGCCTCCCCAGCTATCTCTACTGCCACGCTGGGAGCCCACCCCAGCGTGGCAAATGTTCAGTTTCTTTGCCGACAGTGCCCAACTCCCGTCGGCTCCTCGCCCCTGTAGTATGCCTGGCTGGGGTGCCTAATCCTCTCGGCCTCCTCGGCCCCCAGCCATCTTCTGCCATGCTGGGGGCCCACC
Organism: Neoceratodus forsteri; assembly: GCA_016271365.2. Classification (NCBI taxonomy): domain Eukaryota; kingdom Metazoa; phylum Chordata; order Ceratodontiformes; family Ceratodontidae; genus Neoceratodus; species Neoceratodus forsteri. The sequence goes on along the minus strand of JADMNL010000038.1, from coordinate 21,222,944 downwards.
CAGTGTGGCAAATGTCCCCGTCGTCTTTTTTTTTTTTTTAAACCTGTAAAATAAAAGCGGTCCTTGGCTGCCTCCCAGCCCCTCCCACAACCTGCACCCACCCACTGCGCACCCAGCCTCCCCACACCCCCCACCCCATACTTACCTCCGGACTCCGTCGAACGATCTTCGGTGGACCAGGAACACATCTGCACTCTTCAAAAGGCGACCGCGAACTGAGGAAATGCGGTAAGCTGTATAATGGGCTAGATAGGGGTTTTCAACTTTATGCATATCTCAGTCATTTTTGGAATTTTTGCAAATCTTCAGCATGGGGTTTTGGGACCCTTCTCATGAATGATGTCACTGTCATGAGTTATTCATGCCCGGAAGGTGATTTTGCAGGCACTGCGCGAGTCACTGCGTGGAAATCACCCTTCGGGCTCGAATAACACCATGACAGTGACATCATTCATGAGAAGGGGTCCCAAAACCCCATGTTGAAAATTTGCGCAAAATTCCATTAAATGACTGTTTTTACGAAGCGCTATGCTGGTGCAGTTCTACACAGGCTCGTAAGTTCGCTAATTTTCAATATTTTCACCCAGGTTTTCAACATTGCCATTTTACCACACCTCCTTATGAGCAATGCAGCTGTCATTTTTCACATCTTGCCCAAAACGTGTTTCCACCCATGTAGCGCACAATGGCACAGTCGGTGTGCGAACTCAGTGTATGGGACACATTAAGAAAATCACAGTGTCACTGTTCATGAGCAGAGATCTTAAAATGACTATGTTGAAAATTTGGTGAAAAAATCCCTAACAATGACTGTTTTACGGGCGTGTATTGCATAGTTCCCACGCACGCTCCTAGGTTTGCGAATTTTCAATATTTCCACTCCAGATTTTCAACATTGCCATTTTACCACACTTCCTTATGAGCAGTACAGCTGTCATTTTTCACATCCTGCCCAAAACGTGTTTCCGCCTATGTAGCGCACAATGGGGGTAACAAAAAGGTCATGCTGACAATTTATTGTCCAAATACCAGCAATCGCACAGGGCATTAGGGTAAAGCACCATACATGCCAAACACCACTGCAAATACCTGCAAGCGAACGTTCAGCATTGACAAATGCTTGTTTCAACATGCTCTGTGGAGAGAAAAAAGCAGTCTAGGCGAGAGTCGGCATGGTGTCTAGAAGAAAAATAAGTAAATCATCCATTTGTAGGTAAAAATTGCCACCATACATCTGTCAGACCCAACACAGGCAATTGGGCTTTGAGATATTTCTGAGAGGGACTAGTTCTGTGCTTATGGGGATGAGAGGCATCTAGATGGGGGATAGGGTGATATTAAAATTGCCCCCTATTATAAGTATACCCTGCTGTATATCTATAAGCTGGTTGAAGAACCTTTCTTGTGGACTGGAGGCCCTGGGGAAATATACACTCGCCATCGTAACAGCTGAGTCACAGAGGCGTTCTTAAACAACAGTGAATTAGCCACTAGAATCAATCCTCTCTGCTTCTTTCAAAAAGGGTGTTCCCGCAGGGATCAGTATGGCAGTGCCCCTACACTTGCCAGTCTTACTGGAAGAAGCTATTACAGAGTACCGGTGACCAGCAGAAAGTTTCTGGTGTTCTGAATGAGACAAATGTGTCTCTTGTAAGAAAATAAGATCCACTCTCTGCTGGCATAAGTACTGCTGCAATCTGGAGCCCTTGATAGGATTATTAATACCATTAATGTTCAATGATAAAAGCTCTATTGAAGGATCCATCAGAACTGATAAAAAAAAAGGAAAGAGCTCCCTCTGATGGACAGGACACAATGTGACAACCTCTTCCCAGGCTGCAGGAGGTAACCATCTACTGTAGTGGTTTATAATCAAAAGGTCTCCAGCTAAAGTCGAGGCCTTGATAAGAATCTTCTGTGGTAAGGTCAGATTGCTGTGCCCAGCCAAATCTATATTTCTAACAGCCTCCTGTAAATCATATTAGTTACTCATCCATTTGCATTGAATAGCATGTCCATGCTTTTCCCAGATACCCCATATATCTTGTAATCTGAATTTTACATATAACAGTAAGTCAGTAAACAGCCAGACTTTCAATACATAGAAACATAGAAGTTGGGCAGATAAGGACCGAAGGCCCATCCAGTCTGCCCATTTCTTTTCTACCTTATAAATGTGCCATCGGCCTTTGCTCTGTCAGTGGCCTATCTATTCATAGTCATTTGTATTGCTCCCTTATGCCTATCCCATGCCTGTTTGAAGCCCTGCACTGTATTCATAGCCACCACTTCTGGTGTGCTTCATTCCATGCATCCACCAATCTCTTTCTGTGAAAAAGAATTTCCTCACATTCCCCCTTAATCGGCCTCCCTCTAATCTCATGCTGTGTCCTCTTGTCCTGCTATTTTTCTTATATTTAAACATGTTAGACTATTTCACCTTGTTTATGCCCTTAAGGTGTTTGAATGCCTCGATCATATCACCTCTCTCCCTCCTTTGCTCAAGGGTATACATATTGAGCTCCGTTAATCTGTCCTCATATGTCTTCTGATGCAGTCCCTGCACCATTTTGGTTGCCCTTCTCTGGACTGCCTCAATTTGGTTAATGTCCTTGTGAAGGTGTGGCTCCAATACTGCACGCAGTACTCCAGATGGGGCCTAACCAGTGTCTTGTACAGGCGATTATTACCTCCCTCTTCGACTTGTGATACCCCTACTAATACACCCTAACACCCCTAGCCTTACCTACTGCTTTAGAGGTCTGCTTGATGATTTTAGGCATCAGTGATGATGATGCCCAAGTCTCTTTCTTCCTTTGTGACTGCTAGCAACTCCTCCCAGCCTATAGGTGGCTTCAGGTTTTCTTCCTTATATGCATGATTTTGCACTTCTTTGCATTAAATCCCAGTTGCCACTCTTCTGACCATTCTGCTAGTTTATCCAGATCTCTTCTCATTCTGCCCACCCCATCTGGATCATCTACTCTGTTGCAGATCTTGGTGTCATCTGCAAACAGACAAACCTTTACCTCTAGTCCATCTGCAAGGTCACTAATGAAGATGTTGAAGAGGACTGGCCCAGGACTGATCCCTGAGGTACCCACTTGTGACTTGCATCTCTTCTGACTGTATACCATTTACCACCACTCTCTGTTTTCTGCCCCTCAACCAGTTTGCCACCCAGTTGACCAACTTCTGACCCATCCCTGAGCCTACCCAGCTTATTTATCAATCTTCTAGTGGAACAGTGTCAAAGCTTTGCTGAAGTCAAAGTAGGTGACATCAACTGCTCCCCCTTGGTCCACCACTCTGGTTACCCAGTCAAAGAAATCTATGAGATTAGTTTGACAGGACCTTCCTTTTGTAAACCCATGCTGTCTTGGATCCTGTGCCCCTATGGATTCCAGGTGTTGCACTATCCTTTCCTTAAGGAGTGCCTCCATAATCTTGCCCACTACTGAGGTAAGACTGACCGTCTGTAGTTCCCCGCCTCCTCCCTGCTACCACTCTTGTGGAGCGGGATCACATGAGCCCTTCTCCAGTCTTCTGGGACCTCTCCTGTGCTCAGAGACTCACTAAACAATTCTGCTAATGGCTCTGCTAGTTCCTCCTTTAGCTCCTTAAGCACCCTGGGATGTATGCCATCAGGTCCCATTGCCTTATCCACCCTGAGCTTAGCAAGCTCTTGTAGGACCCTTTCTTTTGTGAAGGGAGTAGTGCTCACCTCCTCCCCTGTGTCCATGATGCTGAGCTGTGGGCCTGACCTACCTTCTCTTCAGTAAATACTGAGCAAAAGTATCTATTTAGGATAGATGCCTTTACAGGGTCCTCCTCCTCACATGCTCCTTTTCTCCATTAAGCTTAGCACCCCCTCTGGACTTTCTCCTTTCACTAATGTATCTATAGAAAGTCTTGTCACCTTCTTTTACTGTTCGTGCTAGTGTTTCCTCAGTTTGGGACTTTGCCTGCCTTACTGCCTTTCCTGCTTCCCTTAGGGCAGTTTGTATGCCTCCTATCTTCATCCCGCTGTGTTCCCTTATATTTCCTGAAGGCCAGCCTTTTGGCTCTGACCTTTTGCTACTGTATTTGAGAACCAAAGTGGTTTCCTTCTTCTTTGCACTTCCTTTTCTGTCTAACACAATGGGATGTTGCTTCAAGTATTGCATCCTTAATGCTTGCCCACTTTGCCTGTACCCTCACCTGTGTTTCTTTTTGCCAGGGCTAGCTTAACTCTGTTGGCCATCTTATCAAAGTCAGCTCCTCTGAAGTCCCATATTTTTGCCTTGGAATGGGATGATTTAGATGTAGTAGCCAAATTGAACCATACCATGTGATGGTCACTGGCCCCAGGTGACCTTCTACCTGGAGATCTGTGATCCCTTCTTTGTTAGTCAGTACTAGATCTAGGATAGCCCTGTCTCTTGTGGGTTGCTGTACCAGTTGTTTGAGGCCTTCCCCCTGCAGGGAATCCACTATGAGTCTAGTTCTGGCAGATGTTCCTGCTGGTATTGACCAATCTGTATCTGGCATGTTGAAGTAGCTCCAGTGCAATATGCAGCAAACAAAACTATTTACATTATAATGACATCGATTAGAAAAACCTTGTCATTGCATAGAACAGTGCCTTCCGTAAGAGGGGAGTTATATAAGTTCCTCCCTGTACCCTCATGAAGAACCCCATGTAGTTGTCGAGCTCTTCCTGAAGATGGAGGTAGTCCCAGATTATAGCTGGCTGGGGCCTCCAGGATACCCAAAAACTATCTAAAAAAGTAAGGACATACCAAGAAAAACAAAACCACATTTAGGGAAGGATAGCACTCCTCGGAGTAGACTCCATATCTTCACTTATTTCTCACCCCCCCCAATACCATTACTCCACAATTGCCTTGTGGACTAAAGAAAGAAAAAGCCATGTTAGAGTGGGGAACAGATGGCAGAGAGGCCTTAAAAAACAGTCCAGCTCTGTTACCAGAATAATCCCAGATTATAAAACCTAAAATACAAAAGGAATCTTTCATAAGTCTCTGGAGTTATTAGTTCCTTTTAAGAGCAAGGACAAATAAAAAGGGAGGCAGTATAGCAGAGTGGTTTAAGGCTCTAAGCTGCAAATCTGGAGACCTGGGTTTGAATCTGACAGGCCCCACTTGCATAGTGTGTGACCCTGAGCAAGTCACTTAACTTCCCTGTGCTCCCAGGTTACACCTGAAACAAGCTTTCAGCTTAGTGTGTCTCACCTGGTTAAACAATTGGGTAAAAAAAAAAAGTTTTTTGTTCCTTCTGCGTCTGGCATCGTTTTTGATTCATAAACAACAATACTATAGACTTAATAGGCCTTATTTAAAAGGCTAAGTGGGGGGAGGTGGCTCTCGTCCTCCCCCAAGACAGCCGACTAAGTGACTTAATGCAGGCTCAGAAATTAGAGACTGTTGGATTATGACATGTGATGTCCAAAAAATTATAAACATCTCTTCCCTTCAGGTCGCTGAAGCAAGGTCGTTTCTGCAGTACACAGCCAGGGCTTTCTGCACTTCTCCAATGTTGTTCAGTTGCCTCTTCTGTTTGTTTTGGTTAGATTGCCAACGTCAGGACCTCGTGGAGGGATCCCGCTGCTTCAGCGTTTTGTCTGGAAATTTCAGTCACAGCTTCCAATGCTGTGGCAAACTCCCTCTTTCCCTCAGGCAGATGTACCATGAGTCGGGCAAGGTACAGGATAGAGAATTTATGGCCAGCTGCTTTTAACACAGGCAGTAATGGAAGGTATGCTTTTCCAAGGAACATTGTTTTAGGAGCGTAATTGTGATCGATGTAAAAACATGTCTGTTCATAAAATATTTTTTGCTTACACCTTGCTGTAAGAAGAACGTTTTCTTTGGTGGCATAGTTATTGAATCTTGCAATGACAGACCTCGGGGGTGCATTTGAATTAGCTGATTAGACGCTAACGCTCTATGGATCCTTTCAAGTTGTAGGTCTAAGTCCTTAGGTAGCTCCAGTGCAATATGCAGCAAAACGTCCACAGATTCTTTAACATTGCCTCCCTCTGGCCCTTCCAAAATGCTGTAAATCCATATGTTTTTTCTCCTCGCATGATTTTCAGAGTCCTCCTGCCCCCTCTGTGCACTTCTCATGTCTCTCCTCCCTCCAAATGTTTATAATGCAGTCACTTGCCTGCTCATCCACACCCGGAATTGGTCCATTCCCTCCTCTGTGCACTTCTCATGTCCCTCCACTCTCAATGACCAAATGTTTATAATGCAGATACTTGCCTGCTCACCCACAACTGGAATCAGTCCATTCCCTCTTCTGTGCACTTCTCATGTCCCTCCTCTCTGAAAGACCTAATGTTTATAACATAAATATTTGCCTACTCACCCACACTTGGAATTAATCGATTCCCTCCTCTGTGCATTTCTCATCTCCCTCCTCTCTGAATGACCAAATGTTTATAATGCAGACACGTTTCTGGTCAACCACATCTGGAATTGGTCCACTCCCTCCTCTGTGCACTTTTCACGTCCCTCCTCTCTGAATGACCAAATGTTTATAATGCAGACACTTGTCTGCCCACCCAAGCCTGGAATCAGTCCAAGTTTAGAATCGGTCCATTCCTCCTTTTATACTTTTCGTGTTCCTCCTCTCTGAATGACCAAATGTTTATAATGCAGACACCTGTCTGCCCACCCAAGCCTGAATTGGTTCATACCCGCCTCTGCACATTGTATGTCCCTCCTGTCTGATTGACCAAATGTTTATAATGCAGACATTCGCTGTTACCCAAGCCTGAATCGAGATCGATATCAATTATAACACTGACATATTTCTGTCTAAAATATTCACTGGCTTTACTCTTTTCAGATTTTCTGACTTTATAGCCTACTTTCCAACTCTACATTTTCCCTTTTCTTCCCAATTTTCTCATAATCATAGCTAAAAAAGAATACCATACAAACACGTTATCTAGCCATCTATGATACTTACTGGTGGGAATGACTTCAAGGTGATCCTTCTGCTCTGCAGTTTCTTCCTCCTTCACATCAACAAATGGGAGTTCCTCATCCCCCTCTTCTACCTTCACTTCAATAAAAGGGAGCTCTTCGTCCCTCTCAGACAGCAAGAACAACTGCTTATTTGGGACGTTGTAGTCTGTACATTAAGAATAATAATGCAAATGTTATTGATAATCAGAGCTAACTAAAGGTAAAAAAAGACCTCCAAGAATGTCTGCAGTGTACCAACTGTTGCTTAAAGTTGAAAACTGACTGATGATGGATGGTTCAGAACCACAGTACTTTTCATCGCAAAATTATGGATAAAAACCAGCCACCTCTGAAGTCAAATTACTAATTTCTATACTCAACTCAACTCAAACTTTATTTATATAGCGCCTTTCAAAATCAAGGTGCTACACATAATGTAAAATTACAGTATAAAAACAGGCAATATAATAAATTATGTAAAATCAATCAATTAATCAATCAGGGAAGGCCACAGAAAATAAATATGTTTTCAGCATAGATTTAAAACTGCTGACAGTCAGGCATTCTCTTAATTGAAGAGGTAGAGAATTCCACAGGGTCGGTGCTACAAATGAAAAAGCACGAGCTCCAGATGATTTAAGATGAACCCTGGAAATCTCTAGCAATCCCTTGTCAGTGGATCAGAGAGGGCAATTGGGGGAGTAGGGAGTCAGGAGATCTTTCAGGTAGTCAGATCCCTGTTCATGTAGGGCCTTAAAGGTAAGCAAGCCTACCTTGTAGGTGATCTGCCACTGAACTGGCACCCAGTGCAGTTCGTGCAGCATAGGCATAATGTGACTGGTCCTAGAAGTACCGGTCAGCAGCCTGGCCACAGTTTCTGCACTAGCTGCAAGCGGTGGATATCAACCTCAGACAGCTCTAGGTAGAGGGCATTGCAATAGTCAAGACGGGTAGTAATGAAGGCATGGACCAATGTTGGAAGGTCTCCAGTGGCATCAGGTGTTTCACCCGGCTATATTCTTCAGATGGTAAAATGAGGATTCAACCACAGCTGACACCCGAGACTTCAGGGTCAAACCATCATCAAAAATAACACCCAGGTTACACACCCGATGTGAGGTAATGAGCTGGACACCATCAAGCCATAGGCCCGATATGTGCCCAGCCCCAAAACCCACCTCAGTCTTATCCGGATTCAGTCTCAAGCTCATCCAGTCTTTGATCTCGGAGAGGCAACTATTTAGCATAGAGATCGCATCAATCTGTCCGGGCACAAAGGACATATACAGATGAGTATCATCTGCACAGCAGTGAAAACTCAAGTGGTATCGCCTGATGATATCTCCCAATGGCAGCATATACACTATGAACAGTATGGGTGCCAATATGGAGCCCTCACGGTACCCGCAGTACAGGGGAGGTGTCAGAAGAATAAATTCCAGTGACCACCCTGAGACCTGCCTATGTGGAAAAATCAAAACCATTTGAGGACTGTACCCGACAGTCCACAAAGGAACCACAGGGTTTCCAAAAACACCTCATGGTCCACAGTGACAAAAACTGCTGAGAGATCAAAAAGGACCAAGATGGTACTAGCCTTTCGATCTCTCACCATTAGGAAGTCATTTAACACCGAACAAGGGCAGTCTCCATGCTATGCCTCTTCCTGAAACCAGACTGAAGAGCTTCATAGACATTGTGGGTTACCAGATGATCGTCCAGTTGCAACACAACCACCTTCTCAATAACCTTCCCCACAAAGGGCAGGTTAGAGGCAGGTTGGTAGTTAGCTGGATCGGTGGGATTCAAGCAGGGTTTTCTAAGGAGTGGTTGAATGACTGCCCTTTTTAAGGGATCTGAAAAGATTCTCCTCTCCAAGAATCTCCATACAATTTCAGCTAGGATCGGGCAGATAACATCTATACACCCCACCAAAAGGGAGGTAGGGCCTGGATCCAAAGTACAACAGGTTGGGTGCAAAGTCTGGAAATCTTTACAATGTCCACGAAATCTGGTCAGCTGAAATCTGTCCAGATAGACTGGGTGCTCACTACCACCCATCGACCTCCACAAGCTCTCATGGAGAGAGCCGGGCCAATTCCGGACCCGATGCTGGCAACCTTATCTGTGAAAAACTGTACTAGCTCATCACACTTAATTTGTGAAAAAGCTCTTCTGGACTGGAGACAGATTGGATTGCACAATCTGTCAACAGTTTGAAAGAGTTTAGCTGGTCGTGTCCGCTGCAGCAGAAATCTCCCTGGATAGGAACTCTGCCTCTTCACGGGCAATTTCTGATTGACAGCCCTTATAACGTTCCATCAATCTAAGCCTGTGAGCATCCAGGCCGGACTTCTGCCATGCTCTCTCCAGTTTTCGACCAACCCACCTCAGCTCCTTCAAAGACCCATCATACCAAGGGAACCTTGGGCGAAGAGTGAGTGGTCGAACATGAACAGGAGAAATCAAGTCCAAGGCATCTCCCACTGCCTCATTATAGGCTAGTATGAGGTCCCCTGGGCTCGTGCTTTCACTCAGCAATCCCAATAGGTTTAGTACCACCAATATACCATCTGGGGTATCTCCCCTTCAAGGGCGGTAATGGACCATCTCCAAAGGGTAGGTCCATTTGGGGGTCCCCAAACCTCAACTGAACTGAACTCAACTCAATCTTTATTTATAAAAAGTGCCTTTCTTAAAACCAAGGCTCCTGTACAACAACAAATAAATAAAATACATCAATAAATAAAAACAACAGATTAAAACCAATAAACACAATAGCGGCATTAAAAATCAGAATGTGTTAGGCTAAATAAATGAGTTTTCAGTGCAGCTTTAAAACTTTGGACAGTCAGGGCAATCTAGCACCCAATGAGGTAGAATTCCACAGGGTCAGGGCCATGAAACTAAATGACCTGGCCCCAGATGTCTTCAAACAGACCCTGGGAATCTTTGCAATCCCTCGTTGATGGATCAGAGAGGGTGGAGGACAGTAGGAATGAAGGAGATCTTGTAGGTAACTAGGTCCCTGGTCATGTAGGGCCTTATAGATCAGCAAACAGACCTTGAAGGTGATCTGCCACTGCACTGGCAGCCAGTGCAGTCCGCAGAGGACAAGCGTTATACGACTGGTCCTAGAGGTACCAGTCAAAAGCTTGGCCACCACATTCTGCACTTGCTGCAGGTGGTGGATATCAACCCCCCGGTAGCCCTAGGTAAAGGGCATTGCAGTAGTCAAGGCAGGAGGTAACGAAGGTGTGGACCAAAGTTGAAAGCTAGTCAGAAGAAACCAGGTACTTCACCTGGGCGATATTCCTCAGATGGTAAAAAGAGGTTTTGGCAACTGCCGACACCTGAGATTTAAGAGTCAGGCAGTCATAAAACATAACACCCAGGTTCCGCACTCGGTCTGAGGCAGTCAGCTGAACACCCCCAAGCCAAAGACCCAAAGGTAATCCTGCCAACGAACCCACCTCCTGACGACCTAGGTCCACAGCCAACACCTCATTTTTTTCCGGGTTTAACCGCAGCCAGCTCACGCTCATCCAATCCTGGATCGCGGTAAGACAGTTGTTAAAGACTGAGACAGCATCATCCTGGCCAAGCACAAAGGACATGTACAGTTGAGTATCATCTGCATAGCAGTGAAAACTCAAGCCGTACTGCCTAACAAGCACTCCCAACAGCAGCATATACACCGCAAACAACATGGGTGCCAAGATGGAGCCCTGTGGCACCTTGCAGGATAGAGGGAGTGGTGCTGAGGAAAAAGTCCCAGACACCACCCTCTGGGTCCTACCCTCAAAGAATGATCAAAACCATCTGAGGACCATACCAAACAGTCCACAGATGAACCGCAGGCACTCCAACAGCACACCATGGTCCACAGTGTCAAATGCCGCAGAAAGATCTAGAAGGACCAAGATGGAACGGGTCTTTCGATCTCTCGCTATTAGGAGGTCATTCAGTACCTGGACAAGGGCTGTCTTGGTACTATGTCTCTTCCTAAATCTGGAATGCAGAGAATCATAGACATTGTGGCTGGTCAAATGATCATCCAGCTGCGACGCAACCACCTTCTCAATAACCTAATAATGGGCTGGCAGTATAGCCTAGAGGTTAGAGGAACGAGGTGTGAACCAACTTGGTACATCCAGCAGACCAGACCTGAGTTTTATTCTCACAACCTCCACTTTCATACTGTGTGACTCTGAGCAAGTCACTTAACCACTCAGTGCTCCCAGGTCACCCCTGAAAACAGGCACTTGTGCCTAGTGGGCCCTCCCCAGTTACCAGAGACTAAAATTAAAAATTAAAAAAACCTTACCCACAAAGGTATGTTAGAGACAGGCCTGTAGTTGGCCGGACAGTCTGGGTCCAAGGAGGGCATTTTAAGAAGGGGCCAAACCATGGCTTCCTTCAGGGGATCAGGAAAGATCCCCCTCTCCAAAGACATCCAGACTATCTCAGCAAGGACCAGGCCGATTTTATCCACACAGCCTACTTAGAGGCGTATGGGGCCCAGGTCCAAACTACAGTTGGGTGGTTGCAGCAACTGGACGACCATCACAATGTCATTGATTGTGGGTAGGCAGAAGTCACACCACACAAATTGGGCATCTGACATCTCCTGCTGACCACCACAACTCCCATTAGAGAGGGTCAAGTGGACATCAGACTTGATTGTGGCAACCTTATGCGTGAAGAATCGAGCAAACTCTTCACACCATTCTTGTGAAAAAACACTTCCAGGCTGAAAACAGATTGGATTGCACAATCTGTCCACAGTCCAGAAGAGCTGGGCTGGTCGATTCTGTGCGGCAGCAATTTCCTTGACAGGAATTATGCCTTCTTACGGGTAATTGCTGATTGAGAGACCCCATAATGGTCCATCAAACTAAGTATGTCAAAGTCCAGGCCCGACTTCCGCCAACACCTCTCTTGCCTTTGTCCCACTCTCCTCAGCTCCCTCAAGGTCTCAACAAACCAAGAAGACCTGGGGCAAAGAGTGAGTGGATGAACACAAACAGGAGCAATGGAATCCAGGGCCTCTACCACCACCTTATTATAGGCAAGTACCAGGTCACCAGGATCCATGCATTCACTTGGTAAACCTGATAGGTCCAGAACCGCCCTCCAGGGAAACACTCCTCAAAGGGTGGTACTGGACCATCTCTGTAGAGGCTGACCTACTGGGGGGGCCATGAAACTGAACCCAATGGTATCATGGTCAGACCACCCAACTGGTTCCACCACCAAATCGGATATCTCCATCCCCAGAAGAAACACCAAGTCCAATGAATGACCACCTATATGGGTCGAAGAGGAAATAACCTGTGTGAAGCCCAGCAAATTCATTAGCTGGAGGAAGTCCTTACCAAACTGCGAGAATTCATCGCCAACCCAGGCACTGAAATCCCCCAGGATCAGCCATCTGGAGGATCCCAATATCAGGTCCACAAAGAAGTCTGCGACTTCCCACGGGAAAACATTCCCATCTCCTGGTTGATAGTAGATTAGAAGAATCCCGCACCCTACACCCTCACCCATGATACATTCAAATGAGTTGGTGATCCCAACTGGTACCTCCACCAGGTTCAGTGCTGATCTAAAACAGATGGCAGCTCCCCCGCCACTATGATCCATCCTCAGGTGGTGTATCACTGAGTACCCTGCTGGTATAGCTGAAGCCAAAACTGGCCAGCGTTCTCATCCAGCCAGCTCTCGGTGATGCACGCCAGGTCCGATGACCCAACAAGATCAGCTATTATAGCAGTCTTGTTTTTAATGGACCTGGAGTTACATAACACCGCCCGAGTGGAATGAGTCACTGGTGAAGATCAAGCTACCTGCCCGCTACAAGCAGAACCCTTGGGTATGGGAATCAGGCAGGACGACCCCTCCTGCACCCATATCACCCCACAGCATCTTTCTGTCCCCACTGTCCCAATCCGCCCACTCTTTTCCATCCCCACCAAGCCCAGCCCCTGCCCTCCTCCTAATAATCCCCAAAGCCTGACACCATCTATATACCTCTGGGGACAGTGGGGACACCTAAAAGGGTGGAGGTCCTGCCTGGAGGGGATAATGCCTGACCATCCCAGCACCTTCCCAACACATCTTCACACACTCAGCGAGCATCCAAAATAAAACTACCACTCTTATACCACTTAATGCATTATACATGCCACACTTATACACCCAACCACTCAACTTTCCAATCATATATCCACACCCCATACACACTCCAAAATATTCAAACACTTAACAAAATAAATTAACAACACTATAACAAATGAACATCAAATATATCAAATAGACACAACATCTGATGGAAAAAATTAGTTAATCAATAAGAGTTGCCACAACTCTCTCCAGTAAAGTAATTTACAATCTCTGGGAGCGCTCACCACACCAGAGAAATGAAAAATAATGTCCCCCCAAACTTATCTCTTATTTAGGTCAGGTATACATCAAACCAGTTTATACACTGTTTGCAACAAAAACAGGGCACTCACACTGCCCGCCAGGTGAAAGAACAAAAGAGGGTAGAGTCTGACCGTATGTCCAGCAACAGTCTTCAGAGCTGTAGATTCTTATGACATCTCTGGGCTTCCAAAAATATTTCACTCTACTATGAGCTGTAGCTCCTAAAACACCTCAGGGTTTCCACAGGAGACTTCTTTCCACTTCAAGCAACCAAACAGTCCCCAAGAAAAATGCCACTGGGAGACCAGGGTGCAAACAGATCTCTGTATGGGACAGGCTCAACAGTCCATCCCTCCAAAGACCAACGAGGACGCACTGTATGCTTGTCTTCTGACAGGCCCAAACTCTCGCACCACCAATCAACCCAGCAGCTCTCTCTGGTTCAGGTTGGGACAGCTCCAAGAGCAACAAGTCCTTTCGTAGAGCAGATAACAAAAGTCCCAAGTTCATCGGCAAAGATAAACCACCAGCAGTCTTGTCGAAAACAGTTGGAAATTAACCCAGCAGCCCAACCTCGACAGCCAACAGCCCCACTCACAGTCCACAACTCAGGTCTGAATCTAGCAATCACAGGCAGCCCCAGACAGCCACAGCTCCTCCTCCTCATCCCAACAAGAACTCCACAACCAGAACCACACAGTCAGCTCTTCCCGAAAACCTCTTCGTGTTCAGACCCGGTCCAAAATCGAAATGGTCAGGTTATGTAAACCAAAGACAGGATATTTTAATATGAGATAAAAATAACCCCAGCAAAGAGTTCAAGCAGTGCAGGAGAAGGGAGGACTAGCAAATTAGCCACACAGTCCTCACAATATGTGGCCCAAAAATATTTACTGCATCAAAAAAAAAAAAAAAAGACGCTCCCAGCACTATAACACTCACTTCTTCACCTCTAACTAACTCACACTATAATAAATTGGATAAAACATAAAATAAGAAACAAATAAACAATACAAATAAAATGATTGAGTTCTCTTTGTGCAGTGTGCTAGCACCTAGCCCAGCATGGCCTATGGTGTGATGGTCAGACCAGCTGACTGGTTCCACCCCCAAGTCAGTGATCTCCATCCCCAGTCAGAACAGCAGATCCAGTGAGTGACCTCCTATATGGGTAGAGGGGGTAACTACCTGTGTGAAGCCTGGCATTGTCATTAGCTGGAGGAGAGTCTGACCAAACTGCGATAGTTCATTGCTGACCTAGGCATTGAAGTTCTCAAGAATTATCCATCTGGGAAACTCCAACACCGTGTCAACGAAGAAGTCTGCAATCTTCTGCAGGAATAAACCCCCATCACCTGGTGGACGGCAAATGAGGAGTATCCTCACGGCCTACACCCCGCCCATGACACACTCAAAGGATCTGGTGGTACCCACTGGGACATCCACAAGGCCCAGTACAGTCTTAAAAAAGATGGCTACACCCCCACCCCTATGATCCAACCTTGGGCCGTGAATCACTGAGAACCCAGCAGGAACTGCAGAAGCCAATACTGGACCTGCATTTTCATCCAGCCAGGTCTTGGTGCTGCATGCCAGGTCCACCATTTCAACAAGATCAGCTATAATGGCTGTCTTGTTTTTGATGGACCTAACATTACATAACACCACCCGGGCTCCCCGTGCTGGGGGAAGACCTCGACTCCTGTCCAGCATTAATTGCTGGGCCCTTGGGTATGGGAACATGACAGGTATTTCCCCTGTCCTAGCACCACTTCACCCTAGGGCGTCGCTTGGTCCCTGCCACCCCAATATGTCCCCACCTTTCCATTTCCCCAGCATGCCCAGTTTTGTTCCCCTTCCTGCGCCTCCTGGCAATAACGAGGGACTGGCAATATTTATAAGTTTCTGTTAATAAAAAGAGGCAGTCAAAGGGTGCAATTCCCTGAACCTAGTGGGGGAATACTGCCTGATCATCTTTTGACCCTCCCTACACATTTTTAAAATACAGGTCTATCTGCACACACCCAGGAGCCTATACACTCAAATCATGGATGCTAAACAACCAAGAAAAATAAACAAAATAATAATAATACATCCTACCAGTCTTTCTCCAGTCTGAGGGTAACTTAAACATAATAATACCCACACTTTAACAAATAAATACCACCCTCTAACTCACAGCTTAAACAACAATAAAATAAGAGTAGAACATCAAGATCCTGTCACATAGGACGAGATGACCACAGTTTAATGTCAGCGTAGTAGCACTGTCCACTATATGCAGTATTAAATATTTTAATGGCCAAAATATTTGAAGTAGAAAGGGAAGCCACCACTCCCTTATCAAAATCTATATCCAGACAATGTAGCACTCTCACTGCCACATATTCAGAGTTTAATTTGTGATTGAACCAAAAGGAGGCCCTCTCACTGCCTCCTAAGTTAATCAGAGAATTGCACAAATCCAAAAATAAATATAAACAGCCAGTTCATATAATACTTACGGCATCCAGTGAACAAGCTCAAATCCAGCTTCACTTGGCAAGGTAAAGGAAGATCTTCAAAAAAATGGTCTGATTTCCTGAGAAAATCAGGTCCAGGCAGTAAGTTCAAGTTGACCCGACTCAGCCTGACCCTTAAGCGGACACCAGAGTCCAGCAGATCCTCCCCACTTAGGCCATCAGGAGCCTGCCCACCACTGGTCAGACAAACTCCAACAGTCCCAGGAGACCTATGTAGATGCCCACCCTCCAGTTGGCACCACCAGATCACCCCAGAAAGAGAGAAAAAGCTAGACCCGGGATCTACCTCGGGCACACCAGTTCAGCTCACCCAGTCTGCCACAACAAGCATCACAGATCCTTCTCAGCTCATGACTCCAAATCCAAACAAGGCAGTTCCAACAGAGCCTCCAACAATCTATCACTAAATGCTGCCACTTTAATCCCCAGGGACTCCAAGCACGCCACCACAGCTGGTCCCGCCAACATTCAAATCCCTGGCTCGAAATCAGTCTGGAGACCTGTTTCACTCCTCGCCTCACGGCTGCTGTGAGGCAAGGAGTGAAACAGGTCTCCAGAGTGATTTTGAGCAGCACAAAGTGGCAACACCAGAGGAAAGCTCCCATGGATGCACAGACCAGCTGGTAAGTTAATACTGGTGCAAATAATGATAGTTGATATCCAAATAGTACTGCGGTCAAGAAGCAAAAAGAAAACGACTGCAACTCAAAACTGCAGCTATAATTATACAAACTAAACTGATAAAATAAATTAAAACTGATAAAATAAACTAATCAAACACATCAATAGTAGCTCTTACACTTAAGCAGCTCCGACAGCTGGTCCAGCGTGGCCACCATCTTAATACATATATTTCTGCAGCCCCTGTTCTTTCCACACTTACAAATTCCTGTGCCCTATTCTCTGTACTTATATTCATGCACCCTTTTCTCTCCAAGATAGCATATTCTTACACCATGTTCAACCGTATATACATATTCCTGCACTCCCAGTTCTCTATACTTGCACATTCCTGCACGCTTCTCTTTATATTTACGTATTCCTGCACCCTGTTCTCTCCATACTTATATATTCCAGCACCCTGTTCTCTCCATACTTACATATCCATGCACCCTGTTCTCCATACTTACATATCCATGCACCCTGTTCACTCACATGTACATATTGTATTCCTGCATCCCTGTTCTTTCTATACTTACATATTCTTGCATTCCCTGTTCTCTCTCCAGGTGCTTACATATTCCTGCACCCTGAGTTCTCGCCATGCTTACATATTCCTGCGCCCTGAGTTCTCGCCATGCTTACATATTCCTGCGCCCTGAGTTCTCGCCATGCTTACATATTCCTGCGCCCTGAGTTCTCGCCATGCTTACATATTCCTGCGCCCTGAGTTCTCTCCATACTTATATATTCCTGCAGCCCACGTTCCCTCCATCTGTGATGCTGAGCTTTATTTTATTTAATTACTACCTTGCTGCTTTGCTCCAGCACTTTCGAGTCCTATGCGCACCTTTCCTGGACCTTAAACATGTTGCTTCCATACTTACATATTGCTGCACCCCATTCTCTCCATCCTAACATATTCTTGCACTTCCTGTTCTCTCCATAGTTACATATACCTGCACTTCCAGTTCTCCTCCATACTTACAGTGCAGAGTCCTGCTCTCCCAGTTCTTTCCATACTTACGTAGTCCTGCGCACATTGTTATCTCCATACTTACATATTCTGCATCCCCCATTCTTTTCTTTTCATACTTATATATCATGCTGGTCCAATGTGGTCTTCGTCGGCTGCCAGTGATGTGACAGATTGCCTTTTGGGTTTGCTTACTGACCTGTAAAGTCCTGCACAGCCTATGTCCTAGCTATCTGTGTGACCTACTATCTCCATATCAACCCCCACTTTCCATTCCTCTGAGGAGGGCCTCTGGCAGTTCTCAGGCCAGACTGAAATCATCTGGTGAGTGTGCTTTTTCAGCTGCCAGTCCAGCCCAGTGGAACTCACTTTCAAGGTCTTTGAGAGAGGCCCCCCTCGGTGGAAGCCTTTCAAAGAGGTCTAAAATCCCACCAATTTAAGAAGGCATTTTCTTTGAATTACTCTCCTCACTCCATGTTCTCTCCATACTTACACATTCCAAGAAGACATTTTCTTTGAGCCCTTCTCCTTACTCACCAGTGCACTCTTTACCAGTCCCTTAACTGGCTCCCTCCACAAGCACAATGCTCCTACCTGCTGGCCTGGACAATTGCTGATACTTTGTACAATCCCTCCTACTCTTCACTGTCCCTTCTTATCTGGCCCAGAACCTACTGCCACAATCAACGTCAGTCTTCATACCTTCAACTAGAATGCCCTAACATAACTACAAGGATAGGCCTAAAAGCCTTCTCTGCAGCTGGACCCTCACTATGGAACGACCTTGCCTCCTCCCTACATTCTCTGATTCACCTCTAAATCTAAATTCCCTGTTAAGAATACACTTTCTGTTCACCACGACCTACGTCTGCCCACAGGCTTCACCTCACTTGCAGCTCACCCTTACACCTCCCCCTCACGTCCACTGCTCTCGTCTCCTGCCCTAAATATTATTATCCTTTTTGTTGAATGATGGAGTAACCATACCCTGTTTACCTAAATGTTATATACCTTGTTTGCTCAATTGTTGATGTACCTGGTATGGTTTACCTTATATTTTCTCTGTTAGCTTAACCTCCACTGTTATGTTCACTGTATGATGCACACTGCTCTCTCACTGTATTTTTACGTTGTATGTGCCAGTTTCTGGCCCAGGCCATGCCTGAAAAAGGTCTTTGGATCAGTGTACCGAGTTGGTTACCAAATGAATAAATATATAAACTATTGAACTGCTGAAATTCTTAATAAGTCTACATTAATTCAGTTATTTGCTATTTTTCTTGGTAACTTGTAAGTCCCACTAGGCACAAGTGCCTGTTTTCAGGGGTGACCTGGAGAACTGAGTGGTTAGTGACTTGCTCAGAGTTGCACAGTATGCAAGTGAGATTAAGGAATCAAACCCAGATCTTCTGAATGTACCAAGCTCATTCACAGCTCATTACTCTAAACTCTAGGTTGTAGTGCCAGCCCATTGGACTGGATATTAGATTGGATCATATGTTACTTGTTATAAATGATATTATATTTTGTTTTAAGTTTGGGATGATATGTTTTATTCTATGTAATATTTTTGTACAACACCAAGAGCCTCTGGGGTAGTACACTTTATAAAATAAAATGTTCCTGACTTTTAGTACAAATGTATTCCAGACTTCCTTGGATGAGTGTATTCACTTTCATCAGATGTATTTGTAAAAGATTTTTATTACTGACTCGTGTCAAAAATAATGGTTTTCATTAGCAATAGTTTAAAATCTCTGCTGCTGAGGATATTTTAATTTCTGAATCCTTAAGTGATTTAATAAAATGTCAGCAATACTATATTTACCATCACTCCCCATCTCTGGAGCTCTCTGCTGCTGAAACCATTTTACTTGCCTTTATCGCCTCTCATCAGGACTACAGTAATTCATTCCTTTCAGGACATGCCAACATAGAATGTGACGGCAGATAAGGACCACTTGACCCACCTAGTCTGCCCCTTTCCCTACCTAATGGATAAGCTGCAGATCCTAGTTAACCAACAGCCTATTTCCTCCTACCCCACACTATAATTGCCTTATGTCTGTCCCATGTATTCTTGAATCCCCCCACTGTTTTTGACTCCACAATCTCCTCAGGAAGGCTGTTCCAGTTCTCCATGAAAAAATACTTCCTCATGTTGCCCCTGAGCCATCCCCCCTCTATCTTCAAATTGTACCCCTTGTTCTTGCACATCTCTTTTTCTGAAAGATGCTACCCTCTTGGACTTTGTTGAGTCCCTTGAGGTACTAGAAAGTTTCTATCATGTCCCCCCTCTCCCTCCTTTCTTCAAGGGTACACATATTAAGCTCCTTTAGTCTCTCTTAGTATGTCGTCCAGTGCAGACCCTGCACCATTTTGGTTGCACTCCTGTGGACTGCCTCCACCCTGTCTATGTCTTTGCAGAGAGGGGGTCTCCTGAACTGCACACAGTACTCCACATGGGATTTCACCGTCTGTACAGAGGGATAACAACTTCCTGTTTTCTGCTGGTGATGCCTCTCTATGCAACCCAGTATCCCACTAGCCCTCCCAAATTCATCTTCGCTCAATAACAAAGTATTTGTAATGCAGACACCTAGCTGCTCACCTTCTGCTGAAATGAAGACCCCAGGGATTCAAACCTCTGTCTTGTGCTCCAGCTCCCAGTCCATCCAATATCCACCCATTTCTTTTAACAATTCTTAATGCCTTCTTATCCTTCTTATCCAACTGCCCTCCTTCCTGCTGATTTGTAATCTTATAATTTCTACCCCTCCAGTTCTTAATTATTTCCCAATTCTTCCTAATTCCTCAACAGCAGTTGGCACATTCCACATAAACTCATTATCTAACCATCTACTTACTGCTGGACGTGTCTCGAGGTGATCCTTCTCTTGTGCCATCTTTCCACCTTCACATCACCAGAAGGGACTTCCTTATCCCTCTCAATAAGCAGTAACAATTGTTCTTTGAGATGCTGTAACCTGTACAGTAAAATACCCAAGGTAATACAGACGCCATTTATAATCAGAGCTAGACAAGTAAGGAATAAGGCATGACAGAGGGGGAGATGTTATGGTAATGTACTGTACCAAGCTAACACTGATGTCATTTATAATCAGAGCTAGACAAGTGAGGAATAAGGCATGACAGAGGTGGGATTATGCTATGGTAATGCACTGTACCAAGGGAATACAGACATCATTTATAATGAGAGTTAGACAAGTAAGGAATGAGGCATGACAGAGGTGGGGAATTATGCTATGGTAATGCACTGTACCAAGGAATACAGACATTATTTATAATCAGAGCTAGACAAGTAAGGAATAAAGCATGACAGAGGTGGGATTATGCTATGATAATGTACTGTACCAAGGTAATACAGACATCATTTATAATCAGAGCTAGACAAGTAAGGAATAGGCATGACAGAGGTGTGATTATGTTATGGTAATGTACTGTACCAAGGTAATACAGACATCATTTATAATTAGAGCTAGACAAGTAAGGAATAAGGCACGACAGAGGTGGGATTATGCCATGGTAATGTACAGTACCAAAGTAATACAGACATTATTTATAATCAGAGCTAGACAAGTAAGGAATAAGGCATAACAGAGCGGGGCGTATACTACGGTAATGTACTGTACCAAAGGACGGGTTTGAGTCCCGATCCCGAAGGGCTTCAACAACCACCCTGAGGTACAAAGCTAAAATAATCCCGCCAAAGGAATGGGTGTTTCTCTGCTGTCTCTGTGACTTCATGTATCTTTCTGGGAGAGCAGGAAGGGACAGCAATTTACATCACTGAATAGCACTGAAGCCTCTACTTTCTCAAAGTGCACTTAAGGCTGTGACGGGGCAGTCAGGTGGCATTGGCAAGCAGTTACAGTCATGTTAGAAGTGACTGCATCTTCTAACTTTTGGTCAATTTCCAGGTGCTGGGAGCAATCAGGTCTTGCTGGCTAAGTAGTTGTCATACTGCACTGGCGAGCAGTCGCCACCGTGTTTGTAAGTGAGCATTTAGGTCATGCTGGTGAGTGGTGGTTAACATTTTGGTGAGAAACCACATCTTTCACGTACTGCTGGAGGCTTCTGGTGGATGACTTGTTCAGGGATGATGTGGTGATGTGGATGATGTGCTGGCTAACATGCTGGCCAGTGTGTGCAACCATTGGCTGGTAGGATGATGTGTCACAGGGAGGCAGTTGGTTTTGCTGCATTTATAGATGAGCATCAGTAGCATACAATGGAAGGTACAACAACACAGCTGGAAGCCTTGAGGAGGCAGTTTAATTGGTAGCATAGTGCCATTTTGACTCTGAAATGTGTTCTCCATTAATGCACCGACTGATGTCATACAGCAGGGATATATAGTGTATGTTGGAATGCTGGTATACGCATGGAATTCCATGCCTGGAATATGCTTATAGTGTATGGTGGAATGCTGTTATGTATGAAATTCCATGCCTGGAATATGCTAATAGTGTATGTTGGAATGCTGCTATGTATGAAATTCCATGCCTGGAATATGCTAATAGTGTATGTTGGAATGCTGTTATGTATGAAATTCCATGCCTGAAATATTCTTATTCTGCTGCAGTCATGACATGATTATGTTAAAGTGTATGGTGGAACGTCGTTCTCCACCAAAATCCATCGCTGTTGAAATGTTGTTCTCCTACATTAGTGATGTTCGCAGTGCAGCAGAACGATTTTTTGTTCTACTGCACTGCGTACGTCACACACTGTGTCCTTGAGCAGCATTTGACAGGGCTCACTCAGTAGACAGGACACACAGCAAAAGCAGCAATGTCGGCGGCAGTACTATCAAAGCCACTATCTGAATGGGATAGGTTCATCCTCAATCAGGAAAACAAAAAAACAGCAAAAAAAAACAAAAAAAAAAACGAGAAATGACATGTGGTAATTACATAGTTTCCTGAGAGACAACGACGAGCACAGGGCAATACATGATATTCCCACTACAGAGTTAGACCCACTGTTAGCCAATTTTATCTATAAAATAAGGTTAGATGGCAGTGAATAAACAGTTAAAATGTCAAGCGTGAAAACATTCAAAATGTAAAGTTCTTTTTTCCTTCTAGTAACCCAGTAAAAATGTTTTGAAGCAGAAACATGCTGTGGTTATTTTTTTCCCCCCAAAAAATGACATTCCATCATACACTATAAAGAAAAGTGCATGGGGAACAGTTGACAACAGGGCTAATCTTTCACCTCGTTGGCACTATGATGACGGATTTCCTCTCGAGCTGTGCTCTCACGGTAATCCGTTGTCATAGTGCCAACTCGGTGAAAGAATAGCCCTGTTGTAAACTGTTCCCTATGCACTATCCTATATGTTTTGCTGTAGTAGTGATGTGACTATTGCAGCAGAACTTGGAACGCTGCCACATAGTTGCTTTTATCTATCTAGTTAAGCTGGAAGTTGTTTTTATTTTTAAATTCAAATTGGCTGAAACATCTGCAGCACACTGTGTCAGTTAAAAAATAACATTTTAAATTCTTATTCTCTGTTGTCTTCACTAGCTGGTTTTGTGTGATTTGCTATGCTGTGACTGCCCATTATTACAAAGAGTGTGTATGAGCAGTTATAGACAAGGATATTCTTGAGTCTGAGGTTCCCTTGGTAACACATAGCTCCTCTCAAGCTGCACTCCCTCAAGGTCATCTGTTACCAAGGAAACTTATCAATACAAGAATATCCTTGTGAATGACTGCTCATACACAATCCTCTATGTTCTGCTGCAGTAGTGACATCTTTATGTTGTTCTGCTGCAGTAGTGATGTCACTACAGCAGCCGAACAACTTGGAATGCTGCCACATAGTTGATTTCCCCATCCAATTAAGTTGGAAGGTTTTTTTATTTTTAGCTTGAACTTGCAGAAACATCTGCAGTGCACTGTGTCAATAATTTGAACCTACCACCAAACCTCAAGTGCCCCACCTCCAACCACCAGTTCATTGAAACAAAGTGCAGAGTCCAATGGCATGGATGCCGCATACTATAAACTGCACTCTTATGGTAATCGGTTACATAGGAAACCTCTCGATACAAGAATATCCCTGTTGTTGTATGACTTCATACACAATCCTCTACACTCTATTTTAATGTAGTGCCATGATGGGATCCTGCCAGTGGGGACCCAGAATAAAGCAGTGCCCATTTTATACAAACAATCCTCTCAAGAATATCTGCATTCTGCTTGTTTCTGCTCATTACTGAATACTGATGGATAACCACAACAGGATTCCATCACAAAGTTATGGATAAAGATTATAAGTATCTGAGGTAAAAAGTACAAATTTCAGACTTATTTGTTCTTCAACCCATGATCTCACCATCCATCCCTATTCCTGCACACCTGTTCTCTCCATACTTATGTATTCCTGTAGTCCCTCCATACCTATATATTCCTAAACCTCATGTTCTTCCATACCTACATATTCCTGTACCCTGTTCCTCCATACTTACATATTCCTACACCCCTTGTTCCTCTTCATTCTTACATATTTCCAAACCCATGTTCTCTCCATATTGACATATTCCACACCCTTTGTCCACTCAATAATTTAATATTCCTGCACGCAAGTTTGCGCCATATTAATATGTTTCTACACCCTGTTCTTGCTGTACTTACTTATTCCTGTACCCACTGTTCTCCCCATATACCAGTACCCTTGTGCTCTCCAAAGTTACATATTCATTAACCTGCTGTTCTCTCCAGATACATATTCATGCACCCACTGCACTCTCCATGCTTATACATTCCTGTACCCCTTGTTCTCTCCATACTAACATATTCCTGCACCACTGTTCTCTCCATATTCCATCATGTTCTTTCCATACTTATATTCCTGTACCCACTGTTCTCCCCATATACCAGTACCCTTGTTCTCTCCAAAGTTACATATCCATTGACCAGCTGTTCTCTCCAGATACATATTCATGCACCCACTGCACTCTCCATGCTTATACATTCCTGTACCCCTTGTTCTCTCCATACTAACATATTCCTGCACCTCTGTTCTACTCATACTTACATACTCCTGCATTCTGATTCTCAACATACTTATTCTTGCACCCCATGTTTATTTGTTTTTTTTATTTATTTATTGAAGTCTTGGATGATACCTATGAGCAGATGCTCATTTTCAGATTCCACGTCAGATACATTAACCTAAGAAGACGCAATATAGTTACAGTAAACTTATACATATGGAGTACAAAAATTCAACATTACATGAGTTGTAATGACAAGCAGTTCACAAATTGTGCTAAGGCACTGTACAAGGTATGCCAGTGTCCTGCAGAAGAGAGAGAGGCAGAGGCAGACTGTTAGGCTGAGGTAGGGAGAGGCAGTGGAGCTGGGATAGGAGTGCAGAGGGAAAGAAAAGAGCCAAGGGGTACAGGGTGGGAGGCAAGTGCTAGGGCAAAGACTTGACCAGTCGGACCAGGATTTGGAAGTGCTGAGGCACATTAAAGGTGCAGGTACAGACTAGCAGGGGCACCTACAGGTACTAGTGTCAGTGAGATGCTAGGGCTGTGGATCCAGCAATGTCAGGAGGTAGACCATTTGTCCACAGAGACTAGCAGGGGCACCTACAGGTACTAGTGTCAGTGAGATGCTGACAGAGTTTGTGCTTTAAGGAACCTAGGGCTGTGGATCCGGCAAAGTCAGCTGGTAGACCATTTGTCCACAGAGAAGTCCAGTGAGCAAAGGATCATAGTTGTGCAGCACCTGGGCACATGGAATACTTGTGTAGTCAAGCCTCTGGTGTGCCTGGCATGTATAAGGTGGTGATAAAAGGCTCAGAACTCCTTGAGGAAGTAAGTTTAGTGAGATCTTTTTTGTGAGTAGGCAGGTTTTATAAAGTATTCTGTCCTTCAATTCAAGCCAGCCCCAATGCACATAAAGCTCACAGGTGTGGGTGAGTTTTGGGGCATTAATGAGCAGAAAGCAGGCATTGTTTAAGGCTGCTGAGAGGCACAGGAGTGCTGCATGAGTAGCTGGGACATAGTCACCCATCCCGGTGTTGCTGTAGGTATTAATTTGGGCATGAAGACCCCGGCAAAAGTAATACAATAAGCATATAAAGTCTCCCTGCCCTGCTCCATAGACCATATTGGTGTTAGCAACATCACAAACCAGGGTGGAATACCCAGGTAATCTTGCACCCTCTTGAATCGGATCTGGCCGCCACTTCTGTGTTTGTCGAAAAGTTTTGGCAATAAATTAAAATGTGCAGATTTGCTTTAAAAATCATACTGAAAGCAGCCTTGGACTCCCACAGCAGTTTACAACAGTATGTGGGATGGAAGTGGGCTGCTGGAGTTAATTTACAAGTCACCTTTAATTCTGCATGATTACTTGATGGTAGGTCTTCTACAAATGTGCCAAATGTCATGACATTAGCAAGCATAGTCTCAAAATTACATGCGATTAAAATCTGTCATATTAAGTTTTGCAGGAAACTTTGAAAACTATTATTTGCATATTTCACATGCAGCTTTGGAGCTAGACATATGTACATTAGTATAAATAACCTTTTTGTTATGGTTATAAAAACATTTAAATATAGAAAGAATTGGATTAGAAATGTTAATATAGTGGGGGTTCAAACGTTTGGTAGTCCATGATAAGGGCCTTAGCACTGGGGCTATCCACTGTACAGCAATGACAGAACAGTGACAGTGTGCTGGGCAACAGATGGATGCTGGTGACATGCCCTTTGTAGGTTGGTCTTGACTATGACCGACAGCACAGCGACTATCATTTATGGTAACACTGGGATGGACAACTGGCAACTATGGCGTATCCTTTGATGGTGAAGGAGGAAAAAAGCCAGACCCAAAACAGAGACAAGGGCAAGGGCATGATGACAGGTATGGACAGTGCCTGGATACGCAAGGACCTTGCTGTGAGCATCCTGCCCCCCACCCACCCCCAGCCAGCAATACAGGGTGTAGCCCCGCCTCACCCACCCCAGCTAGAAGTACAGGGCACAGACCCCACCCCAGCCAGCAATACAGGGTGCAGCCCCACCTGCCTCGCCCACCCCCAGCCAGCAGTACAGGGCCCAGCTTCCTGCCCCAGCCAGCAGTACAGGGTGCAGCCCCTGCCCACCCCCAGCCAGCAGTACAAGGAACAGCCCCTGCCCACCCCAGACAGCAGTAAAGGGTGTAGCTCCGTCCCACCACCAGCCAGCAGTACAGGGCACAGCCCCCCCACCCACCACCAGCCAGTTGTACAACAGGGCACAGCCCCCATGTGCCCCAAACTGGCAGTACACAGGACACCCACACCCTACAAGTGTGCATCAGAGAGGCGGCTGCAACTTAACCACTGTCACAACACACGCCATCCATCACTGCTTTCCCCATAGCAGGGAACATGCCTGCAATTGGCTTGAAATCTGTCAACAGACAGAGACATCACAGTGCAAAAAAGTACTCACTGCTCAGCTACCAAGGCTAGACACGGCAGGCCGACCAGCACCACTGCTCCACTGCCAAGGGCAGACTCTGTAGGCTGCCCACCACAGCAACTGGCACACATGACCGCCGCACAGCCACCGCAACCATGCTAAGATGCTCAGCGCCCACGGACAGTTCTTTTTATGTGCCCCATGTGCAGGGGGCAGGATGGCCCATGCACACAGGTGAGCGGTCACATGCACTACCCCTGCCTATGTAATACAGCAAGGCCAACAGAGTGGCTTTCCAAACTGAGGTGAACTAGAAGTGGTGAAACCAGGCTCACAGTAAGCCAGAAGGGAAAGATAATACTATACTGGCAGGAAAAGGAGGTCAAGGAGAAAATATACTGGCATTGTATGCAGGGCCATCATGGCAGCTGCCCTGCACAGTTACACACCACTGTGTCTACATTGGTTTACACCGGTCGGCCCCACAATCATGCCCCCGATGTCAGGGAGGAGAGGGCTT
This sequence comes from Neoceratodus forsteri, assembly GCA_016271365.2. Taxonomy (NCBI): domain Eukaryota; kingdom Metazoa; phylum Chordata; order Ceratodontiformes; family Ceratodontidae; genus Neoceratodus; species Neoceratodus forsteri. The sequence goes on along the minus strand of JADMNL010000038.1, from coordinate 21,195,406 downwards.
GGGAGGTACTGACATGGGTCAGGGACTGGGCATGGACCAGCATCAAGAGCACTATGCAGCTCATAGTGCAGTGCAACGCAGGTGTGCCCCTAGCTGAGGTGGGCAGGCTGCCAGCAGTGCTGCACATGTGGCGCACAGTACAGCGGGCACGGCAATCCACTAGGGTAGACATGCCACTCCTGGACCTCATCATCCCCTGGAGTATGCTATCATAGGGCAGGGACTTGTTTTAACAGCATGACAGTGGCCCTCTGAGGACCGCGACATTGATTTCGCCACTCAGCATGTCCTACAGTTCCTAGTGCGCAGTACTGACTGGTTTCTAGCTGGAATATTCTGCTGCTCACCTCCACTATTTGGGCAGTTGTATATGGCTCATGGCATGCAGGACAGAGTCATGGCAACCGTGGTCTATGCCCTCATGCCTGGACATACGAAAATGGCATATGTGCACGTCTTCAGCAGGCTCATGGGGGGGTGCCCGCAGACAGTGCGATTGGATTTTGAACAAGCTGCCTGGTGAACCTTCAGCACAGCATTCAAGGGGACAGTGCTACTTGGATGTTTCTTCCATTTCTGCCAGTCTGTCTACTGGAAGATCCAGCAGCACCCTAAGCTGCACACCCAGTATGCCAGTGATGCTGAGTTTGCGCTTAACATCCGCATGTTGTTCACCCTGGCATACATGCCCGAGGATGTGGTGTAGGGGTGTATGGGGAGCTGCTGGACCTGCCATTTTACAGCACCCTGGAGGAGCTGCTGCACCTCCCCCCGAGTATATGGCGGTAACATGGTTTGGGCGTCCCATGGGCAGGACTGCATTCCATCGTACTCTTCTCAGTGGCCACCCAGAATATGAACCAGGCGATGCTGGATGGCCATGCCAGGACCAACAATGCAGTCAGGGGTGACACAGGGGTTTTCAACATGTGTGGCACTCGGCCCACCTGGATGAGGTGGCATTTCTGGACTGCCTGCTGCAGGAGGAACACCTGACCAGAGTCAGGTTGGAGCAGCTGCTGTCCGGTGCTGAGCGGGCATGCCCCAAATGGAGGTACAGAGATGTCATGCAGCGAATAGGGGCCATCGTCACTGCCTACAGGAGCTGGCCCACACCTGACTATCTGCATGGGCTGGCCTATAATTTTCAATTGCAGGTGTAGTCAGGTGTGTCATTGTCCACGGTGTCATCTGCACACCATTGCGCACACTGTGCTTCGCTGTACATCTCGGCTATCCCTCCCATGCCACCACTGCTCTGTCCCGTACTCCAGCATCACCCTTCTGTTGGTACTCAGTACCACTGTGCACTCAGCCCCCTGTCCACCTGCCCACCCTGCAGCCTCCAGTCTCTGCCCTGTTTCATCATGTCCATGCCCCATCTGTGGCTGCCCATGACCTCTACTGTGCCCCTGATGCGTTACCCACCCATCCCGCTGCTGTCGCCACCTCCCAGATGCATTCCGCAGACCTTCCACCTGTGTCTCCCATCTCTGCAGTTGGTGGTGGTGGCAGTGTTTTTTCTGGCGCTCCATTCGCTGATTTGATGCTCACTGCAGTGCCCCTGGGCTGCACCAGTTGTCCCATTTGTGGCTGAGCCGTTCCCCCTGTGCATTCAGTCACCCTTCCCCCAGTCGCACGCCTGCCTCTCCACCAATCTGGCTTTCTCCATGCTGTAGGTGCCCTTTCACCAGTCACCATAACAAAGTCACCCTTATGACATAGAACCCAAACGTTTACTATGTAAATATTTGTAAAATGTTGTGAAAACTCTCAAAAATGCGGAAGTGTGTAACTTCTCTGCTCTTGCATGCATAGAGTTAACACCGACATTCATAACTGATATGTAGCCAGGTGTCCAACACAACTAGATAAACTAGTTAAGCAGTTTTAAATTGACAGCAAAAAATGTTGGTTAACATTTTCTGAGATACTTATGGTGACATGTAGAAGAATCATCCAGAGTTCTTTCTGTCAAATTCAACATTCACAATGCATGTATCACTGCTTCATTCGATAAGCTGGGCTGTGTATTTTGCAGTCTCTGGGTGACTATTTGACCCCTCCTCTTCTCTCACAGCATTGCCAGATTGACACAGTAGAGCTACTGATCCCACTGTTATTATTTATTTATTTTTTGTTGACCGGGTAGGTGCACTAGACAAATTCTGCCTATTTTCAGGGAGGGGGATACAGATGAATGCCAGCTGACTTTGAACCAGATTAAGCTGTTGGTGGCATTTTAGTGAATGGGGGGAAATTTGGTCAGGACACCGGGGAAATCCCCCTGCTCTGTGTGGAGGCGCTGTGAGACAGTCAGCACATTTTTTGGAATCCAGATGGCTGCAGAGAGCAGTGGAGGTAGGATAGCTGCTTATCCACACCTCAACCTTCCATGCGGGGACAGTGGTATGGCTGGGATGCACCCATGCGGTGGCCAGCATAGCGCATCACAGAATTCCGTGGGCAGAATTTATGGTGACGATGTGGACGTTATTGACAGCATGACGCCGGAGAGAAACCAGGCAGTTTCAGAGAGCCTCGATCTCGGGAGAGATAGTAGGTGAAAAGCTACCGTTATGTGTGAAGTCCAGGCCCCTCGCAGGGGTCTGAGGAGTTTAATGTTTACTGGAAAAAAAGAAGCTTATAGAAGAAGCTATGGCTGAGTTCAAAAGCTACAACATCAGGATGAAGAAGATCAAAAACAAAACGGTCTGTTTTGGATTCTCCTACGGGCCTACCAGGTACTGTGCCTAAGGCTTTAAAAGGTTTCATGAGTACAGATCTATCGATGGATGAAACCCTGCCCCAGGATTCTAACCCTGTGGTTAGTGAGTCCTGTCCCACAACAAGCTCTCCGGGGGCAGGCTGGATACAAACAGATGAGGGAGGCTGATAGCTGACCCGTAATCCCCTGCCTGGAACAAGCAGGAAGGTGGGGAAAAGATTGAATTTTCTTCGCAGGACACTGTATCCAGCTATGGGCAAGACTTTGAAACTTCCCTGTAGTAACTTTACACTCTCCTTTATGTTTGTCTCCTCAAACTGGTTTACTTAATCCGAGCTAATGGGTCTGTGTTACCAGAGCCCATGTTATTGCAAGCTGACACCCTGGAGGCACCAAGTAATGCTTAATGTTTTGGTTTCAGATATAATCCAGTACAGGATAAGCTTGTTATTATTCAACCCCCTGCTACGTTTGCTAGTTTGTTTAAAAAACCTGTTACTCTGGCAAAACGTAGAAATGCAGTGCGTTTACGGTTTTTAGGTCCTATGGATGGTATGCCAGATCGTTTCTATATAGGGAAGGTTCTAATTAAGCAAATGCTGGGTTTTTCCCCCGGTGAGGTGTATGCTCTTATACACACCCCAGGGGACAATAATTATGACATTAGTTTTCGTACACCTGATTTGTTAAATAAGTTTTGGGTGAGATATGCTCTTTTGAAAACCAATCTAGCTTGGTCACATTTTCAGGCTATCCCTCTGACCAATCATTCAAAGTAATAACTGTACTTTTTCAGAATGAAGGAGTGAATGTTGAAGATATAACATCTTGGTTAGAAAGGAAATGTACTGTTCAGGGGAATCCTGAACCTATACTAGATGATGAAGGTTTTTGGAATGTAGGATGGAGATATAAGGTCAATTTATTTCAAACTGATGAAGGCTTACAGCATTTGCCTAGTTGTTTCTATTTGGGACGTGATAAGGGTTTCATTTTCTACCCAGGGCAACCAAGGCATTGTTATAAGTGTGGGTCTGCTAGACATTTGAGTAAAATGTGTGAAATTGTTAAATGTGCTCAATGTGGAGAACAGGGGCATGCCCTTTCTGTCATCACCCTAGTAAGTGTTCGCTCTGTGAAGAAGCACATTCCTTTGTTGATTGCCCTTTGGCTGCTCAAAATAAATCTGGAGACTACAGTATCCAAGATTTTTATATAAATACAGCGGTAAAAGCTGCCCTAAGGCATAGAACTCCTCCCCAACCCCCTGGACGAACTCCATCACATATTTCTGTTGGTCATGAATATGCTCTGTTCCAAAAGGAACCTCAGCCTCAGATAATTTCTGATGTTCCTGAACCTGTGCCAGTAACAGAAAACCTTGTTCCTCAGGTGGAGGTTTCTGGTGCTGGTTTAGTTTCAATGCCTCCACCTCTTCTGCCTGAAGAGGCCTTTACCCTGGTAACTTCCAGAAGACATAGTCTTTGATCTGGAAATACCAGAATGGTGATTCCTGACCCCCCCCCCACGACATCCACGCAAAATCCCTTTATAGTATTACAGGATGACACAGGTACTGAGTCTGACTCAGTTTCTGTACATTCCTCACAACATGATGGTACATCCGATACAGATCAAAATTTGCCACAAGGCGACTCGGTTAAAAAGAAAAAGAATAGATTGGGAACGAGGAACGGGAAAAGAAAAAATAGTATGTTTATAATGTGTTTGAAGATATGGCTGTTTTGTTTTTCCCTTCTGATGTTAGCAGTTTACAATCTTTCGGTAGCCTCTTTGAATGTAAATAGTATGCTATCTGAGAGGAAACTGGGGTTGATTCTGTCCCTTTTTTGAGAATAAGGATTATGATGTGGTTTTCTTGCAGGATACTAGATTGCATTCCAAACCTGATGTTGAATTAGCATCTGCTGGCTGGAGGTGGGGGGGTCACGCATTCGTCAGTGGGTGAAGACCTGTGTAGTGGTGTAGGTATTGCCCTTAATAATCCCACTGCAAGGGTAATACAATTAGTAGATCTTTTTCCTGGTCGTGTATTGTTGTTGGATGTAGTGATTAATGGATTACAGTGTCGTTTTATAAATGTTTATGCACCTCAAACTAAATTTGTACGTATTGAGATATTTAGTTTATTTCAACCTTATTTATTTACCTCTAAGTATGTTTTTTTGGGTGATGATTTTAATTGTAGTAGATATAGGACGGATAGGGGATGTCGAACCACTAAAATGTTTTGTGATGCTACTTGCCTTAATAATTTACTAGTTCAAACAGGCCTTAGTGATGCTATGGCTTATAGGGACTCCGCAAAAACATTCTTTCAAGGCAATAAAGCCACACGGATAGATTTTTGCTTTCTTTCAGACTCCTAAAGGTTATAGATACTAGAACATTGCCTGTTACTTCATCTGACCATGCCATTACAGTGCTACGTGGCTAGTCATATGCCTGTCATCATGGTCCAGGATACTGGAGGATGAATTTGGCTCTATTACTTCTTCCTACTGTAGAAGAGGGTTTCCTAGCTATTCTACAGGCCAGGAAATCTGTTGTATGTTTCTATGGTACTTATCGGGAATGGTGTATGGATACAAAAACTGATATTAAACGTTTTTTTCAAACTATAGGGAGACTACATGGTACATATAAAACTGATACCTATTTAGAATATAGAAAGGAATTTTTGGATTTGCATTTTTGTGCAGCTAACACCGAGTCCTCAGTCCTTCCCAGGTTATACGAATTAAGAGAACGGATGAATAAATTCCAATATGACTGTGCCAAATCTTTGGATAGTGAACGATGTTTTGGTACCCAGGGCACAAAGGCCTTTTTGAATTCATTTCAATTTAGTGCTTCTCAAAGACATCAGAAACACATGATAGGTCTTACTGATCAGGCAGGGGTTTGGTGTACAGATCCCAGGGAGGTTATGCATATTGTTGATAGACATGTGCAGAATCTCTTTGGAATTGCTGAACCTCTGAGTCACAACAGTTAACTGGTTGGGACGGTATAATTTTCCCCAAATTTCAGATTCATGGTCATCTAGCTTAGTAGCACATATCACAACACTAGAGGTCTCTGCAGTTCTGGCACAAACAAGAGCTAGTACAGCCCCAGGGAAGGATGGTATTCTGTATGAAATGTACAAAATAATTTTTCAACAGTTATTGGACGAATTTACTGGAGTTCTGAATGAAATTCTAAAAACAGGAATATTGCCTGAAAGTATGAACGAAGGGCTAGTGGTTTTTATGTACAAAAAAGGGGATAGAGGAGATTTGTTAAACTGGAGATCTATAACTCTACTAAATACGGATTTTAACCTTTTTACCAAAATATTAAACAATAGACTGTTACATTTCCTTTTACACCCTGCACAAACATGTTCCATTCCTAATAGGAACATAACTGATAGTTTAATACTTTTTCGTGAACTTTTTCATAAGGGATCTACAGGGGAACTTACAGGTTTGATTTTAAGTTTGGACCAAGCAAAAGCCTTTGATAATGTAAGACATGGGTCTTCAGTTCGTATTTATTTTATTTAAGTAAGTTATTTTTATTCATTTTGTTTATATTCTTTTGTAACTGTGTTAATTTAATAACCATGTTGTGGGGTGAACTAGTGCTGTGCTGTAGAGTGAGCTGTGCTGTGCCGTGCCGTGGAGCAAGCTAGTATTTTCTGTTACACGGCTATTTTCCAAGAGTGAGGAGATATGGGAAGATCTTTGAGACATCGGGCCTAATATTGATTGCCTTATTGGTTGTTTCTTTACCGGCCACTACAGTGTTTGCAGGATTATGAGTCACTGTAATTGTGTGACTGGGGATTTGGAGCCCTCAGGTCGCTTGTTGCGTTAGGAGTTGTTTGATGGATAACACTGAGGATCTGAAGTGCATACTTTCGAATTGAACTTGGCCTGTTTTGTTTCCAAAGTTCTGGAATTACCCTTGAAAATTTTGAATTTATTTTGGATTGTCACCATTGACGATTGATGCCAGCACCATTTGCGACATTGTGGAACATTTTGAATGGATTGATATACCAGAAGATTTGTCATTGGTCAGCAATTTTGAGAGTGAGTGCTGCATCCTCCAGTGGGCTGTGTTGGGTGAGGAAGCTCCCTAAATTTCCACCACCTCCAGGGTTACACCTGATCCTAGGGACCGAGCTGGAGCCGTTATTGGTGACCGTTCCTAAGAGGCCTCGATACTGGTCCTGATGGCCTAGTTTGAGGCTTCTGTAGCTGCGCGTCTCGGGAGACAGCAGGGCCTGTTTGTGGTAGTGGGGAGAGCTCCCCCCCCCTTCCATTCTGCACCTGGCCTGGTTTTAAGCTTGTCTGTTTGGATATATTTTACTCTCCCCTGTACTGGATCATACATCGACTGTACTTCTATGAATGACAATATTGAAAATGGACTACATCCCCTCTGTGGTTAACTATTTTATGGATCCCTGGTGGTGAGAGGACCGAGTGTCCACATTTTTCTGTGATTTATTTTGATACTGTCCTTTTTGTGGATCTGATCTCTAATTTAGGCAGTGAGAGTGCCTAAATTTCCGCCTCCCTGGTCGGAGAGAACCGGGGGGACAACTAAGACGAGATCGAAATATTTCCAGAACTTGTTCTGTGGACTGGGACTCTTTCAGGCAGTGAGAGTGCCGGAGTTTTTTTATTTTCCTTTACTTCATCAGTTAGAATATTATTTTATTAGTTATAAAAGGGGCTGAAATAATTGTTGACCCCTTTCTGTGGATTAGACCTCTGGGGCAGTGAGAGTGCCTAATTTACCCTATCTCCTGGGCTGTGAGAGGACTGGGGGGGAGAAATTGTTATAAATTACATCCTGTGAGGGAGGAATGTAGTGTTCATATGAAAATTAAGTGCAGGAGTGCCAGCTTCAGTATATGTGGGGTAGGGTAATATATATTTTAGTGGAGTTTTAATGTGTTAGGTGGGTTTTTGGGGTTATCTTGGGTTTGTTTTTAGTTTAGTAATCTAGATTGTGATTTATAGTTAAAATTTTGGGATATAAATGTTGTTTATTTGTTTCGTGGTTATTTTGCATTAAGAATGTTTTTTTTGTGTGATATTTTTAGTTTTTAGTTTAGTTTTGGTATTGTTTTATTGTATTGTGTAGTTTAGTTTGCAGTATGTGTTGGTCTTCAGCCCCCACAGTGGTGCACTATTCATCCTCCTCTCTTCATGCCCTTCGCCCTTTTTTTTCTCCCCATCTTCAGTTTGAGATTTATCAATGTTGTAGAGCACTGGGCATTGTGCGTAGGAGGGGGAGAAGGGTGTGGGGTTATAAACAGGGGAGGATGCTCGATGGGGGTCATCATATTGCGGTGGTTAATACCAGAAGGCGCCCTGGGGCAAAATGGAATCCTGATCGTGGTTTTCCAGGTCTGGTGCCCATACCCAAGGGCACTACCGGTTATGATGGGCAGATGGCCTGTGCGGTCCGTGAGATTTGTCCAACTGGTGGTTCTTGGCAATGCCAGGTCCATTAAAAACAAGACCGCAATTATTGCTGATCTTGTTGGTATGGTGAACCTGGCTTGCATTACCGAGACCTGGCTGAATGATAATTCTGGCCCCATTTTGGAGGCTATGACTCCAGCCGGGTACTCAGTGTTACACTGCCCGAGATTGGATCGTGGGGGGGAGGGGTTGCAGTCTGTTTCAAGACCACACTTGGCCTCACGGAGGTACTAGTGGGGAGGGTTTAGTCCTTTGACTGTATAGTTGTAGCAGGTGTAGGCATTCGAATCGCTCTCATTTACTGTCCACCCGGTGATGAGAAGTGATTCCTTCAGGAAGTGGCGGACTTCGTCGATATGTGCTTGAATCACCTAGATTGATGTTTCTGGGCAATTTCAATGCCTGGGTCGATTATTTAACTCTGGTACTTAATTCAACACGCCCTCCAGTTAATGACACCAGTCTTACACAGGCGTGTTTCCTCTACACATAAGTGAAATGTGACACTCTTGGACTTAATCTTCCTTCTAGAGGTCGAGTCATCCGATGTGGGGGTGGAACCCGCCGGGTGGTCAGATCATTACACCGTGGGGTTTAGTTTTGCTCCTTCTAGAAGGCCTGCCCCTACAGAGTTGGTTAGGTACCGCCCTTTGTGGGATATAGATCCCCAAGGCCTTGCGGTGGTACTTGACCTCTTGTCTCCCGAGTTGACAAGCAGTGATCCAGAGACCCTTGTGTCGGCTTATAATATGGCCGTTGCTGGGGCTCTGGATCTCATTGCTCCAGTTTGTGTTCGCCCCCTTTCCCTCTGCCCCAAGTCCCCTTGGTTTAATGGGACATTGAGGGCGATGAGGAGACAGGGGCGAAGGTTAGAGCATTGCTGGTGAAGGTCCACCCTTGATGCCAACCACCTTAGATTGATGGATCATTATCAGGTCTATCAATCCGCAATCACCCATAAGAAGGCAGAGTTCCTGTCCAGGGAGATTGCGGTCACTCGGAATCAACCAGCTCAGCTGTTTCACACTGTGAACAGACTGTGCAACCCAGCCTGTCTTCAAGTTCAGAAAGTTTTTTCACAATTGGAGTGTGATGAGCTTGCTCAGTTCTTCGTAAATAAGGTGGCCGACATTAGGGCTGAGTTGTTGCCATCACACTCTATGGGGGTTGCCGTGAACCAGGGTGAGATCACAGTGCCTTGGCTTTCCTGGAGTTCCTTCTGTCAGCTGGAGTTCATTGATGTCATGAGGATCATCCAGCACATGCGCCCTACGTGCTGTAGTTTGGACCCTGGACAACCTCCCTAACTTTGGGTTGTACTGAAATCATTGGTCCAATCCTTTTTCAGACAGTCAGGTGCTCCCTGGAATCAGGTGAGTTTTATAGCTCCCTGAAAGAGGCAGTGACGACACCCCTCTTGAAGAAAGCTACCACGGACCCTGACTGTCTGGAAAACCACAGACCTATCTCTAACCTTCCCTTTATTGGGAAGGTGATTGAGAAAGTAGTGGCTGCACAACTGGAAGACCATTTGACCATCCATGACGTCTATGAACCCCTCCAGTCCAGTTTTCGTAAAAGACATAGTACCGAGACAGTGCTAGTTCAGGTGCCCAATGATCTCTTGATGGCTAGAGATCTGAAGAGTCATTCCATTTTGGTTCTCCTCGACCTTTCTTCAGCCTTTGACACCGTAGATCACATGGTGTTAATAGAACGCCTGAGGCTGTTTTGTGGAATATCTGGAACCGTCTTAAGATGGTTCTCATCATTCCTCACTGGAAGATCACAAAGAGTTGTGTCCGGGGTTTTTTCCTTGGATCCAACTGCTTTGTTTTGTGGGGTGCCCCAGGGTTCAGTATTGTCACCCATGTTATTTTGGTGTATATGCTACCCATGGGATACATTGTAAAGAAGTATGGGCTGAGGTTTCACTGTTATGCAGATGATACCAAGCTCTCATCTTTTTTGCCCCGACCAGATTGGAGCTCTCTCGGTCTTTAATAGCTGTCTAACTGAAATCCAGGAGTGGATGAATTCTAGCTGGCTGAGGTTGAATTCTGATAAGACTGAGGTACTGGTTGTGTACCCGGGTCGTCGGATGGGGGGGTCGGGTGTTGATGTGCCTTCCGGAATTTTTCTTGGAGGCGTTTCTATCCCGACTTCTGAATGGGTGCGGAACCTGGGGGTGGTTCTTGACGATGGGTTGACACTGCACTCGCAGGTGTCGGCAGTCGTTAAGACTTCCTTTTACCACCTTAGGAACATCGTCAGGATCCGGCATCTTGTTCCGTCTGCCGATCTGCCAACGTTAGTTCATGCCTTCGTGTCCTTGCACTTGGATTATTGCAACTCCGTTTACCTAGGGCTTTCTGGGGTTGACATCCATCGCCTGCAGCTAGTGCAGAACGCTGCAGCCTGGCTTTTGATGGGTTCAAGCAGATCCTGTCATATTACTCCGGTGCTGCGTGAACTGCACTGGCTGCCAATTTAGTGGCGGATCACCTTTAAAGTCGGCTTGCTGACTTTCAAAGCTCTACACAATGTGGGCCCAGGCTATCTGAAAGAACTTCTGGTTCCTTATCACCCGAATCGATCACTCCTGTTCGACCGACGAGGGGTTGCAAGAGGTTCCAAGGGTAAATTTGAAATCTTTGGGTGCTCGGGCATTTGCTTATGTAGCCCCCACCCTTTGGAGCTCTCTACCCCGTCGGTTATGGGAGTGCACTTCTGTGGAGGGCTTTAAAGGAAAACTACACCCAAAACTTGAAAAAATATATGCTGTGCAGAGCGTTTTAATTTGTATGTGAAGTTCTAGTGTTTCCTTCCCTCTGACTGGTATTAGGAGTTTTCCTTGCTAGCCTGCTAGCTTTAGGGTAGTTTACAACCCTGGATATCTCCATATCAAATAGGTTTATTGCATTTCTTTGTCCTACAATGCACCTTGTTTCATGTAATGGTGATGTAGCAGAACCCATAAATCCAGCAGAAAGCACTGCATTACAATCAGTTCACAACAATAGAGATAGCTATATTTTAAAAACCTGTAGAATTCAGCTTGGTGACCACCCTCATCCTAAAGGTTTTACTGTCCTGAAAAACTTTGCTGCTGGTAATTTTTGTGCAGCTTGTAAAGTTTCCAAGATATTTAGTTTGCTTGGCATGTGTGTGCTGAATGTTGGGTCTCTCTTACATCACAGTCACGTGAGACAAGATACACTGTGGGAACAAGAAATACAATTACACTATCAGGTATGAAGATCCCAAGGGGTCGTAAAACTAGCATAAAGCTAGCAAGCTAATTTGGGAAAAACTCCTAATACCAGTCAGAGGGAAGGAAACACTAGAACTTCACATACAAATTAAAACACTCTGCACAACATATATTTTTTCAAGCTTTGGGTGTAGTTTTCCTTTAAAAGAGGTCTGAAGACTTTTTTATGGGAAACTGCATTTTTAGAATACTGACCGTTATGACTGTTTTGTTTTAATTGTATGTTTTAATGATTTAATGTTATTTATGTACAGCTCCTTGGTAATTGAAAGGCGCCTTATACATAAAATTATTATTATTATTATTAATTATTATTATTATTTATGGGATTGTTTAGCTGGGTATGGTATACCACATACCTTTATAGAATGGATAAAAACCTGTTATGCTAACGCTACTGCTCAAGCTTTTTGTAATGGATGGTTAGGGAATATATATCCCATATTACGGGGTGTGCGTCAAGGATGTCCCCGTGGTGCTCTTTTGTATTTATTCACTATTGATCCCTTAATTCGGCAGGTGTATGGTCATGATAGTATACGGGGACTATCCTTTTCAAGTACTGATCCCGAAGTGAAATGTATTGCGTATGCTGATGATTTATGTTTCTTGATCGGGGATCTCCCCTCTGCACTTGCTTTAAAAAGAGTTTTGCAGGGTTTTTTGTTAGATACTGGTGCACAAATTAACTATGAGAAATGTAGTTGTATAACATTGGGGACAGAGCAATTTCATTTTACACGGGTTATTGGTATACCGGTGATTAAGGATACTTGTAAAATTCTGGGCCTTTTATTTGGAGCAGGAGATTTAGCATAATTAAACTGGAAATTTAAACTACAAGAAGCACAAACTAAGGTAGATGTTTGGAATACATGGAGATTGCCTAAATTGAAACGGGTTCAAATGGTCAAAACGTTTTTATTACCTATATTTTTATATTTAAGAGCAGTATTCAGTCTTCCTCTAGTTTTGGAGACACAGTTATATGGTTTTCTTTTCTTGTATTTGGGGCAGTAGACTAAACCCCATTAAGAGAGCTTTGTTATTTAGGGAGAAAAAACATGAGGTCTAAAAATGTTACATCCTGTAGTTTTCTTTTTTACTGTTTCTCTATACAAATGTAAAACCTTTATTTACAGATAGAGACACACAGTGGAAATCATGGCTTCAGGATACTGTGGGTGATTTATGTCTTTTCTGGCCTGAATACGAGACATTCCCAAGACAACGGTCCATAAATCATCTCCCACAATCTCTTAAATTATGTTTTGGAAAAATTAAATTATAGAGTATATCAAGGCATACCTTCTTGCATTTTAGTAGAAAAGAACTGTATGCTTATATTTTACAAAAATATTTTCAAGATTCGGCTCCATTTGATTGTTATTCATCTCAAATAAAGCTTTCCATTGGCAATATGTTAACCTCTCCCCGGATCCTGCCTCATATGTAGGATGTGCTATGGTTATCTTTATATGGTAAATTAAATGTTCGCGCTAATTTAAAGCATAAACAGATTACTGATCGGTATTGCCCTAGAGGTACTTATTTTGAATTAGTTGAGACTATGGAACATTTATTTTTGGAATGTCCTTTTATAATATAATTTTGGAGTCTTGTTTTAAGAAAATGGCCCACCTTTCCTTTATACCCTTTAACGTTAGACATGTTGTGTACAGGGATTTTGCCAGTAACCACATTTCAATATGAGAAAGTGACATTGTGGTTGATTTTGCTTTGTTTTAAGTATTATATATGGCATGTGAGATGCCGTTTCACCATCCAACAACAATACTTTTCACAAGAGGCATTATTTGGTATGGTTGCAAATGCGATCTCGAGATTGAAAATTCAGGATTATGGGGATTTTTCTTTATCTATTTGTCAGTCTAGATGGGACTCTATAGATTGGCAATAACCTTAATGGGTTAAATGTAGTATAGTTCATTCAGACTTTTTGAATTTGTTTTTTTCTCTCTCTCTCTCTCCCCTTCTTTCTTCCTTTTTTCTTTTAGTTTAGCTCTAAAAAATTTTAATATAGAACCTTACAAAATGTTATATTTTGGAAAGAGTAAATATTCCTTTATATTCTTAGATGTTATATTGGTTTGTTTATTACTTTTCCTCTCAATTTTTGTAATATATCTTTGATGGGATTGTTTATAATTTATATTGTATTAAGAATGTATGACTGCAATATTTCTTGCTGGTATTATGATATATATATGCTGTATTGATGTTTTTGTGTGACTTAACACTGTTTGATTCTTTTTTTGTTTGCTGGTTATGATAATAAAAATTCCCCTACTCTTTTCGAGAAGTGCCATGGGATCTTTAACATCCACCTGAACTACCACCAGAACAGGTGGATGGGACCTCAATTTAATGTCTCATCCAAAAGACAGCACCTCAGGAGTGCAGCACCCCACCCTTGTGCTGCACTGCAGTGTCAGTATTGGGATATTAATCCAAGTGCCTGGTGTGGGGATATCCTCTTTTTCCTTACAGTGACAAAATTCCTTAACACAAGAGTCACCTACTCATTTTCCTATTAACCTATCCTGTTGGAATAGCCAGAATTATTCCTTCCTTATGCCCCAGACATGGTCTTCCCCCACAATAGCTGTTTCAGTAACTCTACATCCCAGACTTGCACATTTGTTAGGCTCCCTGAATCATCAATTTACTGGGTGCAATCCCTGTATATCCTGCATTCAGGCTGGAATTGTTGACACTCTGTGCTACCTTGCTCCAACTCGGGGGTCTGCTACTGCTGTGCTATGAAACTATGCATCCAACTCCTGAATCTGGTGACCCCCCCCCACATTACCTGCCTCTTCTGTCCCTATCCTTTTATTTGAATACCCTAATAAGGCTGAGTGAAAATGACAAATTCCAGTTTTATGGAATTTTCATGAAATTCCACAATTTTCACAGACATATCATCATCATTTTTACTGTTTAGCCTAAAAGCTGTTACAATTAAAAGACATCCTGTACATGTCTCACACAATTAAAAAAAATAATTAGACAGTCATAGATAAAATATGAAATTAATATTGTTTACGTAACAGTACATTTTAGTTTACCAATTATCTTTCTCCATCATGGCCATTGTATTGCACATTCGACTTTATACAATTCAGTTTTTTTTCCTTTATTTAACTGACTGCTTGAAAGTACTTGGGAACCTTTGTCACAGTCCAAGTATCTTCTGTGTTTATTAAAATATTAGTTAAGGTTCCTTTATCTATTTGGTAGGCTTCATTCGTAAATGGAGCCAAACAATGGGGTCTGGGCTTACATTACCAGGGACAATGCCATATTACGTGCTCCAGAGCTTCGTTACCTCCCTGGTTATAATCACATACTCCCAAGATTATCCCTTCCTTTCTATCCAAAGACAGATCTAGTTTGACTTCAAGTATAGATGCTAATTTACAATTTTGGGCTGCAAGCAATTAATAAAACAGACACACACAGTCTCCTTGTAAGGTACAAGGACCTGTCAAATTTAATAGAAGTCTATTCTCCAGTTTTTAAGTATCAGGGGTTTATAAATCTGCAGTTTACAGACTTGCAAAATGTAATTTTGAAGCACTGTGAAAATGTGACTACTTTTATTTCAGTCTCATTTAAAGCTACAAATATGAACTTTGTAAGAAATGAGTATGTGGATTAGCTGTTTTAATGTTTCAAATCTGGTTCAATTTCGATATGTTGTTTAAATTTAGAGGACTGAAATTAATATTTTGGCAACATGTTTGGCAAGCTATAGGCTACAGCTCAGTGCCATTTGAAGCTAGAAATGTAGAACTATGAACATGTATAAGTGAAGTGACATCCTGCATATCTTCATCTGAACATACAAATTTGCCAGCAGATACGGGCCTTGTGGTCTATCTAGTCTACTTGAGAGTGCAGCATAGCAGTCCCTTAGGTTGCAGCTGCCTTCCACCCTCAATTACCATCCTCTCCACTCCCTGTCCCATCCCAGGTTGTGCTGTCAAATATCTCTTACATTTTATAACCTTTCAATCATTTCTATCAAACTTATACTGAAATAACAGACACCAAAATGTTGGCAAACTTTGGCTACCCATAACTCAGCCCCTGTTGGAGCTTGAGGCTTAAATGATGGTGCACATTCTCACATTGGGTCTTTAAATCCTGAAACACTGGATACATCTGGATCAAAAATTTTACAATTAGGGCAAAATAACTAAAAGTTTTATTCTGACTAAGTGTTTGGCCTCCCATAACTCCTCCCCCTCCTCTGTGACCCTGAAATGTGGTACACATATGTAAGCCATTGGAATGATAATTCTGTAGAGTAGACATTCCATGGGCAGAATTTTATATTCCACACAGCTCTACTCTGTAGAAATACTGTACTCCCCATAGTCTTTATTGTGTTTTGTCCTGTAACATATGTAGACATCATGGAGTACTAATTTTTATATACTTCATGTTTTCTGTGACTGAATTATTTCAGCTATAGATATCTGGGGGTAAACTGGCAATTCTACAATCTATTTCCAAAGAGAGAGGCTACAGTTACCATATCTAATGCAAAGTGTTCTCAGCTGTGGGGAAATGATGGGTCACTTGATCTTTGGGAAAGAGCAGTTACAGTGTGAACAGTGGCTCTAGTGGGATTTAGACCTTCAGTTACCCTGAGTGAGAATTATGCTGAGTATATCACGGCATACCACGCTGACCCTTTCAGGCATCGGAAGGATTTTGAAAACTGGTAGCAGTGCAGACTGAGTTCTGAGAGACAACAAGTCTTTGACCATTGTGTATTATTTTTTAACATATGTAAATACTGTGGAGTACTAAGTGTTATTTCTATATACTTCATGCTTTCTGTGACAGTCCTTTCAAGAATAGATAATCGGGGTAAATTCACAAGTTTATGATCTATTTCCAAAGAGGCAGACTACAGTCACCACATATAATTCAAAGGTTTCTCAGCTGCGATAAAAGAGGTGGGTCACTTGTCTTTTGGGAAAGAGCACTGTACTGTAGCACAGCAGATCTGGACCTAGAGATACCCCAAGTGATACTGCAGCCGGGTGGTGGCAGCATATCAAGTTAACCCATTCAGGTGTCTAAAGTGTTGTGAAATCTGGTAGTAGTGCAGGCTGAACTCTGCTAGAGAACCAGCCTGTGACACCCACCTAGACTACTGCATGCGGTTCTACTATCATTACACGAGGACAGATAGGGATAGGGAGGCGTCAGTCCACAGGAGGGCTACTAAGATGATTCAGGGACATCAAAATACATCCTACAAAGAGATGCTGATGGACCTTAAGATGCACTTGCTGCAAACCAGGTGGGAGACAGACAGAGAGAGAGTAAGAGGGCATGACAAAAACATTAACATTTCTGTTGGGGTTAACAGAGGACAGCGTGAATGGTTCCTCTTAAGCATAAACATGATCATTAGCATTAATATAAAGAGGCTGATACAGGGCAGGCTAAAGAAGAACATCAAGAAGTACTTGTTTTACACAGAGGGTGGTGGACAGCTAGAATAGATTGTTTAATGAAGATGTCTGTTCAAAATCAGTAACATACAAACACAGATACAAAGAAACTGTCAGCAGTTAAGGTCCTTTGACCCACCTAGTCTGCTCGTTACCCCTAATCCTTTATGCACTGCTGGAACTAGGATGTACCCCTCTCCTGAGTATCAATACACCTCTATGCCTATCCCAAGCATTTTTGAAACCCGTAATCACTTCTACCCCCACCACCTCAACTGGCAGAGCATTCCACTTGTCCACCACCTTCTCTGTATAGAAGTACTTCCTCATGTTTCCTCTGAACCTCCCTCCAGTTTCATCTTGTGACCCCTTGTCCTTGAGCATTGCTTTCTCTGAAAAATCATTCTCCAGCACCCTGTTCTTCCCTAAGAGGTACTTAAAAGTCTCAACCATTTCCTTCCCTCTCCCTTCTCTCCTCCGGGGATTAAATATTCAAATTGTTCAGTCTCTCCTCGTAAGGCTTGTGATGCTGTACCTGCACCACTTTTTTTGTCACAGTTACAACAAATATTGGTGTGCACCAGAGACTCTCAGTGCTGGAGTAGAAGGCAGCCAGCCCCAACACATGAAAACAAGAAAAACCTCTGTACTTATCACACATGAGCAAACTTCATAGAGGATACTGGTATCCAAAGAATTTATTACAGCAAAGCATCCCTAGAAAAAACTCCGCACTCATTCCACTTAAACAAAACTCATAGAGGATATTGGTATCTGAAAATTTTATTACAGCAAAGCATGCCTAGAGAAAACTCCGCACTCATTCCACATAAACAAAACTCATAGAGAATACTGGTATCCAAAGATTTTATTACAGCAAAGCATGCCTAGAGAAAACTCCGCCCTCATTCCACTTAAACAGAACTCATGGATGAGACTGGTGCCCAAAGATTTTATTACAGCACAGCATGCCTAGAGAAAACTCTGCACTCATTCCACATAAACAAAACTCATAGAGGATACTGGTGTAACCCCTCACCCCTGCCTTTTTGCCAAAATGACAGGTGGCATGCTGTTGAAGCTGACAGCAGTACCTGGTGGGGACCTGGGTTTGGGGAGGATTAGGTTACTCGGCACAGGGGGACCTAGGTTTGACTACTCTGCACAGGGGCACCCAAGTAAATCCAAACACAGGAAGCAATAACTGTAATGTCCAGAACCAGGAATGGGATTTTACAGTGTGGCTTTTATTCACAACTAGCTGAACACAACAAAGCATAGACGGACCCCCATGGGGCTACATTTACTGGTAATGTAGATTAGAGACTACTACGTGGTCCACTTGAAGAATGAACCAATTATACTGTTTTTAGGCTCTGGACCCACCAGGCACACAGCCCAGACTTGCACGCGCTTTGGGTACACAGCCCGACTGGCCCGGCTCCTCTGCCGGCCACTTGATCCATGGTCCATTTGAAGAATGAACCAATTATCTTGTCGTGGCTCCCCACACCACTTAGAGTCTGTGACTCCTAGAGAGATTTTCCCCTTTTTCAACCCATGTCTGGGTACTTCCTTCATCACTGGCCAAGTGCATGAGGCAAAGTAGCAACCACAGCAGAAATCCGTAGAGCTGAACCTGGTTACTAAAGATGGGAGGTTTGCCCACCTCCAGCTCCCACAGCCCATACCCGGCCATTTCTCTGGAAAAACTGAAACTTCTGAATGTAGATTAAATGGTAGATGAACTGTCGCATCCCCTCTACAATATTACTTGAATTCACACAGCACTCTAGCTTTTGACACTACTCCATTTGTTTGACCTAGTCCTATAGGCTTCCCAAATTGTAGCTCAATTCCTAGATTTCCTCACATGTCCCAGGCTGAAGAAACACATTTTTGCCTTCTCATGTTAGAGCAAACACTCACCCTTTTGTTGCAGATGCCCCACAGGCGAATCACAAATCTTCCAACTTTCCAAAACTAAAGCTGAACTGAATAGGCAGCTTTTTCTTTCTCCTGGAAGAATTAAGGGGATTGCCCCAGGAATCTGCATGGGGATCTTTACATCCCCCCCAGAGGGAGGGAGGGGCACTGAGACCCGAACAGCGGTCTCCACCACTTGACAATGACTCCTTCACTCTTAAAAAACAAACTGCAGACTGACCACTTTGAAAACTCCCAACATTCTATCTAACTCCCTCTGCTGCAGATTCCAATGTGGCTTATGCAGCTGCGACAGTTCTATTGGTGATGTCATCCCTCAATCTCAGCTGAGACTGAGAACAGAGTGAGACAGTGTGAAACCCATTTAACTGGAGTTTCACAAGCTGCCTTCCCTGCCTACCACTAGGTCTTACTGGGATTCTAGTAACCCTGGGTAACAAGGGGTTACACTCGCCCTTGACGAGGAAAATGACTGTCTGCAGTCATTATTTACCTGGCCTTAGGCCATCCCACCCTATGTGCTACCTGCAGAGGGGTGTGATCAGGCCCCCTCCTACCATGTGCAAGCACAGGCAGGCAACACTAAGGGCCGAGAGGCCTGTAGCCGACATATCAGCCTCTACACTATTCACTTACTATGGACACCCAGTGGCTCTGGTAGAACCATCCAGAGCATAGCCCTGATAGATCAGCACTGCGGTCCCTACTGCAGGTCAGGGTCACAGCCTGTCTATCCCCCCCAACCCTCTAGAGAAAATCTATCTGCCTTTAACTGAATACCCCCAAAACAAACAAAAAACCCGGGGACCTCCCCAACCTTGGGTAACCTGCAACAACGCCATTAAAATACCAAATTACTGCCTCCTCCCTACCCCCACAACCACACCTGTGGAAGGAAAGGGTTAATACAGCAATAACCATAACAATAACACCACAGTACTTTAAATTTCTAAACACAATAAAGCACTGACGAGGAACTCCGATGAGCCCCTCCTCCTCTTCTTGTCTTCTCTTCTGTCTTCCCAGGAACACCTATAAGAAAAAGAAAGGCAAAACACACTCCTAATCTGCATACACAGTCTACCTAAAACCCTACCATCAAAACACTGCAGAATCCCAAAAAGATTTTTTAGAAAAAAAAAAAAGGTAGAAAAACAGTATTTACATTAGAATACAACAATGACATTATTTACAATACACATTTGGGGGTAATGGAGTGCCCTAAAAGTCCCAACTAATGACCACAAGGCCCGAAGGCTAGTCCAATAAAAAGTCTCTCCTGGGCCGGAGCCCGGTGAAGCACAGTTCTAACAGGCCAAGGTCCCAAAGGGGAGAGTCTTTGTGGACAGTTCACACATTTTGAAGTCTGTTAGTGTAGGGTGTATACTGCAATGTCATAAAGATAGAAAAGTTCGGACTTACCAGCCACTTGTAGTACAATACTTGGCACCAACCTGCACCTCTGCTGAAGACTCTCCCTGGCAGCATTTCTTCCGATACAGCTGGGCGGACATCTTCCGGGAACCACAGGAGGGCATATCTGGGAACAGCTGGGATGATGTCATCTCTGGAGATGGAACCTTAGAACAGGAACAAAAAGAAAACAGCTGGTCCGACATCATCCGATTACCAGGCGATGAACAGGAAACAGCTGGGCTGGTGTCCTCTCTGGATCTGAAGTCATCTGGTGGGCCAGTAGATGGTTGCTGGACAGGACAGTACACTGTAGACTGATGAATGTGGGGCACCTGAGTCCTGGATATTCATATTGGTGGATCAATAAGGCACTTCACAGTCTGGTGTGGCAGTACTGACTACCATTGCTTGGCTCTCCATTTTGTAGGCACGGGCACATTTGCTGGGAGGTCCTTGCACTGAGGCCAATAGTACCGGGGGTCAGGAGCTTGAATTATTACCCCATCTGGGTGCACATAATTCACACAGTGGGAGATTTCATGTCCCTCTCCGTCCACTATTCTCACTCTGTCCATAAACAGTGTCCTGCCTCTCTTCCACTGGGTATACTTTTCATCGAACAGTCTATTCTTTACATGCTGGTTGGCCCCAGGATGTACACTTTTCATTGCTTCATCCCAGATCCAGGATTTCCTGCAGTTCTCAATCTCCTCCCAGACTTTTTTCCGAGGAAAGGTAGGAAAGGTCATACCATAGATCTCATTTGCCTTTCTACGAATCAGTCTCTCCTCTTTACTTGCTTTGGTCAATCTGAGGCCGCTGGCCTGGCTTGGGGGTGGCCAGTCCTGATTCTACCAGCTTCGCATCCTTAAGGAAATTAGAAATGGATCCCTGACTTCTTCCTCCTGTAAAGCCAGGGCAGTGGCATCACCACCTTCTTCAATACATTCCTCCGAGGCAAGATCTTGAGGCTGTGTACCCGTTCCTTCTTCACAAGGCCACATAGGTTCCCCCTCATCTTCCTCTTCACTGAGGATCGGAGCCCAGGAGTGAGCAGTCGTTCTCACCCCCGAGACTATCCACTCATCACTAGGCACGGAGGTCAACACCTCCCATTTAAATGCCTCCCACATCTCATCTTCACCCAACAGACTTGGGCTAGGCCCCCCACCCAGGGGTCTATTGATGCTTTATCCGAACTTTCTTTCTGGGATCCAGCATCCAAAACTTCAACTTCTGGTTCTGTCTCTAACTCTGCGCCCTCTAGCTTTGTGCCACACTCCCCCGAGGGACCTTCCTCCACAGGCTCCGCCTGGTACTGTGTGCTGCCAACTGCAGATTCCTGAATTTTTGTCCATGTGGGGGCCAAACGAATTGGAGGCACTTTATACAAGCCATATTTTTGTAGGCATCCAGCACAGTGAGGAATCATGAAGACGTCCCTTCCAGCACTCAAGCATATTTGGCATACACGCACTGGATAATTAGGAATTGCCACATCAGGAGGCAATTGCCCTCCATAGCACCACTTTTCAATATCTCTCAGTCTATTTACTGCTGCTGTTACTGCAAACCGGGCATGATCTGGGTAACGAGCTGGTCCTGAGGCCATAACTGCAGAAAAATAAACAAAAGTTCACTGTAACTGAAAGTCCCACTTTATTGAACACACTCTGTAGTTTTAAAATGGCTCTTCTGCTGCTGTGTTTACTTTACTACCCACCTGTAATGGCGGCGGCAGCACTCCTGTGCATCAACATTTAGAATCTGGGTCAAGCCACTGCGCATCCGATTTACACCAGCTACTGATAACTTTTACTCAAACTGCACAACTTGCTCTGATCTGGTTTTACACACATTTACAAGATTTTCCTTGGACTTTTTTACAAGCTGGTAACATTTATTTTATTCACAGTCCCTTAAAAGCTTCAGGTTTTAGCACAGGAGTGCCTGCTTTTACTAGTGTTGCACTTTTCTACAACCCACAGTCTCTCTCTGGCTGCAGACTTAAAACTGAGGCTAATTTCACTTCCATGCACACATTCAATGGCTTAACAGACTTGCACTTGCTGGCAGGACTTTACACAATCGTTACTTGCAAAGCGACTACACTGCTGCACACACATTTTTATATGGCATAGGCTGAAAATCACTGTTTGAGCAGTTTTTTTAATGTTTACTTACTGTTATCAGTAGCAATTTGCTGCAATGGGGAAAAACGGCCTGCAGCCAGTTCTTGAAGGCCTCAGTATACAAACGGGCGGGCAGTCCTAGCGATCGTCATTTTAAACACCAAACTTTCAATTTCCACGATCGATTAGCAGGTTGAGCGCAATTTTAAGCAAGAAAGTCTATTTTTGAACTGTTTACAGCGCTTTGAACACTCCGCGATGCTCCTCCACTGCCAGTACATGCACTGCACTCTCACTCCCTCTCGAATGCTGGGGCAGTCTCTGTAGAGCTGGCTGAGGGGCGGGACTGATTGCAGCCTGACCAACCACACGACGCCATGCAAATGAGCCTCTTCTTCCTCGCGAGGGCTCTTCTCCTCACGGCGGTCGTCGAGCCGGCAAATTTAAACTGCAGAATGCAACTTTTTTTTTTCCCAACTGACTCCACGGCAGGAGCCTATTTCAGCCATATAACATAGCCATTAACTCTGCAGTCTCTCAATTCACACAGAAAGCATTTCCAACGTCCAGGGCATAATCTTCCTTTTGCTACCCCTAGTCTTCCACACTTTCCTTCACAAGAATTCATTTAAAAAGCATTTCAAACATCCAGGGCACAATTTCTCTGTTGCTACCCCTAGTCTTCCACACTTTTATTTACCACAGTTCATTTTTAAAGCAGGCAAAAATGCTGTAAACAATTTTGATGCAGGACAAGGGCACACTCTTTGGCTTTAATGTTCCTTGGTAAACAGTTGGCATTTTTAAATAGCAGCACAAGATTCACAGCACACAGCAACACACTAGGGAAATTGCTTCAGCTTTTTGGGCTACCCACTGCCAGATAGCCAAAATGCTAGCCCCCTTGCCAAAGCACCTTCCTTCCCGAACAAATCCAAAGCGGTGCCTCCATTTTTGTAACCCCTCACCCCTGCCTTTTTGCCAAAACGACAGGTGGCATGCTGTTGAAGCTGACAGCAGTACCTGGTGGGGACTTGGGTTCAGGGATGATGAGGTTACTCGGCACAGGGGGACCTAGGTTTGACTACTCTGCACAGGGGCACCCAAGTAAATCCGAACACAGGAAGCAATAACTGTAATGTCCAGAACCAGGAATGGGATTTTACAGTGTGGCTTTTATTCACAACTAGCTGAACACAACAAAGCATAGACAGACCCCCATGGGGCTACATTTACTGGTAATGCAGATTAGAGACTACTACGCTGTCCGCTTGAAGAATGAACCAATTATACTGTTTTCAGGCTCTGGACCCACCAGGCACACAGCCCGGACTTGCACGTGCTTTGGGTACACAGCCCGACTGGCCCGGCTCCCCTGCCGGCCACTTGAGCCGCAGTCCATTTGAAGAATGAACCCATTATCTTGTTGCGGCTCCCCACACCACTTAGAGTCTGCGACTCCTAGAGAGATTTTCCCCTTTTGCAACCCATGTCTGGGTACTTCCCTCATCACTGGCCAAGTGCATGAGGCAAAGTAGCAACCACAGCAGAAATCCGTAGAGGTGGACCTGGTTACTGAAGATGGGGTTTGTCCACCTCCAGCTCCCACAGTCCATACCCGCCATTTCTCTGAAAACTGAAACTTCTGAATGTAGATTAAATGGTAGATGAACTGTTGCATCCCCTCTACAATATTACTTGAATTCACACAGCACTCTAGCTTTTGACACTACTCCATTTGTTTGACCTAGTCCTATAGGCTTCCCAAATAGTAGCTCAATTCCTAGATTTTCTCACATGTCCCAGGCTGAAGAAATACATTTTTGCCCTCTCATGTTAGAGCAAACACTCACCCTTTTGTTGCAGGTGCCCCACAGGCAAATCACAAATCTTCCAACTTTCCAAAACTAAGGCTGAACTGAATAGGCAGCTTTTTCTTTCTCCTGGCAGAATTAAGGGGATTGCCCCAGGAATCTGCATGGGGATCTTTACATCCCCCCCTGGAGGGAGGGAGGGGCACTGAGACCCGAACAGCAGTCTCCACCACTTGACAATGACTCCTTCACTCTTAAAAACCAAACTGCAGACTGACCACTTTGAAAACCCTCAACGTTCTATCTAACTCCCTCTGCTGCAGATTCCACTGTGACTTATGCAGCTGTGACAGTTCTATTGGTGATGTCATCCCTCAGTCTCAGTTGAGACTGAGAACAGAGTGAGACAGTGTGAAACCCATTTAACTGGAGTTTCACAAGCTGCCTTCCCTGCCTACCACTAGGTCTTACTGGGATTCTAGTAACCCAGGGTAACAAGGGGTTACACTGGTATCCAAAGATATTATTACAGCAAAGCATGCCTAGAGAAAGCTCCACACTCATTCTGCATAAACAAAACTCATAAAGGATAGGGGTATCCAAAGATTGTATTGCAGCAAAGCATGCCTAGAGAAAACTCTGCACTCATTCCACATAAAACTCAGAGGATACTGGTATCCAAAGATATTATTACAGCAAAGCATGCCTACAGAAAACTCTGCACTCATTTCGCATAAACAGAACTCATAGAGGATACTGGTATACAAAGACTGTATTGCAGCAAAGTGTGCCTTGAGAAAAAACACCCTACATCCCTAGCGCTTCAGCCCAACACAGGGCCTTCCTGAGGGGGCTGGTCTGAGACATACTGGACAGCTCCCAAATATGAAGCAAAATCTTAAAGTCACTCCCCAAAGTGAGATAAAAATACAGGTTTAGCAAAACATACTTGGTTACAAATTATAAATGATTTTCTACTTGACTGTGTTTCACTCTAATTTTAAATATCTAAAAGAGGGACTACAGTCAACATTTCTGGCATCAATAAATTTCAGAATTTGGATCAGCATAACCCCAATTAACCTCATGCATAAAATGAGATCTTCAAGTTACTCGTTTAAAAGTTACAAGCCATTTTACAACCCTAAATTCACTGCCTGTTCAAAAAAGCCAGTTTCTGGGAAGATGTGATGATGATGTCATCTCCAGAACTCGGAGTCTAGTCTTTCCTGTCAGCAAGTTTACAGAACCAGTTTCATTCAAAGATAGGCGTTCACGTGCAATAGTTTTCACAAGTAAAACAGGCAGCAACATTCACAAAACATTGCTATAAAAACTGTATTTCAGCATTTATGAAAAAGTTGACATATGTGTATTATTTTTATTTATTTATTTTGGTGCTTTTATGTTGTGGTCTTTTTTTCCAGGGTTGCTGAAGGCTGAATCATAACACGTTGCAGTGAAGTTTCGTTTCAGTTTATTTTTTATGCTGGAAAGGCACGGTGAGGATTGCAGACTAAATAATTTTCTGATGCAGTGGAAGGCTGCGATTATTCACACCTGTCATTCAATTGAGGGTATTCTACCTATTCTACCTCCCTGTAAATGGGGGGGGTGGGAGAGGTAATGCTGTTTTAAAACTTTTTCTATACAGAAGCCAACCTAGGGCCAGTTATTTATAACTTTGCCTCCATGCAAAATTAGCACTGCATGGCGGGCAAACTTAGCCTGGAACTGTCTGCACGCCATATTCAAAGGAATAGCCCTGAGGTTAAATGTGTTGAATATATCATGCAAATGAAGGCGTGCAAACAGGACTGACAGTGCAGTGCAACAATAGCTCAGCAAGTAAAAAAAGCACTGAATATAGCAAACGAGAGCAGTGCAAACTGCAACAGCGGTGCAGTGCACACAGAAGGGGAGTGAGGTAAGGCTGAACAATGTGGGCAACGTGTGTTTTAGCAAAGCAGTGGAGTACAATAGCAGCAAACGGTGCAGGCCAAATACTGCAGAACCATGTAATGGAATATTACAGTATCGCGTGACACTAACACATTTGCACGGTGCTGACATGTTTGCCTGGTGCAATCCTGTTTGCCCGGTACTAAAGTTTGCTATAGTGAAAACTGCAATGCAAATGAGCCTACTTAGGCAATCCATGGGCAAACAGCCACATTAGCATCTCACTACAGCCTGCTTTGCATGTGGATTACCCGGCACTAACATGGTGCATGGTGACAATGCCTACTAGCGGCTTCTGTTTTTCTCCGCTGTCCATGTACTTGATGTTCCCCCACCCTCTGTTCGACGAGGGTCCTTTGTAAATGAGTTTTTAGCTCAAAGGCTGTAATTCCGATTTTACAATAAATAAAAATAAAATAAAAAACACAGCTCAACCTGTAGGTCCAACTGGAATTACAGGTCAGCAGCCATGTTTCTTTCTGTGCTTACAAGCTCCACCTGTAGGTCCAACTGGTATTACAGGTCAGTTGCCACATTCATTATGTGCTCACAGCTCAAAGAACATAGCTGCATTCTTGGTTTGGACACAGATGCAAAGACTAATATTATAATAATAATAAGCTTTATTTATTGTAAGTGCAATTCAATAAATACCAAAGCACTTTTACAAAGAAATAAAACAATGAATGTTAATGTGACCAAGGGGAGTAGCATTACAGGAACGAGTGGTCATGCTGTATGCCAGATGCAAATTGTTGTTCCTGCCACAGTGTTTTTCAGATGGTATAGTACCATAGTAGGCAATACTGTGATGTACACAGCAATGCCTACAGTGCATCAGGCAACATTGATTGGTGCTATCCACATAGTGACTAGCATAGCTGGAAGGTGTGGTCTGACAGTTGATACCAGACATGCTGTCCTGTGAACCTCATGTGCTGCACCAGTGGTATGGGATCCCCAGACCACCATACACATGGGTCTGAGTGTGTGTGTGTGTGTGTGTGTGTGTGTGTGAATCTCGGACAAGTGTAGGGTATGTGCCTTGGGGGGCACACATACCATCATATTGGCACACAGCTGTCAGGATCAGTCCTGTTAGTGGAACATGTGCACTGTGTGGATGGTCCCAGCGATACTGCATGACCTACTATGTGGTGCAGCCTGGCCACCTGTACACCCTCCATTCCGCAACTGCAGTATGCCTGCTCGACTGTGTTGCTGTACTCCAGTGGGAGAACTGGAGGTGTTTACTGCATGGACACACTGCCACGATGTCCACTGGGCACTAGGGCACCCACTGATGCCTGTCAGGGTTAGAACTGGTGCCAGATGATGGTGAGATGGGTGGTGTCGTCTGTGTGCAGCATGTTTCTACCATGTTCCCGTCTTGGTTTTTACCACCTTGTTCACCGGGTAAGCTCATTGGGCCAAGGCCCAGTGGCAGGAATGACCCAGAGACAGTAACTGTGTGGCTGAGATGCAGCGGTGTACAATAAAGACATACAATGCACAACAACACACAATACACAAATATCACATTAGGTACACATTACAATGCCATACAAATAGTTTGTTGTTGCAAGTGGTGTTCTAGCTCAGGTGTAACATTTACATGAGTGTTCACTTCATGGCACTGTTGGGGCACTGTATTCCACTGTATTCCATGGTTTGTGTGCCTGTGCACATGGAGTGGCCCAGGGTGGCTGTCCGTCCACACTGCCTCCTGACTGGATGCATACAGCCTTGTTCCCTGTTGCTGCTGTGTTCATGCCCTCATCCTGGGTTTCTCCAGCATTAAGACTATCTTTTCCTGGGCAGTAAGTTGCCCTGTGCTACATGTTGTGCTAGCACATATTGCAAGGCAACTTACTGCCCAGTAATATACCATTGCACCTGTATGCACACCCCTGCCCATCACTTTGCACCATGCATACATTATCTCACAGTGTTGGCACTATCTCATTCCCTGGACACTAGCTGACCTTTTGAATATAGCACTCCAGAGCAAATGTGGGGCAATTGTGTCTCAGCAGAGTTACACCAGGTGCAAAGTTTTGAATATATGGCCCCTAGTGTTTTATACCTGACAGGCTTTTACTTAACCTACATTCAGAATCATCTATGTTACATTCCACATTAAAATGATACTTTTACCAGGGCAAACACTTCCACAAGTAGCAGGAATTAACACATATTAGGCCCCTGTTAAAGAGCACCTTTCATGATGGTCCAAAAAAATGACATCTTGTAGTCATTATATGCAGTACTAGACCTGAAGGAGTGTGTGCATTTGTTATTTTTGGCCAAGGTTTACTCTGCCTTCCATAATCTGGATTTGTTTTTGAGCCAAGCTGTACTTGCCTTTGCTATTCTGCTGTTGGCTCCCATTGGCATCACTGTAGGGTAGAGGAGTGACTCACACTGTGTAGTACAGTGCAGCCACAGCAGTTTTGTAAGGGAAAACTACCAGTACTCAATGTACATACTATGTTCCCCCTTTCCCATTACACCCTGGTAGTAATGCATTATGCCAGAATCCAAATGCCTTGTCATTATGTTTTTTTTTGTGTGTAAAATTGTCTTTCTTCTGCCTTGGTAAACAAGCATGGGGGTTGAGAAAATATAGAGTTGCTGTCAGCATCTTTCCCAGTCCTTTTGACTTTCATGCAAAAATTACCCCATTTTGTGAAAGACAGGACATGACATTTACAAGCACAGGAGGCTGAATTTCAACTGCTAGAAAAAAAAACATTTTATAAAACAGAGCAATATTTTGTTGAGAGATACAGATTGATATTTAGAACACCTTTCCCAGTCCTTTTGACTTTCATGCATATATTACTACTTCTTGCACTGTTTCTGGAATTGCATGTTATTCATTTTGCAGAATGCAAAAACTAACAGCAAATGACAGTAATGAAACACAATTCCAGAATCCATGCAAGAAGGGGTAATTTATGCATGAAAGTCAAATAGATTGGGAAAGGTGCTCTTTAAAACTTGTTATAAAGCAGACACTAACAAACAGCAGTGAAGTTGCAAACAGTATGCAATCTTAGTAGGAATACAACAGGGCATGCTGACTCAGCATGCAGCAACCCTAGCAAAACGAACCACATCAAAATGGCATTAAAATATTAATTTGTCAACTTTGTTCCAAAACCTGAAATACACAGTTTTAATAGAAGTACTTTCTGAATGTTGCTGCCTCTTTTACTTGTATAAACCACTGTTCATGATTTTTAAACTTTGGAGAAACAGGTCCTGTAGACTTGCTGACAGGGAAGACTACACTGTGAGTTCTGGAGAAGACATCATCAGCAGTTCTTCACTGAAACTGGCTTTTTTGAACAGATAGTTAATTCAGGGTTACAAAATAGCTCATATCTTTAAAATGAAGGAACACAGAAACATAATATTTGGTATACGATTTATGGGGGTGTGCTCATTCTAATTCTGCAAAGTAGCACTTTTGGCTGGAGTTCCTCTTTAAAGTAATTTCATTTATACTAAACACGTATCAAGAGGTACATATTGAGTTAACAACATTACTTGCTGCCCTCCTCTGAACTGCCTCCATCCTATGTGCTCTATAGATAAGGCCTCCAGAACTGTACACAGTACTCAAGGTGCAGTCTTGCTAGTGTTCTGTAGTGTGGAACTATCCCCTCCCCTTTTCTGCTGGTGATGCCCCTGCCGATGCATCCCAGCAGTCTGCTTGCCTTTCCTGCTGCCTTGTCACACTACTTGCCTACCCTGAGGTCATCAGAGATGATCACTCCCAGGTCTCTTTCCTGTTTAGAGCATGTTATTTCTCCCTTCCCTAGGTTATCTGAAACTCTGGGATTTTCATGCACTACAGTATGTGCATTATCTTGCATTTTTTTGGCATTGAAACTCAGTTGTCAATCCCTTGACCACTGACCCAACTTCTTTAGATCTCTAGATCTCTCTTCATTCTGTCTACTCCCCCATGTGTGTCCACCCTGTTGCAGATCTTGGGGTCATCAGTAAACAGGCAAATCTTTCCTTCCAGAATCTCTGCAATGTCACTGATGAAGACACTGAACAGGACTGAACCCAGCACTGATCCCTGTGGTATCCCACTTGTCATCTTACCCTCTGCAGAGTGTATACCTTTTACTGCAATCCTTTGGGACGACCTATTATCCAGCCAATTCTCCACCCACTTTACTGCCTTCTTGCCCACCCCCATGTTTCCCAGCTTGTATAACAGCTTTCTATGTGGCATGGTGTTAAAGGCCTTGCTGATGTACAGGTAGGACACCCCCCCAATCCACCTCCCTGGTTACCCAGTTGAAAAACTCAATGAGGTTAGTCTGGCTCGATCTCCCTCCCATGAAACCATGCTGCCTTGGGTCCTATAGATTAATGACAACCAAATGTTCCACTGTTCTTTCCTTCAGCAGTATTTCCATGATTTTTCCTCCTACCAAGGTCAGGCTTACTGGTCTGTAGTTCCCTGCTTCCTCCCTGTTACTACATTTATAAAGAGGGACTACATCTGCTGTCCTCCAATCCCTGGGCACATCCCCTGTCTCCGATGACAGGTTGAACAGGGTAGTAAGAGGCCTTGCTAACACCTCTCATAGCTCCTTCAGTATCCTGGGGTGTATATACTCCATCTGGATCAATAGCCTTATGAACTCTTATTGCCTCAAGTTCCTTGAGGACTCTTTCTTTTACAAATGGAACTACATTCATTTCTTTGATCTCCCTGCCCATACTGCTTAATGCTGGCCCATTTGCTGGTCCCTGCTTTGTAAAAACTGAACAGAAGTACAACATTTGTTCAGTATTTCTGCATTCTGGTGATCATCCTCTACCTTCCCCCCATCTACCCCTTTCAGCCTTTCAGACTCACAATCCCTCACCTTTCCTTCTTTTTCTCACTGATATACCTATAAAAAAGGTTCTGTCCCCCCATCACTGAGTTAGCTCTGCATTCCTCTATTTGTGCCTTAGCTTCCCCAACTACCTTCCACGATTCCCTTTGCTTCACCTAGTACCTCTCCCTATCCTCGTCCTCTTGTATCTGCTTTTATTGCTAAAATGCTGTCTTTTTTTATTAACCTTTTCCATTACCTCCTTTGAAAACCACAGTGGTCGCTCCTTTCTCTTCCTCTTGCTAATCTGATTGACACAGAGTTGTGTTGCCATTTCAATCCATGCTTTGATTGTTGTCCACTGCTACTCTATCCCTTCTGTTTCCCTACACCTATCAGAGCTTCTTCTACATAGATGCGTAGACTTTGAAGGCAGATAAGGACCATTTGACCCACCCAGTCTGCCCTTTTCGCTACCTATTGAATAAGCTGCAGTTTCTAGTTTTACCAACAGCTT
Organism: Neoceratodus forsteri; assembly: GCA_016271365.2. Taxonomy (NCBI): domain Eukaryota; kingdom Metazoa; phylum Chordata; order Ceratodontiformes; family Ceratodontidae; genus Neoceratodus; species Neoceratodus forsteri. Next base: position 21,163,758 of record JADMNL010000038.1, on the reverse strand, counting down.
ACTTCCTCCTACATCCTACTAGACTTGCCTTACATCTGTCCCATGCATTCTTAAATTCCCACACTGTTTTTGACCCTATGACCTAATCAGGAAAGACGTTCCATGCATCCACCACCATCTCTGTGAAAAAAATACTTCCTCATGTTGACCCTGAGTCATCCCCCTCTATCTTTAACTCGTGCCCCCTTGTTCTTGCACATCTCTTTTTCTGAAAGATGCTACCCCCTTGGACTTTGTTCAGACCACATTCTGATTATGGGTCACGATTTTGGAGCCCATACCTTAAGAAGGATATAGCTACTATTGAGAGCATCCAGAGAACAGCAACATGGATAATACCACATTTGGCACACTTACCATATCATGACAGGTTAAAAAAATTAAAACTTCACTCATTAGAAACAAGGCAGCTGAGGGGTGACCTCATGTTTCTCTATAAAATTAAAAAAAAAACAAATTTGATGCAACAATGTGGAATACATTTTATAACAAGGAAATTAGTCCCTAGATTACACACTAAACAACTAACTATCCCTAAAGCAAACACCAACAAGAGAGTACACTATTTTACACTCAGGGCCTCTAGAATATGGAACAAGTTACCCAATGACCTTGTCACCAGCACCAATTTTGAAACATTTAAAACCAAACTAAATCTATGGTTAGAAACTGCTAACAAATAGTGATCCACAAAATTGTGGGGGATACTCTCGATGGGCACATTGCCTTCTTATGCCCCACTCTACCAAGTAATTCCCATGAGGTACTTGAAAGTTTCTATCATGTCTCCCCTCTCCCTCCTTTCCTCAAGGGTATACATATTATGCTCTTTTAGTCTCTCTTGGTATGGCCTCTGGTGCAGATCCTGCACCATTTTAGTTGCCCTCTGCTGGACTGCCTCCATCCTGTCAATGTCCTTGTACAGATGAAGTCTCCAGAACTGCACGCAGTACTCCAGATGGGGTCTCACCAACTGTCTGTACAGAGAGATAACAACATCCTGTTTTCTACTGGTGATGCCTCTTCCTGTGCATCCCAGTTTCCCCCCAACCCTCCTTTGTGCCTTCTCACATTGCTTTCCTACTTTTAGGTTGTCTGATATGACTACCCCCAGGCCCCTTTCCAATTTTGTTGTCATTAAAAGCCCCCCCCCATTGTGTACTCTTCCTCTGGGTTTTTGTTTCCCAGGTGCACTACTTTGCATTTCTTTGCATCAGATCTAAGCTGCCATATGTCTGACCATTCCTCTAACTTCGCTAAGTCCCTTCTCATCCTTTCCACCCCCACTTGTGTATCAACCTGTTGCAGATCTTTGTGCCATCTGCAAAGAGGCACACCTTTCCTTCCAGTTCCTCCACAAGTCATCTATAAAGACATTAAAGAGGACTGGTCCCAGTACTGAACCATGTGGTACCCCGCTAGTAACGCCCCTTTCTTCAGAGTGAACTCTGTTTACTATTGCCTTCTGCGTCTTGTTGTCCAGCCAATTATTTGCCAAGATTACTACCCTGGAACCCACTGCCAGGCTGACTAACTCATTTATTAATCTTTTGTGTGGGACTTTGTCAAATGCCTTCCTAAAATCTAGGTAGGCCATGTTCACAGCCCCTCCCTAGTCTACCACTTTGGTCACCCAGTCAAAGAAATCTATTAGATTCATCTGACATAACCTTCACACTGTGAATCCATGCTGCCTTGGGTCCTGTGCCCTGCTGCCCTCTAGGTGCTCAATAAATCTGTCTTTGAGAAGTGGTTCCAACATTTTCCCTACCACTGAGGTCAAACTAACAGGTCTATAGTTTCTTGCCCCTGCCTTGCTCCCACTTTTGTGAAGGGGACTCACATCCACCCTCATCCAATCCTCACATACCACACCTTCCTCCAATGATTTGTTAAAAAGGGTAGTCAGTGGCCCACCAGTTTGCCCCTTAGTGCTCTTAGAATTCTTGTCTGCATTCCGTTAGGCCCCACTGCGTTGTCCACCTTCAGTTTTAGGGGTTCTTTCAAGACCCTTTCTTCTGTGAATGGACTGGCATCGACCCCCCCCATCTAGTGTGCTTCTATTATTTGGTTTAGGTACCTCCCTTCCTCTTCTTTTATGACTACTGAGCTTAAGTATTTGTTCAGTATCCCTGCTTTTTCACTGTCACCCTCTGCCCAGCCCCTTCCCCTTTATTAACCCTTACTATCCCTCTCCTCTATCTCTCCCATTCTTTCTTCGCTCCCTGATGTACCTATAAAAGGTTTTATGCCCCTTCTTAACCAAATTAGCTATCTTTTCCTCAATTCAGGCCTTGCTTTTCTGACTGCCTTTCCTGCTTCCTTCTGCTTTAACTGGTACAGTTCTCTGTCCTGTTCCTTCTATGTTTCCTTATACTTCCTGATTGCTATCTTTTTCTCCCTAACATTCCTTGCAACCTCTTTTGAGAACTATAGCAGTTTTTTCCTTTGTTTTGTTTTGTTTATTTGCTTCACATAAAGTCTTGTTGCTTCTGTGATGGCAGCTTTGATTTTCCCCATTATTCCTCCACCCCACCTTCTTGCCCATTTACTAGTGCTTTTCTGAGGTACTCACCCATTTTGCCCAAATCAGCCATCATAAAGTCCCATACCCTCAACCTTTGGGTGACTTGACTCTATGGCTGTGTTTATCGTGAACCACACTGTTTGGTGGTTGCTTGTTTCCAGATGGCTGCCCACTTCAAAATCTGAGATTCTTTCTCCATCCCTGTTTCAAAGTACCAGGTTTAAGATTACTCCCTTCTGAGTAGGTTCAACACTAGCTGTCTGAGGCATACCCCCTGTAGGAGATTGAGAATTACCCTGCCTTTGGATGTGGCTATAGCAAATATGCTTCAGTTAACATCTGGCATATTCTGGCCTCCTCCTTTTCTGCCATTCTAAGGATGCCTTATGTCATTTCCTTGTCCATTTCCTCCCCCTGAGATAGAGGTCTGTATGCAACCCATGTATGGATTGCAGTGCCATTTCCTTTCTCCAGAGTAACCCACAGTGCCTCTTCTCCTCCCTGTTTACCCTTTAGTTCCATTGCTTTGATCCCTTCCCTTATCTCCCAGTCGAGTCATTCATCTCCAGGTGAACATGACATCTAGCTTCCTGTCCCGTGCAGCTGCTCCTGCGATCCTGAGGATTCTCTTCCTGTTGCTCCCCCCAGCCATGGTGTAGGGCAGGCACTTTAGCTTCCTCTCCTCACCCAGTTCTACCCTCCTAATGACTGGATCCCCATCAGGAGTTATTTCCTTCCCCTGCGGGGTCACATGCCAGCCTCCTCTGGGTCTTCCTTGTGGGGGTTCCCAGCATCCTCTTTGGTCTCCACTGCAGGTGCTTCCATAGAGGAACCACGGTTCACCAGAACAGCATATGAATTGTGGAGATGTGCAACTGGAGGGATGCACCTCTGATCAACCACTCTCACCATCTCTGAGTCCACCGTGGTTTAACTGCTTCTCTTTCCTAGCAACCTCTGAGGCAGCAACAATGGCACTGGTGGTTCCTGGGTGGGGAAGGAGCTTTCCTGAATCCTCACCAGGTTGGCATGGAGACAGGCAACCTCCTCCTTCAGATAAGAGAGATGCCTAGAAATACAGAAGCATCGCAGCCTCCAGAACATCTCCCAAAAGACTGCCACCCCACAGCCAGAGTATTGCACCACTCTCCACATGTCTCTCTCCCTTTCTGTTTATTCTTTTTTCTTTTTTGTTAGTGTGTGTGCATGCATCTTCCCCCATGCAGCATGCTGGGCTACTGGGTTATGACAGGTGCATGTCCTTTGCCCTTTTGGGGAAGTGATGTCAGAATCTCTGGTATAAAGAAAATGATGCACTTGGGTGGGAGGGGTGTGGGGCAGGGTGGTGGGGTCAAGCCTGTGTCCTCCAGAAACAATCACCTACAGCTCTGTCCCACCACTCTGGTGAGTGTTTTCCTTCCTTTCAGCAAGACAACCTGCACAACAATTTAAAAGAAAATATACCCTGCAAAAAACAATTTCAATCAGAGAAAAATGGAGCACTAAACTGCACAACCTGTAAGCACGAAACACTAATAAAACCTGTAACCACAACCTGTAAGTGTAAAGCAAAATAGTAAAAACAGTAACACTGCTTAGCCAAAAGAAACCCTGATGTCTCTCCTTGCTCTGTTAATGTTGCTCCTTGCTTTGTCCTTTCAAGCAAACCCAAGAAGAAAAGAGCTCAGGTGAAGCTAGGTGCTTTATACCAGCAACCCTAGTCTTCTAGGCATTTTCCTGTCCTCATAAAATCCACCACCCAGAAATTCAGGATTTTTGTCCTTGTGAGGCTGGTTTCTGCCCCTTTAGCTATTTTAAACCACACTGTTCCATGGTCATTACTTCCAAGGTGTTTCCCCACTTTAACCTCGGTCACACAATTCCCATTTGTGAGCACCAGCTCCAATAGGGCTCTCTCCTATGTGGGTTCTATGACCAGCTGCTTAAGGAGTGTTCCCTGTACTGAGTCCAAGATGTTTTTGCTCCTAGCGGTTACCTATGCTCTGAATATTTAAAATCACTGATCAGCAACACCTCTTCCTTGTTTGCCATCCTTTCAATTACTAGCATCATCTCATTATCCACCTCCTCCTCCCCCTGAGCTGCTGGTCTATATATTATCCCTGTCCAGATGGATGTCCCTTTGCTCCTTTCAAAAGTAACCCACAGCATCCTGCCACATCCTGTTCCACTTGAATTTCAGTGGCATTTATGCTTTCCTTTACATAAAGAGCCACTACTTCTGCTTTCCTCTTTTTTTGCAAATAACTTTATTTTAATACAGGGTTTAATCATGTACAGGGAAAAAGACACAATTTACAGCATTATAACTAAACAAACAAATGAATGTTCCATGCCCCATAACCTAAACTAAAAAAGGAAAAAAGAAAGAGAGAGGAAAAAAAATTCTATATACCTATTCATCCCTACCCCACCCTGCAGCATGCACACACCCTCCTTTGACCCAGCTTAGCATAAAAGGATAGAAGCATGATGCATTGGACCCTCTTGAGGCTTAGGCACAACCAACTAGATAAGAGAAAAACAAAGAGGAGAGGAGAAGAGAAGAGAAGAAACAATAACAACCAAAAATAGTTGTGAGGTTGAAAGAAAAAAAAAACAAGGAGGGATAAAGATATGAGGGAAAAAAAATAAATAAAAGAAATTATAAAAAGATGAAGGAGGAGAAAGTTGGGAGCTGGTTCAATATCCAAATTTGCCTTTAAGAATTGAGAAGAAAACTCCCCAACATTCCTGGAATTTCCCCCAGGAGTAAGAGAACCTAGCCACACATCTTTTTGCATTTAGAGCGGTAAGAAATTCAGCCCACCATTCTCCAAAAGAAGGTTCCCCTTCCTCTTTCCAATGCCTTAGAATTAGCAACTTTGTAACCATGGAAACCAAAGCAAATTGAACTTTTTGAATGAATGTGGGAATAGATGAATACATTCCTAAGAGGCAGGTATCCTCCTCGAAGTAGGAAGCAATTTTTAAAAAAGGTGCTATGCATTTTTTGATCGTATCCCAAAATTTTGAGATCTTGGGGCATGACCAAAGCTTATGGTGTAGTGTAGCATAGTCGGATCCACAATCCTTGCATTCCGCAAAGGACAACCTGCCCATCCGATATAATTTACTAGGTGTGTAATATATATTGTGGAGAATGTTGAACTGAATGTTCCTCAGTCGGTCTTGCTTAATTAGAACAAAATTGACTGTCCACATTGCTTTCCATATGTTGTCAGGAAAATTCTTGGTAAGGTTGTTTTTCCAATAATAAGCTATGGGAGAAGGATTCTTCCAAGCCTGAATTATAATTCCTCTGTACAATTTAGCAATTGACTTGCGACCTTTGGTTGATTCCCAAAGAGTAGTTAACACTTTCCCCGCTTCATCCAACCATGGTGGATTGCCCAGAAAATGTTTAATACAATGGCATATTTGAATTAATTGAAAAAGGAATTTTGGAGGAATATTATACTTCGTTTGTAAAAGTAGAAATAGAATAGAATGAATTCCCCGAAATTAAATCTTTTAGACATAAATCAAAGTGGGATCCCCAGAGCTGGGTATTTACAGTTTTCTTAGCTATTTTTAGGTTTGGGTTATTTAGCAGAGGTTGCCTCAAATCCTTTTTGGGGTGAATCCAGAGCAAGGCACATAACTGTTGTGAGGCTTTCACATCCCACCCAATTGGGAAATCTCTGAGCTTTAATGGGATATTTAACCATGGGTTATACAAAAATGCAGCCAAAGCAAGACTACAGGAGTTTGCTTGCTGAATATCCAATTGTAACCATAAGGAACTTTCTGGAATATTTGACTTAGAAGTAAACCAATGCAGAAATCTGTTAGCATGAATTGCCAAATAATAAATGTAAAGATCTGGTAATTGTAACCCCCCTAATGCCCTAGGGCAAGTAAGTTTCCCATAAGCCCTTCGCTGAGACTTCCCATTCCAGAGAAAATCTGAGCATATTCTTTGGAGAGACAAAGAGAAAAATTTAGGAAGATATATATTATGGTTATTTAGGGGTTAAAAAAACGTGGGCAAAATTACCATTTTCAAAACATTTGACCATCCCCAAAAAGATAACACTAGATTCTTCCACCTAGCCAGGTCTTCCTTTGTCATTTTTATCAAGGGGTCCAAATTAAGTTCCTTGAGTTTATTTATTTCTTTAGGAATTTTGATGCCTAAGTAGGTTAGATTTTCTTTTTCCCATTGAGGACCTATGCTTTCAATTTGGTCCCTCATAACTACAGGGGATAGGGAATATACCATAGTTTTATTTTTGTTGAGCTTGTATCCTGAAAAATCACTAAATTGTGATATAACATGCAGGGCAAGAGGGGGGGGGATTGCCTGCTATTGGAAATGTGCAGAAGTAAATCATCTGCGAACAGAGATAATTTAAGTTTCAAATGTTCCAACTGCATGCCACTTATCCCCTGTTCTAGGTTAAGAACTCTAGCTAAAGGTTCTATATACAAGTTAAACAAGTAGGGAGAGAGGGGGCATCCCTGCCGAGTGCCACGACAGAGTGGAATGGGATCCGAAAGGTGATTATTACACAGTAACTTTGCTGATGGACATTGATCCAAGACTTGAATTTGGTCAATAAAAGGCTGTGGAATACCAAATTTGGAAAGGGCCACAAACAAGTGCGTCCACTCCACCCTGTCAAATGCTTTTTCTGCATCCAGGGACACCAAGACAGCTTCAAGCTTGGGGTCCCTGGATGCAGAAACAAGGTGATGTAATTTCCTAAAATGGTCTGATGAGGTGGGCCCCACCACAAACCCTGCCTGTTCTGGGCCCAACAGACTCGTCCACACTCCCGCTAGCCTGTTGGCCAGAATTTTTGTGTAGATTTTGATGTTAACATTAAGCAAGGAAATAGGGCGGTAATTACCAATCACCGTAGGATCCTTCCCTGGTTTGGGAAGGAAAATTATTCTCGCCTCAAATAAGGAAGGGTCCTTGACTAGGAAAGACCCCTTGTAAGTATAAAGCTGTAACAACAAGGGAAGGAGATGCCTTTTAAAAGTTTTATAGAACAGGCCCATAAAGCCATCTGGGGCAGGCACCTTGTCCAGTTTTAAAGACTCAATCACTGCCAAGATTTCTTCAACAGTGATTGGTGCTGTCAGATAAGTCTGGTTGTCTCCCGAAAGGGTAGACAAGTCTGCTCTAATTAAAAAAGCTGACATTGCTTTATATTGGGCATCAGTCAAAGAGTAGGGGGAGTATAAGGATTGATAATTTTATCTAAAAAGAGTTAGCATCTCTGGTGGGTTAGACACCAAAGAGCCTGTGTGTGGGTGTTTAATGGCTGCAATCCATTTTGACGCTGCCCGTTGTTTTAATTGCCAGACTAATAATTTACTTGCTTTGCTACCTTGGCCAATATATGAAGCTTTTATTAAGGATGCTGATCTTTTTACTTTCTCCAATAAAATACTTGCATAGTGGGTTCTTAGCCGAATAAGTTCTTGTTCTTCTGCAAATGAAAGGTCGATCCTTTAATTTCAAGATTTCTAATTCTCTGCAGACATAGATTAATTTGGTATAATTTTTCCTTTTTTAATACCATTGCAGTGCGTATAAATTCCCCCCTCTATGTAGCTTTTAAAGCTGCCCAGACCAGATCCAACGCAGGGACTGAGTTGTAATTAGCTTGAATGGAGTCCTGCAAAAATCGTTGTAACCTAGAAATTACTTGTTTGCCTTTTAACAAATTATTATTTAATGACCACTTATGGGGCCTGAAAGGAACGTTGGGTAGATCTAATTGTGCTGCAATTAAGGAATGGTCAGAAATTACCCGGGCATGTATTTACGAATCAATGATACAGAGGATTAACTGTTGACTAACCAGAAAGTAATCAATGCAAGAATAGCTTTTATGCACAGGAGGGTAAAAAGTAAAATCTCTAGTTGAAGGGTAGGATAGTCTCCATGGATCTATTAGACCTAGTGAGGAGATAAATTCACCCAAGGCCGTCTGAGCTGAAGAGGATCCCGCTCCTCTGTGATACGTGTGATCCAGATCGCTTGCTTGTACTAAATTCCAATCACTCCAATTATAATTGGGTATTGGAGAAAGGGAGCTAATACTGAGGCTAGGTGAGTGAAAAAGGAAGAGGTTTCTATGTTGGGTCCATAAATTGACCCCAATACTATGTCAGTGTTTCCCAGTTTACCAAAAATGAAGATAAACCTTCCCTCCGGGTCACTAGCAGTATCAACTGGAGTAACGGGTACTCCTTTTGCTATCAGCAGAGCTACACCCCGCTTATGAGGGCTGAACCCTGCTCCGAATGCCTGTCCTACCCAGCACTTTTTAAGGAACTTTAACTGTTCTGGGATCATGTGTGTTTCCTGAAGGAACACTATCATAGGGTCAAATTTAGCAAGGTGGTTTAATAGAACATATTTCTTGTTATTATCCTTCCCCCCCTTAATATTCCATGAAAGAATATTCAGGGTGTTAACCATACATTATAGGGTGGTCATATCACGTTGTGCAAATGCTTTCAAGGGCTGTGCTACCACTCACCCCTTCCCCCCCAAAAAGATCTGCCCATACTTTGTCCCCTAAATAAGCTAAAGCAAGAAAGGATGGAGAAACTATTAAACTATATACAATCCTAGTCACTCTGGCCCTAAGCCCACTTCCTATATCCTGGACCATGATACTTTTAAAGGGAGAGCAAGTGTCCTATTCCTGACCTATCTATTGAAAAAAGGCAGAAGTAAATAAACTTTCACACCCTCCTTATCTTAAATACTGTACAGCAATCTCCCCTCTAAGTGTGGGAGCAGCGAATATTCTGGAAATCTTCATATACTAAGTGCCTAGCTTTTCCTAATTAGTGAGGAAATTAATAAAACAAAAGACTTTCTGACTGGAGTAAACATTGAACTTAACACAGCATTGGACTGTAATCTTTTTAGAAAAGCCTTAAAAGGAAGAAGGTAAAGGCAGTATTTTAATGTAGTCTTAATGTCACTGGCTATGACTGAATTGCCTATTAATAACATTCCGTTTTGGCACCATCTAGTGGATAAGGCAACCAACAAGTAATACAAGAACTCCCTCCCAGAATAACGCTAGATAAAATTAAGAGGAAGTTAAACTTTTAAATACCATAATATGTTGACTCCATATTAGTACTTTATGTTCCTTAACAGGGGTAATCTTCTTAACTCTTTGCCAGACAAAGAAAAGGGAAATGCAAGAATGACTAGACAGCATGCAACTGGGCTATCTCATCTCAATTAAGCATATCTTGTTGTCTCTTTTTGTCCCAAGTGCTCAAATAAAACTTCTCCCTTCTCATTTGGGAAATAAATCGGAATGACTTCTTTGCAGCATCTTCAAGGCTTCCTCCACCGAATTGAAGTGCTTGGCTCCTTCAGAAAGAGTGACCTCCAGTCGGGCAGGATATAAAAGGCGATGGCGTATACCCACTGCCCACAGCTTCAATGTTATGGGTTGAAAAAAAGGCACGTAGCTGGCGGGTTTTTAGTGTTAAGTCCAGTACCAATATCAACTTTTTGCCCCCCCAGAGAATAGCCGATAACTTCCTGGCTTCCTTGTGAATGAAATCCCGATCCAGATAGTTGAGCAATTTAAAGATGATCGGCCTAGGTGGGTCAGCTGAAGGGGGTTTAGCCCTAAGTGATCTGTGGGCTCGCTCTATGACAAATTCTGGACCATTGGGAGAAGGGCCCACTGTCTTTTTCAAGCACTGTTGGAGAAATTGTATGGTGTTGGGTCCCTCTTTTCCCTCGGGGAGACCCAACAGCACCAAATTATTCCTCCTATTTCTCCCCTTGAGATCATCCAACCGATCCTCTAGTTTAGTAAGGCTCCTTTTAAGTTCCACTACTTCGGGCTCCATCTTGTCCTGTTTTCACTACACCGAAGCTACTCTGACTTCCGTGTCAGTCACTCTTCGGTCTAGTTGCAAGAGCGCAGGTTTAAAATCTACAACATCCTCGATTAATTTCAGTAGAGCCTCCTTAATGGTAGTAAGTTCTGAATATATGTGAGAGGATGAAAGATCCTCAGGGGTTGATTGGGGAGGCAAGCTGCCCCGAGGGCGCTTGGCCTCCTATTCTTATAGGGACTCCGTAGCTGACTGTTGGCTTGACATACTTAGAAGTAAGCCCGTCTCCATCTGCTCTCAGAACAGCCACTGAGTTCTTCTAGTTGCGGTATATTTTATTAGCTGAAGCTGGCTTGTAAAAATTATTGGGTGTTTTTGCTGAATTAAGTTGGCGAAGGAACAGAGCTCCGACTAACACGTCCTATCCCTTCCTCAGCATCACATGACTCCCCCGACTCCCGCTTTCCTGCCTAACTTGTCCCTCTTGAATAGACTGTACCCCAGTACAGTTACCTACCAACTTTGGCTTTCATTACACCAGGTCTGTGTTATGGCCGCTATGTCCAAACCAGATTCTGCCAAGATAGTCTTGAGGTCACCTACTGTAACTTGTTATTCAGACTACAGGCATTTGTACACAGTCTTTCCAGGATATGTTGCCCTTTCCTTGCTCTGTTTCCATCTGATCCTCTCTCTCTTCTGATCCGACCAACTTTGTCCCCCGTCCTTGTGAGGTCTTTCATCTTTTCGAGTTCCCCTGTAGTTCTTGTGCTTCAGAGGGGTGGAGCACTCTTATCTTTCCTCCAACCTTCCCCCTTGTCCAGTTTAAATGCTTCCTGATGAAACATTTAAACTGATCACCGAGTACCATCTCCTTGGCCTCAGATGAATGTAGGCTGTCACCCTTATACAGGCCAACATCCCCCTTAGTGGGGCCCCACTCCACCATGAAGCCAAAGCCCTCCTCTCCACACCATTCCTTCAATTATGAGATGAACTTCTGGATGCAGAGTGACCAAGTCTCCCCCAAGTCGTGGACAGGCAGAACCTCTGAGAAGGTCAGACAGAGTTTGTTACCCACTTTAGACCCTTCCCCAGTACCTTAAACTTCTTCTGTATTCTGTCTACCTCTGCCTTCTCCCCAGTCAGGTCATTTGTCCCCAGGTGGACAATAACTTCCAGCTCCTCCCTCCTGCCCTTGCAATCCTCTGTATTTGCTTTCCATCCCTTGTGCTGTGCCTCCTGGGAGGCACTTGACCTCCCTCTTCCCCGCTACCTGTCTCCAATACCTCTCACCCAATTGAGTCCCCCACCAGGAGTAGCATCCTCTTCTTTTGTGGCCCTCTACCCCACACTCCTTGGGCTGTTACAGAGGGCCCACTCATCCTCCTTGGTCTCAACCTTGGGTGCCCTTGTGGGGCTTTCCCGCTCCTGCAAAACATTATAGGAGTTCATAAGTTGGGGGAGATGTACTTCAGACTCATGTCCTACACCCTCCCTGAGCCCACTGTGGTCCATCCATTCCTCCTCCTAGGCAACCTTGAAGGTGTTGGCTGCAGACACATAGGCCTCTGGGTTGGAGCAGAGGTCTTCTGAATCCTGGTCAACTTGGCTTGGAGATAGGTGTGGAGGGGTTGTGGGATAACAGATGGCCCAGACACCGACCTTCAGGTTCAACACATAATCTCTGTGTGATGTTTATTCAAAATACAAGAAATAACCTTCAGCAATAGCATATTCCTTCTTCAGTACATCAGTTTGCAGCAACAGACTGTATGTCATTTCTCTGCACTTAGCCAGTACCTACTGACACTGATCTCTGATCAAAACATTTTTAGTGAAAACCCTTCATCCCTACGTGGGCCTTGTTTGCCTGGGTGATGGGGGCTCAAAAAGGAAAAAAAAATAAAGCTAGGTATAGACAAAGAACCACAATACAGAATCACTAAAACAGGGTTACATCAAAGGACACTGGCAACAAATCAAGTTTTAAAGAAATACAACATCATACATACTTCCATAATGCAAAGCATCATGGGATATATGCAAATCACCATGGAATTTCAGACTTGTTCAGTTTACAGCAATTTATGTGCATCTTAAATAGCACAACGAACTAAATTTTTTATAAAAGTCATCTTGTACTTTTTACCATTATCAAAAACACCTAGTGCCATGGTATTTTCAACATTTACAGGTTTCATAAACACAAGGTATATACATCAAGGCATTTTATGACATAGTGCTGTTACATACTAAATCCAACAACGATAAACACAACCTGTTTTACATGCACTTGGAGGTCACCACAATAACCTCCCAGTACGAGGACCTGAGAGGGTAAAGGAAAATTAAAGAGGACACTATAGAATAGTCAAGAAAGGGAAGAGACTGTCTATAGGTGTCCAACCTTATGGACTAGAAATTGTAAAGATTAGATTAGGCTAAGAAACAGAAGAACTGCTGGAACAGATTTAAGAAAAGATTGGTCCTCAAGAGTGGCAGGAGCTCCCTGTCACAATAGGCAACCTCTGCACTCAACCCCGAGAGCTGCCTGCAAAAGTGGCAGTATTGTATGATTCAGAATATTCTCCTAAAATCTGCTCATTGAACCAACTATACTGCAACACTCCCTGCATCTTCACCCACACTCACTACTTCTGTTCCCCTGGTCTATGAAGGCCTCTCTGTTGCACTAGTTTCCCCTAATATCAGTGACTCCCTCATTTATTTTTAAAGATTGTTTCTTCCTGCCCTCTAGCTCCTGTTTGCCTGACTATTTTTGACTCCTTCTACATTTTCCTGAACTGCTAGGTGCTAGTCCAGTTTTTTTTTAATTATTTTTGTACTTTGGCTACTTGTCTGGCTTTTCTTTCCTCGCTTCACTTCTCTGTCCTCCTGCAAGAGTCCAATCCCCAGTTTGTCTAGTAATGTTAATATATTTAGCCAGTGTATCTCTCATCCTGCCTATGAGCAGGAAGTTCAAACCATTGTCCTGGATGGCAGCCTATAAAGGTAGAGTGCCTAGGGGCAGGTGGGTTGGGGAAGGGAGGGTAAGAGTAGGCCCCTCAGTGATGAGCTGTGGGAAACAATAAGCTACTGCTGCGGTGGAAAAAGACACAGTATATCTAGTAGCTGCTGTCTGTGGTGCCCCTCTACAATCTTCATAGAAACTGCTGCAGCTGGTTAGCTATCCCAGCCATTTAAACACCAAACAAAAATATTCACAGCACAGAATTGTTAGCCCTGCAATCCCTGTGGATCACTGCAAGCTAAGACTACTTGTCTCTGACATGAGGAAAAGAACACTAGGATGTAGATGTGCTGTGCTGACCATGTTCCCCATTCTGTGCAGCTGAAACATTCTAGCTGTAAAAAAAGAAAATGCTGTCTCCACTTCCTGGCACAGCTATCCCCTGTAATGAAAGTTTGAAACAGTGGCTTGTCCTGTGACTTGCTTACGCTCCTCTACTGGTGATGGACTATGAGCTGAAATGTAAGAAAAAATATAAAACCAACAGAGTAAAGTGGTGCCACGTGATAACAACTAAGATTTAATCCTGACTTGCTAAAGAGTAAGCACAAATCAACGGATGCAAAATCAGTGATCAGCACTACAGCCACCAGACCAAAAAAGTGATGGAACAACAGAAAACATATGGGGAGATATCTAAATTTACTATTTATGTGGGGAGCGTCGCTCTCCACAGACCCCCTTTGCAGGTGCAAGCCCCCTGCACCCCCAGTTCTAAATAACCAACTTCAGGGGGGATGGACACTGGAGGAAGAGGCAAACATGAGAGGGGGCTACTCAGTGGAGTATCAGTGTGAAGGGAGAGAATGCTGGGAGAGCAACCTGTTGGCAGGGGGGTAAACAAAGTTGGGGTAAATAACCCCCCAAAACTCCCAACAATAACCAACATAAAAGCACACCCCACACCAGTTCCAAACCCCAGAACACAATTGTCATAGACCATAGCCTTAATGACAATGCCAGATGGCCAGCTTTTATTCGCCCTCCCAAATAAACCCCCTATATCCTTCCCTTGCTAGCTCTCAGTTGCCATACAGTAACAAGCTGTGTTTTCCAGTGACTCTTATTCCTCCTCGCTGCTCTCTCACAGTCACTCTTAACCCAGGTGCTCAAACTGAGTCACCCATATCATGGATTGCCGAGTAAAATAGCTTCTCCTCTTTTCCGTATGGATATCCCTGTAATTAGAGATCTAAAATGCCACCTGTCCTCCAACCCACTTCCCTTCTCCTGTGGTCAGTGAAGGGTTCAAGAATAACGGGATATACATTTAGCTATAGTAAGGAAGGCAACAAGGACAAAAAGAGGACAGAGAAGATAAGCGATGACTAGGGTACTTTTTCTCATAAGTTAGGCAATGATAAGGGCAGAACAGACAGACAAAATTGCCTTCTTCTTCTTTCAAGTGTGGTATTCTAATCTCCAGCAATGTCCTTCCCTCTGATAACACAAAATGTCCCAAAATGAAGGCAGAAGGCTAGGCACACAGTGGTGGGCTTCAAGAATGCATGGGATAGGCATAAGAGAATCTCATGGGAAGGGAAGGAGGGCTGAATGGGCCACAAATCAAGAAGGATCTGCAGTGATACTATAGGAAGGGAAAACTGACAAACTGGGTAGGTCAGTCAGTCCTTTTCTGTTGCCAAATTCTATGTTTCTATGTGTCAATGTACTTCACAACTGCATTTTTAGAAAGGTATAGGAATGTTACAGCACAGCCCCTAAGCAACTCTTTTCATCCTTTCTCCCAACATGCCATCAGTCTTTAAATTGTTAAATGTAAGTCCATTTCCCTCAGAATAAAGATCACTCCTTTTAGACTTGGTTGGTCCTTACCTATTGAAACCATGCTTTCATAGTTCTGTACCATCACATCCCTGCAAAGCTCCTTCTCCTATTTGCTTAATATTTTCCATTCCTCTTCAGAAAAATCAACAGCGACATCTTCAAAGGTTTCTGGTACCTGAAAGGACAGGAGACATGTTTAATTGCTCTCATTTTCACAACACACATTGAGAAATCTGCAACT
Source organism: Neoceratodus forsteri (assembly GCA_016271365.2). Taxonomy (NCBI): domain Eukaryota; kingdom Metazoa; phylum Chordata; order Ceratodontiformes; family Ceratodontidae; genus Neoceratodus; species Neoceratodus forsteri. The sequence goes on along the minus strand of JADMNL010000038.1, from coordinate 21,148,269 downwards.
TTTACATAGGATGGGATGGGCAAGGTTAAGATCCAGTGGTCCAGTTAAGGTATTGTATTGGTGTATTTTATGCCCATTTTTGCCCTTTTTATGCCTTGTGTAGAGTCCTGGGTAGTATCATCATGAACAGGTGTTTCAACAGACTTCGTGCATTCGCACTTCAGTCCACCAGAACAGTGTGACCGCATCACAAAATACTACCTGGCATACCAAAATACTACCAGCTTGGAAAACTAGGAAGTTTTTACTTCCTGGCCTAAAAAGTTATCTGGAGCACTGTTAAGATCCACAGTCTAAAAGACTAAGGGGCTTTGGGGTCACTCCCCCAACAAGTAAAGATAGGTAGAAATTGTAATGTAGGGCAGACAAGGCAGATGCAGAGATGGAATAAGGGCAAAAGGATGGGGGAGATTGAGTGAGCCAAGTGAGGAGAAGAGCGACCGAGCTAGTAGAAGCAGTCTGCCTGAACGTCAGGCAGCTCTGGAATAAAATGGAGGACCTACAGGCAGTGGTGATGCAAGCCCAGCACAGTTGTCATCATGGAAATGTGGATGACACAAAACCCCACCTGGGACCTTGCTATCCCAATATGCACCCTATTTTGAAAGAACAAGAAAAAAGGCAGGAAATGTGGATACACTATACACAGAGACTGTATAAAAGCAATAAAGAATAAGAATCCTGGCGGAATGGGGATAGAGTGAATTTTTGTTCGGCTGATAAATTAAGTAAGAACCTCAGAGTGCTGGTGGCGATGCAGAAAGATCACCAAATCAGTTTGAGGAGGGTTGTTGGGCACTAGCAGGACCAAATCAGAAGGGCAACCACTATGGAAACAAAATCATGATGGAAGATATTCTAACAGACCGGGAAAGGTTGAGGGGGTAGGAGTACCAGGAGCCAAGCTCTTTTAGATTAAATGCAGGATAACTTCCTTGTACAATGACAGAACTAACCAGAGATGGACCCATCCTTGACTTGGTACAGTCAAATCAGGACATAGCAGGAGATGCCAGAGTATAGGATCCCCTGAGGATGAGTGATCATTACTCAGTGTGGTACATTCATAACCCTAGAAACCCACCACCCCAAGTCAAAGACAATGGTCCTCAAATTTCAGGACAGCAGTTTTGGAGGACATGGGGGAGATCCTCGTGACAAACTAGGGGAGTGGAAGGGACAGAGAGAGTGGAACATCAAAGTGAGTCTGACAGAGGACACTAAAGCTTGTCTGAAGCAGGAAGAGAAAAAAAAACACAAAATAATTCCAATTTGCTATACAAGAGAAGTCAGGGAAGCAGTAAGAGCAAAAACGGTAGCATGAAAAATGTACAAGGAGGATCAGTCTGAGGAAATAGAGAGGTATAAATAGGAAAGCTAAAGGAGACCAATAATTAAATGTATTTATTTCAAAAATTTCACCAGGAGAGACATACTGAACTGAGAAAAGCTCATTTCTAGATGTGTCCTGGGGGACAGGGTAGAAGGGAAAACTGACATGTGCAAATCAGTATGTTTTACATGTGCATTAAGAGTGCAAAATTATTTATTTAGCTTTTGTTTACCGGGTAAGCACACTAGACAGTCACGTGCCTATTTTCAGGTGCGACCCGGGAGAGTTACAGAGATACAAGCAATAACAGTACAGAAGCTAACATTAAGTTACACGAAGGTACAGTCAGAATGCAAGCAAGAAGGACCAGCCGAAACAAAGTACAAAGGCTTGGGTCCAACTGTCAGGCTAGGTACAGACTGGTATAAGCAATCATCTACAGCCCAGTAACAGGCAGAGAACGAGTTTAGTGAAGTTCAGTATGAGGCAGAACAACCCAGGGAGGACAGCCAGGAAAAATCAGAGACTGTGTCAGCAGCAACAATATTTGTGAATATTGCTTATTTGTTATTTATTTTTGAAATAAGTGCATGCCCGCAGCCAGGTTTTTTTTTTTTTATTTCAGGCACTTCACGGAGGGAGGAACCACAGGGGACAGAGGCAGCTTGAGGCTTGTTTTAGGTAATCCCAAAGGGAGGACCTGAAACAACTGTGGGTGGGGGCAGTTCTTATGTGAGGAGGTAGGAGGTTCCAGGTTTTTGGGGCAAGAGCTGCAAATGCTTGATCTCCCACAAGGGAGTGAGTCTTCGGAACCATCAGAGCCTGGGATTCAGTGGACTTCAACTGATAGCCAGAGGGGACAGGCTGGAGGAGGTCAGCAAGTGCTGGAGGACTAGATGATCAGATGATGTTATCCGTAAAGTTGCCCATAACGAATGAGCGATGGTTGCTTGAGGAAAGCCAACCCAGTCTAGAGTAAAGTATATATCGATGGGTGAGACGAGGGGCTGATAGGGCGAACCAACATATGTTGTTATATGAGGTGTCCTATTTGGAAAGCCAGGCTTTGGGGCATTCATTTTTTTTTTTTTATACTTTCTTTTATCCCTCCTTACTACCTCTGGAGCCCCCTCCTTCCGTCCGCTCATGTCTCCCTTACCCACCTTGGGGATCTGCCCCTAGAGTGCCCATCCTCCTCTCCTTGCACAGTGGGGTCTGTCCTGCAGGTGGTCCGGGTGGACTTAGGGGGACCTTCATCTAGGGCTGCCGGAGGGGTTTTTCCATTTTTCTCCCTGCGTCCCCTACCCCTAGGATGTCGAGCGCTTGGGGCCGTCCCGAGTGATAGGCGTGCTGATGCACGCCAGAGCCCTCATGCGTCAGCGGCGTCCCCCTCCCGACTCCGTTAGGCAGACCACCTCCATCCCTCTGTTGTCGGTGCTTCCACCGGCTATGAGGGTGATGTAGAACGCCAGGCAGGTTCATGGTTCTCACCCTGAGGGAGGAGAGCATCCATTGGGATGCTCGATCCTCCTCTCCTGCCGACCCCTCGCCACCCAAGTCCGTTCCCGAACCCGGGTCACCGGCGAAGCGCGAGGTGTGGCATCCAGTGCCTCAACCCTCAGCGCCACCGGGCCGGCCGGCTTTGGGGCATTCATGAAGGAGGTAAGCCCATAACAAAGTGAGAGGAGGAAGACTCCTTTTGCCAGGGTAAGTCTGACAGCTGGGGTGAAGCAACTTTTTGCTCTGTACGCAAGTCCTAGTTTGCAGCTGGTTGCCTTACAGGAGTTAGGTATGTGCAGGGTGAGATCCATTTGTGGGTCAAGAGTCACCCCCAAGTACATGAATGATTCCACTACCTTCAAAGGGGTGCCGTCACTGCCATCGACTCTGAGCACGGCCAGGCATGCTCTCACCTTGGGAAGGGAGCCAAATAACATTGCCTGCGTCTCCTGAAGGTTGATCACCAGCTTACTTGCCTTGAGCCAGGATTGGATGTGACTGAAATCCAACTTGAGTCCATAGTTAATGTCATAATACTTTGTGAACTGGCAAGGAGCACCATATCATTGGCATACAGAGTAATTTATCCAAAGGTTAGGATTGAGGGTAACTGGTTTATAAAGAGGGAAAACAGGAGGGGACCAAGGACCGACCCCCGAGGTACATCACTGGCTACTGGTGATAGGACGGATATGGCATTTTGGAACCTCGTGTACGGTTTCCTACCCACGAGATAGTTAGAGAACCAGGCTAGGACGGAAGGGGAGAGACACCAAAAGACTGGAGAGCAGAGCCCAGGAGGGTGTGATCGACCAAGTTGAAGGCCTTGAACAGGTCTACGAAGACAGCCCCTGTGAGTTTGCCTTGATCAGTCGTGGTTCTAATGTTGGAGGTGACCTGTGCTAGGGCAGTGGAGGTGCTATGTCCTTTTCAGAACCCATGCTGCTCAGGGGAGAGAAGGCCACAGGTTTGGAGGAAGAGGTCAATCTGGGAGGTCACTACTTTCTCAAGAAGTTTGTTGACTGCAGATAGAATTGCTATAGGTAGATAGTTCTTAAGTAATTTGGGATTGCCATGCTTGAGGACAGGGGTCACATGGGCCACCTTCCAAATGGGAGGGACAGACCCCATTGTGAGCGAGGAGTTTAGAATATGGGAGATCGGGTGAGCCAAGAAGGGGGCCCCAAAGTTTAGCAGTTTGCACACAAGGTTGTCGTGCCCAGCACTGGAGTAAGGGGAGAGACCTACTACAAGTTTCTGGGTTTCTTTGAAGGAGACAGACTTAAAGTAAAAGGGAGGGAGGGGAGGATCGGGTGGAGCACCAGGAGCAGGACCCATATCCTTAAAAATTGAAGGCATAGAGGTATAATCAGATAGGTCCGAGAACAGGTCAATTTAATGCGTTAGCTATCATTTGGGGATTACTGCAACTGACTCCGTTTATTTGCAGGTCAGGGACTTGCTGGCAGGCCGGACCATTTACCATGTGCTTTATAGTGCGCCAGAAACTCCTCGGGTTCTTGGCAGACACTTTGAGGGATGTTTTGCAGAAATCACTCTTTGCCGAGTGGATTGCCTGTTTGCATGAATTTCTAAGCTCCCTGTAGACCTCGAAGTCTGATCTGTTCCCAGAGGCTTTGTATGTTAGCCAACTTTTGTCCCTGAGCTTCATCAGAGCAAACAGTTCCCCTTGTAACCATTTAGCGACTGTGCCCCTCACTCTTCTTTTAATGAGTGGATCATGTCTGTCTTGTAGTGAGGTGAATATGGTCAGGAAGCTGTTTAGAGCAACCGAGGGGTCTGGGTCTGCATATACTGGGGACCAGTCTGTCACGCTGAGGTTGGTATGGAAGTTGTTTAGGTCAAAGTTTGAGTAATCTCTCATCTGTAAGACTTTTGGTGGAAACCTGGAATTTTGAACCTTCCAGATGCAGTATGTAGGGCAATGGTCCGAGATCAAATCGGTGAGGAGGCCTGAGGTGGTAATTCGGTCAGGCCTATTACACAGCATCCAGTCAAGCAGAGAGCCATTTTCCCCGGAGGAGAAGGGTCTGGTGGGTTTGGTGATAAGTTGGCTGAGAGCAAGGCCAGGTAGAAGGGGTTCATAGATTTTTGAATTCCCACTCAGCCAGTTAAGGCTGAAGTCCCCAAACATTAGGAGTTCACTAGTCCTCACCTTGGGGTTAAGGCAGTCAAGTAGGTAGGAGAGCTCATGAACACCACCTTTTGGGGGGTTGTATACACATGTGAGGTGAAGCTTCTTAGTTATACAGGGTAGCATAAAACAGAAGGGCATCATTATACTGTAAATAACCATCAAGGTGCGCACTGAAAGGTATGGAGCAATTACAAAGTGTTACATACAGGTCGATGCATAATCAGACATACAGCAGCCTACAAGAATGGGGTAGAGGAGGGCATGGTAGCCAGAAGGGCTAACCCACCACAGTCGAGACCAGTCAACATGGAGGAGGAAGAAAGAGGTGAAGAGGGAGAGACAGAGTAACAAAATGAGGACAGTAAGGGGGGGAGGAAGCAGAGGGCAGGTAAAGGAGGATGTAAAGGGGGTTAGTAAGATCAGAAAATGAGAAGGGGAGGAGGAGAAAAGAGAAGAGGTCAGGGGCAGGTGCAGGAGGGGGCAGTGCAAGCACAAAAATGCCTGGTAAAAGAGGGTAAAGAGGTGGCAGAGTAGATGGGGAGTGGGAGAGAATTCAAGAGTTCAGGAAGACTGTAAGAGAAAGCAACTTGACCAGCCAAGGACATTTTAGAAGGGACAGCTAGAGTGTGTTGACCTGAGCTATGAAGGGAATAGTAGAGTTAAAAGCAGTGGAGAAAAGAGAAGAGAAGAGAAGAGAGGTAAGATGGAAGGGAGCTCAGCCAGAGTTTAGCAATAAGAGCAGAGCCAAGAGCCAGCTGTCTGACTTCCAGAGAAGGGGGAGGGGGAGAGAGAGAGAGGGAAGGGGGGAGGGGGTTAGAGAGAGAGGTGTGTGTGTAAAGGTTGCAGTGGTGGGTCCGGGGGGGCGGCACTCCAGGGTAAATGTGAAGAAGGAGTGCAGGAGAGTGTCCAGTTTAGCCAGGGTAGACTTAGGAGCACTGCTGTAGATAGTGTCACTGTAGTCAAAGAGGGAAGGATCATTCTCTGAACAACGGCTCTGTGGGGCCAATAAAGGAATACAAAGTACAGTTACGTAAAAACTTACTGTAACAGTAGATCTTCGAGAGTGTCTCTTGTCATAGGTAATACTTTTGGGTATCCAGCAGAGGTTGCCATGGTGCACGGCAGCTCTTCTAGCAGTTTTTCACCAGGGACCACCCACACATGACATCAGCTTCCTGTTTCCTACATAATGGTGGGCGGTCCCTGGTATCCTCAGTTCCCCGCCAGATTCAGCTCACAAAGTGAGTACCGAGGGAAGCCGAGGTACCAAAGGAGTCCCAACCCTAGTCACTGGACCAGAACTTGCTCTTTTAGAGGATGGGGATGGAGGGTGGGAACCAACCTATTGCAGGAGACACTCCTCAAAGATCTACTGTTACAATAAGTTTTTTATGTAACTGTACTATCTTCCATGGAGTGGTCTCTTGCAGTAGGTAATACTTTTGGGATGAATCACAAGCAGTACAGCCCATGTGGAAGGACTGTTATGATAGGAGACCTTGTAGAACTGCACGGCCAAAGGCCATCCTACGTCGTGAGGCAATATCCAGATTGCAGTGCCTTGTGAAAGTATGGATCATGGAGCAAGTAGCTGCAGATATCTGAAATGGAGGCTCCCTTAAAGTAAGTCGCAGTAGTGGCCACAGCTCTAGCAGAATGGGCTTGGACCAGTACTGATTAAGACTACTTGTATTTTTTTTGTAAGAAAATGTAATACAATGCACCAACCAGGAAGAAAGAGTACGTGTTGCCCTCAGAGCCCCTTATGACCTGGGCAAAAGAGATAAACACTTGAAATGTCTTTCTAATTGATTGTGTCCGATTAGTATAGTAGCAAGGTATACAGTGGACATCCACAGTATGTAGTAGATGTTCACCCTGATTGGAGTAGTCTGGATAGTAGACCGGAATCACCAAGGATTAATTTAAAGTATGTTCAGAGACTACTGTAGGAAGGAAAGAAGGGTTGGTACGAAGGACCACCCTGTCTCTGTGGAAAATCAAATAAGTTTCCCTACACATGAGGGCATAGCTCAGAAATGTGTTGCACAGATGTGATAGCCACTAGAAATAGGGTTTTCCATGAAAGAAAATGGAGATCACAAGTGGCATGTGGCTCAAACAGCTTAAGGGTCAGTTTTTCTATCATAAAATTGAGATCCCACGAAGGAGTGGGTCTTCTAATAGGATGTTTAATATGTAATATTCCTTTCAAGAAACATCCTTGCTACAGTAGTAGCCACAGACACTGCCAGCTATTTCCTGAAATTTCTGTGATATTTCCAGAAATATCTACTGCTTTCTGCATTTAAACAGTAGGGGCAGCAGAGAGAAACTCTTCAGAAATTTCACAAAATATCTGGAAATAGTTGGCAATGTCTGTGGCTACCACTGTAGATGATGTTAGTACAGCAACCTGTCATCTAGAGGGTCACGAAAAGCGGAGATGGCAGCTAAGTGGACTTTAATGGAAGAATAACTTAGACCAGACTTAGATAGCGAGGCCAGGCAGTCCAGAATCTTTGTCAGCAGACATGAATAAGGGTTCAAGAACAGAGAGGCTGACCATATGGAAAAGCGTTTCTATTTGGAATTGTATGTTGCTCTTGTTACCGGCTTACGGAACCCAAGAGGATATTGGCAACAGGAGAGAACACTTGTAAACAAGTTATAAAAGTGCCCTCAGGAGCCAAGTGTGAAGGTGAAGAGCCTTCAGGTTGGGGTGTAGTAGAGACTTGTGACACTGAGTCAAGAGGTCTGATCTGTTTGGCAATGGGAGGGGATCACATACTGACAGTTGCAGGAGTAGTGGAAACCATGACTGGCAAGGCCACAGTGGGGCTATGAGAATCATCATGGCCAGTTCTAACTGTAGTTGCTGTACAGTCCGTGGCAGCAGAGGGATGGGGGGCATAGAAGAAGAGACCTGTCCAGGATTGGGGCAGGGCATCTATAAATCATCCATTTCTGTTCAGGATAATGGGGAAAAAAATATGGGAAGATGGTAATTGTCTGGGGAGGCAAACAGATCCATCTGTGGAGTGCCCCAGAAGTTGAAGATTTCTTGGAGCACTTGCCCGTAAAGTGTCCATTCGTGAGTTGTGGACTGGCGACTCAGATGGATGGCTAACTGGTTGCAATGTCCCGGTAGGTGGACAGCTGTTAGTGTCAAATGTTGCTGTATGGCTTGCTGCCAAACATCAAGGGTCTCTCTGCATAGGGTGCAAGACTTCTTACCCCCTTGCTTGTTGAGGTAGAACACTACTGAAGTGTTGTCTGATTGGATCAATAAAGATCCTCGTTCAAGGTATGGCTGGAATGCCTGGAGGGCTAGACGGACTGTTCTCATCTCTAGGAGATTGATATGAGACAGATAGGGAGAAGCGGGCCATTGGCCTTTGGTCTGATAAGGACCTAAGTGTGCTCCCCAGCCTAGCAGGGAAACATCTGTGGTCAATCTTTGCATGGGAGGGGGGAATGGGGTGTGGAAAAGGCATTTCCTGATTCAGATCAATTCTGATTGTCCACTATGTCAGGGAGGACTTCAGAGAAGGAGATACTTTGATTTTGTCTTTGAACTGTCCTGTTTTTTGGGACCACTGATTCTGGAGTGTCCACTGGACAGATCTCATGTGGAAACAAGCAAAGGCTACCACAGGGATGGTGGCAGACATGTCTGGCTATGACTATCTTCCGAGTTTGTGTATGTAATACCAGAGCTATGAGCATATCCATGAGCATATCCTGCCGGGCAGGCAGGAGGTAAGCCCTGGCTGCAACATTATCTAGGACAGCTCCAATGTATTGGTGAGGCTGTGTTGAGTTTAGACTGGACTCTGGCCAATTTACGGTGATTCCCAGATCTGTGAACATTCTCAAGGTAGCATCTAGGGAGGCAGTCAGAGCTACTCCGGAGTCTGCTTTTATTAGCCAGTCATTTAGATATGGAAAGATGAAGTGCCCTTCTCTTTGCAAGGCTGCTGCCACCACCACTAGGCACTTGCTGAACACTCTGGGGGCTGACGAAAGGCCAAAAGGAAGTGTTCAAAACTGATAATTTTGACCCAGTAAGTGATAGCATAAAATGTTGTGGTGGGCAGGGTGGATGGGAATATGAAAGTAGGCATCCTTCTTGTCCAGGGTGCAAAGCCAATCACCCTGTTTCAGAATCGGCATGATGGTTGGCAGGGTGATCATGAAGAAACATTTGTATTGAATGTAAAGATTCAGTTGTCTGAGATCCAATATTGATCTGAGGTCTCCTGTACATTTGGGTACCATAAAGAAATGGGAGTAAAATCCTGTTTGTTGTTCCAGAAGGGGCATCGGTACAACGGCCTGCTTGGACAAGAGGGCCATCAATTCCTCCTGTAGGATGGGTATATGCTCTGGAGGATAATGAATATTGCGTGTGTGGTAGAGTTGTGGGATTCAGATTCAGACACCAGTGTGGATGAAACAAAATGGACCAGTTTTGTTCAACCAGAAAGCAAAACAAAAATGAACTATAGGACAAATAAAATGAAAGAGGAATACTTCTTCCAATAACCAATCAATGTGTTCAAAAGTCCATGAGATAAACAAAGCAACTGGTATCCATTAGAAAATACTAGGGTTGGGTCAGCTCCCTGCTGAGCCCTGCATTTGACTGAGAACAGCACTCTACTTATTTTATAGTGCAAACTTAACATATGGCCAGGGAAGCCCCTCCCCTTCTTACATAACTAAATTACAAATCTTTATTAGATAGGCTTTAATGCACTCTGATATAATCAAACCTAAAAGTTCAGTGTATCCAGAATACTGGAGGGTTTGAAATGTTTAATATATGCTTCTAAACGAGTTTTAAAGTAAAAAGGGGCTGTACCCACGATCTATAGGCTTCTCCCACAGATTCTCTGTATAAAAATAGCGTGATTTAGGCCGGCCAGCTCTTAAACAAGACAGAAAATAGCTTGAGGGAGTTGAGTCCTGTAATCATGAGGCCACAGCGCTAACTTCTCTAAGGAGCACACAAAAGGTAGACAACATTCTCATACATTGTTTCTAAAGCTCTGAATTACTCAAAGTAAAGTACAACAAAGGTATTCTTTTTCAAAATTCACCCAGGATTGTAAAACTATACTGAGTCTGTAACGTTCATTTGTTACTCCTTAGCCCACTCCAGGCTCAGCGTGAAAGCCGTATTCAGCACGAACGTTTGTTTAATTTTTGGCTCTGAAGCAACAAGGAGGCAGTTTATCACAGTACAAGCTTTATAGTACCTTCTCTAGTTCTCTTCTGCTCATTTCAGGCTTCAGATGGAATACCATGTTCTGACATAGATTAAGGGCTTACAGCAGGAACAGCAGTGAGTGTTGCTTGCAATATTACATTCAAAACCTTCCCCTTTTTAACCGCAAACAAAATATCAGGATTTCAAGCATTTACAAACGCCGAATCGCTACCGCAATGTTCGCACATTCGTGCTGACATCGTGCGCATGTTCGTGTAGGCAAGTGTGCGAACAAACGAGGAGTACAGAACGGTATTGGAGTTAACAGCAGTAGAGACCAGGAGATGAAGTTTAGGGACAGGCAGAATATTAGGTAGGTGGCCTGCCTACCATTGGGGAACAATTTGCAGGACAAAATAACAGAAAAGAAAGAAGAAAACAGATAAAGGAATAGAATGCTGTTACAACAGACTTAAGTGAGGGGGGGGAGAGATCTCTAAGAGTAAGTCTCCATAACCCTGCCACAGTGTGGAGGAAAAGGGTGTGTGGGATGGAGAGAAACTCCCATGTATGACTCTACTGCATACTTTGACGTAGCCCACTGTCAGAAGTGATCATTCGCCAGGCCTCCAGACCTCCAGATAGCGGGCAAAATAACCCCCCACAACCTCCGGGGCTTTGTCGAGGAGGCAGGGGGAAAGTCCTAGTGAGTCACTGGGAGATGGGCTGTGCAGCCCCACCTGAATGGTGGGAGCAGGTACCCCAGTCGGTAAAAGTGTTACTTCTGTTAGTTTGAGAACAACCTCTGAGGCTGCCTTTGTTATTACCTCTGGATCAGCCACCTCTTTTGGAGTAAGAGGTGTGCTGAGTATGGTAGGTTGTAGCTGGCGTATGATACATGCCATAAACTGTATGGAGGGTTCTGCCTGATGCCTGTAAGTAATCCAGTAAAATTTGAGTACCTGGCCCGAACAGCTTGGACTCGTTAAAGGGGGCATTAGCTACTTTATGTTGCATATGAGGTGTAAAGCCAAGCATGATGACACAGAGTGATACCAGTGGCTGATAGTCAGGCTGAGGTATCAATGGCATCACATCCTGACCTGAGAAGGTGACAGGAAACTGAATTATTAGTTGTTACTGTAGCCAATAATTTATCCCCGTCCTGTGAGGGAGAGAGTTTATTGATAAGCTCAATGGCAGAGGACCCAAGGGTACACTGATATTTAATCATATGACCCATATAGTTCAAAATTCTGATATTCATAGCACCTGAGGAAAAGACCCTTTTCGCCAGATAGTCAATTCATCGGGATTCCTTATCAAGAGGTAAGGATCTCATGTGCTTGGGCTTTTTAGTATGGTCACGAGCGGCAGTAATGACCACAGAATCTGCCTCTGGACTACTAGACAGAAAGGGGTGGTCCAGAGGAGCCTGATATAGATGATCCACTTTGCAGCAAACAGCTGTAATTGCTTAAGGCTGATGCCAAGCAGTCAGCATGGTATTCTGGTAAGTTGTTATTAGTGGGGTAACCACTAAAACAGGCTCCTCAGGTAACTCAAGGTATTCTGCCATATCCTTACATGGCCTGTCATGTTTCGTAGTGGAGAATCCTATGACTTCTTGGATTTGAACCATCATTTCACTAAAGGAAGGGTCATCAGGGGGAGAGACTGCCACAGGTAAAGACAGATCTTCATCCAGTGAAGCGATTTCTGAATGGGGGATTCCGGATTAGGGAAATCTAAATCTTGAAACTCTTCATCCTCAAGATCACCAGTGAAATCAGGTGGCAATTCTTAGTCATCTGATGAGTAGTCCTCTATAAATGGAGGAGGAAACCAGGGTGGTAAGGGATCCTGGTTACTGTGGAATCTTTTAGGCAGAGGAGGAGGAGATTGGGTGAAATCATCCAGCCCATCAGAGGGCTGAGAATGCCGCAAGGCATGCGAGATGTGTCAGACTACATTGGTGAGGTCCCTTTCCTGGGAAGGACGGAGGTAAGAAGGGAGGCATGTTGGAAAACCAGAAGAGTAATAGAGGAAATGGGATGGGTAGCTTGAGCAGGTCTTGCCCCTGGATTGCAAAGACCAGGGTCCCAATCTCTGTCTGCCTGACCCCTATAAGAAGCTACCTGAGTGGGTGGAAGGGCAGTCAAAGCATAAGCTGTGGTCTTCCCCTGAGGAATGTGGGATCTTGTTGATGAGCATGAAGGGGAAAATTAGTTATTTCTACTTAAATTGTCAGATGCCATTGATGGGAGAGGAGCCCCCGTCGATGGAGCTGAGCAGCAGTGTATTTTGCTGCATGTAAAGCACTGGAAAGCACCATCGATGAGAGGGTATAAGCCCCAGTCGACGAGGAAGTGCTTAAAAGGATGTCCCATGGATGGAGGGACACCAGAAATGGTGGATGTTGATGGACGTCTAGGCAGAGAGTGTGAGGAAGGTTTCTCCTTCTCCTTTTTCTGTCTGGAATGGGAACCATTAGAGGGGGAGCCCTTGGTACAAGCCCCCTGATTCTCCAAGAGAGACATTTTCTGCTCCATCAAAAGTCATTGAATTTCAAGCAACCATCATTGATGAGTAGCCTTATTAAAGTCCTGACATAAGCTGCAGGAACTGGTGTCGTGTGTGGGTCCCAGACACCTTATACAAAGTGTATGATTGTTAAAGTGGTATATCTTCATACCGCAATGATAGGAACAAACTAAAGCTTGTTTAGTTGAAGAATCAATAGACATTCATCTAGTTCCAAGTCTCTCGTCAATGACTGCTACACAGACGTTGCACTAGCTGGTGGGTAAATGAACTGAGGATACCAGGGATCGACCACCTTTATATAGGAAACAGGAAGCTGATGTTATGTGTGGGTGGTCCCTGGTGAAAAACTGATAGAAAAGGTGTTGTGCACCACAGCGACCACTGCTGGATACCCAAAAGTATTACCTACTGCAAGAGACCACTCCATGGAAACTTTACGGTTCCTAACTAAAGCACCAAGCTTAGGGCAGATCTTTTTGTGCAAGGAGTCCACATGCACAGAGTAGTCTAGGTGATGATCTAGCCATAACCCAACACACTTGAAGGAAGTAATGTATTTAAGGTGAGTACCATCCAGAGTGTAGAAGGTGGGCAGGGCTGGAAGGCTAGACTATTTTTGCCTGGTCCCAAAAGTCAGAGCCCATCTTTACTGCATTTAAAGAAAGCTGATTAGAGTGGCAATTGTGTTGGATGTTGCTGAAGTCAAGCTGAAGTTGGTTCATCAGGTCAGCGAGGGAGGAGCCGGAGGCAAATATTATAGTATTATCAGCATACACAGTATGGCTACAGATGATCATGCAAAGGGGAGGCTATTTAGAAAGACAAAGAGGATGGGTCCAAGCACTGAGCCTTGAGGGATGCCAGTGTGGATAAGTAATGGGGGGGGGGGGGATGGAGTCAACAATGTTTACAGTCTGAGTTCTGTCCTGGAGGCAAGAACGGAACCAATCTGTGACATGGGGAAAAAACAGCTGCAGAAAGCTGATCTATGAGGAGGATATGAGAAACTGTGTTGAAGGCTTTGGTCAGGATGATAAAGATGGCAGAGATGAGCAGGCATTGGTCCATACTGGTCAGGATGGCATCAGTCAGCCAAAGGAGGGAGGCAGAAATAGAGTGGGATTCACAAAAAACAAACTAGAAGGGTGTGAGAAAGGAGGAAGAATCAAGGACGGAGGAGAGTTGGGAGAGAACCAGTGATGTGCACTTGTTACTGACCGTACTGTACCCTGTTCTTTTAATAGATATTGCTTGCTGTGTTCCTTTCATGAGGCCTGTCTTGGTGCGCAACACCATGCCTGCTTTACAGTGTTGGCAACACACAATTTCAGTGTCCTTCTCCTGTGCGGTTATTCATAATGTGATGTCTGCCACTCAGTAATACATGACAGTGTCCCTTGTTCAGACTTGAACAGTCTCTTTTAATGTGTCAACATCAGTCATTCATTTACAAAAGTGAACCTGACATGCATGCTATGTGTTACATGTCTTCTCTGAAGACGCCTGTAAATTGTTTGCCTGGATGGTGCTGCTTGTAGTGTAGTGGTAAAGATCATGGAAGCACTACTGAAGGAGAGATTGGTGGAACATCTGGTTGTCAATGGACTACAGGACCCAAGGCAGCATGGTTTCACCAGGGGGAGGTCATGTCAGACCAACCTCATTGAATTTTTTGACTGGGTGACTAGGGAGGTGGATCAGGGGAGGGCAGTGGACATGGCCTATCTGGATTTCAGCAAGGCCTTTGACACTGTGCCACATAGAAGACTATTACACAAACTGGGTAATATGGGTGTGGGCAGGACAGTAGTGTGGTGGGTAGGAAACTGGCTGGGTGGCAGGACACAGAGGGTGGTGGTAAATGGCTGTCACTCCACAGTGGGAAGAGTGACCAGTGGGGTACCACAGGGATCAGTGCTGGGACCGGTCCTATTCAACATCTTCATCAGTGACATTCGCGGGATCTAGAAGGCAGAATTTCACTATTCACTGATGACACAAAGCTCTGTAACAGAGTAGACACACCAGAGGGTGTAGACAGAATGAGAAGGACCTGCAGAAACTTGAAGAATGGTCAAGGGTTTGGCAGTTGAAATTCAATGCAAAGAAGTGCAAGATAATGCATATGGAGCACAAAACCCTGGCACAATATATCAGTTGGGGTGAGGATATAGCATGCACCAAGCAGGAAAGGGATCTTGGGGTTGTCATCTCTGATGACCTCAGGTAGGGAAACAGTGTGACAAGGCATCAGGTAAAGCAAATAGGATGCTGGGATGTATAGGCAGGGCATCACCAGCAGGAAAAAGGGAGGTCATAATCTCGCTTATACAAGACACTAGTGAGGCCTCACCTGGAGTACAGTGTACAGTTCTGGAGACCATACCTACGAAGGACATAGACAGGGTAGAGAAGGTTCGGAGGAGGGCAACAAAGATGGTGCATGGATTGCATCACAAGTCCTATGAAGACAGGTTGAAGGAACTGAACATGTACTCCCTGGAGGAGAGGAGGGAGAGAGGGGTAATGATAGAGACATACAAGTATCTTACAGGGAGGAACAGGGTGCAGGAAAACACTATTTTTAAGCAAAAAAGATGTTCCAGGACTAGAAGGCATGGGATGAAGTTGGAGGGTGGACGATTCAGAGGAAACATGAGAAAGAATTTCTTCACAGAACGGGTGGTGGACAAGTGGAACACCCTGCCAGAGGAAGTGGTGGGGGCTGAAACAATCACGGATTTAAGAATGCATGGATAGACATAAAGGAATTCTAGAGGTCAGGGGTAAGGGCAAATAGACTTCTAGGAAAACAAACTGAACTTACAAGCTGAAATGGGCAGACTGGGTGGGCCATAGGCCCTTATCTGCCGACACTGTCTATGTATCTATGTAAATAAGTGCCATGATGGCCACACTATTCATAAAACAAATTTTACTCATGACTGCATGTGTACTGCGAGTCAATGTGTCTGTCACACAAAGCCCTAATGTTCCATTTTCCTGTACTGTTGTATGGCATTAACATGGGCTTTCGAGTGTGGCAGTACTTTGCACAAGCAAGAGAGACTGAAGCCCTGCCACCACTAGCAGACACAGATGTGGCCCTTCTGCAACTGTCTACATAGACATTTGCAACGTGGATGAGAAGTTATGATCTATTCTATGCTGCTTATGACTGTGGAACTCAACAGCCGGTGGAGAACACTGTGGACGCGGGAATGTTCCTCAGTGTTTGGGAATTTACTGATTACAATGTTTAATCAATATGAATGGACTGAAAGCTTCTGCATGAGTCATGAAGCTTTTTACTTTATACTGAGCAAAATACAACACAGAATAGGAAGACAGAACACTAACATGCATCTAGCTATTACATCTGAACTAAGACTGGTTATTGCGATTTGGAGACTGGCCACAAGTAAGTATCGGACCACTGGACACTTGTTTGGCATGTCTAGGGCAGTGGTGTGCTCTGCTGTGTGTGTGGTTTGTGACGCTATCATGGACACCTTCATCCACATGGCGACAAGACTTCATGGATGGTGTTGAGGAAAGGTTTGGTTTACCGCCGTAACCGGTGCAATAGATGTCACACACATACCGGATCAGGCACCAGCAGAAGATGTGGCAGACGTCTCCAGCCGTAAAGGCTGGCACTCTGTAGTGATGCAGGCAGAGATGGACTACCAGTACCGCTTTTGGTAAGTTGACATTGGATGGCATGATAAAGTTCACAATGCCCATATTCTTGAAAACAGTGGACTGTATGTGAAGTCTATGGATGGGCTTCTTTCTCCCAATGTGACACAAGAGAAATATGTGGGGTACAGGTGCCCATTCATTTACTTGGTGACCCAGCCTACCCATTGATGTCATGGCTGATGAAGCCAGTCCCTGACATCAGAAACCTCACAACTGAGTAGAAACACTTTACCCACCATCTGACAAGTGGGTGTATGGTAGTGGAGAATACCTTTGGTCGGCTAAAGGGAAAATGGCGAAGCCTGTTAAAAAAGCTTGACACACACGTTCCCTTTGTTCCATCCATAGTGCTCATGTGCTGCATTCTACACAACATTTGTGAGTGACAAGGGGATATTTTTAATTTGGAATGGATTAGGGAGGCTGATGGTGAGGACTTGCAAAAGCCATCGGGGCACTTAAATGCAAGACATGCAAAGGGACAACGCAGGGGATCAGGCAAGACAAATCAGAATCGCTGTTGCTCAACATCTCAGTAGACAGAACAATGGCTAAGATAATCTGTGGCATGTACATACATTGGGCAATAAAGAGAATTGTTAAGGTACACCACACCAGTTGTTATGTATATTTTATTACTGCACTGCTCTTGCTATGTGTCTAAAAAAGATCACATGTGTGGCTTGACAAGCAAGTATGGAGTCATTAGACGAGCTGGGTGTATGCAGCCATTCAATGTGTCATGTGGTTCTTGTGTGTCCAAATACCTCAAAGAGGTGGTTACATGTGTAACCCCCTTGTTCCCAGGGGTTACTAGAATCCCACTTAGAACCAGTGACAGGCAGGAAAGGCAGCTAGTGAAATGCCAGTTAAATGGGTTTCACACTGTCATTCTCTGGTTTCAGTCTCAGCGGAGCTGGAGGAGGATGTAATCTTAGAATTGTAGCAGCAGCATAAGCCACACTAACTAGCAGCTGAGGGAGATAGCTTTAGAATGTTGAGTTAGAGTGGAGTCAGTCCTGAGTAGGAGTTCCAAGAAGACGTTGCAGCTTGTTGTGCAGTTCCTCGCCAGCTCTGTCATAGAGCTACCTCTTCTGTTTGGGGTTGTTTGTTCTCACCCTAGAAGAAGAACATAGAAGACAGTGTCTGAAGTGGTGGAGACCTTGCTAAGTGGGTTTTTCTTTGCCCCATCCAAGGAGGGACGGGGGCAATCTTCAGGGTTTAGGGACAATCCCCTAAATCCAGTCTGTCTGGTGAAGCTGCCCTGGACATCTTCATTTGTTTTGAGTACAACTTTATTCTGTGTAGGCCCAGGAGGGACACCTGCAATACCTAGAGGTGAATTTCTCTGTCAAAGGGACTCTGTCATCTAGACTTTCTGTGTTTAAAAGTGTCTGCCTATGTTGGAGTCCAGTATGTGAACGTCCAAGTATAGAACTTTTAATGTCTGACACCTTTGAGGTGTGTGTGCATGTAACATAGAAACAAAGAATTTGACGGCAGATAAGGACCGCTTGGCCCACCCAGTCTGCCCATTTCCCTACCTGATGGATAAGCTGCAGATCCTAGTTAACCAGCAGCCTACTTCTTCCTACCCCCACCCCCTAGAATTGCCTTATGACTGTCCCATGCATGCTTGAATTCCACCACTGTTTTTGACTCCACAACCTCCTCTGGAAGGCTGTTCCATACATCCACAACCCTCTCTGTGAAAAAATACTTCCTTAAATTACCTCTGAGCCGCCCCCCTTCTATCTTCAAACTGTGCCCCCTTGATCTTCCACACCTCTTTTTTTTGAAAGATGCTACCCTCTTGGACTTTGTTGATTCCCTTGAGGTACTTGAAAGTTTCTATCATGTCCCCCCTCTCCCTCCTTTCCTCGAGGCTATAGTATGTTAAATGTGAATTACATTTCAAGCCAGTATCTACAGTTTTCTACAGTTGTGTGATGTTATTAACCAGATGAATGGCTGAGTATAAACTTGGAAGCAAAAGGTGGGAAACCCCCCCATCTGGAGTGACCCTGTTTAACTCTCCGGGTTCAGTTTGGGCACAAGTACTTTTCATTTAGTGCATCTGGCCAATGCCTAATAGAAGTAGTTACCCCTGGATGTGGGTTGTTTTCTCTCAATTTACCCCAGTATAGTGAGTTCTGAAAGTTCCTGAGCCTGGATGTGCTCCTTTGTGGTCGTGTGTACCACCTTCATTCCTCATGAAATATGGGAAAGTGTCCTCATACTGGCCTGTGAGCCTAGTCAATGGAAAATGTACCAGTTCTGGCCGTGAGTGCCAATCTCCATTTCAGAACTAGAGAGTTTTCTGTGTTGTATATTTCTGCCTGTGCTAAATGGTAATTCAGGAATGTCTACCTCAGTAATCTGCAATACCAATATGTGTAGCCCTGTAGGGGTCCATCTTCGCTTTGTGATTATTCCTACTTTGTTATGTGAATAAAAGCCACACTCTAGAATCCCAGCCTCCTTAATACCTATCCCCAGTTTCTGCCTTCCTACCCTGACCCCAACCCCGGCACAGTTCTCAACAACCTGAAGGGGGAATCAGGAAATGGCTACCCCTTCTCCTCATTTTCAGTTCTTGCCTCTCCCCCTCTCTTCTCCACCTGCCCTTCTGGGTCACCTGTGTCCACAACCTACCCCGTCCTTTTTACTCCAACAGCACTTGCGTACTACCTCAAGTCTGCTCCTAGTACACTCATGCACTGTAATGATTCTGTTGCATTATTACTGTTTTGTACATTTATAAATTCTTTTGTATGATTTTGGACATGTATTGTAATTTACCCAATGTTCCACAACTGTTTATTGTGCTCTACCTTGTGTTCCAACTGTTGCATAATCTTACAATGTTGTATTGTTTGTACTACCCACATACTAATGTAACTGATCATCCTTCACAACCCTATGTAACCCCTCCCCCCCCAGGTCGCACCATGAGATGAGCAACTTGTTGTTCAGTGTGCCCTCCTGGTGAAACATTTCAATAAATAAATAAACCTGGTTTGGACAGTATTGTTATTGCTTCCAGTGTCTGGATTTACTTGGGTGCCCCTGTCCAGAAGTGCAAACCTAGCGTAATTGCGAGGAAATGTTTTCTCCCAGGGACCTGGGTTGATAGCCATGGTAATTGGTCCCTCCAGATGTGTGCCATGTAACCACACTTGAGTTTGACTGTTCTAGTGTAACAGTCTGGTCACGTAGCCTAATAGTGGCCATTTCTCTGTTTTCCAAATCTGCATTCACTTATGTAAACCCCCACCCCTCTCATTTTCCCTGGATGTCTATGGTGAGAGAAGCCCTGCTAATTAAACAAGGGTGGGCCAGTGGGGCACTATACATGTAACACATATAGTATGAAAATTGTCATCTTGGTGTTGGCAGATGGACATGTAATGTTTGTTGCTATGCATGCCAGTATGCCATTACTGTCTCACAGAATGCATGCAGTGTTTCGGTCCTCCTGCCATTTATTTATTTATGTATGTATTCATTCATTAATTTGCTAACCAGGTTGGTTCACTGATCTGAGAGTGCCTGACCATCAGTAGTTTTAAATCTATGTTAAAACACACTTATTTACATAGTCTTCCCAGATTGTTTTTAACTATTCTGTATTACTGACTATTCAGTTTTTATTATAGTATGAATTTAAAATGTGGAGCGCCTTGGTTTTTTAAAGTCGCTATAAAAAAAAAGTATTGATTGATTGACTGATCTGAAGACCTTTGTCAGGCATAGCCCAGGCCAGAAATTGGCACAAACAGTGTAAAATACACTGAGAGAACATCATGGATCGTACAGGGAAGTAACCAGTGTAGGTCTAGCTAACAGAGAAAATATAAGTAAAATCCAAGGGAGAGAGAACACGGCTACAGGGCGAAATGATGGAGGAGCTGAAATACAAGTTTTCAAAATAAAGTCAAAGCAAATGAACATTCGTCTGCATCCCCAAGAAGCCCAATGAAATCACATCAAGTTAGGACATCTTGAAAATGCGTCAAGTGCGACATGAAATGTACTAGACACCAACTCTGTGTGGGGGTTGCTACCTCAGCTTTTAAACTTAATAAATGATTGTAACAGTATGTTAACTTGTGGAGATTTCATTGAGCTTCTTGGAGATGCAGTCGAAAGTTCATTCAGTTTGACTTCAGTGAAAATATAAGGTAAATAGTACCAGGTACGTCAACAATTGAGCATACAGCAGGCCCTGTGACCCTGAACGATGGGGAAATCGCCTGGCACACTGGCAACCCAGGTTTGCACCCAAGTCTGGGGCATCAGGAGCAGAGGCTGGCAGGGAGGGCTCAAGAACGTTCTCTGGACACTCTCCTCCTGAGTAGGGGGTTGCAAATGTCACCTTTTGGCGGCTCCTCGTGGCTGGCTTTGGCACTGCGCTTTGTGGCATGGGTGATGACACGTCACATGCACGGGAAGCGGAAAGTTGCAGCATCCAACCTGCATGGGCAGAAGGAACAAAAAGAAAAAATGGCCACACATGCCAGCCGATGACTGTGGCCTACCTCCCCTGGCCACAAACCCCCAAGATGATCCTTTGCCGACCAACATAGCAGCAAGGAAATGTCAAAAGGGCACTTCACTCTCCCATCCTGGTCACCTCCTACAGGCAAGGGGCCCTCTGAAGGGATACATCAGGTCAGTCAGGGTGGTAGAGGCAGCAGACTGCGAAACAGAAGAGCAGCAGAGGGTGAGAATAGTCTGCCTGAGGGAGTGGGCAGCCAGATTGGCAAAGGGGATAAAAAGATGATACAAAAAAAATAATAATAATATTAATTGAGCATACCAAGGGATATACTATTTAGGTAAACAATAGTATACAGAGTGGGAGAGGAGAGCAGAGCACTAGAGGAGGAGGGGAAAGGGTGGGCTGCAAGGGAGGTGTAGCTGTGCTAGTGGTCTGTGGGCAGATGCAGGTAGTGGAGGACAGAAAGTGCATTCTTAACAGGGAATTTAGATTTAGAGGGAGGTCGGGGCAATATAGGAGGAGGGGATGTCATTCTATAGTGAGGGTCTGGCTGCAGAGAAGGCTCTTAAGCCCATTCTCATAGTTATATTAGGGCATTCTGGTTGGAGGTGGCAAGACTGACGTAGATTGTGGCAGTAGGCTCTGGGCTGGATAAGAAAAGAGAGTGAAGAGTAGGAGGGATTGTGCAAGGTATCAGCAACGCTGATGCTGGCGTCATATGCCACCACCTTTCAGTGTGCCACCAAGGGTGTGTGCTGACATTAATCCTGATCATTAATGGTTTTGGTTCATGCAACCAACCATTACTGCAGCCCTTGCTGTTGCCTAGGTTTGCATTTGCTATTCTTGAGGTGAGTACGGATCCCATCAGGACACTGGCGCATTGAGGCGTAGCAAGTTGTATTGCATGGGAGGGTGCACACAATTGAACACATGCACAATGTGTGTGGTGAACATCAAAAACAGTGCAGTACATAAATTATAAGTCACAGTATCTGACAGAAACTTTTTCAGCCAAGAAATGGAGTTTGAAATCAGGATTTCCAACGAACTGATAACATGGGCTGCACGGCTTAGATTAAACACAGTAATGTATTTAATATGGAAACACAGAGACAAACACAGAACAAGACAAAAAAAACACAACCTACACTGCACAGTCAGAACAAACATATTGCACACATTTCCACAGTATAGCTGTACCCTGTAAAATGGTTTTACCATAGCACTTCAAAAGCGCTAGCACCGACATCCCTACAGCGACAGCTACCATGCCGACTGTCAGCATTGCAGACTTGGGGATGTCAGTGCACACAATCGAGGTGCTGCACCTCCGAACTCCCCCACACCCAGGTCTCTAGGATTCCTACTCCAAGTTGGAATTGGACTGGGGAGGGGGGGCAAAATACCCAGTGAGGCTGTCCTGGTGACTGCACAGACCATCACAGCGATGAGCGGGATTTGCCCAATTCCTGTCACTGTGATGGTCTTCACAGTGCTAGAGTCACTGCGGTGACAGTATACCCTGTAGAACACCTGTGATCTCAGTTCATCATTCAGTGATTATACAGCCCCTGTGCTGGCGTGTCCCACCACCTAAAGCAACACAGTAACTTCGCTCATTATTTCAATATACGGTATGTCCCACCACCTACAGCAACACAGTGACTTCACTCATTATTTCTATATACAGTGGCGTGAAAAAGTATTTGCCCCCTTCCTGATTTTCTCTATTATTGCATATTTGTCACACTGGATGTTTTCAGGTCTTTAGAGAAAATGTAATATTAGATAAAGGGAACCTGAGTGAACAAATAACACTTGTTTTTTTTAATTTCACTTATTTAATGAAAAAAAGTTAACCAACACCAACTGGCACTGTGTGAAAAAGTAATTGCCCTTACACTTAATAACTGGTTATGCCACATTTAGCTGCAATGACTGCAACCAAACACTTCCTGTAATTCAATATCAGTCTTTCACATCGCTGTGGAGAATTTAATCCACTCTTCCTCCACAGAACTGCTTTAATTCAGTAACATTTGGTAGGTTTTCGAGCATGACCTGCTCGTTTCAGGTCCTTCCACAGCATCTCTATTGGGTTTAAGTCTGGACTTTGACTAGCCACTCCAAAACTTTAATTTTACTTCTTTTTAGCCATTCTGATGTGGACTTGCTTTTGTGTTTTGGATCATTGTCTTACTGCATGGCCAACTACGCTCAGCTTCAGCTGACGGAAGGATGACGGACATTCTCCTAAGAATTTTCTGGTACAGAGCAGAATTCATGGTTCCTTTAATTATGGCAAGTCATCCAGGTCCTTAGGCAAAAGCATCCCCACACCATCACACTACCACCACCATGTTTGACTGTTGGTATGGTGTTCTTACTGTGGAATGCTGTGTTTGCTTTACTGAGACATTATGGGATCCATGTCATCCAAAAAGTTCCACTTTGGACTCATCTGTCCATAGAACATTTTCCCAAAAGGCTTGTGGATCATCCAGGTGCTTCTTGGCAAATGAGACACGAGCATTTATGTTCTTCGTGGTTAGCAGTGGTTTCCTTTGCTACTCTCACATGAAGCCCATTTTGCCCAGTCTCTTTCTTGATTGTGGAGTCGTGAACACTGACCTTAGCTGAGGCAAGAGAAGCCTGCAGTTCTTTGGATGTTGTTTTAGGATCCTTTGAGACTTCCTGAATGATTTTACGCTGCACCCTTCGAGTAATTTTGGCAGGCCGCCCACTCCTGGGAAGATTCACTACTGTTCCAAGTGTTCTCCATTTGGAGATTATGGCTCTCACTGTGGTTCGATGGAGTCCCAGAGCCTTAGAAATAGCTTTGTAACCCTTTCCAGACTGATAGAGGGCAACACATTTTTTTCTGATCTTTTCAGGAACTTCCTTTGATCATGGCATAATGTGCTTGTTGAATCTTTGTGCTGGCAACGTGACTCTGATGGTAAGGGTCAAAGTAAGTGAGATTTATATTGAGCAGGGCTGGCTGTAATCAAGCCTGGCTGTGTTCAATCAGCTGACTCTAATTATCCCTTAATGGGTTGATTTAACTAGGGGCAATTACTTTTTCACACAGTGCCCGTTGGTGTTGGTTAACTTTTTTCATTAAATAAATGAAATAAATAAAAAAAAAAAGTGTTATTTGTTCACTCAGGTTCCCTTTATCTAATATTATATTTTGTCTAAAGACCTGAAAACATCCAGTGTGACAAATATGCACTAATAGAGAAAATCAGGAAGGGGGCAAATACTTTTTCACGCCACTGTAGTATGTCCTCACCACCTACAGCAACACAGTAACTTCACTCATTATTTCTATATACAGTATGTCCCCACCACCTACAGCAGCACAGTGACTTCACTCATTATTTCTATATACAGTATGTCCTCACCACCTAAAGCTACACAGTAACTTCACTCATTATTTCTATATACAGTATGTCCCCACCACCTACAGCAGCACAGTGACTTCACTCATTATTTCTATATACAGTATGTCCTCACCACCTAAAGCTACACAGTAACTTCACTCATTATTTCTATATACAGTATGTCCCCACCACCTACAGCAGCACAGTGACTTCACTCATTATTTCTATATACAGTATGTCCTCACCACCTAAAGCTACACAGTGACTTCACTCATCATTTCTATATACAGTATGTCCCCACCACCTACAGCAGCACAGTGACTTCACTCATTATTTCTATATACAGTATGTCCCCACCACCTACAGCAACACAGTGACTTCACTCATTACTTCTATATAGTATGTCCTCACCACTTACAGCAACACAGTAACTTCATTCATTATTTCTATATACAGTATGTCCCCACCACCTACAGCAGCACAGTGACTTCACTCATTATTTCTATATACAGTATGTCCTCACCACCTAAAGCTACACAGTAACTTCACTCATTATTTCTATATACAGTATGTCCCCACCACCTACAGCAGCACAGTGACTTCACTCATTATTTCTATATACAGTATGTCCTCACCACCTAAAGCTACACAGTAACTTCACTCATTATTTCTATATACAGTATGTCCCCACCACCTACAGCAGCACAGTGACTTCACTCATTATTTCCATATACAGTATGTCCCACCACCTAAGCACAGTGACTTCATATTTGAGCCTGGATATTCAAACTAAGCCATTTTGAGGTACAAGCCATAGCTACTCAAAATAATTTAACTAACAACACTTGAGGGTGTGGCGGAGGTGATATTCAAACTCGCTGAATATCACTCTGGCTCACAACACTAGCATGGCGCCCAGTGGAGACTTCTTGCTCGCCAAGTTGCCAGGAATGAGCATTAAACTGCGTTAGGCGCATAAAGTACCATTACCATGACGCAAATTTCCAATATTCAAAAGGTGACATGCAAATGGGGCCATAATTTATGCAAAGCGCGGGGGCCATTGCATCTGTTATGGCTCCATTTGCGTGCCATTTGCATGGAATGCGCGATCCCGAGGACTTGCGCTGGCCACCCTGCAGGCAGCAGCCGTTGCATGTGAGAGGTGTCCAGGTGCATGCTGCTGGTAGATGTGCCCATCATGGATGGTATAACAGCACTGGTTCCTCACTGTGACCTGATACTGCATATGGAGGTGCCGGGGCGTGGTTGGTAGATGTGTACATTCCTGATGCACTAAGAGCAGTGATTCCTCACCGTGGCCTGATACTGTACATCTGAGAGGTGCGCCAGCACATGTTGCTGGTAGATGTGCACATCCTAACAGTACTAGCACCACTGGTTCTCACTGTGGCCTGATACTGTACATATGAGAGGTGCCCAGGCATGCTGCTGGTGGGTGTACTGTCAGACAGAACCACAGCACTGGTTCCTCACCGTGGCCCAATACTGTAAGAAGCAAGAGAGGTACCCAAGTGCATGCTACTGGTAGATGTGCACATCAACGGGATGGCAATGAACAGCACCGGTTCCTCGTGACCTGATACTGTGATATGAGAGGTGCCCAGGCATGATGCTGCTGATGGCACATCTCGGCAGTACAAATAGCACTGATTCCACAATGTGACTTGATACTGTACATATGAGAGGTGTCCAGGTGCATGCTACTGGTTGATGTGCAGTTACCCGGATGGTACGAATAGCACTGGTTCCTCACTGTGGACCTGATACTGTGCATATGAGAGGTGCCCAGTTGCATGCTGCTGGTAGATGCACATTCCTAGACAGAACTACACTGATTCTCCTGTGACCTGATGCCGCATATAAGGAGAGGAGCCCAGTGCATGCCGCTGGTAGAGGTGCACATCCATCGACAGTACCAGCTCTGGTTCTTCACTGCGGCCTGATAATGCACATGTGGAGAGGTACACATCCTGGTCAGTACTACCTTTGGTTCTCACCGGATCTGATACTGTGCGTGTGGGGTTCTAGCATGCTGCTGGTAGAGTGCTCATCCTTGACAGTACTACCAGCACTGGTTCCTCATGTGACCTGATGCTGTACAAGGGGGTGCCCAGGTGCTTGCTGCTGGTAGAGTTCGTGCCTGGGCAGTAGTACCAGCACTGGTTCCTCCTGTGACCTGATACTGTGCATGAGAGGTGCCCAGGTCCATGCTGCTGATAGATGTCAAATCTGAACAGTATAATAATACTGGTTCCTCAGTGTCCTGATTCTGTACATATGAGGTGCCACAGGTTCATGCTGTTGGTAGATGTGCACATCCCGCGACAGTACTAATAGCACTTGTTCCTCACTGTGGCCTAATACTGTTACATGAGAAGTGCATGGTAGATGCTTCTGGTGTAGGTGCTCATCCCGGACAGTACTAACAGCACTGGTTCCTCCTGTTGCCTGATACTGTACATATGAGAGTGCCCAGGTGCATGCTGTTGGTAGATGTGTAGATCCTCGATGGTACTTATAGCACTGGTTCTTCACTGTGGCTTGACACTGGACATATGGAGTGCCCAGGTGCATGCTGCTGGTGGAGTGCTCACCCCACAGTACTAACAGCACTGGTTCTCACTGTGACCTGATACTGTACATATGAGAGGTGCCCAGGTGCATGCTGCTAGTGGAAGTGCACATCCTCTGACGGTGCTATCAGCACTGGTTCCTCACTGTGGACCGACACTGTACATATGAGAAGTGCCCAGATGTATGTTGTTGGTAGATGTGTACATCCCTGGATGGTACTAACAGCACTGGTTTCTCACTGTGACCTGATACTGTACATATAAGAGGTGACCAGGTGCATGAGGATGCCAGATGTGCACATCCTCAGAGAGTACTAACAGCTCCAGTTCTTCACTGTGGCCTGATACTGTACATATGAGAGGTGCCCAGGTGGATGCTGCTGGTAGATGTGCTCATCCCCGGACAGTACTAACAGCACTGGTTCCTCACGGTGACCTGATACTGTACATATGAGAGGTGCCCAGGTTCATGCTGCTGGTAGAAGTGCACATCCCCGGATGATACTAACAGCACTGGTTCCTCACTGAGACCTGATACTGTACATATAAGAGGTGCCAGACACATGCTGCTGGTAGATGTGCTCATCCCTGGACAGTACTAACAGCTCTGGTTCCTCACGGTGACTGGATACTGTACATATGAGAGGTGCCCAGCACATGCTGCTGGTAGATGTGCACATCCCCAGACAGAACTAACAGCACTGGTTCCTCACTGTGACCGGATACTGTACATATATGAGAGGTGCCCAGGTGCATGCTACTGGTAGATGTGCACATCCCCGGATGGTACTAACAGCACTGGTTCCTCACTGTGACCTGATAATGTGCATATGAGAGGTGCCCTGGTGCATGCTGCTGGTTGAGAGTGCTCATCGCCGGACAGTACTAACAGTACTGGTTCCTCACTGTGACCTGATACTGTACATATGAGAAGTGCCCAGGTGCATGCTGCTGGTAGAGAGTGCTAATCCCGGACAGTACTAACAGCACTGGTTCCTCACTGTGACTGGAGTCTGTACATGAGAGGTGCCCAGGTGCATGCTGCTGGTAGATGTGCACATCCTTGGCGACTGACAGCACTGGTTCTCACTGTGATCGGATACTGTACATAGAGAGTGCCTGTGTTCATGCTGCTGAAGTGCACATCTCCGGATGGTACTAACAGCACTGGTTCCTCACTGAGACCTGATACTGTACATATAAGAGGTGCCAGGCACATGCTTCTGGTAGATGTGCACATCCCCAGACAGTACTAACAGCACTGGTTCCTCACTGTGACCTGATACTGCACATATAGGAGGTACCCAGGGGCATGAGGATGCTAGATGGGCCCATCCCCGGACAGTACTAACAGCTCTGGTTCTTCACTGTGGCCTGATACTGTACATATGAGAGGTATCCAGATGCATGCTGCTGATGGAGGTGCACATCCCCAGACAGTACTAACAGCACTGGCTCCTCACTGTGACCTGATACTGTACATATGAGAGGTGCCCAGGTGCATGCTGCTGGTAGATGTGCACATTCCCGGACAGTACTAACAGCACTGGTTCCTCACTGTGACCGGATACTGTACATATGAGAGGTGCCCAGGTGCATGCTGCTGGTAGATGTGCACATCCCCAGACAGAACTAACAGCTCTGGTTCCTCACTGTGACCGGATACTGTACATATGAGAGGTGCCCAGGTGCATGCTGCTGGTAGATGTGCACATCCCCAGACAGAACTAACAGCTCTGGTTCCTCACTGTGACCTGATACTGTACATATGAGAGGTGCCCAGGTGCATGCTGCTGGTAGATGTGCACATCCCCAGACAGAACTAACAGCACTGGCTCCTCACTGTGACCTGATACTGTACATATGAGAGGTGCCCTGGTGCATGCTGCTGGTAGATGTGCACATCCCCGGACAGTACTAACAGCTCTGGTTCCTCACTGTGACCGGACACTGTACATATGAGAGGTGCCCAGGTGCATGCTGCTGGTAGAGGTGCACATCCCTGGACAGTACTAACAATACTGGTTCCTCATTGTGGCCTGACACTATACATATGAGAGCTGCCCAGGTGCATGCTTTAGGTAGATGTGTTCATCCCCGGATAGTACTAACAGCAATGGTTCCTCACTGTGACCTGATATTGTACACATGTGAGGTACCTAGGTGCATGTTGCTGATAGAAGTGCACATCCCTGGACTGTACTAACAGCACTGGCTCCTCACTGTGTCTTGATACTGCACATATGAGAGGTGCCCAGGCATGCTGTTGGTAGATGTGCACATTCTCGGACAGTACTAATAGCACTGATTCCTCACTGTGGCCTGATACTGTACATATGAGAGGTGCTCAGGTACATGCATCTGGTAGCTGTGCACATCCCCGGACAGTACTAACAGCACTGGATCATCACTGTGACCTGATACTGTACATATGAGAGGTGCCCAGGTGCATGCTGCTGGTAGATGTGCACATCCCCAGACAGAACTAACAGCACTGGTTCCTCACTGTGACCCAATACTGTACATATGAGAGGTGCCCAGGTGCATGCTACTGGTAGATGTGCACATCACCGGATGGTACGAACAGCACTGGTTCCTCACTATGACCTGATACTGTGCATATGAGAGGTGCCCAGGTGCATGATGCTGGTAGATGTGCACATTCTTGGGCAGTACTAATAGCACTGATTCCTCACTGTGACCTGATACTGTACATATGAGAGGTGCCCAGGTGCATGCTACTGGTAGATGTGCACATCACCGGATGGTACGAACAGCACTGGTTCCTCACTGTGACCTGATACTGTGCATATGAGAGGTGCCCAGGTGCATGATGCTGGTAGATGTGCACATTCTCGGACAGTACTAACAGCAGTGATTCCTCACTGTGGCCTGATACTGTACATATGAGAGGTGCTCAGATAAATGCTGCTGGTAGATGTTCATATCCCTGGACAGTACTCCCACAGCACTGGTTCCCTCACTGTGGCCTGATACTGTACATATGAGAGGTGCCCAGGAGCATGATGCTGGTAGAGGTGCTCATCCTCGACAGTACTAACTGCACTGGTTCCTCACTGAGACCCAATACTGTACATCTGAGAGGTGCCAGGCACATGCTGCAGGTAGATGTGCACATCCCCTGACAGTACTAACAGCACTGGTTCCTCACTGTGACCCAATACTGTACATATGAGAGGTGCCCAGGTGCATGCTACTGGTAGATGTGCACATCACCCGATGGTATGAACAGCACTGGTTCCTCACTGTGACCTGATACTGTGCATATGAGAGGTGCCCAGGTGCATGCTGCTGGTAGATGTGCACATCCCCAGAACTAACAGCACTGATTCCTCACTGTGACCTGATACCGTACATATGAGAGGTGACCAGGTGCCTGCCACTGCTAGAGGTGCACATCCCTCGACAGTACTAACAGCTTTGTTTCTTCACTGTGGCCTGATAATGTACATGTGAGAGGTACACATCCCTGGTCAGTACTAACAGCACTGGTTCCTCATTGTCAGGACCCCTACTTTTCTGCAGCACAGTAGACCAAGCCCTGCAAGATTACGCCTTGCCGCAGAGAACTTGTATGTGTGGTTTGTTCTCTGTGTAAGTTCTGGCGCACTAACAAGCAACCACATCACAATGTCAGCTTGTCATCCTGACTTCTTTCATGACAGTGGTTATAGCAATCAGAATAGTGGAAAGCACAGTAATACTAGTTCAAAAATAACAGACTTATACAAACAATTTTATGCCTAAAAAGCAAAACAAATGTCTCTCTTCTAGGTTCTAGCCTGTTGCATTAATGAGATAAGCGAGGGGATCTTATGTGATAAATAATGCATTTCTATATACATGCTATCTCATCCCACTAATAGAGGTTTCACTGTTCTATCACTTATATATTTGTATGTGCTTTCTACACCACTCATGAGGTTCCCACTGTGTATCACTTCTATATTTTATATGCAATCTGTACATATACAAATGTGTGTGTGTGTGTGTGTGTGTGTGTGTGTGTGTGTGTGTGGTGAGAGACAGAGATACTGTTGTGTGTGTGTGTGTATATATATATATATATATATTTTTTTTTAATTTCCTGGAACTTGCATCCCTCATTCATATGAGGTCCCATTGGAATGGAATAGAGGAGTTGTTGCAAAACTCATTTTTCACGGTCAACCTGCTTTCCTGGACACACTGCGTAACACCATCAGGCCATGACATGCATGGGAACCGCGAAGCAGATAGTGTCTCCAGCCCATCACAATGTGTCCACCATAGACAGAACACTGCACCATACCTTCCCAGGTTCTGGGCAGTGATGTGTTCCACCAATCTTGGTGCTACCCAGCCAGCTCCCAGAGCTAATTCTTGAACCTGAGTTGCCGGCATCGAAAACAGCATGTTACCTCTGGCCCAACAGCTGTCCCAGCACACAACATTTCCATAACTTTTAGGTGATTCTATCAACCAATGACAATATGTAATCAAAAACCCTGGCAAAATGTATGCAATGCAATTATTTATTTAACAGGTCTATTCTTTCAACAGGTCTACACATTATTATATTCCACTTTTCTGGGCATAATTACTTTATTTTTCTCAAAAATGACAGTTAAGTTCATTTTACCAGTTATTCATTTCAGATGACATCTCTATACCTTAAAGGCACAAATAGGTTTGTACAAAGTGAGGTATGGACTTAACAGGTCTGTGCTATTGACAAGGTTTTGTTTAAGTTGGCCCCAGTGCAATAATTTAAGACTGAAAATTGTATTAGGCTGTAGTGCAGGTTGAGCAAATATCACCATGCATGATGTGCTGTGCCACCGCCTCTGACAGTGGGAGCCGTGGTAGATAAGACTGATCATTTCTATTGCAGAATGCAGCCATTTCATTAGCTAATGTAAGAGTTATAGCAATGATAATATCACATTCTGAGCATATAGGGGGTTTTGGACATAAAAAGAGGGGAAGGGAAACAGATTCTATGGATAAACAGAAATATTAATAAAAACTCACCAAGAAGAGTGAATTCTGCGGCACCACAGAAGTTCTGTGGTAGATTGCAAGATCTGCACAAAATTCTGCGGCCGCAGAATTCTAGGGGCCTTGCTCATTGTGGCCCGACACTATACATATGAGAGGTGGCCAGGTGCATGCTTTTGGTAGACGTGTTCATCCCCGGAAAGTACTAACAGCAATGGTTCCTCACTGTGACCTGATACTGTACACATGTGAGGTACCTAGGTGCATGTTGCTGGTAGAAGTGCACATCCCCGTACTGTACTAACAGCACTGCCTCCTCACTGTGGCTTGATACTGCACATAAGAGACGTGGCCAGGTGCATGCTGCTGGTAGATGTGCACATTCTCGGACAGTACTAATAGCACTGATTCCTCAATTTGGCCTGATACTGTACATATGAATGGTGCTCAGGTACATGCTGCAGGTAGAGAGTGCTCATCCCTGGACAGTACTACCAGCACTGGTTCCTCACCGTGACCTGATAGTGTACATATGAGAGGTGCCCAGGTACATGATGCTGGTAGAGAGTGCTCATCCCTGGACAGTACTACCAGCACTGGTTCCTCACTGTGACCTGATACTGTACATATGAGAGGTGCCCAGGTACATGCTGCTGGTAGATGAGCTCATCCCTGGACAGTACTAACAGCACTAGTTCCCACTGTGACCTGATACTGTACATATGGAGAGGTGGCCATGCTGCTGGTAGATGTGCCCATTCCCGACAGTATTGACAACACTGGTTCCTCACTGTAACCTCATACTGCACATATGAAAGGTGCCCAGGTGCATTCTGCTGGTAGATGTGCTCATCCCCAGACAGTACTGTGCATGCTACTGGTAGATGTGCACATCGCCGGATGGTACGAACAGCACTGGTTCCTCACTGTGACCTGATACTGTACATATGAGAGGTGCCCAGGTGCATGCTGCTGGAAGATGTGCACATCCCCGGATGGTACTAACTGCACTGGTTCCTCACAGTGACCTGATACTGTACATATGAGTGGTACCCAGATGCATGCTACTGGTAGAGGTACTCATCCCCAGACAGTACTAACAGCACTGGTTCCTCACTGTGACCCAATTCTGTACATATGAGGGCTGCCCAGGTGCATGCAGTTGGTAGAAGTGCACATACCTGGACTGTACTAACAGCACTGGTTCCTCACTCTGACCTGATACTGTACATATGAGAGGTGCCCAGGTGCATGCTGCTGGTAGTCATGCACATCCCTTGGAGAGTAGTAACAGCACTGGGTTCTCATCTGACCTGATATTGTACATATAGGAGAGCTGCCCAGGTCCATGCTGCTGGTAGAAGTGTACATCCTCGGACTGTACTAACTGCACTGGTTCCTCACTGTGACCCAATACTGCATATGAGAGGTGCCCAGGCATGCTGCTGGCAGAGGTGCTCATCCTCTGCAGGTACTAACAGCACTGGTTCCTCACTGTGACCTGATACTGTAGATATGAGTGGTACCCAGATGCATTCTGCTGGTAGAGGGGCTTATCCCCGGACAGTACTAACAGCACTGGATCATCACTGTGACCTAATACAGTACATATGAGAGGTGCAGGCACATGCTGCTGGTAGATGTGCACATCCCCACACAGTACTAACAGCACTGGATCATCACTGAGACCTGGTACTGTACATATATGAGGTGCCCAGGTGCATGCTGCTGGTAGAGGTGCTCATCCCCGGACAGCACTAAAAGCACTGGTTCCTCACTGTGGCCTGATACTGCACATAAGGGAGGTGCTCAGATGCATGATGCTGGTAAAGGTGCTCATCCTCAGACAGTACTAAAAGCACTGGTTCCTCACTGTGACCCAATACTGTACATCTGAGAGGTGCCAGGCACATTCTGCAGGTAGAAGTGCACATCCCCGGACAGTACTAACAGCACTGGTTCCTCACTGTGGCCTGATACTGTACACATGAGAGGTGTGCAGGTGCATGCTGCAGGTAGAGGTGCTCATCTCTGGACAGTACTAACAGCACTGGTTCCTCACTGCAACCTGATACTGTACATATGGGAGGTGCCAGGTGCATGAGGATGCTAGATGTGCACATCCCTGGACAGTACTAACAGCACTGGTTCCTCACTGTGACCTGATACTGTACATATGAGAGGTGCCCAGGTGCATGAGGATGCTAGATGTGCACATCCCTGGACAGTACTAACAGCACTGGTTCCTCACTGTGACCATATTCTGTACATATGGGGGTGCCCAGATTCATGCTGCTGGTAAAAGGGCACATCCTTGGACAGTACTAACAGCACTGGTTCCTCACTGTGGCTCGATACTGTACATATGAGAGGAGCCCAAGTACATGATATTGTTAGAGCTGCTCATCTCCGGACAGTACTAACTGCAATGGTTCCTCCCTGTGACCTGAAACTATACATATGAGAGGTGCCCAGGTGCATGCTGCTGGCAGAGGTGCTAATCCCTGCACAGTACTAACAGCACTGGTTCCTCACTGTGATGTGATACCGTACATATGGGCGGTACCCAGATACATTCTGCTGCAAGAGGTGCTTATCCCCGGACAGTACTAACAGCACTGGATAATCACTGTGACCTGATACTGTACATATGAGAGGTGCCAGGCACATGCTGCTGTAGATGTGCACATCCCTGGACAATACTAACAGCACTGGTTCCTCACTGTGGCCTGATACTGCACATAAGTGAGGTGCTCAGGTGCATGATGCTGGTAGAGGGGCTCATCCCCCGACAGTACTAACAGCACTGGTTCCTCACTGTGACCCAATACTGTACATCTGAGAGGTGCCAGGCACATGCAGCAGGTAGATGTGCACATCCCCGGAGAGTACTAACAGCACTGGTTCCTCACTGTGGCCTGATACTGTACATATGAGAGGGGCCAAGGTGCATGTTGCTGGTAGATGTGCACATTCTCGGACAGTACTAACAGCACTGGTTCCTCACTGTGACCTGATACTGTACATATGAGAGGTGCCCAGGTGCATGCTACTGGTAGATGTGCACATAACCAGACAGAACTAACAGCACTGGTTCCTCACTGTGACCCAATACTGTACATATGAGAGGTGCTCAGATGCATGCTACTGGTAGATGTGCACATCACCGACAGTACTGGACAGCACTGGTTCCTCACTGTGACCTGATACTGTACATCTGAGAGGTGCCCAGGTGCATGTTGCTGGTAGATGTGCACATTTCGGACAGTACTAATAGCACTGATCTTCACTGTGACCTGATACTGTACAAACGAGAGGTGCCCAGGTGCATGTTGGTGGTAGATGTGCACATTCTTGGACAGTACTAATAGCACTGATTCCTCACTGTGGCCTGATAGTGAACATATGAGAGGTGCTCAGGTACATGCTGCTGGTAGATGTGCACATCCCTGGACAGTACTTACAGCACTGGTTCCTCACTGTGGCATGATACTGTACATATGAGAGGTGCCCAGGTGCATGCTGCTGGTAGAGGTGCACATCCCTGGACAGTACTAACAGCTCTGGTTCTTCACTGTGGCCTGATAATGTACATGTGAGAGGTGCACATCCCTGGTCAGTACTAACAGCACTGGTTCCTCACTGTGACCTGATACTGTACATATGAGAGGTGCCCAGGTACATGCTGCTGGTAGATGTGCTCATCCCCAGACAGAACTAAAAGCACTGGTTCCTCACTGTGACCTGATACTGTACATATGAGAGGTGCCCAGGTGCTTGCTGCTGGTAGAAGTGCACGTCCCCAGACAGTAGTAACAGCACTGGTTCCTCATTGTGACCTGATACTGTACATATGAGAGGTGCCCAGGTCCATGATGCTGATAGATGTCAACATCCCCAGACAGTACTAACAGCACTGGTTCCTCACTGTGTCCCGATTCTGTACATATGAGGGGTGCCCACATTCATGCTGCTGGTAGAAGTGCACATCCCCGCACAGTACTAATAGCACTCTTTCCTCACTGTGGCCCAATACTATACATATGAGAAGTGCCCAGATAGATGCTTCTGGTGGAGGTGCTCACTCCCGGACAGTACTAAGAGCACTGGTTCCTCACTGTGGCCTGATACTGTACATATGAGAGGTGCCCAGGTGCATGCTGCTGGTAGATGTGCACATCCCCAGACAGAACCAAGAGCTCTGGTTCCTCACTGTGACCTGATACTGTACATATGAGAGGTGCCCAGGTGCATGCTGCTGG
The DNA here is from genome assembly GCA_016271365.2 of Neoceratodus forsteri. NCBI lineage: Eukaryota > Metazoa > Chordata > Ceratodontiformes > Ceratodontidae > Neoceratodus > Neoceratodus forsteri. Next base: position 21,112,058 of record JADMNL010000038.1, on the reverse strand, counting down.
TAGATGTGCACATCCCCAGACAGAACTAACAGCTCTAGTTCCTCACTGTGATCGGATACTGTACATATGAGAGGTGCCCAGGTGCATGCTGCTGGTTGATGTGCACATCCCCAGACAGAACTAACAGCTCTGGTTCCTCAATGTGACCTGATACTGTACATATGAGAGGTGCCCAGGTGCATGCTGCTGGTAGATGTGCACATCCCCGGACAGTACTAACAGCACTGGTTCCTCACTGTGACCTGATACTGTACATATGAGAGGTGCCCAGGTGCATGCTGCTGGTAGATGTGCACATCCCCAGACAGAACTAACAGCTCTGGTTCCTCACTGTGACTTGATACTGTACATATGAGAGGTGCCCACGTGCATGCTGCTGGTAGATGTGCACATCCCCAGACAGAACTAACAGCACTGGCTCCTCACTGTGACCTGATACTGTACATATGAGAGGTGCCCAGGTGCATGCTGCTGGTAGATGTGCACATCCCCGGACAGTACTAACAGCTCTGGTTCCTCACTGTGACCGGATACTGTACATGTGAGAGGTGCACATCCCCGGTCAGTACTAACAGCACTGGTTCCTCATTGTGGCCTGACACTATACATATGAGAGGTGCCCAGGTGCATGCTTTAGGTAGAAGTGTTCATCCCCGGACAGTACTAACAGCACTGGCTCCTCACTGTGTCTTGATACTGCACATATGAGAGGTGCCCAGGTGCATGCTGCTGGTAGATGTGCACATTCTCAGACAGTACTAATAGCACTGATTCCTCACTGTGGCCCGATACTGTACATATGAGAGGTGCCCAGGTGCATGCTGCTGGTAGAGGTGCTCATCCCCGGACAGTACTAACAGCACTGGTTCCTCACTGTGGCCTGATACTGCACATAAGGGAGGTGCTCAGGTGCATGATGCTGATAGAGGTGCTCATCCTTGGACAGTACTAACAGCACTGGTTCCTCACTGTGACCCAATACTGTACATCTGAGAGGTGCCAGGCACATGCTGCAGGTAGATGTGCACATCCCCGGACAGTACTAACAGCACTGGTTCCTCAGTGTAGCCTGATACTGTACATATGAGAGGTGACCAGGTGCATGCTGCTGGTAGATGTGCACATCGCCAGACGCAACTAACAGCACTGGTTGCTCACTGTGACCCAATACTGTACATATGAGAGGTGCCCAGGTGCATGATGCTGGTAGATGTGCACATTCTCGGACAGTACTAATAGCAGTGATTCCTCACTGTGGCCAGATACTGTACATATGAGAGGTGCCCAGGTGCATGCTACTGGTAGATGTGCACATCACCGGATGGTAAGAACAGCACTGGTTCCTCACTGTGACCTGATACCGTGCATATGAGAGGTGCCCAGGTACATGATGCTGGTAGATGTGCACATTCCCGGACAGTACTAATAGCAGTGATTCCTCACTGTGGCCAGATACTGTACATATGAGAGGTGCTCAGGTAAATGCTGCTGGTAGATGTGCACATCCATGGACAGTACTTACAGCACTGGTTCCTCACTGTGGCCTGATACTGTATATATGAGAGGTGCCCAGGAGCATGATGCTGGTAGAGGTGCTCATCCTCGGACAGTACTAACTGCACTGGTTCCTCACTGTGACCCAATACTGTACATCTGAGAGGTGCCAGGCACATGCTGCAGGTAGATGTGCACATCCCCCTGACAGTACTAACAGCACTGGTTCCTCACTGTGGCCTTACACTGTACATATGAGAGGAGCCCAGGTGCATGCTGGTGGTAGATGTGAACATGCCCAGACAGAACTAACAGCACTGGTTCCTCACTGTGACCCAATACTGTACATAAGAGAGGTACCCAGGTGCATGCTACTGGTAGATGTGCACATCACCGGATGGTACGAACAGCACTGGTTCCTCACTATGACCTGATACTGTGCATATGAGAGGTGCCCAGGTGCATGCTGCTGGTAGATGTGCACATCCCCAGACAGAACTAACAGCACTGATTCATCACTGTGACCTGATACCGTACATATGAGAGGAGCCCAGGTGCATGCCGCTGGTAGAGGTGCACATCCATCGACAGTACTAACAGCTCTGGTTCTTCACTGTGGCCTGATAATGTACATGTGAGAGGTTCACATCCCTGGTCAGTACTAACAGCACTGGTTCCTCATTGTGGCCCGATACTATACATATGAGAGGTGGCCAGGTGCATGCTTTTGGTAGACGTGTTCATCCCCGGACAGTACTAACAGCAATGGTTCCTCACTGTGACCTGATACTGTACACATGTGAGGTACCTAGGTGCATGTTGCTGGTAGAAGTGCACATCCCCGTACTGTACTAACAGCACTGCCTCCTCACTGTGGCTTGATACTGCACATATGAGACGTGGCCAGGTACATGCTGCTGGCAGAGAGTGCTCATCCCTGGACAGTACTACCAGCACTGGTTCCTCACCGTGACCTGATACTGTACATATGAGAGGTGCCCAGGTACATGCGGCTGGTAGAGAGTGCTCATCCCTGGACAGTACTACCAGCACTGGTTCCTCACTGTGACCTGATACTGTACATATGAGAGGTGCCCAGGTACATGCTGCTGGTAGATGAGCTCATCCCTGGACAGTACTAACAGCACTGGTTCCTCACTGTGACCTGATACTGTACATATGAGAGGTGCCCAGGTACATGCTGCTGGTAGATGTGCCCATCCCGGACAGTATTGACAACACTGGTTCCTCACTGTAACCTCAAACTGCACATATGAGAGGTGCCCAGGTGCATTCTGCTGGTAGATGTGCTCATTCCCAGACAGTACTGTGCATGCTACTGGTAGATGTGCACACCGCCGGATGGTACGAACAGCACTGGTTCCTCACTGTGACCTGATACTGTACATATGAGTGGTACCCAGATGCATGCTACTGGTAGAGGTACTCATCCCCGGACAGTACTAACAGCACTGGTTCCTCACTGTGAGCTGATACTGTACATATGAGAGGTACCCAGGTGCATGCTATTGGTAGATGTGCACATCGCCGGACAGTATTAACAGCACTGGTTCCTCACTGTGTCCCGATACTGTACATATGAGACGTGTCGAGGTGCATGCTGATGGTAGATGTGCACACCCCCGGACAGTACTAACAGCACTGGTTCCTCACTGTGACCCAATTCTGTACATATGAGGGCTGCCCAGGTGCATGCTGTTGGTAGAAGTGCACATACCTGGACTGTACTAACAGCACTGGTTCCTCACTCTGACCTGATACTGTACATATGAGAGGTGCCCAGGTGCATGCTGCTGGTAGACATGCACATCCCCTGGAGAGTAGTAACAGCACTGGTTTCTCACTGTGACCTGATATTGTACATATGAGAGTTGCCCAGGTCCATGCTGCTGGTAGAAGTGCACATCCCCGGACTGTACTAACTGCACTGGTTCCTCACTGTGACCCGATACTGTACATATGAGAGGTGCCCAGGTGCATGCTGCTGGCAGAGGTGCTCATCCCTGCACAGTACTAACAGCACTGGTTCCTCACTGTGACCTGAAACCATAGATATGAGTGGTACCCAGATGCATTCTGCTGGTAGAGGTGCTCATCCCCGGACAGTACTAACAGCACTGGATCATCACTGTGACCTAATGCTGTACATATGAGAGGTGCCAGGCACATGCTGCTGGTAGATGTGCACATCCCCGCACAGTACTAACAGCACTGGATCATCACTGAGACCTGGTACTGTACATATAAGAGGTGCCCAGGTGCATGATGCTGGTAGAGGTGCTCATCCCCGGACAGCACTAAAAGCACTGGTTCCTCACTGTGGCCAGATACTGCACATAAGAGAGGTGCTCAGGTGCATGGTGCTGGTATAGGTGCTCATCCTCGGACAGTACTAACAGCACTGGTTCCTCACTGTGACCCAATACTGTACATCTGAGAGGTGCCAGGCACATGCTGCAGGTAGAAGTGCACATCCCAGGACAGTACTAACAGCACTGGTTCCTCACTGTGGCCTGATACTGTACACATGAGAGGTGTGCAGGTGCATGCTGCAGGTAGAGGTGCTCATCTCCGGACAGTACTAACAGCACTGGTTCCTCACTGTGACCTGATACTGTACATATGAGAGGTGCCCAGGTGCTTGCTGCTGGTAGAGGTGCACTTCCCTGGACAGTATAAACAACACTGGTTCCTCACTGTAACCTGATACTGTACATATGGGAGGTGCCCAGGTGCATGCTGCTGGTGGGTGTACTCATCCCCAGATGGTACTAACAGCACTGGTTCCTCACTGTGACCTGATACTGTACATATGAGAGGTGCCCAGGTGCAAGCTGCTGGTAGATGTGCACATCCCTGGACAGTACTAACAGCACTGGTTCCTCACTGTGACCTGATACTGTACATATGAGAGGTGCCCAGGTGCATGATGCTGGTAGATGTGCACATCCCTGGACAGTACTAACAGCACTGGTTCCTCACTGTGACCCGATTCTGTACATATGGGGGTGCCCAGATTAATGCTGCTGGTAAAAGTGCACATCCTTGGACAGTACTAACAGCACTGGTTCCTCACTGTGGCTCGATACTGTACATATGAGAGGTGCCCAGGTACATGCTACTGTTAGAGGTGCTCATCTCCGGACAGCACTAACAGCAATGGTTCCTCCCTGTGACCTGAAACTGTACATATGAGAGGTGCCCAGGTGCATGCTGCTGGCAGAGGTGCTCATCCCTGCACAGTACTAACAGCACTGGTTCCTCACTGTGATATGATACCATACATATGAGTGGTACCCAGATACATTCTGCTGGTAGAGGTGCTTATCCCTGGACAGTACTAACAGCACTGGATAATCACTGTGACCTGATACTGTACATATGAGAGGTGCCAGGCACATGCTGCTGGTAGATGTGCACATCCCTGGACAGTACTAACAGCACTGGTTCCTCACTGTGGCCTGATACTGCACATAACGGAGGTGCTCAGGTGCATGATACTGGTAGAGGTGCTCATCCTCGACAGTACTAACAGCACTGGTTCCTTACTGTGACCCAATACTGTACATCTGAGAGGTGCCAGGCACATGCTGCAGGTAGATGTGCACATCCCCGGACAGTAGTAACAGCACTGGTTCCTCACTGTGGCCTGATACTGTACATATGAGAGGTGCCCAGGTGCATGTTGCTGGTAGATGTGCACATTCTCGGACAGTACTAACAGCACCGGTTCCTCACTGTGACCTGATACTGTACATATGAGAGGTGCCCAGGTGCATGCTGCTGGTAGATGTGCACATACCCAGACAGAACTAACAGCACTGGTTCCTCACTGTGACCCAATACTGTACATATGAGAGGTGCTCAGATGCATGCTACTGGTAGATGTGCACATCACCGGACAGTACTGACAGCACTGGTTCCTCACTGTGACCTGATACTGTACATCTGAGAGGTGCCCAGGTGCATGTTGCTGGTAGATGTGCACATTTCGGACAGTACTAATAGCACTGATTCCTCACTGTGACCTGATACTGTACATACGAGAGGTGCCCAGGTGCATGTTGGTGGTAGATGTGCACATTCTTGGACAGTACTAATAGCACTGATTCTTCACTGTGGCCTGATACTGTACATATGAGAGGTGCTCGGGTACATGCTGCTGGTAGATGTGCACATCCCTGGACAGTACTTACAGCACTGGTTCCTCACTGCGGCCTGATACTGTACATATGAGAGGTGCCCAGGTGCATGCTGCTGGCAGATGTGCCCATCCCCGGACAGTACTAACAGCACTGGTTCTTCACTGTGGCCTGACATTGTACATATGAGAGGTACCCAGGTGCATGCTGCTGGTAGAGGTGCACATCCCTGGACAGTACTAACAGCTCTGGTTCTTCACTGTGGCCTGATAATGTACATGTGAGAGGGTGCACATCCCTGGTCAGTACTAACAGCACTGGTTCCTCATTGTGGCCTGACACTATACATATGAGAGGTGCCCAGGTGCATGCTTTTGGTAGATGTGTTCATCCCCGGACAGTACTAACTGCAATGGTTCCTCACTGTGACCTGATACTGTACACATGTGAGGTACCTAGGTGCATGTTGCTGATAGAAGTGCACATCCCGGACTGTACTAACAGCACTGGCTCCTCACTGTGTCTTGATACTGCACATATGAGAGGTGCCCAGGTGCATGCTGCTGGTAGATGTGCACATTCTCGGACAGTACTAATAGCCCGATTCCTCACTGTGGCCTGATACTGTACATATGAGAGGTGCTCAGGTACATGCTGCTGGTAGCTGTGCACATCCCTGGACAGTACTAACAGCACTGGTTCCTCACTGTGGCCTGATACTGTACATATGAGAGGTGCCAGGCACATGCTGCTGGTAGAGTGTGCTCATCCCTGGACAGTACTAACATTACTGGTTCCTCACTGTGACCTGATACTGTACATATGAGAGGTGCCCAGGTACATGCTGCTGGTAGATGTGCTCATCCCTGGGCAGTACTAACAGCACTGGTTCCTCACTGTGACCTGATACTGTACATATGAGAGGTGCCCAGGTGCTTGCTGCTGGTATAAGTGCACGTCCCTGGACAGTAGTAACAGCACTTGTTCCTCACTGTGTCCCGATTCTGTACATATGAGGGGTGCCCAGATTCATGCTGCTTTTAGAAGTGCACATCCCCGCACAGTACTAATAGCACTCGTTCCTCACTGTGGCCCAATACTGTACATATGAGCAGTGCCCAGGTAGATGCTTCTGGTGGAGGTGCTCATCCCCGGACAGTACTAACAGCACTGGTTCCTCACTGTGGCCTGATACTGTACATATGAGAGGTGCCCAGGTGCATGCTGTTGGTAGATGTGTAGATCTCCGGATGGTACTAACAGCACTGGTTCTTCACTGTGGCTTGACACTGGTCATATGAGAGGTGCCCAGGTGCATGCTGCTGGTAGAAGTGCTCACCCCCTTACAGTACTAACAGCACTGGTTCCTCACTGTGACCTGATACTGTACATATGAGAGGTGCCCAGGTGCATGCTGCTAGTAGAAGTGCACATCCTCTGATGGTACTATCAGCACTGGTTCCTCACTGTGGACCGACACTGTACATATGAGAGGTGCCCAGATGTATGTTGTTGGTAGATGTGTACATCCCTGGATGGTACTAACAGCTCTGGTTCCTCACTGTGACCTGATACTGTACATATGAGAGGTGCCCAGGTGCATGCTGCTGGTGGAGGTGCACATCCCCAGACAGTACTAACAGCACTGGCTCCTCAGTGTGACCTGATACTGTACATATGAGAGGTGCCCAGGTGCATGCTGCTGGTAGATGTGCACATCCCCGGACAGTACTAACAGCTCTGGTTCCTCACTGTGGCCTGATACTGTACATATGAGAGATGCCCAGGTTCATGCTGCTGGTAGACGTGCACATCCCTGGACAGTACTAACCGCACTGGTTCCTCACTGTGGCCTGATACTGTACATATGAGAGGTGTCCAGGTTCTTGCTGCTGGTAGATGTGCACATCCTCGGACAGTACTAACAGCACTGGTTCCTCACTGTGACCTGATACTGTACATATGAGAGGTGTCCAGGTTCATGCTGCTGGTAGATGTTCACATCCCCGGACAGTACTAACAGCACTGGTTCCTCACTGTGGCCTGATACTGTACATATGAGAGGTGCCCAGGTGTATGCTGCTGGTAGATGTGCACATCGCTTGACAGTACTAACAGCACTGGTTCCTCACTGTGGCCCGATACTGTACATATGAGAGGATGAGAGGTGCCCAGGTGCATGCTGTTGGTTGAAGGTGCTCATCCCCGGATAGTACCAACAGCACTGAAATTGAAAGATATATAAATGTGCTCTTACTCTGGACTCAGCAAGGCTCACCTGATTGAAATGTAAGTCCTTTGCTACTGTGATGTGAGAGGCTGTGGCAGTGGGTTTGTTTATTGCAGAAGGAAATCAGGTGGTCACAAGAATGAATTCTTACTCTGCGACTTTGGTGGAAAACAATCTGAAAAAGATGAATGGCACACCACTGGATGAACACTGACTGGGCAGTACCGGAGGGTTTTGGGTACTATTTCAGGTATAACAGACGTCAAATAAATGTGTGACAAGCACCGAGAAACAACAGCAGTTAAAGTTTAAATTGCATGCTCCCTATGTACACCTTGACAGGATGGGACATATGTAGGCATCGCTCCCCCCCCCTCCAGCTTGCAACCGGAACAACAGTGACCACGCTGGAACTTGAACGTGGACCTTTAGCATCAGTGTACAATGTGCACAGTGGAGTCATCTGAACAGTGGTCATTTAGCATTTCTGATCAACAGTGACCACGCTGGAACTTGAATGTGGACCTTCAACATCAGTTTACAATGTGCACAGTGGAACCATCTGAACAGTGGTCATTCAGCATTTCTGAACAACAGTGACCACGCTGGAACTTGAATGTGGACCTTCAGCATCGGTGTACAATGCGCACAATGGTGCCATCTGAATAGTGGTCATTCAGCATTTCTGTACAACAGTGACCATGCTGGAACTTGAATGTGGACCTTCAACATCAGTTTACAATGTGCACAGTGGAGCCATCTGAACAGTGGTCATTCAGCATTTCTGAACAACAGTGACCACACTGGAACTTGAATGTGGACCTTCAGCATCGGTGTACAATGTGCACAATGTTGCCATCTGAATAGTGGTCATTCAGCATTTCTGTACAACAGTGACCATGCTGGAACTTGAATGTGGACCTTCAACATCAGTTTACAATGTGCACAGTGGAGCCATCTGAATAGTGGTCATTCAGCATTTCTGTATAACAGTGACCATGCTGGAACTTGAATGTGTACCTTCAACATCAGTTTACAATGTGCACAATAGTGCCATCTGAACAGTGGTCATTCAGCATTTCTGAACAACAGTGACCACGCTGGAACTTGAATGTGGACCTTCAACATTGGAGTACAAGATTCACAATGGTGCTGTCTGAATGGTGGTCATTCTGCATTTCCAAATCGGCTGATGGAACGACTTGTTGGGCTGCACTATTGCAAACACTTGTGTGACCCAGCTGAAAAACAACAAACTGTACAGCACCAGGAGAAAGACCACCAGCCCTAACATTTCACAGCACAGTGCACTTCTACAGGAGACAGACAGCCTGCCCTATCATTTCACACCACAACGCACTTCTACAGGAGGCCTGGTTCACAGCGTTCACTGCAACATTTAAGTAGATAGATAATTTAAAGCTACAGCATATCTTTTATCAGTACAGTTAGATATGGCCTGCTACTGATGGCAGTGCTGATAAACCAACTCTTGTAGTACTATTGGGGGCAGTTGCTTTTTTACTGTTGGTAGTGGTCGTGCCATGCATGGCTGTGGGCCAATCAGCTTGCAGCATTTTCCCTACCTGTTTTACAAGGAGAGTTACATGCCTTAGCCTTTCAGTTTCAAGCCACCCTCATCACCTGGGTATTTTTAAATACCCCAGCAAATTTAACATTATTACTTAAACATGTGCTGCTAAAGTTAAGATAAATGCATTCATAAACTAGTCAGAAAGCACTTCATTCAAATGTTAATCATTTTCTTCCTCTACCTACCTTTAGGGTCTCCAACTTGGCAGCAGTACTGTGGCAATCATGCACAGGAGATTTTTCACAGGCTGCATGGACATGTTTATGTTCGTCTGATTCCTCACAAACCCATCCCAGTGGCTGATGCTGCTGGTCACAGGTGTTGCTGTTTTCAGGCTCTTCTTTATTTCCAGTCAAACATTTTACAATCTCCACTATCACTGCAAGTTTCTGGTTTGCTCGGACTATCTTCTGCTCTAACACATCATCATAGCATTCACCACAGGAGACATTTCCATCTACGTACTCCCAGTACTTTGTGATACAGGCTCTGCAAAAGTTGTGCCCACAATCTATAATGACAGGATCGTTAAAATAATCCACACAGATGGGACACATCACTTCATTTTTCAGCAGTTCTAGCTCTTTTGTTGCTGCCATGTTCACTGCTGTCTGTCAAAGATGTCTACTTCCCTTCCGTTTTCTGGAACAAGAAACATAAACATAGAACAAGTTTGTTCCTCTTTCACTACTGACCATGTTATGCACAGCTAAAAACTCTTGCACTGTTACTGAACCTTATTATGGTGTTTCATTATTGCTTTCAGTGCTGACCACATCATACACAGTTAAAAACCTCTTGTAATGCTACTGAACCTTATTATGGAGTTTTATTATTGCTTTCAGTACTGACCGCGTCATGCACAGTTAAAAACTCTTGCACTGCTACTGAACCTTATTATGGTGTTTGATTATTGCTTTCAGTGCTGACCACGTCATGCACAGTTAAAAACTCTTGCACTGTTACTGAACCTTATTATGGTGTTTTATTATCGCTTTCAGTACTGACCATGTCATGCACAGTTAAAAACCCCTGCACTGCTACTGAATCTTATCATGGTGTTTTATTGTTACTTTCAGTATTGACCACGTCATGCACAGTTAAAAAACTCTTGCACTGCTACTGAATCTTATCACGGTGTTTTATTGTTACTTTCAGTACCGACCACGTCATGCACAGTTAAAAACTCTTGTACTCTCACTGAACCTGATTATGGTGTTTTATTCTTGCTTTCAGTAATGACCACATCATGCACAGTTAAAAACTCTTGCACTGCTACTGAACATTAGTATAGTGTTTTATTACTGCTTTCAGTACTGACCACGTCATGCACAGTTAAAAACACCTGCACTACTACTGAACCTTATTATGATGTTTTCTTATTGTTTCAGTACTGACCACGTCATACAAACATACAAACTTGCAAGCAGATAAAGGCCTTTCGGTTTATATAGTCTACTCGATTGTGCAGCAAGTAGCCCTAATACTGCAGCTACCCCTCCCTCACTCCCCCTACCAATGACCCTCCTGCTTACCCTGTCCCACCCCCTTTTGAAGCAGTCCACTATATTACAGTCTACCACTTCCTCTGGTAATGTCTTCCACCCTGATACCACCCTCTCCATAAAAAAGTGTCTCCTCATTTTCCTCCCGAACTTTCCTCCTCCAATCTCAGTTTGTGCCCTTGGGGGTCCCTCCCTCTCCTTAACTGGAAAAGTCCCTCTGTGTCCATCTTATTTATTTCCTTCATGTACTTGAAGGTTTCAATCATGTTCCCCCTCCCCCCTTTCCCTCTTCTCCTCCAGGGGGTACATGTCCAACTCCCTCAGTGTACTCTCATAGGGCAAGTCCCCTAGCCCCTGGATAATTTTTGTTGCCCTTCGCTGCACTGCCTCCAGTAACCTAATGTCCTTCGTCAGGTACAGCATCCAGAACTGTACGCAGTACTCCAGGTGTGGTCTAACCAGTGACCTAAACAGTGGCAGGATCACCTCCCCCCTCCTGGAAGATATGTCTCTGGCAGTACAACCTAGCATCCTGTTAGCATTTGCACAGTTAAAAACTCTTGCACTGCTACTGAACCTTATTCCCGTGTTTTATTACTGCTTTCAGTACTGACCACGTCATGCACAGTTAAAAACTCTTGCATCATTACTGAACCTTACTACAGTGTTTTATTATAGCTTTCAATAATGACCACGATATGCACTGTTCAAAACTCTTGCACTGCCACTTAACCTTATTATAGTTTATTATTGCTTTCAGTGCTGACCACGTCATGCACAGTTAGAATCTCTTATAACATGGTGTAGACAAAGACAGGTCCCTGACTGGTACAGAGTCATCAGGTGACCATTGATTAATCCATGATATAACCACAGTAAGTGGTGAAGCATCCACTCTGAGCAATCAGTGAGTGGACCAGATCTCGTTATTGTGCCCAAAACACATTTTGAAAGGCAAATTAATTCTGCCGCTGAGAGAGACACCCTGAGCCACACAGAATGGACGTGACGCTCAGTGTACATGAAGGTGTTCAGCAGGAGAAGTGAGCAGTAACCTTCGCAATATGTCCACCACCAGAAATCAGCAGTACCCCTCGCAATATGTCCACCACCAGAAATCAGCAGTACCCCTCGCAATGTGTCCACCACCAGAAATCAGCAGTACCCCTCGCAATGTGTCCACCACCAGAAATCAGCAGTACCCTCGCAATGTGTCCACCACCAGAAATCAGCAGTACCCTCGCAATGTGTCCACCACCAGAAATCAGCAGTACCCTCGAATGTGTCCACCACCAGAAATCAGCAGTGCCCCTAACAATGTGTCCACCACCAGAAATCAGCAGTGCCCTAGCAATATGTCCACCACCAGAAATCAGCAGTGCCCCTCGCAATGTGTCCACCACCAGAAATCAGCAGTACCCTCGCAATATGTCCACCACCAGAAATCAGCAGTACCCTACTTAGTATGTCACCGCCAAGAGTCAGCGGTGCCCTCGCAGTGTCCACCACCAGAAATCAGCAGTGCCCCTCGCAATGTGTCCATCACCAGAAATCAGCAGTGCCCCTCGCAATGTGTCCACCACCAGAAATCAGCAGTACCCCTCGCAATGTGTCCATCACCAGAAATCAGCAGTGCCCCTCGCAATATGTCCACCACCAGAAATCAGCAGTACCCCTCGTAATATGTCCACCACCAGAAATCAGCAGTACCCCTCGCAATATGTCCACCACCAGAAATCAGCAGTACCCCTCACAATGTGTCCACCACCAGAAATCAGCAGTACCCCTCACAATATGTCCACCACCAGAAATCAGCAGTACCCCTCGCAATGTGTCCACCACCAGAAATCAGCAGTACCCCTCGCAATGTGTCCACCACCAGAAATCAGCAGTACCCTTCGCAATATGTCCATCACCAGAAATCAGCAGTGCCCCTCGCGATATGTCCATCACCAGAAATCAGCAGTGCCCCTCGCGATGTGTCCACCACCAGAAATCAGCAGTACCCCCCGCAATGTGTCCACCACTAGAAATCAGGTAAATGTGTCCACCACCAGAACTCAGCAGTACCCCTCGCAATGTGTCCACCACCAGAACTCAGCAGTACCCCTCGCAATGTGTCCACCACCAGAACTCAGCAGTACCCCTCGCAATGTGTCCACCACCAGAACTCAGCAGTACCCCTCGCAATGTGTCCACCACCAGAAATCAGCAGTACCCCTCGCAATGTGTCCACCACCAGAAATCAGCAGTACCCCTCGCAATGTGTCCACCACCAGAAATCAGCAGTGCCCCTCGCAATGTGTCCACCACCAGAAATCAGCAGTACCCCTCGCAATGTGTCCACCACCAGAAATCAGCAGTACCCCTCGCAATGTGTCCACCACCAGAAATCAGCAGTGCCCCTCGCAATGTGTCCACCACCAGAAATCAGCAGTACCCCGCGAATGCATCCACCACCAGAAATCAGCAGTACCCTCGCAATGCGTCCACCACCAGAAATCAGCAGTACCCCTCGCAATGTGTCCATCACCAGAAATCAGCAGTACCCCTCGCAATGTGTCCACCACCAGAAATCAGCAGTACCCCTCGCAATGCGTCCATCACCAGAAATCAGCAGTGCCCCTCGCAATATGTCCACCACCAGAAATCAGCAGTACCCCTCGCAATGCGTCCATCACCAGAAATCAGCAGTACCCCTCGCAATATGTCCACCACCAGAAATCAGCAGTACCCTGCAATAGGCTCCATCACCAGAAATCAGCAATGCCCCTCGAATATGTCCACCACCAGAAATCAGCAGTACCCCTCGCAATGTGTCCACCACCAGAAATCAGCAGTACCCCTCGCAATGCATCCACCACCAGAAATCAGCAGTACCCCTCGCAATATGTCCACCACCAGAAATCAGCAGTACCCCTAGGCAATGGGTGTCTCCCCGCCCACTCACCCCACGGACCTCAGGGCACCGAAAGGAAACTGCAACCATGCCCTTCATTATTCCTGGCTATTTTATAATAAGGAATGCCACACAGCATTTTATCATCCCTGCCTGTTTCTGCTAGTACAGCCATCAAGCACACTGTGACACAATGAAGAGCACACCACCAGGGAACATGTTGCCGTGCCTTACTGGTGTGCGAGGTCCATCACCTACATCCCTGTTGCTTGCAGTGGTGTCATCGGTGTGTATCTTTGCTACCCCCTACCCCCTCCCAACCCCACTTCCCAGAGGTAATGTCCCAGCAGAAGCTGCCAGTGCCAGGCAGTGTGTCTATGTGCCACACACATCCCATCGGACAGCGGCACTCCAGCAGTCAGTGTCCCGGCAGCACCACAGAGCTACCCACCCACCCCACAGATAACTGACATTTCACTGCCTGGGTACAGAAATGCATGCATGCCATCTTGTCCATGAATCACCAAATGTTGCCCACAGCCCTAGCACATCACTCGCATGTTACCTGGTCAGAGCAGGAGCCACGGACTTCAGTGACTGTGAGATGCTGTGTTCAACATGCAACCAGAGCTCATTGCTTTCCCCTTCTGACATTGAAGCAGTGACAGAGACAGCAGCAGTAAGTGTCACCAGTGTCCTGAGAGAGAGGGAGAGTGGGAGACACACAGTGAGGCATCCTGCAGCTACCACTTATAAAGTCTACCCTGCAGACACAGACACAAGAAGACTGAGGACTGCAGGGTGTTGAGATACAGCCACAGGTTGCAAGAATCCATGTGTGCCTCTTATGCAGTGCCTGTCTCTCTCTCTCTCTCTGATTCAGGGAGAACACTGCCGAATTTCTGTGTACTGCAGAGAACAAGAGAGACACACATAGACACAGTCACACAGGACATTGCAGCAACTGTGGGACACTGAGTGTCCATGTCCCCCAGTCCCAGTGTCACTCTTGCTCTCTGTTTCTGTCTTGCAAGACAGATGGGTGGCTAAGTACAAGAGTCAGTTCCCCAGAAACAGGAGATCACAGCAGCTGTGCTTCACAGTGACTCTCTATGAAGTCATAGTGAATTGTTCCTGTGATACATTACTTGTTTTTTTGTATGTGTAGGGTGCAAAACGTTTTAGTGAATTGCTTGTGTTGATTCAGCAGTGTCAGCAGTGTATACATAGCAGCAATTCAGCACTGTCAGCACCACAGCAGTTGTGGTGGTGGCAGAACACATAAAAAAGTCCCTACGTTTTCATGACGTAATCATGCTTTCCTTGCATTTTCTTCACCTCTGGTGACACCCCATGTTATAACAGTGCTCCCAGATCTACAGGGATTCCTGTATTTTAAGGGATTTTTACTACAAAATCGGGATACAGGAAGGAAATATTTTATTTTTAAAATAACAGGGGAAATGGACAAACACTATGGGAAAATGCCCACTATGAATCTCATGGCTGCCAAGGTTCACACAGAGCCCTCCAACTGGTACTCAGTTTGCTGACTTTGCTACACTAAGCAATTCTGTTGGTCCATTTGCAGCCTGTGTTTCTCTGGGGTAGTAAGGTAATGTGTTGGCAGTTCATCTTTCTGAGGATGAATTCAGATCTTCTGATCAAGAACCAGGGAGCTGCTGCATGATCCAAACACCTGCCATGTGGCCCCACTCAAAACAGTAACACCGTTGAGTCAGCCGAGCTGCATCTCAAATGCCACTGTTCTGGACTGGCAGAGAGCCTAACCCATTGAATGTAAACTAGCCTTCTTGTGGACAGCCTCAGGTTAGTCTATTTTAAACTCATTTTAAGTGCAAAATGAGTCAGACAAAAGACTGACCACTTGATGATGATATGCTTTGGGGGGAGGGGGTGTGCAAGAAAGAGTGCTTAAGTGTTGCTTGAGGGAAACAGCGCCCCAAGCCACCAAGGCAAATAAACCTTGTGTTTTACAAATTTGTCTATTTTAAACACATGAAGTGCAAAAAGCAAGTCAGACAAGAGACTCGATGTTGGTGGGCTTTAAAGGGTGACGGGGACACAAAGAGTGCTTAAGTGCTACTTGGCTTGTTTGGTGCACAGAGCAGAGTTGTGTTTTTAAAAAGATTACTAAGGCAACACTTCTTCTGACCAGCCTAGAGGCTGAGGTTATTTGAAAAAAAAAATTAGACAGTGTTTCTATTTAATTATGAGCCTGGGAAAGGTATGGGAGTGTCTTCATCAAGATAAGCAGGAGTTATGACTTATATGTGTGAGATCAGAAGGGACCCATAGACCCTGGTCTGGCCTAAGATTAGTAAAATAAATGAAAAAAAAAAGGAATATTTGTTTTTACCTCTGAGAGGTCAGTGCACAAAGCTGTGTGTGTGTAGGGGGGGTGCTTAAGCATGCCAATGAAAAACACAACAATACACTGAAACAATGTTTATTAATGGAGCACTACAGGTACACAGAGTTGTAGGCCCAATGCACGATTGGTGTGCAGTGGCTATACACGCATATCTGAAGCGAGCAGCTACTCCACACCCCCTGTTCCCTCCGCATGGCATGCACGAAGGGGGCACATGCAGACCCACTGCACCAGATCCCCCATGTCTGCAGACAGCTCCGCGATTAGGAGGTTCTGGGGGTGTGCCAGCACTATGTGTATTCACTAACCCGCATAGTGCTGGCCGCATGGGTGCAGAGAGTGGTGCAGGGTACACCAGGGAGACCCTGCCATAACCCACAGCATGCCCCCATGAACACAGGTATTCGGTCACTGGGGGACCAGGACAGTGCACACTGTGCTGCTCCCGACTGCTGGGCAGCAGGGGCAGCTGGATGGGTGAGCACCCAGAAAGTTTATGTGAGGCAGCACTGGGACTGGAGGGTGCCGCGCTGGTCTGGGTGCATGCTATCGGCATGCACAGCCCCAGACCCATGCCACCCTATGTGTGAGATCCACTATGGGTCCCAGGGGGGCATCCCATTGGATGTCTACCTGGGACAACTTCGCCCCGGCCACCCTGCAGAGTCCTGTGTGTAACCCCCCTGCAAATGGGGGTTCCCAAAAGACTTCCAGGAGCTTGCTTGAATGCTCCAAGCCTGAATGGTGTTTGGCATTTAAGCCATTTATCAGTGAGTGTTTTTAGAACCTCTGGTACTGTCTCTTTAAGAGCTGTCTGCTTGCAGACATAATTAGTTGTATGGGGACTGTGTGTTTCTTTGATTGAGTACCACTCAAGCTGCTGCCAATTCACTCTATTTTTGCAGTCACTAGGGTGCAAAGGGAACCTATCTGAAAGATGTAACTGTTTGCCGAAATCATTTACAGTAATAATGAAATTACAGTTTGTCTAACCTGCTTTCTTTTGCAGTCAGAACTGTGTCTGCTAGTTCCCATTCTAGTTTTGAACTGCTGAACTGGACCAATCAGTGTGGAGTAAGCTAGCTCTAAAATGGTGCCTTGGACGAATCAGAACTTGGACTCATAATCTGAGCCAGCCACAAGAGGATTGTATGAGCAGTGACTCTGGGAGATGTAGTTTAGACTTCAGCACCTTTTGGACCAACAGCAGCAGTCTATTGTGAGTGACAGCCAATCCAGTCAAGAACTGGCAGGAACTCAAAGGAAGTGCCAGGTTTTGTCGGTTGGAGTTTCAGTTGAGCTTTGGCAGTGAAGAAGGAAGGAGCCCTGTGCTTTTCAGTGTGCAGTTTTAGTCAAAACGTGTGTAAGGCCCAGAGTTCGGTCTGCAGCTTGTGTAACAGCTTGTTAGGACTGAATCCGTCCTGTGAAAAGAATCAAAGGATCTCTGAAGATAGAAACCAGGCTCACCTGTAGAAGACTGGAGGAATTGCTGAAAATTGCACTCTGTCTGTCAGGAACTGAATCTGCTGTGTGTTCTCCGGGTATTGTGCAGTAATTGCGATCGGGATACAGATGCAGCCTGCCTGGTATAGTGCTTTCTTTTATATGGATGTGTGAAGAGGTTTGTGTACCTCAAGTGAGCCCTACTGACATTGAAGGACCCTATCTTATTTGGAGGTCGTGAGTACTAATTCAGGGTCGCTCCTGTTGAATGCCACATTAAATCCAAATGGAATTACTGTACTGCTGACTGTTTAATTCTCCTTTTCTCTGTGTGAAAGGGCCCTACCAGCTGCCATGGTTTGGACTAGCCACTAGGGCTTGGGTACCCAGGGACAGTAACTGATAGGGATAGGCCTGTGCACAGAGCCATAGGTAGATTATTAGAGTGATAAGCTAATTAACCTGATTTCCCCTGTCCTTGTTATATCCCCTAAATAAATCAGAGCTGCTTGTTTCAGCAAAGTTATACTGCCTGAGGTATTTGTCTATGTTAAAGTACTGTACTGTGATTGTTGCACTGTATCTCATTTCACAGGAGGTCCCAGTGCGGAACCAGACCTGGGGGTAAGTGTATACTGTGAAGGTAATTCTGATATATTGTGTGGGCCACTAGTGGGAAGAAGGGGGTTGCAGTGTCCCAGAGGGCTGTGACCAAGTTAGTTTAACTATTGCAAACCCTGACCTCTGGGTGGAGGCACCCACCATTGGATCCAGGCCCCTCAACCTGTTAGTGGCAAATCAGGCAGGGTAGTAGCCCCTGGGATAGCGCCATCAGGGTTACATCTTGAGGCTCACCGCTGGGATTGTGTGTCCTCTAGTGGCCATATTCTGAACCACTGTTAAGAAAAAATGGGTACCCGACAGAAGTGGCTGTGCACCGGCTGGTGGAGTGGTGTACTGGAGGCAATCGACCCCCAAAATGCTATGCTTATCCTGGACATCCCCTGGGTATCAATACGGACACTGTGCGGGAGTACTTTCCAAGGTGGAAGGTTTACAAAACCCTGTGGTGGTGGGTCGGCATGCTAATCTGCTCACCCACACTTTCCTGGCCCTAGTAGAGTTTAAGGATCCCATAGATAGCTCAAAGTGCCACAGACCATTACCCCAGAGGGCCCTCACTGCTTGGAGAGTGATAACTAAGGACAGTAAAGACCGGGGAATCAGCCCCACCACTATCTGAAACTTTGAGGA
This sequence comes from Neoceratodus forsteri, assembly GCA_016271365.2. NCBI lineage: Eukaryota > Metazoa > Chordata > Ceratodontiformes > Ceratodontidae > Neoceratodus > Neoceratodus forsteri. Next base: position 21,093,081 of record JADMNL010000038.1, on the reverse strand, counting down.
GAAATTTGCTGAATGGTTGCTGGAGAGGGAAAACTGTGGAGGACTTGAAGAAACTATTCTTGCCACCTGGGGTGTTCCTCCCCAACACCCTCTCCTGCTCCAGTGCCCGTAATGGTGGCTGAACCAATGCAGACTCCTATTTCTGCACCTGCCATTAGTCACGACTCTTACCGAGGTTGAGGATCTTCTGGCACCCTCCCCACCCCCAAGGGAGGATGACTGGGAGACCTGGATAGACTATGTTGCCCCCAAGTGCTAGAATGGCAATGCTCGAAGGCAGCGAAAGAGGTTGGTGAGCCTCCGAGGTCCTGCCCTGGCTACCATCCGTGCTAACAGGGCCAGTAACCCTGAGCGACTGCACAGGCCTATCTTGAGTCCTTGGAGAATGTGTAGGGCCCAGATTCTGATGAGGACCTATGGTGGAGAGTAAGAAATGCACAACAGTACCAAGGGGAGTTGTTGTCTGTATATCTCTCGGCTGGAAAAATTGTTGCAAGAATGCCTCAGAAAGGGTAGTTTGCCAGCGATTGAACTGGACGAACCAGACTGGACAGAATCCTTAAGTCTGCCCCCTTCTCAGAACTGCTGTTGCTTCAGTTCGCCTGGCAAATCGACTGGAATCCCCACCCTCCTATGATGAGTTAATGAGAGAAATTCGAGGAGTTGAGAAAAGGCGACCTCGGGAGGTACCTGCAACAGCTGTGGCTCGACCAGTGACTGAGGGTGACCCATCAAGTGAAGTTCAGGGGCAGAGGCTGACAGTCAATGAGTGCTCTGACAAGAAAAAGATATGCCACAATGAGGCGAACTGTTGAGAGAGATCCGAATTCAAAAACAGTCCCTTTATGAAGGCCACGCCTGCAAGTGCGGGCCCTGACCTATATCCGACTGCATCTGCTATGGGGTGGGTACCCACCTCGATCTCCTGCTGATAACAGCTCGAACTCGATTCCTTGACCATGGAAGTGGAGAAACTGAGCGAGATGTCTCCAAATGCTTATCCACACGCGAGACAGAGATGGCACCAAGGTTTCCAGTTAGTAATACCCCGCCCTGGCTCCCAGTGTGGCGCCTCGGCCAGCTCAAACTCCAGAAAGTATGTTTTGCTATAATTGTGGGAAAGATGGGCACATGAAAAGGGAATGCGGTCCCAAAAGACACTGACAAAGTTGCATATAGGCTACAAGGAGAGCTTCGGAGAACAAATCAGTGGTTAAGAGGTGCAGAAATGATCCCAGTGAGGGCACAAAAATGCTAACTCACGTCCTTTGTGGCAAGGTCAGTTGCCCAGGCCCCCCTATCGCCTCTCCAGACTGGTCCAGAATAGTAGGTCCCTCCATGGAGACCACTGTAAAGGTGAATGGAGTGTCTACAAGGCTGTATTAGACAGTGGCTCCCAAGTGACAATTATGTTCCAGGATTGGTATCAGAAGCATTTGTCAGACGTGCCCTTACAACCATTAGAAGGACTGCATGTATGGGGGTTAAGTGAAGGCCTACCCTATTCGGGTATATCCAATTTGGCTGTCTTTCCCCACCTCCGTGGCTGGAGTGGCCGAACAAGTAGAGACCCTAGCCTTAGTGTGTCCCCCACTGGACTGTATGATGGTGTCCCTTTGTTGATTGGAACAAATGCTCCATATGTTCGAAGGCTGGCACAGTTGTGTTATGAAAAACAGGGGTCAAAGACTAGTAGAGCTTTAAGAGTTCCGGCTTAATTAAGAAGGCCTATGAGGCACAGAGATGCTGAAAAAACAGAACCAGAGGAACGGTTGGAATTGTATGGAAGAAGGATCCTGAGTCTCTGATCCTGGCGCAAATGCCCAGTGTACCTTACAGGAGAGGTCAGTATCAGAAAGGATGTTAAGAATAAAATATTAATGTTGGATGCACCAGGCGATGGAAAATTGCCAGAGGGACTGCTGGTCAAGCCTAGTATTTTGCCCGCTAGAGCCCATGCTTATGCCAGAAGGGTAATGGTCCAAGTTCATAATGTGTCTGAAAGAGACATTGAGTAAACAGAGGTTGCATCCTGGCTAATGTGCATTGTGCAGACACTGCAGTGCTACCCAGCAGCAAGAGTTCAAGGAAGAATGACAGAGTAGCCTGACTTGTTTGATTTCGCGACTCCCGCTGCCAGCTGAATGGAAAGTGAGGATCAGTGAGAAGCTTGCCCAGAGAGACCAGGTGTTTTCTTTAAAGGAATGGGATGTAGGATGCGTGCAAGGAGCTGAGCACAGTATCCGGCTGCATGACGAAAGACCATTTGGTGAGAGGTCTCGCACTGGCACCTGCTGACATAGATGATGTGAGACGGCATCTGCAAGAGATGTTAGCTGCTGGTGTAATACAAGAATCCAGAAGCCCTTATGCTTCCCCATTGTGGTAGTGAGGAAAAGAATGGAACAGTAAGGATGTGTGTGGATTATCGCACCTTAAACCCGGCAGACTATCTGATCAGTACACAATGCCCGCATTCAGGATGCTTTGGACTGCCTAAGCGGGAGCAAGTGGTTCTCTGTGCTGGATCTCCGCAGTGGGTACTACCAGATCCGATGGCCCCAGAGGACTGTGAGAAGGCGGCCTTTATCTGTCCGCTTGGCTTCTATGAATTCATGAGGATGCCTCAAGGATTTCAGGTGCCCAGCCACTTTTCAGCGATTGATGGAGGCGTGCAGTGGGGACATGAACTTACTAAGTGCCTGGTATACCTAGATGATGTTATTGTGTTTGGCAGCTCACTGGAGGAACATGAGAGCAGATTATTTAAGGTATTGGACCGACTGGAGGACTTTGGCCTTAAACTGTCCATTGATAAGTGTCAATTCTTTCAAACATCAGTAAAGTATGTGGGACACATAGTATCCACGAGGAATAGAGACCGACCCAAGTAAAGTTGAGGCCTTGACCACCTGGCCACAGCCCAAAAATCTAAAAGAACTGCAAAGATTCCTGGGATTCTGTGGTTATTATCGGCGCTTCATCAAGGACTATTCAAGAGTGATCCGCCCTTTACTTAACCTTACTCAAGGGTATCTCCCAACCCACAAAAAATACCAAAAGTCAGCGTCCCTCAAGACTGAAAGAGTGTATTTTCATCCGAGTGAAGTATTTGGGGCCCGCTGGACTCCTGATTGTGAGACTGCTTTTCATGAGATCATATTCAACTTACCCATGCTCCAGTGCTGGTCTATGCTGATCCAAGAAAACCTTACGTCCTGCACACTGATGCTAGCTTGCAAGGGTTGGGGCTGTGTTGTACCAAGAGCACGAGAATGGCCTGAGACCAGTGGCCTTTGCCAGTGAAGCCTGACCCCATCCGAAAAGAACTATCCTGTACATAAGTTAGAGTTCCTAGCTTTGAAGTGGGCTATTGTTGACCAATTCCATGAGTACTTGTATGGGGCTAAAATACTAGTAAAACTGACAATAATCCTTTGACCTATGTGCAGACCTCAGCTAAGTTGGATGCCACTGGCCATAGGTGGCTTTCTGCATTATCTACATATGACTATGCTCTCAAATACCGAGCAGGTCTGAACCACATAGATGCTGATGCTCTCTCCCGGAGGCCTGTTCCCCAGAATGATTGGGTCCGATTAGCAGAACCTGACATTCGGGCACTCTGCGGAAGTTTGACAGGGAGGAACAAATGTCCACGGACGCAGTGGACTGCATGGTGGATTGCTTGGGACCTCTGAGAATTGCTTACCTGCTGCTTATTGCCACTTTTCTGCAATAGACATTGGTGCACTGCCTCAGCTGGACAATGACAGTATTCGGCTGGCTCAATCCCGCGATCCCATGATCAAAGCAGCTTTAGAAGCCCTCATGCAGGAAAAGATGTGTCCAAATTACGCCCACTGATTTGAGAACTGCACTGTATACAAAGAAGGTCCTAAGTTGAAACTGATCAATAAACTGTTATACAGAGAAACAGTAGACAGAGGGACAAGTAGACAAACAACAACTAGTGCTGCCCACTGCCTTTGAGACTCAGTACTGAGGTCCTTGCACAACCACATGGGGCACCTTGGTATAGACAGAACACTTGACTTGGTGAGATCCAGATTCTATTGGCCTAAGATGGGGCTGATGTGGAGCAACACATTTGAACTTGTAGTCGCTGCTTACAGAGGAAAGCTTTGCCCTCGAGGCTGCCCCCCTGTTAACATCACCACCAGTGCACCCATGGAGCTGGTCTGTATTGATTTTCTGAGTTTGGAGTCTGATCAAAGAAATATCAGTAATGTGCTGGTGGTCACTGACCATTTCACGAGATATGCCCAAGCTTTCCCCACCAAAGACCAGAAAGCATCCACTGTGGCCAAAGTACTTGTAGAAAACTTTTTTGTTCACTATGGGGCTCCACAAAGAATCCATTCTGATCAAGGGAGAGACTTTGAGAGTCGTCTGATCAAAGAGATGCTTTCTCTGTGGGGAGAAAGATCCAGAACCACTCCTTACCACCCCAGGGGACCCACAGCCTGAGCGTTTCAACCGCACTTTGCTAGATATGCTAGGCACCCTGCACCCAAAGGACAAGCCTAGATGGAGCCAACAAATTAGCACCTGGTACATGCTTATAACTGCACCAAAAGTGATGCCACTGATTCTCCCCTACCGCCTGATGTTTGGAAGAAGCTCGACTACCAGTAGATGTGTGTTTTGGGGTCTCTCCTGATGGGGTTCAAGCTGACAACTATTTACAGTATGTGCAAAAGTTAAAGGCCCAGCTAATCATGCGTACCAACTGGCTCAAACCATGGCTGCCAAAAGAAATCAGGCCAACAAAGAAAGGTATGATAAAAGGTGAGAAGCACAGGAACTCCAGGAGGGAGATCGGATTGCTAAGAAATCTGGGACTGCATGGCAAGCACAAGATTGCTGATAGATGGCACCATCTCCTCACATTGTAGTGGGCAAACTAGATGATCTGCCAGTGTACAAAGTAAGGCCTGAGAATAATTCAAAAGATGTAAAAACAATGCATAGAAATCATTTACTGCCCATTGGACAAATCTTAATTGAGTCTGAGCCCTAGAAGATGCCCCTCTGGACCAGTGACTAGAGCTGCTGCTAAGAAAAGATTAAGAAAGTCTGCACCTACAGAAGCAAAGTTAAAGTGTTCCCTCCACAAGTCCCAGTTGAGCATGACTGTCAGTCCATATCGGAAGAAAGTGAGAGTGACTTTGAATACTATCCTGCTTACTGAACTGAGTCAATTGTTCGGGCAATCCCTAGTCAATACTGGAGATGAAGCTGGGCCTTCTGGACTGTCTAAGCCCCAGCTTCATCCCTGGAGCCAATGCTCCCAGAAAGTGAAGTGCAAAGCATCAGATCAGATGAAATGGAATCATTGTGCATGGTTGAACTGTTTGAGCTTTCAGGGGAAGAAAATGATAGATTGGGGTAGACTGGTGATACACCCGAACAAGAAGAGTATTTTGAGTGCCCGACAGTCCACTGCCAGTGTCCGAAAGCTCTCCATGCGAGCCAAATGTTGTGGACTCAGAAACTGTAACTCCTGGAGCTGAAAGTGCCCCAAGTTCTAGCCTCTCTACCCCATGGAGACTCCCCTGACAAGTGAGGACAATGCTGAAAATGAGGCTCAGAGTGCAGAGACTATAACAGTTCCCCTAGAAAGACTGGTCGAGCTGTAAAGCCTGTGGTGCACCTCAGTTATGATTCACTTGGGAGGCCTGTGGATTTGCCTCTCAATGTTGTCCATAAAGGAGTGTATGTGTCCCCGAGCTCATTGCCCAAACTGAGCATCAGTGCTAACTCAAGTTACTTGTGTTGCCCTCTAAGTATGGTGCCATGCCCGTCCAGCCCCAAGGTAACTGATAGGGAAGGGCCCCTCTCTTCAGGTTTCATGTACAAGAGGTAATAACTTGAGTTATGGTACAATTGTGTGTAATACTGTGTAAAGAGTGACGTACTGCAATGTTTCAGAAATGTGTTCTTGGTAAAATGATATATTGACTGATGATTACATGTGTGAGCCTAATGCAAATGTATACGGTTGCAGTTAAAACTTATGAGTGTACTTGCAGCGGACGTCAAGCTTTCCCAGGCCAGGAAGGGTGTAACCCCTGCAAATGGGGGTTCCCAAAAGACTTCCAGGAGCTTGCTTGAATGCTCCAAGCCTGAATGGTGTTTTGGCATTTAAGCCATTTATCAGTGAGTGTTTTAGAACCTCTGGTACTGTCTCTTTAAGAGCTGTCTGCTTGCAGACATAATTAGTTTGTATGGGGACTGTGTGTTTCTTTGATTGAGTACCACCTAAGCTGCTGCCAATTCACTCTATTTTTGCAGTCACTAGGAGTGCAAAGGAACCTATCTGAAAGATGTAACTGTTTGCCAGAAATCATTTACAGTAATAATGAAATTACAGTTTGTCTAACCTGCTTTCTTTTGCAGTCAGAACTGTGTCTGCTAGTTCCCCATTCTAGTTTTGAACTGCTGAACTGGACCAATCAGTGTGGAGTAAGCTAGCTCTAAAATGGTGCCTTGGACGAATCAGAACTTGGACTCATAATCTGAGCCAGCCACAAGAGAGATTGTATGAGCAGTGACTCTGGGAGATGTAGTTTAGACTTCAGCACCTTTTGGACCAACAGCAGCAGTCTATTGTGAGTGACAGCCAATCCAGTCAAGAACTGGCAGGAACTCAAAGGAAGTGCCCGGTTTTGTCGGTTGGAGTTTCAGTTGAGCTTTGGCAGTGAAGAAGGAAGGAGCCCTGTGCTTTTTCAGTGTGCAGTTTTAGTCAAAAACGTGTAAGGCCCAGAGTTCCGGTCTGCAGCTTGTGTAACAGCTTGTTAGGACTGAACTGGTCCTGTGAAAAGAATCAAAGGATCTCTGAAGAGTAGAAACCAGGCTCACCCTGTAGAAGACTGGAGGAACTGCTGAAAATTGCACTCTGTCTGTCAGGAACTGAATCTGCTGTGTGTTCTCCGGGTATTGTGCAGTAATTGCGATCGGGATACAGATGCAGCCTGCCTGGTATAGTGCTTTCTTTATATGGATGTGTGAAGAGGTTTGTGTACCTCAAGTGAGCCCTGCTGACATTGAAGGACCCTATCTTATTTGGAGGTCGTGGAGTACTAATTCAGGGTCGCTCCCTGTTGAATTGCCACATTAAATCCAAATGGAATTACTGTACTGCTGACTGTTTAATTCTCCTTTTCTCTGTGTGAAAGGGCCCTACCAGCTGCCATGGTTTGGACTAGCCACTAGGGCTTGGGTACCCAGGGACAGTAACTGATAGGGATAGGCCTGTGCACAGAGCCATAGGTAGATTATTAGAGTGATAAGCTAATTAACCTGATTTCCCCTGTCCTTGTTATATCCCCTAAATAAATCAGAGCTGCTTGTTTCAGCAAAGTTATACTGCCTGAGGTATTTGTCTATGTTAAAGTACTGTACTGTGATTGTTGCACTGTATCTCATTTCACAGGAGGTCCCAGTGCGGAACCAGACCTGGGGTAAGTGTATACTGTGAAGGTAATTCTGAATATTGTGTGGGCCACTAGTGGGAAGAAGGGGTTGCAGTGTCCCAGAGGGCTGTGACCAAGTTAGTTTAACTATTGCAAACCCTGACCTCTGGGTGGAGGCACCCGCCATTGGATCCAGGCCCCTCAACCTGTTAGTGGCAAATCAGGCAGGGGTAGTAGCCCCTGGGATAGCGCCATCTAGGGGTTACATGTGCGTTGGGGGAGGAGCCATGGATAGGTGGTCGGCACTGGTGAATGCCAGTATGGGTGTACCTATCCGCAGGGTGCAGGGGCAAGGGTGAGGTATGTGCATTTTATGCATCCCTATGCCCCTTTCATGCATTGTGAGCAGAACACAAAATGTATCAGTCTGTGATTAAGGGGTAAATTTGAAGTTAAGGCATTTCATACTATAAATAGAATACTGTATAAGGGACTGTATTATTACAAGGTTATAATACCTTCAGGAGGTTCTGGAGACATGTGAACCTTGAGAACTGAGCTTTATACATTTCAACATGTCCCCAGAACCTCTAGATGGTATTATAATGTTACATATAAAGTTCTCATAGTTGTAGAGTAGTTATGTGATACGTTGTAGGTGATTTTTTTATATTTAAAATAAATAAGAGCACATAAAACAGCCTGAACATTTGTCTTAGTGATTTTATTGACTGGCATAATGACACCAATTGCGTACGTACATTGATTTGTGCACACAGGAAAATCTACAAGAATTTCATCCCAGTTTTACAGGGAAAATTAGGGTGCACTACAGGAAAATGCTTTGCCTGATCTGGGAGTACAGGTTATAAGCACAATAACCCACTCAAGGGTGTGCAGTTATTGGGAATTAACACTCCAGGTGCTGCGAGGACACTCGGCCTGTGGCCTTATGTCACACAACGCACTTGGGGGTGTTGATTAATACCCAATACATGCACATCCTACCATGAGGTACTGCTTACTTGCACTGAACCTAGTATGGCGTTTTATTATTGCTTTCAGTGTGGGACCACGTCATGCACAGTTAAAAACTCAGTACAAGAAGTCATGGCACACCCCACACGTTTTTCCACATGAAAAAGTCTCAAGCAAGTGGTTCTTTTTCCAAAAAGGTTTTCAGGTTCTCGCACCACAAGAGTGTAGCCTATTCAGGGTCGGGTACAGAAATATAGCAGCAAAGCTTCTAATTTGTCATCAAACCCTTGGCTTGTACAGAGATATTTGTAAAAGTCAAGGGTATGGTGAAACATTAGAAATTTTGCTGCTATACCTGAGCCTGAATAGACAATACTCCTGTGGTGAGAAAATGAAACCTGAAAAACGTTTTGGAAAAAGAACCACTTGCTTGAGACTTCTTCCTTGTGGAAAAATACGTGGAGTGTGACATGACTTCTGGTACCGAGCTCTAACTTGCTTTGTCACTGAGCACTCACACCAGGTTATGAACGTTGCTTTACTTGGTCACAGTTAAACACGCTTGCACTACTACTGCACCTTACTGAGTAACAGGAGAGTAAAGTTTTTAGTATTTTATTTTGTTTATTAGTTAAAGTGCAGGGATGCAGCATTAGGTAGGGAAATTCAGTGAGGCAGTACAGGAGAGATAGTTTTATTTTCTAGTGAGGATGGTCATTTCTGTGTGCTGTACCAATCTCCCTCACCAAGTTGCATCAGTAGGAATAATTTGAGCTGGACTAATTTTAACTGGAATTATTACTCTCACCTCTCAGACCAAGGAAGAATGTTTCGAGGATCACAACATGGTAGGCACCTCCCTTTCAGCCCAGTCATCTACTGAAGACTTTCTGAGGATATTCATCATTCTTGGACATACAGGGAGATCCGGTTGTTTGCGGTGATCCTGGTCAAAGGAGTCTGGTGGAGTGGAGGTGCTTGGTGGGGCAGAGTTGCGGCAAGTGGCAGGGGTAACTGGGACAATGTGGAGGTGAGCCCTTACGAAAATTTCCTCGGAAAACCATAGCATTGCCATTTGTCCACCATTTCCTTACCATTGTAAATTCCACTGCAGTACCACTGCATCCCCTTGACTGGTAACACACTGGCTTTGTTTCAATTCCATTGTGAAACCATTGTTGCCATTGTGGTACCACATGGACAGTGGTATCGCAATGAGAATGTGTGCATGGATGGTACTACAATGGCTCAAACACACACCACTGTATTCCCACTGCTGCTTTGGTAACACAATGGATTTGTTTCAATTCCAGTGTATTACCACTGCTGCCACTGTAGTACCATGTACCATGGTGGTAACACGGGGGTGCTTTCCATGCAGAATGGTAACACAATGAGCTGCCATTGCAAAACGGAAAGGGAAAGGGAAAGGGGAAATTGTTTAACCAGGAAAGGCACACTAAGCTGGAGCTTGTTTCCAGGTGCGACCAGGGAGCACAAGGAAGGTAAGTGACTTGCTCAGGGTCACACAGTATACAAGTGGAAGCTGTGGGATTCAAACCCAGGTCTGGTCTGCTGGATGTCACCAGATTTGTAGCTCAGAGCCTTAGACCACTGCGCTATACTGCCTCCTACCAAAACCACTGAAATGGGTCTCACAATGGATTTGTTTCAATTCCACTGCCATACCATTGGTGACACTGTGGTACCATCTGTGTGCAATGGTAGTACCGTGGTTCTCGAAGAGGATGCTGGTAGCTCAATGATGACATTGCACTACCACTGCTATTGGTAATCAGGGGGTAGCACATGGTAGTACAGTGGTTCTCATGTGGTATGCCATTGACCACTCCAGGTCCTCCTGCTAGTTCCCCCATCAGACTTGACATCAGATCCTCCCCACTGTGCCCCCCTCCCTGCATGCCTCTCACACCCTCCACTTTGGCTCCCCATGCCTGTCTCCCCCATTACCAGTTCTCACCGAACTTAGATCTGCAGCTGCACAATAAGGACCACACATGCAACAGTTTTGCTCGTTCATAATCATTTTTAATCAGTACTTTTGGTGATGCTAAATCATTATCATTATCGATCAATACCCAAAGCCGCCATAAACCATAAGTTTTCTTTCACTGCTGACGGTGTTTTCTTTTATCATCATGGTCAATCAATACCTGATGCAGGTTATTGGCAGCTAATCAGCATCTTCTTCACAGATCGTGCTTGGTCATAGGCATTCACTAAAACAAATACCACCGACAGCTTAATCTGGTTCCGTTTCAGTTGGTTACCATCTGTATCCCCCTCCCCCTGGTAACCCATGAAAAAGGGACATCTAGTCGTGATGGGCCTACTGGGTCAACAAAATGTAATCAAATAAAATAAACAAAAAATAAATAAATAGGCTTGTAATATTTGGCCATGATTAAAGAGCAGCTCTCAACTAGCCCCCCACTGACACGTATATGGCAACTCACCTGGCCAGGAGTCTTTTCCACAAATGATTCCTTTGTGGGCTATCACTGCAAAATGTTAATCGACTCGTAAATTTATTCCCTGACCCGGTCAGTCATTGCCTTTTAAAATAAAGGTGTGACATTCTGTATCGGGCTTCATTAAGCCCAACCTGCAGTGGTGATAATCTCTCAGTGCAGAAATGATAAAATGCACTGCTGTCCTGTAAGGGAGGAAGGGATGGTAACTCTGGTGAACTGCTGTCTAGCCGACCCCTTTCCACTTCCTGGTCTGCCTGCTCTGCCCCCACATTCTGACTTTACATGTCTCCAGAGAGGGCATGGGGAATGCCCCATACAAGTCTATGGGGCTCATTTTCAGAATGGTTTTATAGACATTTAAACAACCTTTGATAGAAAATGAAAGCCAGTGCTCAACTAATAAGGACCCTCCTGAATGCTGATGTTTTTGCCTTAACCTTCCCCAACACCTACTCTGAAATCCACAGCGGTCTTTTTTTCCCTCTTGCTTCTGTTTACATGTCTAACACCTTTCACTATAATTATTTTTAATTTCACCCACTGTTCCTATATTTCTCCCTAGTCTCCCTCCCTTCCAGGGCATCCCTGAGGCAATCCCCCATCTTTGGAAGTCTTTAACTGCATTTCCTGGTAAAAGGGAACGTTAACTTACTTGTTCTTGGTTATACAGTGTGTAATAGGTGGGGGCTGGGGATTCAAACCTGTGTCTCCATCCATGTTTGCCGCTCAGTGCTCTGCCTTCAAGCATACAGTGCCCAAGAGCCTCAAAAACAGCACATAACATCCCCACCACTTACACATACAGTATATACAGTACTTGTTGCAAAACAAAAACACTACATTAATGCCGGTATTATGCAAAGTACACAAAACAAGAAAATGAAATACAGGGTTTGAGCCTCAAATCTTGGCAAATTGGTTATGTGGTGTTCCTTGGAATTGCCAACCTTAATGCCCATCCCCCACCCCATGCCATGGTCTCCTTTCTAAGGCACAAAGTACAGCTCCAGCCTCGCGCCTCATACAGCAGCCATTCGTACCTGCAAATCAAGAACAGTAATAGGCTCACAAAGGGTCGGCAGCTTGTTACGAACTATGACAAACAGTGTAGGGTAAACACAAAAATAATACTTGCTGATACGTATGGTCAGTGTCCTCCCACACCTGATCAATGCCATGTAAGACCTGTAGATATAAAAGGGAAAATGGGTCTGTATGAAAAAGAAAAAAAAAGTGGGTTGTGTGTTTTGGGGGTGGGGGGGGGCGGATACTAAACCTGCACCACACCATCAACCTGGCTTTTAGAATGGACTTGGTCAGTCAGGGGATGTCATGGTTGGGGGAGGGAGGAAAATTTATTGCCCCTGTGCCCCTAGAACTGATCGTTTTTGGGGATAGGAGGCCATGTTGCTCCACACATCGACCAACACAGGGCAGAATAAAGACACTGAGGGACAAATATTCAAAAACTTTGCCCAGGCAAAATATAAAGTATGCTTCTCTGGTGGTGTAGTGGATCCCTCTCCCTTTTTCTAATCTGCCTGTAGAATACATGGAAACATGTATGTGACAGCAGAGAAGGCTGCAGGCCCATCTAGTCTGCCCAGTTTGCCTATATCCACTAGGCCTTTTCTGTAGTCCCACCTGTGACAATTGCCCTCTGTGCTTATCCCATGCCCTCTTGAACCATCCAACCATCCTCTCCCCCACCACTTCCCTCAGCAGCCCATTCCAGTTGTCCTTCACTCTGTCAGTAAAGAAGTACTTCGTAATGTTTCCTCTAAATTTCCCCCTTGATTTGGAATTTCCACCCACCATCCATTGCAGTACAGCAGACCACAGCAGGCCAGATGTGACTATCTCTAGGCCAACATCCCCAGCCACAACCAGTCCCATAACTCCCTGCAGCTCGCACCCGAGCAACAGGCAGTGATTGAAGCTCCAATAGCCCGCAGTGCACATTCAAGCTTCCACAATCTCTGATCAGATGTTTTCCACTTCTGCTTTTCTCCAGGGCCTAAGTTCAGTCCTCAGTGACAGAACTTAGCCCAGGGAGTACAGTGGGGCCAGTAAACAAAAGATGAGAGCTTATATAAACTCTTAACATGCACTGTAGGACACAATCTCCCACCACACCAAAGCCAGCCACAGAGGACTCCAGGATCTGCTGCAAATGAAGCCGTCAGTTCAGAATCAAGCAAAACCAGTTCACCATAATCCACTACACTACAGCTAACAGCAGGCAAACCAAAATGGCTCCACGTGCAAAGTGCACATTGGGACCAGACTCACCCTTGTGTGGGATCCCTGGCACGAGCCAGCCAGTTGGTGTAGTGGTAAGGAGGGACAAAACCTTTTACATGCAGGTACATCAGTGAGAAAAGGAAGGCAAGGCAAGGGATTGTGAGTCTGAAAGGGGAGGATGGAGTGAGGGTAAACAATGATGACCACCAAAAAGCAGAAATACTAAACAAATACTTCTGTTCAGCTTTTACAAAGGAGCGGGCAGGAAATGGGCCAGTAATAAGGATAGGGAGAGCACGGAAATGGACACAGGTCCCTTTACAAAATAAAGGATCCTCACAGAACTGGCAGCAGTAAGGCTACAGGGCCAGATAGAGTTCACCCCAGGATACTGAGGGAGCCAAGGGAGGTGTTAGCAGGGCCTCCGACTACCCTGTTCAACCTGTCATTGTAAACAGGTGATGTGCACAGGGATTGGAGGAGGGCTGATGTGGTCCCTCTCTATAGAAAAGTGTTAACAAGGAGGATGCAGGGAACTACATACTGGTCGGCCTGACCTCAACAGTGTGACAAGTCATGGAAATACTAGTGGACGAAAGAATAGTAGAACACCTGGGTTGTCAATGGTCTACAGTGGAAGAGGGGTAGGGAACACTGTTTAACCAGGAGTAGCACATTAAGCTGAAGCTTGTTTCCAGATGCAACCTGGGAGCATAAGGAAGTTAAGTGACTTGCTCAGGATCACACAGTATGCACCTAGGCAGCTGTGGGATTCAAATCCAAGTCTCCAGATCTGCAGCTCAGACCCTTACCCACTGCGCTATACTACCTCCACGACCCAAGGCAGCTTGTTTTTCTGGGAGGAAGGTTGTGCTAGATGAACCCAATTGAGTTTTTTGACTGGGTAACCAGGGAGGTGGATTTGGGGGGGTGCATGTGGCCTACCTGGATTTTGGCAAGGCTTTTGCCACCTTGCTGCACAGAAGGCTGGAAAATGAGCTGGAAGGCTTATGGGTGGGACAGAAAATAAGGTGGGTGGAGAACTGGTTGAAGGACCGAAGCCAGAGGGTGGTGGTAAATGGGGTGCATTCCAGGGTGGAAGAGGTGATGAGTGGTGTGCAGGGGTCGGTGCTAGGGACCCATCCTTTTAATATCTGTAGCAATGATATAGTGGAGATTGCAGGGGAAGGGTGCATATTTGTAGATGGCACAGATCTGCAATAGGGTGACACCGGGGGGAACGAGGAGGCCTAAGACTTAGGAGGTGGTCAGAAACTTGGCAGCTGAAATTCAATGCCAAAAAGTGTACAGTAATGCACATGGGGTGTAATAACCCCCAAACCATTTACACACGGGGGGGGGAGGGGTTAAGACAACTGAGCAGGAGAGAGATCTTGGGATTATAATTTCAAATAACTTTGAGGTGGGGAACCAACAGAAACACAGAATTTGACGGCAGATAAGGACCACTTGGCCCACCTAGTCTGTCCATTTCCCTACCTAATGCATAGGCTGCAGAACCTAGTTAATCAACAGCTTACTTCCTCCTACCCCCCACTAGAATTGCCTTATGTCTGTCCCATGTATTCTTGAATTCCCCCACTGTTTTTGAGTCCACTACCTCCTCAGAAAGGCTGTTCCATGTATCTACAACCCTCTCCATGAAAAAATACTTCCTCACATTACCTTTGAGCTGTCTCCCGCTATCTTCAAATTGCTCCCCCTTGTTCTTGCACATCTCTTTCTGAAAGATGCTACCTCTCGGACCTGTTGATTCCCTTGATGTACTTGAAAGTTTCTATCATGTTCCCCCCTTCCCTCCTCAAGCATATACATATTAAGCTTCTTTAATCTCTCTTCAAATGTCTTCTGGTGCAGACCCTGCACCATTTTAGTTGCCCTCCTCTGGACAGCCTCCATCCTGTCTTATGTCCTTGCAGAGATTGGGTCTCCAGAACTGAACGCAGAACACCAGATGGGGTCTCAATAACTGTCTGTGCAGAGGGATAACAACTTCCTGTTTTCTAATGGTGATGCCTCTTGCTATGCATCCTAGTCTCCCCCCAGCCCTCCTTGCTGCCCTCTCACATTGCTTACCCACCTTAATGGTCATCTGATATGACTACCCCCAGGTCCCTTTCCATTTGTGTTGTTGTTATTATCTCACCCCCATTGTGTACCCTTCCCCTGAATTTTTATTTCCCAGGTGCATTACTTTGCACTTTTTTGCACTGAATCTAAGCTGCCATGTATTTGACCATTCCTCCAACCTTGCCAAGTCCCTTTACATCCTCTCCACCCCACCTTTGGCATCAACCCTGCTGTAGATCTTTGTGTCATCTGCAAAGAGACAATGCAGAACGGTGGTGGCCAAACTGAATAGAATGCTGATGTGCACAGGGAGGGGTATACAATAGAAAGAGGGAGGTGCTGATGCTCCTTTATAAATTCATGGTGAGGCCTCACCTGGAGTATGGGGTTTAGTTTTAGAGGCCTCATCTACACAAGGACAGACAAGATTGAAAGGGTTCAGAGAATGGCAACCAAGATGGTACATACTATGCATAGGAAGCTCTATGTGGAGAGGTGGAGGGAATTGGATCTGTACCCGCTGGAGACTAGTAAGGTGAGAGTGTGAAGCTTATTTACAAGGAATGTAAGTGCTAGAACTAGGGATCATAATCTAAGATTAGAAGAAGGAAGGTTTAGGGGTTATATGAGGAGGCATTACTTCACTGAGAGGGTGGTGGAGTGCTGGAACAGACTACTGGAAGAGGTGGTGGGGACAAAAATGGTAAAAGGATTTAAGAGGGCATGGGACAGACACCAGGGAGCTAATCAGTCATAGGTGTGGGGTGTCTCTTGGACAAAGGAGATGAGTTGGGGTGTTAATGGCAGGCTCACTAGCTGTAAATGGTCCTTTTTCTGTCACCAGATTTCAGGGACCCAAAGGTTGGCACCACTCACCTGCTCTATCAGAGTTGGGGTGTCCTTGGTTCAGGGTATTCTGGTAGGACCTGAAAGAGAAGAACAGAGAAGGCTACAGGATACAAAGGATTAGAGGTGCTAAGGAGAGATTAGGTGTTAGAATTAAACAAAGATAAAAATGGTCCTTTCTGTCACCAGATTTCTAAGTTCTAAAGCAGTTAAGTATTACGACTTACCTGCTCTATCAGATTAGGGTGTCCTTAGTTCAGGGTATTCTGGTAGGACCTGAAGAAGAACAGAAGGCTAAGGGATACAAAGGAGAGAGGTGCTAAGGAGAGTAGTGTTAAATTAAACAAGATACTTACCTGATTGGCATACAGTTTGGCCAGACTGTAGAAATAAAGGAAAAATAATCAGTATTGGAACTTATAATGAGAGAGTAGAGATACAAAGAGGGCTAGTACAGCTAGGGAATAAAGAATTTTAGAGTAAAGATAAACTAGATCAAAAGTAAAACTAAAAGAGAAAAAAAATGCAGCGACTAAGAACAGAAATAAAGTGATATTTGGGCTCAGCATAACCCCTTAGTGCACCTAGGTTGCCAGTAAGTTGCAGTAGTCCAGATGGGCAGGTGGGATGCTTTGGACTAGTGGCCCCTATGTTATTTAAGAAGGGACACTGGTGAGTGAAGTAGTGATTTTTTTAATTATATTTAACATTTCTGGCATCTAGCTGGGAGGGTCTGTGGGCTCTGACTGTATGAAGCAGGCAGGTAAGTTGGTCGAAAACACCAATGAAATGATGTGGCTATGCAGCATCAGTTTAGTGCTACTTCACTGTAATAATGCGACAGGTGCTTTCAAGTCCAGCCATGGGTTCCACTAGAACCACATGTGGGTGGGGAAAAAGATGGGAATTTTAGAGGTGGAGGCCCAGGCAAATATGCTCATTCTGCGATCAGCCACACAATACTGAAGACCACCAAGGGCTTGCTATGGACTGAAGAAGCCAGCAGGAAGTGGCAAGCATAACTAGCTGCATGGCAGTGTAAGTCCCCAGGGGCAGTGCGAAGGAACTGTACAATAAAACCCCAAGATGGAGCCACAAGGCTGGCCCAGTGGCACTAAGGGTTAATACAAAATTGCCAGCAGATAAAGACAATTCGGTCTATCTGATCTGCTTGGTCTGCAACACTTCAGTCATTAGACGCAGCTGCCCCACCTCCTATATGCCACCATACCTACCACTCAGATTTGTCCTCCTTGAATGTTCCAACCCCTCTTGAAGCCCAACACTCTGCAATGATAACTCTGGCAGAGCATTCCACCAACACCACCCTGCCTTGAATAGGCCCTGCAGTTCCCTCCAGAACTAGGTGTCCCTGGTGTTCCTTCACCTTTCAGACTGAACATACCTGGTGCCTACTTTATTCAAACCTTTCAGGTACTTGAAGGTCTCAATCATCTCTCTCTCATCTTCCTCAGTGACACATTATGCACTCAGTCTCCTTATGGTCTATCCTCCAGCCCTAGGACAATTCATTTGCCCTCGCTGTACCCCAAAGTAGTTTGATCCCTTTTTCAAGTAGGGGCACTGAATGCACACAACCACTACGAGTGTGGTCTCACCAGGGACAGTACGAGGCAAGACTGACCTCTTCACTCCTAGAAGTAATCCCTTGCTATACACCTAGCATCTGGCCTGCCTTTTGCTGCTGCCTTCCTGCACCTGAGCAGTGTGTTTCATCTCCCTGGTTACCAACACGCCCGATTCTTCTCCTCTTTGAATTTTATTAATGGACACCACTAAGTAATTGCATCCCGGTTCTTGCCTCCTAAATGCATCACTTTGCACTTCTTGGCATCGAAACGAAGCTGCCAAATGAGCTCATCCCCTCCAGTTTCATCAAATCACTCTGCATTTTCCCTCTCTCCTTCCATACAACGCAAATCTTTGTCATCTGCAAAAGACTGATCTTATTCTTAATCCCACTGCAATGTCAGCTGAAAATGTTAAATAGAACGGTCCCAGCACTGAGCCCTGTAACCACCTGACTCACTGCCCTGGATTCAGATGTCTCCCCTTCCACTACTACCTTCTGCTGTCTACCCTGCAGCCAGCTCATGACCCATCTTACCATTTTCCTCCCTGCTCCCAGACTCCTCAACTTGCAGGTCAGCCTGTCATGTGGCACCAAGTCAAAGGCCTTGCTGAAATCCAGGTAGAGGACATCCACCGGATGACCCGTCTAGTGCCCTCATGACCAAGTTATAAAAACCAACCAAGTTCATCTGGCAGGATCTGCCTGAGACTAAACCACGATGCTGCCTGCTGTCCTGGAGATTGTTATCCTGAAGAAATTATAGTCTTTCGCCGGATCATCTCCATCAGTTTCCTACAATGCAGTAAGGCTACTGGTCTATTCCCCAGTTCATTCTTGGGCCCACTCTTATGCAGAGGTACCACATGTGCTTCCTTCCAGTCCCCGGGCATGCACCCCGAGTTCAGAGAGGTATTGAATAGGTCCGTCAATAGCCTTGCCAGGACCTCTGCCAACTTCAATCAGCATCCAGGGGTGGACTCCATCTGGGTCAGGTGCCTTGTCCACCTTCAGGGACTTTAGGCCCTCCCTCACCCTTTCCACAGTGATTTCCTGATCCGTGGTTGCTTCTCCTCCACCCTCTCCCACCTCACCCTTCTTCTCAGGTATGGGCCCATCCCTTTCTTTGGTGAAGACTGAAAAGAAGTATTCATTAAGTACTTCTGCCTGCTCAGCCCCCTTTTCTACCCATCCACTTCCCCTCCTGATCCCAACAATTTGATCCTTGCTCTTCCTCTTCTGCCTGATATATCTGAAGAAATCATTTTCTCCTTCTCTGATCACCTGTGCTAACCTCTGCTCCCTAGCCACCTTTGCTGCCCTTACCACTCTACTCACTTCTCTGGATTTCTTCACATTCTCCTCTGTCTGTCGGATCTCTTGTAGATCCTAAATGCATTTCTCTTCTCCATTACCCTCTACTCATCCAACTTGGTTTCTTGGTCCTTCTCTCTAGCGCTGGCTCTTGACACATGTTTTATTAGCTTCGGCCAGTCCTGCCTTGATGACTGACAATTTTTGTTCGATGTCCATTTCTGGGTGGATGCTTGCCATATGACTTTCCAGTATGCGTCCATCTGCCAAAGTCCGCACTTTCAAGTCAGGACCCTAGTTTTTGTGATGGCTACTTCCCTACCCAGACGACTGAGAACCACACTGACGGTGGTCACTGCTTGCTAAGGTCCCTCCACCTATACGTCTAACCTGTTCACCATCCTCCAGTACCAGGTCTAGTATATTTCTCCCGTTGTTGGCTCCATTACCCTCTGGTTAAAACCATCCTGGAATGCTTCAGGATGATCTGATGCAAGTGGTTGCTGGATGCTCAATCACCCGGTAGATTAAATCTCCCACCACACTGTGCTCCCTTGCCACTTTGCCTCATATCTGCTCACCCAGTTCCCTGTCAATGTCCTCCTTCTCGGCCAAGGTCTATAAATGACCCCCAGACAAATGTGGTCTCTTTCTGGCTGTGAGTGTGATTACTTCTGACCGCCTACTCCTCTTCCTCCCAATTACATCCGATCCCTTCCTAATGTAAATGGCAGCCCCCAGCCTTCCCTTTATCACATCCCTCCAGAATGGATAGTACAATGGGATAAGCTGGGTCCCAATCATGGTGCCTGGCTGCCCATGTCTCAGTCATCAGCTATGTCACTCCCCTCTGCCATCAATGCCTACAACTCTGCCAACTTGTTCCCCAGGCTCCTAGCATTTGGTGAAACCATTCTCCACATGCTGCTATCCTTCCTGCTACTGCCCTTCACTTCAACCCTATTTCATCTAAGCTCGTATCTGTATCAGTGGTGGGAGGTCCATTGTACCCCCTCCCTGGTGATTCCAGCTCAATACCCTCCTATCTAGTTTAATTGATACACATTGATGAAATCCCCAGCACCGTCCAACACCTGTGACTCTGCCCTACAACAAAGTGTAACCTATCCCCTGCATAAAGATCTGTGTTATCCCATGTACTGGTCCCCACCAGTGTACCCTTTGGAAGAGACTGTTCCTCAGCCACTTGTTGAAGTCACTGATTCTTCTCTTCACATCTGTACTAGCCCGCGCTTGGCACTGGCAGAACTTCTGGGGAAAGGCTACCGTTGTTCCTCTTTGTACTGGTTTCCCACTTCCTGAAACTGTCTTGTATCCTCTATCCCCTCACTTCAGATCATTTGTTCCCAGGTACACAATGTGCACCCTCCCTCACCTTCCCACATATCGGACCATATTCTGCCCCTCTACTTGCTGTCATGTAATGCGTTCGAGCCAGATGTTGCACTACAGCACGCCCCCATCTTATACCTGAGTATAGAACCCCCAGAATTAGGACTTGTTGGTGCTTATCCTGCTCTCTTGTTGACCTTCACTCCTGCCCCCCAACTTGAGGCTCTCTGATCATCCCCTGTCAGCCTCCCCTTTGCCTCCTCTAACCTTTGCCTGTCCTCTCCCCCCCTCACTTTATATGACCAGGTGCCAGCCTCCACCTCTGAACTATTTTCCGTCATGAACCTCCTTTTGTACTCACTTATTTGCTCCATCCACCATACCTAACACCTCCTCTGCTATTACTTCCCCGTGTCTTCACCCTCAAATGTGGCCTTCCTCTGACTCCCTCCTGTCCCTATCCTTAGCCTTCCCTAGGCTGCCTGCTGCTTCCCTTGTCCTCCTGTCTCCTTGCTCCTAACTTCCCTCCAGAGAGACTGCATCACCATCTCCTCGCTGAGCCACCCCCACCGTGTCTTCTTGGAATACTGCCTACTGCTGCCCTGCTATGTAACGTTTCCCCTGTAGTGACCTCTCCCTGCTTCTTCACTGTAACTTTCCTCCTCTCTGCTTCCTGGTCTTCTGGACTAACCAACCCTTGAGAATCTGTTTGCCGTGCTAATCTCCTTTCCAATTATGAGTCCAGTTCCCTTCCCCCCCAGGCCGATATCTTGCTCTGACCAGTCTTGATGTGCATGCCTATGCGGACCCACCTCCAGTGGTCACTTCCTTCCCTAAGCTGCAGCCACTTGTGTGGCCCTCCTGCTGTCCTACCTAGTTCACCCTTATCTGTGCCTGTTATGGGCTCTTTTGAATGCCTCATTAGTTCCTTCCTGGTTGTGTTCCCCCCATTCTGTCTCCTCCATGCCTCCAGTTCCCTTATCAACCACCCTATTTCCTGCCTGAGCTGGCCCATTTGCCAACACACTCTGCAGCCCCCTGCCCTCTAAGCCACTCCCAGGAATATGATCACTCCACATTCTTGGCAACATAGAACCCTTACCATCTCCTGCCCTAACTGACTACCACTGCACAGCCTCTCCTCCCTTAACCTGGTCCTGCCCCACTCCATGGACCCCTTCCCCCACCTTGAACTCCCCATGTCTGTAATGGATATTTATGGCCCTCCCAGTTAGGCCCTTACTGTCTACCAGCATGTTCAGCTGCCTGCTCTCCTCCCTGAAGATGCTACTCAAGATGCTACACTCCCACTTCGTGGCACTCAAGTTTCAGGGTCGCTTGGTCTGCTTGAAATATAAGTGGATCCCAGCCCCATTATTGGCTGGTCTGAGTCACGTGACCACCCCTCCTGTGTATTTCCAACCTCTTTCCCTCAGTTAAATGCCCCCATCCTCCCAAGACAAAATAATTTGTTTGGAACTTGTACTGTTGAAATCACACAGCACACATTGCCATCTCATGAAATGCTAGCTCAGTTCTAAAGGAAAACAAACAACACAGAGAAAGTACTTATCTTCTACCTCCAACTGCTTGTTTCCTTCTGCTGGGTTTCACTCCAACTGAGTTGAGGCACTGGATGCCACAATGGCAACCCAGGTTCAGGAATGAGCTCAGGCAGTTGAGAGTTGGCAGGGGAGGGAAGGGATCGAGCATCCGGAGGACTGATCTCCCTTCTCAGGTGGGGATCCAGGGAACTCTTTACTCTTGGGCAGCCCCTGATGGTGGTCAGGGGCAGTGTAAGGAACAGGCAGCATTGTAGCTGCAAGGAGCAGAGTTCCAGTGTACGTCAGCATGTAGTGCCATTGGATGCAATTGCACATTTGTAACTCTGAGGGGCAACCATGTAGGAAAAACCCTCTGGTGACCAGCAGAAATGAAGGTGACCCCGGAGACCCACTCACATCATGATCTCCCATGGGCAACCTGATCTCATGGTAGGTCCCTCTAATTCAAGACCAGGCCACCATGGGTGGGCAGACCCTCCCCAGGGGGGTGATCTTGGGGGCTGGACTTGCCATAGATCAGAAGGATGATCAATGTGTGTGTGGGGGGGGTAGGCTGGGAGTAGAAGGCAGAATGAAAAAATAGAGTCTACAAAAAAAAAGAAGATGGGGGCCACAATGGAAAAAGCCTTTTCACGCTAAGGCCAGGTGCCTAAAAATGGGCTTAAAAGTAGCTGTGGGAAGTGAAAGACAGGAAATCAGTGGACTCTCTGGAGGAGTATGAACAGCAAGCACACATACCATAGACTTGTGCAGTGGCTGATTAGTTAGCCCCTGGTGCTCTAAAGGATTGGCTGCAGGAAAAAAGCATAACAGCCAGGCGTGCCCATAATAAAGAACTCATAACAGCAAATAGAAGAAACCCTTAAGTTTTGTTGGATAATTTGAGTTGTTTTGCTGGAGGAAATAGTTAAGAGCTCTTGGGTTTTAGATGTACAGTGGTGTATTTTGGAGCTTAATATGACCATATAACACATGCCTGTTAAAGTAAAGGTGTCCAATTTTTGGACTTAGTAGCCCATTACTCCGATGCAGTGATAATCCTTGTCAAAATTATAAATGTTAATGCTGTCCTGTAAAAGCCAGATGAGATCATAACTGTGGCTGAACTACTGGCCAGCTGATCCGTTCCACTTCCCAGTCTGCTGACCACACCCCCACACTTGGACATTTTATGACATCTGTCTACAGCACTCTTCACCAGCCCACCTCCATCAACAGAACCCTATGTCAGGCCACCTCTGTCCAAAGCACCCTACACCAGACCACCTCCATCCAAAGCACCCACCAGCCACCTCCCCCAGTGGCCCTCACCATACTAGCTTCTTCCCTCTACAGCCCCCGATTCAAATGCCCCTCACTCCACAGCTTTGGACAATAGTCTGCCTACCACCATGCTCCAACACAATCCTCCTTCCTCCACAATACAAGACAGTTGCCCAGACACTAGGCCCCACCCTAAAAAAAAAACCTAAACTAGCCCCCTTCCTCCACTGCCCGAGACAGCACCCTTCCTCCCTGATGACCACCAATATCCTGACCTCCACTGTCCCACTAAACAACCCCGTTTCCTCCACAGCCACAGTACTAACCCTCTCCCTCCAAGGTCCCTGACGTTCTCATTCTCTCTCTCTCTTCTCCCTCTGACACACACTGTAATGGGCACGGCCGCAGCATTACAGCCACCCACGTATAGGTAGAGTCTGAGTCTCCTACCTGAGGAATAGCAAGCTAGAGGCAGGTCTTTAAGGGATGATGTACACGGGACCCTGTAAAATAAAACTCAAAAAAGGGTCACAAATGATCTGCAGTTCTTAGTAAATAGGGTGGAAAGAACAAGTTAAAGATAGATGATACTTATCTGATGAGGAAGAACAATTTGTATCCTGTCAGACCTATAAAATCAAATCAGGTTAATATGGAGAAAATACTGTAGCAAGAGCAGAAACAGAGAGCTGAGAAATGAAACATGTATGGAACAGCACAGAAGTAAGGAAAAGGGTACATTTAGAATTAAAGGAACAGTTGCATCAAAGTAGGAAAAAAAAAAGACACGTAGAGAAAGGAAATAAAATAATACAGGAAATAAAAGAGAAGGCATGTGGGAAGGGGCTCAGCTAAGTCCTCTTAGTGCACTGGATGGCCAGTATTTCAGAACAGTAGCCCAGGTGGGTTAGTGGAGCTTCTGAAGGGCTAATGGCTCAGCTTTAATGAAATGGGGAAAGGGAAGGGGAAACTGATTAACCAGGAAAAGCACACTAAGCCAAAGCTTGTTTTCGGGTGTGAGCTAAGAGCACAGGGAACTTAAGTGACTTGCACAAGGTTACACAGTATAATAACAAAGGGCTGTGGGATTCAAACCCTGGTCTCCAGGTTTGCTGCTCAGTGCAAAAGGTGCAGTGTGGTGCATACTTCCAAGGTCCTACACAGCACAGAGTGTTGAGCATGTCCATAGTGGCTGTAAGTTTTTCAAGCTAAAAATTGCCGTTTTCACTGTGAGCACACAGTGAAAAATGAGTTTTCACAGAAGCAAGTCTGCCTTTGATTTTGTGCACAGCTGACAGCCAATTGGTGCATGGAGCAAATTAGCCCCTTTCCCATCTAGGACAGATGTGACACAGCAAATATTTGGATTGCATTCCTATTTTAGCACAGTTGGCAGCCAAACAGGACTTGGATCAACAGCCCCCACTCCTTACAGCAAGTTGATGCCTGTGCTCCCATCCATCCAGCAACTGGAAGCCGAGAGGTTACACGATGCAAGACTGCATTCCTTTTTTAGCACAGCTGGCAGCCGAATTGGACTTGGAGCAACATCCCATACCCTTCCAGCAATCTGAGGTTCAGCGGCTCCACGATGCAAGGATGCATTACTTTTTGAGCACAGTCTGCAGCAGAACGGGACGTCGATCAACACCACCCACCCTTCCAGCAACAGCTCCATGAAGCAAGGCTGCAGGACAGAGAAATAACCTTGTTTTTTAGACAAAGAACCTCTGTGCGCAAACACTGAGGCAAGGGTTACCTCAAAGGGCATTTGACTGGGAAGCCAAGTTTCAAGAAAATACAAAATTGTGTGGGCATGTGTGATCTTGTTTTTTAGCTGCAACAAGCATATTAGTTAACAAATATGACAAGCTAGGACTTAAATGTCACAGAGACACCTGGTTTTCATGGTAATTGTGAAATCCATGCACTGTGTGAAAAACTTAAAGCCTTGTCCATGTGTAATCATGTCCTGCAGACTGTGATGCAATCATTTGCCCAGATGCATAGTCAAGAGACCCCCCCCCACAGCTACTGGCTCCCTAGGCCTTCCTCCCCACTGGCACCTACAGGCTCCCTTGGCCCTCTTTCCCCTTCAGCAACTACTACTTGCAACCCCCAACACTATTTAAACCCCCTGTCTCCCTCCAACCTCCCAAGCTCTGTAGTGAACTCCTGTAGCCGACACATCACTTTAAATGGGAAGATACAGTAGATCTACAGAGTCATAGCTCAAAGTTTAATTCCAATACTGCAGTAATTAAATTCAACTCCCTTCAAGTTTGAATTTTAATAGAACAGCTGCCCCCTCAAAGAGCTAAGTCTTTTCTTCTCCCTTACTTAATCTCAGGTTTGAATTCATAGGCTACAATATAGACCCCTAAATCCTCCATAGCTCAAAGTTTAATTTACTGCACTAACCAAGACTCCCTTCCTCCTCACTCAGATATGAATTTGCAGAGATGCAGCAGCCTCTTCAGAGCTAATGGCTGGGATTGTGGATCAAGACCCCTTGACTTTTACTTGTATATTATTTCCAAACTTTTTGTGGCCCCTCCTTCAGATCTGACAGATCTTGCTCTGTAGGTACAGTTTGGCCTGAATGTTTTTCATCAAATTACTGTTTCAAAGAGAAACAAATAAAAAATCTACCTTTTCCTCAGCCTGCTGCTCCAACTTTTTCTTCTGGTTTGCAGACCATTTCTTGTTGCTTGCTGAAAGAATGCGTTGAAGTCTGTCTGGATAGTAGCTGGTCTCATATTACTCACTGAAGCACGCCTGTTCTAATGGCTGAGTTGTGCAAGTTCCTTCCTGAGCCCGTCTGGTTTAGTGCCACAATGAAAAGGGTCCCCAAGTGCACATGTGGCTGTGGAATATTCCTATTGGACCTAAAATTTTGTGTTGCTGTTTCCAAGCTGGCATATTTTCATGCAACCCCATCCAGAGAAATGTACTCATTCATTCTGTTTTATTTCTTTTCCTCATAGTTTTTTTGCTGTTTGATATGTTTTCAACATTTTGCTGTGTTTGTTAGAAGGAACCTAAATAAGCCCCCAACAGTAAAAAAGTAGGAACAACTAAAAGGTAGGAAAGCTATATGCATGACAAAACAACAGTGTTGGAATGAATTGTTCTGGGCTACAGAAAATCTTGTCAGGCAGATGGACATTTAGCCCTGCCTGCTAGTGGCTGTAAAAGTTATTGTCAGCTACTGGAAATGACAAAGGGGATGATGGCAAAAGGAGGTGCAGCAAAAAGAAAAAAAAACATGATTATGTGGCTAAAAGGGGGACTTGAGAGAGGGTGCAACAGTGAAAGGGATAATATTAATAGGATGCTACAGTAATGAACAAGAAGTGAGGACTTCTTGTAATGGAGAGGGGAGTCAAAGAAATTAAGCTGGGACTGCAAAGGAAAATGTGAATAGGAGTCATGAGATCCAAGAGGGCAACCACAGTATTCCTCCTGGGGGGGGCCGAGTTCCATCCAACTGAGATATTTTCTCCAGCTTTTGCACCCTCCCAGC
The DNA here is from genome assembly GCA_016271365.2 of Neoceratodus forsteri. NCBI lineage: Eukaryota > Metazoa > Chordata > Ceratodontiformes > Ceratodontidae > Neoceratodus > Neoceratodus forsteri. Next base: position 21,066,376 of record JADMNL010000038.1, on the reverse strand, counting down.
TTCTCTCAATGGCCACCTACAGTTCAGGTTGCTGTGTAGGGACACATGATGCTGTATGGTTACTCACAATGTCATGGCCATCACCAATCTGCCACAGGTGATGCAGCTGTGGGACAATTTACTGGGCACAGTAGTTGCTAGTGGGGACTACTGAGGCTACTGGCAACTTGTTTGGGCAGAATATGCCTACAGTAAACATGTTTTTCTCTCCTGCAAGCAAACTAAATTGGTCCAAAGGGGATCACAAGCACACTATCATGCCCTGCCTGAGATGCCTGGTGAGAGCAGTTTCTTTTGGTAGGGCTCCTGGACACTGCTACTTGGAGACACTACTGTATTCTGTCCCACCCAACAGCAGGAACCCCTCTCCCACTGACAAGCTACCCCCTGCAGCTGCCACTCCCTCTCTGGGGAGTGGAAGATCCACAGCAGAGAAGTGCTGCTCAGCTTTGTGTACTGGGAGGAGGCGCTGCTTAGGTGGGGGGAAGAGGCCATTCCCCCTCTGATTCCACTCTGCACAGATGGCAGGCTCCTGAGACAACCCACCCTGGTGGCAGGCACTACACATGGCATTTCGCTGTGGTTGTACCGCATGTGCTCCCAGTGTCACTGCACTGTCCCTGCACATGCTGTGCCAGTACCATGCTGTGTCATGTGCAGTACTGTTACTTTACTATGCAACATGTGTTACTGATGCTTTGCTGTGCCATGACAACTGCTGTCACTTTCCTGTGCCACATGCACTGAAAAAAGATGTGCTCTATAATATGAAGTGCAGACACCGATGAGCCACGTGCAGTGGCAGCCCCATATTAGGCCACGTGTAGTGCAGACACCACAGTGCGTCACAAACAGCGCTGACACAGCAACGTTCCAGATGCTGGGCTGGTATTCTGCAGTTCAGTATGCACTGCTAACTCCGCACAGTGCCATGTGCACTGCTGTCAGTCACGGTGCCACATTCTATGCAGGCACCGCGTTTTGCTAGATGACATGCTGATACCGTGCAGTGCTACGTACACTGCCAACACCACACTGTGCATTGTCATCAGTAAGCTGTGCCACTTGCACTGTTTGCACATCACTGTGCCACAGGCAATGCTGACACAACACTGCCATGTGGCATTCTACTGTTTAACACTATGTTGTGCCATGGTGATGCTGACACAGCACTTTGCCTCATGCAATGCAGACACTGTACTGTGTCACATGTGATACCAACATTGTGCTGTGCCATGCAGGGCTCCTGATGAGATATATTCAGAGTGGGTACTGCTCACTTTTGAACACTGGTGAGTAAAACCAAATAGTCATGCATACAAGTGGCAAAATACAGTGTGAGGAGCACACATTAAAATGCTACAAAAAATAATTTGTGTTATTTGCCTTATTTTATTATTGTGTTTTGGTCAATATTGCCAGGTGAAATGAATGAAGAGCCCAGCTGAGCACCTTACAGTTTAACTTTGCCGGCCTGCCAATGCAGCGATGTAGCTTTCACTTGTGACCTAACATTCTGGGTTTGGAAGTGAGCCCAGAATGTCAGAGGGCCAGCTGGGGAGAGGAGGACTGAATGACTCATAGACTGCTCATCTCTACAGTGGTGGAGGGAAGCATCCAGCTTTTGACCAACCACTGGTGGAGACTGGGGGTCTGACAGCCGGTGCTTGAGATCTTCGTGAGGTCTGTCAGACATCCAGCGCTCTTTGCACCACTATGCCATTGCATGCCATGCCTCCCTGGGGATCAGCATATTCAGTAAAGACATCGGCCACACAGTGGGCCGTCCACCCTCAACCTGACCCATGCAACCAACTCAGGTACTCCCCCCCAAGGATCATGAAACAGCATCCATTTGGGGAGAGAGTAGAGTCTGCAATAGCACAGTAGGAAGGCATTTTAGGCCACTCTAGGTGGGCCAAGAGGTCCTTTTCTGTAAGTCAAGATGAATTCCAGTGGAGTGGGTAAATCCCTGGAGAGGGGGGCTAGGTGGCGGGGTTGGACAGATGGTGACCAGATGATGGCAAAAAAAAAAAAACATTTTGCAGCTCATTACATTTTGCACATTTTGTTTTTCTTTTTACTGAGCGGGATGTTTTGGGCGGCTTCTCAGCACTGTTCTCTCCCTACAGATCAGTGCTTGTGTGCCCTGGGGCCACCTCATGGATGGGTGCCACCACAGATTCCTCGATGGCAGGGCCAAGGGAGGAAGGGCCATACTCCCACCCCTCACCTGAGACAGTCTAGTTCAGACCATGCTTAGGGTGGCAGTATGGGTCCACAGATAAACATGCAGGGCTTCACTGAAATGCCAGCTCCCATTTTCCAGTTTTCTCCCATCCCTTCTGCCGCCAGTGTGAGGCATGCAAGCATTACCAGCCTATTGTACCTCTTCTGTGCCACCCTAGCCTGTGCTATTACTAGTCAGAGGTTGGGCATACAAGCCTTCCCTCCCTGGAAAAGGAGAGCAGTCCCAAGCTCAGTCTCTCCCCCTTCCAAGCTGACCCCAGCAACTGGAATCCACTTCCAAACTCAGGTCATCAACGTAGAGTGACATGTGGCATCCAGTACCTCAGTCCTTCAGCACCACTGGTCCAGACCCTTTATATGATTAAAATAAAAATATATACTATATATATATATATATATATATATATATATATTATATACACACGCACACACACACACATACATACACAGTATTTACTGTATATAAGCATCTTGATGGGAGATTGCATTGCCCCTTTAAATGTCTTACCATTAAGCACTATAAATAGAGGGTTTTGTATTCTCCACATCACACCTTGAAAAAATGCATAGGGTATCTGTGAAGTATGAGCTGTGAGAGTGTGTGATATACAATGAATTCAATAAAGGTAATTATTGTCCTGCAACACAGCAGTGTCCTTTTGCATTTGATGAACATTGATGAATGATGGGCCAGCTTCTTGTAACTGTTAGGGCCAGAAGTGATCACTCGGACACCCACGTGTAGTGGGCAGTGTACGGAGTCCCAGCATGGGCCGGGGGATGGGTCTGGGAGCCTGCAGCTGGGGAGGGGGCAAACCAGATTCCATGGCTAGCTCGGTGGGTCTTCAGGTACTAAGAGCCAAGGCTGAGTGGAATCAGTATACAGCTGCAGTTATTGGAGGATGGGGACTATATGAGCCTGCAATCTGGCAAGTTGAGTGCTTTCTGAAAGTTTAAGATCTCAATCTGTGCTCAAATGCATCTCAAATTAACATATTCTGAAACTGAAATCCTGAACCAGCACTCAGTTACTAATTTAAATACTGTACTCAGAAAGCATTCAACTGCACAAGTTGAGCTTTTGTTGAGTGCTGGTTTAGTTTAAGTGCTCAACACCTGGCACTCAAAAAGCACTGGTGACTGCAGTTCTGTATGGGTTATTCGGTGGAATCTTTATACTGCTTATGATTGCTAATGACTTTGTTTTTAACCTTGTATTTATGGGCCCTATTGCTTCCTCTCTCCACTCTCTCAGACAGCCTCTCTTGCACTACCCACCCTCATCGTGGTCTGCCCCTAGAGTACACAGTTCCACTAACCTAGGTGCCCGGTTAACCTCCCCCCCGGGTAGGGTGAGGTGGGCCCCCCATTCTTGCTTCTCCAGAGTCATACATACTGTGACGTTGGGCCGGTACAGTGTAGTCTGCCTCAATAACCCCAAGATGTGCAGTGTGGTGTCGTTGCCTAGAAGAGACCAAGGTGTTTTTTTCCTTGTTCGTCCCCAGATGTTGGTGTGCAGTTAGGGCCAATGAGCTAGGAGGCACACTGAGACATGCCTCCTGCTCTGCCCCTCTGGTGATATCTGCCCAATGCCCTTACTGCTTCCCCCCCAACTATGGCACCTTCCACCCAAGCTCCCCCAGATTGCAGTATTGCGGCGGGAGCGTGCAGATGACCCCTCCAGAGAAGAAGAGTAGCCGCTGTGCACTCCGTCCTTCTCCTTCCCAACTGACCCCTGATGGCCCATGCTCGTTCCTGAACACGGGTCACTGACGTGGTACGAGGTAAAGCGTCCAGTGTCTCAGCCCTCAGCGCCACCAGGCTAGCTCGCTAATGACTATTAATAACAGCAAACATGGTTAGCAGTATTTAACATTAGAATCTGCTCAGAATGACTGCACTAAACTGAATGCTAAACTGATTGACTGCTAAAATACTACTAAGGAACTCTATTTTTGCAGTCAGAAGGCAATCTGCATGCTAATATACTGTTAATATAGCAGTCGGCTTGGGTAAGGGCAGTCAGTGCTCCTGCAGTTCCTCAGGCTGGGCAGGGACAGGAAGTGATTTGGGGGAATTAGTTCACTGATGTGTTCAGTGTAGACTTAGAATCATAGAATTTGAATTTGATGACAGATAAGGACTGCTTGGCTAACCTAGTCTGCCCATTTCCCTAACTAACGGATAAGCTGCAGATCCTAGTTAACCAACAGCCTACTTCCTCCTACCCCCCACTAGAATTGCCTTATGCCTGTCCCAAGCATTCTTGAATTCCTCCACTGTTTTTGACTCTACGACCTCCTCAAGAAGGCTGTTTCATGCATCTACAACCCTCTCTGTGAAGAAATATATCCTCACATTACCACATGTGCAAAAGTACACAGCCGCTACGGATCTTGGAACAGTGAATGTTTTAAACTTGTTTGTTCAGTGTGCCTTTCCTGGTGAAACTTTTTAGTAAATAAACAAAATAAATAAATGTATTCAGAAACAAGTACCAATGGCCAGTTAGGTTAAGTAAAACTTTTAAAGGGACACTGCCAACTTTTTTTTTTGCATCATATTTCTAGATAAAACCCCACATTTTATGATTGCTTACCTTCTCTAAAATGAATTGGTGTTGCCAATTGTTTTATCTGTCTCCTTACTTAGTAGAACTGAAATGCATGGTAATGTACCCAGCCTTAATTGGCTACTTTAAATCCTTGTCTGGCTACTCTTCATCCATGATTCAGTAGTATTAAAAAAAAATTGTACTTTGAAGAGCATTATAGTTTGACACAGCAGTATTAATGTGTTAGCATTCGCAGCAGTGCAGCCTCCAGCAAGTCAGCAGGGACTTCTCGTCCCCAAGCAGGCCTTGATCAGTCCTCCAGTTCCTGCTCCATCCTCTTTGCTTTATCCCATGCCTCCAGGCCTTGCTGAGTCGGACTCCCGCTCCAACAACACTGGCATCCACAGACCTCACTACCACTGTCCTACTGACTCCGCCAGGCCCCCAACGATTGTCCAATCAAAAATCAACCTAAAGCCAAGTCTTAAGAGGCTTCTCTATGGCAAGCCAGTCCCCGGTAGCTGGAAGTGCAGCTCCTCAAATTATTTTAGTCCCTCTTGTTGGTATTGGATCTGGTTGGGTTGTGATCTGGAGTCATGGATGGACCGATGAAAAACATGAATACGGCGAGTGACTCTCTCACAGAATCGAAGGCAGCTTGACTCAAATCACAGCGGCAGCAGCAGGCTGCTTCACTTTCTTTCCCACTCCCTTTACCATCCCATGGTGAGTCAGGCTGTCTTGTGCACGCATGCACAAGTTCACAGCCGCTATGGATCTTGGAACAGTGAGTTTTTTAAACTTGTTTGTTCAGTGTGCCTTTCCTGGTGAAACTTTTTAGTAAATAAACAAAATAACTAAATGTATTCAGAAATAAACACCAATGGCCAGTTAGGTTAAGTAAAACCCAGAGTGAATGTGTCCAGGGTGATAAAGGTGACTATAGCCAACTGGCAAACAGTAGCCAAGCTAGTGTTGTAAAATAGTAGAATTTACTGATTTAAAGTGCACTTGGGTATCAGTTTCAGTCAGGAGCAAGGGAAAGGGAGTGGACCAGGCAGTTATCCAGACAAGCAGCATAGCTGCCACAGCCCTAGCCTGTTAGTCACCCACGCAGCATAGTTGCTACAGCCCCAGCAAAGGACTAGTGACCTGAGTAACAGATCTAGAGATTCCTATAGCACTAGCCTGGCTACTGGAGGCAACTTGGCTCCAATAGTTACCTGTTTCACCCTGGGGCACTCTGACTTTATAATCTGGGACTTATTTCCCACAACTAGCTCCCTGGCGTGCTTATTTCTGAATGAAAGAAACCTTTGGGACAGCTAACAGTTATTCACTAGCCCAACTGGCTAGCTTGGCTATAACTGGGGCTTTACCCTAACCTTGCTCCTTAGCACCCTGTTCACTATCTAATTCAGGGCCTGCCTGCCCTCTGCTCTACCTCCGATAACTACTTCATTTGAATACTGCCCACCCCTGAGCTCCATTTAGGAGCGTGAGTTAAATAAATTTAGGTAATTTTGAATATGCCACCATCTCACTGTATGCTCACTTCCTGGGCCAATTTTAAATACATTTGAATAGATCCACCCTTGGCAGTTCCTTGCTCCAGGGCCTTTCCCTGACCACACTAACATCCACGGCCATCCTTTATTGTGCTCACTGCATGAAAAGAAACATCTTTTTTTTTAATTTCAGTATTAGTTCAGGTGGACAGTGCCTGTTTTATGACACTGTCACCGACTCACCACCCCAAACTGGGGAGAAGTTGAGACAGGAGGTGGGTTAAGTGTATGCTGGATGCCCTGATGGCTGCAGGCAGGTGGGAGACCTTCCCTTGATGGGTAGCTGACTCCTCCTGATGCTCGTTCATCTAATGGTGCTTTCCTGTTTGTGGGGGCCACTGCCAAGGAATTGGCATTTACTTTTTCTTTACAAAAAAAAAACCAAAAAAAAAAACACAAAAGGGACTAAACAGAATCCACGCTACAGCTGCCAACTGCTGATCCTGGGGACCACCACAACTACTGGACCACTGACACTGCGGGGACCACTGAGATTGACATAGGGATGAGAGGAGGACTGCAGGTACTGCCTTTTGCTCTGAATTTACTTCCTTGTGTCCCCTCTTTATTCTGCTGTACTTTCTTCATGTGTTTGTTTTTCTTCATGGCACCTGAACTCCCCTGACAGTCCTCCTTCACAGTCAATTCAGACTCCACCAGTGGCCATTACTGGCCACTCTCCAGTATCCTCCATGGCATCCAGGATGCTGAGTCCATAACAACCAGCAGTCCAGTGAAAGCTGGACCTTAGATGTGACACTGGCTTGTGCCACCTTTACTGGGCAGGCTGCAATAAGAAGAAAAAAACTTTTTAACTGCAGATAAACACTTTATTTTTATATGGCTCTGGCCACTATGTTCACCCCCCCCCCTTGCAACTTAAAACTCTAGGGGCACCTGGGGTCACCTTACTGGGGCTTGTTGGCATCAACAGAGCTTACTGGTGACCCAGTCTTTGGGGATATTACACGTCTGCCTTTGCTGCCCAATAAAACATACTCAGAAATGAAACTACCTCTAAAACAAGAGGGCTGTCAGTTCCCCTCATTATGATGACTGCTCCTTCCTCATCTGTGTAAAAAGTAACGGTCCTCTTCATGAGCTTTTGGCAGGAAGTCACATCCCACACTGATTTGCTTTCCCTTTGGCCTGGTATCTGGTCTGAGCCAGGACTGTTCGCTGTTGCTGCACAAATATAGAGAACAAAATGCAATTGAAATGAATGGGCTTATATACATTTTGATGGGATCAATTATTTCAATGGAGATTTTTCTGGTCATTTTGTGTTGGGCTAGTGAATCTCCCTGTTGGGTCAGTGGATTTGTCTAATCACTAGCCCTGATGGCTAGTGGCTAAAAAAGTTAGTATCGACCCCTGTGTCAGTCTGTAAAATCTCTAGCATCACAGTGCAGGGTGGCCACACATGGGAAAGGGACTGTACCATTCCTCTCAACAGTCTCTTAGTGACATGTCCCTCATTTTATCCCTCAGCATTGCTATGTCCCTCACTGTAAATGGTGTTGCCAACATGCTGTAGCAAAAGTTAGTCTTCAGCTGTGGGGGTCCAGCTCAAGGTGGGGGCCAAATATAGGGACCAGATCCGAGAGACTGATCCTATACCTCTTAACTGCCCCTCATTGCAATATAGCATCATGGCAACAACCATCTGGACTCCCATTGTAATGGATGCAGATTCAATTATGGCTCAAACTCCCCATCCCCAATCATGTAACTAATTCATGGGTACTTTATGGTCTAGGTGAGGGAACCTCTTTGGAGATGCCGATTCCGGACAGTGGATGGGGAGTACTTGTAAAACAAAAGGTTACAAAGGAGTCAAAGGGGACCTATAGTTCTTAGGGAAAAGTAGTACTGATAGTAAATAAAACTATCCCTATTGGTCATTAATGTATTGCCACAAGATGACCGTTATTTTCATGGTAATAAAAAGCTCATTTGGACAGTTATAATGGCAATTAATGGATTAGCGCTACATGACCAACATTTTCATGGCAATGAAAAGCTCATCGCTCAGTTTCAATGGTTATTAAACATGCCATTAAAATAGGCTGATACAAACTTTAAGGGGCATACCACACCCATTAAATACTTAACAGATACCTGTAGTGGTTAATTTATGGCATGAGTGAGTAAATTAATGGTTTACGCCCATGAAGCAACAATTAATTTAAACGTAATGGGAATAAAAACTGCCCATTAAAAAGGGTGATACAAAATGTAATGGTGAAAAGTAATGGGATTGCATGAAGAAAATGGAAGATAATGGAACTTAATAGAATTGTAATGGATTTCAATGAAGCAGTGATATCCCATTCAATTTGGGAGCTTAACTGAGGGTTGTTATTGTAATTTGCATATGCTGTGCAGCTCGTAATGTGTTTATCAGTGAATGTTTCATTTTGTATTTCTTTCAAACTTTGTTTGATTTTGATATGCACCATGTTGGTACCACAGTGGTATCAATTTTCTAGATGCACTGATACCACAGTGATACCAAATAAGCTTGGGATTTATATGTGCACCAATCTACTCCTCTAACATAATACCCATGTGGTGACATTACAAAATACTGATACCAGTCAATCAATCAATCAATCAAATCTTTATTTATCCAGGCGGACAGCATTGAGCAAGCTCATTTACAAGGTGGACCTGCATCACACAGGGTTCTGGTACAATACACATATGTACAGGCATTAAGGCAAAACATGGGAATATATAATAAAGCAAGCTAAATAACAGTAAAACAAACAAACAGTCCATTTAGGCACACATTGTAATATATCTAGCTATGTACATGTCATATTTAAGGAAATGAGAAAAAGGCATTAACGGTAAGGGGCTATATATGGAGAGGGGGACGCAAGGTCAGAAATTAAGTGGAACCTCGCAAAGGTGTAGGTAGCAAAGGGTAAGGGGGTACAGGGGCAAGGGTTGTGGTGTTGCATGGAATACTCACTTATGGCTTAGGGCTTATTGGTTAGGGTTGTAGGCTTCGGGGTCACCAACCGCCCGGTGGCCTTGGTTTCCTGTGGCATCTGAGTTGGGAGCTCTGAATGGTTCTTGTCCCTCAGGGAGCAGAGTCTGATCAAATGGACATGGGCAGCGGCTCCGGTAGCGCCAACCGCCTGGTGACTGCGGTTGCCTGCAGCGTTCAAGCTGGGGGCCCTGGAGGGTTCTCAGCTCTCAGGGAGCGTAGTCCAATCAAGTGGTCTCGGGTGGCAGCTTTGGGGGTGCCGACCGCCCAATGGCCATGGTTTCTTGCGGCGACTGAGCTGAAAGCCCTGTGGTGTCATTGGCTCTCAGGGAGCGTAGTCAGAGCAAGGGGTTGGGAGGCTTGGAAGATGGAAGGAATGGCAGGGCAAGGGTGAGGAGGGTATAGGGTTTCTGAGAGGTAGTGTTTTACAGTGTGCAAGAGGAAGGCAGAGGATGATATTACGCAGAGAGGGAGCAGTTTATAGGCAGTGGAAACAGTGACATACTTCTGTGATTGTTTTTGCATATAAAGTTTACTGTAACCACCTCATGCTGTAACTCACAATGCCTCAAATGTTCCTTATGTCCTTGTTCATTCTTTCATTCTTATAACTTGTATTGTTATCCCGGGTCGCCCCTGAAAAAGGGACCTTCGGGGCTCAGTGGGCCTACCTGGTCACCAAAATTTAATAAATAAATAAAGTCTTGAACACTGCGAGACTAACTGGGGATATTAATTTCAAGGATTTTTGTAGCTTATTCCAGAGAGTTGGCAGTGAGAAGCCTATGACCGCTCTCCCAAAACACGTGCGCACCCTGGGAATCCTCAGAGAAATTAGGGAGCAGCTCCTAAGGGCATAGTTTTGGAGCCAGCTTAGAGGCAGTAGATCAAAGATATACTGTGGTAATTTACCGGTAACCACTTTAAATGTCCATACGGCGGCATTTCTATTGCGTCTGTATTGTAGAGAGGTCCACCCCACTGCAGCATATAAGGAGCAGTGGTGGGTACAGGAGGGGAGGCCGGTAATGAAACGTAGCGCTCTGTGATATAGGACGTCAAGTTTACCCAGGTATGAGGCGTTGCAATGACTATAGATGAAATCAGCGTAATCAATTAAGAAGATGAATGTGGAGTGGACTAGCTGCTTTTTTGCCTCTGTAGTCAGAAGGCGGTTTATCCGCTAGAAAAACCCCAGTCTCTGCCTAAATGTTTTCACCATATCCTCCAAGTGTTCCACGAAGGAGAGTTTATGGTCTAGCCAGACCCCCAGGTATTTAAACTGGGTGACAAACTCCAAGTTTTCTCCCGATAAGGTGGGGATAGGGGGTAGAGTGCCAATAGTAGCAGGGTGAGCCAGATGGTTGCCAGGTGAGAGTATCATTGCCTTAGTTTTCTTGGCATTGAGGAGCAGCTTTTTGCTGGGAAGCTGGTATTGTAGGATATTGAAGTCAAGTTGCAGATCTTTACAGGCAGCTTCAGGTGTTGTCTGGCTTAAGTAGAGTACTGTGTCATCCACAAACAGATGAATGTTGGCCTCCTTAATGCCAAAAATCGATGCAGTTAATATATATATATAGTGAATAGTAGTGGTCCCAGGATGGAACTTTGCGCGACACCTCTTAATAGCAGTTTTGGGGAGGAGAGCTCCCCTTCTGCCTTGACCTGCTGATGCCTATCCGTTAAGTAGTCCTGGAACCAGCCCATAGAAATGGTGTCTAGACCTAAGGCTTTTAATGAAGAAAGAAGTAGGCAATGGTCGACAGTGTCGAATGCCTTGCTGAGGTCCAGGAAGACAGTGCAGACAAACTTTTTGTTTTCTTGGTCGTACTGCCAATCATTTGTTACCTTGGCCAACGCCATAACCGTACTATGGTTAGTTCGGAAACCTGACTGTATAGGATTTAGGAAGTTTGTGTTTTCCAGGAAGGCTCTTAGTTGAGCATTCACTATTTTTTCTAGAAGTTTTGACAGAATGGGGAGTAGCAAAATTGGCCTGTAATTATTTAGGTCACAGGGATCCTCAGTTTTAAATAGCGGGATGATGTGGGCAGTTTTCTATAAATTAGGGCGAGACCCCTGTGATAGTGACAAATTAAATAGATAAGTAATAGGCACAGCCAGGACATGCCTGGCAATCTTTAGGTAGTAGGGGTCCAGAGAATCCGCACCAGCGCTTTTCTTAATATCCAAATGAAGGAGAAGATCTTCAACCTCTTTCAGGGTAGCAGGTGAGGAGGAAAAGGCGGCGTTTGTTAAATTAGGCTCAGAAGGCAATACAGTCATCTGACAGCGCAGGCTGCAAGCAGGCAAGCTGTCGAATGCTAGTCCAGCTGAGGCAAAATGATTATTGAAGGCTTGTAGTATTTCCTTTTCATTGCTGATAATGACATTGTTCGAGGAGATTTTTGAGGGGAGCACATTTCCTGTTGTATGACCAGAAAGGTCTTTTATTGTGGCCCATAATTTGGTTGGGCATTTTGAGGCAGAGTCTAGCTCTGTGCAGTAGAAATTAGACTTGGCCTCTCTGATCAACTTTGTGCAGGAGTTTCTGGCATTTCTGAAAAGACACCAGTCTTTGGCAAGTTGTGATTTACGAGCATTTTTCCAAAGCTTGTCCCTTTTTACTAATGCGGATTTAAGGTCTACAGTGAACCAACGATATGTTCTAGGCTTTATGTGGGTTTTGACCAGAGGAGCATGGATATTGAGGGCATTTGTTAAAATTTCCTGGAAGATGGCGTATGCTTTGTTAACTGATTTAGCGAGGAAAAAACTCTGCCACAGCAAGGAGGCCTTTAGATCATTGATATAGGCCAGTGGGTCAAAGTTCCGTTTTATTCTTTTAGTAGAGAATTTCGAAGTGGATTTAGGCATAGGGTTTGTTCTCACACCAGCAATGAAACAGTGGTCGCTAACATCGGCGTGAAAGATGCCAGCATGGGAGAAGAAGTGCGGTTTATTTACTAGTAAGACATCTAAGATGGTGCTACTTGATAGGTTTTTTTTATTAATGCGTGTTGGTTCATCAATGAGTTGTGAAAGTCCATGGGAATCACAGAAGGATTTGAGAGGTAGCGAAGCACTGGACAGCCAGTCATAGTTAAGGTCTCCCAGTATAATAGTTTCAAAATTACTAGTGTCCATAATAGATGAAAGGTGAGTCAGGAGCTGCGGTCCAGCAGATGGTGGTCTGTAGCAGCCGATGATAAGGATGGCTGTCGCAGGGGTAATTTCAGTTTTTAAGGACATGCATTCATATGCATTGGCAAGTGAAGAGGAGTCAAGAGTGGAGGCTGTGAATTTGTCCTTGATGTAGATGGCGACTCCACCACCCCTAGTTTGTCTGTCAGTTCTGAATAGCAGATAGTTGGTGATGCTGACCTCCTTGTCAGGAGTGGATGGCCGGAGCCAGGACTCTGAAATAACAAGCATGTCAGGTTTGTTGTGTGTGTAAGCCACGCCTGGATGGAGGAGAATTTTTTTACAAGGCTACATGCATTGACATGCATGAAGCTAATTTCTTTTAACTTAGTGAGCGCTGAAGGTGAAGTAATGTCTTTTGTGGGACCAGGATTGAGTTCAATGTTGCCTGAACAGAATAATAGGAGGAGTACACATTTCCTTAAGACAACAAGGGATATTTTGGAGATTTTTGTCCTTTGTCGGCTAGATGAAGCATCCAAGTAAGTTTGCGGGGACCTATTATTAGTGCTATGTTGTCCTAGCGTTACATAGCATAGAACCCCTGCTGTGAAGCACCAAGGGGTGAAGTCACTGGGAGGAAATGGCAGATTTCCTCCCACAGGCATCTGGCTTCTAGAGGCGCCCCAAATATGCCACCTGACTTGGTGGGGGTGCAAGAGTGCAGAGGTGTTGCAAGAATTAAGTAATGACCTGATATGTGTACACTCTAGTGATGAAGGATGTATTTCCCCCTTTAGGTAGAGCCTGCCCAGCAGTTCCCCTAATAAGGGTACTATACATAGGGTGATAAAAAGTTGGAGCCAAAATGCCACAGACATGGTTTCAGTGTATGTACTCAGGTAAGGAAGCTTTAAAGGAGGCACGACTCCTTAAGGCAATTTAAAAGAGCAGGACTAATATGTTGGGCAGCGCCCCAATAAGGACTATCGTGCTACTAGGCCAGTATGAATAATTAAGAGAGGAGATAGGGTAGGCAGTGGTGGACCAATGACAGCAAGGGAAGGAGCAAGACAGTCTATGTAGAAATGTACAGGGAGGGGGGATGGGCAGGTGGGTGAAAATTTGCCGCTTTGCCATACCTTTCAGGGAGTGTAGTCCAAGCAAGTGGGCTCGGGCGGTGGCTTCGGAAGTGCTGACCGCCCGGTGGCCACGGTTTTCTGCGGCATCTGAGCTGTGAGCCCTGGAGGGTTCTCGGCTGAAGAGAGAGGGAGAGATGGGTCCAATTAATACCGGAGCAAGACAAAAGGGTCAACTATCCAGAGGAAAACAATTTGCAAGTGAATAGAAGAGCGATTTCCTTGGTGCCTTGGAGTCTGGCTTGCAGCTACAGAGGCAGGAAAGGGCTGTATCACTAATACAATGGCAGTAGACAAATGGCAGAAGATTCCAGTTTTAAAAGCATTTTAACATTCAAAACAGAGTAAATTCAACAACATTTAGCCATTTGTAATTGAAAACAACTCTTTTTGCTTAAGTTACAAACAAATCAGTGGAGAAGGGAGGGAGCCAATTGGGCGTGCAGAGGAAAGCTCGCGATCCGATTGGTTGCGCTTTGCTGTACCTTTTAGAGAGCGTAGTCCAAGCAAGTGGTCTCGAACGGCGGCTTCAGAAGCGCCGACCACCCGCTGGCCGCGGTTTCCTGCAGCGTCTGAGCTGTGAGCCCTGGAGGGTTTTTGGCTTTCAGGGAGCGTAGTCCGAGCAAGTGGTCTCAGGCAGTGGCTTCGGGAGCGCTGCCCAACCAGTGACTGCGGTTTCCTGCAGCGTCTGAGCTGTGAGCCCTGGAGGGTTCCACGGTGGTACCAAATAAGTATTGGTGGTATATAGAAAACATTGTCGTACTACCATTGCATTATCATTGGGAATTTCTAGGGCAATATAGAGTCCCACATGAAAGTGGACTCAAAATTATGCAATACCACTGTGGTACCATTACCCATTTACCAGTCCAGGCAACCTGCTGAAACTGCCATAGGGATGCCACTGTGCCATAGCACTACCACTGAGGCCAGAAACCTGACTGGGTTGACACCATTGTACTACCACTGGGTAGTACCATTGCACAATTTCAGACATACCCAGGTATTGCCATTGATAGAACACGCTGTTGCCATTGCAACACATTTGGTAATGAAGGGCTCCACTGCCCCCTGGTAAAAAAAACATTTCCCACCGCTTCTGCATAGACTAGAGTCATCTGCTGGTCAGAGAGGAGTGACCCTCCAGTGCATCAGTTCCCCGTTTAGCTCTGTGTGGGCTGAAGGTTGGTGGCTGTGCTTGGGGAGCTGCCTTTTGGCTGGTGTGAGCTTGATGACAGGGAGATTTGTTCCTGTCCTTGGACTGTGCGGCTGGTGGCCTTGTAAGAATTGGCGCCAGTGTTATCTGGTTGAGTCCTATCGCTGACTCTGGAGCTCTGGATTATAGAACTAGTACTGGTGAAAGCTGAACTTTTTTCTTCTATTTGGAACTGCATTTGGTCCTGAGTGGAGGAGAGTTGTTACACAAAGAGTCTGTGTTGAAGCTGATTCTTGCACCTTTGAGAGGAGTGTGATTCTCAGCTTTATTCTTTGGTCCCAGCAGCAGAGAAGTTTCATCTGGGTTATGGTGATGTGAGGGCCATTTCCCTCTCCTTCGGTGCTCTGGAACTGATGTTTTATACCAGGACTGAATGGACAGAACTGCCTGCCGGTGTCCTTTGGTTTGACATCACTTTACTTTATAATTTATTTTTTTTTAAATCCCTTAGCAGTTTGGATTACTGTCACAGCACATGTTATCTGATCTCTCCCTTTTAATATTTTATTGCTGTGCATTAGCTTTTAGGGTGGAGAAGCTTGTGGTCTGTGGAAGGAGGGAGTGTTTGGAGTTAAGTTATAGAGGGTATATGTACAGTATGTGTGTGTGAATGGTATATTTGGTGTATGTATGTATATGTATGTATGTGTGTGTGTGTGTGAGTGGTATATTTGTTTAGGTAGTGTTTTGGTATTAGTTTTATAGAGGATGTATGTATGTATGAGTGTAAGTGGTATAGAGGGTCTATGTAATGTGTGTGTGAGTGGTATACTTGTGTGTGTGTGTGTGTGTGTGTGTGGCATATTTGGTGTATGTATGTATGTATGTGTGTGTGAGTGGTATATTTGGTGTATGTATGTGTGTGTGAGTGGTATATTTGGTGTATGTATGCATGCGTGTGTGAGTGGTATATTTGGTGTATATATATGTGTGTGTGTGGTATATTTGGTGTATATATGTGTGTGTGTGTGTGTGTGTGAGTGGTATATTTGGTGTATGTATGTGTGTGTGAGTGGTATATCTGGTGTAGTATGTGTGTGTATGAGTGGTATATTTGGTGTATGTATATATATATATATATGTGTGTAAGTGGTATATTTGGTTTTGGTGTGTGTGTGTGTGTGTGTGGTATATTTGGTGTGTGTGTGTGTGTGCATGGTATATTTGGTGTATGTATGTGTGTGTGAGTGGTATATTTGGTGTATATATGTGTGTGTGTGTGTGTGCGCGCGAGTGGTATATTTGGTGTATGTATATATATATGTGTGTGTAAGTGGAATATTTGGTGTGTGTGTGTGTGTGAGTGGTATATTTGGTGTATGTACAGTATATATGTAAGTGTGTATGTGTGGTATATTTGGTGTATAAATGTGTGTGTGTGTGTAAGTGGTATATTTGGGTAGGTAGTTTGGTTTTTGTATTAGTTCGGTTGGATGTGGTTGTGCTTGTGATTGGTTTTTAAATAAGAGTGAGTAAGAAAGAAATGGTTGTGGTGCTGGTCCCATGGGATGTGCTGCGGCTTTGGACCCTTGCAGACTGCTTATAATGCTTCCCAGCTGCACAACCACCACCATTTTGCTGACCTTCCTGTGTCAGTTATGATAGCGAGGTGCTGTCAGGAGGTCAGCATAAGCACGGGGTGAGGAGGTTGTCGGGTACGGGAAGCTGTGGCCAAGCAGAGGTGAGAGGAATTGGGGTGGTGAGGTGCAGGAAATGCCCCGGGTTTAGATAGAGCCTAGGGAGAGGCCAGATGTGCTTGGTCTCCGTCCCCAGGGTTCCCATCAGACCAAGTGGGCAAATAGCCAAAAGGACTGCAGTGCCTACTAGTCCTCTGCAGGCAGTGCTATGCAATGCCAGACTGATGAGGAACAAAACCCCATTTATGGTGAACTTGATTTCTAGGTAGATCTGGCTTGGATCACAGAGACCTGGTTGGGTGACGATGCTGGGCAGAATTTATAGGCATCAGTCCCCACGGGGTACTCTGTGGTGCACTGCCCACAGTGGGAATGCAGTGGTGATTGAGTGGCCATTTGTTGTAAATCTGACCTAGGACTCACTGTGCACCCGGCAGAGATAACTAGGTCTTTCGAGTGTGTAGCAGTGCTTAGGGGTCTAGGTGCAGGATGCAGGATTCTTCTTATGTACTACCCTCCCGGGGCAGGGGGAGAATTCCTGTAGGAGGTGGCGAATTTCAATGTTGATGGTGTTGAAGTCCCCCAGATGTTTACTACTGATTGACTTAATTGCCTGGGCTTGATGACGAAGCCTTGCATTTTGGTTCCCACCTCCTCTAGCTTGATGTCATCATTGGGACCATTGGCAGTAGCTGATCTATCTAGTGTAGAGGCTGCATGTGCAAGGGGTATGAGTGAGGCAGCGGCTGCATATAACCGGGTGGTCTCTAGGATGCTTGATTCCCTTGCACGGGTCAGTGTATGACCCAAATCCTCTCACTTGAAATCTCCATGGTTTGATATTGCCAGGGGGTGAGTGGAGACCCAACGAAAAAATACTGAAGAGGGAATAACTAAGGCAACAGCATGATGTTTGAAGAAAGTAGGCAAGGGAAGAAGGAGGATGAGACTGCTTTGGTTCTCAGAGGAGGTGGCTAAGGTGGTGAAGGAGAATAAAAACTGCATTTAGAAAGTAAAAGGACACCAAAATGGATATGGACAGGAAGATGTATCTGGAAAAACAAACAGTTGCAGGAAGGAGGGTGACAGCAGCTAAGCCACAAACACAGGAGAGGATCACCAAGAAGGCCGCAAAAGGGGGTAAGACTTTCCTCAGATACATGAGTGAAAAGAGGAAAGAAAGGGGTGGGATAGTGAGAATCAGGAGGATGGGGATGCTCTTCACAGTAGGGGGATGGACCAACATGTATTAGCAGGCAATGGAGGGAGTATGCACAAGTCCATTTTTGGAGGAAAGAGTTCAGAACAGACTGGAAGCCCTAATGGAGAACAAGGATACAGGACTGTGATAGAACTAGGCCCTCCCTTTTTGTTTTCTCCCACTTCTGGACATATCCCTTGAACTTTTCCCTCATTTTCTTCATCTTTTAAATCTACTGCAGTAGTAACTCTGGCCTCTCTTGGCCAAATGTTCACTTTTCTACCTCGATAGGGTTGGCCTCCTATCATGGTATCTTTCTATTATTTACCCCGCTAATTTTCCTTGTGTCCAGAAGGTGTGGATGTTTTGAGACTGCAGTTGCAGTAATAAAAGGAAAACGGAGAACTTTAATATGCCCATAATTGACTAGAAAACAGGCGTTAGAAAAAACTCTGATTCCCACTGTTAAGCCATTCTCCATATTGTTTTCCGATGGCAACTTCTGGGGACAAGAAAGGGAAGTGGTGTATCTGGCCATTTTGCACTGCAAGTGCGTTGTTTGCCTAACGTAAGTCCCATAGCAGTTCGCTGACACAGCACTCGGTTAGGGCAGCTCCCATGCCATCGTGAGCCTGTCACTAGGAATTATACCATACTCTTGTCTCAAGCACTTGACTTTCCCCTGAAGTAAAGTAAAAAACACATAAGGGTTGTAAAGGAACAAACTATTAATAACATATATTTTATGGGGAACATTTAGGGCTACTGTAATTACGTATGAGGAAGCAGTTACAACATGTTGCTGAAACACCACATAATAATTATTATAGCCCATAATTTCTACAATACCCGGATTTAGGTTTAGATACTTGCAATTGTAGCATGGTATATTTGGGTAACATAAAATTAGATGTGCTTCTGAAATCTTAAAAGAAATAAACAAAGGCATCTATGAAAGGTTCTCAGGTTACATTATGTTAAGTTAGAATTACATACCAGCCGGAGTTGTTTAAGGTTCTGTTTTCATTTAGCATTATCACTCCTTAGGGACCTGCGGCCATCTAGTGTGCTACATTTATTCTACATGGGATGGGAATGAGGTTGGATTCTTGAGGAGGGGCTAAACTTAAGTGACCATTAAATATGCACATGTTAAATGTGCCTGTTCTTGTTATATTTTTAGACTGTTTGTGAGATGTCTCTTTCAGTAAGAATAAATTACAATTTGTATCTCTGGTGATGCCCCATTTATTTGTATTAGAGCAGGTTTATTACACTGTATTAGCCTTAGGGGGCAGATCCATTGATTTGTGATGTCAGCATCTTCTGGCTATAAGAATGGCTCAGCTTAAAATGCTGGCAGATAGGTTTGGTGCGCAGATGATAGTGGACCTGTTGCTCTGCTGGAACCACTCTGTGAAAGTATTTCAAGTTTGAAGTACTGAAGCTCTGAATGAGAATTATTGGTTTGTTATTTTTTTTGTTTGTTTCATTAGTTTGAATTAATTTGGTTTATTTTGAAAGAAAATAAAAATTTTGCCATACAAAGTTTGTGTGTGCGAACGTATCTTTTGAGGTTTGTGTTGTCACTATACACCCACCCTCTTACAAGGACTGGATGATATTCACCAAGGGTTCTAAAGAACTTAACAAGGTGCAAGCCACCCCTTTGTCAACACAGTTGAGCACCCCATCGAAGACAGAGGTAGTTCCTGAGCACTGGAGAGAGCTAATTTGGTCCTTCTGCCGAAGAGTGGCAGGAGGGAGGAGGCTAGCAACTACAGGCCAGTCAGTCTCGCATCAGTGGTGGGGAAATTAATGCAGACCTTGCTGAAGGAGAGACTGATGGAGTTCCTGGGGGCATACAGGCTACAGGACCACCACCAGCATGGTTCCACGGGGGGGGGGGGGCAGGTCATGCCAAACAAATCTCATAGATTTTTTGACTGGGTGACTAGGGAGATGAATCACTGGAGGGTAGTAGATGTGGCCTACCTGGATTTCGGTAAGGTCTTCCGACACAGTGCAGCACACAAGGCTAGCAAATAAGCTAAGCAGATTGGGGATTGGGAAGAAAGTGGTAAGCTGAGTATTAAATTGGTTGAAGGCTACAAGGCAGAGGGTGGCAGTAAATGGCAGACACTCGGGGGATGAGAGACCAACTAGTGAGGTAGTACAGTGATCAGTGCTAGGACAGATCCTCTTCAATGTCTTCATAAGTGACATTGCTGAGGAACTGGGGGAAAGGTGTGTCTTTATGTGATGACACAAAAATCTGCAACAGGGGACACTCAGGAAGGGGTGGAGAGAATACAAAGGGATCTGGGTAATCTAGAGAATGATCTATGGAGTGGCAACTAGGTTTAATGCCAGAACATGCAAAGTCAGGCACTGGGGGGCAGGGAAACCCAAGAGTTGTGTATATGATGGGGGAGGTACTGACAGTCATCACACAAGAAAGAGACCTCATGGTACTCATCTCTGATGATCCAAAGGAGGCAGCACAGGATGACAAGGTAGATGGCAAGGCTAGCGGGATGCTAGGATGCATAGGGAGGGGGATTTCTAGCAGGACAAGGGAGATGGTGTTGCCACCGTATCACCCACTAGTGAGACCCAACCTAGAGTAGTGTACTGTCACCAGGTCTGGAGGTTGCACCTCCAAAAGGACACAGACAGGGTGAAAGCAGACAAGAAGAAGGCTACCAGAACTGAGGAGAGGTTGCACAAAAAGCCATATGAAAGGTTGCAGGTTCTCAGCATGTACTCCCAGTCAGAGGAGAAGAGTGCGAGGGGATGCAATTGAGATATGTACTTCACAGGGGTGAAGAATGTGCAGATGGGAAGACTCTTTCAGGGGAGAAAAAGTACCAGAATGGGGGGCATACAATGAAGCTGGGAGGGGGGGTTAAGAGGGATGCGAGGAAACATTTCTTCACAGAAGGGATGGTGGACACCTGTAACAGCCTACATGTGGTGGGGAGAAAACAGTGGGGAGCTTCAAGCATGCATGGGATAGGTACAGTGGCATAATACGTAGAAAAATGGAGGAGGACTGGGTGCTGATGAATAGGGTCTGAGGTGTCAGAATAGGCATTAAAAAAATTAGGTAGACTAGAAGGACCTGCCAGTCCTTTTCTGACAACATATTCTGTAAGGTACAGTAAAAAGGAGAGGGGAGATTACAAAGTCAGGGCAGGATTAATTCAGCTCTATAAGGCAGAGTTCAGGAACAACAAAGGAATGGAAGGGGGGGTCAATAAAAGTAGTGTAACACAGGAGGAGGGTACAGTGTGTGTGGGGGGGGTAACGCCCAAGACAAAATGGTTACATTCTTCAGGTGGAGTCACCCTCCGCCCAAGGTCTCCCTGGTTTGATGAGACCTTGAAGGAGCTGAGGAGAGTGGGGCGAAGGTTAGAGCCGAGCTGGCGGAAATCGGGCTGGGAATGTGATAGACTTAGATTGATGGACCATTATGTGGTCTATCAATCAGCAATCACCCATAAGAAGGCAGAATTCCTATCCAGGGAGATTGCTGCTGCATAGAACCGACCAGCTCAGCTCTTCTGAATGGTGGACAGATTGTGCAATCCAATCTGTCTCCAGTCTGGAAGAGTCTTGTCACAAGAATGGTGTGACGAGTTTGCTCTGTGTTTTGCAGATAAAGTTGTCACAATCAGGACCAGTATCTGTCTGGCTCACTCTAATGGAAGTTGCAGTGGTCAGCAGGAGATGTCAGGCTCTCAGTTAACCTGGTCTGACTTTAGCCGACCCATAATCACTGACATAGTGATAATTATCCAGACGCTGCGACCAACCAGCTGTAGTTTGCATCCAGGCCCCACACGCCTCCTGGTAGGCTGTGTTGATGAGATTGGTCCAGTCCTAGCTGAGATAGTCTGGAGGTCATTGGAGAGGGGGATCTTTCCAGATCCCCTGAAGGAGGCGATTGTTCTGACCCTCCTTAAAAAGCCATCCCTTGACCCGGACTGCTTGGCGAATTACAGATCTGTCTCTAACCTACCCTTTGTGGGTAAGGTTATTGAGAAGGTGGTTGTGTCGCAATTGGATGATCATTTGACCAGCCACAATGTCTAAGATTCTCTCCAGGTGGGATTTAGGAAGAGACATAGTACCGAGACTAAATGACCGCCTAATAGCGAAAGATCAGAAGACCCGTTCTATCTTGGTCCTTCTTGATCTCTCTGCAGCACTTGACACTGTGGACCAAGGAGTGCTGTTGGAGCACCTGCAGCTCATCTGTGGACTGTCCGGTACCGTCCTCAGATGGTTTCAATCTTTCCTCGAGGATAGGACTCAGAGAGTGATGTCTAGGATTTATTCCTCAGCCTCTCTCCCCCTATTCTGTGGGGTGCCACACGGCTCCATCTTGTCACCCATGTTGTTTGCAGTGTATATGCTGCCATTAGGACAGATTATTAAGAATATGGTCTGAGTTTTCACTGCTATGCAGATGATGCTCAGCTATACATGTCCTTTGCACCTGGTCAAGATGTGCTCCTCTCAGTGTTTAATAACTGTCTCGCCAACATCCAGGACTGGATGAGTGTGAGCTGGCTGCGGTTGAACCCGGCTAAAACTAAGGTGCTGGCTGTGGACCCTGTTCATCAGGAGGTGGGTCTGTTGGCAGGCAAACTCTCGGGACTATGTCTCGGGTGTGTTGTGCTGACTACCTCAGACCGGTTGCGGAACCTGGGCATTATTGTTGACAACAGTTTGACCCTGAAATCGCAGGTGTCAGCAGTCATCAAGACCTCTTTTTACCATCTGAGGAATATTGCCCAGGTGAAACACCTGGTTCCTCCCAAGGATCTTCCAACATTGGTCTACGCCTTCGTTACCTCTTGCCTTGACTACTGAAATGCCCTTTACCTAGGGCTACCAGAGGTTGATGTCCACTGCCTTCAGCTAGTGCAGAATGTGGCAGCCTGGCTGTTGACTGGTACATCTAGAACCAGACACATAATGCCTGTGCTTCGTGGACTGCACTGGCTTCCAGTGTGGTGGAGGACCACCTTCAAGGTCAGTTTGCTGACCTATAAAGCCCTTCACGACCAGGGACCCAGTTACTTGCAAAATCTCCTTCACCCTTACTGTCCCCTCCGCCCTCTCCGATCTGCCGACAAGGGATTGCTAGAGATGCCCAGGGTCCCTTTAAAGATATCTGGGGCCCGGTCATCTAGCTTTGTGGCCCCAACCCTGTGGAATTCTCTACATCTTTGGGTGCGAGATTGCCTCACCATCCAGGAGGTTAAAACTGCACTAAAAACGAATTTATTTTAAGTGGTATATTCTGGTTTTTAATGGTAGTTCCTAGAGTTTTAACTTACAGGATTTTACTGATTATTGTTGGAATTATTTATTACATTTATTTTATTATGTACACACACTTTGGTTGTAAGGAAGGCACTTTTTATAAATTAAAGATTGAATTGATTTGATGTATGATATTGAGGGTCTTACCAAATGAAGTCAGAATATTCAGGTTAAAGAAGGGAAAAAAGTAGAAGAGAAAAAAAAAACATTTGTAGGTGTTAATGAACTTACCCTGGTAAGAAATAAACAAATCTGTCATAGTGATTCATTTGTAGTTTTCAGTCTGTCACCTTCCTATAGTTGATTTTCTGCATACATGTATGAATACTACCTGACCCTTTTTTGTCTGTTTAAAGTTTTCCTTTGATTGGTTTACACAGCAGCTCAGTGTTCCTTACCTCCAACTCCAGGATCCTCTATTTCAGTCTCCAACATCACAAACTGCACTGTTGAGCAACACAAGCAACTGTTGCTCTTCAAAGTTTGAGACTAGAAGAACAACGATATAAATCTCAGAAAACCAGTTCCCACTGCAGCCCCCGTGTGCTCAGCATTCCTTACCTACAGCTTCATGATCCCCTGTTTCAGCATCAAACACCACAAACTGCATTGCTTATGAACACAAGCAGCTACAGCTCTTCAGAGTTTGGGACTAGAAGGACAAAGGCTATCTATCCACAGAAACCAGTTCCCACTGCAGCTCCCCGTGTACTCAGCATTCCTTACCTCCAACTTCATGATCCTCTGTTTCAGTCTCCAACACCACAGACTGCCATACCTCTCAACTGTCCCTGATTTTCAGGGATGTCCCTGATTTTGGCCTCAAAATTTTACTCTGTCCCTCCTAAAAATTGTGTTTCCATGACCAAACAGTGGAGGTTATAAGCACAAACTAATGTTAAACATTAAAGTTACAGACTTGTTCTTCTTTAGAAAATGCATTTTACACTAAGCCCTTTATTCTACCAGCTTCCTGAGTGGATATCTCCAATTTTGAAGAAGTATCCCTGACTTTGGTCCTTTGTCCCTGATTTTTTTAAGCCTTGTCCCTGATTTATGAGGCAGGTGGTTGAGAGGTATGCAGACTGCACTGTTCAGAAACACAAGCAGCTGCTGCTCTTCAGAGTTTGGGACTAGAAGAACAAAGGATGTCTATCCACAGAAAACCAGTTCCCTCTGCAGCTCCCGTGTGCTCAGCATTCCTTACCTCCAACTTCATGATCCTCTGTTTCAGTCTCAAACCCCACAAACTGCACTGTTCAGAGTTTGGGACTAGAAGAACAAAGGATGTAGATCCACAAAAAAATGTTAACTCTATGCTCCTTTTTTAGAGCAATTTTCAGAGCCTAACGTTTACTTCCTGTCTCCCTTTCTTATGTGTCCCTCCACACACACACACACACACATGCGCCACTCAATACAACTTATTAATATTTATAATGTGCAGCAGCAAGGAGAGTGAGAGGAAGGGGTTGCTAAATATTTAGTTACATGCTAGCAGATCCTGTTTTGACTTGTCACTGTTAGGAGAAAGTACTTTTAGTTAGAATTTGGAGGCTGCAAGGTACACTGCATAAACAAACAAAGCGTATTTCCAGGGGTGTCCTGGAGCTTTTAACTAGGAGATGCAAGTCAGCAGTGTCAGTCCTTTTAAAACAGCTGATGCCTTAAAAAAAATCTTAGACGATGCAACCTTTACATTCAATTCAGATTATATCACATTTTCTTGTAGTTTACTGTTTCTCAGTATTTACTGGAATGTTAATGATTGGAGTTGCATGGTGTAGGACACATTTCAATGTCGGACAGGAAATGACTTCAGACCAACAGCAGCTACAGAGGGGAGCGGACAGGCAGCTGAAGAGGGGACTGTGAATATTATTTGTTCTCCTAGCCCAAAGGCTTCCAAGTGCTGCAGAACTGAAGCTACTCACACTTCTGTGTGATTTTGTAACATTATCAGGAGTTGGTGGGTTGGGGTTTTGAAACATTATCAGGAGGTGGTGTGTTGGAGACTGAAACACAGGATCATGAAGTTGGAGGTAATTACTGACTGCAAGGATTACTGGGTCAGAGTGTGTTTAAAAAGGCAAGGCAGAAACTGGGTAACATAGGATCGGTTTGCAATGCTTTTCAAATCACAATAATTGCATGTGTGCAGAAACCGAGAGTGTTATTGCAAGACTTGCTGACAAACTGCTTTCTTTGTTTTGTTTTCACCTTCTCTACCTGCTGTATTCTGGTTGCATTTGGCATTACCTTCACTCTGCCACCAGTGGTATAGATGGCAAACAGGGGAGCTGCAGAGGGACCTTGTTTTCTGAGGACACGGCACCCATTAACATACTGACATACAGACAGCAAACAGGGGAGCTGCAGGGGACCTTGTTTCTGAGGACACGGTACCCGTTAACATACTGACATACAGACAGCAAACAGGGGAGCTGCAGAGGGACCTTGTTTCTGAGGACACGGTACCCGTTAACATACTGACATACAGACAGCAAACAGGGGAGCTGCAGAGGGACCTTGTTTCTGAGGACACGGTACCCGTTAACGTACTGACATACAGACAGCAAACGGGAGCTGCAGAGGGACCTTGTTTCTGAGGACACGGTACCCGTTAACGTACTGACATACAGACAGCAAACGGGAGCTGCAGAGGGACCTTGTTTCTGAGGACACGGTACCCGTTAACGTACTGACATACAGACAGCAAACAGGGGAGCTGCAGAGGGACCTTGTTTCTGAGGACACGGTACCCATTAACATACTGACATACAGACAGCAAACAGGGGAGCTGCAGAGGGACCTTGTTTCTGAGGACACGGTACCCATTAACATACTGACATACAGACAGCAAACAGGGGAGCTGCAGAGGGACCTTGTTTCTGAGGACACGGTACCCATTAACATACTGACGTACAGACAGCAAACAGGGGAGCTGCAGAGGGACCTTGTTTCTGAGGACACGGTACCCATTAACATACTGACGTACAGACAGCAAACAGGGGAGCCGCAGAGGGACCTTGTTTTCTGAGGACACGGTACCCATTAACATACTGACGTACAGACAGCAAACAGGGGAGCTGTAGAGGGGTCTTGTTTTCTCTGGACATGGTATCCGTTAACATACTGACATACAGACAGCAAACGGGAGCCGCAGAGGGACCTTGTTTTCTCTGGACATGGTACCCATTAACATACTGACATACAGACAGCAAACAGGGGAGCTGCAGAGGGACCTTGTTTTCTGAGGACACGGTAGCCATTAACATACTGACATACAGACAGCAAACAGGGGAGCTGCAGAGGGACCTTGTTTTCTGAGGACCCGGTAGCCATTAACATACTGACATACAGACAGCAAACAGGGGAGCTGCAGAGGGACCTTGTTTTCTGAGGACACGGTAGCCATTAACATACTGACATACAGACAGCAGACAGGGGAGCTGCAGAGGGACCTTGTTTTCTCTGGACATGGTACCCGTTAACATACTGACATACAGACAGCAGACAGGGGAGCTGCAGAGGGACCTTGTTTTCTCTGGACATGGTACCCGTTAACATACTGACATACAGACAGGAGACAAGGGAGCTGCAGAGGGACCTTGGTTTCTCTGGACACGGTACCCGTTGTTCTCCTGAATCCAGAGGATCCCTAATGATTCTGAACAGGGCAGTTTTGAGTTATCAGGAGGTGGAGTTAGAGGCTGACTGAGGATCTTAAAGTTAGAGATGACAAAAAAATCTGTTAACTTGTGCTGAAAACAAAGGCAATTGGCAGAAACTGTCCAAAATAGAGTTAGTTTCATGCTTAAAATACTTAGAAACATAGACTTTGACGGCAGATAAGGCCCACTTGGCCCACTCAGTCTGCCCATTTCCCTACCTACTGGATAAGCTGCAGATTCTAGATAACCAACAGCCTGCTTCCTGCCACCCCCCACTACAATTGCCTTGTGTCTGTCCCATGCATGCTTGAATTCCCCCACTGTTTTAGACCCAATGACCTCCTCAGAAAGGCTGTTCCATGTATCCACCACTCTCTCCGTGAAAAAGATTTCTTACATTACCCTGAGCCGTCCCCCTCTTATCTTTAAATTGTGTCCCTTGTTCTTACACATCTCTTTTCTGAAAGATGCTACCCTCCTGGACTTTGTTGATTCCCTTGAGGTACTTGAACGTTTCTATCATGTCCCCCCTGTCCCTCCTTTCATCAAGGGTATACATATTAAGCTCTCTCAGTCTCTCTTCATATGATTTCTGATGCAGATCCTGCACCATTTTAGTTGCCTCCTCTGGACTGCTTCCATCCTGTCTATGTCCTTGCATAGATGAGGTCTTCAAAACTGCACACAGTACTCCAGATGGGGTCTCACCAACTGTCTGTACAGAGGATAACCACTTCCCTTTTCTACTTGTGATGCCCTTCCTATGCATCCCAGTATCCCCTGGCTCTCCTCACTGACTTCTCACATTGCTTACCCACCTTAGATCATCCGATATGACTACCCCCAAGTCCCGTTACATTTTTGTTGTTGTTGGTACCTCCCCTGCTATTGTGTACTCTTCCCCTGGGTTTTTGTTTCCCAGGTGCATTACTTTGCACTTCTTTGCATTGAATCTAAGTTGCCACATGTCTGACCATTCCTCCAACCTTACCAAGTCCCTTCTCATCCTTTCTACCCCCTTGTGTATCAACTCTGTTACAGATCTTTGTATCATCTGCAAGAGGCATACCTTTCCCTCCAGACCCTCTGCAATGTCACCTATAAAGATGTTAAAGAGGACTGGACCCAGTACTGAGCCCTGAGGTACTCCACTAGTGACCCCCTTTCTTGGAATGTGCCACTCACTATTACCTTCTGTGTCCTGTTGTGCAGCCAGTTTGCAACCCAGGCTACCACCCTGGGACCCACTCCCAAGCTGGCTAACTTGATTATTAATCTTTTGTGCAGGACTGTGTCAAATGCCTTGCTAAAGTCTAGGTAGGCCTTATCCACAGTCCCTCCCTGGTCTATTACTTTGGTCACCCAGTCAAAGAAATCTATTAGATTCATCTGACATGACCTTCCTGCTGTAAATCCATGCTGCTTTGGGTCCTGTGCCCCGTTGACCTCTAGGTACTCAACAATTATTTCTTTCAGAAGTGATTCCATCATTTTCCCTACCACTGAGGTCAAACTTACAGGTCTGTAGTTTCCTGCTTCTGCCTTGCTCCCACTTTCGTGAAGGGGAATCACATCTGCCCTCCTCCAGTCCTCAGGTACCACCCCATCCTCCCATGATTTGTTAAAAAGTGTGGTCAGTGGTGTCACTAGGTCCTCCCTTGGTTCTTTTAGGATTCTGGGGTGAATCCCATCAGGCCCCATTGCTTTGTCCACCTTGAGTTTTAGGAGTTCTTTTAGGACTCTTTCTTCTGTAAATGGACTGGTGTCAACCCCCCTACCCAGAGTGCTTCTATTGTCTGGTTTAGGTAACTCCTCCTCATCTTCTTTTGTGAATACTGAGCAAAAGTATTCATTCAGTATCTCTGCCTTTTTATTGTCTCCCTCTGCCCTCATCCCCTCTCCCTTATTAATCTTCACTATTCCTCCCTTAACCTTTCTATGCTCCCTAATGTACCTATAAAAAGTTTTATCCCCCTTTTTAACTGACTTGGCTATTTTTTCCTCAGTTTGGGCTTTTGCTATTCTGACTGCCTTCCCCACTTCTTTCTGCTTTAATGGATACAGTTCTCTGTTGTGCTCCTTCTGTGATGCCTTATACTTTTTGAATGCAGGGACATTAAAGGAATGTCTGGTACATAGTGATGGAAGGGGGTCTGTATTTGTACTTCAGTTTGTACACACAAGCAGTCAGTGGTATTTCAAGGTTTTTTTGTTCTTTGCCAAACGTTATAGAAACATAGAAACATAGACTTTGATGGCAGATAAGGACCACTAGGCCCATCTAGTCTGCCCATTTCCCTACCTACAGGATAGGCCGCAGTTCCTAGTTAACCAACAGCCTATATCTTCCTGCCCCCCACAAGAATTGCCTTATGTCTGTCCCATGCATTCTTGAATTCTCCCACAGTTTTAGACCCCACAACTTCCTCAGGAAGGCTGTTCCATGCATCCACTACCCTCTCTGAAATAATACTTCCTCACATTGCCCTGAACGCCTCCTTCTATCTTTAATTGTGTCCCTTGTTCTTGCAAGTCTCTTTTCTGAAAGATGCTACCCTCTTGGACTTTGTTGATTCTCTTGAGGTACTTGAAGTTTCTATCATGTCCCCCTCTCCTTCTTTCCTCAAGGGTATACATATTAAGCTCCTTTAGTCTCTCCTCATACGGCTTCTCTTGCAGACCCTGCACCATTTAGTTGCCCTCCTCTGGACTGCCTCTATCCTGTCTATGTCCTTGCGAGATGGGGTCTCCAGAACTGGACACAGTATTCAGATGGGGTCTCACCAACTGTTCTGTACAGAGGGATAACAACTTCCTGTTTTCTACTGCTGATGCCTCTCCTATACATCCCAGTATACCCGGCCCTCCCTACTGCCTTCTCACATTGCTTGCTAACCTTAAGGTCATTTGATATGATTACCCCAGGTCCCTTTCCTGTTTTGTTGTTGTTACTCCTCCCACCATTGTGTATTCTTCCCTGGGTTCTTGTTTCCCAGGTGCATTATTTGCACTTTTTGCATTGAATCCTAGCTGCCATACGTCTGACCATTCCTCCAACCTTGCCAGTCCCTTTCATCTCTTTCCACGCTCCTTGTGTATCAACCCTGTTGCAGATCTTTGTGTCATCTGCAAAGGCACTTCTTCCTTCCAGTCCCTCTGCAATGTCACTGATGAAGAAATTAAAAGGACTGGACCCAATACTGAACCCTACGGTGCCCACTAGTAACCGCCCTTTCTTCAAGTGGACTCCATTTACAATTACCTTCTGTGTCCTGTTGTCCAGCCAATGTTTTCCCAGGCTACCACCCTGGGACCCACTCCCAGGCTGGTTAATTTGACTAATAATCTTTTGTGTGGGACTGTGTCAAATGCCTTGCTAAAGTCTAGGTAGGCCATGTCCACAGCCCCTCCTGGTCTACTACTTTGGTCACCCAGTCAAAGAAATCTATTAGATCTGTCTGACATGACCTTCCACTGTGAACCCATGCTGCCTTGGATCCTGTGCTCCACTGACCTCTAGGTACTCAACTATTCTTTCCTTCAGAAGTGACTCCATCACTTTCCCTACCACAGAGGTCAGACTGACAGGTCTGTAGTTTCCTGCCTCTGTCTTGGTCCCACTTTTGTGAAGGGAATCACATCCGCCTTCCTCCAGTCCTCGGTACCACACCATCCTCCCATGATTTATTAAAAGAGTAGCCAGTGGTTTCACTAGTTCCTTCCTTAATTCTTTTAGAATTCTGGGTGAATTCCATCAGGACCATTGCTTTGTCCACCTTCAGTTTTAGGAGTTCTTGCAGAACCCTTTCTTCTGTGAAAGGACTGGGATCGACCCCCTATCAAGAGTGCTTCTGTTAACTGGATTAGGCACTTCCCCCTCCTCTTTTGTGAATCCTGAGCAGAAATATTCGTTCAGTATTCCTGCTTTTTCACTGTCCCCCTCTGCCCACCCACCGTTCATTCTATTCAGCCTCACTATCCCTCCCTTTGTCTTTCAACGCTCGCTGATGTACCTATAAAAGGTTTTATCCCCCTTCTTAACTGAGTTGGCTATCTTTTCCTCAGTTTGGGCCTTTGCCATTCTGACTTCCCTTCCTGCTTCTTTCTGCCTTAACTGGTACAGCTGTCTGTCCTGCTCCTTCTGTGTTTCCTTATACTCCGGAATGCTATCTTTTCTTCCTGACTTTCACAGCCACCTCTCTTGAGAACCATAGTGGCTTTTCTTTCGTTTTGATTTGTTTATTTGCTTCACACAAAGGCTTGTTGCCTCTGTGATGGCAGTTTTGATAATTCCCCATTGTTGCTCCACACCTCCTTCTAGCCTGTTTGCTAGTGCTTTTCTGAGGCACTCTCCCATCTTGCCAAAGTCAGCCCTCCTAAAGTCCAGTACCCTCACTTTTGTGTGGCTTGACTCTGTAGCTGAGTTTAACGTGAACCACACTGTTTGATGGTCACTTGTCCACAGATGGCAACCCACTTCTAGATCTGAGATCCTCTCACTGCCCCCATTTGAGAGTATGAGGTCTAAGATTGCTCCCTCACAAGTGGGTTCCGAAACTAGCTGTCTAATGCCTGCCACCTGTAGGGCATCAAGAATGGCCCTGCTCTTGGATGTGGCTGCAGCAAATGTGCTCCAGTTAACATCTGGCATATTCAGGTCTCCCATCAACAGTATCTCCCTTTCTCTGCCATTCTAAGAATGCCTTCCATCATATCCTTGTCCATTCCTTCCCCTGACATGAGGTCTGTACACAACCCTGTGCGGTTGTGGTGCCTTTCCAGTCTCCAAGGTGACCCACAGTGCCTCCTCTCCTCCCTGTTTACTCTTTTGTTCAGCTGGGTTTATCCCTTCCTTACATAGAGAGCTACTCCTCCCCTCTTCTCCCTGCCTGTCTCTCCTGTAGGTTATGTACCCTGGTATGCTAACATCCCAGTCATGGTTCTGTGTACCTTGTTTCTGTGACTGCTACGATATCCAGGCATCCCTCTTCCATTAAGGCCACCAGCTCAGGGAGCTTGTTGCCAAGACTATGGGCATTGGTACTCATTATCCTCCATTTCCTGATAGCCTTACCCCCTTTTGCCCCATCCCTGTCCTTCTTGCCTTTGTCACTTTCTCCATTTACCACTGCCTTTCTCCCTATCGACACCTCCATGTTGGTGTTTGCCACACTTACTACCGTGATTGTTTTGGGGCGCTAGGATTTTCCTGCTCCTTTCCAGTGCCTCCCCCCTTGGCTAGTTTAAAAGCTTGCCAATGAAGCATTTAAACCTATCACCTAGGATCCTGGTTCCCCTCCCGGACAGATGCAGCCCATCATGCCAGTATAGGCTTGCATCACTCCAGGTGGACCCCAGTCCCCAATGAAGCCAAATCCTGAGCTCCACACCAGTTTTTCAACCACTGATTGAATCCCATGGTACGGAACACCCTAGCCTCTCCTATGCCATAGATGGGTAGCACCTCCGAGAAGGTTACCATGCGTGCTACTTGACTAAGGCCCCTCCCCAATTCCACAAACTCTTCCTGCACTTCTCTAATCCCTTTCTTAGCCAGGTCATTTGTCCCTAGGTGGACAATGACATCTATTATTTTATTTATCTTTTGTGCTTTCTATGGCCAGAAAATTCTGGTTGCATTTGCTTACTTCACTAGCCTTCACTTGCAAGACATAACACTTAGCCTTTTTCTGGTGGACTCTGCATTTGCTGACCTAGATACAGACCCCCTTCCATCACTATGTACCAGACATTCCTTTATTGTCCCTGCACACTACCATTTAGAACTGAGTCTGTCTGGCCTCCCACAATCTTTTTGTATCTGCTTTTGTTATCTACATTTCACTGTAATGTGCATTCCATCCTGGTAGAAGTAAGCTTAGAGAGAACAGACCCAGCTGTGGGCAACAGGGGCACACCCTAGCCAGATGAACAGATAAGTGTCTCCCCTGTGACACAAAAACCCTTCTGCTCCAACCAAAACACCAGTTGTTGCAGCCTCCTGAAGACAAAGCCATAACCCATTTTGAGCTTTCCCAAAAAGTGGTAGATGTTCTAGTGGCTACTAGAAAATCATCCACCAGAACTACTTGCTCTGTGATGTGGAAGTGCTTGCTTTATGGGCTGTTTCTCACCACCTGGATCTATTGGCCTGTCCAGTTAATCAGGTTCTGGAGTCCCTGCAGTCCTTGCCAGATTCAGGCCTGCAGTATTCATCTATCAAAGTGCACCTGGCTGCCAGATCAACTTTCCAAGTGCCTATAGATAGCTGTACGGTGGCTCTGCTGGAGGTAGCTTGTGTGTTTGTGGGGTAGTCTACATCCAAAACCTCCTATTTGCAATCCAATCCTGGCTTGGGACCTCAATTATATTTTGGAAAAGCTCACTCTGGCTCCTTTTGAGCCAACTGCAACTTATGGCTTATGCCATAAGGGTAAAGTACTCTGCACTATGGGATTCAATGAATTGTTGAAAACTATTTTAGAGCTCAGGGTTTTAGCTTCATTGGGGTCCTCATGAAGGGATGCAGGCCTATACTGGCGTGATGGTCTGCATTTGTCCAGAAGGGGAACCAGGATCCTAGGTGATAGTCTTAAATGCTTCATTGGCAAGCATTTGAACTAGTCCAAGGGGGGAGGCATTGAAAAGGAGCAGGGAAATCCCAGTCCCCTCCCACACACAAAACAGGGTAATTAATGAGCTAAACACCAAGGTAGAGAAGTTGATAGGGAGCAGGACAGGGTAAATGGAGGAAAGGGCAAAGACAGTAAGGACAGGGATGAGACTAAAAGGAGTAAGGCCATCAAAAAATGGAGGGTGATGAGTATCCAATGTCCTTGATATCTGCAGTAACTGCTGCAGAATTAGGTTGTACTGTGGGGGGCTTCACTATATGTACAAGGCTCCAGTCTCTTTGTGGTAATTTTGATCTAAGTTTCACAGTGAGTACCCCATTGCTGCAGAATTAGGCTGTACTGTGGGGGGCGTCACTGTATGTATGAGGCTCCAGTCTCTTTGTGGTAATTTTGATCTAAGTTTCACAGTGAATACCCTGTTGCTGCAGAACTTCTGTGGCATTAGTTTCCTGTTTCTGTAGATGTTCTGTGGTAGCAGATGGGGACACTGGCAGCAGACAGGGACCTCCTACGGTGAGGTAAGGGGAAAAAATGTTTGCTTTGGGGCTAGGACTCACAAACCAGGGCATGATATCTGTTAATTCCTTAGACATACTGTATCTGGAAGTAAAAAAACATCCATCTCAGCCCTCCACCCTCCCCACCCTGCTCTGAGAGCCCTTATGACCTTTATATCTGAAGTAGGAATATTTTAATCAAGCCCCCTGCTGCACTCCTCATGCATCTTGTTTCACCCCAGGTCTGAATGTCAGTTTGTTACTCCAGTAGTGCTCTGTGTGCAGCTGTGTGCACAGCCTGTCTGGGTCAAGAAAATGGAAATTGATAGAGGGCATTGGGACAGAATTAGAAACATAAGGACTGCTGCACAGCATAGGTTCTGGTACAAATATTACTACATCAGATAACATGACTTCAGGAGACTCTTGAGGTGGGTAAGGTGGTTGGGATGAGCTGGGTTGGGTGTTTTTACTTGTTTAATTTTTATAGGTACAGCATGAGCAGGCAAACTAATGGGCAGGAGGTGTTCCAATGTACTTTCTTTAGTTTTTGTTTTATATTCTACAAAATTCTGTAAAGCATTATGCAGAATTTAATATAAGGAATTGTATTCTGCGGTACATGCACGCCATGGAAGGAGGCTGTGGGGGGGCAAGAGTGGGATTCCGTATCAAAACTATATGGAGATGGTGAGGTGGGAAGTTGCATCACAGTGGGTGGGGGGAGTTTACCCCTTTGGGGCTTTTTTAATGCCAGAGGCAGTCAGACAGCCACAATTCAGGTAGTTTTCACTGGCTTCGTACCCATATCTTCTGGTGAAAATTATGTAAATATTGTATTACAGGTTTCGAGCATGAATTTAGTGAACTTCACTGGGCAAACACGATACAAAATGTGGTGACCTGCAAATCATTCAGTGAAACTGACAAACCACATTACAAAACAAATTTCCCAAACTTCATCTACTACTACCTGAAGCCCCACTTACAGTCAGTTGCAGAGGGTTAGGCTGTACTAGTGACTCGGGTAGGGCTGCCATAAGTGAATGCATCACCAGGTTGAAATATCAGGTAAGCATCTGTTCTTTCAACCTTGGCTTGGCTAAAGTCACTAAGGACAAAAAAACAAGCAATATGGGGTAAGCCAACACAGTACTAGAAGGGCCTTTTGGTAAGATCACAGACAAGGCTGAGGCATGCACTCGGAGTATTACTAGTACCTGTCCTGTGGCAGGATCTGTTTTGTTGGATTCCAGGACTTTGATATCTACTGTCTCCAAAGGCCATATTTTTCTGCTGTCTTCCAAGGAGGAGAACATGGCCCAACCCTAACTGTACACCCATGAAGTTGAACCTTTCTGAGCTTTTAGGGGGCTGTCTGCTGTAGTGTTCTTTGATCCCTGACCTGGGAATTTCTGCTGCTCAGCCACCAAACCATCAGATACAGTGTCTCTGGATTGGGATGCTGAAGAGGCCGTTGTGAGAAGGTCCTTCCTGAGCATGATCGGGGCCAGCAGATTCACTACCAGATCTAGGAGATCGCTTAACCGTGAGTGACATGACCAATAGGAGGTCAATAACTGAATCTTTACCTTGCTGACTCACAATAACCTTAATACCCTTGGGATTGGGGAATTGGGAGAAAGACACTGAGCAGCACTGAATTTCATGGAAAGGAGAAAGTGCTGTTTACTCTTGTCCTTGAGCAAATTGTGGCAACTGTGTGTTGCTTCTGGTGGCAAACATACACTAAGGGATGCTCCATGTCCAGGAACTCTGACACAAACCAAACCTATGGGTTTAGTTGGCGCTCTCCTGGGGACATTTGTTTGTGGCTGAGACAGTCTGCCTCCCAGTTTTCTTTCCCCTGCGGAGAGCTTCGAGCTGTGAAAGGCCTGGCTTTGCCCACAGCATCAGGGGCAGACCTCCCTATGCATGCCTGAGTTTCTTATCCCCTCCGCAGCCTTATATATGCTACCATGGTGCAGTTATTGGACTGAACCAATACTGCCCTACCTGTTACTTGCCTTTGGAAAGATAAGAGGACTAGACAGACTGTCATAAGGGACTGGGAGTTAAACATCAGGGTCTGGTCTTGTCTGGTGTAGAGAATCAGGGGGTAGGTTTTGGCTCATGGGTGGGGGTGGGGAGGAAAATCAATTATTTATATTAATTCACTAGGGTAGAAGGAGGGTGCTACGGGGGGGATTCATTATTAAAACTTTCTAGAAGGGGTGGGAAATTATGGCACAGTGGGTGGAGTGAGTTCGAGCCTTTTGGGGTGTTCTTTCTTAAAACAAAAAGGGGTAGTGAAGCTGGTACAAATTGTCATGAAATGTGTGAAGCTTCACAAAGTGTGAAGTTTCTAACTTTGTACCAGCTTCCCATGTGAATTAAATCTTCTTTGCATCTCTAGCTCCTAGTGGCTCTGACCTTTTTTATTTATGTTTATTTATTTCAGTCTTGGATTACAACCCTTGAGTTGAGGGCTCAGTTACAGAGGTTTCATGTCAAACTGTAAGAACAGACAAGAACTATAAACAGTATACATAAACTAAGAGCTGGGTAAATAACAGGCGAACAAAAATAGCTTATGCTGGACAACATTTTAGTATTGAGAAGGGTTCCAGAAGCAATTGATTTGATACCTTTTAATGGACCAACATAGATGTTACAACAAAAGAACAAAGTGCTGTAACTTTCGGACCAACCAAGTCCTTCTTTAGAAGCTTTTTAGTATTAAGAAGGAGAAGTAATCAAGTTTACAAGAAAAGACTTTGTTCAGAGAAGCAGGGTTGGATCCCATTGCTGATATGGTGATGGGAAGAGGAAGAAGACTGAGATGAGGGAGGGCATGATAGGTGGGGGAGGATTCTGAGAGGGTGTAGAGGGTGGGGAGTAGGTAAAGTTGGGTAATGTTCAGAAGGGATGATGTGGGTGAGAATGGGTAAAGTGGGATGAAGGTAGTTTTCAAGGGAAAAGGAGTGAACGGGGTGAGTAAGTGCAATTAGGACAATGGTTCCCATTTAGGGAGTAAGTACATGTGCTATTAAGGCAAGACGATGGTCGTTAGGGATTGTTATTAAAGCAGGAACACTATTTTAGGCCAGTGAGATGGGAGTGGATGTTAGTCTTAGATGAACCCAAAATGGGTTCTGCTAGTAGATTCGTAAAGATGGAATTGAGTAGATTTGGGGCATGGAATCCAAAGGATTGCTGGCCTTGTGATGTACGGTGGAAAGGCACCTTAAAGAGGTTGATTTGAGTGTCTCTGGGCAACCTAGTTGGTGCCACTGGGTAGAGCATGGACTGAACCCTGACAGGGGTCAGGCCCAGGGATGTCTTTTTAGCTAGTAGATCGATTTGATAGCAGGTTCTGAGTTGTAGGTCAAGCCAGCCTGTGAACAAGTGTAAGTCACAGGTATGGGTGAGGCATGGAGCTCCGAGGAGTAACCTACAAGCCTTATTCAGGGTCATGGCTATTCTTTTTAGTGCCGTGTCAGAGGCCGCGCAATTGACGGGAAGCCCATAATCTAGACTGGGAATAAAACTGAGCTATGAATCATGGCAAGCCTGAGTGCATCCTCCGTAAGGCAGTGCCTATGTCTATAAAGTTGCCCTATCACCCTGTTAGCTTTGTTTGAAACGTGGTCTATATGTAGAGAATAAGACAATGATCTATCCAGTGTGACCTCCAGATATTTGGAGTTATTAACCATTTTGAGAGTTTTATTTTGTCTGTTCCGGATGTCTAAGATAGATGATTTGTATTTGCTGTGGAAAGAGATGAAAAGCACAGTTTTTAGGTTTTTTTTTATAGTTTAGCAGGATTCCGGCATTACTGAACCAACCTTCAACCATCTTAAAGTTGAACTGCAGACATTGTTCAAGGGTGTCGGGGATCATAGTTGCTTGTGTATGATTGCATCATCCATGTAAATGAGAATTCTGTCATGACATATTTGTGGGAGATTATTTAAGAACAGACTGAACAGTAAAGGGCCCAAAATGGACCCTTTGAGGAGACCTGTGCAAGCACTTTGGCTGTCTGAGAGTGTGTTCCTGATTTTGACTTTCTAAACATGTCCCGAGAGGTAGTTTCTAAACCAGGCCAGAGCGGTCAGTGACACGGTGGAATTACCTAATTGAGTTAAAAGAAGCTCATGATTCACTGTATCAAAGGCCTTTTTGAGGTTTATAAAGGTGGCCCTCACTAAGTGCCCACAGTCCATGGAATCATGAATAAAGCCAGTAAACCCAATTCGTGCTGTTGTGCTATGCTGACTTCTAAACTAGTGTTGCTCCTTACATTGCAAATGGTATTTGTCAAGGCTGTTGAACCTTGGCTCGCAGGGCTGGAAATTTGAATGCTCTGAAGTCTTTAGAGCTTTTCTGTTGTTTTCACCCAGACAGGCTGGTATTATGATCACAGTTCAGGATACAGCCAGAATGGTATTGCTGTTGACTCTGACTTTGATTCGCATGGTTTGTAAATTGTGTGCTCTCTAGTCTGGACAGCCATTCTCTTGCTTTCTGACAGACAGTGTGGTATTTTGTTCACAGTTCAGGATACAGCCTGCACTCAGTGCTGCTTCTATTGGTTCTGACCTTGGCATGCAGAGAGAGGGGAGAGTGAGAGAGGACATGATAGACACCTACAAGTACCTCACAGTGGTGGACTTGGTGAAGAAGGGCTTCTCTTGGTTCTTACCTTGGCATGCGGGGAGAGCGGAGAGTGAGAGAAGACGTGATAGACACCTACAAGTACCTCACAGGGGTGGATATGGTGCAGGAGGGATATTTCTAACACATGAGAAAGAGCACCAGCACCAGAGAGCATGCAGTTAAGCATCAGGACCAGAGAGCATGCAGTGAAGCTGCACCAGAACCAGAGAGCATGCAATGAAGCTGCACCAGAACCAGAGAGCATGCAATGAAGTGGAAGGGGGAGGAGTTCAGGAGGCATGTGAGGAAGTACTACTTTACTGAAACAGTGATAAATGACACCTGGAACAGACTGTCTGCAGAAGTGTGGAGGTGAAAGCAGTGGCTGGCTTCAAACATGCATGGGATGGACATAGGGAAAATGATAGTAAATGAGCAGGGAGGAGGAAGGGTAATGGGATCAGATAAGTCTGCAGAAACAGACTAGGCAGAGACCATCTTGGCTGACTGGGTGGCCAAATAGTCCTTTTCTGCTGAAAAACTGTTTCTATTAATTCTGCCCTGATTTTGCAATCCTCCCTCCCCCTAGTGCCTGGGTTCAAAATTGGCACCTGCCTGCCAAATGGGGGTGAATTTTAGGTCAGGTGGTTAAAGGTTACTGTGCTATGCACCCATCAGGCACCTTTCCAGAGTCAGGACAATTTTATTGATTGCTGCAGTTCAGAGGATGGCCACTAGCATGTAACCACCGAAAATTGGTGAAGTGAGGTCCAGACGCTCTTGAAGAACACCAGAGTAGACTAAACCACCAGGAAACATGAGAGGAGGAGGAGCTGGGGAGTAGAAACAGACACTGAGTGAGCACCAGCCTTGTCATGTGTCGTGGGGGGAAGAGGGGATCTCATCGGCGCTATACTGAGCCTTGGGACGGTCGGGAGTCAAGCACCATGATCTGCAGTGGTAGAGAGGGGAGTCACGATCTAGGTGTCCAGTCAGCCACAGGAAAAAAACAGGAAGGTCTGCATGCCATAAGACTGCAGTGCTGTGGAAAGCTGTTCAAACTGATGGGGAATGGGTGCTCCTCACTGAAGTTACCTGTCTGCAGGGGATAGGAGTTCTGTACAAGTCTAAACCATTAAATTTTGCTGTGCTGTCCAGCTGCTCTTGAAACATGGGAACTGAGAAAGCTCTCTCCAGTTGTATTTTAATTAGCACAAATGTGGGGAGAGGGGGGAACATGCAGGAAACAGCAGTGCCATATCCCTCAGCTGTTCCTGATTTCGGTACTTCCCTCATGTCACCCCTAAAAATTGCTCTGTCTCTCTTCTTCTGTCCCCATGGAAAAGATGTTGCCCACACAGAAAATATACTGTAAATTCAGACTTAAGTTGAAATGTATATGCTTAGAAAGAAACTTTAGACAAGTAAACACAAAGGATTTCACAGTGTTCTGAACTTATTCCATGCTTGCGAATATGTCCCTCACCATATGAGGTTAGAGTCCTTCACTGTTGCTCATTTTTAGTGTCAGTTTCCCTAATTTCAGTGCCAAATTGAGAGGTATGACCAGTGCTCTCAGACCGGTGCAGATAGCACTTGTGACCTGACACAATTTATAGATAGATAGCATAGATTCCTTAGTTGTCCCTGCACCTACCTTTAGTGTAATCTCTGCCTGGTACTATAGATTCCTTAGCTGTCTCTGCACTTTACCTTTTGAGTAATCTCTGCCTGGTACCACAGATTCCTTAGCTGTCTCTGCACTCTACCTTTTGAGTAATCTCTGCCTGGTACTGTAGATTCCTTAGCTGTCTCTGTACTTTACCTTTTGAGTAATCTGTGCCTGGTACAATAGATTTCTTATCTGTCTCTGCACTTTACCTTTTGAGTAATCTCTGTCTGGTAGTATAGATTCCTCAGCTGTCTCTGCACTTTACCCTTTGAGTCATATCTGCCTGGTACCCAGTGGCGGAGCCAGGTTTGGGAGCGTTTGGGAACCGAGGAGGCCGTTCAGTCAATCATGGGCTCCACAATGGGCACTATACAGGGAATAAAGATGGTAGCTGGGCACCACTACTCACACTTGGGCAGCCAGGAGGGCCGACTGCCCCCCCAGCCCCTCCTCTAGCTCCGGCACTGCTGGTAACATAGATTCCTTAGCTGTCTCTGCACTTTACCTTTTGAGTAATCTCTGCCTGGATATATGGGTTCCTCAGTTGTCACTCCACTTTACCTTTTGCGTAATCTCTGCCTGGTACCACAGATTCCTTAGCTGTCTCTGCACTCTACCTTTTGAGTAATCTCTGCCTGGTACTGTAGATTCCTTAGCTGTCTCTGCACTTTACCTTTTGAGTAATCTCTGCCTGGTACCTTAGATTCCTTAGCTATCCCTGCACTTTACCTTTTGAGTAATCTCAGCCTGGTACTATAGATTCCTTAGCTGTCCCTGCACTTTACCTTTTGAGTAATCTCAGCCTGGTACTGTAGATTCCTTAGCTGTCTCTGTACTTTACCTTTTGAGTAATCTGTGCCTGGTACAATAGATTTCTTATCTGTCTCTGCACTTTACCTTTTGAGTAATCTCTGTCTGGTACTATAGATTCCTTAGCTGTCGCTGCACTTTACCTTTTGAGTAATCTCTGTCTGGTACCGTAGATTCCTTATCTGTCCCTGCACTTTACCTTTTGAGTAATCTCTGCCTGGTACTATAGATTCCTTAGCTGTCCCTCGCTTTACCTTTTAGTAATCTCTGTCTGGTACTATAGATTCCTCAGCTGTCTCTGCACTTTACCCTTTGAGTCATATCTGCCTGGTACCCAGTGGCGGAGCCAGGTTTGGGAGATTTGGGGAACCGAGGAGGCGTTCAGTCAATCATGGGCTCCACAATGGGCACTATACAGGAATAAAGATGGTAGCGGGCACCACTACTCACACTTGGGCAGCCAGGAGACTGCCCCCCAGCCCTCCTCTAGCTCGGCACTGCTGGTAACATAGATTCCTTAGCTGTCTCTGCACGTTACCTTTTGAGTAATCTCTGCCTCGATATATGGGTTCCTCAGTTGTCACTCCACTTTACCTTTTGCGTAATCTCTGCCTGGTACCATAGATCCTTTAGCTGTCTCTGCACTTTACCTTTTGAGTAATCTCAGCCTAGTACTATAGGTTCCTCAGTTGTCACTCCACTTTACCTTTTGCGTAATCTCTGCTTGGTACCACAGATTCCTTAGCTGTCTGTGCACTTTATCTTTTGAGTAATCTCTGCCTGGTACCATAGATTCCTTAGCTGTCTGTGCACTTTACCTTTTGAGTTATCTCAGCCTGGTACTATAGATTCCTTAGCTGTCCCTGCACTTTACCTTTTGAGTAATCTCTGCCTGGTACCATAGATTCCTTAGCTGTCTCTGCACTTTACCTTTTGAGTAATCTCTGCCTGGCACGGTAGATTCCTTAGCTGTCCCTGCACTTTACCTTTTGAGTAATCTCAGCCTGGTACTGTAGATTCCTTAGCTGTCTCTGTACTTTACCTTTTGAGTAATCTGTGCCTGGTACAATAGATTTCTTATCTGTCTCTGCACTTTACCTTTTGAGTAATCTCTGCCTGGTACTGTAGATTCCTTAGCTGTCGCTGCACTTTACCTTTTGAGTAATCTCTGTCTGGTACCGTAGATTCCTTATCTGTCCCTGCACTTTACCTTTTGAGTAATCTCTGCCTGGTACTGTAGATTCCTTAGCTGTCTCTGCACTTTACCTTTTGAGTAATCTCTGCCTGGTACCATAGATTCCTTAGCTGTCTCTGCACTTTACCTTTTGAGTAATCTCTGCCTGGTACCGTAGATTCCTTATCTGTCCCTGCACTTTACCTTTTGAGTAATCTCTGCCTGGTACCGTAGATTCCTTACCTTTGTCTGCACTTTACCTTTTGAGTAATCTCTGTCTGGTACTATAGATTCCTTAGCTGTCGCTGCACTTTACCTTTTGAGTAATCTCTGTCTGGTACCGTAGATTCCTTATCTGTCCCTGCACTTTACCTTTTGAGTAATCTCTGCCTGGTACTATAGATTCCTTAGCTGTCCCTGCGCTTTACCTTTTGAGTAATCTCTGTCTGGTACTATAGATTCCTCAGCTGTCTCTGCACTTTACCCTTTGAGTCATATCTGCCTGGTACCCAGTGGCGGAGCCAGGTTTGGGAGCGTTTGGGAACCGAGGAGGCCGTTCAGTCAATCATGGGCTCCACAATGGGCACTATACAGGGAATAAAGATGGTAGCGGGGCACCACTACTCACACTTGGGCAGCCAGGAGGGGCGACTGCCCCCCCAGCCCCTTCTCTAGCTCCGGCACTGCTGGTAACATAGATTCCTTAGCTGTCTCTGCACTTTACCTTTTGAGTAATCTCTGCCTGGATATATGGGTTCCTCAGTTGTCACTCCACTTTACCTTTAGCGTAATCTCTGCCTGGTACCATAGATCCCTTAGCTGTCTCTGCACTTTACCTTTTGAGTAATCTCAGCCTAGTACTATAGGTTCCTCAGTTGTCACTCCACTTTACCTTTTGCGTAATCTCTGCCTGGTACCACAGATTCCTTAGCTGTCTCTGCACTCTACCTTTTGTGTAATCTCTGTCTGGTACCGCAGATTCCTTAGCTGTCTCTGCACTCTACCTTTTGTTTTATCTCTGCCTGGTACCATAGATTCCTTAGCTGTCTCTGCACTTTACCTTTTGAGTAATCTCAGCCTAGTACTATAGGTTCCTCAGTTGTCACTCCACTTTACCTTTTGCGTAATCTCTGCTTGGTACCATAGATTCCTTAGCTGTCTGTGCACTTTATCTTTTGAGTAATCTCTGCCTGGTACCATAGATTCCTTAGCTGTCTGTGCACTTTACCTTTTGAGTTATCTCAGCCTGGTACTATAGATTCCTTAGCTGTCCCTGCACTTTACCTTTTACGTAATCTCTGCCTGGTACTGTAGATTCCTTAGCTGTCTCTGCACTTTACCTTTTGAGTAATCTCTGCCTGGTACCATAGATTCCTTAGCTGTCCCTGCACTTTACCTTTTGAGTAATCTCTGCCTGGTACCATAGATTCCTTAGCTGTCTCTGCACTTTACCTTTTGAGTAATCTCTGCCTGGTACCATAGATTCCTTAGCTGTCTCTGCACTTTACCTTTTGAGTAATCTCTGCCTGGTACGTTAGATTCCTTATCTGTCCCTGCACTTTACCTTTTGAGTAATCTCAGCCTGGTACTATAGATTCCTTAGCTGTCCCTGCACTTTACCTTTTGAGTAATCTCAGCCTGGTACTGTAGATTCCTTAGCTGTCTCTGTACTTTACCTTTTGAGTAATCTGTGCCTGGTACAATAGATTTCTTATCTGTCTCTGCACTTTACCTTTTGAGTAATCTCTGCCTGGTACTGTAGATTCCTTAGCTGTCTCTGCACTTTACCTTTTGAGTAATCTCTGCCTGGTACCGTAGATTCCTTATCTGTCCCTGCACTTTACCTTTTGAGTAATCTCTGCCTGGTACCGTAGATTCCTTACCTTTGTCTGCACTTTACCTTTTGAGTAATCTCTGTCTGGTACTATAGATTCCTTAGCTTTCGCTGCACTTTACCTTTTGAGTAATCTCTGTCTGGTACCGTAGACTCCTTATCTGTCCCTGCACTTTACCTTTTGAGTAATCTCTGCCTGGTACTATAGATTCCTTAGCTGTCCCTGCGCTTTACCTTTTGAGTAATCTCTGTCTTGTACTATAGATTCCTCAGCTGT
The DNA here is from genome assembly GCA_016271365.2 of Neoceratodus forsteri. NCBI lineage: Eukaryota > Metazoa > Chordata > Ceratodontiformes > Ceratodontidae > Neoceratodus > Neoceratodus forsteri. The sequence goes on along the minus strand of JADMNL010000038.1, from coordinate 21,022,094 downwards.
CTCTGCACTTTACCCTTTGAGTCATATCTGCCCAGGTAGCCAGTGGGCGAGACCAGGTTTGGGAGCATTTGGGGACCGAGGCCGTTCCAGTCAATCATGGGCTCCAATGGGGCACTATACAGGGAATAAAGATGGTAGCGGGGCACCACTACTCACACTTGGGCAGCCAGGAGGCGCGACTGCCCCCCCAGCCCCTCCTCTAGCTCCGGCACTGCTGGTAACATAGATTCCTTAGCTGTCTCTGCACTTTACCTTTTGAATAATCTCTGCCTGGATATATGGGTTCCTCAGTTGTCACTCCACTTTGCCTTTTGCGTAATCTCTGCCTGGTACCATAGATCCCTTAGCTGTCTCTGCACTTTACCTTTTGAGTAATCTCAGCCTAGTACTATAGGTTCCTCAGTTGTCACTCCACTTTACCTTTTGCGTAATCTCTGCCTGGTACCACAGATTCCTTAGCTGTCTCTGCACTTTACCTATTGAGTAATCTCTGCCTGGTACCATAGATTCCTTAGCTGTCTCTGCACTTTACCTTTTGAGTAATCTCTGCCTGGCACGGTAGATTCCTTAGCTGTCCCTGCACTTTACCTTTACAATAATCTCTGCCTGGTACCATAGATTCCTTAGCTGTCTCTGCACTTTACCTTTTTAGTAATCTCTGCCTGGTACCACAGATTCCTTAGTTGTCACTGCACTTTATCTATTGAGTAATCTCTGCCTGGTACTGTAGATTCCTTAGCTGTCCCTGCACTTTACCTTTTGAGTAATCTCTGCCTGGTACTATAGGTTCCTTAGCTGTCCCTGCACTTTACCTTTTGAGTAATCTCTGCCTGGTACTGTAGATTCCTTGGCAGTCTCTGCACTTTACCTTTTCAGTAATCTCTGCCTGGTACTATTGATTCCTTAGCTGTCTCTGCACTCTACCTCTTACAGCTGAGTTAATCCTGCACTTTTTTTAACAGGGTACAGCCCCCTCCTCCAACACCAAAGTACCATAAAGGTGCCTCTGCACTCTGCATTTTAGAACTAAGCTAACCCTGCACTTTTGTTAAACTGAGTATAGCTCCCTCCTCCAATGACTAAGTATGATAAATTCCTTAGCTTCCCCTGCACTCTACCTTTTGCATTAACCCTGCCCCAATATTGTAATCTCTGCCCAGTACCAAATATTCCTTAGCTGTCCCTGCACTCCACCATTTAGAGCTAAATTAATCCTGTCCTGACTTAATCTCCACATTCCCGTGTTCTGTACATACACGTGACACCAGTGCAGTGTGTTTTTTTATTATTTGTTTTTTTCTATACAATATTTTGACTGATGTGGAAGATATGGGGGGAACTGGAAATGCATTTTCTTTTCCGTTTTGGTGCCTCAGTCTTGAAGGCAATCTGCTAGAAGGGCTTTCATTTGAGCGTGCCTGTGTTCTTACAGAAGGTGAGCTGGCTGGATGTGGATGCTGGTACTGACATTTAAAGTGTCTTGTCTCCCTTCATCACCTCCTGGGTTATTCTCCCTTCAGTTTGTACCTTCATGTAATTATATTGCACATTACATCTCACAGCAGAGACTGAGTGATTCTCTCTTCATGTTGTACCTTCATGTGCTTACGCTGCACCTTACCTCCCACAGCAGAGACTGGGCTATTTTCTCTTCAGTTTGTACCTTCACGTGTTTACATTGCACCTTACCTCTCACAGCAGAGACTGTGCTATTCTCTCTTCAGTTTGTACCTTCACGTGTTTACATTGCACCTTACCTCTCACAGCAAAGACTGGGCTATTCTCTCTTCAGTTTGTACCTTCACGTGCTTACACTGCACCTTACCTCTCACAGCTGAGACTGGGCTATTCTCTCTTCAGTTTGTGCCTTCACTGCTTACACTGCACCTTACCTCTCACAGCTGAGACTGGGCTATTCTTTTCAGCTCTTGAGTTTGTACCTTCAGGTGCTTACACTGCACCTTACTTCTCACAGCAGAGACTGGGCTATTCTTTCTTCAGTTTGTACCTTCATGTGCTTACACTGCACCTTGCCTCTCACAGCAGAGAGAATTCTACCCTGATTTGTGATCTCCTCTCCCACTGATACTGTATATTCCTTAGTTGGTGCTGCACTCTGTGTTCTTGAGCAGAGTTGATGCTACCCTGATTTTGTAATCTGCCCCCCCAGTACCATGTATCTTCTCTCCCCTGTAAATTGAATTCCTTGTTTGTCCCTGCACACCACCATTTACAGCTGATATAATGTTACCCTAATTTTGTAATCTCTGATTGGTACCATCCATTCCTTAATTGTCCCTGCACTCTGCCAGATCTGACAGAATTCTGCTCTGATTTTGTAATCCTCCTTCGACTTGTACCATACATTCCTTATTTGTTCCTGCACTCCACCATGTAGAGCCAAGTTAATCCTGCCCTGATTCTGTAAACACTGCCTGGTACCATACAGATTCCATAGCTGGCCCTGCACTCCACCATGTAGAGACAAGTTAATCCTGTCATAATTCTGTAAACTCTGCCTGGTACCCTACAGATTCCGTAGCAGTCCCTGCATTCCACCATGTAGAGCCAAATTAATCCTGTCCCGATTCTGTAAACTCTGCCTGGTACCATACAGATTCTATAGTTGTCACTGCACTCCACCGTACAACAAAGCTGTGTTAATTCTACCGTGACTTTGTTTTATTTTTTGCAGTTAATCTTTTTATTAGAAAATAAAAAGCATTTTCTATATTATCACACAATAATACCATGCAGACATGAATATAATACACAGTATAGTATGACATTTTACACAATCCACATTTTGATTATACAGAATTGGGCTAAAATTAGTATAATGGTTATACTACGTGTTATGATATGTAGTGGCATTCATTGCCATTGATTTTTATTTCTGCACAGTATATAAAATAAACACAATACTATACTAAATAACAATATATCCTATCTATATTGTAGGGAGATACAATCTGTCTATTCTATAAAATATTTTAGAATCCATCTAAAGGAGAAATCTACAGGTGTTTCCTAATCCTCTAGATTCCAGACAATTAAAATAATCCTGCCAACACAATTTATATACATTTAGTCGGTCTAAAGTCTAAGATATACGTTCCAGGGATGCAATTTGGGTTAAGCTATTAAGAATATCAGTAAGTGTAGGTATTATCTGTGACTTCCAGTTAATTAAAATCAAATGTTTGACCTGCATAAATAATATTTGTAGCCATCTGTGCTGGTATCTAGACAGTTTAATATTTTTGTCAATAATCCCTAGAATAAAGTACTTGGGGTCAAAACGTAAGGAGCATTTTATGATATTAGAAGCCAAATGATGGACCAGATGCCATAATATAGATATGAGACTGCAAAGCCACAAAATGTGGAATAAATTACCATTAGATGAATGACATCTCCAACATATATCATTTTTGGTGTAACTCCCATTTTATATAGTAAGGCTGGTGTTCTGTACCACAAGTGAAGAATTTTGTATTGAATAAGTGCACTACGCACATCTCTAAAAGTGTTATGACAAACAGTCCAGCACTGGCTCCATTGAGATTCAGTTATATTTTGTTGTAATGCTAAGCTCCATTTAGTTTTGACTGAAATTGATTGATTTGGTAAATTGTCCCTGATCATTTTATACATTTTACTAACTAGCCCGGATGAGGTATTCACCCATGAGGTGATATTTAGGTTGGAATAAGTTATTCTATTTTCATGCTGTAATATAGGAGCTAATGCTGCTTGAATTTGTAGATATTTTCAGAAATCCTTTTTATTTATATCCCAAATGGTTTGTAAATTTGTGAAAGAATCCAAAATATTACTATCTTTGATTAAGATAGCACCCAAAAATACTATATTTTTATGTTTCCATGAGTTGCAAAACAATTGTTGGCCATCTAAGGTTAGACATCGGTTTCCCCATATAGGAGAGAAAAATGTAGGAACTGGGTCAGTTTTTAACCATCTATGTAAGTTAAGCCAATAATAAATTGATGAAGCAATTGTAGGATTTTTTTTTAATTTTTGTGGCAAAGAATTCAAAATAAAATTGGTGGGAATATTTCCTGTTATCCAGGAGGCTTCCATATTGAGCCATAAAGGAGATTCATTATTAGGTTTAGTAAACCATTTTGTGGTTTGTGAGGCACGAAATGGCCATAGATAGGCCAAGAACCAGGGAAGAGTAAACCCACCCTGAGACCAATGGGTACATAGCTTATTTGTACTAATCTTGGGATATGACCTTTCCAGATAAAATTCCCTATCAGTTTATCAATTCAAGAGATAAAAATAGTGGGCAAAATCGATGGTATGTTAGAAAAAAGATACAATATCTTGGGAGTAATAGTCATTTTAATTGCATTGATTTTACCAAATAATGTTAGGTTAAGATTTTTCCACCTTTCAAGTGTTGTTTCAATTTCTGAGAGGATAGGAGTAAGATTTGCCTCCCATATTTTTTCAGTATTCATTAAAATTTAATTCCTAAGTATGAAATGCCGAGGGATGCACAACCAAAGCTAAGGACATTATTCATGTAGGGTTTACAAATGTGTTGAGTTGTAATATTTCAGTTTTTTTGTAATTAATTGTAAGACCACAGAGTTCCGCAAATGTATTTAGTAATTGTATAAGTGGGTGTGCAGCTAATTCTAAATTTTCTAGTAAGATTAACATATCATCGGCATAAGACAAGGATGTATATTGTGTATTGCCAATTGATATACCTCTGATTTTGTCAGATTGACGGAGAGCAGCTGCCAAAGGTTCTAAGGCTAAAATGAAAAGGGATGGGGATAAGGGACATCCTTGTCTAGTGCCTCTATTTAAATTAAAAGATTGAGATAAAGTAGAATTAGTAAGGACCCTTGCTGTAGGGGAGGTATATAGTAATTTTATATATGAACAAAAGCGGTCACTAATGCCAAAGCGAGATAGAACTAAATAAAGAAAATTCCAATTCAAAGAATCAAAAGCCTTTTCAAAATCGATGGCAATAGCGACTGCAGGGGATTTTAGTAATTTAGCTTTATACATGAGATTGAATAAAGAGCGAAGATGATCTGAACCCATCCTACCCTTGACAAAACCTGTTTGAGATTTATTAACTAATTGGGGAATGAAGGGTTTAAGACGAATAGCTAATAGACTTGTGAAAATTTTACCATCTACATTAAGTAATGATATGGGATGATAGTTAGAGGGAAGAGTAACATCCTTATCCTTTTTGGGTAGCACTGTAATGATTGCATACGTTAAGGTTGGAGGTAGTTTTTCTAAAGTTATGGATTCATGAAATACCCTGCATAATAAAGGGCAAAGTAAATCAGCCATACTTTTATAAAACTCCACTGGGAAACCATCGCCACCAGGGGCACATCCAGTTTTGAGGGAAGAGAGTGCATGGTGAACTTTTTCTATTATAATTGGTTTATCTAAAGAATTTATTGCATCATGTGAAAGTTGGGGAAGCACTAATTTATCCAGAAAGTTGTCAATCTGCACATTTGCTGCGGAGGTAGTGGATGTATATAACTTTTTATAGAATGAAGACATGATCCTATTAATGACAGGATTATTAGTACATATTTGCCCAGTAGTGTTTTTTAGACCTGAAATGTATCACTCCGACTGTTGTACTCTGAGTCTATAAGCCAGTAGCTTGCTACCTTTTTCACCCCCCTCCCAGTACTTGTGTTTAATTCTAAGTAATGCAATTTCCGTTTTCTGGGAGATTAAATTGTTAATTTGCATACAAAGTCTAAGGATTTCGTGATGTAAAGGGGATTTAGGGTCAGGGTGTGGGGTAGCTGAATATTGTAATTCTTCAATTTTAAGTAAGTTCTCAAGATCTTTAAGTTGTTTTTCTCTCTTTCTTTTCCTATGTACAGAAAAACTGATGATTTTGCCGTGAAGAGTTGCTTTGAGCATCTCCCAAGTACTGCCCATAGACGTATTCTCTGGGTTATTGAGTAAAATAAATTCCTGAGTTTGTGTTTTTAACCAAGGAATAAATTCTGGGTCTTTAAGTAAGAGTGGGTCTAAACTCCAGGAAGGTGATTTCAAAGGGGGGGAATTCCATAACAAGTAAAGTTTAACTGGAGCATGATCTGAAATAAGAAGGGGTAGAATGTTACAATCTATAATATTAGCTGTGATAGTAGGGGAGGTTAACCAATAATCAATTCTGCTATATGACTGATGCATGGGGGAATAGAATGTATACTCTTTATCTCTAGGATGAAAAAGTCTCCATATAGCCACTAATCCCAGGTCTTTCATTAATAAAGAAAGTGCAGCAATGCTCCTCGGATGGGCATCTAACGAAGCATTGCTTCTGTCAAGATATGACTCTAATGTAAGATTAAAATCACCACCAAATTAAAATTGGGGTATTTAAATTTAGAGAGGTTAATTGTTGGGCCAGATTGTGAAAAAGTTCGGGTGTATCTGAATTCGGGGCATAAATGTTAACAAGGGTTAATGGACCAGTTATAGCATCAAAGGTAACAATCAGCCATCTGCCATCAGGGTCTTTCTTTATATTCAATACTTTCCATTTTAAACTTTTATGAATTAAAATTGCAACCCCACATTTCTTGGTTGTAGCAGAAGCGACATAAATTTGACCAACCCAGTCATTTTTTAATCTGTCATTATCCGCCTCTAATAGTTTAGTTTCTTGTAAAAAGGCAATTTGCGCTTTTTTTCTTTTAAGATGATTTAAAACCTGTTTACGTTTGCTCGGTGCATTGAGGCCCTTGACATTCCACGTATATAGTGTTAAATCAGACATTGAAATGATTAGTCGGTAATGGCGTCCATGTCTGGACTTCAATGCACCCAGCAAAGGTGAGGCAGACACTACAGATCAAAAATACATGACTGATGATTATAATCCAGCTTGGGGCAGGTGTATTAACTACTAGAATATAGAAGGGAATCCGGAAAATGCCTTGGTACCATTTGTTGTAAATCTCCCTAACTATTATAACAACAGTAACTAACAACAAACTTATTAACAAGAACACTATAATGGTAATTTGGGATGAGCAAAGGAGTATCGGTCAGTTAATGTACAGCACTAAACCAAGACCACTCTTAAGCTCTCTAGGATGTGTAGTGAAATATAAGGAGAGCAGAAAATCTGAAACTCCTTAACTACTACCAAGGGTTGAAACTATCTATATAGACTGATGAATTAACAATAATGAGAAACAGTTGCTCCCATAAACAACAAACAACCAGCATCATTCGTGTCTACCATGATTTTGTAATCTCTGCCTGGTACCATAGATTCCTTAGTTGTCCCTGCACTCTACCTCTTATAGCTGAGTTAATCCTGCACTTTTGTTAACAAGGTACAGGCAGCCCCCTCCTTCAACACCAAAGTACCATAAAGGTGCCTCTGCACTCTGCATTTTAGAACTAAGTTAACCCTTCACTTTTCTTAACCTATGTACAGCTCCCTCCTCCAATGACTAAGTATGATAAATTCCTTAGCTGCCCCTTGCACTCTACCTTTTGCATTAATCCTGCTATGATATTGTAATCTCTGCCTAGTACCAAATATTCCTTAGATGTCCATGCACGCTTCATTTAGAGCTGAGTTAATCCTGTCCTGACTTGATTGCCACATCCCCGTTTTCTATACCCGCTTGTGACACCAATGCAATGTGGTTTTTATTATCTGCTTTTTCTTTACCGTATGTTAACTGATGTGGGAGATATAAGGGGAACTGGAAAGGCATTTTCTTTTCCCTTTTGGTGTCCCAGGGTGAAAGCATTCAGCTAGAAGGGCTTTCATTTGAGCATTCCTGTGTCTCACAGAGGGGGGCAGCCTGGGTGTGGATGCTGGTTCTGGTATTTGATTGTTAGTGCCTGTGCTAACATGGTTAATGCAGGCACTTATCTGGGTTTGCGCTAATGCTCCTGGCAGGGCCATATTCAGAGGCCCCAGGAGTGCTCCCCCCCAACTTGGCAGTGCCAAAGCATTAAAATATCACTGTGCCTATGGAGATGAGGAGGCACCCTCATGTATACCATTACTGCGGTATATTTAAATGTTTGCAGGCAGGGCTCTTTACCACTGTGCCTTTGCAGATGAGGAGGCCCCCCATGCAATCAATCAGTCAGTCAATCAATCAAACTTTATTTAACCAGCCAGTTATACCATTGAGCAAGCTTATTTGCAAGATGGTCCTGGGCACAGAGGACAAATTCATAAAACAGCAGACACTGAAGCACACTATTTTTAAGTATGAGATCATTAGGTTACAGGAGCAAGACTTAGATAATGAGGGCTAAATACATATACAGAATTCATCAGATATGGGTTAGGAGACAGTGGAGGACAGAGAGAGGAGAGGAGGGCAAAGACCCATGAGGGGAGCAGGGGGGCCAGTCCTGCTAGGGCAGAGGCCCCCAGGGGAGGTTGCCACAGGAAAGGAGGGAGGGAACTAGGGGGTAGTTACACTAAAAAGGAATGCCAGCTAACAGGGGGAATAAGAAGGCCAGGAAGGTCCAGGAGCTAGAGGAATATTGAGTCCATATACCAGTGATTACCTGAAGTAATCACATGCAGTCTTCAGGCATCGATAAAGCAACTGCCTGAATACTTAGGGGCTAGGCAGGAGGGAAAGTTTAAGTGCTTTTTGTGTGTTGTTCCAAAGTGATGGTAGGAAGGAGCTGAAGGCAGTTGTGCCATGACGTGTACTTGTCCGTGGTAGCTTGAGGAGGACAAAGGAGGAGTTCTGTAGGCTGTACGCACCTTTAGACCGTTCAAACAGGTTGCAGATATAGGGTGGGAGTTTGTTAGAAGTAGCCCTGAAGAGTCACATGAGGGCATTTATTGCCTCCTCATGAAGAGGGACGGCCAATCAGTTGCCTGGTACAACAGGCAGTGGTGAGTCCACAGGGGCATGTCAAGTATGAATCTCAAAGCATGATTGTAGTGTGTGTCAAGCTTCTGGAGGGCATACTGGGGGTAGTGACTGTAGAAAAAGTCAGAATAGTCAAGCAAGGATAGAAAGGTTGTTTGACCCAGCCGCTTCCTAGCTTTGAGAGTGAGTAGATGTCTTATGTGGTAAAATATGCCAAGGCGCTGTCTTAGCTTTTTTGTTAACTCACTTAGGTGTACAATGAAACTGAGTTTGTTATCCAACCAGACTCCCAGATATTTGAATTTATCCACTATTTCCAGTGGTTCACCAAGGAGGGTGATAATCTGGGGGTTACCAGGTGTCCCCATATTGAGGGTGGAGTGCAGGGAGAAAATCATGGCTTCGTTTTTTTTGGCATTGAGCAAGAGCTTCAGGCTCAGCAGGTTATGTTGGAGGATGATAAAGTCCTGCTGTAACTCCTCATAAGCAAGATCTAGAGAGGGTTGGTTATATAGAGGACTGTGTCATCCACAAAAAGGTGAACATTTCCTGCAAGTATGCCAGAATCTATGCCATTAATATAAAGTGCGAAGAGGATAGGCCCCAAAATATAACCTTGCGGGATGCCTCAGGGCAAAGCTTTTAGTGGGGACAGTTCCCCTTGTGCTTTAATTTGTTGTCTTCGATTTGTGAGGTAGCAGTGGAATCACTTTACTGCAGCAGGGGTTAGACCAATACTACCCAGAGTATCAAGCAGGATGGAGTGATCGACCGTGTCAAAGGCTTTGCTATGGTCAAGGAAAAGTGCGTAGATGTGCTGTTTATTATCCAGGGCTTTTAACTAGTCATTAGACACTTTGGCTAGAGCCAACACAGTGCTATGCATAGGTCTGAACCCTGATTGGGCAGGGTTAAGGATATTTTCATAGTCCAAATACTCCCTCCGTTGTGAGTTGACAATTTTTTTCTAGTAGCTTGGATAGTATAGGAAGAAGCAATATTGGTCTATAATTATTCAAGTCTGTAGGGCCTCCCAACTTGAACAAAGGGATAATATGTGCAGTTTTCCAGCTGAGCGGTAGCTCCCCTTGGGTAAGTGAGCTATTAAAGAGACGAGTGATAGGCGCTGTCAGATGATAATAGCCTGCTTTTACAAAGAAGGGTTCTAATGAGTCGGCACCAGCACTCTTTTTGGTGTCTAGCGAGAGAAGAAGGTCCTCCACCTGTTTAAAGGATACTGGCTGGAAATCAAAGGGAGGTCAGCTGGTACACAGGACAGAAGTAGGGCTAGTACCTATAGTGGCGGCACTTGGGGCACTCAGTTTACTAACAGGTGAGGCATTGAATGCGAGGCCTGCAGTAGCAAAGTGGTTATTGAGCTGGTCAAGGATCTCAGACCTATCTGTGTGGAGTTATTGTTTACTACAATTTTGGCCGGAATTGGTGTGGCAGAGGAGTGTCCTTCGACCTCTCTCAAGATTTGCCAAAATTTGGCAGAGCAGATTTTGTTTTCCTCAAGGGCGGACTGAAAGAAATGTGATTATTCCATCCTGGTCAGTTTGGTGCAGGTGTTCCTGGCTGCCCGACAGGAGATCCAGTCTGAGCAGGCCTGCGACTTCCTTGTCCTTTTCCATAGTGTGCCTCTGGACCACAGGGCCCTCTTCAGGGATGGGCTGAACCAATCAGGTGCCCATTTCCTAGATTTAACCTTTCTTAAAGGTGCATTTTTATTGATTACCCTTAGTAACAGATCCTGGAAGATACAGAAAGCTTCAGACACAAAACATGCGAGATAGAAGTCCTGCCACTTAGTATTCCCAAGATCTGTCAGAAAGGAAGGGAAACAGAAGTGTTTTAGGCTGTGCCTTAGCTTGAAGGTAGAGGTGAAAGGTAGGTGTGGGGAACACCTAACACAGGTGACAACACAGTGGTCACTCAGGTCATTATGGAAGACCCCTGTAAGGGAGATATTATGTCGCTTGTTGATGAGCATAAGATCCAACAAGTAGCTTCGGTCAGGGTTTTTTTTATTAGGTCAGGTAACCTCAGCGGTAATCTGAGTTAGCCCATGCTTATTGCAGAAATCCTTGAGCCTGTTGGTGCAGGCATCGTTCTAATTAAATGTCCCCCATTATGACACATTCAGTAGTCACTTTCTCCAAGAGGGAGTGAAGATATGGTAATATGCACCGGACAGCAGGCAACCTATAGCATGCAGCCACCAGGGGATCCAGTTAAAACTGCACGACTGAAATAGCACGGTCAATAATAGCATGGTGAAAATAGCATGGAATTTTTACACTGTGTCATTTGATAACGCTTACCTTAATAGTGCGAAGGAAGTTGGGGAAGAAGCTAGACAACGCAGTTGCGGAGGAGGAGGATCGCAAGAGAGAAAAGTAGGGTTATTTTTTAGTCTCTCTTTGTTATTGTATCATCTGACTATCTCTACTTTGAGATTTTGAGTTTGTGTTCACTACGCAGACCTCTCCTAGATTGTATTTTTGCTGCTCCTTTGAGGTTTCTCTTTTGTGGAGGACTCCTTTATATTTATTTATATTATATATGTATATCTATATATACACTAAGCTTTTTTTTAGTGTGAACTTCTTACCTGAGTGATGTCAGAAGATCACATGGGAGTCTGTCTACAAATTGTAGGAAAGATTCCTTTCAAATCACTCTCAAATCTCTTCCATGACTATTGCAGCTCGCTGTGATTTCTCCTGGCACCCGGTGTTCCTTTTCTTTGTTTTATCTTGGAGCTGATTGGCTTGTTTGCTACTTCCCGTTGGCTTCCTAACCAGCTACCCGAACTAGGAATCAGGAGAAGTGGACCCTATTTCATGCAGCAAATTAAATTTCCTTTGATCTCTGCATTGTGCATGAGTAAAAGGATAACTTGGACTCGCTAGAGCTCCTAGTAGACTTAGCCTTGAATTCAGGGGTTGGAGGAGTCGGGGAGCATCAAAGTGCATCGAGAAAGGACTATATTCACAGCTGCAGATTTTTGGGGCCTCAGTTGAAGTATTTTTTTTGTCTTTAAAGTATTCTTAAGTATATATCTCTGGGCAGGCTGTTAATAGTTATTAGTTTTCTTTATATCCCCAGCAACCAAAAGGTTTTAACCTTCGGTGATACTTTGTAATAGACATTTCACAAATCTATGAAGCATCTGAGTGTCTTACTTGTAAGTGCATTATATAGGAACTGTCACTGGGTGACGCTGTTTGGCTACACGGCTAACTTTACCACGCTTTACAGTGCTGGCGATATTATGTACGCGCTAATTATGTTAGCACTATTGCCGACACGTGGTTTTTACATTAAACCACTACCAGTAGGGCTACTCCAGGCGATAAGGTTAACTTGAGGTCAAGACACTCAGATTCTTTGGACATTGAAGTACGGACAATATTAGAGGTTATTAATTTGTCCTTAATATATATGGTAACACCACTGCCTGTGGTCGACCTGTCACACCTGTGTACATTGTAGCCAGGGATGTTAAACATTTTGTCGGATACATGATTCTTGTACCATGAGACTAGCATCTTGTTGCTCGGTGTAATTCTCCTGGTAAAACTTTTCAATAAATAAATAAATAAGCTAGGTTTCCAAGAACATTGCTACATCAAGCGCTGTGTGTAGCACCCAGGCTTGGAACAGGTCAAATTTATTAACTAGGCTGCATACATTCATATGCAGGAAGTTCGAGCCCTTTAACTGGGCATACTGGCACAGCAGGATATTTAAAGGTTTGCAGTGGGGCTGTATACTGCTGTGCCTCTACAGATGAGGAGGCCCTCTCATGCATACTGGCACAGTGGGAAATTTAAAGGGTGTGCTACACGGCTGTTTACTAGTACCAAAAACTTTCTCTTAACTAATGTGAAGCCTGCACTCACCCCGAATGCAGGGCAATTGTACTGCAGCCACCTCCCCCGTTGCTGAGCTGCCCCCCATCATCTAGTGCATTCAGGATACCGCTCCCTGGTTGTCCAGTGGTTCCTAATGATCACCCATTGTCTATATGTGAATTGTTCCCTGGTGGTCCAGTGGCCCCCCCAATTGCATGTTTGTTTATATCTGAATTATTCCCTGGTCTCCAGTGGTTCCCCCATCTGTATGTAATGGTGGTCCACTGGTCCCCCTAAACAACACCCCACACGCCACCTACCTGTTCAAATGCCCCATTTCCACACGCCCCCTTACTGCATTGTCCTGGGCTCACAATAGGTATAACACTAACTGGCACAACCCTTCATCTACCTCCATGGTTGGCTGCTATATGAGCTGTCAGTGACAGCACATACTGTATTACAATATGTAGCTGTTATCCATGCTGGACACTGGGATAAGCAGTGGTGCGGGGAGTTGGGATGTGAGCTGGCTGCTGTATGAGCTGTCAGTGAGAGTGCATGCTGTATTACAGTATGTAGTTGCTATGAGTGCTGGACACTGGGGTAAGGAGGGGTGTGGGGAGGTGGGATGTGAGTTGGCATGTTGGGTGGGGCATTGTTCAGTGGGGGAACCACTGGACCCTCAGGTCATGGTATAATAAATACTAGGGAATGGGGGAACCACTGAACACCAGAGAATCTGTACAGTAATTATAACAGGTGATATGGGGTGGTGGGATTAACCACTGAACCACCAGGGAATCATTCAGATATAGACACTGGATGATCTGGGGGGTGGAGGGAATGCTTCAAATATAAACAGCTGGCAATTGGTGGGGACCACTAGACCACCAGGGCTCCTGCTTGACCTTTGTTAATGACCCTAAGGGGCTGCTGTGCATGTAAATGAGATCATAATGGGCCAGTGAATCGCTCCCCCTTAGCACGTTGCCTGCCGAGTGGGCTCATTTGCATACTTGAGCTGAATATATAGCCCACAGTGGACTTGGTGCTATCCTATTTTGGGCAGCTCTGTTCCCTGTGGGCCATATGCAGCCCTGGTCTGTATTAGGGAAGCGTAGTCTCACTGAGCACTGCAACAATATCGGCTGATATTCAGTCAGATAGCTCTAATAGATGCTAGGGGGGAGTTCAGCAGCAAGCACTATGCAAACAACTATGCTGTGCTTGCCCCGGTTCCTAAATGTTGGGCTCTCCATATTTTGGGTATCAACACATGTCTGAGCAGGTGATGGAAGCATGTCAAGGTGAGTATTCAAGTGTCCAAGGGTCTTTTCGAGTTGGTAGCACGGTACAACTCAGTTCTGTGAGGACCAGTCTATGATACATCTGCCGTTTTTATCTGTCAGTCATTTGTTTATATTCTGGTAGTACAGTGCAGGCTGAGTTCTGGGAAAATCAGTCTGTGACAAGTCTGTTATTGTTACCTGTTAGTCATTTATTTATTTATTTAGTTTTTGTTAACCGGGTTAGGTGCGCTAGCCAAAGTTGACTATTTTCAGGCATGACCCGGGATAATACATATGTAAAATGAGATGAGATTATACAATACATTGTATATAATACAGGTAGGTTAGAATACCGATCAAGTTAGTACTTGAGATGTAATACATATAGTTATGCAGAGATGACAAGTGACATTAGTACATGCAAATAACAATTGAAACTGGGCTAAGTGGCAGCTATAAAGACATTTTATAGTAAAGCTTGTTTAGAAGTGCAGCAGTGTCTTGGACGAAATAGGGTGGTTAGCTGTGAGGCATTAAGTGGGATCAAGGCATGAGCAGGGGTCCTGGGTTAGGTAGCAATATAGTTCTTTTTTGAAGATTGGGTGGGAGTTAGCCTGCCTCTGGGCAGGAGGGAGGGAGGGAGTTCCAGGTGGCTGGGGTAGAGCAGTGAAATGCTCCAGAGCTTTTGGAAGTAAGACACCTGGGTATGGTAAGTAGAAATTTGTTTGCCGAGCGTAGTCCGTGGGCAGGTGTCTGTGGTACAAGTAGAGCTGCAAGGGAGGAGGTGGGGTTTGGTTATGGATTATAGAGTCTGTGAGTGTCCCTAGTGAATATAGTCGGTAGGCAGTTGGGGAGAGCCAGCCTAGGTCGCTGTGCAGTGGTGCTTGAGGCGATGGGAAGAGGAGGCATACCGGAATATGTTGTTATACGCAACATCCCATTTATGGAGAGCAGTCTTATGGACATTAGCAAACGTGGAGACACCATATGTCAGCGCTGGAAGCAGAATACCCTTGGCAATTGCCAATTTGGCGGATGGTGTTAGCAGGTGACAAGTCTTATAGGTGATTCCAAGTTTGGCATTTGTTGCTTTACAGGTTGACTGGATGTGCAGACTGAAATCAAGGAATTTATAAAGGAGGACTCCCAGGTATTTGAAGGATGTGACACAGTCGATGAGAGACCCCCCAGAGTCATGGACTAGGAGGGCTTCTTTACAGGCCCTGAGTTTGGGGGCAATGCCAAATAGCATGGCTTGGGTCTTTTTTGTGTTGAGGATGAGCTTATTAGCATTTAGCCATGTTTGCACACTCCTGAAATCCAAGGAGAGGTTTTTGTTAATGATGTTAACTTTGTCAGCGCTGGAGTAGAGGACGAGATCATTAGCATATATGATAGCTGAGCAGAAGAGTATGGCATAATCTAAATTGTTGATATATAGTGAGAAAAGAAGGGGTCCCAGGATGGAGCCTTGGGGTACTCCAATGTCAGTTCTGGTCACATCCGAGAGAGCGGAGTTGAATTTAATAAGTTGTAATCTGTTTGATAGGTAGTTGTTAAACCAGTCGACTACTGAGGATGAGAAGTTAAGTCTATGCAGGGTTGAGAGAAGCAGGGGATGATCAACAGGATCGAAAGCTTTGGTAAGATCGATAAATACTGCTCCAGTGAGTAGGCCTTTGTCCATGTTGCAGAGAACATCAGTGGAGAATTTGAGAAGAGCGGTTGAGGTACTGTGCCCTTTTCTGAAACCATGCTGAGTGTCTGAGAGAAGGTTGTTCTTTGTGAGATAGTCACTGGTTTGGGTTGCAACAAGCTTCTCCAGTAGCTTGCTTAGCACAGAGAAGATGGCTATGGGCCTGTAGTTGTTGATATTTGTTGATACCTTGGTAGTACAGTGCAGGCCGAGTTCTGGGAGGATTAGTCTGTGACACATCTGTTATTATGAGTCATTTGTTGATACCTTGGTAGTACAGTGCAGACTGAGTTCTGGGAGAATCAGTCCATGACAAGTCTGCTATTGTTGCCTGTTAGTCATTTGTTGATACTTTGGTAGTACAGTGTAGGCTGAGTTCTGGGAGGATCAGTCTATGAAAATGGAGGGTGATGAGTACCAGTGCCCATAGTCTGGGTGACAAGCTCCCTGAACTAGTGGCCTTGATGGAAGAGGGACACCTGGATATTGTGGCAGTCACAGAAACATGGTGCACAGAGAACCATAACTGGCATGTCTGCATACCAAGGTGCACAATATACAGGAGGGGCAGGAAAGGTAAAAGAGGAGGAGAAGTAGCTCTCTACATGAGGGAAGGAATCTAAGCAACCGAACTAAAGGGTAAACAGGGAGTGGAGGAGGCACTGTGGGTCACCCTGGAAACAGGAAATGTCACCACAATCTGCACAGGGGTTGTTTACAGACCCTGTCTCAGGGGGAGGCTATAGACAAGGAAATAATAGAAGGAATCCTTAGAATGGCAGAAAAAGGACAGCTATTTTTGATGGGGGACCTGCATATGCCAGATGTTAACTGGAGCACATTTACTGCAGCCACACCCAAGAGCAGGGTCATACTTGATGCCCTACAGGGGGCATGCCTCAGAAAGCTAGTATTAGAACCCACTTGGGAGGGAGAAATCATAGATCTGGCACTTTCAAATGTGGATGGAGGGAGGATCTAAGATTTAGAAGTGGGTAGCCATCTGGGAACAAGTGACCACCAAACAGTGTGGTTCACAATAAACACAGTTAAAGAGTCAAGCCCTACAAAAGCAAGGGTGTTGGACTTTAGGAGGGCTGAGTTTGGCAAAATGAGGAGTGCCTCAGAAAAACACTAGCAAGAAGGCAACAAGGCCAGAAAAAAGCTGTCCGTCAACTGTTGCTCAGAACTCTCTCCCTCTTTCTACACCTCTCTGGCAACATCCACCCAAACCCTGGCCCCTCATCTCACCCCCCCCCCCCAGAACAAAGGAAAATGCCCCTGGTCCATGTATTGCATCCATCAATATCTGTAGCCTACCCAAAAAACTCAGTGATCTCCAAGTCTGGATTACCCAACACCAACCAGGCAGTATAGCGCAGTGGTTTAAGGCTCTGAGCTGCGAATCTGGAGACCTGGGTTTGAATCCCACAGTCCCCCTTGCATATATTGAGTAACCCTGAGCAAGTCACTTAACTTCCCTGTGCTCTCAGGTTGCACCTGTAAATAAGCTTTCAGCTTAGTGTGTCTCTCCTGGTTAAACAATTGGAAAAAAAAAAGACAAAAAAAACCCCTGATATCCTTGCACTTGCTGAGACACGGTCAGAGTATGAAATTTGTGAAAAAAAGTACATGCCCACTTGGGCATGTAATAAGCAAACGTACATGCGCAAGAAACCATTTACATGCCACCCCTTAAATTTACATAATTGTAAATGTCCTATTCACAGGACCAAGTGCTTTAGAGTAGAAAGAACACGTATAGTAGCTGTAGCTCCCTTTACAATCTTTTTTTTCAAATAGCTGCCTTCCTCAGCTCAGTGTTTATACAGTCAGAGGGCTTTTCTATTTGATGGCTTAGTTTTATATTGGGTAAGAGGCAACAAAACAGACACAGATTCTAATGACAGATAGAAGACAGATGTTTCCTGTAAGATCAGCTACTAGTCTGTGGCTGACTAGAAAAATAGATTGCTGCAGGCTGCAAACTGACTGGGAATAGCCACCCGAGTCCCACTCCTCCCTCACAATGCTGCAGTCTGGTTGCTTTAGTACTGCCTCTGAGACTGAAGTTGCTAGGATCCCAAAAATGTGATAAACATATTCTATGCAGCGGCACTTTTGCTGAAACTAGTTATCTCTCAAGAACTGAGCTTTTCAGTGTTTGATATACTGAGTCAGTCTCTCTGCCTCACACTTTTCCTGTCAGTCAGACTACATTTTTTTTTAACTCTATGAAAGCAAGTGGCAAGACGTTGTTTTTCACCCTTTTCACAGGGTCTAATCCTGATTCTCCTGACTCGAGTCCAAACACTTCATTTTACTTCCGTTGTGGTTGCCGATTTCCTCCCTCCCGATGCAGACCTTCGCGGTCTCACCCTCTCCTGCCTAGGAAGTCCCTCGTTCTCATCTTTAAACACCTGCAAAGCAGTAAGAGCTCTTAGAAGAGCTTTCGGTACTTTTATTTATTTAATTTTTTATACAAGAAGCAAAGTTTGATCGTGATCGGCAATCTAATTTCTGTGAGGACTAAGGTGGTAAGTGGTAACACTCTGTCACAGCGCAGCACAGAGCAACCTCTCTCTCTTGCTGGAGAGCAGTAGAATGGCGCGCTTTGTGGCAAACCTTGCATCTTACTGACTAAAGTGGGCAGGCGAACTATGCCACTGCAGTCGCCAATTGGTCTTTGACTGCTGCAGCCAGCCTCCAGTGTGACGGACAGTCCTCTTAACAGTTTCGGCTGGCTGTATCGGGTGCCAGTCTAAGGAGGGGGACTTCAGGCTTCTAGTCTTTTCTGCCCTGGGAACTTGTCAGCTTACACCACTTCTGGATATCTCATGACCATGTCAGACAGCCAGAACCACAAAAGAAACGCAGGGCAGGGATATAAAAAAATGGAGTTCTGCACTGCACCTGTACCTTAGGTGCTCAACTGAACAGGTACTAAACAGCAGTACGTGTCCTGACACAATAGTGCCTGCTCTGGGGCACGTAAGGTATAGGAATTTCGCACCCTGGACATGGTTATCCAAATCTGCCCCGGATACCCATATATCCCTACCCAGCTACACCCTGCACCGCATTGAAGAATCGGGAAATGTGGGGGTGGCAGCTTAATCTGTATACACGACTACCTTCAGGCTCATACCCCCCCCGACTAGGAAGTGGTGCCCAAGCCCTATCCCTGAGTGTCTCTCCTGTTCCTTCCAGGGCCCCTGTAATAATCAACGTAGTTTACATCCCACCCCGTGGACAGAAACCAGTCTTACAGTCTCACCTGGACTATCTAACTAACCTCCCTGTCAAATGCGAGCTGCTCACACTTGGTGATTTAAACCTGAATTGGCTCTCCCCCTCTACCTCCCACTACAAAGATGCTCTAGCAGCCTTAGATATCTCACAACTTGTCACTAGTCCCACATGTATGAACCACAGCTCTGGTACGGCCACATTGCTCGATCTAGTGCTTGCCAGCTGACCCCATAAAATCTCTGACATCTCCGTCCTCCCCAATGCCCTCAGCAACCACTCTCCCATCCTGTTCTTATGGTCTGGCTGTGCACCTAAACCACCCCCCAAAACTATCTTCACCATGCCCCTCAAACCAAGCAATCTAAGAAAATCCAGAACCCACCTTGCTCACTTTGATTGGGCCCCCCTTCACTGCAGTCAGGACATGGATGGTGCACTAAATTTCTTTATAAGCACTTTCAATGATGCGTGTAACAGATTTGCCCCCCTCACCAAGAAAATTGTTAGAGACCATGACACCCCTTGGATTGCACCTCACCTGCTCGGCCTTATTAAACACTGTAATGAGCTGTGGGAAAAAAGCCCTCGACTCCGGAAATCCTCTGGACAGACAAAATTTCCACGCAGCTCGAAATAACTGCACATGGGCCATAAGGAAAGCTAAATCTGATTACTTTAAAGCTGCCCTGACTATAACATGGGGAAATGGGTGCAATTTCTGGGACAATCTGAAATCCCTAAATGGCAAATCTACCCCCCTCCGACATACTTAACATAAACGGGGCTATTACCAACTACCCTTAACTGGTTTCCAAAGTGCTAAACTCCACCTTCTCAGACCTCAGCACCACCCTCCCTCCAAATGTGTTCAGCCCAAATCCCCTAGCACCCCCATCCCTCCTGACATCCCCTCCTTTCTGCTTCCACACTCTCACTACACAGGGATATAAACCCTACCTTCTCAGAGCCCTTAGGTAAACACGCTTTAGTAGTGATCCTCTTGACCTCCGGATCCTGCAGCTGTCACTGGACAAAGTCATCTCCCCCCTAACCTCTCCCTCTCCCTCTGCCTGGGAAAGTTCACCACAATATGGAAGATGGCTCATATTACCCCCATATACAAAGCTGGTGACCTCCTTACCCCTAGCAACTACTGCCCGATATCCATTCTTCCCCCGCTTTCCAAAGCTCTTGAGTGCATTGTGGCAGACCAGCTTACGGTATATCTCTCTCAATATGACCTACTGACCCCTGAACAGCACGGTTTCAGAAAGGGTCATAGTACAATAACAGCCCTCCTTAATTTCACCAGTTTCATACACACTGCCCTTGACAATGGCAGACTGGCTGGTGCGGTGTTACTTGACCTATCCAAAACTTTTGACACTGTGAACCACTCACTCCTTCTCTTCACTCTCACAACTTGGCCAGTCTGATGACTCTAAAGCTTGGTTTGCTGACTGTCTGTCAAACTGCACCCAGAGGGTGAAAATCCACACTACCATCTCGAAACCTTTCCTGGTTCTTTATGGAGTACCCCAAGACTCCATATTAGGTCCCCTAGTTTTCAATCTCTACCCAACTCTCTCCCCAGAGCCTGCTCTGGTGAAATTCTGTTATATGTGGATGACACCGTCCTCTATGCATCCCACTCCAACCCATCCCAACTAGAACTCTCCCTGCAGACCTCCTTTACTGAGGCTGAATCTTGGTTCAAGGAACATAAACTTGCACTAAACCAGAAAAAGTCTAAAGTAATGCTGTTTGCCCACCACAAAAACAAACTCAAACACTCCCCTCTATCCATCAACACTTCCAGCTCACTGCCCTTTGAGAAAGTCCTCTCTTTTAAATATCTGGGCATCACCCTTGACCCAGCCTTCACATTCCACGACCACATACACCACCTCTGTTCCAATCTCAACTCGCGTATTGACCTCCTATATTGACATCGGCACTGCCTCCCCCCTGAAGCCCTCCAACTTGCCATCTCCTCCTCTGTCCTCTCTATACTGGACTATGGCATTGTCATATATGGGGCAGCTGACAACACTGCCCTCCAAAGAGTTAAAACATCTCTTAACAAAGCCTGCTACCTTTCTCTGGGCTGCCCTAGTACCACCCACACCTGCTTCCTCTACAGCCAAACTAACTGGCTGGACTTCAGTGGCAGACTACAATACCACTCATGTCTTCTGGCCAAAAACATCTCCACTGGTCTCACTGCTCCCAGCCTCTCCCCTTTCCTGGAACCTGCCCCACTTACTAGGTTCACCAGAAGCTCCCTCAGGCCAACCTACCTAGTGCCAAGATTTAAAACCTTACTTGGCCAGTGCTCCTTTGCCTACTGTGCCCCCTCATGGCTCAACTCCCTCCCCTCCCACGTTACCGAGGAAGCCAAGATTGGTCAGTTTAAATCACTCCTCCACTCCCACCTTCTCTGCTCCCACCTCCTTTTCACACGCTCTTGTAGCTGCCCCTAACTTCTTTACAAACTGATAAATGACTTGTCCTACCTTTCCATCCTATCCCTGATTTCCATAATGAACCCCGTCCACCCTCCTCCTGCTGCTCCCTCCTCTCTCCCTTCCTCCCCCCCAATGTTGACAATGGACTTTGTCCAGCTCTCTCTTCTGCTCTACTCCCCCTTCTATATCCCCTGTCACTCTGCCAACCCAATGCCTATCACCGTGAGCCACCATATAGACCCTGGAATAAGGTCATTTCCTCCCTCCACCTCCTTGTTTGTGCATTAAATTGTACTTTAATATTGTACCCAAATGTCTTGCTGCTCTCCATGTTTGATGTCTTGTACTTATGAAATTGTGCTATGAAGTATACCTAAAATATTGTATCCAAATGTCTTATTGCTCTCCATGTATGTAATTTTTATATCCATGAAGTGCGCTCTTTGTTATACAAACTGTACCATGCTTTATGCAAACTGTATGTCATGTTTGTTGTCTTTGTAACCTGATGTGGAGCCTTTGAAAAAGAGTCTCAGACTCAAATGATTGTAATTCTGAATATCCAGATAAATAAATAAATAAATGTTGTCTTTACTTATAATTGTTTTTGGGCTGTTGAAAATTTAAAACATAGTGGTGGTGTAATTCTGTGCTGTCTTTAATTGCTGCAAATTTTTGCCCCCCCTTCCCCCAACTCTTAATTATATACCCTGTTAAATCTGATTGACAGGAGCTAAACACAGGGTATAGTAAGGGGTGTGAAGTAGGAGGGGCATATGGGGAAGAAGCCCACCCTCAGCACGACAAGTGTTTTGACTCATTTATTTATTTATTGGTTTCTTTTCTTTAAAAAGAAAAAATTATCTGAGGATCAGTGGCAGGATTTTAGTACAGTAAATTAATAAAAGGGAACTAGGAGAGCTTCAGTAGCAGACAAGTAGTGGAATTGCAGTATAATGTGGGAGTAGTGTAATGCAGTGGCTGTGGGGCAGCCATATTCAGGCAGACCTTCTGGACACTGAGGTGCTGCCCTATCTGCATGCATCTCTCTGACTCGCGGATGAGGTAGCCAGACCAGAGCGGAAGTAAACTAGGTCAGGAGTACCATCACCCCTATCCAGAGACCACCCAGTCCAATGCAACCTGCCTCAAAGGATGCCGAGAACGAGGAGCACTTGGATGACAGTGGGCTCAGGGAGGGTTAGAGCAGTCAGGCAGAGGCACATCCCAGATCCTATTCCACTCAAGAACTCATTTGCCACACTGGCAAATGAGGACAACCAAATAGAGGTACCCAGAGAAGTGGAAGGAAAGGATGTGGAGGTTAGCCAAGGAGGTGACCTCAGCGAGGAAAGCAGTGGACCCCAGAGGAGGAGGAGGAAGCAAATCCTGGTGGAGGACTCCATCATAAGAGGGATCCAGCTAGGAACACAGGAGGGGGAGGACAGGGAGGTGAGGTGCCTACCAGGTGCCACGGCATGGAGGGATGGAAGGAAGATCCTGGGGATCACTGGGAAGGCAAGACGGGAGGGTGAGCTGGATGTCATTATCCACCTAGGTACTAATGACCTGGCAAATGGGGAGCCAAAGGAAGTTCAGGAAGAGTTTAGGAAACTGGGAAGGGGTCTCAAGCAAGTAGCTACTTCTGTCACTTTCTCAGAAGTACTACCTGTGAGAGGCAAGGGAGAGCATAGGAGTGCATGCACCAGGAACTTTAACTCATGGTTGAAGAACTGGTGCTGTGAGGAAGGGTTTGGATTCATTGGTGACTGGGGACCCACCTGGAGGGATGGAGGTTTGTTCAAGCCTGACGGCCTACATCCATCCTGGAGGGGAATCCAAGCACTCAATAAGTTTAAATGTACATTGACAAGCATTTAAACTAGCAAAGGGCGGTGGCAGGCCAGCAAGAATGGTACCTACTTGCTCACCCCCCACAGCTAGCAGTGGAATCAGTGAACCAGAGGAGTGGCTATCTCTGCAAAGCAGTGTGCAAAAGATGGAGATTAGTGCCCAAGAGGTGGATAAGCAGAAAAGGGGCAAATTCAGCAGAAGGGCAGACAGCAAGGAGAACCAGGGATAAATGACAACCAAGGAAGGGGCTGGAGTAGAACAGTGAAACAGTCTAGGGAGGTCAAATCATGGAAAGCCATGTGTGCAAATGCCAGGAGCCTTAGCAATAAGATGGAAGATCTGAGGCTGTCATGGTACAGTCAGACCTGGACATTGTGGCCATCACTGAAACCTGGTGTAATGATAACCATGACTGGGAGATGGCCAACCTGGCTACAACATATTCAGAAGAGACAGAGCAGGCAGGAAGGGAGGAGGAGTGGCACTGTATGTGAAAAATGACATAAGGGCCACAGAGATCCAGGAGGAACAAAATGGGGGAGAGATACTGTGGGATAAGCTGGAAAGGAAAATGGAGACAGCCATCTGCACAGGTGTGGTCTATAGACCACCAGCCCAGGAGGAAGAAACAGATAGGGAGCTGATGCTAGCCATCCAAAGGATGGCAGACAAGGGTGAGGTAGTACTGGTTGGAGACTTCAATATTCCAGACGTGGACTGGAGCATCCCAGCAGCAGCATCAACAAGGAGCAGATTTATCCTGACTCCTTCAGGGTGCCTTCCTCAAGCAACTGGTCATGGAACCAACTCGGCAGAAGGCAATACTGGATCGGTAGCTCACAAACAGGGACAGTATGATGGGGTAACAGTGGAGGAGCACCTGGGGAACAGTGACCACCACTCATTGTGGTTTGAAATCACAGAAAGAGCAGAACCAAACCACACAAAAACACGTATCCTGGATTTTAGGGGGGCAGACTTTGGGAAAATGGGGAGATACTTGAAAGAGGCATTAAGGGGAATGGGACAGGAATCAGGGGTTGAGGAACAGTGGGCAGTATTTAAAATGGGGATTACAAGAACAACAGAATTATGCATTAAGCAGGTTAGCAAGAGGAAAAGGAAGAGGAGACCATGATGGTTTTCCAAAGAGGTAGCAAAAGAAAGTGAAAGCCAAAAGATTGCATTCAGACAATACAAAAGACACAGGCAGAAGGGGATAGGAGAAGTACCAGGAGAAGCAAAGGGAGGCGGGAGGTCAGTAAGGAAGCCAAAGTTCAGACAGAACACATTGCAAAATCATTGGGTAGAGGGACAAAACCTTTACAGGTACATAAGGAAAAAGAAAGACAAAGGGAGGGATAGTGAGACTGAAGGGGAGGATGGGGGCTGTGGAGGATGACAACAGTAAAGTGACATATTGAACAGGTATTTCTACTCAGTCTTTACTGAGGAAGAGGAGGTAATGGGTCTGAAGGAGTACAAGGTGAGATTGGTGCAGAATGGACACAAGTCCCTTTACACGAGAAAGGGTCCTGAAGGAACTGGAAGTAATAAGAGTTGATAAAGCAATGGGGTCAGATGGGTGTACCCCAGGGTCCTTAAAGAACTAAGAGAGGTGGTGGCTGGAACCTCTGGCTATGCTGTTTAGCCGATCACTGGAAACAGGGGCGGTACCCAAAGACTGGAGGACAGCAGATGTAGTCCCCTTATACAAAAGTGGGAACAAAGAGGAAGCAGGGAACTGCAGACCAGTCAGCCTCACATCGGTAGTGGGGAAGATCATGGAAGCACTACTGAAGGAGAGATTGGTGGAACATTTAGTTGTCAATGGACTACAGGACCCAAGGCAGCATGGTTTCACCAGGGGGAGGTCATGTCAGACCAACCTTGTTGAATTTTTTGACTGGGTGACTAGGGAGGTGGATCAGGGGAGGGCAGTGGACATGGTCTATCTGGACTTCAGCAAGGCCTTTGACACTGTGCCACATAGAAGACTATTACACAAACTGGGGAATATGGGTGTGGGCAGGACAGTAGTGTGCTGGGTAGGTAACTGGCTGGGTGGCAGGACACAGAGGGTGGTGGTAAATGGCTGTCACCCACAGAGGGAAGAGTGACCAGTGGGGTACCACAGGGATCAGTGCTGGGACCAGTCCTATTCAACATCTTCATCAGTGACATTGCGTCAGGGACCTAGAAGGCAGAATTTCACTGTTCGCTGATGACACAAAGCTCTGTAACAGAGTAGACACACAGAGGGTGTAGACAGAATGAGAAGCGACCTGCAGAAACTTGAAGAATGGTCAGGGTTTGGCAGTTGAAATTCAGTGCAAAGAAGTGCAAGATAATGTATATAGGGCACAAAAACCCTGGCACAATATATCAGTTGGGGGTGAGGATATAGCATGCACCAAGCAGGAAAGGGATCTTGGGGTTGTCATCTCTGATGACCTCAAGGTAGAAACAGTGTGACAAGGCAGCAGGTAAAGCAAATAGGATGCTGGGATGTAGGCAGGGGCATCACCAGCAGGAAAAGGGAGGTCATAATCCGCTATACAAGACACTAGTGAGGCCCCACCTGAGTACAGTGACAGTTCTGAGACCATACCTACGTAAGGACATAGACAGGGTAGAGAAGGTTCAAAGGAGGGCAACAAAGATGGTGCATGGATTGCATCACAAGTCCTATGAAGACAGGTTGAAGGAACTGAACATGTACTCCCTGGAGGAGAGGAGAGAGAGGGGATATGATAGAGACATACAAGTATCTTACAGGGAGGAACAGGGTGCAGGAAAACATACTATTTTAAGTGAAAAGATGTTCCAGGACTAGAGGGCATGGGATGAAGTTGGAGGAGGATGATTCAGAGGAAACATGAGAAAGATTTCTTCACAGAACGGGTGGTGGACAAGTGGAACACCCTGCCAGAGGAAGTGGTGGGGGCTGAAACAATCACGGGATTTAAGAATGCATGGGTTAGACATAAAGGAATTCTGGAGGTCAGGGGTAAGGGGCAACAGACTTCTAGGAAAACAAACTGAACTTACAAGCTCAAATGGGCAGACTGGGTGGGCCATAGGCCCTTATCTGCCGACACTGTCTATGTATCTATGTATCTATGTATGTAAAAGGAGGGGTGGAAGAACAATGGGAAAAAATCAAAACTGCCATCACAGAGGCAACAAGCCTTTGTGTGAAGGAAAAAGCCACTGTGGCTCTCAAAACAGGTGGCAGGAAAGATTAAGGAGAACATGATAGCATTTAGAAAATATAAGGAAACACAGAAGGAGTAGGACACATAACTACATTAGTTAAAGCAGAAGGAGGCAGGGAAGGTAGTGAGAATAGCGAAGGCCCAAATTGAGGAAAAGATAGCCAACTCAAGAAGGGGGATAAAACCTTTTATAGGTTCATTAGGGAGTGAAGAAAGACCAGGGGAGGGATAATGAGGCTTAATCAAGGGGAAGGAATGCAGGCAGAGGGTGACAGTAAAAAAGCAGGGATATTTAATGAATACTTCTGCTCAGTATTCACAAAAGAAGATGAGGGGGAGGTACCTAAACCAAACAATAGAAACACTCTGGATAGGGGGGTCGATACCAGTCAATTCATAGAAAAAATGGTTCTAAAAGAACTCCCAAAACTGAAGGTGGACAAAGCAGTGGGGTCTGATGGGATTCACCTAAGAATTCTAAAAGAACTAAGGGTAGAACTAGTGACACCACTGGCTGCCCTCTTTAACGTCATGGTAGGATGGGTCGATACCTGAGGACTGGAGGAGGTCAGATGTGATTCCACTTCACAAAAGTGGGAGCAAGGCAGAGTTAGGAAACTACAGACCTGTTAGTTTTTTGGTTTTTTTTTATTTTTACCAATTATTTTACCAGGTGAGACACACTAAGCTGAAAGCTTGTTTTCGGGTGCAACCTGGGAGCACAAGGAAGTTATGTGACTTGCTCAGGGTCACACAGTATGCACCTAGTTTGACCTCAGTGGTAGGGAAAATCACTTCTGTAGGAAATCATTGTTGAGTTCCTAGAGGCCAGTGGGGCACAGGACATGAGGCAGCATGGACTCACAACAGGAAGGTTGTGTTAGACAAATCTGATAGATTTCTTTGACTGGGTGACCAAAGTAGTAGACAAGGGAGGGGCTATGGACATGGCCTACCTAGACTTTAGCAACGCATTTGGCACAGTCCCACACAAAAGATTAATATACAAGTTAGCCAGCCTTGGAGTGGACCCCAAGGTGTTAGTCTGGGTAAAAAATTGGGTGGACAACGGGACGCAGAGGGTAATAGTAAACAGAGTCCACTCTGAAGAAAGGGGGTTACTAGCAGAGTACCACAGCCACAGGGTTCAGTATTGGGACTAGTCCTCTTTAATGTCTTCATAAGTGACATTGCAGAGGGATTGGGAGGAAAAGTATATCTCTTTGCAGATGACATAAAGATCTGCAACAGGTCAATACAGAAGGTGGGGCAGAAAGGATGAGAAGGAACTTGGCATAGTTGGAGGAATAGTCAAATGTATGACAGCTTAGATTCAACGCAAAAAAGTGCAAGGTAATGCACCTGGGAAACAGAAACCTAGGGGAAGAGTGCACAATGGTGGGGGTGAGATACTAACAACAACAAAAATGGAAAGGGGACCTGGGGGTAGTCATATCAGATAATAATAATAATAAATATTTATTTATAGGGTGCAATTCAAGTATGTCAAAGTGCTGTACAATGACACAATGAAAGTCAGAGATAAAATAGATAAAAACCATAACTTCAGCATTAATCCAATTTTCAATAAATAGATTTCTCAAAGACAATCCCCAAAAGCAATATAAAACAAATATGCCTTTAATCAGTCAGTCAATCAAAACGTTATTTGTAAAAGGTGCTTTTCTAGAAACAAAGTGCCTGTACAGAATTATAAAAACATTTAAAACTCTCGATGCATAAATAAGATAAAATACACAAATAAATAATGCAGCAACTAATAAGTACAGTATAAGTCATTCATTAAAATCTGGGAAAACTTGGCTGTATAAATGTGTTTTAAAGCTTTCAATGGCCAGGCACTCTCTAATCCGGTGATGTAGAGAATTTCACAGGGTGGGGGCTACAGAAGCAAAAGATTGAGCTCCAGACGTCTTTAAACACACCCTGGAAATCTCTAGCAATCCCTTGATGGTGGAGCGGAGTGGCCGAAGGAAGGCAGTAGGGATGAAGGAGCTCTTGTGGGTAACAAGGTCTCTGTTCATGTAGGGCTTTATAGGTCAGTAAGCCGACCTTAAAGGTGATCTGCCACTGTACTGGCAGCCAGTGCAGTCCACGCAGCACAGGTGTAATATGACTGTTTCTAGCAGCACCAGTCAGAAGTCTGGCTGCAGCATTCTGCACCAGCTGCAAGCGGAGGATATCAGCCTCGCGTAGCCCTAGGTAAAGGGCATTGCAGTAGTCAAGGCGAGAAGTCACAAAGGCGTGGACCAGCATTGGAAGGTCATCAGGTGGAACAGATGCTTCACCTGGGCAATATTCCTGAGATGGTAAAATGAGGTCTTGACAACGGCCAGCACCTGAGATCTAAATGTCAGATCGCTGTCAAAAATAACGCCTAGGTTATGCACCTGGTCTGAGGTAGTCGGCTGAGCATCCCCAAGCCACAGGCCAGAGGGTAGTCTGGCTGACAAACCCACTTCCCAATTACTTGAATCCACAACCAACACTTCAGTCTTATCTGGGTTCAACTGTAGCCAACTGGCCCTCATCCAGTCCTGTATCTCGGAGAGGCAGTTGTTAAAAACCGAGAGACAGTATTCCTGCCCAGGTGCAAAGGACATGTACAGCTGAGTATCATCTGCATAGCAGTGAAAACTCAGCCTGTGCCACCTAATGATATCTCCCAATGGTAGCATATACACAGCAAACAACATGGGTGATAGTTAGAGACCAGTGAAATTCGTTTTATTTTTATAATTTTTCTTTTTGTTTTTCTGGAATTTCTTGTTATTTCTTTTTATTTATTGAAAATTTAGTTTTATTTCTTATCACATTTACATTCATAAACTACCTCAAAATGACCTTATACACACTAGAAATCACACTCCTAGTATACAATATTGTATTAAGCAGCATTATGCTATGGTCTTGCAAGGTTTTGTGACCTAAACAGTTCCACTGTTGCTTCCTTGTGGATCATCTCTGTGGTAACAACAGAGTCTAAACAACAACTGCTGCAAGCATTTATTTAGATTTTGCCTGCCAAAAAGCAGTTTTTTCACTTTCTTCATTTTTTTTTTCATTTTATTCCTTTTATATACTGGCTTTCTTGCTATTTCTTGTTATACCTCGAATTTCTTGTTACTTCTTTTTATACCTTAATTTCTTGTTATTTCTTATTTAAGAAAGACACGGGTCTCTAGTGATAGTGGCACCCCACAGGGCAGGGGGAGCGATGCTGAGGAATAAATCCCAGACACCACTCTCTGAGTCCTGCCCTCGAGGAAACATCAAAACCATCTGAGGACTGCACCAGACAGTCCACAGAGGAATCGCAGGTGCCCCAGTAACACACCATGGTTCACCGTGTCAGATGCTGTGGAGAGATCAAGGGGGACCAAGATGTAACAGGACCTCTGATCTCTCGCTATCAGGAGATCATTTAGCATCTGGATAAGAGCTGTCTCAGTACTGTGTCTCTTTCGGAAACCTGAACTGGAGAGTATCATAGACATAGTGGGTGGTATTAGCACATTGTACTAATAAAATGCAATTTATTTGCTCTGTCTGGGTTGCTTCTATGCATGACAATCCTCAGGCACACTGTATCAAATGTCGAATAATTTCACAGACGAATTAGGCAATAATTATATGTATATATGTATGTATGTATATATGCATGTTATCCTAATAATGCAATTGAATATGTCCTTCTTCAAATGTAATTGCAAGTGTATATAAAATGTAAATGTTGCAAAATCCTGTCATGCTGTATGGCAACTATGCCTTTCTACAATCTTAATTGAATGTTCGTTCTACTAATGTAACTGAATGTGTATTCCACTGTCTTGTTAAATGTTCACTGTATGGTTAATATTTCATCCATATGTACCCACCCCACAGGTCACACCAGGAGACGAGAAGCTTGTTGTTCAGCATGCCTTCCTGGTGAAACATTTCAATCAATACATACATAAAATACACTGTGAACAACATGGGTGACAAAACAGAGCCCTGTGGTACCCTGCAGGGAAGGGGGAGAGGGGCTGAAGAATAAATCCCAGATACCACTCTCTGAGTCCTACCCTCAAAGAAAGATTGAAACCATCTGAGGACCATATCAGACAGTCCACAGATGAAATGCAGGTGCTCCGATAACACTCCATGGCCCACGGTGTCAGACGCTGCAGAGAGATCAAGGAGAACCAAGATAGAATGGATCCTCCGATCTCTCGCTATCAGGAGATCATTTAGCACCCGAACAAGAGCCATCTCGGTACTATGTCTCTTCCTGAAACCCCACTGGAGAGAATCATAGACATAATAGGTAAATAAATTATCATACAGTTGCAGCGCAATTGCCTTCTCAATAACCTTACCCAAAAAGGATAGGTTACAGACGGGTCTGTAATTAGCCAGGAAGTCTGGGTCAAGGAAAGATTTCTTAAGGAGAGGTCATACAACTGCCTCCTTCAGGGGGTCTGGAAAGTCCTACCTCCCAAAGAACTCCAGACTATCTTAGCTAGGACTGGGTTGATCTCATCAATGCACCCTACAAGAAGGCACGTTGGGCCCAGGTCCAAACTACAGAAGGTTGGCTGCAAGGTCCGGATGATCCTCATGATGTCTGTGAATTGTGGCTGGCTGAAGTTGGTCAAGGCAGGCTGAGTGTCCGAGTCCCCTCACCAACCTGTGCAATACCCAATAAAGGGGGCTGCAGTGATCTCAGGTCTGATGGAGGCAACCTTATCAGTGAAGAATCGAGCAAATCCTTGCATTTCTTTTGCGAAAAAGCTCCTCCAGGCTGAAGACAGATTGGACTGCACAATCTGTCGACGGTCCGGAAGAGCTGAGCTAGTCGGTTCTTCGCAGCAGCAATCTCCCTGAACAGGAATTTTGCCTTTGTACAGGTGATTGCCAATTGATAGACAGCATAATGGTCATCTAAGCTCATCTCCATCTAGGCCCAGTTTCCTCTAGCACCTCTCCAACCTTCGCCCCTCTCACCTCATCTTCTTCAAGGTCTCATCAAACCAGGAGGATCCTGGGCGAAGAGTGAGGGGGTGAACCCAAACAGGAGCTATGGAATCGAGGGCTCAGACTATTGCCTTATTATAGGCTAATACAAGATTACCTGGATCCATGCATACACTCAAAATGCCTGATAGGTCCAACACTGCCTTTAGGTCATCCGGGGTAACACCCCTCAATGGGTGCTACTAGATCATCTCCGTAGGGGCTGGCCCATTTGGGGGAGCCCCGAAACTGAACCTTTTGGTGTGATGGTCAGACCAAGTGACTGGTTCCACCACCAGGTTGGAGATCTCCATCCCCTGGAGGAACACTAAGTCCAAGGAGTGTCTGTGGGTTGCAGGGGTAATAGCCTGTGTAAGGCCCAACAAAGTCTTAAGTTGGAGGAAGTCCCGACCAAATTGTGAGAGTTCATCGTCAACCCAGGCATTGAAGTCCCCCAGAATCAACCGTCTGGGGGACTCCAAAACCTCACTGCTGATGAAGTCTGTGATTTCCTGCAGGAATACTTTCCCATCTCTGGGTAGATGGTAGATAAGTCTCCTGTACCCTACACCCACGCCCATAATGCACTCAAAGGAGTTGGTGGTCCCCACTGGCACCTCCGCAGGCCCAGTTCGGTCTTAAACCAGATGGCTACACCCCCACCTCTACAATCCATCCTTGGCCGGTGTATCACCAAGTATCCGTCTGGAACTGCTGAAGCCAGCATAGGGCCAGCATTTTCATCCAGCCAGGTCTCAGTGATGCAAGCCAGATCTGATGACCCAACAAGATCTGCTATTAAAGCAGTCTTGTTCTTAATAGATCTGGCATTACATAACACTGCTCAAGGTGGATGAGCACTCGAGGAAGAACGCGCTACCTGCCTGTGTAACACAGAGCCCTTGGGTATGGGAAACAGACAGGGAGGACCCCTTTCCTGGACCCATTTCACCCCAGAGTATCTCCTAGTCCATACTACCCCAATTTGCCCACCCCTCTCCATTCCCCCATCATGGAGCCACTTTAAAGCTCTCCACGGTCTGGCACTCTCGCATCCAATGAGGTAGAGCGTTCCATAGGGTAGGGGCCACATACAAAAATGCTCAAGCACCTGAAGTTTTCAGTCTAACCCAAGGAACCTCTAGCAATCCCTTGTCAGCTGAGCCAGAGGGGGCAGTGAGGAACCCAGAACTCTTGCAGGTAACCCGGACCCTGCTTGTGTAGGGCCTTGTAGGTCAGCAAACTGACCTTGTAGGTGATCCACCACTGTACAGGCAGCCAGTGCAGTTCACACAGCACATGTGTGACATGACTGACTCGGGAAACCTCTGTCAATAACCTAGCCACCACATTCTGCACCAGCTGCAGGTGATGGATATCAATCCCTGGAAGCCCTAGGTAGAGGGAGTTGCAGTAGTCAAGGCGTGATGTCACAAATGCATGGATCAACACTGGAAGGTTGCAAGAAGGAACAAGGTGCTTAATCTGGGCAATGTTCCTCAGATGGTAAAAAGAGGATTTGACTACTGCTGACACCTGCAAATGCAGTTCAGCCCCTTGTCAAAAATCACACCCAGATTCTGTACCTGAACAGAGGGCAGGAGCTAGCAATCTCCAAGCTAAAGTCTAGAGGCCCCCGCCCTCATCCTGTGACCCAGGTCCACCACCAACACCTCAGTTCTTATCGGGATTCAACCTCAACCAGCTGGCCCACATCCAATCCTGCAGCTGTTAAAGACAGAGATCGCACTATCCTGGTCAGGTGCAAAAGACAGGTAGAGCTGGGTGTCACCTACATAGCCGTGAAACCTCAGCCCATACCGTCTCACAATGTCTCCCAATAGCAGCAAGTACACTGCGAATAACAAAGGACAGCAGAGAGAATGAGGCCGAGGAATAAATCCCAGACACCACTCTCAGAGTTCTGCCAGTGAGGAAAGATCTAAACCATCTGAGGACCGTACTTGACAGGCCACAGATGTCACTCAGGCACTCCAGCAGCCCTCCATGGTCCACGGTGTTGAAGGCTGATGAGAAATCAAGAAGAACCAAGATTGAACAGCACTTCTGATCTCTTGCAATCAGAAGATCATTGAGCACCCGAACCAGAGCGGTCCCAGTACTATGCCTCTTCCGAAAACCGGATTGGAGGGGATCGTAGATGTCATGGATGGTCAAGTGGTTCTCCAGCTGCAGGGTGACAGCTTTATCAATCATCTTCCCAATAAAGGGAAGGTTAGAGATTGGTCTGTAGTTGGCAAGGCAGTTTGGGTCCAGAAAAGATTTTCTAAGGAGTGATGTTACCTCAGCCTCCTTCAGGGAGTTCAGAAACTCGCCTAACTAAAGAGCACCAAACTATCTCTGCCAGGACAGGGCCAATGGCATCCACGCATCCCAAAATGAGGTGCGTAGGGCCCGGGTCCAAACTACAGCAGGTGGGCCACATACTCTGGACAATCCACACATCAGGGATCGCCAGCTGGTCAAAGTGCACCCAAGAAAACTGGAGAGTAGTAACCTCGCACCGACCGCTGCCAACCCCCATGGAGCAGGCTGATCGGATCTCCACCCTAATGTCAGCCACCGTATTAGCAAAGAATTGAGTGAACTCATCACACTTATCCTGTGAAAATGCTCTTCAAGCTTGTAGACAGGTTGGATTGCACAACCTGTCAACAGTTTGAAAGGGCTGAGCTGGTCGATTCTGAGCTGCAGCAGTCTCCCTGGGCAGGAACTATGCCTTCTTATGAGAGATTGCTGATTGATAGACATGGTAATGTTCCATCAATCTAAGGCAATCGGCATCCAGGGCAGATTTCCGCCAGCTCCTCTGTAGCCTTCGTTCCACTCGCCTCAACTGCTTCAAGGTTCCATCAAATCAAGGTGCCTAGGGCAAAGAGTGAACAAGTGAACATGGACAGGAATGATAGAATCCAGAATGCCTGCCACAGCCATGTTATAGGCTTGGACCAGATTCTGTCGGCCCTCACTAGCATCCGGTAATCCCGATAGGTCTAATACCACCAAAAGACCGTCGGAAGTAACATCCCTCAAAGGGCGGTATCTGACCATCTCCACAGGGGCAGGCCTATAGGGGGAACCTGGAAACTGAACCTTACAGTGTGATTGTCAGACCATCTAGCCAGTTCCACCACCAAGTTGGAGTCCTCCATCCCCAGGAGGAAAACCAGGTCGAGTGAGTGACCCGGGTTATGGATTGCAGAGGCAACTACCTGTGTGAAGCCCAACAAATTTATAAGTTGGAGGAAGTACTGACCAAAAGGTGGGTAAGCAATGTGAGAAGGTAGTAAGGAGGGCTGGCAGGATACTGGGACGTATAAGAAGATGCATCACCAGTAGAAAACTGGAAGTTGTTATCCCTTTGTACAGACAGTTGGCGAGACCCTATCTGGAATACTGCATGGAGTTCTGGAGACCCCATCTCTGCAAGGACATACACAGGACAGAGGCTGTCCAGAGGAGGGCAACGAAAATGGTGCAGGGTCTGCACCAGAAGACACCTGAAGGGAAATTAAAGGAGCTTAATATATATACCCTTGAGCCTGAGGAAAGAAGGGAGAAGGGGGACATGACAGAAACTTTCAAGTACCTCAAGGTAATAAACAAAGTCCAAGAGGGTAGTATCTTTCAGAAAAAGAAATGTGCAAGAACAAGGGGGCACAATTTGAAGGTAGAGGGGGATGGCTTAACGGTAAAGTGAGGAAGTATTTTTTCATGGAGAGGGTTGTGGATACATTGAATAGCCTTGCTGAGGAGATAGTTGAGACAAAAACAGTGGGGGAATTCATGAATGCACGGGACATACATAAGGCAATTCTAGTGGGGGGTAGGAGGAAGTAGGCTGTTGGTTAACTAGGATCTGCAGCTTATCCATTAGGTAGGGAAATGGGAAGACTAGGTAGGCCAAGCGGTCCTAATCTGCCATCAAATTCTATGATTCTGTGATACATCTGCTGTTGTTATCTGTCAGTCAGTCATTCAGTAGTACGGAGTCACTTTGGATGCAAATCCAGGGTTCCAAGAATAGGATTCTTAGAATGGGAGTGGTGTACAGGCCACCATCTCAGACAGAGGAGTTAGACAGAGAACTAGCGGGACAGATCAGGAGGACCTGCGAGAAGGGTAGTGTGATTATTGTGGGGAACTTCAACATGCCAGGAGTGGACTGGAGCACCCCAACAACCAGGATCAGAAGGGAGCAGGTACTGCTGGATGCCTTCCAGGACAGCTTCCTGCTGCAAATGGTCAGTGAACCAACCAGGTTAGGAAATGCCCTTGACCTTGTGCTGGCTAATGGGGACTTTGTGAGAGAACTTACAGTGGAGGAACCGCTGTCAGGGAGTGACCACCACTCAGTATGGCTCACATTGGATATGGGCAAGGAAGGAGTGGAATCTGGCACAATAGTGCTTGACTTCAGGAGGGCCGACTTTGGGAGGATGGGGAAGTGGTAAAAAGGTACCTGGCCAGAATTCAATCTAGTATGGACACTAACCAGAGGTGGGAGCTCATAAAGCTGGGGATAGTGGAGGCAACCAAAACCTGCTGCAAAGCCCAGAGCAAGAAGGCTAGGGCTAAGAAACTGATCTGGTTGAACAAGGAGGTCATGGAAAAGGTAAGGAGGAAAAGAGCTGCCTTTAGGAAGTACAAGAAAACAGGGAGGGGGAGGACAGGGAGGAGTACTTGACAGAATCGAAGGAGGTGACAAGGGCAGTAAGGGGAGCCAAAGCATCTACGGAACTCAGGCTGGCACAAGGCATTAAGAAGGGGGAGAAGGACTTCTTTAAGTACATCAGGGAGAAAAGGAGCTGTAAGGACCACATAGTAAGGATTAGGAAGGAGGGGTTTGGGTGGAAGCAGGTGGAGATAAGGCAGAAGCACTAAATGAGTGCTTCTGCTCAGTATTTACTAAAGAGAAGAGGGGTGACACCCAAGGTGGGAGAAATGGCAGAAGCGGGGGGGGGGGAGTGGTGACAGATGTGGAAATCATGGAGAGCAGAGTTCGAGAGGGTTTGAAGGCGCTGAGGGTGGACAAGGCACCAGGCCCAGATGGCATCCACCCCAGAGTACTGAAGGAGCTGGCAGAGGTCCTTGCAGGACCTTTGGCAGACCTATTTAATGCCTCACTACATTTGGGGTGTGTATCTCAGGACTGGAGGATGGCTCATGTGGTGCCCCTCCACAAGAGTGGCCCCAAGGATGAACCGGGAAACTACAGACCAGTGAGCCTCACATCCATCGTGGGTAAGCTAATGGAGACTATCCTGAAGGAGAAGCTGGTGGCCCTCCTAGAGGCCTAAGGACTACAGGACAGCAGACAGCATGGCTTCATACATGGCAGATCCTGCCAAACCAACCTGGTCGAGTTCTATGACTGGGTAACTAGGCAACTGGACAGGGGCCATGCAGTGGATGTCCTGTATCTGGACTTCAGTAAAGCATTCGACTCAGTGCCACATGGAAGTCTGGGAAGGAAGTTAGTAGGCACAGGGGCTAGTGCAAAGCTGGTGAGATGGGTAGGGAACTGGCTGCAGGGAAGGCAACAGAGGGTGGTGGTGGTGGTGGGTGGGGAGCTCTCACACCCAAGGGCAGTGACGAGCGGTGTTCCACAGGGCTCAGTGTTGGGACCAGTGTTGTTTGGGATATTCATTGCAGACATATCATGGGACATCAAGAGCAAGATCAGTCTGTTTGCTGATGATACCAAGGTAGGCGCGGTGGTGGATGACCTAGGGGGATGGCAGGGGTTGCAGGATGATCTGGCAAAGCTCGAAACCTGGTCAGACACCTGGCAACTGGGGTTTAATGCCAAAAAGTGCAAGGTGCTGCATTTTGGGATGAAGAACCCAAGGAGGAGTTACCAGCTAGGGGGAGTGCAGCTAGCCCAGACAGAGGAGGAGAAGGATCTGGGTGTGCTCATTACAGGGTCAATGAACAACTCGGCACAATGTAGGAAGGCAGCTGCAAAGGCCAACAAAATGCTGGGTTGTATTGCAAGGGTATATCCTCGAGGAGGAGGTGATTCTGCTACTGTATAGGTCATTAGTTAGACCACACCTGGAGTACTGCGTGCAGTACTGGCATCTGTATCTGAAGAGGGACATTAAGTTACTGGAGGGGGTGCAGCGCAGAGCGACAAAGATGATCAAGGGGCTGGGGGACTTATCATACGAGAGGAGGTTGAAGGAGTTGAACATGTACTCACTGGAGGAGAGGAGAGACAGGAGTGACATGATTGAAACCTTTAAATACATGAAAGGAGTAAACAAGACGGATACAGAGGGACTGTTCAAAGTAAGGGAGGGGAGGGTCACCAGGGGCTATGATATGAGACTGGAGCGAGGAAGGTTCAGGAGGGAGATGAGGAGACACTTTTTTACAGAGAGGGTGGTGGCTAGGTGGAATGCGTTACCTGCTGAAGTGGAATGCAGTAGAACAGTGGACTGCTTCAAACGAGGATGGGACAGGACAAGGGGGAGGGTTAATGAAGGGGAAGAGTGGAAGGGAGGGGCAGCTGCAGAATAAGGGGTGCTAGCTGCACATTCGAGCAGACTTGATAGACCTCTAGGCCTTTATCTGCTGGCAAATTTCGGATGTTCGTATTTGTTGATACCCTGGTAGTACAGTGCTGGCTGACTTCTGGGAGGACCGGTCTGTGACAAATCTGCTGTTGTTATTTGTCAGTCATTTGTTGATACCCTGATAGTACAGTGCAGACTGAGTTCTGTGAGGACCAGTCTGTGACAAATCTGCTGTTGTTATTTGTCAGTCATTTGTTGATACCCTGATAGTACAGTGCAGACTGAGTTCTGGGGGGACCAGTCTGTGAGAAATTGCTATTGTTATATGTGCACCCCAGCCTGCTAGCCAATTCTGCATATATGTCCCGATGGGAGTGGTCATGGCCAAGGGTACGAACAAGAAACAAGGTTCAACCCACCCTGTGCAGCCTGCCAGCCAATTCTGCTTATGCCCTGATGAGGGTGGGCATCGTCTGGGGAAAGAACAAGAAACAAGGTTCAACCCCCCCCCGCAACCTGCCTGACAATTCTACATATGCCCTGATCGGGGTGGGCATGGCCTAGGGTTAGAACAGGAAACAAGGTGTTGCATCAGCATACAATCTAAAAACAACACAAAATGGTAACATTAAATGTACACTGACAATAGGAACATAGAAGTTGGCGGCAGATAAGGACTGTAAGGCCTATCCAGGCTGCCCATTTTTTCTACCTTAATAAAAGCCTATGGCACATTCATGTGTCCATAGCCTATCTGTTCATACTCATCTGTATTGCTTCCTTATGCCTATCACATTCATGTTTTCAGCCCTGCACTGTATTCATATCCAGCACTTCCTGAGGTAGACCA
Organism: Neoceratodus forsteri; assembly: GCA_016271365.2. Lineage (NCBI taxonomy): Eukaryota > Metazoa > Chordata > Ceratodontiformes > Ceratodontidae > Neoceratodus > Neoceratodus forsteri. Next base: position 20,983,143 of record JADMNL010000038.1, on the reverse strand, counting down.
TTCCATGCATCCACCACCCTTTCTGTGAAAAAGAACTTCCTCACATTACCCCTTAATCAGCCTCCCTCTAATCTCATGCTGTGTCCTCTTGTCCTGCTATTTTTCTTATATTGAAATATGTTACACTCTTTCACCTTGTTAATGCCCTTATGATGTTTGAATGTTTCAATCATATCACCTGTCTGCCTCCTTTGCTCTAGGGTATACATATTGAGCTCTGTTAGTCTGTCCTCATATGTTTTATATGCAGTCCCTGCACCATTTTGGTTGCCCTTCTCTGGACTGCCTGCATTTTGTTAATGTCCTCATGCAGGTGCATCCTCTACTACTGCACGCAGTACGCCAGGTGGGGCCTAACCAGTGTCTTGTAAAGAGGGATTATTACCTCCCTCTTATGACTTGTGATACTTCTACTAATACACTCCATCCCTCTAGCCTTGCCTACTGCTTTAGTTGTCTGTTTGGATGATTTTAGGTAATCTGTGATGATGATGATGCCCAAGTCTCTTCTTCCCTTGTGAATGCCAGCAACTGCCCTCCCAACCTATAGGTAGCTTCATTGTTTCTCTTCCCTATGTGCATAATATCACACTGCTTTGCATTAAACCCCAGTTGCCACTCTTCCAACCATTTTGTCAGTTCATCCAGATTTCTTCTGATTCTGTCCACCCCATCTGCTCTGTTGCAGATCTTGGTGTCATCTGCAAACCGACAAACCTTACCGTCCAGTCCATCTGCAATGTCACTGATGAAGATATTGAAGAGGACTGTCCCCAGGACTGATCCCTGAGGTACCCCACTTCTGAACCATCCTGAGCCTACCCAGCTTATTAATCTTCTATACGGAACAGCATCAAAAGCTTTGCTGAAGTCAAGGTAGGTGACATCAGCTGCATCCCCTTGGTCCACCACTTTGGTTACCCAGTCAAGGAAATCTATGAAATTAGTTTGACAGGACCTTCCTGTTGTAAACCCATGCTGTCTTGGATCCTGTGCTCCTATAGATTCCAGATGTTGCCTATCCTTTACTTAAGGAGTGCCTCCATAATCTTGCCCACTACTGAGGTAAGCTGGTCTGTAGTTCCCTGCCTCCTCCCTGTTGCCACTCTTGTGGAGTGGGATCACATGAGCCCTTATCCAGTCTTCTAGGACCACTCCTGTGCTCAGAGACTCACTAAACAGTTCTGATAATGGCTCTGCTGGTTCCTCCCTTAGCTCCTTTAGTACTCTGGGATGTATGCCATCAGGTCCCATTGCCGTGTCCACCCTGAGCTTAGCGAGCTCTTGTAGGACCTTTTTTGGTGAAAGGACTTGTGCACACCTCCCTCCCCCGTATCCATGGTGATGTGCTGTGGGCCCTGTTCTACCTTCTCCTCAGTAAATACTGACCAGAAGTATCTATTTAGGATAGATGCTTTTCCTTGGTCCTCCTCCACATACTGCCCCTTATCCCTTTTGATTCTTAGCAATACCCCTCTGGACTTTCTCCTTTCACTAATGTACCTATAGAAAGTCTGTCCCCTTCCTTTACTGTTTGTGCTAGTGTTTCCTAGGTTTGGGCCTTTGCCTGCCTTACTGCCTTCCCTGCTTCCTTTAGGGAACTTGGGTATGCCTCCCTATCTTCATCCCACTGCATTCCCTTATATTTCCTGAAGGCCAACCTTTTGGTTCTGATCTTTTCTGCTACTGTTTTGGGGAACCAAAATGGTTTTGTCCTTCTTTTGCTCTTGCTTTTCTCCCTAACACAATGGGTTGTGGGTTCAAGTATTGCATCCTTAATGCTTTCCCACTTTGCCTGTACCCCCTCACCTGTATTTCTTCTTGCTAGGGCTAGCTTAACTCTGTTGGTCATCTTATCAAAGTCAGCTTCTCTGAAGTCCCATATTTTTGCCATGGAATGGGATGATTTAGTTCTAGTGGCCAAGTTGAACCATACCATGTGATAGTCACTGGCCCCCAAGTGACCTTCTACCTGGAGATTTGTGATCCTTCCCCCATTAGTCAGCACTAGATCTAGGATAGCCCTGTCTCTTGTGGGTTGTTGTACCAGTTGTTTGAGGCCCTCCCCCTGCAGGGAATCCACTATGTATCTAGTTCTGGTGGATGTTCCTGCTGGTATTGACCAATCTGTATCTGTTCATGTTGAAGCCTCCCATTATCAGAACCTCCCCTTTAGCTGTCATGTTTTGTGTATCTTCTAACAGTAATGTATCTGTGTCCTCCCCCTGGTCTGGAGGCCTGTAGACAACACCAGTTTGTATGACTGTCCCATTTCCTGTTTCCAGGGTGACCAACAGTTCTTCTGGCTCCCAATGTGTATTCTGAATTTCTGTAGCTTTGATATTTTCATTGACATAAAGGGCCACTCCTCCCCTCCACTTTTTTTTACACCTCGGTTTCTTTTGAACCAAGGAGAAACAATTCCCATTTGGAATGATGCCCTAGTTACTCCTAGCCATAAATCTGGACATAAGAAAGATGTCTCCAGTTACAGACCCATAAGCTTAACATCGGTCATAGGTAAATGTCTAGGAAGACTCTTACTTCCCAGGCTAGAAGAACACATCAGTCAAAATAACATACAGGATTCAACACAACATGGTTTCTTCCCTGGCAGGTCCTATATTACTAATCTTTTAAGCTTTTTGAAAATGTTAGCTCATCTCTAGATGCAGGACTGCCCGTAAATATTATCTTTCTCGACGTCGCAAACTCATTCAATAAAGTCTCCCACCATGTTTTGATAAATCAAATAAACCACCTCAAACTTCATCCAACACTCACAAACTGGGTCATCTCACAGCTGCACAATCGCCATCAGCATACTGTTATCAACAGATACTTCTCCACCTAGGGAAAGGCCACAAATGGGGTCCCTCAAGGCTATCCTGGGTCTTGCTCTATTTAACATCCTAATTTCATCAATGTAGACTTCAGTTAAGATCTGGATGGCAAAATATGCTGATGACTGCAAATTAGGATGTATAATTAACAAGTATGATGCAGCACAAGCTTACCAAAAAGAACTGTATTCATTAGAGACCTTGGCACTTGACAATAAAATATTATTTAACAAACAAAAGTGTGGAGTTATGCACCTAGGGCACAATTACCCGAAATACAAGTATAAACTAAAGAATGTTACATTACAAGAAACCATTAATGAAAGGGACCTTGGAGTTATTAAAGACAATAAACTCAACTTTGGCATTCAAACACTAACAAAAGTTTAAAAATGTCAATGAATCATGGGGTGTATCTTAAAGCACATAAGGAGCAGAAAATCCAGTGTCATACTTTCACTAAATACAGGACTTGTGCGACCACACTTTGATTACTGCTCCCCTTTTTGTGCTCCCAACACAATAAAAGGAAAAAATATGATAGTGGGAGTTCAAAGGAAAATAAAAAGATCAATGGAATGAGTAATGTTGAATATGGAGGTTGGCTGGAGAGTTTCAAACTCTGCTCTGTGGAGTATAGGCAACACCGTGGAGACCTGTGTCTAATACACAAAGCCCTGAAAGAACTCCTGAGACTGGAAAAACAAACTCTGTGGTTCAAACAAGAACACATAATTTCAAACTAATGGGTGAAACTTGTAGAACCCAAAAAAAGGAGAACATGGGTCTCACAGCATGTTGTGAAGCCGTGGAATGCACTTCCAGGTACAGTAGTTGAAAGTGAAACCATGAACACTTTTAAAAAACAACTAGACACCCACATGGGTAGAAAAAAGTAGATTATTATTAAACAATCATTCCACCCAACGGGTGGTGAGCTCACAAAAAGGCTTCACCTCCTGAGCACGTAAACCACTGTGAAACTATGAACAGTACATAGCTGGGTACTGAAGTCTCCCATGTGTGGTTACTGGTGAACCATGTCTCGCTAATGACTACTACTTTATGTCTAGTTTAGTCTCTGTCATTGTTGCCTGCAGGTCTGGGATCTTGTTACCCAGACCACAGGCATTTGTGCACATGATTTTCCATTGGCCAGATTTTGGTGCGTTCATTGTTGGTCGAGGTCTGACGTTTCCCTTACCTGGTGATGCAAATGAACTACAAACATGCTGAACTCCTGTTTGATTACTAGCTGAGGGAGGAAGGGGTGTTCTTCCCATTCGATGTATCAGGTGCTGCACCTCTCTTCCTGTTTGCTAGTTTAAATATTCTGCAAAGACATCAAACTTCTGCCCCAATGCACTGACTCCCTCCCTTAGTCAGATGCAGTCCATCGAATTTAAAGAACTTTTGCTCCCAAAACTGTTGCCGGTTACCTACAAATTTATGTCCTTTTTCCTGGCACCAGCCCTTGAGACACATGTTTAGCTCCCCTGTCTCCCATTCTTTAACCTTCTGTCCATCTGCCACCCTCTCCCAGAGCAGCAGGATCTCAGGGAAGGAGATGCTGGATGAAATGGATGGCATTTTGTCTCCCAGCCTGGTCAGGTGTTCCTTGGTCTCCACAACTGACCAGCTGGCGAGATCTTTAGTCCTTATGTGTACCAGGATATCAGTGTTTTCTCTCACTTCCTGCACAATTTTAGCAATGTGGTCATTGTCTCTCCACGCTGATGTACCTGGGAGACATGTGACCATTACCCCCTGGCCAAAGGTAGGTATCAACTTCACAAATCATGGAGTCTCCTATTATCAGAAGTGTTTGGGATTTCCTTTTTGCTTTTTTTTGTTTTGGTTCCTGATCTGGGTGAGTTTTGTTGTGCTAGCTCCTGTGCTGCAGTGTCCTCTGCCCCTTTGTTTGGTTTTGGAGATAGAGGCAGATATCTGTTTGTAGTTTTTATATGGTTTGTGGAGGTGATACGTTGGTGAGCATTGAGTGATGGGGCACTTGATTTGCCCCTCCTAACCACTTAACAGCCTCCCGGACCAACTACCCTCTGTGGTCGAGGTGCTTGAGTTGGATGTTTGGGAAATGGAGGGCTGTTCTTGTATTTCCTCCTGAATATGCGATTTGTGGCACACGGTCTCTGCCCATGCTGCCTGGAGCTGAGTCCTTAGATCTTTGATGTTCCAGCATGTAGGACAGCATCCTAAATCCTGTATAACTGCCCTTTTGAAAAGTATCTTGCAGTACCTGCAGTTAACAATATCCATTCCAGTTGAGTTGCCAAGTTTGTAACCTGGTCTGAGTAATTAGATGGAAAATGAAAGCATTTTTTTTTGTTTTATTTTGTTTGTTTCTGTATTACTGTATAATAAGTTAAATTACTTGTGCTCCTGTAAGTGATACCCCTCTGATCCTTCACTTCCTGATTGCTACAGGAAATATCATGCATGTACTACTCTATAGAAGGACTGTAGCATGGGGTAATTGGGGATGGGGGTGGGTGGTTGGGCCCTTTCCCTGCTGAAAAAGAAGAACCACGGATAAAAGAAACAAGAAGGTAAGAGCAGAAACAATCAACCAACAACTGCAGTAGCCCTGAAAGCTAAGCCTAATTATAGATACAACTGTAAAACCTATAACCACCACTTGTAACAACTTCAGAGAAGATATACCCTGCAAAAACACTTTACTACAGAGAAAAATAAAGCAGTATGAGAAGATATACCTTGCAAAAAACAGTTTGAATCAGAGAAGATTACAGCAGCAAATCTGTAAGCACAAAACAGTAACAAACCTGTAGGCACACCCTGTAACAATGCAGAAGAAAGTATACCCTGCAACAGCAATTTGAATCAGAGAACAATAAAGCAGTAACATATAAAGACAAAAAACAGTAACAAAACCTGTGAGCACAAAAGAAAATAGTAACACACAGTAAGTCTGCCTAGCCAAAAGAAGCCTTAATCTTTTTCTTTACTCTGATAATGTTGTTCCTTGCTCTGTCCTTACAAGCAAACCTAGAAGCAAAAAGCTTAGGTGACGCTAGGAGCCTTTGCCAGCAAATCTAGTCTTCCACCTAGACTTAAAATTAACGTTTCAACCTTAGGTCTTCTTCAGGAATTATCTAAGAGATAAAAAGCGAAGTTAATGGAGAGGTAAGGAGAGAAGTAAGGGGAAACAATGGATATATATGTGAGGAAAGAAAAAAGGGGGAGACTAGGAGAAAAGTGATAATAGGCAAAGTAGGAAACAATTCTGGGAAACAAAAAGGTAATCATTGGTATGACGAGGCATAGTTTGAATGAATCAGCCAAGGAATCCTCAGCTGGGGACTAATTAACAGGGTCTAGTAAGAATGCAGAATGGTGACAACTGTGGGGGAAGGAGAGAGATGGAGACATCTGTGAAGAAGGAAATAGACGTGCACACATAGCTGGAATTCTTACGTGAGGATGCCCCCCCCACAGGATGGAAGTATGTGCAGGGATCCCCACACATGCAAACATACTATGCCCAAGTATGGATGCCCCCCCAGCGTGCACACACACACACACACACACACACGATGGAAGTGTGTGCAGGCATCAGCCCTACACATGCCAACATACTATGCACATGTGCAAGCAAAGAAATTACAGGGGTGGGGTAAAAAAGACAAACTATGGCGAAAAACCATAAGGTGGTTGAAAGATGTTGGTAAAAAATAAGCTTGTCATTTAAACAGAGGGCTACTAGGAGCGTAGGTAGATGATCAGCTTGGTTTCCATTATTTTCTTTGGTCAGCATCCTGGAAACCCTGCTGAAGGATGCACATAGAAAGATCATTGATGTTGTGGTCCCTAGAGATAGTGTGTGATACAGTGGGTTTATCAGTGTCTCCATTCCTGACTGCCTTGTAATATTCCGTGAGTCGGTCAGTCAGGTGTCTGCCAGTTTCTCCAAACTAGATAGCCGCACACTTTCTGCAAAGAATTCATGAGAACTCATTGGTGATGCTTTTATTTATTTATTTGTTTATTTCAGAATTCGGAAAAATACCTTTAAGTCAAAGACTCCTTTACAAAGGTTCCACGTCACATGTAATAGATACAGACACACATTACAGTAATTGTTACAAAGTAAAAGTTCAGTTATCACAGGAACAATTAGGCTAAACATTCAGGAACTAGTGCTGTTTAAGACAGGTAAAATAAAATGAACAGCATACGTATCAATCCCAGGGGGGCTAGAGCTAAGAGCTAGGTGAGAAAAACATCTGTGGGACTCTTAGGGGTGGATTGTTGTTACAGCTCACCTGGAACCCTCTTTGAACAGTTGTGGCACAGGCTGTACAGGCTCTGGGTATATTGTTGTTACAGCTCACCTGGAGCCCTCTCTGAACAGTTGCGGTACAGGCTATGGGTATATTGTTGTTACAGCTCACCTGGAGGCCTCTTTGAACAGTTGTGGCACATGCTGTACAGGCTCTGGGTATACTGTTGTTGCAGCTTACCAGGAGCCCTCGTTGAACAGTTGTGGCTCAGGCTGTACAGGCTCTGGGTATGCTATTGTTTCAGCTCACCTGGAGCCCTCACTGAACAGTTGTGGTACAGGCTCTGGGTATATTGTTGTTACAGCTCACCTGGAGCCCTCTTTGAACAGTTGTGGCACAGGCTGTGCAGGCTCTGGGTATGCTGTTGCAGCTCACCTGGAGCCCTCACTGGACAGTTGTGGTACAGGCTGTACAGGCTCTGGGTATATTGTTACAGCTCACCTGGAGCCCTCTTTGAACAGTTGTGTCACAGGTTGTACAGGCTCTGTGTATACTGTTGTTGCAGCTTACCAGGAGCCCTCATTGAACAGTTGTGGCTCAGGCTGTACATGCTCTGGGTATATTGTTGTTATAGCTCACCTGGAGCCCTCTTTGAACAGTTGTGTCACAGGTTGTACAGGCTCTGTGTATACTGTTGTTGCAGCTTACCAGGAGCCCTCATTGAACAGTTGTGGCTCAGGCTGTACATGCTCTGGGTATATTGTTGTTATCGCTCACCTGGAGCCCTCTTTGAACAGTTGTGGTTCAGGCTGTACAGGCTCTGGGTATACTATTATTGTAGCTCACCTGGAGCCTTCTTTGAACAGTTGTGGTACAGGCTGCACAAGCTCTGGGTATATTGTTGTTACAGCTCACCTGGAGCTCTCTTTGTACAGTTGCGGTACAGAGTGTACAGGCTCTGGGTATACTGTTGTCACAGTTCACATGGGACCCTCTTTGAACAGTTGCGGTACAGAGTGTACAGGATCTGGGTATACTGTTACAGCTCACATTGAGCCCTCTTTGAATAGTTGTTGTACAGGCTATAAAGGTTCTGGATATACCATTGTTACAGCTCACCTGGAGCCCGCTTTGAACAGTTGTGGCACAGGCTGTGCAGGCTCTGGGTATGCTATTGTTGCAGCTCACCTGGAGCCCTCACTGAACAGTTGTGGTACAGGCTCTGGGTATATTGTTGTTACAGCTCACCTGGAGCCCTCTTTGAACAGTTGTGTCACAGGCTGTACAGGCTCTGTGTATACTGTTGTTGCAGCTTACCAGGAGCCCTCATTGAACAGTTGTGGCTCAGGCTGTACAGGCTCTGGGTATATTGTTGTTACAGCTCACCTGGAGCCCTCTTTGAACAGTTGTGGTTCAGGCTATACAGGCTCTGGGTATACTGTTGTTGTAGCTCACCTGGAGCCCTCTTTGAACAGTTGTGGTACAGGCTGCACAAGCTCTGGGTATATTGCTGTTACAGCTCACCTGGAGCCCTCTTAGAACAGTTGCGGTACAGAGTGTACAGGCTCTGGGTATACTGTTGTCACAGTTCACATGGAGCCCTCTTTGAATAGTTGTTGTACAGGATTTGAAGGTTCTGGATATACCATTGTTACAGCTCACCTGGAGCCCTCTTTGAACAGTTGTGGCACAGGCTGTACAGGCTCTGGGTATATTGTTATTACAGCTCACCTGGAGCCCTCTTTGAACAGTTGTGGTTCAGGCTGTACAGGCTCTGGGTATGCTGTTGTTGTAGCCTACCTGGGGCCCTCTTTGAACAGTTGTGGTACAGAATGTACAGGCTCTGGGTATATTGTTGTTACAGCTCACCTGGAGCCCTCTTTGAACAGTTGTGGCACAGGCTGTACAGGCTGTGGGTATATTGTTGTTACAGCTCACCTGGAGCCCTCTCTGAACAGTTGGGGTACAGAGTGTACAGGCTCTGGGTAAACTGTTGTCACAGTTCATATGGAGCCCTCTTTGAACAGTTGCAGTACAGAGTGTACAGGCTCTGGGTATACTGTTGTTACAGCTCACATTGAGCCCTCTTTGAATAGTTGTTGTACAGGATTTAAAGGTTCTGGATATACCATTGTTACAGCTCACCTGGAGCCTTCTTTGAACAGTTGTGGCACAGGCTGTACAGGCTCTGGGTATATTGTTGTTACAGCTCACCTGGAGCCCTCTTTGAACAGCTGTGGTTCAGGCTGTACAGGCTCTGGGTATGCTGTTGTTGTAGCACACCTGGAGCCCTCTTTGAACAGTTGTGGCACAGAATGTACAGGCTCTGGGTATATTGTTGTTACAGCTCGCCTGGAGCCCTCTTTGAACAGTTGTGGCACAGACTGTGCAGGGTCTGGGTATACTGTTGTTGTAACTCACCTGGAGCCCTCATTGAACAGTTGTGGCACAGGCTGTACAGGCTCTGGGTACGCTGTTGTTGCAGCTCACCTGAAGCCCTCTTTGAACAGTTGTGGTACAGAATGTACAGGCTCTGGGTATGTCGTTTTTACAGCTCATCTGGAGCCCTCTTTGAACAGTTGTGGCACAGGCTGTACAGGCTCTGGGTATATTGTTGTTACAGCTCACCTGGAGCCCTCTCTGAACAGTTGGGGTACAGAGTGTACAGGCTCTGGGCATACTGTTGTCACAGTTCATATGGAGCCCTCTTTGAACAGTTGCAGTACAGAGTGTGCAGGTTCTGGGTATACTGTTGTTACAGCTCACATTGAGCCCTCTTTGAATAGTTGTTGTACAGGATTTAAAGGTTCTGGATATACCATTGTTACAGATCACCTGGCGCCCTCTTTGAACAGTTGTGGCACAGGCTGTGCAGGCTCTGGGTATACTGTTGTAGTAGCTCACCTGGAGCCCTCATTGAACAGTTGTGGCACAGGCTGTACAGGCTCTGGGTATATTGTTGTTACAACTCACCTGGAGCCCTCTCTGAACAGTTGCGGTACAGAGTGTACAGGCTCTGGGTATATTTTTGCTACAGTTCACCTGGAGCCCTCTTTGAACCGTTGTGGTACAGGCTGTACTTGCTCTGATTATACTGTTGTTGCAGCTCACATGGAGCCCTCTTTGAACAGTTGTGGCACAGGCTGTACTGGCTCTGGGTATATTGTTGTTACAGCTCACCTGGAGCCCTCTTTGAACAGTTGTGGTACAGGCTGTACAGCTACTATTATCTTTGTTACCTCTGAGACAAGATTAAGGGACACATATATAAATGATTACACAAGACCCAGAGTGGCTATTCATATGTGGTCCTTTACTGGGGTGATTTGTTCACAGCAGTTCAGATAGGTACAAAGTAGTCACACAGAATATAGAGCCCAGAAGTTCTGGCATTTCATCTTATATATCCTTCATTATGGCAATACTGAGGTTCACAGGAGTGGTTTCTTTGAGGGCCCCTGTCCCCAGTACACATTTGTGGACCCTATCATCTTTGTATCTGAACCCCAGCTCATCAACCAGTAAAAGGTCTCTCCTATATCCCTTTACTTAATGCATGACTGTTACACATGGTTCGGGTATGAGCCTGCTCACTTGATATACAGTATAGGGTAGAAATGGACCACTTGAGAGTCCCACAATATCCATAATTCTCACTGATTAGTACACACACAAGGCTAGTTTCCAGTAACATGATCTGGTGGCCAAGAGATCCTTGTGCCACACAGGACACTGCAGCGAGACCTGTATGGTGAAGGGTACCAGCCCTGCTGACCTACCAAAATAATCAAAAGAGAGGAAGAAAATAGATGCTTCAATTAGGATTTGAACCCAGGCCACCTCGAATACCATTCTGATTGTACTATCAGCTATGCCACCAAGGCTACTGGAAACCTGGGATGCCCAGAAGCATCTTTTTCTGTCACTATTGTACAACCTGGTGTTGCACAGATAGTTACATTTTCATTTACAGGGGTGCAGTGTGCACATATATGGAACCAAAACAAACAGAAGAGAGAAAGAAAATTGGTGCCTCTGCTGGGATTTGAACCCTTGCCACCCAGAATACCTTTTTTTCCTTACATGCTTCAGACAAGAGTTGGAAACCTCTATCAGGCTCTCTTTAATGACTTCCCACATTTGTCCACTCCCTCTGTCCCTTCCACCACCTCAGTTTGTTGTGGAAGATTTCTCCCATTTTTATCTTGGCTCGCACTTGCGCGGCCAATATATTGCACTAGTAGCAGATTTGGAGGCGCAGTCACAGTAAGTGCGTCCCTCATTCCCCAGTAAGGCACCATGCAGGTGCCACACCAGGAATACATAATGTGGTGAGCACATCTAAGGAAAGGTCCGCTGCAATGAGAGCCAAGCTCGTCACGCAGCGGCACCTCCCCACGTGCCTTTCCTGGTGAAGCATGCTAGTAAACATGGTTGCAGTGACTGCCACCACCGCCTGCCACAATGCCGACTTCAGGGGTGCCCAATCCCCCTGTCGGCATGCCCTGAATTAGTTCATGTGCCGACGGGGGCGCCCACGCCCCATCGGCATAATGCCCCCCCCCATTTGTTGTGTGCCGAAGGGGGCCAAACACTCAGGTGGCATGCTGGGAGCTCACCTCAGCATGCCAAATGCCCCTGTGTTAGAAAAAAAAAATCCCACAATGTTTTTTTACCCTGTAAAAGAAGGAAATGGTCCCTCGCGGTCTGTTCTGCTCCCTTCCCCAACCTGCGCCCACCCTCTGTGCACTCTGCCTCCCCACACCCCCTCATCCTATACTTACCTCCGGAGTCTGGCGCAACGATTTTCGGTGGACTGGGAACATGTCTGCACTCTTTAAAGCTGACTGTGAACTGAAGAAATGCCGATAAGCTGTATAATGGCATAAATAGGGTTTTTTCAACTTTGGTACCTATCGCGGGCATTTTTTGGAATTTTTGCTCCAAATTTTCAACATGGGTAATTGGGGCCCCTCCTCATGAATTCAGTCACTGTCATAGCGTATTCGGTCCCGAAAGGTGATTTCACAGTCACTACGCGAAATCACCTTTTTGGACCGATTAATGAAATGACATTGCCACTGTTCATGAGGTGGACTCTCAAAAGCCTATGTTGCAAATTTGGTGAAAAACTAGAAAATTACTGTTCACGAGCATGCTATAGTTTCCACACACTCGTAACTTCATGAATTTGTAATATTTTCACTCCAGATTTTCAACATTGGCATTTTCCACACCCCCTCATGAACAGTACAGCTGTCATTTTACATATTCTAGCCGAAATGTGTTTTCACACTTCCGGCGCAGAACAGTGTGGTCATTGTGTGAAATCAGTTTTTGGGACAGTTTGAGAAAATGACAGTGACACTGTTCATGAGAAGAGGTCCTACAATGTATATGTTGAAAATTTGGTGATGAAAATCCATAAAATGACTGTGTTACGAGCATGCGTTGCGCAGTTTCCACGCACCCTTGTAACTTCGCAAATTTGCAGTATTTTCATGCCAGATTTTCAACACTGGCATTTTTCTCACACCTCCTTATGAACAGTACAGCTGTAATTTTTCACATCCTGCCCAAAATGTGTTTTTTCACCTGAGGCGCACAATGGCATGGTCGCTGTGGGAAATCAACTTTTGGGACAAATTAACAAAATCACAGTGCCACTGTTCATGAGGGGAGGTCCCAAAATGCCTGTGTTGAAAATGTGTGTCTTCAGGGTGAGTTGAGGTTGGCGTCAGTTCAGTACTTCACTGCCATTCCTATTATGCATCTCTGACTCCTGCACTACCAATGTCAATGCCAGCAAGACAACATTCGGCATTGACAAATGCTTGTTATAAGATCTGCTTTCCTAAAATCCTAGACCATGGTCTCTGAAGTGAGCGCTGGGCATCTAGGGCCACACTGAGCTGTGATCACTCATCCCCAGGGGCTCTGCTACAGTGTTCTGATGTGACTGTACCAAGTCAAAGATGACTCCATCTCTGATTGGCTCCTTCACCCATTTTACAAAGACGCAATCCTGCAATGACTCCTGGTACTCCTAACTCCCAGTATTTCCCAGTGCGCAGAATCCTGCATTGAATCTACAAGAGCCTGACTCCTGGCACTCTACATCTTGTAGATTTCGCACTTTAACATCAGAATCACGCTACTCAATGTTGTTACCACTCTGATTTGAACATCTAGTGCCCTGTCCCAGTCCTGAGACTGGTTTTGGCAGTCTATAGGCAGTCACCACTCTTAGGTTTTTCCTTCCTTTGACTACCAGCTGAACGTACATTTTCTACTCCCACTCCCCCAGCATCACATCTTCTGTTGCTTTTATGTAGTCTCAGTGTATAGTGCAACCTCGTTTCCTCTTCCCCTTTCTATATCCTTACTAAATAGGCATTATCTCAGGATAGTGAGGTCCCAGGCATGGATTTTGTGTCAACCATGTTTTCATGATATAGAGGAAAAGACTTACTTTTGTTCAGTGTTTAAGAATGAGGGGGTGGGTGTTGAACAACAGATAAGGGACAAGGGCATAAAAGGGAGAGAGGTGGACACTAGTCTCTGTACTGAGGAGAGTCTTCAGGGAACTAGAACAACTAAAGATGGACAAGGCAATGGGGCTAGACTGAGATCACCCCATGATACTGAAGGAATTTAGGAAGGAACTCACTGCACCTCTGACAGCCATGTTCAGCTTATCACTGGTTATGGGGGAAGTTCTAATGTACTGGAGGAAGGCGGATGTGGTCCCGCTTCGCAAAAGTGTGAATAGGGAGGTGTGGAAAACTGTAGACTTGTAAGCCTGACCTCGGTGATGGGCAAAGTTATGGAAACACTACTCAAAGAAAGGGTTGTGGAATAACCTGAGGCCAGTGGATTGCAGGATCAAAGGCAGCATGGGTTCACAGGGGCGAGATCCTACCTGACAAACCTGATTAATTTCTTCAACTAGGTGACCAGGGAAGTGGATCATGCAGGGCCGGTGGATGTAGCCTACCTGGATTTCAGTATGGCCTTCAATACTGTTCCAAACAGAAGACTGATGAACAAGCTGGGCAACCTGGGAGTGGGTCCAAAGGTAGCAAAATTGGTAGAAAGTTGGCTCAGTAACAGGAGCCAGAGAGTGGTGGTAAATGGGGTTCAACTGGAAGTAGGCAAGGTAACCAGCAGGGTACCACAAAGGTCAGTTCTGGGACCGGTCATCTTCAATGTCTTAATTTATCACAGAAGGGCTGGAAGGGAAAGCATGACTGGTCGCAGATGACACAAAAATTTGCAGCAGAGTGGAAACACCGGGGGAATGAGGAAACACCTGAAAAAACTGGAGGAATGGTCAAGGATATTGCAACTAGGTTTCAGTGCTAAAAAGTGCAAAATTATGAACATGGGGCACAGGAACCAAATTGCAATGTACCAATTGGGGGGAGGTGGTGACAACACCAAAACAAGAAAGGGACTTGGTTATCATCATATCTGATGACCTGAAGATCAAAGCAGCGTGATAACAATTGGTGCATGAAAAGGGGCTACCAGTGGAGTCACTAATTTCTAAATAATAACAAACAGGAAAATCACTGCAGTGTACTGGTTGATGTGGCATTTTATTATGCCCCATGTAAAGAGAGAAATCAAAATAATATTACATGCTTGTTTGCTAGGTAACTTGACTTTTTCTCTGCAAAATCTTTCAGTGATGGTGGCTCTTTTTGTGACATAAGAAAGGATGTATTACTAGACTGTTTGTAATGACAATGATTGTAAATATATCCCTAAAAAAATGTTCTGCAATATAGTATAGGCTGCTGTTTTTGTTTGCAAAGCATTTGTAGTGTGCTGCAGCAATCATTCCCACCTCCAGGTGGCCCCAAACATTAGGGCTTGAATGTAGGCATCATTGTCCAGCTATACTGTGCTCACCTTTTCCCCTGTAATTTGCTAAAATAAGCACTTTGAGCAGAATTTGTACCATAACACCCTTGCTCTATTTGTGTTCAAGCCCATGTTTCATTGTGAGTGGTTTCCCTTACTATGCCATGCTCGCAGTATGTGCCCTTTCAAGTACTGACCTTTTGAGGTCCAGTCCCCAGGTACATTCATGAGAGTCTGCGGGGATGGGTGAGCGGCCTCGTGGTACCAGTGGGATCCAGCCATTGACCTCTCTTATTACATGTGCTGTGGTAATTCAAGTCCCTTGTTGCATTACAACATTAGGAAAAGGTTCCCTGTTACATGGGCATCCAGAGTTTTATAATAGAATTATAGAAAGGTGTGGCAGAAAATCAATCAAAAAAAATCTTTATTTATTTATTTATTCAGGCGGACATCATTGAGCAAAGCTCATTTACAAGATGGACCTGATAGGTCAAGGAACAACATGAAGGTACAATAACAGACATATGCAAAAACACTTCTAAATAAGCAGATAAAATAATAAAATAGAACAATAATACAGACATATTTACAAGCAGTGTATCCAGAGATTGCAGGCTCCAGGGCAGACTAAATCAGACAGTTATGACTGAAAAATGATTTAGTTGTTGAAGGTGTTGAAAGCAACCTCTGAAAAAAAAGAAATGGGGGGCTGGTGGGAGTTTTTGGATAGGAACTAAATCAACTAGTAGTGAGTGAATGGGGTAGAGGTAAGTGCCAGGGGTAGCAGAGGAGGTTTTTTGGGGGGTAAAGGATGTGATTGGACTAGGCCTTGTGAAAGCAATTGCAAGAAAAGGAAAAGAAAAGAAAAGGACCCCTAGACCCATCCAACCTGCCCGTAACCCCCCAGGAAGATTCCATCCACCCCTTTGCAGCCTGCACTCTGCCCGCCAGTCCCATGTACATGTCCCAGGCCCTCTTAAAAAGCTCCACTGCATCCACCCCCACCACCCACTCTGGCAGCCTGCTCCATGGCTGTACCACCCTCTCGGTAAAGAACCTCCCCCTGATGTACCCTCCGAACCTGCCCCCCCCTCAAGTTTGAGGGTATGTCCCCTAGTGGAATTGTTTTTACTCAATTTGAATATGCTATTGACTCTCACCCTGTTTATGCACTTCATGTATTTGAATGTCTCTACCATATCCCCCCCTCCCCTCCTCCAGCGAGTACAGGACCAGTTCCCCCAGCCTCTCCTCATGTGTTCTCCCCTGCATCCTCCACACCATTTTGGTTGCTCTTCTCCGGCCCTTTCCAGCCAGTCCTTGTCCTTTTGCCAGTATGGCCTCCAGAGCTGGACCCCATATTCCATTTGTGGACTATCCATAGTTTTGTACAGCGGCCGGATCACCTCCCTCCTCCTGTTTGTGAAACCTCTCCCTATGCTGGCAGACAGTATAGCCTAGAGGTTAGAGGAATGAGGTGTGAACAAGCTTGATACATCCAGCAGACCAGAACGGAATGTGATTCTCAAAATCTCCACTTGCATATTGTGTGACTCTGAGCAAGTCACTTAACCACCCAGTGCTCCCAGGTAGCCCCTGAAAACAGGCACTTGTGCCTAGTGGGCCTTATCCGGTTACCAAAGACTAAAATAAAAATAATAAAATAAAAAAAAAAAATGCATGCCAGTGTTGTTAGTGCCATTCCTGCTGCTCTGTCGCACTGACTCTGGACTTTCAGATTGTCTGGAGTGATGCAGGCCTATATTGGAATGATGGTCTGCATCTGTCCAGAAGGGGAACCAGAAACATAGGTGATAGGTTTAAATGCTTCATTGGCAAGCATTTAAACTAGCCAAGGGGGGAGGCACTGGAAAGGAGCAAGGAATTCCTAGCCCCCCCCAAAAAAATCAAGGTAGTTAGTGAGGTAAACACCAAGATAGAGACGTCGATAGGGAGAAGGGCAGGGGTAAATGGAGAAAATGACAAAGGCAATAAGGACAGGGATGGGGCAAAAAGGGGTAAGGCCATCAAGAAATGGAGGGTAATGAGTACCAATGCCCGTAGTCTGGGCAGCAAAGCTCCCTGAACTGGTGGCCTTGATGGAAGAGGGATGCCTGGATATCATGGCAGTCACAGAAACATGGTACACAGAGA
Organism: Neoceratodus forsteri; assembly: GCA_016271365.2. Taxonomy (NCBI): domain Eukaryota; kingdom Metazoa; phylum Chordata; order Ceratodontiformes; family Ceratodontidae; genus Neoceratodus; species Neoceratodus forsteri. Next base: position 20,966,012 of record JADMNL010000038.1, on the reverse strand, counting down.
ACCATGACTGGGATGTTAACATACCAGGGTACACAACCTACAGGAGGGACAGGGAGGGTAGAAGAGGGGCAGGAGTAGCTCTCTATGTAAGGGAAGGGATAAAAGCAATGGAACAAAAGAGTAAACAGGGAGGAGAAGAGGCACTGTGGGTCACCTTAAAGACTGGAAATGGAACCACAATCCACACAGGGGTTGTATACAGACCACCATCTCATGGAAGGAATGGACAGTGATATGATGAAAGGCATCCTTAGGATGGCAGAGAAAGGGGAGATACTGTTGATGGGGGACCTGAATATGCCAGATGTTAACTGGAGCACCTTTGCTGCAGCCACATCAAAGAGCAGGGCCATTCTCAATGCCCTACAGGGGGCTTGCTCAGACAGCTAGTGTTAGAACCCACTCGGGAGGGAGCAGTCTTAGACCTTGTACTCTCAAACGGGGACAGTGAGAGGATCTCAGATCTAGAAATAGGTAGCCATCTGGGAACAAGTGACCACCAAACAGTGTGGTTCACCATAATCTCAGCTGCAGAGTCAAGCCATACAAAAGTGAGGGTACTGGATTTCAGGAGGGCTGACTTTAGCAAAATGACAGAGTGCCTTAGAAAAGCACTAGCAAACAGGCAAGAAGGAGGGATGGAGCAACAATGGGGAAGCATCAAAAGTGTCATCACAGAGGCAACAAGCCTTTGTGTGAAGCAAATAAACAAATCAAAACAAAAAAAAAAAGCCACCATGGCTCTCAAAAGAGGTGACGAGGAAGGTTAGAGAGAAGAAGATAGCATTTAGGAAGTATAAGGAAACACAGAAGGAGCAGGACAGAGAACTGTACCAGTTAAGGCAGAAGGAAGCAGGAAAGGCAGTCAGAATAGCAAAGACCCAAACTGAGTAAAAGATAGTCAATTCAGTTAAGGGGGGGGATAAAACCTTTTATAGGTACATTAGGGAGTGTAGAAAGACAAAGGGAGGGATAGTGAGGCTGAATAGAATGGACGGTGGATGGGCAGAGAGGGACAGTGAAAAAGCAGGGATACTGAATGAATACTTCTGCTCAGTATTCACAAAAGAGGAGGAGGGGGAGGTACCAAATCCAATTAACAGAAGCACTCTGGATAGGGTCCTTTCACAGAAGAAAGGGTTCCGAAAGAACTCCTAAAACTGAAGGTGGACAAAGCAATGGGGCCTGACGAGATTCACCCCAGAATTCTAAAAGAATTAAGGTGAGAACTAGTGACACCACTGACTACCCTTCTTAACAAATCATGGGAGGATGGTGTGGTAACTGAGGACTGGAGGAGGGTGGATGCGATTCCTCTTCACAAAAGTGGGAGCAAGACAGAGGCAGGAAACTACAGACCTGTCAGTTTGACCTCTGTGGTAGGGAAAATGATGGAATCACTTCTGAAGGAAAGAATTGCTGAGTACCTAGAGGCCAGTGGGGCACAGGACCCAAGGCAGCATGGATTCACAGTGGGAAGGTCATGTCAGATGAATCTAATTGATTTCTTTGACTGAGTGACCAAAGTAGTAGACCAGGGAGGGGCTGTGGACATGTCCTACCTAGACTTTAGCAAGGCATTTGACACAGTCCCACACAAAAGATTAATAAACAAATTAGCCAGCCTCGGAGTGGGTCCCAGGGTGGAAGCCTGGGTAAAACATTGGCTGGACAACAGGACACAGAAGGTAATAGTAAACTGAGTTCACGCTGAAGAAAGTGGGGATACCTAGTGGGGTACCGCAGGGTTCAGTACTGGGCCCAGTCCTTTTTAATGTCTTTATAAGTGACATTGCAGATGGACTGGAAGGAAAAGTATGCCTCTTTGCAGATGACACAAAGATCTGCAACAGGGTTGATACACAAGGGGGAATGGAAAGGATGAGAAGGGACTTGGCAAGGTTGGTGGCTTGGTCAAAAGTATGGCAGCTTGAATTCAGTGTAAAGAAGTGCAAAATAATGCACCTGAGAAACAAAACCCAGGGGAAGAGTACACAATGGGGGGGGGGGTAGTAACAACAAAATGGAAAGGGACCTGGGGGTAATTATATCAGATGACCTTAAGGTTGGCAAGCAATGTGAGAAGGCAGTAAGGAGGGCTGGGGGGGATACTGGGATGTATAAGGAGAGGCATCACCAGCAGAAAACAGGAAGTTGTTATCCCTCTGTATAGACAGTTGGTGAGACCCCATCTCATCTGGAGTACTGCATCCAGTTCTGGAGACCCCATCTCTGCAAGGACATAGACAGGATGGAGCCAGTCCAGAAGAGGGCAACTAAAATGGTGCAGGGTCTGCAAGAGAAGCCATATGAAGAGAGACTAAAGGAGCTTAATATATATATATACACACACTTGAGGAAAGGAGGGAGAGGGGAGACATGATAGAAACGTTTAAGTACCTCAGTGGAATCAACAAAGTCCAAGAGGGTAGCATCTTTCAGAAAAAGAGATGTGCAAGAACAAGGGGACACAATTTGAAGATAGAGGGGGGACAGCTCAAGGGCAATGTGAGGAAGTATTTTTTTCACAGAAAGGATGGTGGATGCATGGAACCTCCTTCCTGAGAAGATTGTGGGGTCTAAAACTGTGGGAGAATTCAAGAATGCATGGGACAGACATAAGGCAATTTTTGTGGAGGGGTAGGAAGAAATAGGGTGTTGGTTAAATAGGATCTGCAGCTTATCCAGTAGGTTGGGAAATGGCAGACTGGGGGGGCCAAGCGGTCCTTATGTGCTGTCAAAAGTCTATGTTTCTATATTATCCCCAGGTCTTTTTCATGCTCTGTCTCCTCAAGCCCCCCCCCCCCCATTGGTATCTCACCTTGAGGTTGTTATGCCCTATGTGCACGATTCCGCACTTTTTGAAAGGAAACCGCATCACACTTTTCCCACCACTCCTCCACTTGGCCAAATCCCTCCCTCATATCCTCCAGCCCCCTTCCGTCGTATCCACCCTGCTACTGCAGATTTTAATTTCGTCCACAAAGAGACACACCTTCCTGCGCAGACCCTCTGTGAAATCACCTGTGTATATGTTGAAAAGTATGGGTCCCAACAGAGACCCCTGTGAAACCCCACACATCACTCTTTTCTCCTTCGCGTGCACCCCATTAACTATGACCCTCTGAGTCCTCCCCTCCAACCAGTGTTCCACCCATCTAGTGAGCTTGTTTCCCACCCCCAAGCTTTCCACCTTGCCTCTGAGTCTCCCATGGGATGGTGTTGAATGCAATTCTGAAGTCCAGGTAGGCCACGTCCACCGCCTCTCCCTGGTCCCTTGTCTCCATCACCTTATCGAAGAATTCTGTCAGGTTGGTCTGGCAAGACCTGCCGCCCGTGAATCTGTGCTGATTGTCATTCAGTAGGCCCTCCCCCTCTAGATGCTTAACCAGTCTTTCCTTAATCAGTGCCTCCATCAGCTTGCCAACCACATACTTCAGGCTTATTGGGCGGTAGTTTCTTGGCTCTTCCTTCTCGCCTCCGCCTTCTGTAGTGGTACTACCTCAGCCTTTTTCCAGTCCTTGGGAACCTTATACTTGTGTCACCTGTTACATGTGCATTCAGAGTTTTATGCCCTCTATTACATGTGCATCCAGACTTTTATCAATCAGTCAAACAAAGCTGTATTTATATAGCACCTTTCAAATATCAAGGCGCTGTACATTTTGAAATACAAATATAATAAACAATATAAATTATTTAAGAACAATCTGGAAAGGCTAATGAAAATAAATATGTTTTTAACATAGATTTAAAACTACTGACGGTCAGGCATTCTCTTAACTGACGGGGTAGAGAATTCCACAGGGTTGGTGTTACAAATGAAAAATCACGGGCGCCTGAGGTTTTTAAACAAACCCTGGGAATCTCTAGCAATCCCTCATCGGTGGATCAGAGAAGATGATTGGGGGAGTAGGGAGTCAGAAGATCTTTCAGGTAGTCGAGTCCCTGTTCATGTAGGACTTTAAAGGTAAGCAAGCCTACCTTACAGGTGATCTGCCACTGAACCGGCAGCCAGTGCAGTCTGCGCAGCAGAGGCGTAATGTGGCTAGTCCTTGAAGTACCAGTCAACAGCCTGGCTGCAGCGTTCTGCACTGGCTGCAAGTGTCAACCCCAGACAGCCCTAGGTAGAGGGCATTGCAATAGTCCCCATCCATAGTTTTATGTGCCCGTTACATGCGCAACTTTGTGAACGATCTTTCTCAGGATCCTTCAAGGGAGTTATCCTGCACCATGATACATTTTCATTAGGTGAGTAACAGCATACAAAAACAATTCAAATATCTGATCAGTTACATATTTTATAAAATGTCATCAGTGTCACAATTTGGTAGCCCTTTTTCATGCATTGACCTATAAGGTAGTGGGAAAGCCTAGTAGAATGCTGGGGTGTGTAGGGATGGGTGTCACCAGCAGACAGAGAGAGGTGGTGTTGCCCCTGTATAGATTGACGGTGAGGCCCCATCTGGAGTACCGCGTCCAGTTCTGGATGCCCTGTCTCAGGAAGGACATTGATCAGGTGGAGGCAGTACAGAGCAGAGCAACCAAATATGTTCATGGCCTGCATCAGAAGCCCTACAAGGAAAGACTAATTTAATTAAATATGTACTCTCTAGAGGATAGAAGAGAAAGGGAAGGGGAAGAAATAATAGAAAAATTCAGATACCTCAAGGGTATCAATAAGGTACAGGAGGGTAGCATTTTACATAGAAAGAGATGCTCAAGGACAAGGGGCATGATATGAAACTGGAAGGGGGAGGCTCAAAAGGGACATGAGGAAGTACTTCTTCAGAAAAAAGGTGGTGGATGCCTGGAACAAACTCCGAGCAGAGGTGGTGGGTAGCAGAACTGTAGCAGGATTCAAGCAGCCATGGGATAGACACAGGGGAACCTTAATAACAGGGTGGGGGGAAGCCGCAGATCAAATAGGGTTTGCAGCAACAAAGTAGGTAGGGAAATTGAGGGCTGACTAGATGAGCCAAGGGGTCCTTTTCTGTTCACATCCTTTATGTTTCTGTGACGATAACTGTGCCTACCTGTGCCTCCATCACCATTGCCGGGATGTCCCCCATTTTGTTCCCGAAACTCCTGGCATTCAGATAAACAGCTATTCACTGGCTAGGGCTACCATCTCTGACTTGACTGACTCCACTTACCCCCTACTTCTTGTCCCTGTCACAGATGTGCACCTCCCCCTTGTCTGCCTTCCATTATTGTTTCTCCTGCGTTTGTCGTCACTTGTCAAGGGAGTGCAAGTCCTCTTAGTTTTAAGACTGCAGATCATAACCTTGGCCATCTCCTTCCTTTTGAACAGTTGCAGATTTCTCAGTGTGTTCTGTGAAATTAAGAACAGTTAAAACATGTCTTTGTCCTTTTAGGTTCCAGAAAGATTTGAAGATGTTGTTGTTGCTTTTTCTGAAGAGGAGTGGAAGATGTTGAGTGAACAGGAGAAGAAGCTTCACCGGGAAGTGATGGTGCAGAACTATGAAACCATGGTTTCAGTAGGTAAGAACAGACAGACTCTGAGGTGGGATATTTATGAAAGGAGAACATTCTGATCTATTACTACTCCAGGTCTTATAGCATGTCGATGGCGGGGGATGGGATGAATGGACTGGTTTAGGGGTTCTACTATAACATTCTTGTAAGTTTTTGAAGACTGTAATAGTATGTAAAATTTGTTCAACTTATCCCTCCACCTCCAGTTTGTGGTACACTTAATTGTCAAAGAAGAAGACGACTTCAGAGGAAATAGGAACATCGAAACTGACAGCAAAAGGCTGATTGCTCTATCCAGTCTGCCCTTTACACTGCTTAACCTACATTACTGTGCCCCCTAAGGATTACTTTTCCTCTCCCTCTCACTCTCCTTTTATCCCCGGCCCATGGTGCTTCCAACTAAACCCTTGTATCTGTACCAGCTATGCTTGAACCGTACCACAGATTTTGCACAGACACCCTCATTGGGCAGTCTATTCCACCTGACTTCCACCCTCTCCATAAAAAAGTATTTCCTGACTTCCTTCTTAAATGTGCACCATTACCTGCTTCTTCCTGTCTCTCCAGCATTTGTGTTTACATTGAAGGTGAGCAATGCACTGCTGTCCACTTTGGTTATGTAACCCAGGCACCATGTACCAGCTTCTTCACATTACCTCCATTGTTTGTGTACACACTGAAGGAGAGCAATGCCCTGCTATCCACTTTGTTATGTAACCCGGGCACCATGTACCAGCTTCTTCACATTACCTCCAGTGTTTGTGTTTACACTGAAGGTGAGCAATGCACTACTATCCACTTTGGTTATGTAACCCGGGTACCATGTACCAGCTTCTTCACATTACCTCCTGTGTTTATGTTTACACTGAAGGGGAGCAATGCCCTGCTATCCACTTTGGTTATGTAACCCAAGCACCATGTACCAGCTTCTTCACATTACCTCCAGTGTTTGTGTTTACACTGAAGGTGAGCAATGCACTGCTATCCACTTTGGGTATGTAACCCAGGCACCATGTACCAGCTTCTTCACATTACCTCCTGTGTTTGTGTTTACACTGAAGGGGAGCAATGCCCTGCTATCCACTTTGGTTATGTAACCCAAGCACCATGTACCAGCTTCTTCACATTACCTCCAGTGTTTGTGTTTACACTGAAGGTGAGCAATGCACTGCTATCCACTTTAGTTATGTAACCCAGGCACCATGTACCAGCTTCTTCACATTACCTCCAGTGTTTGTGTTTACACTGAAGGGGAGCAATGCACTGCTATCCACTTTGGTTATGTAACCCAGGCACCATGTACCAGCTTCTTCACATTACCCCCAGTGTTTGTGTTCACACTGAAAGTGAGCAGTGCACTGCTATCCACTTTGGTTATGTAACCTGGGCGCCATGTACCAGCTTCTTCACATTACCTCCAGTGTTGTGTTTACACTGAAGGTGAGCAATGCACTGCTATCCACTTTGGTTATGTAACCCAGGCACCATGTACCAGTTTCTTCACAGTACATCCAGTGTTTGTGTTTACACTGAAGGTGAGTAATGCACTGCTATCCACTTTGGTTATGTAACCCAGGCACCGTGTACCAGCTTCTTCACATTACCTCCAGTGTTTGTGTTTACACTGAAGGTGAGCAATGCACTGCTATCCACTTTAGTTACGTAACCCGGACGCCATGTACCAGCTTCTTCACATTACCTTCAGTGTGTGTGTTTACACTGATGGTGAGCAATGCACTGCTAGCCACTTTTTTAACATCTTGTGGAGACTTGAATGTTTTATTGTACCCCCTCTTTCTCCTGGTTTCTAATGTGTACATCTTAAGGACGTTCCCTGGTGTTTCAGCAACCCCATATCAAATTCACACATTTTTGACTAGTATATGATGGCCACCTAAACATTTAGAAAAGTATAAAAACATAGATTGCAATATGGTAGGTGTTCTTATGTTATGTGGTGAGACTTGATCCCTTTTATGAAAAACTCTATAAGTTATCAAATTATTTTGTATTGTTATAACTTTAACGTTTTAGATGTCATCATAAGTGTGAAAGAAAAAGTGATACAAGGTGAGATGCCAGTGTAGATGGATTTTTCTTTTTATATTGCTTTGTAAAATAAGTTAGCAGGTTTGGGAGAATTGGAAATTGCATTCTCCTGTTGCTGTCTCAGACCTGAGGGCATTCAGCTAGAATTGGCTTTTGTTTCTGTGTTCTCATTGAGGGGAAGCAGGCTTGGTGTGGACAGCTGAGCTCTTTTGATCTAAAGCACTATGTTTTTTGGAGCCCATTTACTCTAAAAATGCTATTTCTGTAGTGCTCCACATTGTCAATGGGTATTCATTCCAACTAGGTATTGTGCACCCCTACTGGGTGAAATGGCACAGCCCAAAGTCTTAGAATGCTGGGCACATGAGGATTCCAGACAGCAGCAGTTCTCCAATCTATGCTGTGCCTTCAAAGGGGAAACATTTCTCAAGCTTCTCTGAAGAAACCATCAACTTCTACTCCTTGGGGCTGCAGTGTTGCATAGCAGGTTGAGGCTACTAGGGAACAGGGAGCACCCCTAAATTAAAATCATGCCTGTCAAGCTATGGCTTTCAAATTGGTTAACCTGCTCTTCCCATTTCCACTGCCTGTGCTTGGATTGGGGGTCATATCTGCCACTTACATTCAGAGTGTTTTTCTCCTATAGTGGGTCTCCAATTTCTTTTAGAATAAAAACAAAAAGAAAAGAGAGTCACACAGGTAAGTTCCTGTTGTCTGTTCTGTGGTCTTTTAGTTTAGGGTGTTCTTGTGGGGTACTCCTCTGTCTTGAGAATTGGTCCCCATCCCCTGCCACAGTATTTAGGGGCCCTTTTTGTCTTTTTATGATTTTCCTTAGCAGGAACTATGTGCCTTTTGGGGGAGATTTCCCCTTAAACCACACTTTGTGTATACAAGGATATTTCCCTTTTAATTCTCTTAGCAGTTTAAAAAAAAAAGTAGCCGCGGGAATCGGCTGATTCTTCGATATTTTTCTCTACCTTCCATCCTTTAGCGCTGATTTTTTTGGGGGGCTCCACTGCGCTGCGCTATTCCAACTATTTTCCTCATGGTTGTTTCTGCTGGGCACACGCCCTTGTGACTGTTGGAGGTTCTTTTACCTCTGGTGTGTGCACCTTCCCCCAAGTGCACTGACATCACGCACAGCGCCTTGACATCATGTTCGCACACCTGTATGAGAGCACGCATGCGTGTCTGCACTTTTCAGTGCAAAATATGGTGGCTCTCTGTTTTATAGCTCTTCTTATTACCTTTCTACCATTTCATTCCTGGCAGCCAGCTGACTGGAAAGGTGTGTTACTCTTCTTGTATTTTCTTCTTCCCCACAATCAGAGGTAGGGATCTCAGCAGTAATCCTTCCATCTGACATTGGCAAATAGGTTTCAACAAGAAAGAATGACAAAAAAGGGACACACTTTCTCCTCGTAGCCCAGATATCTGCAGGGCTATTTTATCTGACACCATGGCTTATCGGAGACCCCTAACACTTGAAAGATGTAAGACATGCAAGAGGGTAATGTGACCCTCTCCAAAGGGATTGTACTGCCCTCCTTGTGTTTCTCAAGCTAATATGTCTCTTACTGTCCATCCCAGTCATGCCTCTGAGCTGGAGGGGGCACTTGGTGTACTAGCTGGCGGCAGCAAAGCAGAATTGCATAAATTTTTATTGCTGCTCATGGGAGAGATTTGGGCCCTGATATTCCATGGGACATTTCAGCAGACACACCTGACCCCAAACTGGCCCATCAGGTTAGGTTAGGGGGGCCCACAGAGGCAGAGGTTCATCACAGCAGAATAGAGCTGTGATTTTAGATATGCAACAGATGCCGACCCTGACCATACAGAGGGTCAGGATGATGATAATATCTGGGTTCTTGGGGAAATTCCTGACCAAAAGAAGTTACTTGAGGAGGAGGAAGTGGAGTGGACAGAGCCAAAGAGGAGGATTCCTATCCTTCCCCTGTTGGATACCACACCTTTGTCCTACCTGATAACTGAGGCATGTGGGTCACTACAGTTCAAGGAGGTGCAATCCATGGAGACAGTGGTTGTCAATACTAGCCTGTCCGTGTCCTCTGCTCTAAACTGTTTTTCTGAGTTTCATTCACTGTGGCCAAATTATTGAACAGGAATGGCCAAAGTGAATTTCTGCCAAAACCTAAGGCACAGTACTTCCTTTTTATGGAAGAAAATACTCGCAAGTGGGAAACCCCTCCTCTAGCAGTTAAGGAGGTTCTTAATTCTGTCAGGCACACATCTGTTCAAGGGTCCTTGACTTTTTATCAGATTCGTACGACAAGCGAGTACATGCTATGTGCAGAAGAGCCTCTGCTTCCAAAGGCAAAAATCTGTGCACCTTAAATACCACCTTCACTGTTGCCAGAGCCCTATACTTGGGATCCTTTTCTCATCTTTGTTTCAGGTTGGTTTGGGGATATAAAGACTGCATGTCCTTCCCTCTCTCATGCTTCAGGTGGAATGAAAACTGCTGCTTTCAATCATTTTCAAGTCTGTTTACAACTGGCTCCAGGCAGTCTGTAGAACCAAGGCTGTTTGCAACTGGCTCTGAGCTATCCACAAAACTAAGGCTGTTTATACCAGATACCATTATGAATGTAAAATAAAACAAATACAGTACATTCTCCAGCATTTTTCTTATTGACAGAAAATTTTCATTTATACTAAATCTGGCTTGCTCAGACACCAAACCACTGCGTAATATATAACATTTTTCAATGTACTTTAGGCAGTCACACATGGTTTATACGATATGTGCTGCATAACAACAGTGCAGCAAAAATTGGCTCATATTTTAAATGTTTAAATATTTAACAATAGGTATGTTTTTATATTGGCAAATAAAACTGTGATAGCTAGCTACTACATTGTTTGGTCATGTTGAGCCTTGCAGGATGCATTTTAGAGGGACTTGAAAAGGAAACCTAGTGTAAAGAAGAAAAGGGGGGCAGTAAGTGGCCATACTGCCATAACAGGGAGAGGACAGTACAGTATAGAATAGTAGGAGTACTGTTGCAACAAGCCTTAGGAAAAGAAATTAGAATGGACTCCCTTTAATATTTAGGTAGGATGACCAGCCCTACCACACAAGGGTCAGTCCTGGGACCTGTCCTATTCAATGTGATCATCAGGGATATAAGGGAAGGTATGTGGGTAAGACGTCTCTCTTTGCTGATGACACTAAGCTCCGTAGAAGGGTAGATCATGAAGAAGGGGTCAGGAGCTCCAGATGACCTAGCGAGGCAGGTGAGATGGGTCTAAGATCTGACAATTGAAAATCAGTGTCAAGAAGTGCAAGGTAATGCACCTAGGGAGATGAACCCACACACCAAGTACTGTATGAGAGGAGTGCAAGTTAATGCACCTAGGGAGATGGAACCCACACACTGAGTACTATACAAGAGGACTGCAAAGCAATGCACCTAGGGAGCAGGAACCCACACACTGAGTACTGTATGAGAGGAGTGCAAGATAATGCACCTAGGGAGATGGAACCCACACACTGAGTAGTGTATGAGAGCAGTTCGGCTGGACCATTCAACAGAGGAGAGGGATCTGGGGATCTTCATCAGTGACTCCCTTGGGCAAATGCATCAGTGTAGCAGGCATGACAGGGGGGTATGTAAGTTCCTGAGGGGTTTATACAGGGTGAATTGCAAGGATAGTATTTTGTTTCACTGAAACTCGGAATCCCAACAGTTAGGTTCCCGATTCCAGAACACAGACATGATGATGTGCCCGACAGACATTATCTTGAGTGTTGTGCCCAACAGCAGTAGTGTCAGGATTGATGGGACTTGCTTCACATGTGGGATGGGATATTTGTGTGCTTTTATTGGGATTACTGTGATTTACAGGGAGTGCTTTTTATTATTGGACTTACAGTGGATTATGTGGGTTGTGTTGGTATGTTTAGTACACATGTGATGGAGCAGCATTGTGGGCTATGGCACAGAGGTATTACAGCAGTGTTCTGTGCTCCTTGGTGGTGATTATCCTCTGGATTTGTTCTTCCTTCCCCACATTACACTTCCTGGTGGGTGATCGCAGCACTCATTACTTTGGTGTTCTCCATGTGGTGAGCACTAATTGGTATGCCCATGTTTAGTGCTGCGAGGACCTCTGTCAGCTGTGTCTACAGTTGCATGTCATCAGCCAGACAGATCCAACTTGAACTGTTAAGCGTGCTTCTTCTCATGCCTGAGTTACATCATACTTGTAGGATGTATATTTAATTTCCATGGGTGACATAGGAGAACATGACTTTTGGCAGGTAATTTGGTATGTGGGATGTGTTGTCAAGTTTGTTAGTGTTGGGTATGATATTGACATAGGCATGAGATTATGATAGTCGCGATAATGAGTCTCAGTAAAACATAATATATCCATAGCAAGTATTTGTTTGTGAAGAGTAGAGAAGCAGTCTCTAGAGAGGGCATGATTGGAGGATGTGGGAGACAAGTTCAAGAGGGACATGAGGAAGTTTTACTACATGGAAAGGGTGGCGAATCCATAGTTGAAATAGTGGGGCAGGTACCCTAAATGGAACAGGGCATGGGGGCTCACACTCCTTGGGGGGGGCAACGCAGGATTGAGGCTAGAGGGAGACAACCCACCTGTGCAGTAGGCTGGTAGAGTGAGGTGGTATAGTATGGACAGACTTGATGGCCCCGATGTCTCCTGCCTTCAGATTCTATGTTTCTGTGTTGTGGACCATCATCCAAACATTGCAATAATAGGTACAATGTACCTTTTCTTCGAGGAGTGTTTTGTAACATTTATCTAGCTCTGATTATAAATAACATTTGTATTGTCTTCTGTTGTTGATGTGCAGGTTACAACATCCCATTGGTGCAATTGTTATTGCTGTTTCAGTGGGACGAGGAACTCCCATTTAGTGATGTGAAGGCGGAAAAGACTGCACAGCAGAAGGATCATCTTGAAGTCTCTCCCACCAGTAAGTGTAGTAGACGACTAGATAATATGCTTAAATGAAAACAGAAACATAGGATTTATTTATTTTATTTAGTTTTTGTTAACCAGGTAGGTGCACTAGCCATAAAATGACTATTTTCAGGCACGACCCGGGAGAGTGCAACAAAAGGAGAACAGTTGAACAACAGCAACATGGGTACAATAATACAAATAGAGGAACAGTACAGCAGTGCTACAAAAATACAGTGGGTAGGAACAACAAAAAATAATGGCAAGCATTATACAGATAATGGCAGTAAGATATATAATAAATGCAGAAACCATGGACCCGACCTGTGGAGTGAAAAGGTTAATAAGATAGTAAGGTTATAAAGAGAGAAATGTTCAAACATAACAAGAAAGACTGACAGAAGGAAGGTCAGGGGTGGTAACTGGCAAAACAACAGTGGATGGTCAGCAACAAGGTTCGAGAAGGAAGAGAGCTAGTAGTCAAGAAGTTATTTACAAAGAGAAGGAAAAATATGGGGAGGGGAAGAGGAGACAGTCTTGGAGCTGGATTAGAGCAGGGGTGACATTACTGGTAAGTCTCAGGAGCTTCAGGTTGGGTCAAAGCATGTACAAGCATTAGCTAAGGATAGATAACAACGATATTCACTTTTAAATCCAAAGTGAGACTGAGACAGCTGGAGGCTGAGAGGAAGAGCATTCCATAGCCCGGGAGCAGAGAACTGGAAGGCCCCTGTGCCTTTAGTCATCCGACATCTCGGAACATAGAGCAAAGATTTACATAGATACATAGATACATAGACAGTGTCGGCAGATAAGGGCCTATGGCCCACCCAGTCTGCCCATTTGAGCTTGTAAGTTCAGTTTGTTTTCCTAGAAGTCTGTTTCCCCTTACCCCTGACCTCTAGAATTCCTTTATGTCTATCCCATGCATTCTTAAATCCGTGATTGTTTCAGCTCCCACCACTTCCTCTGGCAGGATGTTCCACTTGTCCACCACCCGTTCTGTGAAGAAATTCTTCTCATGTTTCCTCTGAATCGTCTCCCTCCAACTTCATCCCATGCCCTCTAGTCCTGGAACATCTTTTTCGCTTAAAAATAGTGTTTTCCTGCACTCTGTTTCCTCCCTGTAAGATACTTGTATGTCTCTATCATATCCCTCTCCCTCCCTCTCTTCCAGGGAGTACATGTTCAGTTCCTTCAACCTGTCTTCGGACTTGTGATGCAATCCATGCACCATCTTTGTTGCCTCCTCTGAACCTTCTCTACCCTGTCTATGTCCTTATGTAGGTATGGTCTCCAGAACTGTACACTGTACTCCAGGTGAGGCCTCACTAGTGTCTTGTATAGCTGGAATTATGACCTCCCTTTCCTGCTGGTGATGCCCCTGCCTATACATCCCAGCATCCTATTTGCTTTACCTGATGCCTTGTCACACTGTTTCCCTACCTTGAGGTCATCAGAGATGACAACCCCAAGATCCTTTCCTGCTTGGTGCATGCTATATCCTCACCCCCAACTGATATATTGTGCCAGGGTTTTTTGCCCCATATGCATTATCTTGCACTTCTTGGCATTGAATTTCAACTGCCAAACCCTTGACCAGTCTTCAAGTTTCTGCAGGTCCCTTCTCATTCTGTCTACACCCTCTGGTGTGTCTACTCTGTTACAGAGCTTTGTGTCATCAGCGTAACAGTGAAATTCTGCCTTCTAGATCCACGCAATGTCACTGATGAAGATGTTGAATAGGACCGGTCCCAGCACTGATCCCTGTGGTACCCCACTGGTCACTCTTCCCTCTGTGGAGTGACAGCCATTTACCACCACCCTCTGTGTCCTGCCACCCAGCCAGTTACCTACCCAGCACACTACTGTCCTGCCCACATCCATATTCCACAGTTTGTGTAATAGTCTTCTATGTGGCACAGTGTCAAAGGCCTTGCTGAAGTCCAGATAGGCCATGTCCACTGCCCTCCCCTGATCCACCTCCCTAGTCACCCAGTCAAAAAATTCAATGAGATTGGTCTGACATGACCTCCCCCTGGTGAAACCATGCTGCCTTGGGTCCTGTAGTCCATTGACAACCAGATGTTCCACCAATCTCTCCTTTAGAAGTGCTTCCATGATCTTTCCCACTACCGAGGTGAGGCTGACTGGTCTGTAGTTCCTGCTTCCTCTTTGTTCCCACTTTTGTATAAGGGACTACATCTGCTGTCCTCCAGTCTTTGGGTACCTCCCTGTTTCCAGTGATTGGCTAAACAGGATTGCCAGAGGTTCAGCCACCACCTCTCTAGTTCTTTAAGGACCCTGGGGTGCACCTCATCTGGCCCCATTGCTTTGTCAACTCTTATTACTTCCAGTTCCTTCAGGACCCTTTCTCGTGTAAAGGGACTTGTGTCCATTTCTGCACCATTCTCACCCCTTGTACTCCTTTCAGACCCATTACCCCCCTCTTCCTCAGTAAAGACTGAGCAGAAATACCTGTTCAATATGTCAGCTTTACTGTTGTCATCCTCCACGCAACTCCCATCCACCCCCTTCAGTCTCACTATCCCTCCCTTTGTCTTTCTTTTTTCACTTATGTACCTGTAAAAGGTTTTGTCCCCTTTAACCACTGATTTTGCAATGTGTTCTTCTGTCTGAGCTTTGGCTTCCTTACTGCCTCCCTGCTTCCCTTTGTTTCTCCTGGTACTTCTCCCTATCCCTTCTGCCTGTGTCTTTTGTATTGCCTGAATGCTATCTTTTGGCTTTCACTTTCTTTGCTACCTCTTTGGAAAATCATAATGGTCTCCTCTTCCTTTTCCTCTTGCTAACCTGCTTAATGCATAATTCTGTTGTTCTTATAATCCCCATTTTAAATACACCCACTGTTCCTCAACCCTGATTCCTGTCCCAGTCCCTTAATGCCTCTTTCAAGTATTTCCCCATTTTCCCAAAGTCTGCCCCTAAAATCCAGGATACGTGTTTTTGTGTGGTTTGGTTCTGCTCTTTCTGTGATTTCAAACCATAATGACTGGTGGTCACTGTTACCCAGGTGCTCCCCCACTGTTACCCCCATCACACTGTCCCTATTTGTGAGCAGAAGGTCCAGTATTGCCTTCTGCCGAGTTGGTTCCATGACCAGTTGCTTGAGGAAGGCACCCTGAAGGAGTCCAGGATAAATCTGTCTTAGTTGATGCTGCTGCTGGGATGCTCCAGTCCACGCCTGGAATATTGGAAGTCTCCAACCAGTACTACCTCACCTTTGTCTGCCATCCTTTGGATGGCTAGCATCAACTCCCTATCTGTTTCTTCCTCCTGGGCTGGTGGTCTATAGACCACACCTGTGATGATGGCTGGCCCCATTTTCCTTTCAGCTTAACCCACAGTATCTCTCCCCATTTTGTTCCTCCTGGATCTCTGTGGCCATTATGTCATTTTTCACATACAGTGCCACTCCTCCTCCTCCTGCCTGCTCTGTCTCTTCTGAATATGTTGTAGCCAGGTATGGCCATCTCCCAGTCATGGTTATCATAACACCAGGTTTCAGTGATGGCCACAATGTCCAGGTCTGACTGTACCATGACAGCCTCAGATCTTCCATCTTGTTGCTAAGGCTCCTGGCATTTGCACACATGGCTTTCCATGATTTGACCTCCCTAGTCTGCTTCACTGTTCTCTCCAGCCCTTCCTTGGTTGTCATTTTATCCCTGGTTCTCCTTGCTGTCTGCCCTCTGCTGAACTTTGCCTTTCTGCTTATCCACCTTTTGGACACTAATCTCCATCTTTGCACAGGCTTGCAGAGATAGCTACCTCTGGTTCACTGGTTCCACTGCTATTGTGGGGGTGAGCAAGTAGGTACCCTCCTTGCTGGCCTCGTTACCCTTTGCTAGTTTAAATGCTTGTCAATGTAGCATTTAAACTTATCATTGAGTACTTGATTCCCCTCCAGGATGGATGCAGGCCGTCCAGGCTTGAACAAACCTCCATCCCTCCAGGTGGGTCCCCAGTCACCAATGAATCCAACCCTTCCTCACAGCACCAGTTCTTCAACCATGAGTTAAAGTTCCTGGTGCATGCACTCTATGTCTCCCTTGCCTCTCACAGGTAGTACTCTGAGAAAGTGACAGAAGTAGCTACTTGCTTGAGACCCTCCCAGTTTCCTAAACTCTTCCTGAACTTCCTTTGGCTCCCAATTTGCCAAGTCATTTGTACCTAGGTGGATAATGACATCCAGCTCACCCTCCGCCTTGCCTTCCCAGTGATCCCCAGTATCTTCCTTCCATCCCTCCATGCGTGGCACCTGGTGAGGCACCTCACCTCCCTGTCCTCTCCCTCCTGTGTTCCTAGCTGGATCCCTCTTACGATGGAGTCCCCCACCAGGATTGCCCTCCTCCTCTGGGGTCCACTGCTTTCCCCAGAGTCACCTCCTTGGCTAACCTCCACATCCTTTCCTTCCTTCTCTGGGTACCTCTATTTGGTTGTCCTCATTTGCCAGTGCTGCATATGAGTTCTTGAGAGAGGAATAGGATCTGGGATGTGCCTCTGCTTGACTTGCTCTAACCCTCCTGAGCCCACTGTCATCCAAGTGCTCCTCGTTTCGGCATTCTTTAGAGCAGCTGCATTGGACTGGGCGGTCCCTGGATGGGTGATGGTACTCCTGACCCAGTTTACTTCCGCTCTGAGTCTGGCTACTCTCATCCCGCATTCCAGAGAGATGCATGCAGATAGGGCAGCACCTCAGTGTCCAGAAGGTCTGCCTGAATATGGCTGCACCACAGCCACTGCATTGCACTACTCCCCACGTTATACTGCAATTCCTACAACTTGTCTGCTACTGAAACTCTCTTAGTTCTCTTTTTATTAATTTACAGTACTAAAAATCCTGTAACTGATCCTCAGATATTTTTTTTTTAAGGAAAAGAAACCAATAAATAAATGAGTTTCTAAACACTTGTCGTGGCTGAGGGTGGGCTTCTTCCCTAGGCTCCCTCCTACTTCCACACCTCTTACTATACTCGTGTTTAGCTCCTGTCAATCAGATTTATCAGGGCATATAATTAGAGTTGGGGGAAGAGGGAAAAATTGCAACAATTAAAGACAGCACAGAATTACACCACCACCATGTTTTAAATTTTCAACAGCCCAAAACAATTATAAGTAAAGACAACAAAGAAAGAAAGTATAGTGTCACTACAACCCCACAATCTAAGTTTAAAGAAAAATACATGTTACCAGTTACTCTAAAGCACTGAATTGAATATGTTCCTTCCTTCTCCTTCTGGCAGCTTCAGAGAAAATCAACCTCTGTTTGCTACTTTAACTCTGACTAAGCCCCACCTCCAGTTATCACGTAGCTGAGGTCAGAGACCAGACAATTAACACCCTCACCCAGCTACAGGACAGTCAGATGTGCCAAGATAAAATTTGCAGCAATTAAAGGCAGCACAGAATTACACCACCACTATGTTTAAATTTTCAACAGCCCAAAACAATTATAAGTAAAGACAACAAAGAAAGAAAGTATAGTGTCACTACAAGCCGCAATCTAAGTTTAAAGAAAAATACCAATTCTGGGACATGGATATATTTGTTCATCCACACTCATTGGCAGTATCCTTGCATTTAAATCTTGCGGAAGGTCTTCAAACTGCTCCTCCCACCCACCGGGTGGTATAACTCTGCTCCGCCCCATGACGCCAGATCTTCCTTACCGCTTGGAAGCTCAGGTTCCCTCCTTAACGCTCTGCGTTTGCGACTAGTTCCATTTCTCCGTTTGCGGTTTAAAAATAATATTTTGCAAAGACTTCGATGTCTTGATCCCTCGCGGCTACGATGGACAATCGACTCCAGATTTGCGAGATGCCCATGCGAACAGAAGATGTCTCGGGCGGATCCACACTCCACGTGTGTCTACTGCTTAGGCCTTGAGCACGACCCGCGAGCTTGCGACCTGTGCTCATCTTTCTCGGCCTCGTCCTCGAGGCCAGTGCTGCCCGATTACAGCTGGGCGTCCCAGCGTTTCCCTCGGTGAAGTCCAAGGAGGCCGGTTGGCGGTGTCCGCGGCGGTGACTCGGCCGGATCAGCTCGAAGCGGATAGTGCCCCTCGAAGAGAAGGCGAGGCGCGAGCGTATATCTTCCGGCGCGGCATTTATCCCGCTCTCTCTGAGTTCTTCCCGGCTTCCTTTAGGGCTTTGTCTGTCCCTCTCCACTAAAGGAGAAGGGCCTGCGTCTGCTGGACCTTTTCTCGGTCCAAAAAGGGACAGAGGTAAGTCCTCCGTCGACGCTCTTGGGAGCGGGAAAGGTCCCTCTCCCGGGCCGTGGGCCGTCGGCCGATCCGACCGGCTCGGCCGCCACTGGCCTCACGGTGTCCCGTCAGGTCAGTTGGCCGAGACTCCCACTGATGAAGTCGAGATTTTCTCGACCCATTGGACAGACTGTCGCCTTTGCTGGCAATTTCCCTCTCCCAGTTCCCCGGGAGGAGTTGAGGATCCCGTGGGCTGCCTGTGCCTCCGGTTCGGAGCCCTCGGATGGACCTTCCGAGCGAAGAGTGCAGTTCCGGCCGACACCTCCCGCACCGACCCGGAAATTCGGGACTCTCGATCTCGGTCTCGGACCTCTTCGCGGTCCAGCCGTTCCCACCGTCATAGGCGGTCTCGGTCTCGGCATGCGCAGTGGCGCCGGCGACTGTCCTCGTCTCCTCCTCCGGATGAGGAAGCCGGCGTAGAATGCGTCGTGATGCGAGGACCTTATGTTCCAACAACTCCTCCTGGCGAGGAATAAGCCCGACTCCGGGCGCCCGACCATTAAGTAGCTGTCACGGGCATGACTGCACCCTCGACTTGTCGAGGCCTACACAGGCGGTTGTTGGCCAAAACCAGCTGCTCCACGATTCGGTGGAACCTCCGCCTCCACAGCCACCAATTGGGGCTCCGACCAAGGATTCTCGGTGGCTAAGGGTTTACCGACTGTCAGTTACCCTCACTCCCGACCGACCTCGACGGGTGAAGGGTGGCTCAGGCCAGAGGCAGCTCTTTGAGACTCTTCCGAGTCGAGCGATTCCTCCTTCTTCTCCAGCGACTGGACTGGAGTCTTCAGGAGGTCAGCCAATGGACGATAGCCGTCGTCCTTCCTAGGACTGCCTCGGCTCATCTCGAGTCTACCGGGATGGAGCTCGAACCGTTTCCAAACCGGGCTAGGCACCCTCACGGAATTCTGGACCGAGGGATTCTCCGGCGGAGGCCTTTCGGTGGCCGAGGCCATAGTGGGTCGGCACTGGAACTTTGGCAGCGCCCTGCTTCCTGCCCTGCGCCTTGACCAGGATGGCCAGGAAGTATCGGTCCACGTTCCTTGTCGGTTTGAACACCCTCTGCTGAGGGTTGATTTACCGACAGCGTTTTCGGCGACGCCGGCTAGCGCCAGGGATGTGGACAAACCTCCTGACAAGGGTCAGAAAGTGGACTATGTCGGGCGAAAAGTCTCACGCTTTCGTCCTCTCGACCTTCGTCGAGCCAGTTGACCCGTCCTCATGGCATTTTTCTCATGCCCTGTTGGGCTCCCTGGATGAGGTCATCCCTCATCTTCCGCCCGATCTGCAGACTACGGTTAAGCAGGTGCGGGACCAGGGCAGACAGTGGCCAAACAGCAGCTCAGACTGCTTTGGATGTAGGGACTCATGTATTGCCCAGATCGGTGGCGGCCCAGTGGCTATGCGTCCGGCCAGACTTGGCTGAGGATATCACCTTGCCGGATACCCAGCACAAGTTGGCGGATGTTCCCTTTTGAGGACTGACCTCTTGACCCTGGGGTGGAAGGTCTGCCTGCAGAGGATCGAGAGTCAATGCCACCTTCAGACTCGGTCTCTTCCGCTCAGAAGGACAAAGGCCGCAAACCACAGCCTAAGCCCTTTCGTCCTTCTGTACTACCAGCGCCCGGCCCAGCAACGTCAGGGGCCAGCAGGCGGCCTCGGCATCCCAAACCCAAGCCTTGGCTTCCTCAACAGGAGGCAGGGAGGAAGGGCCCAGGAGGTCCTCGGCGGTCCCTCCTCAAGCCTGCCCAGTGACAGGCTGAGGGTGTCGCCCCCATCCCGTCAACTGCCCTGGGTCCCCGTGAGAGGCAGCTCCAGCACTTCCGTTCCGCTTGGTCCGCTGTTACCACCCGGACAGGAGGGTCTTGGAGGTGGTGGGAAGAGGCCTGCCTCTGGGATTCGAGCGAGCACCACCCTTCAGAGCCGTCGCCCCTCGGAAACTTGGGATCCCCAGCCTCACTGTGGCTCGTCGAGCCGACATCACTCTCCTCCTCCAGAAGGAGGTGGTAAGAGGTGGTGGACCCTCCTTCAGACCCAGGGTTTGTGTCCAGGTACTTCCTGGTTCCAAGCAGACGGGGCTGGCCCATTCTCATCTACGACCTAAACAAGTTCCTAAGGTCTCGAACCTTCAGGATGGTCACTCTGGCTCAGATTATACCGCATCCTTGGAGCAGCGATGTGTGGTTCTGCTCTCTGGACTTGAGGACAGCGTTTTTCACGTCCCTATCCGTCCGTCTCACCAGAGATTCCTTCGCTTCCGAGCGGAAGGATCCCTCTTCGAGTTCCAAGCCATGCCCTTCGGCTTGTCTCCAGCTCCCAGGGTCTTCACCAAATGCATGGCAGTGGTGACAGCATTCCTGCTTGGCGCCGAGGTCGGTGTACCTTACCTGGACGACTGGCTGATAGCAGCTTCCTCCAGGAAAGGAGGCGGAGTGGTCAGAGATCTGGCCTCAGGTCTGCTCTCAACTGGGCCTCCTTATCAACGAGGCCAGTCGAACTCGAGCGAAGCAGGTGATTTTATTCATCAGGGCGCAGCTCCGACTCTCTTCGAGCCAGAAGCCCGACTCCCGTGGACAGGGCCGGGTTCTTTCCTCCTTTGCTCCGATCATTTCTGGTTGGGCAATTGCGCCACCCGGGACTTCCTCGCCTCCTGGGTCTCATGGCGGCCTGTACCAGCGTGGTCCGTTGGGCCGGCTGGAACATCCGTCCCCTTCAGTGGGGACTGGCCAGCCAGTGGTCTAGCAGCTCGCGATCCCTTGGACCAGCTTGTGCCGGTGACACAGGGGATGTGGAATGCTCTCAGTGGTGGACCATTCCAGATCATTTGCAGGAGGGCATCCGTTAGTCCGCCCGAGCGGCGGTCTCTCTGTCGACCGATGCCTCTCTGATGGGTTGGGGTGCCCATCTGGGGGAACCACCGGGCTCATGGCCTCTGGTCCCCGGGAGTCGATGCCCATCAACCTGCTGGAGCTCGGCGTCCGCCTAGCTCTCACCGCCTTTGCTCCGTTCCTCCGGGTCAAGTGGTCCGAGTCCAGGCGGACAATACCACCGACCATGTACTATCTAAACCGCCAGGGCGGGCCGCTCCATGCTTCTATGCAAGGAAGCTCTCGCATTTGGTCACTTCGTGCGCAGCCTGGGGCAGATCTCCTAGCCATTCACGTGGCAGGAGCCTCCAACACCCTGGCCGATGCCCTGAGCGGATGGGGCTGCATCCCACGAGTGGTCTCTCCTGCGGAGGTAGTACAGTATCTGTTCTCCTTTGGGGCACACCTCAGGTGGACCTGTTTGCCTCCATGGAGAGCAGCAGGCTGAGTCTGTTCCATGCCCGCCCCCTCAGCAGGGCTCGCTGCAGGGGATGCCTTCTCGAGGCAATGGACCCCGGGCCTCTTTACGCCTTTCCCCATTTCCCTTGATCCACAAGGTGCTTCTCAAGGCGAGGAGGGACAAGGCGCAGGTGATTCTGATAGCCCCAGACTGGCCTCGCCAGTTCTGGTACCAGATCTCCTCAGTCTCAGCTCCAGGACTCAGGCAGCTTCCAGCTCGCCCGGACCTGCTCTCAGTCAATCAGGGAAGGTGTTCCATCCGGACCTTCAATCCCTGCACCTGACAGCCTGGTTCCTGGCTAGAGTTCCAGGCTTTGGGTCTTTCCGACGAGGTCCTCAATGTAGTTGAGGCGTCCCGTAGGAGTCGACCAGAAAATGCTATGCCTTCAAATGGAAAAGGTTTTCCATTTGGTGTCAGAACAGAGGCTTGGACCCTTTCTCCTGTTCCTTGGCAAGCATCTTGGACTATTTATGGTCCCTTTCTAGTCAAGGGCTTAGGTCGGCGACCTAAGGGTGCACTGGCAGCCATCTCTGCTTACAGGCGCGGGCTGGGAAGCGATCGGTGGCGCAGGAGAAGGTGGTCTGGCGCTTTTTCAAAGGCCCTGATCACATTTCCCCTCCAGTGGGAGAACCTCCACCTCCGTGGGATCTACTGCTGGTACTGGCAAAGCTCATGGGCAAGCCATTCGAACCTATGCACAGGTGTGCTCTCTCTCACCTGTCGTGGAAGACTGCCTTCTTGGTGGCTATCACGTCAGCCAGAAGGATGGGAGAGCTCCAGGTGCTTTCCATCGAGTCTCCTTACCTGGTCTTCCACAGGGACAAGGTTGTCCTGCGCCCCCCAGAAATTCCTTCGAAGGTGGTGTAGGAGTTTCACCTTAACCAGGTGTTGACTCTGCGGTGTTCTACCCCAATCACACCGAGGCGAATATAGGCTCCATACTCTGGATCCTAGAAGGCGCTACGCTTATTATAAGGCGCCACGGCTGATATTCGAGAGAGAGTTCGCCAGCTGTTTGTCACCTACGCTGAAGCCGCGATCGGCAGACCTGCAGCCAAGCGGACGATAAGCAGGTGGGTAACCTCCTGCATAGATCTCTGCTATAAGTTAGCGGGCATGGAGCCTCCCAGAGGATAAGAGCTCATTCTACCCGCCATACTGCTGCAGCAGGTGGCTGCTTCCAGGGGCGTCCCTATCCAGGAAATCTGCAGGCTGCTACCTGGAAGTCAGCAAACACCTTCATTACCCACTACCACATAGAGCCTTGAGTCACGCCGGGATGCTGGTTTTGGGGCCTCGGTTCTCCAGTCTCTCTTTCCCAAGTAAGTATATAGGGGTGTACGTCTTGCCTCCCTCCTCCCGGAGAACTGCTAGGAGTCTGCCAATGAGTGTGGATGAACAACATATCCATGTCCTAGAAATACAGGTTACTCACCTGTAACAGGAGTTCTGAGAATGGTATATGTTGTTCATCCACCACTACCCACCCACTCCCGGCCCGGCCGCACAACCTGAGCTTCCAGCGGGCCAGATCTGGCGTCATGGGGCGGAGCCGAGAGTTATACCACCCGGGTGGGTGGGAGGAGCAAGCTTGAAGACCTTCCGGCAAGATTTAAAGCGGCAAGGATACTGCCAATGAGTGTGGATGAACAACATATACCATTCCTAGAACTCCTGTTACAGGTGAGTAACCTGTATTTACCAGTTACTCTAAAGCACTGAATTGAATATGTTTCCTTCCTTCTCCTTCTGTCAGCTGATTGTGGGCCATGGGAGGATGGTTGCGGGACCAGCAACGCCGCCAGCTGGGATGTTTTTTTTCCCCCGGATAATCAAGTCCATTAGTGATCCAAGGTAGTATTGTCTACTGGCAGAGGGTGAGAGCTAATTCAGATCCTTATAAAGAAGGCAGTGATGTTTGAGTCGAGGCGTGAAGAGGCAAATCGGCATATATTGTTATAAGTTTAGTCCCATTTTAGTAGGGAGGTTTTATGGGCAGAGGTAAGAATAGAGCACCATAAAGTAAGGGTTGGGAGCAAGAATACCTTGGGCAATTGCTAATTTGGCGAGGTGTATTATGTAGCTCGTTTTGTAAGCTACTCCTAGTTTCGAGTTTACAGCTTTGCATGAGGACTGAATGTGAAGATTAAAATCCAGGGACTGGTCCAGGAGGAACCCAAGGTACTTGAAGGAAGTAACATTTTCAAGTGGGAACCCTCCTGGTTGAAGAACCTCCAGCAAACTAGAACAGGTCTTAATCTCTGGTGCAGAACCTAGGAGCATGGCTTTTGTTTTCTTTTCATTTAATACAAGCTTACAGTCTAAGACCTTATTGAAGTCTGAAGTAAGTGATGTGTTTATGCAGGCAATACTAGAAGAACTAGTGTAGATGATCAGGTCATCAGCATAGAGAATAGCTGAGCAGGATTCCAGGACCTCAGCTGCATTGCTGATAAAAATTAAGAACAGAAGGGGCCCAAGGGTAGAGCCCTGGGGGACCCCAAGATTGATAATAGACGTGTTGGACAGGGAGGAGTTAAATTTGACAGCTTGCGACCTGTTTGATAGGTAGCTACAGAACCAGTCCACAACAGGGGTAGAGAAATGGAATTTATGGAGAGTGGAGAGATGCAGGGGATGGTCTACAAGGTCGAAAGCCTTAGTGAGGTCAATGAAGATGGCACCTGTGAGTTTTCCAGAGTCCATGTTGGACAGAATATCAGTAGTTAGTTGAAGAACAGCCGTGGTGGTGGTGCTATGACCTTTTCTGAAACCATGCTGAGTGTCTGAGAGGAGATTGTAGCGTGTAAGGTAGTCAGTGGTCTGTGATGCAACTATTTTCTCTAGGATCTTGTTAAGGACAGAGAAAATTGCTATAGGCCTGTAATTGGCCATGTCCTTTGGGTCACCTTTTTTAAAGACAGGTGTTACTCTTGCAGATTTCCATAGGTCTGGCACAGTGCTATGGATAAAGGATAAAGTATAGATTCTGGCAGTCGGAGAGGCAATGAGTGGAGCAGCCAGCTTAAGAAGAATGAGGTTCCAGTGAGTCAGAACCAGAGCTGGTATTGGCAGATATGGATCTCAGTAATTTCAGAACTTCCGCTCTTGATATAGCCTTGAAATAGAATGGTGGCGCTGGAGGAGCATCATACGATAGGACAGTATGGTTGTCTGATGGTAGTGTGGTAGGTAGATTGGAGTGCGATCCACTAGGTTGTAAAGCCAAGGTATAGTATGAAAAATCAGAGAAAAGATTGTTAAAACTGTTTGAGATGGTCCTAGGGTCATTACAACGTGCCCCATTTATGATCATTTCATCAGGAGTGACCGATTTGTCGACAGAAGAGGACCCCTTGGCCCACCCAGTCTGCCCAGATATATGCAGTACTGGAATTTTTCTAACTATGGTTGAGAGGGAGTGGGGGGGGAGTGTAGATTTGGAAGAGCAAAGAATTTGGGATTACGAGTGGGCAGTAATGATGTTGGAACACTTGGAGGCAGTAAAGCCAATGAGTATCTTAAAAACAAACCTTTCTTTGTTGTATTGGATAAGGGATTGGATTGAGAACTGGTGGACATGACAGAAGATCAGAGTCATGCAGTCATAAAGTAGTTCTAGGAGTGGGTGAGCAGGCAAATATCTGCTTTCTAAAACATGCTGTCATTCTGATAGGAGGGACCTGGGAAGTGCATGAAGGAGGAAATTATTGTAGTCAAGAAGGGGGGACATAGAAAAGGATTTCAGCAGAAGAGGGGTCTAGTTGTGAAATCACAGACCCAGTGACCCAGATGGCTCAGGCAGACCTGTATGTTGTTTCTGTTACCGAGACATGGTTGTACTTGTCGTGTCTGGCCACAGCTGGATTACGGTAGCCAGATCTATGAGTCCGCATACCAGGGGTATTTTGGTAGACTAGAGAGTGCAACGCAGATTCACCAAATCCATCAGAAATCTTGGCAAACTATCCTATATGTCCAGACTAAACTACTTAAACCTACATAGTTTGGCGACAAGAAGACACGGGGGAGGCGTGCTATTTTATTATAATATCATGAGTGATCCATGCCATATAACCGAACTAAACGTCGACTATAAAAATATTGATTCAGTAACCGGGGTCATCCTTTGCGAATTGAAACGAATTAATTTAGATCTCATAAAGGAAAATAATTTTACACCCAATGGGCAGCTAATCTTTGGAATAGACTTCCTAAACACATTATTATAAGTGATAACAGCAATGTATTTAAAAACCGTCTGGATAATTATGTAACCCCCCTACAAATAGGGATTTCCTATAATGTATTCCTGGGGCTCCCTAATCCCCACTGTCAGGATGGTGTCCTGTCTGCAGTAATTCTAATTGCCTGCATGATAGTGCTCTAGTAAGCCTCCGTATCTGTCTCTTTAAGAGAGTACCTATGCTGTGTTAACATTTCAGTCTGGGCTAGGTCCAAGTGATTTAAGGCTAGAGACTCGCTGGGCAGTCCACATTTCTGCTCCATTCTGCAGTCACTACTTGCGCAGAGGGAGCTCTGTTAGGAAAAGGGATAATTTACTGTTTGTCTGCTACAGTAATAATGATAGAGGCGTGTGTCTAACCTGCTTTAAATTGCAGCTTGAACTTTTGAAGAGGAATCATCATGTTGGTTCTGGACTTCCAGTGTTGGACCAATCGAACCTCAGGGGACCTAAAATGGAGACTGTCCCCAGAGGTCTTGTGGAATTGAAATTCTGTAGTATTTGTAGTTATAAGGGTTTGGCACCTAAATGGACCTGGAAGGGGATCCCTTTCTGTGACAGACAATTCCCTTAGCCAGCCAAACCCTTTGGATCTCAGAGGATATACCCAGACCTGCCTGAAGCATAGTCATCTAGAGTTGGAGTTCAGAGCGTGAACAGCGCGAGCCATTGAACAGCTGCTCCTCGGAGGACCATAGAAGAATCGATGGGAAGGCTCTGCTGGCCTGCCTGTCACATCTCTAGATTGGAGTATCGCCTTGTGTGTGAAATTCAGACATTATCCAATTGGGATCCGTACTACTGCCCGTCCGTCAACTTGCCGACAATGATCTTCCCGAATTCAGTTTCCCGACCAGGTTCATTTACCGAAAAATTCTATCCCGCAGCAATCATTTACTGACATTGCGATGTCACTCGGAACCTTAAAAAAAAAGTCTGAAGTGAATAATACCATAATTTTAAAACAAAGTATGAAGTGCACATGATGCAGATGAGTGAACACACTTATTTAAAACATACGATGCAGATGAGTGAACACACTATTTTAAAACAAGTGCATTTGAGTTTTCTTACCTTTCTTTCTTTTTCAACTTTATTTCCTTTCGTGTTAATAATATAAAAACATTTTAAAATCTCACAGTCTCAATGCATTTTCACAATCACAGGTTGTGAGCTATTCCGTGTATGTATTGCATTGCTGAACGAGCAGCTCTGTCTTTAGTGATGTTCCTTATCTTCTCTTCTCTCTTTTTTTTTAGTGGAGATTTAAGGAGGCCACGGTTAATTTTCTAAATCAGTGTTTCAGTGTTACATTGCTCCTTGTGTAGTTCGGAGACAAATCTAAAAATGCCCACATGTGAGGACCTAACGAGCGCCCCCGATCTCCTGTGCCAAGCCTCAACATTGTTCTGAGTGCGTGGGTATCCCAGCTCCATTTGCGCATTCACTGACCATAATTCTGGGGGAAACAGTGGTGGGCTTCAGACCACTGTATTATTTCTCATTAGTCTCCTTACATGCCCTAACATGTAGTTCTCCACGAACCACTCCATAATCGGAGCACAGGACTGTGGCATCTCCTCCTTGAGCTCTGCAAAAGCCTGCTCAATTTTGTCAGGTGGCAAGAATGAAAGTGCAACTATGTGCCTAAGTTTTAAGCTGAAATCCATATCCTGACCATACTGTGTTGCTAGCCCAACACTTTGTATTTTTCTCCATACAACTTGACCAAGGTGAAACAGACAACCTTTCCTCTGTGCATTTGGGAATTCAATTTTACAGGCATTTATAGCTGCCTGTTCGAAATCAGTTAAAATGATTTTGGGGGTCCAAATGCAAGTTGTTATCATCTGCCAAATCATTTAAGTCCTGAAAGAGCCTTAGATAGCATTCCTGTGATTTTGCTGGACATTAGGCAGTACAGTAGTGGGACAATTCGTGAATTGCCTGCAGTACCCACAGGGCCGTGTATTGAATACAGCTGCCTGAGTAATGGAGGCACAGTTTTAAATGTGCCATCCATAATCCAGAAGGGAGCCACTGATAAATTTTCTAGATTTGTTTTAGTGGTGAATATTAGAAGTTTATCCTCACCCACAGATGACTCCTTCGCTAGAAAAGTAGATCCATTTACTGTTCTTAAGCTTTGTGGTACGTCAATGGCATCTAAAGTTTGGGGCTGTGGTGGTACGTTATGCCGTCTGGCTTTTTTAACAATTTGTTGTAGAGCTTGCTTGTTCAGCAGGCTTTGCTTCAACTCCTCTGAGAGATGTGCAACCTGTGTTTGGATTAACTGGGCGGGAGTTGCAGTAAGTGTCATTGCGCTCATTTTCAACGCTGCCGCAGCAACAGCGACAGGTGCATCACTTGCCTCAGGTGAGTGTTTATGCTCTCTACATTTCCTGAGGTGATGCTGCCCCCCCCCCAAGGATTGTCGATGCACGCCCATGACACTTCAAGCTTTTTCTACTCTGGCAGCACCAGTAATATAAGTCCCCACAACATCTTTCTTTTACATAAAGGTAGCCTCCGGTTGCAATTTTATCCTGTCCACGCTGAGAAGGAATCACTCCACAAATGACCACCTCAGCCATGGCTACAGAGTGTGAGGCAAGCAAATCAGGGTAGGGCTAGGGAATGCCACATTAATACATTCCAATCGGTGACTCACCTGTAAAGGTCATTGGTAGACCAATTACATACAGTTACTGCTTTTAATCCTCAGTAAAGTCCGTCACGTGTTTCAATTTTTTTTGCAACTTCCCCTTTCAGAGTGAATTAACAAGCAGCAAGCTTATCATATGGAAAAGGTATCAAAAATGTAATACATTTAATCTTTTCTTTTTTTAAAACTGTTTTATATTTAGCCATACCGAGTATTTCAGAGTTCGTTTAGCAAAATGCTCCAGATATGTAAAACTTGGATGATTTAGCTTTTTTGGTTTCTATGTAATTGGTTACTATGTAACTAGATTAGTAGTAGCGAGGGTTTCAAAATGCATTCAGTTAGGTACTGCCAGTGGTGTTGGTCGGGAAGAGATTCTGTTGGCAAATGCTATCAAACGGGAAATTAGTTTTCGGGAACTTGCAGGCGGGAGGTACATTGTCTGGAAATCAACAGATGGGAAGTCATACCAGACCCATATGCTTTGCTGGTCGAGACCTGCCTCAGAAGAGAGGAGAGTGTGTTACTGCTAATTGTGAGTGGACCGAAGACTTGCTCCATAAGCAATTGGCCCGCCAGACACCAGAACTGAGCCTCAGATTGAAAGGTTTGTGCAGTGAAGCTGTGTTTGGCAAATGGACTTTAACCAAACGGTGGCTAAATGAGCTAAGTGTTGTAGATGTGCTGAATGTGTTTTGTGGGTTGTGATTTGGTTCCCCATGGCAACTTCTGTTACGCCAGCCGGAGGCTTTTCCAGCGGTTCACCCTGGACTTTACCTGAAATGTTCTTTCTGCCTGGGCCCTGCCATCTCGGCCTAAGCTGCTGTTCTCGATTCAGAGACCTTCCCGACAAACGACTCGCTTGGGGATTTGGCCTCCTGCTTAACATCACCAAACAGGTGGCAACCACCAGAAGGTGAGGCATGTAGGCCCTGCTTCCCTTGGCAATACAGCACAATACCACTAGGTCTTCATCTCGCTTTTCCTGCATCCTGGTCTGGATAGCATGAGTACAAAATGGTAGCACCCTGCAACATCAGCTGTAATCATTGTGTGCCACCTGATTCTCTCATTCTGGGTTTATTGCAATGGACTGAGCCATCCGGCTCCAGATTACAAATACTTGGGTTGTGTGCACGTTAACTGTTTTTCCTTCTTAAGTGCCCCATCAACAGCTGCAATGGCCTACCCCGGGCAACGCTTCAGGCTAGCTTGTTTAGCACACTGGGTACCCAGGGTTGTGGGATTGTGTCAAAGGTACTTACAGCGCATGCTGAATCAATCCGAGTCAAATCAGCGGTACCAGTCATTTGCTAGATTTATGCCCCACCCTTGTTCACTTCCCCTGAATAAACCAGATTGCAGGTTTTCGTGTTTAACCTGGCTGAGGTGTACCTTATTGGTGGGGTTACAGCATCATTATTGCCTTTTTGCATTACTGGTCTTATTTTTCAGGGGGTCTCCAGAGCAGTTGCAGAGGATGCAGCCCTGGTGGTAAGCACAAGGAGTGTGAGCATATTATTACTGCTATTTGGTGTATGTGAATGTTCTGTTGTTCTACTGTTTAGGCCACTAGAATGGATGGTGGATGGTTATAGCATCCCGAAGGGCTATACCACAGCAGCTATGATACCCCAGTACCATTCCTCCAGGTGGAGGCCCTGTTCACCGAGCTCAAGACCCTCAACCTGTGCATAGTCATGCAGGTGGGGTAGTAGCCCATAGGATAGCATCACCTAGGGGTTACAATTACATTGCAAATAATGGAGACATGAGTTATTACAACCTGTTTTAAAGGAGCTGTTTTGGGGCCTCAGACTTTTTTGCTCCTTAAGTCGTAAGTGACATAAGTGACTGGTATATGACAAAACCAGGTTATACTCTATTCAGGTGGGACAGGGTGGGTAAAAAGAGAGGGTGGCTGTCAACATCAAGGAAGGAATTAAAGCAACTGAGGTACAGGAAATGCGGGGAGAGGCAGGGGCACTGTGGATCACCCTGGAGATAAGGAAATAGCACTGCCATTCACACTGGTGTGATCTACAGACCTCCCGCACAAGGGGAAGAGCTGGACAGAGTACTTATAGAAGCTATCCACAGAATGATAGCTTAAGGGGAGATACTGCTGGTAGGAGGCTTCAGTCTGTCAGGTGTGGATTGGAGTAACCAGGCTGCAGCCTCAGCCAGGAACAGAGACATTCTGGAAGCCCTGCAGGGGACATGCCTAAGACTACTGGTGACAGAGCCTACCAGAGTGGGAGCGACTTTGGGCCTGGTATTTACTACTGGGGACAAAATTATAGACATGAAAGTGGCAAGCAGTTCGGGATCAAGCGATCAGAATATGGTATAGTTCAGTGTGAGAACAGCAGACAAGTCAAATCACATGAAAACAAAGTCCTGGATTTCACGCAGGCCGACTTTGCAAAGATGGGGGAATATCTTAGGAAATTAGTAGCAAGGAAGGAGAAAAAAGGAGGGCTGGAGGAACAATGGGAGAATCTTAAGTGAGCCATAGTTGAGACAACAAGCAAAACAAAAAGAAAGAAGTGGCCAGGAAGGGCAGAAAAGATGGCATTCGGGAGGTACAAGGAAATGCAGAGGGAAGAAGACAGTGAAGTTCAGGAACTGTTTCAGGAAAAGCAGAGGGAGGCTGGGAAAGCAAACAGGAATGCAAAGGTACAAACAGAAGAAAAAATACCCCACGCAATAACAAAAGGGGATAAGAACTTTTTCAGGTACGTTAGTGAAAGAAAAAAGACTAAGGGTGGGATTGTTGAGAATAAAAAGGAAAAGAGGGATTTGTGCAGAGGAGCACCAAGAAAAAAGCAGAAATCCTGAACCATATTCACAGATAAAGGAGAGGGATCAAAATTAGGCAATGGACATACCACTGAGAGGGAGGTGGACATCATTCCATCTGAGGAGGAGAGAGTCTTAAAGGATCTCACTAATCTACAAGTGGACAAGGTAGTGGGGCTGGATGGGATAAATCCCAGTGTATTAAGAGAACTCAGGGAGGTGTTGGCAGCACCACTGACAGCCCTATTCAACAAATCTGTAAGGACAGGGGTGGTTCCAGGGGACTAGATGTGGGTGAATATAATCCCACTCCACAAAAGTGGGAGCAGGGAGGACTCAGGCTGGCAATTACAGGCCAGTCAGCTTGACCTCGTGGTGGGGAAACTAATGGAATCACTACTAAAAGTTTGTGATATATCTCGAATCCAGTGGAGAGCAGGATCTGAGGCAGCATGGATTCTACAGCAGGAAGATCTTGTCAAACAAATCTAATGGATTTCTATGACTGAGTGACTAAGGAGGGGAATTTGGGAGCGGCGGTGGATGTGGCAGACCTGGATTTATGCACGTATTGCCAACATTAACCCATTTTAGAGCCTCTTCAGGAAGCCTATTCTATAAACAGTGTAACTGTTTTGGTTGAAAAGTCCTGTTTACAACTTCACAATCTTACAGAAAAGTGTGTATTATCACATTTTGAGCAACTGTTTGTAATATTTACCGTGTCATTAGTATATGTTTGGACACAATTGTAAAGGAGAATACATTTCTCAATTTGTTATCCAGTAAACAGTATGATGATAATGCCTTAGACACTGTCCCACATGGGAGACTAGTAAACAAGCTAGACACCCTGGGTCCCAGGGTGGTAAACTGGGTCAAAAATTGGCTGAGCAATGGGACAGAGAGTGGTCATGAATGGAGTTCAATCTGAAGACGGGGGGGGTAACCAGAAGGGGCCCACAGGAATCAGTGTGTGGACCAGTCCTCTTTAATGTCTTCATAAGTGACATTGTAGAGGGCCTGGAAGGGAAGGTGTGTCTCTTTGCAGATGGCATGAAGATCAGCAACAGAGTTGGCACTCCAGGAGGGGTAGAGAAAATAAGAAGGGACCTAAGCAAGCTTGAGGAGTGGTCAAGGGTGTGGCAGCTAAGAATCCATGCAAAGAAGTGCAAGATCATGCGCATGGGGCACAGAAATGTGGGGGAGGAGTACATGAAAGAGGGGAGGTACTGACGGCCCCCAAACAGGAAAGGGACCTGGAAATAATCATATCTGATAATCTTAAGGTTACTAAACAATGTGAAAAGGCTGTGAAGAGAGCCAGTGGAATGCTGGGGTGCATAGGGAGAGATATCTGCAGCAGAGGGAAGGAGGTGGTGATGCCAGTGTATAGAACATTAGTGAGTCCTCATCCAGAGTACTATGTCCAGTTCTAGAGGTCACATCTCTGGAAGGACATAGTAGAATCGGTTTGGAGAACGGTGACAAAAATGGTGCAGGGGCTGCACCAAAAGTCATATGAGGGAAGACTGGAGGATCTCAGTATGTATTCCTTGGAGGAAAGGAGAGAGAGATAGGGGATATGCTAGAGACTTTTAAATACCTCAGAGGTGTAAGTAAGGTACAGTAGGGCAGGATCTAAAAAAAAAAAAGAAAGAAGTTCAAGAACAAGGGGCCATGATATGAAAATGAAGGTGGGTGGGTAGACTTAGGGGAATGTGATAAAGTATTTATTTTTTTTTTTTTTACAGAAAGGGTGGTGGGTCCATTGAACAGCCTCCTCGGCAGAGGTTGTAGGGGCAAAAATGGTAGGGGAATTCAAAAATGCATGGGACAGACATAAAGGAACTCTAGCTTTAGGAAACAGAGGGTAAGCTACAGATCGTTTAGGATCTGTGGTATATGAAAAGTTAAGGAAACTGGGCAAACTGTGTGAGCTAAGCGGTCCTTACCTGCCATCAAATTCTATGTTTTTATAATACAAGCAGTTTTGCAAAGATGATAGTAAATTGACCAATCATTTCATTTTAATCCTTGCTGTTCTACAAAAATGCTCAAGGCACTGTGTTACAGTATGTTAAAATACAGTAAAATCTGAGCTGGAAGATACTCCAAATAAACCTCCCATTATACTGACGATCTAATCGCCAGGGCGGTGACCTCCTGGATCGCCCCACTACGCATCTAGACCGACCTGTACCTGGGTTGAGGCACCGGCTAGCTGCTCCTTGCCGGGCGGACCTCTTCCGATGCTGGAATCGCTGCAGACACCGTGGAACTCAGCTGCTATCTTGTGGGGAAACAAAGAAAAGGCACAGCATACACGAGGAGGTCGTTACTCTGGGGTCCCTATTTCTGCTGTTGGGCTGGAGTTTGAAGAGCCCGGGGACCTTGGAAAAAGTACTGACTGTAGCTGGCAGGGCTTGTGAGTCCATACTGGCATCTTTGTTTCTGTTGGCACCAAGATTTTGAAAAGGCACAAGCCCTATTGGCTGGGAGGGAGCCGTGACGCTGGGCAGCCCAACACAAAACGGCTGCAACCCAGCTCAGCGGCTAAACCTCTCATCGGACTGAAGATCTAATTGCCAGGGACGGCGAGGGTGACCTCCTGAATCGGGCCTCCCCCCCACTACCGCATCTCAACACTGACCTATACCTCGGGGTTGAGGCCCCAGCTACCTGCTCCTTGTCGGGCGGACCTCACCTGACGCTGGAATTGCTGCAGACACAGTGGAACTTGATTTTCCTGCCCACCCCGCCCCGTTCCCTCCTCCCCTTAAATGCGCAGTCGCCCCGCCCACTACTTCAAAGAGGCCAATAGAGTGGGCTGTGGACAGTATACTAGGCGGAGCTTCAGTAGACTCATCGCCAAAACAAGCTCCTCCATACAGACACTTCACTGCCAGGTCATTGCCGTATGAGCCGGTACATCTGCTCACAGGTGCTTGAATCTTGATCCTTGCCTTGAACTTGTTCGATTTGCATCCTAACAGACAGTAATCTGACTTCTCGTAATTGTGCTGCCCTAATTTGATGCTAGCCTGACAAATGTAACATATGAAATAGTGTATCCCTATGTGATCTAATCCTAGTGATAACACAGGCATAGTGAGGGCTGCTTTTGCTGGCTGTTGTTGTTACGAAAGTTAATTGGGGTAAACCTGTGTGCTCCTCTAGCACAAAAGCAATCTTGTCCTGAGCCTCGCTCTGTTTCCCTCCTGGCGATCTTTACCCGGAGACTGTACCTCTGTGGAAACTGCACAAGATATGACTGTTCTATTGCTAGGTAAAGATATGAAACCACAGCGTCTGTACCCTGACGCAAGGATGCCTAGCCAGCTGTCAACGTGGATTGGCAAGCTGTGTTTTGGCAAACCAAACAGAGGTTTCCTCCTCGCTAGCACCTACGTTCTTGCTGTACTTTGGGTGGACTGGCTCGCTAGCCTACATGACCCTACCACCTACGGCCCACAGGGACCTGCTACCCATCCCACCAGCCACTACTACTCCCCCCTCCCCACAAGCATGATCTCCCTCCAAGTTGCCTACGAATTCACAAGAAACGGGATTTGCTACAGGTCACTTCTTCAAACCAGGAGTATACCCAGCAAAGTGAGGCCCCCCCTCTCTTACCCTAAACCTACGTCTCCTGCTAACAGCTCTGTTGCTTCTTGTGGGTGATATCCAACTGAACCCGGGCCCTGGAATTGCAAACCTCTCAATATCCTCCCCCAGGACCAGACCTGGCTGTCCTCACAGGAACTGTGGATCTCTCGTATGAATATATGCAGCCTTCGGCCAAAGATACATGAAGTTCAAGCGTGGCTTGCCCTATATAAACCAGATGTGCTAGCAGTCTCAGAGACCTGGCTAAAACTCCATGTCCTCGAGCACAAAGTAGCTGCCTCAGGGTACATCCACTACAGAAAAGACAGAATAACTAGAAGGGGGGGTGGGGTGCTCATCTATGCGAAGAACACCCTAATCTCCTCCCAGATCAGCATGCTGCACAGCACGTGCCCTGAGAATGAATCAATCTTTATACGGTTCACCCTAGGCGGTGCCAAGCACCTTACCATTTGGTGTGTATATAGCTCCCCTAAGAATGCTCTCCAATCCCTGGAGACACTCACTAAAGCCCTAGCCGATGAGGTCTCGTCTGAACTCCTCATACTGGGGGACTTTAACCTGAACTGGGCCCAGGAGGCAAAGTCATCTATCAATAGCCTGCTACATGAGGTAAATCTTGCCCAGATTATCACTGAACCCACCAGAATGAATCCTAGAACGGGAAGGCACTCAACCATCGACTGGGCTCTGGTGTCAAACCCAAAGAATATTCGGTCAGCAGGCACTATGGCCGATGCCCTGAGCGACCACTTGCCCATCTTCTTTGTCTGGAAGAACAGGGCAGACAGGATTCAACTTATAATCCTCAGAACGCGGGACTACTCTAAATTCTCACCCGAGCAATATAATGCCTTTCTCAGTAACATTGACTGGAGCCCGCTCCGACGCCTCCCTACCCTGGACGGGGCCATCGCCTTCTTCCAGAAATCCCTCATGAGGGCCGCTGACCTCTTTGTTCCGTTGAAGACCCATCGTGTTAAAGGCAGTTGCTTTAGGTGGATCACCCCCCAAAGGCCCTGATGATCCGCTGCGACAAAGCCTGGAAAAAGTTAAAGAGTTCCTCACTCATAGCTGACCTTAAGACCTACAGAGCTCTTAGAAACCAAAGTAAGCATGCAGTCAAACTGGCGAAAAGGGCATACGTCAGTCACCTCCAGAAAACTAACCTAGGTAACCCGAGGTTATTCTGGTCTCACATCAACAAGCTGATAAAGGGAAAAAGCGAGGCAGCCTCAGGCCCTATCGAGGCCAATGGGCAGTTACTGAACGATGGGACCCTCATTGCTGAGGCCCTCAATCGCCACTTCGCGAACCTTGACGATTACAAGGCTGCGCTCCCAGTGACTAACAACGAGTCCCACATACTGGAACCTCCTAACCTTGACTGCCCATCTTTTCATCTGAGGTTAGCTAAGGTTAAAGAAGTCCTCACCCTCCTAAAGTCCTTGAAAACCAGAGGATCAGGTGGGCCTGACAGTATCCAAGCCAGACTACTCAAGTACGGTGCTCCAGCACTCGCAAGGTCTCTTACCTGGTTTATAAACCGGTCCCTTCTGGAAGGGACTGTCCCAGACCTGTGGAAACATGCTCACGTGGTCCCCATTCACAAGGGTGGGCCAGCGGAACCCATTGACAACTACAGGCCAATCTCCCTGCTTTGCACCCTAGCAAAAATCCAGGAAAAACTGGTGTACATTCAACTCCATGAATACTTAGAGGCACACCGGCTTCTTTCCCCGGCTCAGCATGGGTTCAGAGCTAAGCATGGGACAGACACCGTTCTAAGTTCTCAGCAGATGTGCTTAGGGAACTTGACTCAGGGTCCAACATAGGTGCGGTTTTCATCGACCTTTCCAAGGCCTTCGACTTGGTCGACCACCGACTCCTACTTCAAAAATTGTGTAACATAGGCCTGTACACTCATGCTCTCAGGTGGTTTGAAAGCTACCTTACTTGTCGATCTCAGAGGGTCAAGTGGAAGGACAAGATCTCTGATCCACTGCCCCTAAAGGAGGGAGTACCACAAGGGTCCATACTCGGTCCCCTCCTGTTCTCCTTGTTTATAAATGATCTGCAAAACCACTGTGGGAGCAGTACCGTCATCCAGTATGCTGATGACGCCATGATTTACAGATCCTCTGACAACCTGGGTGACCTAGGTCCATCCCTCCAAGAGGACCTACTCACTGTGGAGGACTGGCTTACTAAGAATAAAATGGTCCTTAATACTACCAAAACCAAGGCTATGTTGTTTGGACCCAGATCCCTTGGCCTAAACAGAACACAACACCTACAACTCACTTCCAGGGCAGGTAACAAACTAGAAGTGGTTGCCTCCACAAAATACCTTGGCCTTACTTTGGACCACGGTTTCACTCTAAAACAACATGTTGACCAAGTCACCAAAGTCATTCACGGTAAACTTGGTACACTTTATCGTCTCAAGGACCAGCTGATCCCAGAATCCAGGACTGCCATTGCCTCGTGTGTCCTCCTCCCAACACTCACCTATGCTGCCCCGATACTTCAGGGAATGGCCAAGCTTGAGTTCAGTAAGTTACAGGTCTTGTACAACAAGGTGGTCCGCTTCGCCACTCAGTCCCACTCTAGGAGCCACCACTGTGATTCTGTAGCTCTTCTCTAGCACTTCTCAGCCGGCCTTCATTCGAAGCGCATCTCATGTACTCAGTGCTCTGCCTAGCACATAAGCTAATTAGCTCAGCACCTCCCCCAAGCCTCACAGGGCTCATAACTGTCAAGCGAAATCCTCACAACCTACGGACCTCAGGCCAAACTCTTCTCAAAGTCCCAAGGGTAAGGACCAAGGCAGGGGGCATGTCCTTTTCCCACACTGCCCCTTCCCTATAAGACAACCTTCCTCCTGAGGTTCTGGAAGCTCCATCACCTGCGAGCTTCCGAACAAGACTCAAGGCACACATGCTTGCCACAAATCAATGCCAATGCTATGTTACCTGACACTTCCACACTACCCTCCTGCCTGAGCACTTACCTCACTCCTACCTAAGCTGGGAGCCCTAATCCCTCTCTACTTTCTCTCCTCCTAAAATACTCTACTCGGGTAATTGCAACCCAGGTGTTGCTGTGGCTCTCCTCCATTGTTTCACTTTTGCTAATCACTGTAACCTGCTATGTAATATGTCATTGCTATATATATATATATATATATGTTCACTTGTTACATGCTATAATCTACATCTGTACTAATTGTGTATCCTACTAGTCCTGTAACTCCCGGGTCGCCCCTGAAAAAGGGACCTCCGGGGGCCCGGTGGGCCTACCCAGTCATCAAAATTCAATAAATAAAATAAATACGTACATATTAATATAGCACAGTCTAACACCATCCAGAGTCAAACAGCACATCTCAACAGGTGATAAGTCTGCATCCCCCCCCGAAGGCAGGATGACTGTACAGCAACAACGCGGCCCTGTGTCAAGTGGTCGCCCCAACCCCGAAAACCCATACTCTGTCCAGTACTTCAATCCCAGGTGATAGTGTGCTCCCCCAAACATCCATCCACCATCCAATACATCAGTACCTCATGGTTTACTGGTCCCACACTCCCCCAATTGCTCATCCTTCTCACATGCATCATTCCCTGGTGGTTCAGTGGTCACCTCCCCAATCACCCATCCTTCTCTTATGCATCAATCCCTGGTGGTTTAGTGGACACCTAACCCCCCCCCCGACTGCCCATCCTTCTCTCATGCATTACATCCTGGTGGTTTAGTGATTACCTCTGCTGATCAGCCATCTTTCTCTCATGCATCAATCCCTGGTGGTTTAGTGCCCCCCCCAAACTGCCCATCCTTCTCTCTTGCATCAATCCCTGGTTGTTTAGTGGCCAACGTCACCCCTCGATCACTCATCCTTCTCTCATACATCACTCCCTGGTGGTTTAGTGATCACCTCCCCAATCACTCATCCTCTCATGCATCAGTCCCTGGTGGTGTAGTGGTCCCCTCCGCCCCCCCAACTACATATCCTTCTCTCATGATTCAATCTGTGGTGGGTTAGTGGTTCCCCCACTACTTGGTCACCTATCCTTCATTCATACTTCACATCCTGCTGGTTTAGTTGTCCTACCCCGATTGCCTATCCTCTCGTGCATCAATCCCTGGTGATTCTATGGTCCTGCCACTGTCTGATTGCCCATCCATCTCTTATGCATCAATTCCTGCTGATGCAGTGGTTGCTCCAACCCTAATCACCCATCCTTTTCTCACGCATCAATCCGTGGTAGTTTAGAGGTCCCCTCACCACTTGGTCACCTACCCTTCTGTCATGCTTCACATCATGGTGGTTTAGTGACCCCCCACCCCCGATTCCTTATCTTTCTCTCATGCATCGATCCCTGGTGGTTTTGTAATCCCACCACTGCCCGATTGCCCATCCTTCTGTTATGCATCAATCCCTGGTGATGCAGTAGTCGCTCCAACCCTGATCACCCATCTTTCTCTTATGCATGAGTCCCTCATGGTATAGTAGTTCCTTACCCAATAACTCATCCTCCTCTCATACATAAATCCCCATTGATGTAGTCAGCCCCCTGGCCTTCCTAACATTCACCAACCCCTCACCCACAGAGGACCCTTGCCTGACACCCCCTCACCCTGATTACTGTTCTCTTATTGAATTGGCAGCCAGCACAGCACTCCTCCAACCTCCATGGCTGACTGCCATCCGTCAGTCAAGGAGTGGGAGGATCGTACCTAGGCAGGAACCAGCCAGGATGATACTAGTGGCATTCTGTTGCCTGAAGCAGACTTGGTTCCTACTTCTGTTGGAACTGGCAGTGGAGGCCCCATTTCCACTGCCATCTAGCTGGACCTTTTGTCCCAGAATAACAGCACAGTGCTGTGTCCAGACATTCCAATTCTGCAGCTCTCATGTCAGGTCCCATTTCGACTGCCACTCAGCAGGGCCATTTGTCCCACAATGGTAGCACACTGCTGTACCCAGACCTCCAGTCCCCCCAGCTCCAGGTGTGGTTCCTGCACTCCTTGAAGTGGCAGCACATTGCTATGGTATTGGATGGCATCCTTTGCTTGCATAGCGCAGAGGGTGCCAGATTACCTCCTGTACTCCTTGAAGCGGCAGCACATTGCTAAGGTATTGGATGGCATCCTTCGCTTGCATAGCGCAGAGGGTGCTGGATTATCTCCTGTACTCCTTGAAGTGGCAGCACATTGCTATGGTGTTGGATGGCATCCTTCGCTTGCATAGCGCAGAGGGTGCTGGATTATCTCCTGTACTCCTTGAAAGCGGCAGCACATTGCTATGGTATTGGATGGCATCCTTCGCTTGCATAGCGCAGAGGGTGCTGAATTATCTCCTGTACTCCGTAAAGCGGCAGCACATTGCTATGGTATTGGATGGCATCCTTCACTTGTATAGCGCAGAGGGTGCTGGATTATCTCCTGTACTCCTTGAAGTGGCAGCACATTGCTATGGTATTGGATGGCATCCTTCACTTGCATAGTGCAGAGGGTGCCAGATTACCTCCTGTACTCCTTGAAGCGGCAGCATGTTGCTATGGTATTGGATGGCATCCTTCACTTGCATAGTGTAGAGGGTGCCAGATTACCTCCTGTACTCCTTGAAGCAGCAGCACGTCGCTATGGTATTGGATGGCATCCTTCGCCAGCGGGCGGTCGGCGGCACCTAGCCGAACTTGGGAACCACAAGGCCGGGAGGAACAGTGAGGAGCAGTCGGAAAGGTGCAAAATTTTGCCCACCCGCCTCTTCCCCTTCTTGTGTGTTAATTTATAGGTATCTTCCCACCGAAATCTCTTCCCGCCCACAGCACTTTTCTCTCTAAACCAACAGAGAGTCACACCAGCTTGCTGATCCAACCAATCAGCAACTTCGCTACTCCCTATTGCCAACTATCAATATCCCTCAGAATGGGGAGCTTGCTACTGATACTCCTGTCACTATCAGCCATAGGGTTCCACAATGAAGATGACCCTATTATACAATCTAAAGTGGTCAACCGACTAGTTTCTCTGGAACATCCCCGTGGCTGACACCCAAACCCTCACATATGCCTTGCCATTGCTGCATCGACTACAGTGGTACAATCACCATAAAGTTACACATATCACCACATATATGTCTCAGCCAAGGCCGCACTGCTGGGTATATAGATCCCCACTAAGCCTGATGTCAATCTGCTAATTGGTATCCGACACACTACTTAAATCCACAGGGAGCACCCAAAACAAAAGGGAACGGAATAAAAAGGAGGACCAAAGACAGCCCCTCTCCCTATCACTGGCAGCCCTTATGAAATTACTGATCTTCCTATTGCTCTGTATTGGTAATGTGGAAATCAACCCTGGACCTCTTGAAAGTATCACCTCTCCATCAGACCTAACCTCAACTAAAGGCCTCAGGTTCCTGCATATTAATGTATGCAGTCTGTTGAAAAAATTTACATTGCTACAAGCCTGGGTTGCCCATACCTTGCCAGACTTTCTTATGATAACTGAGACATGGCTCAAGACCACCACAATGGACAGGGAAGTTAACCTACCTAACTACCAGCTATTCAGAGCTGATCGCCAAACAAGGGGAGGCGGAGTAGCCATATATGTAAAAGCTGGTTTAGTTGTATCCTGTACTGCTGCAACATCTATGCCCAAGGAATTTGAGTGTCTATCTCTAAAGTCTCTCTCCCAATACAGCAGCTTTCCATTTAATTGGATGCTACAGACCCCCTCTGCTGAACACAAGCTCTTATCCCACCTGGGAAACCTGGTCAAGTCCTGTACTGAAGAAGTCATTATCATAGGGGACCTGAATTTCAACTGGCTCACCCAGGCAGCTACACCTCTGGTATCATTCTGTGACACCTATGGCCATACAGTTAATTAATGAACCAACAAGATTAAATGCAAGGAATAGTAGTAACAGTACTCTACTTGACATCATGCTAGTGAGTAAACCACATCTGTTCACACATGCTGGAGTGCTCCTATGCGACATAAGTGACCACTGCCCCATCGCAGGGGTAAGATCCAACAACATTAAAACAGATCCTGCAAAATTCCTCATGAGGAGATCCAAGAAAAACACCAGTATTGAAGGATATCTGCATGATCTAGCCTACTCTCCACACTGGCAAAAGTTCTATCTTGCACATTCTGTAGAAAAAGCTCAGCAGGTGCTAAATAGCATTATAATAAATGCCCTTAACACCCATGCCCCAATCTCTAGTATCCGAATAAAAAACAAATCCTGTCGCTGGTTTTCAGCTGACCTCAAAGCTGCACTGCTGGAGAGAGAGAAACTTTGGAAAGTAGCAAGAAAAACTAAAAATATCATGGACTGGATGATCTTTAGGAAAGCCAGGAATAAATGCACCAGGAAAGTTAGGGATGCAAAGGCTGCCTACTACCTGGCCGAGCTCGACTCCTCCTACCATAATACTGCTAGATTTTGGGGCACCATCAAGGGTATGATGGGCCAGGATGTTAACAACCCCCTTCCGACCCAATTACACAGTAACTATGGCCCCATTACTGGCACAATGGAAATCCTGGATGCATTCAACAACCACTTCACAACAGCTGGCCTTGCCTTTGACGCCTCCCCAGCTAACCTATTAAGGGATCAATTAAGCTCCCACTATACTGGTGATCAAAGAGTTGACTTCTCCTTTAGCTTCAAACCTATACTGTTGAAACAAGTTGAGGATCTATTATGGCATCTGGATACCAAAAAAAGTGCAGGAGCAGATCTTCTGGACCCATTCTTTCTAAAGATTGCGTGTCATGTGCTTGCAGTCCCCTAACTCACCTCTTTAACCTTTCCTAAACTCTGGCTCTATTCCCACACTGTGGAAGACAGCCAAGTGGTCCCCTTCTAAAATCAGGGGACCCTATGGATCTTAATAACTACAGGCCCATTTCCATCCTACCTGTGTTATCCAAGATGATGGAGAAATTAGTGAGTATTCAGTTAAGGAATATCTGGACAATGCTAATCTATTAAATACAGCTCAATCTGGATTCGGGGCCAAACATAGCACTATCACTGCATTAGCCAAGGTCACCAATGATTGGCAAACCGAATTGGATAAAAAGAACAATGTCTGTGCAGTATTCCTGGACCTGAGCAAAGCATTCGACACTGGATCATGAACTGCTACTCTCATCCCTACACTCCATTGGCCTAGATCCATCCTCCCTTAAGTGGTTCAGATGCTACCTCTCCGGTAGATCACAGCAGGTAAAAGCTGAAGGTGACCTATCCCCATTAAGACCACTGTCAAGAGGAGTCCCCCAAGGCTCTATTCTGGGTCCTATCCTTTTTGCCATTTATATAAATAAAATTGATTCAACCCTTACCAAGTCCTCAGTACATCTCTTTGCTGATGACACTGTACTGTATGTTAGAACCCTTGCCTAAAGTTGCTCATGAAATCCTACAAGCAGAATTCTCCTGTTACAACATCAGCTTCTGAGAAAAAGCTTCTGCTAAATGCAAAAGAAAACCAAAGCAATGATGTTCACAACCCAAAACTCCACCAACACATCCTCTTCAATCAATCTCCCCAGCTATGCACTATACTTGGAAAAATCTGGAGTATGTTGAAAATTTCAAATACCTAGGTGTGTGGATTGACAACAGACTTGACTTTACTCAGCATCTAGAACAACTGCTGAAAAGCTTCACCTAAGGCTTGGCCTCCTCTAGAATTAAAACCCTTCCTTAATAGAGATTCAAAGATGAGATTAGTCCAGGCCATCTTTCTATCAGTCATTGACTATGCAGACTTCCTCTATAGTCACTGCCCCACTCCCTACCTTCAAAAGTTGGATACCTTATATCATAGAGCAATAAGGTTCATTACAGACCTGCCATATAATACTCACCATTGTTCTCTCTATGACGCAACTGGATGGGTTTCCCTTCATGTCAGGAGGAGCAGAAATGCAGCTCTATGGATCTACAGAGCTTTATCAAAAAAACTCCCAAGCTATATCCTGGACTGCTTCAACCTGACCACTCCTAGCTCCTATGCCCTAAGAAGCAACAATATCATCCTGCTCAAATTGCCCAAAGTCAACACCAAAATAGGGAGGGCAGCAATCAGCTGTTCTCTAGCCATAGCATGGAACACCCTACAAAAATCCCATAAAC
Source organism: Neoceratodus forsteri (assembly GCA_016271365.2). Lineage (NCBI taxonomy): Eukaryota > Metazoa > Chordata > Ceratodontiformes > Ceratodontidae > Neoceratodus > Neoceratodus forsteri. The sequence goes on along the minus strand of JADMNL010000038.1, from coordinate 20,921,377 downwards.
TGTCCATTATCATTCCATTTACATCCTTCAAGCAGCATTGTACAGCCTTCTTCACAGAGAAATGCAGCTGCTATCGCTAGAGATAGAATAGTCATCCCACAAAACCATATTCCAATCACATATGGCATATTCCTTCCAGTCAGACACTGCCAGTATATGGCACCCAATATTCCCTTCAACATCCTTGTACTCATTATGTGAGTGACTGTCATGATCCTCATTGAGATATATATGTACTGTACATATTGTAGAGGTTAGTTTAACTTTCTCTTAGCCAAGCTTTAACATGTGAATTCTCTGTATATTATTGTGTTATAAATAACATTTTCTTTTCTTCTGTATGTATAACTGTCTCATAAGTATGTGATGTAATTGCTGTGCATCAACTCGAACCTTGACCTTATCAGGTCCATCTTGTAAATGAGCCTTGCTCAATGATGATTGCCTGAATAAATAAAGATTTGATTGATTGATTGATTGATAGCGCAGAGGGTGCTGGATTACCTCCTGTACTCCTTGAAGCAGCAGCACGTTGCTATGGTATTGGATGTCATCCTTCACTTGTATAGTGCAGAGGGTGCTGGATTACCTCCTGTACTCCTTGAAGCGGCAGCACATTGATATGGTGTTGGATGGCATCCTTCGCTTGCATAGCGCAAAGGGTGCTGGATTACCTCCTGTACTCCTTGAAGTGGCAGCACATTGCTATGGTGTTGGATGGCATCCTTCACTTGTATAGCGCAGAGGGTGCTGGATTACCTCCTGTACTCCTTGAAGCGGCAGCACATTGCTATGGTGTTGGATGGCATCCTTCACTTGCATAAGCGCGAAGGTGCGGATTACCTCCTGTACTCGCAGGCGGCAGCACTTTGCTATGGTGTTGGATGGCATCCTTCGCTTGCATAGCGCAGGTGCTGGATTACCTCCTGTACTCCTTGAAGCGGCAGCACATTGCTATGGTATTGGATGGCATCCTTCGCTTGCATAGCGCAGAGGGTGCTGGATTACCTCCTGTACTCCTTGAAGCAACAGCACATTACTATGGTGTTGGATGGCATCCTTCGCTTGCATAGCGCAGAGGGTGCTGGATTACCTCCTGTACTCCTTGAAGTGGCAGCACATTGCTATGGTGTTGGATGGCATCCTTCGCTTGCATAGCACAGAGGGTGCTGGATTACCTCCTGTACTCCTTGAAGTGGCAGCACATTGCTATGGTGTTGGATGGCATCCTTCGCTTGTATAGTGCAGAGTGTGCTGGATTACCTCCTGTACTCCTTGAAGTGGCAGCACATTGCTATGGTGTTGGATGGCATCCTTTGCTTGCATAGCGTGGGTGCTGGATTACCTCCTGTACTCCTTGAAGTGGCAGCACATTGCTATGGTATTGGATGGCATCATTCACTTGTATAGTGCAGAGAGTGCTGGATTATCTCCTGTACTCCTTGAAGCAGCAGCACATTGCTATGGTATTGGATGGCATCCTTCGCTTGCATAGTGCAGAGGGTGCTGGATTACCTCCTGTACTCCTTGAAGCGGCAGCACGTTGCTATGGTGTTGGATGGCATCCTTCCCTTGCATAGCACAGAGTGTGCTGGATTACCTCCTGTACTCCTTGAAACGGCAGCACATTGTTATGGTATTGGATGGCATCCTTCCCTTGCATAGCTCGGGTGCTGGATAATCTCCTGTACTCCTTGAAGTGGCAGCACACTGCTATGGTATTGGATGGCATCCTTCGCTTGTATAGTGCAGAGGGTGCTGGATTACCTCCTGTACTCCTTGAAGCGGCAGCACATTGCTATGGTGTTGGATGGCATCCTTCACTTGCATAGTGCAGAGGGTGCTGGATTACCTCCTGTACTCCTTGAAGCGGCAGCACGTTGCTATGGTGTTGGATGGCATCCTTCGCTTGCATAGCGCAGAGGGTGCTGGATTACCTCCTGTACTCCTTGAAGTGGCAGCACATTGCTATGGTGTTGGATGGCATCCTTCGCTTGTATAGCGCAGAGTGTACTGGATTACCTCCTGTACTCCTTGAAGTGGCAGCACATTGCTATGGTGTTGGATGGCATCCTTCGCTTGCATAGCACGGGTGCTGGATTACCTCCTGTACTCCTTGAAGTGGCAGCACATTGCTATGGTGTTGGATGGCATCCTTTGCTTGCATAGCGCGGGTGCTGGATTACCTCCTGTACTCCTTGAAGTGGCAGCACGTTGCTATGGTATTGGATGGCATCCTTCGCTTGTATAGTGCAGAGAGTGCTCGATTATCTCCTGTACTCCTTGAAGCGGCAGCACATTGCTATGGTGTTGGATGGCATCCTTCGCTTGCATAGCGCAGAGGGTGCTGGATTACGTCTAGAATGTTGCATATGATTTTGCAGTACTCGTTGGTGAAAGTTCCCTAGTCATTTGTTTTGGCTTTTCATGCCCCTGTCAGAAACAAGACAGACCTGGCTGAGTATAGTCCACAGGTTCCTTAAAGACTTCTTGAACATAGCCCCCCCCCGCCACCAGTTTGCAAACTGATTCTATTTTGGGACCTCAGCTGTGTGCTGGAATCTGTATCTAAACCCTGTCAAACGGCTGCTTCTTCCTGTAACTTGAAGTATCAGTCTTTGAAGATTTTATTTCCTGTTGCTATTACTTTGGCCAGAAAAGTGTTTGATAAGGACTTGCTAGGGGCAGAGCAACAAAGGGTGACCAAGAGAGTAAGAACCTGCAGGGCAGATCCTATGAGAAGCAGCTGAAAGTGCAGAACATGTACTCGAGCGACTCCAGATGGGAGAGGGGTGATATGACTGAGACCTTCAAATTTGAAGAAAGGAATAAATAAGGTGAACTGTGAGGAGTTATTTAGGATGAGCACAAATTTAAGGTCAGTGGCACATGAGTGAAAACAGAAAGGGGGAAGTTTTCAAAGGGATTTGAGGAAATATTATCTTACATAGATGATGGTGGAAGCTTGGAACAGTGTACCAGCTGAGGTAGTAGGACCCAGAACTATAAATGGTTTCAAGCATGGTTGGGACAGAATGAAGGCTATTGTGGCTACTCAGGGTGATAGTAGCAGGGTGGAGATTTGGGCTGAGGAAAGGGCGGGCTAATGCCGGGTTCCATTACTAGATCTCCTGCATTGCATTCTGCTACAAGCAGGTGGGGCAGGAAGTGTTGAGTACAGTTACTAGACAACCCACATGGGGCATGGTAGCCTTGGTGAACTGCTTCCATTCAGTTTTAGCAGCAGACAACTGGCAGGCCTGCTATCTGGCACATGAGCGGTACTTTTACTAAGCACTATAATTTGGATCTGATCTCTTATGGGGGGGCAGGTTTAGACCTTAGAAACGTAGAAAAACATAGAATTTGACAGCAGATAAGGACCACTTGGCCCACCTAATCTGCCCATTTTCCTACCTAATGGATAAGCTGTAGGTCCTAGTGTAACCCCCATTGTTCCCAGGGGTTACTAGAATCTCAGTTAGAATTAGTGGTAAACGGAAGGCAGCTAGTGAAAATCCAGTAAATGGATTTCACTCTGTCTCCCACTCTGTTTTCAGTCACAGCTTAGAGGCAGAGGTTTCTTCCCTCCTAGCTCTCAGAGCTATAGAGAGGGTTCCCACCCTACACAAGGGCAAAGGATTGTACTCCAGGTACTTCCTAACCCCCAAAAAGACAGGAGAATGGCAGCCCATCCAGGACCTAAGATATCTGAACAAACACCTTTTAAAACCAAAGTTCAAAATGGTGACCCTGGGAATAATCCTTCCCTCTCTAAGGCCAGGGGACTGGCTAGCCTCCCTGGACCTCAAAGATGCCTGTTTTCACATTCCCATCAGGTGCTCCCACAGAAAGTACCTCAGGTTCGAGTTGCCCTCAGGCCACTATCAATTCAGAGCAATGCCCTTTGGCCTACCATCAGCCCCAAGGGTTTTCACAAAGTGCTTGGCAGTAGTGGTTGCTTTGCTAAGGAGAAAAAAGATCACCATCTTCCCCTACTTGGACGACTGGCTCATAGTAGGTCAGCCTCCAGACCAAGTCAAGTCACATCACGTTTACAAATAACTCAGCAAGTGCCCACTTCCTTAGGATTCCTTCTCAACCTTCCGAAGTCAGTTCTCGAGCCAGTACAGCTCCTCACCTTCATAAGGACGGAACTGGATACAATAAGGGCAAGAGCCTTCCTTCCCCTGGACAGGGCAAGGACCCTTATGGAACTGGCCTCTTCATTCACCCTTCAGGTGTCTCGACCAGCAAGGCATTTCCTTCAGCTTCTGGGCCACATGGCAGCTTCCACAGCTGTGGTCCAGGGAGCAAGATTCCAGATGAGGGACATTCAGTTCCACTTAAAAGCCTTCTGGTCCCAAAGAAAGGATTCTCTTACCAAACTAGTTCCAGTGACTCGAACCCTGATCCAGGCCTTGCAATGGTGGCAGGATCAGGACAATTTGAGACAAGGAGTTCCTTTTGTCACTCAGTCTCATTCAGTAATACTCACCACAGATGCTTCCTTGCTGGGCTGGGGAGTTCATCTGGGGGATCTTACCACCTAAGGACTGTGGTCACCTCAGGAATCTCTGCTTCACATCAGTCTCTTGGAACTCAGAGCAGAGTTTCTGGTGCTGCAGACCTTTTCCAAATCTGTACAGAACAAGGTGGTCCAGGTCAGAACAGAGAACACCACCACCAAGTGGTACACCAACAAGCAGGGAGGCACTCGGTCTATGGCCTTGTGCACAGAAGCAATGAAGTTGTGGTCCCTGGCCTATTCCCTGCAAACCTCTCTGATAGTAGTTCACCTCCCAGGGAAGGACAATGTCCTAGCAGATGCTCTGAGCAGAATACCCCAGGGCCATCACGAATGGACCTTGGATCCCCTAGTTTTGAAAGTGATTTTCTTGAGATGGGGCACTCCACAGATAGATCTTTTTGCAGCCCCAGACAATCACCAACTTCCTCTGTTTTGTTGCAGACCCCCAGTCTTGGGCTCTGATCCTGAATTGGGAAGGGAAATTTCTGTATGCTTTTCTCCCTTCCCCTCCTGTTCAAAGTGTTAGTCAAGATAAGGTCACAACCATGCAAAGTGATTCTGATTGCTCCAGACTGGGCAAGACAGCCCTGGTACCCCTTGTTGCTGTCCTTAGCAGTCCACCTTCCCCTGTCTCTTCCCAGGAATTACAACCTGTTGACATCCTCTCGGGGGAGGATTTGGTACCCGAACCTTTGGTCTCTCAATCTAAAGGTATGGCTCTTGAAGAGTTATGAGTTTGCTGACCTGCATCTTTCCCAAGGGGTTCTGGATATCCTTAAAGCTTCTCAAAAGCCTTCCACCGGAAAGACTACCTATTCCAAATGGAAAAGGTTCACTATCTGGTTTTCTAAGAAGAATATTTCTCCAGATTCTACTGGGTTGCCTACGGTTCTGGACTATATGGTCCATCTCAATGGCCTAGGCCTTAGGCCAGCTACACTTAAAGTGCATTTGGCAGCTGTTTCTGCTTTCCTGTCAGTAGGCAAGCCTTCTCCTCTGTCAGCCCATCCTGTCTTTCCGATCGCGGGCATTTGTATTATAATAAAGATTAATCTGTCCGATATCACATATCTGGAATGTGTAGTACGGTACGCTGTGAACCAATGGGCGTACAGCCCTACTGACAATGTCAGGCGTCGAGGCGGCAGGCAGATGGGTGCTGCCAGCTGACTGGGGGGCGGATGGTGGTATTCAGTGGGTGGGTGGGGTTGGGGGCCCACTGGACCACCAAGGATATTGGGACTATCATTGTATTACTTAGCCCGCGATTGGGTGGGCAGGTCCGCTGGACCACCAGGGATATTGGGGCTATAATTTTATTACTTAGCCTGCGATCGGGCAGGCAGCGGTCCACTGAACCACCAGGGATATTGGACAGATTAATCTTTATTATAATACAGATGCCCGTGATCGGGCAGATAGCAGTCCACTGGACCACCAGGGATATTGGACAGATTAATCTTTATTACAAATGCCCGCGATCGGGCAGACAGCGGTCCACTGGACCACCAGAGATATTGGACATAGTTCTTATATTTAACAAATGCCCGTGATCGGGCAGACAGCGGTCCACTGGACCACCAGGGATATTGGATGTAGTTATTATTTTTAACAAATGCCCGCGATCGGGTTGTGGAGCACATTGCTGGGTGCAGGGGGCATCGGTCCCCGACGGCTGCTGCCTGGCAGGGTGCCAGGTGCAAGTCGACGGGGATCAGCGCACCTGCATACAAATGGGGCCATAATGACATGCAAATGGCCGCATTTGCACCTTGCATACATTATGGCCCCATTTGCATGTTAACTTTTGAATATCGTGGTTGCTGCACCTTGCTCAATGGAACTTGCGCTAGCACATCCCCATGCTCCACTCTGGCCATTTGCCACTGCACCATGCACACTGCGGGTGGCCAGGGTGCGATATTCAACGCTGCTGAGCCATGGCGCAGCTCCTTTGAATGTCGCCCAGTCCACACCCCTGCGCAGCCAAGTTGAGCTACGCCCAAGCTTGCACCACAACCTGGCACAGTTTAAATATCTGGGCCTTAGTACTTAATAACAACACAAAAATTAAAAGTGCACAGTTCGAGTCACGTGATGCAGAGCGACTGGTGACAGCCTTTTCTGGAGCTCCCACCTGCCACCCGATAAAAATCAAATTTTGCCCTACTTCTAGCCCGAGATTATCGAGGGTCTCTCTCTCTAATTGCCTTCTCTACCTGGAGTACTCATTATTACGCTTTCCTCGGACCTTAAATTGGAAGCAGTGAGAGTTGCGGTGTGATGGATGCCGAGATGAAGCAGGAAGTGAGGCATACTCTGCCCACGACACCCGAGAAAAGCGCCAAAAAGGCCAAGAACCAGAATTTGGGGCAGGCATCCAAACAAACTCCCCCTAGTATCTCGGCTAATCTGCTCACAGAGGATCGATTCCTGCAAGAGCTGCTTCCTTTTCGTGAAACCCTCCAGGACATATCCACTGAGGTGAAAACTATCAGGAGTGACCTCGGGGCACTTACACGCAGAGTGGGGGACATGGAGGTTAGATCGTCTTCGATGGAAAGCTGGAAGGGGAGAATCAATCTGGAGATAACGAGGCTTTGTCAACAAATGCATAAACTACAGCTTAAGACGGAAGGCTTGGAGGGCAGAAGCAGGAGAAATAACATCTTGATCCTTGGCTTGCCCGAATCTGAAGAGGAAGGGGATACCATTTCTTTTATCCAGAAGCTGTTAAATAAGATTATTGGCCCCTCACCCCTTAACCAGCAGTACCATATTGAGAGGGCTCATCGCTCCTTAAAGCCTAAGCCTCAGCCTGGTGCCCCTCCTCGTCCCATAATAATTAAGTTTCTCAGTTTTATCGAGAAGCAGCATGTGCTAGTGAAATCTAGGGAGCTGGAGTCGATTTACTGGGACAGGGCCAAACTCCGTATAATGCAGGACTTGCCCTATGAAACCCGCCAAAGAAGAGCAGCATTCCACCCTATTGTGAAAAAGCTTATTACGGCGGGAATTAAATTCAGGATGAACTATCCGGCTCGACTGATGGTCTCCTTGGAGGGTGTTTGGTACCCCTATGAAAATCCTGAACAAGCGATGTGAGTACCTCACCTTGAAACTTCCCAGTCTGTTCAAAGGGACTGAGCTTGCTGTTTGAGACTTTGGCTCCATTTGGGTTTTTTTTTCATACATAAAGTGTGGTGATTTCTTACCTGTTGGAGGTTTTTGTTGATGTCCTTGGGTCTCGTCGGAATGGGCTGTGGGGCGGTTGGATCACGGCCTGATAGGCCTGTGTAAGACCTAGAGGCTTGAAGCCTAGCCCGAGGCTGGATGGGGGACTCGCTTTCTGGTTTTGCGGTCTCTTCCGGACCCTTTTGGGGACGGACGGGTGGGACCTTTAACGGATTCCTCCGCTCATGACTTCCGTTAATATGTGGGATCATATCTGGGCAATGGACCGGCTGTTCAGTTGCGGGTCTATGCTGGGTCCAGTTTCTGTCTGCTGGGACTTTGGTAAAGGTAGAGACCATTATTTAAAAACTGTTTGTCTCCTCATGTCTCTGTTGTCAGGAATTGTTAGCAGTTTGCATCATTACGATGAGACCGCTTCTGGATAGGGTTCACGCAGTTCCAGCTAGCGAGTTTATACACTTCCAGGATTACTGCGTTTCGAGTAAGGGGGCATGGTGAATAATTACTCTTTTGCATCCACGGGTGGTGGGGGGGTGGCTCAGGGAGAGGATAAGCACTGGGGGATTTGCTACGGCCTTAATAAGGGAGCTGGGTTACCATGTCCAGGAATTTCAAGCTGGATGTTTGGCTCTCTGGAGTTGGGTTTATAGCCTCGGGGTTTTATACATAGATTGGACTTTAGTTTAGGCTGGTTTACTCCTGGACAGGTGACCTTTTGGGAGGGCCCCTACTAGCTCGGTTTGGGCTTCTGTACTTAATTTCTCTGTATCATTGGGGCCTGTTGTATATAGTTTAAGTGGGGTTGGGATGGATGGATTGGTAAGGGGGGCGGTGGGTCTGGAGTTAATTTACCACCTACAGAATGCTCTTGGTTGTTCTTGTTATCTAGTGCAGGTATTAGTTTCATACTTTCAGATTCTCAGTTAAATATGATCTTCTGTCATGTTATGAATATTCAGGAGTGGGAGTATTTGGAAGGTGCCACTTATTGACTGGCTGGATGGAAGTGCCACGGGACTTTCTTTTTTCTACCCTTTTCACTTTTCTATATGGCTATGAGGCCTATTAAACTTGCTACTTGGAATGTCAGAGGTATAAGAGATGTTGCTAAAAGAACTCAAATCCTGTTAAATTGTTCCCTTCTCGATATTGACATTTTATTTTTACAGGAAACTCACGTATTAGCTTCAGAGGCTAAAGGGCTCCATCGTCAGGGGTTTTCTCAGGTTTTTGTCTCCGAAGGAACCTCAGTTAGCAGGGGAGTGGCAATTTTGATAAGAAGAGGCATTTCATTTGTGGTTGAGGAATGCTCTACAGACCAAGAGGGCAGATTTGTGTTGGTTAAGGACTTGCTTAACAATATGAAGGTGGTTCTAGGGGCAATATATAGCCCAGTGGGAGGGAACCCCAACTTTCTCATGCAACTGGCCGCTAAGCTGATGGTCGATTTCTGCAGCTTTATTCATTTTGGGGGTGATTGGAATGTCACTCCAACTCAGGATTTAGACAGAACTTACAGACCTACAAAACATCCTTCCCCTTCTCAAATAGCTCTCAGTGATTTTATGAATTTAGTAGGTTTATGTGACCCTTGGCGTATATTGAACCCCTCTAGCCATAGCTACTCTTTCTACTCCCAAATACATCGATCTTGGTCCGGATTAGATTATATTTTAATTAGCACCACCCTTTTGGCAAATGTTTCCCATTCAGGTATAGAGCCAATTGTTATCTCTGACCACTCTCTGGCTTGGATCAAGTTGTCTCCTGGTCCGCCTGGTCAGAGGGATACCTCTTGGAAGCTTAACACACAGCTTTTGAAGGATGACCATACAATTTCTCATCTCAAATCTTTGATCTCGTCCTTTCTCGAAATCAATAAGGGCTCCATTGCCAGAGAAGATTTAATTTGGTGTTCTCTAAAATGTTTTATTAGAGGCGAATTTATTAAGTTGGCCTCCAGGAGGAAAAAGGTGAGAGAAGCTAAGGTTACCTCACTGTCCAATCAAATTAAGGCGGCTGAGGATATCCTCTCTCTCTCTAACTCTCAAACAGACCTTGAGGAGCTATGCAAACTTAGGAATGAATATGAGGACCTGATCAAAGAAAAAAACTGAATATGTCATCCTTAAAACTAAAGCGTGCTACCTCGACCAGGGGGAAAAACCCGGCAGACTGCTTGCCCTCAGACTAAGGGAGGCCGAAAATTCAAGGTTGATACCTGCCTTAAAGGCATCTGATGGTTCAATCAAAACCTCCCCAAGAGATATTGTGCAAATTTTCGAATTTTTCTATAAGGATTTGTACGGTAATGGGGCCTCTCTGATATCTCACTCGGCGGCGGAACATTTTTTGGATGGTGTCTCTCTTCCTCACTTGCAGGTGCTTCACTGCGAACTGCTATCCTCCCCTATTACCTTGAGTGAGATAGAAGAGGTCATTAAGGGTCTACCTCTGGATAAATCCCCGGGCCCCGATGGTTTTTCCCCAAATTTTTACAAAATCTTCTGTAAAGAGATTTCCCCTCTTCTTCTCAAGCTGTTCAATTACATTCTTTCCTCAGACTCCCTAGACCCTTCGCTGCTGGAGGCTACAATTATTCTAATTCCTAAACCAGACAAACCCCAGCTGGAACCGGCTAGCTACTGACCAATTTCATTATTAAATTATGATATTAAAATCTTAACCAAGATTCTTTCCCTGAGAATCAAACAGGTTTGGCAGGTTCTGCTGAGTCCCGAACAGGTGGGGTTCGTTCAGGGGAGATCAGCGACAGATCACCCTCAGTTCCTCTCCCATATCTTTCAAGAAGCACAGGAGTCCCAATTCCCCATGGCACTAGTTGCCTTAGATGCTGAGAAAGCTTTCGATCGAGTTAACCGGGACTTTCTGTGGGCTACTCTTGGAAGAATGGGTTTCACAGAGATTTTCATTCAGTGGATCAGAGCAGTTTATCGTTCACCCTCCGCCAGGATTTATTGTAATGGTGTTTTTTCATCTCATTTTTTCCCTGCACTCTGGTACCCGACAGGGTTGTCCCTTGTCCCCTTATTTATTTAACTTGTATCTGGAACCTCTTATTCTCTGCATCAAAGCCTCACCTCAGATCACAGGTTGCGTTATCTCCCAGCAGGTCCTGACCCTCTCAGTTTTTGCAGATGATATTCTCCTGCATCTCTCGAACCCAGAGTCCTCATTACCGGAAGTATTACAAATAATTAATCAGTTTGGAAGTGTGTCTAACTACAGGTTAAATTTATCCAAGTCGGTGATATTCCCTCTTAACTCCCTTACGTTTCAAGCCAACTTCTCTCAGTTCGGCATGAAATGGGCTTCGACCTCTCTCAAGTATCTGGGCATCTATTTGGCCCGTGATGTGGAGGTGACCAAAAAGCTCAATCTGGACGATCTGCTGGATAGAATCCAGAAAGATCTTAGTAGATGGGATAGCCTTCCGTTGTCCGTAGGGGGACGTGTCAGTATTATTAAAATGAATATACTACCCCATATCTTCTAACCCTTGAACCTCCTCAATATTTGGCTCCCTAGAACCTACTTTCATCAGATACACTCTGCCTTATCCAACTTTATTTGGCGTGGTAAACACCCCAGAAGAGCTTACCTCAAACTTAGTCTGCCTAAAGACAGGGGGTCTTCGTCTCCCTAATTTTTGGTTTTACTACTGGGCTAGCCATCTAGCTAAACTTGGGCGTTGGAGCAGCCCCCAGAATGAGTGTTACAAGCCCATCTGGTTGGAATTGGAACTCAAACTACTGGATAAATATAATTTATGTCCTCCCCATATTTTCTATTATAGCTATTCTTCCTTACCGGAGGACATTCGGAATTCGGCTATAGGACTTTCCATTAAAATTCTCTCTCAGTGCTGGAGCTTTCTTAAAATCCTGTACACTAAAGATGTGGCACAACCACTTACCCTAAACCCTAATATCAAAATTGGTGGTTCACTACTACCTCCAGATTGGCTTCCACAAATTCATGACCGATCAGTGGATGATCTCTATTCTCAGGGTTCTCTTCGCTCCTCCGCTAGTTTGCTAGCTGAACTGAATATCCCACAGAAATATATATTCAAAGTCTTCCAATCGAGACACCTTTTAGGGAAGTGTTTTGGGACTGTAAGGGTACCTTCCCAAACTAGACCTTTTTTGGAACAGGTTCAGGAGTGCGTTACCAAACCCCATGGAATTGCCAGATTATATTATTATCTTTTGGTTACCAAATACCCTAACCCATTATCTGGCTCCAAGATATGGACCTCTCTCATACCCAACCCTCTTGCAACTTGGAACCAGATTTGGCAAGATACATATAAATACCTTACACTGGATAGAAATAGGCTAACTGCGGAATACAAAGAAACTCAGAAACAAGTTAAAATAGCTATAAAAAAAGCTAAAGCTTTATACGAAACAAATTTAGCTAATAGAGTCCATGATAATAAAAAAGCTTTTTTTTCATATATTAATAACCAAAAGAAGACCCCTAACAGTATAGGCCCATTTCTTACAAAGAGGGTCATCAAGCAACAAACCAGCAAATAGCAAATGTTCAGAATAATTATTTTTGTTCTGTATATCAACATAAAGATCCATATACCCACTATACAAGTAGACCCTTTGAACCTGGGACAATTGTTTTGAATCCAGTAAATATTTATAAAGGGATAATTGATTTAAACATTAATAAATCCCCTGGCCCTGATGGTATACATCCCAGGATACTGAGAGAACTGGCGGATATGCTGGTACATCCCATAACATATATTTTCCAACAATCAATAAATTCTGGTACTGTTATCCAAGATTGGAAATTGGCTAATGTAGTGCCTATTTTAAAGAAAGGACCAAGCACAGACCCAGGTAATTTTAGGCCAATTAGCTTGACCTCGATACTAGGAAACTCTTGGAGAGAATAATCAAGGATATTCTTGTGGAACATATTGAGCAATATGACCTGGTTGATCCAGTTCAGCATGGTTTTATGCGGAACAGATCCTGTCAAACAAATTTGTTGTCCTTTTATGAAAAGGTGAATAGAGATGGATGCTGGGAACCCTGTGGATGTGGTATTCCTGGACTTTTCAAGGCTTTTGATAAAATACCCCCATAAAATTATTATTGGTAGTGGATAACCTAGGGTTGCCTAGTAATGTCTGCAGATGGATTTCAGATTGGCTGTGGGATAGAAAGCAGAGGGTGGTTGTAAATGGAGAATACTCACAATGGGCCCCTGTTACTAGCGGCGTGCACGAGGGTTGATGTTGGAGCCATTCTTGTTTAATTTGTACATTGCCTCATTACAAATTAATAATATAAATGTATGGATGTACAAATTTGCCGATGATTGTAGACTGGGTGTGGTTCCATCAAATGATGAGCAAATAGTTGCTACAACAAGCGTTAGATTTAATTAATAAATGGACAAACCTGAATAAATTGGAATTAAATCTATCCAAATGCAGGTTATGCACCTGGGTAAGAAAACAACGAAGCAGTTTACCACTTAGATAATACTAATTTGGGAGTGGTTGCTGAAGAGAAAGACCTCGGTGTCATAATTACAAGCGATTTAAAATTTAGAGTACATTATTAGAAAACAATTAAAAGCTATTCAGATTCTAAATTGTATTCTAAAATATATTGCAAGTAGAAGGAGGAGGTTTGATTCCCTGTATGTAGCCTTGGTTAGACCGCATTTGGAATATTATGCGAGGGTTTGGGCTCCTTACAATGAGGAAGATATACTTTCCATTGAGAAAGTTCGAAAAAAGACTGATGAAACAAATTAAGGGTCAGACAGGCAAAGTATATTGGGAAAGACTAGTGAATTTGAACCTCTATTCACTATATTACCGTAGATTGAGGGTGATCTATGTTTTCTATATAAAAATATTGAGGATGTTGATTTGTTGAGCGATGTGGGAATTATGTTCAATCATGGAAGAATTAGCAAAGAAAGCACACTAAACAACTTTATCAACAAATTTGGGTGCATAATTTTAGGAAACATTGGTTTAGTTTAAGAGTGGTCGGGGCATGGAATAGTTTACCTAAACAGATATTAAATAGTTCTAGTATGAATACATTTAAAAAGGTAATAGATGATCATTATGGAAATAGCAAATTCTTTGTTAATTTTTAAATATGGAAGGCAAGCCTATTTGGTTAGTATTTTCTATCCCTGGCTTGAAAATAACCTATGAACCTATGAACCTATTCAGTTTTTCATCCTGAATAATTTGTATTACACGCCAACTAAGTTGTCTAAATTTGGCAGGTTAGTGTCAAATAGTTGTACAAGATGTGGTAAGGGTGAAGGGAATTTATTACACATTTTTTGGTCATGCGATAAAGTGGCCCCACTATGGAACACAATTCGGGTTAATATGGACCCGATTTTGGGTCTAGGGGAGTTATTCACAGCTGAGATTTGTATACTTGGTTTGTATTTGGATATTAGAGTTAAGGAACGAAAATTCCATATAGCCCTAATTTCAATGGCAGTTAAAAGGTTGGTCCTTAGGCACTGGCTAGATCAATCTGATATTTCATATAATGAATGGCTCAAAGAAATTTCCCTATGTTTCAAGATGGAAAGATTAATAGCTAGTTCCCAAATGTTAGGTCTACTTTTAACCAAAGTGGGGCAAACTGTACGCTTTATATCTATACTAACTCCCTTATAGATGTTACCTCTGGCAGGAATATTATTTTTTTTTGCCTTATTTCCTTTATTTGAGCTTTGTTTGCTGTTGGGTCCGTTGCACTTCTAATCCGCTCATACTGGTTAGTCCGGAGCTTGTGGTGACACCTTCCAGGGGTGGGGGTGGGGGTTATATGGCATTCTGTTCCAAGCTGATGTTACGATACCTGGAATTTGTTTTGTCATGTCATAGCTTTGGATGGAAACTGTACCTCATGTCTGGTTGTTGTGAAAATTTAATAAAGAACTTGAATTTCAAAAAAAAATGCACAGTTCTCCAACTGATAGAGTCTGCACATTTTGAAGTCATTTTATATTAAAAGCCTCCTCTTTGTAACCCAGTCCCAGCTTGGGGTCTAAATTGGAGGAACTTACGTTGTCTCCCTTTGTGACAGGCAACTTATGCCTTCTTCCTTGAAATGAGTTCCCTTTCCTTGCCATTACTTCTACTTAAAGAATGTCACAGACTTAGACTCTCACACACTGACTCCCTTGCATTATCACAAGGACAGTGTATTTTTGTGCACTAACCCAGAGTTCCTACTAAAGGCGGTGTCTGAGTTTACTTTGAATCAAGTTAATCCACTTGACAATTAATTTCCTAGGCCATGCTCGCCCAAGGGAAGCATAGCTCTATCCTACTGATAGACACAGTGCTAAGGTAGTCAGTGCAGCATATGACAGACTCGAGAGAATCGTTGCAACTTTTCATTTCTGCCACCCTTGGGAAAAGAGGTTTCTATCTCTAAACAGTGCCTGCACTGATGACTAGTCAACCGTATTATTTTCTGTTAAGTGGCGCAGTGAAGAATTTCCTGATGTATGTTTCCAGAGTATATCTGCGGAGGGGATATGTGCAGATACCAGCGACATTATTGCCCACACTTTCACTAAACACTACAGTTTGGACATTTCCTTTTGAACAAATTCTTGTCCGAGCTGATACGACTGCAGAATGCTGTTAGGAGTGGCATGAGTGTGGGAAAGAAAATGCAGTGCTTTCGCTGCACCACAGTCAGCCATAGGTAATAAATACCAGAATCACTGGAAACTGTGTCAGAGCAATGCGGCAGCACATCAGACAGTGGTCAGGTTACGTGCTTCCACAGTGCTGTTATACAAATCTGATGATGGCATAACATCCGTGGAGCGTGGCCCATGCAGTCATACAAATCAGACTCAGGAGGAGTCTATTAACAAACTAGAGATCTGGTCTGGGACTTGCTCATCATGACAGTCACTTTCTCATCCTTTTCTAAACATTAATTTCTGGTAAATGTGCCTTAGCCATATTGATCTCAGTGCTGGCAGACAACTTCTGGTTTTCCCCTAATTGTATTAGGCGGGGTAGTAGCAGTTTTGAAGTGGTAGCTGGTGGTGGTGGCATGCTCTGGAAAAAAGTGGTCCCCATGTTCGTCTGCACATTTTAGAAATGATGCCTTTCCTTGTTTTTGCTGTAAAGAAACTGACCCCTTTAACACAGAAACAAGAAGTCAGTTATGGCCTCCCACCCTTTTTGCTTCAAGTGAGGAACGTCATTATGGGTTCGTCAAATGTACAGTGACAGCCATAGATGCAAATGATTGTAAAAAGTAATCAACTGTATGTGAAAGCTTTTTTTTGAATGTGTGCTTTCTTAATGTTGTCAGTACCACTCCACCCATGTGTACACTGCCCCTGAATTTCTGTACCCCAGTGCATTATTTTGCATTGTTGTGTTCAGGACAAAAATGCCTTTCAAATGAGGGGAGTCAGTAATCTAAATTCTTTACAGTTTTTTTATGTTTCCTTGCATGTGTGCAATAAACATCTCGTGGAAGAAAGACATTTCAGAGGTGTGTCAGGGATGAGTCCAATGCACAGCAATCTACAGTGGGCTCGTCCACGACAGACAGATGAGCATGCATCCAGACTGTGACAATACTCACAGTTTCATAGCTGGAATTCATTCTCTAGTTGAAAGAAATAAAGTGCTCGAATGAGAGTGCTTCATTCCTTTCATTCATGCCCTAATTGATCTTACTGCTTGTCTCCCCACCCTTCATGCAAAGGTCCGGGTACCCAGCCATACACTGCATCCCCCACTCTCTGCGTCATAAGCAGGAAACAGTCCTAGTAGTAAAGAACAAATTAACATTATTTATCCTTCCCCAGACATCCACATTGAACTTGTTTCTGTCTTTGTGACACTGAACACTACAGTTCGGACATTTCCTTTTGAACAAATTCTTGTCCGAGCTGATATGACTGCAGAATGCACAGTGCGTGTTCTTGTCCCTGAGCTCCTCTCTCTCTCTCTCTCCAGTGCTTCATGTGTGCTACAATGCCCAGCCTGAGCATTTCTCTCTGTGATGGTACCCACTGACCCATCCCATGGATCTGCTAGTGTCTGTGCTGCTTTAGTGTGCCCCCCCTTTCCACCTCACAATACAAGGAGCAAGCAGGCAAAGAAGTGAGGCAGCATTTCCTATAGAGCTTTAGCCTAAACTTGGATGGCAAGGAGAGAGAGACATAGGCTGCAGGGACAGACACTGAGAAGGAGAGGCAGTAGTGCCCCCCCCCAAAAAGAGAGAGCAGGATCGAAAGAGGTGGTGAGTGGCACCAGTGTCGGAGACAGAGGAGAGAGAGAGAGAGAGAGAGTGCCCCCAAACAGTGACAACGACGTGCTGAGATGTGGCAAATAAGCACAATGAGAGTGATCACCAGGTGACAGGCTGTTACTGTTGCAGCACCACATTGGCAGCGTGAAATTGGGGGGGGGGCAGTGCAATGTAGTGACCATAACCACAGTGACCGGTGGCTCCCAGACCTGCATCTGAACAAACATTTATTTAAATGGGTGACCTGTCCCCTAGCAGTGTCTACTGCCTCCCACCACACCAACCTCTGAGAGAGAGAGAGAGAGAGAGAGAGAGAGAGACAGCAACAGCAACAGCCACAGCCACTTCCAGTGTGGCATATATGTGCAGGTCCAACCTGTTCCAGTCAGAGACGGTGTCAACCCCCCCTTCCAAACAGAGAAGTAGGTACAGTGTGCGCCTGAGCTCGGTTGCCATCCATTTTATTTTCGCTCACTCTTCTGGCACCTTGCTGTTGGTCCGACTCTCTATTTGTCTTTCTGAAGCTCAGTGAAAGCAGACAGCATATACAGAGAGGCAGAGAAGGAGTGCTGTGACTGGGCCAGTGAGCAATGCTGCAGATTTTTCCTTTCACCATGGGGGAGTGGATGTTAGGGGGAGAAAGAGAGAGACCAGGAGAGACACAGTGTAAAAAAAAAAACTTGGTGCATCTATTCCTCTACTGCACAAAAGAAGCACACAGACAGAGCCAGGGGTGGGCTTCAGGCAGGGGACTCTGGCTCTGAAGGAATGCTGCCCCATCCCCCATACCACCTCCAGACAAGGGTAGCACCCTGCGGCAGCCAGGGATAGAGATGCAAGTTGAACATCGGCCCCCTCAGACCTGTCCCTGCTCCACCAGAACATGAAGGTTGGAGTGGGCTTTAGGTGACCATCACTTCCTCACCCTATGCCACACTTCTACACTTGCAGAACACTGCTTCATCCAGAGGCTCTCTCACCTTATGTGCTGTACCCATTGAGAGCACACTGAGGTAGTGAGATATAAAAATGTTGATCTTGTAGCGGCCCCTCTACAACTATTCTGACTCTGTTGGGTGGGTGAGAAGGTAGCATACAGTGGGTGCTACTGAGTGGCTGGTATGCCTTGCACCCCCACTTACCAACCCAATACATTACAGCAGCCAGAGAAGAGATGTGGATCGCACATCTGCCCCATCATAAAGTATTCCCATTCCAAAAGGTTTCTCACACAGGCTGGAGTGGGGTCTAGGATGGCGGCCATTAATTGACTGCCCCTCTCCTCCATCCCACCTCCAAACATAGGGAGCACTTCTCCCCGTCCATTACACATTTGCACATAGAGAGCACTCCTCCCCGCCATGCCTCCTTTGCATATGGGGAGCAATTCTTCTTCTCCAGCCCTCTTCCACAAGGTGGGCATAGTGTTTTATGTAATCATATTTGGTCTCAAGCCTTGTTGAATGCAACATTGTACATATTGTATATACTAATGTAAAGAAAATTGCTTTATGTTAATTTATATTATGTGTCCTTACTTTATGTATCTGACACCATGTATTGTCCTTGCCATTGCTTGTACAAGGGACCTCCTCTCAAATGAGCTTGCTCAATGGATTTTATCCCTTTACAATAAACTTGAACGTAAAAAGCACACTTCCCTCCATTCCATCTCCACACATAGGTATCATTGCTCCACCTCCATACATTATGAGCACTCATCCCCCTGACCCCTCCAGTGCTTACATAGAAACATAGAATTTGATGGCAGATAAGGACCGCTTGGCCCTCCTAGCCTGCCCATTTCACTACCTAATGAATAAGCTGCAGATCCTGTTTAACCAACAGCCTACTTCTTCCTACCCCTGCACTTGGATTCTCTTATGCCTGTCCCATGCATTCTTAAATTCCCTCACTGTTTTTGTCTCCCCAACCTCCTCAGGAAGTCTGTTCCATGTATCCACAACCCTCTCCATGAAAAAATACTTCCACACATTACCTCTGAGCCATCCCTCCTCTACCTTTAAATTGTACCCCCTTGTTCTTGCACATCTCTTTTTCTGAAAGATGCTACTCTCTTGGACTTTGTTAATTCCCTTGAGGTAACTGAAAGTTCTATCATGTCCCCCCTCTCCCTCCTTTCCTCGAGGCTATACATATTAAGTTCCTTTAGTCTTTCTTCATATGTCTTCTGGTGCAGACCCGGCACCATTTTAGTTGCCCTCCTCTGGACAGACTCCATCCTGTCTATGTCCTTGTGGAGATGGGGTCTCCAGAACTGCACACAGTACTCCAGATGGGATCTCACCAACTGTCTGTATGGAGGAATAACAACTTCCTGTTTTCTACTGGTGATGCCTCTCCCTATGCATCCCAATATTCCCCCAGGCCTCCTTACTGCCTTCTCACATTGCTTGCCCACCTTTAGGTCATCTGATATGACTACTCCCAGGTCCCTTTCCATTTTTGTTGTTAGTATTTCACCCCCCATTGTGTACTTTTCCCCTGGGGTTTTGATTCCCAGGTGCATTGCTTTGCAATTCTTTGCGTTGAGTCTAAGCTGCCATATATTTGACCATTCCTCCAACCTTGCCATGTCCCTTCTCATCCTTTCCACTCAACCTTGGGTATCGACCCTATTGCAGATTTTTCTGTCTTCTGCAAAGAGACATACTTTTTCTTCCAATCCCTCTGCAATGTCACTTATAAAGACATTAGAGGACCAGTCCCAGTACTGAACCCTGCTGGTAACCCCCCTTTCTTCAGAGTGGACTCCATTTACTGTTACACTCTGTGTCCAGTTGTCCAGCCAATTTTATTACCCAGGCTACCACCTTGGGACCCACTCCAAGGCTGTCTAACTTGCATATTAATCTTCTGTGTGGGACTTTGTCAAATGCTTTGCTAAAGTCTAGGTAGGCCATGTCCACAGCCCCTCCCTGGTCTGCTATTTTGGTCACCCAGTCAAAGAAATCTATTAGATTCGTCTGACACAGCCTTCTTGCTGTGAATCCATGCTGCCTTGGGCCATGTGCCCCACTAGCCTCTAGGTACTCAACAGTTCTTTCCTTCAGAAGTGATTCCATCGTTTTCCCTACCCCTGAGGTCAAACTATAAGGTCTGTAGTTTCCTGCCTCTGACTTGCTCCCACTTTTGTGAAGTGGAATCACATCCACCCTCCTCCAGTCCTCAGGTACCACCGCATCCTCCCATGATTTGTTAAAAATGGTATCACTAGTTCTACCCTTAGGTCTTTTAGAATTCTTGAGTGAATCCCATCAGGCCCCATTGCTTTGTCCACCTTCAATTTTAAGGTTCTTTCAGAGCTCTTTCTTCTGTGAATAGACTGGTATCAACTCCCCTATCCAGAGTGTTTCTTTTGTTTGGTTTAGGTACCTCCCGTTCCTCTTCTTTTGTGAATAGTGAGCAGAAGTATTCATTCAGTATCCCTGCTTTTTCACTGTTACCCTCACAGAAATATAGAAACATAGAAGTTGATGGCAGATAAAGACCGCAAGCCCATCCAGTCTGCCCATTTCATTTTCTACCTTTTGAATGTGCTATAGGCCTTTGCTCTGTCAATGGCCTATCTATTCATACTCATTTGTATTGCTCCCATATGCCTATCTCATGCCTGTTTGAAGCCCTGCACTGTATTCATATCTGCCATTTCCCGAAGTAGGCCGTTCCGTGCATTCACCACCGTTTCTGTGAAAAAGAACTTCCTCACATTACCCTTTAATTGGTCTCCCTCTAATCTCATGCTGTGTCCTCTTGTCCTGCTATTTTTCTTAGATTGAAACATGTTAGACTTTCACCTTGTTAATGCCCTTAAGGTGTTTGAATGTTTCAATCATATCATCTATCTCCCTCCTTTGCTCTAGGATATACATATTGAGTTCAGTTAATCTGTCCTCATATGTTTTCTGATGCAGTCCCTGCACCATTATTGTTGCCCTTCTCTGGACTGCCTCAATTTGGTTAATGTCCTTGTGAAGGTGTGGCCTCCAGTACTGCATGCAGTACTCCAGATGGGGCCTAACCAGTGTCTTGTAAGAGGGATTATTACCTCCCTCTTCGGACTTGTGATACCCTACTAATACACCCCAACATCCCTCTAGCCTTACCTACTGCTTTAGAGGTCTGCTTCGATGATTTCAGGTCATCGGTGATGATGACGCCCAAGTCTCTTTCTTCTCTTGTGACTGCCAGCAACTCCTCTCCCAGCCTATAGGTGGCTTCAGGGTTTCTCTTCCCTATGTGCATTATCTTGTACTTCTTTGCATTAAACCCCAGTTGCCACTCTTATGACCATTTTGCTAGTTTATCCAGATTTCTTCTCATCCTGCCCACACCATCTGAATCATCTATTCTGTTGCAGATCTTAGTGTCATCTGCAAACAGACAAACCTTACCCTCCAGTCCATCTGCAATGTCACTATGAAAATATTGAAGAGGACTGGCCCCAGGACTGATCCTTGGGTACCCCACTTGTGACTTGCATCTCTTCTGACTGTATACTGTTTACCACCACTCTGTTTTCTGCCTGTCAACCAGTTTGCCACCCAGCTGACCAACGTCTGACCCACCCCGAGCCTACCCAGCTTATTAATCAGTCTTCTATGTGGAACAGTATCAAAAGCTTTGCTGAAGTCAAGGTAGGCAACATCAACTGCTCCCCCTTGGTCCACCACTCTGGTTACCCAGTCAAAGAAATCTATGAGATTAGTTTGACTGGACCTTCCTTTAGTATACCTATGCTGTCTTGGATCCTGTGCTCCTATGGATTCCAGGTGTTGCACTATCCTTTCCTTAAGGAGTGCCTCCATAATCCTGCCCACTACTGAGGTAAGACTGACTGGTCTGCAGTTTCTTGCCACCACTCTTGTGAAGCGGGATCACATGAGCCCTTCTCCAGTCTTCTGGGACCTCTCCTGTGCTCAGAGACTCACTAAACAGTTCTGATAATAGCTTTGCTAGTTCTACCCTTAGCTCCTTTAGTACCCTGGGATGTATGCCATCAGGTCCCATTGCCTTGTCCACCCTGAGCTTATTGAGCTCTTGTAGGACCCTTTCTTTCATGATGGGACTAGTGCACACCTCCCTCCCCCCTGTGTCCATGGTGCTGAGCTGTGGGCCCTGCCCTACCTTCTCTTCAGTAAATACTGAGCAGACGTTATCTATTTAGGATAGATGCTTGTACATGGTCCTCCTCCTCACACGCCCCTTATCCCCTTTGATCTTAGCAATACCCCCTCTGGACTTGCTCCTTTCACTAATGTATCTATAGAAAGTCTTGTCACCTTCTTTTACTGTCCATGCTAGTGTTTCCTCAGTTTGGGCCTTTGCCTGCCTTACTGCCTTCCCTGCTTCCCTTAGGGAAGTTTGGTATGCCTCCCTATCTTCATCCTGCTGCATTCCCTTATATTTCCTGAAGGCCAGCCTTTTGGCTCTGACCTTTTCTGCTACTGTGTTTAAAAACCAAAGTGGTTTCCTTCTTCTTTTGCACTTCCTTATCTCACTAACACAATGGGATGTTGCTTCAAGTATTACATCTTTAATGCTTGCCCACTTTGCCTGTACCCCCTCACCTGTATTTCTTTTTGCCAGGGCTAGCTTTACTCTGTTGGCCATCTTATCAAAGTCAGCTCCTCTGAAGTCCCATATTTTTGCCTTGGAATGGGATGATTTTGTTCTAGTGGCCAAATTGAACCATACCATGTGATGGTCACTGGCCCCCAGGTGACCTTCTACCTGGAGATCTGTGATCCTTTCCCTGTTAGTCAGTACTAGATCTAGGATAGCCCTGTCTCTAGTGGGTTGTTGTACCAGTTGTTTGAGGCCCTCCCCCTGCAGGGAATCCACCATGTGTCTAGTTCTGGCAGATGTCCCTGCTGGTATTGACCAATCTGTATCTGGCATGTTGAAGTCTCCCATTATCAGAACCTCCCCTTTAGCTGTCATGTTTTGTATATCTTCTAACAGTAACGTGTCTATGTCCTCCCCCTGGTCTGGAGGCCTGTACACAACCCCAGTTCATAAGGCTGTCCCATTTCCTGTTTCCAGGGTGACCCACAGTTCTTCTAGCTCCTTATGTGTATTCTGAATTTCTGTAGCTTTGATATTTTCATTGACATAAAGGGCCACTCCACACACCCCCCCTTTTTGCATCTCGGTCTCTTCTGAACAGTACATAGCCAGGTACTGAAGTCTCCCAAGTGTGGTTACTGGTAAACCATGTCTCGCTAATGGCTACTATGTCCAGTTTAGTCTCTGTCATTATTGCCTGCAGGTCTGGGATCTTGTTTCCCAGACTGTGAGCATTTGTGTACATGATTTTCCACTGGTCAGATTTCAGTGTGTTAGTTGTTGTGCAAGGTCCAGCATTTCCCCTGTGCATTGTATGGTGAGCCGGACCTTTTTCTTTACTTGGTGATGCAAATGAACTACAAACATGCTGAACTCCTGTTTGACCACTAGCTGAGGGGGAGGGGTGTTCTTCCCATTCGATGTTTCAGGTGCTGCACCCCATCCCCATTTGCTAGTTTAAATATTCTGCAAAGACTTCTGCCTCAATGCACTGACTCTTTCCTTAGTCAGATGCAGTCCATCAAATTTAAAGAACTTTCGCTTTCAAAACTGTTACCAGTTCCCTACAAATTTGTGTCCTTTTTCCTGGCACCAGCTCTTGAGCCCCTATCTCCCCTTCTCTGACCTTCCGTCCATCTGTCCCCCTCTTCAAACAACATGAAGTCTTGCTGTATTCTGACAATAGCAGTGAGTCCCAACCTTCGAACTGCCCCGGAGATGAAAGAGTTAACTTTCCATGCCAGGCATGGAACGCTGAGCTCGAGCTCGGTTGAGACTCTGTCTGTTGCTGTTTAAACTCAAACCGTCAGATTCTTTACTCGCCTCTCACTAAACAGTCGCTCCGGAGATTTCTCCTTCTGCTCAGTTCAATTTGTCGGTTAAAGTACCGCTTTTCTCGGTTTTCGACCGAATTTAAACAGTAACCTGTCGGTTCAGTCTCTGTCTGTGGTATCTGTGAGTACTAGATAGGTTATATTTATTTCTATTCTGTGTGGAACTTGTAAACGGTTCATTGGTTCGATTTGAACCGATCAAGCTGTTAAAAAAATCTTTATTTGTACTTTTAGTGTGTGGTTACCCGTACTTATCGGTTCTAAAAAAAAATGGATTTTATTACGTTTTTTTCCACGACCCGTGACACGGTCAGAAACCGATAAGAGGGTCTTACCTGGCAGATTGCCATTAAAAGGGTAAGTTTGGTTAGGACTGGCACAATGTCTGAGAAACCCAAAAGAAAAACCGGGCCCACTGGGTTTCAACACTGTAGTGTGTTTGGGGAAGTCTTTGCTAAGGCTGACCCCCACACCACCTGTGTTTATTGTCTGGGGTTTGACCACCTCAATGCAGACTGCCAGATTTGTAAAATTTCCTGCAGCTACCCTAGAAAAGAGAGTTGGTAGGCTCAGGGAAAGGGAGGCCAAAAAGTCCGCTGAACCGGATGGCCAGCCCGGTTCGGTTCAAACCAAACCAGAAGGAGTGCCCTCTGACCAGAGCGAGACTTCTTCGGGCAAAAGGAGAGCCGATTCTGAGGAGTTAGTTCCAGCTAAGAGAACTAGAAAGGAAAAATCAGCTGGTGTGGAGCCAAAACTTTCCTCTCCAACCACTGAAGAGATAGCCAAAGTGATAAAAATTGTGCAGTCACTTTCCCCGGTTCCGACCGAACCGGCACCATCAGGGACGCGCTCAGTTCGGCGGTTCCACCGGTTCAAGATTATGATTTAGAGGAATATTATGAACTGGAGGAGGAGAGAGGAGTATGAGGAAAGTGAATGTGGTTTTGAAAGTCTGGATGTGCCCATTGACCCGGACATCTCCCAGACAGACCTTCAGGAGTGTCTCCTCCTAGGCTTTCTGAGTCCCCCTCCCATTTCATGTTTTATAAAAAAGTGGCTGAAACCCTCCAGCTTCCTATGGAAGAAGCTGTGGATGACCAGGAGGAGCCTGACTATGTGGAAATGATGGATATCCCAGAGTCTAGGAGGCTGTCTATTCCCTTACACAAATCTTTTGGGAAACAGACATTTAAGATTTTAAAGACTCCTAATACTATACCTTCTGTAGATAAAATAATGGACAAGAGGTATACATTGTCAGGCTCAGGTACGGAGTTCCTTACACAACAGTGCAGCCATGTTGGGGTACTGCAGGCTGCAGCTTGTGATAAGGCAAATATTCCCTTGGCTTCACACCCCCCAGACAAGGACTCCAGGAGGATTGATGCCATGGCAAAGAAACAGTACATGGCAGCATCCTTGGGACTCAGACAGGCCAACTATATGGCCTATACTGCTAGGTATCAGAAATCCAGATGGGACACTGTCATGGCTTGAGCAAAACAGGTCCCTGGCCAGCTTGCCAAGGAGCTGGAGCAGGTGGCTGCTGATGGTATTGAGGCATCCAAGGTGCAATTCCATGCTGCAGTGGACTCCAATGATGTGTCATCTAGAGTCATGGCTGCATCTGTGGCACTTGTAGAATGGCTTGGCTCAGATGTACTAGCCTGTCAGGATACCCAGACTAAGGCCATGGATTTTCCTGTTGTGAGTAATTCTCTGTTTGGGGAGCAGACAGAGAATTACATGAAGAAAATGGACGAATATAGGACCACCTACAGGAGCGCACAGGCCAAGGAAAGGCAGGCCACTCCTCAAAGGCAGCACCCCAGGGGCAGGATCAGGCCTTTTCATAGGCTTTTCTACCAAGCCCAGGCCTCCTCTTCTGCCTATGCTCAGAGGGAGTTCTTTAGAGGGAGAGGCAGAAAGGGTACAAGCAGGCCTGCTTCCACCCCTCAGCCAAAAACCCCTGCCAAACAGGCACCCTGATGGGTTGACCAGGGCCGATTCTTCACTACCTGTAGGGGGCAGGCTGGCTTACTTTGTCCAGGACTGGGAGTCTCTAACATCAGACAAGTGGGTCCTGGAAGTAGTAAGCCAGGGACTGGTTCTCAGCTTCAAAAAATTTCCAAAGCTGAGAGCCAGATCCTTTCCACCTGCAAATCCCTCAGAGGCGCTTGCTTGGAGGCAGAGGTCTCTTCCCTCCTGGCTCTCAGAGCTGTGGAAAGGGTTCCACCCCTACACCAGGGCAAAGGGTTGTACTCCAGGTACTTCCTTACCTCAAAAAAGACAGAAGAATGGTGGCCCATCCTGGATCTCAGATACTTAAACAAGCACCTTTTAAAACCAAAATTCAAAATGGTGACTCTGGGAATTATTCTACCCACTCTAAGGCCAGGGGACTGGCTAGTGTCCCTGGACCTCAAGGATGCCTCCTTCCATATTCTCATCAGAAGCTCCCATCGAAAGTACCTCAGGTTCGAGCTGCCCTCAGGCCATTACCAGTTCAGAGCAATGCCCTTCGGTTTAACCTCTGCTCCAAGGGTATTCACAAAATGCCTGGCAGTAGTAGTTACTTCTCTGAGAAGGCAAAGGATTGCCATCCTCCCATACTTGGATGACTGGCTCATAGTAGGCCAGTCCCCAGACCAAGTCAAGTTACACCTACAGATAACTCAGCAACTGCTCACCTCTTTGGGTTTCCTTCTGAATCTTTCAAAGTCAGTTCTAGAGCCTGTTCAGCTCCTCACCTTCATAGGCGCAGAGCTAGACACAGAAAAGGCCAGAGCTTTCCTTCCCCTCGACAGGGCAAGGACTCTTATCTCTCTGGCCTCATCATTCACCCTGCAGGTGTCTCAACCAGCAAGGCATTTTCTACAGCTCCTGGGGCACATGGCTGCTTCCACAGCAGTGGTGCAGGGAGCAAGATTTCAGATGAGGGACATTCAGTTCCATTTGAGAGCCTTTTGGTCTCAAAGGAAGGACCCTCTGACCAAACTGATCCCAGTGACTCGAACCCTGATCCAGGCCTTACAGTGGTGGCAGGATCAGAACAATCTAAGGAAGGGAGTTCCCTTTGTCACTCAGTCCCACTCCTTAATCCTTACTACAGATGCCTCCCTCTTGGGGTGGGGGGCTCATTTGGGTGACCTGACTACCAAGGGGTTGTGGTCCCCTCAGGAATCTCTGCTTCGCATCAATCTTTTGGAACACAGAGCAGTATTTCTAGCAGGCACTCAGTCTACGGCCTTGTGCACAGAAGCAATGAAGTTGTGGTCTCTGGCTTATTCCCTGAACACCTCCCTCTCAGCAGTTCACCTCCCAGGCAAGGACAATGTCCTGGCAGATGCTCTCAGCAGGATATCTCAGGGCCTTCACGAATGGTCACTGGATCCCCTGGTCTTGGCGGTGATATTTTCCAGATGGGGCACCCCACAGATAGATCTTTTTGCAGCCCCAGACAATCAACAACTTCCCCTTTTTTGCTGCAGGCCCCCAGTGTTGGGCTCAGTCCCCCTGGATGCCTTAGTTCTCAGTTGGGAAGGGAAGTTCCTGTATGCTTCCCCCCTCTTCCCTCTCTTGTTCAAAGTGCTAGTCAAAATCAGGTCTCAACCCTGCAAGGTGATCCTGATTGCTCCTGACTGGGCCAGACAGCCCTGGTATCCACTCCTGCTGTCCTTAGCAGTCCATCTTCCCCTGTGCCTTCCCAGGAATTACAACCTGTTAACCTGTGCTCAGGGGAGGGTTTGGTACCTGAATCTCAAATCTCTCAATCTCAAGGCCTGGCTCTTGAAGAGTTAGAGTTTGCCGATTTACACCTCTCCCAAGGTGTAATGGATATTCTGAAGGCTTCTAGGAAACCTTCCACCAGGACTACTTATAATTCCAAACCTTCCACCAGGACTACTTATAATTCCAAGTGGAAAAGATTTTCCATGTGGTGCTCTGGAAGGCATATTTCCCCAGAGTCTGCTGATCTGCCCACAGTCCTTGATTATATGGTCCATTTAAATAGCTTGGGGCTTAGACCAGCTACACTGAAGGTGCATCTGGCAGCTGTTTCTGCTTTCATTTCAGCAGGTATTTCTCTTTCAGCTCACCCTGTATTCTCCAAGTTTTTCAAGGGATTGCTTCATACCAACCCCCCATTCAGGGACCCTGCCCCTGCTTGGGACCTTAATGTTTGCATTGCTCAGCTTATGCAGCCCCCCTTTGAGCCTTTGTCTTCAGCAGAGCTTAAATACTTAACTTGGAAAACTGTGTTTCTGGTAGCCATCACTTCTGCCAGACGCATAAGTGAGTTACAAGCCTTGTCAGTGGAGCCTGATTTTGTCTCCTTTCATAGAGATAAGGTGGTCCTCAGGACTAATAAGAAGTCTTTGCCCAAGATGGTTTCAGATTTCCACCTTAATCAATCTATGTCTCTTCCTGTGTACTTCACTGACCATTCCTCCTCTGGTGAGAGGAGGCTGCACAGTTTAGATGTGAAAAGAGCCCTTAGCTACTACATAGAACGTACCAAGGGTCACAGGTTTGACTCCTTCCAACTGTTCCTCACTTATGGTGAGGTTGGTAAAGGGAAACCTGCACTAAAAGATCCATTGCCAGGTGGATTGTCTCTTGTATCCAATTTTGTTATGAAAAACTGGGTAAGGTTCCACCCTCAGGTCTGAGGGCTCACTCTACCAGAGGTGCAGCCGCTTCCCTGGCTGCTGCCAAGGATATCCCTATTCTAGAGATATGTCAAGCAGCTACCTGGAAAACAGTTCATACTTTTACCAAGCATTACTCCCTGGATATCCAGGCTAGGAGTGATGCTCGGTTTGGCACAGCTGTGCTTCAGAGCCTATTTCCTAAGTAGGTTCTGTCCCTCCTCCATGGAGGTACTGCTTGGTAGTCTGCTATTGTCAGAATACAGCAAGACTTCATGTTGGTTGAAGAAAAAATTATTCACCTTAGTAATGTTGTTTCTTCTAATGGAGTCTTGCTGTATTCTGACCTCTTCCCCTGCCTTCCCCTCTCAGAACCTCTGTTTTTGGGATGTGGGTGGGCAGTGGCAGTGTTGGCACTCAGTAAGTGCCCACCTTATTGCTTTCACCCCTTTTCTTGGGTGAGTGGATGTTGTGTTTTTAATTTTTTGGGTCTCCTGACTTGAGTCTTTGTTTTGGGACCAAAAAATCTGTTTTTATGTTTAGTAGCCAGTTGGCTAGTGTAGGTTTACAGCTTCCACACAGGACCTTAGTGAGTTTAGCTCATAAAGATCTGACGGTTTGAGTTTAAACAGCAACAGACAGAGTCTCAACCACGCTTGAGCTCAGCGTTCCATGCCTGGCATGGAAAGTTAACTCTTTCATCTCCAGGGCAAGTTCGAAGGTTGGGACTCACTGCTATTGTCAGAATACAGCAAGACTCCATTAGAAGAAACAACATTACTAAGGTGAGTAATTTTTTTCTTCCAGACTAGCAGAATCTCAGAGAAGGAGATGCTGGATGAAATGGATGATAGTTTGTCACCCAGCCTGATCTGGTGTTCCTTGGTCTCCACAACTGACCTGCTGGCAAGATCGTTAGTCCCTATGTGTACCAGAATATCAGTGTTTTCTCCTGCTTCCTGAACAGTTTTAGCAATGCGTTCAGTATCTCTGCACGCTGATATACCTGGGAGACATCTGACCATTACCCCTGGCTGGAATTACGTATCAACTCCCCTAATCATGGAGTCTCGTATGATCAGAAGTTTTTTGGATTTCCTTTTTGCTTTTTTTGTTTTGGTTCCTGTTTTGGGTGTGTTTTGTTGTGCTAGCTCCTGTGCTGTAGTGTCCTGCTCTGCAGTGTCCTCTGCCCCTTTGTTTGATTTCAGAGATAGAGGCAGATACCTGTTTGTAGTTTTTATATGGTTTGTGGAGGTGATATATTGGAGAACATCGAGTGATGGGGCACCCGATTTGCCTCTCCTAACCACCAGCCAACCTCAATATGGATTAATTTAATGCTAAACAAAAATCAGCACATTATCCTGGGTGCTTGTTATCGCCCCTCCCCAAGTGCTCCCATCGAACACCTCGATATCGTTATCAAGGAAATCGAAACAGCATGCTCCTTAGGGGATATTATTCTGGTGGGAGATTTCAACTTGGGTGATACTGATTGGATAAAGTATGTGGCTGTTTCCAGTTCTGGAAGGAAACTGCTAGACATGTGTCAGCAGTGTAACCTAGTGCAGGGGTTAAAACAACCTACCCAGGGTAATAATCTCCTTGATCTTGTTCTTTATAGCACATCCCCAATGATTAAGAATCATGCTGTATCATTATCTATTGGAAATAGTGAGCACTGCTCCATAAGTTTTGTCATGGAAGTAGTGGCCTCTGTGGTAACAGCTGGTTCTAAGGTTTATGTGTCTGAGAAAGCAGACCTTCCTAACATCAGAATTGGTTTGGATAGTGTGAATTGGTCATCAATTCTTAATACTATAGGTGTCGGGGAGTATTTCAGCACATTACTTAGTAAAATTACTGATCTCAGAAACAGCCATGTACCGACTAGGCTAAAACTACATCAAGTCAACTGAAACCAAAATGGATGACTAGGGAAATAGCCAAAGTTATCAAAAGGAAAAATAAGTGGTATTCAGCCTATTTAAAATCCACAACTCCCACAAATTGGTGTTTATATTTACATACCCCCAAAAACGTAAAAATAACATTAGAAGAGCAAAAAAGAATTGGGAGCTAAGGTTAGCCTCAAATGCCTGTAAGGATAATAGCAAATCATTTTTGCTTACATTAATTCACTTAAGAAATCTTCATGTAAGGTAGACCCAATACAGGTAAATGATGCCTAATATACAGCCCACTTGACATGGCCAATTTATTTAACACGGATTTCTGCAGTATATTTCAAAACAATCAGAGAGCCAATGTAATTAGGAATTCTGTAGGCAGTTACATTACTATTTCTGAATCAGATGTCCATGCAAAATCGGTTGAGCTAAAAGGGAAAGTAAGTGCATCTCCTGATGATGTGCCAGGACACCTTCTGTATTTACTAGCTGACAGTCTATCTTTACCCCTTAAACTATTACATGAATATCTTATAAACTGCAGTATAATTATGTCCCCGAACTTTGGAAAACTGCGTATGTAATACTGATCCACAAAAAAGGTCCAGGGAATCATTGGGAAAATTATAGACCAACTAGCCTAACTTCCCCCATGTGTAAAATCTTGGAAAGCCTAAATAAGGATTTGATTACCTCTACTTTAACCGAAACTGACCGTGAGCAACATGGTTTTATTAAGGGCAGAAGTTGTCTGACTAATTTGTTTTGCTTTTATGAAGATGTCAAGTTTACAACTAGATAACAAAGTTCTGTACGCTGTGATTTGCATCAATTTTAGCAAGGCCTTTGATCTTCTTCCACATTGGCCCTTGATTCATAAACCTTATTCTTTCAATATTTACCCCATTTTTGTAGACTGGATTACAAATTGGTTAAGTGAACGTTCACAGTGGGTTCTGATAAATGGACATCTAATGGGGTGTGTTACGAGCAGGGTGCCCCAGTGGTCTGTATTGGGCCCCTGTCTCTTTCAGCATTTTATAGCTGACATAAACAAATGCCATTCCAACACTATCAAATATGCTGACAATATAAAAATCAGTGGACCATACGCTAATTTAGAACAAATAACATCTATTCAGGAAGATCTGGATATCATATCCAAATGGATTATTTCTTGGGATATGAAATTGAATCACACTAAGTGCAAGATTATGCACTTTGGACCAAACAACCCCTCACATGCTTATATTTTAGAAAATCAAGTGCTAAGTAGCACAGATACAGAGAGGGATCTGGGGGTCCTGGTATCTGATGATTTTCTCCCTATTTCTCAGATTAATGAGGTTATCCTCAAAGCCAGCCAAATCATCTGGTCTATTAAAAGGCACATTAAATCAAGGGATAGTAGAGTATTACTGCCACTTTACAGGGCATATGTTCGCCTCACTTGGATTTTTCATCACAATTGTGGTGCCCGTTTAAGAAACAGGATATTTTGAAACTAGAAAAGGTACAAAGAAGGTTCACCAAAATAGTGAGCGGCTTGAGAAGTGTTCCATATGAAACCAGACTTAGCTCCCTAAATTTGACGTCCCTTTATACTAGACGATTAAGAGGGGCTCTCCTGTTAATGTATGATGTCATCAACGATGCCTATTTATTTACTAGCCTAGGGCTCAGGTATAAGGAGAACATTTATAATCTTAGAGGCCATCTGCTTCAATTACAATATAGGTGATTCAGTCTTATGCCTTGCAAACTTTTCTGTACAGTATGGCCCAGATATTCAAACTGCGCAAATAGTTGCGCAGGGAAGTGGCCAGGGTGATATTCAACGGATTGCGCTGGCACAACTACTTTGAGCTCTTACCTAACCACCCACTGTGCATGGTGCAGTGGAACTGCACCAGCGCAAGTGGTCAGAGTGGAGCATTGAGATGCGGTGGCGCGGTTTCCATTGCGCCATGCACAGCACCTCGCGATATTCAAGGGTGACATGCAAATGGGGCCATAATTTATGCAAGGCACGGGGGCCATTTGCATCTGATTACGACCCCATTAGCATACTAGTGCCTGATCCGACGACTTACTGGCACCCTGCCAGGCGGCAACCGTCGGAGGACCGATGCCTGCAGCCCTATCATGGGGCGTCCATAAGGGACAAACTCGTCTCATCCCTGGTGGTCCAGTGGACCGTGAGTAGCCAGATCGTGGACATTACGATTCCCCTAAAGTCCAATATCCTGGTGGTCCAGCGTACCACGAATAGCCAATCGCGGGCTGCATTCCTCTATCCCCAAGTCCGAACTCCCTGGTGATCTAGTGGACCCCCCACCACCCCTGCTCCCCGTCAGCGGCGGGTGGCACACCACCGCCTGTCGCCCGCCCTGCCGACTGACAGCTCAGTATGGCTGCCGCCCATTGGTTCAGAGCATGAGCCAATGGGTGTGCAACCACTCCCGCTCGATCCAGTCACATATGTGAATGAATTAATTCACATAGCTGGACTGACTAGTACAGCATGGACTTCTGCGCCCAGTGGCTCATGCTGTGAACAATGGGCGTGCTGCTCCACTCCAGCCGTCGGCGGCAGGGCGGCAAGCAGGTGGGGGTGCTGCCCGGCTTCAGCGGGGAGGCGGGTGGTGGGGTTCAGTGGGCAGGTGGGGTGGGGTCCACTGAATCACCAGGAGTTCAGACTTGGGGATAGAGGAATGCCGCCCGCGATTGGGCTGATCGCGGTCCGCTGGACCACCAGGGATATTGGACTTTGGGGGGGTTAGTAATGCCCACAATCGGGGCATGGGGGGCGCCGCCAGGTGCGGCAGGAACATGTGATGGCCACCCACAATGGCCATCCACAGGTGACAGCTGCTGTGTTGCGCCCTGCAATGCGGCAGCTCACCTGTGGGTGGCCCTTGACATGTTCCATTTTTTTTAGGCTTAACTTTGTGCAGGCGCAGGTAGGGGTTGCGCCTGCATAACTCTGCATGGCCCGGGCTGAATATTGGGCTGTGCAGTTTATGCATGGGCACACCCCCCCCCACCTGTGCCTGCGTACATTACTGATGCGCCCAGGCGCATCGGGATTTGTGCGACGCACTTTTCCCTTTTAAATATCGCACCAGGGTGCATCAACGGGTTGTGCATGGCGCAACCCTTTTGAATATCTGGGCCTACATGTTTTTAAGCCCTGGAATGTGCTACCTGTAGAGGTGATTATTAATAACTCCCAAGTCCATATTTAAGTCCCGGTTGGACAAATTCATTCTGTCTGGCATTTCACCTTTGTTATTATTAGTATCTAGGAGCAATCAAGGGCCTTACAGCTCTCTAGCTCCTATCAAATCTTAGTATGATTCTGCAAGGGATCCAGCCAGCCTTGATCAGACCAGGGCCTCCTCAATTTCTTGAAACAAAACAGTGGTTCAGGAATCTTCTATAAGCTACAGCTCAGCTGATTCTGCAAGGTACTAGCCCTGACTTTTGGATTTGGTGCCAGTGAAAGCCCACACTATCTCCTGCCGAACATATCTCTAGATATTGTATTTCTCTTTGTCTCTCTAGTTGAATTTATGAGGCAGGGTTTAATAATCTGTTTAATCCTTATAGTCATTTTAAGTACTGAGTTGATATTAGAAGTGAATTTTGAGCCTTGACTTTGTAAGTCCTTCTCCTGTTCTTTTGCCTGCACATTTCTTTTTGTCTCTTCCCCCAACCCCCTAACAGCGTGCTGTGCTTTCTGTCCCTGCCCACTTCTTTTGTCCTCTTTGTTCTGATGTAACGAGCCTCCACTTTCAGCCTTTAAAAAAGCCTGTTTACTACTTTTTTTTGTGTGTGTCCAGCTTCCCATGAGTAGATTATAAAGATCTGCCACTAGAGGGACCTTAGTCTTTTTTTTTCCTTCTCTCCTTCATCTTTCATTGTTAACTCTCTCATATAGTGCTTTTTTAATGTGAACCTAATCCTGTGATTTTGACTCAGTTCTTACCAAAATGGGCAAATCACATACCAGCATCCTAGTACGTTTTCTTTTCACCTTTCCTTGTCTTGTCTTGTCGACTTAACTGGAGGCAAACAGCATCCCACATCTAAACTTAATTTCAATTACAATTTTAACCATGACCCAGGCATGCATGCAGGAAACTTCTTCACACTGGTCACAGCACTGGCTTCTGCTACATCCATTTCTCTGGCAATCCCCTGGGTCCTTGTCTCATACCATCTCCAGGCTCTCCCCATCTGCCTTAGAGTGATGCATTCCAGCCCGAGGAGGCACTCCAACCAAAAACAGTCAACCAAAGTGAATTACAGACTGCTGAAAGGTTACCTATGCAGGATAATTCTCATCCTACTACTAATATCCGGCAATGTTCACCCCAGTCCTGGCCCAGGAAGTGTTGCCCCACCCATGGGCCAAGCAAAGATGGGATCCATCAAGATGGTGTCTGTCAGTATCTGCAGTCTGTTAAGCAAACTAGACAGCCTCAAAGTCTGGATCAACCAGCACAACCCTGATATATTATCAATGGCAGAGACATGGCTCTCCCCGAAGATTCCTGACACTGCAGTCACCATACCAGGATACACCATTTTCCAACAGGACAGGCTAACTAAGCATGGTGGTGGCTGTTCCATATGTCTCAAAGGGACGCTTATGGGCTTTGCCTTACCCATGACCAACCTTAGATGCTCCACCCAGGCACTTACAATTAAAGTTCTCCTCGGAACCCATAATAAGGCCCTCACACTCTTATCCATCTATGTCCCTCCCAAAGAACTCTCAACAGGCTTTCACAGCATCATGGGCTACATCTGTAACCTGAAACCACACTCTGAAATCATAGTGTTCTGTGATCTCAGTGTCGGTTGGCTCTACTCTGACATTGACAATTTCAAGGAATCTATCTCTGCACTTCATTTCTTGCAGCTCATTCCTTCACCTGCCAGGACAAATTACAGAATGAGAACAAGTACCCTCCTTGACTGGATTCTCTGAAACTGACTGGACCATATTTCATACATGGCAGTGCACCCAGATACACTTAGCGATCACTCCACCATTACCTGCAGCTGGAGAAACAAATTCCACAAGCAACCCCCTTTGACAATATATTGGACGGTGCTGAAACGTGATCACCTTGAGCCCGTCAAACTGCACCTTAGTATTATATACTGGTCATTGCTGGACACTGTCACAAACGCACTCAGCAGGTCAGGCCCTCTACTACCACAGTGCCAACCTCAGAGCACAATAGTGTGAACAGGTAAGACAGGGTAACCCTCCTGTCTGCTTTTGGGTCTGAATCACCTTTAGTCTCAAATTCTGGGGGGATTCAAACTGTGAACATTATGCTAGCGTACCCAAATGTACAGGCTCAGATAATATTCTCTTCAGGGGGATGCAATATATCTTTCACCTAAGGGCACCTAACCAGGTATCCAAAATGAACCCTTTTAACTCTATAAGAGACCTTAGGTATATTCTTACCTTTTTCCAAGCTTAGTAACACCATCAAGTTGTTGAACAGTTTTGTCAGACTTAACCCCTATACGTAACATACAAAAAGAACTGGCAGACACCCAGGCAGTCTTTCAAAGAAACGTCACTTTACTAAAAGTTGATAAAAATATGAAAAACGTAAACACAGAACAACATATCAAAGAGTTCACAATCACATAAAAGAACAAGGGAAACTTACAAAGCAAAACTCATACCACAATACATTTAGATCTTTGTTATCTAACATATTACCTCTTGAAGTGTGTTTTAAAGTTAGATTAGAGAGCTGTGTCTCTCTAGAGTCCCAAGATGATATGACATTCATTTCAGACACAAGTATCAGTCTAAACTCTGTGTCTCCACACCCTTTCTGTGAGTCATCTAGCTCCTCCTTTTACAATCAAAAAAATACAAACATGATTTCCTGTCAGGAGGTATATTAAATAATGTGACATCAGCAAAGACCCATTTCCCAAATTGTGAGTGTTTGATCAACCAGTTACTTTGAGGTTTATAACCCTGCAGTCCATCACCCAGGTGTGAGATAGCCAATGAGAATCAGCTAAATGATGGCCTTCCCTGATGTAATAAAATGTATATTTAGTTTCCAACTTCAAAAGCATGAGGTCGTAAAAAGGCCATAAAATACAATTTCTCAAGGAAGTTAATTACATTACAGAGATCTCCTGGTCAGTTTAATACATCCTGTGATTTCAGCTGTTGACACCTTGTAATTTAAAAGGGCCAAATCTCACAGACTGACATTTCATTCACTGACCATTTATTTATAATACCAATATCATAACCAGCTGGCCAAGCATCACAGACACCACTAAATATATCAACCTAGCCTTGGACCATCTCATTAAGCATTTCAATACTACCTGTGACATACATGCTCCCTACAGAATGATGAAAGTGTGTGGCACCTCAACTCCTGGATAACCCCTGAGCTTACCTCCAGGATGAAATACAGTTATCACCTCTGGCACTGTGCAAGAGAAATGGGCAGACAGGCAGGAATATAAAAGAGTCAGGAATGAATACAGAAGGGCAATCTGCCACATGAAGTCCAAATTCCACCGGGAAGCACTTACAAATTCCTGAGGGGGATAGTAAGAATTTCTGGAACAACATTAAAGTTGTCACTGGCAAAGTATCAAAAATCTCACCCTCAGTGCTAAACATTGATGGTACCCCTACTTTGGACCCACTTACTATAGCAAACACTTTTAATAATGCTTTCATGGACCTGAGCAGCATCCCCCCCAATTTTTTTGAATCCACCCCTCTCCCTACACAGAGTACTAAGGAGAGGACAATAATTTCTCCTTCCTTTTACTTTAAGAAGGTCTCTTATTAACAGACAAGAAATACCTGTGCAAAGTGCTTTGAAAGTCTAGATTCAGTGGAGACTCACTGGATCTTAAAATCGTTGCCCTCACCTAGATGAGCTACTGAATCCCTTAACTAAGATTCTTAACCTTTCACTGAAGCTGGCCCAATTCTCAAAAATATGGAAGTCTGCTTTAGTGACACCCATATACAAGAGCGGAGACCGGGCCCTACATGTAAATTATAGGCCCATATCTATACTCCTGCCATTATCCAAGGCACTGGAGTGCATAGTTGCAGACCAATTAATGGATTACCTTGAAAAATACTCAATCCAATGCCCACAGCAACACGGATTCTGAAAAGGTCATAGCACCGCAAAGGGGGTATTGGAATTCACTGGCTACATCCATCAGTCTCTTGACAAAGGCAATTTAGTGGGAGCAGCCTTCATAGACCTTACAAAGACCTTTGACACTGTTCACCACACTCTTCTTCAGCAACTAGCCTCCATAGGTCTCAGCTCTGGCGTGCTAGATTGGTTCAAGAGTTATCTGGATGGTTGATCCCAACAGGTGAAAATTGCAAATATTATTTCAGTCAAACTGCTCATCCACTCAGGTGTACCGCAAGGCTCTATTTTAGGGCCTTTACTGTTCAGCATCTTCCTGAACAACCTACAGCAGGCCTCTACTAACATATGCTACTGTATGCAGATGATGCTGTCATCTTTACTAATAACCCTGACCCACAGCAACTGGAACATCAACTGCAGTGTAGTTTTGTAGAAGCTGAGGACTGGTTCAGTGCTCACAAATTGATCCTAAAGAACAACAAAAACCTAAAGTTATGCTGTTCAGTGGCACCCTAGCAAGCACAAATCTCAACCACTTACAATCTGAAACTACATGGGGTACCTCTGGAACAAACCCTACACTTTAAATATCTGGGAGTAACCTTGGGCAGCTCACTTTCTTATGCTCAGCACATTGATAACATTGCCTGGGCTGTCAACGTCAAGATTGGTCTGCTCTACAGACACAAACACTGCTTGACACCAGAAGCCCTCAAAACTGCAATTACCACCTGTGTGTTATCTGCTGTTGACTAGGGCTTGGTTATCTATGGTGCTGCTACAACTTCACTCTGTAGAATATCCATTGCGCTAAATAAGACATGCAGACTCCTCACTGGTGCTGCATACCTCACCCACACATGCGACCTATACACCCAATCTGGGTGGCTTCAACTAAGTGGAAGGATACAGTACCAAACATACCTGTTAGCTAAAAAGGCACTTCTTGGCCTTTTACCCCCTGGAACTGCAAACCTCCTGAGCCCTCACGCCAGCTCCCAGCATACTCGAAGCTCAGCCCATCAATCTCTGAAGATTCCTAGGTGCAGGACATCGCAAGGGCAGTGGTCATTCACTTACAGAGCCCCACTCAGGTTCCGTGCACTTCCCAATGAAATCCTATCCATACCAAGATTAGCTCCTTTCAAGCACAGGCCCCATCAGCATCTTACGCCAAATAGTTCCTATGACTGCTTCATCTAATGATACTACCACCTATGCACGCTCCAGTTCCCTCTTTTCTACCTCAAAGCTTTGCCTTTGCAGCCCTTGCTATATCCTCCTACCCCCCACTCTCCCACCACCACCACCACCTCCCTCCCACCTACCTACAGCCTGCACCTGCCACTCTTTCTACTCCTAATGACAAGACCTCCTGGCTGCTTACCACTCTTCTTCTTCTTTCTTATTAACCCCCAGCTCCTTTCTTCTCCACTACTGAAGTTATTAATTCTAAATAATTTAAGTATGTACTTTATTGTTATTTAAACCTAGTCTTTGTATTACTGCCTCAGTATGTTTGTTCACCCTTCCCCACTGAAGTGGAACCTTTGTAAATGAGCACTTTGTGCTCAAAGATATTGTAATCAGAGATTGAATAAATAAATACAATTATGTTTTTTAAAAACTATGGCCATCTGATAACCTGAATTCTAATTTTTCTTCACAATTTTCTTTCAGATGTCTATATTTAAAAAAATTAAATATGAAGATACGAACGTACGAAATTTGCCAGCAGATAAAGGCCTAGAGGTCCATCAAGTCTGCTCGAATGTGCAGCTAGCACCCCTTATTCTGCAGCTGCCCCCCCTTCCACCCTTCCCCCTCATTAACCCACCCTCTTGTCCTGTCCCATCCTCGTTTGAAGCAGTCCGCTGTTCTACTGCATACCACTTCATCAGGTAACGCATTCCACCCATTCACCACCCTCTCTGTAAAAAAGTGTCTCCTCATCTCCCTCCTGAACCTTCCTCGCCCAGTCTCATATCATGGCCCTGGTGGCCCTCCCTTCCTTACTTTGAACAGCCCTTCTGTACCGTCTTGTTTATTCCTTTCATGTATTTAAAGGTTTCAATCATGTCACCCCTGTCTCTCCTCTCCTCCAGTGAGTACATGTTCAACTCCTTCAACCTCCTCTCGTATGATAAGTCCCCCAGCCCCTTGATCATCTTTGTCGCTCTGCGCTGCACCCCCTCCAGTAACTTATGTCCCTCTTCACATACGGATGCCAGTACTGCACGCAGTACTCCAGTTGTGGTCTAATGACCTATACAGTGGCAGAATCACCTCCTCCCTCCTCGAGGATATACCCCTTGCAATACAACCCAGCATTTTGTTGGCCTTTGCAGCTGCCTTCCTACATTGTGCCGAGTTGTTCATTGACCCTGTAATGAGCACACCCAGATCCTTCTCCTCCTCTGTCTGGGCTAGCTGCACTCCCTAAACGAATTCAGATTAGTGACTACCCACATTTGAAAGGCCATTTTGTCCTGAACAATGTTAATGTTGCCTGTATATTGTTAACCTGTGTCTTTGCTGAGATATTTACATGTGTTTGGCATGACTCCTACTTTGTTCATTCACAGAAAAAAAAGGGCTGCTTGGAAGATCATATTGTGCAAAATATAAAGAATTCCGATTAGTGACTAAAATCATGTGAAAGGTCTTTTGGCCCTAAATAACTTTCACACTGGTTGTTTTTGTGCACCTTAAATAGTTTTAAAGATATTTAGATTTGTTTGGAAGGTGTACACATTTACTCTCAGAGAAAAGCAGCTTTGAGTTCTGTGTCCATCATTCTAAAAAGAAAGAAGGGAGTATTTTTTAACTGCCATAAGGATTTGCAGTGTTATGGAAGAATACACTGAAAACTACTAAAAAATGTGTCCCGTGGGAACCCCTTGTCAAACTAATGTGATATGGCTGTAGGCTCTGCTCACAGCAATAAAAAAGGTTTGTTTTGGCCTAACAGTTCTTCAATGCCTTTTTTCATAGGCTTGTGGCCTCTAGCCATGCAGGCTGTAAAGCATCAGTATTGCGTGGTATTCTTTCCATAGGAATAGCCTAATGAAAGTGATATCCTAGAAAAAGATAGAACAGTTGCATACTTACTGTAACAGTAGATCTTCAAGAGAATCTCTTTCATCACGTCATGCTGATCCACCTTCTCAATGAAGGTTATCCAGTGTTTTCATGCTGTTTCTTTAGTGTCTCATTTGTTCGGCAGAGCCATGCATTCTCTCCTGGTTTCCTGGGGAGAGGTCCTCCAAACATGACCTCTGACAGGAAACTAAAGAAGGAAGGATGGGGCCATCCATGTTTATACAGTGGGAGGCAAGTATGTTACATATAAACATATGAAGAAGCCAGCAGAAGGTCACTTGGTCTATCAAGTCTGCTCATATTGCAGGGTCCACAGCTTGAGCTAATGTCCCTGCCCTCCCTCCCCACTCCTCCCATCCTCCCTACCCATGATCCTTACCTTCCCCTATGCCTATCCCAGCCTCTCTTAAAGCTGCCCACTGTCTTCAATGAGATGACCTCTTCCAAAAGCCCAACCACCACCCCTGCCTGCCCTGACACGCAATGCCCTGATGTTGCCATGGGTGGCCCCTAGTGGATTGTTTGCAAAAGTTTCTGTGTTGTCCTAGAGCCTGGTAGCTATAAGTTCCATAGTTATGGCCTGAAGAAAGAGATTCCCTTGAAGATCTACTGTTATGGTAAGTACATAACTGTTCATTCTTATTCTTAATTACAGTTTTATGTTTACTTATATAGTATGTGCTTTCATTGCTCTTTTTGTTTCTTCTATGTAGTTCATGCCACATGGGCTATATGCATGTATGTGACCCTGGGTGTGTTATATGTAATGCATGAATTTATCTTATAGTTTTTGTCAGACCTTGGTTGTCATATTAAGCCACAAAGTTGTTAGAACTCTTAATAAGTACTGGG
Organism: Neoceratodus forsteri; assembly: GCA_016271365.2. Taxonomy (NCBI): domain Eukaryota; kingdom Metazoa; phylum Chordata; order Ceratodontiformes; family Ceratodontidae; genus Neoceratodus; species Neoceratodus forsteri. Next base: position 20,879,693 of record JADMNL010000038.1, on the reverse strand, counting down.
AAGTCTTAGAAGCAGATCAAACACTGAAGAAAACAAGTCCTTCATTAGTTACAGCAGAAGCAGAGCAAACACTGAGAGAGTACACAAAAACAAGTCAACACGTCCTTGATTAGTTGCAGCAGAAGCATTAATACACAGGAGAAGTTAGTCCACAGCTTCTGCATAGACAAAAGTACATAGAAAGAACCCAAGCCTCAAGGAAACTTTAAATGGGGGAACTGTGTGTTGCGTGCTGCTACACACACACTAACATCTAGGCAGCCAAGGTCTGGAAAAAAACTATAGTGTATGGTGGAACATTGTTCTTACTGGAAATCATAGAAACATAGAATTTGACGGCAGATAAGGACCGCTTGGCCCACCTAGTCTGCCCATTTTCCTACCGAACAGATAAGCTGCAGATCCTAGTTAACCAACAGCTTACTTCCTCCTACCCCCCACTAGGACTGCCTTATGTCTATCCCATGCATTCTTGAATTCCCCTACTGTTCTTGACTCCACAACCTCCTCGGGGAAGCTGTTCCATGCATCCACAACCCTCTCCATGAAAAAATACTTCTTCACATTACCTCTGAGCTGCCCCCCCATCTTCAAATTGCCGAAGGGAACAGGTGCGGGCAGCCATAGCTGCATGTGCAAGCAGGTACAGGCAGACGTGTGCAGCCAGGGCAGGCTGTTTCAGGTGTGAGGGGGATGTAGATGGCCTGGGAAGGTCGGCACAGGGACAGGGGTGGACAATCGGCACACACGGCAATCTTCAAATTGTGCCTCTTTGTTCTTACACATCTCTTTTTCTGAAAGATGCCACCCTCTTGGGCTTTGTTGATTCCCTTGAAGTACTTGAAAGTTTCTATCATGTCCCCTCTCTCCCTTCTTTCCTTGAAACTATACATATTAAGTTCCTTTAGTCTTTCTTCATCTGTCTTCTGTTGCAGACCCTGCACCATTTTGGTTGCCCTCCTCTGGACAGCCTCTACTCTGTCTATGTCTTTGCGGAGATGGGGACTCCAGAACTGCACACAGTACTCCAGATGGGGTCTCACCAACTGTCTGTACAGAGGGATAACAACTTCCTGTTTTCTACTACTGATGCCTCTTCCTATGCATCACAGTATCCCCCCAGCCTTCCTTACTGCCTTCTCACATTGCTTGCCCACCTTTAGGTCATCTGATATAACTACCCCCAGGTCCCTTTCCATTTTTACTGTTGTCAGTATCTCACCCCCCATTGTGTACTCTTCCCCTGGGGTTTTGTTTCCCATGTGCATTACCTTGCACTTCTTTGCATTGAATCTGAGCTGCCATACATTTGACCATTCCTCCAACCTTGCCAAGTCCCTTCTCATCCTTTCCACTCCATCTTGTGTATCGACCCTGTTGCAGATCTTTGGGTAGTCTACAAAGAGACATACTTTTCCTTCCAGTTCCTCTGCAATGTCACTTATAAAGACATTAAAAAGGACCAGTCCCAGTACTGAACCCTGCGGTACCCGACTAGTAACCCTCCTTTTTTTCACTGTAGACTCCATTTACTACTACTGTTTGCGTCCTGTTGTCTAGCCAATTTTTTATCCAGGCTACCACCTTGGGACCCACTCCAAGGCTGGCTAACTTGTGTATTGATCTTTTGTGTGGGACTGTATCAGATGCCTTGCTAAAGTCTAGGTAGGCCATGTCCACAGCCCCTCCCTGGTCTACTACCTTGATCACCCAATTAAAAAAATCTATTAGAATTGCCTGACACGACCTTCCCATCGTGAATCCATGCTGCCTTGGGTCCTGTGCCCCACTGGCCTCTAGGTACTCAACAATTCTTTCCTTCAGAAGTGATTTCATCATTTTCCCTACCACTGAGGTCAAACTAACCAGTCTGTAGTTTCCTGCCTCTGTCCTGCTCCCACTTTTGTGAAGAGGAATCACATCCGCCTTCCTCCAGTCCCCCTAAACTATGACTGGCTCCCTGCTTCCCCATGAAACAAAGACCCCTTTGGCAGCTCTACCTGCTCCATTACCATCTTGAAATTTGTTTCCCTCTAGCTGTTTCATGTAACTACTTACAAACTGTGTCGCACCTTACTGCTGTTGTCACCATCTCCTTAGCACTTTTTGTTATGAAATCACTTGTTTACCCAATGTCCATCTATTCTGTATCTACACCCTTGTCTAAAATTGTAATCTATGTAACTTCTACCCTTGTGTAACCTGACCTGTATGTGATGCCATATATGTATTTTCTGTCCTATTCTGTCTACTCTGACTTGAACTCTTTGTAAACAGCCTTTTGGCTCAAAGGTATTAATCTGAATATGAAATAAATAAATAAATATAGTACCCATATCGCTGTTCTGCTCAGTCGTTTTCATTAACCCCCCCACAGAGTATAAGCGGCCTGCAGGTTTTATGTGCACGTGCATCGTAGTACACTTTTTGGCATTGAATGTCAACTGCAAAGTTTCTGACCACTGTTCCAGAATCTTCAGGTCCTGCCTCATGGCTTCCACCCCCTTTGGGGTAGAAACATAGACTTTGACAGTAGATAAGGACCGCTTGGCCCATCTAGTCTGCCCATTTCCCTACCTACAGGATAGGCCGTAGATCCTAGTTAACCAACAGCCTATTTCTTCCTACCCCCCACAAGAATTGCCTTATGTCTGTCCAATGCATTCTTGAATTCTCCCACAGTTTTAGACCCACAACCTCCTCAGGAAGGCTGTTCCATGCATCCACTACCTTCTCTGTGAAATAATACTTCCTCACATTGCCCCTGAACCGCCCTCCTTCTATCTTTAAATTGTGTCCCCTTGTTCTTGCAAGTCTCTTTTTCTGAAAAATGCTACCCTCTTGGACTTTGTTGATTCCTCTGAGGTACTTAAAAGTTTCTATCATGTCCCCTCTCCCTTCTTTCCTCAAGGGTATACACATTAAGCTCCTTTAGTCTCTCCTCATACGGCTTCTCTTGCAGACCCTGCACCATTTTAGTTGCCCTCCTCTGGACTACCTCTATCCTGTCTATGTCCTTGCGGAGATGGGGTCTCCAGAACTGGACACAGTACTCCAGATGGGGTCTCACCAACTGTCTGTACAGAGGGATAACAACTTCCTGTTTTCTGTTGCTGATGCCTCTCCCTATACATCCCATATACCCCCAGCCCTCCCTACTGCCTTCTCACATTGCTTGCTAACCTTAAGGTCATTAACCCCCCCCACCCACAGAGTATAAGCGGTCTGCAGGTTTTATGCGCACATTGCTTGCTAAACTTAAGGTCATCTGATATGATTACCCCCAGGTCCCTTTCCTTTTTTGTTGTTGTTACTACCTCCCCACCCATTGTGTATTCTTCCCCTGGGTTCTTGTTTCCCAGGTGCATTATTTTGCACTTCTTTGCATTGAATCCTAGCTGCCATACTTCTGACATATCCACCCTATTGCAGATCTTCGTATCATCTTCAAATAAGCACACCTTCCCCTCCAGCCCATCCGCTGGATCGCTGATATAGATATTAAAAAGGAGGGGTCCCAGTACCAAACCCTAGGGCACCCCACTCATCACCCCTCTCCTTGGAGTGTGCCCCATTTACCACCACCTTCTGACTTCTGTCCTTCAACTACTTCTCCTCCCACATAGTTATTTTCCATCCCACCTCTAAGCTTTCCAGGTTATTTATGAGCCTTCTGTGAGGGATGATGTTGAAGGCCTCACTGAAGTCCAAATAGACCATGTTCACTGCCTGTCCCTGATTAACCACCTGCATCACCCCATCAAAGAACTGTTCAGTTCATCTGACAAGGCCTCCCATTGGTGAAGCCATGCTGCCAATCATCCTGCAGACTGCTGTCCACCAGATAGTTTACCACCCTTTCCTTTATTGGTACTTCCATCACCTTATCCCCCCCAGTGAGGTGAGGCTGACCAGGTAATAATTCTCTGCCACCTCCTTGCTGCCCCTTTATGTAGCGGTACCACATATGCCTTCTTCCAGTCATGTGGCACACACCCTGTATCCAGGGGCAAGTTAAAACAGCCTCATCAGCAGTGCTGCCAGCTCCTCCCTCAGTTCTCAGAGTAACCTCGGGTGCAAGCAGTCCGGCGCTATTGCCTTGTCCACCTTTAACCAGCCTAGTTCCTACCTTACCCTGTCTTGGCTGAACAGGCTAGGATCCACCCTTGTGACTTCACTACCCCTCTCTCTCAACTCAGGTCCCATTCCCTCCACCATGAAGACTGAGCAGAAGTAGCTCTTTATCACCTCTGCTCCCTTAAAGTTCCAGATTATGACATAAAAGAGATAGGAAATGTTGGACATGGTTTGGTGATGTGATTATTTTAAATGAATAATACATACAAACAATGGCCTCTGTGTTTTTTTTGGATTGTTGTTATGTTTTAAATGCATATTTGTGTCCTTCCTCTAATATTTAACCAGATTGGCTTGACAGTATTTTTATTTTAATTTATTATAAATTGGGAGTCAACACGTGTCAAGATTTGAAATGCTTACATCACTGACTCCTGAGTCAATGTGCAGCCTGCACTATCTGGACTGCCTGGAGGTTAAGATCCAGAGTAGGAAAGGACAGTGTTTGGGAGGGAGCTGATATGATTGGTAATAGTAGATGTAATACCCAGTTGGGGTCAAACAAAAACACACAAAAATAAATAGTAACTTTCTCCTAAATCTTGAGTGACTGACACAACCCTCTCTCCACCACGGACAGCTGCCCTGTCATGTCTTCCACACTGTCCTCCTTGTTCTAAACACACCACTACTTTGTTTGCTCCATTCCCTAGTGTCCAGTGGCTCTTACAACACTCATTAATTGTCCATTTCATCTGCCCAAAAGCAACATCGAGCTACATAGCCTGATGACCGGCACAGCCCACTGCTCCTCTCCTCAGCTGGCCACCGACTAACAAAGCAAATGGCAAAGATATGCTTTCCAGTTTGCATTTGCTAGCCGGTGGCAAGCCAAGGAGGACAGAGTAGGGCTGTGCCATCACTGCACCGTGTGACTCAATACCACCTTTGGGACAACAAAATATACAACCAAAGGGTCCACAGGGGAGCCACTGGACACCAGGGAATAGAGAAAACAGATCAAGCAACAATATGTTTTTTAGAACAAAAAAGGCAGTGTTAAAGGCTGGCGGCCAGCCAAGGAGAGTGGAGGGGAATGCTGTGCTAGCGACAAACTGTATGGCTCAATATTACTTTTGAGACAAGGAAATATACAACTAGAGGGTCTAGGGAGGATTGATGAACATCAAAGAATAGAGCAAACAAAGTAAGTGTATGCTGTTTTACAAAAGAAATAAAAAATCAAGGCTGAGCATGGACAATATCTCAGTTTTTTTGCATACTCTAAAGGTATCAAAATGACTGCAAAAACAGAAATGCCGGGGGCCAAATATTGAAAACAAAAACGTTAAAAACAAAGTGCAAATGTTTTGGCTGCACTTGTGCCCAACCCAGAGGTTGCATATTTAGTCAAATAGTGTGCTGGCACTATCCAGCTGAATATCGGCCATGTTGCACAGCAGTTAAGTAAAGTTGCACTGCTCCAACATGGACCTGGACTGCAGCCAGCCCATGGGGAATTGTGCACCAGGCCAAATAGTACTGGGAACCGTGGCATGATATTCAGCTGTAAAATGCAAATGAGTCAACTGGGTATGCATGGTGCAAAATTGTCATTAGCACACCCATTATGGGCCCATTTGAGCTGGAAGTGGTAGCCTGTTTGTGCTCATCCTGATATCATCCTTGGTGGCTAGTGGCACCCCAGTCCTGTGATCCTCATCCTGGGTAGTATGACCAATTCTTTGCTGTCTAGTGGCATTTCCCATCCCCCAAACCCCCATCCTGTAGATAACACCCATCACTTGTGGCAAGCAGCACCTCCCCAAATGACAATTTCATTGCTGAGAAATTAGTTTGCAAATGCCCCCCTGTACATTCATCCCAAGGATGTTAGGATGTACCCCAGTAATTATGGGCAATCCCCTGAACACTTGTCCCATAGACTGCTATATGGTCCTTGGTTTCTCATGGCACCCCCACCCTTGCTCATCCATCTGAGTTAGTAACCCCACAGCCCTGGTATCTACTAGCACATCCCACCCCCTGAGCTACTGTCCCATGTCCCCTATACAATACATTGCATCCGGGGCCCCCCCGCATGCTGGATGACAGACACGCTGGTGCTCAGTAGTGGTCCCAGGCTCCTGCATAGGCCTTGCCAGCATCCAGTGCAGTACCCACCTCAACCCCCTCTTTCACTGGACAGGATGGGAGCATGTGGTACAGCTTTCAATGGCAACCTGTACAGTCATCTTCTCACCTCCTCCACTGACTGTCATATGAGATGCAGTGAACACCTGGACCATGTATGTGTGTGGGCCACTTGTCAGCACTGACTACCATTTTAGCAAAGGGACGGTTCAGTGGTGGGGGTGCTGCTAACCACAAGAGCAGATAGTCACAGTACCAGGACGGGAGATCAGAGAGTGAGGGGACCACTAAACCAAGGGTTGCAATAATGCTCACCGACACAGGTGATCAGGAGGTGAGGGGAGCCCCCCAAGCACCAGGTTAAGGGTGATACTCACCCGGACAGGTGCTTAGGGGGCACTAGACAGCATGGCTTACATTGCATTTCCTTGGACAGGTGGTCAGGGAAGGGGCACCAATGGACGCCAGGGCATAGTATACACTACACGACCTTGGAAGAGGGGCCTGGAGGGTAGGGGTGCCAATAGACACCAGGGAATCTTTTCTTTCACTGGGACAGGGATTTGGGGGTTTTGGGGCAGGTGGCTACAGTACAGCCCTGTCGTCACCAGCCATTTGTGCCCAGTTAGGACTAGGTTTGCAAAGGTGTCAAATAGCAACCTTTTAAGTGCCATTAAGCACTGACACAAGTCTCTTACTGTAGCTGCCCCATATCCGGGGGGGCTCCCTCATTTGCATGGGCACTGCATTATGTTAGTGCTCAGGCACTAAGTGGTATAACCCATGTGAAAAGGGTCTCTGAATATACTATACACCCCACCAACAAACCGGGTACAGAATCTGGTTAGCAGAGGCTAAGACTACCTAGCGCTGCTGTTAATGTTTGATTATCCAGTCTCTGATCTGGAGTACTCAAGTAGAACTCAGGGATGTACCTGAAGCTTTGCACACTCAATATTGGTAGAATAAGCACAATCTTGTGCTCCTTCACAGCAATACAATCTAACATACTAAGAGGCCAGCAGATTAAGCCTAAAGGTCTATCTTGTCTGCTCAAAAATAAGCACCCAGTCAGGACACCATTGCTGCTATCCCAGCTTCCCCCGTAAATCCCCCTGACCTCATTAGAGTTAAACCTCCAGATCTGGCATTCCTCGGCTTTACCAAACCCTTATACCTATCCCAGCCCCTCTTGAATCTCTCCACTGTATCAACAGTCACCAGTTCCACAGGCAGTGCATTCTATGGATCCATCAGCCTCTTGGCAAAGTAGCATCTCCTAGTCTCCCCCTGAGCCTCCCACCAACCAGCCTCGTGGAATGTGCCCCCTGGTGGCCTCTTCCTCCCTCAGCTGGAACACCTTATTTAGGCTGACCCTATACACTACCTTTAGATATTTGAAGACCTTGATCACATCCCCTCTGTCCCTCCTCTCTTGCAGGGAGTACACGTTTAGCTCCTCAAGCATCTTCTCATAGGATCTTTCCCCCAGACCATATATCATCCTGGTCACCCTCCTCTGAACCCTCTACAAAAGTGTAATATATTTTTTCAAGTACGTGCACCAAAACTGTGTGCAGTACTCCAGGTGCAGTCTAACCAGGCAGTTATACTGAGGGAGACTCACCTCCCATATCCTCAAGGTTATCCCCCTGGCAATGCACCTGAGCATTTTATTTGCCTAGGCTGCAGCCCTCATACACTGAGTAGACTTATTCATTTTGGCATCCATGACCACCCCAAGATCCTTCTTCCCAAAACCTGCAGTTTCTCCCCACCCAAAAAGTACTCCTGATCAGGGTTCCTAAGCCTCAAGTGGGGAACACTGCATTTCTTGGCATTATACCTCAGTTTCCAAGTGCATGACCATCTCTCCAGAGACTCCAGGTCCCTCCCCCGTAGGGCTCTTCTACCCTCCTTCCCATCCAGCACAGCCCACAGCTTCAAGTCATCAGCAAAGAGGCTCATCTCACTCCTTATACCATCCCTGATGTCCAAGACATAAGCATTAAAAAGGAGTGGGCTTAACATTGACTTTGTGGGACCCTGCTGATTACCCTCCTAGAAAATCATACCTCTGTCCCGACCACCACCCTCTGAAACCACCTTGTTAGCCAGTTCCCTAGCCACCTCATCATCCTTTCCCCCACCCCCGTTTCCTCCAGCTTATCCAGCAAACCTGGGTGTGGCACCGAGTCAAACGCCTTGCTAAAGTCCAGAAAGAGGACATCCACTGGCCATCCCTGGTCCTGCATCTTTGTCACCCAAACGTAGAACTCCACAAGGTTAGACTGACACAATCTGCCCTGAATGAAGCCATGTTGGTGGTCATCCAGAGGACCCCATGTTTCCCGAAACATCTCCAGCCTCTCTTTCAAGATGGCCTCCATCATCTTGCCCACCACCGACATCAGACTGATAGGCCTGTAGTTACCTGGGTCCTCCCATGAGCCGCTACTGTGGATGGGCATGACAGGAGCCATCCTTCAATCCTAAGTCACCAACCAATCTGAAGGGAGGAGTTAAAAAGGTCCACCAGAGGTACAGCAAGGACAGCCACCATCTCCTTCAGCACACTGGGATGAAGGCCATCTGGACCCTGTGCCTTATCCATTCTCAGGGACTTAAGGGCCTCCCTTACCCTAACAACTGAAATTTCAATGTCAGAGAACTACCCCCTTCTTCATTCCTAGCCTGCATCCCCCCATATGGTGTTGGCCCTCCATCGAGGGGTAAAGACTGAGGAAAGTATTCATCAAGTACTTCCACCTGCTCTCTGGCCTCCTCTGCCCACCCACGCCCTGACCTGAGTCTGGTAATCTGCTCCTTCACTTCCCACCTTTCCCTGATATACCTCAAGAACCTTTTTTCCCCTGTTTCTGATCCCCTGTACTGACCTCTGCTCCGTCCTCACCTTGGCTGATCTCACCACCCTGGTTACCTTTTTGGATATCCTATCATACCCCCCAATCCACATCCCCTCGCGAGTGCTTATATTTTCTATAAGCAGCTCTTTTCTCCCTCACCATCTCCTGGACCTCCCTGGTCCACCAGCTCGGCTTTCTGACCCTACCAAATTTGTGACAGACCTTCATGCAGTCCTTGGTGGCTTCCAGGAGCCCTCTTTTAATAATTTCCCTCCTGCTGTCTTTGTCCATGTCCGTACTAATCCCCACGATGCCCTCAAAGTCTGCTCTCCTGAAGGTTAACTGCCACCATTTTAGTGCGATTTTCCCATCCTTCCAGGTGTAAGGAAAACCAGACCGTGGGCATGATCACTCCCCAACAGTGGGTCCCCTACAAATAGCTTCCTAACCAGATCGCAGTCCAACAGGGCCACATCCAGAATGCGGCCTTCTCTCATCAGGTCAGCCACCATTTGAGATAGGAGTGCATCCTGGAAGTCAGCCAGCAAGAGCTGCTCTCTAGTTGACAAAGATGCCATAGCGCACCAATCAACCCCGGGCATGTTATGGTCACCCAGCACCACAGTTCTTCCCCCCATGACCACCATCTCTTAGATTCATCACCAGGCCCTCCTTGAGTTCCTCAGCCTGCATGGGCAGCCTATATGCCACACCCAGGTTGACCCTCTTTCCCCCAATTACCTGCAAGGTAACATATAATGTCTCTTATGTTTCCCTCTGCCCCCTCCACCTTGCATATATTGATACTATTCCTAATGATGAGTGCCAGCCCACCTCGCCTGCCCACAGCCCTGTCCTTCAGGAACACAGTGTACCCCAACAGGTTTAGGTCCCAATCGTAGTATTAGTAGTAGTAGTAAATCTTTTTTATTCAACAGAATAAGGGAAAAACATTCCATTGAGCATAGCTCATTTACAATGAAGTCCCATGGGTTCATAGCAGCAAACATCAGTTTCAGTATAAAAAGAATTACACATGTCAATGACATATCAATGGAAAAGATAAACTACAAAATACCGATCAAGGTAAACATAAATAATAATCAGCAAACATCACATTCAGTCATGCCAAGGAGTGGCCCAAGTTTCAATGACTGCTGCCACTTCCACATCCCCTTCAATTAGCATCACCTGAAGCTCTGGCATTTTGTTTCCCATGCTCCTTGTGTTAATCATCACCGTCCTCTATCCCTGCCCCTTGCCCTCGACCATCCCCCCAACCTGAGATCCCCCAGTTAACTGTAAGCTCCCTCTCCCTAGTGCACTATTGATTGCCCCTGTTAATCACCCCCTTCCTCCCTGCTGGAGGGAGAAGGCCAAGTCCTTCCTTGATGTGCCTGCCAGCAACAACCTCAAATCCCAGCCCTCCCCCCTTCAGAAATTTAAACCCCATCTAGCTTCAGTGAATTCGGTCAGCACACAGACATGTTGGTGCACAGAGGTCTCCCGTGGCTCAGTCTGTCAGTTGTATCATCAGAGGGTTGGTGGAGGGGGACATTGTGACATGTAGTAGGTAAATATGGCAGACAGAGGGTAGCAAGATCAACCAGATAGAAAATGTAAGTTACACAATAGTAAGAACATTAAAAATAATGTCCTTTCACTACATTTTTCTTAATTGGGACCTAAAGGTCCTGTTAAATTACTTTTAAGGAGTCCATTTTAAAGTTGGTTTGCTATCTTGTAAGGCCCTGCTTGGGTTGGGTTATGTATTAGATGTCCTGCACCTTTATGTGCTGTCACCCTCTTTTCACTTCACAGAGTAGGGCTGGAGGAAAAATTCCCCACATAATAATTCACCCCACTTTAGAAAAAGCAGCAATTACCTGTTTCTGGTTGAATACAGGGCAGGGAATTGGGAACCATACTGTAGACACGGCACCTGTAAAATAAGAATAAAATATAAATCCAGCCTTACTAAAATGCTGTTCATCCACACATGCTTAAATGAATGGAACGCTGTACTGACTGTACATGCAGAAAAGCATTCCACTCATTTAGAGTTGAAAGGGGGCGCTGGAATCAACAGAAAACTGCTTCATAGCAAGTTCATTTCAAAATGCTCTGAAAATTGCTGTGGTGGTTTTCTGTGTATGGATCAGATAATTTATTTTAAATAAAAATGCAGGATCAACCAGATATCCCATGCATAAAAGCTATTTACTCACAGTGTTCTCCCGAGTCCACTCATCTAACCATTGTAGTCGAGTCGTCCGGCCGCCATACTTTTTGTAAATTCCTTCCCCAATAAACCGTCAACCAATGGGAGTGTGTATTTTAGATGTAGGGACACCTAGTCCCTAGCAACCACCATAACAACAAGCCTTAGATCTCGGAGACATACTCTCAGGAAAACAAATTCACAAGCTGAAAATCACTCCTAAAATACTTTTTATATAAATAGAGGGACACCATACACTATAAAAAATACTGGATGGGTAACCAAAAGTAGAACAGTGTGTTCTGCCACCTTGGGGTCTGATTCCCAAGGACCTTTCGAGCTTCGCTTTCGAGGTCACAGAGAATCAGGCCCCTCGGTGGCAGAACACACTGGTTCTGCATGGTTACCCATCCAGTATTCTCTATATAAGATACATTCAGTCATCACACCAAACTGCAATCAGTACTCTGCAGTTTTTTTTTTGTCTTAAAGTTTTTGCAGATTTTGCTCCTATGTCCATTTTTTCCTCCCTGCACTCTGACCTTTGTGATTAAGTATTGTACGATATGGTGCATATGTTTTTGTTTGTTGGTTTACTTTGTTTTGTTTTGGTTTGCAAAGGTTGTAGTAAACTTTAAATAAACTGCAATCAGGACTAAGAATAAAAGTGATGTAATGGCATGACATTCTGAGGGGGCAGGCATGGATTTATAGCTGGACTCCTCTTCGTTGGTATAGAGAAAATGACTGTACCCGAGAGGAGATGATGTACAGGGGAAGCTCTTGCAACAGTTATATTTTTGGATTAATGAACTCCAAATGGTCAAATCAAAGGGACTGATAACTGGATACGTTTTTGTTTGTTTTGAAACTTAAAATGTTATTTTTCTCCACTAATGCCTCTGATAAATCAAGATGATGGGATTCAATCACTAGGACCTTTTCATACTTGTAGGAATTGTTATCTGGGTTGCAATGATTTGTGCTTGTGTATAATTTGAGTATGATTGTGCAGTGTGAGGCTTCTACGTTGGTCATGTATATTCTTGTCTGTCCTGTAGTTGCTGGTTGTTTTTTTTTTATGGTTTAGGGAGCTCCCTTTATAGTTATTTGTTAGTGCCTGCAATCTGTTAATCTGCATGACAGTGTTGAAGGTTTGGTAGCAGAAACTTAGTTTAAGGTGCTCTATGTGTGGATATAGGTGATACCATCCAGTGTATGAATTAGATGAGAATGAAGATAAAGTGCTGTCATGCACAAAATAAAAAGTTCAAAGCAAAGTGCCAATGTCCACACAGTGTTATTCAGTATGATATACATGTAAAAGACTAAAAGTACAATGTCACTGTGCACGCAGTGTTATTCAGTATGATATACATGTAAAAGACTGAATACTATGCACACATTGTTATTAAGTATGAGATACATGTAAAAGACTGAATACTGTGGGTGGGATATTCAGAAGAGTTACACCATGCGCAACCCACTGATGCGCCCCGGCGCGATATTCAAAAGGGGAATGTGCGTGGCCCAAATCCCAATCGCCGGGCGCATCAGTAATAGCCAGCGCAAGTAGGGGCGTGCCCATGCATGCCCCACAGCCACCTGTGCAGTTGTTCCAAAAATAAAGGAACAACAACCCGGCCACTACAGGTGAGCTGCCGTATTGCAGGGCGCAACACGGCAGCTGCCAGTTGTGGGTGGCCACCTGAACTCGGCGGCCGCGGTCCGTCGGGTAGCTCCATGCCCGATCACGGGCAAGTAGTAAAACAACGGTCCAAACTCCTGGTGGTCCAGTGGACGCTCGCAGTCGATCGCGGGCAGATGTATGAAATGAGGATTAAATCCATCCCTGGTGGTCAGTGGACGCTTCTAGCCAATCGTGGGTGTACAGCTGTACTGTATGCAGTCAGTCAGCGGGTGGCTGGGTGGCTTGCGGGTGGGGAGCTGCCACCGCCGCTGACTGGGGAGGCGGGGTGGCGGGACTCAGTGGGAGGGTGGGGAGGGGTACCACTGGACCACCAGGGATGGGATTTAGTCTTTATTTATACCTCTGCCCACGATCGGGCTGTGAGCGGTCCACTGGACAACCAGGAATGGGATTTAATCCCTTTGTTTATACCTCTGCCAGCGATCGGGCTGCAAGTGGTCCACTGGACCACCAGGGTTATTGGAATATTATTTTCAGACATCTATGCCCGCGATTGGGCTGGAAGCAGTCCACTGGACCACCAGGGATATAGGACTTTCCTTTTCAATACATATGCCCATGATCGGGCAGTGGGAACTGTGCCGCTTGTGGAGGGGGCATCAGTCCCCAATGGCTGTAGCCTGGCAGGGTGCCAGGTGCAAGTCGCCGGGGATCTGCACACCTGCATGCAAATGGGGCCATAATGACATGCAAATGGCCCCATTTGCACCTTGCATGCATTATGGCTCAATTTGCATTTGCACTTTTGAATATTGCAGTTGATGCACCTAGCGCAACAGCACTTGCGCTAACGCATCCCCCTACCCCTCTTTGGCCACTTGTGCTGGTGCAGTGCCACTGCGCCACGCACAATGCGGGTGGCCACAGAGCGATATTCAACGGTGCTGAGCGATGGCGCAGCACTATTGAATATCACCCTGTCAGTGCCCTGGTACATCCCAGCTGTGCTGCGCCCAGGCTTGCGCCACAGCCTGGTGCAGTCTGAATATCCCACCCCGTACATACATTGTTATTCAGCATGATATACATGTAAAAGACTGAACACTGGGCACACATTATTATTCAGTATGATATACATGTAAAAGACTGAGTACAGTGCCGCCATGCATAGATTGTTATTCAGCATGATATACATGTAAAAGACTAAGAGTCCAATGTTACTGTGCATGAAGTGTTATTCAGTATGAGATACAGGTAAAAGACTTAATACTGTGCACACATTGTTATTCAGTATGACAGTCATGTAAAAGACTAAGAATACAATGCCACTGTGCATACATTGTTATTCAGTATGAGATATGTGTAAAAGGCTGAATACTGTACACACATTGTTATTCAGTATGATATACAGTACATGTAAAAGACTGAGTACAGTGCCGCCATGCACACATTGTTATTCAGTATCATATATATGTAAAAGACTAAGAGTACAATGTCACTGTGCACGCAGTGTTATTCAGTATGAGATACATGTAAAAGACTGAATACTGTGCACACATTGTTATTCAGTATGATATACATGTAAAAGACTAAGAATACAATGTCACTGTGCACACATTGTTATTCAGTATGATATACATGTAAAAGAAAATAAGAATACAATGCCACTGTGCACACATTGTTATTCAATACATTATACATGTAAAAGATGGAGTTCAATGCCACTGTGCACACATTGTTATTCAGTATGATATACATGTAAAAGACTAAGAATACAGTGCCACTGTGCACACATTTATATTCAGTATGATATACATGTAAAAGACTTAGAATACGATGTCACTGTGCACACATTGTTATTCAGTATGATATACATGTAAAAGACTTAAGAGTACAATGCATACCTCTCAACCTCCTGCCTCATAAATCAGGGACAAGGCTTAAAAAATCAGGGACAAAGGACCAAAATCAGGGACACATCTTCAAAATTAAAGCTATCCACCCAGAAAGCTGGTAGAATATGGGGCTCAGTGCATAATGCATTTTCTAAAGAAGAAAAAGTCTGTAACTTTAATGCTTGACATTGTTTTGTGCTTACAGTCCCCACTGTTTAGCCACAAAAACACAAATTTTAGGAGGGACAAAGTAAAATTTTGAGGCAAAATCAGGGACACTTGAGAGGTATGGTACAATGCTGCTGAGCACAATATAACTTTTTGATTGACAGTGCTGCTGTGCACCCACAGAGAGAGACAGGGACCAGATGACTGATGGCATCACCCAATAAAGATTGATGGCAGGTTTGGGTACTCAATGGCTCCAGATATTTTAAGCAAGACTATTGTCTACTGGTGCAATGGCCCTGACAAAGCTGTGATGTCATGGCAGAACATTAGCACATCTGTACATGCACTCATGGGTGCATGTCCATCGTTCCCCAAAGCTGGATATCCTAAGGCAGGAACTAAGAAAAAGCTATAAGCCCTTTAAAAAGAGGCGAACATGCAATGAAACTTGTCTAGCAGCCTAGAGGGTACAGAAAAAATGAAACCAAGCAACTAACTAGTCAGCAAACTGAGGAAAAAGATCCAGATGGGATTTAGCTGGTGGTGCATGCAATGTATGTGCAGTGTATGACTTTGTTTTAGGCCAAGGGTAATTATGCGATTGTATTGGACAATAGATTTATTGGATTTTATGCACAATAGAAGTAGAAATAATTTTCTTCTAACAATTTTCATCTGAAAAAAGGCATCTATTTTTGTCTAGCATACCTACCTGATTAACAAAAGCTAAATAAATAAACAGCACGTGGAATATTGGTACAATTTAAATGGCACTACAGTATACAGATTTCTTTTCGACAGCAAATAATGCGCCTGCTTTGCAAACATAACAGATAAGAGCCTGCTAAGTACTGCGGTCTCTTACAGTAAATGAGTGTGTGTGTGTGTGTGTGTGTGTGTGTGTGTGTGTGTGTGTGTGTATGTGTGTGTGTGTTTGGGGGAGGGGTATAGAAATAGTCAAACTCCTGGCAAGGGAGACCTCATCTAATGAAATAACTGCTGATAAACCACGAGAATAGCAAATTCATCTGTATAACTACCTGATTCTTTATGTTCCTATGCTCCCATATGCAAGCAGTAACACACGACGAGGTGTGGGTTACGTGCTGGTAAGAGCACGCATAGGGGTGTACTAAGGCACGAGGTGCTTGCGCCCAGTGCCTTATGCACCTGGGTGTGCTCTTATCAGCACGTAACCCACACCTCAGAGTGTGTTATTGCACTTATAAAGTGGGCCACTGGTAAAGAAGTTGATAAAACATGGATATATGTTCATAAAAAAGACCAATGAAGAAATATAATTATTTGAAAAAATGAAAAAATAGTCCCTCTTAATAGTACATCAGTAGTACAGATCATATATGTCATTGACCGTTTGTGTGTCTCTCTCTCTCTGTTTCCTCTGATCTGTGTTCCCAGCAAGCACTTTTTTTAAATTATCATTTACCAGTAGTTTTTTTTAGTGTTTGTTGTGTTTTTTTCCCCTTTTGTTGCAGCTATCAGCTTGATTGATAGTCAGCGACCGTGTCTGTTAGTGGCCATACAGAGAGGCTTCCACTGTGGTGTATGTCTGTATTCTTGCTACTGCTAGTTTTTTTTTTAGTTTATTTAACGTTTTTGGGGGGGTTTGTATTAATTGCAGCCACTGGCCCACTTGAGTGTAATCGAGCATGTCCTGTTGCAGCCACCGTACAGACCTCTTTTACTTCCGTATTTTGAAAGTCACATTTTTGCTTCGTGCCGCGTACAGGACAGGGATGGGTGAGTGGTAAACATGGAGAACATATAGGAGATGTAGGACATGTACAGAGACAACACAGATTCTGGTATCGTTTATGGTCGTGGTTTTAAATAGCGGGAGCAGAAGCGACAGCCTGAGCGAGAGCATCACTTGATAGATACAGATGGACAGTGAAATATCTAAATGTAAGTTAATAAATTTGTAAATTTGTTGTCCTGCAGGAAAGGTGGGGCTGGAGGTTAGATATATGTTTTATTTTGTGATTTAAGGCTTTTGAAGATGGACGTGAATGCCAGTGTCCCGTTAATGTGCTGCCATGAGTTTTGTTGTGCTGGATTGCTGTTGCTTCAGTGAGCTGTGCCAGTCAACGTTTCTGTTGATGCTTGGCAGAGCTCACTGATTCTTTGTTGTTATATGGTATCTTGGTGAGCAGTAGTCCCAGTTGGCTACTATATCATCTGATAAGGACACGGCTCAGATGATGTAGTAGCCAATCAGAGACTTGGATTTCTTAAGCCCATTTTTATAAGGACTTATAAAAAACGTTAGTCAAAACAACTGAGAAAGAAATTTGTAGTGGACATCAGTTAAGTTTTTCTTGTGTTTTTGATCCTCCAGCTCTAGGCTGTGGAACATAAATGTATTGTTTGTGATTTGAATGAGCAATCTAAACAGTAAGAAGGTCTGAACAGTAATATTTTAATTTACAGTATTAATAATGTAATTGTGCATAAGTTCTATAAATACATTTGAGGTCTGCTAAAAATGTAGCCAGGTATGACAGGGTAAACACAACACCGGGGAACAAGGGGTTAACCCCTTGGTTGAGACTGAGGAAATGTAGAGGCTTCAACAGGCAAAGGGGGGGGATGCCTCCACAGGTGTGGCTAATTAGAGAGAGAGATTGCTAAAAGGCAGAGGGATCCAGCAAGGGAGTAAGTGAGAGGCTGAAAACTGCTGCTCTGTGAGAGAGGAACCAGAACTGAAAACCAAAGAGAATATTTAAGTCATAGAGAGAGTCTCTGGGGAAAAACAGCTGAAGCATGCTGTTGAGAACCAGACCATGCCTGGAGCATAGGATCATGAGGTAAAGGACTAGTTTAGCCAGCTGGGTCAATAACACTGAGTGGAATATACTGCTAAGAACTGCCTGCAGGGAAGGCTAAAGGGGAAACTGTTTGTGCTTCATTTAAGACTGTATTTTGAACAAACTGCTGGCCTACATAGGTGGTGCAAAGATTTCTTTGTCAAGTCAGCCTGAAAGAACTGTTTTATGTTAACCTTTACGTTACCTGATCAGGCTGGGGAAATTGAATTAACTGATTATGATTTTCTGGAGTAGCAACTTAAATTTGAAGCAATAAAAGTGCATTTTGTTCTGTGAACTTTAAACCCAGCGTGTTGCCTTTCCATATACCATAAGCCAGCTTGTCACATGTGGTGTAAGAAGTGGGATAGCAACCCCTGCTGGAGTGAGCAGGACTAGTTACCTTCTGGAAAAATGGATATGGAGAAAGTGCTGAAGTTCCTCGCTGAACAGCAACAATAGGTTCTCACCCAGCTGGCTCAGCAGCAGCAGGAGGTGCAACAGCGGGCCCAGCAAGCACAGCAAGCCCAACAAGAGGCACAACAGCAGTTTCTTATGCAACTGGGGCAACAACAACAGCAGCTGCTGAAGTCCCTGGTGCAACAGCCGCAATGAGATCCTACTGGTGAGGCTGGTCTGTCTATCATGGGGTCAGGGGTTCCTAGGATGAATGCCATGCTGACCAAAATGACATCTGAGGATGATCCCGAGGCATTCCTGGTAACGTTTGAGTGAGTGGCGGAAGCTGCTGGATGGCCCAGACCCCAGTGGGCTGTCCGCCTTGCCCACTGTCTGATCAGGGAAGCCCAAGCAGCCTATTGAGCTATGGACAGTACCATAGCTGGGGAGTACACAGAGGTGAAAGCAGCAATCCTAGACTGCCTAGGCATCAATGCAGAAAGTTAACGATGGAGGTTCCAGAGCTTCAAATTTGCAGTGGATGCATGACCTAGAGCAGTGGAACAACAACTGTGGGACCTGTGTTGGCATTGGCTAAACCCTGAAGGATGCAGTGGCCCAGAGGTGGCAGAGTTAATCATCTTGGAACAATTTCTAAACATTCTACCCCCAGGAATTCAGAGCTGGGTCCACAAACAGAAGATCACCAAGCTAGTGGAGGCCATGCAAATCTCAGAACAAGTGTTGGATGCTGAACTCTCCTCCCGCATATGATACAGTTTATAGGGCCACCTGGGAAGGGGGGAATCATCCCAGGAGCCAGACTGAAGGAATATTGTCTCGAAATGTGAAGGGACCTGGGGCATGTAGGGAGGGGGATTATGGGCCAAATAAGGGTCAGACTCTGGGAAAGATGACCTCCCAGCAGCCCAGGGAGACATTTCCTGAGGGCCTGCCACCTAAACCCGGAGGCTGGTCCCATAGCCAAGACACAGGGGCATGTTTCTTGTGTGGACAGAGGGGTCACTTTGCAAAAACCTGCCCCCACATGGACTGTACCTTCACAGATTGCACATTTACAGATGGGTTTTCACTGTACAGTGGGGGTGGAGGGCCCTGAATCCTAAGATTTTGTGATCTCTGTTGAGGTGGAACGGATAGAGACGGAGGCTCTGGTGGAATCAGGAAGCCGCCAGACCCTAGTCTGGGTGGCTCTTGTGAACCCCTGACGATGGCAGGACCAGAACCCTGTCCCTATCCGATGTGTGCATGGGGATGTAAAGGCTTACCCTGGCGCTATGGTTACACTTACTCTGGGGAGCCAATCAGAGACTATAAAGTTGGGGGTTGCCCCAGGGTTACCCTATCCAGTGTTACTGGGGAGTGATTGGAAATGGTTTGACGACTTATGGAAAGCAGACTTATCTTTGGTAACTACCCAGTCTCAGGGTCGGGAAGGGAGGGAGGCCAGCCACCTGCAGCTGAGGGAAGTTTTTCCTTTCCCGGACCCAGGGATTTTAAATGCCCAAACCAGAACCCGCAAATCTAATCAAGAACTTAGGGCAGCAAAGAAAAGGGGCCCCAAAGGGGCAGATGCTCGGCAGAGAGGTGAAGCAAAGGCAAAAGTGCATCCCAACCCACAGCACAACCCTAACACTGACCCACTTAACCAAAGTTCAGGAGGTCCAACCTTATCAGAGCAAGAGGTATTAAAGTACTGCCCAGAAATTGCCAAAGAACAAAGGACTGACTGCATACTCAGCCAGGTATACACCCAATTGGCTGTCAGGGAAGGGGAGGTGGTAGATAAGAATAGGGCATGACGCTATCCTCATTTTGAGTTACAAGGAGGTATCCTGTATCAAGTTAGTAAAGAGGTCCAAACGGTGGATACCCGGCATCAGTTGCTAGTCCCTCGAGTCTTTCAGAGGGAATTACTATGCCTTGCCCACTCCATTCCGGTGGCTTGGCACAGTGGGGTAGAGAATACACTAGCTCGACTGTTACCCCGGTTATTTTGGCTGGGCATCTATCAACATGTTAAAGATTATTGTGCATCTTGTCCCGACTGCCAGTTAGTAGCTCCAAAGAACAATCCCAGGGCCCCTTTAGTGCCCTTACCTGTTATTGAGGCACCTTTTGACCGGATCGGGGTTGATATAGTGGGACCCCTGGAAAAGAGTGTAGGAGGGTACCAATACATTCTGGTGATTGTAGACAATGCTACCCGGTACCCTGAGGCTATCCCATTACAAAGCATTTCAGCCAAAATTGTAGCCGGAGAGCTATCAAAGGTTTTTAGTCATATGGGAATATCGAAGGAAATGTTGACGGACCAGGGAACTAACTTCATGTCCCGCCTGACTCAGGAGGTTTGTACTTTATTGGGAATCAGCTCCATAAGGACCTCAATCTACCATCCCCAGAAGGATGGCCTCTTGGAGCGATTCAACAAAACACTTAAAAACGATGCTTCAAAAGTTCATAACCACTGAGGTCAGGGACTGGAACAAGTTACTTCTCTTACTGATGTTTGCAATGCGGGAGGTCCCTCAAGCTTCTATAGGGTTTGCTCCTTTTGAACTCCTCTATGGGCACCACCCACGAGGTGTTCTTGATGTAGCAAAGGAGATGTGGGAGAAACCCGACTGCAAGACTGAAAATGTGGTACAATATGTCCTGCAACTGAGGGAAAGATTAGATCAGGTGGGGAAATTTGCCCGAGAGAATCTGGTGAAGGCTCAACAAAGACAAGAGTACTACTATAATCAGGGAGCCCGGTTGAGGGAATATAAACCAGGGGATCAGGTACTAGTGTTGTTGCCAAGCGGCCAGAATAAGTTTCTAACCAAATGGAAGGGGCCTTATGAAGTTACCTGGAGGGTGGACCCAGTTGACTTTATTTGGCAGCCAGAGAGGTGAAAAGAGACCAAGATCTACCATGTCAATTTGCTGAAATTCTGGAACCAGAGGGATAGCCTATTGATTTCCCCTGAACCAGACATAGTGGATCTGGGACCCCAACTGCCAGATGACAATCTGGGGATACAAGTCTCAATGGGAGAGCAGCTGTCTCACAAACAGAAATAGCAACTAGGAGAGTTGGTAAGCCAGTTTTTAGAAGTGTTGTCCTTCCTCCCGGGGACAACCCATATGATAGTTCACCATATAGAAACAGCGCCAAGGGAGAAAGTGAGTCAGCGACTGTATCACATGCCAGAAGCTGTCCGAGACACAGTTAAGAAGGAGTTACAGGACATGCTAGAGTTGGGAGTGATTGAAGAATCTAGCAGTGACTGGAGTAGCCCCATCGTGTTAGTACCAAAACAAGGTGAGGCTACTCGCTTCTGTATTGATTTTTGCAGGGTCAGTACCATCTCGAAGTTCGATGCCTACCCCATGCCTCAGGTAGACGAACTGTTGGACAGACTAGGGGAAGCCAAGTACATCACGACATTGGACCTAACAAAAGGGTACTGACAAATCCCTTTGACCCCTGAGTCTCAGGAAAAAACAGCATTCGCTACCCCCTTTGGGCTATACCAGTTCTGTACCATGCCTTTTGGCTTACATGGGGCCCCTGCAACCTTTTAAAGGTTCATGAATCACTTGCTGTGACCCCATGCCCAGTATGCAGCTGCTTACCTGGATGATGTGGTGAGCCACAGCACTGATTGGGAATACCATGTATCCAAGGTGGCAGCTAGACTACACTCCCTCCGAGAAGCAGGGCTGTTGACCAGCCCAGCAAAGTGTGCTTTTGCCAAAGCCGAAACGAAGTACTTAGGGTACTGTATAGGCAATGGACAGGTGAGAACCTTGATCAGTAGGATCTGAGTCATAGCCGAGTGCCCGGCACCCACCACAAAAACCCAGGTGAGGGCAGCCTTAAGGTTGGCAGGGTATTACCATCAGTTCATACCGCACTTCTCTACCCTTGTCAACCCACTTACAGACCTCACCCGGAAATCTTCCCCTAACAGGGTCCACTGGTCAGAGGAGTGTGACCGGGCCTTCACACAACTTAAAGCGGCACTGTGCAGAAAGCCAGTGTTACGCAGTCCTGACTTCAACAGGACCTTTATCCTGCAAACTGACACCTCTGAAGTAGGTCTAGGAGCCGTGCTCTCCCAGGAGTTTGAGGGGGAGGAACATCCTATCATCTACCTCAGTAGAAAATTCTTTCCCCGGGAGAAGAACTATGCAGTGATGGAAAAAGAGTGTCTCATAGTCAAGTGGGCTGTGGACACCCTCCGCTACTATCTGCATGTCCGTCAGTTCATCCTGGTTACAGACCATGTCTCACTGCGGTGGCTCCAAGTGATGAAGGACGACAACTCCCGCATCACCAGGTGGTACTTGGCCCTCCAGTCATTTTCCTTCACAGTGCACCACCGAGCCGGGACCCAGAATGGAAATGCAGGCTTCCTGTCCTGGGAGGGGAGTGGTCAGGGGTCGACCAACTGTGCCTTCGCACAAAGGGGGGATGGTATGTGACAGGGTAAACACAACACGGGGGAACAAGGGATTAACCCCTTGGTTGAGATTGAGGAAATGTAGAGACTGCAACAGGCAAAGGGGGGGATGCCTCCACAGGTGTGACTAACTAGAGAGAGAGATTGCTAAAAGGCAGAGGGATCTAGCAAGGGGGTGAGTGAGAGGCTGAAAACTGCTGCTCTGTGAGAGAGGAATCAGAGCTGAAAACCAAAGAGAATGTTTAAGTCCTAGAGAGAGTTTTTGAGGAAAACAGCTGAAGACTGCTGCTGAGAACCAGACCATGCCTGGAGCACAGGGTCATGAGGTAAAGGACTAGTTTAGCCAGCTGGGTCAATAACAGTGAGTGGAATATACTGCTAAGAACTGCCTGCAGGGAAGGCTAAAGGGGAAACTGTTTGTGCTTCATTCAAGACTGTATTTTGAACAAACTGCTGGCCTACATAGGTGGTGCAAAGATTTCTTTGTCAAGTCAGCCTGAAAGAACTGTTTTATGTTAACCTTTATGTTACCTGACCAGGCTGGGGAAATTGGACTAACTGATTATGATTTTCTGGAGTAGCAACTTAAATTTGAAGCAATAAAAGTGCATTTTGTTCTGTGAAATTTAAACCCAGTGTGTTGCCTTTCCATATACCATAAGCCAGCTTGTCACACCAGGGTTTATGTTAACTTGCTTTGTTCTCTCACAACATGTAGTAGTAGTAAAAATTTTACTCTGAAAATTCAGAAAAGGATAGCCCAGTTGAGCCGAGGCTCATTTTCAGTGGGGTCCCAATGTATAAAAAAAACAAACAGTTGCACATAATTGCCCACATATTCAGAAATGTGCCTAAGGCTGGCGGAAGTCCAGTGCAGTGCAAATCCAATGCGCTGAGGTTCAACAGGAGCCATATTCGGAGGTTGCGCTGGCCGCACTGCACCAGCACAACCCGGCTGAATGTGGCACAGTTGCACCATGGGGCAACCAGAGGTGCACCATGAGCAGACAGAGAAGCCCCAGGGCAACCATGGGAGCAGAGCAACGGGGGGGCACGGCACAGAGAGGTGACCCAGGGACAGAGCCAAGGAAACACAGTGACAGGCCACAGGAGGCCACCACCAGCTGGGCACAGCAGGATGCACACAGGCACCCAGACCCCCACCTCAGAACACAACAGTTGCACAAACAGTAGGCAACAGGGGGTGCCAATGGTGGATGGAGGGCCACCAAGGGGGCCCCCGTAGGCTGCAGGCCATGCCCTCCCACATATCCAGACCAGAGCAGGCCACACCCAGGACCATGCAGCCAAGCACACACACCCACCACACACCCCCCTGAAAGCCGCCCCATGGGCACCCCAAGGCACAGCCACCGACTGAGGGGAGGGACACCCACAGTGGGACACACCTCAGCACACAACAGTGATCCACAGCAGCACAACACGTGCCCCAACTCATGCACACCACATGGACAGGCACTGGGCCACTACAGCATGGCTCCTTATGCCACCTGCAAAGCAGACACAGACACAGGCAGGTATGTCAGTAGATATATATTGTGGAAAACAACTATTTACAAGAGAAGAGTGTGGGGGAGGGTAGGAAAGTGAGGGAAGGGGATAGGGAACAGGGACTGTACAGCACAAAGGGGGACTGGAGGGGGAAGTACTGCTGGGGAAACAGGGGGAATCAGGGGCCCGACTAGCGACAGCCATGGCCTGCCACCCCCCTGCAGTCTTCGCTGTCTTCTGTCTGCTAACAGCATCTGACGGACCTGCAGCACCGCCTCCATGGTCATCGATGTGGTCAGTATTAACTGGCGCAGGAGCCGGCAGTAGAGGGGCCTCCTGCACCACTGCCAGACACCTAGAATGAGGGACAGGACAGGTGATCAGTGTAATGTCCCAAGAAACCATGCCCATCCACAGCACACACTGGGCAGTGGGACCCCCCCGGAGGGTATGGGCCAACGCCTGCCAGCAGTGCGGCACACCACATCAGTGCAGAGCGGTGGTCCCTGCCGCACAGTGGCCACCCGACTGTGCCATGGCAGTCACATGGCATAGTGCTCTGGCAGCACCACAGCAACATCAGTGGCAGCCAGGTGTACACCCACCTCACCAACAGCTGGCACACATGTCCAGTGGATGTGCCTCAGTGGAGGGCACCACACGCAGTGTGACACACATAGTTGCCATGGTACATGCGGCCATGGCCACACCCATGCCCCCACTACCCCCATTGATGGTGCCCAATGTCAGTGCGTACCTGCCCTCTGTGGCCCCACTGGTGCCAGAGCCGCTCCTCCACTGCCACCCTGGGCCACTTCAGTCTGTCTTCCTGCCAACACTGCCTGTGTTCTGTCCTCCGGCCCTGGGAATAGAACAGAGGTACACATCAGTAACCAACTACAGCAGCTGCCCACCACCCCCACCCCTGTGCACAGGATGAGCCTCTGCCAGACACGTCCTGCACAGCAGCATCACAGTGCAAGCAGCGGAGGGTGATGCCACCCTGCAATGTGCACGATGGCTGTACACTACCCTGTAGGCCATGCCAGGCAGCCTAGACAACACCACAGTACAGCACTAGGGCACACATGCATTATGGGCCTACTTACCTGGCTGTGGCACAGCCCCATGCCTGACATGCACCTCCAGCCTCCTGAGGTGCTGTGGGTCCCTCTGTGTGAGGTCACCATAGTGGTGGTGACACTGCTTTTCTGTCCTGGCCACCCCTGTGTGTTGCTGTGGTGTGGCAGCAATGGCCTGCCACATAGCCACCTGGGGCTGCTCAGTGGCACCTGGCCAAACAGTTGGGGTACATGGGGCTGGACGCAGGTGAGAAGGTTGACTAATTCAACCTGCGTCCAGTTTGCCACTCGGGTGCTCGCTGCTGCGCCATGCTTCAGGTGTGAGCCAGTGAGCAAAATGGTGGCAGTAGACGCATGTTGCCACAGCATGCGCCAGATGCGTGGGCCAAGGGGACATACACTGTGTCCGCCAATCACGCAGTCTCAGAGATGCATGGCATCGGCGTGGCTAGGCTGGGTCACAGGTGCAGAGGTCACCCGGGGCAGAGAGCACAGCAGGGGTCATGGGTCAGCCACCTCACAGTGTGCACGTGTGCAGTTGCAGGCCTGGTGCACCGTGTGCCATGGCTGCCATGCAGTCGGCGCACAGTGAGTTATTGGTGACAGTAAACTCTCAGGCACATGTGCATTGCGGCCTTGCACACAGTGCATGCATGCGCATTGTGCAGTGACTTGCTCCAGAGCAATCTCATTGCACACAGAGCAAAATAGCGATATTCAGCCACCACATGTAAATGAGCTCATCAGCCAATGCGTGGTGCACTGAGGGAATTAGCATGTCATTACCAATGCACCAAAGCTCATTTACGTGCGATGCACTATAAATGCACCATGGACCAGCATTGCATCCTTTTGAGGTAGGTCGCACATGCTGCTGGAGCACACTGAGCCCAGCCAGCACAGCCGGGGGGGACAGAATAGGGTGTTGCCGTCACTGAGGCACTGGGCTGTCCATGTCCACAGGAAGCAACATGTCGGAACATTAGGAGGGTAAGGAGCATGGGTCTGCTTGCAAGCGCAGGCCCAGTTTCACTAAGGCAGAATCAGAGGCCCTGTTTGAGGCCTACCTCAATAGGGAGCCACTGTTGAGGGTGCCACGAGCACACCACAGGCCAGGGCAGGGGCCTGGAAGGAGGTGACAGCATGTGTGAACTGCGACATTTGACAAGCTGGTTATGATTGTTCTATGCTGTTTGTAATATAAAAATATAGCCTGTGCTTATGTGTGCCCCCCCCCAGGTCAGAGAAGCTACAGGATATATTAACCTGAAAGCTAGGAGGTAGTTAAAGGATCATAGAGACTTAAATAGAATGGACCCAGCTGCCAGGATATAGGGCTCGTAAACTTTTATGACGTCTTAAAAAAATATATATTATACCACCATGATGTGAAAAGTTGTAAAATCTTTGACCTGCCTTGGGAACAGGAAACCACACAAGATCAAAGGAAAGGCTTGATTAAAGACTGTCATAATTTGGGAAATTATTTTTTTCGGAAGTCACAGTATTTAAATTATCTCCTGACAGGAAGATCATTGTATATAGATTTGTTATATTCTAAATGGAGGAGCTAGATGACATCATAGAAGGGGTGTGTGAGAGAGACACAGTTTAACTAGAACTTGTGTCTGATCTTTGTGACATATCTTTTTGGGCTCTTAAGAAGCAAGATCTCTGATCTAACTTAAGCACTGTACAGAGGTAATATATTAGGTAGAAAAGATCTAACTGTATGTTGGTAGGAGTTTGTCTGTAGTTTTCTTTGTTTTTCTTTGTGATTGGATGCTGTTTGATATAGTGTTGTGTGTTTACATTTTACATATCTGTATCCATATTAGTAAATGTATCATTTGGAAAAACTGCCTGAGTCTGCAAGTTCTTTCTTTTGCATGTGACGTATAGAGGGTTAAGACTAACAAAACTGTTCAAGAGCTTCATAGTGTTACTAAACTGGGAAATGGTAAACATATACCTAAGGTCTTTTATAGAGTTTTAAAGGTTCATTTTGGATACCTGGTTAGGTGTCCTTAGACGAAAGATATATTGCATCCCCCCAAAGAGAATATTATCTGAGCCTGTACATTTGGGTATGCTAGCATAAGGTTCACAGTTTGAATCCCCCCAGAACTTGTGACCAAAGGTGATTTGGACCCAAAATCAGACAAGATGGTTAGTTTGTTACCTGTTCACATTCCTGCACTCAGAGGTTGGCACTGTGGGAGCACAGGACCTGACCTGCTGAGTGTGTTTTTGACATGAACCAGCAGGGCAGCCACCAGCGGTCAATGCAGGAGTGCCGCAAGAAGGTGGGCACGGACAAGAGGCACATAAAGGAGAAGGTGGCGGCCATCTGTGCATCCCAGAATGCCACCAGAGGGGGCCTGCAGATGTGCCACAGCTCATGGCACAGGAGGAGTTGGTGGCAGCCACCATGCACCGCGGCACCATGGAGGGTGTACCTTGAGGAGGATTCCAGATGGGTGCAGCTGTGTGCACTGCCACAGCTGTGCTGTGTGGTGGTGGTGGTGTGGTCGCACAGGCGCTGGACAGCATTCAGCAGCCGGATGGGCAATGGCAGCTGGATACAGGGTCCGCCACTGGGGCACCAGCTAGGGACATACCCCATGAGGACCCCACTGTGCAGCATCCACCTGAGAGGAGGGCTGCGCAGCATGGCCGGTCACCACAGAAGGGTCGGCATCCTACCTGGGATCCCCAGGATGCCGACCCACTGGCTGAGCACACCCATTTGCTGCGGGCCTCCATGGAGCAACAGGTGCAGCTTGCCACTGGGGTGTGTGCACTGCATGCAGAGGTGCGCCAGTTCACCGACAGCATGAGAGGGGCACTGTGCAGCTCCTGGCTTGAATGCAGTGCATGCAGGAGGCCATGACTGAATTCCTGGATCCCATTGCTAATGTGATCATGGATGGCTTTGCAGTGCTGACTGGCACAGGACATGGCCAGCCACCACAGACCCCATGCAGTGCACTGTCCACCCCATGATCCCAGTGTTGGGCAACACCCACACTGTCAATGCCGGGCTCTGATGTTGGCATCCCAGAGTGTCTGTGTGAGTGCATACCACTGGTGTGCCTGTGTGTCACACTGCATGCTGCCTGTGTGCGTGTTTGCCCAGCTGCTGGACCGTGTGGTGTGGGCGTTATGAGGGCAGTTCAGCACCGGATGCACCTGTGCACCGGTGCAATGCATCTGATCCCTGCCACATGCCAACACCTGGGTGTGGGTGCATGTGGGTGTTGCTGTGTGCAGTTGTGTGTGGTTGTGTGCCACTGACTCTGCATGCCCCTGCATGTGTGCTGTACCTGTGTGTGTGTGGCTCAAGCATGGGTTTCACGCCACCTACCTGCGTGCACCATAGTGCTACTGTGTGATGGTATCAAGATGTTGGCATGGCATCAGTTGCAGCTGGTGATCCCTCCACCCAGGGTGGGCTGTCCACCACCTTGCAGCCCAGTGCCTCCATTGTCCCCACTTCTGTCGCCCTTGACAGCCATCCCACGGTCAATGGCCATGTTGTGCAGTAAGCAGCAGGCCAGGAATAGGCCACAGGCTTTTGAGGGGCTGTAATGTAAGGCACCACCAGACCTGTCTAGGCAATGGAACCATGCCTTCAGTGTGCTGAATACACACTCAGTGATGTTGTGCATGCTGGCGTGTGCCTCATTATAACATTCCTCTCCTGGGGACGACGGGCGCCAGTAGGGGGTGAGCAGCCAGGGCCTCAGTGGATAGGCATTGTCTCCTGTGTGGATAATGACATGGTTAGCCATCTGCGATCCTTTTCTGTGCCCCTTGCTGGTCCCTGGCATTCTCACCAGCATGTCCACCCTGCCCTCCCCCATCCCATGGCTTTCTCTGTCCATCACCCCTTGCCCGTCCCATACTTACCCACTAGGTGGCCCATGGGGATGTCTCCACGTTCTAACCTGTGGTACAGTGCAGAGCTGTGCCAGACGAACACATCATGTGCACCCCCAGGGTGTGTAGCACAGACATTGGCGATGCGCCCCATGGCATTGCACACCACCTGGCAGTTGAAGCTTGGGCTCCCCTTCCTATTGCTGTAGGCCACACCCTCAGGGCCAGGTGGCATGTGGATGCCCACATGGGTGCAGTCAAAGGCCCCAAGCATGCCGGGCATACGTGCTATCCTGTGGAAGTCCTGCATGGTTGCTGTATGCTCCGCCTGTGTGCTGGGGAAATGGATGCATTCCAAAGCATGTGGCAGCAGAGCATTGAGGAACTGTGTGAGGAGGCATGACGTGGCCAACTGGGTTATGCTTGTCGTGTCCCCTGTTGGTCTCTGGAAGGTGCCCGTGGCGGGAAGGCACATGACAGCTGTCACTTTGGTGTCCACAGACATTGCCTGGCTCCGTCTTGTGGGTGCCTGCATCTCCTTACTGCACAGCTCACAGAGCTGCCGCAGAATGGCCTGTTCAGGTAATACCAGCCCACAATCTCTGTGTTGAAGTAGTTCTCAAAGGTGGTGTGGGCATGGTACCACCTGTTCCAGGCATACTGCCAATGGGCCCTTCCTTGGCCATGTCATTGTTCTTCCTGCCCCCTCACACCCCTCATTACGGCCTCTATCATAAAGGGTGCACTATCCATGGCCCCGATGTCCTATATCCCCCTGGGCAGTTGGCTGCTGTGGGCTGTGTGCCACCCTGGTGTACTGCCTGGCACTGTGCCTGCCTGTCCCTCTCACTCGCTCTGCCCCATCTCCCTCTCCACCACCACCTCTGTCCCTCTTCCCCTGTGGCTGCCTCTGTCTCTCGCTTGCTCTGTCTCTCTCTGTCTGTCTGTCTTTCTTTCCTTCTTTCTCTTTGTTTCTCTCTCTCTCTCTCTCTCGCCTGGCGCAAGTGCTGTCTGTGTGCTTGCGCCCTGTATTTATAGGCTCAATTCTGCTCAGCGCGTTTCAGATTTGCTCCGCACATACGCCATGGTTCCATGACTGAATATCACACTGCACTGGATATTCATGGGCATGCCCCCTGCACTTGCGACTGCATTCATTATCATTGAGCAATTTGGGATTTGTGCTGCGCAGTGGCTCTTGCTGAATATTGCTGCTTGGCACAAGTCAGCACTTGCGCCGGCACAACTCGGTTCCACCATGCACAACTGCTTTGAATATCCAGCCCAATGTGTGCACAAATGCAAGCATTAGCAAATACAATATACATCCTGTTTCAAAAGACACGATACTGTACATGACAGACATGTACAGTGCCTTCAGAAAGTATTCTCCACCCTTGGATTTTGTCACATTTTGTGATGTTGCAAACTCAAACTAAAATACATTTATATGGGATTTTCTTGTCATGTATATACACAAATTACTCTATAATGTCAAAGTGAAATGAAACTTCTGGAATTTTTTGTACATGTAATTTAAAATAACCTGAAATGTCTTGAGTTGATAAGTATTCACCCCCTTTGCTATGACACTCCAAATTGAGCTCAGGTACATCCAATTTCCTTGTGAGATCACTCTAAAACTTGAATGGAGTCCACCTGTGGTCAGTTCAAATGGTTGACATGATTTCAGAGGAAATACACCTGTCTATGTAAGGTCCCACTGTTGACAGTGCATGTCAGAGCGGAAACTCTACCATGAAGACCAAGGAGCTGTCCGTAGAACTCCGTGATAGAATTGTGAGGAGGCATAGATCTGGGGAGGGGTAAAAGAAACATTTCTAGGGTGTTGAAAGTTCCCAGGAGCACAGTCAAGTCCATCATTAGGAAATGGAAAGATTACAGAACCACCCAGACTCTTCCTAGAGCAGGCGGTCCTCCCAAAGTGAGCAACTGGGCAAGAAGCACCTTGGTCAGGGAAGTGACCAAGAACCCAATGACCACCCTGACAGAACTACAGAGTTCCATGGCTGAGATGGGAGAACCTGTCCAGAGGACAACAATCTCTGCAGCACTTCAAAGATGTAGCATCTATGGGAGAGTGGCTAGATGGAAGCCACCCCTGAGAAAAGGCCACATAGTAGCATGGCTGGAGTTTGAAAGAAGGCACATGGCAGACTCTGAGACCATGTGGCAAAAGATTCTCTGGTCTGATGAAACAAAAATTGAACTCTTTGGCCTGAATGCAAAGCGCTATGCCTGGCACAAACCGAACACAGCTTATCACTCATGTAACACCATCCCTACCATGAAGCATGGTGGTGGCAGCATCATGTTATGGGGATGCTTTTCAGCGGCAGGGACTGGGGCACTTGTCAGGATAGAGGGAACAATGAATGGAGCCAAATACAGGCACACCCTTGAGGAGAACCTGCATCAGTCTGCAATAGACCTTGGACTGGGGCGAAGATTTACGTTCCAACAGGCCAATGACCCCAAGCATACAGCCAAAGCAGAACTGGAGTGGCTTCAGAACAAGAAGGTGAATGTCCTTGAGTGGCCCAGCCAAAGCCCAGACTTGAATCCCATTGAGAATCTGTGGAAAGACTTAAAGATTGTGGTTCACCGACGCTCCCCATCCAACTTGACTTAACTAGAGCTTAAGCAAATCTGCAAGGAAGAATGGGCGAAAATCCCCAAATCCAGATGTACAGAGCTGATACTGACATACCCAAGAAGACTCAAAGCAGTAATTGCTGCCAAAGGCGCTTCTACAAAGTATTGACTCAGGGGGGTGAATACTTAAGTAAACAAGATATTTCAGTTTTTAATGTTTCATAAATTTTTGTTACACAATATAAATATTTTTGCCCCTTTAAATTGTTGAGTATGCTGTGTGAATCAAGGGGGAAAAATAATTTCAATGCATTAAAAATTCTGGCAGTAACACAACAAAATGTGACAAAATCCAAGGGGGGTGACTACTTTCTGAAGGCACTGTAGATGTTTTTCAATTAATTACAACAAACTTTTGGTATTTCAGCACTTTTTACAAGCCAAGATCTTATTTGATACCAAGATGGAGGCGATATTGACGTGATATATAATGTGCTGTGTTTGAGAATGGAAGAGATAATGCCATTTATTAGGAGGAAACTTATTATTTAGATACATAGGTACATAAACATTGTCAGCAGATAAGGGCTTATGGCCCACAGTCTGCCCATTTGAGCTTGTAAGTTTCCTTTGTGTTTTTCTGTGTTATTATTTTTATATTTTTTGGAGGTTTTTTGAAGGCTTTATATTATTCCTGAAATGTCAAAGATCATCCTGACAAAGTTGCAAGATACTGGTATATAACTATACCATTTGTAAAAGGTCATGATCAAACATCTGGAAACAGAAGACTGTTTTTTTGTCATTTTAGAACATGATTTACTGAGCATGTATTTACTGAGTTACTGGGTCAGGGCCTTGAAGAAAATAATAACATTTACTTAACTCATTCAAGATTCAGTCATGTGGTCAGAAAACAAATCTATGAGAATTTCTCTGAAAACTAACAAATACAAGATGCAAAAAATAGCACCTGTGTATATGAATATGAAGAAATGTCTCTAATTTATTTGCAACACATTTTTTACAGGCGTTACTAGTATCTTTTGAAAGATTGGCTGACTTGTGATTACTAAGTTTGAGTGTAGTTCATGAAATAATGAGTGTGATATTTATTTCATATAGTTCCCCATTATGTCTTATGCATACCATGTAAATTCAAATCAATCTAAGGCCATCTTTACATATAATATTAATACTGAACAGCAAATTAGAGTTCTTTTCCTGATAAAAGGCTGCTGATCTAATAAAGAACAAATTCATAAACAAGGAACCAGTGGATTATGGAAAAATCTACAGGGATTTATACAGGGATTTGATTCTGCCTCTGTAGGAAAAATACAGGAACAAATGAGGGCTTGTTACAGGAAAATGGTTAGTTGGATCTGGGAGCACTGAATATTTCTTATCCTATATTTTGTATCCTGGATAGCGTAGGGGAGATGCTACATCTCATTGTCACAGGAATCTTTATTTACATATTTCTGCACTGTATTTACTCAGGTTGTCCCAGATTAGATGCAGTATCTTGTTTTCAATGGGGTCATGATTTTACCATTATTATATTATATTTATTCAGGGTACCTGGGCCAGAGCCCCCATATTCAAAGGACATGGGCAACACATTACAGCAGAGAAGGGAGATGTGCCATGCAACTCCAACAAATGCATCACAGTGTGATATTCAAAAGTGCAGGATGTGCCAGCCACAAGGGTATGGGCCAGAGTACACACAAATTGTATGCTGTGCAAGTCAAGGGACAATTCTCATGCATATGCCATGCTGCAGCATATTCAGTGGGAATGCACCCCCACAGTCCAGAGCACCATGGCCTACAGTTAGGCCATAAATAGCTGGCCTAATCTAGCCAAACACCCACAGGAGGGCTATGGAAGTGCACCCAGGTGCACAGCAGCCTGGCAGCCCTGGTGGACTAGAGGTACACCCCATCCCATCCCCAATTGATCCAACTCAGTCCCCAAAGAACTCCATAATGTAGGGCCCCCCAGACCTGATTGCACCAGAGGAAACCATTGTCCACATCCATAGTATAGAGGACCCCCACCCACCTCCTCAATATGCAGACACCCTTTCTCCCCCATACCCGGCCTGTTGCAAAGACTGGCACTGCCCTTCACACCCTGCCACAGCCAGCCACCAACTGCACTGGACTTGGGCTGGGGACCTGCACTTCAGAATCGTAGGCAGCCACAATGTTGACATTTCAACAGCAGAGTCCTCAATGCGACAACTGTGCCACATCACTGTAGGGAACCCGCTGGAACCCAGCACTGTCTGTCGGGGGTCCTGCACTCCCCCTAATCAGCTGTGACTTGGAGTTGAGAATCCTAAGTGGGGGGGCAGCCCCCTGCATGGGGGGGGTTCAGAGATGAAGCCCCCCCCGAAGAAAACACTAGCGTGCTGTGGAAACTGGCAGCAGACTGCAAACTGCAGTTCACCTACCGGTTTCGCTGTCGGGTTGTTTGACAAATATTTTGTCGACGACCAATCGTTGATCCCTTCAGAATGACCCAAGTGGGTTCTACTGTGCATTGGGGCACTGTGCAAGCTATGGACCCACCAATGTATGCAGTCATGTGTACATCCCTGGCAAGCTGTAAGAAGGAACCAACATACCTCCAATGCATGCCTTGTTGATGCTGTATCTTCCTGCAGTCATACACTGCTGCAGGTCCCACTCTCCTCTGCTCCCCTATGTAACCTGCCATCCTTCAGACTGCTGAGGTATCTGGGTGCCATGTGGTGCAGTATCCTGCAATGCTATTTGCAGTGTACACTCCAAGCTATGAATAGTTCATCCATGGTTCCCCAACTGCACAAACAAATGGGAGGTCAACTGTAACGTGCATGTTCCTGGACCTGTGTGAGTGGGTACAGTATCGGTCACCACCTGCACTGAGGAGTGTAATGGCACCGTGATGATGGATCTGCATGCGAGCACCTGAGGCATATGGCCACTGGGCATTATCACCCACACAACACCTCATGCCTTTGTATGGCACATTCCAGTATCCTACTGTCAGTGCTCCACCACTCACTGATACAGTAGTATAATCCCGTCACAGTGCCAGTTGTTGTGATAGGTTGGCGAGGGCAAGGAGGGGGTGTCTGTGCACCATTGAAGGGGCAGGGGCCACTGCACTATGGAAATTGACTGTAGCTGTATTCTGGTGTGATCAGGGATGGGAGCGGGGTCCCTACAATATGGATCCAATACGGCCCGGAATCTGGTAGTATCAGGGCTGGCGGAATGGGAGGGGATGCCACTTTACCACCAGAGACTTCAGGGTGTGTCCCATGTGGGAGTGATCAGGAATGGGGCTTGGGGGTGGGAGCTGCTCTGGCACATTCATCCCCATGCCAAAATGCAAATTGTCCAGTAATGAGCATACATTAGGCCCTTTTGCACCTTGCATGCTCAATTATCTCATTTGCATTCCTGGGCTGAAAATCACCCATGAAGGTTGCAGCACACATTGGTATGTGCCATGCATTCCCCCTGGCAGGTATTCAGTCAGGGGCACCCTGTAAGTAACTGTCTTGGCAGTCACTTGCACTGTGACTCCCATCCAGGGTCATATTTTCAACAGGTACAAGGAGGCCTGTCAAGATGAAGCACAGCGTCACAGGTTTACTGCATGACAAAAGGGATTAACTCCCATTGAAATTGCATTGTTTGCAGTAGTAACTCTACTGCAGAATTCTGTAGTGCTGCACTTCATCCTGATGGGCTTCACTGTATGTGCACCCTGTACTGGTGACACATTCTCTTTGAATATTGTATAGGTGCTGACTAGTGCATCCTCTTTGTGCAATGCATCTTTCTGCTTGCGTATTGGTCCGGCACTTAATATGTCCCCAGATGTAAAATATTGTTTTCAGTGCACTCTAAAGTTTATGCAGTGCAGTATAATATTGTGCATATTTAGAGCCCTACTGAAAATAAGATGCCATTTCTTCTGTAAACTATCTGGGCTAAATGTATAGCAATCAGCAGGCGTATTCTAGGAAAACACATTATAAAGATGTGTAAAAAGAAGACCACATTGAAACTGCCTCTCCACAGATCTGCATTGTGCAGATTCATTGGAAATAAATAGTAAAATGATCCCAAAACCCTCCATAGCCATATTGGCTCTGACCAGCACTTATTTAAATGGTGAGCACTGGAGAGGGGAAAATAGCTGCAGTTGTATTTTACTCTTTGTCTGTCTAGTGCTTGCATTTTGAAAGTGTAAACCTTTCTTTTACTCAGTGGGGACTCAATATTTGTATTCAATTTTGTGTCATATAGGTCATTAGTTAGACCACAACTGGAGTACTGCATGCAGTACTGGCGCCTATATCTGAAGAGGGACATTAAGTTACTGGAGGGGGTGCAGCACAGGGCGACAAAGATGATCAAGGGGCTGGGGGACTTATCATACGAGAGGAGGTTGAAGGAGTTGAACATGTACTCACTGGAGGAGAGGAGAGACAGGGGTGACATGATTGAAACCTTTACATACATGAAAGGAATAAACAAGACGGGTACAGAGGGCTGTTCAAAGTAAGGAGGGAGGCCACCAGGGGCCATGATATGAGACTGGAGGGAGGAAGGTTCAGGAGGGCGATGAGGAGACACTTTTTTTACAGAGAGGGTGGTGGCTCGGTGGAATGCATTACCTGCAGAAGTGGTATCCAGTAGAACAGTGGACTGCTTCAAAAGGGGATGGGACAGGACAAGGGGGAGGGTTAATGAAGGGGAAGGGTGGAAGGGAGGGGCAGCTGCAGAATAAGGGGTACTAGCTGCACATTCAAGCAGACTTGATAGACCTCTAGGCCTTTATCTGCTGGAAAATTTTGTATGTTTGTATGTTCGTGTCAGGCTATTATCTGCATTTTAAGAAATTAAACTTGTTTCTTTTTAACTTAAGAGGTAGCTGCATTTGTGTTTTACCTAGTCATGATCTAACAACTTCCTACATTTTGAAAATGGGTTTTTGATATTTTCTCATGGGGATAGCTTGTCATGCAGCTTTGTTTAATTGTCATAGTAACTATTGTCTTGTTTCATTACTGCTTTTGTTTACTGTAACACTCCTGCCATGTTTTTGTACTGTTTGACAATACCCACTGTGACCAAGTTCTAACAAATGAAGAGTCAGAATTGGTCAGACCTATTTTTGTAAATGCTACCAATTAGAACAAGAAATGGAAACATTACCAAAATAAAATTATTTAATTCATATTTTTTTTAATGAGAATGTTAACAAAACACATTCCTGTGACTAAATCTAGATGAAATTATTGTACCGCAAAGAAAAAATTAGGGAAACATATCTAACACATTTGTTTATTTGCTGTTATGAAACACTAATAAAATATATGTTTTAGTCAGCAGGAGTATTGAGTTCAGTGAGAGTTGGAGCCAGCAGTCATCACTTCAGAAATACCAGCCATGTCACACAACAGAGAAGCTGCTTCAGTATCCTCAGTGTGGGAAGAGTTACCATGACCTGCATCTCATTCCTACACAACAACAGATTTATAAAGTAGAAAGGAAATATAAATGCTCTGAATGTGACAAGAGTTTAACAGAACAGGGAAACCTCATAATACATCAGCAGATTCACACAAGACTATATAAATGTACTGAATGTAATGAGAGGCTTGCCCAAAAACAAATGATACATCAGTGGGTTCATAAGGGGAAGAAGCCTTATAAATGCACTGAATGTGGCAAGAGGTTTGCGAGAAAGCATGCTCTGATTAAACATCGGTGGGTTCACATGGGGCAGAAACCATATAAATGTGCTGAATGTAACAAAAGTTTTACACAACAGATTAGCCTCCTAACACATTGGCGAACACACATAGGAGAGAAACCATATAAATGCATTAAATGTAGCAAGAGTTTCACTGCACAGGGTAACCTTGTAAAACATCAGCGACTTCACACAGGGGAGAAACCATATAAGTGTTCTGAATGCAATGAGAAGTTTGCCTGGAAACAGACTCTAATAACACATCAGCAAGTTCACACGGGGAAGAAACCATATGAATGTACTGTATGTAACAAAACATTTGCCCATAAACGGAATCTAATAACACATCAGTGGGTTCACACAGGGCAGAAACCATATAAATGTACTGAATGCAGCAAGAGTTTTTCTTATCAGATTGGCCTCATAACACATCAGCGAATTCATACGGGAGAGAAACCATATAAATGCACTGAATGTAACAAGAGTTTCACTGCACGGAGTAACCTTATAAAACATAAACAACTTCATACAGGAGACAAACCATATAAATGTGCTGAATGCAGCAAGGGGTTTGCTAGAAAGGAAAGTCTGATTAATCATCAATGGCTTCACAAAGGACAGAAACCATATAAATGTGCTGAATGTAACAAGGAGTTTGTCCAGAATGCAGCTCTAACAAGACATCAGTGGGTCCACACAGGACAGAAACCATATACATGTGCTGAATGTAACACGAGTTTTACACGACAGAGTAGCTTCGTGAGACATCAGCAGGTTCATACAGGGGAGAAACCATATACATGTGTTGAATGCAACAAGAGATTTTCCCAGAAATATCATCTTATAAGACATCAGTTGGTTCACAAGGGGGAGAAACCATAAAAATGTGCTGAATGTAGCAAGGGTTTTACAGAACTGAGTAGCTTCATGAGAAATCAGTAGGTTCATATGGCCGGGGGGGGAGAAACCATTCAGATGTGCTCAATGACACACGTGTTGTAGATTACAGAATAGCAACATCAGACTTCCTGATTTTTACATATGCCCTGGCCTAAAAATGGGGTCCATTCTCATCACAGCACTAGAAATATATGAACATTTGGAGACACTAACTCTGAGGGTGACATAGTATAAATATGTTGACTATAAGAATATATATATATATTTTTAACAAATTATCTTAATAGTACATCAGTGGGGTTACACAAGGGAGAAATTACAAATTGAGCAGTGCCACAAAAGCAAGGAATTAAGAACAAAATCGCAGGAAAATGCAACATACCACTATGAAAAAAGCATATTGAGAGGGCAATTATGGAACTAAGATCAGAAGTACCACTGCTAGAGGAGTTTAGAAATAGTAATATATCAATGAATATCATCAGGAAAGTGAATGAAATCAAAGAAAAACACTGTATTAAAACAGATCAGGACTTCAATTTTACCATCTTGAATAGCAAACTCAAGATCTCTGCTCAAGCCAAGAAATTCAGGAGATGCATAGAAAGGAACAAAGAAAAAAAAAATCAAAACAGATGGTTTAGAAAAGACCTTAAGAAATGTTATAGGGAGCTGGGAAAGAAAGCAACCAAAGTAACAACACCACCAGTAAAGAAAGAAATTGAGGAATTGTGGAGGAACATCTATGAAGACCATGTTGAACATAATAGGGATGCAAAGTGGATACAGGAAGTACTGTAGAGCTTCAAACTGTTTGTTATTTGCACCCTCCCAGGTCATGCCTGAAAATAGGCATTGCTATCCCCAGTGCACTTACCCAGTTACCAAAAGCAAATAAATAAATAAAAGACACTAAGAAATGGCACCACCAAGGATATGGAATGGTCTGATGTAACAGGTAAGGAGCTATAAGTGAAGATACAGAAGAACCACAACTGGAAAACCCCAGGTCCAGATGCAGGGCCCAACTTCTGGATAAACATAATAACAACTCTACACAATGATTTAGCTACCTGTAAAGACTATTTACTGTATATGCACATCGCAAGTTGACACCTAACTCACTTACAATAGAGAATACCACACTTCTTATTAAATCTGAGCCTGTCAGTCTCCACAAGAACTACCACTCAATAACCTGTTTGTCAGCAACATATAAACTATACACTAATTGATGCAGAGTCTACAATCATTTAGATTGCAATAAGCTCATGGTAATAGAACAAAAAGGCAATAAAAGAAAATCATACAGTACAAAGGACTAACTCCTGTTGAACAAAGCCATATTATACAATGGGGGTATGAAAATCCTGTAACCTCATTGGTCAAAACACATCACATGACCGTGGTATATCCTGCAATAACCCATGGCTGAGAAATGGCATTTATAAAAAACATACTTAAACACATTTTAAATGTATTTTACACATGACTCCATTGTATAATCACAATAAGGCACTCCAGGGTGTGGGTTATTGGTGGATTTACCCACTTCTTGTGTGGTTAAGTCACTCGGCTGTGCCACATGACACACCACACAAGGCATGTGTAAATCCCCCAATAACTCACACCCTGTCATGCCTTATTGCTTAAATGGAGAGTTGCAAAAAATGCTGAAACCTTAATGTAGCATAGATCAACTACAGAAAAGCATTTGACAGCATCCCACTCTCCTGGATCATGGAGTGTTTACAGATCTACAGAATGCATCCCACACTGATAAACTTCATCATAACCACTACGAGAAAGTGGCAAACCACCCGGCAGTTAAACCATGAGAAAGGTCAAATCACTGTCCCAGGTATAAACATCTAACAAGGGATATTTCAAGGCGACTCCTTGTCACCACTTCTGTTTTGCCTTGCTCTCAACCCATTAAATAGCTTAATCAATAAGCTATGCTATGGCTACAACTTGAACCCCAGAAACGAAAACAGTCAACAGTTAACATCTCACCTCCTCTTTGTAGATGATGTAGAGCTTTAAAGTTCAGCCGACAAACACTTGAAAACCTGACTACAAATTGTTAAGACCTTCTCTGATGATATATGGATGAAATTTGGCCTAGACAAATGTGCCAAAGCAACATTTATAGCAGGAAAGTTAACCCATAAAGAAAACATTAATCTGGCAGAGGGTTGTGACATAAAAGTACGTGAGCAAGAGAGAGTGTATAAATACCTGGGAATAGAGGAAAAAGCAACAACACAGCATGAAGAAATGAGAGCAAAAATCAGCAAGGAATATTTTAGAAGGTTAAAGCTCATACTGAAAACTGCTTTGACAACACAAAATAAAGTGCAAGTTATAAACCAGCTCATCATTCAAGTGATATCATACTGCGTTGGTGTGATCGACTGGCCACAGAAAGTGTTAAACCAGCTAGATACAAAAACAAGAAAACTGCTTCATGCTCACTAATTAATATACAAAAATCAGTGCATGCCAAGATTATACATCCCAAGGGCAGAGGGAGGCATGTGCCTCCTTGAGATTGATTACACATACAGGTCCACAGTAGTGGGGCTACATACACACCTACTGACATTCTTGGATCCAAACATAGTCAATGTACTGTATCATGAAGAAAGCAAGCTTAAGATGACTTCACTCATCAAATCAGGAGAAGCCTTCAGTAGGGTAGCTGAGATGGATGTTAATCCACTAGCAGATAAGGAACAGCCAGCAACAGAAAGTGCAAATAATCAGAAAAATGAGTATAAGGACAAAGACCAACAGAAAAGAAAAAACAGCTGGAAAGCCCATAATTATAGTGGAAAATACAAGGAGCTACTGGAACAACCACAGGTTGATCAAGCCCCAACACATGAGTAGTTAAAAAGAGGTGAATTTAGGCCACAAGATGAGAGAGTGATAATGGCAGCCCAAGATAGTGGACTATGCACAAGATGGTTTACAAAATCCATAGAAAAAACAAGAGAAACAGACAAGTAGAGGTTCTGTAGTACAGAATTAGAAACTGTTGCACATCTCGTGGCTGGATGTGAAGTACTCATGGCACAAGGCCAGTATACTAAAAAGACACAACAACGAAGACTGATCTTTGAAAAGCACATTAACCTGATGGAGAAGATCCAGAGGAGGGCTACAATAATGTAGCTAGTCAGCAGGGTAAGGCATACGAGGAGAGGTTGAGGGCACTGAACATGTACTCCCTGGAAGACAGGAGAGAGGGGACATGATTTGGACCTTCAGGTACTTGAAAGGGATAAATAAGGTTGATAAGGAGAATCGCTTTAAGTTGAGTGGCAACCATAACATGAGGGGGCACAGTCTTAAGCTGGAGCGTGGGAGGTTTAGGAGGGAAGTCAGGAAGCATTTCTTCACAGAGAGGGTGGTGGACACTTGGAATGCATTGTCAGAAGAGGTAATCTCATTGAAGACAGTGGGCAGCTTTAAGAGAGGCTGGGACAGGTATAGGGGAGGGTAAGGGTCATGGGCAGGGAGGATGGGAGGAGTGGAGAGAGGAGGCAGGGTCAGTAGCTCAAGCTGTGAACCCTGCAATATGAGCAGACTTGATGGACCACATGGCCTTCTTCTGCTGGCTTCTTTGTGTGATCCACTGGAAACTGTGCAGACATTATGACATACAGGTAGCAAAGAAACACTGGAAACATGAACCATAAAGAATCACAGAGAATGAAGAAGTAATGATCACATGGGATCACCCAATACCAACTGCCAAGAAAGTGGAAGCAAGAAAACCAGATATTGTAATACAAGAAAAGAGAACAAAGGTAGCATTGCTGATTGAAATAGCCACCCCCTAGTGGCTATATTGTCCTGCATACAGAGACAGAAACAAAATCATAAATACCAAGCTATGCAATCAGAAACCAAACTGATATGGAATGAAGACACACAAATCATTCCAATAGTGCTTGGAGCAATGGGACTAATCAAAATGAACTTTCAGGCGCATTTAAATATGTTACCAGTATTTGTGACACCTTATGAACTTTAAAAGGAAGCCATCTTGGGGATGTTGCATGTGCTGTGAAGAGTGCTGTCAGAAAATATCAAAGACTAATACAGTACTGCTTTCCTGAGTTTTAAATATGCCCTGACTTAAGAATGAGGTCCATTCTCATCACGGTATCAGAAATCTCTGAACATTTGGAGACCCTAACCCTAGAAGAAGCCATATACATGCGAAGAATGCAACAGGAAGCTGGTTTTTTTTTTTTATCCCCACCTCTACTGCCCCATCTCTCCACTCTTTCAGACCTCTTGAGGCATGTACATTCCTCCCTGTCTCAGGGTCTTCCCCTAGAGTGCACAGCTCAACTCCGGAAACCTTTGATGCCCGGATAACCCCCCCGGGTGAGGTGAGGGAGGAGACTGCCCTCAACATACTCAGAGGAGTGAGCTTGCACAGTGGAGTCTGCCCTGTTAGCAGGTGGATGTGTTGCTCAAGGGTCATCACCTAGGAGAGACAGAGGTGTTTTTCTGCTGTTCTCTCCATCCCTCTGAATGTTAGCATGCAATGAGGGCCGATGAGCCTCCTGCTCCTGCCCTCTGCTGACATTGTAGCCCTACCTTAGCGCTGCTTCCTCCTTACCACACCTACCCCCAAGGCTCCCCCAGGTGGCAGTATAGTGGCAGAGGCTTGCAGATCCCCCTCCAGAGAAGGAGAGTAGCAATCATGTGCTCAATCCTTCTCCACCCCTGCCAACCCCTGGCAGCCTGTACTTGTTCCTGAACACAGGTCACTGGCGTGGTTCGAGGTAAGGCATCCAGTGCCTTAGCCCTCTGCGCCACCTGGCCAGCTAATGCAACAGGAGGTTTGACCAGAGCCAGCACGTAATCAAACATCAGTGGGTTTAGATGGGGTTGGGGGAGATATAAATGTGCTGAATTTTACAAC
The DNA here is from genome assembly GCA_016271365.2 of Neoceratodus forsteri. Lineage (NCBI taxonomy): Eukaryota > Metazoa > Chordata > Ceratodontiformes > Ceratodontidae > Neoceratodus > Neoceratodus forsteri. The sequence goes on along the minus strand of JADMNL010000038.1, from coordinate 20,836,246 downwards.
ACAGAATCTCTTCATCAAAGAGCAGTTTTGCACAGAAGAGAAACCATAGAAATGTGATGCATGTAAAAATAGTTTTGATTAACAGAATAGCTTCATGAAACATCAGCAGATCGACAGTTGTAAGAAAATGCAGTATATTCTCAGTTTTATTCATGTGTCCAACCTGTTACATTTGTTGCCAACATTACGCCAGTGGACCAGTTTTTTCAAGCAAAACAGGATCTACAAATACAAACACTAAAATAATATCCCAGCATATATTACTGCCAGTTTAAATGATAAACATGGATTGTCAAGTCAAACATTAAATTGTCTTTTTCAGGCAGACAGAATATGCAGGACATGGTGCCTTAGTCCCCTTGGTGAATAATGCCTCAGTGGTTTTAGATCTGTATATAATAAATTAATAAACGTTACAGTATATAACTTTTGCTTAAAATTGTGATGAAATATTTTAGTGAAAATAAATTTATGGGAAAACTCTTTCCTTAATAATATAGAGCTTCTGTTCTTACTTGAAAAATGAATGTTGTACTTTCTGTTAATTCAAGTAGAGTTTTTTTAAATAAATATTTTAAACATTAGATATTAATTATACTGCTATACAATATATTAATAAGTTCTAATGTCTCATCTGGCAACCCAACACTGATGCTTCATTTGATTGTGTGTCAATATTATTTAAAATCAATTTCATCATAATTTCTATAATGCCCTGTATTATAGTTCTGCTAACCTGTGACTTGAATCAATAGACTGTTAAAATTTGCTTTTCAAGGACTATGTGTTTAAATATTAAGAACACTGTTGTTATTACATTTTCATTATGCATTAAGGCATTTGTTTCAAAAGGTGTTTTTTTTAATGATTACATTTAACCAAAAATCACTGGAGCACTTAGCCATACTCTGTTACAAAATGCACTCTAAATCAGTGTCACTGACCCACAGGCCCCATATTCAAAGCCCAGGGGCTTGCTGCCACATCTAGATGTGCCTTCCAAATAAATGAACTGGTACAAATAATTGCTTTTTTCACTATAAGGAATCACTATTAAAAAGGCAAAACAAAAGTAGTGGTCACATTTAAAAGAGCTTACATCTTTGGGCATACTGAAGCTTGGTGTTAAACGTGAGGTGCATATAGCTCTAATTAAAAAATCAACAGATATATGCTTACCCCAGCATGATTCATCCCCCATTTGGCTCCAAATCCCTATTAGGACCAGCTAGCACAGGACTCATGCCTCTTATATACTTCGCTGCCATGGATACAGGCCCAGTAAGGCTCACAGCTGCATATGACTACACTGATGATGTCATCACACAGGGATGTCATCCACCTGGCAGCCAGTCACTAAGCACCACTCTGAGTTTGTACGCCTAGCACATTAGTGACTGAACTATAGTTTTAGTATGGCTTGCAGTGTTAGTTACCTAAAAATCCTAATCTTGTAAATGGAAAGCCACAGTTCAAATAATGGATCTCTCCACTTTTGGATGGATTAATGACTAATTAGAAACATGTATCTAAACTCTTGTTAGTGCTATATTAAGATCACAGTGTAATTTAACACATTATGAACTGTATCTGTTTGCATATATCCTATGTAAACTTGTCCTCGGCGATCAAGAGACATTCATTTTAAAACTATAAAACACATCAGTTGCCAGTAGGTGATGGACAACCAGTTTCTTCATGTAGTCCAAATGGGGGTTAGTCACCCCAAATGTGCTAATCAAGTATGCTTACGCTGTATTTTTTCCAAACTCTCTACCCCTAGATGGAGGTTCTGCCTGTCCCAATCCAATAAACTGGAGGCTTGGTATGCCATGTCCTATTTTGTTAAAATGTCTGGCAACTGATGATGCATCATCTCTTGTGATTTGAGATGTTTTGTTGTTTGTTTGTTTTTTTGCTTGTTTAGCCCTTTTTTGGTTTTTCATGTATCCTGTTACATTGGCATTTGAGTGTGTAAATCACAGTCTATGTAACATGTAATAAAGTGGTTGACAGTGGCGTCCTCATCCAGATATGTGTTCCCCTTTTTTGGGGGTGGGGGTTTATTGGTGCACTAAGCACATTGGTCACAGGAGAATGAACATGTCATGTTCTGTGCTGTGTGTCTGAGCTAGCAGCATAGCCTGGCAGTCAGAGCAATGAACTGTGAATAAGTTTGGTACATCCAGCAGACATGGGTTTGATTCATACAGTTCCCATGTGCATACTGTGTGACTCTCAGCAAGTCAAAACTTCTCCAGTCCTCCCAGGCTGTGTCTGAAAACAGACACTTCAGCCTAGTGGGCCTTAAGTGGTTTTCAACTGAATTCAATTTTCAATTTAATTCAAATTTATTGCAGGAAAGCTCCATTGAGCAGGCTCATTCACAAGAAGATCATGATTACATAAATGATGGAAAATAGTAAGTACATGAATACATAAAAGAAGATTACACAGGTAGAATAAAACAGTGGAATCCATACAAATTGATACATACAGTCATTATCAGATCCTGGCATTAAATGAGTACATAAAAAAGGTTACATACATACATACATACGATAAAACAGTGAAACTCAATACATACAGTCATTATTAGATCCTGGTATTAAGATAAAGGGAAGCATGTAGTCAGAGTGACTCCACCCACAGTGGCATGCACAGCTCAACTGCAATGACAGCACCTGGCAGACCACAGTGACACACCCTACAGTGTGGACAGGTACAGAGTGTGGGGTCTGTCACTAGTCTGTGATCTACCTGTGCTGCTTTGGTCATTTTCTGTGTTGCCTGTCCTTGCCATGGGACACTGACATGCCACTCCCAGCAGTTACATGCTGCACCCTGTCATACCTCTCAGGGAATGTCTGTAGCCATCACTGCACTGTGAGAGGGTGCTCTTGGTGGTTTGCTCTCAGGGGTGTTGGGAGTGTGGAGCATCACTGTGTGTCAGGTCATGGCAGTGTCCATCAGGATGTGCAGTGCCGGGCATCGTGGCTTCTTCCAGACTGGTGCACATCGGAGTACTCTGCATCAGTTTGTCTGAGTCCCTGTGGAGGATATCAGCATAGTTGCCATCAATCTTCCACGGTGCATCCAAGATAAAGCAAAACTGTGGCGATATACAACAAGAATACAGAGGAGTCGTGTAGTGCAGCAGGAGTCATGGAATGCAGCAGGGAAATGAGCAGAATGCAGAAGAGGTGAAAGAAAATTGTTCATTGCAGGAAGGAACATGTCGGAAGAAGGAAAGGGGTTAAGAGAGCTTGTGGGTCAACACGTAATGGGTATGAAGAGAGTGGCTAGTTCAGAGAGGACTGAGGGGGCATTAGGGGGAAACAGAGAATAGAGGCAGAGATATGGGTAGGGAGTCGGTACTGGCATGGGAGGAAGGAGTGTGTAGGGTAAAAGGGAGGAGAGGGGAGAGTAGGAGGAGGGGAGTGAAGGTAGGGAAACTCCAACGAAGAAGCAAAAGAAGGTAAAGGGGTATACAAAAAAAAGATAAGCATAAGGAAGAAGAAGATGGGACAAGGAAGAGAGAGAATAAAATCAGTATAGAATGGTTGGAGGGGCAAAAGATGACCTAGAGGAAGGAGTTGGCAGAATTATGGGGGCAGGAGGAGAGGGAAGAGGAGAGAGCGGAGCGAGGTGGGGAGATGTAGGGGAGAGAAAGTAGAAATGCTAATACAAGGGACAGAAGATGGAAATGTTAGGCAGAATTTAGGAGGGCTAGGTTAACTAGCAATTACAAGCAACCAAGAAGTGCTTTGAGGCTAGAGTCTTAAAGAAGTTAATCGTGACCAGGTTGGTGAGCTTGAACACCGACTGAATACTGTTCCAAGCAATGGGGAAGGAATATTATACTGCACCTTCACCAATGGAGGTATTGTTCTAGGGATATCCAGTAGGAGGTAAGTAGAATTTCTTAGGGAATAAGTGCAGCTTAAAATATGGACAAAAGAGATATAGGCCAGGAATTTTTTATGCAGTGCTTTAAGTGTCCATGTGCCAAAGTGGATTAGTATTCGGAACGTAGGGATGTTCACCCCACAGTTGTGTAGAGGTCACAATGATGGGTAATGGAAAGTGCATTGGTAATGAAACTAAGGGCACAATGGAAGAGGACATTGAGCCTGTGGAGGATGGTTACTGAGGTGCAGTTATATATGATATCGCCATAGTCTAGGAGTAGAAGGACTGTAGCCTGGACAAGTCTGACCTTAGTAGCGAAGAGTGCTCTGGGTCTAAAAAAGAAACCTAGCCTAACTTTAAGCTTAGCAGAGAGACTATCAATGTGGGCATTAAAGGAAAGTTTTTTGTCATTCCATGCACCTAAGTACTGTATTTGAACTTTATTGGCAACCCCAAGTGGTTCCCCTAGGGATGCCATGTTGGTGGCATTGCTGGCCTTAGTCCCATGAGTGGGGGGGCTGCTGCACATTAGGCAAAAACTTAGCACAGAAGAAGTTGCGTTAGAGCTGGAGGAAGTTGGATTGAAGTTCATCGTAGACTTCGACAAGTGTTGGCTTAGGTGTATAAAGTACTGTATTGTCTGTGAAGAGGTGCAGTTTAGAGTTGACGATATTGGAGTCAAGGGTGTTGATATAAATAAAGAGAGGGCATAATATGGATCCTTAGGGGGGCGCTTCCAGTAATGGGAAGGGGGTTAGATATTTTATCTATTTATTGAAAAGCTTTACCAGAAAAGTGCACTGAGCAATTGAAGTTGTTCATCTCTTTGTACATCCTAGGGGAGAGGGGTACATGAGGGGACAGAATATATTCACAATTGCCATTACAGGTACAAAATACATAGATGAATGCTGGATACATAATATTGATAAAATATATTTCAGAGCCAATACAACAGTTAATAAAGGCATAATGCATGACAGAGTGTGTGTCGTGCTGGGATAACATCACTCCTGGGGTGATTGAACATGAGGCCACAGGCCTAGTGTGACTAGTCACCCCCCCAGAAGTGACATTATCCCAGCATGACACACACTCTGGAAGGCATTAGACCATAGTCTAGGAGTAGAGAGAATGTAGCCTGGACAAGTCTGACCTTGGTAGTGAAATAAATGCCCAAAGAAAACATGTTTTCTTTCAGAGTGTCTGATTGTTGTTAAATGAGCGTGGCAGTTTTAGTGGACATGTCCTCGATTTACTGAGTGAATGGAGTCGGGAAGCAAAGGACAGCCCCTTTAATCTACTTTTGTTTTCTGCTTCCTTCGTTTTTTTTTTTTTTTTCGTTTTAAGTGAAGGTGCTGTAAATTTAAACAGAGTGGGATCATGGAAGTCAGCAGCTAACCGGGAATCAAGAAAATGGCACCGCACAATCAGCTTCCATCAACTGATTCAGATTCACTTTTAGAATGTATTAGGGGTCTGCACTGTAAAGTAAAATAGAAACATAGAATTTGATGGCAGATTAGGACTACTTGGCCTACCTAGTCTGCCCATTTCCCTACCTAATGGATAGGCTGCAGATCCTAGTTAACAAACAGCCTACTTCCTCCTACTCCCCCACAAGAATTGCCTTATGTCTTTCCCATGAATTCCTGAATTCCCCCACTGTTTTTGACTTCACTACCTCCTCAGGAAGGATGTTCCATGTATCCACAACCCTCTCTGTGAAAAAATACTTCCTCACATTACCTCTGAGCCATCCCCCCTCTATCTTCAAATTGTGCCTCCTTGTTCTTGCACATCTCTTTTCTGAAAGATGCTACCCTCCTGGACTCTGTTGAGTCTCTCTCTTCGTATGTCTTCTGGTGCAGACTCTGCACCATTTTAGTTGCCCTCCTCTGGAAAGCCTCCATCCTGTCTATGCCCTTGCAGTGATGGGGTCTCCAGAACTGGATGCAGTACTCCAGATGCGGTCTCACCAATTGTACAGAGGGATACCAACTTTCTGTTTTCTACTGGTGATGTCTCTCCCTATGCATCCCAGTATCCCACCAGCCCTCCTTACTGCCTTCTCACATTGCTTGCCCACTTTAAGGTCCTCTGATATGACTACCACCAGGGCCCTTTCCATTTTTGTTGCTGTTATTATCCCCCCCCCAATTGTGTACTCTTCTCCAAGGTTTTTGTTTCCCAGGTGCATTACTTTGCACCTCTTTGCATTGAATCTAAGCTGCCATACATTTGACCATTCCTCCAACCTTGCCAAGTCCCTTTACATCCTTTCCACCCCACCTTCTGTATCAACCCTGTTGCAGATCTTTGTGTCGTCTGCACAGAGACATAATTTTCCTTCCAGACCCTCTGCAATGTCACTTGTAAAGATGTTAAAGAAGACTGGTCCCAGCACTGAACCCTGCGGTACCCCACTAGTAACCCCCCTTTCTTCAGAGTGAACTCTGTTTACTATTACTCTCTGCATACTATTGTCCAGCCAGTGTTTTACCCAGGCTATCACTTTGGGACCCACTCCAAGGCTGGCTAACTTGTATATTAATCTTTTATGTGGGACTGTGTCAAATGCCTTGCTAACGTCTAGGTAGGCCATGTCCACAGCCCCTCCCTGGTCTACTACATTGGTCACCCAGTCAAATAAATCTATTAGATTCATCTGACATGACATTCCTGCTCTACAGAGTATTTTGTTGTAGGGTAAGGTTGATGCTCTTTACGCACAAGATAGATTGCATGGTGATCGCTTAGGGTGTTGGGGAGTGTTCCTGATAACACTATACAGTGAGGGTGGGAGGTGAGGGACCAGTCTATGAGAGAGTGATTTTGGGTTTCATGGTTTGGGCATGTTGACTTATTTATTAGTTGGGTGAGGTTGAGGGAAGTTGACATTTTGGGTTTACCAAGGTGTGGGGACAACCAGTTGTGATTTACATCACCCATAAAACATAATTCTCCATTTGTGGTAAATGTTGTAATGGAGGTAACAAGCTCAACAATGGTTTTGGCACTCAGTCCAGGATGACAATAGATCCCACCTATATAAATAGGGATGGAGAAGGTCATTGGGAGCCTTAGGACTAGTGCTTCATAGGTTGATGGTACAGCTGAGGTCAGGGTAGTAACAACTTGGAGAGTAGAGGCTGTGTAATTAGCATCCCTCCTTCCTAGGTCCCTCAGCCTTGGTAGATGAGTGAGTAGCTCTGGATGGAGATGGCAGAGTTGGGAGTATGCTTGGTTAGCCATGTTTCCATCAAAATGAAGATGACTGGAGCACAAGAGACTATTAGGGATTGGAGTAGGTCACATTTTGCAAGAAGACTGCATATGGTTAGATATATTATCTTTAACCCATGTGGTAGAGAAAAGGCTGATGCAGAGGAGTTAGGGCTTGTGCTGTAAGCCTGGGGGCTGGCACCTTGGGCTGTACCTTGTTAGAGGCCTGGCTTTGGGCTAGCATCAACAGCTGACAACAGTGGCAGAGCAATGATGACGAAGTGGAGTTTGCCGCTTTTGAACCTGGACTTGGAGCCCAGGTTGAAGGAGAAGGATGGGGTGCCAGGTGCAGGAGGCAACCAGACAATTGGATGCAATAGGAAGAAGAAGGAGTTGGGTATTTGGGTAACTGAGATAGATGAGTGGATGGCTGAATGCATCCAATGCTGATTATAGGAGGCTGGGATCACAGTCCAGGGAAATTGAGAGACATGAAGGAGAGGGTGATAACAGTTTGGGGGGTAGAGTGTGGCATGTGGTGGATGCATTAGTTTAGTGGAAAGGAGTAGGAGAACAACTAGCAGACGGGGCAGAGGATCAGTTGAAATAGTACTGTATAAGGCATTATTGGTGTAGTTTATAAGATGTAGCTTGGTTATGCTTGCAATAAGTCAAATTTAGTGATGATGGAGTTAAGTATGGAGATGGTAAATAGTGCAGTTGATCAGTTGGTGGGCTAGACAGCACTTAAAGGTTTCTCAGGAGATGATCTCACAGTAAAAAAGAAGAATGCCTCAGGAATTAGGTTCTACTCCTTTGAGAGAGAGAGTATGAGGGAAACCTGAGAGAAGAAGGAGTGGGTCACTGGGAGAAAGTAAGTGTATGTAGCATGGGATGGGGGGACTCACCTAGAGAAAGAGCTGCAGTAATTCAGCTCCTAACCCTGCTAAAGGACTTTTCCCAGGGTAATGAAATAATAATAGGAACAGTTCAAGGGCACTGCTCAGTTGGAGGGGTAGTCTGTCATGCTGGTTCCAGGTCCAGTAAAGGAAAGTACAGTTATGTAGAAACTTATCATAACAGTAGAGCTTCGAGAGAAGTTCCTTCAGTAGGTCATTACATATAGGACTAGCACCACCTGGCATCTGGGCCGCGTGGTAGACTTTTCTAGCAATCTCTGACAGGGGACTGCCCACCTGATGTCATGTGACCGACATCAGAGTGGCAGTATATAGTGGGTGGCCCCCATGCCCGCCCTCCAGTTCTCCCGCCGAAGCCTGAAAGAGGCCTGAAAGCAGGAGTGAACAGGATTTTGAGTCCCTGTGGATGCAATGAAAGGTGGCAGGAGGGAGGGAAAAATATGACCTACTGAAGGAACCTCTCTTGAAGATCTACTGTTATGGTAAGTTTCTACGTAACTGTACTATCTTACTTCGAGAGAGTTCCTTCAGTAGGTCATTACATATAGGACTGAGTCCCAAGTAGTCCCTCATAACAGAGGCCGAGAGCAACAAGAGAGGGGAGAAAAACAAACTCCAACCAAACTGGGAACAGGAATGGACCCAGCCTAGGACAGAAGGCCCTGCAAGACAGCTAGGCAGAAGCCTGCACTCCGGCTTAGAAGCAATGTCCAGACTGTAGTGTTTGGTAAAGGTATGGACAAACAGTTTTGCCTGCCGACCTGGGAGCAAAGGAAACAAAAAGCTGATTGCAACTACAGATATCTTTTGTGCGATATGTGCAACTCCAAAGAATCTGATGGACATCCATGGTGTGCAGGAGTGCCTCACTTCTGTTCGTAGGGGATGGAAAGAAAACTAGAAGCTCCACTGATTGGTTCAGTGTAGCTTCTGACACCACCTTGGGTAAACACTTAGGATTTGTCCTAAGGACCCCCCGGTCTTTGTGGAAAATAGGATAAGGCTCTTTAAAAACTAGAGCCTGAAGCTCCAAAATCCTTTGAGCTGAAGTAATAGCAACCAAAAATAACGTCTTCCAAAAAAGGAAGCATAAATCACAGCTTATCTCTGGTTCAAATGGGGGGGAAGTAAGTTTCTCCAACACAAAGTTCAACTCCCAAGAGGGTGTAGGGCTATAGATGAGGGTTTCAGATGGAAGATCCCTTTCAGAAAGGTTTTTGAGACCTCCAACTGAGCCACGGGTTTACCATCCACCAGCTTGTAGTATGCTGAAATTGCCAAAAGGTGGACCTTCAAGGAAGAATACGACAGAACTGAGTCTGAAAGATGGAGGAGGTATTCCATGACTTATGGGGCAGAACAAGAAAATGGGTTCCAATTCTTGGAAGTCACCCAAATGGAAAAACGTTTCCACTTCATGGCATAAGTGGAATGAGTAGAGGGTTTTTGAGCCTCTACTAGGACTTCAGCGACTCAATAGGAGACCCCAAAGCAGGAAACCACTATATCTGCAGGACCCATGCATGAAGATGCAGTGTCCTGAGCCCTGGATGAACAAAACAACCTCAATCCTGGGTCAGGAGGTCGTGAGTCACTAGAAGTGAAACCGGTGATTCTCTCGTTAGCTGCTGCAGTGGTGGGAACCAAATTTGTCTCGGCCAGAGAGGGGTAATGAGGATCATCCTCACCTTCTCTGCCTGAAGCTTGAGGAGAACCCTCTGGAGAGTGTAAAATGGAGGGAAAGTGTATAAAAAATGTCCTGTCCAGGAGAGAGAGAGTGTGTTGTGCAAGAAAGCACCATGCCCTGGAATGAGCGAGCAAAAACTGTGAAGTTTTGCGTTGGAGTGCGAGGCAAAAAGGTCAATTTCTGGACTCCCCCACTTTAGGAAGATAGACTCTGCCACTGCCTGATTTAGTTCCCATTCATGATTTAGGGTCCAAGACCTGCTGAGACTGTCCACCAGGACATTTTGAATACCTGGAACATGCACAGCCACTAGGACCAGATTGTACTGGACCACCCAGTTCCACACCCGCATCACTTCCCTGTAAAGGGGGTACGAGCGAGTTCCTCCTTGTTTGATTAGGTACCAAACTACCGACATTTTGCCCATCTGGACAAGCAGGGATCCCTTGGGAAGGAGGGTCTGAAAAGTCTGTAAGGCATATAGGACTACCCTCATCTCCAGAATATTGATGTGTAATGATGCTTCCAAGCTGGACCACAGTCCTTGTGCTTGGTGTTCCCTAGGTATGCTCCCCATCCTGTGTTTGATGCTTCTGTAGGCAGGGATGCAGAGGGAGTTGGGCTCCTGAAAGGAAGACCCAAGAAAAGGTTGCAGGGGTCTCTCCACGACATCAGTTCTTTCTGCACTGCTGACAGCTCCCAGACCTGATGGTCCGGGTCATCCTGGAGTTGATCCCACTACACCCACAAGGACCACTGGGTAATTCTCATTTGTAGCCTCACAAGGGGAATGGTGGTGATGGAGGCTGCCATCAAGCCAAAAAGTCGAAGGACCTCCTGGGCCAGAATGGTCCTGGACGAGGCCACTAAAGAAGCCTGATGGATCAGTGTCTCCACCCTGTCTGGAGGAAGGAAGGCTCTGCATTGGAATGTATCCAGAGCCACCCCAATGAACTGAAGCCTCTGGGACAGGGTCATGGATGATTTGGGAATACTGACAGTGATTCCTAATTTGTCAAAAAGGTCCAGAGTAAAGGAAAGAAAGCCAGGAGGGTCCGACAATGGGGGAAACAACCCTGATGAGGAAGGACCAATGTCCCAACAGTCCATCGATGGGAGAAGCAGCCCCATTGATGAGGAAGTGAAATCCAGGAGTCCTGGCAATGGGGAAAGACATCCTGTTGATGAGGAATGCTCAGTTAATGGGAGAGAAGCTCCCGTTGATGAGGAAACATGAAAGGGACGTTCCTTCGATGGAGGAAGATGTCCCATTGATGAGGAATGCTCCATCAGCAGGAGAAGAGCTCCCATCAATGAGAGAGGAGATCTGGAATGTCCCATCGATGGTGGAAGGCCTCCCGTCAATGAGGAAGAGTGGGGCACATACCCCGTTGATGGAGGAAGGCACCCCGTTGACAGAGGAGGAGTCCCCATCTATGAAATATGTACAGAGGAGTGCTCTATCAATGGGGATGGACTCATCGATGATGAGGAGAACATCAAAGACTCCATCGACCGGGAGGGGGAGTCTGCCCCATCAATGGTGAATGCCCCGGCAACGTTGGAGGAACTGGCAGGGATGGAGGAGGCTTGGAGGAGTGAGAGGAGGGTGAGTCCTGCTGTCTCTGATGCCAGGACACCCTTCAAATGGGGCCCTGAGCCATGTCTCAGAGTAAAAGGCTTATCAGCCATGGAGTCCTTGACCCAGCAAGGGAGTCTGGGTCATGGGGCAACAGGGGTACTGTGAATGAACACAGGCCCATCGACATAAGGAGAGCTGGGGGTACTCTGGGAAGCACAATTCCCAGATCCAAGAAGGAAGAAAGAAGGTACAGAAGCAGGGCCTGTGAGTGAAGCACAGGCCCAGCAAAGAGAAAATTGGTTTAAGTTCATGTTGAAGACTGCAACATGGAAGTTTGCGCTAGCTGCCATGCTGGCTAAAGCCAGTGAGAAAATGAACAGTGTGTACCTGGGGCCACACCGTTTTATACACAGCCACTGGAAGTGAGGTATGGGGCAGTCCCATAGAAGACAGAAGACTGCGGAAGAAGCTACCTTGTGACCGCTCCATCTAATGGACTCCCAAGAGTAATAACCTACTGCAAGAGACCTGTCAGTAGAAGATCTACTGTTACAGGTGAGTAACCTGTATTTCTAGTGACAGCCTGTGTTTCTGGGGATATGGATATGTTGTTCTATCTACACTTTTTGGCAGAATCCTAGCTGTTCTCCAGGAGGAGGGAACCAAGGCATGCACACCCCCTACTTAGGGAACAGAGATTTGAGAACTGAGGCCCCAAAACTCTAGGTCGATGTGGTAATGAAGGTGTTTTCTCACTTAGACGTAGCAGCCCTGCTGATATCCTGGATAAGGATGACATCCTTGAAAGCAGCCACTGATGCAGTGGTATGGTGGGTGGAATGAGCCCTAAGCCCTACAGGAGGCTCTCTACCCACCAACCTATAGCAGAGATCAGTGCAGGAAGTGATCCACCTGCCAGTCATCTGCTTGGCTGCAGGTCTGCCAGGTGTGGCTTCAGCATAGGTGACAAACATCTGGTGAACCTCTACCTAAACTTCAGCCATCCGCTCCTTATAATAAGAGAGCGCTCATCTCAGGTCCAAGGTATGGCACCTATACTCGGCCTCCAAGGTGTAACTGGGGTAGTACACTGGCAGAGGCAACACCTGGTTAAGATGAAACTCTGACACCACCTTCAGAAGGAATTTTGGGTGGGGGCACAGGACAACCATGTCCCCATGGAAAACCAGGTAAGGAGACTCAATAGAGAGCACCTGGAGCTTCCCTATCCTTCTGGATGACATGATGGCCACCAAGCAGAATGTCTTCCACGACAGGTAGAAGATGTCACACCCCTGCATTGGATTCCATGGATTGTCCATGAACTTTGCCAGAACCAGCAGTAAATCCCATGGAGGTGGTGGTTCATGCATCAGAGGAGATATGTGTTATCAGCTTTTGAAAAAGCACCAGACCACCTTCCCCTGCACCAGTGACTGCTGACCAGCCAACACCCAGTAAGCAGAGATGGCTGCCAGGTGCACCTTGAGGGTCACTGACAAAAGCCCTTGCTGGGAGAGGGACCACAGATAGTCCAAAATGCTAGCCACCAGACAGGACAAGGGGTCCAATCCTTTGCCCTCACACCAAATGGAAAATGTTTTCCATTTGAAGGCATAGCATTTTCTGGTTGATTCCTTATGGGATACCTCAACAACCATGAGGACCTCGTCACAGAGACCCAAAGCCTGGCCCTCTAGCTGCTCAGGAACCAGGCTGACAGGTGCAGGGATTGAAGGTCCTGGTGGAGTACCTTCCCCGATTGATGGAGGCCGAGTATGCTGGAAGAAGCGTTGGGAGCTTGGTGATGAGGGGGGGCGGGCATGATACAGCCTCAGTTTTGTGTTCTCCCTGGAGGTGAGCAGGTCCACCTGAGAGGTGCCCCACTGGGAGACTAGATCTTGTACTACTTCCTGAGGAGGGACCATTCATGAGATGTCTCGCCCATACAGCTGAGAGCATCAGCCAGCTGATTCAAGGCTTCTGCCACATGGATGGCTAGGAGATCCACCTCTAGGCTGAATATGAGAGTCCAAGTGTAGAGAATTTCCTTGAACAAAGGCAGGAAATGTGTCCCATCCTGCTTGTTGAGATGGTACATGGTCATGGTGTTGTCCGTCTGGACCTGCACCACTTGACCCCAAATGAATGGATCAAATGCAATCAGAGCTAGCTGAACCACTCAGAGCTCCAGCAGGTTGATTTGACATCAGTATTCTTGGGGAGGCCAGAACCCGTGGGCTCTGTGCTCCCCAGATGGGCACCCCAACCCATCAGAGAGGCGTTGGTCAGCACGATGACCATCAGCTCATGACAAACAAATGGGATGCCTTCTTGCAAATGAGTTGGGATGAACTACCGGTGGAGGCCATCCCACATCCTTTGTGTCACAGTGACCAGCTGGTTGAGGTGACTCAAGTGCTAGGACCACTGGCTGGCCAGTTCCGATTGGAGGGAATGTATATGCCAGCTGTCCCATTGGACCATGCTGGTGCAGGTTGCCATGTATTCAAGGAGACACAGGAAGTCCTGGGCTGTGCACAGCTGCCCAACCAGAAATGATTGGGCAAATGAGGAGAGAACCTCTGTCCTGTCTGCCTGAAGCCAACCTCTGGCTCAGTAAGAGTTGAGCTCTGCCCTGATGAAATGCATTTACCTGCAAAGGCACAAGTTCTGATTTGGCATCATCGACTAGGAGGTCAAACTCAAAGCAAGTCTGGAGGGCCAGATCCCTGGACCACTCCACCTCCTGTCTGGAGGGACCTTCTATGAGCCAGTCATCCAGGAAAGAATAAATCTGGACCCTTCAGCACCTCAGGAAGGTTGCCACCACTGCAATGCCTTTGGAGAAGATCCTGGGGGCTGATGAGAGGCTGAAAGACATGGCCTGGAACTCGTGAAGGGTTCCAGCAGTATGGAAGTGGAAGAACCATCAGTGGGACAGACAGATCGGGACATTTAAGAACACGTCCTCAAGATCCAGGGAGCAAAACCACATACTTTGCTCCAGGGATGGTATGGTCTGAGCCAGAGTTACTCATTTTCAAGGTGGGAGATCTGAGAAACCTGTTCAGGTCATGCAGATCAAGAATGGGGTGCCAGACCCCCCATCTGTTTTGGTTCCGGGAAGTACCTGGAAACAAACCCTGGGTCTGTCAGAGATTCCACAACTCTGTCAACGCCCTCCTTGTGGAGGTGCTGAGTGATATCATCTCGTAGAGCTGACTGAGTGACAGCTGACACCAAATCCCCCTGTGGGGTGCAGGCTCAGCTTGAGGAGATACTGCTCAAATTCCAGAGGCAGACCCCAGCCAACCACTTCCAGTACCCACCTGACCATGGTGACAATGGACCAGGCAGAAAGGAAGTACTGCAGCCAACCCCACATGGGAGGACCTAGAGGTGGGGTGATGGGAGTGAGGGAGACACCCCCCAACCCATCACTGAGTAGGCTTGGAGAAGAAAAATCCAGCTGAGTGGATGCCAGGTCCCTTCCCTCCAGGATTTCTGACCGGGAAGGACACCGACTTGGCCCAGGGTCACCAGGTTTGTGCCTGCTGGTCCTGCTGTTGCTGTGCTGGTTTTGCTGCAGGTGCGAAGGATCAAAAGAACTTATGCTTTTGGTACTTGGGGCCCTTGTCCTTCTGAGTGGATGTCACAGAGACCAGGATGGCACTGAACTTTTCAATACACTGGAGGTGACCCTCCACACTGAGCTTGAACAAGTTTGGGCCCAAAAAGGGGATGTCCACCAGCTTGTGTGAAGGTCAAGATCCTCAACCAAGCCCTGTGGCACATGGCTACTGCAGCCACTACTGAGCAGGCACAATAGTCACCAATGTCCAGAGCCATCTGGAGCTGCTGTTTCACCACTGCTCTCCCCTGGTCAAGGACCTGCTTGACCACAGTCTAAATGTCTGCTGGGAAGTGAGGGATCACCTCATCCAGGGAACCCAGAAAGTCATGGGAGAATTGTGCCATCAATACAGCTGAGCTAGCCTGATGAAGGCCGAGTGAGCAGGCAGCTTAGACCTTCTTAGCCAAATGGTCCAGTTTCTTGGACTCCTTGTCTGGCAGTCTATCTATATCCCCTGTATTGCCTGAGCACCAATAGACCGAGTCAGCCACCAAACCCTCAGCCAAGGGATGCTCCAAGAACCCCGAAAGGGTGACAGTTGGCACCACGTATTTGCAGGCTATCTAGCCGAGGGTCCCGGGCAAGAGGCGGAACGCTGCCAGTTCTCCAGGGCCAGACCGACAATGGCCTCAGCCACAGGAAAGTCCTATGTGGGAGAATTCCCTTTGTCCAGGATCTCTGTTAGGGGATACAGAGCCCATTACTGGACTAGCTCGAGCTCCATCTCTGTGGACTCTGAGATGTTTAGTTATCTGTCAATGTTACAAATAATCAGGTATGAATGAATCTTGAGAGACCTGGAGATTGTTACTGAAAAATGTAGAAACTAATAATATTTGTATTGTCATGTTTGTTTAGTCATTATTTTGTAGCTACATGTTTTAAATGTATAGGCAACAAGTTCAATCAATCAATCAATCAATCAAAATCTTTATTTTACCAGGCAGAACATCATTGAGACAAGCTCATTTACAAGATAGACCTGGGGCAAAATAATTGCCAACAGAGTTAAGACATCATAGGTTGAGTGAATATACATAACAATTACATGGTAATAATAACATATAACCATCGCCATGTGACAAGATACTTGCACCAGAAAATAGCAGTAGGTTCAACCAGAGGTAGTGCCATTAAAATACAATTGCATGGATACAGATATATGGACGTAAGTTAATGAGCTAAAGTTTATACAGTAAACATTATTGGAGGAGTGAGAGTGAGCAGGAGTGGCAGCTCCTCTAGTGTCAAAGTGCGAAGAAGATTGAGATGTAAGAGTCCTTTGATAAGTACTGTAGGCATGGCCTGGCAAGTGGGGTGGGAAGGGGAGGGGGGTGTAGGGAGTGGCAAGGAAAGATCAGCCGAAATAGGAGAGGGTTGGACATGATGGCCTAGGGAAGAGGGACTGTTCGAAGGGAGAACACAAAAGATGCCAAAGGCAATGGTTGGGGTTTAAGTCCAATATCTGAAGCAAAGATCATCAAAGTTACCAACAGGACAGTCTTGTGAACTTGACCAACAGGCCTAAAGATTTATTTCCTGTATAAAAAAAGGTTTTTAGTACTACTACTACATAAGTTGAAGAATACACGAGTGAGATGGGGCCCTCTTCCAAGGAAACACACCCAGAAGACTAGCCATCAATGGGACTCAAGTTCAAGGAGGAGTCATCGGACTCCGAGGAGTCCTCGTAAAGCAGGCACCCATCCAAGTCACCCTCAACCCACCTGGAGCGTTCGGGAGTGAGAGTGACCAAGAGCTGATGGGGAAGCCCCTTGGAGGGCCAAGACTCTTAAAATGGAGCCCCAAACTTTGGCTGCTCAGGTGGCAGTTCTACTGGGATCGGTAGAGAGGCCTGCATTGGCCGTGTCAGCCTAAACTGCACTTGCACCTCCGAGAGGGTGGCAGCAGGGGCTAATGTCACCCACTCAGTCAACAGCCAGTTGATAGCTGGCCTAGAAACCAGTGTCAGTTTTGGGTTAGTCAAGTTAAGCTTTTGCCATTAAATCTTTGTAGTGCCAATGCAACTTGCACCAGAGCCTCTCCTCGGCTGAGGAGGACAAAGAAAAACAGTGGCAGTGCTGCTTTCCATAGTGCTGGAACCCAGAGGATCTCAACCACCAGCAAGGCCAACAGGGACCTTTGGAGGGAACCAAGGAAACCCATGGTTTCTCCTGGCCAGGGTCTTGGGCCGGTGGGTTTGACTCAGAAGACTGAGCTGACCCATCAGAAAACATTGGAAGCACTGGAGTCTGAGAAAGAGAGTTGTCAGCCTCTTCAGATGACAACCTGTTAATGGGCTCTAGGAGAATCTTGACCACATCGGCGAGTGTCAAAGCCAACTGGTCTGTCATGGTCACCATAAGACCAGTGGCCTAGGCCGTGGTTTGGACCAAAGTTGAAACCGAAGTCTCCTGAGAACAAGATCACTCCCACTCCCAAAGAGTGCCAATGAGGAGCTTCCCTTTTTTTGACTCCTTCTTGCGGGAGCAAGAGAAGTGTCCAGAAGGGCCTTCTCCCTTGGTTGATAGGGATTGATACAGCTCCTTGAAGGATGCTGAATCAGTGGAGCCCAACTGCAGTGGAACAAAGGCTGACACCTAAGAGAAACTAGCCACAGCCTGGGCTGCCTTCTCCTCAAATGCCTTAAGTTGTTCCAGCTGCTTGCAGACCCCACAGCCATGGAGACCACCCAATGGGTATCCTTGGATTTAACTGATGGGTAACACTTTTCTGGTCACCCTAGCCGGAGTTGGGCAGCACGGTCATCCAAGACCAATAGACAAAAGGACCAACACATATTGCAGACATGCGGATTATGGTTGTGTCCAAGGCAATATACGCACATGGCATGAAGGTCAGTATGCAACATCTTTTGCCCACAAGGGCACCAGCAGAACCCAGGAATGGTCTTTTCTTCCATCGTGAAAGAGAATAAAGTAAGTTTATGAGGCAAATCCGAAGATTATAGAGACAGGGCCCACTATACATGGCAGCGCTAAGATCAGAACCTGCTTCTTCCAGTGGAAAGGAAGATCTGGCATTCTGGGGTGGAGCCACAAACTATACCACCCAGGTGGGTGGGAGGAGCCAGCTTGAAGATGTTCCGGTGGCATTTAAATGGAAGGCGAATGGGCGATCACCAACAAGTGTGGATAGAACAAGTATAAATAGAACAACATATCCATATCCCTCTAACAGGTGAATTCGTAGTGGGCAGAGGGAAGGGGAGGGGGAACTTAGAGGATTAAATAGCCACAACAAATAGATAGGGCTGGGTGTAGTTCGAGCAGGGAGACAGGGAGGAGACTCGGAGGATTAGCCAGAAGGGAAAGGAGATCAGGGAAGGAGCCCAGGAAAGAAAGAAGAAAGAACAAACAGATGGGGGGTGTGTGCTGGGAGCGGCTGGCTGCTACCGGGGCAAGGGGAGTCAGACCTTAGTTCAGCAGAGACAAACTGACCAGAAAAAAACACGGCATTACAGTTAAATTACAATGTTAAATTGCAGTTACAATTTAAATTACACTCTATACTGCAATTTAAGTAAACAGCTAACACTCTAAGAATTAAAAACCACCCAGAGAAAGAGCTGCAGTAACCCAGTTCTTAACCTTGCTTGAGGACTTTTTCCAGGGTAATGAAATAATAATAGAACAGTCCTAGGACACTGCTCAGTTGGAGAGATAGTCTGTTAAGCTGGCTCCAGGTCTAGTAAAGGAACTTCAGTTTCATCACCAATCAGAAGGAGGGTGCCTTTTTTCAAATTGTACTATACCTTAGGCTGTTTGGAGTAAGCTGGTGGCTGATGCCTGGAGGAGATTCAAACCATGAGGGGTTCGATGTGGATGAGCTGGACCAGTTAGGACACAAGGTTCCCCTAAGTGAAGGAGAAAAACAGGGGAATTAGTAGTGGGCAAAGGTGGAGGGAACTTAGAGGATTAGACAGCCACAACAAAAGGACAGGGCTGGGTGAAGTTCGAGCAAGGAGACAGGAAGGAGATTCACAGGATAAGAAAGGAGGGGAAGGCAAGCAGGGGTGGAGCCCAGGAAAGAAAGGAAAAAGAACAAACAGATGGGGGATGTAGGCTGGGAGCAGCTAGTTGCTCAAGGGGGGGGATCAGACCCCAGTTCAGCAGACGCAAACAGACCAGAAAAAACACAGCATTATAGTTAAATTGCACTTTAAGCTGTGGTTACAATTTAAATTACACTCTAAGCTGCAGTTGAAGTAAATAACAGTGAACACTCTCAGAATCAAAAATCACCCAGAGAAGGAGCTGCCGTAATCCAGCTCTTAATCTTGCTAAAGGACTTTTTCCAGGGTTATGAAATAATTTTCATAGATTTTATGGATCATTCAAGCTTTAATAGACTTTCGTCCTTGTTGCTTGCCTTGGTTATCATTGACAATCTCCAGATTTAGTCCTACTGCTCATTACATTGTCTAACCTGTGTTTAAATGTATTTATATCCTTGCTTTCAATTACTCCAGATGGTAGACCATTCCACTATGTAACCTCCCTTTGAGTGTACCAATTCTTCCTAGTTAATGTGTTCTATTTGTCTAGTCAGAGTTGCTCAGGATGTCTTCTGTTACTAACTCTATCCAGATTGAGGTGAAGACCTATTTCAGCCATAAGGATGTTATCCTCCAAAGCCCTGTATAACATGCACAAGTCTCCCCTTTTCCTCCTATATTGTAAAGAATATAAATGAAGTGTTCTTAGTCTTTGTTCATGAGATATCTCCTTTAAGCCCACAACAAGCCTAGTGAATCTTCACTGGACTGCTTCAACTTTTTTAATATCTTCTTTCCTATATGGTGACCAAATCTGAATACAGTACTCCAAATTCGGCCTGACCAATGCTACGTACAGGGGGAGCAACACCTCCCTAGTTCTGCTGGATATATGTCTAATGATGCCATTCAGCCTCTGATTGGCATTCTACACCTGGTCCCTGCAGTGAGTATTAAATTTGAGATCGGGGCTTATGGTCACTCCCAAGTCCCTTTCACTTGATATTACAGTTAAGGGTTCATTTCTTAAGGTATACTAATACTGCCTTTTGTTGGTACCCAAATGCATTACTTTGCATTTACTGATATTTAGTTCCAATTTACTGCATTTGGTCCAGGACAGAAAAGATTTGGTGCATCTTGTAATACAATGTTGTTATCTAAAGTGTTTACCACTGTTCCCATACGACAGTCATCAATGAATTTAGATAACCAGATATTAGTTGAATCAATTTTTAGAGAAGAAATATAGATATTAAATAAAATGGGAACCAGGACCCACGGAACCCCACTTGTAACCTTGGCCCATTCAGAGTACACACCGTTTACCACCAATCAGAACAGTCTGAGGGCATTGCTCAGTTGGAGATGTAGTCGGTTAAACTGGAACCAGTCCAGTAAAGGAATTTCAGTTTCATCACCAATCAGAAGGAGGGTACCTGTTTTCAAATTGCACTGTACCTTAGGCTGTAGGGAGCAGGCGGGCGACTGATGCCAGTAGGAGATTTGATATAGAAGAGGTTTGATGTGGATGGGCTGGCCCGTTCAGATAACAAGGTTCACCTAAGAGAAGGAGAAAAACAGGAGAATTAGTAGTGGGCAGAGGGGAAGGGAACTTAGAGGTTATACAACCACAACAAAAGAACAGGGCCGTGTGTAGTCCAAATGAGGAAACGGGGGGAGACTCAGAGGACTAGCCAGAAGGGAAGGGAAAGAAAAGCAGAGGAGGGCCCAGGAAAGAAAGAAAAAAGAACAAATGGATGGTGGATGCAGGCTGGGAGTGGCTGGCTACTATGGGGAGGTGGAGTGGAGTCAAAACCGAGTTCTACAGAGGCACACAGACCAGAAAAAATCACAGCATTACAGTAAAATTACACTGTAAGCTGCAGTTGCAATTTAAATTACTCTCTGAGCTGCAGTTCATGTAAACAACAGTGAGCACTCTAAGAATCAAAAAACACACAGAGAAAGAGCTGCATTAACCCAGTTCTTAACCCTGCTTAAAGACTGTTCCCAGGATAATGAAATAATAATAGGAACAGTCCTAGGACACTGCTCAGTTGAAGAGATAGTCTGTTAAGCTGGCTCCAGGTCTAGTAAAGGAACTGCAGTTTCAGCATCAATCAGAAGGAGGGTGCCTTTTTTCAAAGTGCACCATACCTTAGGTTGTGGGGAGCAGGTGGGTGGCTGATGCATGGAGGACATTTGAACTGCGAGTGGTTTGATGTGGAGGAGCTGGACCTTTCAGGGAAAAAGGTTCCCCTTAGGCTGTGATGAGTAGGCAGGCAGCTGATGCCTGGATGAGATTCAAACCATGAGCGATTCAATATGGAGGAGCTGGACTATTCAGGGCACAAGGTTCCCCCTAGGCTGTGGGCAGCTGATGCCTGGAGGAGATTTGAACCATGAGCAGTTTGATGTGGAGGAGGTGGCCAGTTTGGGGCAGAAGGTTCCACTAAGGCTGTGGGTAGAAGGTGGGCAGGCACAGTGAGAGGAATGGCACACACTTTTTTTCCATTGCTTCCCTACTGTCCTAAGCACCCTTATTTAATGTTTTCCCAATATTGTTGTTTATTCTTAGTCAGCCCTTTCCCTTCCCCCTGGTCAAGGGTCAGTGGAACATTATGGGGATCATGGTTGCTTAAAATCAGACTTCCCTTCTTCGGTGGTCCGAGTGGCCACCAAACAGAGGACTACATGTAGTAGTATCCTCACACTTGGAAGTCACAGATTTTTATTTTACTATTGATGGGATACAGTGGACGGATATACCTATACTGCACCTGTCTCTTAGAGTTTGACCTTTTTAATCATATTTTCTAGTTACATTGAGTATTCAGTTTATCCCCAGCTGAGTTTAACTTTTTTTTTCTGTTGAGTTTTTTTTTTTATATGTAACACAGTAGAAGGAGTTTGGTGTAAGATTACTGAAATAACTCTCACAGTAATTCCATCATCTGATCTCCTTAAGATATGGGGCCAGATATTCAAAATGTAGCCCCAGGGCAAAATTAGAACTGCCTGGTGTGCTAAAATAGCCAGAACCAATAACATGCTATATTCAAAGGGATAGCCCTGGTGCTAAACCTGTTGAAAATAGTCAAGGCCCCCTGTTTTCTGCAAATCTGCTGCACATGGTTATTGCCGCAGAAATTATGACCTGCTGCAGAATTTGAGGTTGGATGCAGAAACTGCACAGAAATTGCTCCAGTAAGACAGTCTGAGGCTGACATCACTCCTTTCAAGCAATTCCTGTGCCTGCTTGTAGCTTTACAAGAACTAAAATTCACCCCAACCCCTCAAACCATCCATATCCAACCCTGAGAGCACCCCTAGAGTCACTCGATTTATTTTATAACAGCACCGCATTTTTGGTGCAAGGCTGCATTATAATCCTTTGCCTTTTCCCGTCACTGCTAGTGGGCCACAGTGCTTTTTTCTTATCTTAATAGTGCTTTGTAGGGCCCACACAAAGCCATACTGGGGCATGAATTCAACATTTGGGTCCTGCAGTAATAGGAAGAGGCAGAGAATTGTTCTACACTGTTGGACCAAAAAATGATGCCAATAGAAAAAGAGTGACGCAATGAGTCTTTGGGTGGAATGACTCTTAGGACTTCAGTATGCAGCGCTGGTATTTATTGTTTCATGAGGAGGCAGAGTAATGTGTAAGAGGATACTTTACAATACTTTTGAGGCAGGAAGAGGCAGAGGATCACGGTACAATGTTGGGTTGGATAATGTCATACATTAAAATCTACAAGACCATGCAATAGCATTCTCAAGGCTTGTTAGGAAAGTGGTGGGGGTGAGGTGGGCAGTGGAAGGGGTTTACCTTTTCTAAAACCATGAGAGGGTAAAGAGCTGGGGGGGCAATTTGCTATCCTTATGGGGTTTAGAGGACACATGGTTGCTTTGGGATGGGACTGTGAGGTTGCCAACCTGATGGGTCAATTCTGGTGCCTAGGGAAGAAATATGTAAATTATAAAAAATACAAGCAAAGGGACAGCTTAGTAAATAAAAAAAATGTTGGGGCAGGAAAAGAATAAGAGAATGCCAGATAAGCTGAAGAAATTAAAAAGATGAAACTAAGGTAAGAAAAGTGAAAAGCTAAATATTATTTATGTAAAATGTGGAAACTAGACAAGGGAAGAGAAAAGCAAATTGAGAAAATAGTGAAAGTCATAATGACATTGCAGATGAAACGTTTTTTTTTAACATTTATATGTTGCTCCAGGACAATATGCAAGGGTGGCCAAGACAGATTTCAAGTTGACTGTGTCACAATTAAAAATGCAAGAGGGAGAAGTAGATTTACTCAGAACATCAGTGCAGCTTCTAAGTTTTTTTAAGCAAAAATAGCGTGACCATTCAATACAATAGTCATTTTTTTCTCTATACTTTGGTAATCAGGTAAAGTTACAAAAGAACAAATCCAGAGTAGCCCACCCCCAATTTGAATAAATCAAAATGTGGCTCTGTTTAACTGGTAGCCCTACTCCTCTATTTCCCTAGTCTGACAACTAGCCCCCAGTGTGTTAAAATTCTGTGATAACATTGTTTGGAGAGCATTGCAAATACCATCCTTTTTCTTCCTGGGTGGATAGTGATGCTAAGATGAGTGGAGAAGGGCTACACTGAATTTTAAAAATTGGGATCAGGCAAGGTCAAGATCATGCTTGGGAGAGGAGAAAATATCTTACTGCCATTAGGTCTAGGGTGTGGGGAGGCTGCAAAGAGCAGCACTACCATTATGGGGAAGGGGAGAAAAAAGCATTGCTGCGATTAGGTCTGGGGAAGAGAGGAGAGATTATTGCTGCCATTATGTAGATTAGGTGAAGAGATGGCATTTCTGTCCATTAGGCAGGTGGGAGGTGGGGGATGAGAATGCTTTTCTTTTACAAGGTTTTGGAGAGGGAAGAAGAAAACAGAGGGCATTACTGTCCATTAGGCAGGTGGGAGGTGGGGGAGGAGAACGCTTTTCTTTTACAAGGTTTTGGAGAGGGAAGAAGAAAGCAGAGGGCATTGCAGCATTTTGATCTGGTCTGGTCTGGAGTAGAGGTGGGAGCACTGCTGCCATTTGTTCCTCTGGGGGGAGGGAAACTTTGCCTGACTTAGAAACACAGACAATGAGAGGCAAAAGAAAACAAATGTTTGTCAATGCCAAATGTCAGCTTGTTGGCACTGGCATTGGTAGTGCAGGAGTTAGAGAGATGCCCAATAGGACTGGCAGTGAAGTAATGAATTAATGCCGACCCACCCCCACCATGCAGAGAGTGACAGGCATTGGGGTGTGTCTTTGGGTCGTTGGCCATAATGCTCATGCCATTTCACCTCACCTACCCCATAGAGAGACTAGTGCGTCTGTAATGTACCTTGGGGTCTTCTAGGCTTTACGCTTAGCCCATTCCATAAGGAAATATACTGGCATAGCTGCAGTGCAGGAGAATTGGGGCTGAAGAGACCAAGGCACACCTCAATGCCTGTCACTGGCTGCAGGATGGGGGGGTGGAATGGCGTGAGCATTACAGCCGACAATGGCAAGTCATACCCCTGACACCTGTCAGTCTGTACAGGGTGGGGCAGTAAGGGTTTAAACCCTAATGCTCAGGGCATTTGTTGGAATTTTCACTCCAAATTTTCAACATGGTCTGTTTGTGACCCCATCTCATGACCAGCGACACTATGAGTTAGTTTGACAAAAAGTGATCTTGTGCAGCGACTGTACATTTTGGTGCCACAGGTGCGAAAACAGATTTGGGGCAGGATGTGAAAAAAGACAGGTGCACTGTTCATGAGGAGGTGTAAAAAAATGGCATTATTGAAAATCTGGAGTGAAAATATGAAAAATTGGTGACATTACGAGCGTGCGTAGAAACTGCACAATGCATGCCCGTAATGCAATTATTTTGGGGATTTGTATAACCAGATTTTCAACATAGGCATTTTAGGAACTCCAGTCATGAACAGTATCACTGTGATTTTGTTAATCTGGCCTGAACATTGATTTCCCACAACGACCATGCCATTGTGTGCCACATGTGTGAAAATGCATTTTGGGCAGGATGTGGAAAATGACAGCTGTACTGTTCATAAGGAAGTGTGAAAAAAGGGTAATGTTGAAAATCTGGAGTGAAAATATTAAAAATTGTCAAAGTTAAAAGCGTGCATTGAAACTGTGCAACACACACTCATAACATGGTCATTGTTTGGAATTTTTCTACCAGATTTGCAAGATAGGGTTTTTGGGCCCCCATCTCATGAACACTGGCATTGTCATTTCATTTATTGGTCCTGAAAGGTGATTTTGTGCAGTGACCGTGAAATGACCTTTTGGGGCTAAGTAACAAGATGACAGCACATGTGTTCACGAGGTGGGGTCTCAAGCACCCCATGTTGAAAATTTGGAGGCTAAATTCCAAAAAATGGCTGAGATATGCACCAAAGTTGGGAAAAAAATGTTTATGCCATTATACAGCTTACCGGCATTTCTTCAATTTGTGGTTGGCTTTGAAGAGTCCAGACATGTTCCCCATCCACCGAAGATCACTATGTTGAGCTCCGGAGACAAGTATGGGGTGAGCAGGGGTGTTGGGAGGTGGGGTGTGCAGAGGGTGGTGTGGGTTGGGGACCCCATGGTGAGGACGTTTTCTTTTTTTCAGATATTTAAAAAAAAAAAAATGGAACACAGCAGACATTTTCCTTTTTTACAGGTGTTGTGACACTGGGGTGTGCTCCCAGTGTCTTATGACTTTGGGAGGGGTGATGTTGGCCACACTGGGGTGGGCTCCCAGTGTGGCACAGAATGGGGGCGGGGTCCAGAACCTGCTGACAACCATCGACTTTCACGCTGGGGAGGCACACTGCAGTGGGCTCCCAGTGTGCCACACAATCTTGGGGCGGGGGGATGATTTAACATACTGACAGGGGGATTGGGCACCCCTGAAGTCAGCTGTGAAGACACTGTGTGGAAGGTGGTGGCCACTGTCGCCATGTTTATTGAAATACTTCACCAGAAAAGGCACGTCAGGAGGCGTCTTACTATGCCACTGCACGACGAGCCTGTCTTTCATTGCAGCGGCACTTTCCATACATGCGTTGACCACTTTACATATTTCTTGTGTGAGTACCTGCATGCTGGCTGATTGGGGAATGATGGACGCACCTACTAATGCGTGCCCTGCATTCGCCCACACTGACATACCTCCAAAATCTTCTACTACCACAAGATGTTGGCTGGTGCGCAAGTGCGGCAAGCTACCATGAAAAAAAGGGAAAATACAAAAAGTTAGCTGAGCCACCTTACTAGGATAGTAGTAGTGCATCCAGGTTCCATGAGGTAACCCATGATTAGGTGCAATCCTGAGATTATCTGCTCTAGGTCAGCCCATGGTCAGAGGGTTTTCAGGCTGGGGAAATGAAGTGCATGTGAAACAAAATAATAAAATGAAGCCAATGCAAGAAAGATGACAAGAAAGCTAAAGATTATTAATTCAAAATGTGACAACTAAACAAGGAAAGAGTGAAACAGAGAAAAAGACAGAAATAATCATGCTGACACTGCTGTTTAATATTTTATATTTTTTATATATGGCAATTTTCAGGGTGGAAGCCACCCCCAACTATACAGCCTGCCACCCCCAACTATGACTGTGTATGAGGCCCATGATAGGATTTCCCAGAGGAGGGGAGTCTTGGCTGCTCCATGGCTTGTCTACTTCAAGTTGTCCCTTGGAGGACAGCTATTCAGCTGTTTGCTTTGTTGCCAGTACGTTGAGTCGGTGCCTGCCAGTAACCATTTATGTTGCATGGCATAGCACTAAGCCCTAAATAGATTTAGATAAATATAGAGAACCAGGACAGCTTTTGAAAAGCAAAATAATTAAACTTAAGGGAAATTATGTAGCTTACATTTATGTGGGGGATGTCAGAGACCCTCCTTACAGGCCATCCTTGTTGGGGTCCCCTAAAACTGTAAAGCTGTCTCTGTATTATTTATGTATACATATGCCACAAAACTTTAAACCTTGCCACAGAATTTGACCCAACAGTGCCACAGAACTTCAGAGTCCCTGCTGCAGAATTTGCAACAATTTGCTACAGAGAACAGGGGACCCTTGAAAATAGTGTGCAAAGGAAGCAGGGCAAACTGGGCTGAAAGTGCAGTGCAAATTGGCTCGGGAATTAAGAGAGCACTGAATGCGGCAAATAAGACAGCTATGAAAATAACAAGCAGTCTGGCAATGCAGACACTTGCAGAAACACAGTGCAGAGGGGGGAGCCAGCTATTCACTGGAGCACATACAAAGAAGCATCCCTCTGGCGGGAGACTGGGATGCATGGGGAGAGGCATCAGTAGAAAACAGGAAGTTGTTACCCTCTGTACAGGCAGTTGGTGAGACACCATCTGGAGTATTGCGTGCAGTTCTGGAGATCCCATCTCTGCAAGGACATAGACAGGATGGAGGCTGTCCAGAGGAAGGCAACTAAAATAGTGCAGGGTCTGCAACAGAAACCATACGAAGAGAAACTAAAGAAGCTTAATACGTATACCATCGAGGAAGGCGGGAGAGGGGGGACGTCATAGAAACTTTCAAGTACCTCAAAGGAATCAACAAAGTCCAAGAGGGCAGCATCTTTCAAAAAAAGAGATGTACAAGAACAAGGGGGCACAATTTGAAGATGGGGGGTGGGGGATGGCTCAAAGGTAATGTGAGGAAGTATTTTTTCATAGAGAGTGCTGCGGAGACATGGAACAGCCTTTCTGAGGAGGTAGTGGAGTCAAAAACTGTGGGGGGAATTCAAGAATGCATGGGACAGACATAAGGCAATTCTAGTGGTGGAGGTAGGAGGAAGTAGGCTGTTGGTTAACTAGGATCTGCAGCTTATCCATTAGGTAGAGAAATGGGCAGACTAGGTGGGCCAAGCGGTCCTTATCTGCCATCAGATTCTATGTTTCAGCCCTGAATGTGTAGACAGCAGCGTACAGCACAGAGAAAATGTCACACACCCAGTCATGGCAATGGCATGAAACACTACAGGAACCCAGAGTGGAATCCAAACAGAAAGACAAACCCTGGAACATACACCATGCTGCCATTAGTGAAAACAGACACAGTATTACAAATAAAGTCAAATGTATTCAGGGAACAGCAAACAAATATGCACAACCAACAACATAATGTGAACCAAAATGGTAGGGAAACAGAAAACAATTAGAGAAGCAATGACTAGAAAAAAGGAAAAACAACAATGCAGGCATGAAAAGCAATGCAACATCAGAACAAATGAACAGTAGCATCCCTGCAATGGGGGGGGGGTAGGAAACAAATCACAACAGGGGCAGAGCCCTCAATGTCCACACTGCTGATGCCGGGTGGGTGCAGGTAGTTGCTACTCAACAGTAGCCCACCACCCTTCGTGTCTCAGAGATCAGCACAACCTGCTGCTCGATTATTGTGCATTGCTGTCTCACCAGCCAGCACAGAAGGTTGTCCTGGCCCTCATCTCCTCTGGGCATGTGACCCACAGTGAGCTCCTACGTGAACCTATAGAAGGAAGGAGGACCATGTAAGGACATTACACTAACAGCGAAGTGCAATGCACACTCCAGGATGATAGCCCAGGGGTGGACAGCATGTCCTAAAAACCATGTCCTTGCAGCCATACAATGGAGAACCCCACGCACCACCTGTCTCGTGCCTGTATGCCACAGCATGAAACCACAGTCTGCACACACCCAACCAAAGTATACCAGAAGACATGGAAGGTCAAAGCCAACACCACACACCAGAGGAAGCCCCATGGCACAGCGGAGTACACACTGACACAGTGCAACCACACAGGCACACCCCTCAGGTGACCAAGACAGTGGCCTAGAGCACAAAATAAGCCATGTAGCAACATGCTGGTTGGGACATGCTGCCCAGTGGAGCAATGCAATGATGCAGACAGCAACACATGACTATCACAGGAATGCATACACCTATGCCACATTGCAACAATGTGACCTGTACCAGATAGACCCAGGCCATGCAGCCAACACCCCCAACCCCAACAGCAGGACCATGAGAGTAGTATGTAATGTGCACATGCAGTGGACAGAGTACCCTGGGGCAATGCAGGAACAGCTCAAAATATTGCCCCCCTCCAAACAGCAGGACAGCAGAATGCCATGTGCTCACATAGTGGACATAATACTCCAGAGCAATGCAGAAACACTGCCCAAACAACTACCCTAACCCCTATGAGGTGTAGGTGACTACGTACATAGTGGACAACCCCACCCCCACAACATGGGACACACACTGCAGCAGTGCAGGCCATGTGGATACATGTGCTGCCACAACTGCCCCGTGGTCTGTGTGGCCATGCTAACATCGGACACCACCAGTCTAGTACAATCGTTGGGACATGAGCAAGCTGCACAACATGTCATCACAATAGCAGGACACAGCCATGCCACTGCACCCATGACTGAGTACCATGCACACAGATGTGTGTTGGCCAAGGCCACACCAGTAAACAATGTGCACCCAAACTGCAGCATATGCAAGACAGTGTGTGAGCATAGTATGATACTCATGCAAGGCACTCTGCTGCCTGTTACTGCTCTCCTCTGCACACTGGGTGTGGTCTTGCACCCTACTGCTGTCCACCTGGTGCCTCCTGTCACTGTGGGCTGCAGGGGGAAGAGGGAACACCACTGTTTGTACCTGCATGAATGTCATGTGAAACCTCACCAATGCCTGTGACACACAGTGGTACTACAAACCGCAGGACCTCCCCCCACCCCAAGTGCCATATGTCGCATGGCACACAGTATACCTGTGTGCCTGTGCACACGGGCCTCTGGAGCACTGTATGCACACACTGCAACATGCATCCTGCACACTACCACAGAGAGATAGTGGATCCAAACATGCCCATCACTGTACACACTGTCTACCACACCCACAGCTGCATGGCAATGACCATGCACAGTGTGTGCTATTGCACAGTCCAACCATGCCCATCACTGTACACACTGTGTACCACACCCACAGCTGCATGGCAGTGACCATGCACAGTGTGTGCCAGTGCACAATCCAACCATGCCCATCACTGTACACACTGTGTACCACACCCATCCCTGAATAGCAATGACCAATCACAGTGTGTGCCAGTGCACAGTCCAAACATGTCCATCACTGTACACACTGAGTACCACACCCACAGCTGCATGACAGTGACCATGCACAGTGTGTGCCAGGGCACAATCTGAACATGCCCATCACTGTACACACTGTGTACCACACCCACAGCTGCATGGCAGTGACCATGCACAGTGTGTGCCAGTGCACAGTCCAAGAGCAACATACACACAGTAGTGGTGTGCACAAGGAAGGGGACATACATACAGACACACACACACTCAGAGGCAAAAAACACATCCCTGTGGCACCAATATACACATATCTGGCATAGGCACTGTCTCATTACACACCATGCGCTTGAACCACTCCAGTCTCTGGGCCTCCTGGCACTGCATGTCCACATAACAGTGGTGACATTGCTCCCCATGCCTGTCAATGCATGTGTGATGGGACAGGTGGCGTGCAGATTCATACTTGGAACTGTAAGACAACATAAGGTGTAAGCCCATATGAGTTGTCTGCACTACTCAGTGGAGGTAACTGAAATTACCAACCAAAATATGGTAGTCTAACTT
This sequence comes from Neoceratodus forsteri, assembly GCA_016271365.2. NCBI lineage: Eukaryota > Metazoa > Chordata > Ceratodontiformes > Ceratodontidae > Neoceratodus > Neoceratodus forsteri. Next base: position 20,805,554 of record JADMNL010000038.1, on the reverse strand, counting down.
AGCCTTGAAGGTGCTGAAGCAGGCAACTTGTTCCAAAATCTAATTATTCTGGGTTTAAAACTATGCCTTCATATATCAGTCCTGCACTGTTTTTCAACTAACTGCTGTTTATGGCCTCTTAAGTTATAATTTTGCTCCCTATATTTTAGATTTAGCTCACTCCTTAACACGTCATCTTTGAGTAGTTTATATAGTAATAGTAAGTCCCCTCATGCAAGTCTAACTTGCAGAGGCCATAGTCCTAGTTTATTAAGCCTAGAGTCATAAGGTGTATCTTTTAGCCATACTAGTCATTTCATAAATGACCTTTATTGGTTTTTGACCACAGTTTTATTTTTTTTAAATATGGATTCCAACTTGAAGAGCAATAATCCAAATGTAGCCGTATAGATGTTTTCAATAATGGAAGTAGTACACGTTCATTTCGGTAGCAAAAACTTCTTCGAATGCAATCTGTGAGATGCATTGCCTTATTTGCAATACATTTACTGTGTGCTTCACTTTTCAAATCACTCCCAAGGTATACTCCCAAATCCTTCTCACAAACTGAATCTCTTAGTCTAACCCCCAGTATATAATAATCTTGCTGAATGCTGTTTCTCCCCATGTGCGTTACAATACATGTATTTAAAGTAAACTTCATTTTGTTCCTCACTGCCCACTCACCAATAGTTGCTATATCCTGCCCTAGTGTAAGTCTATTCTCGAAGGTGTCCACCACTCCCTCAAGTTTCACATCATCAGCAAATTTATTTCACTTGTTTCCACTGTTGATGTTTAGATCACTAATAAAGATTTTGAACAACAGTGGCCCCAGCACAGACCCTTGTGGCACTCCACTAGTAACCACTGCCTCATCAGATACATAACCTTGTACTGAGTGTGTCCTTTCCATCAACCAGTGCTTAATCCACTTAATGATAGAGCAATCGATACCCAGTCTCAATAACTTCGAAATCAGAATCCCATGAGACACTGTATCAAAGGCTCTGCTAAAATCCAACATCATTACGTTCGCTGTCTTCCCCTGATCCACATGACTACCTATAAAATGAGAAAAACAAACTAAATTAGTGTCACAGAATCTGTGCTTTGTCAATCCATGTTGCAGCTCGCCAGGTAGATTCATATCTGCCAAATAGTTCACAATTTCTTCTGAAATTATCCCTTCAATCAATTTTCTGACTATTGAGGTCAAACTTACTGGTCAATAATTAGCTGCCTCAGCCTTATTACCCATCTTGAATATTGGCACCACAGTAGCTGTTCTCCAATCCTTTGGCACATTATCTCCTTCAAGGATTTCAGGCCTATGTCTGCAATAATTGGTGCCAATTCTTTACCCAGCTCCTTAATAAATCTGGGGTGCATGCCATCAGGGCCAGCTGGTTTATCGACCTTGAGTGCCTTAATTTTGCTGTAGACCTTCTCGACTGTAATAAACTCAACTGGCACAGAAATCCCAGTATCAGGTAGGATGCTTGGATCACTAGGACCATCCTTGTTAAAAACCTTACGAACGACCTTATTAAATTCCCTGCCCATATCATCTGGTTTGATGAAAACGACACCATAAATATTAAATGGGCCGATAGTCCGGTTATTACCGCTCTTGTTAGTAACATAGGGGAAAAAAAGTCCTTAGTATCAATTTTTGATGTAGTTCGTCTGAACACCACTTGTTTCTTTGTTTTCTTAATCTCATTTTTGAGGAGATGTAGGGTCTTCCTGTAATTCTCCACACCTGCCTCCAAGGCTTGTCCCCCCTCCCTGTCCTCCCCAAAGAGCTGGTGGTCATACTGCATGACCAGCTGGACCAGATTTGCCAGTTCAGTCTCCCCCCACCTATGGTCCCTCTGTACCACTGCCCTGACCCACCTGCTGGATGCCATTTGCACAATTATCCTTAAACTGGGCAACACCCTAGCACCACTGCCACTCCCTGCTGTGTAAGCCTATATGTGACTCACTATGCAGTTCCTGTGTGGCACTACCTGGAAATGCATGTATTGAGCATGTGCAACTCCACTGTGACCCCCATGCATCCTGATGTTTGTGCACATGTGCATTATATCATGCAATGACCACGTAGCACAGTGCAACCCCAGTAGCGGGGTGCATAGGTGGATAGTAATTTTGCCCAGTGCTAATGTGTTTGCCTGGTGCAAAAAAATCACAATATTCAAAAGCTGCGTGCAAATGAGCCTACTTGGGTAATCGGCATGCAATCTGTCTCATTAGCATATTATTACATCCTCATCTGCATGAATTCCTGTGTGGATTGCCCAGTTGAGCTATTTAACTCATTGCCTCCACAGGCTCACTCTGAGATTACATTACTTGCCTCCTGAATCTCCTGTATACTTTTAACAGTGAATCCTGGGCCTTTCTAAGCAAAATCAAGCCATAGTTAGCATGTCACAAACAAATGCTAATAGCTCAATAACTGTATATGCTAGACACAAAGTATGAGTGGCAGAGTTATTCAGCACAAAATTACCTTTCCAATGGTGCATGCATGTAATAATAAGTAATGTTGTTTTTTCTGTGCTGGCGGAAAGAGCAAACTAAATATTTTTTTCACTAAAAAAGGACAACATAAGCCACTTTTTGTTGGAAAATATGTAAAACATCAACACCAAATTAAGCATACAGACATTAGATGGTGTTTCAATATTATATTTGCTAAAAAAATATATTTTTTACTATAAAATGTAATTTTTCCCCATTTTAGTCAAGGTGCTTTGATGAGATTTGAGGGCTAAATCTCAACCACACACACCATATCATAAAGAAATGTGTATAACTCCAAAAGTATACATGATATACACAAAGGGCCAGATATTCAAACTGCGCTATTTTGTGGAGCAAGCCTTGCGCTGCACAAAATAGTTACCAGCGATTGGGCAGTGGAGGGTGGTGGTGGGGATTTTACACTCTTTTGCCTATGATCGGGCTGGGGGGCACAGGGTGGCTTGAGGGCCAGCCACAGGTGGTAGCTGCTGTGTTGTGCCCTGCAATGCAGCAGCTCACCTGTGGTTGGCCCTCGATTTGATCCTTTTTTGGGGGGCTCAAAGTTGTGCAGGCGCAGGTTGGGGGTTGCTCCTGCACAACTCTGCACAGCCCTGCTGAATATCGGGCTGTGCAGTTTATGCATGGTTCCTCCCCCTCCAGTTCAGCATGCATTCACTTGCATTGCACTGTTGCTCAGCATGTTTTCTGGCGCGGCACAGCTCCTGCTGAATATCGCAGAATGGGGCAAGTTGGGACTTGCTGGGTGCAACCCTATTAGCATGGCGACATTTTAAGAATATCTGACCCAAAGTATCATCATGAAAGTTGATGAGCACAAAATGCCTTCCAATGGTGCTATGCAACCAGTTGTAATCAATACGTAGTTTTCATTTATACCTGCTGAAGTGCCAAAAAGTGAATTTTATTCAAGTTGCTTAGGTGAATCTTGATAGAAAACATGTCAGCCATACACACCATACCATAAACAAATGCAAATAACTCCTAAAGTATACATGATATACACAAAATATCAGTGACAAAGTTGTGCAGCATAAAATTATCTTTCCAACGGTGCTATGCAGTCAAATATATATTATATTCTGTTACAATATATATTAAAATATATAAGTGACTTCTCCAGATGTTGCAAGGGCACACTGGGAGTCAGTAGTTGACTTCTACAGACGTCCTCAGGACACACCAGTGTTTTTTTACTGATGACTACAGGCATCTGCTAGGACACAATGAGTTAAGGGCTGTCTCAGCTCCACCTGCAAGCAAACAGGCACCTCAGGCTGAAGCAGAAGTTAATGCAGCACAGAAGCAGGCCCAAAATGTCACAGGAGGCAAACACTGCTGAGCAAGGTAGGATTCACACTGCCATGGCAGCCAGGTACTGCGTTGCTGCATGGTGTGTGCAACAGTACATTGAACTGGTGCCACCTACTGTGTGTGTGTGTGTGTGTGTGTGTGTGTGTGTGTGTGTGTGTGTGTGTGTGTGTGTGTGTGTGTGTGTGTGTGTGTGTGTGGGGGTTGTGTGTGTGGGTGTGGGTTGTGTGTGTGTGTGTGTGTGGGTTGTGTGTGTGTGTGTGGGTTGTGTGTGTGTGTGTGTGTGTGTGTGTGTGTGTGTGGATTGTGTGTGTGTGTGTGTGTGTGTGTGTGTGTGTGTGTGTACAGTGTTGTAGCCTGCTGTGCCTGCCTCAGGTGCATCAGGCATGTGCATGAAGGCACTAGAGCTGCACTGCTGTGGCACAGTCACACATGCATACACTGCAACTGTGGCCCTGTATGCACACATTGTGCCACATCTGACTGTTGCATTGCATTCACCAGGTCACGCTATGTCCCGGGGGGGGGGTTGATTATGCCTTCACGGTTGCCACAGGCTGTCATGTTGTTTGTAGCGTACTGTATTTGCTGTCACACACAGATATATACACAGACACATGCCTCCACACAACACACATTCAATCACAGTGCATAACATGCCCTGACCAATGAATGTCCACATTGCCACTTTGGTGCCTTAGAGGGACATGCACAGATGCAGTCCTACAAGTTCTCCATTAAAGAGCTGAGTGCTCTTGTACATGGCTATATGTTAAGGATGGAGGCCACGTGGCACCACAAGAACACGGATACTCTTGTCAGGCTGTTGTGGGACTAGATCACAGTAGAGGTCATCGCCGTAGGAGGCTGCAGGGGCACTATGGAAGCTGTGCGAAAGCACTGGCATGACCTGCAGCATCAGGCAAAGGAGGATGAGGCATGCCACCTATGGGAACCGCACACCTCAGGTGGTGGTCCAAGACAAGTAGTACTAATGACAGTGGACCACATCATGGAGGTGGTAGCAGATACCATATGCACTGTGGCTGGTGGCTGCATGACCCTACTTAATCTACACCACGCATGTCAATACAACTCTGGTGTGTGCATACACAGTGCGGGCATGCCTGCTGTCATGTGTGTCACTGTGTGCACATACTGTCATCCACATTATGGTGGTGGGTATCACGTGTGTTAGTGTGCACCATTGCATGTAGTGTGTGCATGGTGGAGTCTGCACTATGGGATATGCATATATATCTGTGCATGCATGCACCCTGGCCGTGTGCATGTGCTGGGTGTGCACAATGGGATGGGGCTGCATGGTGTGTCACTGGTGTCACTGGTGGCACTACGGCCTATTGCATGCTGTTGCACCAGTGTGGGTGTGCGTGGTTCTGTCCTTGCCACTCACAATATGTGTTTTGCTCAACAGCTCAATGTGCTGGATTCACAGAAGAGCAGTGTGCTGAGGAGGATGGCCAATCAACATCAGAAATCTGGATGACAGGGCCACAGGCAATGGCTGGGGCTGTCATCAAGGGTACCAGGACTGCAGTTGCCACTGCTCTTCAGGATGTGGTTGCTGAAGAGGAGGTGGAGGGAGAAGAGGAGGATGATGATGAGGCAACCATCCCCAGCATGGACTATGTGGGCCTATTGGCCATTGGGAGGGTTCTCCCCATCGGACAGTGCATAGGAGGCTGAAGACATGGCAGGGCCACACAGCTGCAGATGCATCACCAACACAGCAAGCAGTGCCCCTGATGCTGACAGGATCACCCGTGTTGTGTGCCCTCAGGCCCTACCCTACCGACTCAGACAGTACCACCATAAACGCAATGGCAGGTTTTGTCTGTGACAGGTCCGCAGCAACACTCACATGCCAGACCACAAGACTGCCACCTGTGGGGAGTCCTATGACTGGTCAGGTGGATTGCCCACATGATCTGCGTGTTGCAACGGATACTGCGGTGGGGCAGTAGGCTGCCACACAGGCAGTCCACTGGACACACGCCACAGACTGCCCCAGCCAACCCTACCCACTGTCCCTGGTGATGCTGCACCCAAGGGCCCCATAGGCCCTGCCCCCCATGTGCTCCTCCAGTATGTGGTTGAATCTCATACGACTGCACTGCGGGAGCTGCATGCCTTCAGGCATAAGATGTGGCAGGACCTGTCTCTGCTCTGGAAGATTGTGAACACAGACCTATTGTGTGCTGAGCAGTGCAATGCCTGTAACCATGACACCCTCTGTGAGGTGTTTAGGGAGCTCACTGGGGTTGTAAGGGAGATCACAGCTGCTGTTCTGCCTGGTGGTTTTGCAGGGCAGTGGTGCAATACTGGCTGACAACGTCAGAGGGCCACTAGTGTATCCCGGCATGCTTCCATTGCACATTCAAGATGTTCTGGCTCAGCCAGCACTGCTGCATCCTGCTCACCATGGGCTTGTCGCAGAGCACTGGGTGTAGGTCATCAGCCACACCAAGCCCACACCGTGGCCCCGGTCATCCCAGGAAAACGGCCTCCCCAAATGTCAATATCCAATGTCTCCTCCACCCAGAGTACACCCCCTTGCAGGTACATAATCATGGTTCTGTTTGAGTCCGTGGTGGCCAATTGCGCTGATGGCATGTGAGTGCCACAGCATCCTGCATCCCTTCCACATCGACATGCACATGCACCTCCCCCAGTCACACATCACATCAGTCCCACTGTCGCATATCTTCCTTGCTTGTGGTGTGCCATATTGATACACCCAGGCTGTCACCATTGTATATCCTGTAAATACATGTTATCACATACCTCCTACCGGTCATACATCACATTAGTCCACTGTCACATATCTTCCTTGCTTGTGGTGTGCCACATTGATACAAGCTGTCACCATTATATATCCTGTAAATACACGCTATCACATGCACCTCCCTACCCAGTCATACGTCACACATCAGTCCCACTGTCGCATATTTTCCTTGCCTGTAGTGTGCCATATTGATACACCCAGCCTGTCACCATTGTATATCCTGTAAATACGTTATCACATGCACCTCCCTACCCAGTCATACATCACACATGAGTCCCACTGTCGCATATTTTCCTTGCTTGTAGTGTGCCGTATTGATACACCCAGGCTGTCACCATTGCATATCCTGTAAATACATGTTATCACATGCACCTCCCTACCCAGTCATACGTCACACATCAGTCCCACTGTCGCATATTTTCCTTGCTTGTAGTGTTCCATATTGATACACCCAGTCTGTCACCATTGTACATCCTGTAAATACACGCTATCATATGCACCTCCCTACCCAGTCATACATCGCACATCAGTCTCACGGTCGCATATTTTCCTTGCCTGTAGTGTGCCATATCGATACACCCAGGCTGTCACCATTGTATATCCTGTAAATACACATTATCACATGCTTGTTGTCCATGTTGTGTTCACTCACCTGTCCATCCATGTTAGTATTGCAATATTTCTTTGTTTTATTTTAACAACATTCGGAATTACAACCCTTTGAGTCATAGACTCCTTTACAAAGGCTCCACATCAAAGAACAATGCAAGACTTACATACAATAGTGAGCTGTACAGGTTCAGATACAAAGAAAACAGTGCAAGGGAATTATCCAGGCAATATTATCAGTACAGCGTTCAGAAGAGAGAAAGAAATACAAACTCCGCACATACAGGGGAACAGAGTAAAAGCGACTTAGGGTGACGTGGACTCAGCGTTACCCTTATACTTAAAGAGGATAGGAAAATTGTGCTAATTGGCAGCAGTTCGTAATGTTCCTAGTAAAAGAAATGAAAGACTTGTCTCTAAATGTGCAATGTTTAACTGTACTGTAATAAAGACTGATGTAAAAAACTTGTTTTCAATTGTTTTCTTTTCATGGATAGCACAGTTCACTTCATGGGATCAGTAATTTGGAGTTTTTACTATGTCACGGTTTAGAAACATAGAAACATAAAATTTGAAGGCAGATAAGGACCACTTGGCCAACCCAGTCTGCCCATTTCCCTACCTACTGGATAAGCTGCAGATCCTAGTTAACCAGCAGACTACTTCTTCCTACCCCAACCCCCCAGAATTGCCTTATGACTATTGCATGCATGCTTGAATTCCGCCACTGATTTTGACTCCACAACCTCCTCTGGAAGGCCATTCCATGTGTCCACCACCCTCTCTGTGAAAAAATACTTTCTCACATTGCCCCTAAACTGTCCCCCCTCTATCTTCAAATTGTGTCCCCTTGTTCTTGCACATCTCTTTTTCTGAAAGATGCTACCCTCTTGGACTTTTTTGATTACACTGAGGTACTTAAAAGTTTCAATCATGTCCTCCCTCTTCCTCCTTTCCTCAAGGGTAACCTTAAGGTCATCTGATATGATTATCCCAGGTCCCTTTCCATTTTTGTTGTTGTTACACCTCCCCATTTGTAATCTTCCCTGGGTTTTGTTTCCCAGGTGCATTATTTTGCACTTCTTTGCATTGAATCAAGCTGCCATACTTATGACCATTCCTCCAACCTTATGAAGTCCCTTCTCATCATTTCCATGCCTCCTTGTGTATCAATCTTGTTGCAGATCTTTGTGTCATCTGCAAAGAGCCATACTTTTCCTTCTAGTCCCTTTGCAATGTCACTTATAAAGACATTAAAAAGGACTGGACCCAGTACTGAACCCTGTGGTACCCTACTAGTAACCCCCCTTTTTCAGAGTGTACTCCATTTACAATTACCTTTTGTGTCCTGTTGTCCTGCCAATGTTTTACCCAGGCTACCACCCTGGGACCCACTCCCAGGCTGGTTAATTTGATTATTAATCTTTTGTGTGGGACTGTGTCAAATGACTTGCTAAAGTCTAGGTAGGCCATGTCCACAGCCCCTCCCTGGTCTACTACTTTGGTCACCCAGTCAAAGAAATCAATTAGATTCTTCTGACAAGACCTTCCCACTGTGAACCCATGCTGCCTTGGATCCTGTGCTCCACTGACCTCTAGGTACTCAACAGTTCTTTCCTTCAGAAGTGATTCCATCACTTTCCCTACCACAGAGGTCAAACTGACAGGTCTGTAGTTTCCTGCCTCTGTCTTGGTCCCACTTTTGTGAAGGGGAATCACATCCACCTTCCTCCAGTCCTCAGGTACCACACCATCCTCCATGATTTGTTAAAAGGGTAGTCAGTCGTGTTACTGAGTTCTCCCCTTAATTCTTTTAGAATTCTGGGTGAATTCTGTCAGGCCTCATTGCTTTGTCCACCTTCAGTTTTAGGAGTTCTTTCAGAACTCTTTTTAAGTGAAAGGACTGGGACACCCCATCCAAGTGCTTCTGTTAATTGGATTAGGCACCTCCCCTCCTCCTCCTTTGTGAATACTGAGAGAAAAGTTTGTTCAGTATCCCTGCTTTTCACGGTTCTCTCTGCCCACCACCACCCATTCTATTTCAGCCTCACTATCCCTCCTTTGACTTTCTACCTCCCTGATTTACCTATAAAGGTTGTATCCCCCTTCTTAACCGAGTTGTCTATTTTTTCCTCAGTTTGGGCCTTTGCTATTCTGACTTCCGTCCCTGCTTCCTTCTGCTTTAACTGGCACAGTTCTCTGTCCTGCTCCCTCTGTGTTTCCTTATACTTCCTAAATGCTATCTTTTTCTCCCTAACCTTCCCCGCCACCTCTTTTGAGAACCATAGTGGCTTTTTCTTTTGTTTTGATTTATTTGCTTCAACAAAGGTTTGTTGCCTCTGTGATGGCAGTTTTGATGTTTCTCCATTGTTGCTCCACCCCTCCTTCTAGCCTGTTTGCTAGTGCTTTTCTAAGGCAGTCTCCCATCTTGCCAAAGTCAGCCCTCCTGAAGTCCATTACCCTCACTTTTGTATGGCTTGACTCTGTAGCTGAGTTTATCATGAACCACACTGTTTGGTGGTCACTTGTTTCCAGATGGCTACCCTATTTAGATTTGAGATCCTCTCACTGTCCCATTTGAGAGTACGAGGTCTAAGATTGCTCCCTCATGAGTGGGTTCCAAAACTAGCTGTCTGAGGCATGCCACCTGTAGGGCATCGAGAATGGCCCTGCCCTTGGATGTGGCTGCAGAAAAGGTGCTCCTGTTAACATCTGGCATATTCAGGTCCCCCATCAACAGTATCTTCTCTTTCTCTGCCATCCTAAGGATGTCTTCTATCATATCCTTGTCCATTTCCTCCCCCCTGAGATGGGGGTCTGTAAACAACCCCTGTGCAGATTGTGGTGCCATTTTCAGCCTCTAAGGTGACCCACAGTGCCTCCTCTCCTTCCTGTTTACTCTTTTGTTCTGTTGCTTTTATCCCTTCCCTTACATAGAGTGCTACTCTTCCCCCTCTTCTCCCTTCCCTGTCTCTCCTGTAGGTTGTGTACCCTGGTATGTTAACATCCCAGTCATGGTTCTCTGTGTACCATGTTTCTGTGACTGCTATGATATCCAGACATCCCTCTTCCATCAAGGCCACCAGTTCATGGAGCTTGTTGCCCAGACTGTGGGCATTGGTGCTCATTACTCTCCATTTCTTGATGGCCTTACCCCTTTTTGCCCATACCTGTTCTTGTGCCTTTGTCCAATTTCTCCATTTACCCCTGCCCTTCTACCTATCGACATCTCTATCTTGGTGTTTACCTCAGTTACTACCCTGATTTTTTTTTGGGGGGGGGCTAGGATTTCCCTGCTCCTTTCCAGTGCCTCCCCCTTTGGCTAGTTTAAATGCTTGCCAATGATGCATTTAAACCTATCACCTGGGATCCTGGTTCCCCTCCTGGACAGATGCAGACCATCACACCAGTATAGACCTGCATCACTCCAGGTGGACTCCCAGCCCCCAATGAAGCCAAAACCCTGTGCTCTGCACCAGTTTTTCAACCACTGATTGAATCCCATGGTGTGGAGCACCCTAGCCTCACCCATGCCATAGACAGGCAGCACCTCGGAGAAGGTTACCTTGCATGCTACTTGGGTAAAGCCCCTCCCCAACTCTACAAACTCTTCCTTTACTGCTCTGATCCCTTTCTCAGCCAGATCATTTGTCTCTAGGTGGACAATGACATCCAGCACCCTCCCCCGTGCAGATGCTCTGGCGATCCTGAGGATTCACTCCATGTCCCTCCAAGCCATGGCGCCAGGCAGGCACCTTAACTCCCTCTCCCCTTCTGCCCCCAGTTCTACCCTCCTATCAATGGATTCCGCCCACCAGGAGTTGTTTCCTTCCCCTGTGGGGTCCCATGCCACCCTCCTGTGGGTCTCCTTTGTGGAGGTTCCCAGAATCCTCCTTGGTCTCCACTGTGGGTGCCTCCATAGAGGAACCACACTTTGCCAGAATGGCATATGAATTGTGGAGAGGTACAACTGGAGGGATGTGCCTCTGTTCCACCATCCTCACCCTCCCTGGGCTCCCTGTGGTCCAACCATTCCTCTTTCTGTGCAACCTCTGAGGCAATGGCAGTGGCCCTGGTGGTCCCTGGGTGGGAAAGGAAGTCCCCCAAATCCTGGCAAACTCAGCCTGGAGATAAGCAACCTCCTCCCTCAGCCCAGACAGGTGCCTGGAGATGGGACAACATCACATCCTCCAGAACGTCTCCCAGAAGACTGCTGCTCCACAGCCACTGCACTGCACCACTCCCATCATGTCTTATTTCTGGCCCCCTAACTGTTGTTTGGAATGCTTACTCTTTCCTCTGTTTATTTATTTATTCTATTTTTTTCTTCCTCCTTACTTACTGCCTCTGTGCTCTTTAAGCTCCTGATCTTCCTGTTCTGAGACAAGAAGTTCCTATATTTCTCAGTAGTATCCTTACTTGTTCAGAGTCAGACCTCCAGGAACTAGGGTGGGACGGAGAGCTACTTTTTTCTTTCTGGGATGGTGAGTCTTTTGTGGCTTTGTGATCACTCACTTTCTGCTCCCAAACAGGAAGTTCCTGTTGTCAGTCAAATCCTGTGCCTATAAAAGTAAAACTGGCTTAGGGTGGGGAGGTGGAGGGTAGGGAAGGAGGGCACTATAGTCCCAGTGGAGAATTATAAGTTATAACAGCAGCTCCTTCCTCTTGGTGTTCTCTGCCTGTTCTCTGGCAGAAGATATCTGGGGCAGTTTTTATATCTGGCTTTAACCTGGCTTCCTTCCTTCTAGCTAAGCCACTCCCCCTACTTTACAGCTCTTTCTACACTTAGTTAATTGCACAGATAACAATTCCCTTCAGCCACCTGGGACAGACACCTAGATAACTGCACAGATAACAATTCACTTCAGCCAACTCAGACAAACACACTTTTTTTTAGTTTTGTTTTTACCCTACATTGAAGGTCCCAATAGTAGAGTTCTAGTTTTCAGTCCCAGTAGAGAAATATAGTTATAGCAGCAGCTCCTTCCTCTTGGTGTTCTCTGCCAGTTCTCTGGCAGAAGCTATCTAGGTGGGCCAAGCAGTCCTTACCTGCCATCAAATTCTGTGTGTCTATGTAACAGTAATCACAAACTAGTTGTCCCATCCACTGGGCATGGAACAACAAAAAAGCATTCTCATGGGTAGTAGATCAAACAGTCTCTCAAAATTCCTTTCCAAGACAGCTGAAACACATAGAACCTTCAGGGGATTGCCCATTGAGTCCACTGAGAACAAGCAGTTCCTTCCACTTCACTGCAAGCAGAAATCAGGAAATCCTGCTGTAGAACTGGTCTCCACCACTTCACTGGAGCTGGATACAACACTCCACTAGGGTGAGAAATGCTGGGCTCTCCACTCAGAGCCTGACTGGCAGTCCTTCTGCCACTCTCACCTCCACCTAAATATTGACTCACTACAGGCTGAACATTCTAAGCTCCCCAGAGCAGCTGGCCACACAGTAGGGCTCATGCTGCCACAAGAGTTACAAATGACCTAATCATTCTTCAATCAGGCTGAGTATACAACAATGTCATTATGTAAGAAGTCCCTAATGAGCTTCCTACCAGATGCCTGCTACCTTCCTAACACTAATACTGATAGCAGTCTAGTAACCCCAGGGAACTGGATGGTTACAATAGTATGTAAAAAAATACTGTGTACCAACTTACCCAACATGCCACTTGAGTTTATACTGGGGACTGAATAACCTACCTTCAAGGGGGGAAAAAACAAATTGTGGAAAGTGGCATTGGTGAATGCCAGGAAAACAGTGGCCCAACACTAGGCCAGTGAGACTCCACCAATCATGGCCCATTGGCTAAGTAATTTAGGATCATGTATGTGACTGGAGAGGATGCAGTTGCAGGCTAACAGGCAGGAATCCTTATTTATAGGCACATGGAGCCCTGGGTTAAGGCAATAGAGCATGGAGAGGTTTCACTTTAATCATCCCTCCCGGTCTTGGTTAGTCGTCACCAAAAGAAGTCTGTGCAGTCACTATGTGTCTAAGTAAGCATATACAGAGGCAGGTACCATCCTTTAGTAAGATGAAGTGGTGGACTCATTATGCAGGTGATTGGTTCCAATGAATAAATGTCACAGTTCTCAGGATAAATGTATATCCTATGTATCCTGGGTATTGTATGATCGTGGGGATCTGGGTAGAGGGGGTTGTGGATTAGTACTCTAGGGATGGACTCATTATGCAGGTGACTGGTTCCAATGAATAAATGTCACAGTTAGTTCCTAGGATAAATGTATATCCTATGTATCCTGGGTATTGTATGATCATGAGGATACAGAGGGAGGGGGATGTGGATTAGTACTCTAGGGATGGACTCATCATGCAGGTGACTGGTTCCAATGAATAAATGTCACAGTTAGTTCTCAGGATAAATGTATATCCTATGTATCCTGGGTATTGTATGATCATGAGGATACAGAGGGAGGGGGATGTGGATTAGTACTGTAGGGATGGACTTGTTACGCAGGTGATTGGTTCCAATGAATAAATGTCACAGTTAGTTCTCAAGATAAATGTATATCCTATGTATCCTGGGTATTGTATGATCATGGGAATCTGTGGAGAGGGGGATCTGGGGAAGGGGGATGTGGATTAGAACTCAAGGGATGGACTCGTTATGCAGGTGATTGGTTCCAATGAATAAATGTCACAGTTAGTTTCTCAGGATAAATGTATAGCATCTGTATCCTGGGTATTGTATGATTGTGAGGATCTGGGGGAAGGGGGATGTGGATTAATACTCTAGGGATGGACTCATTATGCAGGTGATTGGTTCCAATGAAAAAATGTAACAGTTAGTTCTCAGGATAAATGTATATCCTATGTATCCTGGGTATTGTATGATTGTGGGGATCTTGGGAGAGGGGGATGTATATCAGTACTCTAGAGATGAACTCACTGTGCAGGTGACTGGTTCCAATGAATAAATGTCACAGTTAGTTCCCAGGATAAATGTATATCCTCTGTATCCTGGGTATTGCATGATCGTGGGATCTGGGGAGAGGAGGATCTAGATTAGTACCTAGGGATGGACTCATTATGCAGGTGACTGGTTCCAATGAATAAATGTCACAGTTAGTTCTCAGGATAAATGTATATCCTATGTATCCTGGGTATTGTATGATCGTGAGGATCCAGAGGAAGGGAGATGTGGATTAGTACTCTAGGGATGGACTCATTATGCAGGTGACTGGTTCCAATGAATAAATGTCACAGTTAGTTCTCAGGATAAATGTATAGCATCTGTATCCTGGGTATTGTATGATCGTGAGGATCTGGGGAAGGGAGATGTGAATTAATACTCTAGGGATGGACTCATTATGCAGGTGATTGGTTCCAATGAATAAATGTCACAGTTAGTTCTCAGGATAAATGTATATCCTATGTATCCTGGGTATTGTATGATTGTGGGGATCTTGGGAGAGGGGGATGTATATCAGTACTCTAGGGATGAACTCACCGTGCAGGTGACTGGTTCCAATGAATAAATGTCACATTTAGTTCCCAGGATAAATGTATATCCTCTGTATCCTGGGTATTGCATGATCATGGGGATCTGGGGAGAGGAGGATCTGGATTAGTACTCTAGGGATGGACTCATTATGCAGGTGATTGGTTCCAATGAATAAATGTCACAGTTAGTTCTCAGGATAAATGTATATCCTATGTATCCTGGGTATTGTATGATCGTGAGGATCCAGAGGGAGGGAGATGTGGATTAGTACTCTAGGGATGGACTCATTATGCAGGTGACTGGTTCCAATGAATAAATGTCACAGTTAGTTCTCAGGATAAATGTATAGCATCTGTATCCTGGGTATTGTATGATCGTGAGGATCTGGGGAAGGGAGATGTGAATTAATACTCTAGGGATGGACTCATTATGCAGGTGATTGGTTCCAATGAATAAATGTCACAGTTAGTTCTCAGGATAAATGTATATCCTATGTATCCTGGGTATTATATGATTGTGGGGATCTTGGGAGAGGGGGATGTATATCAGTACTCTAGGGATGAACTCACTGTGCAGGTGACTGGTTCCAATGAATAAATGTCACATTTAGTTCCCAGGATAAATGTATATCCTCTGTATCCTGGTATTGCATGATCATGGGGATCTGGGAGAGAGGAGGATCTGGATTAGTACTCTAGGGATGGACTCATTATGCAGGTGATTGGTTCCAATGAATAAATGTCACAGTTAGTTCTCAGGATAAATGTATATCCTATGTATCCTGGGTATTGTATGATCGTGAGGATCTGGGGTGGGGATCTGAATTAGTACTCTGAGGATAGACTCACTATGCAGGTGACTGGTTCCAATGAATAAATGTCACAGTTAGTTCTCAGGATAAATGTATATCCTATGTATCCTGGGTATTGTATGATTGTGGGGATCTGGGGAGAGGGGGACATGGATTAGTACTCTAGGGATAGACTCGTTATGCAGCCGACTGGTTTCAATGAATAAATGTCACAGTTAGTTCTCAGGATAAATGCATATCCTATGTGTCCTGGGTATTGTATGATTGTGAGGATCCGGAGGAGGAGATGTGGATTAGTACTCCTAGGGATGGACTCATTATGCAGGTGACTGGTTCAATGAATAAATGTCACAGTTAGTTCTCAGGATAAATGTATAGCATCTGTATCCTGGGTGTTGTATGATCGTGAGGATCTGGGGAGGGATGTGGATTAATACTCTAGGGATGGACTCATTATGCAGGTGATTGGTTCCAATGAATAAATGTCACAGTTAGTTCTCAGGATAAATGTATATCCTATGTATCCTGGGTATTGTATGATTGTGGGGATCTTGGGAGAGGGGATGTATATCAGTACTCTAGGATGAACTCACTGTGCAGGTGACTGGTTCCAATGAATAAATGTCTCATTTAGTTCCCAGGATAAATGTATATCTCCTCTGTATCCTGGGTATTGCATGATCGTGGGGATCTGGGGGTGGGAATCTGAATTAGTACTCTGGGATAGACTCACTATGCAGGTGACTGGTTCCAATGAATAAATGTCACAGTTAGTTCTCAGGATAAATGTATATCCTATGTATCCTGGGTATTGTATGATTGTGGGGATCTGGGGAGAGGGGGACGTGGATTAGTACTCTAGGGATAGACTCGTTATGCAGCTGACTGGTTTCAATGAATAAATGTCACAGTTAGTTCTCAGGATAAATGCATATCATATGTGTCCTGGGTATTGTATGATAGTGAGGATCTGGAGGGAGGGGGTTGTGGATTAGTACTCTAGGGATGGACTCATTATGCAGGTGACTGGTTCCAATGAATAAGTGTCACAGTTAGTTCTCCAGGATAAATGTATATCCTATGTATCCGGGTATTGTATGATCATGAGGATATGGAAGGGAGGGATGATAGTTAGTACTCTAAAGGATGGACTCGTTATGCAGGTGATTGGTTCCATGAATAAATGTCACAGTTAGTTCTCAAGATAAATGTATATCCTATGTATCCTGGGTATTATATGATCATGGGAATCTGTGGAGAGGGGGATCTGGGGAAGGGGGATGTGGATTAGAATGCAATGGATGGACTCGTTATGCAGGTGATTGGTTCCAATGAATAAATGTCACAGTTAGTTGTCAGGATAAATGTATAGCATCTGTATCCTGGGTATTGTATGATCGTGAGGATCTGGGGGGAGGGGGATGTGGATTAATACTCTAGGGATGGACGCATTATGCAGGTGATTGGTTCCAATGAATAAATGTCACAGTTAGTCTCAGATAAATGTATAGCCTATATATCCTGGGTATTTTATGATTGTGGGGATCTTGGGAGAGGGGATGTATATCAGTACTCTAGGGATGAACTCACTGTGCAGGTGACTGGTTTCAATGAATAAATGTCACAGTTAGTTCTCAGGATAAATGCATATCCTATGTGTCCTGGGTATTGTATGATCATGAGGATCCGGAGGAAGGGGGATGTGGATTAGTACTCTAGGGATAGACTCACTATGCAGGTGACTGGTTCCAATGAATAAACGTCACAGTTAGTTCTCAGGATAAATGTATATCCTATGTATCCTGGGTATTGTATGATCATGGGGACCTGAGGGAGGGGGAATCTGGATTGTACTCTAGGGATCAGATTCATTACGTGGTGATTAGTTCCAATGAATAAATGTCACAGTTAGTTCTCAGGATAATTGTATACCCTATGTATTCTGGGTATTGTATGATCATGGGGATCTGGGGAGGAGATCTGAATTAGTACTCTAGGATAGACTCACTATAGCAGGTGACTGGTTCCAATGAATAAATGTCACAGTTAGTTCTCAGGATAAATGTATATCCTATGTATCCTGGGTATTTATGATCGTGGGGACCTGGGGAGGGAATCTGGATTTGTACTCTAGGGATAGATTCATTATGCAGGTGATTAGTTCCAATGAATAAATGTCACAGTTAGTTCTCAGGATAAATGTATATCCTATGTATGCTGGGTATTGTATGATCGTGGGAATCTGGGGAGAGGAGGATGTGGATTAGTACTCTGGGGATAGACTCATTATGCAGGTGATTGGTTCCAATGAATAAATGTCACGGTTAGTTCTCAGGATAAATGTATATCCTATGTATCCTGGGTATTGTATGATAGTGGGGATCTGAGGAGAGGAGGATCTGGATTAGTATTCTAGGATGGACTCAGTATGCAGGTGACTGGTACCAATGAATAAATGTCACAGTTAGTTCTCAGGATAAATGTATATCCTATGTTTCATGAGTATTGTATGATCAGGGGATCTGGGGGTGTGGATTAGTACTCTAAGGATGGACTCATTATGCAGGTGACTGGATCCAATTAATAAATGTCACAGTTAGTTCTCAGGATAAATGTATATCATATGTATCCTGGGTATTGTATGATTGCGGGATCTTGGGAGGGGGATGTATATCAGTATCTAGAGATGAACTCACTGTGCAGGTGATTGGTTCCAATGAATAAATGTCATGATTAGTTCTCAGGATAAATGTATATCCTCTGTATCCTGGGTATTGCATGATCGTGGGATCTGGGGAGAGGAGGATCTGGATTAGTACTCTAGGGATGGACTCATTATGCAGGTGATTGGTTCCAATGAATAAATGTCACAGTTAGTTCTCAGGATAAATGTATATCCTATGTATCCTGGGTATTGTATGATCGTGGGGATCTGGAGAGCGGGGATCTGAATTAGTACTCTAGGGATAGACTCACTATGCAGGTGACTGGTTCCAATGAATAAAGGTCACAGTTAGTTCTCAGGATAAATGTATATCCTATGTATCCTTGGTATTGTATGATTGTGGGGATCTGGGGAGAGGTGGACGTGGATTAGTACTCTAGGGATAGACTCGTTATGCAGCCGACTGGTTTCAATGAATAAATGTCACAGTTAGTTCTCAGGATAAATGCATATCCTATGTGTCCTGGGTATTGTATGATCGTGGGGATCCAGAGGAAGGGGGATGTGGATTAGTACTCTAGGGATGGACTCATTATGCAGGTGACTGGTTCCAATGAATAAATGTCACAGTTAGTTCTCAGGATAAATGTAGCATCTGTATCCTGGGTATTGTATGATCGTGAGGATCTGAGGGAGGGGATGTGGATTAATACTCTAGGATGGACTCATTATGCAGGTGATTGGTTCCAATGAATAAATGTCACAGTTAGTTCTCAGGATAAATGTATATCCTATGTATCCTGGGTATTGTATGGATTGTGGGATCTTGGGAGAGGGATGTATATCAGTACTCTAGGGATGAACTCACGGCAGGTGACTGGTTCCAATGAATAAATGTCACATTTAGTTCCCAGGATAAATGTAATCCTCTGTATCCTGGGTATTGCATGATCATGGGATCTGGGAGAGGAGGATCTGGATTAGTACTCTAGGGATGGACTCATTATGCAGGTGATTGGTTCAATGAATAAATGTCACAGTTAGTTCTCGGATAAATGTATATCCTATGTATCCTGGGTATTGTATGATCATGGGGATCTGGGTAGAGGGGTTGTGGATTAGTACTCTAGGATGGACTCATTATGCAGGTGACTGGTTCCAATGAACAAATGTCACAGTTAGTTCTCAGGATAAATGTATATCCTATGTATCCTGGGTATTGTATGATCTGAGGATCCAGAGGAGGAGATGGATTAGTACTCTAGGGATGGACTCATTATGCAGGTGACTGGTTCCAATGAATAAATGTCACAGTTAGTTCTCAGGATAAATGTATAGCATCTGTATCCTGGGTATTGTATGATCGTGAGGATCTGGGGGAGGGAGATGTGAATTAATACTCTAGGGATGGACTCATTATGCAGGTGATTGGTTCCAATGAATAAATGTTACAGTTAGTTCTCAGGATAAATGTATATCCTATGTATCCTGGGTATTATATGATTGTGGGGATCTTGGGAGGGGATGTATATCAGTACTCTAGGGATGAACTCACTGTGCAGGTGACTGGTTCCAATGAATAAATGTCACATTTAGTTCCCAGGATAAATGTATATCCTCTGTATCCTGGGTATTGCATGATCATGGGGATCTGGGGAGAGGAGGATCTGGATTAGTACTCTAGGGATGGACTCATTATGCAGGTGATTGGTTCCAATGAATAAATGTCACAGTTAGTTCTCAGGATAAATGTATATCCTATGTATCCTGGGTATTGTATGATCGTGAGGATCTGGGGAGTGGGGATCTGAATTAGTACTCTAGGGATAGACTCACTATGCAGGTGACTGGTTCCAATGAATAAATGTCACAGTTAGTTCTCAGGATAAATGTATATCCTATGTATCCTGGGTATTGTATGATTGTGAGGATCCGGAGGGAGGGAGATGTGGATTAGTACTCTAGGGATGGACTCATTATGCAGGTGACTGGTTCCAATGAATAAATGTCACAGTTAGTTCTCAGGATAAATGTATAGCATCTGTATCCTGGGTATTGTATGATCATGAGGATCTGGGGGGGGATGTGGATTAATACTCTAGGGATGGACTCATTATGCAGGTGATTGGTTCCAATGAATAAATGTCACAGTTAGTTCTCAGGATAAATGTATATCCTATGTATCCTGGGTATTGTATGATAGTGGGATCTTGGGAGGGGATGTATATCAGTACTCTAGGGATGAACTCACTGTGCAGATGACTGGTTCCAATGAATAAATGTCACATTTAGTTCCCAGGATAAATGTATATCCTCTGTATCCTGGGTATTGTATGATCGTGGGGATCTGGGGAGAGGAATCTGAATTAGTACTCTAGGGATAGACTCACTATGCAGGTGACTGGTTCCAATGAATAAATGTCACAGTTAGTTCTCAGGATAAATGTATATCCTATGTATCCTGGGTATTGTATGATGATTGTGGGATCTGGGGAGAGGGACGTGGATTAGTACTCTGAGGATAGACTCGTTATGCAGCTGACTGGTTTCAATGAATAAATGTCACAGTTAGTTCTCAGGATAAATGCATATCATATGTGTCCTGGGTATTGTATGATAGTGAGGATCTGGAGGAGGGGTTGTGGATTAGTACTCTAGGGATGGACTCATTATGCAGGTGACTGGTTCCAATGAATAAGTGTCACAGTTAGTTCTCAGGATAAATGTATCCTATGTATCCCGGTATTGTATGATCATGAGGATATGGAGGAGGATGTGGATTAGTACTCTAGGATGGACTCGTTATGCAGGTGATTGGTTCCAATGAATAAATGTCACAGTTAGTTCTCAAGATAAATGTATATCCTATGTATCCTGGGTATTATATGATCATGGGAATCTGTGGAGAGGGGGATCTGGGGAAGGGGGATGTGGATTAGAATGCAAGGGATGGACTCGTTATGCAGGTGATTGGTTCCAATGAATAAATGTCACAGTTAGTTGTCAGGATAAATGTATAGCATCTGTATCCTGGGTATTGTATGATCGTGAGGATCTGGGGGAAGGGGGCTGTGGATTAATACTCTAGGGATGGACGCATTATGCAGGTGATTGGTTCCAATGAATAAATGTCACAGTTAGTTCTCAGGATAAATGTATAGCCTATATATCCTGGGTATTTTATGATTGTGGGGATCTTGGGAGGGGGGATGTATATCAGTACTCTAGGGATGAACTCACTGTGCAGGTGACTGGTTTCAATGAATAAATGTCACAGTTAGTTCTCAGGATAAATGCATATCCTATGTGTCCTGGGTATTGTATGATCGTGAGGATCCGAGGAGGGGATGGATTAGTACTCTAGGATAGACTCACTATGCAGGTGACTGGTTCCAATGAATAAACGTCACAAGTTAGTTCTCAGGATAAATGTATATCCTATGTATCCTGGGTATTGTATGATCATGGGGACCTGAGGAGGGGAATCTGGATTCGTACTCTAGGGATAGATTCATTATGCAGGTGATTAGTTCCAATGAATAAATGTCACAGTTAGTTCTCAGGATAAATGTACTTATGTATTCTGGGTATTGTATGATCATGGGGATCTGGGGAGTGGGATCTGAATTAGTACTCTAGGATAGACTCACTATGCAGGTGACTGGTTCCAATGAATAAATGTCACAGTTAGTTCTCAGGATAAATGTATATCCTATGTATCCTGGGTATTGTATGATCGTGGGACCTGGGAAGGGGGAATGGATTTGTACTCTAGGGATAGATTCATTATGCAGGTGATTAGTTCCAATGAATAAATGTCACAGTTAGTTCTCAGGATAAATGTATATCCTATGTATCTGGGTATTGTATGATCGTGGGGATCTGGGGAGAGGAGGATGTGGATTAGTACCTGGGGTTAGACCTCATTATGCAGGTGATTGGTTCCAATGAATAAATGTCACGGTTAGTTCTCAGGATAAATGTATATCCTATGTATCCTGGGTATTGTATGATAGTGGGATCTGAGGAGAGGAGGATCTGGATTAGTATTCTAGGGATGGACTCAGTTATGCAGGTGACTGGTACCAATGAATAAATGTCACAGTTAGTTCTCAGGATAAATGTATATCCTATGTTTCATGAGTATTGTATGATCGGGGGATCTGGGGGTGTGTGGATTGGTACTCTAAGGATGGACTCATTATGCAGATGACTGGATCCAATTAATAAATGTCACAGTTAGTTCTCAGGATAAATGTATATCATATGTATCCTGGGTATTGTATGATTGCGGGGATCTTGGGATAGGGGGATGTATATCAGTACTCTAGAGATGAACTCACTGTGCAGGTGATTGGTTCCAATGAATAAATGTCACAGTTAGTTCTCAGGATAAATGTATATCCTCTGTATCCTGGGTATTGCATGATCGTGGGGATCTGGGGAGAGGAGGATCTGGATTAGTACTCTAGGGATGGACTCATTATGCAGGTGATTGGTTCCAATGAATAAATGTCACAGTTAGTTCTCAGGATAAATGTATATCCTATGTATCCTGGGTATTGTATGATCGTGGGGATCTGGAGAGCGGGGATCTGAATTAGTACTCTAGGGATAGACTCACTATGCAGGTGACTGGTTCCAATGAATAAGTGTCACAGTTAGTTCTCAGAATAAATGTATATCCTATGTATCCTGGGTATTGTATTTTTGTGGGATTGGGGGAGGGGATATAGATAAATACTCTGGGATGTACTCATTATGGAGGTGACTGGTTTCAATGAATAAATGTCACAGTTAGTTCTCAGGATAAATGCATATCCTATGTATCCTGGATATTGTATGATCACATGGGATCAGAGGGAGGGGATGTGATTAGTACTTAGGGATGGACTCATTATGCAGGTGACTGGTTCCAATGAATAAATGTCACAGTTAGTTCTCAGGATAAATGTATAGCATCTGTATCCTGGGTATTGTATGATCGTGAGGATCTGAGGGGAGGGGGATGTGGATTAATACTCTAGGATGGACTCATTATGCAGGTGATTGGTTCCAATGAATAAATGTGACAGTTAGTTCTCAGGATAAATGTATATCCTATGTATCCTGGGTATTGTATGATTGTGGGGATCTTGGGATAGGGGATGTATATCAGTACTCTAGGGATGAACTCACTGTGCAGGTGACTGGTTCCAATGAATAAATGTCACAGTTAGTTCTCAGGATAAATGTATATCCTCTGTATCCTGGGTATTGCATGATCTTGGGGATCTGGGGAGAGGAGGATCTGGATTAGTACTCTAGGGATGGACTCATTATGCAGGTGATTGGTTCCAATGAATAAATGTCACAGTTAGTTCTCCGGATAAATGTATATCCTATGTATCCTGGGTATTGTATGATCGTGGGGACCTGGGGGAGGAGGATCTGGATTAGTACTCTAGGGATAGACTCAGTATGCAGGTGATTGGTACCAATGAATAAATGTCACAGTTAGTTCTCAGGATAAATGTATATCCTATGTTTCATGAGTATTGTATGATCGGGGGATCTGGGGGTGTGTGGATTAGTACTCTAAGGATGGACTCATTATGCAGGTGACTGGTTCCAATGAATAAATGTCACAGTTAGTGCTCAGGATAAATGTATATCCTATGCATTCTGGGTATTATATGATCGTGGGGATCTGGGGAAGAGGAGGATCTGGATTAGTACTCTAGGGATGGACTCGGTATACAGGTGACTGGTACCAATGAATAAATGCCACAGTTATTTCTGAGGATAAATGTATATCCTATGTATCCTGGGTATTGTATGATTGTAGAGATCTGGGGGGGGAAGAGAGGAGGTGACCTTGACTGAAACCTCTGTGGGATTTGTGGTTGACTCTGTACCATTATGAAGGTGCATGTGTAACAACCTCTACATAACCTGGCCCATATGTCTGTGTGTAAGTATCGATGTATGTACTGCATATTGTTGCTTTTTATCAACATTGTACTGTAGAATGGGGCAATAGATGGCATTCAATACCGGACACTTCTTGTTATAATTGTGATACCTTCTTAATAAAATATGTTTTCTAACAAAATTCACTGATGGGTTCTGAGGCTACCTGATGGTGTAAAACTACTGTAACATTAAACACATTTATACAATCTCTCTGAGGGTTAATGTTCCTGGGGCCCCCATATTCAAAAGCCCCCTGGAAAAGGGCACAAGTGCCTGTGCAGTGCATCTGAAAAGCACCGGCACAAAACACTGATATATTCAGAAGATGCGCCATAGAATGCAATCACGCTAGTCCAGCTGAATAGCCCAAAGATGAGCGATCACACAACATGCAGATGTGCCAGTGCATCTCAGGTGGGGGAGCACACACCTCAGGCAAGGACCTAGGGAAAAGCACTGGAACAAGTGAGAGGGGCATGGTGCAACTGTGCAATATTTATTTATTTAAAAAGTTGGTAACAGGAAGGGCACACTGAGCCAATGCTCGTTTCCAGGTGCAACCCGGGGAAGGGCAAGGGTAGCCTCCAACAAGCATTTGTACATGGTAATACAGAGAATTACATAGCTTAAAACATATACAGAGTATAATAATAAGTTGATGGCAGTGATACGAGGCATAAGAATAATCACACATTGAGATACAAACAAACAAAAAAAATGGAAAGAGCATCGGCACTGGGATACAGAGGCAATGCCTTGATGCAAGACAGAGTGATAACAGTAGTACATACAAAGTGAGGTAGTCATGGCAGCAGATTCATATACCCAACAGATATTAAGGGCTGGTACTGGAGAGACGGGGTGGAGGAGGATATACTGTGAGGGAAGGGGGATGAGAATTGTTAAACTAAGGCAGAGAGTGGCAGAGGCATGGAGGAAGGGGGAGACACCTGAAGTGATCTTTGACGGCTGCCGTGGTCGGCAAGCCATGAACCATGAGGGGTAATGAGTTCCACAAGGCAGGGAGCCGGTAGGCAAAAGCTTGTTTACCAGCCAGGGAGTGTGGAGTGGTTAATGAGAAGGAGCGTGGGTCACGGGAGTGCAGCACATAGCCTGGGATGGGGAAGGGCTTATTTGAGAGGCAAGGTAGGAGGGGAGAGTGTTGGACCAGAATTTTGCAATGAAGGACACAAAGTGAGCAAGCCAGCGATTGGCTAGGGAGGGTAGGGATACTGTTTAGTAAAGACTGCAGTGGTGTATGTGGTAGGAGAGGTTAGTGGTGAATCGGCAGAAGGCATGGAACAGCTGGTATAGTCTGACCAAGGAGGACTGGGTGGGGAAGCACTGTAGACCACACTGGCATAATTGAAGGAGGGCAGAATAAGTTTGGTTATGATTTCTTTCCTGACTGGAAGGGAGAGACTGAGTTTCTGCCTGTGAAGCACGCCTAGCTTGTGTTGGAGTTTGTTATGAATTGTGTCGAGGTGAAGGGAGAAGTCTAATTTGGGGTCTAGTCAGACTCCAGAGTACTTGTAGCAATCTACTGCTGAGAATTTGAACTCATCAAGAGCATGGGGGGGCAGTATGGCCAGCTTCTTGGTGGAACCGAATGCCATTATGACAGTTTTCTTTGTGTTGCACTTTAGAAATTTCACATCTAGCCATCGCAGAAGATGCTTGAAGTCGGTCTGGAGGATGGATTCAGCTTTATATGCAGCCAGGATATGCAAATGACCTCATTGCACATTCTGAGTGCAAACCCCACTTGCTGGAGCTCATTACTGGAATGTATGCAGGCCATTTGTATACCTATGCATGATGAACTCTAGCTTTGCAGAGCTGTCCCACCACACCTCAAAGGTGAACATGAGGAACTGTAACCTAGTAGGCAGGAGTTCCTGATGTTTTTGTGTGGGTGGGTAGACTGCAGTGTCCTGGGCACAGTGCAACACCCCATAGCCAAGTACAGGGTCAGACAGGGGTACAGGGGCAGACAGGGCAGTGGCCACAGGGACCACCTGGACATGCAACAAGAGGGGGCACAGGGTGACATGGGCAGCTCAGTATACCACATGCATATGATACAGCAGCTCCATATACTGTGAATATCTACCTGCAGTACCCAACCCCCCACATGGGGGTACCTGGTGGGGCCTGTAGGGATGGCACTATGCAGTCCTTGACATAATGCCCAGGTGTGTGTGGTTCCAACTGATGTGCACCACTGATATACCACTGTGGATGTGTCCCATGGGTCAGTTCCTGGCCTGTGCCATGTGGGTACCAGTACCACCAGGCTACCCAGGCACAGCTGCAGTGTATGTCGCTCTGAGTGCATGCCACCACTGGGTGTAACCCTGCAGGCTGCCAGTTATGGCCCTGGTACCTGTGCCATGATGTGTCTGTCCACCCTGCTGGTGTGTCCTGGGGCCACCCAACAGCACTGGACTGTGGCTGCTGGGTGGCTATGTCCCGGGTGTGGTAAAGGGGTGTGCTTCCTGGTTGGTACCAGTAGCAGCACAGCACCTGTGGCTCATGGTTTATCCATCCTGGCATGACAGCTGTGTGTGAGTGCCTGGAGCACATCCTGATGCACCCCCCCCCGAGTGCTGTCTTCAGAGGGTCTGCCTGTAGTTCTGTGATCTGCCCATGGGTGGCTGTCCATGTAGGCCTGCTTTTTCCATGCCTAGAAAAAACATACAAGGACACGCACTCGGCTGAGGTGCACTTGGTAAATTAATACATTAAAATCATCAGAACCAGGCACTCATCAACACCAATAAACTGACTGCTGCAGTATAAAAAGTATTAATTTATTGAACAGAATACATGCCTGACGCATTTCTGATCACAATGACCCTTTATCAATGCCTAACATTGGGCAGCTCATCTCTGAGATGCGCAGGCAGCTGCACCTCCCATCTTGGCTGAATATGGAGATATGTGGCACATTCATGGGAATGCCCCCTCAGGATGCACACTGCATACATTATAGCTGTGCTTGGGCACATCCAGAGATGCACGACTCATCTCTGCACCTTGAATATCATGCTTTGGTGCATATGTTGAGGTGTGCGGACACATTTCGGATGCACCAGTGCATCTCCTTTGAAAATGTCCTGCCAAATCTTTAGGGATTTCTAGTGCCACAATGGGAATGAACCCCATTCTTAAAGCAGGGGATATTAAAAATCAGGAAATCAGAACTGTATTAGTCTTTGATGTTTGCTAAGAGTGCTCTTCTCAGTGTGGGAAGTGGTGGGTGCAGAAAGAAACTCAGACACAGTTTGCATAGTGCAACACACCTCAGTGTAGATTTATTATTCAGGATGGTCAGAAGTATTCAAAATAACATGAAACAAATAAAATGTCAAAAAAAGTCCAAAGCACCTTGGTGGAGTACTTCAAATTACCAGTTTCCATGGTAAATAGAAGTGGGTTGCCATCTTGGAACAAGTGACCATCAAACAGTGTGGTTCACGTTAAACTCAGCTACAGAGTCAAGCCATACAAAAGTGAGGGTACTGGACTTCAGAAGGGCTGACTTTGGCAAGATGGGAGAGTGCCTCAGAAAAGCACTAGCAAACAGGCTAGAAGGAGGGGTGGAGCAACAATGGGGAATCATCAAAACTACCATCACAGAGGCAACAAGCCTTTGTGTGAAGCAAATAAACAAATCAAAATGAAAGAAAAAGCCACTATGGTTCTCAAAAGAGGTGGCTGGGAAAGTCAGGGAGAAAAAGCTAACTTTCAGGAAGTATAAGGAAACACAGAAGGAGCAGAACAGAGAGCTGTGCCAGTTAAGGCAGAAGGAAGCAGGGAAGGAAGTCAGAATAGCAAAGGCCCAAACTGAGGAAAAGATAGCCACCTCGGTTAAGAAGGGGAATAAAACCTTTTATAGGTACGTCAGAGAGCTTAGAAAGACAAAGGGAGGGATAGTGATGCTGAATAGAATGAATGGTGGATGGGCAGAGGGGGACAGTGAAAAAGCAGGGATACTGAACAAATATTTCTGCTCAGTATTCACAAAAGAGGAGGGGGAAGTGTCTAATCCAATTAACAGAAGCACTCTTGATAGGAGGGTTGATCCCAGCCCTTTCACAGAAGAAAGGGTTCTGCAAGAACTTCTAAAACTGAAGGTGGACAAAGCAATGGGGCCTGATGGAATTCACCCAAGAACTCTAAAAGAATTAAGGAGGGAACTAGTGAAACCACTGACTACTCTTTTTAATAAATCATGGGAGGATGGTGTGGTACCTGAGGACTGGAGGAAGGCAGATGTGATTCCCCTTCACAAAAGTGGGAGCAAGACAGAGGCAGGAAACTACAGACCTGTCAGTTTGACCTCTGTGGTAGGGAAAGTGATGGAATCACTTCTGAAGGAAAGAATTGCTGAGTACCTAGAGACCAGTGGGGTACAGGACCCAAGGCAGCATGGGTTCATAGTGGGAAGGTCATGTCAGAAGAATCTGATAGATTTATTTGACTGGGTGACCAAAGCAGTAGACCAAGGAGGGGCTGAGGACATGGCCTACCTAGACTTTAGCAAGTCATTTGACACAGTTCCACACAAAAGATTAATAGTCAAATTAACCAGCCTGGGAGTGGGTCCCAGGGTAGTAGCCTGGGTAAAACATTGGCTTGACAACAGGACAGAAAAGGTAATTGTAAATGGAGTCCACTTTGAAGAAAGAGGGGTTACTAGTGGGGTACCGCAGGGTTCAGTACTGGGTCCAGTCCTTTTTAATGTCTTTATAAGGCACATTGCAGAGGGACTGGAAGGAAAAGTATGCCTCTTTGCAGATGACACAAATATCTGCAACAGGGTTGATACACAAGGAGGCGTGGAAAGGATGAGAGGGGACTTGGCAAGGTTGGAGGAATGGTCAGAAGTATGGCAGCTAGGATTTAAATCAAAGAAGTGCAAAATAATGCACCTGGGAAACAAGAACCCAGGGGAAGATTACACAATGGGGGGGTTAGTAACAACAACAAGAAAGGAAAGGGACCTGGAGGTAATCATATCAGATGACCTTAAGGGTAGCAAGCAATGTGAGAAGGCAGTAGGGAGGGCTGGGTGTATGCTGGGATGCATAGGGAGAAGCATCACCAGCAGAAAACAGGAAGTTGTTATCCCTCTGTACAGACAGTTGGTGAGACCCCATCTGGAGTACTGCGTCCAGTTCTGGAGACCCCATCTCTGCAAGGACATAGACAGGATAGAGGCAGTCCAGAGGAGGGCAACTAGAATGGTGCAGGGTCTGCAAAAGAAGCCGTACGAGGAGAGACTTAAGGAGCTTAATATGTATACCCTTGAGGAAAGAAGGGAGAGGGGGGACAGGATAGAAACTTTTAAGTACCTCAGTGGAATCAACAAAGTCCAAGAGGGTAGCATCTTTCAGAAAAAGAGACGTACAAGAACAAAGGGACACAATTTAAAGATAGAGGGGGCGGTTCTGGGGCAATGTGAGGAAGTATTTTTTCACAGAGAGGATATTGGATGCATGGAACAGCCTTCCTGAGGAGGTTGTGGGGTCTAAAACTGTGGGAGAATTCAAGAATGCATGGGACAGACAAGGCAATTCTTGTGGAGGGTAGGAAGAAATAAGCTGTTGGTTAACTAGGATCTGCGGCAGACTACGTGGGCCAAGCGGTCCTTATCTGCCGTCAAAGTCTCTGTTTCTATGTAACTCTGTCCCTCTATCTAGTTTCAGTCTTGAATGCTCTGCCTGTCCTACTGTCAAGAGAGAAGGGAAATCCTTCCCATGGGCTGCATCCAACAAGATTCTGAACAACTCTAATGAATCTAACTTTCCTTACCCTAGTGGTCTTTTTATACCCCTCCCCTTTGGGCAGCTGATCCACCACTTAGCATAAAACATGAAATAGCTATTGTACAATAAGAAAATTTGGTTAGTTATAGACAGGCTGCATTCATTATAGTATCAGATACTCTCTTAAAACAGACGGCTACACCACTGCGTTAACTTCATCTCGAAAATTTAGTTTGGCTCCCTCCCAGATTATCTTACTTCTGCTTTAACTATCCCCCCTCTTCCTCTCTGCTCTCTCAGATCTCACGACTATATAACCCTGACTGTCCCTCGATGATCTACCACTATAGGACAGAAAGCCTTCTCGTACCGCTTCCCAAAACTGTGGAACTTGCCTCCGCAACAGATTCACCACTCATCCTTGCCCTCCTTATTAAGTGCTGCACTTCATAACTACTTCTCCATCAATTGCTCCTGTGCCTAACTCCTTCTGAACTTTGTCTTTATCTACTCATTACTTTCTGTTGCAACCTTCACTCCAGTACTGCTCTTTATTAGTTGCATAAATTGCTCCCTGGGTTTTGCACTGTTGTACCGCCATGTAGTACTTGCTGCTGTGCACTGTATAGTTTGCCCAGGTATGCTCTTATTTATTTTCTCCTTGTAGTTTCTAGCTCTTTGCCTGATCTCTGAAT
This sequence comes from Neoceratodus forsteri, assembly GCA_016271365.2. Taxonomy (NCBI): domain Eukaryota; kingdom Metazoa; phylum Chordata; order Ceratodontiformes; family Ceratodontidae; genus Neoceratodus; species Neoceratodus forsteri. The sequence goes on along the minus strand of JADMNL010000038.1, from coordinate 20,774,918 downwards.
CCTCTGCTAGACCTCACTGTCATCAATTGCCGCACGCTGGTTTGTTTTGTATCTTTGTTTTCTGACTCTCCCTGCTCCCCTCCCCCAGGACGCACCGTGAGACGAGCAACGTGTTGTTCAGTGTACCCTTCCTGGTGAAACTTTTCCATAAATAAATAAATATACTATCATATCAGACAGGAATAGTAAAGTACAGATAGTGGCACTATTTTGTTACAAGGATAATTAGTGCATATTTAAATCTGGGCCTACCCCCACATTCAAGACAGCCCCTGCAGCTAAGGACAACCCACCTAGCACATAAATATGGCCATAATGAGGCTGACTATTCCCTATGTCACACTCTGGGAGAATGCTGTTAGCATTAGCTTCTGCTCAGGTAAGAGAGGCCAAACTCAACATTTGTTTTATAAAAGTAGCAGGCTCTACAACTAACTTCCAAAGCTCAGGAAATGCTCAAACCATCCTCTTGAATGTTAAGTATGCCTCAAGTATGCACAGGGGCTGTATACAGACCCCCCTCTCAGGGGGAGGAAATGGACAAGGAAATAATAGAAAGTATACTTAGAATGGCAGAAAAAGGGGAGATATTGCTGATGGGTGATCTGAATATGCCAGATGTTAACTGGAGTGCAGCTGCAGCAGCCACTTCTAAGACTGGGGTTATTCTAGATGCCCTACAGGGGCATGCCTAGACAACTAGTATTGGAACCCACTCTAGAGGAGCAATCTTAGACCTGGTTCTCCAAATGGAGATGGAGAGAGGATCACAGATGTAGAAGTAGGTAGCCATCTGGGAACTAGCAACCATTGAACAGTATGGTTCACAATAAACACAGCAATAGAGTCAAGCCATACAAACGCAAAAGTACTGGACTTTAGGAGGGTGACTTCACAAATGGTGAGGTAACAAGCCTTGTGTGAAGCAAATAAACAAAACAAATGATGTAAGAAACCACTATGGTTCTCAAAGGAAGTGGCAGTAAGGTTCAAGAGAAAAGAAAGCATTCAGGAAGTACAAGGAATCACAGAAGGAGCAGGACAGAGAACTTGTATCAGTTAAAGCAAAAGGAAGCTGGAAGGCAGTCAGAACAGCAAAGGCCCAAACCGAGGAAAAGATAGCCAACTCAGTTAAGAAGGGGATAAAACCTTTATAGGTACATCAGGGAGCGAAGGAAGACCAAGGGAGGATAGTGAGGCTTAATAAAGGGGAGGAGGGTGGGCAGAGGTGACTGTGAAAAGGCAGAGATACTAAACAAATATTTTGCTCAGTATTTACAAATGAAAGGGAGGTACCTAAAACAAACAATAGAAACACTTTGGATACAGAAGTTGATACCAGCCCATTTACAGAAGAAATGGTTCTGAAAGAACTCTTAAAACTGAAGGTGGACAAAGCAATGGGGCCTGATGGGATTCATCCCTGAATTCTAAAAGAACTAAGGGTAGAACTAGTGACACCACTGACTACCCTCTTTAACAAATCATGGGAGGATGGGGTGGTACCCGAGAACTGGAGGAGGGCAGATGTGATTCCCCTTCACAAAAGTGGGAGCAGGGCAGAAGCAGGAAACTACAGACCTGTTAGTTTAACCTCAGTGATAGAGAAAATGATAGAATCACTTCTGAAGGAAAGAATTGTTGAGTATCTAGAGGCCAGAGGGGCTCAGGACCCAAGGCAGCATGGATTCACAGCGGGAAGGTCATGCCAGAATAATCTGATAGATTTCTTTGACTGGGTGATCAAAGTAGTAGATCAGGGAGGGGCTGTGGACATGGCCTACCTAGACTTTAGCAAGGCATTTGACACAGTCCCACACAAAAGATTAATATACAAGTTAGCCAGCCTGGGAGTGGGTCCCAAGATGACAGCCTGGGTAAAGAATTGGCTGGAGAATAGGACACAGAGAGTAATAGTAAATGGAGTCCACTCTGAAGAAAGGGGGTTACTAGTGGGGTACCGCAGGGTTCAGTATTAGGACCGGTCCTCTTCAATGTCTTTATAAGCGACATTGCAGAGGGACTGGAAGGAAAAGTATGTCTCTTTGCAGATGACACAAAGATCTGCAACAGAGTTGATGCACAAGGTGGGGTGGAAAGGATGAGAAGGGACTTGGCAAGGTTAGAGGAATGGTCAAATGTATGGCAGCTTAGATTTAATGCTAAGAAGTACAAGGTAATGCACCTGGGAAACAAAAACCCATGGGAAGAGTACACAATGGGGGGTGAGATACTAACAACAACAAAAATGGAAAGGGACCTGGGGGTAGTCATATCAGATGACCTAAAGGTTGGCAAGCAATGTGAGAGGGCAGCAAGGAGGGCTGGGAGGATACTGGGATGCATAGGGAGAAGCATCACCAGTAGAAAACAGGAAGTTATTATCCCTCTGTACAGACAGCTGGTGAGACCCCATCTGGAGTACTGTGTGCAGTTCTGGAGACCCAATCTCCGCAAAGACATAGACAAGATGGAAGCTGTCCAGAGGAGGGCAACTAAAATGGTGCAGGGTCTGCACCGGAAGACATATGAAGAGAGACTTAAGGAGCTTAATATGTATAGCCTTGAGGAAAGGAGGGAGAGGGGGGACATGATAGAAACTTTCAAGTACCTCAAGGGAATCAACAAAGTCCAAGAGGGTAGCATCTTTCAAAAAAAGAGGTGTGCAAGAACAAGAGGGCACAGTTTGAAGATGGGGTGTGGCTCAGAGGTAATTTAAGGAAGTAGTTTTTCACAGAGAGGGTTGTGGATGCATGGAATGGCTTTCCGGACGAGGTTGTGGAGTCAAAAACAGTGGTGGAATTCAAGTGTGCATGGGACAGTCATAAGGCAATTCTAGGGGTTGGGGGTAGGAAGAAGAAGTAGGCTGCTGGTTAACTAGGATCTGCAGCTTATCCATTAGGTAGGGAAATGGACAGACTGGGTGGGCCAAGCGGTCCTTATCAGCCGTCAAATTCTATGTTTCTATGTTTCAATGTCATCACCGGTATCCAATTTATTCAGTTTAATGTCCCTGAGACTGGTAGTGTCAGAACCCCTCTTACTTGAGCTTGCACCTCCCTTAGACAAGGCCCTGAGGGTATCCACCCACTGTACCTCATCTTTGTCCTTTTTATTGATGCTTTTTGGAGCTTCCTACCTCTCTGCTCTTCATCCGGGTGTACCAGCAGCTCAACTGAGTTACCCCAATCCTGCTGTAGTTTAGCCCCCTAGGGGCGAAGGTGTGAGACTTATTCCTCCCCACCAATCAACCCTTGGTGCTGGACTGCTCCATGTCCAAGCACTTGTGCCGGATCAAGAAGTAGGGCCATTTTTCCTCTGGTTACTATCTCTCTCTTTTCCAGGATATCAGCATGCAGTGGGGTCCATGGTGACAGCACATGGTGAGATGTACTGATGCTTCAAACTCCTGCCAACATCCACCCCTCCCACATGGCACTTCCAGCTGCACCTCCATACATGTGCACCCAGGTGGCAGTATTGCACCAGGAGTGACAGCCCTCTCTCCCTGGAGGGGGCAGCATCCCTTGGATGATCAATACTCCTCCCCCTGGCTGCACCTCCATACATGTGCACCCAGGTGGCAGTATTTCAGTAGGAGCAGCAGTCCTCTCTCCCTGGAGGAGGAAAGCATCCCTCGGATGCTCAATCCTCCTCACCCTGGCTGCATTTCCATACATGTCCACCAATCAATCTATCAATCAATCAAATTCTTTATTTATCCAGGCAAACACCATTGAGCAAGCTCATTTACAAGGTAGACCTGCATTACACAAGTCAAGTAACAATGCATTTATATACAGACAGATAGACAGATGCAAGAGTACAACAGTACAGGTAGGCCTGCAATAGACAGGAAAAAAGACAGTTGGTAAGGGTATACATAACAATAGGGTAGCAAGTCAGTAAAAATTGATACCAGATACAGCAACATAAATGGTTTAGTATTCCTGTAAGGTAAAGGCATTATAGTCCAGCAAAGAGATTAGTTGAAGTGGATGCTACAAGCGAAGAGACATACATAGTCAGTTTAAAAAGTCCCAGGCGTATCAAGGAGGAGACATGTGTCCAGATAAGTGGGCAGCCGGTGCGAGGGGGCGGGGTCTGGAACTGGGATAATACTAGGAGCGAAGGAATGACATGCTGTGGGTATACAAGGAATAGGTGGGTGAGGGAGGGTGAGATTTAGGGCGATAGATAAGTAGGTGGCTCAGGGACAAGTTATGCACTGATACAAGAAGGAAGGAGGATGGGAAAAGCAGGGAGGATGTGGAAGGGGGGTGTAAGTAAGCTAGGATCATTGGAAGCAGATGCAGGCCTCTGTAATGTATTTTGAGTATAAGGTCTTAAATACAGTGAGACTAACAGGAGCCCTCAGTTTCAGTGATTTCTGTAGCACATTCCAGAGCTAGGATCGTTGGGAGCAGTTGCAGGCTACTGTAATGTATTTTGAGTATAAGGACTTAAACACAGTAATACTAACAGGAGTCCTCAGTTTCAGTGATTTCTGTAGCACATTCCAGAGTGACGGTAGAACGAATATAGAAACATAGATTTTGATGGCAGAAAAGGACTGCTTGGCCCACCCAGTCTGCCCATTTCCCTACCTAATGGATAAGCTGCAGATCCTAGTTAACCAGCAAACTACTTCTTCCTACCCCCACCCCCTAGAATTGCCTTATGACTGTCCCATGCATGCTTGAATTCCACCACTGTTTTTGACTCCACAACCTCATCCGGAAGGCTGTTCCATACATCCACAACCCTCTCTGTGAAAAAATACTTCCTTAAATTACCTCTGAGCCACCCCCTACTATCTTCAAATTGTGTCCCCTTATTCTTGCACACCTCTTTTTTTGAAAGATGCTACCCTCTTGGACTTTGTTGATTCCCTTGAGGTACTTGAAAGTTTCTATCATGTCCCCCTCTCCCTCCTTTCCTCGAGGCTATACATATTCAGCTCCTTAAGTCTCTCTTCATATGTCTTCCGGTGCAGACCCTGCACCATTTTAGTTGCCCTCCTCTGGACAGCCTCCATCCTGTCTATGTCTTTGTGGAGATTGGGTCTCCAGAACTGCACTCAGTACTCCAGATGGGGTCTCACCAACTGTCTGTACAGAGGGATAATAACTTCCTGTTTTCTACTGGTGATGCCTCTCCCTATGCATCCCAGTATCCCCCAACCCTCCTTGCTGCCCTCTCACATTGCTTGCCCACCTTTAGGTGATCTGATATGACTACCCCAGGTCCCTTTCCATTTTTGTTGTTGTTAGTATCTCACCCCCTACTGTGTACTCTTCCCCTGGGTTTTTGTTTCCCAGGTGCATTACCTTGCACTTCTTAGCATTGAATCTAAGCTGCCATACATTTGACCATTCCTCTAACCTTGCCAAGTCCCTTCTCATCCTTTCCACCCACCTTGTGCATCAACACTGTTGCAGATCTTTGTGTTATCTGCAAAGAAACATACTTTTCCTTCTAGCCCCTCTGCAATGTCGCTTATAAAGACATTGAAGAGGACTGTTCCTAATACTGAACCCTGCAGTACAACACTAGTAACCCCCCCTTTCTTCAGAGTGGACTTCATTTACTATTACTGTCTGTGTCCTATTCTCCATCCAATTCTTTACCCAGGCTGTCATCTTGGGACCCACTTCCCAGCTGGCTAACTTGTATATTAATCTTGTATGTGGGACTGTGTCAAATGCCTTGCTAAAGTCTAGGTAGGCCATGTCCACAGCCCCTCCCCGATCTACTACTTTGATCACCCAGTCAAAGAAATCTATCAGATTTGTCTGGCATGACCTTCCCACTGTGAATCCATGCTGCCTTGGGTCCTGAGCCCCTCTGGCCTCTAGATACTCAACAGTTCTTTCCTTCAGAAGTGATTCCATTATTTTCCCTACCACTGAGGTTAAACTAATAGGTCTGTAGTTTTCTGTTTCTGCCTTGCTCCCACTTTTGTGAAGGGGAATCACATCTGCCCTTCTCCAGTCCTCGGGTAACACTCCATCCTCCCATGATTTGTTAAAGAGGGTAGTCATTGTTGTCACTAGTTCTACCCTTAGTTCTTTTAGAATTCAGGGATGAATCCCATCAGGCCCCATTGCTTTGTCCACCTTCAGTTTTAAGAGTTCTTTCAGAACCATTTCTTCTGTAAATGGGCTGGTATCAACTTCTGTATCCAGAGTGTTTCTACTGTTTGTTTTAGGTACCTCCCCCACCTCCTTTGTAAATACTGAGTAAAAATATGTGTTTAGTATCTCTGCCTTTTCACAGTCACCTTCTGCCCACACTCCCTCCTCTTTATTAAGCCTCACTAATCCTCCCTTGGTCTTCCTTCGCTCCCTGATGTACCTATAAAAGGTTTTATCCCCCTTCTTAACTGAGTTGGCTATCTTTTCCTCGGTTTGGGTCTTTGCTGTTCTGACTGCCTTCCCAGCTTCCTTTTGCTTTAACTGATACAAGTCTCTGTCCTGCTCCTTCTGTGATTCCTTGTACTTCCTGAATGCTTTATTTTCTCTTGAACCTTCACTGCCACTTCCTTTGAGAACCATAGTGGTTTCTTACATCATTTTGTTTTGTTTATTTGCTTCACACAAAGGCTTGTTACCTCTGTGATGGCAGTTTTTATTATTCCCCATTGTTCTTCCACCCCTCCTTCCTGCCCATTTGCTAGTGCATTCCTTAGGCACTCAACCATTTTGGCAAAGTCAGCCCTCCTAAAGTCCAGTACTTTTGCCTTTGTACGGCTTGACTCTATTGCTGTGTTTATTGTGAACCATACTGTTCGATGGTTGCTAGTTCCCAGATGGCTACCCACTTCTACATCTGTGATCCTCTCTTCATCTCCATTTGAGAGAACCAGGTCTAAGATTGCTCCCTCTCGAGTGGGATCCAATACTAGTTGTCTAAGGCATGCCCCCTGTAGGACATCTAGAATAACCCCACTCTTTGAAGTGGCTGTTGCAACTGCACTCCAGTTAACATCTGGCATATTCAGATCAACCATCAGCAATATCTATGAATCCTATAGTAGCTCTCCCAAAAGGCGTTAGGGCTTTGAGCACTTTCAGAGAAATCAGTGAACAACTTCTTAGGGCATAGGTTCCAGGCATATTGAGAGTGAGACAATCAACAATGTACTACTGCAGCAGTTTGCCAGTGATAGCTCTGTATGTCCAGAGAGCTGCATTTTTATTTCATCTGTAGTGTAGGAAGGTCCAACCTACGGCCACATATAAAGAGCAGTGATGGGTGGAGAAGGGGAGACCAGTGATGAAGCGCAGGGCTCTGTGGTAAAGTATGTCCAATTTACCGAGGTAGGAAGTAGCACATTGGCTGTATATAAAGTTGGTGTAATAAATTAGGGAAAGGAATGTAGACTGAACTAGCTGTCTCTTGGCCTCTGTAGTTAGTAGGCGGTTTAACCTGAAGTAGAGACCTAGTCTCTGCCTCAGTTTTTTTAACAAATCCTCCAGGTGGTCTGCAAAGGAGAGTTTGAAATCTAGCCAGACCCCCAGGTATTTGAATTTTGGCACAAATTCCAGGGTTTCTCCTAGGAGGGTGGTGATGGGGGGTAGAGCAGGGTAGGCTGCATGGGTAATAGGTGAAAACAGCATCACCTTTGTCTTTTTGGCATTAAGTAGCAAATTTTTACTAAGGAGCTGGTATTGAAGTATGTTGAAGTCAGCTTGCAGGTTGCTACAGGCAGTTTCAGGAGTTGTACGGCTTAGGTAGATCACTGTGTCATCTGCGAACGGATGAATTTTGGCCTCATTGATGCCTGAGTCTATATTGTTGATGTAGATGGCAAATAGGAGTGGCCCCAGGACGGATCCCTGTGGGACGCCTCTTTTTAACAGATATAAGGGGGAGAGTTCACCTTCAGCTTTGACCTGTTTTGTGCCTATCAGAAAGGTAGCTGTGGAACCAACGCAAGGAGGTAGAATCTAGACCAATAGCATTTAACAAAGAAAGAGGGAGGCAGTGGTCAACAGTGTTGAAGGCCTTACTTAGGTCCAGAAAAACGGTGCAGACAAATTTTTTGTTCTCTAGCTCATGCTGCCAGTCATTTATCACCTTGGCAAGGGCCGTTATTGTACTATGTTCAGTTCTGAAACCAGATTGCATTGGGTTTAGCAGGTTAGTATCATCTATGAAAGATTTCAGCTGGGCATTCACAATTTTTTTCCAGAAGTTTTGATAGTACCGGGAGAGGACAGATGGGCCTGTAGTTGTTTAGATCACAGGGGTCTCCGGATTTAAACAACGGAATAACATGTGCGGTCTTCCACACTTTGGGGAGGATCCCTTGAGAAAGGGACAAGTTAAATAGATGTGTAATAGGTATGGCCAAGACATGATAGGCAATCTTTAGGTAGTATGGATCGAAGGTGTCAGCACCATCACTTTTTCTGGTGTCCAACTGGAGGACGAGATCTTCTACCTCTTTTAATGAGGCAGGAGAGAATAAAAAGACTGCATCTGAGGGACTAGATTCTGAAGGTTATGTGGTAAGCTGAGAGCGTAGGTTGCATGCAGGTGAGTTATTGAAAGCTAGCCCTGCAGTAGCAAAGTGATTGTTGAAGGCTTGTAGTATCTCTTTATTGTTGTTGCACCAGGAGCAGCAGCCCTCACTCCCTGGAGGAGGAAAGCATCCCTCAGATGCTCAATCCTCCTCCCCCTGGCTGCACTTCCATACATGTGCACGCAGGTGGCAGTATTGCACCAGGAGCAGCATCCCTCTCTCCATGGAGGAGGAAAGCGTCCCTCAGATGCTCAGTCCTCCTCCCCCTGGCTGCACCTCCATAAATGTGCACCTAGGTGGTAGCATTGCACCAGGAATGGCAGCCCTCTCTCCCTGGAGGAGAAAAGCATTCCTCAGATGCTCAATCCTCCTCCCCTTGCTGCACCTCCATACATGTGCACCCAGGTGGTAGTATTGCAGTAGGAGCAGCAGCCCTCTCTCCCTGGAGGAGGAAAGCGTCCCTCGAATGCTCAGTCCTCCTCCCCCTGACTGCATCTCCATACATGTGCACCCAGGTGGCAGTATTGCACCAGGAGTGGCAACCCTCTCTCCCTGGAGGAGGAGAGTGTCCCTCAGATGCTCAATCCTCCTCCCCCTGGCTGCATCTCCATACATGTGCACCCAGGTGGCAGTAAAGCCTTTTTTTCCTCAGAAGAAGCCAGAAGGGGAAGGAAGGAAACATATTCAATTCAGTGCTTTAGAGTAACTAGTAATTGCTATTTTTCTTTTAAACTTCGATTGTGGGTTTATAGTGACACTGTACTTTCTTTGTTGTCTTTACTTAGAATTGTTTTTGGGCTGTTGAAAATTTAAAACGTAGTGGTGGTGTAATTATGTGTTGTCTTTAATTGCTGCAAATTTTCACCCCCTCCCTCCCCTTCCACCAACTCTTAATTATATGCCCTGTTAAATCTAATTGACAGGAGCTAAACACAGGGTATAGTAAGGGGTGTGAAGTAGGAGGGGCATAAGGGGAAGAAGCCCACCCTCAGCACAACAAGTGTTTTGACTCATTTATTTATTTATTTATTGGTTTCTTTTTTTTTTTCAAGAAAATTATCTGAGGATCAGTGGCAGGATTTTTAGGACAGTAAATTAATAAAAAGTGAACTAGGAGAGCTTCAGTAGTAGACAAGTAGTGGAATAGCAGTATAATTGCAGTATAATGTGGGGAGTGGTGCAATGCAGTGGCTGTGGGGCAGCCATATTCAGGCAGACCTTCTGGACACTGAGGTGCTGCCCTATCTGCATGCATCTCTCTGGACTGTGGGATGAGGTAGCCAGACTCAGAGCGGAAGTAAACTGGGTCAGGAGTACCATCATCCCTATCCAGAGACCACACAGTCCAATGCAACTGCCTCAAAGGATGTTAAGAACGAGGAGCACTTGGATGACAGTGGGCTCAGAGAGGGTTAGAGCGGTCAGGCAGAGGCACATCCCAGATCCTATTCCACTCAAGAACTCATATGCCACACTGGCAAATGAGGACAACCAACCAGAGGTACCCAGAGAAGTGTAAGGAAAGGATGTGGAGGTTAGCCAAGGAGGTGACCTCAGTGGGAAAAGCAGTGTACCCCAGATGAGGAGGAAGCGAATCCTGGTGGGGGACTCCATCATAAGAGGGATCCAGCTAGGAACACAGGAGGGGGAGGACAGGGAGGTGAGGTGCCTACCAGGTGCCACGGCATGGAGGGATGGAAGGAAGATCCTGTGGATCACTGGGAAGGCAAAACGGGAGGGTGAGCTGGATGTCATTATCCACCTAGGTACTAATGACCTGGCAAATGTGGAGCCAAAGGAAGTTCAGGAAGAATTTAGGAAATTGGGGAGGGGTCTCAAGCAAGTAGCTACTTCTGTCACTTTCTCAGAAGTACTTCCTGTGAGAGGCAAGGGAGAGCATAGGAGTGCATGCACCAGGAACTTTAACTCATGGTTGAAGAACTGGTGCTGTGAGGAAGGGTTTGATTCACTGGTGACTGGGGACCCACCTGGAGGATGGAGGCTTGTTCAAGCCTGACGGCCTGCATCCATCCTGGAGGAGAATCCAAGCACTCACTGATAAGTTTAAATGCTACATTGACAAGCATTTAAACTAGTGGGGGGGGGGGCAGGCCAGCAAGGAGGGTACCTACTTGCTCAGCCTCCACAGCTAGCAGTGGAACCAGTGAACCAGAGGAGTGGCTATCTCTGCAAAGTGTGCAAAAGATGGAGATTAGTGCCCAAGAGGTGGATAGGCAGAAAAGGGGCAAAATTCAGCAGAAGGGCAGACAGCAAGGAGAACCAGGGATAAAGGACAACCAAGGAAGGGACTGGAGTAGAACTGCAAAACAGTCTAGGGAGGTCAAATCATGGAAAGCCATGTGTGCAAATGCCAGGAGCCTTGGCAACAAGATGGAAGATCTGGAGGCTGTCACGGTGTAGTCAGACCTGGACATTGTGGCCATCACTGAATGCTGATGTAATGATAACCACAACTGGGAGATGGCCATACCTGGCTACAAAATATTCAGAAGAGACAGGGCAGGCAGGAAGGGAGGAGGAGTGGTATTGTATGTGAAAAATGACATAAGGGCCACAGAGATCCAGGAGGAACAAAATAGGGGAGAGATACTGTGGGTTAAGCTGGAAAGGAAAATGGGGACAGCCATCCACACAGGTGTGGTCTATAGACCACCAGCCCAGGAGGAAGAAACAGATAGGAAGCTGATGCTAGCCATCCAAAGGATGGCAGACAAGGGTGACAAGGGTGAGGTAGTACTGGTTGGAGACTTCAGTATTTCAGTCGTGGACTGGAGCATCCCAGCAGCAGCATCAACTAGGAGCAGATTTATCCCGGACTCCCTTCAGGGTGCTTTCCTCAAGCAACTGGTCATGGAACCAACTCGGCAGAAGGCAATACTGGACCTTGTGCTCACAAACAGGGACAGTGTGATGGGGTAACAGTGGGGGAACACCTGGGGAACAGTGATCACCAGTCATTGTGGTTTGAAATCACAGAAAGAGCAGAACCAAACCACACAAAAACATGTATCCTGGATTTTAGGGGGGCAGACTTTGGGAAAATGGGGAGATACTTGAAAGAGGTATTAACGGGACTGGGATAGGAATCAGGGGTTGAGGAACAGTGGGCAGTATTTAAAATGGGGATTACAAGAACAACAGAATTATGCATTAAGCAGGTTAGCAAGAGGAAAAGGAAGAGGAGACCATTATGGTTTTCCAAAGAGGTAGCAGAGAAAGTGAAAGCGAATTGCATTCAGGCAATACAAAAAGACACAGGCAGAAGGGGATAGGGAGAAGTACCAGGAGAAGCAACGTGAGGCAGGGAGGTCAGTAAGGGAAGCCACAGCTCAGACAGAAGAACACATTGCAAAATCAGTGGGTAGAGTGGACAAAACCTTTTACAGGTACATAAGTAAAAAAAGAAAGACAAAGGGAGGGATAGTAAGACTGAAGGGGAGGATGACAACAGTAAAGCTGACATACTGAACAGGTATTTCTGCTCAGTCTTTACTGAGGAAGAGGAGGGTAATGGGTCTGAAGGAGTACAAGGGGTGAGAATGGTGCAGAAATGGACACAAGTCCCTTTACGAGAAGGGTCCTGAAGGAACTGGAAGTAATAACAGTTGATAAAGCAATGGGGCCAGATGGGGAGCACCCCAGGGTCCTTAAAGAACTAAGAGAGGTGGTGGCTGAACCTCTGGCTATCCTGTTTAGCTGATCACTGGAAACAGGAGAGGCACCCAAAGACTGGAGGACAGCTGATATAGTCCCCTTATACAAAAGTGGGAACAAAGAGGAAGCAGGGAACTACAGACCAGTCAGCCTCACCTCGGTAGTGGGGAAGATCATGGAAGTACTACTGAAGGAGATATTGGTGGAACATCTGGTTGTCAATGGACTACAGGACCCAAGGCAGCATGGTTTCACCAGGGAGAGGTCATGTCAGACCAACCTCGTTGAATTTTTTCACTGGGCGACTAAGGAAGTGGATCAGGGGAGGGCAGTTGACATGGCCTATCTGGACTTCAGCAAGGCCTTTGACACTGTGCCACATAGAAGACTATTACACAAACTCGGGAATATGGGTGTGGGCAGGACAGTAGTGTGGTGGGTAGGTAACTGGCTGGGTGGCAGGACACAGAGGGTGGTGGTAAATGGCTGTCACTCCACAGAGGGAAGAGTGACCAGTGGGGTACCAAAGGGATCAGTGCTGGGACCGGTCCTATTCAACATCTTCATCAGTGACATTGCGCAGGAGGTCAGGGGTAAGGGGCAACAGACTTCTACTAAAACAAACTGAACTTACAAGCTCAAATGGGCAGACTGGGTGGGCCATAGGCCCTTATCTACTGACACTGTCTGTGTATCTATATATGTATGTATTTATGTATTGCACCAGGAGCGGCAGCCCACTCTCCCGGGAGGAGAAAAGCATCCCTTGGATGCTCAATCCTCCTCCCCTGGCTGTACTTCCATACATGTGCACCCAGGTGGCAGTATTGCACCAGGAATGGCAGCCCTCTCTCCCTAGAGGAGGAAAGCATCCCTCGGATGCTCAGTCATTCTTCCCCTGGCTGCACCTCCATACATGTGCACCCAGGTGGCAGTATTGCACCACGAGTGGCAGGCAGGTACAGGAGGATAGGCGAGCAGTGATGATGGTATGTGGTAGTATTAACAGTGCAGTTACCCTGTACCCTGTATCTGTGAAAGGTAGGTACAGGGGGAGAGGAGCACAGTGATGATGGCATGTGGCAGTATTGAAAGTATGCATCCCTTTACCCTGCCTTTGTGCCAGGCAGGTGCAGGGGCACAGGAGAGCAGTGATGATGGCATGTCACAGTACTGACAGTGCAGTTCCCTGTACCTTGTCTCTATGCCAGCCAGGTACAGTGGGACAGGAGAGCAGTGATAATGGCATGTGGCAGTATTGACAGTACAGTTCCCTGTTACCTGTCTCTGTGCCAGGCAGGTACAGGGGGACATAAGAGCAGTGATGATGGCATGTGACAGTATTTACAGTGCAGTTCACTGTACCCTGTCTCTGTGTCAGGCAGGTACAGGGGGACAGGAGCACAGTGATGATGGCATGTGGCAGTATTGACAGTGTGCATCCCTTTACCCTGCCTTTGTGATAGGCAGGTACAGGGGCACAAGAGAGCAGTGATGATGGCATGTCACAGTACTGACAGTGCAGTTCCCTGTACCTTGTCTCTATGCCAGCCAGGTACAGTAGGACAGGAGAGCAGTGATGATGGCATGTGGCAGTATTGACATTTCAGTTCCCAGTATCCTATCTCTGTGCCAGACAGGTAAAAGGGGACAGGAGAGCAGTGATGATGGCATGTGGCAGTATTTACAGTGCAGTTCCCTTTACCCTGTCTCTATGCCAGGCAGGTAGAGTGGGACAGAAGGGCAGTGATGATGACATGTGGAAGTATTGACTGAGCAATTCCCTGTACCATGTCTCTGTGCCAGGCAGGTACAGGGGGACAGAAGAGCTGTGATGATGGCATGTGGCAGTATTGACAGTGACGTTCCCTGTACCCTGCCTCTGTGCCAGGCAGGTACAGGGGGACAGAAGAGCAGTGATGATGGCATGTGGCAGTATTAATAGTGCAGTTACCTGTACCCAGTCTCTGTGCTAGGCAAGTAGAGTGGGACAGGAGAGCAGTGATGATGGCATGTGGCAGTATTGACAGTGCAGTTAACCACACCCTGTCTCAGTGCCAGGCAGGTACAGGAGGACAGTAGATCAGTGATGATGGCATGTGGCAGTATTGTCAGTGTAGTTCCCTGTACCCTGTATCTGTGCCAGGCTGGTACAGGGGCACAGGAGATCAGTGATGATGGCATGTGGCTGTATTCACAGTGCAGTTCCCTGTACCCTGTCTCTGTGCCAGTCAGGTAAAGTGGGGGAAGAGAGCAGTGATGGTGACATGTGGCAGTATTGATAGTGTAGTTCCCTGTAACCTGTCTCAGTGCTAGTCAGGTAAAGCGGGACAGGAGAGCAGTGAGGATGGTACATGGCAGTGTAGACATTACAGTTCCCAGTACCCTGTCTGTGCCAGGCAGGTACAGGGGGACAGAAGAGCAGTGATAATGGCATGTGGCAGTATTAATAGTGTAGTTACCTGTACCCTATTTCTGTACTAGGCAAGTAGAGGGGAACAGGGGAGCAGTGATGATGGCATGTGGCAGTATTGACAGTGCTGGCCCCTGTACCCTGTCTTGGTGCTAGGCAGGTACAGGAGGACAGGAGATCAGTGATGATGGCATGTGGCAGTATTGTCAGTGCAGTTCCCTGTACCCCGTCTCTGTGCCAGGCAGGTAAAGTGGGGGAGGAGAGCAGTGATGGTGACATGTGGCAGTATTGATAGTGTAGTTCCCTGTAACCTGTCTCAGTGCTAGTCAGGTAAAGGGGGACAAGAGAGCAGTGAGGATGGTACATGGCAGTGTAGACATTACAGTTCCCAGTACCCTGTCTGTGCCAGGCAGGTACAGGGGGACAGAAGAGCAGTGATAATGGCATGTGGCAGTATTAATAGTGTAGTTACCTGTACCATGTCTCTGTGCTAGGCAAGTAGAAGGGGGACAGGAGAGCAGTGGTGATGGCATGTGGCAGTATTGACAGTGCAGTTCCCCATACCCTGTCTCTGTGCCAGTCAGGTACACTGGGACAGAAGAGCAGTGATGATGACATGTGGCAGTATTGACAGTGCAGTACCCTGTACCCTGTCTCTGTGCCAGGCAGGTACAGGGCGACACAGCAGCAGTGATGATGGCATATGGCAGTATTAATAGTACAGCTACCTGTACCCTATCTCTGTGCTAGGCAAGTAGAGAGGGACAGGACAGCAGTGATGATGGCATGTGGCAGTATTGCCAGTGCAGTTCCCTGTAACCTGTCTCTGTCCCAGGCAGGTACAGTGGGTCAGGAAAGAAGTGATGATGGCATGTGACAGTATTGACAGTGCAGTTCCCTGTTCCCTCTCTCTGTGCCAGGCAGGTATAGGGGGGCAGGAGAGCAGTGATGATGGCATGCAATGGTATTTACAGTGTAGTTCCCTGAACTCTCTCTGTGCCAGGCAGGTACAGGAGTACATGAGTGAAGTGATGGTGGCAGGTGGCAGTATTGCCAGTGCAGATCTCCACATCCTGTCTCTGTGCCTGGCAGGTACAGGGAGACAGCACAGCTCTGATGATGGCATGTGGCAGTATTGACTGTGCAGTTCCCTGTACCATATCTCTGTGCCAGGCAGGTACAGAGGGACAGGAGAGCAGTGATGATGGCATGTGGCAGTACAGATAGTGCAGTTCCCTGTACCCTGTCTCTGTGCCAGGCAGGTACAAGAGGACAGGGGATCAGTGATCATGGGATGTGGAAGTATTGACTGAGCAGTTCCTCATACCATGTCTCTGTGCCTCGCAGGAACAGGGGGACAGAAGTGCAGTGATGATGGCATGTGTCAGTATTAATAGTGCAATTACCTATACCCTGTCTCTGTGCTAGGCAAGTAGAGTGGGACAGGACAGCAGTGATGATGGCATGTGGCAGTATTGACAAAGCAGTTAACCACACCTTGTCTCTGTGCCAGGCAGGTACAGGAGGACAGGAGTGAAGTGATGGTGGCATGTGGCACTGTTGACAGTGCAGTTCCCTGTACCCTGCCACTGTCCCCAGCAGGTACAGGGGCACAGGAGAGCAGTGATGATGGCATGTGGCAGTATTGACAGTATTGTTGCCTCTACCCTGTCTCGGTGCCAGGCAGGTACAGGGGGAGAGGAGAGCAGTGATGATGGCATGTGGCAGTATTGACAGTATTGTTGCCTGTACCCTGTCTCGGTGCCAGGCAGGTACAGGGGGACAGAAGAGCAGTGATGATGGCATGTGGCAGTATTGACTAGTATTGTTGCCTGTACCCTGTCTCGGTGCCAGGCAGGTACAGGGGGAGAGGAGAGCAGTGATGATGGCATGTGGCAGTACTGACAGTGCAGTTTCCTGTACCCTGTCTCTGTGCCAGGCTGGTACAAGGGGACAGGGGATCAGTGATCATGGGATGTGGAAGTATTGACTGAGCAGTTCCCCATACCATGTCTCTGTGCCAGGCAGGTACAGGGGGACAGAAGAGCAGTGATGATGGCATGTGGCAGTATTGACAGTATTGTTGCCTGTACCCTGTCTCGGTGCCAGGCAGGTACAGGGGGACAGAAGAGCAGTGATAATGGCATGTGGCAGTATTAATAGTGTAGTTACCTGTACCCTATCTCTGTACTAGGCAAGTAGAGGGGAACAGGGGAGCAGTGATGATGGCATGTGGCAGTATTGAAGTGCTGGCCCCTGTACCCTGTCTTGGTGCTAGGCAGGTACAGGAGGACAGGAGATCAGTGATGATGGCATGTGGCAGTATTGTCAGTGCAGTTCCCTGTACCTCGCCTCTGTGCCAGGCAGGTAAAGTGGGGGAGGAGAGTGAGTGGTGACATGTGGCAGTATTGATAGTGTAGTTCCTGTAACCTGTCTCAGTGCTAGTCAGGAAAGGGGACAAAGAGAGCAGTGAGGATGGTACATGGCAGTGTAGAGATACAGTTCCCAGTACCCTGTCTGTGCCAGGCAGGTACAGGGGGACAGGAAGAGCAGTGATGGCATGTGGCAGTATTAATAGTGTAGTTACCTGTACCATGTCTCTGTGCTAGGCAAGTAGAAGGGGGACAGGAGAGCAGTGGTGATGGCATGTGGCAGTATTGACAGTGCAGTTCCCCATACCCTGTCTCTGTGCCAGTCAGGTACACTGGGACAGAAGAGCAGTGATGATGACATGTGGCAGTATTGACAGTGCAGTACCCTGTACCCTGTCTCTGTGCCAGGCAGGTACAGGGCGACACAGCAGCAGTGATGATGGCATATGGCAGTATTAATAGTACAGCTACCTGTACCCTATCTCTGTGCTAGGCAAGTAGAGAGGGACAGGACAGCAGTGATGATGGCATGTGGCAGTATTGCCAGTGCAGTTCCCTGTAACCTGTCTCTGTCCCAGGCAGGTACAGTGGGTCAGGAAAGAAGTGATGATGGCATGTGACAGTATTGACAGTGCAGTTCCCTGTTCCCTCTCTGTGCCAGGCAGGTATAGGGGCAGGAGAGCAGTGATGATGGCATGCAATGGTATTTACAGTGTAGTTCCCTGAACTCTCTCTGTGCCAGGCAGGACAGGAGTACATGAGTGAAGTGATGGTGGCAGGTGGCAGTATTGCCGGTGCAGATCTCCACATCCTGTCTCTGTGCCTGGCAGGTACAGGAGACAGCACAGCTCTGATGATGGCATGTGGCAGTATTGACTGTGCAGTTCCCTGTACTATATCTCTGTGCCAGGCAGGTACAGAGGGACAGGAGAGCAGTGATGATGGCATGTGGCGTACAGATGAGTGCAGTTCCTGACCTGTCTCTGTGCCAGGCAGGTACAGAGGACAGGGGATCAGTGATCATGGGATGTGGAAGTATTGACTGAGCAGTTCCTCATACCATGTCTCTGTGCCTCATGGGAACAGGGGACAGAGTGCAGTGATGATGGCATGTGTCAGTATTAATGGTGCAATTACCTATACCCTGTCTCTGTGCTGGGCAAGTGGAGTGGGACAGGACAGCAGTGATGGTAGGCATGGCAGTATTGACAAAGCAGTTAACCCACACCTTGTCTCTGTGCCAGGCAGGTACAGGAGGACAGGAGTAGTGATGGTGGCATGTGGCACTGTTGACATGTAGTTCCTGTACCCTGCCACTGTCCCCAGCAGGTACAGGGGCACAGGAGAGCAGTGATGATGGCATGTGGCAGTATTGACAGTATTGTTGCCTCTACCCTGTCTCGGTGCCAGGCAGGTACAGGGGGAGAGGAGAGCAGTGATGATGGCATGTGGCAGTATTGACAGTATTGTTGCCTGTACCCTGTCTCGGTGCCAGGCAGGTACAGGGGGACAGAAGAGCAGTGATGATGGCATGTGGCAGTATTGACAGTATTGTTGCCTGTACCCTGTCTCGGTGCCAGGCAGGTACAGGGGGAGAGGAGAGCAGTGATGATGGCATGTGGCAGTACTGACAGTGCAGTTTCCTGTACCCTGTCTCTGTGCCAGGCTGGTACAAGGGGACAGGGGATCAGTGATCATGGGATGTGGAAGTATTGACTGAGCAGTTCCCCATACCATGTCTCTGTGCCAGGCAGGTACAGGGGGACAGAAGAGCAGTGATGATGGCATGTGGCAGTATTGACAGTATTGTTGCCTGTACCCTGTCTCGGTGCCAGGCAGGTACAGGGGGACAGAAGAGCAGTGATGATGGCATGTGGCAGTATTGACAGTATTGTTGCCTGTACCCTGTCTCGGTGCCAGGCAGGTACAGGGGGAGAAGAGCAGTGATGATGGCATGTGGCAGTATTGACAGTATTGTTGCTCGTACCCTGTCTCGGTGCCAGGCAGGCACAGGGGAGAGGAGAGCAGTGATGATGGCATGGGTGCATTGACAGTGCAGTTCCCTTGTACCCCTGTCTCTGTGCCAGGCTGGTACAAGGGACAGGGATCAGTGATCATGGGATGTGGAAGTATTGACTGAGCAGTTCCCCATACCATGTCTCGGTGCCAGGCAGGTACAGGGGACAGAAGAGCAGTGATGGCATGTGGCAGTATTGACAGTGTTGTTGCCTGTACCCTGTCTCGGTGCCAGGCAGGTACAGGGGACAGAAAGCAGTGATGATGGCATGTGGCAGTATTGACAGTATTGTTGCCCATTACCTGTCTCGGTGCGGAAGGCAGGTACAGGGGACAGAGAGCAGTGATGATGTGGCGGTATTGACAGTATTGTTGCCTGTACCCTGTCTCTGTGCCAGGCAGGTACAGGGGGACAGAAGAGCAGTGATGATGGCATGTGGCAGTATTGACAGTATTGTTGCCTGTACCCTGTCTCGGTGCCAGGCAGGTACAGGGGGAGGAGAGGAGAGGAGAGCAGTGATGATGGCATGTGGCAGTATTGACAGTGCAGTTAACCACATCCTGTCTCTGTGCCAGGCAGGTACAGGAGGATAGGAGTGCAGTGATGGTGGGATGTGGCGCTGTTGACAGTGCAGTTCCCTGTACTCTGTCACTGTGCCCGGCAGGTACAGGGGCACAGGAGAGCAGTGTTGATGGCATGCAGCAGTACTGACAGTGCAGTTCCCTGAACCCTGTCTCTGTGCCAGGCAGGTAAAGGGGGACAGGAGAGCAGTGATGTGGCATGTGACAGTATTGACAGTGCAGTTCCCATACCCTGTCTCTGTGCCAGGCTGGTACAGGAAGACAGTAGAGCTGTGATGATGGCATGAGGCACTACTGTCCATGCAGCTCCCTGTACCTGTGTCCGTGCAAGGCAGCAACTGGGGAACAGGAAAGCTGTGATGATGGCATGTTGCAGTATTGACAGTGCAGTTCCCTGTACCCTGTCTCTCTGCCAGAAAGGTACAGTGAGACATGAAAGCAGTGATAACAGCATGTGGCAGTACTGACAGTGCAGTTCCCAATACACTGTCTCTGTGCCCGGCAGGTACAGGTGGACAGGAGAGCAGTGATGATGGCATGTGGCAGTATTGACAGTGTAGTTGCCTATACCCTGTATCTGTGCCAGGCTGGTACAGGGGGACAGGAGATCAGTGATGATGGCATGTGGCTGTAGTCACAGTGCAGTTCCCTGTACCCCGTCTCTGTGCCAGACAGGTAAAGGGGGGGAGGAGAGCAGTGATGGTGACATGTGGCAGTATTGATAGTGTAGTTCCCTGTAACCTGTCTCAGTGCTAGTAAGGTAAAGGGGGACAGGAGAACAGGGATGATGGTACATGGCAGTGTAGACATTACAGTTCCCAGTACCTTGTCTGTGCCAGGCAGATACAGGGGGACAGATCAGCAGTGATGATGGCATGTGGCAGTATTAATAGTGTAGTTACCTGTACCCTATCTACCTGGGTAAGTAAGGGGACAGGAGAGCAGTGGTGATGGCATGTGGCAGTATTGACAGTGCAGTTTCCTGATCCCTCTCTCTGTGCCAGGCAGGTACATGAGTACCAGAGTGAAGTGATAGTGGCAGGTGGCAGTATTGACAGTGAAGATCCTCAAACACTGTCTCTGTGCCTGGCAGGTACAGGGAGACAGTAGAGCTGTGATGATGGCATGTGGCAGTATTGACTGTGCAGTTCCCTGTACCATATCTCTGTGCCAGGCAGGAACAGCGGGAGAGGAGGGCAGTGATGATAGCATGCGGCAGTATTGCCAGTGCAGTTCCCTGTACCCTGTCTCTGTGCCTGGCAGGTACAGTGGGATAGGAAAGAGTGATAATGGCATGTGGCAGTATAGACAGTGCAGTTCTCTGTACCCTGTTTTTGTGCCAGGCAGGTACAGGGGGACAGGAGAGCCATGATAATGGCATGTAGCAGTATTGACAGTGCAGCTCCCTGTACCCTGTTTCTGTGCCTGGCAGGTATAGGGGGACAGGAGATCAGTGATGATGGCATGTGGCAGTATTGTCAGTGCAGTTCCCTGTACTCTGTCTATGTGCCTGGCAGGTACAGGGGGACAGGCGAACAGTGATGGTGACATGTGGCAGTATTGATAGTGTAGTTCCCTGTAACCTGTCTCAGTGCTAGACAGGTAATGGGAGACAGGAGAGCAGTGATGATGGTACGTGGCAGTGTAGACATTACAGTTCCCAGTACCCTGTCTGTGCCAGGCAGGTACATGGGGACAGAGGAGCAGTGATAATGGCATGTGGCAGTATTAGTGCAGTTACCTGTACCCTGTCTCTGTAGCAGGCGGAGTAGAAGGGGACAGGAGAGCAGTGGTGATGGCATGTGGCAGTATTTACAGTGCAGTTCCCAACACCCTGTCTCTGTGCCAGTCAGGTACACTGGGACAGGAGAGCAGTGATGATGGCATGTGGCAGAATTGACAGTGCAGTTCCCTGTACCCTTTGTCTGTGCTAGGCAGGTACAGGAGGAGAGGATAGCAGTGATGATGGCATGTGGCAGTATTGACAGTGCAGTTTCCTGTACCCTGTATCTGTGCCAGGCAGGTATAGGGGGCAGGAGAGCAGTTATGATTGCATGCAATGGTATTTACAGTGCAGTTCCCTGAACTATCTGTGCCAGGCAGGTACAGGAGTACAGGAGTGAAGTGATGGTGGCAGGTGACAGTATTGACAGTGCAGATCTCCACACCCTGTCTCTGTGCCTGGCAGGTACAGTGAGATAGTAGAGCAGTGATGATGGCATGTGATAGTATTGACAGTAGTGTTCCCTGTACTCTGTCACTGTGCCAGGCAGGTACAGTCGGAAAGGAGAGCAGTGATGATGGCATGTGACAGTATTGACACCGCAATTCCCATACCCTGTCTCTGTGCCAGGCAGGTACAGGGAGACAGGAGCGCAAAGATGATGGCATGTGGCAGTATTGACAGTGAAGTTCCCCACACCGTGTCTCTGTGCCAGAAAAGTACAGGGAGACATTAGAGCTGTGGTGATGGCATGTGGCAGTATTGTCAGTGCAGTTCCCACTACCCTGACTCTCTGCCAGGCAGGAACTGGGGAACAGAAGACCAGTAATGATGGCATGTTGCAGTACTGACAGTGCAGTTCCCAAACCCTGTCTCTGTGCCAGGCAGGTGCAGGAGAACAGGACAGCAGAGATGGTGGCATGTGGCAGTATTGAAAGGGAAGTTCCCTGTACCCTGTCTCTGTGCCAGGCAGGTACAGGGGGACAGGAACACAAAGATGATGGCATGTGGCTATATTGACAGTGCAGATCCCCACACCCTGTGTCTGTGCCCAGCAAATACAGGGAGACAGTAGAGCTGTGATAAGGACATGTGGTATTATTGACAGTGCAGTTATTTGTATCCTGTCTCTGTGCCAGGCAGGAACTGGGGGACAGGAGAGCACTGATGAAAGCATGTGGCAGTATTGACAGTGCAGTTCCCTGTACCCCGTCTCTGTGCCTGGCATGTACAGGGGGACAGGGTTCAGGAGAGCAGTGATGATGGCATGCGATGGTATTGACAGTGCAGTGTCATGTGCCCGGTCTCTGTGTCAGGCAGGTACAGCGGGAGAGGAGAGCAGTGATGATGGCATGTGGCAGTATGGACAGTGCAATTCCTTGCACCATGTCTCTGTGCCAGTCAGGTAAAAGGGGACAGGAGAGCAGTGATGATGGTATGTGGCAATATTGACAGTGCAGCTCCTTCTACCCTGTCTCTGTGCCAGGCAGGTACAGGGGGACAGGAGATCAGTGATGGTGGCATGTGGCAGCACTGACAGTGCAGTTCCCTGTACCCTGTCTCTGTTCCTGGCAGGTACAGGGGGACAGGAGAGCAGTGTTGATGGCATGTGGCAGCACTGACAGTGCATTTCCGTGTACCCTGTCTCTGTTCCTGGCAGGTACAGGGGGACAGGAGAGCAGTGTTGATGGCATGTGGCAGTTTTGAAAGTGTGCATCCCTGTACACTACCTTTGTGCCAGGCAGGTACAGCGGCAGAGGAGAGGAGTGATAATCGCATATAACAGTATTGACAGTGCAGTTCCCTGAACCCTGTCTCTATACCTGGCAGGTACAGTGGGACATGAAAGCAGTGATGATGGCATGTGGCAGTATTGACATTACAGTTCCCAGTACCCTGTCTCTGTGCCAGGCAGGTACAGGGGGACAGAAGAGCAGTGATGATGGCTTGTGGCAGTATTGACAGTGCAGTTCCCTTTACAATGTTTCTATGTCAGGCAGGTCCATTGGGCAGGAGAGCAGTGATGATGGCATGTGGCAGTATTGACAGTGTAGTTCCCTGTACCCTGTCTCTGTTCCTGGCAGGTACAGGGGGACAGGAGAGCAGTGTTGATGGCATGTGGCAGTTTTGAAAGTGTGCATCCCTGTACACTACCTTTGTGCCAGGCAGGTACATGGGCCGAGGAGAGCAGTGATGATGGCATGTGACAGTATTGACAGTGCAGTTCCCTGTACCCTGTCTCTATGCCTGGCAGGTACAGTGGGACAGGAGAGCAGTGATGATGGCATGCGATTATATTGACAGTGCAGTGTCATGTACCCTGTCTCTGTGCCAGGAAGGTACAGGGGGAAAGGACAGCAGTGATGTGGCATGTGGCAGTATTGACAGTGAAATTCCCACACCCTTTCTCTGTGCCAGGCAGGTACAGGGGGACAGGAGCGCAAAGATAATGGCATGTGGCAGTACTGACAGTGCAGTGCCATGTACCCTGTCTCTGTGCCAGGCAGGTACAGGGAGACAGAATAGCTGTGATGATGGCATGTGGTAGTATTAACAGTGCTGTTCCCTGTGTCCTGTCTCTGAGCCAGGCAGCAACAGGAGGACAGGACAACAGTGATGATGGCATGTGGCAGTATTGATAGTGCAGTTCCCTGTATCTTGTCTCTTTGCCAGTCAGCTACAGGTGGACAGGACAGCAGTGACGGTGGCATGTGGCAGTATAGACAGTGCAGTTCCCATTTAGGTACAATGGTGCAGAAGCAGAAAGATGATGGCATGTGCCTGGCAGGTACAGGGAGACAGTAGAGCTGTGATGACTTCATGTGGCAGTTTTGTCAGTGCAATTCCCTGTCCTCTGTGTGCCAGGCAGGTAGAGGGAGACAGGAGAGCAGTGATGATGGCATGTGGCAGCATTGACAGTGCCGTTCCCTGTACCCTGTCTCTGCACCAGGCAGGTACATGGGACAGGAGAGCTGCGATTATGGCATGAGATGGTATTGACAGTGCTGTTCCCTGTACTCTGTCTCTTTGCCATGCAGGTACAGGAGGACAGACAGCAGTGATGGTGGCATGTGTCAATAGTGACAGTGCAGTTCCCATTCCCTGTCTCTGTGCCATTCAGGTACAGTGGGACAGAAGTGGAAAGATGATGGCATATGGTAGTATTGACAGTGCCATTTCCTGTTCCCTAAATCTGGGCCAGGCAGGTACATGGGGCATGACAGCTGTGATGATGGCATGCGATGGTATTGACAGTGCTGTTCCCTGTACCCTGTACCCTGTCTCTTTGCCAGGCAGGTACAGGTGGACAGGACAGCAGTGATGGTGGCATGTGACAGTATTGACAGTGCAGTTCTCATACCCTGACTCTGTGCCATTTAGGTACAGTGGGACGGAAGTGGAAAGATGATGGCATGTAGCAGTATTGACAGTGCAGTTTCCCACACCCTGTCTCTGTGCCCGGCAGGTATAGGGAGACAGTAGAGCTGTGATGATGGCATGTGGCAGTATTGTCAGTGCAGTTCCCTGTACCTTGTCTCTGTGCCAGGCAGGTACAGGGGGACAGGAGAGCAGTGATGATCTCATGTTGCCGTATTGACAGTGCCGTTTTCTATACCCTGTTTCTGTGTCTGGCAGGTACATGGGACAGGAGAGCTGTGATTATGGCAAGTGATGGTATTGACAGTGCTTTTCCCTGTACCCTCTCTTTGCCAGGCAGGTACAGGAGGACAGGACAGCAGTGATGGTGGCATGTGGCAGTATTGACAGTGCAGTTCCCATACCCTGTCTCTGTGCCATTCAGGTACAGTGGGACAGAAGCGGAAAGATGATGGCATATGGCAGTATTGACAGTGCAATTCCCTGTACCCTGTCTCTGTGCCAGGCAGATAAAATGGGACAGGAGAGCAGTGATGATGGCATGTGGCAGTATTGACAGTGCTGTTCGCTGTACCCTGTCTCTGTGAAAAAAAGGTACAGGGGGACAGGAGAGCAGTGATGATGGCATGTGGCAGTATTGAAAGTGTGCATCCCTTTACCCTGCCTTTGTGCCAGGCAGGTACAGGGGCACAGGAGAGCAGTGATGATGGCATGTGATAGTATTGACAGTGTGGGTCCCTGTACCCTGTCTCTGTGCCAGGCAGGTACAGGGGGACTGGAGGAGAGTGATGATTTTCCCTGTATCCTGTCTCTGTGCCAGGCAGGTACAGGGGGACAGGAGAGCAGTGATGATGCCATGTGGCAGTATTGACAGTTCAGTTCCCTGTACCCTGTCTCTGTACCAAGCAGTTACAGGTGAGCAGCAATGATGGCATGTAGCAGTATTGACAGTGCAGTTCCCTGTACCCTGTCTCTGTGGAAGGCAGGTACTGTGGAACAGGAGAGGAGTGATGATGGCATGTGGAGGTATTGACAGTGCTCTTCCCTGTACCCTATCTCTGTGCTAGACAGGTACGGGGGTAGGAGAGCAGTGATTATGGCATACGATGGTGTGGACAGTGCAGTTCACTGTACTCTGTCTCTGCGAGGCAGGTACAGGAGGACAGAAGAGTAGTGATTGTGGCATGTGGCCGTATTGACAGTGCAGTTGCCATACCCTGTCTCTGTGCCATTCAGGTACAGTGGGACAGAAGCAGAAAGATGATGGCGTGTGGCAGTATTGATAGCGCAGTTCCTCACACTCTGTCTCTGTGCCAGGCAAGTACAGGCAAACAGAGCTGTGATGATGGCATGTGGCAGTTTTGTCAGTGCATTTCCCAGTATCCTGCCTCTGTGCCAGGCAGGTACATGGGGGCAGGAGAGCTGTGATGATGGCATGCAATGGTATTGACAGTGCTGTTCCCTGTACCATGTATCTTTGCCAGGCAGGTACAGGAGGACAGTACTGCAGTGATGTGGCATGTGGCAGCATTGACACTGCAATTCCCATACCCTGTCTCTGTGCCAGCCAGTCACAGGAGGACAGGAGTGCAAAGATGATGACATTTGGCAGTATTGACAGAGCAGTTCCCCCACATCCTGTCTCTGTGCCAGGCAGCTTCAAGGAGACAGAAGAGCTGCGATGATGGCATGTGACCATATTGTCAGTGCAGTTCCCTGTACCCTGTCTCCGTGCCAGGCAAGGACTGGCAGACAGGAGAGCAGTGATGATGGCATGTGGCAGTATTGGCAATGCAGTTCCCTGTACCCTGTCTCTGTGCCAGGCAGGTACAGTGGGACAAGAGGGCAGTGATGATGGCATGTGGCAGTATTGACAGTGCTGGTCCCTGTGCCCTGTCTCTGTGCCAGGCAGGTGGGGGGACAGGACAGCAGTGATGATGGCATATGGCAGTATTGACAGTGCTGTTCCCTGTACCCTGTCTCTGTGCCAGGCAGGTAGAGAGGGACAGGAGAGCAGTGATTGTGGCATGTGGCAGTATTGACAGTGCAGTTCCCTGTACCCTGTCTCTGTGCCACGCAGGTACAGGAGGACAGGAGAGCAGTGATGATGGCATGTGGCAATACTGACAGTGCAGTTCTCATACCCTGTCTCTCTGCCAGGCAGGTACAGTGGGACTGGAGCACAAAGATGATGGCATGTGGCAGTATTGACAGTGCAGTTCCCACACCCTGTCTTTGTGCCAGGCAAGTACAGGGAGACAGTAGAGCTGTGTTGATGGCATTTGGCAGAATTGTCAGTGCAGTTCCCTGACCCTGTCTCTGTGCTAGGCAGGAACTGGGGGGCAGGAGAGCAGTTATGGTGGCATGTGGCAGTATGGACAGTGCAGTTCCCAGGACCCTATTTCTGTGTCAGTCAAGTACACGTGGACTGGAGAGCAGTGATGATGGCATGTGGGAGTATTGATAGTGTAGTTTCCTGAACCCTATCGCTGTCCCAGGCAGGTACAGGGGGACAGGAGAGGAGTGATGATGGCATGTGGTAGTATTGACAGTGCTGTTCCCAGTACCCTGTCTCTGTGCCAGGCAGTTACAGGGGGACAGGAGAGCAGTGATGATGGCATGCGATGGTATTGACAGTGCAGTTCACTGTACCCTGTCTCTGCGAGGCAGGTACAAGAGGACAGAGAGTAGTGATTGTGGCATGTGGCCGTATTGACAGTGCAGTTGCCCACACCCTGTCTCTGTGCCAAGCAGGTACAGGTGAACAGGAGAGCAGTGATGATGGCATGTGGGAGTATTGACAGCGTAGTTCCCTGTACCCTATCTCTGTGCCAGACAGGTACAGGGGGACTGGAGGGGAGTGACGATGGCTTGTCACAGTATTGACAGTGTGGGTCCCTGTACCTTGTCTCTGTGCCAGGCAGGTACAGGGGACAGGACAGCTGTGATGATGGCATGTTCCAGAACTAAGAGTGCAGTTCCCCTGTACCCTGTCTCTATGCAGGCAGTTACAGGGGGATATAGAAACATAGAAACATAGAATTTGACAGCAGATAAGGACCACCAGGCCAACCCTGTCTGCCCATTTCCCTACCTAATTCATAAGCTGCAGATCCTAGTTAACCAGCAGCCTAATTCTTCTTACCCCCACCCCCTAGAATTGCCTTATGACTGTCCCATACGTGCTTGAATTCCTCCACTGTTTTTGACTCCTCAACCTCCTTTGGAAGACCATTCCATGCTTCCACAACCCTCTCTGTGAAAAAATACTTCCTTAAATTACCTCTGAGCTGCCCCCCCATCTTCAAATTGTGCCCCCGTGTTCTTGCACACCTCTTTTTTTTGACAGATGCTACCCTCTTGGACTTTGTTGATTCCCTTGAGGTACTTGAAAGTTTCTATCATGTCCCCCCTCTCCCTCCTTTCCTCGAGGCTATACATATTAAGCTCCTTAAGTCTCTCTTCATATGTCTTCCGGTGCAGACCCTGCACCATTTTAGTTGCCCTCCTCTGGGCAGCTTCCATCCTGACTATGTCTTTGCGGAGATTGGGTCTCCAGAACTGCATGCAGTACTCCAGATGGGGTCTGACCAGCTGTCTGTACAGAGGGATAATAACTTCCTGTTTTCTACTGGTGATGCCTCTCCCTATGCATCCCAGTATCCCCCCAGCCCTCCTTGCTGCCCTTTCACATTGCTTGCCCACCTTTAGGTCATCTGATATGACTACCCCAGGTCCCTTTCCATTTTTGTTGTTGTTAGTATCTCACCCCCCATTGTGTACTCTTCCCCTGGGTTTTTGTTTCCCAGGTGCATTACCTTGCATTTCTTAGCATTGAATCTAAGCTGCCATACATTTGACCATTCCTCTAACCTTGCCAAGTCCCTTCTCATCCTTTCCACCCCACCTTGTGCTTCAACTCTGTTGCAGATCTTTGTGTCATCTGCAAAGAGACATACTTTTCCTTCCAGTCCCTCTGCAATGTCAAGGAAAGGGTGGGACAGTCTGTTCTGAAATATACTAGAAGGGGTAAGGGACAAGCCTCATTTAATTATACATCTTGGGACAAACGACCTGGCTGACATGACAGTAGATACAGTCCAGAGGAGGTTTGAGGAACTAGCACAATTATGTGAGGGGGCAGGAAGATCAGTAACTTTTTCAGAGATACTTCCGGTGCCAAAGGCAGCACAACAAGAAAGCTGAGAATAGAGGAATTTAACGGATGGCTAAGAACCTGCTGTTGTGCTAAATGGTATGGGCTGTTGGAGGGGTGGGGAGGGACCTGGGAGGACAGTAGTCTCTATGCCAAGGACAGACTACACTTGAGTGAGGAGGGAAAGAAAGTGTTGAAACAGAGGATGGAGGATTACATAGAGGAAGTTGGGAATTTAAACTAGGAGAGGGGGGTGGCAGTTGGGGAGGAGATATGCAGAGACCACAGGTTGGGAAACCATATGAGCTTACCCCCATAACAGTGACAAAGGACAAATGGCAAACACTGTTGGTGACGCTAGGAAAGGAGGGCAGGATGGGGGGGAAGTTGGAAGGTGGTTACCCATAATGCTAGGAGCCTTGGGAGGAAAACTGCAGAGTTACAGGTTCTCATGGCAGAGGGAGAGGTGTACATTGCAGCCATCATGAAAACATGGGCCACCCAATACAATGACTGGGACCTGTCTGTACCAGGTTACAGGTTACTTCATAGGGACAGGGTGACTGGGAAAGGTGGAGGGATGGCACTATATGTGAAGGAAGGACTGAAGAGTGTAAGGGAGGAAGGAGAGGAGGGTAGTATGGAGTCACTTTGGATGCAAATCCAGGATTCCAAGAATAGGATTCTTAGAATGGGAGTGATATACAGGCCACCATCTCAGACGGAGGAGTTAGACAGGGAACTAGTGGGACAGATCAGGAGGACCTGCGAGAAGGGTAGTGTGGTGATTGTGGGGGACTTCAACATGCCAGGAGTGGACTGGAGCACCCCAACAACCAGGAACAGAAGGGAGCAGATACTGCTGGATGCCTTCCAGGACAGCTTCCTGCTGCAAATGATCAGTGAACCAACCAGGTTAGGAAATACCCTTGACCTTGTGCTGTCAAATGGGGACTTTGTGAGAGAACTTACAGTGGAGGAACCGCTGTCAGGGAGTGACCACCGCTCAGTATGGCTCACATTGGATATGGGCAAGGAAGGAGTGGAATCTGGCACAATAGTGCTGGACTTCAGGAGGGCCGACTTTGGGCAGATGGGGGAAGTGGTAAAAGGGTACCTGGCCAGAATTCAATCTATTATGGACACTAACCAGAGGTGGGAGCTCATAAAGCTGGGGATAGTGGAGGCAACCAAAACCTGCTGCAAAGCCCAGAGCAAGAAGGCTAGGGCTAAGAAACCGATCTGGTTGAGCAAGAAGGTCATGGAAAAGGTAAGGAGGAAAAGAGCTGCCTTTTGGAAGTACAAGAAAACAGGGAGGGTGAGGACAGGGAGAAGTACTTGACAGAATCGAAAGAGGTAACAAGGGCAGTAAGGGGAGCCAAAGCATCTAGGGAACTCAGGCTGGCACAAGGCATTAAGAAGGGGGGAGAAAGACTTCTTTAAGTATATCAGGGAGAAAAGGAGCTGTAAGGACCACATAGTAAGGATTAGCAAGGAGGGGGGTTGGGTGGAAGAAGGGTGCGATAAGGCGGAAGCACTAAATGAGTACTTCTGCTCAGTATTTACTAAAGAGAAGAGGGGGTGACACCCAAGGTGGGAGAAATGGCAGAAGCGGGGGAGGGGAGTGGTGACAGATGGGGAAATCATGGAGAGCAGAGTTCAAGAGGGTTTGAAGGCACGGAGGGTGGACAAGGAGCCAGGCCCAGATGGCATTCACCCCAGGGTACTGAAGGAGCTGGCAGAGGTCCTTGCAGGACCTTTGGCAGACCTATTTAATGCCTCACTACATTTGGGGTGTGTACCTCAGGACTGGAGGATGGCTCATGTGGTGCCCCTCCACAAGAGTGGCCCCAAGGATGAACCAGGAAACTACAGACCAGTGAGCCTCACATCCATCGTGGGTAAGCTAATGGAGACTATCCTGAAGGAGAGGCTGGTGGCCCTCCTAGAGGCCAAAGGACTACAGGACAGCAGACAGCATGGCTTCATATGTGGCAGATCCTGCCAAACCAACCTGGTTGAGTTCTATGACTGGGTAACTAGGCAACTGGACAGGGGCCATGCAGTGGATGTTCTGTATCTGGACTTCAGTAAGGCATTTGACTCAGTGCCACATGGAAGGCTGGGAAGGAAGTTAGTAGGCACAGGGGTGGGTGCAAAGCTGGTGAGATGGGTAGGAAACTGGCTGCAGGGAAGGCAACAGAGGGTGGTGGTGGGTGGGGAGCTCTCACACCCAAGGGCAGTGATGAGCGGTGTTCCACAGGGCTCAGTATTGGGACCAGTGTTGTTTGGGATATTCATTGCAGACATATCATGGGACATCAAGAGCAAGATCAGTCTGTTTGCTGATAATACCAAGGTAGGCGCAGTGGTGGATGACCTAGGGGGATGGCAGGGGTTGCAGGATGATCTGGCAAAGCTTGAAACCTGGTCAGACATCTGGCAACTGGGCTTTAATGCCAAAAAGTTCAAGGTGCTGCATTTTGGGATGAAGAACCCATGGAGGAGTTACCAGCTGGGGGGAGTGCAGCTAGCCCAGACAGAGGAGGAGAAGGATCTGTGTGTGCTCATTACAGGGTCAATGAACAACTCGGCACAATGTAGGAAGGCAGCTGCAAAGGCCAACAAAATGCTGGGTTGTAGTGCAAGGGGTATATCCTCGAGGAGGGAGGAGATGATTCTGCCACTGTATAGGTCATTAGACCACACCTGGAGTACTGCATGCAGTACTGGCGTCCATATCTGAAGAGGGACATTAAGTTACTGGAGAGGGTGCAGCACAGAGCGACAAAGATGATCAAGGGGCTGGGGGACTTATCATACAAGAGGAGGTTGAAGGAGTTGAACATGTACTCACTGGAGGAGAGGAGAGACAGGGTGACATGATTGAAACCTTTAAATACATGAAAGGAATAAACAAGACGGGTACAGAGGGGCTGTTCAAAGTAAGGGAGGGGAGGGCCACCAGGGGCCATGATATGAGACTGGAGTGAGGAAGGTTCAGGAGGGAGATGAGGAGACACTTTTTTACAGAGAAGGTGGTGGCTGGGTGGAATGCGTTACCTGCTGATGTGGTATGCAGTAGAACAGTGGACTGCTTCAAACGAGGATGGGACAGGACAAGGGGGAGGGTTAATGAAGGGGAAGGGTGGAAGGGAGGGGCAGCTGCAGAATAAGGGGTGCTAGCTGCACATTCGAACAGACTTGATAGACCTCTAGGCCTTTATCTGCTGGCAAATTTTGTATATTTGTATGTTCGTAATGTCACTTATAAAGACATTGAAGAGGACCGGTCCTAATACTGAACCCTGCGGTACCCCACTAGTAACCCCCCTTTCTTCAGAGTGGACTCCATTTACTATTACTCTCTGTGTCCTATTCTCCAGCCAGTTCTTTACCCAGGCTGTCATCTTGGGACCCACTCCCAGGCTGGCTAACTTAAATATTAATCTTTTGTGTGGGACTGTGTCAAATGCCTTGCTAAAGTCTAGGTAGGTCATGTACACAGCCCCTCCCTGATCTACTACTTTGATCACCCAGTCAAAGAAATCTATCAGATTTGTCTGGCATGATCTTCCCGCTGTGAATCCATGCTGCCTTGGGTCCTGTGCCCCTCTTGCCTCTAGATACTCAACAATTCTTTCCTTCAGAAGTGATTCCATCATTTTCCCTACCACTGAGGTTAAACTAACAGGTCAGTAGTTTCCTGCTTCTGCCTTGCTCCAACTTTTGTGAAGGGGAATCACATCTGCCTCCTCCAGTCCTCGGTACCAACCCATCCTCCCATGATTTGTTAAAGAGGGTAGTCAGTGGTGTCACTAGTTCTACCCTTAGTTCTTTTAGAATTCTGGGATGAATCCCATCAGGCCCCTTTGCTTTATCCACCTTCAGTTTTAAGAGTCCTTTCAGAACCCTTTCTTCTGTAAATGGGCTGGTATTAACTTCTATATCCAGAGTGTTTCTACTGTTTGTTTTAGGTACCTCCCCCTCTTCCTTTGTAAATACTGAGCAAAAATATTTGTTTAGTATCTCTGCCTTTTCACAGTCACCCTCTGGCCACCCTCTCTCCCCTTTATTAAGCCTCACTATCCCTCCCTTGGTCTTCCTTCGCTCCCTGATGTACCTATAAAAGGTTTTATCCCCCTTCTTAACTGAGTTGGCTATCTTTTCCACGGACCTTTGCTGTTCTGACTGCCTTCCCAGCTTCCTTTTGTTTTAACTGATACAGTTCTCTGTCCTGCTCCTTCTGTGATTCCTTGTACTTCTTGAATGCTTTCTTTTTCTCTTGAACCTTCACTGCCACTTCCTTTGAGAACCATAGTGGTTTCTTACATCGTTTTCTTTTGTTTATTTGCTTCACACAAAGGCTTGTTACCTCTGTGATGGCAGTTTTTATTATTCCCCATTGTTCTTCCACCCCTCCTTCCTGCCCATTTGCTAGTGCATTCTTAGGCACTCACCATTTTGGCAAAGTCAGCCCTCCTAAAGTCCAGTACTTTTGCCTTTGTATGGCTTGACTCTGTTGCTGTGTTTATTGTGAACCATACTGTTAGATGGTCGTTAGTCCTCAGATGGCTACCCACTTCTACATCTGTGATCCTCTCTCATCTCCATTTGAGAGAACCAGGTCTAAGATTGCTCCCTCTTGAGTGGGCTCCAATACTAGTTGTCTAAGGCATGCCCCCTGTAGGGCATCTAGAATAACCCCACTCTTCGAAGTGGCTGCTGCAACTGCACTCCAGTTAACATCTAGCATATTCAGATCACCCATCAGCAATATCTCCCCTTTTTCTGCCATTCTAAGTATACTTTCTATCATTTCCTTGTCCATTTCTTCCCCCTGAGAAGGGGGTCTGTATACAACCCCAGTGCGGATTGTGGTGCCATTTTACCCACAGTGCTTCTTCTCCTCCCTGTTTACCCTTTTGTTCTGTTGCTTTGATTCCTTCCCTTATGTAAAGAGATACTTCTCCTCCTCTTTAACCCTCCCTGTCCCTCCTGTAGATAGTGTATCTTGGTATGTTTACGTCCCAGTCATGGTTTTGTGTGTACCATGTTTCTGTGACTGCCACGATATCCAGATGTTCCTCCTCCATCAAGGCCACTACTTCAGGAAGCTTGTTACTCAGACTATGGGCATTGGTACTCATTGCTCTCCATTTTTTGATGGCTTTACCTTCTGTTGCAGCATACCCCACTGACCTTTCTACCTCGGTCTTTTTCTCATTTAGTACCCTGTTTTGTAGGGAGAGGCTGGGATTTTCCTGCTGCTTATCAGTGCCTCCCCCCTTGACTAGTTTAAAAACTTGCCAATGAAGCATTTAAAACTGATTGCTCAAAAGACTTGTTCCCTTCCTGGACAGATGCAGACCATCCTGCCAGTATAGGCTGGTGTCCCTCCAGGTGGAACCTCAGTCCCCAATGAAGCCAAACCACTGTGCTCCACACCATTTTTGCAACCATTCATTAAACTGCATGGTGCAAAGTGTCCTCACCTCACTCATGCCATTGACAGGTAGCACCTCTGAGAAGGATACTGTGTGTGCTACTTGTCTTAGACCCCTCCCCAGTTCTACAAAGTCCTTCTGCACTGCTCTGATCTCATGTTGAGCCAAGTCATTTGTCCCTAGGTGGACAATGATGTCTGGCTCAGACTCCTGTGCAGCTGTTCTCGTGATCCTGAGGATGCGCTTCCTGTCCCTCCAAGCTATGGCACCAGGCAGGCACCTTACTTCAGTTTTCCCTGCTCCCCCCAGTTCTATCCCCCTAATAATTGAGTCCCCCACCAGAAGCTGCTTCCTTTCCTTGTGGTGTCCTCTGTCTCCTTCCTGTGGGCCTCCCTTGTGACAGTTGTCCTCAGCCTCCTTAGTCTCCTCTGAGGGTACATCCATAGGGGAGCTATGCTCCCCTAGAATGGTGTATGGATTGTGGAGTGGAACAACTGACCGGGTGTGCCTCTGTTCCACTATTCTCACCCCCTCTGAGCCCACTGTGGTCCAACTGCTGTGCTTTCTTCACAACCTCTGAGGTAGTGGTGGTGGCTCTGGTGCTCACTGGATGGGGGAGGTTCCCTTCCTACCATCCAGTGTGGCCTGGGGGAAGGTTCCCTTACTACTGTCAAGTGTGGCCTGAAGATGGGCAACTTCCTCCCTCAGGGCAGAGAGTTGTCTGCAAATAGGGCAGCATCTCAGCCTCCAGAAAGACTCCCTTAAGACTGCTGCCCCACAGCCATTACATTGCACTACTCCCCACATGTTTATCTACTTTTTTTTTTGTGTGCTAGTGTGTGTGACTGGTTTGTTATATAGAAATATATATATATTATACAATGTGTATGCTTATATTGTCAGTGCAGTGTGCTAGAGAGGATATGACAGTGATATGCACCTTGCACTCTTGAGGAAATGATGTCAGAACCCCAGGTATAAAGGAACTATTTCCAGGGGTGGATGGGGTGAGGGTTGGGAAGGGGTTGGGCCTAAACTGTGCCCTCACAAAACAATCAGCTAAGATCCCTGACCCACCACTGTGATGAGTGCCTTCCTGTCAGCAAGATGCCGTACACAACAATTTGACAGAGTAGTCCTTCTCCGTGAACTGGATAAACTGCATTCCAGTTATTGGTTGGTCCAGCTCCTCAATGCATCCTCAGACCCTCTTGTGTTGGGTTACTTTTTTTAATTCACAGAGAAAAAACCTGAGTTAACCTCTTTAAATTTTCATGCCAGTTTTTTTATTATCAATAAGACTTCTAATGGGGATCTTTCAGAAGCTAGTATGGATAGGACCTTCATGCCTTTTTTGAATCACAAGCTCAAGACAAGGTCCTTTGTAAATAGTTGCTGGGGTAAGAAAGGGGGTGAGTGTCCGGATAGGATGATAGGTATCAGATTCCTTATCAGTTTAATTACATTTCCTAAGGAGGACATCTCATCGGTACTGATTTCAAGTAAACTAGTGCCGGTGGGGATTTCTATCAAGTGGAGGTTTTTGTTCACAAATTATGATTCAAGGGTAACACAGGGATCTGGAATGGGAGGGGGGAGGGATGGAGTGTGCACCAAGGATTTCATATTATTCATCAATAGTATTGGAGTTTGATATTTATACTAAATAATACATATGGTGAATGTAATGATTAAAATTATAACATGGAATACCAGGGGGAGTTAGAGACCCTGTTAAACGACTTCAGATTCTAAAACACTGTGCCTTGTTTAACACAGGAATTATTTTGATACAAGAAATGCATTTGTTGGAGGATGAAGCCAAATGGTTATGCAGGCAAGGGGCATCACAAGTTTTCTCAGCAGGAGATTCCGCCACAAGCAGGGGGGTAGCTGTGTTAATTAAACATAACAGGCCAGATATTCAAAGCTCAGTTCTAGGTGCAAAGCTGTTGCACTGGACTAGCACCAACCTTGTGCCTGACTGCAATATTAAAAAGGACAGTTAGTGCCGGCGCTGGGTATTAGTGCCGACGCTAACCATAATATATGCAGAGGGGAGGAACAGAGTGGAGGGGGCCCTGAATGCTGGCACACCGGCATATTCAAAAGCATAGCGCCACGCTATAGGCATTAGCGTGACTCATAGCGTGCCGCTAGTTACCACTGAGAAAAATATGTTTTTAATGCAGTGCCCCAAACCCCCATCATGAATCCCAACCCCCGTTCCCCGTTGTAATATATTTCATTCCCCACTAGTGTAGTGGTTCCCCCCACCCCCTAGCACGTTACCCGACCACCATTCCCCATTGAAATATATTTAATTCCCTGGTAGTCTAGTGGTTCCCTCCTACCACCCAGCACATTTTCCAACCCCCAATTTAGTATCAAACAAAGCCCTCGGTCCAGATGGATTTCCCCCCAATTCCTATAAAGTATTTACCTCTGACCTAGCCCCTCTTCCACTTAGGTTATACAAATATATGTTATCGGCAGATTCTTGTGACCCGTCATTACTATAAGCAACTCTTCTTAAACTGGATAAACCGCATTCACAACCATATAGTTACTGGACAATTTCTCTCATGAACTATGATATCAAGATTCTCACAAAAATTCTCTCTTGGTGCATCAAGTCAGTATGGACTGGATTGTTAAGTCCTGAACAAATTGGTTTCGTCCCTGGATGCGACTC
The DNA here is from genome assembly GCA_016271365.2 of Neoceratodus forsteri. Lineage (NCBI taxonomy): Eukaryota > Metazoa > Chordata > Ceratodontiformes > Ceratodontidae > Neoceratodus > Neoceratodus forsteri. The sequence continues at coordinate 20,737,931 of JADMNL010000038.1, read as the reverse complement.
AGCAGACCATCTATGGAAACTGAGTCATATTTTCCAGACTGCTCAAGTTTCTCATTCTCCCATGGCTCCAGTATCACTAGATGCTGAAAAAGCATTCAGTAGAGTGGCCCTAGAGTTTCTATGGTTAACCTTGAAGAAATGAGGCTTCCTCGTCTTTTCATACAATGGCTCCAATCTATTTATTCATCACCCTCAGCTAAAATTTATTATAACAGGATTTCTCCTCCTGGTTCCCCCTTTCTAAGGGTGCCAGACAAGGTTTCCCATGTTCACCTTTTCTTTTTAACCTCCACTTGGAACCCCTTCTTCGTAGTATTAAATCATCACCTCGGATACAGGGCATCCCTATCCTAAGCCACACTTTAACCATATCAATTTATGCAGACAATATTCTTCTTCATTTAGAGTCTCCAGTATCCTCTTTAGAGGGCAACCTAAAGGCAATAACCCAATTTAGGTGATACTCTAATTACACACTTAATCAGTCTAAAACCAAAATATTTCCACTTAACCACTTCACCCACAGACATAGCTTCGATAAATTTGGCATGAAATGGTCTCCGCACTCCATCAAGTATCTAGGTATTTTTCTAACCACAGATCCCATAAAAGCAACAAAATTAAACCTGGATGACCTAGTTTCCATTATCCAACAAGACCTCCACAGATGGGAATCACTTCTGCTGTCTCTATGGGGGAGGGTTAACATTGTTAAAATGAATATTCTTCCCTGAATTTTCTATCCTCTAAATATGCTACACATCTGGCTTCCTCAGTCATTTTTCAAATGGTTGCACTCAATAATCTCCAGCTTTATTTGGCTAAATAAGTATGCCAGGAGTTCTTATCACAAGCTAAGCTTACCTAAGGAACTTGGGGGTTTGCGTTCACCTAACTTCCTCATGTATTACTGGGCCAGCCACATGTCAAGGGTAGGTAGGTGGTTGACCACAACAAATGGGGACTCTATCCCCAGCTGGCTTCTGATTGAAAACCAAATCTTACGCTCACACCACCTAGATATCTGCACCAGTTTACCCTGTTATGTGACTATGTGATTTATGTAATGTATCTTGCTGTATGCAGTCCCACCTGGTTATCAAAATTTAATAAATAAATAAATTTTCTTTTCCGCAGAGAAATCTCTTCCATCTGGGCTACGTAATTTGGTGATTGAAACTTCCTTAAATATTTTCTCCCAGCGCTGCTCATTTCTCAAATTATCTTCACCCCATGATATGGCTCAACCACTTGTCTCTAACCCCAATACCAAAATTGGGGGTATAATCTCATGCTGGGTTGGCTACCCCAAATAAAAAATGTCAGGGTAATAGGTTTATACTCATGTGACTCCCTTCTCTCTTCTGCTGATATTCTCTTAAAATACAATATACCCCATCTACGTATCTTCAAGATATTCCACTTAGTAGACCAGCTGTTTGGCAGCACCTCTCCACTACCCAAGCTAGGTATGTTACTAACACAGACGTGGTCCATCTCTCCCTTGCCTCATTGTGTCTTCCTGATTTATAAAAATCTCATGGCTTTCACATGTCCAGAGCCAGTGACCGAGGCCAAGGTATGGTCCTCCCTGTTACCAAATTTAACTATCAATTGATCACAGTCTTGGAAAGATCTAAATATCTACAATACCCAAGACAAGCTCGGGCTTACCCGATATAATATACTAAATTATATGTATTGTATCCCAGCTAAATTAGCTAAAATTGGACATTTCCTAATCCTACTTGTTCCAGGTGCAGCAAGATGGAGAGAGACTTGGTACACATTTTCTGGTCTTGTGAAAAAGTAGCTCCCCTATGGCAGGCTCTCCAGTCCAAATTGGACCCACTGTTGGGTCTAAAAGATCTGTTTATAGTAGAGATTTGTCTGTTGGGTATCTACAAGGATATAGAGATTAAGGAACACAGATTCCATAAGGCTTTAGCCTCCATGGTGGTAAAGAAACTCATATTTAAACATTGGCTATACCAGCTGTGTAAATCATATGTTGAATGGCTTAATGAGATCTCAGTTTATCTTAGGACGGAATGTTTGGCTGCAAGTTCGGGTACTAAGCTTCCCCTTTTTGATAAAAGGTGGGGTAAGTTATATGCCTTATACTTACACTAAGCAGTGGTCTGGTACTGACTCCCCAGTTTGAGTTTTATCCTAATCACTATTATCTCCTATCCTATAAAGGTCAGCACCCTCCAGGGGAAGGGAGTTGGTAATTAGGGTGGTGGAGGAAGGCGGGAAGAGGGTGGAGATACAAGATAAAGGGTGGAATGGGGGAGGGTGCTTTAGGGGTAGTTATTTTAAGTTATCCAGTGTTGTCTGATTGTTTATATCAAGGTCAATGGCTTTGTACGTAATGAAAATTGAATAAAGAACTTGAATTAAAAAAAATCCTTCTGCACTGTATCATTCACTGGAAATGCCCTCTCAGCCTCAGTCTCCCTACACTAATATTTCAGCAATGTATCATTCACCAGTGCTGCCCTCCCTGCCTCAGTTTCCCTACATTAATCCTTCAGCACTGCATCATTCACCATTGTTGCCCTCACCACCTTAGTCTTTCTATATTAATTCTTCTGCACTGCAAATTTTACCATTGCTGCCCTCCCTGCCTCAATCTTCCTACAGTAATCCTTCTGCACTATGTCATTCACTAGTGATGCCTTCCCTGCCTCAGTCACACTCGATTCATCCTTCTGCACTGCATCATTCATCAACACTGCCCTCTCTGCCTCACCTCCCTACATTAATCCTTCTGCACTACATCATTCACCAGCACTGCCCTCCCTGCCTCAGTCTCCCTACATTATTGCTTGTACACTACATCATTCACTGGCAGTCCCAGTCCCATCTTAGTCTCCCTATATTAACGTTCTGTACTGCATCATTCACCAGTGCTGCCCTCCCTGCCTCAGTCTTCATACATTAATCCTTCTACACTGCATCATTTACCAGTACTGCCCTCCTTGCCTGTCTCTCTACTTTAATCCTTCTGAACTGCATTATTCACTAGTACTGGTTTTCCTGCTTCAGTTTCCCTACATTTATCTTTGTGCACTGCATCATTCACCAGTGCAGCCCTCCCCACCTGTCTCCCTACAGTAATCCTTCTGCACTGCATCATTCACCAGTCCTGCCATCCCTGCCTCAGTCTCCCTACATTAATCCTTCTGCATTGCATTTATCACCATCACTGCAGATCCTGTTTAAGTCACCCTACATTAGTACTTCCATATTGCATCATTCACCAGTGCTGCCTTCCCTGACTCAGATTCAGTACATTAATCCTTCTGCACTACATCATTCACCACTGCTGACCTGCCTGCCTCAGTCTCCCTACATTAATCCTTCTGCACTACATCAGTCACTGGCAGTGCCATTCTCACCTCACTCTCCCTACATCAATCCTTCTGCACTGCATCATTCACCAGTGCTGCCCTCCTCCCCCATTTCCCGACATTAATCCTTCTGTACTTCATCATTCACTAGCACTGCTTCCCCGACTAAGTGTCCTTACATTTATACTTGTACACTGCATCATTCACCAGTACTACAATCTCACCCTCTGTCTCCCTACATTAATCCTTCTGCACTGCAACATTCACCAGTCCTGCCATCCCTGCCTCACTCTTGCTATATTAATCCTTCTGCACTGCATCTATCACCAGCACTGCCCATCCAGCTTTAGTCTCCCTACATTAGTGCTTCTGTATTGCATCATTCACCGGTGCTGCCATTCCCACCTCAATCTCCCAACATTAATCCTTCTGCACTGCATCATTCACCCGTGTTGCCTCCTTGCCTGTCTCCCTACATTAATCCTTCTGCTCTTCATTATTTGCTAGTGCTGCTTTCCCCACCTCCGTCTCCCTACATGTATCCTTGTACTCTGCATCATTCACCAGTGCTGCCCTCCCTGCCTCTGTCTCCCTACATTAATCCTTCTGCACTGCCTCTATCACCAGCACTGCCCATACTGCTTTAGTCTCCCTACATTAGTACTTCCATATTGCATCATTCACCAGTGCTGTTCTCCTTGACTCAGATTCTGTACATTAATCCTTCTACACTACATCATTCACCACTGCTGACCTTCCTGCCTTAGTCTCCCTACAATCATCCTTCTGCACTGCATCATTCACCAGTCCTGCCTTCCCCACCTCAGACTCTCTACATAAATCCTTCTGAACTGCATCATTAGCCAGCACTGCCTTGCCCACCTCAGTCTCCTTATATTAATCCTTCAGCACTGCGTCATTCACAAGTGCTGCTTCCCCACCTCAGTCTCCCTGCACTAATCCTTTAGCAGTGCATCATTCACCAGCACTGCCCTCCATGCCTCAGTCTCCCTACATTATCTTGCAATTCATTATTTACCAGTGCCATCATTCCTCCCTCAGTCTCCCTACAAAAATACTTTTGCACTGTATCATTCACTAGTGCTGCCTTCCCTGCTTGTCTCCCAGCATTATTTCTTTTGCACTGTATCATTCACCAGTGCTGCCCCACCGGTCTGTCTCCCTACATTAATACTTCCATATTGCATCATTCCCTAGCACTGCCATCCCTCCCTGCCTCAGTCTCCCTACATTAATAATCTTGCAATTCATTATTTACCAGTGCCGTCATTCCCGCCTCAATCTCCCTACAAAAATACTTTTGCACAGCATCATTCACTAGTGCTGCCTTTCCTGCTTGTCTCCCAGCAATATTCCTTTTGCACTGCATCATTCACCAGTGCTGCCCTACCTGCCTATCTCCCTACATTAATACTTCCATTTTGCATCATTCCCTAGTGCTGCCATCCCTCACTCCCTCAGTCTCCCTACATTAATCCTTCTGCACTGCATCATTCACCAGTGCTGCCCTTCTTGCCTCAGACTCATTACATAAATCCTTCTAGACTGCATTATTAACCAACACTGCCTTCCCCAACTCAGCCTCCCAACATTAATCCTTCTGCACTGCATCATTCACCAGTGCTGACCTCCCTGCCTCAGTCTCCCAACAGTAATCCTTCTGCACTGCATCATTCACTAGTGCTGACCTCCCTGCCTCAGTCTTCCTACATTAATAATTCTGGACTGCATCATTCACCACTGTTGCCCTAGCTACCTAAGCCTCCCTACAATAATACTTCTGCACTGCATCATTCACCAGGGCTGCCTCCCTGCTTCAGTTTCCCTACATCATTCCTTCTGCACTGCATCACTCACTAGTGCTGCCCTCCCTGTCTGTCTCCTTACATTAATACTTCTGTTTTGCATCATTCACCAGCACTGCTCTCCCCACCTCTGTCTTCATATATTAAACCTTTTGTACTGCATCATCATCCGGTACTGCCCTCCTTGCTTCAGTTTCCCTACAATAATCCTTCTAAATTGCATCATTCACCAGCAATGCTCTCTTCGGCTTTCTCCCTTCATTAATCCTTCATCACTGCATTATTCACCAGTGCAGCTGCCTATACCTCAGTCTCTGTGCATTAATCCTTTGGCACTGCATCATTCACCAGTGCTCCCCCCCACCTGTCTCCCTACACTAATCCTTCTGCACTACATCTATCACCAGCACTGCCCATCCTGCTTTAGTCTCCCTACATTCATACTTTTGTATTGAATAATTCACCAGTGCTGCCCTCCTTCAGATTCCCTAAATGAATCCTTCTGCACCACATCATTCACCACTGCTGACCTTCCTGCCTCAGTCTCCCTACAGTTATCCTTCTGCACTGCATCATTCACCAGTACTGCCCTCCCTGCCTCAGATTTGTAAAATTAATCCTTCACACTACATCATTCACCACTGCTGACCTTCCTGCTGCAGTATTCCTACAATTATCCTTCTGCACTGCATCATTCACCAGTGCTGCCCTCCCTACCTCAGTCTCCCATTAATCCTTCTGTATTGCATCATTCACCAGCGCTGTCTTGCCCACCTCAGTTTCCCTACATTAATCCTTCTGCACTGAGTCGTTCACCAGTGCTGATTGCCCCGCCTTAGACTCCCTGCATTAATCCTTCTGCAGTGCTGAATTCACCAGCACTGCTGATCCTGTTTAAGTCACCCTACATTAGTACTTCCATATTGCATCATTCAGCAGTGCTGCCCTCCTTGACTAGGATTCTGTACATTAATCCTTCTGCACTACATCATTCACCACTGCTGACCTTCCTGCCTCACTCTCCCTATATTAATCTTCTGCACTACTTCAGTCACTGGCAGTGCCATTCCCACCTCAGTCTCCCTACATTAATCCTTCAGCACTGCATTATTCACCAGTGCTGAACTCCTTTCCTGTCTCCCTACATTAATCATTCTGTACCTCATCATTCTCTAGTGCGGCTTTCCCAGACTCAGTCTCCTTACATTTATCCTCTTACACTGCATCATTCACCAGGGCTGCCCTCCCCACCTCTGTCTCCCTACAGTAATCCTTCTGCACTGCATCATTCACCAGTCCTGCCATCCCTGCCTCAGTCTCCCTATATTAATCCTTCTGCACTGAATCCATCACCAGCACTGTCCACCATGCTTTAGTCTTACATTAGTACTTCCGTACTGCATCATTCACCACTGCTGCCCTCCCTGACTCAGATTCTGCACATTAATTCTTCTGCACTACATCATTCACCACTGCTGACCTTTCTGCCACAGTCTCCCTACGTTAATCCTTCTACAATACTTCAGTCACTTGCAGTGCCATTCCCACCTCAGTTCCCCTACACTAATCCTTCTGCACTGCATCATTCACCAGTGCTGCTTTCCTTGCCTGTCTCTCTACATTAATCCTTCTGCACTTTATAATTTGCTAGTGCTGCTTTCCCCACATCAGTCTCCCTGCTGTACTCTGCATCATTCACAGGTGCTGCCCTCCCGCCTCTGTCTCAATACATTAATCCTGCTGCACTGCATCATTCACCAGTGCTGCCTTTGCTGACTCAGATTCCATACAGTAATCCTTATGCACTACAACATTTACCACTGCTGACCTTCCTGCCTCTGTCTCCTTACAGTAATCCTTCTGCACTACCTCATTCACCAGTGCTGCCCTCCCCACCTCAGACTCCCACATAAATCCTTCTAAGTGCATCATTAGCCAGCACTGTCTTGCCCTCCTCTCCCTATATTAATCCTTCTGTACTGCATCAATCACAAGTGATTGACCATGCAATTCTGCTTAAAGTTGGACCAGCATAACATTCTGTGGTGATTTGCATATGCAGCCCATGATGCTTTGCATTGTGGGGGCATGTGTGATTTTGTATTTTCTTGAAACTTGGCTTCCCAGCCAAATGCCCTTTGGGGTAACCCTTGCCTCAGTGTTTACGCACAGAGGTTCTTTGTCTTTTAAATAGCTTTTTATTTTAATGGGTTCACCACAATATATCCCAGGCACAGTGCCTTAGGGGTAGCTGGTCCATTCCACTGGGGTACCAAACAGACAAGGCATACTGATGAGTTCTGGTAGGATGAAACCCATGTCTATGTTTTCTGTTAGCACTCTTTGCAAACTGTGTGAGAGGCCTTTCGGCACCATGCAATTCTGCTTAAAGTTGGACCAGCATAACATTCTGTGGTGATTTGCATGTGCAGCCCATGATGCTTTGCATTGTGGGGGCATATGTGATTTTGTATTTTCTTGAAACTTGGCTTCCCAGCCAAATGCCCTTTGGGGTAACCCTTGCCTCAGTGTTTACGCACAGAGGTTATTTGTCTTTAAAATAGTTTTTTTATTTTAATGGGTTCATCACAATATATCCCAGGCTATGTGCCTTGGGGTAGCAGGTCCATTCCACTGGGGTGCCAAACAGACAAGGCATACTGATGAGTTCTGGTAGGATGAAACATGTGTGTATGTCTTCTGTTAGCACCCTTTGCAAACTGTGTGAGAGGCCTTTCGGCACCATGCAATTCTGCTTAAAGTTGGATCAGCATAACATTCTGTGGTGATTTGCATATGCAGCCCATGATGCTTTGCATTGTGGGGGCATGTGTGATTTTGTATCAATCACAAGTACTGCTTTCCCTACCTCAGTCTCCCTGTATTAATCCTTCTGCAGTGCAGCATTCACCAGCACTGCCCTCCCTGCCTCAGTCTCCCTACATTAATAATTTTGCACTTCATTATTTATGAGTGCTGCCATTCCCCCCTCAGTCTCCTGCAAAAATACTTTTGCACGGCATCATTCACTAGTGCTGCCTTTCCTGCTTGTCTCCCAGCAATATTCCTTTTGCACTGCATCATTCACCAGTGCTGCCCTACCTGTCTGTCTCCCTACATTAATACTTCCATATTGCATCATTCCCAAGTGCTGACATCCCTCACTCCCTCAGTCTCCCTACATTAATCCTTCTGCACTGCATCATTCACCAGTGCTGCCCTCCTTGCCTCAGACTCATTGCATAAATCCTTCTAAACTGCATTATTAACCAACACTGCCTTCCCCAACTCAGTCTCCCAACATTGATCCTTCTGCACTGCATCATTCACCAGTGCTGACCTCCCTGCCTCAGTCTCCCAACAGTAATCCTTCTGCACTGCATCATTCTCCAGCACTTCCCTCCCTGCCTCAGTCTCCCTACATTAATAATTTTGCACTTCATTATTTACCAGTGCTGCCATTCCCCCCTCAGTCTCCCTACAAAAATACTTTTGCACTGCATCATTCACTAGTGCTATCTTTCCTGCTTGTCTCCCAGCAATATTCCTTTTGCACTGCATCATTCACCAGTGCTGCCCTACCTGTCTGTCTCCCTACATTAATACTTCCATATTGCATCATTCCCTAGTGCTGCCATCTCTCACTCCCTCAGTCTCCCTACATTAATCCTTCTGCACTGCATCATTCACCAGTGCTGCCCTCCTTGCCTCAGACTCATTACATAAATCCTTCTAAACTGCATTATTAACCAACACTGCCTTCCCCAACTCAGCCTCCCAACAGTAATCCTTCTGTATTGCATCATTCACCAGCACTGCCCTCCATGCCTCAGTCTCCCTACATTAATAATTTTGCACTGCATCATTCACCTGTGCTGCCTTCACTACCCCAGCCTCTCTACACTAATACTTCTGCACTGCATCATTCACCAGGGCTGCCCTCATTGCTTGAGTCTCCCTACATAATTCTTTCTGCACTGTATCACTCACCAGTGCTGCCCTCCCTGTCTGTCTCCCTACATTAATAATTCTATATTGCATCATTCACCAGCACAGCCCTCCCACCTTTGTCTTCATATATTAATCCTTTTGTACTGCATCATCATCCAGTACTGCCCTACCTGCCTCAGTTTCCGTACATTAATGCTTCTGAATTATATCATTCATCAGCAATGCCTTCCTTAGCTGTCTCCCTACATTAATCCTTCAGCACTGCATTATTCACCAGTGCTGCTGCCTATGCCTCAGTCTCTCTACATTAAACCTTCTGCACTGCATCATTCACCAGTGCTTCCCCTCCCCACCTGCCTCCCTACACTAATCCTTCTGCACTACATCTATCACCAGCACTGCCCATCCTGCATTAGTCTCCCTATATTCATACTTTTGTATTGATTAATTCACCAGTGCTGCCCTCCCTGACTCTGATTCACTACACTAATCCCTCTGCACTACATTATTCACCACTGCTGACCTTCCTGCCCCAATCTCCCATTAATCTTTCTGTATTGCATCACTCACCAGCACTGCTCTCCCAACCTCAGTCTCTTTATATTAATCCTTCTGCACTGCATCATTAACCAGTGCTGCCCTTCTGGCCTTAGACTCCCTACATAAATCCTTTTAAACTGTACCATAACCAGCACTGTCTTCCCCACCTCAGTCTCCCTACATTAATCCTTCTTCACTGAGTCATTCATCAGTGCTGCTTTCCCCACCTCAGTCTCCCTGCATTAATCCTTCTGCAGTGCAGTATTCGCCAGCACTACCTTCGCTGTCTCAGTCTCCGACATTAATAATTCTGCACTGCATTATTCACCAGTGCTGCCATTCCCCCTCAGTCTCCCTCCAAAAATACTTTTGCACTGTGTCATTCACTAGTGCTGCCTTCCCTGCTTGTCTCCCTGTATTATTCCTTCTGCATTGCATCATTCACCAGAGCTTCCCTACCTGTCTGTCTCCCTACATTAATAGTTCCGTAATGCACCATTCCCTAGCACTGCCATCACTCCCTCCCTCAATCTCCCTACATTAATCCTTCTGCACTGCATCATTCACCAACACTGCCCTTCCTGCCTTGGCCTCCATGCATTAATACTTCAGCACTGCATCAATCAACAGTGCTGCCTTCCCTGTCTTATCTCTCTTTACCTCCCCCTCATATCTCCACTCCTGCCCCTGCCCCACCCACCTCTCATACTCCCCCTTACCCCCTGCACCTCCTACCCCTTGATCTCCTACCCTCACTTCTCCCCCCATCAACCCCCCTCCTCCCCTTGTCTTGCTCTTAGCTCAAGTCTTTGTACTGGTTATTACATGTCTGTATGTCAGTGATGTTGTTTGTAACTAAATATGATGACTGTTGCACACGCTGACGTGGAACCTTTGTAAAAGAGCCTCAGCTCAAAGGTATTGTAATCCTAGATTGTAATAAATAAATAAAAAAATAAATAAAATATTAATCCTTCTGCACTACATCATTCACCAACACTGCTTTGCCCACCTCAGTCTCCCTACAGTAATCCTTCAGGATGGCATCATTCACCAGCACTGCCCTCCCTGCCTCAGTCTCCCAACATTAATCCTCTGTATTGCATCATTCACCAGTGCTGCCCTCCCCAACTCACACTTCCCACATAAATCCTTCTAAACTGCATCATTTATCAGCACTGCCATCTGCACCTCAGCCTCCGCACATTAATCATTTTGCATGGCATCATTGACCAGTGCTGCCCTCCCTGACTCAGTCTCCCAACATTAATCCTTCTGCATTGCATCATTCACCAGCACTGCCCTCCATGCCTCAGTCTCCATACATTAATCCTTCTGCACTGCTTCATTCGCTAGTGCTGTTTTCCCAACCTCAGTCTCCCTACATTAATCCTTGTGCACTGCATCATTCACCAGTGCTGCCCTTCCCCATCTCCCTACATTAATCCTTCTGCACTACATAATTCAACAGCACTGCCTCCCTGCCTCAGTCTCCCAACATTAATCTCTCTGTATTGCATCATTCATTAGTGCTGCCCTCCCCACCTCAGACTCATTACATAAATCCTTCTAAAGTGCATCATTAACCAGCACTGCCTTCCCCAACTCAGCCTCCCTACATTAATCCTTTTGCACTGCATCATTAACCAGTGCTGCCCTTCCGGCCTCAGACTCCCTACATAAATCCTTCTAAACTGCACCATAACCAGCACTGTCTTTCCCACCTCAGTCTCCTAACATTATTCCTTCTGCAGTGCAGTATTTACTAGCACTGCTCTCCCTGCCTCAGTCTCCCTACATTAATAATTCTGCACTGCATCATTCACCAGTGCTGCCCTAGCTACCTCAGCCTCGCTACAATAATATGTTTGCACTGCATCATTCACCAGGGCTGCCCTCCCTGCTTCAGTCTCTCTACAACATTCCTTCTGCACTGCATCACTCAGCAGTGCTGCCCTCCCAGTCTGTCTCCCAACATTAGTATTTCTATATTGCATCATTCACTATCGCTGCCCTCCCCACCTCTGTCTTCATATAGTAATCCCTTTGTACTGAATCATCATCCAGTACTGCCCTCCCTGCCTCAATTTCCCTATATTAATCCTTCTGAATTGCATCATTCATCAGCAATGCCCTCCTCAGCTGTCTCCCTATATTAATCCTTCAGCACTGCATTATTCACAAGTACTGCTGCCTATGTCTCAGTCTCTCTACATTAATCCGTCTGCACTGCATCATTCTCCAGTGCTTCCCCTCCCCACCTGCCTCCCTACACTAATCCTTCTGCACTACATCTATCACCAGCACTGCCCATCCTGCTTTAGTCTCCCTACATTCGTACTTTTGTATTGAATAATTCACCAGTGCTGCCCTCCCTGACTCAGATTCCCTACATGAATCCTTCTGCACTACATCATTCACCACTGCTGACCTTCCTGCCTTAGTCTCCCTACAGTTATCCTTCTGCACAGCATCATTCACCAGTACTGGCCTCCCTGCCTCAGTCTCCCATTAATCCTTCTGTATTGCATCATTCACCAGCACTGCTCTCCTCACCTCAGTCTCTGTATATTAATCCTTCTGCACTGCATCATTAACCAGTGCTGCCCTTCTGGCCTTAGACTCCCTACATAAATCCTTTTAAACTGTACCATAACCAGCACTGTCTTCCCCACCTCAGTCTCCCTACATTAATCCTTCTGCAGTGCAGTATTTACCAGCACTGCTCTCTCCACCTCAGTCTCTGTTTATTAATCCTTCAGCACTGCATCATTCACCAGTGCTGACCTCCATGCCTCAGTCTTCCAACATTAATCTTTCTGTATTGCATCATTCACCAGCACTGCACTCCATGCCTCAGTCTCCCTACATCAATTATTCTGCACTGAATCATTCACCAATGCTGCACTTGCTGCTTAGGAGCAGCACAACCAATGTCCTCTTACGCCAGGCTCATCACGTGATCTCCCCTACAATAATACTTCTGCACTGCATCACTCACCAGTGCTGCCCTCCCTGTCTCCCTATAGTAATCCTTCTGTATTGCATCATTCACCAGCTCTGCCCTCCCCACCTCAGTCTTCATATATTAATCCTTTTGTACTGCATCTTTATCTAGTGCTGCTCTCCCAGCTTCAGATTCCCTACATTAATCCTTCTGAATTGCATCATTCACCAGCAATGCCCTCCTTGGCTGTCACCCTACATTAATCCTTCAGCACTGCACTAGTCACCAGTGCTGCTGCCTATGACTCAGTCTCTCTACATTAATCCTTCTGCACTGCATCATTCACCAGTGCTTTCCTTCCCCATTTGTCTCCCTATATTAATCCTTCTGCACTGTATCCTTCACCAGCACTGCCCTCCCCACCTTAGTTTCCCATCATGAGTACTTTTGTACTGCGTCATGAAGCAGCACTGCCCTCCCCACCTCAGTCTCCATAGAGTAATACTTTTGCATTGCATCATTCACCAGTGCTGCCTTCCCCTCCTAAGTCTGTCTACATTAATACTTTTGTACTGCATCATTAACCAGTGCTGCCCTCCCAGCCTCAGTCTCACTACATTAATCCTTGTGCACTGCATCATTCACCAGCACTGCCCTACCTTTCTCAGTCCCTCTACATTAATTCTTCTGCATTGCATCATTCACCAGCATGTAAGATGTCTGAACCTCACCTTCAGGTTCTTGGCAATATTGGGGATAAAAATAATCACAAACAAGTTGCATTCAAGTAATAAACAAGTTTATTACTACAAAAAGGTATAAATCACAGTTGCCCTAAGCAGTTCTTACCAATACAAACCAGGAGCCAGTGCTAAGCGTTCCCTACACCTCGAGGTTTCTCTGTAGTCTCTTGGGATCTCTCGGGTCTCTGAGGTGTAGAGACTGTGCATAACATTATATACCTGTGATAATTACTATGGTTACTAAAAGATAGAAACATTTCTGGTTACAGAGATGAGCCCTATTGGCCAAATTAGAGGTGGCTCCACTGTCCACGATAACATTATACAATTCTGTAAAGTCATTAGTTTTAGAACAAAGACGTTCTTATACAGAGTCTTGCATAACAAGGTGAAGTGGTGCACATCACCAAAAGATGGCAATGTTGCCTTGCATATTACAGTTACTTCAAGGACAGGTGTCTTGGCATCTGTCAAGTAAGAAATAGACAGAAAATACATGGTATAATATGTGTGCATTAGCAAACAAAGTGAGTTACAATAATATGCATTCATATACTAACATCTACTTTTGTACGGTAGATGCCTTTAGCCCCCTGTATTAGTATAGCTTTTGCCTAAACATTAGCTATCTATGGTGTACCCCTGAGGGCATCAATTAGGGTGTAGGGACCTCGTGTAACAATTCCCCCCCCTTGTTGCCTCTAAGGGCAACACAGGCAAATCCAAGGAGTGGACAGGAGCAATGGTCCTTTACAATCCCGAGGCGCAAGCCTTGTGAAGGAACTCAAACTGCTCATGGTGTTGGTGCAGTGTACATCATAGGCAGCAAAGCATAATAATCAAAGTAAATATTAAAAATGCTTGTATTATAACAAAACCTTTAAAAGTGATTTCTAACCAGGTGTTAGTCAATGCGTTATTCATATCTCCATCATTGATCAGGTCAAGAACAGCTTCATTGGCTTTGGTTATATTATTGCTGATGTGGATGAGGTGTGTGTCCTTTCTATCTAAAAGGGATTTCAGTGTAAGTGTAAGTGGATCTATGTGTACATTAAAGTATAGTAGGCATTCTGAGAGTGCGAGTAAATAATCTGGATTACCATCAATAATATCTGCTTCCATAAGGGGAACGGGGGTTATGACAGTATGTTCAATAACAGTTTTTGATGGGGAACAAAGCAAAAGTTGGGGTAATCAATAGAACAAGTAACAGAACCATACATATAAGATTTCACATTAGTCACTACACTCTTCGTCAGAGTTATACTGTGAACGTACAGTAGGCAGTCTCCATTTTTGCAACTGGACAGGGCATGTGTAGGTCATCTTAGAGATCCATGTTGACAGGCGATGAGCTTCCTCACGATAGGACGATAGAGCTGATCTGGTAATGGCGTCAATTCAAAAGAGTTGGTGCCATTTTCAGTGATGTCATCATCCATAGTGAAAGTCCAATCAATGCTGTCTGGAGAGTAGCCACAAACAGGGCGTATAACATCAATCACATCACATTGGCACAGGTAGATATATTGCTTTTTTGCACAACAGTCCATGTGCAGTGCCACCCAGGCGTCCAGGAAAGAGTGGTAGACCAGTAGAGGTGGTAGATCCAGGCGTTCTCTGTAGATGTTGTCATCCAAATGCCCAATCGAATGCGCCAGTGCCAGCTTGTCGAACAAGGCTGTGGTGGGATCAAAACGTGGTAAGGAGACAGTAAAGGAGACAAACATGGTATCTGTTATAGAACATTTCTTAGTAAAAAAACAAGGACCAGTATTAGGGTGTCTGGTCACAAGCCCCAAATTTCGTGCTGTGGAGAGAGGAATAGACAATGTCTGTTGCATACATAGGGAAATACAAGTTGGAAGTTTACATTTAGGACAATACCATTTAGAGATGCATATGTCATGTATTATGTCTGGGATTCTTCCAGTTTCTAAGTCATGGAAGAGGTTGTTAATGGTAGTGAGGATATATGAACCATATGCAGAACAAAGTATTTCTCTACCAATGTATTGTTTTTCAGCTTCTCTATTGTTCTGTTGTATGAGTGCGTTAATCTTATCCTTGGAACCAGTGAAGGCTTTTACGATGTCGTGCATGTTGTATACAGTGTATCTTACTTCCTGACTAAGGCCATCCACACCATGCAATAAGGGTGGTAAAACATTATTAACCAAACCAGCGGAGAACTTTGCAGAATGACTCTTAATAGCAGCAATGTCTGCTTTGTTCCAAATGGACATAGCAGTACCAAAAAGACCTGTGACAGTACCTGTAGCACCTGTAACATCAAAACTGTCAACTTCATGTTTACTATGTTTATGATTAAGAATACCAGGAGGAGTTTTCCTCCTAAAATTACCTCTGTGTTCAGTAGAATAAACCCCAGTAAAGGGATCCTTAGTGCGAATCTGAAATGCAGCTAAACTGTCAAG
The DNA here is from genome assembly GCA_016271365.2 of Neoceratodus forsteri. Taxonomy (NCBI): domain Eukaryota; kingdom Metazoa; phylum Chordata; order Ceratodontiformes; family Ceratodontidae; genus Neoceratodus; species Neoceratodus forsteri. The sequence goes on along the minus strand of JADMNL010000038.1, from coordinate 20,722,127 downwards.
CAATAATGTACTATAGAATGCAGATGTATTGGTATTGTGACACATACCAAATTCTTTCATATTCCAGTAAGTAAGGTTAAACACAACAGGTATATGCATATACTGTAAATTATTAATTAAAGAACCTGGGAGGGCAGTGGCTGTGAGACCACTACAGGGACCAGGGGTATGTTTTGGACATTCCAAAAGCTGTTTTTCGGTAGGAGGCAGCACAGAGAGATACATGGCTGCAGAGGCCATGTGGTGTACAGCACAGAATCTGCAGGCAGAATCTTGAGAGAGAGAATTACAATAGGAAGGATCAATCAGAGCAGTAATGTTATACAAACCAGAGTGTCTTAATGCAGTTTGTAACAAGGACAGTGAACCATTTGGGGATAATTTAGCGTTGGGCCAGCCCTGAAAGTTCCCTTGGAGAGTTTGGCCACAGGGAGAATTTGTCCTTGTGATGTGGTTTGCCACTCAATTTGAAGGGTAGATTTGTCAGGAGCAATGACCGAGGCAGTGAGGTGTGCATCGGAACCTTCCTGGGCAGTAATCATAGTATCTGGTATTTTGATGGAAACTCCCTCTGTAGGCGGTGCTGGAGGATCCAGGTGTCGAAGGAGGTCCAGTACCATGCCTTGGGTGAAAGGGATTATTCCTGCAAGGAGGAGGGATAGGAACAAGATAGCCATCTTGTCAATGTGTCTGAAAAGGAAGATGAAAGATTAGTACATTAGTACAATTCCACCCAGTGGGGTTAGGAAAAGTAAGTTTAAGTTCCTTTGTACAGTTTCAACTGGTTTGCATGTAACCATTTGTCAGTCAATTTATTGTTGTGGAGGAGTCTAACTTGATAGACTGCTGGACTGAGCTTGTTGACAATGGGGTAAGGGCCTTCCCACTTATTGGAGAAGGAGTGGGTGGGGACGTGCAAATCGAAGTACCATTACCTGATCTCCAACCTGCCAATCCACTTCTTGTGCATGTTTGTCAAATTGTATTCTGGACTGTTGCTGGGCTTTGCCCATGCTGTTTGTAGCATACAAGTGTATGTGTATGAGGTCTTTTCTGAGCTTTTCCACATACTGATCTACAGATGCACGGTCTGCAGTGGGGGTAAGTAGGTCAAAGAGCAAGTGTTCAGGCAATCTCGTTTGTCTTCCAGTCATTACCTCAAAAGGTGTAAGCTGGGTGGTCGCTGAGGGTGTACCCCCTGATTGCCATAAGGAGTAAAGGCAATAGGGAATCCCAGGTCTTGGGATTGTCCTCAATAAATTTGGAAAGCATTTGCTTAATCCATCTGTTTGGCTGTTTCTACTTGACCTGAGGATTGAGGGTGATAAGGTATGTGGAACTTTTGCTGAACCCCAAGGAGTTCAAGGGACTCTTTCATCAACTCACCTGTAAAACTGGTTCCTTTATTGGAGTCTACCTTTAGAGGCAGGCCCCACCTGAAGAATATCTGTTGTACCAGGATTTTGGCAGTTGTCTTTGCGGTGCATGTCTTGGTGGGGAAAGCCTCAACCCACTTAGAGAATAAATCAGTCACCACAAGGGCATACTTGTTGTTTCTGCTGGTATTGGTCAAAGGACCAATGAAAGCAAATTGAATGGCATGCTAAGGGCCAGTGTGTCTCTGTGGTAAAAGTTTGGCATTTCGTTTTGTAGGTATGGGATTGTTTTGTGCACAAACAAGGCAATTATCAATGTATTGTTTAACATCTTTGGTAATCCCAGGCCACCAAGTGGTGGTCTTGAGATGTTGGAGGGTATTTTCCATCCCCTGTTGTCCACCAGTAGGAGTGTCATGTACCTGGTGCAAAAATTCAGACCTTAAATGTCTGGGGACTACCCACAATTTGGTGGTAGTATCCTCTGGTTGGAACCAAATAAGTTTCTCATCAGGGGATAAGTGTAACTTACCTTCATGCCTGTGATATGGGATATGTGTAGGGAGTCTTTCTTCAGTACCCTTGTCCAGGACTCTGAACACTTCTTTGAGTTCAGTGTCCAAATGCTGGGCTGCTGAGAGGTCCAAGGGGGAAAAAGATACAGATTTCTTTTTGAGAGCTGTAACACGTACAGCTGCATTGGCCTCTGGATGATCCATTGTCCAGACGTCCCCCCCTCGGGCCCCTTCCTTAGCAAGGGCATCTGCTGTGTCATTAAACGCATGATAGGGATCATGTAGGGAGTGAGCTTTAACCTTATGCGCATAATGGTTGTGTGGGTATTTCTGTGCTAATGCATGTATGTAGATCACCGATTCTTTGTAGTTCACTGGGCTTCCATCAGAGGAGAGAAAGGAGTTCTTCTGCCAGAAAGGGAGAAACTCTGTAAGGGAACAGCAAACCCAATTAGAGTCTGTGAAAATTATGGTATCCTGAGTTCCATGTTGGATAAACTCTAGTGCACAGGCCACCGCTGCCACCTCTGCATACTGCGATGAAGCTACACTACAGTGTTTAGATACCCTGACAGTGTTCCCATAAGGATACACCACCAAAATACCCATCCCTGCAATCTGTTCTCCCTGATAGTATGATGCTGAACCATCAGTGAAAATGCAGCACAAAGAGGTATTTTCCAGTATCTCAGGGGTGGCTGGGAGGAATGGACCCGGATCTGGGAGGCTAGGTGACTGCAACGTACAGTCATGGGGTTCCCCCTGAAAAAGGAGACCATGAGCTAATAGAGATGGAACTTTGGTCTGGTGGACCTGAATATCCCTATCCTGGAGGAGGAATGACCAATGTGTCAGCCTGGTGTTAGAGACTGACCCATCCTTCACTCTATCTGAGAGCAGAAAAGTAGTAGGCGTATGATTAGTGTTAAGAATCAGTGGTGAGTACCCAATGATATACAGGAAGTGCTTGACCGCCCAGTAGGTGGCCAGAAGTTTCCTTTCACAAAGGCCATACTTCTGTTCCACTGTGGTCAAGAGCTGCGATGCATATGCAATAGGTCTCAAGGTGCCATGCACCTTCAGGGCCAGCACTGCTGACGTGGCAATGTCAGAGGTGGCACACTCCAGATGGAATGGTAATGCTGGATTGGGGTTTACCAGTGCTGGGGCAGAGGCTAAAGCCTGTTTCAGTGATGTCACAGCCTGGGTATGGACAGGGCCCCAATTCCATGGAACATCCTTTTTGAGTAAATCATACAGAGGAGTGGCTTTCTGAGCAAAATCACAAATAAAATCTCTGGAATAGTTTACCATACCTAGAAACCTTTGAAGAGTTGCCACACTGGTAGGTAATGGCAAGTCTTGTAATCCTTGAATCTTTTTCCAAGTAGGGCTCTGGCCTTGGTCAGTTATTTTCAAACCCAGAAAGAGTACTTCTTTCTGACATAATTGTGCTTTTGCTGGGTTGCACTTCAGGCCTGCTCTCTGAATAAGAGTCAGTAGTTCATCCAAGAGATCCAGATGTTGTTCCTGTGTGGCAGTGGCCAACAACAGGTCATATACATACTGTAAGAGACATTGGGGGGCTGAGAAACCTTGTAGGGCATCCATCATATGGAGATGGAAGAGGGATGGGCTATTATGGAATCCTTGTGGCAAGCAAGTCCACGTGTATTGTTGTCCTTTAAAGGTGAAGGCAAACTTATATTGATTCTTGAGGGCCAATGGTAATGACCAAAAACCATTGGAGATATCCAGGGCACTGAACCATTTCTGATCTGGTGTTAAAAGTCGAAGCACATCTGGTGCAGACGCCACAGTTAGGGAACAACTGGGAGTGACCTGATTCAGTTTCCTGTAGTCAATAGTAAGTCTCCAGGTGCCTGTGGGTTTCTTCACAGGCCAAACAGGAGAGTTGGCAGTGGAGACACAGGTTCTGATTACTCCTTGTTTAAGGAGTGACTTGATTGTTTCTCGGAGAGAGGGTAAGGCTTCAGTGGGAAATGGATATTGCCTTTGTCTCTCATGTGCCGGGCCTGGCACCTCAATAATGGTATGGATTCTGCCACAATTGTTTGTTAACTGCAAACGCTTCCAAATGTCATTGCAGAATAGGTAGAAGTTTCAGGAAAAGTTCATGATTCTTGAACAAATCTATGACGTCATACTGTTTGTTGTTGATGGATATTGTTGCCACAGTATGTGAGTCAGGAATTAAGACAGTATGGTATTGACCCTGGATCTGTATCAGCAATGTTTGCTAGATCCACCACACAGCCGTGCGGTGCAAGGAAGTCAATCCCAATGATACTAGGATGATCATGCAGCACCATCAGTTGGAAAGCATGTGAGGCCTTTAAATGGCTTAGTTCTACCGGTAAGGGCAGAGAACAGTATGCAGGTAGCCTAGTACCATCAGCTCCTGACATATTGTTCTTCCATCCAGTAGACCATGGAGACGTGTCAGGGTGGTCGTCGTGTAACACAGATACAGCTGCACCTGTATCTAACAAGACAATTAGTTGGTGGCCCCCGACCTCGGCCTCGGTGCAGGGCCTTCTGTTTGTATCCAAGACCAGCTTGTTTACAATATGGACTGGGGCCTGTAATTGTCAATCTGTATTGCTGGAGGCATGCAGAGGTTGGGTCTGACTTGCATGAATGACTTCACAGTGTTGCACTGATGCAATGTAGGGAGGAGCTTCCGGGTTCAGGCTTGTGTGGGCCTGAGAGCCCATACTTCCGGTGTCTCCATGGCCAGTAGTGTCATGGGTCACCGGTTGTACTGCTGCAAGTGTCAGTGTGGGAACAGCATCTGCTATGGAGCGGACTTGCCCCAGGAGCTCCGGAAATTTTCGATTTTCTTCAGCTATCTCCTTGTATGAGGGACCCAATCTTTGTAATGGCTTCCCTTTGCCCTTGTGCCTTCTATTTTTAGGCCAATTCCGGTTCACACCCCACTGTTGTTGTTGTTGCTGTTGGCCCTGTTGGGGGTTTTGCTGGGCGCTAGCTGGAGAGACTGATGGATGTTTGGGCTGTTGTTGCTGGGCCTGCCCTTCCACGGTGTAATGCGTTGTGGTCCTGGAAGGGGGTTCCACGGCGGCAACCTTTTTGGAACTGGAACTCAAATCACGGATGTACAGTTGATACACTCTCTCGGTTTTCCAAAGAATATCGGCAAACCTATCCATATTTGGGTATGTGGTTGGCTCTACTTTCTCTCTTACAGCTGGGATCATGTTCCGAAGGAACAAGGTCTTATATTCAATAAGATCTACATCTGCAGCTTCTTGTGCCAGATGTTTCCCTGCTCGGTAGACCATCCAGAGTCTCTGGTGGTAGGTCGCTGGACTTTCTTTAGCATTTTGCTTCATTGGGTAAGCCAGCATTACTCCAACCACACCAGGGCTGTGAGCAGAGATGAGCTCAGCTGCAACTTCGTCAAAGGTGGCGTTCCCATCCTGGTGAACTACTTCGGGGAGTTTGGCCCATAAACCAGGATTGAAGGTCTGGCATAGTATTTGGACCTGATATTCTGCGGCAAGGCTAAGCATCTCGCACTTAGAGTGCACCTTTTCCAAAAGGCAGCTGAGATTGTCGGACGGGTTCATCCGACCAATGCTGTTAGCAATTTGCTGAACAGAGTAGACCATTTGTAGGGGATTAGTCGGTGGTCGATCAGGCAGAGGTAATGCGTCTCATGCACCGTCCAATGCTGCACGAGCTGCAGCTTCAGCCACAGTACGAACAACACCTTCCTGAGTGCCAGCTTCATGGAAAATTTATCGAATCTGACTTGTAATGGCTTTCATACTTCTTTCAGGAAGAGGAACACTCTCTAGTGCCCTATCAATCATGGTTTCAATCTCTTGCCTGTCTTCCCCACTAATAACGGCTACCGGAGGTGCCGTCGGGACCAGGCTTGGGCCTGCTCCCCCCCATCATGGGCGCCGCCATGATGGCGTTTCCCATGATGAGCGTCACGATGTCGTCTACGTGTGACCTGGGGAGTCGTGGGCGGGGACCCACCATACTCTGGATGGCTGGGTGGGGAATCTGGGCCATAGTAGGGGCATGACTGGGCATTGTACTGTGAGACGTTGTCATCAGATGGCTCCCCCTCTGATGACGAGTGAAAGGCAGGGGCTACGCCTCCCATTGCCTTAATGTGGCCAGCCAAAACCTCGCGCTGATGGTGCAGTTTATCCATCTTAGCTTTACATTCATCATGATTCACACTTGCAACATCCATATCAACCTGATCCTGTTTCTGCTTCTGCAAAACACGGTACGCAGTGCTCAATTTGCGATTGTCCCTATAGGCTATTTCTAAATCAATACGTACCTGGTTGATCTCGTCCTGAAGTTCACCCATTTCATCACTCAACTGTGCATTCACAGCACTCAACAAATCATTCATTTGCACAACCTGACTCTTATCCTGTCTCAAACTTTCACACTCCTGTTTTAGAGTACTTGTTCACCAGCCTGTGCGGAATGATGCAATAGTGAATCTTTTTCATTACGCAGAGATTGGAGTTCTGACTCCAGGTTCTGCTGTATTTGAATACATTTTGTTTCATGCAAACCCATCTCTTGCTTAAGAGATGCGATCTGCAGGTCAAGGGTATGAAACCTCGCTTCGGAGGCTTCCAAAGCAGCGTAGAGAGCAGCGACCATTAACCCTTTAGCGCAACGCTTATTGGTTGATTGTCACGTCTCTGCATACTGGGTTGAAATCCCCAGTACAGGGTTTTCGGATTGACTCGGGTCCCGTGCGAAGTCAGCCCATCCTCCATGGGAGGTAAGAAAGTTAGAGACATCAAGCCTCAGTTCTGCGCAGATATCTGATACGGTGGCCATTGTGTGGGAGGGAATGAAAATTCAAACTGTGAAAAAGACCGCATGTTGCATATTGATCCACAACACAAGTACTTTAAACACAGCCGGGCTACTGTATAAGTTGTAGGCTTGCAATTCAAAGCTGCTATGGAGTGGGTTGAGACGGCATCGACCATACCCAAAAAGTCAGCCAGACTTTGCAAGTATCCACAAACTGGTAGAAAAGATGGGAGAGGTGTTATGGAAGTGTACACCTGCAGTCCCCGTGGGGAAAAGGAAAATGTATAGCAACAAGTGAAAACTTACAAACACCCAATATCGCCTGCACACAGTCGTCAATTTGTAAGAGGTCTGAACCTCACCTTCAGGTTCTTGGCAGTATTGGGGATGCAAATAATCACAAACAAGTTGCATTCAAGTAATAAACAAGTTTATTACTACAAAAAGGGATAAATCACAGTTGCCCTAAGCAGTTCTTACCAATACGAACCGGGAGCCAGTGCTAAGCGTTCCCTACACCTCGAGGTTTCTCTGTAGTCTCTTGGGATCTCTTGGGTCTTCGAGGTGTAGAGTCTGTGCATAACATTATATACCTGTGATGATTACTATGGTTACTAAAAGATGGAAACATTTCTGGCTACAGAGATGAGCCCAATTGGCTAAATTAGAGGTGGCTCCACTGTCCAAGATAACATTATACAATACTGTAAAGTCATTAGTTTTAGAACAAAGACGTTTTTATACAGAGTCTTGCATAACAAGGTGAAGTGGTGCACATCACCAAAAGATGGCAATGTTGCCTTGCATATTACAGTTACTTCAAGGACAGGTGTCTTGGCATCTGACAAGTAAGAAATAGACAGAAAATACATGGTATAATATGTGTGCACTAGCAAGCAAAGTGAGTTACAATAATATGCATTCATATACTAACATCTACTTTTGTACGGAAGATGCCTTTAGCCCCCTGTATTAGTATAACCTTTGCCTAAACATTAGCTGTCTACGGTGTATCCATGAGGGCATCAATCAGGGTGCAGGGACCTCGTGTAACAAGCACTATCCTCACCACCTCAGTCTCCCTACATTAATCCTTCTGCACTGCATCATTCACAAGCATTGTCCTCCCCACTTCTGTCTCTCTTCACTAATACTTTTGTACCACATCCTTAACCAGCACTGTTCTCCCCGCCTTCATCTCCCTACAGTAATCCTTCTGCATGGCATCATTCACCAGTGCTGTCCTCCCTGCATCAGTCTCCCTACATTAATACGTCTGCACTGCATTATTCACCAGCACTGCCCTACCCATCTCTGTCCCCCTACATTAATCCTTCTGCACTGCATTATTCACCAGCACTATCCTCCCCACCTCAGTCTCTCTACATTAATCCTGTTGGACTGCATCATTCACCAGCACTGCCCACCCTTTCTCAGTCTCAGTTCATTCATTTTTCGGCACTGCGTCATTCACCAGCACTGCAATCCCTGCCTCAGTCTCTCTATATTACTGTATATACTCATGTATCAGCGACTGAGGTGTAAGCTGACCCCCCCCCAATTTAAACAGCTGATTTCAACAAACAATTCTGACCAGCGTATAAACCAATGCATAAATCTTTATTTATTTACCAAATGTGTACAAAACCTCAAATTCATAGTTAATCACCACAGTGAATCATAATGTGCTAGTGGTACTTGCAATCCTGGTTTTTGTTTATGTTTTTACTGTTCCTTGCTATCCTCCTCCTCCACATATGAAAACCCCAGCCCCACTTTATTCTCTGTCATGAACTCCTCGGTCAGTACATCAGCGTACAGACTGTCATCCTCCTTGATCTCTGGGTCTAGCTCATCACTCTCTTCGAACAGAGCATAGTCCTGTATCCCATCTGGGCTGTTGCCAATGCCACACTTGAGGAAGGACCTAGAAGTCATCTCCACATGGATTGTCTCCCAAGCTTGTTTTTTTTTTTCCAATTGTTTAACAAACCCATTCACACACTAGTGCAATGTCAGGTCATTTTAGATTTATTAGTCCATAAACAATATATTTCCAGGGGAAATCTTCACAATGATTCTATGAATATCTTCCAGTGCGGAGCTGGATGTATCGTGTGATAGTTCATAAACAGGAAAATTAGTTCTCCATCTCTGGTGAATTGCCATACGCAGTCACATGTAATGTTCCATTTCACTTTCATTATTTATTTGTATTTTCTTTTTCAATGTGTGCCCCAATGTTTCGCCATCAATTGGCTTCTTCTGGGGGACTGTTAAACAGATGTAGATAAGAAAAATGTCAAAATATTTGTGATAAATTTTCTTAATTATAAGTTATAAAATAATTTTAATTTCTGTTTTAGGAATACCACCACCATACTGTCAAACATCATCCTTCTCTATGTAATCATATGTTATAAAATGCAACATTTATATTATCCATGCTATACAAATCTTAATTGGCCCAAATGGCTACCAACAAAATATCTGGCCATTTGCTACCTAGAGGTGGCAATTTTCATTCATATAAATTACAGTTTAAATTTTTGCCAACAAAAGACTTTAATACCATTACTCCAAGTGATTATAGCAATTATAAGTATATCTAAAATAAAGTACACTATCCATTTAAATAAAATATTTTACATAAAGTCATTCACCTGTTATTTTTTCTTGTTGTTTTCTACATGATTGCCTTCTATGTTCATATGTTTATAATACATCTAAAAGAGAACACAACAAGCATTTGGCAATGCCGAATGTTTGCTTGCTGGCATTGGCATTGGTAGTGTAGAAGTTACAGAGCTGCATAATAGGAATGGAAGTGAAGTATTGAACTGAAGCCAACCCCACCACCACCCAGCAGAGAGTGACAGGCATTGGGGTGTGCCTTTGGGTTGTCAGGCATAACGGCCATGCCATTTCACCACACCCCACCCTGCAGACACTCACGAGTGTCACGGTGTTCCTTGGGGTCTTTGGCCCTTATGCGCACCCCATTCCATCATAAAATACGGTGAGATAGGTGCAGTCTAGGAGAATGGGGTGAACTTTGGGGCCAAAGAGTCCAAGGCATACCTCGATGCCTCTCACTGGCTGCAGGGTATGGAATGGTATGAGCATTACAGGCAAGAATCCCAAGTCACACCCCCGATGCCTGTCATTTTCTACAGGGTGGGGTGTTATGGTTGGGAACTCTAACATCTCATGCATTCATTGGTATTTTCACTCCAAATTTTCAACATGTTTTTTTTGTGACCCCCACCTCATGAACAGTAGCAATATCAGTTTGTTAGCCAAAAGCTGCCTATGCACAGTGACTACAGCATTTAGCACCACAGGTGCAAATACACATCTGAACAGGATGTGAAAAATGACAACTGTACTGTTCATGGGGAGGTGTAAAAAATGGCAATGTTGCAAATCTGCAATAAAAATATTAAAAAAACTGGTGAAGTCATGAGCGTGCATAGAAACTGTGCAACGCACACCCATAATGTAATTAGTTTGGGAATTTTTTACAGCAGATTGTCAACACAGGCATTTTGGGACCTCCGCTCATGAACAGTGTCACTGTGATTTTCTTTATCTGTCCTGAACTATGATTTCCCACAACGACCATGCATCTCTGCACTGAAAGTGTGAAAACACATTTTGGCCATGTGAAAAATGACAGCTGTACTGTTCATAAGGAAGTGTGGAAAAATGCCACTGGTGAAAATCTGGACTGAAAATATTACAAAGTCATGAACTTACGAGGGTGCATGGAAACTGCACAATGCTCACTCATAACACAGTCATTTTATGGACTTTTGTTACCAAATTTTCAGCATAGCCATTTTAAGACCTCTGCTCTTTTCTTAATCTGTCCCAAACATTGCTTTCGCACACCGACTGCACCAATGTGCACTACATGTGCGGAAACGCATTTTGGGTGACATGTGAAAAATGGCAGTTGTGCTGTTCATAAGGAAGTGTAATAAAATGGCAATATTGAAAATCTGGAGTGAAAATATTGAAAATTTGCAAACTTACGAGCGTGCGTAGGAACTGCGCAATGCACGCTCGTAAAACAGTTATTTTTAGGAATTATTTCACCAAATTTTCAACATAGCCATTTTAAGACCTCTGCTCATTAACAGTGTCACTGTGATTTTCTTAATCTGTCCCATACATTGATTTCACACACCGACTGTGCCATTGTGCGCTGCATGGACGGAAACACATTTTGGGCAAGATGTGAAAAATGACAGTTGTACTGCTTATAAGGAGGTGTGGTAAAATGGCAATGTTGAAAATATGGAGTGAAAATATTGAACATTTGCAAACTTACTAGTGTGCATAAGAACTGTGCAATGCATGCTCGTAAAACAGTCATTTTTAGGAATTTTTCCACCAAATTTTCAACATAGGCTTTTTGATAGCCCACCTTATGAACAGTGGCAGTGTCATTTCATTACTCAGTCCCAAAAGGTGATTTTGCGCAGTGACTGCGAAATCACCCTTCGGACCCGATTAATGCCATGACAGTGAGAGCATTCATGAGAAGGAGTCCCACAAAAACCCCATGTTGAAAATTTGGTGCAAAAATTCCAAATAATGCCTGAGATATGCAGCAAAGTTAAAAAAACCTTATCTATTCCATTATACAGCATACCAGCATTTCCTCAGTTCGCGGTCAGCTTTGAAGAGTGCAGACGCGTTCCTAGTCCACCGAAGATCATCACACCAGAGTCCGGAGGTAAGTATGGGGTGAAGGGGGTGTGGGGAGGCAGGGTGCACAGTGGGTGGACATGGGTGAGGGCAGAGACAGCGAGGGACCATTTTTGTGTTTCAGGTTTTTTTTGTTTAAAAAAAGGTTGAGATGACACGGGACGTTTGCCACACTGGGTGAGCTCCCAGTGTGGCACAAGGATGGCTGTTTGGGGGGTGTGGAGCCAATGGGGGATTGGGCACCCCATCAGTGATCGCATCTGTTGCCATGCTGGGGTGGGCTCCCAGCGTGGCACCCTGTACTGTAGGGGGGGACAGTGGAGCCGAAGGGGGATTGGGTACCCCGTCAGCTACATGATGTGTGGCCACACTGGGGTGGGCAGCCAGCATTGCATGTGGAACTCTGTTTGGGGGGGAGCACAGCACAGCCAATGGGGATTGGGCACCCCCATCGGCTATGTGTGTGCTTGGGGGGGCGAGCATATGTGTGTGTGTGTGTGTGTGTGTGTGTGTGTGTAGGGAGAGCGTGCATGAGCAGGCGATATCTTACCACTGCTCACTGAAGCGTAGCTCCCCCTTTCAACTGTACTCCACTGCATTTTCGACTGCTGTCATAGACAGCTCCAGCAGCCATTGGAGAACTGCGGCCATGCCTGCAAACACACTGACAGAATTGGAAGAGGTCTGCCACACCTCCGAAAACTTGGATGATGGCACTATGTTTCTTGCACATGCATGCAAGCAAACATAAAAATCAATAACAAACAGGAAACCAAAATCTATCATAAACCCACTGATAGAATACTACACTTCATAACAGAAGTTTTCACCCGACTAAATTAAAGGATAGCATTCCTTTTGGGAGTCACGTGATGCAGAGCATGAACTAGCTGCTTTCTCCAGACGCTCCGACCTCCCCCTCTCTATTTACATTTTTTCTGCTAAACTAAACCTCTCATCACCAGCAATAGACCTATCTCTGGACATCGGAACAGTGGCTCTACCTAATTGTTACTCGATGGATGAGGAGATGCGTAAAGCACCCCCCAAACACACACCGCCTGCTTCACCGGAGAAGGCCGCAAAAATATCCAGGGCCTCGAGTTCCTCGCAAGTCTCCGCCTCTGTTACCAGCCCTAAGGATGAAGACCCGCTTACCTTAGCCCAATTTCTTGAAGAATTTCACCCGTTTAAGCTCCAGATGCAAGAATTAACAGGCGAAATCAAGACGATTTCTGGAGCACTAGAGGATCTGGCTCGGCGGACTTCCGACAATGAGGCGAGGATCCACTCCTTAGAAGGTCGCAATGCCAAGGTTGAGCCAGCCCTAACACAACTGAGATAACGCATGGCTAAGCTGGAATCCAAAGTTGAAGATTTAGAGGGTAGGAGCCGGCGAAATAATGCCGTTATTATCGGTTTGCCGGAAGGAGAGGAAGGCTCTGACCCGATTAAATTTGTGCAAAAGTTAATTGAAAAGGTAGCAGGCCCCTCTCCCTTCAGTACTTCCTATACGATCAAGAGGGCCCATCGAGCTCTATGTCCAGCTCCACCAGTTTCTGCTCCACCACGCTCCTTTATTTTTTGTTTTTTAAACTACCAGGAGCGTCAGCTATTTATTATGAAAGCCAGAGAGATTAAGGAATTATCATGGGCTGTTGTCAAAATCAGGATTGCCCAAGACTTACCCCTGTCGGTTCGCCAGAAGAGGACAGCGTATCACCCCCTGGTCAGCAAACTCATGGCTGCGGGTATTCAATTTAGAATGGGCTACCCTGCTAGGCTGCAAGTCAGAATGTCGGATGGTTGGAGCTCATTTGATAATGTGGAAATGGCGACTGTCTCGCTTCAAGCTGCCTTCCCTGATCTATTTAAGGATACTTGAACCCTCAGAAGTTTGCTCCGGGCCTAGATTTGGCCAGCTGTACCGGTGTTTCAAAGCAGGGTCTCTGGTACACTCTTCACCTGTGGAAAGAAGTTCCCAAGTGTAACAAACTAGCACCAGGACATTTTATGGTGATCTGGTCTCAATTTTGATCGGTATCCAGCATTTTTTTTTTTCCTTCTGCTGGGTGGAATAAGAGGCGTCCACAGAAAAGATTAATGTTTCAACCAGTTTAGACACGGGACCGATATAAGTTCATTCGGACAGAGGATGGTGTATCACCCCTGGTCAGCAAACTGGTGGCTGCGGGTATTCAATTTAGAATGGGCTAACCTGCCAGTTTGTAAGTCAGTAGGTCGGATGGTTGGAACCCAATTGATAATGTGGAAACAGCATCTGTTTTGCTACAAGCTGCCTGCTCTGATCTGTTTAAAGACAGCTGAACCCTCAGAAACTTGTTATGGGCCAAGATTTGCTCAGCTGTACCGGTGTCTTAAAGCAGGGTCTCTGGTACATTCTTCACCTGAAGAAAGAAATTCCCACTTGTAACAAACTAATACCAGGACAAGTTATGGTGTTCTGGTCTTATTTTTGCTCGGTATCCAGCATAATTTTTTTTTTTTTTTTCGTCTTTCTCTCTCTTCTTCTTCTGCAGGGTGGAATAAGAGTTGTCCACAGAGATGATTAATGTTTCAGTCTGTTTAGAAAAGGGGACTGACATAAATTAATTCGGACTCGCACATCATGTATACATTTTGTGCTATCTAAATTGTGGTGGTTTATAAGAGTACAAAGGTTTTTTGTCCCAAAATGCTGTTAATGCCCGCAAGGGTTTCCATAACCACCTTTGTTTTAGTGTTCCATCTCTGTTCTAAGATTTCGCCTTTGTTGTTCTATGTAAAATGGGTTGATGGATGTTATAATAGTTATACTGTTCATAGCTTAGTGAGGTCCTTTAGGATACTTTACAGGGGAGGAGTGGAGGAACTGGGGCCATGTGTGCTGTAATCATGGGCCACAATATTTTGGGTGGGATGGGGTGGGTAGGGAGGTAGATCGGGACTTGTTCTTGTAGGAAAATGGGGGGTTGAGGGTATTAAAGTTTGTCATTTCAGGGGTATAATTAGGTTAGGGGAGTCTGGGAGGGTGTACAAAACCACTAATTTCTCAGTTGGTGTTTTCAAAGGGGGAGCCTCTTGACTATTGGGGGTTTGGATTTCGGACACAAAGATTGGGGTTATATGGGTCAGGCAGGGTGGGTTAGGAGGGAAGAGTTGGCAGTTGATTTTTAGGTTATGGGTACTGATACCTGTATAAAATCCTGTACGTTAAATGTCAAGGGAGCTAGACATCGAGTCAAACAATATAAGTTACTGAAATATTTGTAAATAGCCAGGGTTAGGATAGCTTTCCTACAAGAGACACATTTATTAATCGAAGAAAGTAAATGTTTGAGAAGAAAACAGTTTGGAGAATTTTTTTCTGCTCAGGGTACCACTAAGAGCAAGGGGGTTTCGATTCTAGTACATAGGTCGATACCTTTTGTTTCCAATAAGGTTATCTCGGATAAGGATGGAGATTTGTGTTCACTGTGGGAAGTTATATAGAAGGAAATTTTGTTGGGTTGGGTCTATGGGCCAAATTCGGACAATCAGGACTTTCTAATTAAATTACTGCAAAAGTTGCTACCTTTTGCTCACCTGCCTATAATTTTAGGTGGGGACTTCAATATGGTCCTAGATCCGGCATTGGATAGGTCTTCAGGACTACGTATGTGCCTTTCCCCGGCTACCTTAGCTTTAACTGACTTATTGGTGCGGTTGAGCCTAGCCGATGTGTGGAGGGTACTGCACCCACAAGCTAAGGAATATTCCTTCTTTTCACCGGTGCATAAGTTAGGCTCAAGAATAGACTACATATTCCTTTCTAGGGTCTTACTTAAAGGGTTTCACCTCGGAGATTGTGCCTGCCCCTTGTCGGATCACTCGGCTGTGAGGTAGTAATCTCGTTTCCATCGGCTTTGGGTAAGGGTAATAGGTGGAAAGTTAACAACCAGTTATTCGCCTACCTAAGGTCAGACAGTGCTTAACTCTCTCAGCTTGAAGAATTCTTAACTTTGAATTCTGCTGAAGAAACTAGGCCGACATACTTTGCTACTCTAAAGGTTTTCATGAGGGCCTCTTATCAAGCAGGCTACTATTAAGAAAAAGGAAACAAATGTTTCAATGATAGAGAAATTGAGAGTGATTAAGGAACTGCAAGCTTCGTTGGTCTCTAATCCACAAGAGGAAACTGAGCTAAAATTAACGAAGGTTAGGGATGAATACCTTAAAATATTGGGTGATCAAGCTGAGCTTGCCATCATTAAAACTCAAGCTTTGTACACAGACCAAGGTGAGAAACCGGGCAGGTTATTGGCAAGGCGGTTGGCACAAATGGAAGCATCTCGGCTCATTGAAGGTATCAGATCGGGTAAGGACGGGTTGATTAAAACCACCCCTGAGGACATCGTTCTTGTTTTTCGTGATTATTATGAGGCATTGTACGGAGGTATGCAATCTCCTCCACAGCTGTGCGACATTCAGAAATTTCTAGACAAGATGCCGCTTCCTAGTTTGGAGGGGGTCGACAGCAAGGTCTTGGTAGCAGACATTTCACATAATGAGGTAGAGGATGCAATCAGAGCTTTACCAATGCATAAAACTCCTGGCCCTGATGGGTTCTCGCCTAATTTCTACAAAACCTTTTCTTCTCAACTGGTCCCGTTGCTAGTCGGCCTTTACCGGTATATTTTATCAGGAAAGGAAGTGGACAAGTACCTTTTTGAAGCCCTAATTGTGTTAATCCCTAAGCCTAACAAGCCACTTGAAAATCCAGGTAGTTACCGCCCCATATCTTTACTCAATTATGATGTTAAAATACTGGCAAAAATTTTGGCCGAGCACATCAGCAAATTCCTGCCTTGTTTGATAGGACGGGAACAAGTAGGTTTTATGAAGGGTAGATCTTCAGCGGATCATTTCAGGACTTTGTCCCACGTCTTCTCAGCCTTCGAGGAGGCCGAAACCCCCCCAGGCCTTGGTCTTCTTGGATGCCGAGAAGGCATTTGATAGAGTTCACTGGTCCTGTCTTTACCAAGTTATGTTAAAGGTAGGTTTTCCTGACCAGTTTGTCAGTTGGATTAAGGCCTTGTATTCAAATCCGATGGCTAGAGTGACCTGTAATGGTGTTATTTCTGATCCCTTTGTGTTAAGGGCTGGAACAAGGCAGGGTTGTCCCTTATCTCCCTTACTTTTTAATCTTTATTTAGAACCCCTTATTAGGTACATTGTTTGTAAAGACATGATTTTTGGGATCAAGGTGAATAACCAGACCATTAAGGTCACCGCCTTTGCGGATGATCTCTTGATTTACTTATCAGATCCAGTCTCTACTGTTCCTGTCCTGTTAAACGTCATTAAGGAATTTAATTTAGTGTCCAATTATAAGTTAAACCAAGACAAGATGGTAGTGTTCCCTCTTTCTAACGGGTTTTTCAGAAAAGACATCATTGAAATGGGTCTGGGTTGGAATTCTAAATCTCTCAACTATCTGGGGCTCTCCCTATCTTTAAATCCTGATAGTCTTCGGCACCTCAATCTGGATTCCCTAGTTCATAATATCGATCTGGATATGAAAAGGTGGGCCCAATTTTCCCTATCAATCTGGGGCAGGATTAGCATGGTAAAAATGAATATTTTTTCCCAGGCTTTTCTATCCATTAACTATGTTAAATATTCAGCTTCCGATGGTCTGGTTCAGCAGAATATATAAACTAATAGCCAATTTTATCTGGAATTTTAAGAGGCAAGGATGTCAGATAATCAGTTACGCTTAAAACTCATGGGGGCTTTCGGCTTCCCCATTTTGCCCTATATTATTGGGCCGCACAGATTAATAAATACGGCAGGTGGCTGGGCTCCTCTACTTCTGTTGGGCATAATGTATATGTTCCTCTCTGGTATGACATAGAACTCTCTAGTATTAAAGGACTGGGTCTTAACCAAGAAGCCTTGCTGTTTTCTCCCCCCAGACTAGTTCCTCTCTCACGAGTTTCCCCTATGGGTGTTGCCATTAGGATTCATGATCAAGTTTGCAGTTTCTTGAAATATGAGTATAGGTTAGATGGGTCTCAACCGCTCATAGGCAGTCCGTTTTGGTTGATTGGAGGGAAGCCGATTGGGTGCAGATGGTTACCCGGCTTAGAGGATATTAGGTTGGGAAATTTTTTCGATGAAGATGGCAAGCTCTACATGACTCCCCAGATACTTACCAGGTTGAATCTACCGGTGGGTGAGTGTTTTAAGGTTTATCAGGTGCGTCACATCATAGTTCAGAAGCTAGGATTAATTGGCTTTAAACCTCCTAAGATAAATTTTTGGGATACTATCAGGCCTTTGGTGGGCACTCCACATGCAATATCCAAAATATATGCTGCACTTCTGAACTGGGCTTTTCCTGATGGTTTTTCTCCTCCATCAGTTTGGAGTGCTTTCCTAAGCTGGAGCTAGATTGGGTTCAGATATGGTCTAATTGTCATAGGTTTTTGAAACAGAACCCTCTCAAATTAACCCAGTTTAAGATTTTACATAATATCTATTATTCTCCCCAAAAACTGCACAATTTAAAATTGTTATCAGACTCTCGTTGCTTCAGGTGTGGATCAGAGGGAGGAGATCTACTGCATATATTTTGGTATTGTACTAAGATTGCTCAGCTATGGTCAGTCATTAAAGAAAATGTGAACCCCCTTCTGGGCCTAAAGGAACTGTTTAAACCAGAGATTTGCATATTAGGGTATATGCCAGAAGTCCATGTCACACAGAGAAAATTTCATATTTTTTTGATTTCTATTTCAGTTAAGAGACTAGTGCTTAGGCATTGGAAGGAATCCAATAGAATCCATTATTCTGAATGGTTATCAGAGTTGTTAGCCTTACTTAGGATTGAGAGACGGATTGCAATATTGAACGATCAGCTCCACAAATTTGAGAAAATCTGGTCTCCATTAGTCTGTGCCTATTCATGACTATTATGTATCAATTTTGTTTCTGTTTGTACCTGCTTTGTCTGCTAAGGTTCTTGCTTTATTTTACTTAATGTGTCCGGGCGGGTGTTGAGAGGTCTCAGGAAGTGGGGGAGGAGGCGTTTACTTTAAGAGGTGCTCATTCACTCTTGTATGTCTACATTCATGTAAACTATGCTGTGTCATGCACCTTGTGAGACATTGTATATCTAGAGTTTCGCCTCTGTTCATCCTTAAAGGTCAATAAAAAGTGAATGGCAAAAAAAAAAAAAAAAGATAGCATTCCTTTTTCACAATTGCTTAGAATAAAAATAAACTGTAGCTATGACTATAAAAAGGAAGAAGAAATCACTCTAAATAGATTTAAAATGAGGGGTTACTCACAGATAATATAAATGATGAATTTTATAACATATGACTGCATAGAGAAGGATAATGTTTGACACTATGCTGTTGGTATTCTAAAACAGAAATTACAATTATTTTTATAACTTATAATTAAGAAAATGTATTCTCATAAAAATTTTGATAATTTTCTTATGTACATCTGTTTAACAGTCCCCCTGAAGAAGCCAACTAATGGTGAAACGTTGGGGGCACACATTGAAAAAGAAAATAAAATTAAATAATAAAAGTGAAATGGAACATTACATCTTACTGCATATGTAAATTCACCAGAGATGGAGAACTAATTTTCTTTCATTTCAGATTCATGCCATTGGATAGCACACCTGTGACAGATACCATCCAGTCATACCAATCTTTGCGGAGCCGATCATTGAATGACTTATAGAGACACACATCTAGTGGCTGAAGCATTGATGTTAGCCCCCCCCCCTGGAATTACACACAGGTCAGGTCATTCTTTTTTGGCAGTTTTTATACCGAGTCAGTCAGGTGTGCGTGACACATGTTTCAGACAATGAGTGACTACTTGAGGCATAGAGCACTCGGTCTAGTGCCCCACACCTTCTGTAACCACACACTGACTAGTTCTTCATCCATTCAGCTTCTAGAATGGCCAAATACAAACACTCCTTGGGGGAAAACTATTGATTTAGGTAATGTTTTCCTTTTGAACACAGTCATGGGCTTCAGTTTAGTACCACCTGCCAAACATGATAGCACAACAGTAAAGTGGGGTTTCTCATGTCCTGTTGTTTTATTAAGCACAGTTTTGCTGCCAGAAGGATTCACAGTTTGATTGCATGGGAAATCAAAAGTCATTGGGGTCTCATACATATTTCTGATTTCGAACAGTTTATAACTGTGCTGCTTTCTCATGTTGATCATAAACTGCTGAAAGCTTGCAACCTTTGATTCTAGGTCAGGGGGAGGTTTCTGGGCAATCTTGGTTCTCTGGTGGAGTTTCAGGTTGTTCCTCTCCATAAAGCGAGAGCTCCACTCAGTAGAAGCAAGAAAAATGTCCATACCTGGATGTCAATATTTTTCCTGCTTAGTCATTTTAATAGCTGGTAGCCGAACTGATATGTGAGTTACAATGAACCTGCTTTGTCTACATTCCAATACTCAGGCATTTAGGTCAACCTCAAGTTGTTGGAATGCAAGATATTTTCCATGGCAGGCTTTTTTAGACTTAGGGAGTTTGCTTAGCATCTCCCTTTTTTTCTTCCATCCCCTAACCTGTTTCTCAATGATGCAGAAGTGCCGTACTGCGGCACAGTTGTTGGTGGCATCGGCATGTTTAATGACTTGTAGTTTAAATGCTGCATTAAATGCACAATGCTGTCTCTTTACGCTCATCTTTGCGAGTCATGAACATGCTGGAGAAACTCTTTTTTTTTTTATAGGTTGTGGTGTCATCCTGTTGCTCTACTGGTTCACTGAAACTGAAAAACTGCTTCCATCACTTGTACCGAATGACCCTCATATTAGCTGAGGGGTAAGGTATAAGACTTCAATTTTGGACTGAAAATGTTGACTTATATGCAAGTATATACAGTAATCCTTCTGCACTACATCACTCACTAGTGTTGCCCTCCCTGCCTCAGTCTCCATATATTAAGACTTCTGCACTCACCAGTGCTGCCCTCCCTGCCTCAGTCTCCATATATTAAGACTTCTGCACTCACCAGTGCTGCACTCCCTGCCTCAGTCTCAGGACATTACCCTTCTGCACTGCATCACTCACCAGTGCTGCACTCCCTGCCTCAGTCTCACTACATTACCCTTCTGCACTGCATCACTCACCAGTGCTGCACTCCCTGCCTCAGTCTCACTGCATTGCCCTTCTGCACTGCATCAGTCACCATTGCTCCACTCCCTGCCTCAGCCTCACTGCATTACCCTTCTGCACTGCATCAGTCACCATTGCTGCACTCCCTGCCTCAGTCTCAGTACATTACCCTTCTGCACTGCGTCAGTCACCAGTGCTGCACTCCCTGCCTCAGTCTCACTACATTACCCTTCTGCACTGCGTCACTCACCAGTGCTGCACTCCCTGCCTCAGTTTCAGCACATTACCCTTCTGCACTGCATCACTCACCAGTGCTGCACTCCCTGCCTCAGTCTCAGTACATTACCCTTCTGCACTGCATCATTCACCAGCAGCTGCAGTCTAATGGGCTGAAGTGCTGCACACTCGAGCAGACTAGTTAGACCATATGGCCTGTATCTGCTGGCAAGTTTGTATGTACCAGCAGTGCCCTCCCTGCCCCAGTCTCCCTACATTAATCCTTCTGCACTGTATCATTCACTGGTACTGCCTTCCCTGCCTCAGTCTCCCTACATTAATCTTTCTGCACTGCATCACTCACCATTGCTGCCCTTCCCACCTCAGTCTCAGACACACTGATGACCAATGCAAGAAAACTGGGACTCTGAGATACAGCAGACATAAAAAGAGAGACTGCAAAAATATTTTATATTCTGGACTCTGATTTCTCTACAGAAGAGGTTGAAGTTATCCAGTTAATTCACTAATCATTTTGTATGCATTTCCCCCACTTTTATTTGTAGTTATCCTGTAACCAAATATCACAATAAGTTGTAGGTATGTTTATATACTAATTATTTGAGTAATCAGTAAAACTGTTGTTTTTATTTTAAAGTATTACTGCCTGGGAGTGGGGAGTGATGTGTTGTGTGTGAAGTTTTTTTGTCCAGTTTTTTTTTAATCTGTGACAAGCCTGTTAAGTGCCAAGGTGCCATGCACTACTGAAACTAGGACCCTGGAAGGAAAGCTTGGGGCCGAAAGTAGGGAAAGTACACAAGGTCTCTGGAGGGCTCTATGGGGCTTGAATCGGGTCCCTACACCACCTGTGGGAGAAGACACAATCAGAGTTATGAGGACAGCCCCAAAGAGTTTGTAACACCCATTTTCTTCCCCAGACCAGCAACCAAAGAGGGTTCTCACCTGGCTACAGATTCAAAACTATATTTTACCCTTACCCAGAATGCGAGGAAGACATGGGTCCTCGTGGTGAGTGCTCAGTTGTGAAATCAGCAAGCACTACTCTTAAAGGACATGCTGAGGATATTTCCTGACCCCCTGTTATGAATTGCACTTAGGGGAGCTCAGTGGCCTTGGTCCCCAGGATTGGGTTCATGACATTTGTTCCACAGAAGTTTAGTTGATGTTTAATGGTTTTGTGCACAGGACACTATAGTAGCTGGGGTAGCTACTTCAATCAGCACGACCACCTTTGTTCTTTTTTCTTCTATTACTATGCCTGCTTTTTTCACCACCACATTCTTGGCAGTCGGTTTTGGGTGATTCCATGTGCTCATTACTACTTTGTTCTCTGTGATTCTTTGTGGTTCCTGTTTCCATTGTTTCTTTGTTATCTGCACATTACTGTATTTCCATAGTTTCCAGTGAATCAGTCTTGTTACATTGCTATGTCTTTCAGTATACAGACCTTCTGCCATGAGTACTTCACATCCAGCTACAAGATGTGCAACTGTTTCTAACTCTGTATTACAGAACCCACACTGTTTGATTTTCCTGTGTTTTATTTCTATGGATTATGTGAATCATCTTCTGTGTAGTGTTGTATCTTGGGCTGCCATAATCCACGTCTCATTTCTTGGTTTGAATTCACCATTTTTTAACCACTTGTGGGTCAGTTCTTGATCGACTTGTGGTTGTTCCAGCAGCTCCCCATATTTTGCGCTGTAATTATAGGGTTTCCAGTTGTCCTTTTTTCTCTGTTGATCATTGTCCTTATATTCTTTTTTCTACTTCTTTGCACTTTCTGTTGTTGGTTGTTGCTTATCGACTGCCACTGGTGGCTTAACATCAATCTCTGCTACCCTACTGAAGGTTTCTCCTATCCTGATGATGAACATCATCTTAGGCTTGTTTTCTTCTTGTTGCAGGACAATGGCTGTATGGGAGTCTGAGCTGGATGTCATTGTCCACCTAGGGACAAACGACATGGCTCAACATGAGATTAGAGCAGTGCAGAAGGACTTTGTAGAACTGGGGAGGGGCCTAAGACAAGTAGCACACACAGTATCCTTCTCAGAGGTGCCGCCTGTAAATGGCATGAGTGAGCCAAGGGTACGTTGCACCATGCAGTTTAATGAGTGGTTGAAAAACCGGTGTGGAGCTCAGGGGTTTGGCTTCATTGGGGACTGGGGTTCCACTTGGAGGGACACCAGCCTATACTGGCAGGATGGTCTGCATCTGTCCAGGAAGGGAACAAGTCTTTTGAGCAATCGGTTTAAATGCTTCATTGGCAAGTTTTAAACTAGTCAAGGGGAGGCACTGATAAGCAGCAGGAAAATCCCAGCCTCTCCCTACAAAACAGGGTACTAAATGGGAAAAAGACCGAGGTAGAAAGGTCAGTGGGGGATGCTGCAACAGAAAGTAAAGCCATCAAAAAATAGAAAGCAATGAGTACCAATGCATGTAGTCTGAGCAACAAGCTTCCTGAATTAGTGGCCTTGATGGAGGAGGAACATCTGGATATCGTGGCAGTCACAGAAACATGGTTCGCACAAAACCATGACTGGGACATAAACATACCAAGAAAACACTATCTACAGGTGAGACAGAGAGGGTGAAAGAGGAGGAGGAGTAGCTCTTTACATAAGGGAAGGAATCAAAGTAACAGAACAAAAGAGAAAATAGGGAGGAGGAGAAGAAGCATTGTGGGTAAATTTGGAGACCGGCAATGGCACCACAATCTGCACAGGGGTTGTATACAGACCCCCTTCTCAGGGGGAGGAAATGGACAAGGAAATGATAGAAAGTATATTTAGTATGGCAAAAAAAGGGGAGATATTGCTGATGGGCGATCTGAATATGCCGGATGTTAGCTGGAGTGCAGCCGCAGCCACTTCGAAGAGTGGGGTTTTTCTAGATGCCCTACAGGGGTCATGCCTTAGACAACTATTATTGGAGCCCACTCGAGAGGGAGCAATCTTAGACCTGGTTCTCTCAAATGGAGATGAAGACAGGATCACAGATGTAGAAGTGGGTAGCCATCTGGGAACTAGCGACCATCAAACAGTATGGTTCACAATAAACACAGCAATAGAGTCAAGCCATACAAGGGCAAAGGTACTGGACTTTAGGAGGGCTGACTTTGCCAAAATGGGTAAGTGCCTAAGGAATGCACTAGCAAATGGGCAGGAAGGAGGGGTGGAAGAACAATGGGGAATAATAAAAACTGCCATCACAGAGGCAACAAGCCTTTGTGTGAAGCAAATAAACAAAACTAAATGATGTAAGAAACCACTATGGTTCTCAAAGGAAGTGTCAGTGAGGGTTCAAGAGAAAAAGAAAGCTTTCAGGAAGTACAAGGAATCACAGAAGGAGCAGGACAGAGAACTGTATCAGTTAAAGCAAAAGGAAGCTGTAAAGGCAGTCAGAACAGCAAAGGCCCAAACCGAGGAAAAGATAGCCAACTCAGTTAAGAAGGGGGATAAAACCTTTTATAGGTACATCAGGGAGCGAAGGAAGACCAAGGGAGGGATAGTGAGGCTTAATAAGGGGAGGGTGGGCAGAGGAGACTGTGAAAAGGCAGAGATACTAAACAAATATTTTTGCTCAGTATTTACAAAGGAAGACGGGGGTACCTAGAACAAACAGTAGAAACACACTGGATACAGACGTTGATACCAGCCCATTTACAGAAGAAAGGGTTCTGAAAGAACTCTTAAACTGAAGGTGGACAAAGCAATGGGTCTGATGGATTCATACCAGAATTCTAAAAGAACTAAGGGTAGAATTAGTGACACCACTGACTACCTCTTTAACAAATCATGGGAGGATGGGGTGGTACCCGAGGACTGGAGGAGGGCAGATGTGATTCCCCTTCACAAAAGTGGGAGCAAGGCAGAAGCAGGAAACTACAGACCTGTTAGTTTAACCTCAGTGGTAGGGAAAATGATGGAATCACTTCTGAAGGAAAGAATTGTCGAGCATCTAGAGGCCAGAGGGGCACAGGACCCAAGGCAGCATGGATTCACAGCAGGAAGGTCATGCCAGACAAATCTGATAGATTTCTTTGACTGGGTGACCAAAGTAGTAGATCAGGGAGGGGCTGTGGACATGGCCTACCTAGACTTTAGCAAGGCATTTGACACAGTCCCACACAAAGATTAATATACAAGTTAGCTAGCCTGGGAGTGGGTCCCAAGATGACAGCCTGGGTAAAAAATTGGCTGGAAAATAGGACACAGAGAGTAATAGTAAATGGAGTCCACTCTGATGAAAGGGGGGTTACTAGTGGGGTACCGCAGGGTTCAGTATTAGGACCAGTCCTCTTCGATGTCTTTATAAGCGACATTGCAGAGGGACTGGAAGGAAAAGTATGTCTCTTTGCAGATGACACAAAGATCTGCAACAGAGTTGATGCACAAGGTGGGGTGGAAAGGATGAAAAGGGACTTGGCAAGGTTAGAGGAATGGTCAAATGTATGGCAGCTTAGATTCAATGCTAAGAAGTGCAAGGTAATGCACCTGGGAAACAAAAACCCAGGGGAAGAGTACACAATGGGGGTGAGATACTAACAACAACAAAAATGGAAAGGGACCTGGGGGTAGTCATATCAGATGACCTAAAGGTGGGCAAGCAATGTGAGAGGGCAGCAATGAGGGCTGGGGGGATATTGGGATGCATAGGGAGAGGCGTCACCAGTAGAAAACAGGAAGTTATTATCCCTCTGTACAGACAGCTGGTCAGACCCCATCTGGAGTACTGCATGCAGTTCTGGAGACCCAGTCTTCACAAAGACATAGACAGGATGGAAGCTGTCCAGAGGAGGGAACTAAAATGGTGCAGGGTCTGCACTGGAAGACATATGAAGAGAGGCTAAAGGAGCTTAATATGTATAGCCTCGAGGAAAGGAGGGAGAGGGGGGACATGATAGAAATGTTCAAGTACCTCAAGGGAATCAAAGTCCAAGAAGGTAGCATCTTTCAAAAAAAGAGGTGTGCAAGAACAAGGGGGCACAATTTGAAGATGGGGGGGCAGCTCTGAGGTAATTTAAGGAAGTATTTTTTCACAGAGAGGGTTGTGGATGCATGGAACAGCCTTCCGGAGGAGGTCGTGGAGTCAAAAACAGTGGTGGAATTCAAGCATGCATGCATGGGACAGTCATAAGGCAATTCTAGGGGATGGGGTTAGGAAGAAGTAGGCTGCTGGTTAACTAGGATCTGCAGCTTATCCAGTAGGCAGGGAAATGGGCAGACTGGGTGGGCCAAGCGGTCCTTATCTGCCGTCAAATTCTATGTTTCTATGTTTCTATGTACTTGGGTACAGGGATGTCAGTAGGTATGCCTGTAGCCCCACAATTATGGACCTAAATGTCTGATCGATCTTGAGGCCCATGCCTCTCTCATGCCTTGGGATATCTGGGCATGCACTGATCTTTGTGTATTGACTAGTAGGCAGGGAGCAGTTTTCTTGTTTTTATATCTTGCGGGTCCAGCACTTTTTGTGACCATTTAATCACAGTAAAGCTGCATGATCTCACAGGAAAGGTAAGTTGATTTATAGCTTATACATTGTTCCATGTTGTTGAAGTGGTGTTCAGCACAAACTTCAGTCATCTGAAATATTCCTTGCTGATTTTTGCTCTCATTTGTTCTTGTTGCATCGTAGCTCCTTCACCTATCCCCAGGTATTTGTACACTGCCTCTTGCTCAGGTTCTTCTATGTTACATCCCTTTGTAAGAGTGAGTTTGCTGATGTGTTTTGAGGTTTGTCCTGCTATATTCAGCACCTTTATACAGTCTGACTCCCATATAAATTTACTGATGTGCTCTGAGGCTTCCCTGTGCTGTATACTTGTCACATTGATCAGATTTATTTTGTCTCTCTCATGGTTACTGTTTTCAAATGTTCTGGAGTTTCAAGTGCCATGATGAGAATGGACCCCATTCTAAAGCCAGGGCATCTTTGAAAATCAGGAAAGTAGTACTGTATTAATCTTTTTATTTTTGTTGGTCTTTTTCTCCCCTCTCTCCAGCAGTCCACATTCTGGAGGGTGCCGCAGTCCTGCACCCATGACATTTACTGGGTTCAATGACCATCTTCTCCAGGGCTTGCCCACCCTGGTGGGGTTGGTCAGGGGGGTCCCTAGGTAAAGACCAGATCCAGTTCTGGTTGGTGCCTGGCCAGTTGGGAAGCAGGACCTCTGAGCCCCTTTCATCCTACTGCCGAATACCTTTTCTCTCTTTCCCTCAGAGGAGAGCAATGCAGCAACACCAGTGGCGGTGTCTTGCACACTCCTGTGCATGGGACACCAGGGGTCTGCCCACCATGTACAGTGTTGATGTGCCAGCTCCCAGACTCTGCTAGTGGTCAGGCAAGCAATGAGCACTGATTCCCCTCCTCCCCAGAGGAGAGCTGTCCTTGTGATGCTCAGTCCTCTTCCTCCCCAGCAACTGCTTGCATCGCAAACATGGGTCACCCTTATGGCAGGAGATAATACATGATGCCTCAGCCCTCCACACCACCAGGCTGGCCTTACTGTAATAATCGTTGATGTTTGCTGAGTGTGCTCATCTCAGCATGCGCACTGTCTGCCCAGATGGCTTCCTTTTGCAGATCATAGGATGTCAAATACTGGTTGCATTTTTATCTACTAGTGGCTTAACATCCATTTCTGCTATCTTCCTGAAGACTTCTCCTAATTTAATGATGGAAGTCATCTTAGCTTGTTTTCTTCATGATGCAAGACCTTGATTCTGTTTAGATGCAAGTATATCAATAGGTATG
The DNA here is from genome assembly GCA_016271365.2 of Neoceratodus forsteri. NCBI lineage: Eukaryota > Metazoa > Chordata > Ceratodontiformes > Ceratodontidae > Neoceratodus > Neoceratodus forsteri. Next base: position 20,694,532 of record JADMNL010000038.1, on the reverse strand, counting down.
CATGTAGCCCCACTGCTGTGGACCTGTGTGTGTAATTACTCGAGGAGGCACATGCCTCTGTCAGACCTTGGAATGTGTTATCTTGGCATGCACTGGTTTTTGTATATTAACTAGTAAGCATGGAGTCATTTTCTTGTTTTAATCTATCTGGTTCAACACTTTCTGTGGCCAGTCTATCACACTGAAGCTGTATGATATCTCAGGAAAGGTGAGTTGGTTTATAGCTTGCACTTTGTTTTGTCTTGACAAGCAGTTCTCAGTACATGCTTCAGATGTCTGTAATATTCCCTGCTGATTTTTTCTCTCATTTGTTTATGTTGCGTTGCTGCTTCTTCATCTGTTGCCAGGTATTTGTACACTTCTTTTTGCTAGAGTTCTTTTATGTCACAACCCTCAGTCAGGTTGATGTTTTCTTTATGAGTCAACGTTTCTGTTATAAATATTGCTTTGGTCAATTTGTCTATGCCAAATTTCATCCATTTATCATCAGAGAATGTCTTGACAATTTGTAGTTATGTTTTTAGGTGTTTGTTGGATGAACTATAAAAAAGCTGCAGGTCATCTACAAAAAGGAGGTGAGCTGTTAGCTGTTGATCATTGTGGTTTCTAGAGTTCAGGTTGAGTCCACAGCCTAGGTTATTGATTAGGCTGCTCTATGGGTTGAAGGCAAGGCAGAAGAGAAGTAGTGACAAGAAGTAACTCTTAAATATTCCTCATTGGCTCTTTATACTTGGGAAGGTGATTTGACCATTTTCTGGTTTAATTGTAGGGTGGTGTACCACTTTCTTATAGCAGTTGTGATAAAATTTACCAGTGTGTGATGTATCCTGTAGATTTGTAAATACTCACTGATTCAAGAGTGTGGGATGCTGTCAAATGCTTTTTTTGTAGTTGATCCATGCTACACTAAGGTTTCAGCAGTTTTTGCAGCTCTCCATTATGGCTTTGTTCAGCAGAAGATGGTCCTTTGTACAATATGATTGTCTTTTATTGCCTGTCCAGAATGAATTCACTGATGTATTATCAGGTTAGTCTTCAGGCCAAAACTCTTGTTGCATTTAGTACAGTTTTGTGGTCTCCCTCCTGGGGTTACTCTCTCCAAATGTTTAGGTATTTCAAGTTCCATGACAAGAATGGACCCTGTTCTTAAGCCACAGCATATTCTAACATCAGAAAATCAGTACTTTATTAGTCTTTGGTGTTTTCCGGGGGCACCCTTCTCAGCACCTACAATGTCCCCATTATGGTTTCCTTTTGCATTTCATAGTTTTTGTTTTACCTTTGTTTTACCAGGAGAGACACACTAAGCAGAAAGTTTGTTTATGGGTGCAACCTGGGAGCACAAGGAAGTTAGGTGACTTGCTCAAGGTCACACACAGTATGCAAGTGGGGGCTGTGGGATTCAAACCCAGGTATTCAGGTTTGTAGCTCAAAGTCTTAAACCACTGTGTTGTACTGTCTCACCATAGGGTGTCACAGATATTGGTAGCATATTTAGATGTGCCTGAAAGTTTTTTTGATTAGCCCCAGTACTCTGAGCACTATTGGAATGATTTGTGTGTCTTTGTTCCACATCGGTTTACTTTCTGTTTGCATGTATTGGTATTTCATGTTTTGTGTCTCTGTGTGCAGAACACTGTAGTGACTAGGGATGGCTACTTTGAACAGCAATGCTACCCTTTTTATTTTGGCTCGCACTTGCATGGCCAATATCTTGCAGCAAGAGCAGATTTGGAGGTGCTGTCACTGTTGGTCAAATGGAGGGCACACATCAGAAGATGTGTCTCTCATTCCCCAATCAGCAAGCAGCAGGCAGTGACCTCACACATGCTTAATGAGGCCATCAGATCTAAGAAAAGGTCCGCTGCAATGATGCAGCGGGACCACAACACGCCTCCCTATGTGCAGGCAACTGCCTGTCACAATGCCGATGGGGAGCCCACTCCTTGTCAGCATCATTAACCCTCCCATGTAAAATGTAAGCTCAGTGGGTGTTCAATCCTCCTCGGCATCATGCGCCCCCCAACAGTTTTTCTTTGCTGATGGGGGGCCAAGTCCCCATTGGTGTTTATTCCATCCCCTTGTATTTTGTCAATGGGGGAGCCCACTCCCCATTGGTATAATGTGTCCCCCCCTTTTGTTGCTCACTGAGGGGGTGCCCAATCCCCCTTTGTGCGTGTCCCCACTCAGTATGTGCCAACAGGGTGCGCAATCCCCTGTCAGCTACAGAATCCCCCCCAAACAACAGTTAGGTGGCATGGTGGGAGCCCACCCCAGCGTGCCAAATGACCTGCAAAAAAAAAAGCTTCCCGCTATGTTTTTTTATGTTAAGCTGTGAAAAAAGAAAACAGTCCCTCACCGGCTCCCTGCCTCCCTTCCACAACCCACGCCCACCCTCTGCGCACCCAGCCTCCCCGCACACACCCTCCCCTCATACTTACCTCCAGAGTCTGGCACGATGATCTTCAGTGAACCGGGAACACGTCTACACTCTTCAAAGCCGACTGCAAACTGAAGAAATGTCGGTAAGCTGTATAATGGCATAAATAGGGTTTTTGTTGCAAAATTTGGTGGAAAAAAATCCCCAAAATGACTGTTTTATGAGCATGTGTTCTGCAGTTGCTACGCACACTTGTAACTTCATGAATTTGCAATATTTTCATGCCAGATTTTCAACATTGGCATTTTTCCCCACCTCCTTGTGAACAGTACAGCTGTCATTTTTCACACCCTGGCCGAAATGTGTTTTTCACACTTCTGGTGCAGAATTGCACAGTCACTGTAGGAAATCAGTGTTCAGGACAGATTATGAAAATGACAGTGACACTGTTCATGAGCACAGATCCTAAAATGCCTATCTTGAAAACTTGGTGATGATACTCCATAAAATGACTGTGTTACGAGCGTGCGTTGCACAGCTTGCATGCACACTTGTAAGTTCACGAATTTATAATATTTTCACTCCAAATTTTCAACATTGAAATTGTTCTGCACCTCCTTATGAACAGTACAGCTGTCATTTTTTACATCCTGACCGAAATGTGGTTTTGCAGTTCCGGCACAGAATAGCATGGTCGCTGTGGGAAATCCATGTTGGAGACATATTATGAAAATAACAGTGACACTGTTCATTAGCAGAGGTCCTAAAATGCCTATGTTTTAAATTTGGTGATGAACCTCCATAAAATGAGTGTTTTACGAGTGTGTGTTGCGCAGTTTGCTCTCAAACTTGTAACGTCATGAATTTGTAATATTTTAACTCCAGATTTTCAAAATTTACATTTTCCACACCTCATTATGAACAGTATAGCTGTCATTTTACATATCCTGGCAGAAATGTGTTTTCATATGTCCAGTGCAATATTCCACGGTCGCTGTGCGAAATCAGTTTTTGTGACAGTTTGAGGAAATGATGGTGACACCGTTCATGAGCCGAGGTCCTAAAATGTCTATATTGAAAATTTGGTGCCGAAAGTCCATAAAATGACTACGTTGCAAGCATGTGTTGCGTATTTGCTAGGCACGCTTGTAACTTCATGAATTTGCAATATTTCCATGCCAGATTTTCAACACTGCCATTTTTTCACACCTCATCAACAGTACAGCTGCCATTTTCACAGCATGCCCAAAATGATTTTCTGCAGCTTTGGCGCACAATGGCATGGTTGCTATGGGAAGTCACCTTTTGGGACACATTAACAAAATCACAGCGCCACTGTTCATGAGGGGAGGTCCCAAAATACCTATGAAAATGTGGCTAAAAAACTCCCACAAATAATTGGGTTACAGATGTGTGTTGCACAGTTTCTATGCATGCTCATGACTTCATCAATTTTTCTTATTTTCACTCCAGATTTTCAATGTTGCCATTTTTTTATGTCTTTTCATGAACAATACAATTGTCATTCTCCACATCCTGCCCAAAATGTGTTTTCGTCCCTGTGTCGCCAAATGGCAAAGCCGTTGTGCAAAACCACTTTTCTGCTAAGAAACTGATTGTGCCACTTTTCATGAGGTGGGCTCACAAACAGCCCATGTTGAAAATTTGAAGTGAAAATACCACCGCACACCTACGATGTTAGGGTTTCCAACTGTACCACCCCACCCAGTACAGACTGACAGGCACCAGGGGTGTGACTTGGGATCATTGGATGTAATGCTCATGCCATTCCACCCTTCCACCCCCACCCTGCAGCCACTGACAGGCATTGTGGTGTGCCTTGCACTGTTTGGCCACAAAATTCACCCCATTCTCCTACAGTTCACCCATGTCAGTGGATTTTCTTATGGAATGGGGTAACTATAATGCCCAAAGATCCCAAAGCACACCACAACACTTGTCAGTGTCTACAGGGTAGGGTCAAGTACAATGGCATGAGCGTTATAGCTGATGATCCAAAGGCACACCCCAATGCCTGTCACTCTCTACAGGGTGGGGATGGGGTTGGCATCACTTCAATACTTCACTGCCATTCCTATTCTGCATCTCTACCTCTGGCACTACCAATGCCAATGCCAGCGAGATAACATGCGGCATTGACAAATGCTTGTTTATTCTATTAGAATGTTTGGTTTTCTTGCCTCCACTTTCTTGGCAGTTGCTATTGGGTGATTCCATGTGATTATCACTTCTTTATTGTCTGTGGTTCTTTGTGGCTCATGTTTCTAGTGTTTTTCTGCTACTTGTACAGTATGTTGTAGTGCCTGCATAGTTTCCAATGGATCAATCTCACTATGCTGTTATTGTGGGAGGGTGTGAGTGCAGAAAGAAGCTCAGACACAGTCTGTATGATGCAATACACTTCAGTGTTTTTTTTATTTTTTAGAATGGTTAGGATTATTAAAAATAAATGAAAATATACAAAATGTCAGACAGACAGAGTTCATTGCATCTTGGTGGAGTGCTTTGGGTTATAACCTTCCAAGGTTAATAGACTGTCAAATCTGTCCATCCATCTATTTTCATTATTGAATGCTCTGCCTCTCCTACTGTCAGGAGAGGAACGAAATCTTTCTTCTGCTGTCTCCAGCAAGCCTCTGGACAGCTCTGGATTGAATCTAACTTCCCTTCCTCTAGAAGACATTTTTATAACCCTCCCTGTGGTCACCTTATCCACTACTCAATACAAAACTTGAAATAGCTATTGTACAGAAAGGAAATCTGGGTTCATTATAGGCTACACTCATTATATTACCATATTGTACAATATTAGACAGGGCTATTTCTGAGCAGATAGAAGCACTATTTTGTTATAAAGATAATTAGTGCATATTTAAATCTGGGGTTAGCCCCACCTTCAAGACCACCCCAGCAGCTAAGAACAACCCACCTGTTTTATCAGATGAATATGGCCATGATGAGACTGGCTATTCCCAATGTCATAACTCAGGGTGAACGCTGCTAGCACTGGCTTCTTCTCAGGTAAAAGAGGCTACCCCACCATTTGTTTGATAAAATTATCAGGCTCTGTAACTAACTTCCAAAACTCAGGGGCTGGGATATTTAAACTGCCCCTGGCTGGGGTGCAAGCCTGGGCATAGTGCAACTGGATTGTGCCAGGGCAAGGAGCAGGCGATATTCAATGGTGCTGTGCCAGGGCTCAGCACAGCTGAATATGGCACTGAGGACACAGCACTACGCACTGCGCAATAGGCAGCAGGGGTGCAGGGGGATGAGCCAGCGCAAGTGCACTTGCGCTAGGAGCATATTTGAGATATTCAGAACTGAACATGCAAATGAGGCCATAATGCATGCAAGGTACAAACGGGGCCATGTGCATGTCATTATGGCCCCATTTGCATGAGGTATGCTGATCCCCGTTGACTTGCGCCTGGCCCTGCCAGGCTGCAGCTGTCGGGGACTGATGCCCTGCAGGTCCCCCTCCTGGCCGCACGATCATGGCTATACATCAATAAACATCCTGGTGATCCAGTGGGCCTCACCCCCCACCCAATTATGGGCTTTATTTAAAGAAATTCCCTGGTGGTCAAGTGGACCCGCTTCCCTGCCCGATCGTGGGCTAATGTGGAAAAAAAGATCCCTGGTGCTCCAGCGGTACCACCCCACCTGCATACTGAGCCCTGCCACCCTGCAACCCCCCCCGGTCAGCAATGGGCGGCAGCTGCCACCCACAAGCCGCTCGGCCACCCACTGACTAACAGCGTACAGTATGGCTGTATGCCTATTTGTCCACAGTATGGGCCAATGAGCATGCAGACTTTACTATACTACACAGTCCCAAAATGTGAATGAATCATTCACATTTTGGGAGTGTCTAGTACAGTACAGTCTGCACACCCATTGGCCCACACAGTGGACCAATAGGTGTACAGCCGTACTGTACACTGTCAGTCAGTGGGCAGCTGGGTGGCTTGCGAGCGGGGAGCTGCCACCCACCGCTGACTGGAAAGGCGTTGCACAGTGGTGGGGCTCAGTGGGTGGGTGGGGTGGAGGGATAATGCTGGACCACCAGGGATCTTTTTTTCACATTAGCCCACTATCAGGCAGGGAAGCGGGTCAACTGGACCACCAGGGATATTTTTTAAAACATATGCCCGTGATCGAGCAGGGGAGCAGGTCCACTGGACCACTAGGGAATTTCTTTAGATAAAGCCCACGATTGGGCACAGGGTAAGGTCCACTGGACCACCAGGGAATTATTTTATATAAAGCCATGATCGGGCGGGGGGTAGAGTCCACTGGACAACCAGGGTTCTTTTTCTACATTTTTGTCCATGATCAGGCAGGGAGGCGGGTCCACTGGATCACCAGGGATATGTGTATTACACATTTGCCCAAAATTGGGCGAGGGGGGGCACAACACCTGGACTGTGTCCTGGGAGGTTGGGTGGCCACCCACAGCAGGGGGCTGGTGTGTTGCGCCCAGCAATACGGCAGCCACCTGTGGGTGTCCACTGACTTGTTCCAGGATTTCCTGGCACATCTTTGCTCCTCCTGTGCAGTGCAAGGTGGGTTTGTGCCAGCATATGTGCTGCACATCCCGGGCTAAATATCAGGATGTGCCACATATGCATGGGCATGCCCTCGCCCGCACTTGCACCGCATACATTACTGGTTCCCCTCAGCTCATCGGAGGTTGCGCTGAGCAACCTATCCCTTTGAATATCACTCCGGAGTGCAACCCCTTTGAATATCCCAGTCAGGATGTCTGTTTTCTGCTGACAGAACTCTACATAGATGGAATCTGTTACACTGTAATGTGAAAAGGAAAAGGTCTGTGTTCCCTTTGTAATGCAGGTCTGAAATCAGGCCCATTTACATTTTAACAAAAGGGTATTCTGACACCCTGTCAGTCTGTAGGAATGAGCCTAAAAGACTCCATATAGGAATGTACCAGTGTTTGAGGTTTATTTACATACTGCTTAACTGATTGCAATGCCAGTGTAGGAACAAGAGCTTTAAAGGACATGAAAATATGTCCTAGTAATTTGCAGGCTGTGGTATACATGTAAAGCACCATTTTCCATACAGGTACCAGACAATATAAATCCTGTAACTTACAGGCCGGTTATATTTAACTATTTAACACACTCTGCTATGCAGGACAATAGCAGCCTAATATTTCGTTTTGCTGTAATGTGGGTAGAGGGTGCTCTATGACCAGCACCAGTATATAAAAGAATATAGGAAAGGGGAGGACAAGGAAAAAGATTAGAAGGCTTTGTGACTCAGAAAGAAAGAAAGAGGAAGAATAATCCCCATTTATATAGCGCTTTTCATACACAGTGTATTCCCAAAGCGCTTTACAAGCAATGCTAGACTGGTAGTGAAGTGACTGAATGTGTGGTGGCGGCCATATCGCACATCATCACCCACACACTGCCTGGATAATTGCATGAACCGGTTTATGGGAAGGGGAATGTTGGCCAGGACACTGGGAATGTTCCCTACTCTTTGCGAAGAGTGCCCTGGGTTCTTTTACTTCCACCTGGACACCCACCAGGACAACACCAGGGTGGACAGAAGGGACCTCTGTTTAATGTGTCATCTGAAGGACAGCACACCCCAGCAGTACAGCACCCCCCAATACTGCACTCGGCTGCCAGCGATTTTTAGGTGCAAATCCAATCCCGGTGTGAGACGAGAACCCACGACCTTCTGGTCCAGAGGCGGATGTGCTACCAACTGAGCCACGCTGAGAAAGAAAGAAAGAAAGAAAGGAAGGAAGGAAGGAAGGAAGGAAGGAAGAGGAAGGAAGGAAGGAAGGAAGGAAGGAAGGAAGGAAAGTTGTTGCAATAGACTTACGAAGGCTGGTATTTCTTGGCTTTTATTTATTCTTTTCAACATACCTTTTGTTCATTTTTTTCCCTCTGGGACATCTCTCATTATGTTGTACTGTACCTAAACAAGGGCCTTGTTGTCACAGTACAGCTATCACTAACAGCCCTTTTAGGGCTAGACAGAGCCTTGTTCTGTCACACACACACACACACACACACACACACACACACACACACACAACTCCTAAAAAGGGAAACAGCTTTGACAAAGGTTGTTTTTCAGAATTTCTTAAATCAGACCCCCCCAGCATCAATGAGAGGTGTAAAGGAGCTACCATCCACTGACATAAGCAGTTCCACCATGGGACCCTTTATCATATTACAACATAACTGGAGAAATTCTCCTTTTTAAAGGTCAACTCCTATAAATCAACAATTCCTGGGGACCTCCAATACTTAGTAACACAGTTGTGCCTTCCGGTTATATGTCATACTTTGCATACTACACAAAAAAGTAATTTTAACAGTCACTACACCCTATAGCTAGACAGAGTTTCCATCTACTTCAGCTGGACAAAAAGTCAACATTTTATGTTGTGCTCCTCCTGGCTTTGTGTACAAGCCTAAAGTTGTTTGGCTGTAATGCCAGGTACCAGCAGCCTATTAAGGGTTTTTATCTTTCCTTTGACTGGTCCACCATAATGGATTGTGATCTGTGACCAGAGTGAACCAAGTACCCCATAAATAATGCCTAAATGCTTCGATAGCCCACAGTCAGGTGCTCCTTTCACACAGTGGCTTGCTTTTCCTCCCGGTCATGGTGTTTTTAGCTTATATACACCACAGAGTGCTCTTTGCTATTTTTGATCTGACATAACAACACACCAATGCCAGAAGAAGCCAGAAGGGGAAGGAAGGAGAAGAAGCCAGAAGGGGAAGGAAGGAAACATATTCAATTCAGTGCTTTAGAGTAACTGGTAATTGCTATTTTTCTTTTAAACTTAGATTGTGGGCTTATAGTGACACTACTTTCTTTGTTGTCTACTTATAATTGTTTTTGGGCAGTTGAAAATTTAAAACATAGTGGTGGTGTAATTCTGTGCTGTCTTTAATTGCTGCAAATTTTATCTTGGTTTGTCTGACTGCCCTGCAGTTCGGTGAAGGGTGTTAATTGTCTGGCCTCTGACCTCAGCTACGTGATAACTGGAGGTGGGGCTTAGTCAGAGTTGAGGTAGCAAGCAGAGTTTTATTTTCTCAGAAGAAGCCAGAAGGGGAAGGAAGGAAACATATTCAATTCAGTGCTTTAGAGTAACTGGTAATTGCTATTTTTCTTTTAAACTTAGATTGTGGGCTTTTAGTGACACTGTACTTTCTTTGTTGTCTTTACTTAGAATTGTTTTTGGGCTGTTGAAAATTTAAAACGTAGTGGTGATGTAATTATGTGCTGTCTTTAATTGCTGCAAATTTTCGCCCCTTCCCCCACCTCTTAATTATATGCCCTGTTAAATCTGATTGACAGGAGCTAAACACAGGGTATAGTAAGGGGTGTGAAGTAGGAGGAGCATAAGAGGGAAGAAGCCCACCCTCAGCACGACAAGTGTGTTGACTCATTTATTTACTTATTGGTTTCTTTTTTTTTTTTAAAGAAAATTATCTGAGTATCAGTGGCAGGATTTTTAGGACAGTAAATTAATAAAAAGGGAACTAGGAGAGCTTCAGTAGCAGACAAGTAGTGGAATTGCAGTATAATGTGAGGAGTGGTGCAATGCAGTGGCTGTGGGGCAGCCATATTCAGGCAGACCTTCTGGACACTGAGGTGCTGCCCTATCTGCATGCATCTCTCTGGACTGTGGGATGAGGTAGCCAGACTCGGAGCGGAAGTAAACTAGGTCAGGAATATCATCACCCCTATCCAGAGACCACCCAGTCCAATGCAACTGCCTCAAAGGATGCCGAGAACGAGGAGCACTTGGATGACAGTGGGCTCAGGGAGGGTTAGAGCGGTCAGGCAGAGACACATCCCTGATCCTATTCCACTCAAGAACTCATATGCCACACTGGAAAATGAGGACAACCAAATAGAGGTACCCAGAGAAGTGAAAGGAAAGGATGTGGAGGTTAGCCAAGGAGGTGACCTCAGTGGGGAAAGCAGTGGATCCCAGAGGAGGAGGAAGTGAATCCTGGTGGGGGACTCCATCATAAGAGGGATCCAGCTAGGAACACAGGAGGGGGAGGACAGGGAGGTGAGGTGCCTACCAGGTGCCACAGCATGGAGGGATGGAAGGAAGATCCTGGGGATCACTGGGAAGGCAAGACGGGATGACCTGGAAAATGGGGAGCCAAAGGAAGTTCAGGAAGAGTTTAGGAAATTGGGAAGGGGTCTCAAGCAAGTAGCTACTTCTGTCACTTTCTCAGAAGTACTACTTGCGAGAGGCAAGGGAGAGCATAGGAGTGCATGCACCAGGAACTTTAACTCATGGTTGAAGAACTGGTGCTGTGAGGAAGGGTTTGAATTCATTAGTGACTGGGGACCCACCTGGAGGGATGGAGGTTTGTTCAAGCCTGACAGCCTGCATCCATCCTGGAGGGGAATCCAAGCACTCAATGATAAGTTTAAATGCTACATTGACAAGCATTTAAACTAGCAAAGGGGGGTGACAGGCCAGCAAGGAGGGTACCTACTTGCTCACCCCCCACAGCTAGCAGTGGAACCAGTGAATCAGAGGAGTGGCTATCTCTGCAAAGCAATGTGCAAAAGATGGAGATTAGTGCCCAAGAGGTGGATAGGCAGAAAAGGGGCAAAATTCAGCAGAAGGGCAGACAGCAAGGAGAACCAGGTATAAAAGACAACCAAGGAAGGGGCTGGAGTAGAACAGTGGAACAGTCTAGGAGGTCAAATCATGGAAAGTCATGTGTGCAAATGCCAGGAGCCTTAGCAACAAGATGGAAGATCTGAGGCTGTCCTGGTGCAGTCAGACTTGGACATTGTGGCCATCACTGAAACCTGGTGTAATGATAACCATGACTGGGAGATGGCCATACCTGGCTACAACATATTCAGAAGAGACAGAGCAGGCAGAAAGGGAGGAGGAGTGGCACTGTATGTGAAAAATGACATAAGGGCCACAGAGATCCAGGAGGAACAAAATAGGGGAGAGATACTGTGGGTTAAGCTGGAAAGGAAAATGGGAACAGCCATCCACACAGGTGTGGTCTATAGACCACCAGCACAGGAGGAAGAAACAGATAGGGAGCTGATGCTAGCCATCCAAAGGATGGCAGATAAGGGTGAGGTTGTACTAGTTGGAGACTTCAATATTCCAGACGTGGACTGGAGCATCCCAGCAGCAGCATCAACTAGGAGCAGATTTATCCTGGACTCCCTTCAGGGTGCCTTCCTCAAGCAACTGGTCATGGAATCAACGCAGCAGAAGGCAATACTGGACCTTGTGCTCACAAACAGGGACAGTGTGATGGGGGTAACAGTGGGGGAGCACCTGGGGAACAGTGACCACCAGTCATTGTGGTTTGAAATCACAAAAAGAGCAGAACCAAACCACACAAAAACACGTATCCTGGATTTTAGGGGGGCAGACTTTGGGAAAATGGGGAAATGCTTGAAAGAGGCATTAAGGGGAATGGGACAGGAATCAGGGGTTGAGGAACAGTGGGCAGTATTTAAAATGGGGATTACAAGAACAACAGAATTATGCATTAAGCAGGTTAACAAAAGGAAAAGGAAGAGGAGACCATTATGGTTTTCCAAAGAGGTAGCAAAGAAAGTGAAAGCCAAAAAGATTGCATTCAGGCAATACCAAAAGACACAGGCAGAAGGGGATAGGGAGAAGTACCAGGAGAAGCAAAGGGAGGCAGGGAGGTCAGTAAGGGAAGCCAAAGGTCAGACAGAAGAACACATTGCAAAATCAGTGGGTAGATGGGACAAAACCTTTTACAGGTACATAAGTGAAAAAAGAAAGACAAAGGGAGGGATAGTGAGACTGAAGGGGGAGGATGGGGGCTGCATGGAGGATGACAACAGTAAAGCTGACATATTGAACAGGTATTTCTGCTCAGTCTTTACTGAGGAAGAGGAGGGTAATGGGTCTGAAGGAAGTACAAGGGGTGAGAATGGTGCAGAAATGGACACAAGTCCCTTTACACGAGAAGGGGTCCTGAAGGAACTGGAAGTAATAAGAGTTGATAAAGCAATGGGGCCAGATGGGGTGCACCCCAGGGTCCTTAAAGAACTAAGAGAAGTGGTGGCTGAACCTCTGGCTATCCTGTTTAGCCGATCACTGGAAACAGGGGAGGTACCCAAAGACTGGAGGACAGCAGATGTAGTCCCCTTATACAAAAGCGGGAACAAAGAGGAAGCAGGGAACTACAGACCAGTCAGCCTCACCTCGGTAGTGGGGAAGATCATGGAAGCACTACTGAAGGAGAGATTGTGGAACATCTGGTTGTCAATGGACTACAGGACCCAAGGCAGCATGGTTTCACCAGGGGAGGTCATGTCAGACTAACCTCGTTGAATTTTTTGACTGGGTGACTAGGGAGGTGGATCAGGGGAGGGCAGTGGACATGGCCTATCTGGACTTCAACAAGGCCTTTGACACTGTGCCACATAGAAGACTATTACACAAACTGGGGAATAAAGGTGTGGGCAGGACAGTAGGGTGGTGGGTAGGTAACTGGCTAGGTGGCAGGACACAGAGGGTGGTGGTAAATGGCTGTCACTCCACAGAGGGAAGAGTGACCAGTGGGGTACCACAGGGATCAGTGCTGAGACCGGTCCTATTCAACATCTTCATCAGTGACATTGCACAGGACCTAGAAGGCAGACTTTCACTGTTCGCTGATGACACAAAGCTCTGTAACAGAGTAGACACACCAGAGGGTGTAGACAGAATGAGAAGGGAGCTGCAGAAACTTGAAGAATGGTCAGGGTTTGGCAGTTGAAATTCAATGCAAAGAGTGCAAGATAATGCATATGGGAGCACAAAACCCTGGCACAATATATCAGTTGGGGGTGAGGATATAGCATGCACCAAGCAGGAAAGGGATCTTGGGGTTATCATCTCTGATGACCTCAAGGTAGGGAAACAGTGTGACAAGGCAGCAGGTAAAGCAAATAGGATGCTGGGATGTATAGGCAGGGGCATCACCAGCAGGAAAAGGGAGGTCATAATTCCGCTATACAAGACACTAGTGAGGCCCCACCTGGAGTACATTGTACAGTTCTGGAGACCATACCTACGTAAGGACATAGACAGGGTAGAGAAGGTTCAGAGGAGGGCAACAAAGATGGTGCATGGATTGCATCACAAGTCCTATGAAGACAGGTTGAAGGAACTGAACATGTACTCCCTGGAGGAGAGGAGGGAGAGAGGGGATATGATAGAGACATACAAGTATCTCACAGGGAGGAACAGGGTGCAGGAATACACTATTTTTAAGCGAAAAAGATGTTCCAGGACTAGAGGGCATGGGATGAAGTTGGAGGGAAGACGATTCAGAGGAAACATGAGGAAGAATTTCTTCACAGAACGGGTGGTGGACAAGTGGAACACCCTGCCAGAGGAAGTGGTGGGGGCTGAAACAATCATGGGATTTAAGAATGCATGGGATAGACATAAAGGAATTCTGGAGGTCAGGGGTAAGGGGCAACAGACTTCTAGGAAAACATAAACTGAACTTACAAGCTCAAATGGGCAGACTGGGTGGGCCATAGGCCCTTATCTGCTGACACTGTCTATGTATCTATGTATTCTGAGGCATTTATCTGCAGCAGAAAGAGTTGGGAGAATTATGGATTGGTAAGGACAGGAGCTAAGCACAGGGTAGCTATCATTAATCAGAAAGCCTGATTGCAGGTTTCCATCTCTTGTATTTTACTGGGATTTTTTTTATAAGCAGCTCCAGTAGTGGGGTTGCTAAGTCAGAGAAGTTGGGGATGAACCTTCTGTAGTGTCCAGCTAAACCCATAAAAGGATCTCACATGTTTCTTCATCAGTAGAATGGGGTTGTTAGTCACTGCCTCAACTCTGGATGTTTCATGCTTTGCCATTCTGTTTTCCAGCACATACCTAAAATATTGTGTCTCTTGGATAACCACAGCATATTTTGTGGGATTTATTGTCAACTCTGCCCTCCTAATGGTTTCAAACACATTCTGGAGATGAACTTTATGTGTCCCTCAATTGCAACTAAAACCAGCTGCATTATCCAGATATGTGGCACATACCATGAGGGGCTAATATCTTATACATATACATTTGGAAAGTTACAGAGGCACAATGTAGGCCAAAGGGCATAGTTGTAAATTTAAAAAACTGTGGGGTGGCAAAGGCAGTTTTATCTATGGACTCTGGAGCTAGGTGTATTTGCCAGTACCTCATAGTCAACTCTAATGCAGAAATGTACTGTGCACCTCCCAGTCTATCAGGGCATCAATTTGGGGTATGGCTTAGCTATCAAAGACAGATACCTCATTCACCTTTTGAAAGTCAAGGTATACCCTGATCCCAACTTCATTTTCCCCTACTGCCACAATCGTGGAAGACTAAGCACTTTTGAAGGATTCTATAATGTCCATTTCCTCTGTTTTTTAAATCTCTTTAATTACCTCTTCCCTCATCTTTTTGGGTAACCTGTATGGCTTCTGTCCTATGGGTGTACTATGTATATGGATGTTATGCTCAACACCCTTTACTGTCCGAGGGTTTTATTATGAGTGTTGATCCATATTCATGGAAAATGCTCAGTTTCTACTGACTGGAGCGCTGTTAGAGAAGGAGTGATTTGCATCGCATCTGACATACCTCCCTTTTCCAAACTCTCATGTGCTACCTGTAACTCTCCATTTCCACATTCAAGCAAAACCATGAGAGAGAGAGAGATTGGTTTTCTCCTCCACCCTGAACACCCTTTTTTTTAAAGGCAAAGATGATAGACTTAGTTTATCAAGTGACTCAACCTCATAGGCTAGAGGGCATGTTTGTTTTAATACCTTGTAAGGGCCTTGCCATTTCATATGAAACTTCTTTTTAGAGGAAGATAACAACAAAACCTGCCCCCAAAACACTTTTTCCCCAGTCCCTTTCTCATAATGGATTTTCTGTATTACCTGGGACTGTAACATTTGCTTATGGGCTACTGCAACCTACTTCAATAGTCCTTCTGTTTACTATGTATGCACCTATTTCTAACCCAATGTCTGTACAGTGTTCCCAGATTTCCTTCACAACATCAAGTGGACCCCTTGGATGCCTGCCATACAGAACTTAGAATGGAGAGAAACCAGTGGAGACCTGTGGTACTTCCTATAGGCAAACAGTACATAAAGTAGGTATATGTCCCCATGCTGGCCCTCCTCACTCAAAAATGTCTGGAGCATTTTCTTCAGAGTTTTATTAGAATGCTCCACCAGGACATCTGTTTGAGGATGGTGTGGAGAGATGCATACTGCAACTATGCCCAGCAATTGATAAAACCCTTTCAGCATCACAGCATTAAAGTTGCTCCCCAGATCAGTTAAAATTTCCTAAAGTATCCCAACCCAACTGAACATTTTAGCAAATTCCTTAACTTTTGGGGATGTCACAGTTCACATGGGTACAGCTTCAAGGTACCTTGTGGCATAGTTGCATATAACCAGAACAAGCCTGTTCCCTTTTGTGCTGTTATCTAGAGGACCTACCACATCTATAACAATCTTTTCAAAAGGGGTTGTTACCACAGGTAAGGACATCAGGGACACTTTGTCTTTTTTACCCACATCAGCACCCTTCTGGCATTCCCCACTGTCATGGCAATAGAAGCCACCAGCTCATGTATTCAGCCCAATAAAATCATTGCAACAGCTGGGCTAAGGTACATTCCATCTTTGTATGCCCCGCCAAAGGCAAATTATGTGCCAAGTACAGTAAGTTGGTGCTATGCTTGGCAGAATCCGTTAGTTGTTCTGCCATGTAGGCTGTGCGGTGTGTGCAAACAGACATGATATAGCAGTCCTTCAATAATACTATGAGGGCTTCCCTTTCTCCTATTTAACCCCCTACTTTATTAAAAGCAGCTCTAAGAGTTACATCTTCAACCCGTATATCAACACCAGATTTTATAATGTTTATATCCGCACAATCCGTCTTGTTATGGGCCTAAGTCCACTGCTTCTTGTTCCTCTTCCAATTTCCTTTGGACTGATGGACTTTCCTTGGGAAATTAATGAGATTTTTTCATCAAAAGGGAACTGTCACCCAAGGTAAGCTCTTTACAGGCCTGTGCTCTTGTGACCACTGCTGTAGATACACTGGTTAAATCTGTAATAAGGTCTGAAAACCATGGAATGTCGTTTCCCAGGACAATAGGTACTGGTAGTGTTGGTACTACCCCCAAAGTTATTGGCTGACCTTGCCTCTTTACTTTCAGTGCCACCTGGGTGCTGGGCTAGAACTTGGTGTCTCCATGCACACGTTACCCCAGTGCTGTAACTTCTCAAACTGGTACTGGGTATAATATCTGCCTGTGCCAGTGTCTGCTGGCTTACCAGAGTCAGTCAAGCCCTGTACATGTTGAGTCCCAATTTCTACCTCCATGAGATAGTGCCCCCAGTTTGCTAAGGCCAAATGAGAGTGACCATATTTCTTCCCTCTTTTTGTAGGGTATTTTCTGGCAGTGTGTTCCACCCCTTGACAGTTGTAGCAAATCAGTTCTATAGACTTAAAATCAGGGTTAAAAGGAGGCCAAAAGTCTACAGGATGAGATGGTCTTACCCTTCTGGTGCCTCTGGGTGGTCCTTTCTGGTAGACATTAGACCAGAGCATCTGGAAATCATCCAAAAATACAATCACCTTCATGTCATTTCTGAACAATGTTCTCACACCCAGACCTGTATCGCCATAGGTAACATGTTGACAAATTGCTCAGTTGCCAGTATGTTCAACTCCTGTTGGACTGTCTCCCCTCTGGTTGGATCCATTTTGCTAGCAGGACGTTTAGACGTGTGTAGGTCTCTCAAGGTGTGCCTGTTGGCAGGCATCAAAGGTTCCAGAATTACTGTCTGTAAGTCTCTTTGCTAGTGTCATGTCTCAGAATCTCCCTCTTCAGTAGATAGTTCTCAGCATCTTGGGCTTCCATGAGGTTGTAAGCCAATTGTGCTCGATCTGTGAGATATGGGGCTAATCGGATCACCCACTGATCTCTGGACCAGTGACAGGTTCATGCCCCCCCCCGAAGGTTGTAAAAGTATGCCTCATTGTCATCTCTGGAATACAGTTAAGTCAGTTTAATGTCTTTGAAACTGGCAGTGTCTGTTCTTCTCTGACTTGAACTTGCACCTCCCTCATGCAAGGCCCTGAGGGTATCCACCCACTGTGCCTCATCTTTTTGTCTTTCTTATTCACTTACTATGCATTTAATTGCCAGCCACCTCAGCAATTCTGACAGGTCTTCAGGTGGTGCTTCCACCATCTCTTCTCTAGTCTCATCCACTCCAGCAGTAGCCAGTACTGTCTCAGACTTCAACGTTATGCACCCATCTTTTCAGCCATGGCCCTTGTCCATACTATGGCATCTGCAGAAGGTGTCCTTCATCCTGTTTCAGTGCCTGTGCCATGCTGCATGTATCTTCTGCTCCTCTTGGTATCACAACTGATACCTACCAGTCAGTTCCCCCTGACAGAACCAGACTAGCAAATCTCAATTCTAACACCGTATGTGGAGGGTGTGGCAGCCTTAGGAAGCTCAGACACAGATTGTATAGTGAAACACACTTCAGTGTAGTTTTATTCTTCAGGATGGACAGTATTATTCAAAATAAAATAAATAAACAGTCAAACAGATAAAGTTCATAGCACTTTTGTGGACTTCTAAAAGATACTACCCCTGCCTGTATGAGTGCACAGGCTGAGGGGCCTGAGTTCACTAACAAGGTGCCTCCACCCAGAGAAACGGTATTGGGGTTGCATATCTGCTCTGGTATAGCCCTCTGGGAAGCTATAACCACCCACCAACCCTCTTAATTGCCTAGTGTCTAACATAATGATAACACAGTAAGAAACAGTACTAATATGCTCATACCCATCACACTTACCACCAAGGTTAGGTCTGCTACGGTTTCCCTGGAGACCCCCCTGTAAAATAAGGTTAGCAATACAACAGTGCAATCATAATACTGTAAACCATCTAATAATAGGCACACTAGCTATGTTAAGCATAAAACATGACAATTAGGTTTATTTAGGGGTGGTGAACAAGGGAAGGGCATAAATTTAGGCAAACAATTAGCTATTTGAATTTGTTCAGTGATTGCATGCACTCTTAGTCCCAACCTGACAGTTACACAATACTGAGTACCCAGGATGGCAAGTCTGGCTAGCCAGAAGCATTGCCCGGGGTGGCTGACATTCCAGCTGATATTGGGGCTCTTGATGGAAAGAAAAGCAGTTAACATGCAAGACACCCAAATTAGTTGTAATCCAAGCCAGTTGGCTTAGTCTTTTGCAAACCCAATAAATGAAGACAGTTAGATGGTAACATAATGATTTAAGCTTTTGTTGCAGGGAGCTACCCTGAACGTACTCACACTACCAAGAATCTGCTGCAAGGCAGGCAATGTGTAAATCTTGTGGTGATGATCGATGGGCAGGGGATATGTAGATCTTGTGGTGATGATCGATGGGCAGGGGATATGTAGATCTTGTGGTGATGATCAATGGGCAGGGGGTATGTAGATCTTGTGGTGATGATCGATGGGCAGGGGATATGTAGATCTTGTGGTGATGATCGATGGGCAGGGGATATGTAGATCTTGTGGTGATGATCGATGGGCAGGGGATATGTAGATCTTGTGGTGATGATCGATGGGCAGGGTATGTAGATCTTGTGGTGATGATCGATGGGCAGGGGGTATGTAGATCTTGTGGTGATGATCGATGGGCAGGGGATATGTAGATCTTGTGGTGATGATCGATGGGCAGGGGATATGTAGATCTTGTGGTGATGATCGATGGGCAGGGGATATGTAGATCTTGTGGTGATGATCGATGGGCAGGGGGTATGTAGATCTTGTGGTGATGATCGATGGGCAGGTGATATGAAGATCTTGTGGTGATGATCGATGGGCAGGGGATATGTAGATCTTGTGGTGATGATCGATGGGCAGGGGTATGTAGATCTTGTGGTGATGATCGATGGGCAGGGGATATGTAGATCTTGTGGTGATGATCGATGGGCAGGGGATATGTAGATCTTGTGGTGATGATCGATGGGCAGGGGATATGTAGATCTTGTGGTGATGATCGATGGGCAGGGGATATGTAGATCTTGTGGTGATGATCGATGGGCAGGGGATATGTAGATCTTGTGGTGATGATCGATGGGCAGGGGTATGTAGATCTTGTGGTGATGATCGATGGGCAGGGGTATGTAGATCTTGTGGTGATGATCGATGGGCAGGGGATATGTAGATCTTGTGGTGATGATCGATGGGCAGGGGTATGTAGATCTTGTGGTGATGATCGATGGGCAGGGTATGTAGATCTTGTGGTGATGATCGATGGGCAGGGGATATGTAGATCTTGTGGTGATGATCGATGGGCAGGGGATATGTAGATCTTGTGGTGATGATCGATGGGCAGGGGATATGTAGATCTTGTGGTGATGATCGATGGGCAGGGGATATGTAGATCTTTGTGATGATCGATGGGCAGGGGATATGTAGATCTTGTGGTGATGATCGATGGGCAGGGGATATGTAGATCTTGTGGTGATGATCGATGGGCAGGGGATATGTAGATCTTGTGGTGATGATCGATGGGCAGGTGATATGTAGATCTTGTGGTGATGATCGATGGGCAGGGGATATGTAGATCTTGTGGTGATGATCGATGGGCAGGGGATATGTAGATCTTGTGGTGATGTTCGATGGGCAGGGGATATGTAGATCTTGTGGTGATGATCGATGGGCAGGGGTATGTAGATCTTGTGGTGATGATCATGGGCAGGGGATGTAGATCTTGTGGTGATGATCGATGGGCAGGGGATATGTAGATCTTGTGGTGATGATCGATGGGCAGGGATATGTAGATCTTGTGGTGATGATCGATGGGCAGGGGTATGTAGATCTTGTGGTGATGATCGATGGGCAGGGGAATGTAGATCTTGTGATGATGATCGATGGGCAGGGGGTATGTAGATCTTGTGGTGATGATCGATGGGCAGGGGATATGTAGATCTTGTGGTGACGATCGATGGGCAGGGGATATGTAGATCTTGTGGTGATGATCGATGGGCAGGGGATATGTAGATCTTGTGGTGATGATCGATGGGCAGGGGGAAGCTGGGCCGACACGATGCACCTCTGGATGGTTGCAACCTGCATGATCTTGTTTCACAGGGGCTGGATCCCTGAGCCAGTCTCTCACCGAAAATGGCCTAGGCTGAAATGGTAGGGCCCAGGCAAGATGAGCAGTCTAACAAAGTTTGTGATCTTCTACTGGTGAAGCCTCCAGCTGGGGTAACAGGTTCTTTTGTGGGGAATCAAGTCTTGACAAATGAAACACGTTCAGCACATTCAAATCAGCAACTACTTCTGGAAACAGTTCAGGTTGAGTCTGGTTGCAAGTCAACAGCTTTACTGCGCAAACCTCTCAATCCGAGTATACTTCACACACAAGCTGGGCCAATCGCTTCAGGAGCAAGTCTTCAGTCCAGATCACAAACGACACTAAAAACTTTTTCTTCCCTTCTGCTGCAGTTCCAGGCTGGAATCGGACAACTCTGACCTCTGCAATCCCACAAGACCCATGGAGACAGGATCCATTTTAGGTCCCCAGTGGTTCTACTCATCCAGTTACTACAAGTACCAGACCTAACACTGTGGATTCCATCCAGATAGTTGAGCTGCAATTAAAGCAGGTTAGACAAACTTCTCGATCTCTAATATAATAAAGCACAAACAGTATAAAAATCACAGGCTCTACATGAGCTCCCTCTGCACAAGTAGTGACTGCAAAATGGAGCAAAACTACACTCTGTCTGGCCAGTTGCTAGCTCTAAATTGCTTGGACTCAGCACAGACCATTTTCTAAACACAGATTAGCTATTCTCTTAAAGGGACTGGCGTGGAGGCTTAATATGGCACTCTCATGCAGATACACAGAACCACACTAAGTCAAGATACCAGCCTAACAGTGGACATTAGGGGCCCAGGAAGACATTATAGTAAACTCCAATTTGTAGGGGGGGGGTTACACTTCGAATGACAACTATCCAAGGTTAATATATAATTAAATCTGTCCTGTATCTATTTTCAGACTTTTTTTTTTTACTTTGTTTCCATCAGTCGCCATCAGCTGGAGTCCCACTGGTTGACTCACACCTGGCCCAAGACCCTCCTATCCTGTGGTCCAGTTCCTCTGTCCCACCCACAACTCACTAACAATTTACCCCAGATCACTGCCCCCCAGAGCGGGGCTGCTTCCTGCTTCACAGCACTCCTGTAAATTTAATCTAATGACCTGGCAGGTGGCGGTGAAGGATGGAGATCACACGGAAGCCAGGAGGCAGGATCTGGTGATGGGCATGGTGGCTGAGGAGAGAGCTCCCTTCCAGCCAAGGCAGTATTTCCAATTTTATGGAGTTGCCCTCTAGAGGTGTGGATGTGCAATGATGTCAGCATTGCATGGATGCATGCCCGCACCCGACCCACAGATGTCTGCTTTCACCTCCGCCTTACTACAGTTCCCCCCGCTGATGCACACCCAGCCTCCACTGTGTGTCACTGATAGTCAAGGAAACCACAACACTCCCCATGGAGGAGGACAGCAGGCTAGCAGTTGCTCATTCAACCTCTCCTCAGCGACCTGAGCTCAATCCCATACCCAGGGAAACCACAACTTTCCCCCTGGAGGAGGAGAGCAGTCTATCAGAGAATCATCCAACCTCCCCTCAGTGACCTGAGCTTGATCCCAACCCCAGAGAAACAACAACCCTCCCCTGGAGGAGGAGAGCAGTCTATCAGATGCTCATCCAACCTCCCCTCAGCAATCCGAGCTCAATGACAACTCCAGGGAAACCACAACCTCCCCCTGGAGAAGGAGAGCAGTCTATCACTCATCCATCCTCCCCTCAGTGACTCGAGCATGATCCCAACCTCAGGGAAATAGCAACCTTCCCCCTGGAGGACAGCAGTCTATCAGATGCTCATCTAACCTCCCCTCACTGACTTGAGTGCGATCCCAACCTCAGGGAAACCACAACCATCCCCCTGGAGGAGGAGAGCAGTCTATCAAATGTTCATTCAACCTCCGCTCAATGACCTGATCCTTAATCTCAACCCCAGGGAAACCACAACCTTCCTCCATGAGGAGGAGAGCAGTCTATCGTATGTTCATCCAACCTCCCCTCAGTGACCTAAGCTCAATCCTAACCCCAGGGAAACCACAACCTTCTCCCTGGAGGAGGAGAGCAGTTTATCAGATGCTCATTTAACCTCCCCGTGGCCAACCTCTGGGGCCCACAGCTCGATCCCAACCCCATGTTGCCAGCATAGTAAGAGGTAAGGCTTTGGATGCCTCAGCCCTCTACACCACTGGGTTGATCCAATCTATTTTCTGTTTTGAGTGCTCAGCCTCTCCTACCATCAGGAGAGGAGTGAGATCTTTCCTCTGCAGTGTCCAACAAGCTTCTCAACAACTCTGGAATGGGCCTAACATCCCATCCCCTAGTGAGCCTTTTTATACACCTCCCCTGTAGTCACCTGATCCACTACTTAACATAAAACATGAAATAATTAATGTACAGAAAGGAAATCTAGGTTAGATATAGGCAATATTTCTTATGGTACTATGCAGTAACCTAACATCTGGTCCGACCATTGCACGGTCAGCTTCAATTTCTGGGCTTCCCCTTATAGGCCTGTCTTTGTGGAGTTGGTCCAATACTGCCCTTTGAGGGATGTGGCCATAAAAGGTCTAACTGTGGTACAAGTTCTCTTGGAGTGTCCAAATGCAAACAGGGGTCCAGATGCCCTAGTACAAGCCTATAATAAAGCTGTGGCAGAGGCGCTGGACTCTTTCACTCATGTCCATGTTCACCCCCTCACCCTTCACCTCAGTTCTCATGGTTTGATTGGATTCTGAGGGAGATAAGTAGGGAGGGGTGAAGGACGGAACATTGCTGGCAGAAATCTTGTCTCAATGCCAACAGACTTAGATTGATAACTGATTGATAGTCTGAATAATGGGCTATCTCCTGTAAGAAGACAGAATTCCTTTCCGGGGAGATTACTGCTGCATGGAACTGACCAGATCAGCTCTTTTGAACTGTGGACAGGCTGCAGGTCCGAAGAGCCTTGTCACAAGATAAATGTGATGAGTTTGCTTGCTTCTTTGCAGATAAGGTTGACAACATCAGATCAGAGATCCACACAGCATGTTCCAATTGGGACTGTCGTAATTGGTGCAAGGTCGCCGAGCCTCGGTTTGGCTGGTTGGTTTTTGAACAGCTGGTAATTATGTCTGTCATGAAGATCATCCAGAGTATGAGGCCGACATACTGTAGTTTAGACCCTGGCCCAACCTGCCTCTTTATAGGGTGCGTTGAGGTCATTGGCACATTCCTTGCAGACATAGTCCAGTGCTTATTAGAGACTGGTGAGTTCCCTGACTCCTTCAAGGAGGCAGTGGTGATTCCATTACTTAAGAAATTTTCTCTCAACCTGGACTGTCTCACTAACTACAGACCAGTCTCTAACCTGCCCTTTGTGGGTAAGGTTATTGAGAAGGTGGTCATGCTGCAGCTAGAAGATCACCTCACCATCCATGACATCTATGGTCCTCTCCAGTCAGGATTCAGGAAGAGGCATAGCACTGAGACCACCCTTGTTTGGGTGCTCAATGATATGATAGCGAGAGAGCAGAGGTCTCATTTCATCTTAGTCCTCCTTGATCTCTCTGTGGCATATGACACTGTGGATCATGGCATATTGCTTGAGCACCTGTGTATGATCTCTGGACTGTCAGGAACAGTCCTCAGATGATTTAATTCATTTCTCACTGGCAGGTTTCAGAGTAGCATCAGGAATGTATTCTTTGGATGCTTTCTCCCTGCCATGTGGGGTTCCCCAGGGCTCTGTATTGTCACCTGTGCTATTTGTGGTGTATGTACTGCCATTAGGAGACATTGTAAGATGGTATGGACTGAGTTTTCACTGTGATGTAGATGATATTCAGCTATACATGTCCTTTACACTGGATCAGGACAATGCAGTCTCTGTGCTTAATAACTGCTTTTCTGAGATCCAGGAATGGATGAGTGCCAGCTGGTTGAAGCTGAATCCTGGCAAGACTGAGGTTTTGGTGGTGGACCTAGGCCATCGGGTAGTGGGGCCTTCTGCTGGATGGGTCACTGGACTTCTGCTTGGTGGTTGCCAGCTGGTGACCTCTGAACAGGTGCGAAGTCTGGGCATTATTCTTGTAAAGAGGTTGACTCTGATATCTCAGGTGTCCTTCTTTGTCAAGACCTCATTTTACCATCTGAGGAATGTTGCCTGGATTAAGCATCTGGTTCTGCTCAGCGTTTCCGATCTTAGTCCACACCTTTGTGACATCTCACCTTGATTACTGCAATGCCCTGTACCTAGCGTTATTGGAGATAGATATTCACTGCTTGCAGTTGGTGCAGAATGGTGCAGCCAGGTTGTTGACTGGGCTGTCTCGATAGAGCCATATCACACCTATGTTGTGCGAACTACACTGGCTGTCAATTCAGTGGCAAATCACTTTCAAGGTTGACTTGCTGACCCATAAAGCCCTACATGGATAGGGACCAGGCTACCTACAAGATCTCCTTCATGCCTACTGCACCCTCTGGCCATTCCACTCTGCTGATGAGGGATTGCTGCAGTTTCCCAGGGTTTGTTTGAAGACCTCTGGGGCTCGAACTTTTGCTTTGATGGCCCCTGCATTGTGGAATTCTCTGCCTCATCATGTTAGAGGGTATCTGACTGTGGAGAGCTTTTAAGCAGCTCTAGAAAAATATTTATTTTTGCTGGCCTTCTTAGTTGACTAGTATTTGACTGTTCTTTTTAAACTGAGGAGTTTTATTGCTGGATTTCATTTGTTTTTAATCTCTGTAAAAGTGCTTTGATACTTGTTGAATTGCGCTCATTATAAATAACGATTTATTACTGTTATATCAGACAGCACTGCTATGTATGCACAGATAGCTGCACTATTTTGTTATAAATATATTTAGGGCATATTTAAATCTAGGGGAAGCACTGCCTTCAAGACCACCGCTACAGATAAGGACAACCCAATTGTCTTTCACATAAATATGACCATAATCAATTCCCCAACTTTTCTGTGATTCCGCAGCCTCAGAACAATCCATAGAAAATCATGGAATTGTGCCTTACTCGTGGAACTGCAGCTCACCTGTGGAAGTCATGGACAACTGTGGAACTGCCATGGTGTTGCACCTCACCTGTGGAAGTCATGGATGGCTGCGGAACTGCCATGGTATTGCATCTCACCTGTGGAAGTCATGGACAGCTGTGGAACTGCCATGGTATTGCACCTCACCTGTGGAAGTCATGGACGGCTGCGGAACTGCACCTCACCTGTGGAAGTCATGGACAGCTGCGGAACTGCCATGGTATTGCACCTCACCTGTGGAAGTCATGGATGGCTGTGGAACTGCACCTCACCTGTGGAAGTCATGGATGGCTGTGGAACTGCCATGGTATTGCACCTCACCTGTGGAAGTCATGGACGGCTGTGGAACTGCCATGGTATTGCAAATAAGCCCACAATAGCAGACATTAAACAAACTCCTGTCTTCACATGTATGGAAATGTGTGTGAAATCAAACTTGTTTCTTGTTGTGTCCTATCTAGCAACATTGTATTTTGCTAGGGAAGGTGGCACACATCTAAATAGTAAAAAAAAAAAATATATATTTTAGCCTGCCAGAAATGGTGAAAGCAGATTGCCCTGATGACGTAGCGGTTGAATCCAGGAGTCGGCAGAGCAGTCTATTGGAAGTATCAGAGGGAAATTATCCTATACATTTTGCACAAATGCTGTGCAAAAATATTGATGGTCCTTCTCCGAATGGTGTACATTATGTTAGTGAAAGAGTGCATAGACCTCTACACCCAATGCCATCCAAAGGGGACCCCCATGGCCATTCATCATTAAATTCTTAAATTACCAGGCTAAAGTGCACCTTTACAGCTGAAATCTGCAGTTCTTCAGTCTGGGATGGCAGGAAAATAGGAGTTTCTCAAGGTCTTCCCGAGGTAGTTTGGCAAAGGAGAAGAGACATTTCCCCTATCTTGAATAAACTGATAGCTGCCAAAATTAAGTTTAGATTGTTATACCCTGCCAAACTCTTAATAAGTTCAGATAGTAAAAAAGATGGTAAAAACATTATCCTTCAATATAATGGATCAGGCAAGAAGCCAACTTACTGCTCTCTTCCCTGATTTGTTCAAATCAGGCTGATCATACAAGAAATAGGTAAAAATAGATCAGTTAGAAGGACTGATTGTCCAATGTTTGCTTTTCATCAGCTTATTACCTTCCAGTATTAACTTAATTTGAAATGGTTCAAGACATTATTAAGTCACGTGGATTAATGAGTTAAGTGATGCGCTATAACAAAATTTTATTTAAGCCCTAGCTCTGTAAAATTATACTTACATTTACTTATCTATCTCTCTTTGTTTTTGTAAGACATTTAAATAGGCATTGCCCCAGGCAGACAAAACTTATTTAAATAAAAGTTTATAGAAATTTATGGGGGTTTAGGTACTACGGGGAACCCAGTAAAGTCATTTGTTAGAAACTTCTACATTTCTATTTTACTGGGCTCATTTTAAATAGAAACTTTTTTTTCTTCTCCTCTTTTATTGGATGTGTGATCATTTCCTTCTTGATGTAGTTGTGTGAACATTATGTGTGACACAGCCCGAATTTCTCCCTTAAGCTATTAGGGTCTGTTAAGCTGTTAAGCAAAAATGGCTGAAGCTTCTCTCTTGATAGAATGGCTCAGGCAAGAAATTGACTTATGCTCTTCCCTGATATAGGTTCATAGGTGATTTTTCAAGCTAAGTAGACTTTCGTCCATAGTGCTTGCGTTATTGTTTATATCTCTTTCTTTCTATCTAAGAGAAAGTTGTCGAAGTTTATTTTTAAAGGAGTCCATAGTCATACAAGACACCACTTCTTTGGGAAATGAATTCCATCCTGCCACGACTATTGCTGAACCAATGCTTTCATGGTAAGGTTTGCCATTTTTGGACTTCAAACTGAAAAGGGTGTCCCCTAGATTCGTATCTTGATTTCATCCAGACTGGTCCAAGTTCAGACAATAATACAGGGTCTTTTATAGATCTGAATAGTAAGCAATAACCACCCCTAATTCTTCTGTACTCCAGGGTAAACAGATTTAGCTCCCTCAATCTCTCAGGGTATGTCCTCTTTTCTAGCCCTTCAATTGACTTAGTCGCTCTTTTCTGTATTCGTTCTATATTATAAATTTCTGCTTTTTTATAAGGAGCCCACACCTGGGCACAGTATTCCAGGTTGGGTCTAACCAAGGCACTGTAGAGTGGCATTAGTACTTTCCTATCCCTGCTTGAGATATGTCTCAGAATACAATTTAGGGTCTGGTTATCCTTTCTCATTACTTTATTACAATGGCAACTACATTTTAAGTCAGAACTAATTATTACCCCCAAATCCTTTTCCTCATTTATGTTGTTGAGTACAATATTATCCAGTTTATAGGAAAAGGGATTTATATTTTTAGTATTACCCAAGTGCATAGTTATGCACTTGTTTTTATTTAATTCAAGCTTACTATTTACAGTCCAATGATGTATGCAGTTTAATACCTCTTGTAGATCATAATGATTTTTTGCGGTGTTGGTTATTGCACCAATTCTACAGTTATCCGCAAATTTTGTCAACCAGATATTATTGTTATCCAATTTCAAGGAGGTTATATAAATGTTAAAGAGGCAAGGTCCCAGGACCGAGCCCTGGGGCACTCTACTAGTCACAGCCTCCCACTTCGACTTTTCTTCTTGTATTACCACTCTTTGCCTTCTTTCACATAATCAAGCATCTATCCAGTTTGTTATATTGGTACAGTATCTAATGCATACTGTTTCAGGGAAAAAATTAATTCTTGATGTGGAAGTTTATCAAAAGCTTTAGAAAAGTCTAGAAAAATAATGTCAACACAATTTCCCACATCCAAAGCCTTCCCAACCTTCTCGTAAAAAGTCAAGAGATTTGTCTGGCAAGAACATTTTTTTCAGAAACCATGCTGTAACGGGTGCTGCAATTCATTAGCCTTAAGATACTCAACTATATAGTTCTTTAGGATGGATTCCATCATCTTACCCATGACCGACATCAAACTAATCGGTCTATAGTTTTTTAACTCAGATTTTGATCCACTTTTATATATAGGAACTACCAATGCTTCTCTCCAATTTTGTGGTACTTGTCGTATCCAGGGATTTTTGGAAAATATGGGTTGGGGTGGTGCAAGTTGATCTGCCAATTCATACAGCACCCTAGGATGAATTTCGTTAGGTCCTTGTGATTTATTTGTATGTACTGTTTTTAGTTTATTTAGGACATCCTGTAATTTAATCTGTATCCTCCCTGGTCTAGAAGTAATTTTTGGAGTAGTACTTAAAGAAGTAACTGGATTGAAGATGGAGCAGAAATATTTATTTTGTATTTCTGTACAATCTCTATTACTGAGTATTTCTCCTGCATCATTTTTAAAAGGTCCGATAATATTACTCTTTTTTTTATTTATTGTTTATATAAGAATAAAAGGTCTTATAGTAGTCTTTAACTAAGGATGCAAGTTTTAATTCATAGTCTTTTTTTGCCTTTTTTATTTCCCATTTGACTTTTTTAACAAGCTCTCTATACTGTAAATTAGATTGTTTGTTTTTGTCATGTTTACTTTTTTTAAACCATCTATTTTTTATTAATCAATGTTTTAATTCTTGGAGTTAGCCATTTAGGGATATTTTTATTATTTGAGTACTTAGAATACTTGGGTGTACATACAGTAGATTTATGGTTTTGTGTAATATATTGACCAAGGAGTCCCACATTCTATCAGCTGTATGGTTACCAAATTCCTTCTTCCAATTCCAATTTATGAGATGCTTCTTCATAGTGGGAAAATCAGCCTTTTTAAAGTTTAGAACTGTAGTTTTTCCTTCCCTAGAAGAATTTTGCACATCTTTAATCAGGAACTCGACTGATTGGTGGTCACTATTTCCCAGAGGATTACTAATGTGCACATTTTGTATTAATTGCCCCATGTTAGTTAGAATCAGGTCCAAAATGTTGTTGCCCCTGTATTTTCAAAAACAAGCTGGACAAGCCCTATTTGATTTACAGCCCCCAGAAATTGTATACTTTTTTTGCTTGTACCCTCAAGTTTTTTCCAGTCAATATCTGGAAAGTTAAAATCCACGGTCAATATTATTCTTTCTGATGGATCTAGGTTACTAATGGCTTTTAATAATTCAAGTTATCCTTCTGAGCTCATTGAGGGGGGGTTTGTAAACCAGACCTAGTTTAATTTTTGCTTGTCCCTTGGGTATGAGCTTTAACCATATATTTCCAGGCTTTCTTTACCTCTTGATATTTCCTCACATTGTATAGAGATATATATATATAGAGAGAGAGAAATATATATATATATATATATATATATATATATATATATATATATATGTATATATATAGAAATATAGAAATATATATCTCAATACCCCCTCCTTTCCTAGATAGGTAATATAGTTTATAGCCAGTTATTTCTTTATCCCATCTATCTTCAGTAGTCCACCAAGTCTCGGTAATTAATGCAATTTGTATATTACTTTCATGTAGTAAACATTGTAGTTCCTCAAATTTATTTATTAATTAGACTACCTGCATTTAGTACTGTATATCTCCATCCCTCTTTAAGGTCCACAGTTGCAGGTATTAGGTTAGGAGTCTCCCTCCCCTCTTTCTCCAGTTTAAAATGGAATGAGAGAACATTGTTTATTTTCATGCTCAGTATTCTGATACCCACCTTATTTAGGTGTAATCCATCACTTTTAAAAAGAGTGTTTTTCCCAAAAGTCACTGAGTTGTCCATGAATCCAATGCTATTATACCTACAAGAGGGTCTCAGCTTCATATTAAGCATCTCAATGCCTGAGTGTTTGAATTCATATCTCCCATGACATGGAATTAGACCTGAAATAATTATGTCACATCCCCTTTTTTCATTGTATTCACAATGTGTTGATAATCTTGTATGATGTGATCTATACTACGCAGCCCCACATCATTTACACTGACATGAATTATGATTGAAGGGTCATGTAGTCCTTCCATCAGTCCTTCTAATAGGTAACCAACATCTGAGATTTTTAACCCTGGTAGCGAGCTCACCGTAGTGTGCATTTTTCTGCCTTTACATACTACTGAATCAATTCCTTTAGTTCCTTTTATTGCTTCTTTATTTTGACAGACATTTCCCTGCTTAAACTCCATGTCTACTTTTGCTTTCCCTTTATCTGGTAATGGTTTTCTGTCTTCACTATGGACTGTTTGGCCTTGTTTAACCTTCAGTCCCTCACCTCCATCACATTTCTTTTCTAAAAACTCCTGTGTAACTTGTCTGTCCAGGTCCAGTACCTTGTATCTATTTTATACTTCTGGGTAGTGTGTTAACAACTGTTTTTTTTTCCTCTTTTTTTGTAGAACGTTTAGATGTGTTTTCACATTTGTTGTCACCATAGTTATGTAGTGTCTCAGTCAGAGACTCTTGTTGGGGCCCTTTATGTGATAGGTCTATATCATTCTCTACTATGAATGAATCTACATAGGCTTCTAATTCTCCAATCTCTTTCTGAACCTCTAATGTTTCTGTTTGATTACTACTGTCCATCCTCCTCTTTATCATTCCAATTTCAGTATGCAAAGCATGATTTTGTATGCACTTTTCACATGTAAACTCCACCACAATTTCTTCTTCTGTATACATTCTACAAGATATACATGGTCTATGACATTTTTTCCTAACTTTTGTCTTAACCATTTTGTAGTCTTATTTAGTATATCTAGAACAGATCTATGTTTATAGTTATTCTGCAAGGTACTTACTACGTTGGTTGTCTTAGTTTATGTTAAGTTCTACCGGTCCCAGCGGACACAGCAGACACGCGCAGATGCGCGTGTCTCTGCGCGCGTCTCCACATACCCTGCACACACTCACCCTGCTCACTGCAGTGTGAGCTTTTATGGGTCCTATGGCCCAGAAGTAACTGTGTAGGGGTCGCGGGAACACTCATGTTACAATACTGTAAACTTTGCTAAAATAAGGTATATGTAAGCCCCAAGTGCTTTTGGTTTAGCACTTTAAGCTTATTAACTGCTAAAAGGTTATAAAACCAATGCTAAAAAGTGCTTTTAGTAAGGTGTCCATTGTCCCTGTGTAACACCCCTAACCTCTTCCTGTTTCCTGTATATGGAAAAACAGGGCTTCACATAAAACAGTTTCAAACAACAAAACCAGTTTCCAACAATCAATAGTATATTTTGTTCAATTGTGTAATGTCATGATAATGATGTTATGTAATGATATGGTCTAGTCAGGCTGATTGGACAATTATTTAGCTGGGAAGACTATTTAATATTTGCCCATCATTCTTATCAGGTATTATCAAGTCTATTTTAAAGAATCTAATACATTGATAAAGTGTGGTCCAATTATTTAAGTATTGGGATGTAATAAGAGTTAATCCCTGCTTCCCTGATCGTTCATCTCTATTCATTTATTTATATCCATTATTTTGGATTAATATTTAAGTAAACTTTGATTGTCTCTAACAGCCCCTGATTCAGCAATAACCTTTATAATATTACATCAGTATCGATATAGAAAGGAGACCAGCAGTGTCATTTATGTGTTTGAGATTTGTATTTTTATACTTCGCTGGTCTCATTTAGAGTTGAACCTTTCTTTTCTAATGCATGTCCAATCTTTTTTCAGAGCAGATGCAAGAACGTTTCTTGTGGTGCATCCTGACTGCTCTTTCATTGGTTTAGGTAAGATACCGACCTGGGTACTATGGAATGCCTGATTGTCTAACAATTGTCAGTGCAGAGCTGTGATTTAACAGTCCTCCTCATATTGTGTTTAATTGTAGTTTGTAAGATAGGTAAAGAAAAGTAAAATAACTCAAAGGCCTATACAAGATACGTGCTGAGTAGGTTTTATTTTTTATTTAAGGTCTCAGAGTTTCATCATGGGTCATTTATAGCCCTCACACTAACAAACTCTTGCACTAAATAAAAACTTTTTATTAAGCAGTTTATTAATCACTTAGAAGATATTTGGTATATGAGTCTATCGCAAAACTTTAATTTCAAATTAATTTATGTGAAGCACTAAAGAGCTGTAGGAGAAGCCTGTTTCAGTTGCAGGACACCTTTCCCAGTTGGAACTAAATGAAATTAAATAATCTGTATATTTTATCTGACTTTCTCAGACAAAACGACAACACTGTTAGATTAAGGGTGTTTCCAAATGTGCCATTTATGTTGTTTATCACAGGGGGAGTCTGGGTCAGTATAAAATAGATGTTACAAAAATAGTATAGTTCACTCTGGAGACAAGTCTTAGTTATATTACTTTATTTTAAGATATCTTGGTGGAACAGTAAAATGAAAAGAAATAAATAATGATTTTCTTTCAATTATGCAATCATAGGTCAGGTGACTTAATTCTTATTTTTATATGCAGGTATGTAATAGAGGGCCTTCTTTATTACTTAGCTGTTTTTTTTAATTATAATTCATTTAGAGTGCACAAAGGAGCTCTATTACTGCGCTCTAGTGGTCAATGAATAGAACAACTGTGAATTATGTTTCTTAGATTATTTGACTATGGTAATATGCCTGGGTTCCAAATGGAAGGGATCTACAGGAATTTAACTGTAACTAAAATTAAAGCATGTGTGATTATTTAGAATATATAACTTGGTGGAATGTAATATGTGTGAGTGTGGGGGGTAGTGTAAGGATGATTCCCCTCTTAGGCTCCTTTTGGGTTTGCTGCCTACCCTCCTACATATTGCTTTGGGACTGCTATTCCTTTTTATAGGATCAGATTTTACATTTTAAATGTTCTTAATGTTTCTGAGAAATAAGTTGATCCTTTTTATTTGTATTTCTTTTGTTTATTTTGCAAGGGAGTAAGACAATTGTTAATATTAGTCACAACAAATTTGAGCTCCTGAACTATTATCTCTACAAAGTAATAGCTGCAGCTTATTTGTATTCCATCACTTTAATAAGCTGAACCCTGATGCACAGCAGGGTTTTATTTAACTCCAAAAATTGATTCGTGTTTTGCTCATAAAAGTGCTAAAATATTGTGAAAATGCATAGCACTTGCCTCACTGTGTTTAACAAACATAACACTTTTAGAAAACCTATATAAATACTTTCTGTACAGTTAGCATTGTCCAAAAAAAAAAAAACACAACTGCTAATCAATTATTTAAAACCCTGCACAGGGTTAGTTAGACTGACTCATCAAATTGTAGTTGAGGCTAGGAGTTCAGTCAATGGGACAGGGGGGTTTGTGGTTTAAATTAGCTTACTGGGGGGTACTGAGTCATGTAAAGGTGGGATAGTGAGATAGGAAGGCATATTAAATGTTAGGGATTTAAGGGTTTTGGTCCTACTTGTTGCCACGGTGGATTTAGACATTTTGCTGCATATTGTCTTGTGAAATATATGTAATTAAAATTATTGGGGGGCTGTATTTTAAAAAGGGTAGATGTATCAAATATATTTGGTATGTAAATAAGTTCTTAATGAGGTGCAATTACTAGTTATTCAAATATCCAATCAGAATGATTACTAAAAACATGAAATTTTAATATTCTTGAAAGGGACCTACTAAAGATTATTTTTTATTTAATTTGTTAACAGGGTATGAACACAAGGGCAGCAAATTCCCATTTTCATGGGGGACCCAAAAATTACAAAGTTACAAAAGGTACAATACAAGCTGGTTCAATACATAAAATGTTGAATATGTACAGTAATGAATACAGCCACATAACATATTTAGACAAAACATCCACAATGAGGCAACCCTAAAAAATAACTTTTCGAATGGATCTTACACCTATACATTTATATTATTGTTTAACATTTAAGAATGAACTAGGGATGTGCAGTTCATTATCTGACTGATGCTTACTAACTGTACTTGGCTGGTTCATTGATATAGATTTGTGTGGCACTGTTCTTTTTTTGTTAGTCTGTTTATGTTTGTGATTTGTCTACATGAACCAATTTGACAACCCTGATATATTAAGCTTAAGTTTACATACACAAAAAGATCTATGGAACATAAATTGCTTATGTTTTGTGTGATGTGTTTTTTATTATGTGGCATGCATTACCCATTCATCATTGCCTGAAGAGATGTGAATGTGGTATCTAGTGCAATTGGCATCTTTAATCGCATCTTGTCACTGTACAAATAAAACAAAGAAGACACACACCCAGTTTGTGAAGAGGTCTTATTAGTGGCTGAATAATTTTCTTGTGTGCGATCATCACACTACAGGTACCCTCATGTAGTATGGCATTCTCAGTTTCTATAATTATAGCATTTCACAATAGGTTATTCTAATTTACCCTTACTGCTTACATCACAAATGTAATTGTTCTTGACTCTGAAACAAAAGAAGTGAAATTAACACAGACACTGTTAAAACTGACAGATCTATAGATCATCAGATTATATGATGATTATATATTTGCATAGCAAAACAAATGTCTGTCTGTCTATCTATCTACCTTTCTTGCAACAGTGTGCTAAAGTGTTACCAGGAATACCGATCTAGACACATCAGGAAGCTAAACAAATCACTACACCTCAATAGCTTCGGCTTATGTCTTTATGTCCTAGCTTGCCCCCAAGTGAGTTTATTCCCTTGTGTTCCACACCTGCCAATTTATTTTTCAAGTTAATTAAGGATGAAAACCATGGGTTAATGTTGCAATATTAACATCTGACTATACTAAGAAAATGTAAAATATGAAGAAAACCAAAAAAGTATAAAAATGTGGGGAATAGTGTGAAAATTACATGCTGCAGAACTGCCACAGAAATAACATTCCACAGCCACAGAGTTATGCAGCAAATGAAAACCCTGCTGCAGAACTTTGCTCCAAAGTCCCACAGAAAAATCGGGCCATGACCATAATGAGCAGTTGACTGTTTCCTGTGTCATCACCCTGGGAGAACACTGCTAGCACATGTTTCTACTTAGGTAAGAGAGGCTTACCTCACCATTTGTTGTATAAAATTAGGAGGGTCTATAAAGTAACATTATATGAGAACTTACTTTAACAGTAGATCTTAGAGAATAGCTCTTGCAGCAGGTTACACAATAAGGGCTATGCCACCAGGCACTAGGACCCCACAGAAAACATTTAGCTAGCAGTATACGGTGGGGACCACCCTCTGATGTCAGACCACCTCCAAAGTATAGCACAGTGGTCTAAGGCTCTGAGCTGCAAATCTGGTGACATCCAGCAGACCAGACCTGGGTTTGAATCCCACAGCTTCCACTTGCCTACTGTGTGACCCTGAGCAAGTCACTTAACTTCCCTGTGCTCCCAGGTTGCACCTGTAAAAAAGCTTTCAGCTTAGTGTGTCTCACCTGGTTAAATAACTAAAAAAAAACAAAGTCGACCAATGGTATAAAGGGGGCGGTCCCCAGTCCCACCCTAGTTCTCCTGCTGCAGAGCCAGCTGAGGAAGATGGAGATGGAGAACCGAGCGGGTCTGACTCTTCCCAAAGAAGAATGACCGGGGGAGGAGGGAGGGAAAGCAACACCTGCTGCAAGAGCTCTTCTCGAAGATCTACTGTTATGGTAAGTTCATACATAACTGTACTATCTTACTTCAAGTTGGAGCTCTCGCAGCAGGCTACACAATAAGGACTGAGTGCCAAGCAGTACCAGAGAGACCCTGGTTGAAAGGGAGGAGGTGCCAAATGTGAGAAGGGCATTTAAGAAAGAAGTCCCTGAAAGACTGCAAGGCTGACGCATGCCCTTCTATGAAAGGCAATGTCCAGACTGTAGTGCTTGATAAAAGTGTTCACTGAGCTCCAGGTAGCCGCTGCACAAATGTCAGCCACTGAGACATTATGTAGGGCTGTGAAAGATTCAGAAAATCCCCTTGTAGAATGTCTCTTTACTCCTGGTAAGGGCTTATTGTAACTGTTGCAACAAAAATCAATGCAATTTAAAAGCCACTGAGAAACAGTTTGCTTAGCCACTGGTAAGCCTAACAACTTTGGGACAAAGGAAACAAAATGGTGATCAGATTTCCTAAGATCTTTGGTGGAAATCTGAAGATAAAGCTGAAAAATGCATGTTGTGGTTGACAAGTAGCAGGAGGTGTCCGTGGAGCTGAAGCATACGGGTTGATGGTGGCTCGTAAATGCCCCCTTTATACCTTTAGCCAACGCTGGAGGTGGTCCAACATTGGGGGTGGTCCCCGCTGTATACTGCTAACTTGAAGTTTTCCTTGGGGTCCTAGTGACTGGTTAGAGTCCTTATTGTGTAGCCTGCTGCAAGAGCTCCAACTCAAAGTAAGATATCTTCTGCTGGCAGAACTGTAGATAGACTGAACCAGTAACGCTGTAATGTGAAAAGGAAAAGGTCCAATTTTCCCATTGTAATGCAGGCCTTCTTATTTTTAACAAAAAGGTATTCTGACATCCTGTCAGTCTGTAGCCATAACCCTAAAATGCTCCATAAAGCAAGCTTAGCTGGTAACAGTGCCAATGTAGGAACACAGGTTTTAAAGAACATGAAGAGATGTCCTAGTAATTATCAGGGTGTTATATATATGTAAAGCACAATTTCTCATACACAAACTATATAGAAGTCCTGTAACTTACAGGCTTGCTCTGTTTAACTATTTTTAAGACATCCTGCACTTCAGGGCAATAACAGCCTAATACCATGTTATGCTATAATTGGGGGTGGAAAGGTGGGGGCACTGTGACTAACACCAGAATATGAAAGGATATAATAAAGAAAAGCAAGCAAGAAGAAAATTATTAGAGGCTTTGCAACTCTGGGTGGCCATCCCACAGTTAAAAGGAAGAAAAAAAGAAGAAAGGACAGAGCAGAGATATTGTAACAGACTTAAAAAGGCTGGTATTTCTTAGTTTTTTATTTCTCTGTTCAATATAAACAAAATGAATTTCCGTTTATTTCTCTAGAATATTCCTTGTTATATTGTACCAAGGAAAAGTCACTGTAGCAGGCAGTTACTACTAACACCCTTTTTAGGGTTAGACAGGTCCTCACCCTGTTACAGTTATGTCTTTCAGTGTCTGCCTTGAGTACTTCAGATCCATCCACAAGATGTGCTACTGTTTCTAATTCTGTATTACAGAACCTGCACCTGTCTGTTTGTATGATGGCATTTGTGAATCATCTTGTGCGTTGTCCAGTATTTTGCGTTGCCATTATCAACATCTCATCTTGTGGCTTAAATGTGCCTCATTTCAACCATGTGTCAGTCAGTTTTTAATTGAATTGTAGTTGTGCAACTCCCTGGGTTTTCCACATGTTTTTATGGTCTTTCCAGTTGTCCTTTCTTCTCTGTTGATCTCTGTCCTTATATGCTTTCTCCTGCTTCTATGCACTTTTTATTGCTGGTTATTCCTTAACTACTGGTGAGTTAACAACCACCTCTTCTACCTTCTGAAGGTTTCTGCTAACTTGATGACAACTCACTCGGGGTTAGTGTCTCCAAATGTTTAGGGATTTCTAATACCGTGGCAAGAATGGGCCCCATTCTTTAGCCAGGGTATATTCAAAACTCAAGAAATCAGTACTGAATTAGTCTTTGATGTTTGCTGAGAGCGCTCTTCTCAGCACACGCAATGTCCCCAAAATGGCTTCCTTTTGAAGTTCATAAGGAGTCACAAATATTGGTAGCATATTTAAATGTGCCTGAAATTTCTTTTTGATTAGTCCCATTGCACCAAGCACTACTGGAACAATTTGTGTGTCCTTATTCCACATCAGTTTGGTTTCTGACTGCATATCTAGGTATTTCATGATTTTGTGTCTCTCTGTACTCAGGATACTGTAGTCACTAGGGGTGGCTATTTCAATAAGCAATGCTACCTTTGTTCTCTTTTCTTGCATTACAATATCGGGTTTTCTCACTTCCACTTTCTTGGCTGTTGGTATTGGGTGATCCCATGTGATCATTACTTCTTCATTCTCTGTGATTCTTTGTGGTTCATGTTTCCAGTGTCTCTCTGCTACCTGTATGTTACACTGTCTGCACAGTTTCCAGTGGATCAATCTTGATATGTTGTTATGTCTTTCGGTATACAGGCCTTCTGCCATGAATACTTCACATCAAGCCAAGAGATGTGCAACCGTTTCTAATTATGTACTATAGAACCTACACTGGTCTGTTTCTCCTGTTTTTTTCTATGGATTTTGTGAACCATCTTGTGCGTAGCCCACTATCTTGGGCTGCCATTGGCTATCTCTCATCTTGTGACCTAAATTCACCTCTTTTTAACTACCCATGGGTCAGGGTTTGAGCGACCTGTGGTTGATCCAGTGGCTCCCTCTATTTTCCACTATAATTATGGGTTTTCCAGTTGTTGTTTTTTTTCTGTTGGTCTTTGTCCTTACACTTCTTTTACTTAATCTTTGCACTTTCTGTTGCTGGCTGTTCTATCTCTCAGGTTAGTGTCTCCAAATGTTTAGGGATTTCTAATACCGTGGCAAGAATGGACCCCATTCTTTAGCCAGGGCATATTCAAAACTCAAGAAATTAGTACTGTATTAATCTTTGATGTTTGCTGACAGTGCTCTTCTCAGCACATGCAACATCCCCAAAATAACTTCCTTTTGAAGTTCATAAGGTGTCACAAGCATTAGCAGCATATTTAAATGTGCCTGAAAGTTCTTTTTGATTAGTCCCATTGCTCCAAGCACTACTGGAACAACCTGTGTGTCCTTATTCCACATCAGTTTGGTTTCTGATTGCATATCTTGGTATTTCATGATTTTGTGTCTCTCTGTACACAGCACACTGTAGTCAGTAGGGGTGGCTATTTCAATCAGCAATGCTACCTTTGTTCTCTTTTCTTGTAATACAATATTGGGTTTTCTCACTTCCACTTTCTTGGCAGTTGGTATTTGGTGTTCTCTTGTGATCATCACTTACAGAGTGAATTTGATGATGTTTTATCAGGTTACTCTTCCGAGTAAAACTCTTGTCACATTATGTACATTTGTATAGTCTCTCTCGGGGTTAGTATGTCCAAATATTTAGGGATTTCTGACACCGTGGCAAGAATGGACCCCATTCTTTAGCCAGGGCATATTCAAAACTCAAGAAATTAGTACTGTATTAGTCTTTGATGTTTGCTGAGAGCGCTCTTCCCAGCACATGCAACGTCCCAAGATGACTTCCTTTTGAAGTTCTTAAGGTGTCACAAGTATTGTTAGCATATTTAAATGTGCCTGAAAGTTCTTTTTGATGAGTTTCATTGCTCCAAGCACTATTGGAACAATCTGTGTGTCCTTATTCCACATCAGTTTGGTTTCAGACTGCATATCTTGATATTTCATGATTTTGTGTCTCTCTGTACGCAGGACACTGTAGTCACTGGGGTGGCTATTTCAATCAGCAATGCTACCTTTGTTCTCTTTTCTTGTACTACAATATCAGGTTTTCTTGCTTCCACTTTCTTGGCTATTGGTATTAGGTGATCCTATGTGATCATTACTTCTTCATTCTCTGTGATTCTTTGTGGTTCATGTTTCCAGTGTCTTTCTGCTACCTGTATATTATAGTGTTTGCACAGTTTCCAATGTCTCAATCTTGCTACATTGTTGTGTCTTTAAGTATACAGGCCTTCTGCCATGAGTACTTCACATCCAGCCACGAGATGCACAACAGTTTCTAATTCTGTACTACAGAACTTGCACGTGTCTGTTTTGCCTGTTTTTTCTATGGATTTTGTGAACCATCTTGTGCGTAGCCCACTATCTTGGGCTGCCATTTTCAGTCTCTCCTCTTGTGACCTAAATTCACCTCTTTTTAACCACTCATGGGTCAGGGCTTGATCGACCTGTGTTTGCTTCAGTAGCTCCCAGTATTTTCCACTATAATTATGGGCTTTCCAATTGTTTTTTCTTTTCTGTTGGTCTTTGTCCTTATACTCCTTTTTCTGATTCTTTGCACTTTCTGTTGCTGATTATAAGATTTGTTTCACACAATCTCCCATCAACAAATCCATACTGAAACTGATATTTTATTCCCTTTTTACTCATTGTGTCCTTTATTTCATCACCTATTATCCCTTCAATTATTTTTCCCACCACTGATGTTAAACTTACTGGTCCATAATTTACTGCCTGATCCTTTTTACCCTTCTTATATATGGGCACCATGTAAGCCCTCCTCCACTCCTCCGACACCACACCCTCAGTGAGTGACCTTTGCCCCAACAATGTTACAATAGCTACTAGCTCATGTCTAAGCTCCTTTACCATATACAGGTGAATCTCATCAAGTCCCACTGCTTTATCCCCCTTTAACCTCATTATCTTTTGCATCACTCTTTCTTCTGTTATCTTCTTTACATCAAGCTCTACAGCACTTCCCAATCTAGTTTCTAGCTTATTATTCTCTTCCTTATATACAGATCCAAAACACTTTGCAAATTCCTCTGCCATGTTCAATGGGTCTAAAATTACTTCCCTATTAACTACTAGAGGCCCCACCATATTACTTCATCCCCTCTGCCTATTCACATAAGCATAAAAGCATTTTTTATTTTTATTCATTGCCAATTTTATTTCAAGTTGTTTACTGGACTTCCTTTTTTCCCCTTTAAGCTTTCTTAACATCTTTTTATACCTTTCCTTGTTCACTGGAGTTCCATCCTTTTTTATCCTCTGAAAATAAACTTTCTTTTTTCTTGAAAGTCTAGTTATTCACATTGTCAACCATGGAGGCTTTTTTCCTAAGTTATTATATATGTTTTTCTTTGGGATATACTTTTCTTTAACTCATATATTACTTTTAAAAAGTTCTGCCATGTTTTTTCAAGTTTATCATTACTATCCATCATGCTGTCCCAGTCTATATTCCTTATTTCCTCTCTCATTGCCCCATAATCCCCCTTTTTGTACAGATATTGAACAGTATTACCCTTTGCTGCCTCCATTTCCCAATTTAATTTGAATAATATGGAATTATGATCACTCATCCCCACTTGTGGTTGAATGTTTACATTCCTAATGATTTCATTTCTATTTGTAAGAATGGTGTCCAATATATTATTCCTCCTAGTAGTAGCTTCTTGTACACATTGTATAATCCCTGCTCCCAGGAATCCTTATTGGGGTCAACTTAAGATGTTATTACCTCTCTGTTTTTCACCCCATCTTATTTCTGGCATATTTAAGTCTCCCATTAAAACAGCATCAGTATATTCTGCCATCCTTCCCAAATATTCTAAGAATTCTTCTGTTTCTAGTACCTCTATGTCCGGGAGTATAGCCCCCCCCCCAGGTCCTTTTACAGCCTGGGAGTGAGAACTAACTGCACAGAGTTAAAAGTCCAAAGTCTGCTGAAGCAAATCAATGTCCAATTAATAATCCAAGCAGAAAAGCCTTCACTGAGTAATTAAAAAAATAATAAAAATGTGGATTCCCAGGTCCTCTCTCCACCAGGGAAGACCACAAAAAGATACTCTCACTGTCAAGACGAAAATTGGTTGATGTATCCAGGGCTAAGTCATGTAGGCAATCCAGGGGGTGTAGCTAATCCACAGGATAATCAAAAGATCCACAAAAAACAACCAGATAATCCAGCTAGCAAGATGGCAAACGCAGGCTGCCAGGCTCCACTCCTGGTGGCCATAGCTGGAAATAGTTGTCAGGGCACCTCAAAGCTTTGAGAATGATTAGACTATAGCCAGCCCCTGATAAAAATCCACAAAACAAGGATCCGCCCATAGTAGTTAGTAAAGACAGATGAAATCCAATGAAACAAAGGACCTAATTCAAGCAAAGGTCGCTATAGATCCATGTTATAGCCCGGGGGAAAAGGCAGAGGCAGCGAGCTGAAGACATGCAAAAGCTGAACCACATCGGAAACCCCCCAATTGCATCAAACCCACCAGCCCTGCACTTGGCCACCAGCAACCTGCAGCTACAGCTGCCCCAAGGCAGGCCGACAGGACTGCCCCCTAAGCAGCTTAGGAGAACCCCAATTACACTCTGGAAAAATGAAGCAACTCCTGCTCAGTTGGAAGCAGTGCAACACAGCAATGCCCTCGCTGTGAGGACGTACTCTCTTAAACACAGCACAGCCCACAGACCACACCGCCCCAGCAAGCAGTTCCTACATGGGTCGTACAGTTCTCACCACAATTCCTCTGGTAATCCATGACCAGACAAGAATGTCAGGACCACAAATAAATCCATGATAGTTCCCACACCAAATTTCTCCAGTGGTTTCACAAACACCGGACTATCGAAGAAGGCATCTACAAGAGCCTGCAGGCTTAGCAGGTATTAAGCAACTAAGCCATCTCTGCTTCCCCCTGAAGGATTTCCTAATTTGATAAGTTAAGTCATTTTAGGCTTATTTTCTTCATGATGCAGAACCTTTACTATATGTGGGTTCAAGGATGGCAGTAGGTATGTATGTAGCCCCACTATTGTGGATCTATATGTGTAATCAATCTCAATGAGGCCCATGCCTCCCTCTGCCCTTGGGTGTATAATCTTGGCATGCACTGATTTTTGTATATTAATTGGTGAGGATGAAACATTTTTCTTGTTTTTATATCTAGCTGGTTTAATACTTTCTGTGGCCAGTCTATCACACCAAAGCTATATGATATCACCGAAAGGGTGAGTTGGTTTATAGCTTGTACTTTATTTCGTGTTGTCAAAGCAGTTTTCAGAATTAGCTTCAACCTTCTAAAATATTCCTTGCTTACTTTTACTCTCATTTGTTCATGTTGTGCTGTTGCTTCTTCATCTAGTCCCAAGTATTTATACACTCCCTCTTGCTCAAGTTCGTTTATGTCACAAACCTCTGCCAGATTCAG
Source organism: Neoceratodus forsteri (assembly GCA_016271365.2). Lineage (NCBI taxonomy): Eukaryota > Metazoa > Chordata > Ceratodontiformes > Ceratodontidae > Neoceratodus > Neoceratodus forsteri. The sequence continues at coordinate 20,651,041 of JADMNL010000038.1, read as the reverse complement.
GTTTTCTTTATGAGTTAACTTTCCTGCTACAACTGTTGCTTTGGCACATTTGTCTAGGCCAAACGTCATGCGTATGTCATCAGAAAAGGTCTTAATAATTTGTAGTTCTTTCAAATGTTTGTCAGATGAACTATAACATTTTAGGTCATCTACAAATAGAAGGCGAGATGTTTGCTATAGATTGTTTTTGTTTCTGGGGTTCAAGCTGTATCCATAGCTCAAGTTGTTGATTAGGCTACTCAAGGGATTGAGGGCAAGGCAAAACAGAATTGGTGACCGAGAGTCACCTTGAAATATCCCTCATCGGATGCTTATATTTGGGATGATGATTTGACCTTTCTCATGATTTAATTGCAGAGTGGTTAGCCACTTTCTCATTGTTGTTGTGGTGAAGTTTATTAATATGGGATGTATCCTGTAGATTCATAAACACTCAGTAATCCAGGAGTGTGGGATGCTGTCAAATGCTTTTTTGTAGTCGATCCATGCTACACTAAGGTTTCAGCATTTTTTGCATCTCTCTCTCTGGGTTAGTGTCTCCAAATGTTTAGGGATTTCTAATACCGTGGCAAGAATGGACCCCATTCTTTAGCCAGGGCATGTTAAAAACTCAATAAATTAGTACTGTATTAATCTTTGATGTTTGCTGAGAGCGCTCTTCTCAGCACATGCAACATCCCCAGGATTGCTTCCTTTTGAAGTTCATAAGGTAGCATTTTTAGATGTGCCTGAAAGTTCTTTTTTATTAGCCCTGTTATTCTAAGATCTATGTTAACAATTGTTGTGTCCTTATTACACATCAGTTTGGTTTCTGACTGCATAGCTTGGTATCTCTCTCTCTCCAGAGTGAATTTGTTGATGTCTTGTAAGGCTACCCTTCTGGCCAAAACTCTTGTCACATTCAGCACATATATATGGTCTTTCTCCAGAGTGAATTTGCTGATGTATTATTTGGTTATGCTTCCGGCTAAAACTCTTGTCACATTCAACACATTTATATGGTCTCTCTCCAGTGTGAATTTGGTGATGTTTTTGCAAGGTAGCCTTCTGGCCAAAACTCTTGTTGCATTCAGAACATTTATATGGTCTCTCTCCAGAGTGCATTCGCTGATGTATTATTTGGTGATGCTTCCAGCCAAAACTCTTGTCGCATTCACCACATTTATATGGTCTCTCTCGGGGTTAGTGTCTCCAAATGTTTAGGGATTTCTAATACCGTGGCAAGAATGGACCCCATTCTTTAGCCAGGGCATATTCAAAACTCAAGAAATTAGTACTGTATTAATCTTTGATGTTTGCTGAGAGTGCTCTTCTCAGCACACGTCCCCCTCAAAATAGCTTCCTTTGCAGTTCATAAGGTGTCACAAATATTGGTAGCATATTTAAATGTGCCTGAAAATTCTTTTGATTAGTCCCATTGCTCCAAGCACTACTGGAACAATCTGTGTGTCCTTATTCCACATCAGTTTGGTTCTGACTGCATATCTTGGTATTTCATGATTTTGTGTCTCTCTGTACGCAGCACACTGTAGTCACTAGGGTGGCTATTTCAATCAGTAATGCTACCTTTGTCCTCTTTTCTTGTATTACAATATCAGGCTTTGCTTCCACTTTCTTGGCTGTTGGTATGGGGTGATCCCATGTGATCATTACTTCTTCATTCTCTGTGATTCTTTGTGGTTCATGTTTCCAGTGTCTCTCTGCTACCTGTATGTTATAGTGTTTGCACAGTTTCCAGTGGATCAATCTTGCTACATTGTTGTGTCTTTCAGTATACAGGCCTTCTGCCATAAGTACTTCACATCCAGCCACAAGATGCCAACTGTTTCTAATTCTGTACTACAGAACCTACACTTGTCTGTTTCTCCTGTTTTTTCTATGGATTTTGTGAACCATCTTGTGCGTAGCCCACTATCTTGGGCTGCCATTATTAGTCTCTCATCTCGTGGCCTAAATTCACCTCTTTTTAACCAATCATGGGTCAGGGCTTGATCGACCTGTGGTTGCTCCAGTAGACTCCTGTATTTTCCACTATAATTATGGACTTTCCAATTGTTTTTCTTTTCTGTTGGTCTTTATCCTTATACTCCTTTTCTGATTCTTTTGCATTTTCTGTTGCTGACAATTCCTTATCTACCTTTGGATTGACATCAATCTCTGCTACCCTTCTGAAGGCTTCTCCTAATTTGATGAGTGAAGTCATTTAGGCTTATTTTCTTCATGATGCAAGACCTTGACTATATTTGGGTCTAAGGATGTCAGTAGTATGTATGTAGCCCCACTATTGTGGATCTATATGTAATCAATCTCAATGAGGCCCATGCCTCCCTCTGCCCTTGGGATGTATAATCTTGGCATACACTGATTTTGTATATTAATTGGTGAGCATGAAACATTTTCTTGTTTTTATATCTAGCTGGTTCAACACTTTCTGTGGCCAGTCTATCACACCAAAGCTGTATGATATCACTGGAAGGGCGAGTTGATTTATAGCTTGCACTTTATTTCGTGTTGTCAAAGCAGTTTTCAAAATTAGCTTAACCTTCTAAAATATTCCTTGCTTATTTTACTCTCATTTGTTCATGTTGTGCTGTTGCTCCTTCTTCTATTCCCAGATATTTATACACTCCTCTTGCTCAAGTTCTTTTATGTCACAAACCTCCGCCAGATTCATGTTTTCTTTAGAGTTAACTTTCCTGCTACAAATGTTGCTTTGGCACATTTGTCTAAGGTAAACGTCATCCGTATGTCATCAGAGAAGGTCTTAACAATTTGTAGTTGTTCTTTCAAATGTTTGTCAGATGAACTGTAAAGTTTTAGGTCATCTACAAATAGAAGGTGAGATGTTAGCTGTTGATTGTTTTGTTTCTGGGGTTTAAGCTGTATCCATAGCCTAGGTTGTTGATTAGGCTACTCAAGGGATTGAGGGCAAGGAAAACAGAAGTGGTGACAAAGAGTCACCTTGAAATATCCCTCGTTGGATACTTATATTTGGAATGGTGATTTGACCTTTCTCATGATTTAATTGCAGAGTGGTTTGCCACTTTGTCATTGTTGTTGTGATGAAGTTTATCAGTGTGGGATGTATCCTGTAGATTCGTAAACACTCAGTGATCCAGGAGTGTGGGATACTGTCAAATGTTTTTTTGTAGTCGATCCATGCTACACTAAGATTTCGGCATTTTTTGCATTTTTCTTGTCACATTCAACACATTTATATGGTCTCTCTCCAGTGTGAATTTGGTGATGTTTTTGCAAGGTAGCCTTCTGGCCAAAACTCTTGTTGCATTCAGAACATTTATATGGTCTCTCTCCAGAGTGCATTCGCTGATGTATTATTTGGTGATGCTTCCGGCCAAAACTCTTGTCGCATTCACCACATTTATATGGTCTCTCTCCAGTGTGAATTTGCTGATGTTTTTTTAGGTCACCCTTATGACCAAAATGCTTGCCACATTCATCACATTTGTATGGCCTCTCTCCAGAGTGAATTCGCTGATGTTTTATTAAGTAACCCTTCTGGGCAAAATTCTTGCCACATTCAGCACATTTATATGATCTCTCTCCAATGTGAATTTGCTGATGTTTTTTTAGGTCACCCTTATGACCAAAATGCTTGCCACATTCATCACATTTGTATGGCCTCTCTCCAGAGTGAATTCGCTGATGTTTTATTAAGTAACCCTTCTGGGCAAAACTCTTGCCACATTCAGCACATTTATATGGCCTCTCCTCAGTGTGAATTTGTTGGTGTTTTTTCAGGCCATTCTTATGACTAAAGCTTTTGTCACATTCATCACATTTGTATGGTCTCTTTCCTGAGTGAATTTGCTGATGTATTATTTGGTTATGCTTCCGGCAAAAGCTCTTGTCACATTCAGTACATTTATATGGTCTCTCCCCAGTGTGAATTTGTTGATGTTTTCTCAGGTCACTTTTATGAACAAAACATTTACCACATTCATCACATTTGTATGGTCTCTCTCCAGAGTGAATTCGCTGATGTATTATTAAGTAACCCTTCTGGACAAAACTCTTGCCACATTCAGCACATTTATATGGTCTCACTTCAGAGTGAATTTGCTGATGTTTTATTAGGTGACCCTTTCGGTCAAAACTCTTGTCACATTCAGCACATTTATACAGTCTCTCACCAGGGTGAATTTGGTGATGTTTTGTCAGGGTAGCCTTCTGGACAAAACTCTTGTTCCAGTCAGAATATTTATAAGGTCTCTCCACCATGTGACTTTGCTGATGACTCATTAAGATATTTTGTGCTGTAAAACTTGTGTCACAATGAGTACATTTATATAGTTTCTTGTGCCTTTGGTGTGTTGTAGTATTATTCTGTGCAGTAAAACTCTTGTCAATACATTTAACTGCATTTAGTATGCTTTGATAGTTGGTACATTTCAATTGCCCATCTCCTTCATGAATCTGGTGTTGTGTAGTGACACTATGTAGGTCATGGAACACCTTCAAGCACTGAGGATACTTATGGCATTTCTCTGTTGTGTGACTCAGCTGGCAATTCTCTAGTGATGCTTGCTGGCTCCAACTTTCACTGCACTCAAACTTCCTGCTGACTAAACAATACATATTTCATTAGTATTCTCTTACAATAAGCAAATAAATGTGTCAGTTCCTTTTCCTTGTTTTTGTGAGTGCACCACCAACTTTCCTGTGATGTAACCTCAGAAATGTGTCTTTCAAACGTTTCCATTTTAAACTAATTTCCTGTAAACACTGTCATACCTTATTGCTTTTTGTACTGTATCCTCCCAGGTCATGCCTGAAAATACTCATGACCATGGCTAGTGCACCTACCCGGTAAACAAAAACTAAATAAAAAGTAAAAAAATAAATTATTCTTTCTGCAATGTTCTAATTTATTGCTTTAATTGATAATATTTATAGACTGGGGATGACCAGTTCTGGCTTCTCACTGGTCACAATGGAGTATTTTAATAGGTAACAAATCAGGGCTGGAGGAGTATGCTAATGAAAGCCAGTAGTGAAATGGGACAAAAGATAATGAAGTAAATCATATACAGCCTTAGAGAAAATGTCAAACAAAGAAAACATTTTAATTACATTTTCAATAACCACAGTTTGAGTAAGAGCAAGTAAATTATCAATTTGCAGCTACATATTCCTACAGTGAAACAAGCAAAACCTCATTTTTAAATGCAGACAGGCACCAAAGTCAGACAGAACATAATACCACTGCAGCTGCCTCTTCCATTCAGCAAAAAGCAAAGACACATTTTTTTGCGCAGACTGTTGCCAAAGTAATACAGAATATGATACAACTGAAGCTACCCCTTCCCTGAGTAAAAAAAATAAAAATCACATCTTTCTGTAATAAAGATAGCTACCAGAACCACTCATACTACAATGTACACAATGGTTCAAAGTACTGAAATTCTCTGCCTGTGTACATATGTCCCACTGTCAAGTCATTTCCTCATTACAAAGTATAAAAAAACTGCTTTAAAGGTAACTACTTGGTCTAGTGTAACTATTGCCAATTGTCATCTTAAAATTGTACTGCAGTTCAGATGTTGGTGTTGCTTTCTTATACTTTTTGTCTTACAAATATTTTATTTATTTGCTTTTGGTAATCAGGTAAGTGCACTAGACAGAACTGCCTATTTTCAGGCATGACCCAGGAAAGTACAAATCAAGGAACAGGTGAAAACAAATACATATACAGTGTTCTATAACAGGAGTTCAAAACAGTCATACAGAGGTGCAAGTTACACAGTACATAGAGGAGGTACATAGCACATGTTATAATAGGAATAAAACAAGCAAAAATGCACTATTAAGGGTTAATAATGTATAAAACATGACAGTGCTCTTGGTAAGTCATCAAGGAGACAATTCAAAGGCAGAGACAGGGAACAAAGTGAGTAGCTGTAGCTGAGAAAGAGTGGGGAAAGGAGGAATCAAGAGGTCACAGGGATTTTGAAATGCAGGACAATGGTAGATTTTGCATAACCCGGGATATTTGGTGTGTTTACTTTGTTTATTTTATTATGGAAACTTATGTTGTACTTTTATCAGGAAGCCGTTGTAATAAGTACAAGTTATTTTGGTCTTTTCACACCTTTTCCTGTTCTAAATAAAAATATTTAATCTTGAAAACTGTATGCTGACTTTCTCTGGTGACTATCTGCTCTATAACAATGTGATTCCCTTAACTAAAAAACTAAATAATTTATTTAATGCAAATAGTCACCAGAGCAAGTCACCATAGAATACAACTGCATTCTGAATGGCAGGCCTTAGTTATAAACTTGTGACTCCCCTGAGTGAAAGACAAAATCACTATTCCATGCAGACAGCTACCAAAGTCATAGTCAAAACAAAATCACATTTTTATTTTTGACTTTTCTGAAATTACTCCAAGCAGGATGACCCCACAAGATGCAACAACTTGGTTTCATGAGGGTCCCACTGAGGACAGTGGCAGACAGCAGATTAACATAGTCCAGCAGGAATTTATATATATATATATATATATATATATATATATATATATATAGGCTATAATATACAGAGGAAAATAAACAAACTCTAAATGTCAGCACATTGGAATGGTAATCAAAACAAGCACACAAAGTGGGTTATCTGCCTTTTTTGTAATACAGGTGCAAGTCACCAAAACCTAACAGTGCAATACAAGTGCAAAAATATGCAGAGGTTCCACGTCAGTGTCAACATTAGATTAACAAAACAGAATGGATAGAATAACAGTAGAAAACTATTCACAAAACAAGCAAAGTTTCAAATTGAATGTGTCCATTTAGCAGAAAAGTAGGTTATAGGTAATTACAACTTGATTTACAGATTACAGACAGGTGATACAAGTTGTACATTGTTGTACCATTAGTTCATTTGGTTAATTGACTTTGTCTTGTATGAGAGTAGAGGGAAGGGGGATAAAAGTAGAGTTGTCAGCATATAGATGTTGTTGTATACTGAGATGGAGAAAGGGGGTAAAGGTAGGGAGTGGTTTGGGAGGTGGATGGCAAGCAGTAAGTAGACAGACCTCATCAAGCCCCAGTTAGGTGAGAGAAAACCAGGGAAGTAAGTAAAAGGGTGGTGGATGGGTAAAGAGAGGGGAGGAAGGGGGAGAAAAGGGGAGGAAGATGGCAAAAGGGAGGTGAAAGTAGGTAAAGGGAGGGGAGTGAAGGGAAGGGTGTTCAGGGATCTTAAAGGTGCTGGACAGAGGGATCAAGGGGAGGTGTATAGTTTGGGAAGATATCTGAAAGTAAGGCTGATGAAGTAGCAACAGGGATGGAAGGATGAGGTAGCTGAGTGTGGGAAGAAGTGTGGGGGGCTAGGGCCTAGGTGAAGCTTGGCAGCAAAGAAGATTTGCAGGGGCAGAGGCTAGTTGAGGCAGTCACAAATGCTATGTGCAGTAAGGTGCTGTTGGAGATTGTGATTGAAGACATCAGGCTTGGGTTTATCAAAGATTTCCAAAGGGAGTTTGTCTAATGAGTTTGGAGCTCTGAACATAAAAGACCTTTGTGTCTGAGAGGTATGTCAGAATCTGGCAAGCATGTCTAGATGTACTCCTAGTGTTACACAAATGAGGCACATATGTGAGAAGGTGCTGAATGGTTTATGGGGTAAGCCCTAGGCTGATTGTTAATGCCAGCAAACAGGTCTGACACAAATTCCTCCCTTTCAGGTACAACTAGTGTATCAGGGTGTATAGGTCTCATGTATTAGTGTGTCTGTGAGCTCCAGAGACCAGTCCACATGCATTGTTAAAAGCAATGGTAATTATTTTAAGGATAGACTCAGTAGCAGAGCCATAAATGACTAACCCATAGTCAACTACAGAAAGCACTGAGCTGGTGACCACTAACCTTAGTGCTTCAGGAGTTATGCTGTGTCTGTGCCTGTGGAGGATCCCAAGTCTGGCATTGATCACCTTTGGCATAAGGCTAACATATTCGGTGAAGGACAATGCATTGTTGAGAGTTATACCTAGGACTTTGACATTATGGACTCACTCAATGAGACACTGTCACTGTGTAAGATAGTAAGTACGACTTACTTTTGCTTATTATGGGAAATGGCAAAGAGCACTGCCTTTTTTTATTTAAACATTTGATAACTGGGTACAGGCACACTGAGCCAAGATTAATTTCCAGGTGCAACCCGTGGGGCAGGGAGCATGGGATTGAGAGAGTACAGATACAGTGGTACACATCAGCAAATTAATACATTGTACACTGTATTATGCTGTACTAGTTATATGCAAAGATATAGTCAAAAGTAAACACAATTTAAAGAAGTACAGAATAGGAAGTATACTAATACATTCATGATAGCTAATACAAGAAAGCTATGCTAGTGTTTAATGTACAAGGTGGGGTGCAGGAGGAACAACAGAGGCCTGTGAATATGTAACCTGGGAGGTAAACAGCTCAAGTGATATGTGAATGATATGGGATCAAGTGACATGGAATAGCAAAGAGCTGCATAAGATACGACTGGGAAATATAAACAATAGTAGTGTTATCTGTTGGTATGGGAACCAATGGAGTGGGGGTAGGATGTGTAACAGAGATTTGACAGAGAAGTGAGATGTAGAGTTCAGTAGCAGGAATGCTTGAGAGTTCCCCAGTAAGGGGAGGCAGTAGGTAAAGGCAACTGTACCCATGTTGGAGAGTGGGGTGGGGAGAGAGAAACAGCATGAATCCCTAGTGCTTAAAGAATAAGTCAAGGTAGGGGCAGGAAAGAGGAGGGAAGAGATTTAAGAGGGCAGCAGGTCAAACCAGAATTTTGAGATGTAGGATAAGGAGTGGATGAGACGCCTATGCGAGAGCGGAGGGAGGTCCAGGCAGGACAGTAGGGTACAGTGGTTAGTCCTGTATAGAGAATTTGAGGCAAAATGACAGAAGGCATAATGGAGAGAGTCAATCTAGGAGAGAGAGAGAGAGAGAGAGAGAGAAATGGAAGGTGCAATGCAGTATATTATGTCTGCATAGTCTAAGACTGGAATGGTCACCTCTGTCAGGAGCTCTCAATGTACAGGGCGGGGGGGAGCCTCTATTTCAGAAGAAGATTCCAAGTTTAGGGCAGAGTTTGGTTTTTACTTGGTCAATGTGGACTGTGAAGTTTAGTTGAAGGTCAAGCCAGATACCCAGGTTTTTGTAAGGGGGACGGCCTTTAGTGGGATATCATCTAGAGAGGTGATGGGTGGGGCACTGTTTGTTTTGGCCAGTCTTTTAGTGGTCCTGAAGGTCATCTAGACAATTTTAGAAGTGTTTAGTTTGAGATGTCTCAATTGGAACCAAGACTGAACAGAGTTAAAGTCTTTCTGCAGCACAGCGTAGACAGGTCTGGGCTGGATGAGAACAGTATGGTATTTTCCACATACATATGGATGAGGGGGGAGGAGGAACAGGCAGATGGGAGCTTATTTATAAATACAGAAAACAAGATAGGACTGGCAATGGAGCATTGCAGGACACCAGCTAGGATGGAAAGGTAGGGAGAGATGGAGTTTGAAATTTTAACTGACTGATGTCTGTTACTGAGATAAAAGTCTAATCACCGTAGGACAGGGAAAGCAAATGCAGCATCCTCAAGTGTGTTACACAGACACATCGAAACATAGACTTTGACAGCAGATAAGGACCACTTGGCCCATCCAGTCTACCCATTTTTCTACCTACTGGATAAGCTACAGATTCTAGTTAACCAACAGCCTACTTCCTCCTATGTCCTCCTAGGATTGCCTTATGTCTGTCCCATGCATGTCTGAATTCCTCCACTGTTTTAGAGCCCAAGATCTCTCCAGGAAGGTAGTTCCATGTGTCTACCACTCTCTCTGTGAAAAAAACATTTCCTCATGTTGCCCCTGAGCCATCCCCCTCTGTCTTTGAATTGTGCCCCTTGTTCTTGCACATCTCTTTTTCTGAAAGATGCTACCCTCCTGGACTTTGCTGATTCCCTTGAGTTACTTGAAAGTTTCTATCATGTCCCCCTGTACCTCCTTTCATCAAGAGTATACATATTAAGCTCTCTCAGTCTCTCTTCATACTGTTTTTGATGCACACCCTGCACCCTTTTAGCTGCCCTCCTCTGGACCGCCTCCATCCTATGTCCTTGCGGAAATGGGGTCTCCATAACTGCACGCAGCACTCCAGATTGGGTCTCACCAAGTCTGTGTTTGAAAGGAGAGGGTGGGATACTGGGTTGAAAGCTTTAGCCAAATCAATGAAGAAAGCAGCGGTGAGGTGACCAATGTCATCAGCAGATTGAATACGGCCAGTAACATGGAGAAGGGAGGATAAGGTGGAGTGTTTTTTTCTGAAATTGGATTGATGGGGGATATGAAGTCTTTGGCCCCAATTCTAGAAGCCTGGTGCAAGTCAGCTGCCAAACATGATTTGTGCTAAATGCAGCTGTGACACTAACCCTGCACCCTATTCTAGAAGGGGCAGGATCCCCGTGGCTATGTCCTGTGACTTGCGACATACAGCCAGGTATGCCAAACAGAGGCTGCGCCTGGCAAGAAAGTTGCAAGCTGCAACCGGTAATCCACATGTTGCAAGTGCCCCTCCATGCCCAATGCCCAGTGGAGCCCTGCAGGCCAGAGGACCCCACCCACTGTCGCGCCACCAAGGGTCCCCCAACACCTATTCTGATCCCCATGCGACTGGTGTACTGTACAGTAGGTACAGTACATGCAGTCAGATGTGTGTGCAATAAAAGTGGAAGATTTTACCTGGTAGTCTAGTGGCCCCCACCCAGCAATGCCACTCCACCCAGCCCACCCATCCCCAGCGGGTGGCTGGCCCACCTCTCACCTCCCAGTCAGCCACTGACTGAGTTCAGTAAGAGTGCTCACTATATAGATGCACTCAGAAATTAATGAGTATTCATTATTTTCTGATTGTGTCTATACAGTAAGTGCTCCTACTGAACTCAATCAGTGGCTGGCTGTGGAGGTGAGAGGTAGACTGCGTCAGTCGCTAGCTGAGGATGGGTGGTGGTGCTGGGTGGAGTGGCACAGTTGGGTGGGGGGCCACTAGACTACCACAGATGTTGCATGGTTCCCACATACTGTATGTGGCACTGTCTCAGGGTTTGGGCATGGGTGGGGGGGTTGACACTGCCGCCCTGTGGGACCATTAGTGGTGGGGAGTTCAGGGGCATCAGGTGTGAGGGGAGCTACAAGAGGCTTGTACTGTTTGAAGGTACAGGGGCATTTACGGTACAGGGGATCAGGGCGGGGGTGTGAGATGCCCACTGGGACAACAACGGTGGTGTTCTGGGCATGGGGCAGGGCACATGGACTGAGTGCTGGGCTGCTGGTGGTTCTACAGGACCCTCAGAGGATGTATGTACAGTTACACCAGCTAAATGCTGGTGTAACTTATGTTGCCGGTTCTCATCCGGGGGTTCTTGTAGAATTGCAACATTGGGGACTTTGCTGCTACCCTACTGGAACAGGGTGCAACTGCTGCCGTAAACCCCCTAGCACCATGTCACAGGGGGTTTAGGGTGTAACTGAGGCCGTATCTACACTTGGGCACAAGTGGCCTGTGGCATGTTGCAGGCCACTTTGTAGAATACCGCATGTCGCAACTTGCACCATTCTGTTTGGCACAAGTGCAGTTATTCCGGGTGTAACTATTCTAGAATCAGGCCCTATATCTATAAGGAACTCAGTCAATTGGGATTGTATGAGGTGTTGCTGTAGTTTAGCTAAGGTGGGGAGGAGGAATATAGGTCAGTAGTTTCCAGGAGTGGTAGGATTATCATCTTTATAGAAAGGGATGACACATGCTGATTTCTAGGCATTCAGACCTAAGCCTGAGAAGAAGGACGTATTTATGATGTAGATGAGAGGGAAATGATAGAGGGGCAGAAAGGCATAGGAGACTAGGATGTAATCCATCAGGCCTAGATTTGGAGATGTTGAGGGATAGAAGGGCATGCAGTACTTCGTTCATGGAAGCAGGTGCTAGAAGGAATGTATTAGTCATTTGCTTTGGGGGGTTAGGAAGCAGGTGGCGGAGGGATGGTTGGGATTAGGGAGGCATAAGTAGTAAAAAATTTTTTTAGGGAAGTAGCAACTTGGATGCTGTTAGTAATTACAGTGCCGTTGTGCTTGAGAGTAGTGGTGCAGGACTGTGGGGGAGGGTCGACAATGGAGTGTTCTATGTTCCAGAATGATTAGGTGTGTGCTGAACTGAACTGGTGTTTAATCCTCCTTAGCCTGATGGATGGCGTTAGTGCAACTGTTTCTTGTAGTGTTGTAAGCTCACCTTGCAATGAGGGTTTGGCAGAATTTAAAGGTGGACCATGCTGTAGGGGCAGTAATCCAGGGGTGGTAGCATTTCCTGACCCTGACTTTTTAAAGGGAGGGGTATCGATCCCAGACACTTTTGAAGAGATAAGTGAACTGGGCTAGGGCAGTATCAGTAGCAGCAGAGTACACTGGCCACCAATTTGCAAAATGCAAGTCCGAGAGGAGGGAGTTTGTGTCAAAAGAGTTTAGTGGACATGTTTCAATATATTATGGTGAGGATTTGGGTAGGTGCATTTTTCTAATGCAGTACGTGATGCAGTGATCACTCAAGGAGGGATCAAGGACTCCAGCTGTAGATATACGGTGGGGGTGAAATACAAGGACCCAATCTCTGAGGGAGTGATGTGAGGAACGGGAGTTGTAGTGGGTCAGTTCCAAGATTAGCTGTGTTGGATTTAGGGATTCCAGTTTGGAGGCTGTGAGTTTAGATGAGGGGGACAACCAATTGCGGTTATAATCCCCAAGTAACACTAGTTCACCAGGGGTAGCAAGAGGCATGAAAGCAGACATGTATGCTGCAAGGGCATCTTGACTGAGCTAAGGGAAGGCATAAACTACCCCAATGAAAAAGGGGGGAGTGTGCAGAAAGAAGAGGTTCATTAGAACAAGCTCATGGGATCCAAGGCAGGATTCTTTATTCATTACTGAGTAAAGAAGGTTCTGTCTTATGATCATAGCTTCACCATCTCCTCTTTTTCCACAATCTTGCTGGATGAGGTGGTAGCTGGATACAGAGGTAGTTGAGTCAGGGGTTTGGGTAGATAGCCAGGTTTCAGAGAAGCATAGGATGTTGGGGTTATTCTGGGTTATCCAGCAGTTTAGAAGGTCCAATTTTGGGTGGAAACTCTAATGTTAATGTGCATGACCTTTAGGTCTTTGTGTGAGGATGGCAGTTGAGTAGGTTTAGGGGACCAGTATTACTTTCAATGTCACCAGCGAGGAGCAAAAAGAAAAAGAGCGCAGTGGAGGTAACCGGGAATGTACGACCTCTTGTTGTGTTTAGCGCATACTGTTTGTGCCTGATGCACCATGTTACAGTGGCACAGAGGTTTATGTCAGAAGAAAGAAAGCTTGGAGAAATTGAGTGAAAGGGTGGCAAGTATGCTGGGAACAAAACTGATTAGCAGGGAGTGGGGTAGGGATTCAGGGGGGACGGCAAATAGGAAGCAGGAGGACGGGTGGGGCAAGAGCAACCTTGGAGGGTTGGGGGAAGGCGTAGGAGAGAAAGTAATAGGTAGTGTATAAGAAAAGGAGTGATGAGGTGGGGTACAAGATTGTTTGGGAAGAGATTTCAGGACTGAACTAGAGTACAGACTGGTGTAAGGAGACAGCTTAGGGATAAAGATTAAGGAGGGGCAGGAAAGCAAAAGAGGACAGATGCTAGCTAGGAAAGAAGAGAGACAGCCCCTGTAAGGGAGGATGGAGGCAAAGGGCTGTGGACATGGCTACCCAGACTTTAGCAGGGCATTTGCCACAGTCCTGCACAAATGATTAATAAACGAAACAGCCAGCCTAGAAGTGGGTACCAGGGTGGTAGTCTGGGTAAAACATTGGCTGGACAACAGGACACAGAGGGTAATAGTAAACGGAGTCCACAGTGAAGAAAGGGGAGGTTACTAGTGGGGTACCACAGGGTTCAGTACTGGGCACAGTCCTTTTTAATGTCTTTAAAAGTGACATGGCAGAGGGACTGGAAGGAAAAGTATGTCTCTTTGCAGACGACACAAAGATTTGCAACAAGGTTGATATGCAAGGTGGGGTGGAAAGAATGAGAAGGGAGTAGACAAGGTTGGAGGAATGGTCAGCTTTGATTCAATGCAAAGAAGTGCAAAGTAATACACATGGGAAACAAAAACCCAGGGAAAGAGTACACAATGGGGGTGAGATGCTGACAACGAAAATAGAAAAGGACCTGGGGGTAGTTATATCAGATGACCTAAAGGTGGGAAAGCAATGTAAGATGGCAGTAAGGAGGGCTGGGGGGATACTGGGATGCATAGGGAGAGGCATCACCAGTAGAAAACAGGAAGTTGTTGGCCCTCTGTACAGACAGTTGGCAAGACCACATCTGGAGTACTGTGTACAGTTCTGGAGATCCCATCTCCGCAAAGACATAGACAGGGTGAAGGCTGTCCAGAGGAGGCCAACCAAAATGATGCAAGGTCTACATCAGAAGACATATAAAGAAAGACTAAAGGAACTAAAGATGTATAGCCTCGAGGAAAGGAGGGAGAGGGGGGACATGATAGAAACTTTCAAATACCTCAAGGGAATCAACAAAGTCCAAGATGGTAGCATCTTTCAGAAAAAGAGATGTGCCAAAAATAAGGGGGCATAATTTGAAGATAGAGGGGGGACGGCTCAGAGGTAATGTAAGGAAGTATTTTTTGACAGAGAGGGTCATGGATACATGAAACAGCCTTCCTGAGGAGGTCGTTGAATCAAAAACAGTGGGGGAATTCAAGAATGCATGGGACAGACGTAAGGCAATTCTAGTGGGGGGTAGGAGGAAGTAGGCTGTTGGTTAACTAGGATCTGCAACTTATCCTTTAGGTAGGGAAATATGAAGACTAGGTGGGCCAAGCGGTCCTTATCTGCCATCAAATTCTATGTTTCTATGATAATGTAATAAACCACACACATGTCATCCGAATTAACAATGGACCCTGGGAGAGCAGAGTCTGGAATGCCTGCATAGCTTAAAGAACTGCAAGCATTTTCAGGACACTGATGTGGAGACCCCTCTCCACTTTGGTCCAAGCCACCTGCATCTGGTGAGATCTAGGTGAGTCCCCCATGCTAGACCTGATGCAGCCATTGTAAGAATCTGATGAGGGGTGGGAATACAGAGTGGAACTCCCAAAAGCAAGTTGCAAGATTCCAGACACAATTACAGCGCCCTCTTCACAGGATCAGACACCATCACTGGTTGACCCAGTTTGTCCATGCGCTGGTCCCAGCAGACCCTCAGTGGCCACTGGGGAACTCACTTGGGTAGTCTGACAAAGGGAACTGTGGCTATGGCGGCTGCCATTAGGCCCAAAAGGCATAGAAAATCCCTGGCAGAGAACTGATACCTGGAATAAATGTGCCAAGCCTGCTCCATCAGATACTGATCTTTATCTGTGGGTAAGAAAGCCATCCCCTTAGCCATATCCAGGACTGCTCCCATGTACTGAAGGCAATGGCAGGGGGTCAGAACAGACTTTGGCATATTGCTAGTAACAATCACTCCAGAGCTCAGCAGATACTGAGAGCAGAGTGAGAGAGAGTGAAACCCATTTAACTGGCATTTCACTAGCTGTCTTCCTTGCCTACCACTGATTCTAACTGGGATTCTAGTAACCCCTGAGAACAAGGGGTTATACCTGTACATTAATAAGACAGATAAAGCCCTACTCTCCTGCTCAGCCATAGTTTTTGCTGATGATCTTGTCTTCTACTCCAGTGCAGACAAAGTCAGCATCGTAAACACAACCCTCTCCTCAGATTTCAAGACTGTGCAGACATGGCTGAATGACAATAAGCTCATCCTCAACACAAGGAAGACCCAAGCCGTGCTATTTGACACTTCCCCCAAACTCAGGGCTTGGAAGCAGCCCCTCCTGGCGTGTGACTCAGGGGGTCTCACATTGAGTGGGTTGCATCCTTCAAATACCTGAGAGTCCTCCTTGATCAATCCCTTGATTTCAGCATGCACATCCAGTCCACCTGCAAAGCAGCGAATACCAAACTAGGAATTGCCTACAAAACTAGTCACGTGCTAACATCATCTGCTAAATTGGCCATTGTCACAGGTATCCTGCTTCCTGCTCTAACATATGGTGTCTCCACCTTTGCAAATGCTTATAAAACTGTACTTCATAAATGGGATGACTCATAGAATAATACATGTCGGTGTGCCTCCTTTTACCATTGTCTCAAGCAACATTGCCGACTGTATAGTGACCAAGGCTGTCTCTCCCCGTCTGCATACTGAGAATACTCCCTAGGCTCCCTCATAGACTCTATAATCGGAAATCAAATCCCCTCCTCCCTTGCGGCACTACCTGTACCACAGACACCTGCCTATGGACTATGCTCGGCAAACAAGTTTCTACTTACTGTACCTAGATGAATCACTTTAAAAGGCTCTGGAGCATTTCATTACACCACCCCTGCCACCTGGAACTCCCTCCCTCATGCTCTGCGGCAGGCTAACTCCCATCCAATCTTTAAAAAAAGAACTATGTCGCCATCTATCCCTGGACCCCTGCACATGCTTTGATCCCACTTAACACTACTTTCTAGCTCCTCACAAACCCGAGTTTACCATTCTTCTCCTCCCTCTCTCCCATGATGCCTCCCTCCCATCCCTACTGGCAATCTCTTGCCTTTCATGCAACACATCGTGGCTAGATAGCTGCTGCTTACATCTCATCCTGTCCACCTCCAGCACCCCGTTCTCGCCCAAACTCGTTTTCTCTACTTTTTCCCTACAAACTCTTTCCCTCTCTTTACTGCACTACAGCACTTGCACAAAGCTATGTTATTAAAATGTTACTTTAATTGTCCCTTAGTCCAGTACTTTTACTATTTCTATGTATTAAGTTTGCCTTATGTTTCACTGCCTGGCTATATGTATTATCTCAAGTACTGTCTGACCTGACCTGTATCTAACTTACCTGTAATAATGTAATTTATGTGTTTCCCAGTTCTGTGTGTACTCTCCCAGGTCATGCCTGAAAATAGTCAGTCTTTGCTACCACACCTACCCGGTGAACAAAAATGAAATAAATAAATAAATAAATAAAGTTACAGTGACTTGAGAGGGTGTCCATGAATATCTTGGGGGGGGGGGGGGACAGACTTGGATAACAAGCTGTTGTAAGTTGAAAGTAAATGGTAATATTTGTTGAAAGCAAACAGAGTTAAAGGTTTAAATGCAACTTTCAGTAGTGTTCCATTTTTAAGAAAGAGAAAATCATAATGAGGAATCTGATTAAAATCGAAATGAGAAGAATAAGGAACATCAGATAAATTATGTGAGCTTGCATTCTGTGAGAATGGGGACTGGGGTTCCACCTGGACGGATGCAGGCCTATACTGGTGTGATGGTCTGCATCTGTCCAGAGGGGAACCAGGATCCTAGGTGATAGGTTTAAATGCTTCATTGACAATCATTTAAACTAGCCAAGGGGGGGATGAACTGGAAAGGAGCAGGGAAATCCTAGCCCCCTCCCCCAAATATCATGGTAGTTAGTGAGGTAAACACCAAGATAGAGACGTCAATAGGGAGAAGGCCAGGGGTAAATGGAGAAAATGACAAAGGCAGTAAGGACAGGGATGGGGCAAAAAGGGGTAAGGCCATGAAGAAATGGAGGGTACTGAGTACCATTGCCCGTAGTCTGGGCAACTGCAACAAGCTCCCTGAACTGGTGGCTTTGATGGAAGAGAGATGCCTGGATATCGTGGCAGTCACAGAAACATGGTACACAGAGAACCATGACTGGGATGTTAGCCTACCAGGGTACACAACCTACAGGAGAGACAGGGAGGGTAGAGTAAGGGGAAGGAGTAGCTCTCTATGTAAGGGAAGGGATAAAAGCAAAGGAACAAAAGAGTAAACAGCGAGGACAGGAAGCACTTTGGGTCCCCTTAGAGACTGGAAATTGCACCAAATACACACAGGGGTTGTATACAGACCCACATCTCAGGGAAGGGAATGGACAAGGATATGATAGAGGGCATCCTTAGGATGGCAGAGAAAGGTGGAGATACTGTTAATGGGGTACCTGAATATGCCAGATGTTAAATGGAGCACCTTTGTTGTAGTCACATCCAAGAGTAGGGCCATTCTCGATGCTCTACAGGGGGCATGCCTCAGACAGCTAGTGTTGGAACCCAATCAGGAGGGAGCAATCTTAGACCTTGTACTCTCAAATGGAGTGAGTTAGAGGATCTCAGATCTAGAAGTGGGTAGCCATCTGGGAACAAGTGACCACCAAACAGTCTGGTTCATGATAAACTCAAATGCAGAGTCAAGTCATACAAAAGTGAGGGTACTGGACTTGAGGAGAGCTGACTTTATCAACATGGGAAAGTACCTTAGAAATGCACTAGCAAATGGGCAAGAAGGAAGGGTGTAGCAACAATGGGAAAACATCAAAATTGCCATCACAGAGGCAACAAGCCTTTGTGTGGAGCAAATAAACAAATCAAAATAAAAGAAAAAATATTATGTTTCTCAAAAGAGGTGGCAGGAAAGGTTAGGGAGAAAAATATAGCATTTAGGAAGTATAAGGAAACACAGAAGGAGCAGGACAGAGAACTGTACCAGTTAAGGCAGAAGGAAGCAGGAAAGGCAGTCAAAACTGCAAAGGCCCAAACTGAGGAAAAGATAGCCAACTTGGTTAAGTAGGGGGTAAAAACTTTTACAGGTACATTAGGAGTGTAGAAAGACAAAGGGAGGTATAATGAGGCTGAATAGAATGGACGGTGGGTGGGCAGAGAGGGACAGTGAAAAAGCACGGATACTGAATGAATACTTCTGCTCAGTATTCACAAAAGAGGATGAGGGGAGGTACCTAATCCAATTAACAGAAGCACTCTAGATAGAGGAGTTGATACCAGTCCTTTCACAGAAGAAAGGGTTCCGAAAGAACTCCTAAAACTGAAGGTGGACAAAGCAATGGGGTCTGACAGAACTACTCCACAATTCTAAAAGAATTAAGGGGAAAACTAGTGACAACACTGACTATCCTTTTTAACAAATCATGGGAGGATGGTGTGGCACCTGAGGACTGGACGAGGGTGGATGTGATTCCCCTTCATAGAAGTGGGAGCAAGACAGAGACAGGCAACTACAGACCTGTCAGTTTGACCTCTGTGGTAGGGAAAATGATGAAATCACTTCTGAAGTAAAGAACTGTTGAGTACCTAGAGGTCAGTGGGGGACAGGACCCAAGGTAGTGTGGATTCACTGTAAGAAGGTCATGTCAGACAAATCTAATTGATTTCTTTGACTGGGTGACCAAAGTAGTAGACAAGGGAGGGGCCTTGGATGTGGCCTGCCTAGATTTTAGCAAGGCCTTTGACACAGTCCCACACAAAAGATTAATAAATTAGCCAGTTTGGGAGTGGGTCTCAGGGTGGTAGCCTGGGTAAAACATTGGCTGGACAACAGGACACAGAAGGTAATAGTAAACAGAGTCTACTCTGAAGAAAGGGGGGTTACTAGTTGGGTACCACAGGATTCAGTACTGGGTCTGGTACTTTTTAGTGTCTTTATAAATGACATTGCAGAGGGACTGGAAGGAAAAGTATGCCTCTTTGCAGATGACACAAAGATCTGCAACAGGGTTGATACACAAGAAGGCATGGAAAGGATGAGAAGGGACTTGGCAAGGTTGGAGGAATGGTCAGAAGTATGGCAGATTGGATTCAATGCAAAGAAGTGTAAAATAATGCACCTGGAAAACAAAAACCCAGGGGGAAGAGTATACAATGGGGGAGGGGGTAGTAACAACAACAACAATGGAAGGACCTGGAAGTAATCATATCAGATGACCTTAAGGTTAGCAAGCAATGTGAGAAGGCAGTAAGGAGGGCTGGGGGGTGCTGGGATGCATAGGGAGAGGCATCACCAGTAGAAAACAGGAAGTTGTTATCCCTCTGTACAGACAGTTGGTGAGACCCCATCTGGAGTACTGAGTCCAGTTCTGGAGACCCCATCTCTGCAAGGACATAGGTAGGATGGAGGCAGTCCAGAGGAGCGCAACTAAAATGGTGCAGGGTCTGCAACAGAAGCCATACGAGGAGAGACTAAAGAAACTTAACATGTATACCCTTGAGGAAAGGAGGGAGTGGGGGAACATAATTGAACCTTTTAAGTACCTCAGTGGAATCAAATCAACAAAGTCCAAGAGGGTAGCATCTTTCAGAAAAAGAGATGCTCAAGAACAGGGGAACACAATTTGAAGATGGAAGGGGGGATGGCTCAGGGGCAATGTAAGGAAGTATTTTTTCACAGAGAGGGTAGTGGATGCAGAGAACTACCTTCCTGAGGAGGTTGTGGGGTCTAAAACTGTGGGATAATTCAAAAATGCATGGGACAGACATAAGGCAATTCTTGTTGGGGGTAGAAAGAAACAGGCTGTTGGTTAACTATTATCTGCTGCTTATCCAGTAGGTGGGGAAATGGGCAGACTAGGTGGGCCAAGCGATCCTTATCTGCCATCAGAGTCTATGCTTCTATGAGAGATTAGGAGAGAGTTTTTAAGTTGTACTCTGGTTTTTGTCAGATACAAGTGCAAATAAAGAGAGATTTTTTAGGGACAAGTTATTTACCCATCTCTATAATTATGAGATATATGTACATTTATTGATATATATATACCTTGCAATGAAATACATTGTTCTTTGCATTTCTCAGTTAGAAAATTGTAGTCTGATGTGTTATGTAGGATATATTTAACTTATTTTTTATTTAGGTAGTTTGCAGAAATGAGTTACGATGGTTACTGATATTTAAAATCTATTTTATATGTATTTCACATTTATTGTCAGGCAACAATACATGTTTGACCTTAGAACAGGATCATGTGCAATTCTACCGTGCGGTTAAAAAGTATGCTATTGATACTGGTGGCACGTTAACATATATATATGATATCTTTAAGATAAACTGTTTGTTTAAGAGAGCACTTTATAAGGATAGGATTGCTAACATGTATCCGGGCCTTGATAAAGCGTCAGAGTGATGTGAAATGCATAGGTCATTTGACACGTGCATGCCACTGTGGTGAGGTTGCTGCTTGCCATGTTATTTTAAACTTTTGAAATAAAGTACTTTTATACTTATCCAGAATCAGTGGTCTTGTTTACCGATACACTGTTCTGTAGCACGATTTCGGTGCAGATGGTTTGAGAGTATATATATGTCAGAGGCTCCAGTGAAGTCCTTATGAGTTGCCTTTGTTGGTTCTTTGCTAGTAGCAATCCCCTCCAAATGGAAATCAAAAAAGAAAGCAACCAGCACAGCCCACTCTTATTCATGACTGGCTGACTTCCTCTGAATGAAGGGACTCGTGCATGTATCGCCAGGGGTATTACCTCAAGAAGCAGGGAGGTGATTATGCCACTGTACAATTCCCTTGTCAGACCGCACCTCAAGTAATGCTTTTTAACTTGTCTTTTAATTTTTAGGTATCATAGACATGGTTTATCTTTTGTCAGATACAGATAGATACATTCTTTGTTCAGAGGACAATAATGAGGCAAAGTATAACAATAGAAACATAAAAACATAGAATTTGTCGGCAGATAAGGACCGCTTGGCCCACCCAGTCTGCCCATTTCCCTACCTACTGGATAAGCTGCAGATCCTAGATAACCAGCAGCCTACTTCTTCCTACCCCAACCCCCCCAGAATTGCCTTATGACTATCCCATGCATGCTTGAATTCCACCACTGATTTTGACTCCACAACCTCCTCCAGAAGGCCATTCCATGCATCCACAACCCTCTCTGTGAAAAATACTCCTTAAATTACCTCTGAGCCGCCCCTCTATCTTCAAACTGTGCCCTCTTGTTCTTGCACACCTCTTTTTTTGAAAGATGCTACCCTCTTGGACTTTGTTGATTCCCTTGAGGTACTTGAAAGTTTCTATCATGTCCCCCCTCTCCCTCCTTTCCTCGAGGCTATACATATTAAGCTCCTAAGTCTCTCTTCATATGTCCTCCGGTGCAGACCCTGCACCATTTTAGTTGCCCTCCTCTGGACAGCTTCCATCCTGTCTATGTCTTTGGGAGATTGGGTCTCCAGAACTGCACACAGTACTCCAGATGGGGTCTCACCAGCTGTCTGTACAGAGGGATAATAACTTTGTTTTCTACTGGTGATGCCTCCCTATGCATCCCAGTATCCCCAGCCTCCTTGCTGCCCTCTCTCACATTGCTTGCCCACCTTTAGGTCATCTGATATGACTACCCCAGGTCCTTTCATTTTTGTTGTTGTTAGTATCTCACCCCCATTGTGTACTCTTCCCTGGTTTTTGTTTCCCAGGTGCATTACCTTGCACTTCTTAGCATTGAATCTAAGCTGCCATACATTTGACCATTCCTCTAACCTTGCCAAGTCCTTCTCATCCTTTCCACCCCACCCTGTGCATCAACTCTGTTGCAGATCTTAGTGTCATCTGCAAAGAGACATACTTTCCTTCCAGTCCACTGCAATGTCGCTTATAAAGACATTGAAGAGGACCGATCCTAATACTGAACCCTGTATTGGTACCCGTTAGTAACCCTCCTTTCTTCTGAGTGGACTCCATTTACTATTACTCTCTGTGTCCTATTCTCCAGCCAATTCTTTACCCAGGCTGTCATCTTGGGACCCACTCCCAGGCTGGCTAACTTATATATTAATCTTTTGTGTGGGACTGTGTCAAATGCCTTGCTAAAGTCTAGGTAGGCCATGTCCACAGCCCCTCCCTGATCTACTACTTTGGTCACCCAGTCAAAGAAATCTATCAGCAACAATCCTCTTTAACATCATGACACTTCTTATATCTTCCCCAAACCCTAATACTTTATCTAATTTCTTCCTATCCGTTTCTTTCCTTGATCCATTCTATATTATCCCTAAGTTCCAAGATTTCATTCCCCTTCCTTTAGTCTGTCTTCTTCCTCTGTGTTCTTTCTTTGTTGCTTCCCCCTTTCTCTCACTCCATTTCAACACTATATCCTTTGAGATTACCCTATTTTATACCATGTCTGAACTTCTCATATTCCAACATTATGTGTCTTAAAAATACCTTTTTATCGAAGTACTAATCTTTACCTTTCATTTTCATAACGTTATGCAGGATGTGTCCCCGGGCGATTCATTTTTCTCCAACCCACCTTCGGAATACCCCTCCCATTTCTTCCACCCCTCCAGTTCACCTCTTACTCATTTGCCTCCTATTTTAATATCCTCCCTCTTCCTGTCTCCATTTCTCTTTAACTAATATCCCTTTCCATGTTAAGTATTGCTCTAATACCGTCCTTTGTGCGGTTTCTTGAATACATTTATACGAGGGTAACCATCTGGCATTAAACCTTTCCGTCCTTAATTGCACTTTTGCTCCTATACTTTCTAATTGCTTAATCCTTTCCCCATTATGTTTCCAAATCTCTACTGATGGGGAGGACTGCGTAAGCCATCTCTGTGTAATTGCCTTAGTTGCTGCCGCCACACAGGTGTAGACCTCAAGTAATGCTTACAGTTTTGGTGCATGCACCTCAGGAAGGATATTCTACTCCTAGAGAGGGTTCAGAGGAGGGCAACCAGGATGATCTGAGTTGTGGAGGATTGGGCTTATGAAGCGAGACTTGAGGAGCTCGACCTGTTCTTACTAGAAGACAGGAGAGAAGAGAGGAGAAGAGAGAAGAGACAAGGGGGTATGACTGAGGTCTTCAAGTATCTGAAATGGGTAAATAAGGTATACCTTCATGGGATCTTTCAGAGGAGGGTGGGAGGGGCCACCAGGGGGCATGGTTGGAGGCTGGAGGAAGGAAGACTTAGGGGAAAAGGAGGAAGAGCTACTTCACCGAGAGGGTGGTAGATCCAAGGAATGCACTGCCTGAGGAACTGGTGGAGGTGTCCATGGTGGAAGGGTTCAAGAGAGGCTGGAACAGGTACAGGAGAGGGGCGAAGTGGGTGGCTGCCGGTCTGGGTGAGAGGAACCCTTGCTGGGGGAAAGGGGATAGGGAGAGTAATCAAGAGGATGGCTGCAGTGCCCACTTAGGGTACTGACTCTTGAGCAGACTCAAGAGACCATTGGGCCCATTCTGCTGACATTTTTAGTATGTTAGTATATTAGTATGTGCTTACTCGCTCAGAAAAAAATCAGCTGGTTTTACTACATGAGCAAAAACATGAGTGCCTTCACTCAGAAGAAGGCAGCTGGCTGTGGAGGTGGGTGGGCTGTGCCGTTTGCCTTCTCTTTCGATTTATAATCAGGTGCAGGGGCATGCTGCTGCTAGCTATTGGGGGTGGGGGGGGCAACGGCAGTCAAGAACCTCAGAGGCCAGCTGTGGAGGTGGGTGGGTTGTGCTGGTCATCCACCCCTGTAGTTTTTCCTTTATTATAATCTGCAATCTCAGATGTGGTGCTGTGGGG
This sequence comes from Neoceratodus forsteri, assembly GCA_016271365.2. Classification (NCBI taxonomy): domain Eukaryota; kingdom Metazoa; phylum Chordata; order Ceratodontiformes; family Ceratodontidae; genus Neoceratodus; species Neoceratodus forsteri. Next base: position 20,626,553 of record JADMNL010000038.1, on the reverse strand, counting down.
AGGAGGGGAGGATTTTGGTGCTAACTGAGGGCGGAGTATGGAGGCTTCTGTATCTAACTGGAACTAGGCTGTGGAGGAGGATGGGGGCTGCATTTATTATGTTTTCAATACTTCACAAAGGTGTTTCCATGAATAGGGGATGAACAGTGCACTGTCTGTTATTCAGGATCTGAATAATTAGTAGTGCATTATTCATGGCATTCTGGAAATAATATTTGTGACATGCACAACCCTAGTATTAATATTAATACGTTTCTTCTTTTCTCATGAAGTGCCAGTATACGAATTTCTCAAGAAGTGCTCTCCAGATCAGTTGTTTTAATGTGATGAATTTCAGGACTGTATTATGAATCATACATTACATGTGTGCAGTTCTGAAATTGAGTTATTAACATTAAACTATGATTCATTAAAATAGTTTTGGCCCTTTCAAGTAAACTGCTGCAGTGCTGGTCTTTTTATTGTTGTTGTTCATGCTGCACTTCAATACGTGTACTGCTGCCACTTTAATACCATGCTATGTGAATGAGAGTCGCTGATACATACGAGTATCTCGCTGAAGAAACGCTTGGCAATACTGGTCAGCAGTTTCATGTGTCGGTGCTCCTGTCTGTCAGCCAGATCTGCGAGTTACACTGTTTGCACTTATCACCAGCAATTTGGCACTTTGTATTGGTGTTGGCTAAGAATAAAAGCCTGTCCTTTGTCTCTCATGACTGCTGCTGAATTATCAGCCCTTTATACTATACCTGTCCTAGCCATTCATGAACCTGTTTACAATCCCCCTCCCTCCACCACGTACACATACAGTCTGTTCCATGGCTACTGTACACGACCCTCGCTACAATTAACTGATTAGCGCTCAACAATTTTTAAACACACCTACCACATACCCCCAGCTTGAAGATCAATGTGCCCAGACTCCTCGGCTGCTATAGTACAAAGAAAAACTTGTTACCCATAACTTACATTTACAGCTCTCACTGAGCTTTATTTAGTCCCTACTCAGTCGCTGCTGATAGGCTGTGTCACCAAATGAGCCCTTCACAGCCAGGCAAAGTATCTATTTTACGTATGTATGTACGCACCGTAAGTGTATGTATTTCGCAAGTTTCATCAGAAAGACAAACTGAGCTGCAAACAGCTTGCTCCCAGATGTGTCCTGGGGGAGAGAGGGAAATGGAGGGGAAAAGAGTATTCTGAAGAAGTATAATCTTAAATATTAAATAACAACAGTAAACAGATACAGGTAGTAAATGAAACAGACTAAATGAGGCAGGTGAATTTCTCTTCTACAATAGGAATAGGAGGAGGATGAGTGGAACAGCATGATCAGAGCAAAATTATTGAAGGGAAGGAAGACAAGAGGAAAAACCATGGACAGCTGCAAGTGAAAGAAGAAAGGGAATGAAGAAGAGACTTTAGGGAGTAAGGAGAAGAGGCAGAATAAATTAACGGGGAGGAAGGACCAAAGTTTAGGAAAGTGATAGAATAAACAGATTGACTAACAGTAGATTTTCTAGAAGGAATAGAGAGACAATGGGATATACTGCTTCTGAGAGGGTAGAAAGAAAGAAGACAGAGAGGACAGAAATGATTTAAGATAGGAGAGAAGGGAGCCAAACCTGAATTTGGACATGAATGAAGCACAATGAGAACTGCATCTGGCATCAGGAGATGGGAGAGAAAGGGCAGAGTAGAGTGTGCAGTGGTGGGTATGAGGTGGACAGTCTAAAGCAGAGTGGCAAAAATAATGAAAGGGGGGATCCAGTCTGGCATGGGAAGATTTGGGAGCTCCACTATAGACTTGATCACCACAGTCAAAAACAGAGAGAATTATCTTTAAAACAATTTCTCAGCAGGCAGGAAGTGGCATACTCACTTTGTTCCTGTACAGCACACCAAGCTAGGGGTGGAGCTTTTGGTGTATGCCATTAATATGCACTGAGAAATTAAGATGACAGTCAAGCCAGACCCCAAGGTACCTAAAAGAGGAAACATCCTCAACTTTAGTACCATCTAGGGTACTAAATAAAAGGAGAGGAGTGAATCTGGTAAGCTTTTGAAATGTACCAAAAATCATGAAAGCTGTTTTATGGGCACTGAGGGACAAGTGATTAGACTTGAACCAGCACTAAATCCAACTGCAGCTGTGAGGTAAGATCATGTGAAGAGGAACCAGGTGCAGAAATAATTATTATCAGTGTACAAATGAATGGATGCAGAGGAACACACAGAGAAGAGGTCATTCAAGAATATTCAAAAGAGAACAGGACCCAGGACAGACTCTTGAGGGACACCTGAGCAGATGGAAAGTGGTGATGAAATGGAATTTCCTATTCAAGCAGCTTGAGTCTTGTCCACTTGGTTTCCCTATGCTCCACAATGAACTGATCAGAACTCCGCAAATCAGCAGATGAAACACTCACATCCCATATACCACTTCTGACCTAAGGATCATCACACCTGGACCCCCTCAATCACCAGCCTGCAAAGTATTTAAATAAAGGCAATTGTCAAGCCTGCATAATGAAAGGTAATCCTAGACACAACAGTCGGGCACACATCACCTCAAATTAAAAACAGGAATTTATCAATGCTGAATGTCTTACTGGCATTGGCATTGGCAGTACAGGAGTTAGAAAGATGCATAATAGGAATGGCAGTGAGGTATGGAACCAACGTCAACCCCACCCCACCCTGCAGAGACTGACAGGCATTGAGGTGTGCCTTTGGGTCATTGGCCATACCGCTCATGCCATTTTACCTCACCCTAACCTGCAGACTCTGATAAGTGTTGTGTTGTGACTTGGGGTCATCGGGGCCTTATGCTCACCCCATTCTATAAAGAAGTATGCCGAGATGGGTGTAGTATAGAACAATGGGGTGAACTTTGGGGATGAAAAGTCCAAGGCACGTCTTGATGCCTGTCAGTGGCTGTAAGGTGGAGGTGGGGGTGGAATAGCATGAGCAGTACAGCTGACAATTAAAAGGCACACCCCTGATGCCCGTCAGTCTGTACAAGGTGGGACATTATGGTTAGAAACCCTAACGCCCAGGGCATTTGTTGGTATTTGCACTCCAGATTTTCAACATGGGCTTTTTGTGACCCCACCTCATGAAATCATTTGGGACCTCTAGCCATGAACAGTGGCACTGTGATTTTGTTAAGCTGTCCCGAACATTGATTTCCCACAGCAGTGACACTATTCTGTGCCAGATGTGTGAAAACACAGTTCGGGCACGATGTGAAAAATGACAGCTGTACCATTCATAAGGAGGTGTGAAAAAATGGGAATGTTGAAAATCTGGAGTGTAAATATTAAAAAATTCTCAAAGTTATGAACATGCATATATGTGGAAACTGTGGAATGCATGCTCGTAACACAGTCATTTTGTGAAATTCTTTCACCAAATTTTCAACATAGGCATTTTTGGACCTCTGCTCAGGAAAAGTACCATAATGATTTTCTTAATCTGTTTCAAATGTTGATTTCCAACAGTGACTGCACCATTGTGTGCCAGATGTGCAAAACCACATTTTGGGTAGGATGTGAAAAATTACAGCTGTTCTATTCAGAAGGAGGTGTGCAAAAATGCCAATGTTGAAAATCTGGAGTGAAAATATTACAAATTCTCAAAGTTACAAGTGTGCATAGAAACTGCACAATACACGCTCATAACTGTCATTCTGCTGAATTTTGTCACCAAATTTTCAACAAAGGCATTTTGGGACCTCTGCTTATGAACAGTGTCACTGTGATTTTCTTAATCTGTCCTGGGCATTCATTTCTCACAACGACCGTGCCACTATGCACCAGATGTGTGAAAACACATTTCAGGCAGGACATGGAAAATGACAGCTGTACTGTTCATAAGGGAGGTGTGAAAAATGGCAATGTTGAAAATCTGAAGTCAAAATATTACAAATTCTCAAACTTACGAGCGTGCATGGAAACTGCTCAATGTATGCTTATAACACATTCATTTTATGGACTTTTTTCACCACATTTTCAACACAGGCTTTTTGGAAGCCTACCTCAGGAACAGTGATACTGCCATTTCATTACTCAGACCCGAAAGGTGATTCCACACAGTGACTGCAAAATCACCTTTCAGGGCCAAATAACGACGTGACAGTGACAGAATTCATAAGGTGGTGTCCCAAGAATCCCATGTTGAAAATATGGTGCCAACAGTTGCACAAATGGCCAAGCTATCCATCTAAGTTGAACCCCCCCCACCCACTGATGCTATTATACAGCTTACCAGCATTTCTTCAGTTTGCGATTGACTTTGAGGAGTGCAGATGTGTTCCAGCTCCATAGAAACACAGAATTTGATGGATGTAAGGACCACTTGGCCAATGTAGTCTGCTCATTTCACTACCTAATGGATAAGCTGCAGATCTTAGTTGACCCACTCCCCCACTAGAGTTGCCTTAAGACTGTCTCATGCATTCTTGAATCCCCCCACTGTTGTTGACTCCACTACCTCCTCAGAAAGCCTGTTCCAAGTATCGACAACCCTCTCCATGAGAAAATATTTCTTCACATTATCTCTGAGCCATGCCACCTCTATCTTCAAATTGTGTCCCCTTGTTATTGCACATCTCTTTTTCTGAAAGATGCTACCGTCTTGAACTTTGTTGATTCCCTTGAGGTACTTGAAAGTCTCTCTCATGTCTGCCTTCCTCTCCTCAAGGGTATACATATTAAGCTCCTTTAATCTCTCTTCATAGGTTTTCTGATGTAGACCCTTCACCATTTTAGTTGCCCTCCTTTGGACAACCTTCATCCAGTCTATGTCCTTGCGGAGATGGGGGTCTCCAGAACTGCACACAATACCGCAGATGGCATCTCACCAACTGTCTGTACAGAGGGATAACAACTTCCTGTTTTCTACTGGTGATGCCTCTCCCTATGCATCCCAGTATCCCCCTGGCACTCCTTACTGCCTTCTCACATTGCTTGCCCACCTTAAGGTCATCTAATATAACTACCCACAGGTACCTTTCCATTTCTGTTGTTGTTAGTATCTCACCCCCATTCTGTTCTCTTCCCCTGGGTTTTTGTTTCCTAGGTGCATTACTTTGCACTTCTTTGCAATGAATCTAAGCTGCCATACATTTGACCATTCCTCCAACCATGCCAGCTCCTTTTGCATCCTTTTCACCCCACCTTCTGTATTGACCCTGTTGTAGATCTTTGTGTCGTCTGCAAACAGACATACTTTTCCTTCCAGTCCATCTGCAATGTCACAATGACATTAAAGAGGACAGGTCCCATTACTGAACCATGCAGTACCTTTCTTCAGCGTGGACTCTGTTTACTAGCATCCCCTGCATCCTGTTTTCCAGCCAGTGTTTTACCCAGGCTACCTCCTTGGGGCCCATTCCAAGGCTGGCTAACTTGAATATTAATCTTTTGTGTGGGACTGTGTCAAATGCCTTACTAAAGTCAAGGTAGGCCATGTCCTTAGCCCCTCCCTGGTCTAATATTTTGGTCACCCCGTCAAACAAATCTATTACATTTGTCTGACATGACCTTCATATTTTAAATCCATGCTGCCTTGGGTCCTCTGACCCATTGGCCTCTAGGAACTCAACAGTTATTTCTTTCAGAAGTGATTCCATCATTTTCCCTACTACTGAGGTCAAACTAACAGGTCTGTTGTTTCCAGCCTCTGTCTTGCTTTCACTTTTGTGAAGGGGAATCACATTTGCCCTCCTACAGTCTTCAGATACCATACCATCCTCCCATGATTTGTTTAAAACGGCAGTCAGTGGTGTCAAGGGTTCTATGCATAGTTCTTTTACAATTATTGGGTGAATCCCATCAGGCCCCATTGCTTTGTCCACCTTCAGTTTTAAGAGTTCTTTCAGAACCCTTTCTTCTGTGAATGGACTGGTATTGACCTTCCTATCCAGAGTGCTTCTATTCTTTGATTTAGGTACCTCCTCCTCCTCTTCTTTTGTGAATACTGAAAATAAGTATTCGTTCAGTATCCCTGCTTTTCCACTGTCACCCTCTGCCCACCCTCCTTTCCCTTTATAAAGCCTCACTATCCCTTCCTTGGTCTTTCTTTGCTCCCTAATGTACCTATTAAAGGTTTTATCCCCCTTCTTTACTGAGTTGGCTATCTTTTCCTCAGTTTGGGCCTTTGCTATTCTTTATAGTTGTTTTCCTGTCAAATGACTCCCCACTTTCCCATTTGCAGCTTATAGTTTGTAACTACCAGAGGGAGTACCCTTTGCCCCATTCAGTTTTCCCTCCTATACTCCCTTAATCTCCTCTACTCCTAGGCACTCTTGCCCTTCCAGCTACTCCACTGCCCTGCATCCTGCCTTGTACCCCTGCACCTCCCTCCAACTCACCTCCCTGCCCACTCCCAGCTCTTCCCACTCCTTCCCCCCCCCCGCCATTAGCAGTATCTGGTGCAGCCACTAGGAGTCACTATTTCAACCCCCTCAAAGCGCCATCAGCCTGTCCTTTCTAGCACTTCTGACACCCATATCCACCTCTCTCCCAGGCCCCTTTACCAGCACTTTCCCCAAAAGATAAAATGTCCCATGGATTTCCCCCTCCCTTATTCAACAACTGAGGCAAAGAGACAATCTATGCCATATCGCAGTCGAGTCAGGCAGGCCAGCAGACAGACAGGCATACAATGCCGCTTGTAACCAATGCACCTGGGCCATACAGCAAGCAAAGGCCAAACACTATCAAACCACCCTGGCCTCCTCCTGGGGCTCTGCACATGCTTTCTGGGACAATATTAAGGAGCTCAATGGAAAAACTGGCCCCCCATCTCAGATAGCGATCAATGGCATTATCGCCACTGACCCCCTACGTATTGCTGACTGCCTCAATACGGCTTTCTCTGACCTCAGCTCAGTCCTTCCTGTTCACTTCTTTGACCCAGTCACTACCTCAACCCCCTTGTCCTGAATCACCCCCATTTCTCCTCCACACATATCCCCCATGAAGCCAAACCTCTCCTGCTAAAGGCCCTCTCCAGCCACAACCCCAAGTGTGATCCAATCGACTCCAGGATTCTCTGGCTAACTCTAGATGTCATGCTAGCCTCTCTCACTGACCTGCTAAACTGGTTCCTACGTCTTGGTCGGTTCCCGAGCACCTGGAAATCAGCTGAAATCACCCCAATACATAAGAATGGAGATCGCACAGCACCTAATAACTACAGGCCAATCTCCATCCTCCTACCACTCTCTAAAGCCCTGGAAAAAATAGTTTCCACCCAACTCATGGAATACCTTACCAAATACAGCATATTGTTTCCAGAGCAGCACAGCTTCCACCCTGGACACAGCACTACATTGTCCCTACTGGAGTTCTCACAGAACATACACTCTGCACTTGACTCAGTGACGTTACCGGGGCAGTGTTCATTGACCTATCTAAGGCCTTTGACACTGTGTGCCACCAACACCGGCCTGACTCCCTCCACCAACTGGGTTTCTCATCCGTTCCCCTTGCCTGATTCTCCAGTTACCTCCATGACAGATCCCACTGGATCAAGATAAATTGTACCCTATCAATCACTCTACCTGTCCACTCTGGTGTACCCCAGGGATGCATCTTGGGCCCTACTATATTCAGTCTTTCTCAACACCTTTCCTAGCTCCTATATGCTGATGACACAGTTCTCGTTGCCTCCCACCTTGACCCACCACCCCCAGGACTCCCTTCAGCTCATCTTCAGCCAAGCTGAAAAATGGTTCCTCGACCACCGTCTGGTCTTGAACCTCAAAAAGACAAAATCTATGCTCTTTGCCCACTGCCAGAGCAATGCCAGAAATGCCCCCCTCCTCATCCTCCCTAGCACCCTACACCTCACTGAACAGGTAACAGCATAATAATACCTGGGCATCACCTTCAATTCAGCACTCACTTTCCACTCCCACCTTAAAACCTGTCCACTGCAGTAAACACCCAGATTGGACTCCTCTACCGCCACAGAGACCTTCTCCCTCAGAATGCCCTCCAGCTGGCTATCATCTCCTCCATCCTGTCTTTGGTTAACTACAGACTTCCTGTCTATGCTGCGGCTGACACCACCAGCCTCACCAAAGTCCATATCTCAATAAACAAGGCTTGCAGGCTCCTGGCAGGTGCCCCTAGCAGAACGCACACATGCCAGCTCTACTCCTCCTCTAACCTACTCACCTTTGATGAGCACCTGCGCTACCACACCTGTATAATGGCCAAAAAAATCACTACTTGGGCTCTCCCCCTCCTGGGGTTGTCACATCCCTAAAATTAGCCTCCCAATCAGTTGCCACCCGAAGTGCAGCCAAGGCCACCTTCCAGGTTCCAAGAACTAGGATCTCACTCACCCAAAGGTCCTTCTACTACAAACCCCCCTCCTGGTACAACTCCCTCCCCCCTCATATCACAAGCATCCCCAAAATCGTCCCTTTTAAAATTGCCCTCCGTAACCACCTCACTGACACTCGGAACTGTAAGTGCCCCTGACTGCCCCAGATCCTGAACCATTTAGCACTCTGTAACAGACAACATCCTTTCGGACTGCCTCCTCCCTTCCCCAGCAACCCTGATCCTCTCACTCTCTCCAGGTACTCGCTCCAAAAGACCCTCTAGAGTGTGCCTTAATTATTTTATATCTTCTAAATCCAAGATCCTTTCTCTGTCCCCATTTGACAGTACTGGGTCTAAGACTGCTCCCTCCCAAGTGGGTTCCAGCACTAGCTGTCTGAGGCATGCCACCTGTAGGGCATCAAGAATGGCCCTGCTCTTGGATGTGGCTGCAGCAAATGTGCTCCAGTTAACATCTGGCATATTCAGGCCCCCACTGACAATAGAAACATAGAAACATAGAATTTGACAGCAGATAAGGACCGCTTGGCCCACCCAGTCTGCCCATTTCCCTACCTGATGGATAAGCTGCAGGTCCTAGTTAACCAGCAGCCTACTTCTTCCCACCCCCACCCCCTAGAATTGCCTTATGACTGTCCCATGTATGCTTGAATTCCACCACTGTTTTTGACTCCACAACCTCCTCTGGAAGGCTGTTCCATACATCCACAACCCTCTCTGTGAAAAAATACTTCCTTAAATTACCTCTGAGCCGCCCCCCTTCTATCTTCAAATTGTGCCCCCTTGTTCTTGCACACCTCTTTTTTTGAAAGATGCTACCCTCTTGGACGTTGTTGATTCCCTTGAGGTACTTGAAAGTTTCTATCATGTCTCCCCTCTCCCTCCTTTCCTCGAGGCTATACATATTAAGCTCCTTAAGTCTCTCTTCATATGTCTTCTGGTGCAGACCCTGCACCATTTTAGTTACCCTCCTCTGGACAGCTTCCATCCTGTCTATGTCTTTGCGGAGATTGGGTCTCCAGAACTGCACGCAGACTCCAGATGGGTCTCACCAGCTGTCTGTACAGAGGAATAATAACTTCCTGTTTTCTACTGGTGATGCCTCTTCCTATGCATCCAAGTATCCCCCAGCCCTCCTTGCTGCCTCTCACATTGCTTTCCACCTTTAGGTCATCTGATATGACTACCCCCAGGTCCCTTTCCATTTTGTTGTTGTTAGTATCTCACCCCCATTGTGTGTACTCTTCCCCTGGGTTTTGTTTCCCAGGTGCATTACCCTGCACTTCTTAGCATTGAATCTAAGCTGCCATACATTTGACCATTCCTCTAACCTTGCCAAGTCCCTTCTCATCCTTTCCACTCCACCTTGTGCATCAACTCTGTTGCAAATCTTTGTGTCATCTGCAAAGAGACATACTTTTCCTTCAGTCCCTCTGCAATGTCGCTTATAAAGACATTGAAGAGGACAGATCTAATACTGAACCCTCGGTGCCCCACTACTAACCCCCTTTTTCAAGTGGACTCCATTTACTATTACTCTCTGTGTCCTATTCTCCAGCCAATTCTTTACCCAGGCTGTCATCTTGGGACCCACTCCCAGGCTGGCTAACTTGTATATTAATCTTTTGTGTGGGACTGTGTCAAATGCCTTGCTAAAGTCTAGGTAGGCCATGTCCACAGCCCTCCCTGATCAACTACTTTGGTCACCCAGTCAAAGAAATCTATCAGATTTGTCTGGCATGACCTTCCCGCTTGTGAATCCATGCTGCCTTGGGTCCTGTGCCCCAATGGCCTCTAGATACTCAACAATTCTTTCCTTCAAGTGATTCCATCATTTTTCCCTACCACTGAGGTTAAACTAACAGGTCTGTAGTTTCCTGCTTCTGCTTGCTCCACTTTGTGAAGGGGATACATCTGCCTCCTCCAGTCCTCGGGTACCACCCCATCCTCCCATGATTTGTTAAAGAGGGGTAGTCAGTGGTGTCACTAGTTCTACCCTTAGTTCTTTTAGAATTCTGGGATGAATCCCATCAGGCCCCATTGCTTTGTCCACCTTCAGTTTTAAGAGTTCTTTCAGAACCCTTTCTTCTGTAAATGGGCTGGTATCAACTTCTGTATCCAGAGTGTTTCTACTGTTTGTTTTAGGTACTTCCCCCTCTTCCTTTGTAAATACTGAGCAAAAGTATTTGTTTAGTATCTCTGCCTTTTCACAGTCACCCTCTGCCCACCCTCCCTCCCCTTTACTAAGCCTCACTATCCCTCCCTTGGTCTTACTTCGCTCCCTGATGTACCTATAAAAGGTTTTATCCCCTTCTTAACTGAGTTGGCTATCTTTTCCTCGGTTTGGGCCTTTGCTGTTCTGACTGCCTTCCCAGCTTCCTTTTGCTTTAACTGATACAGTTCTCTGTCCTGCTCCTTCTGTGATTCCTTGTACTTCCTGAATGCTTTCTTTTTCTCTTGAACCTTCACTGCCACTTCCTTTGAGAACCATAGTGGTTTCTTACCTCATTTCGTTTTGTTTATTTGCTTTACACAAAGGCTTGTTACCTCTGTGATGGCAGTTTTTATTATTCCCCATTGTTCTTCCACCCCTCCTTCCTGCCCATTTGCTAGTGCATTCCTTAGGCACTCACCCATTTTGACAAAGTCAGCCCTCCTAAAATCCAGTACCTTTGTCTTTGTATGGCTTGACTCTATTGCTGTGTTTATTGTGAACCATACTGTTCGATGGTCGCTAGTTCCCAGATGGCTACCCACTTCTACATCTGTGATCCTTTCCTCATCTCCATTTGAGAGAACCAGGTCTAAGCTTGTTCCTCTCAGTGGGCTCCAATACTAGTTGTCTAAGGCATGCCCCTGTAGGGCATCTAGAATAACCTCTCTAGAAGTGGCTGCTGCAACTGCACTCCAGTTAACATCTGGCATATTCAGATCACCCATCAGCAATATCTCCCCTTTCTGCCATACTAAGTATACTTTCTATCATTTCCTTGTCCATTTCCTCCCCTGAAGAAGATCTGTATCTAACCCTGTGCAGATTGTGGTGCCATTGCGGTCTCCAAATTTACCCACAGTGCTTCTTCTCCTCCCTGTTTACCCTTTGTTCTGTTGCTTTGATTCCTTCCCTTATGTAAAGGCTACTCCTCCTCCTCTTTTACCCTCCCTGTCCCTCCTGTAGATAGTGTATCCTGGTATGTTTACATCCCAGTCATGGTTTTATGTGTACCATGTTTCTGTGACTGCCACAATATCCAGATGTTCCTCCTCCATCAAGGCCACTAATTCAGGAAGTTTGTTACTCAGACTACGGGCATTGGTACTCATTGCTCTCCATTTTTTGATGGTTTTACTTTCTGTTGCAGCATCCCCACTGACCTTTCTACCTCGGTCTTTTCCCATTTAGTACCCTGTTTTGTAGGGAGGCTGGGATTTTCTGCTGCTTATCAGTGCCTCCCCTTGACTAGTTTAAAAGCTTGCCAATGAAGCATTTAAACCGATTGCTCAAAGACTTGTTCCTTCCTGGACAGATGCAGACCATCCTGCCAGTATAGGCTGGTGTCCTCAGGTGGAACCCCAGTCCCCAATGAAGCCAAACCCTGTGCTCCACACCATTTTTCAACCACTCATTAAACTGCATGGTGCAAAAGTACCCTTGCCTCACTCATGCCATTTACAGGCAGCACCTCTGAGAAGGATACTGTGTGTGCTACTTGTCTTAGGCCTCTCCCCAGTTCTACAAAGGTCCTTCTGCACTGCTGTAAGCTCATGTTGAGCCAAGTCATTTGTCCCTAGGTGGACAATGACATCCAGCTCAGACTCCTGTGCAGCTGTTCTGTGATCCTGAGGATCGCTTCCCTGTCCCTACAAGCCATGGCACCAGGCAGGCACTTTACTTCTGTTTTCCTGCTCCTCCCAGTTCTATCCCCTAATAATTGGAGTCCCCACCAGGAGCTGCTTCTTCCTTGTGGCATCCTCTGCCTCCTTCCTGTGGGCCTCCCTTGTGACAGGTATCCTCAGCCTCCCTAATCTCCTCCGGGGGTGCATCCATAGGGGAGCTGTGCTCCCCCAGAATGGTGTATGGATTGTGGAGTGGAACAACTGACTGGGTGTGCCTCTGTTCCACCCTCCTCACCCTCCCTGAGCCCACAGTGGTCCAACTGCTGTGCTTTCTTTGCAACCTCTGAGGTAGTGGTGGTGGCTCTGGTGCTCCCTGGATGGGGGGGTTCCCTTCCTACCATTCAGTCTGGCCGGGGGGAAGGTTTTCTTACTGCTGTCCAGTGTGGCCTGAAGACGGGCAACTTCCTCCCTCAGGGCAGACAGTTGTCTGCAAATAGGGCAGCATCTCAGCCTCCAGAAAGACTCCCGGAAGACTGCTGCCCCACAGCCATTACATTGCACTACTCCCTACATGACTATGTACTTTTTTTTTGTGTGTGTGTGCTTGTGTGAGTGATTGGTTTGTTATATAGAAATATATATATATTATACAATGTGTATGCGTATATTTTCAGTGCTCTATACCTCTCCTTTTTCTGCCACTCTAAGCATGTCTTCTATCATTTCTTTGTCCATTGCCTCTCCTTGAGATGGGGGTCTGTATACAACCCCATGTGAACTGTGGTGCCATTTCCTATCTCCAGGATGACCCACAGTGCCTCCTTTACTCCCTGTTTACCCTTTAGTTCTGTTGCTATGATCCCTTCCCTTACATAGAGAGCTCCTCCTCTTTTACCCTCCCTGTCCCTTCTGTAGCTTGGTGTACCCTGGTATGTTGACATTACATGGTTCTCTGTGTACTATGCTTCAGTGACTGCCACAATATCCAGGTGTCCCTTTTCTATCAAGGTCACTAGTTCAGGGAGCCTGTCACATAGACTACAGCCATTGGTGCTCATCACTCTCCATTTTTTGATGGCCTTATCTCTTTTAGCCCCATCCTTGTCCTTACTGCCTTTTTCTGCATTTACCCCTGCCCTGCTCCCTACTGACTTCTCTTCCTTAATGTTTACCTCTCTAACTACTGTGTTTTGTGGGGGAAGGCTGCATCTTCCCTGCTCCTTTTCAGTGCCTCCCCTTTGGCTAGTTTAAATGCTTGCCAATGAAGCATTAAAACCTATCACCTAGGAACCTGGTTTCCCTCCTGGACAGATGCAGACCATCATGCCAGTATAGGCCTGCATCCCTCCAGATGGACCCCCAGTCCCCAGTGAAGTCAAACCCCTAAGTTCTGCATTAGGTTTTCAACCGTTCATTGAATCCCATGGTGTGGAGTACCCTAGCATCACCCTTGCCATAGGCAGGCAGCACCTCAGAGAAATGTACTGTACATGCTACCTGTCTAAGGCCCCTCCACAACACTTAAAACTCCTCTTGCACTGCACTGATCCCATCCCCAGCCAGATAATTTGTCCCTAGGTGGACAATGACATCCAGCTCCCTCCTTTAGCTGCTCCTGCAATCCTGAGGATTCCCTCCCTGTCCCTGAAAGCCGTGGTGTCAGGCAAGCACCCTACCTCCCTCTCCCCTTCCTGGCCCAGTTCTACCCCACCTAACAACCGAGTCCCCCACCAGGATTTGTTTCCTTCTCCTGTGGGGTCTCATGCCCCCCTCCTGTGGGTCTCCTTTGTGGAGGTTCCCAGCATCCTCAATCTCCACTGCAGGTGCCTCCACAGAGGAATCACTCTCCACCTGAACAGCGTATGAACTGTGGAGAGGTACAATGGAAGAAATGTGCCTCTGTTCTAACACCCTCTCCCTCCTGAGCCCACCATGGTCCAACTATTTCTCTTTCTTGGCAACCTCTGAGGTACGGGCAGTGGCCCTGGTGGTCCCTGGGTGGGAGAGGAGGTCCCCTGAATCCTGGCCAACTCAGCCTGGGGATGAGCAACCTCCTCCCTCAGCCCAAAGAGGTGATGCAGATGGGGCAACACCGCATGCTCCAGAATGTCTCCCAGAAGACTGTTGCTCCACAGCCACTGCACTGCACCAATCCCATCATATCTTATTTGTGGCCCCATAACACTCGTTTTGTATACTTCCTCTTTCTTCTCTCTGTTTATGCATTTATTTTTTGTTTTTGTTTAAATTTGTATATAAATGTTTTTTTCTCCCTATTTTCCTACTGTTGCTGTGCCCTTAACGCTCCTAATCTTCCTGTTCTATAACCGTAAGTTCCTACTTTCCTCAGTAATCTCCTTCTTACTTGCTCAAAGTCAGACTTTCAGCAGCTAGGGAAGGATGGAGAGCTACTCTTTTTTCTTCTAGGATGGTAAGTCTTTTGTGCCTCTGTGATCACTCCCTTCCTGCTCCCAAACAGGAAGTTCCTGTTATCAGTCAAATCCTGTGCCTATAAAAGTAGAATTAGCTATGTGTGGGGTGGAGAATGACTATATAGTCCCAGTAGAGTAGTACAGTCCTCACAGCACCTAGTCCCTCTTACTGTTCTCTGCCAGAAGCTATCTAGGGCAGTTTTTAAATACAAAACATCTAGCTTCCTTCTGTTTATGTCACTCCCCCTAACTTATAGTTTCCTTCTTCACCTGGCTGACTGCTATCTCCACAGATAACAATTCATGTCACCCAACTCAGACAAACACACTAACTCCTTTTTTTGTGTTTTACCCTAAATTGAAGGTCCCAGTAGTAGAGTTCTAGTTCTTTAGCCCCAGTAGAGTAGTATAGTTCTCACAGCACTTCCTCCCTCTTGCTGTTCTCTGCCAGAAGCTATCTAGAGCTGTTTTTAAATGCAAACCCCCTGGCTTCCTTTAGCTTAAGCCACTCCTCCTAATTTAGAGTTTCCTTCTTCACCTGTCTAACTGCTAACTGCACAGATAACAATTCACGTCACCCAACTCAGACAAACACACTAACTCCTACAAAGATTGTCATGCCAGGCTCCCAGGGTAAGTATAGGGTGACGGGGGTGTGGGGTGCCCAGAGGGTGGGTGTGGGTTAGGGAAAGGCACTGGTGACAACAAGGGACTGAATTCTCTTTTACAGATTACAAATATATATATATATATATATATATATATAGAGAGAGAGAGAGAGACATCGTGGGATGTTATTTTTTTAACAGGATTGTTTTTGCACACTTGGGTGGACTCTCAGTGTGCCACCTGTATTTTTCCGGGGGGACCGAAGCCAACAGGTATTGGGTGGGTCGCCATCAGCACAGAAAACGTGTTTGTGTTTGGGGGTGCATGATGCCAAGGGGACTGGGCACCCCCTTGGCAGACAAACAAAAACATGGGGGACATTATGCCAATGGGAATTGGGCTCCCCATTGGCAAATGAACTAGGGAGAGTGCATGCTGACAGGGAGACTGGGTACCCCCAATGTTGGCTTGTTGGGGACTGTAACAGGAGAATGGTGACAGATGCCGCCATGTTCATTGAAATGTTACATCACGCAAGGAGCACCCTGCAATGAGGGGGAGCTCCCTCACTGCAGCGGCAAAATCATTTCAAGTTGGTGACACGCTTTTGCACTGCTGTCATAGCTATGCTATTTCATTCATGCCACAGACCCCAACCCAAACAAGCAGTGGCGCCACTGGTCACAACGTGATTGCACCTCCAAAACTTGCTATTCCAAGCTACTACAATATGTTGCATGCGCACGGACGCAAGACAACATAATGAGCAGTTGGTTCCAAGGAGTAAAGCTTTGTTGTCCTTTATTGCAGGGTGCAATCATAAACATACATATTTACTGTATGCCTAATGAGTTTCAGATAGTTGTGTCCTTTAGCAGACAAAATGGGAGCTAATGGTTTCAGATAAAGGAAAGACACAGCAGGACGTGCATTATAATAAGAAAGCAGCTGCCACCTCAGACTCATTATTAGAAATACCCCTAAGGGGCAATTTGTGTGAGTCAAATGAGACTGCAGCATGAAGGAAAACTTTAAAGGGGTGCTAATGATCTATGCATTCATCTCAAAGGAAGGGGTTACAGTAGCAATGTTATTAATGAAGCCAGAGATTTTGCCACAGAACAGGACAGAACTGTACTTTTACACCCCCTATAAATGAAGCAGACACAACACCGTGGTTTGATTTTATTACTACATATTCAGTCCACGCTTCTTTAGTGGAAATTATCATTAAAAAACATTGGGCAGTTTTGTGCAGTGAGCCACACCTCTCAGAACCCCCCAAGAATGGGATATAAAAGGGCAACCACAAAGGCGATATAGTTCATAGCCACTATATTGAAAAACAGAGCACCACGTGGCTTTTACAGGACCCCGTAGGCTGTCATCAGTGTAAAAGATGTATTTACTGTAGGAACATACAGAAAGGCAGTGAATTTAGTAGTTTAAGTAACCTGAAAACATTTGAAATACACCAGCTGTCTACATATGATTCAGTAGGTGTCACTCCTTACCTACATGTGTTTGCAGAGCCTTCAATGTCTGCGAAATTACTAGAAATGTTAACGTGTGCACGGGAGAGCATGTAACAGCGATCGATAAAAAAGACATAACATTTGCAACAGCTGCACACATAACTGCACAAAATGAAGAACACAGTTTTAGCTTTATGGCAATAGATAAGGCTAACCCTCATCCCCGAGGAGGTGACTTTAACAATTTGATCATGAAAAGAAAGGCATTCTGGATCTTCAGTCTAGGGGCAACAAAGTGCCCCGGGCTCAATACTGGATGTGATATAAAGCCCTTCATTAAAAAATGATGACAAATAATTTCACCTCTTATGTAGCTGCACCAGTGGATACATTTTTAAACTATTCTATTTAGTACTGACCTCCGAGCAAACTCAATGGCCCATACAACCTACTCTGCTGGCTTCATAGTATTTTTGTATGTTCCGACATCTGATGTGTCAAACTGTATATTTGTTCATCATCACTACCACTGAGTTTATACTGGTCTGGTTTTACTTTTTCAGTTTTAGTTTCATTTTACCCTTAGTTATTTAATACAGTCTTTTAATAATGTGTTAAATGTTTTCAAATGTGTACTTTTGGTGTGATTACCCATATAACCAGTGAATTAAAATTTTACCTCTGATGTCACCTGTGTATGTCATGCAAGTTCATGTATTAAATGTCTGAATATGTGTAACAGCATCAGCCTTTGATAAAGGTCGCACCTGTATGAAATGCATCAGGTATGCAGCAAATGTGTTTATTTGTGACTGTACCTTGTAATAAAGGACAACGAAGCTTTACTTCTTGGAGTCACATATTCATTTTTAATTTGAGGTGGTGTGTACCTGACTTGGATCTAGAATTCTGAATCTGTGTCCTGAAGCACCGCTGTCCTTGTGCAGCCTTTGTCGTAGTTGCATAATGTAAGATCAGGTTTTAAATAATTCATTAGCAGTTTTTTTCTTGGGACGATACTAACTGTACCGAAAGCATTTATATAGGTTTTCTAGAAGTGTTATGTTTGTTAAACACAGTGAGGCAGAAACATAGAAGCATAGAATTTGATGGCAGATAAGGACCGCTTGGCCCACCTCGTCTGCCCATTTTCCTACCTAATAGATAAGCTGCAGATCCTAGTTAACCAAACAGCTTACTTCCTCCTACCCCCCACTAGGACTGCCTTATGCCTGTCCCATATATTATTTTGATCTGTGATCCCATCCCTGTTAGTCAGTACTAGATCTAGGATAGCCCTATCTCTTGTGGGTTGTTGTACCAGTTGTTTGAGGCCCTCCCCCTGCAGGGAATCTACCATATGTCTAGTTCTGGCAGATGTTCCTGCTGGTATTGACCAATCTGTATCCGGCATGTTGAAGTCTCCCATTATCAGAACCTCCCCTTTAGTTGTCATGTTTTGTTTATCTTCTAACAGTAATGTGTGTATGTCCTCCCCTTGCTCTGGAGGCCTGTGGACAACCTCAGTTCTTATGGCTGTCCCAGTTCTTGTTTCCAGAGTGACCCACAGTTCTACTGGCTCCTTATGTGTATTCTGAATTTCTGTAGCTTTGATATTTTCATTGACATACAGACCCACTCCACCCCCCCCTTTGCACCTCGGTCTCTTCTGAACAGTACATAGCCGGGTACTGAAGTCTCCCAGGTGTGGTTACTGGTAAACCACCTCTCGCTAATTGCTACTATATCCAGTTTAGCCTCTGTCATTATTGCCTGCAGGTCTGGGATCTTGTTTCCCCAGACTGTGAGCATTTGTGTACATGATTTTCCATTCTCCAGATTTCAGTGTGTTAGCTGTTGGGTGAGGTCTGGCGTTTCCCCTGTGCATCGTTTGGGGAGCTGGACCTTTTTCCTTACCTGGTGATGCAAATGAACTGCAAACAAGCTGAACTCCTGTTTGACCACTAGCTGAGGGGGAAGAGGAGTTCTTCCCATTCAATGTATAGGGTGCTGCACCCCTCCCCCTATTTGCTAGTTTAAATATTCTGCAAAGATGTCAAACTTCTGCCCTAATGCACTGACTCCTTCCTTAGTCAGATGCAGTCCATCAAATATAAAGAACTTTCACTTCCAAAACTCTTGCCAGTTCCCTGCAAATTTGTGTCTTGTTTTCTGGCACCAGCCCTTAAGCCACATGTTTAGCTCCCCTATCTCCCCTTCTCTGACCTTCCGTCCATCTGCCCTCCTCTCCCAGACTGGCAAGATCTTGGAGAAGGAGATGCCGGATGAAATGGATAATAGTTTGTCATCCAGCCTGATCAGGTGTTCCTTAGTCTCCACAACTAACTGGCTGGTGAGATCATTAGACCCTATGTCTACCAGGATGTCGATGTTTTCTCCTGCTTTGTGAACAATTTTAGCAATGCAGTCAGTGTCTCTCCATGCTGATGTACCTGGAAGACATCTGACCATTACCCCTGGCTGGAGAAGGGATCAATGCCCCGAATCATGGAGTGTCCTATGATCAGGAGTTTTTTGGATTTCCTTTTTGCTTTTTATATTTTGGTTCCTGTTTTGGGCGAGTTTTGTTGTGCTAGCTCCTGTGCTGCAGTGTCCTCTGCCCCTTTGTTTGATTTCAGAGATAGAGGCAGAAATCTGTTTGCAGTTTTTATAGGGTTTGTGGAGCTAATATGTTGGAGAGCACCAAGTGATGGGGCACCCGATTTGCCCCTTCTAGCCACCTGCCATCCTCCCAGACTAACTACCCTCTGCCTTCGAGGTGCTTCTGTTGGATGTTGTGGAAATGGCAGGTGGTTCTTATAATATATTTACTCTTGAATATGAAATTTGAGGTGAACAATATCTGCCCATGCTTCCTGGAGGTGAGCCCTAAGATCTCCAATGGCCCAGCATGTAGGACAGTGTCCAAAATCTTGTAAAACTGCCCTTCTGAAAAGTGTTCCACAGTATCTGCAGATAATGATATCCATTACAGATAAGTTGCTGGGTTTATAACCTGGTCAGAGTCATTAGAAAGAAGAAAATGAAAGCAAAAGTTTGACTTTGTGTTTTTTTGTTTGTTTTTGTATAACTTGTTATAACAAGTTAAATTACTAGTGCCCCTATAAATGAGGTCACCATGTGGATACCCCACTGATCCGCCCCTTCCTGCTTTGCCACAGAAAATGTCATGACTGTGCTACCCTCTAAAAGGAGTGTAGTGTGGGGTGGTTGGGGATCCGAGTGGGTGGCTGGGCCCTTCCCCTGCTGAAAAAGTACCACGGATGAAAGAAAAAAGGAGGTAAGAGCAGAAACAATCAGTCAGCAACAAATGCAGTAACCCTGAAAGCTTATCCTATTGATAGATCATACGGTAAAACCTGTAAAGCATCACCTGTAATAATTTCACAGAAGATATACCCTGTAAGAAACACTTTGCTACAGAGTAAAATAAAGCAGTAACAGAAGATATACCTTGCAAAAGACAATTTGAATCAGAAGATTACAGCAGTAATCTGTTAGCACACACCTGTAGGCACACTTTGTAATAATGCAGCAGAAGGTATACCAGCAACAACAATTTGAATCAGAGAAAAAATAAATCAATAACATGTTAGCAACAAACAGTAACAATCCCTGTGAGTAAAAAATAAAAATAACACACAGTAAATCTGCCTAGCTAAAAGAAGTCTTAATCCTTTCCCTTGCTCTGGTAAGGTTCTTTGCTATGTCCTTTCAAGCAACCTAGAAGGAAAGAGCTCAGGCAAAGCTGATTAGTGCCCCTTTGGGGTTGGAGGAGGCCAGAAACTCAAACAGCTCATTGTAGACCTATCTTCACCACCACCCCACCCTCCCTCCCTACATTCTCACTAATTATCTCCTTTTATTTTCACAGCATCTTAGCCCTTGACTCAGACTGGTCTTCCCTCCAGGTGGGGCGACTTCTCAGCATCGACACTGCCTGCCCACCTCAGCTCCCCATCCAAAAATCAAGAGCCCTTCTGCAGGTATGGTCCCAAACATCTAAAACAAATGAAATGTTAGTGCTCGCAAGCTGGCAGCTCCCAACTAGCTGCACCACGCTCCTCCACTCCACTGATTAGCTGGACAGCTCAATGCAACTTTCTTTCTTCAGATTATCTGTGCTCCGGCTTATTTAGCTAGTTTACATTTGAACTTTGTATTATGCTAGTATTGTGCTGTGCCTTTGAGTTAAGTTGCAAAATCCTGATCTTTCTGCTTAGAACAGTGTTTAGCATTTCTTTGTTTTGAATTAATCCAAATCCATCTGTTTTAAAAATGTGCTTTGAGCATTGTGAATTAATCCTCCTAAAATCCAAATCCATCTATTCAAAACTGTGTTTCTAGCATTGTAAATTTTAATCCTGCTAAATCCGAATCTATTTGTGTAGAACAATGCTTAGCCACAGAGTTATTTCTTCTGAAATCCTAACCTCTCTGTTCGAATTTGACCATACAAAGCCCCTCTTCTTCTTCTCTAACCCCATTTTTTCCCTGCTTTGTATGCATCAGATATCTTATCTGTACTCCTAATTCTCTCCACTGATCTACCCTCCCACCATTTTCCTTTGGCACCCCCCTTTCCTTCCTCTCTGTTCTTTTGTTTCTCTCTTCACTGATGGCACCTGGCCATCTGTCCCTTGCCAAACTAGCCTTTGTTCAGACTTGAACCCTACCCACTGATTAGTGCCCGTTTGAGTTTCTGGCCTCCTCCAGTCCCCAACAGCTCACTGTAGACCTGCCTTTCACCACCACCCCGCCCTCCTTCGCTGCTGCCGCCTCAGTTCCCCATCCAAAAATCAAGAGCCTTTCTGCAGGTATGGTCCCGAGCATCTAAAAAACATTGAAATTTTGGCGCTCATAAGCTGGCAGCTCCTGAATGGCTGCACCATGCTCCTCCACTCCACTGATTAGCTGGATAGCTTGATGTGACTTTCTTTTTTCAGACTGTCTGTGCTCTGTCTTATTTAGCTAGTTTACATTATTTCCTCCTACCCATTGACCCCGGCCTCGACCTCTATTAAATACATCTAAATCCCACCCACTACCTCCTGACTCACTCTACCACTGGCACATAATCACGACCCACCCCTTAAAGGTCCGTGCCTGCTCACCTTACTATGTCTTCTACCCTGTAATGGCATGCTAGGAGAAACTCCACTCTGACCGACTGCACCTTGGATAAATATATGCTCATTGTCGGTATATGCTGAAGTTACACATGCAGTTTTGACCACAGCTCTAACAGGTCACCCCTTCCTGTCCCATATAACCTCTGGATGACCCCAGTATTCACTAATTATAATGCATCGTTCATTAGCCCTAACTTACTTATTACCTCCTCCCAACATTACGGTGGGAAAAAAAATTCAAAGGTGAGATCTCACAGACAGCAAGTGAGTCACCTTAAAGCCTTCCTCAAACATCTTTTCCTGCTGCTGCTAATCTCAGGTAACATACACCCTAATCCTGGCCTACCCCAACCAACATCTATGAACTCTGGTAGATCTGCCACTCTCTCTCTCACAAGCATTAATGTCTGCAGTCTACTCTCTAAACCAGATTCTCTCACTGCCTGGATCACCCAACACAATCCAGACACACTATCTGTTGTTGAAACCTGGCTGTCCTCAAAGTTCCAAAACACCACCATATCCTTACCTGGCTATACAGTCTGTAAACTAGACAGACTTAATAAGAAAAGAAGGAGGAGGAGGATGTTCTCTCTACATAAAAGACTCCATCAAGGGACATAACATCTCCCTTCTTAGCCTTGAGTATCACGTTCACATATTAGCCATCCTGATACATCTTGGTGCTCTTGACAAGGCTCTTGCCATTGACTCAGTGTATATTCCACCCAAACTAGTTAAAAAAATGTCTTCCCCCCCCTTGACGGCATTAACTTTCTTGATAGTAGCCGTGAATTCATTTTACTTGGGGACTTCATTGTCAACTGGTTGGCCCCCAGTGCAAACTACTATAAAGATGCCATTGCAGCTGCCAACCTTGAACAACTGGTACAGTCACCCACCAGGTTTATTTACAAATCAGGGATGTCAACCCTCCTGGACTGGGCTCTCTCTCCAACCAGCCTGATCATAGCTACAAAACTGAAGTCCTCCATTAGTGATCACTCCCCTGTCCTGTCCTTCTGGTCGAACAAATTTAACAAATCACCCCCATAATTCACGGTTAGCTGGATCCTACTACCTAGTCACCTAAGCCCACTAAAAGAACACCTCTGAACACTAGACTGATCACCAGTCGACACTGCACAGGATGTAGACACTGCTCTTGAATACTTTATTACATCCTTCATCTTAGTCTGTGATGTTCATGCCCTGCTCAAAGAAATGTATGATCAGGGCACAATTAACCCTGGTTGACCCATAACCTCCTTGAACAAATGAAGTCTCGTAACCTGCTCTGGTATCACTCAAATGCTACTAACACCCTGGCAGACATCCAGGCATACAGAGCAGCATGGAATGTCTGCACTAGAGCCATTCACAAAGCAAAAAAAACACCTACTACTGGAACATCCTTCCTTGCACCTGGAAAGATGGAAGGAAGATCTGAGAAAACCTCTCTGAGATTATTGGGAAAAGCTCCAAGAGTATTCCCACATTGTTCAACATTAGAAAATGGGTAAAGACAATACTCTCTTCAGATTGGCTGAGACACTTATTTAGCTGGGCATCAATCAGACAATAGATGCCCACCAAATAAAAAGTCCCAGCCCAATCCTGCCTTCTCACTGTTATCAATGGGCAGTGTAATGTTCAAAATGCTAACCCCACCATGTTTGTTTTCCTCTCTTAGCGAGTCAGAGAACCCCCACAACTTTGCTCTTTCCCACCAACCACCCACAGAGCATTTATCCACTATCACAATGGTTATGTGAGCAAAGAATTTAAATAATAAAAAAAAAAGACGTACCAAAAACTGAAGCGGCAGTTTCTTACACCGCTAGGCACGTGCGGTTCCTGCTACTGACCCGTTTGACCCAACTATTTTCTCCAAAAACAAACACATAACCCTGATAAAAGTGACAAGGCTATCAGCCAATTTGAGAAATGTGAAACAGCTATAAGAAAGACAGCAACCAGGAAAAAAAACACACTCCCATTCATATGCATTCAGAAAGAGAATAACTGTTTCTCCTGACACTCTAATTCTTATGCGGTGAGAGAGAGAGAGAGAGAAAATAACTGTTTTTCCCAGCCACTCTGATTTCTAATGGTACCAACCATGCTCTCTTGCCCCCTCTTCCTGATATCAGCCCCCTGTGTTTAGTAAGCATGCTCCGCTGTACCACTCACTGGGTTTTTTACATCTGAATGAAAAGGAAGCAGTTGGTCCAATCGGCTCCAAATCCACAAACTAACTTGCGAGACAGCGCTATTTCTGGTAACTGGTAGCATTACCATGTATGAGACCAGCAGTACTCTCTTCATTTTCCCTACTGCAGATGGAAATCCATCTGTGGTATGGAAAACAAAGGAAGTACTGCTCCTGTCACACACAGTAGTGCTACCGGACTTAGCGTTGTCTTGCTCATGTCATGTGACAGTATTTAAAAAAAGTGCAACTGAGTTGTTTTCCCTTCTTTTACCTCCGTAAACATTTTTGTTGCCCTCTAAAAGGGGAAAGAGGTACACATGGTGGCATACACGCCAAAGTAGGCTAATGTAGTAGCGAAATCAAACCAGCAATGGCAACCATTTGCATCTCCATGGTGCCGAAGTCAACAATGTGCCACCATCACTCCTGGGTCTGATTGTCCCCGCTCAAGCATTAAAATATTAGCCCAGAAATTCCCCACCCATTCAATAAATAAGTAAAGGGAGCTCCATCTCCAAGGGTGAAAAAGAGTACAAGGTGTGTGTGTGGGGGGGGCGGGGTTGACAAGAAACTGCAGGAAAACAAATTAAATTGAGTCTCTGTGCCTACGTGTTTCTGTTGGGGTCAGGGGCAGGTAAGGACAAGATACTGCAGAAAAACAAAATGAGGCAGTTTTTAAGTACAATCTTCAGACAGAACAAAAGTCAAATGCAGGTGAAGGAACTATTTTATTTCAAAAGTTACTTTAAACTTATTTTTCATTAACGCTTTTCAATTATTTTGTGTTTTATACAGTGCCCATTTTCTAAGCGCAATAATACCCTCCAGGGTGGGTGGTACTGTGCTATACCTGACCATCCAGGAGTTATAAGGCCCTCTGCCTGGGGCATCGGGCCTCATTATGCCCCTGGGCAGTCCAGTATAGCACAATACCGCCCACCCTGTCAGGTATTATTGCTTACTTAATGGCACTACCACCCTTGATAAAGTCACCATTACCAATTCCTTTAACACCACCTTTTCTGACTTAAGTCATGTGCTCCCACCTAACTTTTCCAATCCAGTACCAGCCTCTACCCACTGTGACAGCCTGCATGGATCTATGCAACAACCTCCTTTTTCCTTTAAGGAGATCTCAGAGGGGCTAGCCAAAAAGCACATTCTCAAGGTGCTTGGTAAGACTAGGCATAGTGGAGACTCTCTGGATATAAAACTAATTTCCCTCACCATTAATAAATCAAGGATGGAAATGAGAAAGGAAATGTGTGGCCCACTGGGAATTGAACCTCAGACCTCTGGTATGTTGTTCCAACTCTCTTACCGTTAAGATACAGGATCACTGGGTAGAGTGCCTGAGGACTTTCTTAAATCCATGCATTCCTTTTCTCAAATGTGTTGCATAATCCAGCAACCAGGAACATGTCAGAAATACAAACTTCTCTCAGTGCAGTTTAACCCCATGTGACAGGGTAGAATAGGATCCTGTCCCATTTGTTTTGGAGAAAGTGTTTAAATGCAAGGATATGTAGTTTTTCCTTTTCTGTCTCTTCTGTCTGGTTGCGCAACCAAACTTTCCTGTGAAACTTTGAACTTGATCAGCCCGAACAGTCTCACAATTCTTTGCCTCTCACTGTCTCTTTTTTCCTTGCTGTTTTCCTCCCTTGCATATCTGCTAATATGAAAATATATACAAATCACTGTATGGCATGAAACTGATAATGGAATCACTTTTGTTTAGAAAATATTTAGTAATAGAGGTTACTTGAGTGCAAATGTCTGAGCCTTTTGCAGTGGCTGTGGGGGCCTCAGGAATTTCACTGTTCTAGCAGCTCCTGATATATACGAGGACTGAACATTCTGCAAAAACAGGATGCTTGCTAAGGATGGGTGTGGAAAAGACTTACACAACAGAGCTGAGCTGAGCTGCAATGGTTTAGATAGCGATTTGTTTTTGGAAGAACAAGAGGAGGATTACAAGAAAGATTTTATTTTTGCCTCTGTACATAGTTTTTCTGAACAAGTTTTTTTATGTTACTGTGACTATAAATAAATAGTATGAATTCTACAACTGCTCCTGGTTTTCCCTGTGCTTCCTGACCTGTGCCTTGATGACAAAAGGTGTCAGCCTAAGTGGGATTTAAGCCATGCACACCCTAAGACAGGAGTTTTGTGTGTGGGTACTGGACCTAGTACCAGGGAAGCACAGAGAAAGATATGGATTCTGCAGCTGAAGTCCAGTCTGAGACTGTAAAGCCAGCACAAGTTATGGAAAAAGAACAGGCATTAACAGAACATGAAAGCCTGATAGACATATAACAAAGAGAGACTGAGAAGCAGAGAGAAAAAAAAAAGAGATTCAGCATTTAGACATACAGAGGAGAGAAGAGATGCAGTGACAGAAGCAGAAGATGAGAGAAGAGATGCAGTGACAGGAGCAACAATGGCTGGATGTCTTGCAAGCTATCAATGGCAGAGGATCCAGCACAGATTCAGATAAGCAACAAAATGCAAGCAACTTAAAAGTTATTAAACTTACAAAATTGTGTCCCTCAGATGATATTGAAGCATACCTGACAACCTTTGAAAGAGTTGTCACAGCCTGCCAGTGGCCAAAGCAGCAATGGACAATCAGACTGGTACCCTACCTGACAGGGAAAGCCCAGCTTGCCTACAGCAGTATGGACATTGCACAGTCAGAAAACTATGACCTGGAGAAAGGTGAAATCCTGGAATGGTACAACATCTTCAGAGAGACCTACAGGCAGAGATTTCAATCTCTGAGGTACAACTCGGTTGACAATCCTCGAGAGGCCTTCACCCAACTCCTAGAACCCTTGATGAAGTGGATCCAACCAGAGAGCAAAACAGTCCCATAGATCAACACATATGACATGGAGCAATTCATCAACATTTTGCCTACAGATGTGCAGCTGTGGGTAAAGGAACACCAACCAGTGAATAGGGAAAAAGCTGTTTCTTTGGCTGAGGACTACCAAATGGCCAAACAGATACCACAGCAGTGAGGTAAATGCCAAGCACTGGTATGAAACTGTTTTTCCCCATTTAAATTCCAAGCCTGCTAAGAACTCTGGTAGGGGTAACAAATCTGTGCCAAAATACGTTATCTGCTATAATTGTAATAAGCCAGGTTATTTTGCAAGAAACTGCCATATTAAAGAGAATGGCACTAGAGCAGATTTGTCCATAGCAAACTGGGACAAGTACCTAAC
Organism: Neoceratodus forsteri; assembly: GCA_016271365.2. NCBI lineage: Eukaryota > Metazoa > Chordata > Ceratodontiformes > Ceratodontidae > Neoceratodus > Neoceratodus forsteri. Next base: position 20,599,242 of record JADMNL010000038.1, on the reverse strand, counting down.
AGATGTGAAGTTGGGGAATAAGACAGTAAAGGGGCTCATTGATTTGGGAAGCAGACAGACTCAAGTGCATGTTAAAGTGCTGGGAAAACACTGTGCAAAGGGACCAGGTACTGGTGTCATCTGCATCCTTGGGGACACTGGATACTATCCCACCACCCAAGTGACTCTAATCAATAAGGGTATGTTGCACCAAATGAAAGTGAGTGTAGTGACAAAGTTACCTGTACCAGTGATACTGGAAATGACTTTCCAGGATTTACTGAATTGATCAAAGAGGGAAGACAAGAGCTCAGGTAAAGAAAATTTCACCTCAGTGGGGATACTTCTTTCAGTGATTTTGATTCAGACTTGTTTAAGCACAACCTCAAGATCCGGAAATCGAGGAAGGAAAGAAAGACGAAGCCTGAAGTAACTATGGCAACAAATGACTGATGGACATAAAGAGTTAAAATGTGAAAATGCAGAAACTAAATTGATAACTGATTGTAATTTTCCTTCAGAACAAGCTAATAATGATTCTCTCCAGGGTTACTTTAAGCATCAAGGGGTAAAACCAAAACAGGGGGAACCGATGTTTAAAAAATGTAATGGATTGCTGTATAGAGTTTGGGTTAAACTTTAGACACAGGAACGGGGGTGTTTCTGGAGTCTTTGAAAGAGGCTATCGTGACACCCCTATTAAAGAAGCCTTCCCTTGACCCAGACTGTCTCGCTAACTACAGACCGAACTCTAACCTACCCTTTTTGGGCAAGGTTATTGAGAAAGTAGTCGCATTGCAGCTCGATGATTTTCTTACCATCCATGAGGTCTAAGATCCTCTCCAGTCCAGTTTCAGGAAGAGGCATAGTACCGAGACAGCGTTGGTTCGGGTACTTAATGATCTCCTGATAGTGAGAGATCGGAGGAGGCATTCGATCTTGGTCCTCCTTGATCTCTCTGCAGCGTTTGACACCGTGGACCATGGGATGTTGCTGGATCACCTGCAGATGTTCTTTGGACTGTTGGGGACAGTCCTTAGATGGTTTTACTCTTTCCTCACAGGCAGAAGTCAGAGGTTAGTATCAGGAATTTTTTCCTCTGCTCCCTTTGCTCTGTCCTGTGGGGTGCCACAGGGTTCTATGCTTCCCCATGTTGTTCATGGTGTATATGTTGCCGTTGGGAGACATTATAAGGCATTATGGGCTGAGTTTTCACTGCTGTGCAGATGACACTCAGCTCTATATGTCCTTTGTACCTGATCAGAATAATGCCTTATCGGTCTTTAATAACTGCCTCACTGAGATTCAGGACTAGATGTGTGCAAACTGGTTGAAATTAAATCCAGATAAGACTGAGGTGTTAGTTGTGGACCCGGGCCATTGTGTAGAGAAGTTGACTCCTGGGTCCCCCTCTGGCCTTGTGTTAGGAGGTAACCAGTTGAGACCTTCCGAACAGGTGCAGAATCTGGGTGTAATTCTTGACAGCGAGTTAACATTGAAGGCACAGGTATCTACCACTGTCAAGTCTTCCTTTTACCATCTGAGGAATATCGCCCGGATAAAACACCTTGTTCCACATGATGACCTTCCTGTGTTGGTTCATGCCTTTGTTTCCTCACATCTTGATTACTGTAATGCTCTATATCTAGGGTTGCCGGGAGTGGATCTCCATCACCTGCAGCTGGTGCAGAACACTGCAGCCAGGTTGTTGACTGGGTTACAGAGAACTTGCCATATGACACCTGCGCTACGCGAACTGCACTGGCTACCTGTGTAGTGGAGAATCACCTTTAAGGTCGTGTTGCTGACCTATAAGACCCTACATGGTCAGGGACCAGGCTACCTGGAAGATCTCCTTCAACCTTACCGCTCTCTCCGCTCTGCTGATGAGGGATTGCTAGAGATTCCCAGGGTTTGTCTTCAGTCATCTGGAGCCAGAGCTTTTTCCTTTATGGCCCCAATCCTGTGGAATTCTCTACCTCGTCAGATTAGAGAGTGCCTGTCCACAGAATCATTCAAGGAGTCCCTGAAGAGTTACTTATTTGAATTAGCTTTTAGATAGGTTTATTGCTGTGTTTTATTGTTTTTATGTCATTATTTATTATGTAAGATGTTGTTTTGTACTTGCGCTTTGATATGCTGAAAAGCGCATTATAAATAAAATGTGATTGATTGATTGATTGAATAATTGGCAATACCACAAAAGTACAGAACATATTTTTACAGATAGTACATGATAGCCCTGTGGCTGGTCCCTCAGGGAAAGATTGTACCCTTGTCAGATTGCTGCATACATTTTACTGTCCTGGAATTCATGAAAATGTTGCTACCTATTGTAATTCCTGTGCCGAATGTCAGAAAGTAGCCCCAGTCACTAAAAAAAGACAAGGTACCCCCAGGTACCCCTACCATTAATAGATGTACCATTTGAGAGAATTGCAATGGATGTGGTTGGTCCTTTAGACTAAAGTAAAAAGGATAATAGATTTATCCTGGTAGTATGCAACTATGCTACTCGATACCCAGAAGCAGTTCCAATGCATACTGTTACAGCCCCAAAAGTCACAGCAGAGATAGCCAAAATCTTCAGCAGAGTGGGCCTACCGAAAGAAATTATTGTTGATCAGGGTAGCAATTTTGGTGCTGCACTGTTTAAGGAGCTGGACAGACTGCTAGGTAGCATTGCCAGAAGATCCTCCCCCTAGCACCCTCAGACAGACGGTCTTGTTGAACATTTTAACCAAACCCTAAAATGCATGTTAAAAAGGTTTGTAAAAGGGGAAGGGAAAGATTGGAACCATTAATTGCCTTACCTACTTTTTGCTTAAAGAGAAGTGCCACCGGCATCAACACAGTTTTTACCCTTTGAAATGATGTGTGGTAAGCAGCCAAGAGGGCCACTGGATGTGATAAAGGAAATGTGGGAAGATAACTCCACTCAGAAGCAATCTATATCTTCTTATATGTGTGCCCTAAGAAAGAAACTGGCAAAATATGTTGAAATCGACCATAGTAATCAAGAAGAGGCTCAAAACCAGCAGAAGGTATATTATGACCATGTGGTAAAAGAAAGGTTTCGAGCCAGGTGAAAACGTTTTGCTACTGTTACCCACAACAGAAAACAAGTTGTTAATGAAGTGGCAAGGGCTAAATAAGGTTCTTGGTAGAACTGGCACTGTTAACTGTGAGACTGAGACCCCAACAAGAAAAATCCTTCTAAGATACACCATGCTAACCTCCTCAAGGAATGGGTTGAAAAAATGCCAAACGCTGCCTTGCTAGTTTTACCAGAAACTGACAAAGAAGATACTGATGTAGCTTATGATAGACTAGAACAAACTGTAAATGCTGATGCTGTAAAGGTGAATGTTTCACTAACCTCAAAACAAACTACAGACATTCATAATGTGCTAAAGCCATTTAACGGTACTTTTACCATGGTACCAGGCTGAGCAAAAGGGGTTGAGCACGTAATAGTGACAACGAATGCTCGTCACAGTAGGCCAAAGTCATACAGGTTGCCAGACAGGTTAAAAGTTGATGTGGTTAAGGAAATGCAAAAAATGAAAGAATTAGGTATCATTGAAGAGTGCTTGGTCATCTCCCATGGTAATTGTAAACAAAAAAGAAGCGGGTATTAGAATCTGAGTTGATTTCAGGAAACTTAATCAAGTGTCAGAATTTGACAGTTACCCTATGCTCAGAATAGATGATTTGGTGGACAGGCTGGGGAGTGCAAAGTATATCGGTACCCTCGATCTCACCAAGGGTTACTGGCAAATACCTTTAGCTAAAGAATCCAGAGATAAAACTGCATTTGTCAGTCCTATAGGTTTCTATCAGTTCACTTCCACACCATTTGGTTTACATGGTGTGCCAGCTACATTCCAGCAGTACTTGGATGTCATTTTATCTCCTCACACAGGTTATTGTGCTGCATAGTCAGATGATGTTATGGTGTACAATCCCAACTGGAAAGGCCACCTGGAACACCTATGAGCAGTTATCCAAGCTATCAGAAATGCAGGTCTGACAATTAATCCTACGAAATGTGCATTGGGTATGCAGAAACCTAGATATCTGGGCAATGTGTTGGGAAATGGAGAAGTCAAACCAGAGATTTCTAAAATAGAAGCTGTAGCTAACAGCCCTATACCTAAAACAATGAAACATGTCAGGTACTTTTTGGGGTTGGCTGGTTATTATCAGAGATTTGTTCCCAACTTTGCTGAGTTAGCTACTCCCCTCGCTTAACTCACAAAGAAATGGTTCCCAAATAATGTGAAATGGACCCTGGAGTGTGATGAGTCTTTTCAAGCCATAAAGGCTGCATTATGTTCAGCACCTGTTTTAAGAAGCCCACACTTTGAAAAAACATTTCTGTTACAGACAGATGCATCTGAGGTAGGCCTAGGTGCTGTCCTAAATCAAAATAGATAGGAAAGAGCATCCTATTCTGTATATAAGTAGGAAATTGCATGACAGACAGAAAAGGTACTCCACTATCAAAAAGGAGTGTTTAGCAGCAAAGTGGTCCATGGAGTCCCTCAAATTTTATTTGCTAGGAACGGATTTTGTGTCACATTATTTGGGAACCATTTCTTTGTGAGTTAAGCAAGGGGAGTAGCTAACTCAGCAAAGTTGGGAACAAATCTCTGATTATAACCAGCCAACCCCAAAAAGTTACTGACATGTTTCTTTGTTTTCGGTATAGGGCTGTTAGCTACAGCAACAAGCCTCTACGTTAAAAAAATCAATAAAACACAACGAAGGAAAAAACCGCTATGGTTCACAAAAGAGGTGGCAGGGAAGGTTAAAGAGAAAAAGGCAGCATTCAGGAAATATAAGGAAACACAGAAGGAGCAGGACAGAGAACTTTATCAGTTAAAGCAGAAAGAGGCTGGGAAGGTAGTCAGAATAGCAAAGGCCCAAACCAAAGAAAGGATTGCCAATTCTGTTAAGAAGGGGGATAAGACCTTTTATAGGTACATTAGGGAGTGAAGAAAGACCAAAGAAGGGATACTGAAGCTTAATAAAGGGAAGGGAATCTGGGTAGAGGGTGACAGTGATAAAGCAGGGTTACTGAACAAATATTTCTGCTCAGTATTCACAAAGGAAGAGGAGGGAGAGTTACCTAAACCAAACAAGAGAAATACTCTGAAGACGGGGTCAATACCAGTCCATTTACAGAAGAAAGGGTTCTGAAAGAACTAATAAAATTGAAGGTGGACAAAGCAATGGGGCCTGATGGGATTCACCCAAGAATTCTAAAAGAACTAAGGGTAGAACTAGTGACATCGCTGACTACTCTCTTTAACAAATCATGGGAGGATGGGGTGGTACCCAAGGACTGGAGGAGGGCAGATGTAATTCCTCTTCACAAAAGTGGGAGCAGGACAGAGGCAGGAAACCACAGACCAGTTAGTTTGACCTCAGTGTGGTAGGAAAATGATGGAATCACTTCTGAAGGAAAGAATTGTTGAGTACCTAGAGGCCATTGGGGCACAGGACCCTAGGCAGCATGGATTCACAATGGGAAGGTCATGTCAGATGAATCTAATAGATTTCTTTGACTGGGTGACCAAAGTAGTAGATCAGGGAGGGACTGTGGACATGGCCTACCTAGATTTTAGCAAGGCATTTGATACAGTCCCCCACAAAAGATTAATACACAAGATAGCCAGCCTTGGAATGAGTCCCAAGGTGGTAGCCTGGATAAAAAATTGGCTAGACAACAGGACACAAAGGGTAGTAGTAAATGGAGTACACAGTGAAGAAAGGAGGGTTACTAGTGGGGTACCGCAGGGTTCAGTACTGGGACCGTCTTTTTAATGTCTTTATAAGTGACATTGCAGAGGAACTGGAAGGAAAAGTATGTCTCTTTGCAGATGACACAAAGATCTGCAACAGGGTTGATACACAGGATGGAGTGGAAAGGATGAGAAGGACTTGGCAAGGTTGGAGGAATGGTCAAATGTATGGCAGCTCAGATTTAATGCAAAGAAGTGCAAGATAATGCACATGGGAAACAAAAACCCAGGGGAAGCGTAAACAATGGGGGGTGAGATACTGACAACAGTAAAAATAGAAAGGGATCTGGGGGTAATTATATCAGATGACCTAAAGGTGGTCAAGCAGTGTGACAAGGCAGTAAGGAAGGCTGGAGGGATACTGGGATGCATAGGAAGAGGCATCAATAGTAGAAAACAGGAAGTTGTTATCTGTCTGTACAGACAGTTGGTGAGACCCCATCTGGAGTACTGTGTGCAGTTCTGGAGACCCCATCTCCGCAAAGACATAGACAGAGTGGAGGCTGTCCAGAGGAGGGCAACCAAAATGGTGCAAGGTCTGCACCAGAAGATGTACGAAGAAAGACTAAAGGAGCTTAATATGTATACTCTTGAGGAAAGAAGGGAGAGAGGAGACATGATAGAAACTTTCAAGTACCTCAAGGAAATTAACAAAGTCTAAGAGGGTAGCATCTTCCAGAAAAAGAGATGTGCAAGAACAAGGGGGCACAATTTGAAGATGGGGGGACGGCTCAGGGGTAATGTGAGGAAGTATTTTTTCACTGAGAGGGTTGTGGATGCATGGAACAGCCTCCCTGAGGAGGTCGTGGAGTCAAGAACAGTGGGGGACTTCAAGAATGCATGGGACAGGCATAAGGCAGTCCTGGGTTGGGTAAGAGGAAATAAGCTGTTGCATTAACTAGGATCTGCAGCTTATCTGTTAGGTGGGAAAATGGGCAGACTAGGTGGGCCAAGCGGTCCTTATCTGCCGTCAAAATCTATGTTTCTATGTTGTAACTGATCCCAATCCTCTCTGTTGGCTTAACCAGATGAAAGATAAAAATTACAGAATCACACTGTGGTACCTGGCACTGCAGCCATTTAAATTCTCTGTGATTCACAAATCTGGTAATGAGAACAGCAATGCTGATTTTCTGTCAAGATATGGATCAGGAATTGAGGGTTCTGATGACTAAAAAATGTATGGTTTGAACTGCAATTTTTTGCTGTACTGTTTAAAAAATGGATGCAAATGTGCTTAATTTCTGAAAGCAGAAAATGCTCGTAGGTAGTAGAAGGTTTTGGAAACCTGTTTAGTAAAACAGGTTCCTTCTTAAAGAGGGGGTATATGTGACAGTGTAGAATAGGACCCTATCCCATTTGTTTTGGGAGAAAGTGTTTAAATGCAAGGATCTGTATTCTTTTATTTTCTCTCTCCTCTGTCTGGTTGCACAGCCAAATTTTCCTGTGAGACTTCGGACTTGATCAACCTGAACAGTCTTACAATCTTTTGCCTCTCACTGTCTCTCTGTTTTCTCTTGTTGTCTGTTTTTCCTTTCTTGCATGTCTATATCTGCTAATGTAAAATGTATGATAATCGATGTATGGAGTGAAGCTGATATTGGGATCCCTTTTGTTTGAAAGATGTTTGGTGGTGTTGTTGAAATATATATATTTGTGATTTCTTGCACTTCTGCTTACTTGCAATTCCTCCTTGCTGTACTCTTACCCCCTTACAGTGGCTTTACCTGCTACCCCTACTTCTACATACTGTTAATACTCCTCCTAAATAGGGGGTTCATGACCTTTTTGTCGGGGGCCAAAGTCGGTGATCAATCCAAGGAATAATACTCGAGGACCGCTCAGACTTAATCTCCATGTGTGCTATTGTATTAGACTGGGCCTTCTCTCTACATTATTGTGTATAAGAATGTCATTATGGTTGATGCACTTAGGCTATGTATCTGATTGTTGTGTATTGTATCTTGTTTTAGTGTGTATTTGTCCTCTATGTCCAGGATCACTTTCAAAATGAGCTTACTCAATGGTGTTATGCCTGTTTAAATAAAGTTTTGATTGATTGATTTGAGACAACCGAGAAAAGCTAGAGGTAATTTGAGTGCAAATGCCTGAGCCTTTTGCAAAGGCTGTAGAGACCTCAGGAAGTTCTCAATGTTCTAGCAGCTCCTGAAATTTACAAAGAACAGGATGCTTACAAAGGAAGGGGGTTGAAAAAAAATTATAAAAGCAGCTATGCTAAGCTGAGCTGCAAGGTAGATTTTTACAAGAAATATTTTATTTTTGCATTTGTATATAGTTATTCTGAACAGGTTTATTTTATTTTATGTTCCTGTAAGTACAAATAAACAGTTTTGTGGAATGTTACAACTGCTCCTGGGTTTTCTCTATGTTTCCTGACCTGTGCCTCGATGACAATCCCATAATTACATTTGTCACTGACTGTAACTACAGGGCTCTAGAGGACAGAAACAGAATAACAGAATGATGGAAAGTGTTGTGAATGGATCAGAAATCGAGGAATATATGCAGTCCAATGCCCATAATCACTTTTAGGAAATAACTGAATCTGAGGAATCATTTAACTGTCAGTCATTTCTTAAAGCCAGATAATAAACTTCAGGGCATTAGAACCAGCTTCTACAAATGCAGATAATATAACATGTGTATGTGCAGTTAATGACACAACTTTTTCACACATGCTAAAAATGGGTTGGATTGTAAACTTCATTGCACTGATTGTCTAACTTCTGCATGTATGTCTGCTGGTCAGCTGGTGGCCTTAAAAAGAGCTGTATGTGGGCCACATGGTGAGTCCTTCAAAGTGTTGATTCTTCTCCCTCCTCTTCCCTCACCAGACTGGGTACCGTCTGTAATGCCTTCTGTTATTTTTCCACTAACTCACCCCCCTGCATCCACCACTGCACACTCTACTCCTCCCCTTCCATCCTCCCTCCCATCGCACGCACCACTATGTGTCTGTCATCTCCAAATACTAGTGATTAGAGACACTGTCCCCATACCTATCCTCACTGATCTCTCACTTGCCTTTTGCCTCCTATGTCCTTCACTCCAGGGATCATTGCTCCTTCTCCACCCTCTGACCTCACTTCTCTGCAGGGCAGTCTGCCTTCTCCTACCATCTCCCTCCCCCTGGAACCTTCTCCTGTAATCCATATGTCTCTCACCCTCCTCAGCTTCCCTTAAGCATCGCCTTAAACTCCTGCCTCCTCATTCCTGCTCCTGACTGCTCCCTACCTGAACTGTCCAGTGTTCCTCTTTCTCTCTCTCTCTCTCCCTCTCCCTCTCCCCCACAGCATGTCTCCTCTCTCAGGGGTTTGTTTTACTTCATTTAATAACCTTGCTCTATTAAAATAGGTATCCAGTTAGGATATTGAAACTCAGAATCCCAACACTCACGGGATCAAGTTCAGTATCCTGACACACACAAACCTAATAAGAGGAAATGGAATGCTGACAGGGGTAAGGTAGCGAATGTGATGAACTGCTACCCTACCCATCAGGCATCACACAGATACGTGAATGCAGGGGCTGATCAAGCTGCTCCCATTGTGTGGGTGGTTAGGTTACTACAGCTTGACCAGCATGGCCATGTGGTCCCAGGTTATTTTTTCAGTTGAAACTACTTTTACTCCCCACCATTTTGCCCCCATCATATTTCTTTTGTTACTCCAAGGTCAACTCTCCCTTGGAGTTGGTTATTTAGGTTACGGGGAGTACAGGGGTCAGAGCCCCCTGCATGGGTGGTGTATTACATGCAGGACCCTTTCAGTCTTCCGAACTTTAGGCTCCCAGACTTGGACATACAGAGTTCAGGAGATCATGTTTATGGGATTTCATAGGTAATCCTTAAAACCTAATGTTAGATTGTACCTCAGGTTGGTCAGCATATTTTATGTCTGCCACCTACTTTTGCACTCTGCACTTTTGCCATGTTGCTCTATGTTTGGTTGCATCTTATTTTGTTTGCTAGGCAATGATTTTATTGTAATTTATTTGACTGTTTCCCTATCTCCCTTCTCCGCACGTCACACCTGGAAATGAATCTCGGCTTAGTGTGCCATTCACAGTTACCAATTTAATAAATAAAAATACCAAACTTTCCTTTTTTCTGAGGAAGGATCTAACTCACCCTCGGGGTATTCATGTACCATCAGCCTTCTGCATAGGGGAGATCACCCGAGGGTAAGAGCTCCTTACAAATGTGTTGAGACCTGTCAGAGTCTGACTAGGCCTACTCTGGAACATGAGCAAGAGAGTTTCTGCTTGCCCCTTGGGAAGGAGAAGTGGGCTAGTCCAAAGATACCATTAGGGATAGGCAAGCCCATGCTGCCTTTCAAACACAGACTGCTGTTCCTTCTGGTTTGGAGGTCACCTCTCTGGCATCATAAGATGCCTTTGTCTGGTGCTATTCTACATTAAAACTTCAGGTGGAATGGCTTGCCTGACTTCCCTGCTTTGTGACAGCACAGCCAGCAGACTGTACAGCTGAAACCATAGGTGACAATCATAGATCACCATACGAGCCTGGGCTGCAGACACAGACCAGTAACACATCAAATGACTGACAGGATATGAGTGATGTGATTACAGAAAATGCATTACAGCAATTACAATACAGGCGACAATGATATTACGGTGACTGGCAAGACTAGACAAGAGAACATTAAGGTGAACAGGTATGTAGCCTTCCCTAGTGTCCATAAGTGGCATGGAGTAGTAATCTTTAAGATAGGGAGTTCGGGGTACAGCCCTTGTGGGTGGTGCACAGGGCAGAGCCACCTACATAAAATGGGTTGCACCTGTGGGTCATTGGGAACAGGTGCATTAGTGTAATAAAGGAGGGTGGGACCTTGGGGGAGCCATGGTTGATGATGATGGAGTTTACAAGGAGCCAGAGAGGAATGCCGCTTCTGGTGTAAGGTGGCTGTGTGTGCAGCTCCAAATGTAAAATGGTCGCTAAAAAGTACTTTGCTGGGTAGTACAGTCACACCAATTGTAGTCACTTATATGCATTCGTTCAAAATGAAGTTGCTCTATGAAAGTCGCCCAAATGATATGCAACCCACAGACCTAAGGGCATGTGCTGAGAAACAAAGAAACATAGAAGCTGATGGCAAATAAGGTCTGCAAGGCCCATCCAATCCACTCATTTGTTCTACCTTATCAATGTAACATAGGCCTGTACTCTGCCAATGGTCTATCTGTTCATACTCATCTGTATTGCTCACTTATGCCAATCCCATGCCTGTTTGAAGCCCTGTACTCCATTGCTATCTACCCCTTCCTGAGGTAGGCTGTTCCATGCGTCCACCACCCTTTCTGTGAAAAAGAACTTACTCACATTACCCCTTAATTGGCCTCCTTCTAATGTCATGCTGTGTTCTCTTGTCTTGCTATTTTTATACAAGTAAGACTCTTTCACCTTGTTAATGGCCTTAAGATATTTAAATGTTTCGATCATATCACCTCTCTCCCACCTTTGCTCTAGGGTATACATATTGAACTCTGTTAATCTGTCCTCATATGTTTTCTTATGCAGTTCCTGCACCATTTTGGTTGCCTTTCTCTAGACTACCTCCACATTGTTAATGTCCTTGTGCAGCTGCAGCTTCCAGTACTGCATGCAGTACTCCAGATGGGGTCTAACCAGTGTCTTGTAAAGAGGGATTATTGCCTCCCTCTTACGACTTGTGATACACCTACTAACACACCCCAAAAATCCCTCTAGCCTTGCCTACTGCTTTAGTGGTCTGTTTGGATGATTTCAGGTCCTCTGTGATGATGATGATGATGATGGCCAAGCCTCTTTCTTCCCTTGTGTTTGCCAGCAACTCCCCTCCCAGCCTATATGGGTAGTTCTGATTTTCTCTCCCCTATGTGTATGATCTTGCATTTATTTGCGTTAAACCCCAGTTGCCACTCTTCAGACCATTTTGCCAGTTTTTCCAGATCTCTTCTTATTCTGTCCACCGAGGTAAATATTTTCATTCCCAGTGTGTCTAAATAAGCAGAATTCACATATGATCCTCTCAGGATAGAGGTGCACATCTGTGGCCCTGATGGGGCCACCTGCAGTCCTGAAGGCTGCACAATACTGCATGAGCCGGACCCTGAGAATGGCACAAATGGCAGAGACATGCCTCCACAAGGCTCTTGATGTCTCCTCCATATCTCTGGGCCAAGGAGGAATGACAACTGTGTCAATACTGGGAACCTCAAGGAGTCCCAATGGCAGGGCTGACGAGTTTTATTTATTTAGTTGTTTAACCAGGAGTAGCACACTATGCTGAAAGCTTTCTTATAGGAGCGATCTGGGAACACAGGGAAGTTAAGTGACTTGCTCAGGGTCACACAGTATGCAGGTGGAAGCTGTGGGATTCAAACCCAGGTCTGGTCTGCTGGATGTCACCAGATTTGCAGCTCAGAGCCTTAAACCACTGCGCTATACTGCCTCAGTTGGAGTTGGAGTTGGTAAAGGCCTGAAAGCCCAGTGCCTGAAGCATCACCACCAATAATTGCTGGTATAGGACATACTACACAAAAGATGCAACATGGACCAATAACTCATTGTTAAGGCTGTATTTTTTCATGGTAAAAAGTGGCCAATTCCATGACAAATGCATGGGGAAAAATCAGGTATTTCATGGTGCTTCATGGTATGAAAAGTTGTTACCTGTATTTATTAAAGCTAGTGTTTTTTAACCTTTACTGCCTTGCCTGCATTTAGCTGCATGCTTGATTGCTGTGAAAAATGCTGGATTGCTGCAGTAGCTGGGTATGATCTCTGGTTCCATTGTCAAGCTCAAACTAGGTAAGTTTCTGTTTCCGTAACAAAAAGAAAAATAACTGCTTCTTAAAATGTCAGTGCAGTCTGTACTGTCATCCAGTATGACTGAGCATCAGTCAGTGTGCAAATCCTCATTACAATTGGGAGCACGGTCACACTCTATTTCTCTCATTTTCTCACTGTCAGTGACCACCCCTTAAAGTTCAGCAGATGCTGCAGTTGCCACAGCATAGAAGGTGCTGCAGAAAGCTAGCTTTGGGTCCCTTTTATAGGATCCCAGTCCTCCGAACACTTCAGGGATCATAAAAGGTAGCTACAGTCCTGCAGAGCTTTGTGGAGCCAAAGGTAAGCCCTGAGCTTTATTTGGGGGGGGGGGTAGTCACTTTTCGGATTGTGCCGTGGTCTCCCCACACTGCACTCCTTTTGGTTGTCCTTCCCCCGCAATGACACTGTTTGGATTGCACCATTGTCAGCATCCTTCCACAATTTGTCAAGTGTTGGGGATTTTCATGGGAAATTACCAATTTCATGGGCATTGGAAAATCTGTGATCCCCATAAAAGAACATACTACCTTACTCATTGTCCTCTGAGAAAGGTATTCGCAGAGATAAGCTGCTGCCTCCTGCCCAGTTCCACTTTAAAATGAATGGCCTGAAATCAACCATGTTGGACTCTGCTAATTCTCGGTCACCAAACAATGCCCGGTGTTGATCCCATGTTAGTAGCCCAGAGGGGCCTACTATCAAACGCATGGTCTTGAAAAATGGTGAGGCCCTTCAATAGGGGCTATATGCTCCTGTTCTCAAGGGTCTTGGCCTGGGCTGTGGAATTCCAGAGGAGGACTCGCATGAAGAGAAGGCCTACCACAGCCACCCAAAGGGTGCCTTCTACATCTGAGAAATGCCTTGGGAAGAAAGCCGCAAGTCAGGAGACTAGAGCCACACAATCCCACTAAGTGACCCTGGTCCTCATGGGCAATGATGTCAACAAGCGACTCTGGGAAGAAACAAAGCCCTAGGTCATCACCCGGCTCCACGTTGGTGCCACTAATGGCAATGAACTTGGGTCAGATGATGTTCTCAGAGACAGGAACCTCCTTGCGACTGTGGTCAGCTTGGTCTTCGACATCATTCTCAGACTTGACATTGAGGTCCAGTCACTGCCATATCCCTCTTCGACACTGAAGTTGGGACAGACATCAAGCCAGCATCACTGTAGACACCATGCTCGGAACTGGACCTAAGAGTAATGCCTTAACTGCTGCTGATACTGTTTCCAGGCTTGGAATCATTCCCTCCCACAGTGTTGCTAGTAAAACCGCATCAGGAACAGTCTCCAGGCCAGCTCCAGCATCAGCCCCAGCCTTGCTGCCAGGCCCTCTCCTGGCACCACAGACAATGCTGGGGGCCTGGCACCATCCCTAGTATCATGCACCACATCATCACTGTGAACCACATCAGGAACAGTGTCCAGCTCCAGCTCCAGCATCAGCCTTGCTGCCAGGCCCTCTCCTGGCACCATAGACTATGCCAAGGACCTGGCGCTATCCCTAGCATCATGCATCACATCATCACTGTGAACCGCATCAGGAACAGTCTCCAGGCCAGCTCTAGCACCAGCATCAGCCTTACTGCTAGGTCCTCTTCTGGTACCACAGGCAATACTGGGGGCCTGGCACCATCCCTAGTATCATGCACCACATCATCACTGAGAACCGCATCAGGAACAGTCCCAGGCCAGCACTAGCACCTGCATCTGCCTTGCTGCCAGGCCCTCTCCTGGCACCATAGACAATGCCGGGGGCCTGGCACCATCCCTAGTATCATGCACCACATCATCACTGAGAACCGCATCAGGAACAGTCTCCAGGCCAGCTCCAGCATCAGCCTTACTGCCAGACCCTCTCCTGGCACCATAGACAATGCTAGGGGCCTGGCACCCTTCCTAGTATCATGCACCACATCATCACTGTGAACCACGACAGCAGAGTCAGTAAGCGATTGTGTTGACTTATCCACTGGCATGTATGGCTGTGCCTCCACCACTGGGAACATCTGTTACTCTACAACCAGTCACCCAGAAGGAACTGGCTGTCCACCAGACCCAACTACTAGAGTCTACAGCACCTCAGTGTGGTGAGATCAAGGAGAACCCTGTGCTTCCTTGTAACCAGAGAATCCAGGAAGAGGCCCAGGGTACAGGCCAAGCAGACTTACCTTTAAAGCCTGTATGCGTTGCCTGCCACCAATGGTGAGAATTGGGTGACCCTATTTCAGCATGCTGTCTTCAAGGGTACAGCAGTGCACAGAGAAGCAGGCATCACAAGAGTCCATGTTATGCTTTGGTCCATGACAGGCCAGACAGAGTTGAAGCTGCTCCAAAGCCATCTTGTTCCCACAGGGGTATTGAAGAATAATGGGTGGCATTCTTTCCTTCATTTTGGCCATGGTCTCTTTTGACTTCACTTTGGCATTCATTGTGAGCAGAAAAGAATAAGAATGAGGATGACACTAGACAAGAAAAGGAGATAATAATGCAGCAAAAAATACCGGCTGCGATGAGGCAAACTGAGGCGATACTCCCAGAGTACGCACCTGACTGTTGCTGGCTCCCAGGCTAACAATTTGCTGTCTTGAGATCACAATGCCTCTTGCCCAGACCCATAAGTGGGAATCAATGGAAAAGACCAATTTAGACAAGATAGTTTTATTTAAAAATGCTCTTGAATATTCAGTGTATGATGTATTTTGTATATTATCAAGAACTGTACATTGATGTTATACTGTACTACATGAAGATGTAGGTATTGTGATGTGAGGCATCTGACAGACTTTTATTGAAGTTTAATATACTAGACAGTGCCCTGAGTATTGTTAAGGAAAATCACTGTAATGTGAATCCTTGACTGAGTTACTAACAACTTTGCAATTCTGCTTCCATCGTTACTTTCCAGATCCCTCTTCTGCTGACACCCTTTTTTCGTCTTCATCTCCTCTATTTTGAACTATAGTAGTTTACTCCTCTGTGAACTTTCCAGTCTGTTCTTTTTCAAGAACAAAATGTTGATAATGCAGATACTGTACCTGCCTGCTCACCCACTCCTGGAATATAGACCCCATCAAATCAATCCTTTGTCATGTCCACTGACTCCCAGTTCAGTACCATAGCCACTATAAAAATATAACCCGTTTCTTTTATAAATTATTTTTGGCTTTACTCATTTGAGTCTTTCTGATGTCATCACAACCTCCTCCTAATTCCATACTCCTTGGTCCTCCACCTCCACACTTTTCCCCTGTTCCTCCTCAACAGCAGTTTGAAAAATCCCATATAAATTCATCTAGCTGCCCACTTACTGCTGGGAATGTCTTCAAGATGGTCCTGCTGTGCGGTCTTCTTCCTCTCCACATAACCTTGTGAGCATTCCTTATCTCCTTTAAATAGCAATAAGAGTTTTTTCTTTGGGATTTTGTATCCTGCACATAAAAAAGAGAAGACATCTAATAATACAGATGTTATTCACAATTAGAGCTAGATGAAGGTGAAGTTGGAAGAAGATCCTCAAAGGAATTTCTGAACTGTGTCTGTATTTGCTCTTTTTTAACTCTCTTTATAAACCATCCATCAAGGAACTCTCTCTGGCAGCCTTCACCTCACTCTGAGCTCTACCTCCCACCTAAGACACCTCCACTCCTTGCACCAGCCTGACAGACTCCCCCAGCTCTGAACTCCCCAAGGTAGGGCCGATCTATCACCTATCTAGAATTTAATGAGCTGGACTGTGCGATTGTCGCTGTAGAGGAGATTTCTTGGTAACTGGGAGTGCGACCCAGCAAGGCAAAGGTGCCATCATCTATCACCAAGGATGGAGATTTTCCAGGTTTTTTAGTTTCCCCTGGAGTGCGGACATGCATTGATGCCCATGCAACCAAGTCACTGAGATCTGCCGCCACTCCAACCCCCTTTGTATGACTCAGTGCAAGTAATACCTCTGGTCTCCACCAGAGGCAACTACTGTGCTAAGCAAGCCCTGGATCACACCCTGGAAGAGGAAAGCAGTCCACTGGACACTCCATTCTCTCCTTCCCCTGCCAGCCCCTCGCCACTCGAGTCTTCTTCCAAACTAGGGTGATCAGCGTGGCACAAGGTGTGGCATCCAGTGCCTCAACCTTCAGTGCCACCAGGCTCGTTACCTGTAGTTACTCTTACATGAAAACTAACAGATGATTCATAATCACACCAGTATTCCATCATACATTTTTTCTTTTCCCTTTTGTTTTCTGTTGCAAAGCCAGCATGTACTGTACCCAATATCAAATCCAGGTCTCTGGAACCACCCTCCACCCCAGCACTTCCCTCCCAGCTGCCCAGTTCAAGAGGACCATGACTTACCCTTCACAGAGGCACTCCCTGTAGGGAGAGATCATATCATCCTATCAACCCCCAGCTGGGACTTAAGCATTCAGGTAATTTTGGTGTGCAGGAGGTCCAGGGTCCCTGCGTCAAGCTGCAGCCCAGTGAGAAGGGTTTTCCTTAGAAGATTTCCCTGAAGCTTGATCATGCAATGGCATCAGAAGCATGCCTGCAGTTTCCTGTGTGTGTGTGTGTGTGTGTGTGTGTGTGTGTGTGTGTGTGTGTGTGTGTGTGTGTGCACCAAAGTCTCCAAACCCACATGTGCACAGGGCGTCAGGCACACCTACTCCTAGGTATTAAGAGTGAAACTACTGCTAACTGCCCCAAACCTCTCACCCCTGAGGAGGTAAACAGTGCTCTGGACTCATCCTCCTCCCTACAGTCAACACTCTGGGCTCATTCCTGAATCTGGTCTTTGGCACTGCATGCAGAAGTGTTACCACTTGCACTAGCAGACTGGCTAGACCATCACAAATTATGGATAAAGACTAAACACCATGAAGTCAAATTACTACTTTTCTTACTTGCATATTCTTGTACCCTGTATTTTCTCCTTATTCCTACCCACCCTGCTGTCTCCACATTTACCTACAGTATTTTTACCCACCCTGTTCTCTCCAGGCTTATATATTTAATACAGTGTGCTCACCCCATAGTTACATATTTTTGTATCTGTCATCTCTATATTTTCATATCCTTGCACCTCCTTCACATTACAGAATGAGAAACATAGAAATAATTATAGGCAGAAAAAAAACTAAAGGTTCATCCACTCTGACCTGGTCCAGCCTACTTTCACACCAGCCGGTCATTGGGTTTGCTTGTTTCAAGTCCTCCATTAGCAGATCAGACAGCTTTGTAACTTTACTCACTCTCACTACCCCTTATACCTGTCTCACCTTGCCCTGAATCCCTGCACTATATCTGCTTTATCCACTCTCAGAACTCCTTATATCTGTCTCACCTTGCCCTGAATCACTGCACTATCTCTGCTTTATTCACTCTCAGAACTCCTTATACCTGTCTCACCTTGCCCTGAATCCCTGCACTATCTCTGCTTTACCCACTCTCACAACTCCTTATACCTGTCTCACCTTGCCCTGAATCCCTGCACTCTCTCTGCTTTACCCACTCTCACAACTCCTTATACCTGTCTCACCTTGCCCTGAATCCCTGCACTATCTCTGCTTTACCCACTCTCACAGCTCCTTAGACCTGTCTCACCTTGCCCACTCTCACAGCTCCTTATACCTGTCTCACCGTTCCCTGAATTGCTGCAGTATCACTACTTTATCCACTCTCACAGTTCCTTATACCTGTCTCACCTTGCCCTGAATCCCTGCACTATCTCTGCTTTATCCACTCTCACGGTTCCCTATACCTGTCTCACCTTGCCCTGAATCCCTGCACTATCACTGCTTTACCCACTGTCACAGCTCCTAATACCTGTCTCACCTTGCCCTGAATCCCTGCACTATCTCTGCTTTACCCACTGTCACAGCTCCTTATACATGTCTCAATTTGCCCAGAATGCCTGCAATGTCACTGCTTTATCCAGTCTCACAACTTCTTATACCTGTCTCACATTGCCCTGAACCCCGGCACTATCTCTGCTTTATCCACTTTCACAGCACCCTGAATTCCTGCACAATCCCTACTTTACTGACTCTCACAGCTCCTTATACCTGTCTCACCTAGCCCTGAATCCCTGCACTATCTCTGCTTTACCCACTTTCACAGCTCCTGATACCTGTCTCACCCTGCCCTGAATCCCTGCACTATCTCTGTTTTACCCACTCTCACAGCTCCTTATACCTGTCTCACCTTTCCCTGAATAGCTGCACTATCACTGCTTTATCCACTCTCACAGTTCCGTATACCTGTCTCACCTTGCCCTGAATCCCTGCCTTTCTCTGCTTTATCCACTCTCACAGCTCCTTATTCCTGTCTTAACTTGCTCTGAATCCCTGCACTATCTCTGCTCTGTTGACATTCACAACTCCTTATGTAACCCCTAGATGGCGCTATCCCAGGGGCTACTACCCCTGCCTGATTTGCCACTAACAGGTTGAGGGGCCTGGATCCAATGGCGGGTGCCTCCACCCAGAGGGCAGGGTTTGCAATAGTTAAACTTACTTGGTCACAGCCCTCTGGGACACTGCAACCCCCCTTTCTTCCCACTAGTGGCCCACACAATATATCAGAATTACCTTCACCGTATACACTTACCCCCAGGACTAGTTCCGGCACTGGGACCTCCTGTGAAATAAGATACAGTGCAACAATCACAGTACAGTACTTTAACATAGACAAATACCTCAGGTATAACTTTGCTGAAACAAGCAGCTCTGATTTATTTAGGGGTATAACAAGGACAGGGGAAATCAGGTTAATTAGCTTATCACTTTACTATTCACTATGGCTCTGTGCACAGGCCTATCCCTACCAGTTACTGTCCCTGGGTACCCAAGCCCTAGTGGCTAGTCCAAACCGTGGCAGCTGGTAGGGGCCCTTTCACACAGAGAAAAGGAAAATTAAACAGTCAGCAGTACAGTAATTCCATTTGGTTTATGTGGTAATTCAACAGGAGCAACCCTAATTAGTACTCACGACCTCCAAACAAGATAGGGTCCTTCAATGTCAGCAGGGCTACTCTTGAGCTCCAAGAGACTCTTCACACATTTATATGGTAAAAAAAAGAAAGTACTATACCAGGCAGGCTGCTTCTCTATCCCGATCGCAATTACTGCACAATACCCGGGAGAACACACAGCAGATTCAGTTCCTGACAGACCGAGTGTAATTCAACAATTTCTCCAGTCTTCTACAGGGTGAGCCTGGTTTCTACTCTTCAGAGATCCTTTGATTCTTTTCACAGGACGGATTCAGTCCTAACAAGCAGTTACACAAGCTGCAGACCGGAACTCTGGGCCTTACACGTTTTTGACTAAAACTGCACTGAAGGAGCACAGGGTTTCTTTCCCCTTCACTGCCAGATCTAAAAACTGAAAACTCCAACAGACAAAACCGGGCACTTCCTTTGAGTTCCTCCCAGTTCTTGACTGGATTGGCTGTCACTCACAATAGACTGCTGCTGTTGGTCCAAAAAGGCACTGAAGTCTAAACTACATCTCCCAGAGTCACTGCCCATACAATCCTCTTGTGGCTGGCTCAGATTATGAGTTCAAGTTCTGATTCGTCCAAGGCACCATTTTAGAGCTAGCTTACCCCACACTGATTGGTCCAGTTCAGCAGTTCAAAACTAGAATGGGGAACTAGCAGACACAGTTCTGACTGCAAAGAAAGCAGGTTAGACAAACTGTATTTTCATTATTACTCTACATGATTTCTGGCAAACAGTTACATCTTTCAGATAGGTTCCCTTTGCACTTCTAGTGACTGCAAAATAGAGTGAATTGGCAGCAGCTTGAGTGGTACTCAAACAGAGAAGCACACAGTCCCCCATACAACTAATTATGTCTGCAAGCAGACAGCTCTTAAAGAGACAGTACCAGAGGCTCTAAAAACACTACTGATAAATGGCTTAAACGCCAAACACCATTCAGGCTTGGAGCATTCAAGCAAGCTCCTGGAAGTCTTTTGGGAACCCCCATTTGCAGGGGGGGTTACACCCTTCCTGGCCTGGGAAAGCTTGACGTCCGTGTCAAGCAAGTACCCCCATAAGTTTTAACTGCAACCATATACATTTGCATTAGGCTCACACATGTAATCGTCAGTTAGTATATCATTTTACCAAGAACACATTTCTGAAATGTTGCAGTACGTCACTCTTTACATAGTATTACACACACATTGTACCATAACTCAAGTTATTACCTCTTGTACATGAAACCTGAAGAGAGGGGGCCCTTCCCTATCAGTTACCTTGGGGCTGGACGGGGCAAGGGCACCATACTTAGAGGGCAACACAAGTAACTTGGAGTTAGCACTGACGCTCAGTTTGGGCAATGAGCCTCGGGACACATACACTCCTTTATGGACAACATTGAGAGGCAAGTCCACAGGCCTCCCAAGTGAATCATAACTGAGGTGCACCACAGGCTTTACAGCTCGACCAGTCTTTCTAGGGGAACGTTACAGTCTCTGCACTCTGAGCCTCATTTTCAGCATTGTCCTCACTTGTCAGGGGAGTCTCCATGGGGGTAGAGAGCTAGAACTTGGGGCACTTCTCAGCTCCAGGAGTTACAGTTTCTGAGTCCACAACATTTGGCTCTGCATGGAGAGCTGGACACTGGCAGTGGACTGTCAGGGCACTCAAAATACTCTTCTTGTTCGGTGTATCACCAGTCTGCCCCAATCTATCATTTTCCTCCTCTGAAAGCTCAAACAGTTCAACCATGCACAATGATTCCATTTCATCTGATCTGATGCTTTGCACTTCACTTTCTGGGAGCATTGGCTCCAGGGATGAAGCTGGGGCTTAGACAGTCCAGAAGGCCCAGCTTTGTCTCCAGTATTGACTAGGAGATTGCCCTCAAACAATTGACTCAGTTCGTAAGAAGGATAGTATTCAAAGTCACTCTCACTTTCTTCTGATATGGACTGACAGTCATGCTCAACTGGGACTGTGCAGGGGAACACTTTAACTCTGCTTCTGTAGGTGCAGACTTCCTTGATCTTTTCTTAGCAGCAGCTCTAGTCACTGGTCCAGAGGGGCATCTTCTGGGGCTCAGACTCAATCAGGATTTGTCCAATGGGCAGTAAATTATTTCTATGTATTGTTTTACATCTTTTGAATTGTTCTCAGGCCTTACTTTGTACACTGGCAGATCATCTAGTTTGCCCACTACAATGTGAGGAGATGGTGCCATCTGTCAGCAATCTTGTGTTTGCCATGCAGTCCCAGATTTCTTAGCAATACCCGATCTCCCTCCTGGAGTTCCTGTGCTTTCACCTTTTATCATACCTCTCTTTGTTGGCCAGATTTCTTTTGGCAGCCATGGTTTGAGCCAGTTGGTACGCATGAGTTAGCTGGGCCTTTAACTTTTGCACATACTGTAAATAGTTGTCAGCTTGAACCCCATCAGAGAGACCCCAAAACACACATCTACTGGTAGTCGAGCTTCTCTTCCAAACATCAGGCGGTAGGGGAGAACCCAGTGGCATCACTTTGGTGCAGTTATAAGCATGTACCAGGGTGCTAATTTGTTGGCTCCATCTAGTCTTGTCCTTTGGGTGCAGGGTGCCTAGCATATCTAGCAAAGTGCGTTGAAACGCTCAGGCTGTGGGTCCCCTGGGGTGGTAAGGAGTGGTTCTGACTTTCTCACTCCCCACAGAGAAAGCATCTCTTTGATCAGACGACTCTCAAAGTCTCTCCCTTGATCAGAATGGATTCTTTGTGGAGCCCCATAGTGAACAAAAAAGTTTTCTACAAGTACTTTGGCTACAGTGGATGCTTTCTGGTCTTTGGTGGGGAAAGCTTGGGCATATCTCGTGAAATGGTCAGTGACCACCAGCACATTACTGATATTTCTTTGATCTGACTCCAAACTCAGAAAATCAATACAGACCAGCTCCATGGGTGCACTGGTGGTTATGTTAACAAGGGGGGCAGCCCTCTGGGCAAAGCTTTCCTCTGTAACAGCGACTACAAGTTCGAATGTGTTGCTCCACATCAGCCCCCATCTTAGGCCAATAGAATCTGGATCTCACCAAGTCAAGTGTTCTGTCTATACCAAGGTGCCCCATGTGGTTGTGCAAGGACCTCAATACTGAGTCTCGAAAGGCAGTGGGCAGCACCAGTTGTTGTTTGTCTACTTGTCCCCTCTGTCTACTGTTTCTCTGTATAACAGTTTATTGATCAGTTTCAACTTAGGACCTTCTTTGTATAACAGTGCAGTTCTCAAATCAGTGGAGCGAATTTGGACACATCTTTTCCTGCATAGAGGGCTTCTAAAGCTGATTTGATCATAGGATCGCGGATTGAGTCCGTCAATACTGTCATTGTCCAGCTGAGGCAGTGCACCAATGTCTATTGCAGAAAAGTGGCACAAGCAGCAGGTATGCACTCTCAGAGGGTCCCAAGCAATCCACCATGCAGTCCACTGCGCCTCAGGACATTTGTTCCTCCCTGTCAAACTTCCGCAGAGTGCCCGAATGTCAGGTTCTGCCAATCGGACCCAATCATTCTGGGGAACAGGCCTCCGGAGAGAGCATCAGCATCTATGTGGTTCAGACCTGCTCGGTATTCGAGAGCATAGTCATATGTAGATAATGCAGAAAGCCACCTGTGGCCAGTGGCATCCAACTTAGCTGAGGTCTGCACATAGGTCAAAGGATTATTGTCAGTTTTTACTAGTATTTTAGCCCCATACAAGTACTCATGGAATTGGTCAACAATAGCCCACTTCAAAGCTAGGAACTCTAACTTATGTACAGGATAGTTCTTTTCAGATGGGGTCAGGCTTCAACTGGCAAAGGCCACTGGTCTCAGGCCATTCTCGTGCTCTTGGTACAACACAGCCCCCAACCCTTGCAAGCTAGCATCAGTGTGCAGGACGTAAGGTTTTCTTGGATCGGCATAGGCCAGCACTGGAGCATGGGTAAGTCGATATATGATCTCATGAAAAGCAGTCTCACAATCAGGAGTCCAGCGGGCTCCAAATACTTCTCACTGGACGAAATACACTCTTTCAGTCTTGAGGATGCTGACTTTGGTATTTTTGTGGGTTGGGGATACCCTTAGTAAGGTTAAGTAAAGGCGGATCACTCTTGAATAGTCCTTGATGAACGCCGATAATAACCACAGAATCCCAGGAATCTTTGCAGTTCTTTTAGATTTTGGGCTGTGGCTAGGTGGTCAAGGCCTCAACTTTACTGGGTGGTCTCTATTCCCTCAGTGGATACTATGTGTCCCACATACTTTACTGATGTTTGAAAGAATTGACACTTATCAATGGACAGTTTAAGGCCAAAGTCCTCCAGTCGGTCCAATACCTAAATAATCTGCTCTCATGTTCCTCCAGTGAGCTGCCAAACACAATAACATCATCTAGGTATACTAGGCACTCTAGTAAGTTCATGTCCCCCACTGCACGCTCCATCAATCGTTGAAAAGTGGCTGGGGCACCTGAAATCCCTTGAGGCATCCTCATGAATTCATAGAAGCCAAGCGGACAGATAAAGGCTGTCTTCTCGTGGTCCTCTGGGGCCATCGGGATCTGGTAGTACCCACTGTGGAGATCCAACACAGAGAACCACTTGCTCCCGTTTAGGCAGTCCAAAGCATCCTGAATGCGGGGCATTGTGTACTGATCAGGGATAGTCCGCCGGTTTAAGGTGCGATAATCCACACACATCCTTACTGTTCCATTCTTTTTCCTCACTACCACAATGGGGGAAGCATAAGGGCTTCTGGATTCTTGTATTACACCAGCAGCTAACATCTCTTGCAGATGCTGTCTCACATCATCTATGTCAGCAGGTGCCAGGCGTCGAGACCTCTCACGAAATGGTCTTCGTCATGCAGCCAGATATTGTGCTCAGCTCCTTGCACGCATCCTACATCCCATTCCTTTAAAGAAAACACCTGGTCTCTCTGGGAAAGCTTCTCACTGATCCTCACTTTCCATTCAGCTGGCAGCGGGGAGTCGCCGAAATCAAACAAGTCAGGCGTTACTCTGTCATTCTTCCTTGAACTCTTGCTGCTGGGTAGCACTGCAGTGTCTGCACAATGCACATTAGCCAGGATGCAACCTCTATTTACTTGAATGTCTCTTTCAGACACATTATGAACTTGGACCATTACCCTTCTGGCATAAGCATGGGCTCTAGCGGGCAAAATACTAGGCTTGACCAGCAGTCCCTCTGGCAATTTTCCATCGCCTGGTGCATCCAACATTAATATTTTATTCTTAACATCCTTTCTGATCCGGACCTCTCCCTGTAAGGTACACTGGGCATTTGGCGCCAGGATCAGAGACTCAGGATCCTTCTTCCATACAATTCCGACTGGTTCCTCTGGTTCTATTTTTTCAGCATCTCTCTGTGCCTCATAGGCCTTCTTAATTAAAGCCGGAACTCTTAAAGCTCTACTAGTCTTTGACCCCTGTTTTTCATAACACAACTGTGCCAGCCTTCCGAACATATGAGCATTTGTTCCAATCAACAAAGGGACACCATCATACAGTCCAGTGGGGGGACACACTAAGGCTAGGGTCTCTACTTGTTCGGCCACTCCAGCCACGGAGGTGGAAAGACAGACAAATTCGGATATACCGGAAATAGGGTGAGGCCTTCTCATTTAACCCCCATACATGCAGTCCTTCTAATGGTTGTAAGGATACGTCTGACAAATGCTTCTGATACCAATCTTGGAACATAATTGTCACGGGAGCCACTGTCTAATGCAGCTCTTGTAGACACTCCATTCACCTTTACAGTGGTCTCCATGGAGGGACCCACTATTCTGGACCAGTCTGGAGAGGTAGTGGGGGCCTGGGCAACTGACCTTGCCACAAAAGGACGTGAATTAGCATTTTTGGTGCCCTCACTGGGATCATTTAGTGCACCCTTAACCACTGGTTTGTTCTCCAAGCTCTCCTTGTAGCCTATATGCAACTTTTCAGTGTCTTTTGGGGACCGGCATTCCTTTTCATGTGCCCATCTTTCCCACAATTATAGCAAACATACTTTCTGGAGTTTGAGCTGGCCGAGGTGCCACACTGGGAGCCAGGCGGGGTATTACTAACTGAAACCTTGGTGCCATCTCTGTCTCAGCGTGATAAGCATTTGGAGACATCTCGTCAGTTTCTCCACTTCCATGGTCAAGGAATCGAGTTCGAGCTGTTATCAGCAGGAGATACATGGGTGGTACCCCACCGCCATAGCAGATGCAGTGGGATATAGGTCAGGGCTCATACTTGCAGGCGTGGCCTTCATAAAGGACTGTTTTTGAATTCCCGGATCTCTCTCAACAGTTCACCCCATTGTGACATATCTTTTTCCTTGTCAGAGCACTCATTG
The DNA here is from genome assembly GCA_016271365.2 of Neoceratodus forsteri. NCBI lineage: Eukaryota > Metazoa > Chordata > Ceratodontiformes > Ceratodontidae > Neoceratodus > Neoceratodus forsteri. The sequence continues at coordinate 20,573,246 of JADMNL010000038.1, read as the reverse complement.
ACTGTCAACCTCTGCCCCTGAACTTCACTTGATGGGTCACCCTCAGTCACTCGGGTCGTAGCCACAGCTGTTGGTGCAGGTCCCTCCCGAGGTCGCCTTTTCTCAACTCCTCAAATTTCTCTCATTAACTCATCATAGGAGGTGGGGATTCCAGTCGATTTGCCAGGCATAACTGAAGCAACAGCAGTTCTGAGAAGGGAGACTTAAGGATTCTGTCCAGTCTGGTTCGGTCCAGTTCAATCGCTGGCAAACTACCCTTTCGAGGCATTCTTGCAACAATTTTTCCAGCCGAGAGCATACACAGACAACAACTCCCTTGGTACTGTTGTGCATTTCTTACTCTCCACCATAGGTCCTCATCAGAATCTGGGCTCCCATACACATTCTCCAAGGCCTCAAGATAGGCCTGTGCAGTCGCTTCAGGGTTACTGGCCCGTTTGCTTACGGATGGTAGCCAGGGCAGGACCTCGGGGCTCTTACTAACCCTCTTCGCTTTTCGGCTTCCGGTATTGCCATTCTAGCACTTGGGGGCAACATAGTCTATCCAGGTCTCCCAGTCATCCTCCCTTGGGGGTGGGAGGCTGCCAGAGAAGATCCTCAACCTTCGGTAAGAGTCGTGACTAATGGCAGGTGCAGAAATAGGAGTCTGCATTGGTTCAGCCACCATTACGGGCAATGGAGCGGGAGAGGGTGTTGGGGAAGGAACACCCCCAGGTGGCAAGACTAGTTTCTTCAAGTCCTCCACAGTTTTCCCTTCTCCCAGCAACCATTTAGCAAATTTCTCCTCAAAAGTTTCAGATAGTGGTGGGGGCTCATTCCCCCCCCCCCGAGTCTTTACTGTCCTTAGTTATCACTCTCCAAGCAGTGAGGGCTCCCTCTGGGGTAATGGTCTGTGGCACTTTGGAGCTATCTATGGATCCTAAACTCTACTAGGGCCAGGAAAGTGTGGGTGAGCAGATTAGCATGCCGACCCACCACCACAGAGTTTTGTAAACCTTCCACCTTGGAAAGTACTCCCTGCACAGTGTCCATATTGATACCCAGGGGATGTCCAGGATAGCATGGCATTTTGAGGTCGATCTCCTCCCAGTACACCACTCCACCAGCCGTGCACAGCCACTTCTGTCGGGTACCCATTTATTATTATTATTTTTTTCTTAACAGTGGTTTGTAAATATGGCCACTAGAGGACACACAATCCCAGCGGTGAGCCTCCAAGATGTAACCCCTAGATGGCGCTATCCCAGGGCTACTACCCCTGCCTGATTTGCTACTAACAGGTTGAGAGGCCTGATCCAATGGCGGGTGCCTCCACCCAGAGGTCAGGGTTTGCAATAGTTAAACTTACTTGGTCACAGCCCTCTGGGACACTGCAACCCCCCTTTCTTCCCACTAGCGGCCCACACAATATATCAGAATTACCTTCACCGTATACACTTACCCCCAGGACTAGTTCCGGCACTGGGACCTCCTGTGAAATAAGATACAGTGCAACAATCACAGTACAGTACTTTAACATAGACAAATACCTCAGGTATAACTTTGCTGAAACAAGCAGCTCTGATTTATTAAGGGGGATATAACAAGGACAGGGGGAAATCAGGTTAATTAGCTTATCACTTTACTATCTACCTATGGCTCTGTGCACAGGCCTATCCCTACCAGTTACTGTCCCTGGGTACCCAAGCCCTAGTGGCTAGTCCAAACCGTGGCAGCTGGTAGGGGCCCTTTCACACAGAGAAAAGGAAAATTAAACAGTCAGCAGTACAGTAATTCCGTTTGGATTTAATGTGGCAATTCAACAGGGAACGACCCCGAATTAGTACTCACGACCTCCAAACAAGATAGGGTCCTTCAATGTCAGCAGGGCTACTCTTGAGCTCCAAGAGACTCCTCACACATTTATATGGTAAAAAAAAAAAGAAACTACTATACCAGGCAGGCTGCTTCTCTATCCCGATCGCAATTACTGCACAATACCCGGGAGAACACACAGCAGATTCAGTTCCTGACAGACCGAGTGCAATTCAACAATTTCTCCAGTCTTCTACAGGGTGAGCCTGGTTTCTACTCTTCAGAGATCCTTTGATTCTTTTCACAGGACGGATTCAGTCCTAACAAGCAGTTACACAAGCTGCAGACCGGAACTCTGGGCCTTACACGCGTTTTTTGACTAAAACTGCACTGAAGGAGCACAGGGTTTCTTTCCCCTTCACTGCCAGATCTAAAAACTGAAAACTCCAACAGACAAAACCGGGCACTTCCTTTGAGTTCCTCCCAGTTCTTGACTGGATTGGCTGTCACTCACAATAGACTGCTCCTGTTGGTCCAAAAAGGCGCTGAAGCCTAAACTACATCTCCCAGAGTCACTGCCCATACAATCCTCTTGTGGCTGGCTCAGATTATGAGTCCAAGTTCTGATTCTTCCAAGGCACCATTTTAGAGCTAGCTTACCCCACACTGATTAGTTCAGTTCAGCAGTTCAAAACTAGAATGGAGAACTAGGCAGACACAGTTCTGACTGCAAAGAAAGCAGGTTAGACAAACTGTATTTTCATTATTACTCTACATGATTTCTGGCAAACAGTTACATCTTTCAGATAGGTTCCCTTTGCACTTCTAGTGACTGCAAAAATAGAGTGATTTGGCAGCAGCTCGAGTGGTACTCAAACAGAAAAGCACACAGTCCCCCCATACAAACTAATTATGTCTGTAAGCAGACAGCTCTTAAAGAGACAGTACCAGAGGCTCTAAAAACACTCACTGATAAATGGCTTAAACGCCAAACACCATTCAGGCTTGCAGCATTCAAGCAAGCTCCTGGAAGTCTTTTGGGAACCCCCATTTGCAGGGGGGTTACACTTATACCCGTCTCACCTTGCCCTAAATCCCTGCACTACCTCTGCTTTATACACTCTCACAGTTCCATATACCTCTCTCATGCTTCCCTGAACACCTGCACTATCTTTGCTTTACTCACTCTCACACCTCCTTATTCCTGTCTCATCTTGCCATGAATCCCTGCTTTATCCACTCTCACAGCTCCTTATACCTGTCTCACCTTGCCCTGAATCTCTGCACTGTCTCTGCTCTACCCAGTCTCAGAGCTCCGTATACCTGACTCACCTTGTTCTGAATCCCTGCACTATCAGTGCTTTAACCACTCTCACAACTCTTTAGACCCCTCTCACCTTGCCCTGAATCCCTGCACAATCTCTACTTTGCCCACTCTCACAGCTCCTTATACCAGTCTCACCTTGCCCCGAATACCTACACTATCTCTGCTTTGCCCACTCTCACAGCTCCTTATACCGGTCTCACCTTGCCCTGAATCTCTGTACTATATCTACTTTACCAACTCTCTCAGCTCCGTATACTTCTTACATTGCCCTGAATAGCTGCACTATCTCTGCTTTATCCACTCTCATAGTTCCTTATACCTGTCTCACCTTGTCCTGACTCCCTGCACTGTCTCTGCTTTATCCACTTTCACAGCTACTTATACCTCTCTCACCTTGCCCTGAATCTCTGCACTGTCTCTGCTTTCAGGGTTTTAAATAATTGATTAGCAGTTTTTTTCTTGGGACAATGCTAAATGTACAGAAAGTATTTATATAGGTTTTCTAGAAGTGTTGTGTTTGTTAGACACAGTGAGGGAAGTACTATGCATTTTCACAATGTTTTAGCACTTTTAAGAGCAAAACGCTAATCAATTTTTGGAATTAAATAAATCCCTGGCTTTACACACTGTCACAGTTCCTTATTCGTGTCTCACCTTGCCCTGAATCCCTGCACTATCTCTGCTTTATCGACTGTCACAGCTCCTTATACCTGTCTCACCTTGTACTGAATCCATGCACTGTCTCACTTAATCCACTCTCACGGCTTTGTACCGGTCTCATCTTGCTCTGAATTCCTGTACTGACTCTGCTTTATCCACTCACAGCTCCTTATACCTGTCTGACCTTGTGCTGAATCCCTGCACTATCCCTGCTTTACCCATTCTCACAGCTCCTTATACCTGTCTCACCATGCTCTGAAGTCCTGCTCTGTCTCCGCTTATCCACACACAACTCCTTATACCTGTCTGTCCTTGCCTTGAATCCCTGCACTATCTCTGCTTTACCCACTCTCACACCTCTCTTATACCTGTCTCATCTTGCCCTGGATCCCTGCTTTATCGACTTTCACAGCTCCTTAAACATTTCTCAACTTGCCCTGAAGCCTGCTTTATCCACTCTCATAGCTCTTTATACCTGTCTCACATTGCCCTGAATCCCTGCACTATCCCTGCTTTACCCACTCTCACAGCTCCTTTTACCAGTCTCACCTTACCCTGAATCCCTGCACTATCTCTGCTTTACCCACTCTCACACCTCCCTTATACCTGTCTCATCTTGCCCTGCATCCCAGCTTTATTCACTCTCACAACTCCTTATACCCGTCTCACCTTTCTCTGAATAGCTGCACTATCTCTGCTTTATTGACTCTCAAAGCTCCTTATACCTGTCTCATCTTGCTGTGAATTCCTGCACTGTCTCTGCTTTATCCACTCTCACAACTCCTTGTAGCTTTCTCACCTTGCCCTGAATCCCTGCACTGTCTCTGCTATATTCACTCTGACAGCTCCTTATACCTGTCTCACCTTGCCCTGAATCCCTGCACTATCTCTGCTTTACCTACTCTCACCACTCCTTATACCTGTCTCACTTTTCCCTGAATAGCTGCACTATCTCTGCTTTATTGACTCTCACAGCTCCTTATACCTGTATCACCTTGCTCTGAATCCATGCACTGTCTCGCTTAATCCACTCTCACGGCTCTTTATACCAGTTTCATCTTGCTCTGAATTCCTGCACTGTCTCTGGTTTATCCACTTACAACTCTTTATACCGTTCTGACCTTGCCTTGAATCCCTGTACTATCTCTGTTTTACCCACTCTCACACCTCCCTTATACCTGCCTCATCTTGCCCTAGATCCCTGCTTTATCCACTCTCACAGCTCCTTAAACCTTTCTCACCCTGTCCCGAATCCCGGCTTTATCCACTGTCATAGCTCCTTATACCTGTCTGACCCTTCCCTGAATAGCTGCACTATCACTGCTTTATCCATTCTCACAGATCTTTACACCTGTCTCATCATGCTCTGAATCTCTGCACTATCCCTGCTTTATCCACTCTCACAGCTCTTTACACCTGTCTCGCCTTGCCCTGAATCCCTGCACTATCTCTGCTTTATCCACTCTCACAGCTCCTTATACCTGTCTCACCTTGCCCTGAATCCCTGCACTGTCTCTGCTTTATCCACTCTCACAGCTCCTTATACCTGTCTCACCTTGCCCTGAATCCCTACACTATCTCTGCTTTACCCACTCTCACAACTCCTTATACCAGTCTCACCTTGCCCTGAATCCCTGCACTGCCCCTGCTTTACCCTCTCTCACAGCTCCTTTTACCATTCTCACCTTGCCTTGAATCCCTGCACTATCACTGCTTAAGCCACTCTCACAACTCCTTATATCTCTCTCACCTTGCCCGGAATCCCTGCACTCTCTCTCTGCTTTACTCACTCTATCAACTCCTTATACCTGTCTGACGTTGCTCTGAATCCCTGCACTATCTCTGCTTTATCCACTCTCACAGCTCCTTATACCTGTCTCGCCTTGCCCTGAATCCCAGCACTATCTCTGCTTTATCCACTCTCACAGCTCCTTATACTTGTCTCACCTTGCCCTGAATCCCTGCACTATCTCTGCTTTATCCACTCTCACAACTCCTTATACCCGTCTCACCTTGCCCTGAATCCCTGCACTATCACTGCTTTACCCACTCTCACAACTCCTTATACCAGTCTCACCTTGCCCTGAATCCCTGCACTGCCCCTGCTTTACCCTCTCTCACAGCTCCTTTTACCATTCTCACCTTGCCTTGAATCCCTGCACTATCACTGCTTAAGCCACTCTCACAACTCCTTATATCTCTCTCACCTTGCCCGGAATCCCTGCACTCTCTCTCTGCTTTACTCACTCTATCAACTCCTTATACCTGTCTGACGTTGCTCTGAATCCCTGCACTATCTCTGCTTAACCCACTCTCACACCTCATTATACCTGTTTCATCTTGCCCTGCGCCCCAGCTTTATTCACTCTCACAACTCCTTATACCCATCTCACCTTTCTCTGAATAGCTGCACTATCTCTGCTTTATTGACTCTCACAGCTCCTTATACCTGTCTCACCTTGCTCTGAATTCGGGCACTGTCTCTGCTTATCCACACACAACTCCTTATACCTGTCTGACCTTGCCCTGAATCCCTGCACTATCTCTGCTTTACCCACTTTCACACCTCCCTTATACCTGTCTCATCTTGTCCTAGATCCCTGCTTTATCCACTCTCATAATTCCTTATACCTGTCTCACCTTTCCGTGAATAGCTGCACTATCTCTGCTTTACCCACTCTCACAACTCCTTATACCGGTCTCACCTTGCCCTGCATCCCAGCTTTATCCACTCTCACAACTCCTTATACCTGTCTCACCTTTCTCTGAATAGATGCACTATCTCTGCTTATCCACACACAACTCCTTATACCTGTCTGACCTTGCCCTGAATCCCTGCACTATCTCTGCTTTATCCACTCTCACAGCTCCTTATAGCTTTCTCACCTTGCCCTGAATCCCTGCACTATCTCTGCTTTACACACTCTCACAACTCCTTATACCTGTCTCACCTTTCCGTGAATAGCTGCACTATCACTGCTTTATCCATTCTCACAGCTCTTTATACCTGTCTCATCATGCTCTGAATCCCTGCACTATCTCTGCTTTACCCACTCTCACAGCTCCTTATAGCTTTCTCACCTTGCCCTGAATCTCTGCACTATCTCTGCTTTACCCACTCTCACTGCTCCTTATACCTGTCTCACTTTGCCCTGAATAGTTCCACTATCTCTGCTTTATTGACTCTCACAGCTCCTTATACCTGTCTCACCTTTCTCTGAATCCATGCACTGTCTCGCCTTATCCACTCTCACAGCTTCTTATACCTGTCTCACCTTGCCCTGAGTCCCTGCAATAGCTCTGCTTTACCCACTCTCACAACTCCTTAGACCCCTCTCACCTTGCCTTAAATCCCTGCACTATACCTGCTTTACCCACTCTCACAACTCCTTAGACCCCTCTCACCTTGCCTTAAATCCCTGCACTAACCCTGCTTTACCCACTTTCACAGCTCCTTTTACCTATCTCACCTTGACCTGAGTAGCTGCACTATATCTGCTTTACCCACTCTCACAACTCCTTATACCTATCTCACCTTGCCCTGAACCCCTGCACTATCTCTGCTTTACCCACTCGCACAGCTCCTTTTACCTATCTCACCTTGCCCTGAGTAGCTGCACTATCTCTGCTTTACCCACTCTCACAGCTCCTTATTCCTGTCTTATCTTGCTCTGAATCCCTGCACTATCCCTGCTTTACCCACTCTCACAACTCCTTAAACCCCTCTCACCTTGCCTTAAATCCCTGCACTATCCCTGCTTTACCCACTCTCACAACTCCTTAGACCCCTCTCACCTTGCCTTAAATCCCTGCACTATCTCTGCTTTACCCACTCTCACAGCTCCTTTTACCTATCTCACCTTGACCTGAGTAGCTGCACTATCTCTGCTTTACCCACTCTCACAACTCCTTATACCCATCTCACCTTGCCCTGAATCCCTGCACTCTATCTGCTTCACCCACTCTCACAGCTCCTTATACCTGTCTCACCTTGCCCTGAATCCCTGACCTATCTCTGCTTTACCCACTCTCATAGCTCCATATACCTGTCCTACCTTGCTCTGAATCCCTGCACTTTCTCTGCTTTACCCACTCTCACAGCTCCATATACCTGTCTCACCTTGCCCTGAATCCCTGCACTATCTCTGCTTTACCCACTCTCACAGCTCCATATACCTGTCTCACCTTGCCCTGAATCCCTGCACTATCTCTTCTTTACCTACTCTCACAGCTCCATATACCTGTCTCACGTTGCCCTGAATCCCTGCACTATCTCTGCTTTACCCACTCTCACAGCTCCATATATCTGTCTCACCTTGCCCTGAATCCCTGCACTATCTCTGCTTTACCCACTCTCACAGCTCCTTATACCTGTCTCACCTTGCCCTGAATCCCTGCACTATCTCTGCTTTACCCACTCTCACAGCTCCTTATACCTGTCTCACCTTGCCCTGAATCCCTGCACTCTCTGCTTTACCCACTCTCACAGCTCCATATACCTGTCTCACCTTGCCCTGAATCCCTGCACTATCTCTGCTTTACCCACTCTCACAGCTCCTTATACCTGTCTCACCTTGCCCACTCTCACAGCTCCTTATACCTGTCCCATCTTGCCCTGAATCCCTGCTTAAGCCACTCTCACAGCTCCTTATACCCAGCAAGGTTAGAAGAATGGTCAAATGTATGGCAGCTTAGATTCAATGCTAAGAAGTGCAAGGTAATGCACCTGGGAAACAAAAACCCAGGGGAAGAGTACACAATGGGGGTGAGATACTAACAACAACAAAAATGGAAAGGGACTTGGGGTAGTCATATCAGATGACGTAAAGGTGGGCAAGCAATGTGAGAGGGCAGCAATGAGGGCTGGGGGGATATTGGGATGCATAGGGAGAGGCATCACCAGTAGAAAACAAGAAGTTAATATCCCTCTGTACAGACAGCTGGTCAGACCCCATCTGGAGTACTGTGTGCAGTTCTGAAGACCCAGTCTTCGCAAAGACATAGACAGGATGGAAGCTGTCCAGAGGAGGGCAACTAAAATGGTGCAGGGTCTGCACTGGAAGACATATGAAGAGAGACTAAAGGAGCTTAATATGTATAGCCTCGAGGAAAGGAGGAGGAGGAGGGACATGATAGAAACTTTCAAGTACCTCAAGGGAATCAACAAAGTCCAAGAGGGTAGCATCTTACAAAAAGTTGTGCAAGAACAAGGGGCACAATTTGAAGATGGGGCAGCTCAGAGGTAATTTAAGAGTATTTTTCACAGAGAGGTTGTGGATGCATGGAATGGCCTTCCGGAGGAGGTCGTGGAGTCAAAAACAGTGGTGGAATTCAAGCATGCATAGGACAGTCATAAGGCAATTCTAGGGGATGGGGGTAGGAAGAAGTAGGCTGCTGGTTAACTAGGATCTGCAGCTTATCCAGTAGGCAGGGAAATGGGTAGACTGGGTGGACCAAGCGGTCCTTATCTGCCGTCAAATTCTACGTTTCTATGTTACCTGTCTCACCTTTCCCCTGAATAGCTGCACTATCACTGCTTTATCCACTCTCACAGTTCCTCATACCAGTCTTACCTTGCCCCGAATCCCTGCACTATTTCTACTTTACCCACTCTCACTCCTTAGACCCCTCTCATCTTGCTCTGAATCCCTGCACTATCTCTGCTTTACTCACTCTGAGAGCTCCTTATACCAGTCTCACCTTGCCCTGAATCCCTGTACTATCTCTACTTTTCCCACTCTCTCAGCTCTGTATACCTCTTACCTTGCCCTAAATAGCTGCACTATCTCTGCTTTATTGACTCTCACAGCTCCTTATACCTGTCTCACCTTGCTCTGAATCCATGCACTGTCTCTGCTTTAACCACTCTAAGAGCTCCATATACCTGTCTCACCTTGCCCTGAATAGCTGCACTATCTTTGCTTTATCCACTCTCACAGCTCCTTATACCCGTCTCACCTTGCTCTGAATCCATGCACTGTCTCTGCTTTAACCACTCTAACAGCTCCATATACCTGTCTCACCTTGCCCTGAATAGCTGCACTATCTATGCTTTACCCACTCTCACAGCTCCTTATACCTGTCTCACCTTGCCCTGAATCCCTGCACTGCCCTGCTTTACCCACTCTCACAGCTCCTTATACCTCTCTCTCACCTTACCCTGAATCCCTGCACTATCTCTGCTTTACCCACTCTCACAACTCTATACCAGTCTCACCTTGCCCTGAATCCGGGCACTGTCTCACTTTATCCACTCTCACAGCTCCTTATAACTGTCTCACCTTGACCTGAATAGCTGCACTATATCTGCTTTATCCACTCTCACAGCTCCATATACCTGTCTCACCTTGCCCTGAATCTCTGCACTGTCTCTGCTTTATCCACTCTCTCAGCTCCTTATACCTGTCTCGACTTGCCCTGAATAGCTGCACTATCTCTGCTTTATCCACTCTCACAGCTCCCTATACCTGTCTCCCTTTGCCCTGAATCCCTGCACTATCTCTGCTTTACCCACTCTCACAACTCCTTATACCAGTCTCACCTTGCCCTGAACACCTTCACTATCTCTGCTTTATCCACTCTCATAGCTCCTTATATCTGTCTCACCTAGCCCTGAATCCTTGCACTATCTATGCTTTACCCTCTCTCACAGCTCCTTATACCTGTCTCACCTTGCCCTGAATCACTGCACTCTCTGCTTTATCCACTCTCACAACTCCTTATACCTGTCTCACTTTGCCCTGAATCCTTGCACTATCTCGGCTTTACCCACTCTCACAGCTCCTTATACCTGTCTCACCTTTCCCTGAATAGCTGCACTATCACTGCTTTATCCACTCTCACAGTTCCGTATACCTGTCTCACCTTGCCCTGAATCCCTGCCTTTCTCTGCTTTATCCACTCTCACAGCTCCTTATTCCTGTCTTACCTTGCTCTGAATCCCTGCACTATCTCTGCTCTGTCGACATTCACAACTCCTTATACCAGTCTCACCTTGCCCTAAATCCCTGCACTATCTCTGCTTTATACACTCTCACAGTTCCATATACCTCTCTCATGCTTCCCTGAACACCTGCACTATCTTTGCTTTACTCACTCTCACACCTCCTTATTTCTGTCTCATCTGGCCCTGAATCCCTGCTTTATCCACTCTCACAGCAACTTATATCTGTCTCACCTTGCCCTGAATCTCTGCACTGTCTCTGCTCTACCCAGTCTCAGAGCTCCTTATACCTGACTCACCTTGTTCTGAATCCCTGCACTATCAGTGCTTTACCCACTCTCACAACTCCTTAGACCCCTCTCACCTTGCCCTGAATCCCTGCACAATCTCAACTTTGCCCACTCTCACAGCTCCTTATACCAGTCTCACCTTGCCCCGAATACCTGCACTATCTCTGCTTTGCCCACTCTCACAGCTCCTTATACCTGTCTCACCTTGCCCTGAATCCCTGCACTATCTCTGCTTTATCCACTCTCACAGCTCCTTATACCAGTCTCACCTTGCCCTGAATCCCTGTACTATATCTACTTTACCAACTCTCTCAGCTCCATATACTTCTTACATTGCCCTGAATAGCTGCACTATCTCTGCTTTATCGACTTTCACAGCTCCTTATACCTGTCTCACCTTGCTCTGAATTCCTGCACTGTCTCTTCTTAGCCATACACAACTCCTTATACCTGTCTGACCTTGCCCTGAATCCCTGCACTATCTCTGCTTTACCCACTTTCACACCTCCCTTATACCTGTCTCATCTTGTCCTAGATCCCTGCTTTATCCACTCTCATAACTCCTTATACCTGTCTCACCTTTCCGTGAATAGCTGCACTATCATTGCTTTATCCATTCTCACAGCTCTTTACACCTGTCTCATCATGCTCTGAATCCCTGCACTATCTCTGCTTTATCCACTCTCACAACTCCTTATACCGGTCTTACCTTGCCCTGAATCCCTGCACTGTCTCTGCTTTATCCACTCTCACAGCTCCTTATACCTGTCTCACCTTTCTCTGAATAGATACACTATCTCTGCTTATCCACACACAACTCCTTATACCTGTCTGTCCTTGCCCTGAATCCCTGCACTATCTCTGCTTTACCCACTCTCACACCTCCTTTATACCGGTCTCATCTTGCCCTAGATCCCTGCTTTATCCACTCTCATAACTCCTTATACCTGTCTCATCTTTCCGTGAATAGCTGCACTATCATTGCTTTATCCATTCTCACAGCTCTTTACACCTGTCTCATCATGCTCTGAATCCCTGCACTATCTCTGCTTTATCCACTCTCACAGCTCCTTATAGCTTTCTCACCTTGCCCTGAATCCCTGTGCTATCTCTGCTTTACCCACTCTCACAACTCCTTATACCAGTCTCACTTTGCCCTGTATAGCTGCACTATCTCTGCTTTATTGACTCTCACAGCTCATTATACCTGTCTCATTTTGCTCTGAATCAGTGCACTCTCTCTGCATTATCCAATCTAACAGCTCCTTATACCTGTCTCACCTTGCCATGAATAGCTGCACTATCTCTGCTTTATTGACTCTCACAGCCCCTTATACCTGTATCACCTTGCTCTGAATCCATGCACTATCTCTGCTTTATCCACTCTCACAGCTCCTTATACCTGTCTCACCTTGCCCTGAATCTCTGCACTGTCTCTGCTCTACCCACTCTCACAGCTCCTTGTTCCTGTCTCACCGTTCTCCGAATTGCTGCACTGTCTCTGCTTTATTCACTCTCATGGCTCCTTATACCTGTCTCACCTTGCCCCGAATCTCTGCACTAGCTCTGCCTTATCCACTCTCACAGCTCCTTATACCTGTCTCACCGTTCTCTGAATTGCTGCACAATCTCTGCTTTATCCACTCTCAGAGCTCCTTATACCTGTCTCACCTTTCCGTGAATAGCTGCACTATCACTGCTTTATCCATTCTCACAGCTCTTTACACCTGTCTCATCATGCTCTGAATCCCTGCACTGTCTCTGCTTTATCCACTCTCACAGCTCCTTATAGCTTTCTCACCTTGCCCTGAATCCCTGCACTATCTCTGCTTTACCCACTCTCACAACTCTTTATACTGGTCTCACCTTGCCCTGCATCCCAGCTTTATTCACTCTCAATACTCCTTATACCTGTCTCACCTTTCTCTCAATAGATGCACTATCTCTGTTTATCCACACACAACTCTTTATACCTGTCTGACCTTGCCCTGAATCCCTGCACCATCTCTGCTTTACCCAGTCTCACACCTCCCTTATACCCGTCACATCTTGCCATAGATCCCTGCTTTATCCACTTTCATAACTCCTTATACCTGTCTCACCTTTCCGTGAATAGCTGCACTATCTCTGCTTTACCCACTCTCACAGCTCCTTATACCGGTCTCACCTTGCCCTGAATCCCTGCACTGTCTCTGCTTTATCCACTCTCACAGCTCCTTATACCTGTCTCACCTTGCCCTGAATCCCTGCACTATCTCTGCTTTACCTACTCTCTCCGCTCCTTATACCTGTTTCACTTTGCCCTGAATAGTCGCACTATCTCTGCTTTATCGACTCTCACAGCTCCTTATACCTGTCTCACCTTTCTCTGAATCCATGCACTGTCTTGCTTTATGCACTCTCGCAGCTCCTTACTCCTGTCTTATCTTGCTCTGAATCCATGAACTCTCTCTGCTTTATTCACTCTCATGGCTCCTTATACCTGTCTCACCTTGCCCCGAATCTCTGCACTATATCTGCTTTATCCACTCTCACAGCTCCTTATACCTGTCTCGCCTTGCACTGAATGCCTTCACTATCTCTGCTTTATCCACTCTCACAGCTCTTTATACCTGTCTCACCTTGCCCTGAATAGCTGCACTATATCTGCTTTATCCACTCTCACAGCTCCTTATACTTGTCTCGCCTTGCCCTGAATCCCTTCACTATCTCTGCTTTATCCACTTTCACTGCTCTTTATACCTGTCTCATCTTGCCCTGAATCGCTGCACTATCACTGCTTTACCCACTCTCACAACTCCTTAGACCCCTCTCACCTTGCCTTAAATCCCTGCACTATCCCTGCTTTACCCACTCACAGAGCTCCTTATGCCAGTCTCACCCTGCCCTGAATCCCTGTACTATCTTTAGTTTACCCACTCTCTCAGGTCCTTATACGTCTTACCTTGCCCTGAGTAGCTGCACTATCTCTGCTTTATCCACTCTCACAGATCCTTATACCTGTCTCACCTTGCCCTGAATCTCTGCACTGTCTCTGCTCTATCCACTCTCACAGCTCTTTATTCCTGTCTTATCTTGCTCTGAATTAATGCACTCTCTCTGCTTTATTCACTCTCACGGCTCCTTATACTTGTCTCACCTTGCCCTGAATCTCTGCACTAGCTCTGCCTTATCCACTCTCACAGCTCCTTATACCTGTCTCACCGTTCCCTGATTTGCTGCAGTATCACTACTTTATCCACTCTCACAGCTCCTTATACCTGTCTCACCTTGCCCTGAATCCCTGCACTATCTCTGCTTCACCCACTCTCAGAGCTCCTTATTCCTGTCTCACCTTGCCCACTCTCACAGCTCCTTATACCTGTCTCACCGTTCCCTGAATTGCTGCAGTATCATTACTTTATCCACTTTCACAGTTCCTTATACCTGTCTCACCTTGCCCACTCTCACAGCTCCTTATACCTGTCTCACCTTGCCCTGAATCCCTGCACTATCTCTGCTTCACCCACTCTCACAGCTCCTTATACCTGTCTCACCTTGCCCACTCTCACAGCTCCTTATACCTGTCTCACCGTTCCCTGAATTGCTGCAGTATCACTACTTTATCCACTCTCACAGTTCCTGATACCTGTCTCACCTTGCCCTGAAACACTGCACTATCTCTTCTTTACCCACTCCCACAGCTCCTTATACCTGTCTCACCTTGCCCTGAATCCCTGCACTATCTCTGCTTCACCCACTCTCACAGCTCCTTATACCTGTCTCACTTTGCCCACTCTCACAGCTCTTTCTACCTGTCTCACCTTGCCCTGAATCCCTGCACCATCTCTGCTTTACCCAGTCTCACACCTCCCTTATACCCGTCTCATCTTGCCCTAGATCCCTGCTTTATCCACTCTCATAACTCCTTATACCTGTCTCACCTTTCCGTGAATAGCTGCACTATCTCTGCTTTACCCACTCTCGCAACTCCTTATACCGGTCTCACCTTGCCCTGAATCCCTGCACTATCTCTGCTTTACCTACTCTCTCCGCTCCTTATACCTGTTTCACTTTGCCCTGAATAGTTGCACTATCTCTGCTTTATCGACTCTCACAGCTCCTTATACCTGTCTCACCTTTCTCTGAACCCATGCACTGTCTTGCTTTATGCACTCTCACAGCTCCTTACTCCTGTCTTATCTTGCTCTGAATCCATGAACTCTCTCTGCTTTATTCACTCTCATGGCTCCTTATACCTGTCTCACCTTGCCCCGAATCTCTGCACTATATCTGCTTTATCCACTCTCACAGCTCCTTATACCTGTCTCGCCTTGCACTGAATCCCTTCACTATCTCTGCTTTATCCACTCTCACAGCTCTTTATACCTGTCTCACATTTCTCTGAATAGATACACTATCTCTGCTTATCCACACACAACTCCTTATACCTGTCTGTCCTTGCCCTGAATCCCTGCACTATCTCTGCTTTACCCACTCTCACACCTCCCTTATACCTGTCTCATCTTGCCCTAGATCCCTGCTTTATCCACTCTCATAACTCCTTATACCTGTCTCACCTTTCCGTGAATAGTTGCACTATCACTACTTTATCCATTCTCACAGCTCTTTACACCTGTCTCATCATGCTCTGAATCCTGCACTCATCTATGCTTTTATCCACTCACAGCCCTTATAGCTTTCTCACCTTGCCCTGAATCCCTGTGCTATCTCTGCTTTACCCACTCTCACAACTCCTTATACCTGTCCCACTTTGCCCTGAATAGTTCCACTATCTCTGCTTTATCGACTCTCACAACTCCTTATACCTGTCTCACCTTTCTCTGAATCCATGCACTGTCTCGCTTTATCCACTCCCACAGCTCCTTATACCTGTCTCACCTTGCCCTGAATAGCTGCACTATATCTGCTTTATCCACTCTCACAGCTCCTTATACGTGTCTCGCCTTGCCCTGAATCCCTTCACTATCTCTGATTTATCCACTTTCACTGCTCTTTATACCTGTCTCATCTTGCCCTGAATCGCTGCACTATATCTGCTTTACCCACTCTCACAGCTTCTTATACCCGTCTCACCTTGCCCTGAGTCCCACAAGTTCTGTTTATCGACTCTCACAGCTCCTTATACCTGTCTCAATTCTTCTTCTGAACTCCTGCACCATCACTGCTTTACCCACTCTCACAACTCCTTAGACCCCTCTCACATTGCCTTAAATCCCTGCACTATCCCTGCTTTACCCACTCTCAGAGCTCCTTAAGCCAGTCTCACCCTGCCCTGAATCCCTGTACTATCTTTACTTTACCCACTCTCTCAGCTCCTTATACCTCTTACCTTTCCCTGAATCTCTGCACTGTCTCTGCTCTATCCACTCTCACAGCTCTTTATTCCTGTCTTATCTTGCTCTGAATTAATGCACTCTCTCTGCTTTATTCACTCTCATGGCTCCTTATACTTGTCTCACCTTGCCCTGAATCTCTGCACTAGCTCTGCCTTATCCACTCTCACAGCTCCTTATACCTGTCTCACCTTGCCCACTCTCACAGCTCCTTATACCTGTCTCACCGTTCCCTGAATTGCTGCAATATCACTACTTTATCCACTCTCACAGTTCCTTATACCTGTCTCACCTAGCCCACTCTCACAGCTCCTTATATCTGTCTCACCTTGCCCTGTATCCCTGCACTATCTCTGCTTCACCCACTCTCACAGCTCCTTATACCTGTCTCACCTTGCCCACTCTCACAGCTCCTTATACCTGTCTCACTGTTCCCTGAATTGCTGCAGTATCACTACTTTATCCAGTCTCACAGTTCCTTATACCTGTCTCACCTTGCCCTGAAACACTGCACTATCTCTGCTTCACCCACTCTCACAGCTTCTTATACCGGTCTCACTTTGCCCACTCTCACAGCTCTTTCTACCTGTCTCACCTTGCCCTGAATCCCTGCACTGTCCCTGCTTTACGCACTCTCACAGCTCCTTATACCTGTCTCACCTTGCCCTGAATCCCTGCACTGTCTCTGCTTTATCCACTCTCACAGCTCCTTATACCCGTCTCATCTTGCCCTGGATCCCTGCTTAATCCACTCTCACAGCTCCTTATACCCAGAAAGGTTAGAGGAATGGTCAAATGTGTGGCAGCTTAGATTCAATGCGAAGAAGTGCAAGGTAATGCACCTGGAAAACAAAAACCCAGGGAAGAGTACACAATGGGGGTCAGATACTAACAACAACAAAAATGGAAAGGGACCTGGGGTAAATATATCAGATGATCGAAAGGTGGCAAGCAATGTGAGAGGGCAGCAATGAGGGCTGGGATATTGGGATGCATAGGAGAGGCATCACCAGTAGAAAACAGGAAGTTAATATACCTCTGTACAGACGAGCTGGTCAGACCCATCTGGGTACTGCGTGCAATTCTGGAGACCCAGTCTTTGCAAAGACATGAGACAGGATGAGCTGTCCAGAGGAGAGCAACTAAACAGTGCAGGGTCTGCACGGAAGACATGTGAAGAGACTAAAAGGAGCTTGATATGCGTATACCTCGGAGGAAGGAGGACATGAGGGGAAATCGTTCAAGTACCTCAAGGGAATCAACAAAGTCCAAGAGGAAGCATCTTTCAAAAAGAGTTGTGCAAGAACAAGGGCACAATTTGAAGATAGAGTGGGGGCAGCTCAGAGGTAATTTAAGGAAGTATTTTTTCACAGAGAGGGTTGTGGATGCATGGAACAGCCATCCAGAGGTGGTTGTGGAGTCAAAAACAGTGGTGGAATTGAAGCATGCATAGGACAGTCATAAGGCAATTCTAGGGGATGCGGGTAGGAAGAAGTAGGCTGCTGGTTAACTAGGATCTGCAGCTCATCCAGTAGGCAGGGAAATGGGCAGACTGGGTGGGCCAAGCGGTCCTTATCTGCCGTCAAATTCTATGTTTCTATGTTACCTGTCTCACCTTTCCCTGAATAGCTGCACTATCACTGCTTTATCCACTCTCACAGTTCCTCATACCAGTCTTACCTTGCCCCGAATCCCTGCACTATTTCTACTTTACCCACTCTCACAACTCCTTATACCCATCTCACTTGGCCCTGAATCCCAGCACTCTCTCTGCTTTACTCACTCGCACAACTCCTTAAACCCCTCTCATCTTGCTCTGAATCCCTGCACTATCTCTGCTTTGCCCACTCTAACAGCACCTTATACATCTCACCTTGCCCTGAATCCCTGTACTATCTCTACTTTTCCCTCTCTCTCAGCTCTGTATACCTCTTACCTTGCCCTAAATAGCTGCACTATCTCTGCTTCATTGACTCTCACAGCTCCTTATACCTGTCTCACCTTGCTCTGAATCCATGTACTGTCTCTGCTTAACCCGCTCTCACAGCTCCTTATACCTGTCTCACCTTGCCCTGAATCCCTGCACTGTCTCTGCTTTATCCACTCTCACAGCTCCTTATACCTGTCTCACCTTGCTCTGAATCCATGCACTGTCTCTGCTTTACCCGCTCTCACAGCTCCTTATACCTGTCTCACCTTGCCCTGAATCCCTGCACTGTCTCTGCTTTATCCACTCTCACAGCTCCTTATACCTTCCTAACCTTGCCCTGAATCCCTGCACTCACTGCTTTATCCACTCTCACAACTCCTTAGACCGGTCTCACCATCCCCTGAATCCCTGCACTGTCTCTGCTTTACCCACTCTCACAGCTCCTTTTACCTATCTCACCTTGCCCCGAGTAGCTGCACTGTCTCTGCTTTACCCACTCTCACAGCTCCTTATACCTGTCTCACCTTGCCCTGAATCCCTGCACTGTCTCTGCTTTATCCACTCTCACAGCTCCTTATACCAGTCTCACCTTCCCCCTGAATCCCTGCACTATCTCTGCTTTACCCACTCTCACAGCTCCTTATACCGGTCTCACCATGCCCTGAATCCCTGCACTGTCTCTGCTTTATCCACTCTCACTGCTCCTTATACCTGTCTCACCTTGCCCTGAATAGCTGCACTATCTCTGCTTTACCCACTCTCACAACTCCTTATACCGGTCTCACCTTGCCCTGTATCCCAGCTTTATCCACTCTCACAACTCCTTATACCTGTCTCACCTTTCTCTGAATAGATGCACTATCTCTGCTTATCCACACACAACTCCTTATACCCCTCTGACCTTGCCCTGAATCCCTGCACTGTCTCTGCATTATCCACTCTCACAGCTCCTTATACCTGTCTCGCCTTGCACTGAATCCCCTTCACTATCTCTGCTTTATCCACTTTCACAGCTCTTTATACCTGTCTCACCATCCTCCGAATTCCTGCACTGTCTCTGCTTATCCACACACAACTCATTATACCTGTCTGACCTTACCCTGAATCCCTGCACTATCTCTACTTTACCCACTTTCACACCTCCCTTATATCTGTCTCATCTTCCCCTGCATCCCAGCTTTATCCACTCTCACAGCTGCTTATACCTGTCTCACCTTTCTCTGAATAGATACACTATCTCTGCTTATCCACACACAACTCCTTATACCTGTCTGTCCTTGCCCTGAATCCTTGCACTATCTCTGCTTTACCCACTCTCACACCTCCCTTATACCTATCTCATCTTGCCCTAGATCCCTGCTTTATCCACTCTCATAACTCTTTATACCTGTCTCACCTTTCCGTGAATAGCTGCACTATCACTGCTTTATCCATTCTCACAGCTCTTTACACCTGTCTCATCATGCTCTGAATCCCTGCACTGTCTCTGCTTTATCCACTCTCACAGCTCCTTATAGCTTTCTCACCTTGCCCTGAATCCCTGTGCTATCTCTGCTTTACCCACTCTCACAACTCCTTATACCGGTCTCACCTTGTCCTGAATCCCTGCACTATCTCTGCATTATCCACTCTCACAACTCCTTATACCAGTCTCACCTTGTCCTGAATTCCTGTACTATCTCTGCTTTATCTACTCTCACTGCTCCTTATACCTGTCTCACTTTGCCCTGAATAGTTCCACTAGCTCTGCTTTATTGACTCTCATAGCTCCTTATACCTGTCTCACCTTTCTCTGAATCCATGCACTCTCACTTTATCCACTCTCACAGCTCCTTATACCTGTCTCACCTTGCCCTGAGTCCCTGCACTATCTCTGCTTTACCCACTCTCACAACTCCTTATACCTGCCTCACCTTGCCCTGAATCCCTGTGCTATCTCTGCTTTACCCACTCTCACAACTCCTTATACCGGTCTCACCTTGTCCTGAATCCCTGCACTATCTCTGCTTTATCTACTCTCACTGCTCCTTATACCTGTCTCACTTTGCCCTGAATAGTTCCACTATCTCTGCTTTATTGACTCTCACAGCTCCTTATACCTGTCTCACATTTCTCTGAATCCATGCACTGTCTCGCTTTACCCACTCTCACAACTCCTTATACCTGTCTCGCCTTGCCCTGAATCCCTTCACTATCTCTGCTTTACCCACTCTCACAGCTCCTTATACCTGTCTCACCTTCTTCTGAATCCCTGCACTATCTCTGCTTAACCCACTCTCACAACTCCTTAGACCCCTCTCACCTTGCCTTAAATCCCTGCACTATCTCTGCTTTACCCACTCTCACAACTTCTTAGACCCCTCTCACCTTGCCTTAAATCCCTGCACTATCCCTGCTTTACCCACTCTCATAACTCCTTAGACCCCTCTCACCTTGCCTTAAATCCCTGCACTGTCTCTGCTTTACCCACTCTCACAGCTCCTTATACCTGTCTCACCTTGCCCCGAATACCTGCACTGTCTCTGCTTTATCCACTCTCACAGCTCCTTATACCCATCTCACCTTGCCCTGAATCCCTGCACTGTCCCTGCTTTATCCACTCTCACAGCTCCTTATACCTGTCTCACCTTGCCCTGAATCTCTGCACTATCTCTGCTTTACCCACTCTCACAGCTCCTTATACCTGTCTCACCTTGCCCTGAATCCCTCCTCTATCTCCGCTTTACCCACTCTCACAACTCCTTATACCCATCTTAACTTGCCCTGAACCCCTGCACTATCTCTGCTTTACCCACTCTCACAGCTTCTTATACCTCTCTCGTCTTGCCCTGAATCCCTTCACTATCTCTGTTTTATCCACTTTCATTGCTCTTTATACCTGTCTCACCTTGCCCTGAATCACTGCACTATATCTGCTTTACCCACTCTCACAGCTTCTTATACCTGTCTCACCTTGCCCTGAGTCCCTGCACTATCTCTGCTTCATCCACTCTCACAACTCCTTATACCAGTCTCACCTTGCCCTAAATCCCTGCACTATCTCTGCTTTGCCTACTCTCACTGCTCCTTATACCTGTCTCACTTTGCCCTGAATAGTTCCACTATCTCTGCTTTATCGACTCTCACAACTCCTTATACCTGTCTCACCTTTCTCTGAATCCATGCACTATCTCTGCTTTACCCACTCTCACAGCTCCTTATACCTGTCTCACCTTGCCCTGAATCCCTCCTCTATCTCCGCTCTACCCACTATCACAACTCCTTATACCCATCTTAACTTGCCCTGAACCCCTGCACTATTCTCTGCTTTACCCACCTCACAGCTTCTTATACCTCTCTCTGTCTTGCCCTGAATCCCTTCACTATCTCTGTTTTATCCACTTTCATTGCTCTTTATACCTGTCTCACCTTGCCCTGAATCACTGCACTATATCTGCTTTACCCACTCTCACAGCTTCTTATACCTGTCTCACCTTGCCCTGAGTCCCTGCACTATCTCTGCTTTATCCACTCTCACAACTCCTTATACCAGTCTCACCTTGCCCTAAATCCCTGCACTATCTCTGCTTTGCCTACTCTCACTGCTCCTTATACCTGTCTCACTTTGCCCTGAATAGTTCCACTATCTCTGCTTTATCGACTCTCACAACTCCTTATACCTGTCTCACCTTTCTCTGAATCCATGCACTATCTCTGCTTTACCCACTCTCACAACTCCTTAGACCCCTCTCACCTTGCCTTAAATCCCTGCACTATCCCTGCTTTACCCACTCTCACAGCTCCTTTTACCTATCTCACCTTGCCCTGAATCCCTGCACTATCTCTGCTTGTTTAACCACTCTCAGAGCACCTTATACCAGTCTCACCTTGTCCTGAATCCCTGTACTATCTTTACTTTACCCACTCTCTCAGCTCCTTATACCTCTTACCTTGCCCTGAATCTCTGCACTAGCTCTGCCTTATCCACTCTCACAGCTCCTTATACCTGTCTCACTGTTCCCTGAATTGCTGCAGTATCACTACTTTATCCACTCTCACAGTTCCTTATACCTGTCTCACCTTACCCTGAAACCCTGTACTATCTCTTCTTTACCCACTCTCACAGCTCCTTATACCTGTCTCACCTTGCCCTGAATCCCTGCACTATCTCTGCTTCACCCACTCTCACAGCTCCTTATACCTGTCTCACCTTGCCCACTCTCAAAGCTCCTTATACCAGTCTCACCTTGCCTTGAATCCCTGCACTATCTCTGCTTCACCCACTCTCACAGCTCCTTATACCTGACTCACCTTGCCCACTCTCACAGCTCCTTATACCTGTCTCACTGTTCCCTGAATTGCTGAAGTATCACTACTTTATCCACTCTCACAGTTCCTAATACCTGTCTCACCTTGCCCTGAAACCCTGCACTATCTCTTCTTTACCCACTCTCACAGCTCCCTATACCTGTCTCACCTTGCCCTGAATCCCTGCACTGTCCCTTCTTTATCCACTCTCACAGCTCCTTATACCTGTCTCACCTTGCCCTGAATCCCTGCACTGTCTCTGCTTTATCCACTCTCACAGCTCCTTATACCTGTCTCACCTTGCCTTGAATCCCTGCACTATCTCTGCTTCACCTACTCTCACAGCTCCTTATACCTGTCTCACCTTGCCCACTCTCACAGCTCCTTATACCTGTCTCACCTTTCCCACTCTCACAGCTCCTTATACCTGTCTCACCTTGCCCTGAATCCCTGCACTATCTCTGCTTCACCCACTCTCACAGCTCCTTATACCTGTCTCACCTTGCCCTGAATCCCAGCACTATCTCTGCTTTACCCACTCTCACAGCTCCTTATACCTGTCTCACCTTGCCCCGAATCCCTCCTCTATCTCCGCTTTACCCACTCTCACAACTCCTTATACCCATCTTACCTTGCCCTGAACCCCTGCACTATCTCTGCTTTACCCACTTTCACTGCTCTTTATACCTGTCTCACCTTGCCCTGAATCACTGCACTATATCTGCTTTACCCACTCTCACAGCTTCTTATACCTGTCTCACCTTGCCCTGAGTCCCTGCACTATCTCTGCTTTATCCACTCTCTCAGCTCCTTATAGCTTTCTCACCTTGCCCTGAATCCCTGTGCTATCTCTGCTTTACCCACTCTCACAACTCCTTATACCAGTCTCACCTTGCCCTAAATCCCTGCACTATCTCTGCTTTGCCTACTCTCACTGCTCCTTATACCTGTCTCACTTTGCCCTGAATAGTTCCACTATCTCTGCTTTATCGACTCTCACAACTCCTTATACCTGTCTCACCTTTCTCTGAATCCATGCACTATCTCTGGTTTACCCACTCTCACAACTCCTTAGACCCCTCTCACCTTGCCTTAAATCCCTGCACTATCCCTGCTTTACCCACTCTCACAGCTCCTTTTACCTATCTCACCTTGCCCTGAATCCCTGCACTATCTCTGCTTGTTTAACCACTCTCAGAGCACCTTATACCAGTCTCACCTTGCCCTGAATCCCTGCACTGTCCCTGCTTTACCCACTCTCACAGCTCCTTATACCTGTCTCACCTTGCCCTGAATCCCTGCACTATCTCTGCTTTATCCACTCTCACAGCTCTTTATACCTGTCTCACCTTTCCCACTCTCACAGCTCCTTATACCTGTCTCACCTTGCCCTGAATCCCTGCACTGTCTCTGCTTTACCCACTCTCACAGCTCCTTATACCTGTCTCACCTTGCCCTGAATCCCTGCACTATCTCTGCTTCACCCACTCTCACAGCTCCTTATACCTGTCTCACCTTGCCCTGAATCCCAGCACTATCTCTGCTTTACCCACTCTCACAGCTCCTTATACCTGTCTCACCTTGCCCTGAATCCCTACACTGTCTCTTCTTTCCCCACTCTCACAGCTCCATATACCTGTCTCACCTTGCCCTGAATCCCTGCACTATCTCTGCTTCACCCACCTCACAGCTCCTTATACCTGTCTCACCTTGCCCACCTCACAGCTCCTTATACCTGTCTCACCTTGCCCTGAATCCCTACACTGTCTCTGCTTTACCCACTGTCACAGCTCCTTATACCTGTCTCACCTTGCCCCGAATACCTGCACTATCTCTGCTTTATCCACTCTCACAGCTCCTTATACCTGTCTCACCTTGCCCTGAATCCCAGCACTATCTCTGCTTTACCCACTCTCACAGCTCCTTATACCTGTCTCACCTTGCCCTGAATCCCTGCACTATCTCTTCTTTCCCCACTCTCACAGCTCCATATACCTGTCTCACCTTGCCCTGAATCCCTGCACTATCTCTGCTTCACCCACTCTCACAGCTCCTTATACCTGTCTCACCTTGCCCACTCTCACAGCTCCTTATACCTGTCTCTCCTTTCCCTGAATCCCTACACTGTCTCTGCTTTACCCACTGTCACAGCTCCTTATACCTGTCTCACCTTGCCCCGAATACCTGCACTATCTCTGCTTTATCCACTCTCACAGCTCCTTATACCTGTCTCACCTTGCCCTGAATCCCTACACTGTCTCTGCTTTACCCACTCTCACAGCTCCTTATACCTGTCTCACCTTGCCCTGAATCCCTGCACTCTCTGCTTTACCCACTCTCACAGCTCCTTATACCTGTCTCACCTTGCCCTGGATCCCTGCTTAATCCACTCTCACAGCTCCTTATACCCGGCAAGGTTAGAGGAATGGTCAAATGTGTGGCAGCTTAGATTCAAAGCTAAGAAGTGCAAGGTAATGCACCTGGGAAACAAAAACCCAGGGGAAGAGTACACAATGGGCGGTCAGATACTAACAACAACAAAAATGGAAAGGGACCTGGGGGTAGTCATATCAGATGATGTAAAGGTGGGCAAGCAATGTGAGAGGGCAGCAATGAGGGCTGGGGGATATTGGGATGCATAGGGAGAGCATCACCAGTAGAAAACAGGAAGTTAATATCCCTCTGTACAGACAGCTGGTCAGACCCCATCTGGAGTACTGCGTGCAGTTCTGGAGACCCAGTCTCGGGAAGACATAGACAGGATGGAAGTTGTCCAGAGGAGGGCAACTAAAATGGTGCAGGGTCTGCACCGGAAGACATATGAAGAGAGACTAAAGGAGCTTGATATGTATAGCCTCGAAGAAAGGAGGGAGAGGGGGGACATGATAGAAACTTTCAAGTACCTCAAGGGAATCAACAAAGTCCAAGAGGGTAGCATCTTTCAAAAAAAGAGTTGTGCAAGAACAAGGGGGCACAATCTGAAGATAGAGGGGAGCAGCTCAGAGGTAATTTATGGAAGTATTTTTTCACAGAGAGGGTTGTGGATGCATGGAACGGCCTTCTGGAGGAGGTCGTGGAGTTAAAAACAGTGGTGGAATTGAAGCATGCATGGGAGAGTCATAAGGCAATTCTAGGGGATGGGGGTAGGAAGTAGTAGGCTGCTGGTTAACTAGGATCTGCAGCTTATCCAGTAGGCAGGGAAATGGGCTGACTGGGTGGGCCAAGCGGTCCTTATCTGCTGTCAAATTCTATGTTTCTATGTTACCTGTCTCACCTTTCCCTGAATAGCTGCACTATCACTGCTTTATCCACTCTCACAGTTCCTCATACCAGTCTTACCTTGCCCCGAATCCCTGCACTATTTCTACTTTACCCACTCTCACAACTCCTTATACCCGTCTCACTTTGCCCTGAATCCCAGCACTCTCTCTCCTTTACTCAATCGCACAACTCCTTATACCTCTCACCCTGCCTTGAATCCCTGCACTATCTCTTCTTTACCCACTCTCACAACTCCTTAGACCCCCTCATCTTGCCCTGAATCCCTGCACTATCTCTGCTTTGCCCACTCTAACAGCTCCTTATTCATCTCACCTTGCCCTGAATCCCTGTACTATCTCTACTTTTCCCTCTCTCTCAGCTCTGTATACCTCTTACCTTGCCCTAAATAGCTGCACTATCTCTGCCTCAATCACTTCCTTTAAGAAGCTATTTCAGTTGTTCACCACCCTCTCCATGAAGAATTATATCCGTACAGCCCTACTGAGTCTCACTACAGCTAGTCTGTGTCTATGTCCCTTGCACAAGTCCCTTCACTGAGTTTGATCAGTTGTTGAAAATCCACCGTGCTGATGCATCTGACATAGTTAAATGTTTCTATCCTTTCTCCGATTTTCTGTCTATCCTCAAGTGACTGTTTCTTCCATGCATACCATGTATTGTTTTGGTGGGATTCCTTTGCACTGTTTCAAGGCACTGTCTCATTTCCACCCTTTCCCATCTTGCCTCAAGTTAGTACTTCAGCTGCCTCAGCCTTTCCTCATAAGGCTTTCTTTGCATAAATGTATAATTTTAGTTGCCTTCCTTTGTACGTCTTCCAGACAATCTCTGTATCATTTTAGTGCATTCTGTTCCGGCCTCGAGTGGGTACTTCAGCACCTCAACCTTTCCTCATAAAGGTCTTCTCTGCATAAATTTATTACTTTGGTGCATGGTTTCCAGATGATGTGTGCATCTCTAAACAAGAACATACGAATAAGCCAGCATAAGAAGCCATTTGGTCTATCAAGTCTGCTCATAGTACATAATCCACAGCATGAGGTGGTGTTCCTGCCCTCCCTCCCCACTCCTCCCATCCTCCATACCCATAAACTTTACCTCTCCATTGTGGCTATCCCAGCCTCTCTTAAAGCTGCACATTGTTTTCAACAAGATGACCTCTTCCGGCAGTGCATTCCAAGTGTCCACCACCCTCTCTGTGAAAAAGTGTTTCCTGGCCTCTCTCCTAAACCTCCCACCCTCCAGCTTAAGACTGTGCCCTCCCATGCTATGGACTGCCACTCAGTTTAAAGAGACTCTCCTTATCAACCTTATTTATCTCTTTTAAAGTACTTGAAGGTACCAGTCATGTCCTCTTTCTGTCCTGTCTTCCAGGGAGTACATGTTCAATGCTCTCAACCTCTCCTCAGATGCCTTGCTCTACTGATCAGCTATAATCTTTGTAGCCCGCCTCTGGACATTCTCCATCAGATTAATGTCCTTTTTGAGGTGTGTGCACCAGTACAGAACTCCATACTATAGATGCAGCCTTACCAGTGACCTGGGCAAGGGCAGAATAATCTCCTCTCTCCTATTACTGATCCCTCTAACTATGCATCCCAGCATCTTGTTTGCCTTTGCTGCTGCTTTCTTGCACCTTATGGAATGCTTCAGATCACTAGTGATCATCACTCCCAGGTCCTTCTCCTCCTCTTCTGATGCAGATATTCAGACTCCACCCAGGTAGTACTCTGTCCTGGGATTCTTAGCTCCAATATGCATAACTTTGCATTTCTTGGCATTTAGGCCAAGTTGCCAGATTCTGGACCAGCTCCATAGCTTTTCCAGATCTTCCTGTAGGTCCTATATCCCTTCAGCTGTATCTACTCTCCCACAAAGCTTGGTTTCATCCATGAATAGGTATATTTTGCCTTCAATACCATCCCCAATGTCATTGAAGAAGACATTGAGCAATGCTGGCCCCAGAACGGAGCCCTTAGGGACCCCACTGGTTACTTCTCTTGTGCCAGTTAACTCCCCCCCCATAACCACCCTCTGAGTTCTGTCCCTCAGCCAGTTTTCCACCCATCTGCCCATCTTTTCCCCAACTCCAAGATCCACCAACTTTCTGATCAAGCTTTTGTGGGCACAGAATCAAAGGTCTTGCCGAAATCAAGATAGAGGATGTCTACCCCTTGGCCACTGTCTGCTGTCTTAGTGACACAGTCAAAGAAGTCAATCAGATTTATTTAACATGATCTCCTCCCCATGAACCCATGCTGCCTCTCATCCTGTAGACCATGCTCCTCTAGATATTTCACCAACCTTTTCTTTAGTATGGTTCCCATCAGCTTGCCCACAATGGAGCTTACACCAACTGTTCTGTAACTCCCTCGATCATCCTTGGGTCCGCTTTTGTGGAGAGCACTACATGTGCTGTTCTCCAGTCCTGCAGTACCACATTTGACTCTAATGAACTATTAAATAGGTCTGCCAGTGGCCCTGCCAGTTCCTCAGCCAGTTCCTTTAGTACCCTTGGATGTACTCTGTCCTGGCCTAGTGATTCATCCACTTTCAATGCCCACAGACCATCTCTCACTCTATTCTCCTCCATCACTACATCTGTGTTCCCCTCTCCCCTGCTCCTATTTTCCCTCTTGAAAGTACTGGTCCATCCCTCTTTCTGGTGAAGACAGAATAGAAGAATTAATTAATTTGCTTTCCCCTCCATTATCCTCCACCTACTCCACCCCTTTCTTAAGCCTAACAATATCTTCCTTCTTGTCCCTTTTCTCACTTATATAGTGAAAGAAAGCCTCATCCCCCTTCTTAATTCCTTCAGCTATCTGCATCTCCTTCTGTGCCTTTGCTCATCAGACTTCCTTACTTGCCTCACTATCCAAACTTAGGCAACTTTACTTAGCCACGTCTCTCTTGATGTTTCCAGATTTCTATAGGCAAACCTCTTTTCCCTTACTGCCGTGGCAACCCAAGAACTGAACCAGCTGGGCTCACACTCATCTGTGGCAACCAGTATTCCTTCCTTAATGATGGACCACCTTTTGCCCACCCCATTCCTGATCTGATGTCTCCCAGATGGCTCCTTAGCACCTCACCATTTTTCCTAAAATCCACACTCCTGAAATCCAAGATTTTGGTCTTAGCCATGATGCTTTCCCTGCCCATATCCAACCGAGGTCCAAAAACCTACACAAAGTACTCCAGGTGTGACCTTACATGGGATCTGTAGAGAGGCACGATCATGCTCCATCTTCCTACTGGTAAATCCCCTGAGAATGCATTTTGTTGCCCTTAGCATATCAATAATTATAACTGTCTAATGTTTTGAGGACATTTGCTAATGATTACCAAAAATGTCCTTTCTTCCCTTATATGGCACAGTCTGACATCTCCCATGCAGTTCTCTGTTTTAGGGGGTCTGTTTGCCAATATAAATAACCTTGCATTTTTGCATTGAATTTGGGCATATTTTCTAGCCTTTGCAAGTCCCTTCTCATTGCACTAATCCCCTCCTCCAAGTCTACCCTACTATATAATGCTGTTTAACTTATGAAAATATTGATCTTCATGTGTAAGCCCCTCCTAGTGTAACAAGTAAACATAATGAAAAGTACTGGTCAAAGTACTGAATCATTGAAGTGATGGAAGGTACCCTTAGAATGGCAGAAAAAGGGGAAATATTGTTGATGGGGGAGCTGAATATGCCAGATGTTAACTGGAGTGCATTTGCTGCAGCCACATCCAAGAGTGGGGTCCTTCTCGATGCCCTGCAGGGGGCGTGCCTTAGACAACTAGTATTAGAACCCATTTGAGAGGGAGCAATCTTAGACCTGGTACCCTCAAATGGAGATGGAGAGAGGATCACAGATTCAGAAGCACCAAAGATTATGGTTCACAATAAACACAGCAGTAGAGTCAAGCCATACAAAGGCAAAGGACCTGGACAGGAAGAAGGGGTGGAAGAAAAATGGGGAATAATCAAAACTACAATCAGATAGGCAACAACCCTTTGTGTGAAGCAAGTAACCAAAACAAAGTAAAATAAAACTACTATGATTCTCAAAGGAGGTGGCAGAGAAGGTTAGGCAGAAAAATATAGCATTAAGGAAGTACAAGGAATCACAGAAGGAGCAGGACAGAGAACTGTATCAGTTAAAGCATAAGAAAGCAGGGAAGGCAATCAGAATAGCGAAGGCCCAAACTGAGAAAAGGATAGCCAACTCAGTTAAGAAGGGGGATAAAACCTTCTATAGGTACATCACAGAGTGAAGGAAGACCAGGGAGGGATAGTGAGGCTTAAAAAAAGGAGGGGGTGGGCAGAGGGTGACTGTGAAAAGGCAGAGATACTGAATGAATACTTTTGCTCAGTATTCACAAAAGAAGAAGAGGGGGAGGTACCTAAACCAAACAATAGAAGCACTCTGGACATTGAGGTTGATACTAGTCCATTCACAAAAGAAACAGTAATGAATGAACTCCTAAAACTCAAAGTGGACAAAGCAATGGAGCCTGATGGAATTCCCCACAGAATTATAAAAGAACTATGGGGAGAACTAGTGACACCATTGATTACCCTTTTTTTTTTTGCAAATAACTGTACTTTATTGTATTAACAATAAATCATACATAATATCCCGGTCCCCTGCACCTTTTACATTAGTTACAATAAGTAGGTTAAGCAGACAAAATGAGCAGGAAAAAAAAATTAAGAAAGGAAGAAAAAGAAAAAAAGAACCCACCCACCCCACCCCCAAAACCCTCCCCAGGTCTCGAAGCTCTACTTAAGGACATAATGAGAGAAAGTCAAAATGCCCTAAGGGTTACTATGTCTATATATAAAAAATAATAAAAAAAAACACACACCTTAGTATCACATCCTACTAGCTTCACTCTGCATACAAGACTAAGGGAGAATGACAAATTACAGAGAACAGGTACAAGGAAATAAAGGGATATGATAAAAGGAAGGGAGAGGGAAGTAGAAAAGAGTGACGGAGAGAAAAAGAAAAAAAAGGATGTAATGGGGGGGAGGGATACCCAAGGTCATTGGCCATTACCATTATACCCCTTAGGGCCCAATTAGCTAAAGAGTTGAATACATACTATAGAATATAAGGCCCTATTAGGAATTGCTATGTAGCACTACATGTTGTCTTCAGCCGTTGGTATAAATTACCCAACATTTGTCAAATTTTTTCCTTGAGTTAAAAAGAGGCCACCATTCTCTCTGCATTTAGAGCTTCTAAAAGGTGTCCCACCATTCCTTATAAGAGGGTATTCCCTCTCACGCTAATAACGGAGAAGAGCAACTTAGCCACTAATGTGATTAGTGCTAATTGGCCTTTGTGAACTACAGATGGGATGTGGGAGAAATTGCCTAGATACAAATCTCGAGGTTAAAACATTGCACTATCAAGAAAGATGGGCCATCCATAAATGGATTGATTCCAAAATTTAATTACCTTAGGGCACTCCCAGAGTTTATGCAGGGTGGTAGCCCAGGGGTTGCCAAAGTCTTGACATTTAGGAGATCTTTGCTTGTATATAAGTAAAAGTTTAGCTGGGGAAAGATATAAATTGTGCAGAATATTAAATTGTAAACCTCATAGCCTATCCTGTTTAACATAATTGTATAAGTCCTTCCAGACCTTTCCCAAATTGATTCTGGCCAATCAGGGACAGATTCGCTTTCCCAATAGTGGGGAACCGGAGAGGCCTTAGTATCCCTTAATACAAGGATGAACTTGTAGATTTTAGATATCGCTCTTCCGGATAATGTCAGCTTTGAAATTTCCTTTAACAGGATGCTTGCTTCTCATGCCCCTGACCATTCTTTAAAAAGCACAAATACAGTTTCAGATTTGATATAAACGGAACTTGTCCTATGATCTATTCTCAGCTTATCCACCAGTTCTGACAATGGTTTAAAGTAGCTCCGGAGACAAAATCATGATTCTAAGTTTCTGGCTGGGGTTACCCACACTGCATCTTAACGGTTGGTTACCAATCAGTATGTTCGGGTTATTGACCAAAAGGCTGCATCAAGTCTTTCCTAAAGGGGTATCTAATTGCAAAATACAATTGGTGGAGGGCTTTAATGCTCCAGCCAAGTGGGGTGGCTTTAAGTTTAGGCGTATTTTTGGACCAAGAGGAAAGTAAAGATTCTAGATCTAGGTTAACGCTCCTCGCCACTAGCAATAAATAGTGTCATTTGCTCAGGTGTCTGGGCTCCTAATACCCATTGAGCCGGCCTTACCACGTGGCTTGCCAGATAGTAAATATAAAAATCTGGTAGCTGTAGGCCACCTTCTTCCCTCAGGGCAAGTTTACCATGTTTTACGGTGGGTTGCCATTCCAGATAAAATCAGCACAGTACCTGTGGCAAAGATTAAAGAACGATTTTGGAAGATATATATTAAGGTTAAAGAGGAAGTAGGAAAATTTGGATGACCATCATTTTTATCGTATTGACCCTCCCCAAAAGGATAAGGGAAGTTGGACCATCTTCCAAGATCTTCCTAATCAATTTAATTAGAGGTTTAAGGTTCAAGTCATATAACTCCGTTAAGTCCTTAGAGATTTTGATACCAAAATATGGAAGATATTCTGTCTGCCAACTCAAACCTAAGGAAAGACACCAAGTTCGTAGGAGGGGGAAGTGGTAAACTAAAGTCTTACTTTTGTTTAACTTGTATCCAGAAAATTCACTAAAACATGAAATAATAGACAACAGCTGTGGGAGTGAGGATTGACTATGCCATGTATGGATTAATAAATCATCTGCGAAAGCAGAGACCTTAAGTTCCGCATCTCCAATGCGCACTCCATGGATGCCAGTATCTGACTTGATAGCTCTGATGAGTGGCTCCAGGTACAAATTGAATAAATATGGTGACAGGGGACACCCTTGCTGGGTTCCCCTCTCTAGTCGGAAGGGAAGTGAGATCAGGTTATTACAGGAAATTCTCACAGAGGGGCATGTATACAAGACCCGAATGTAACCCAGAAAAGTATCTGGGATACCAAATTTAGAGAGCACCTCAAACATAAAATCCCACTCCACCCTATCGAATGCCTTCTCGGTGTCTAGTGCGACCAGAGAGGCTTCTTTGTCTGGGCTCACAGACTCTTATATTAAATAAAACAATTTTCTAAGTGGTCGGCCGAGGAGCACCCCACTACAAAGCCAGCCTATTCAGGGCTTAATAGCTCTGTCCAAGCTGTCTTTAGCCTACTGGCTAAAATCTTGGCAAGTATCTTTATATCAATATTTAATAAGGATATAGACCTATAGTTTGTCACCATATCTGGGGTTTGTCTGGTTTTGGTAGGAGAATTATCCTAGCCTCAAAAGGAGTGGTCTTGATCCCTCCTTACACCAAAAAGTAAACAGTTGGTGCAATAAAGGGACCGGGGTCTCTTTAGTTGTTTTATAGAACAAGGCAGAAAACCCATCTGCCTGGTGCCTTGTCAAGTTTCAACGCATCAATAGATTGTGAAACTTCTTCTAGCTTGAGGGGAGCTTCTAGAGAATGACAAAGGTCTTGGGAAAGCTTGGGAAAGGAGATGCCGGCAAGGAAATCTTTCATTATGGAAGGCATTCCTGGCTGCAACGGCTCACTTGAATATAGGTTCTTATAAAAATTAACGAAAATATTTAAAATATCTTTGGGGTCAGAAGTCATCTCACCAGTCTGAGGGTGGTTTATCGTAGCAACCCATCTTGCTGCTGCTCATTGTTTTAGCTGCCAAGCTAACATCTTCCTGCTTTACTACCATGCCCAATGTAGAGCCTTCAAACTATAGGCTGATCTCTACTTTCTCTTTCATGGTCACTGGTATTCATCGCGTACAGAGAAGCAAGTTCCTGCTCCTGGGAAGTAGTTCTAGATTTTCACCCATGATGTCCAAGGCTCTGATTTTGTCAAGACAGTCCATTGCTGAGCGAGCAATGCTTTTCTCTCGCAATTGTTGCTAATCTAATAAACTTGTCTCTCCAGGTGGCCTTCAATGCCGCCCCACACCATATCCACTGCTTGCAATGATCCCCAGTTCTCATAATAGAATGAGACATATAGGAAGTGAATCGCCTAATAAAGAAGAGTCTTTATCAAGTGGTTGTTTAAAGACCATGAATATGATCTGGGTAATGGCGAGGTGTTACGGCACTGGAGGCCAACGGCTGAGTGGTCAGAAATGACACGACCTGAAATAGTAACCTCATAGATCAGGGTAAGAATCTGGTAGCTTACTAGAAAGTAGTCTATTCGAGAATAGCTCTTATGGACTGGAGAGTAAAAGGTATACTCTCTAGTCTTAGGATAAGTTACTCGCCATGGATCAGACAACCCTAATGATGACATGAATTTGAACAGTGCTCTCTGGGCCAAAGATGGCGGAGAGCCTTTAAACCATGAACGGTCCAAATAGTTTGATTGGAGCAAGTTCCAGTCTCCACCTAAAATTATCGGTTTGTCAGCTAAGGGAGCAATGAGAACTGCCAGCTGGGTAAAAAAGGTCGTCGATTCCTGATTAGGACCATAAATTGAACCTAGCACTAAGCTTGCCCCTGCCAATTTACCCACTACAATGACATGCCTGCCTTCTGGGTCAGCAATTACCTCTGATGAAACAAAAGGAACATTGTTAGCCACTAAAATGGCAACACCTCTTTGCTCGTGGAAAGCCCCGCCTAAAACTTGGTCCACCCATCTTTCCTAAGAAAAGGAAGGCTGATCAGGGTCATATGTGTTTCTTGTAAAATACTATTGACGGCTTAAACCGTGCCAGATGGTTGAGGATAATATACTTTTCTTGTTATCTCTTCCCTTTATATTCCAAGAAATTATGTTTAAATCAGAAAACATATAATGAGTTGTTAAAAGCATTTCCTAATTTGTTGAGCTGCCAGACCCCCCCAGTTACACCAGCTTAACAAGAAATAAAAAAAAAAAGGGGAAACCCTCCTGTTACCCAAATCCACCCCCCATCCCAATCTTCGAAACTAACCTACCCCACGGCCCCAAGCCACCTCCAAATTATTGGACCGTGGCATGCTCCAAAAGTGGGGCCTCTCCCTCTCAGAAATGGAAAAAAGGAAAAAAGGACAATTTACCTCTCGTCTTGAGGTCTAACATTAATATAGGAACCTTGAAAAATAAAAGGAGGGTGCTACGTACCTTAATAAATTATCCACCTTAAACCACTTTATAAAGTTACCAGGTGGATATTGGTAAGAAAACCAAGATTAAGGCACAACCATATCATTTTAAAGACAACATACTGAGCTAGTCATACTGTGTATAAAATGTATTAGCCAGTTTAAACTTCTAGGCATCGCCAACATTATACATATGAACTTCATATTTAACAACCCCATACTTATTAATTATAAATTCAGCAAGTATGGCTTAGCCCTCTAGTCCTGTTATTAGCCACAAAAACTATGGCAAAGTAATAATAGGGAAGGAGCCCCGTCTGATTCTAGGGGGAAAAGGAGGGATTGGATAGACCCCAATCTGTTAGTGGTCTGGCCATCATATAACTTTAAGGGCTTTGTACTGCCTGGGGATGATTACAAGCTCTACTGTACAAAAAAGTGACCTAGTCCCAAACAGAATAGTCACCCTGTGCTAAGCAACCCTTCCCCAAAAACCTGAACCAAAGTAGGACTAAAGCCCTCAACTAGACATAGTAAGTTGTACTATGCAGAGATAATATTAAACTTATTAATTTTAATATTCCTTCTATTAACATACTAACATACTAACATACTATTTGCCAGCAGATTAGGCCTTATGGTCTATCAAGTCTGCTCGAACCTAGATCCTTAGTTGGGTGCCGAGACCCTCCCACCCCTTGTGCTCCAGAAACCCCTATCATCCATCCCCACCCCCCCGGGATAGGCTATCATCTGATACATCCACTTTCTGTGTCTGTCCCACCTCTCTTAAAGCTTTCCACTGTGGATCTCTGAACCAGCTCACCAGGCAGAGCATTCCAAGGGTCCACCACCCTCTCAGTGAAAACCTCCTCCCTTTCCCTCACCCTTCCACCTTCCAACTTCAAACCATGCCCTCTGGTGATGCCTCCCTGCTTTAGTTCAAGATCCTCCATGTTTACTCCTATTTATTCCCTTGAGGTTCGAAGACCTCAATCATGTCCCCTGTCTCTCTCTCTCCTCCAATGAAAACAGGCAGAGCTCCTCAAGTCTGTCCTCGTAAGTCAAACCTCTAGCCCCTCGTATCATCTTTGTTGCCCTCCTCTGTACCCTCTCCAGGAGCTGTATGTCCCTCTTCAAGTGTGGTCTCCAGTACTGTACACAGTACTCAAGGTGTGGTCTAACCAGTCCATTGTACAGTGGCAGAATCACTCCTTGCTCCTAGAGGTGATCCCTCTGCATGCATCCCAACATCCTGTTTGCCTTGCTAGCTGCCTCCTGCACTGCTCCAGTGTTATTCATACATGTATCCACCATGACCCCTAGGTCTTTTTCCCTGTTGAGGCTTCCAGCACCTCCCTCCCAGGGTGTACCTGTGTTTAGGTTCCCACCAAGATGCAACACCTTGCACTTGGTGATATTGAATTTAATTCCATGTGTGAGCCCAGCCTTCAGGGTGTCCAGGTCCCTTGCAGGGCCAACCTCCCTTCTCCCTCAACTACTGCTCCCATCTTGGAGTCATCCGGAAGAGACTCATTTCACACCCTATACCATCCCTGATGTCTGATATGTATGCATTAAACAGGATTGGACCCAGGACCGAGCCCTGTGGTACCCACTACCAACCTCTGTAGGGTTCGAGAGCTCCCACAGACCACTACCTCTGAGTGCGCCAGCTATCCAGTTTTCATCCATCTGACCATCAAAGGCCTACTCCCTAACCCCATCAGTTTCTCCACCAGACCATTAGACAGTAGAGTCAAACGCCTTGCTGAAGTCCAAGAATAATACATCCACAGGCTTACCCCTATCCAGTTCTGATGTTACCATTCATAGAACTCCACAAGGTTGGTTTGACATGATCTACCTGGCACAAACCCATGCTGCCGACTCATCCAGACCTCCCACCTCCTCCAAGTAAACCCCAATCGCTCTTTAGTATACTCCATTAATTTTCCCACCACCGAGGTTAAACTGATGGGTCTATAGTTTCCTGGTACTTCCTTCGACCCCCCTTATGGATTGGTACACATGTGCCTCTCGCCAATCCCCTAGGTACCTCCCCTGTCTCAAGTGACCTGTTGAAAAGTCCGCCAGGGTGCAGCCAGTATGTCCGCCACCCCATAGTACTCTCGGATGAATGCCATCCCGCCCAGGAGATTTGTCTTTCTTTAGGGCCTGAGGGCAAACCACACCCTTTTGTGGGATGGCATCATCTGTCCCTCCACCTTACTGGTCTTTATCCTTAACCAGATGTGACACCCCTGGGGTACCTTTCCCTCCCTTTTGCTCCATTTCTGCTGCTCCTGATCCCACTCCCTGCCGCTTCTATCCCCTTTGTGCCTTGCTTGTAGATATCCCATCCCTCCTTAGTGAACACAGAGGCAAAGTACTGTTAAATACCTCTGCCTGGTCCTCGCCTCTTCCACCCACCCTCCTTCTGATCTCAATCTGCTGAGATGGCCTTAGTTTTTCTCCGCCTCCCCAATGTACCGGAAGAACCCTTTCCCTCCATGTATCCCCTGTGCCAGCCGATGCTCTTTACTGGACTTTGCTCCCTCACCATACGGGTGACTTTTCTAGATGCAAGCTGGTACATTTCTTATCCCTATCCCTCTTGTTGTTTTATATTTTTGTAGCCGCCTTCTTTCTCTGACTGCTACCTGGACCTCACTGACCACCAGCATGGTTTATGTGACCTTGCTCCCTTACGCTTCAACTTAGCGCAGATCCTGACTGCCTCTTGAAGTCCCCTGCTTTATGACCTCCCATCTCCTTTCCACACTTGTTGTTGAGGTAATCCTCAAGTGATCCTTGAGAATATTTCCCATGCCCATAAAGTCTTCGCCTCCTGAAGTCCACTGCCAGTGTCCTAGATCTCACCCCCACTCCCCAATGCTTATTTGAAACCAGACAGTATTGTGGTCACTCCCAGTCAGGGGTCCTGTACAACCATGTCCCTACCAGATCCCCATCTGCCAGAACCACATCCAGGACATGCCCCTCCCTTGTGGGCTCCATCACATGCTGTGTTAAGAACACATCCTGGAAGCCATCCAGCAGCCTCTGCTCCTTGGCCACCTTAGAGGACATGGTTCTCAGTTAGTACCTGGCATATTAAGGTCCCCCATCAACACTCACCTTCCCTTTTGGACCACACTGGGCAATGATGTGTGTCCAGCAAACCATCCTCTAGAACATCACTCATCCCGGGGCTCTATATGCTACACCCAGCTTGACCTTATCTCCTGCTGGGGATCGTAAGGTGACCCATAAGGCCTCCACGCTTCCCTCTGCCCTTCTACCATAGCAATTTCTATGTCATCTCTAATGAACATAGCCACTCCACCCTCTGCCCTCCTTTCTATCCTTCCTAAGCATAGTGTACCCTGCACATTTAGGTCCCAGTCATGGTTTTGTTGGCCCATCGCTTCCGTGACTGCCGCCACATCCACCCCCTCGAACAGCATGGCCTGGAACTCTGGCAACTTGTTTCCCAAACTCCTGGCATTTACTAACACTCAACCCCACCCCTATCCCTGATCCTTTTTGTCGAGCCCCACCCAGATTCCTTATACTTCCATCCTCCCCTGCCCTCCTGAAACCTCCACCTCCAGTCTGTTTCCTCCCCTTGGGCTTAGGCTACCCTCATCTGGAGGGAGGGCTTGGTCAGCCCCTCCCTTATCCCTTCCCCCTTACAAGTTTAAACCCACCTTTCTTGGTATGTAGTCGCCATCCCTGTTAAGGACTTCCTTCCCTAATGGGGCAAGATGAACCCGTCCTTGGCATATAGTCCCTTATCCTCCCAAACTCCATTCCAGTTCCCCAACACCCCAACCCATTCTCTTCACCCCACTTCCTGAGCCATTTATTAACCTCTGTGGCTTCATTTTTTCTCCACTGAGGCCTTTGGTACTGGCAATATCTCCAAAGGAAATGTTGCATCCATTATCCCGACAGACTCTGGCAAGTTCTGGAACCTTGCTTGATTTCCATAATGCTATTTCCTCTAGATCATTAGTTCCCAAATGCACCAGGAAATCCGGTTCCTCCAATCCCTAACCATTTCATACACCATGAACTTTGCTCTGTGCACTGTCAGCCCAGAGATACTCACTACCTTCACCTGGCTATGGCATCCACCCCCTGTCCCTCCCAATGGATACCCTTAATCATCGAGTCTCCCAGTAACAGAACCTTAACACCGCCATCATCCTTATGGTTACCTCCACTATGCCCTCTCAGCCCCCCCCCCCCTTTATTCATGATCACAATTTCATGGGAGTCTTCCTGCCTTATTAGAGACCCTTGTCACCCTCCCTTTCTGCCTCCCTTGCTATTTTGCCCACTTAACTCAAACCCCTCTGAATAGGTGTCCCTTTAACCTCTCTTATCTGAACCATTTATCCTGGCCTGATGGTTTCCCCTTCCCCGCACCCTCATCCCCTTGTAATAGTGACCCTGTCTCCAGAGGTTTCTGTGGGTCCCTTTAGCTAGGGCCCCATCCTTGGTACTGACCTTCCTGCTGAAGGGGGCTCCACTCCCACCTCCTTGTCTCCCAGTTCTCTCCAATCATGCTCTCCTCCTCATGTCTGGAATATGTTGCATCTCCCATTTGCTTAACATATATGTTTCCTTCTCCTCTGGGACTATGTCTATCCTTTCCATAGCTGTTCTGTGATGCCCTATGGGTATCTGACCCCTCCCGGCCTCTGTATAAGTTTCCTCATTTCCACCAACCCCTTCCTCCCCTCTGGGATGCTTAGTATCTCAAATTTATTGTGACACTCTATGTCAGCCTCCATCAAGTAACCGAGTTTCCCCTGACTGCATCTCTAAACTGACCCTCTTCTTCCTCTCTTGCACTGTCCAACTTAGGAGCTCTTCCCACAGTCTGCTGTTTTAGGCTTTGCACAACAGCCCCTCCTGACTTTTCCCTCCAGTCTCCTTGAATTCAAAATTTTCACCCTGTACGCCTCCCCTTAGCATCAACTTCCTATCTAAGGTCCTCTGTCCCTAATATCCCCCTCTGCTTGCTGTAGCATAATGTCCTGTAATTTCAGAGCGTTGCCCCAGCCTCCCTCAGCCCCACCCTTCTGCTGCCCATATCCACACCCCTATCCTTGGACACCCTCCCAGCTCCCACAGCTTACTCCTTAACCAATATACCTACTCCTAATACAAGATAGCTGTCTCACAGAGTGGGCAGCCTCCCTCCAGGCCCAATTTAGAATTATTGCCATCCCACAGCCTGTGCAGCCTACAACCCTTCTGAAGATGCCTGCCATGGTGGAATATGGCCACCTGATTATCCCTCTGTTTATAATAGCACACCCCTTTTCTCAGTCCCTTTCCCCTGAGTACAGTTTCTCTATACTGACTGTAGTTATTTACAAACCCAATTTCAACCCCACCAACAAAGTTCCGAGTCTCACAAACACATACAGTCCAGTATGTGTTCAGTCCCACAACAGTGTGTGTAAGCAGACTCCAGGTACTCATAGATGTCACAGGCCACCAACTCCTGTTGCTTCAAAATTTCAGTCCCAAACAGAAATACTCAGCCCTTCAATCCCAACCCCAGTGGCTTTTCAGTATTTAAGTAAGCCTACAAAACAGGGTGGTGGGAGGGTCTCTACCAAACACCAGGCAAACACATTTAAATTACCTTCTAATTTTCCCTGCCAAACATCTATCCCCAAACCTACAATATCACAGCTCAAGTATCAGTTCAAATTCAAGGTAATAATTTTAACACATAGAACTAATTTCACTAACAAACTAATCAAATATTTCAGTTTAAAACAAAATATAACTCCTGGCCTCTTTTTCACCAACCTGTTGCTTAAGCTCCCAAGTGAACAATGAAAGCCACAGTAATTCCTGTTTAAAGACAAGTTAATTGCAGCTAATGTCCCTCCTCCAAACACCAGGCAAACACATTTAAATTACTTTCTAATTTTCCTGCCAAACATCTATCCCCAAACCTACAATATCACAGCCCAAGTATCAGTTCAAATTCAGGTAATAATTTTAACACATAGAACTAATTTCACTAACAAACTAATCAAATATTTCAGTTTAAAACAAAATATAACTCCTGGCTCTTTTTCTACCAACCTGTTGCTTAAGCTCTCAAGTGAACAATGAAAGCCACAGTAATTCCTGTTTAAAGACAAGTTAATTGCAGCTAATGTCCTCCTCCAAACACCAGGCAAACACATTTAAATTACCTTCTAATTTTCCTGCCAAACATCTATCCCAAACCTACAATATCACAGCCCAGTATCAGTTCAAATTCAAGGTAATAATTTTAACACATAGAACTAATTTCACTAACAAACTAATCAAATATTTCAGTTTAAAACAAAATATAACTCCTGGCCTCTTTTCTACCAACCTGTTGCTTAAGCTCCCAAGTGAACAATGAAAGCCACAGTAATTCCTGTTTAAAGACAAGTTAATTGCAGCTAATGTCCCTCCTCCAAACACCAGGCAAACACATTTAAATTCACCTTCTAATTTTCCTGCCAAACATCTATCCCTAAACCTACAATATCACAGCCCAAGTATCAGTTCAAATTCAAGGTAATAATTTTAACAATAGAACTAATTTCACTAACAAACTAATCAAATATGTCAGTTTAAACAAAATATAACTCCTGGCCTCTTTTCTACCAACCTGTTGCTTAAGCTCCCAAGTGAACAATGAAAGCCACAGTAATTCCTGTTTAAAGACAAGTTAATTGCAGCTAATGTCCCTCCTCCAAACACCAGGCAAACACATTTAAATTACCTTCTAATTTTCCTGCAAACATCTATCCCTAAACCTACAATATCACAGCCCAAGTATCAGTTCAAATTCAAGGTAATAATTTTTAACATATAGAACTAATTTCACTAACAAACTAATCAAATATTTCAGTTTAAAACAAAATATAACTCTGGCTCTTTTCTACCAACCTGTTGCTTAAGCTCCCAAGTGAACAATGAAAGCCACAGTAATTCCTGTTTAAAGACAAGTTAATTGCAGCTAATGTCCCTCCTCCAAACACCAGGCAAACACATTTAAATTACCTTCTAATTTTCCCTGCCAAACATCTATCCCCAAACCTACAATATCACAGCCCAAGTATCAGTTCAAATTCAAGGTAATAATTTTAACACATAGAACTAATTTCACTAACAAACTAATCAAATATTTCAGTTTAAAACAAAATATAACTCCTGGCCTCTTTTCTACCAACCTGTTGCTTAAGCTCCCAAGTGAACAATGAAAGCCACAGTAATTCCTGTTTAAAGACAAGTTAATTGAGCTAATGTCCCTCCTCCAAACACCAGGCAAACACATTTAAATTACCTTCTAATTTTCCCTGCCAAACATCTATCCCCAAACCTACAATATCACAGCCCAAGTATCAGTTCAAATTCAAGGTAATAATTTTTAACACATAGAACTAATTTCACTAACAAACTAATCAAATATTTCAGTTTAAAACAAAATATAACTCCTGGCCTCTTTTCTACCAACCTGTTGCTTAAGCTCCCAAGTGAACAATATTAGGTACAAAAAAAAAAAAACAACCAAGGGAATATATTTAAAGAAAAGGGACGGGGAAGAAAACAAAGAAAAGGGGGAGAAAAGAAGGAAGAGAAGGGACTGGGAGGAGGAGAGGAAGCGGAGGATGAAGGGAGGGGAA
The DNA here is from genome assembly GCA_016271365.2 of Neoceratodus forsteri. Taxonomy (NCBI): domain Eukaryota; kingdom Metazoa; phylum Chordata; order Ceratodontiformes; family Ceratodontidae; genus Neoceratodus; species Neoceratodus forsteri. The sequence goes on along the minus strand of JADMNL010000038.1, from coordinate 20,530,540 downwards.
AGAGGGGGGAAGGAGAGGGAAAATGGCAGAGAGGGAGGAAGGGGGGGTGAAGGGGGAAGAAATGAACAAGGGGGGGATATAAGGAATATAAAGTCCATTAATTAATGTCCATCCTTATGTTCGTGAAGAAAGCCATGTTATGTGATAGCAATTCAGTCCAGCCGATAAATATATATGCTGAAAATTAAGGCGTAACAGTGCACTTCAGGTCTTATGAAAAAGGTCCGGAAAAGTATCTTTTAATGCCTTCAGAGCTTCGTCTGGAGCCTCAGACAGCTTCTTCCTATCCTTGGACGTAACTTCCAGCTTGGCAGGGTACGATATGCGGTGTTTTATTCCTCATGCCCAAAGCTTGGAGGCAATGGGACTAAAACGAGCCTTGCCATCCTGCTCTTTAATGTCAGGTCAGGCACTATTCGGAGTTTTTTGCCCTCCCAAAGGATCGCAGAAAGTTTCCTCGCCTCTTTCAATATATGCTCTTTATCAAGATAATTCAGGAGAGTTTAAAAATGATAGGCCTCAGAGGATCTGCAGGAATAGGTTTAGCTCTTAAGACCCTATGCCCCCTTTCTATAATATATTCCGGGCCATTAGGAGATGGACCTATTATTTTCTTCAAAAACATTTGCAAAAAGACGATTGTGTTAGGGCTTTCCTCCCCTTCTGGCAGCCCCAACAAAACAAGATTATTTCTGCGGTTCCTGCCTTCAAGGTCTTCGATGCGATCTTCCAGCTTAGCAACAGATCTCCTGAGTCTTCACCATGGCTGGGCCTTGTTTTCAGTATTTCGTTCTAAGGATGAAATGCGGGCTTCTGCATCCGTTGACTCGGCAGAGCCAACTGGGTTAGTGCAGGCTTAAATTCTGCGATGTCTTCTATAAGTTTAAAGGGCATCCTTGATAGTTGAAAGCTTCCCGATATGCATGCTCGCATGTGCTAGAACCTGAGGGTTCATCGGGAAGTGCTGCCTAGGCCCTTCACTTCTAATTCTATTTTTGGTTCCTCCATTAGGTCAGAGACCGGGATCCCTTCTCCGATCGTTTCTGCAATTATTAACACTACGGTACGTGCAAGCAATAGCTCTAAAAAAAGATGAGAAGTTAATTATTTTCTCCGAGCAGTAAGAGTGAGCCCCTTAGACCTGCTACTCCTTCAGGCGCATCACGTGGTCTCCTGATTACCCTTTTTAACAAATCATGGAAGGATGGTGTGGTACTGGTGGACTGGAGGAGGGTGAATGTAATTCCCCTTCACAAATGTGGGAGCAAGCTAGAGGCAGGAAACTACAGACCTGTTAGCTTGACCTCAGTGGTAGGAAAAATGATGGAATCATTTCTGAAAGAAAGAACTGCTGAGTACCTAGAGGCCAGCGGGTCACAGGACCTAAGGCAGCATGGATTTACAGCAGGAAGGTCTTGTCAGATGAATCTAATAAAGTTCATTTACTGGGTAACCAAAGTAATAGACCAGGGAGGGGCCTTGGATATGGCCTATTTAGACTTTAGCAAGGCATTTGACACAATCCCACACAAAAGATTAATAAACAAGTTAGCCAGCTTGGGAGTGGGTCCCAGGGTTTTAGCTTGGGTAGCAAGCTGGCTGGTCAAAAGGACCCAGAGCATAATAGTAAACAGAGTACACTCTGAAGAAAGGGGATTACTAGTGGAGTACCACAATGTTCAGTATTGGGACTGGTCCTCTTTAATGTCTTTATAGGTGACATTGCAGAGGGGCTAGAAGAAAAAGTATGCCTCTTTGCAGATGACACAAATATCTGCAACAGGGTTGATGCACAAGAAGTGGTGCAAATAATGAGAAGGAACTTGGCAAGATTTGAAGAATGGTCAAAAATATGACAGCTTAGATTCAACATAAAGAACTGCAAAGTAATGCACATGAGAAACAAAATCCTAGGGGAAGAGTACACAACTGGGGGGGTGAGATACTAAGAACAACAAAAATGGAAAGGGTCCTGCGAGTAGTCATATCAAATTACCTTAATGTAGGCAAGCAATGTGAGAAGGTAGAAGGAGAGCTGAGGGGATACTTGGATGTATACGGCAAGGCTTCACCAGTAGAAAACAGAAAGTTGTTATCTCTCTGTACAGACAGCTGGTCAGACCCCATCTGGAGTACTGTGTGCAGTTCTGGAGACCCCATCTCCTCAAGGACATAGACAGGACAGAGGCTGTCCAGAGGAAGGCAACTAAAATGGTGCAGGGTGTGCACCAGAAGACTTACAAAGAGAGACTAAAGGAGCTTAATATGTATACCCTTGAGGAAGGGGGGGGGCATGATAGAAACTTTCAAGTACCTCAAGGAAATCAAAGTCCAAGAGGGCAGCATCTTTCTAAAAAAAGGTATGTGCAAGAACAAGGAGGCCCAATTTGAAGATAGAGGTGGAACAGCTCAGAGGTAATGTGAGGAAGTATTTTTTCATGGTGAGGGTTGTGGATATATGGAACAACCTTCTTGAGGAGGCAATGGAGTTTAAAACAGTGGGGGAATTCAAGAATGCATTGGACAGACAAAGAAATTCTAGTGGGGGTAAGAGAAAGTAGGCTGTTGGTTAACTAAGATCTGCAGTTTATACATTAGGCAGTAAAATGGGTAGACTACGTGGGCCAAATAGTCCTTATCTGCCATCAAAGTCTATGTTTCTATGTAAACAGTGCCACAAAATGTAAATGGAGGGGTAAAGTCAAGGTATTTCATATACTGCTTCAGTTTTCAACAAGCGTTTGTCAATGCCGAATGTTGTCTTGCTGGCACTGGCATTGGTAGTGCAGAAGTTAGAGAAATGCATAATAGGAATGGCAGTGGAGTATGGAACTGACACCAACCCCACCCACCCTGCAGAGACAGACAGGCATTGAGGTGTGCCTTTGGGTCATCGGCCATAACGCTCATGCCATATGACTTCACCCTATCCTGTAGACTCCAACAAGTGTTGTGTTGTGCCTTTGGGTTGTCGGGCTTTACGCTCATCTCAGTTCCATATGGAAATATGTTGAGATGGGTGCAGTATAGGAGAATGGGGTGAACTTTGGGCCTGAAGAATCCAAGGCATACCTTGATGCCCATCACTGGCTTCAGGGTTGTGGTGGGGGTGGAATGGTGAGAGCATTACAGCAGACAATCCAAAGTCATATGCCTGACACCTGTCAGTCTCTACAGAGTGGGACGTTATGGTTAGAAATCCTAACATGCTGGGTGTTTGTTGGTATTTGCACTCCCCATTTTCAGCATGGGCTTTTTGTGACCCCCACCTCATGAAAGCATTTGGGACCTTTGCTCATGAACAGTGGCACTGTGATTTTGTTAACCTGTCCCAAATGTTGATTTTCCACAGCAACCATGCCATTCTGCGCCAGATGTGAGGAAAAACATTTTGGGTAGGATATAAAAAAAATGACAGATGTACCATTCATAAGAAGTTGTGAAGAAATGGGAATGCTGAAAATCTGGATTAAAAATATTAAAAAATCTCGAAGTTTTAATCGTGCATGGAAACTATGCAACACACGTTCACAACCCAGTCATCTTTTCGAATTTGCAACATAGGCTTTTTGGGATCCCATCTCACGAGCAGTGGCATTGTCATTTCATTAATCAGTCCTGAAAGGTGATTCTACACAGTGACAGTGAAATCACCCTTCGGGACCAAATAATGAAATAACAGTGACCAATTTCATGAGGTGGGGTCCCAAGAACCTCATGTTCAAAATTTGGAGCCAAAAGTAAAAAGAAATGGTTGAGATATCAACCTAAGTTGACCCGCCCCCATGATACCATTATACAACTTTCCAGCATTTCTTCAGTTCGCGGTTGGCTTTGAAGACTGTAGATATTTTCCTGCTCCAGCAAAGATCACAGTGCCAGACTTCAGAGATAAGTATGGGGTGAGGTGGGGTGAACAGGGGTGGGTGCGGGTTGGGGCTACTCTGAACTTAACAACTGACGATTTTCCTTTTTTTCATGAACAAACATCATGGGAAGATTTTCTTTATTTACAGGTGAAATAAAACAACTGTTAGCCACACTGGGGTGGCTCCCAGTGCACCCCACAACTTTGGAAGGATTATGTTGGCTACATCGGAGTGGGCTTCCAGTGTGGCACACACTGGGGCTGGGGTAGGGACAGGAATATGCTTTGGAGCACATGAACCACACTGAGGTGGGCTCCCAGTGTGCCACACAATTTTGAGGGGGGTTATAAACATGCCGACAGGGATTGTGAGAGGTGGACAATGACAGCTGCTGCCAAGTTTACTGAAATGTTTCACCAGGCAAAGCATGCCCTGCAATAATGGGATGCTCTCTTACTGCGGTGGCAAATTTCTTTCAAGTTAGTGGCACACTTCTCAACTGCTGTCACAGACAGTGAGTTCATTCATTGGTGCCACAGAGACAAGCCCAAAAAAGGAGTGTTGGCATTGGCCACAACACTGCTGCACCCCCACAACTTGCTGCTCCAGCAAGCTGCCACACAATGTTGCTACGCGCACAAGAAAATATAAAAATTATACAAGAAATATACAAACACAGAATCTGATGGCAGATAACGGCTGTTTAGCCCACCCAGTCTGCCCGTGTCTCCCTACCTATACTAGTACCACAGACCATGCACAATCTATAGCTCCTTCTCCCTTCCCCTTCCTGTTCACCTAGATTGTCTTGTGTTTATCCTAGGCATTCTTGAACCCTATCACTGTTTTTGCCCCACCTCTGTTGAAGACTATTCCAGGAATACAACACTCTTTCTTGAAGAAGTACTTCCTCACATCTCTCCTGAATTTACCCCTCCAGCTTTACAGACTGTCCCATTATTCTTGAGTATATTATCTGCTGCAAAATACTCTCTTCCTGTACCTTACTTACCTGCATGATGTATTTAAAGGTCTCTCCTCATAGGGTTTTTGATACAGACCTTACACCATTTTAGCTGCACTCCCCTGGACTGCCTTCACTCTTTCTATATCCTTCTGGAGAAGTGATATCTAGAACTGAACATAATACTCTAGTTGGGGTCTTACCAGTGATCTCTTACCAGACAACATCACCCACTCTCTCATCTGGTGACACCCCTCCTTATGCACCCCAGTATTTCACTCACTCTCCCTACTTCCTTGTTGCATGGCCCGGCCACATTTCGGTCATCAGACATGACAATCCCAGGTCTTCTTTTGCTGCTTCATGGTTGTCAGTGCCAGAAATATAGAATTTGATGGCAGATAAAGACTGACTGGCCCATACAGTCTGCCCATTTCTCCCAACCTACACTATTACCACAAACTATGTACAATCTATGGCTCTTTCTCCCTTCCCTTGACCTTTCCAATGTGATTCTTTTATGCTTATTCCATGCATTCTTGAACCTTACCACTGTTTGCACCATACCACTTCTTTTGGAAGGCTGTTTCAGGAATCCACTTCTCAACAACAGCTGCCCAGCAGAGGCGATAGGAGCAGAAACAGTGGTGGGGTTCAGAAAAGTACAGGATGAGCATAAGGGAATCATAGAGGGAGGGAGGGAGAGAGAGATGAAGAGTTATAGATTGGACATGGTTTGGGTTAATTGTGTAGACAGGAAGAAATGGGTAGGCTGGATGGGTTAAGTGGTCCTTATCTACCTTTAAATGCTGTTTCCATACCATTCCATACCATTATGACACCATACAAAGGCAGATTGAGGGAACTAAACATGTATTCTCCTGAACAAAGGAGAGACATATGAGACATGATAGAAATCTTTAAATATTTACTTTTATTTATTTTATTTTATTTACTTTTTGTTGACCGGGAAAGTGCATTAGACAAATCCTGCCGATTTTCAGACACGACCGGGGGAGGGGGACACAGATGAATGCCAACTGACCTTGAACCAGATTAAGCTGTTGGTGGTATTTTTTGTGAATGAGGGAAATTTGGCCGGGACACCAGGGAAATTCCCCTACTCTGTCAGGGGGCAGTATCCCATACATCACCACTATGATGACGATACAGTATGTTGGTAGTAGTGGGGAGGTAGGAGTCTGCTGCTAGACGGCGATGCTAGCGTCTCTACTGCACACTCATCTTTCCAGTTACAGCCTGAGTTAGCGCCTAGTGCTGATTTGGTTTCTCCTTGTGAGGGGACGGCGATTATTGAGAAGGATATCGCTGCAGTTGCAGCCATGGCTAAATGACAGAAGCAGTTACAAGCACAATTGCTCCAAATGGAACAAGCTCTTACCTCAGCTCAAGCGGATTTACTTGATTAGAAATGGAAATGTCTTTTAGGGGTCTCACCTGAATCTCTTCATAGGAATTTTAAGTTAGGTTCTGAACTTGCGGATGACACAGTTCCCTCTGCGATGGAACAATCTTCACCAGTGCCACATACTACTGCTCTGGATGCCTTGCAACACCCTGACACTTGATCTCCAGAATTAGCTCTCTCAAAAGCAGGTTGGACTCGGGGAGTGGATGGCTCTTGGATTTCAGACCCTACCAAGCCGCAGGACATTGTGGTACGTTCTAGTGATTCTCGTAGTACCTGTTCTGTTCTCCCTTATATACTTGCTTACCATTCTACTGACTCGGCTGTTCCACAAAATGAAGTGCAAGGTATCGCTGTTTCAGCTCCACCTCTAGAAACTATTGTTTCTTCTGCTACTGCCATTGACATGGTTCCTCCGGACATACCTAGTGAAGCACCTAAACTATCTTTTTCTAATTTGTTTGCTAACCTTTAGAGCATGCAAAATGTAGAAATGCCATCCGTCTGCGTTATTTAGGAGGTATGGAAGACTTACCAGACAGGTTTTATGTGGGTAAAGTGTTGATAAAAGAATCTCTAGGTGTTTTTGCCTTCAGACATTTATGATCTCATCCACACCCCTGGTGAACATTCTTTTGACGTTAGCTTCAGGGTTCCTGCTATTTTGGACACTTTCTGGTTAAAATATACTTCCTTAAAGACTAACCCCTTATGGTCTCATTTCCAGGTTACACCTTTGACGAAACAACCTTTTAGGGTTGCTACTTTGTTGTTTCGCAATGAGGGAGTTAATTTGGCAGACATTCTTTTTTGGTTAAATAAACGTTGTGATGTTCAGGGTTTACCTGATCCCATTTTGGATGGTGAGGGCTTTTGGAATGGGGGATGGCAGGTAAAATTGAAACTACATAGTATTTAGGATGAATTTGTTCGCCTCCCAAATTGTTTCTTTATTGGACGGGATAAAGGTTTCCTGTTTTACCCTGGTCAGCCCAGGAGATGTTATAAATGTGGTTCTCCCCGTCATATTAGTACAGCATGTGAGAAAATTCTTTGCTTTCAATGTGGAGAGGTTGGTCACTCAGGTTATCAGTGCAAAAATCCCATTAAATGTCCCTTTTGTGAGGAGGTGGGGCACGTCTTTTCTGACTGTCCGAGGGCTGCTCATCATACTGCAGAATCTGATTATGCTTTGCAGGATTTGTTAATTTTTAAAGCAGCTAGGAATTTATCTGGTGTTGCCCCTGGTACTTCTACAGGCCCGATGTCCTATTCAGCTGCTTCGACGTCTAGGCCTTCTGCAGCTCCCTTTGCACAATCTATGATGCCTCCCCCATATCCCCTTCCTCTGCCACACTCCAGAATTCACCTGATCATGGTGTTCCTGGGTGTAAGACTCACGGTGTTTCAAAAAGTCCTTTGTTAAATAAAGTGATGGACTCCTCTTCATCTCTGATTGAGTCGAATAGTACTGTCTCCTTTTTCTCCTGCTGAGTCTCTTCTTTCCTGCACCCCTGTGTTAGACTGGGCTCAGTCTCCGGAACCTGTGCTGGTCTCCAATACATATGGTGTTCTGACTTCATTGGGTATGGAAGACCATTATTCAGATGTAGCCTCCCAAGACACTTCCCAAATGGAACCTGTATCAGATCTTGATTCAGTTTCAGATCCTAGGATGGGGCAAAGGGTAAATTGAAAAAAAAAAATACATCCAGAATTGCTGTACGCAAAAGAAATAGAAAATTGCCTACTAATACTTAACCTACTTCTGGTTCTACAGCCCCGGTTATGACATTTCTTTAGCTAGTCTGAATGTTAACAGTATTCGCTCTTTATATAAAAGAAGAATAACATTTGCCCTCTTTTCAGAACTGTGTTATGATATTGTTTTTTTTTCAGGACACCAGACTATAAACAACTCAGGACTTTCTTGCTGCAACTGATTTGTGGGGTTGGGGCCCTTGCTTTTGGTCTGGAGGTACTGAAGTTTGTTCTAGCCTAGGTATTTGTTTTACGTCTCTTAGACTCAAAATTCTAGATGAAATCCATATTGCTCCAGGTTGGGCTTTATTTTTGGACATCCTTATTGATGGTACCCCATTTCATCTTATTAATATTTATGCCCCTCAAAATAAATGAGAACGCATCCAACTACTGCATCTTATTAGGCTGTTTTTGTATACTAATAAGAATGTTTTATTTGGTGGTGACTTTAATATATCTCATGGGCCTACTACCTCTGCTAACCCCAAAATTTATTGCGATACCCAATGTTTGAATGATTTGCTACAACTTTTGGGTTTACAGGATATTTTTGAATCTACCCCCTCCTTTACTTACACCCAGGGCACTAGAAAATCCAGGATTGATTATTGGTTTATTTCATCCTGTCTTCAGTTTTTTGTTCCACAGGTCAAATTGGTGGCTTCCTCAGACCATGGACTGTTGAGTTTTTCCTTATCTGCTTATAAAAATACTTCTAAGGGACCAGGATATTGGAAATTAAACTTATCTTTGTTACAGATTTCTGAGGTTGTGGATGGTTTCATGGATGTTTTAAGAGCTCGTCTTTCAGTATATTTTCTTTATGAACAACCACAAGATTGGTGGGAAGATTCTAAATTTAGTTTTAAACAATATTTTTTGCAAATTGGACGTTTGTTAGGGGCGTCCCATAAAAACTCCCAGAGATGTTTACAAAAACTATTGCCACATTTTTATTCCCAGATTAATCTGGGTGTGGAAATTGCTGCTCACAAATTACAATTGGTCAAAGCTCAGCTGGCACAGCTTTATAATACCAAACACCTTCACTTGGAAAGAGAACAAAAATTTAATACAGCTGGTTTGTTGGCGCCTATGAACCCATATGAACATAATAAAATGCTCCAAGAACACAAGTATATGTATCCCTTATCTGATTCAAATGGTTGTATGGTTTCCTCAAAACCTGATCTGTTTCAGGTTACTGATTCTATTTGCTTTCTTTTTCAAGTAGATTCTATTGTTATGCAAGATTCTATTACCTTGCCGCAAGTACCTGAAAATGTTTTTCTTTCTCTCCTGGCACCGATTTCATTAGCAGAATTGCATTCTGTTATTCGGGGTCTTTGTAAAGGGAAAACTCCAGGTAAGGATGGTCTTCCAAAATGAGCTCTATTGCCTTATTGGTGAACATTTAGGTACTCAGCTAGTTGATATGTTCAATAACTGCCTTTTACATGGTATTTTTCCAGTTAGTATGAATGAAGGGCTTATGATCTTTTTGTTCAAATCAGGTGACAGGGAATGTCTAAAGGATTGGCGACTGATTACTCTTTTAAATTCTGATTGTAAGCTTCTTACTAAGATTCTGAGTCTCCAACTTTCCTGTATTTTGCATCACGTTATACATTCTACAAAATTTTGTTCTGTTCCCGGTCATGCTATTACTGATGCTCTCATCCTTATTTGGGAGATTCTTGAGAGGGGCCATAGGGAGGAATTGGCTGGTATTTGTGTTACTCTAGACCAAGCAAAAGCTATTGACTCTGTGTCTTATTTGTATCTTTGGGAATGTATGTTGAAGATGGGATTTCCACCCACTTTTATTACTTGGCTACATCGCTACTATCTCCAGGCGGATATTATTCCTTATGTTAATTGTTGGTTAGGTGCTAAACAACACTGTCATAGAAAATACAAAATCACACTGTCATAGAGGTGTGCGGCAAGGGTGTTCTTTAAGCCCCATTTTGTATGTTCTTTCTTTGAACCCGCTCCTTTCTGCTCTTTATGCTTCAGAAGACATTCGAAGTCTATCTATCGCTGGGTGTTGATGATGCAGAAATTAAAGTTGTCGCCTATGCTGATGATTTATGTTTCTTTTTGGCAGATGTCCCTTCTTGTACTGCAACTGGTCTTTTACTTGATGCTTATTCCACAGGCACTGGGGCCACGTTTAACCTACTGAAGAGTAAGTGTAGCTTTTTTGGTATTGATGGTACTACCCATTCAAAACTTTTGGGAATCCCTGTGACTTCTGAGGTTCTCAAAATTTTGGGGATCTATTTTTTTTGTGGTGTGGATACTGTGCTTCATAATTGGGATTTCCTTATTAAATCTGCTAAGTGGAGAATTGCCACTTGGAACAAATGGAATATGTCTAAAAAAAGAGGGTTTATATGAACAGGGCGTATCTTATTGGTTTGTTTTTACATTTGAGTGTTGTCTATGTGTTACCCGTTTCCTGCGAAACTGCAATATATAGTCTTTTTCCAAGCTATTTGGGGTAGCCGACTAAATCCCATTAAAAGGAATATTTTGTATTTGCCTATTGAAGATGGTGAAATAAATATGGTTAATCCTATATTATTCTTTTTCAGTATTTTTCTATGTAAGAATTTTGTTCCTCTTTTAATGGGTCACTCTATGATATGGTCTAATTGGTTGCTGGATCTGATTTCCCAATGGGTGACTGATTGCTTTTGAATAATTCCAGTAGAGGACCAAACACATCTTCATACTTTGCCAAGGTATTTACATTCTTGTTTTGGGAAGTTGAAAACTTGGCAGGTTTCTTACCCTATGGTTACTCACTCTTCTCACAAGAGTATGTATTATTTCTTATTAGATAAATATTTTTCAGTTTGTCCTGTTTTTCCTGATGTACCAGCCTCTGCTGTACCTCAGATTTCCTTAATGCTTATGTCTCTTAGTCTTCCGCCCTATATGTGGGATGTTACTTGGCTCACAGTCCATGGGAAGCTTAATGTTAAAGGTAACTTGAAACATAAGGGTACAGAAGAAAGATATTGTCCTAGACATGGCTCTTGTCAACTTTGTACTGAAACAATGACACATTTATTTTTCGAATGTCCCTATATCATGCAATTCTGGTCTTTTTTTTTTATATATTCAGTGGGCACATTTTCAGTTCCCTTCATTGACAGAGATTGTTTATTGTTTGGTATTTTGTCTTCAGACTGGGGGTCCTTTAATTCTGACACTATTAGACTAATTTTGGGAGGTCTCAAATTTTATATATGGCACACGAGATGTATGTGGTCCTTGCGATCATTATTTATTTCCCCTGCTCAATTATTCTGGAAAGTCCATGGTTGGTTACTAGGGGTTTGGACTGAAAACCATCATACATTATCGACTTTCACTTTTCTAAAAAAAATGGAAAGTGATCCGATGGTTGGATACTGGTTAAAGCCGTGTCATAGAGTTTTTTTGTTCTAACTATTCGTTTGAAGTTTTTTTTTTTTGTTTCTGATTTTTCCATTTCTTTTGTCTTTTGTACTGTCTTATTGATTTTTATGTTCACTTGCACACATGCGCAAGGAACATCTTGGGAGAGTAGCACACTTGAAGGTATGCCTCTCCCATCCAGAGCACTGCTCCCTTGAGCAGGCATGGCGGTTCTGCACCAATGGGTGCAGGAGCTCAGTATGACAGTGGTGTTCCTCTGCTTCAAAGGAAAACACCACTGCCATACAGAGCGCCGTGCTGTCCACTCCGGCACGTGCCCCCCCACGTGCATCACGCCACTTCCCCAAAGCTTTCCTACCACACTATGAGCTCACCCTAGCATGGCAAATGTTCTTTGTTTTGCTGACGGGGGTGCCCAATCCCCCATTGGCTCCATGGCCCCCCAAGCCATCCTGCTGCCATGCTGGGAGCCCACCGTTGGCTCCTCGGCCCCTCTGTGTAGTCTGCCGATGGGGGTGTCCAATCCCCCATCGGCTCCTCGGCCCCCTCCACACATCTTGTGCTATGCTGGGAGCCCACCCCAGCATGGCAAACATCCCACGTTGTCTTTTTGTGGTTTTTAAACCTGTAAACCAAAAATGGTCCCGTGGCGTGTCTCCCAGCCTCCCTCTCACAACCCGCACCCACCCACTGCACACCCAGCCTCCCCACACCCCCCTCACCCTATACTTACCTCCAAACTCTGGTGGGACGATCTTCGGTGGACCAGGAACATGTCTGCACTCTTCAAAGTTGACCGCGAATTGAGGAAATGCTGGTAAGCTGTATAATGGGCTACATAGGGGGGTTTCAACTGTATTGCATATCTCAGTCATTTTTTGGAATTTTTGCACCAAATTTTCAACATGGGGTTTTGGAGACCCCTTATCATGAATGATGACACTGTCATGGCATTATTCGGGCCCAAAGGGTGATTTCACAGGCACTGCATAGTCACTGCATGAAATCACCCTTCAGCCTTGAATAATGCCATGACAGTGACATCATTCATGAGAAGGGGTCCCAAAAACCCCATGTTGAAAATTTGGTGCAAAAATTCCAAAATTACGAGTGTGTGTTGTGCAGTTCCTATGCAGGCTCATAAGTTCGTGCATTTTCAATATTTTCACTCCAGATTTTCAACATTGCCATTTTACCACACCTCCTTATGAGCACTGCAGCTGTCATTTTTCACATCTTGCCCAAAACGTGTTTCCGCCCATGTAGCGCACAATGGCACAGTCGGTGTGCGAACTCAGTGTATGGGACACATTAAGAAAATCACAGTGACACTGTTCATGAGCAGAGGTCTTAAAATGGCTGTGCTGAAAATTTGGTGAAAAATTCCTAAAAATGGCTGTTTTATGAGTCTGCGTTGTGCAGTTCCTAAGCACGCTCGTAAGTTTGCAAATTTCCAATGTTTTCACTCCAGATTTTCAACACTGCCATTTTACCAAACCTCCTTATGAGTAGTACAGCTGTCATTTTTCACATCCTGCCCAAAATGTCTTCCCCCCATGTAGCGCACAATGGCGCAGTCTGTGTGCAAGATTAGTGTATGGGACACAGCAAGAAAATCACAGTGACACTGTTCATTAGCAGAGGTTTTAAAATGGCAATGTTGAAAATTTGGTGAAAAAAATGCTAAAAATGACTGTTTTACGAGCATGTGTTGCACAGTTCCCATGCACGCTTGTAGGTTTGCGAATTTTCAATATTTCCACTCCAGATTTTCAACATTTCTATTTTACCATACTTCTTATGAGCAGTACAGCTGTCGTTTTTCACATCCTGCCCAAAACGTGTTTCTGCCTATGTAGCGCACAATGGGGGTAACAACAAGGTCATGCTGACAATTTATTGTGCAAATACCAGCAATCGCACAGAGCATTAAGGTAAAGCACCATACATGCCAAACACCACTGCAAATACCTGCAAGCAAACGTTCTGCATTGACAAATGGTTGTTTGTTATATGATAATATTGTTTATTTGCTTTTTAAGTATTTTATTTTTATATATTTTTCTTGCTTTTACATTTTTTTTTATTTATTTTTGTATTTCTGTTGCGAATCGCAAATTTCTCTATATTTTCAGGAGGATGGGATGGGGTTATATTTATTTATGTTTGGAATTTATATATGATGTGATCTTTTTTTTCTCCTCTTTTCAATTCTCGTCTATTGTCCTTTTGTATAAATCAATCTTATTTTGTATTCAGTTTTTAGTTTTCAATAAAATATTCCCCTACTCTTTTAGTGGGGATGAGATGGGAGTTATGCTTTGATATGGAATGTTTTATGTTTGTAGTTCATGTATGCTATACTTCTCATTTTTGTCATTGAGTTCATCTGTTATAATTTTGTATGCAGTAATACAATTCTGTATGTTTTGTTTTAAGTTTTCAATAAAAAATTCCCCTACTCTTTTCGATAAGTGTCATGGGATCTTTAACATCCATCTGAACTACCACCAATCCAGGCAGATGGGACCTCGGTTTAACGTCTCATCTGAAAGGCGGCATCTCAGAATATCTGAAATATCTGAAGGGAATCAACAAAATCCAGGTACAGGACCTGTTTCAAGACTGGAGTTATGTGAAAACCAGAGGGCATGACATGAAAATTGAAGGGGGAGGAGGAAGTTATGGAAAATGTGAGAAAGTTCTTCACAGACAGGGTGGTGGACCCCAGCAATGGCCTCCCACGGGAGATGGGGGGGTTATGACAGTTGGGAGTTTTGAACATGCATGGGACAAATACAAAGGCATCATTTAACAGGACAGTAAATTGGGGTTGGGGCATTAGTCACTGTAAAACAGGCAGACATTTTGCTATACTTCTATGAAGCTATGTTTCAGTTTCACCTGTTTTGTACTCTGCCCCTGGGTTTTGTGCCCTAAGTGCATTATTTTGCACTTTGTCGCAGTTAAACACTGCTACAATAACCTTAACAACTCTTCTAGTTTTTCAGACCTCTACTCATATCTTCCAAGTCCCCAGAGTGTCCCCCTCAATTGTAAATTTTGGTGTCATCAGCTAAGAGGAAGACCTTCCCTTCCAGCTCCTCTGAAATGTTGCTTATAAGGACATTGAAGAGGACAGTTCCCAACACTGATCCTTGAGGTACACTGATGCTCAAGCTGCCTTCCTTGGAGTGAACTCCATTTATCACTGCCCTCTGGTACCCATTTCCTCACCAATTTCTTATCCAGTTTGCCACCTTTGGATGCATTCCTAAGCTACCCAGCTTGCTTATTAGTCTCCTATGTGGAACGGTGTGGAAAGCCTTACTGAAATCTGGGTGGGCCTCGTCTGCTGCTCCACCCTGATCCAGTTTCTTGGTCAACCAGTCGAAGAAATCAGGTTCATTTGACAAGACCTCCTCCTGTGAAACCATGCTGCCTCGGGTATTGTAAACCAGTGTATTCAAGATATTCCACAATTCTTTCCGACAGTAAGTATTTCATTAACTTTCTCACCACCGATGTCAGGCTGACTTATAATTGCCAGCCTCTTCCCTGCTACCACTTTTGTGCAGTGGAACAACATCCGCCCTCTTCCAATCCCCAGGAACCACTCCTGTATCCAGTTAGCAGCATCTACTAAAAATACTACCAACAGCTTAATCTGATTCAAGGTCACTTGGCTTTCATCTGTAATCCCCTCCCCGGGGCACCCCTGAAAATAGGCAGAATTTGTCTAGTGAACTTACCCGGACAGCAAAAACTAAAAAGATAAAAATAGAACTGTCAGAGGTGCAACCAGTGTTTCTCTGTGCTCCCTCAATACCCTTGGATGCAATGATTTGTCCTCCTTGAGATTAGCAAGTCCCTTCTGGACTCTTGTCTCTAAAAACGGACAAGTGTCCACCTCCCTCCCTCCAAATTTTTGTTAATTTTTTGTGACCCTTCCCCTTCCCCTTCTCTGTGAATGCTGAACAAAAGTATTTGATCAGGATGTCTGCCTTTCCTGGAATCCCTTTACATAATCCCTCCTTTCATTTTTAACCTTAAAATCCCACCCCTGATCTTCGTCTTTTTCAACACATACCAAAAACTGACTTGTGCCCTTTCCTGACCTCCAGGACTATCCTCCCTTCACTTTACACCATTGTGTCTGTGTACTCCTTTCTGCTTCCTTGCTTCCCTCTGTTTCACCAGTGCACCCCCATGTCTTCCTCCCTCTGCATCTTCCTATACTTTCTTAATACTACCCCTTTAACATTTACCTCTTCAGTCTCTTCTTTCATATTTTATTTTGTATTTTTGTGTGTTTTACTCCCAGAACCATGGCGTACACATGCGTATGTAGGCACGCATGCAGGCCAGGATCCGGCGGTCCCTTCCTCCCCACCCCAGACTTTTGTTGCTGTTCCCTCTCACCTGTGCTCCCATCAGACTTCCACCTGGTGGGAGCGGAACTATGGAGGAGTGGGCTGCCACTTCAGGAGGGGAGAGCTGCATAGCAGTTCAATTCCGCTCTGACCTCCCCCCAAGCTGGCTCCCTAGTGACCTGAGGTCATTCCCAAACCCAGATTGCTGGAATGCCATGAGTTAAGGCATCCAGCACCTCAGTCCTCAGCACCACCAGACCAGCTTCAGCTGCTTCTTTCAAGAACCAAAGCAGTATCTTTTTCCTCTTGCTTGTTTGAAGCAGAGGTCTATTGCCTTTACTAAGCTCCCTTTTATCTTCACCCACTGTTCCTCCACCTCACCAATGTCATCCTCCCACTAGGTCATGCCCGAGGCATTTACCCACCTTTTTAAAATCTGCCCTCCTGAAGTCCAGGACACTCACCCTTGTGTGCCTCAGTTCCACAGCCCTCCTTATAATGTATCACGCTGTAAAAGTGATCACTGGTCCACAAGTGGTTTCCCACCTTGACATCTTCAACACTAGCATTACCCCAACAGGAGTGGATTCCCTGACTATTTGCAGAAGAATGCCCCCTGCAGAAAGTCTACAATGTCCCTGCTTCTAGCTGAAGCAGCTCCTGTGCTTCTTGTGCACACTCAACTACGTCTGGCTGACTTAAGGGTGAGACCAGTAACCAAGTTTAGTCCAAATGGTGTCTTTAAGGATCTCAAAAATGGTGCTGGATGCCAAAGTGGTGTGTTCATTCACCAAAGTTTTGTGCTCATTCTGGAGCTTACCTGCTGATTCAAACTGCAGGCTCTGAAGGCTGCAGGAGATTAGGGGAGGGGAGACACCAGCAGGGCAGGAGCCCACTCATATTGCATTCCCTGTGTCTCTGAGGCTTTTATGCTTTTACTCTCATAATGCACTCAATCCCCTTCCTTGCCACCTGGTCCTTCGTGAATTGGGAATAGCCTGATATGACCATGTTCCAGTCATGATTTTCAGCAGACTGTGACTTGTTAATGACCACAATATCCAGATCAGCCTCTGCTATGTTGGCCTCTAGGTTCAGAATCTTATTTCCTAGACTTCTACCATTGGCACACATGGACATTCAGATGTTGTTTCCACTCTGCCTGTTGCCCCCTTTTTCCTTTTTTCCCTCTCTCTTTATTGCACCCATTCCTTTCCCTCTTTATCTCTACCACCCTGCTTACATTACTGATTTGCACCCTGGGTGATTCCTCTCTCTCCTTGGGTTCTCCTTACTCTCTACTTCAGCCTGTTGGGGGGGCAGTTTCTGACTCCATGATTCCTTCTGCCACCTCCCTATGCTAGTTTAAATGTTCCATAAAGTAATATTATACCATCCACTGAGGACTATGATTTCCCTTCTGGATGGATGCAAGCCATCACCCCAGTGCAGGCCCTTATCCTCCCAGCTGGGTCCCCAGAACCCAATGTGGCCAAACCCTTCCTCTCTGTATCATTCCTTCAGCCATGAGTTGAAGCTCCTAGTGTGGAGACCCCTCTCCTGTCATAGACAGGAAGCACTTCAGTGAAAGTCACAGAGTGAGCTACCTGTCAAAGTCCTGTCCGCAGTTCCCTAAATCCCCTCTGCATTATCCCAGCTCCATCTCTAATGAGGTAATTAGTCCCCAGGTGGACAATGACTTCCAGCTCTCCCTCCTGTCCTACTAATCTGCAAGATCTGCTTCCCATCCCTCTTTGCCTTGGGGTTATCATATCTAATGACCTCAAAGAGGTAGCACAGTGTGACAAAGTGGGCGGCACTAGTGGGATACTAAGATGCATAGGAGAGGTATCTCTAGCTGGAGGAGGGAGGTGGTGTTGCCACTGTATTGCTCTCTTATGAAACCCTTCCTGGAGTATTGTGTGCAGTTCTGGAAGCTGAACCTCAAAAAGGATGTAAACAGAGTGGAGGCAATCCAGAGAAGGGAAACTAAAATGATACAAGGGTTGTATCATAAGCCCTATGAAATGAGACTGAGGGATCATAACATGTGCACTCTGGAACACAGGAGAGCAAGAGGTACATGATAGAGACCTACAAGTATTGTACTGTATCATAAAATTGTATTCATATATCAACACATGAACCAGGAATAACTTGAATCACAAGTACCTCACAGTGGTGAAAAGAGAGCAGGAAGGGAGTCCCTTTCACATGAAAAACAGCACCAAGACCAGAGGAAATGTGATGAAGATGGAGAGAAAGACGTTTTAGAAGGATGTGAGGAAGTACTACTTCACTGAAATGGTGATGGCGACCTGGAACAGAGGCCAGCGGACATGGTAAAGGCAAAAACAGTCGGTGGCTTCTCGCATGCATGCGATACACATGGGGTACATTAGTAAAGAGGAAGGGAGGAGGGAAGGTCACTGGAGACAAGTTAGGGTCTGCAGAGACAAACTAATCTAGGACAATGTGGACAGACTATGTGGGCCAGGTGGTCCTTTTCTGCCAACAAATTCATTGCTTCTATTTTTGTAGGCTTGTCAAGATAACAGTAAGACCACCCCTCTCAAAATAAAGGTCCCACTTCTCAGACGGTGACCATCCTTACCTACTGAAACCATGGTTTCATAATTCTGCACCATCACTTCCCTGTGAAGCTCCTTCTCTTGTTTGCTTAACATCTTCCATTCCTCTTCTGAAAAACTGACAGCGACATCTTCAAAGGTTTCTGGTACCTGAAAGAACATGAGATGCATTTAATCAATCATGATTTCACTACACAGATTGAGAAATCTGCAACTTTTCAACAAGAAGGGAATAGACATAGTTAAAATCTGCAACCCAAAGTAGAAGTATGAATTGGTCAACTATTTACCAGGGATTAATTCTCCCTTTCACCCATGTGGATGATGGATTGAATGGATCATCTGATCAAGTGATCAGAGGGGTGACCTAACAGGCAAGATGGGAGCTCCTTATTTTTAGTAGCACTAATACAAAAGGAATGGTGGCTTGGAAGTACAGGACTTTTTAACTTCATTTATTTAACAAACCCCTCATAATAGTAGAGGGAGTAGGTTATCATGTGTCCATGTAACCCCCCTGTTATCCAGGGTTACTTGAATCCCAGTAAGACCTAGTGGTAGGCAGGAAAGGCAGCTTGTGAAATTCCAGTTAAATGGATTTCACACTGTCTCACTCTGTTCTCAGTCTCAGCTGAGACTGAGGGATAACATCACCATAGAACTCTCACAGCTGCATGAGCCACAATGGAATCTGCAGTTAGGAGTTAGGTTAGAATGTTGGGAGTTTTTGAACAATGAGCAGCAGTTGTGTGTGAGCAGTCTTGAAGAGGAGCACAGCTGTCTGTGCACAGGCTCTTGGAGCCTAAAGCTCTGCTATAGAGCTACTTTTAGGGAGAGGTGTGTGTTTCCACCAAAAGAGGAACACAGTAAGCTGCTTGTGAAGTGGTGGAGACCGCTGTTTCTGGTCTCTGTGCCCCATCCCTGAAGGGATGGAGGGTAAAAGGTTTGACTGTTATTCCAGGAGCAACCTCCTGGTTCTGGCTAGGGAAGAAGCTGCCTTATTTTCCTAAGTTGTGCTGCAGCACCAGAAGCTGACAAGAATTGCCTGTGGGGCACCTGCAACCAAAGGGTGAGTTCTGCTCTTACATGGGGCCTATGTTTCACCTGAACTGTTGTGAAGTGGGGATTGGACTGCTTAATCAGTGAGAGGCCTAGAGGAATAAGATAAGCCAAAGCAAAAGTATGTTAAAGTCCAGCACAAGGGGAAAGCCAAGACATGTAGAAGAAATGTGCTATGCATTTAACCTTTAATCTACACTGCCAAGCTTTTCAGAAAGAGATGTTTAAGTATGTTCAAGTCTAGTACAAGGGGAAAGTCAAGACATGTAGAGGAAATGTGCTATGCATTTACCCTTTAATCTAGATTGCCAAGCTTTTCAGAAAGAGTTGTTTAATGTCCAGAGAAATGGCCGGGTATGGATTGTGGAAGCTGAAGGTGGGAGACCCCCCCATCATTAGTAACCAGGTTCACCTCTACAGATTTGCTCTGTGGCCCTTTTACATTGCCTCTGGCACTTGGCCAGTGCTGAGGGAAGTACCCAGATGTGGGATTGAAAGGAAATTTCCCTTAAGGAGTCGAAGGCTCTAAGGTGGTTTAGGGAGCCACCAAGAAAATGTATCCATGTCATATGGACAGGGTTCAAGTGGCCAGCAGTGGAGCCAGGCCAGGGGAAAACCCAAATAGTGTACAGTCGGGCTGTGTACCCAAAGCTGCGTGCAAGTCTGGGCTGTGTGCCTGGTGGGTCCAGAGCCTGAGGGCTTAATAGAAACATAGAGACTTTGACAGCAGATAAGGACCGCTTGGCCCATCTAGTCTGTCCATTTCCCTACCTACAGGATAGGCCGCAGATCCTAGTTAACCAACAGCCTATTTCTTCCTACCCACCCACAAGAATTGCCTTATGTCTGTCCCATGCATTCTTGAATTCTCCCACAGTTTCAGACCCAACCTCCTCATTAAGGCTGTTCCATACATCCACTACCTTCTCTGTGAAATAATACTTTCTCACATTGCCCCTGAACTGCCCCCCCTCTACCTTTAAATTGTGTCCCCTTGTTCTTGCACGTCTCTTTTTCTGAAAGGTGCTACCCTCTTGGACTTTGTTGATTCCACTGAGGTACTTAAACGTTTCTATCATGTCCCCCCTCTCCCTTCTTTCCTCAAGGGTATACATATTAAACTCCTTTAGTCTCTCCTCATACAGCTTCTCTTGCAGACCTTGCACCATTTTAGTTGCCCTCCTCTGGACTGCCTCCATTCTGTCTATGTCCTTGCAGAGATGGGGTTTCCAGAACTGGACTCAATACTCCAGATGGGGTCTCACCAACTGCCTGTACAGAGGGATAACAACTTCCTGTTTTCTGCTGCTGATGCCTCTTCCTATGTATCCCAGTATGAAGAGTTGAGGAAGTGTTCTGTTTCTCTTATCTGCATTACCAGGAATGTAGCCCCGTGGGGGTCTGTCTATGCTTTGTTTGTTCAGTTTGGATGAGCCACACTTTAGAATCCCATTTCTGGTATTGGACATTACAGTTATTGCTTCCTGTGTTCGGATTTACTTGAGTGCCCCTGTGCAGAGTAGTCAAACCTAAGCCCTTGTGCCGAGTAAACTAGTCCTCCCCGAACCCAGTAGCCCATCTGGTACTGCTGTCAGCTTCAGCAGTATCCACCTGTCATTTGCAAAAAGGCAGGGATGAGGGGTTGCATACAGAAGGGAAATGGTGCTCTGACTTTAACCTGTATGGGTGAAGATGATGTGGGAGGAGCTACAGTGAGTATATAGATAGGGTGCACTCAAGGGAAGGGGAATGGTGCCCTGACATCATCCTCTGTGGGTGAAGCTGATGTGGGAGGAGCTACAGTGAGTATATAGATAGGGTACACTGAAGGGAAGGGGAATGGTGCCCTGACATCATCCTCTGTGGGTGAAGCTGATGTGGGAGGAGCTACAGTGAGTATATAGATAGGGTGCACTCCAAGGGAAGGGGAATGGTGCCCTGACATCATCCTCTGTGGGTGAAGCTGATGTGGGAGGAGCTACAGTGAGTATATAGATAGGGTGCACTCAAGGGAAGGGGAATGGTGCCCTGACATCATTCTCTGTGAGTGAAGCTGATGTGGGAGGAGCTACAGTGAGTATGTAGATAGGGTGCACTCAAGGGAAGGGGAATGGTGCCCTGACATCATCCTCTGTGGGTTAAGCTAATGTGGGAGGAGCTACAGTGAGTATATTATTAATATTTTAATATTTGCACTCCAGAGTTTCAACATTGCCATTTCACCAGACCTCCTTATGAGCAGTATAGCTGTCATTTTTCACATCGCACCCAAAATGTGTTTCCACGCATGTAGTGCACAATGGCGCATTCGGTGTGCGAAATCAATGTATGGGACACATTAAGAAAATCACAGTGACACTGTTCATGAGCAGAGGTCTTAAAATGGCTATGTTGAAAATTTGGTGAAAAAATTCTTAAAAATTACTGTTTTACAAGCATGCGTTGCACAGTTTCTACGCATGCTCGTAATTTCGCGAATTTTTAATATTTTCACTCCAAATTTTCAGCATTGCCATTTTACTACACCTCCCCATGAGCAGTACAGCTGTTATTTTTCCCATGTTGCCCAAAATGCATTTGCATGCATGTAGCAAACATTAGCGCAATCGGTGTACGCAATCAATGTTTGGGACAGATTAAGAAAATCACAGTGACACTGTTCATGAGCAGAGGACTTACATAGAAACATAGAAACATAGAAGTTGACGGCAGATAAGGACCTCAAGGCCCATCCAGTCTGCCCATTTCTTTTTCTACCTTATAAATGTGCCATCGGCCTTTGCTCTGTCAGTGACCTATCTATTCATAGTCATTTGTATTATATATAGATAGGGTGTCCTCAAGATGCCAGCATTCTTGTACTCTGTTCCTGGGACTAGCACTTGATGCTGTGGGGGGCTGGGTGTGTGTGTGTGAAGAAGCAGCTAGGTGCCAGAGTGCTGGTAAAGAGCAGACACTACAAGTGTCCTCACTGAGTATGCACCCTAGGGGTGCAGGTGAGGGCATCAGCTCTGACATTCAAGGTATGGGTTCTGGGTGAATGGGGTAACTTGGCACTGCCATCAAGGAGCTGGGTAGTCAGGAACACTCCTATGTACCTGGCTGAGGGGGCACATGCAATGCCCACCAAGAGACTTGCTGAAGAACTTGGGCAGGGGGGCACAGGAGCCACTCAATGTATACTACCATGTGGAAATCTGATGCTGAGAGTGGCAGGAAGTCTTGGACACCTCACCACAGTAATGGCATCAGTGTAGCATTGAATGGGTCCCTGGATTGACCTCAGGTACCTGGGATGTGTTCCCTATCACTGGGACTAGTGGGTAAGGACCTGGAGCTTTGCCTACAGTTTGGGAGTTTCAAGAGACCACTAAGAGGATGCAGGGATCCCAAGGGTGTCTTCTACAAAGGACATCTCCTGAGGGCTTTCAAGCCTGATGCAGGTTCCCGTGAAGTTCACTATGGCCATCCTAGTTGGGGTGGGGGACATGTATCCAGATACCATAGAGAACCTAAGAACAGATGCATCAGGTACTGCACAGAGACAGCAGAAGCCAGATAAAAGACTCATCTCTATAACATATCAAGGAAGGTGAAGTTACCAAATAACATTAGAGTATCCTGTGGCCTGTGTCATCGGAATGCAATCCTGGTAGAGGGGTCATAGGGTCCCCTGTGCATGCACCAGAAGAGTGGTGTGGCTGATGAGGAAAGTGCCAGCCTGATATGTTCTTTAGGCTAAGAGTTCACCCTGACAGCCGGCTCAATGGTGCGGAAGGCTGAGATGCTGGATGCCACACTGGTAACCCTGGTTCAGCTGCTGGGGGTTGACCAGGGAGGGAGAGGACTAAGCATCCAGGGGACAGCGATCCTGTCATAGGAAGGGGGCAAATGGTGCCCAGTTCAAGCCTGGCCCCCTAGTGATGGCTGGGGAAAGGCAGCCACAACCATTACATAAGGGGTCAGCGTACTGGTGCCTGCTGATGTCCTGCACACGGGAACATGTGCAAGGCCATCTTAGGTGGTACTGTATGCCTGCTCCTCTAAGTGGAAAAAAACAATAAAGTGGTGGCTGTTCCCAGCTTGGCTTGCCATTCCAGCCAGTCACAGGCCCCGTACCCGCTGAGCACCTGTACCTCGCTGCAGAATCCATGTCCTCAAGTCCTGGTGGAAATCCAGGGTGATGAGACTGGAAGCGTTTGACATCCCTGGGAGTACTGGAGCAGTAATAAATAACTGCAAAAAGAGAGTTCACCCTGATAATATTGGGTGGCTTGCCAGTGTTCTGTGTAGCACATTACGGGCCACGGGTTCAGGTAGCACCACCAGAAGAAAGAGCAGATAAGCCAGGTTTTAGCACAGAAGGGGGATAGGAAATCCCCAGGAACCCCATTAATTAAAAAGTATGAAAAGGCCATACAAAGGAGCCTTGCATATCGAACCAAAAAGGAGAGAATGTCAGAGACCATGTTCTGAGGGTGAACTGCTGGGTGCAAGGAATGGATAGAATGCCCCACAGCAGGTGGCTACTAAGCCACTAGCAATTCTCATAGTCAGACAATAGTTACAATGGCTACCCAATAAAACAGGGTTATTATAATGAATGGTGTGTGGGGGGGGGGAGGTCTTAGGCCTATGATTACTAATTGTGCAAATCAACTTTGGCCTGAAGCCCTCTGATAAAGTCAAGTTCTAGAAGTCCAAGAGTCCAGTGTCATTTTGCCTCACTATCTGAAGTGCCCATATCCATCAGCTCCAGTAGACAGTCAAGCAACCCATGCTGCTGAGTGCAAGATGTTCGCAGCAGTGGCCCCACCATATATCCCTAGACAAGGGAGTTCCCTGGGCCATGCCCACCCCATCCAAGGCAGTGATGCAGGTTGATCCCAGTGCTGCCTCCATGGTGGGGGGCTGCATTTACATTCTTCACAAAGTTTGAAATGGTTCAAAATAGAAAAAAATAATGTTAAACATCAAACCTAGTGTAAAAATGCTGACCTGTCAGTGTAGGGGGAGGGCTGCTTACAACACAAAAGATCCTGGTTAGGAAATATGCCTGAATGTTCAGAGGCCAGCATCAGGAAGGGGGTCAAGCATACCAGTGGGTACTCACAGGGCAGCTACCTCCATTGCAATACTACCACCTCTGGGTGTTACTGCACACCCTGTCACTGAGCTGGGCTAGGGAATGTGCCTGGACAGTCAGGAGCCAGCATCAGGGAGGGGGAATCAAGCATCCCCGAGGGCCCACTCACGGCAGCTACCTCCATTGATATACTACCTCCTCTGGGGGTTACAGCACATGCTACCTCTCACCCGGGTTAAGGAATGTGCCTGAGCGGTCAGGGACCAGCATCAGGGAGGGGTATCAAGCATCCCAGAGGACACGCTCTGGGCAACTACCTCCATTGCTATACTATCACCTCTGGGTGTTACTGCACACACTCCCAGTGATCTGGGTTAGGGAATGTGCCTGGGTACTCAAGGGCCAGCATCCAGGAAGAGGATCAAGCATCCCAGAGGACGCTCTCAGGCCAGCTACCTATATAGCTATACTACCACCTCTGGTTGTTACTGCATACACTGCCAGTGACCAGAGTTAGGAGACATGCCTGGGTACTTAGAGGCCAGCATCCACGAGGAGGATCAAGTATCCCAGCGGGCACTCACAGGGCGGATACCTCCATTGCTATACTACCACTTAAGAATGTTACTGTACACCCTGCCAGAGACCTGAGTTAGGGAACATGCCTGGACAGTCAGGGGCCAGCATGGGGTGAGACCAAGCATCCCAGAGGGTACTCTCCAAGCAGCTACAGCCATTGCTGCACTACCACCTCTGGGTGTTACTGTGCACACTGCCAGTGATCTGGGTTAGGGAATGTGCCTGGACAGTCAGAGGCCAGCACGGGGGGAGATCAACCTTCCCAGAGAGTATTCTCTGAGCAGCTACTTCCATTGCTGTACTACCACCTCTGGGTGTTACTGTGCACCCTGCCAGAGACCTGGGTTAGGGAACGTGCCTGGACAGTCAGGGGCCAGCATGGGGTGAGACCAAGCATCCCAGAGGGTGCTCTCCAAGCAGCTACATCCATTGCTGTACTACCACCTCTGGGTGTTACTGTACACCCTGCCAGAGACCTGGGTTAGGGAACGTGCCTGGACAGTCAGGGGCCAGCATGGGGTGAGACCAAGCATCCCAGAGGGTACTCTCCAAGCAGCTACATCCATTGCTGTACTACCACCTCTGGGTGTTACTGCGCACTCTGCCAGTGACCCGGGCTAGGGATTGTGCCTGGGTAGCCAGGAGGAATATTGTGGAGGCAGTCCAAGCATCCCAGAGGGAATTCTCAGGGCAGCTGCCTCCATTGATTTACTACCACCTCTGGGTGTTACTGTGCACTCTGCCAGTGACCTGGGCTAGGGAACATGCCTGGACAGTCAAGGGCCAACACTGGCAAGGAGGATCAAGCATCCCAAAGGACACTCTCATATTAGCTCCCTCCCTTACTACACTACCACCTCTGGGTGTTACTGCACAGACTACCAGTGTCCTGGGTTAGGAAACGTGCCTCGGTAGTCAGGGGCTGGCACTGGGGAGGAGGATCAAGCATCCCAGAGGTCACTCTCAGGGCTGCTACCTCCAATACTATGTTTCCTACTTCTCGGTGTTACTTCGCACGCTGCCAGGGACCTGGGTTAGGTAACATGCCTGCTAGTCGGGCCAGCAATGGGAAGGGGTATCAAGCATCCCAGAGGGCAATCTCAGGGCAGCTACCTCCCTTGTAATACTACCAACTTTGGATGTTACTGCACACACTGGGGTTAGGGAACGTGCCTGGACATTCAGGGGCCAGCATCAGGGAGGGGGGAATCAAGCATCCCAGGGGGCATTCTCAGAGCAGCTACCTCCATTGCGATACTACCACCACCACCAGGTGATCACAGATGGCACAGAATCTGGAGCGACTTAAGGGGAGGGGAGACAATAGCCAGGCAATGCACTCTTGTGTCCCAAGGGGAAAGGGATTAGGAAAAGTGGAAAACCCTAGCCAGTAGCCAGATAACGATCTGGCTGACAACAGCTCTTACTGAAGCAAAGCGGCTCTCCTCCAAGATAGAGCCCAGATTGTACTTTATGTTGGGAAACTCTGCCACCCCAGTCACAGAGACAAGCATTGAGAAATGGAATACTGGTAAGCCTGCGAGAAGCTCGGTGACAGGGTTGGGGAGGATGGGACATGGTGAGTGCAAGGTGACATTAACATATAGCAACCAAAAAGCCTCAAGTAACTACTAAAGTCATCTATTACATGGGAGGGTTTGTAAAACACATCCCCCCCCCCCATATCCCCTGTTTAGGTGTCTTTGAAGGGCCTAGGCCAGAGTCATGCACATGAACGTCTTAGCGCTTGGATGGATAACTTGAACCAGACAGTCTATTAGTAAGCCGGGAGACAGTATGGCGCAGTGGGTTAAGGCTCTGAGCTGCAAATCTAGAGACCTGGGTTTGAATCCCACAGCCCCATAGGTGCATACTGTGTGACCCTGAGCAAGTCACTTAACTTCCTTGTGCTCCCAGGTTGCACCTGCAAACAAGCTTTCAGCTTAGTGTGTCTCACCTGGTAAAATAATTGGTTAAAAGGAAAAAAAGCCCACAACTGCTTGGGGGGGGGGGGTTAAACTCGCATTTATTATCTCAAAGTGTCTCTGTTTAACAAGTATTGATTGACTAACTTTGACAACCTAATGTACTTTTAATAATGAAATTATGTTTATTCATCCTTTTGTATTACCACTGGATATGCTTTGGCAGAGAATACTCAGAAACATGAAAAGACACAGGCAGAAAAAGATACAAGTTCAGTCACGTCAGGACACAGAATACTCAGAAACATGAAAAGATACAGACAGAAAAAAATACAAGGTTAGTCACGTCAGAACAAAGGAATACAACCGTAGTTAAAGATTTGAAAAAGAACCGAACACCTTTGAAATGCCACTGCCTCTACATAAATTAACACTGTTTGATATGAAAAAATATTAAACAAACCCCCACGTGCTCAGTTTGTGCTGTTTTTTAAACACAGTCGTATACAGTAACTTCTTACCTCCAGCTTCATGATCCTCTGTTTCAGTTTCCAACACCACCTCTTCACAATATGAAATCACACTGTTCAGATCTGGAGCAGATGTATTTCTTAAGCGTTTGGAAGCCTTTGGACTTGGAAAATAATTACTATTCACAGAAAAAGTTCCCTCTACAGCACACTTTGTACTCCTGTCTCTAGCTGCTCTCGGAAACAAAAGGACACTTCCTGTCCACCTTAGGAATGTCTCCCTACCATTCATTCCACCTGAGTAATAGTCACAGTGTCCTGCAGCAAGGGAGGGGCCAGAAAAGTGTTCAGAAACATGTTAATCCCTTAAAGTGACAGGACTGCACTGTAGTGTTTAGAGAATTGTGGTTGTGTCTCTTTCCAGTCCCCCCCCAAAGTCTGCCCATATGTGGAAACAAAGGCACCCACCAATTTTATGTCCAAAAGTCAGGCATTTCCCCGATTTG
The DNA here is from genome assembly GCA_016271365.2 of Neoceratodus forsteri. Taxonomy (NCBI): domain Eukaryota; kingdom Metazoa; phylum Chordata; order Ceratodontiformes; family Ceratodontidae; genus Neoceratodus; species Neoceratodus forsteri. The sequence continues at coordinate 20,502,493 of JADMNL010000038.1, read as the reverse complement.
CTCCACTCTGCTGTCACTAATAGAGCAGAGGGAGCCCTACATGGTACTGTGAATATTTACATCTGATTCATTGCTGTTTTTAAATTAGAGTTTGTTGTTTATCCTGCCTACATAGAAACATAGACTTTGATAGCAGATAAGGACCATTTGGCCCACCCAGTCTGCTCATTTTCCTACCTACTGGATAAGCTGCAGATTCTAGTTAACTAACAGCCTACTTCCTGCAACCCCCACTATAATTGTCTTATGTCTGTCCCATGCATGTTTGAATTCCCCCACTGTTTTAAACCCCACAACCTCTCCAAGAAGGCAGTTCTAATACCACTCTCTCCATAAAAAAATATTTCCTCACATTACCCCTGAGCCATCCCTCCTCTATCTTTAAATTGTTCCCCCCTTGTTCTTACACATCTCTTTTTCTGAAAGATGCTACCCTCCTGGACTTTGTTGATTCCCTTGAGGTACTTAAAAGTTTCTATCATGTCCCCCCGTCCCTCTTTTCATCAAGGGTATACATATTAAGCTCTCTCAGTCTCTCTTCACATGGTTTCTGATATAGACACTGCACCATTTTAGTTGCCCTCCTCTGGACTACTTCCATCCGCTCTATGTCCTTGCATAGATGAGGTCTCCAAAACTGCATGCAGTACTCCAGATGGAATCTCACCAACTGCCTGTACAGAGGGAAGACCACTTCCCTTTTTTTACTTGTGATGCCCCTCCCTATGCATCCCAGTATCCCCCTGGCTTTCCTTACCGACTTCTCAAATTGCTTACCCACCTTTAGGTCATCTGATATGACTACCCCAGGTCCCTTTCCATTATTGTTGTTGTTAGTACCTCCCCTTCTATTGTGTACTCTTCTCCTAGATTTTTATTTCCCAGGTGCATTACTTTGCATTTCTTTGCATTGACTCTAAGTTGCCATATGTCTGACCATTCCTCCAACCTTGCCAAGTCCCTTCTCATCCTTTCTACCCCGCCTTGTATGAACATACGAAATTTGCCAGCAGATAAAGGCCTAGAGCTCTATCAAGTCTGCTCGAATGTGTAGCTAGCACCCCTTATTCTGAAGCTGCCCCTCCCTTCCACCCTTCCCCTTCATTGACACTCCCCCTAGTTCTGTCCATCCCCTTTTGAAGCAGTCCACTGTTCTACTGCATACCACTTCTGAAGGTAATGCATTCCACCCAGCCACCACCCTCTCTGTAAAAAAGTGTCTCCTCATCTCCCTCCTGAACCTTCCTCCCTCCAGTCTCATATCATGGCCCCTGGTGGCCCTCCCCTCCCTTACTTTGAACAGTCCCTCTGTACCTGTCTTGTTTATTCCTTAAAGGTTTCAATCATGTTTCCCTGTCCCTCCTCTCCTCCAGTGAGTACATGTTCAACTCCCTCAGCCTCCTCTTGTATGATAAGTCCCCCAGTCCCTTGATCATCTTTGTTACCTTGCACTGCACCCCCTCCAGTAAATTAATGTCCGTCTCCAGATACAGGCACCAGTACTGCACGCAGTACTCCAGGTGTGGTCTAACCAATGACCTATAAAGTGGCAGAATCACCTTCTCCCTCCTTGAGGATATACCCTTTGCAATACAACCCAGCATTTTGTTGGCCTTTGCAGCTGCCTTCCTACGTTGTACCGAGTTGTTAATTGACCTGTAATGAGTACCCCTAGATCCTTCTCCTCTGTCTGGGCTAGCTGCACTCCCCCCAGCTGGTAACTCCTCCTTGGGTTCTTCATTCCAAAATGCAGCATCTTGCAGTTGTTGGCATTAAACCCCAGTTGCTAGGTGTCTGACCAGGTTTCAAGCTTTGCCAGATCATCCTGCAACCCCTGCCATGCCCCTAAGTCATCCACCACTGCTCCTACCTTGGTATCATCAGCAAACAGACTGATCTTGCTCTTGATTTCCAATGATATGTCTACAATGAATATCCCAAAGAACACTGGTCCCAACACCGAGCCCTGTGGAACACCGCTCGTCACTACCCTTGGGTGTGAGAGCTTCCCACCAACCACCACTCTCTGTTGCCTTCCCTGAAGCCAGTTCCCTACCCATCTCACCAGCTTTGCACCTGCCCCTGTGCCTACTAACTTACTTCCCAGCCTCCCATGTGGCACCGAGTTGAGTGCTTTACCGAAGTCCAGATACAGGACATCCACTGCATGGCCCCTGTCCAGTTGCCTAGTTACCCAGTCATAGAATTCCACCAGGTTGGATTAGCAGGATCTGACCCATATGAAGCCATGCTGTCTGCTGTCCTATAGTCCTTTGGCCTCTAGGAGGGCCACCAGCCTCTCCTTCAGGATAGTCTCCATTAGCTTATCCACAATGGATGTGAGGCTCACTGGTCTGTAGTTTCCCGGTTCATCCTTGGGGCCACTATTGTGGAGAGGCACCACATAAGCCATCCTCCAGTCCTGAGGTACACACCCTAAATGTAGTGAGGCATTAAATAGATCTGTCAAAGAAACATAGAAACATAGAATTTGACGGCAGATAAGGACCCCTTGGCCCACCCAGTCTGCCCATTTCCTTACCTAGTGGATAAGCTGCAGATCCTAGTTAACCAGCAACCTACTTCTTCCTACCCCAACCCCCTACAATTGCCTTATGACTGTCCCATACATGCTTCAATTCCACCACTATTTGTGACTCCACAAGCTCCTCCGGAAGGCCGTTCCATGCATCCACAACCTTCTCTGTGAAAAATACTTTAAATTACCTCTGAGCCGCACCCCCATCTTCAAATTGTGCCCCTTGTTCTTGCACACCTCTTTTTTTGAAAGATGCTACCCTCTTGGACTTTGTTGATTCCCTTGAGGTGCTTGAAAGTTTCTATCATGTCCCCCCTCTCCCTCCTTTCCTTGAGGTTATACATATTAGGCTCCTTAAGTCTCTTTTCATATGTCTTTCGGTACAGACCCTGCACCATTTTAGTTGCCCTCCTCTGGACAGCTTCCATCCTGTCTATGTCTTTGCGGAGGTTGGGTTTCCAGAACTGCACACAGTACTCCAGATGGGGTCTCACCAGCTGTCTGTAAGAGGGATATTAACTACCTGTTTTCTACTAGTGATGCCTCTCCCTATACATCCCAGTATCCTCCCAGCCCTCCTTGCTGCCCTCTCACATTGCTTGCCCACCTTTAGGTCATCTGATATGACTACCCCAAGGTCCCTTTCCATTTTTGTTGTTGTTAGTATCTCACCCCCATTGTGTACTCTTCCCTAGGTTTTGTTTCCCAGGTGCATTACCTTGCCGCTAGCGCATTGAATCAAAGCTGCCATACATTTGACCATTCCTCTAACCTTGCCAAGTCCCTTCTCATCCTTTCCACCCCACCTTGTGCATCAACTCTTGTGCAGATCTTTGTGTCATCTGTAAAGAGACATACTTTTCCTTCCAGTCCCTCTGCAATGTCGCTTATAAAGACATTGAAGAGGACTGGTCCTAATACTGAACCCTGCAGTACCTCACTAGTAACCCCCCTTTCTTCAGAGTGGACTCCATTTACTATTACTCTCTGTGTCCTATTCCTCAGATAATTCTTTACAGGCTGTCATCTTGGGACCCACTCCCAGGCTGGCTAACTTATATTAATCTTTTATGTGAGACTGTGTCAAATACCTTGCTAAAGTCTAGGTAGGCCATGTCCACAGCCCCTCCCTGATCTACTACTTTGGTCACCCAGTCAAAGAAATCTATCAGATTTGTCTGGCTTGACCTTCCCACTGTGTATCCATGCTGCCTTGGGTCCTGTGCCCCTCTGACCTCTAGATACTCGACAATTCTTTCCTTCAAAAGTGATTCCATCATTTTCCCTATCACTGAGGTTAAACTAACAGGTCTGTAGTTTCCTGCTTCTGCCTTGCTCCCACTTTTGTGAAGGGGAATCACATCTGCCCACCTCCAGTCCTCTGGTACCACCCCATCCTCCCATGATTTTTTAAAGAGGGTAGTCAGTGGTGTCACTAGTTCTACCCTTCATTCTTTTTAGAATTCTGGGATGAATCCCATCAGGCCCCATTGCTTTGTCCACCTTCAGTTTTAAGATTAGTTCAGAGCGCTTTCTTCTGTAAATGGGCAGGTATCAACTTCTGTATCCAGAGTGTTTCTACTGTGTGTTTTAGGTACCTCCCCTCTTCCTTTGTAAATACTGAGCAAAAAATATTTGTTTAGTATCTCTGCCTTTTCACAGTCACCCTCTGCCCACCCTCCTCCCTTTATTAAGCCTCACTATCCTCCCTTGGTCTTCCTTTGCTCCCTGATGTACCTATAAAGGTTTTATCCCCTTCTTAACTGAGTTGGCTATCTTTTCCTCGGTTTGGGCCTTTGCTGTTCTGACTGCCTTCCCAGCTTCCTTTTGCTTTACTGATACAGTTCTCTGTCCTGCTCCTTCTGTGATTTCTTGTACTTCCTAGAATGCTTTCTTTTCTCTTGAACCTTCACTGTCACTTCCTTTGAGAACCATAGTGGTTTCTTACATCGTTTTGATTTGTTTATTTGCTTCACACAAAGCTCGTTACCTCTGTGATAGCAGTTCTTATTATTCCCATTGTTCTTCCACCCTCATACCCTATTTTGCTAGTGCATTCCTTAGGCACACACCCATTTTAAGGCAGCCCTCCTAAAGTTCAGTACTTTTGCCTTTATGCAGCTTGACTCTATTGCTGTGTTTATTGTGAACCATACTGTTCGATGGTCGCTGGTTCCCAGATGGCTATCCACTTCTACATCTGTGATCCTCTCTTCATCTCCATTTGAGAGAACCAGGTCTAAGATTGCTCCCTCTCGAGTGGGTTCCAATACTAGTTGTCTAGGCATGCCCCTTGAGGCATCTAGAATAACCCACTCTTCATGGCTGTGGCAACTGCACTCCAGTTAACATCTGGCATATTCAGATCACCCATCAGCAATATCTCCCCTTTTTCTACTATTCTAAGTATACTTTCTATCATTTCCTTGTCCATTTCCTCCCCTTGAGAAGGGGGTTTGTATACAACCCCTGTGCGGATTGTGGTGCCATTGTCTGTCTCCAAATGTACCCTCAGTGCTTCTTCTCCTCCCTGTTTTCCCTTTTGTTCTGTTGCTTTGATTCCTTCCCTTATGTAAAGAGCTACTGCTCCTCCTCCTCTTTTACCCTCCCTGCCCATCCTGTAGATACTGTATCCTGGTATGTTTATGTCCCAGTCATGGTTTTGTGTGTACCATGTTTCTGTGACTGCCACAATATCCAGATGTTACTCCTCCATCAAGGCCACTAATTCAGGAAGCTTGTTACTCAGACTATGAGCACTGGTACTCATTGCTCTCCATTTTTTATGGCTTTACCTTCTTTTGCAGCATCTCCCACTGACCTTTCTACCTTGGTCTTTTTCTCATTTAGTACCCTGTTTTGTAGGAAGAGGCTGGGATTTTCCTGCAGCTTATCAGTGCCTAGCTTGGCAGAAGATAACAGGAGAAAGGAATGCTGTGTGACTGAAGTTCTCTGCTGGGACTAAAGTAGAAGAACTTTTGTATTTGGGCTTTTAATTCAGGGTAAAAAACTAACATACAAAAACAAAACAAAGTGTGTGTTTGGGTTAACTGAACTGAATGGGTAACTGAAAAGTCATCTAGGTGTAAACCTCAGGTGACTGAAAGGACTTAACTGCTGTGAGGTTTAAATTACTTGTAGAAAGATCTGGTAAGTAGGGGGAGTGGCTTAGCTAGAAGGAAGCTACATTTAAAGACTGCTTAGAAAGATTCTGCTAATAGCTTGGCAGAAGACAACAGGAGAAAGGACTGCTGTGTGACTGAACTTCTCTACTGGGACTATATTGCCTCCATCCCTCCCTCCACCCCCACCCAAAGCTAGTTCTATTTTATAGGCACAGGATTTGACTGAAACAGGAACTTCCTGTTTAGGGCAGGAAGTGAGTGATCACAGAACCACCAAGGACCCACCATCCTAGAAGGGCAAGAGTAGCTCTCCAGCCCCTCTAACTGCTGGAGGTCTGCCTCTGAACAAGTAAGTGGTCTACTGAGTATTATAGGATATTCTTGTCTCAGAACAGGACGATCAGGAGCTTAAAGGGCACACAGGCAGAAAGTAAGGAGAGAGAAAAAAGAGGAAAGAGTAAGGATTGCAAACAGTTAAGGGGCCAGAAATAAGACATGATTGGAGTGGTGCAGTGCAGTGGCTGTGGAGCAGCAGTCTTCCGGGAGATGTTCTGGAGGATGCGGTGTTGTCCCATCTGCAGACACTCTCTGGGCTGAGGAGGAGGTTGCTCATCTCCAGGCTGGAGTTGGCCAGGATTCGTGGGACCTCCTCTTCCATCCAGGGACCACCAGTGCCACTGCCGTTGCCTCAGAGGTTGCCAAGAAAGAGGGTGGTTGGACCACAGTGGGCTCCAGGGAGGGTGAGGGTGGTGGAACAGAGGCACATCCCTCCAGTTGTACCTCTCCACAATTCCTATGCCATTCTGGCAAAGTGTGTTCTCTATGGAGACACCTACAGTGGAGACCAAGGAGGATGCTGGGAACCTCCACAAAGAAGACCCACAGGAGGGTGGCAGGGGACCCTGCAGGGGAGGAAACAACTCTGGTGGGGACTCCATTGTTAGGAAGGTAGAACTGGACAAGGAAGAGTTGGGAGGTAAGGTGCCTACCTGGTACACCATGGCTTGGAGGGACGGGGCGAATCTCAGGATTGCTGAAGCTGCACAGGAGAGGAGCTGGATGTCATTGTCCACCTAGGAACAAATGACCTGGCTAAGAAAGGGATTAGAAGTGCAGGAAGTTTGTGGAATGGGAGGGCCTTAGTCAAGTAGCACGCATCGATAACCTTTCGGAGGTGCTACCCATCTATGGCATAGGAGACTACGGTGTTCTGTACCATGGCATTCAATCAGTGGTTGAAAAACTGGTGTGGAGCTCAGGGATTTGGCTTCATTGGGGACTGGGGGTCCAGCTGGAGTGATGCAAGCCTATACTGGCATGATGGGCTGCATCTGTCCAGGAGGGGAACCAGGATCCTAGGTGATAGGTTTAAATGCTTCATTGGCAAGCTTTTAAACTAGCCAAGGGGGGAGGCACTGGAAAGGAGCAGGAAAATCCTAGCCCGCCCAAACAATCACGGTAGTAAGTGTGGCAAACATCAACATGGAGGTGTTGATAGGGAGAAGGGCAGGGGTAAATGGAGAAAGTGACAAAGGCAAGAAGGACAGGGATGGGGCAAAAGGGGGTAAGGCCATCAGGAAATGGAAGGTAATAAGTACCAATGCCCGTAGTCTGGGCAACAAGCTCCCTGAGTCGGTGGCCTTAATGGAAGAGGGATGCCTGGATATTGTAGCAGTCACAGAAACATGGTAGACAGAGAACCATGACTGGGGTGTTAACATACCAGGGTACATAACTTACAGGAGAGACAGGCAGGGGAGAAGAGGGAGAGGAGTAGCTTCATGTAAAGGAAGGATAAAGCAACTGAACAAAGAGTAAACAGGAGGAGGAGGCACTGTGGGTCACCTTGGAGACTGGAAGGGCACCACAATCCGCACAGGGATTGTGTACAGACCCCATGTCAGGGGAAGGAATGGACAAGGATATGATGGAAGGCATTCTTAGAATGGCAGAGAAAGGGAGATACTGTTGATGGAGACCTGAATATGCCAGATGTTAACTGGGCACATTTGCTGCAGCCACATCCAAGAGCAGGGCCATTCTTGATGCCCTACAGGTGGCAGGCATTAGACAGCTAGTTTTGGAACCCACTCGTGAGGGAGCAATCTTAGACCTCGTACTCTCAAATGGGTGCAGTGAGAGGATCTCAGATCTAGAAGTGTGTTGCCATCTGGGGACAAGTGACCATCAAACAGTGTGGTTCATGTTAAACTCAGCTACAGAGTCAAGCCATACAAAAGTGAGGGTACTGGACTTTAGGAGGGCTGACTTTGGCAAGATGGAGAGTGCCTCAGAAAAGCACTAGCAAATAGGCTTGAAGGAGGTGTGGAGCAACAATGAGAATTATCAAACTGCCATCACAGAGGAACAAGCCTTTGTGAAGTAAATAAACAAATCAAAATGAAAGAAAAAGCCACTATGGTTCTCAAGAGAGGTGGCTGTGAAAGTCATGAAGAAAAATATAGCATTCCGGAAGTATAAGGAAACACAGAAGGAGCAGGACAGAGAGCTGTACCAGTTAAGGCAGAAAGAAGCAGGGAGGGAAGTCAGAATAGCAAAGGCCCAAACTGAGGAAAAGATAGCCAACTCAGTTAAGAAGGGGGATAAACCTTTACAGGTATATCAATGAGCGTGAGAAAGACAAAGGAGGATAGTGAGGCTGAATAGAATGAACGGTGGGTGGACAGAAGGGGACAGTGAAAAGCAGGAATACTGAGCAGATATTTCTGCTCAGTATTCCAAAAGAGGAGGAAGTGCCTAATCCAATTAACAGAAGCACTCTTGATAGGGGGGTCGATACCAGTCCTTTCACAGAAGAAAGGGTTCTGCAAGAACTCCTAAAACTGAAGGTGGACAAAACAATGGGTCCTGATGGAATTCACCCCAGAATTCTAAAAGAATTAAGGAAGGAACTAGTGAAACCACTGGCTACTCTTTTTAATAAATCATGGGAGGATGGTGTGGTACCCAAGGACTGGAGGAAGGCAGATGTAATTCCTCTTCACAAAAGTGGGACCAAGACAGAGGCAGGAAACTACAGACCTGTCAGACTGACCTCTGTGGTAGGGAAAGTGATGGAGTCACTTCTGAAGGAAAGAATAATTGAGTACCTAGAGGTCAGTGGAGCACAGGATCCAAGGCAGCATGGGTTCACAGCAGGGAAGGTCATGTCAGACAGATCTAATAGATTTCTTTGACTGGGTGACCAAAGTAGTAGACCAGGGAGGGGCTGTGGACATGGCCTACCTAGACTTTAGCAAGGCATTTGACACAGTCCACACAAAAGATTATTAGTCAAATTAACCAGCCTGGGAGTGGGTCCCAGGGTGGTAGCCTAAGGTAAAACATTGGCTGGACAACAGGACACAGAAGGTAATTGTAAATGGAGTCCACTCTGAAGAAAGGGCGGTTACCAGTGGGGTACCACAGGGTTCAGTATTGGGTCCAGTCCTTTTTAATGTCTTCATCAGTGACATTGCAGAGGGACTGGAAGGAAAAGTATACCTTTTTGCAGATGACACAAAGATCTGCAACAGGGTTGATACACAAGGAGGTGTGGAAAGAATGAAAAGGGACTTGGCAAGGTTGGAGGAATGGTCAGACATATGGCAGCTAGGATTTAATAAAAAGTGCAAATAATGCACCTGGGAAACAAGAACCCAGGGAAGAATACACAATGGGTGGGAGGTAGTAACAACAACAAAACAGGAAAGGGACCTAGGGGTATCATATCAGATGACCTTAAGGTTAGTAAGCAATGTGAAAGGCAGTAGGGAGGGCCGGGGGTATACTGGGATGTATAGGGAGAGGCATCATCAGCAGAAAACAGGAAGTTCTTATCCCTCTGTACAGACAGTTGGTGAGACCCCATCTGGAATACTGTGTCCAGTTCTGGAGACCCCATCTCCGCAAGGACATAGACCGGATAGAGGCAGTCCAGAGGAGGGCAACTAAAATGGTGCAGGGTCTGCAAGAGAAGCCATATGAGGAGAGACTAAAGGAGCTTAATATGTATACCCTTGAGGAAAGAAGGGAGATGGGGGACATGATAGAAACTTTCAAGTACCTCAAGGAATCAACAAAGTCCAAGAGGGTAGCATCTTTCAGAAAAGAGACTTGCAAGAACAAGGGGACACGATTTAAGGATAGAAGGAGGGCGGTTCAGGGGCAATGCGAGGAAATATTATTTCACAGAGAGGGTAGTGGATGCATGGAACAGCCTTCCTGAGGAAGTTGTGGGGTCTAAAACTGTGGGAGAATTCAAGAATGCATGGGACAGACATAAGACAATTCTTGTGGGGGGCAGGAAGATATAGGCTGTTGGTTAACTAGGACCTGCGGCCTATCCTATAGGTAGGGAAATGGGCAGACTAGATGGGCCTAGCGGTGCTTATCTGCCGTCAAAGTCTATGTTTCTATGTTTCCTCCTTTGACTAGTTTAAAAGCTTGCCAATGAAGCATTTAAACTGATTGCTCAAATTACTTGTTCCCTTCCTGGACAGATGCAGACCACCCTGCCAGTATAGGCTGGTGTCCCTCCAGGTGGAACCCCAGTCCCCAATGAAGCCAAACCCCTGTGCTCCACACCATTTTTTCAGCCATTCATTAAACTGCATGGTGCAAAGTACCCCCGCCTCACTCATGCCATTGACAGGCAGCACCTCAGAGAAGGATACTGTGTGTGCTACTAGTCTTAGGCCCCTCCCCAATTCTACAAAGTCCTTCTGCACTGCTCTAATCTCATGAAGAGCCAGGTCATTTGTCCCTAAGTGGATAATGATGTCCAGCTCAGACTCCCGTGCAGCTATTCTCATGATCCTGAGGATGCGCTTCCTGTCCCTCCAAGCCATGGCACCAGGCAGGCACCTTACTTCAGTTTTCCCTGCTCCCCCAGTTCTGTCCCCCTAATAATTGAGTCCCCCACCAGGAGCTGCTTCCTTTCCTTGTGGTGTCCTCTGCCACCTTCCTGTGGGCCTCCCTTGTGACAGTTGTCCTCAGCCTCCTTAGTCTCCTCTGTGGGTGCATCCATAGGGGAGCTATGCTCGCCAGAATGGTGTATGGATTGTGGAGTGGAACAACTGACTGAGTGTGCCTCTGTTCCACCATCCTCACCCTCCCTGAGCCCACTGTGGTCCAACTGCTGTGCTTTCTTCGCAACCTCTGAGGTAGTGGTGGTGGCTCTGGTGCTCCCTGGATGGGGGAGGTTCCCTTCCTACCATCCAGTGTGGCCTGGGGGAATGTTCCCTTACTACTGTCCAGTGTGGCCTGAAGACGGACAACTTCCTCCCTCAGTGCAGAGAGTTGTCTGCAAATTGGGCAGCATCTCAGCCTCCAGAAAGACTCCCGGAACACTGCTGCCCCACAGCTATTACATTGCACTACTCCCCACATGCTTATCTACTTTTTTTTGTGTGTGTGTTTGTGTGTGAGATTGGTTTGTTATATAGAAATATATATATTATACAATGTGTAGGCTGATATTGTCAGTGCAGTGTGCTAGAGAGGATATGACAGTGATATGCACCTTGCACTCTTGAGGAAATGATGTCAGAACCCCAGGTATAAAGGAACTATTTCCAAGGGTGGGTGGGGTAAGGGTGGGAGAGGTTGGGCCTAAACTGTGCCCTCAGAAAACAATCAGCTAGAAGCTCTGACCCACTGCTGTGATGAGTGCCTTCCTGTCAGCAAGATGCCCTACACAACAATTTGACAGAGAAAATACCCTGCTAACTAAACAGAGAAAAATCCAGACATCCAAGTCAGACACAGGTAAACCTCCCCAGCCCCAAAACAGCCTGTTGGTGTGTGCTCTGAAAGCAGTCAGCCCCAAAATAAGTCAGCTGTGCTTTAAACTCTTCCCACACTGAAAATCTTAAGAATTGTAACAAACGTAAAGCTAGATCCACCTCCATCTGTTGCTTGAAAGACTGTCTTTTCCTGATAATTCTAAGTTCCTTATTTCACCTTTCAGTTAGAAGTAGCCTCCACCTGCAGAATATCTGCTACAAACCAAAGACAATTGTAAGGTTCACCTCCCTCTGTTGTGAGCACAAAGTGCAATATAGAATTTGCAAGTGCAATATAGAATTTGCAAGTGCAATATAGAATTTCTCATACAGCTCACAGCTGAATAAAGAAGCAGTGTCCTTCCAGGTCAAGAAGATGTGCTTTGTGTCTCTAAATATTGCAGCCACCAGTAACTTACAGTAATCTGATCTAGTCTGGATATCTCCAGCCAGGGCAATTTGTTGACAATGGTTATGATGCAACCTTTCCTGTTCCAATCCAACACTTTGTGGTCTGAAAACAATGAGGCGAGCAATTTTTGTGCCCTGAGTCTGTCTGTGTTTCAATTCACACTGCAGGTTTTGCTATGACAACTCCTTAACCACAGTAACTTATTTAAAAATAGTTTAACTATCACAAACTCCTACGCACCAGTAAATTATTTAAAAATTGTTCTGTCCCAAAATCCTAGTAGTCAATCCAACTACCCCCAAGGGACAACACAAATGCAGTATTCAAGCACTTGCGAAGTTACTTCCAAGATAAGCAGAGTTTGCAAGCTCATTTTTCAACTCCTCAGCCACCTGTAAATTTAAAAATAGTTTAACTGTCAGAAAATCCTAGTAGACAATCTAGCTATCTCCAAGGGCCTACCCAAATGCAGTATTTAAATCCTTCTGAAGTTACTCACAAGATTAACAGAGTTTGCAAGCCCCTTCTTGGTTAAACACTAAATAAATATGTAAATAAAAAGCAATTACCAAGGGTAGTTAGTTTCACCTCCCATAGAATTGAGCAAAAGTGCACGTTGTTGCAGATATCAAGTGTAATATAGAATTTCACACACAGCTCACAGCTGAATAAAGACGTAGTGTCTTTCCAGGTCAAGAAGATGTGCTTTGTGTCCTGCAAGGACCTCTGCCAGCTCCTTCCATACCCTGGGGTGGATGCCATCTGGGCCTGGCACCTTATCCACCCTCAGTGCCTTCAAACCCTCCCAAACTCTGCCCTCCATGATTTCCCTGTCACCCCTTCCCCCCTGTTTCTGCCATTTCTCCCCCCCTGGGTGTCACCTCCCCTTCTCTTTAGTAAATAATGAGAAGAAGTACTCATTTAGTGCTTCTGCCTTAATGCACCCAGCTTCCACCCAACCCCACTCCTTCCTAATCCTTACTATGTGGTCCTTACAGCTCCTTTTCTCCCTGATGTACCTAAAGAAGTCCTTCTCCCCGTTCTTAATGCCTTGTGCCAGCCTGAGTTCCTTAGATGCCTTGGCTCCTCTTTCTGCCCTTGTCACCTCCTTCAATTCCATAAAGTACTCTTCCCTGTCCTCCCCTCTTCCTGTTTTCTTGTACTTCCTAAAGGCAGCTCTTTTCCTCCTTACCTTTTCCATGACCTCCTTGCTCAACCAGCTTGGTTTCTTAGCTCTAGTCTTCTTGCTCTGGGCCTTGCAGCAGGTTTTGGTTGCCTCCACTATCCCCAGCTTTATGAGCTCCCACCTCTGGTTAATGCCCATACTAGGCTGAATTCTGGCCAGGTACCCTTTTACCACTTCCCCCCATCCTCTCAAAGTCGGTCCTCCTGAAGTCCAGCACTCTTGTGCCAGATTCCACTCCTTCCTTGCCCATATCCAATGTGAGCCATACTGAGTGGTGGTCACTCCCTGACAGCAGTTCTTCCACTGTAAGCTCTCTCACAAACTCTCCATTTGCCAGCACAAAGTCTAGGGTATTCCTTAACCTGCTTGGTTCACTGACCATTTGTGGCAGGAAACATAGAAACATAGAACATAGAAACACAGAAACATAGACTTTGACGGCAGATAAGGACCGCTAGGCCCATCTAGTCTGCCCATTTCCCTACCTACAGGATAGGCCGCAGATCCTAGTTAACCAACAGCCTATATCTTCCTGCCCCCCCCAAGAATTGCCTTATGTCTGTCCCATGCATTCTTGAATTCTCCCACAGTTTTAGACCCCACAACTCTCAGGAGAGGCTGTTCCATGCATCCACTACCCTCTCTGTGAAATAATACTTCCTCACATTGCCCCTGAACCAATTCTCCTTCTATCTTTAAATTGTGTCCCTTTGTTCTTGCAAGTCTCTTTTTCTGAAAGATGCTACCCTCTTGGACTTTGTTGATTCCCTTGAGGTACTTGAAAGTTTCTATCATGTCCCTCTCTCCCTTCTTTCCTCAAGAGTATACATATTAAGCTCCTTTAGTCTCTCCTCATACGGCTTCTCTTGCAGACCCTGCACCATTTAGTTGCCCTCCTGGACTGCCTCTATCCTGTCTATGTCCTTGTGGAGATGGGGTCTCCAGAACTGGACACAGTATTCCAGATGGGGTCTCACCAACTGTCTGTACAGCGGATAACAACTTCCTGTTTTCTGCTGCTGATGCCTCTCCCTATACATCCCAGTATACCCCACAGCCCTCCCTACTGCCTTCTCACATTGCTTGCTAACCTTAAGATCATCTGATATGATTACCCTAGGTCCCTTTCCTGTTTTGTTGTTTACTACCTCCCACCCATTGTGTATTCTTCCCTGGGTTCTTGTTTCCCAGGTGCATTATTTTACACTTTTTGCATTGAATCCTAGCTGCCATCGTCAGCCATTCCTCCAACCTTGCCAAGTCCCTTTTCATCCTTTCCATGCCTCCTTGTGTCATGACCCTGTTGCAGATCTTTGTGTCATCTGCAAAAGGCATACTTCCTTCCAGTCCCTCTGCAATGTCACTGGTGAAGACATTAAAAGGACTAGTTCCTACTGAACCCTCATGGTACCCAACTAGTAACCTACTTCTTTCTTCAGAGGACCCATTTACAATTACCTCTGTGTCCTGGGTTGTCCAGCCAATGTTTACCTAGGCTACCACCCTGGGACCCACTCCCAGGCTGGTTAATTGACTAATAATCTTTGTGTGGACTGTGTCAAATGCCTTGCTAAAAGTCTGGTAGGCCATGTCCACAGGCCCCTCCTAGGTCTACTACTTTGGTCACCCAGTCAAAGAAATCTATTAGATTCGTCTGACATGACCTTCCAGCTGTGAACCCATGCTGCCTTGGATCCTGTGCTCCACTGACCTCTAGGTACTCAACTATTCTTTCCTTCAAGTGACTCCATCATTTCCCTACCCCAGAGGTCAGACTGACAGGTCTGTAGTTTCCTGCCTCTGTCTTGGTCCCACTTTTGTGAAGGGAATCACATCTGCCTTCCTCCAGTCCTCGGTACCACACCATCCTCCATGATTTATTAAAAGAGTAGCCAGTGGTTTCACTAGTTCCTTCCTTAATTCTTTTAGAATTCTGGGGTGAATTCCATCAGAACCCTTGCTTTGTTCACCTTCAGTTTTGGAGTTCTTGCAGAACCCTTTCTTCTGTGAAAGGACTGGGATCGACCCCCTATCAAAAGTGCTTCTATTAATGGATTAGGCACCTCCCCTCTCTTTTGTGATACTGAACAGAAATAGTCATTCAGTAATCCTGCGTTTTCCCCTCTGCCCACCCACCGTTCATTCTATTCAGCCTCACTATCCCTCCCTTTGTCTTTCTACGCTTGCTGATGTACCTATAAAAGGTTTTATCCCCCTTCTTAACCGAGTTGGCTATCTTTTCCTCAGTTTGGGCCTTTGCTATTCTGACTTCCCTCCCTGCTTCTTTCTACCTTAACTGGTACAGCTTTCTGTCCTGCTCCTTCTGTGTTTCCTTATACTTCCGGAATGCTATCTTTTTCTTCCTGACTTCCTGACAGGAAGCTGTCATGGAAGGCATCCAGCAGTACCTACTCCCTTCTACTCCTGGTTGTTGGGGTGCTCCAGTCTACTCCTGGTATGTTGAAGTCCCCCACAATCACCACACTACCCTTCTCGCAGTTCCTCCTGATCTGTCCTGCTAGTTCCCTGTTTAACGCCTCCATCTGAAAGGGCAGCCTGTATACCACTCCCATTCTTAGAATCCTATTCTTGGAATCCTGGACTTGCATTCAAAGTGACTCCATACTACTCTCTTCCCCTTCCTCCCTTACACACTTCAGTCCTTCCTTCACATATAGTGCCACTCCCACTCCTTTCCCAATCACCCTGTCCCTATGAAATAACCTGTACCCTGGTACAGACAGGTCCCAGTCATTGTATTGGGTGGCCCATGTTTCTGTGATGACTGCAATGTCCACCTGTCCCTCTGCCATGAGCACCTGTTACTCTGCAGTTTTCCTGCCAAGGCTCCTAGCATTAAGGGTAGCCACCTTCCACCCTTCCCCCCCCATCCTGCCCTCCTTTACTAGCATCACCAATAGTACTTGCTATTTGTCCTTTGGCACTGTTATGGGGGGTAAGTTCATATGGCTTCCCAACCTGTGGTCTCTGCATGTCTCTTGCCCACTTGCCACCCCCTGCTCCTAGTTTAATTTCTCAACTTCCTCTATGTACTCCTCCATCCTCTGTTTCAACACTTTCTTTCCCTCCTCACTCAAGTGTAGTCTGTCCTTGGTATAGAGATTACTGTCCTGTCAGGTCCCTCTCCCCCACCAACCATACCCTTTAGCATGACACCAGGTTCTTAGCCATCTGATAAAGTCCTCTATTCTCAACTTTCTGGTTGTGCTTGCCTTGGGCACTGGAAGTACCTCTGAAAAAGTTACTGATCTTCCTGCCCCTTCACATAATTGTCCTAGTTCTTCAAACCTCCTCTGGACTATATCTACTGTCTTGTCAGCCAGGTCATTTGACCCAAGATGTATAATTAAATGAGGCTTGTCCCTACCCCTTCTAGCATATTTCAGAACCAATTGTCCCACCCTTTCCGCTGTCATTCCTGGCATGGCCTCCACCCAAATGTGACTATGCCTCCCCCCCTTGCTACCCTACCTGACTCCTCTTAGTATTGAGACCCCCAGCACTAAGATTCTACCTCTCTTACTCCTACTTGCTTCCATTCATTTCCATCTCTCATTCCGCTCCTCTTCCTCCTCATGTATTTCCCCCATTTTCCCTTGTTGCAATTCTCCCAGCAGAACTTCCCACCACTCCAGTTTGGTCCAGGCATTTATCAATTACTCCTCCTATTGGATCACCTCCTTCCTCCTTCTTCCCCTCTAGTAGAGCAAAACTATTTTCTGAAGATCTTTCACAAATATCCGCTTCCTCTCTCTTCATAGTAACCTGTTCCCTTCATTCCACTCCATGACGGTTGCCACTTCTTCTCCTCCCTTCACAAGTCCCAGTCTCCTCTTTCCATTTGTCTTCTGTCTCCTGTCCTGGTTTCCCCAGCAATCGTTTTTCCTGACCTGGGCCTCTTTGTCTCTGCTTCCCTTCTTCTGACCCACTCCTCACCACTGTTGTCTCAAATTGCCCTCCCTCATCTCCCCATCTCCCTCCCTCCAGTATTGGGCTAAACCCACCTCCAGTATGCCTTGGCTGTCATAGTTCCTCCTGCAGACCCTCGAGCTCCTTTCTAAGTTTCTCTATGTGGTTGCACACTAAACATCCCCACACCCTCCAGGCAATTTTTAAAAAGACTGGAGCACTGCAGTTGTTGCAGCCTACCACCCTACCCATTGCCCTCATTGCCCACCAGCAACCCCCACCCTTCCAGATGAAGGATACCAAACACTCCCCCAAGTCTCCCCTCTCCACCCTTTATTAGTGCAAAACATTCTTCTCCTTTTCTTAATTTCCCTTACCCCTTTTGTCGTACACATCTAGATAGATTGAGCAACTGCTTTTTACATTCCTATCCTTCATGTCCACACCCAAAAAAAGACTTTAAGTAACTATTGCACAACCTTCTTCAAACTCCTACTCCTCCTTTCCACAATGCAAATAGCAATGCAAAGAAGTAACAATGAAAGCTCCTTGATCTGTAGTTACTTCTCTTCCACTGAGATAGCAGTCTCCTCTTCACTCACTGCTGTTCCTTTCTTGGATGTATGCTTCTGTTATGATAGGTGCATGTCCTTTGCCCTTTTGGGGAACTGATGTCAGAACCTCTAGTATAAAGGAAATCATGGACCTGGGGCAGGTGGGGTGAGGGGTATGGAGGGTGGGACCAGCCTGTGTTTTCCAGAACAATCAGGTAGCTGAGGCCCCTGATCAGACCATTAGCACCCTTCCCCCACTATGCACTACACTTTGCAGCTAATGAAGCCAGCAAAAAGCAATCACAATTCCCCTCAAAGCACAAAAAACAGGTTTGCTATCAAAATAAACAGGTCTCCAATTCAAACAGCCTCACCAACAACACATCAAAATAGGCTTGAAATTAGAAAATATAGGACTCCAATTCAAAGAAATAGCCCCAATAAAATCACACAAAAATAGGTTTTAAATCAGAAGAAACAGGCCTCTACAAATGCAGCCTGCTACACAGTAAAACATCAAACAGGTTTCAAAATTCCAACAGCCCCAAAACAATACCCTGCTAGCCCCTTAGAAGTAATAAGAAAGAAAAGAAATAACCTTCTACCAAGTAAAATCCACAAGAACCAATGTAAAATCAGCAAGAAGAAGCTATTGTACTGGAACTGATCTGATCCCTGCCCCTTCTGGCACAAGGGCAGCATGATGGCTGTCATTGTGCTCTTTTATTTTAATGACACTCTCCTTTGGTTTGCTTATAAGTTAACTGCAGCCGCAGTATTACTAGCATTCAGTACATGTCATGCACTGCTTTTCGAGCAATTCCAAAAGCAGTCCAAACATGATAGCAGGATCTGCCTGCCTCACAGAATGTTTGCCTTTACACTGGACACCGAAATAAAAAGATGAATGATGTGCCAACAATCACCCCTTTGTCCAAAATAGTCAGTCACATTAGTGCCGACTATAAATGGTGTGCTTATCATACTAAGGCCCGCCCATGCTCGTTATTGGCATGCTAACTTTTGACCTCAATAGTGTTGATGGGCTGATAATGCATTCCAAGGACTGGTCTTTGTGAGGCAAATCTTAGGCCATTACCTTGATTGCAGCCTCAATTACAGACAGCAGCCATCTGCTGCTTTCAGAATTCCCTCTGTGCATGTGAAAGGAGCTAATCCAGTAATAATGTTGGTCTAGAAGGTTAGGACGCCATTGCCGTTGGGGTTGATGGTGTTTCCTTCAGTTAGTAAATGATTTGACAGACTTCAGAGTTATTATTGGTCCCATAAAAAAACCCTGATTTTTCCATCTTACTGTATAGGTCTGACCTCTGGTAGTACTAGTAGACTCGGGTTCCCTCACTCAGCGGCTCATGGTGCCACTTCAGCCTGCTGTTCCTCTACAAAATCTCTTTCTCATACCCCCCATTTCAGTCATCACAAGTACTTTGCATTTCTAAAGTTCGATCCATGATGTCCCACACAAAAGGCATAAAAATACATAAAACGTAATGTTCCCATCTAACTGGAGAGGCTTGTCCTCGAGTAGTAGTAGTCTATATTCATATGTAGTTCCCTCTACCAGAGACTTAGGATGCTATTTCATTACACTATGCCTTCACAGCATCATGTTATGGAATTTCCCTTATTATGTATGTAATCGGAGCTAGATCTCTGCATTTAGAAACTTTGATCACAGAATTGCTGATGCAAATAGCTGTACACATTGCGATGTCCCCAGCATACTGTTTAGATACATAGATGTTAGTGGCAGATAAGGGCCCACGGCCCACCCAACTCCAATCATGTGCACATGTTTGCTTCTTCAAGGCAGTATAACACAATGGTTTAAGGATCTGGGCTGCAAATCTAGAGACCTGGGTTTGAATCCCACAGCCCCACTTGTAAACTGTGTGATCCTGAGCAAGTCACTTAACTTCCTTGTGCTCCTAGGTCACACCTATAAACAAGCTTTCATGTTAGTGCACCTCTCCTGGTTAAAAAAAAAAAAAACATTCTCAAGGACTGCATTGTCCCCTTGCCATGACTACCATGTGCACCCCTCCCTTTCCCATGCATTCTTACACCCATGAATCTTTTGAGCACCCACAGCCTGCTCGAACAGGTCATACCATTTTTTTGCCACCCTCTCCATGAAGAAATTATTCCTCTCTTTTCCTCTGAACCTCCCTCCCTCCCTCCAGCCAATGCGTCAAGTAGTCCCCTCAGGACCCAGTTTTGTAACCCATTTGACACCACCATTTTACTGACCTTTCTTCATTCCAGTTCCTTTAGGATCCTTTCCCATGGAAAAGGGACATTGTACATTTCCATGATCTTCTTACCCTTTCTACTTCATTGCGCTCCTCAGTGTGTGCTTTGGCCACCCTTACTGCCACTTCTGCCTCCCTGTGCTTCTCCTGGTACCTCACCCTGTCTCCTTCTGCTTGTGTTTTGTTTTGTACATATATACATATATACATACATACATACACATATACATACATACATAGTCTCGGGCAAATGAGGTCCAATGGTCTATCACGTCTGCCAGTACACAGCATAAGCAATAATACCCGACAGGGTGGGCAGTATTGGGCAATACCAGACCACCCAGGGGCATAATAAGGCCCAACATCACAGGTGGAGGGCCTTATAGCCCCTGGAAGGTCTGGTATTGCCCAATACCGCTCACCCTGGAAGGTATTATTGCATATAGAAAATGGGCATCTGTGTAAATTTTAATTAATTAATAAAAAAACAGAGGAAATGTCTTTGAAAATGAACTTAGGATGGCCGCTTACGTCAGAACTAGTTAGCAGGCAATCAGTGTAGGACATTGCAATACCCTGTCGAGTTTTTTCACTCTACTCTGCCTTGCGTTTGGTGCTCTGTGGTTTTTGCATACCTTGTATATACCTCACACACTGCATTTAGAGCACATTTAGAGTGTTTAGGGCTCTAGTATTTGTCATTCCCGAGGTGTTCTTGCAGTGTTCCTGTGGTGTTTGGAGAGAACCAGAGCCGTATTGCAGTTGCTGTGTTCGTAGTGTACATGACTAGATAAGAGTCAGTGAAACTTCTCAAAGGGATCCTAAAAATGCAAAGGACATTAAAAAGCACAAGGACAGAGGTTCTTCCTCCTCAAGCAAGGTGTCCTTCATTTGAGGCGGCCACTGTGGTTCAAAGTTGGTTCTCTCAGCCCGACTAAGGGGGGGGCAGGTGGAAGGAGTGGTAGCGGCTGCATCCATGTCTGTGCATACCTCTCAGTCAGTCTCAGCAGAGCAACAAGGACTGAGTCTGCAAGCAAAGGACTGGAAAGCATGGAAGGGTTTTTCCCTCCATCGATACTAGGGGTGATATGGATGTTACTGCAGGTGTAAGTGTGAGTGCAGACTTCGATAAGCATAACTGAGGTCAGGACCTGAATATGGAACATAACTTTGGGAACATGCAAAAATCTCAGCAAGCCATCAGCGAATTCTCTCACGTTTTATTTGCAACTGTAGAAAAGGTACATGAAAGACCTGAATGGACTGAACAAGAACAAGGTAAGGGGGGCAGGTCACAGAGCACTGGTAACACCCAAGAGGCACAAATTGCTAAGTCCCTGAGCAGTAGTGAGTCATGGATGGCCAAGACAGACTCAAGGTTTATTAATATAGAGGCGGCTATACAAAACCTGTGTGTTGAAGCATCCAACACAGAGGGGGAACTGAAAGAAATAAAAGAGGATAACATACATCTGCTCAAGAGAATAGATAAACATGAACAGGAAGTAAAATCTAAAGCAGCTAACACAGCAGCCTCAATGTTGGCACAGGCCACACTTAATAAAAAGATTGAAGCTCTGGAGAATGCAAACTGCTATCGGAATTTAAGAATATTGGGCATTCCTAATACATTGGATAGTGAGTATCCTGAAATGAGGGAGATGATAAAAGAAATTTTAATGAAAATGTTTCAGTTACCAGAAGACAACCCTCCTTTATTAACAAAAGCTTATAGAATAACCCTAAGAAGGAACTCTAATGACACTAAAGCTCAAATTCTCACCCAGTTTGCTTTTGAGACAGACAGAGATTCTATTCTGAAACTGGCTAGATTAAGGAAAACACTGGAATTTAGAGGAGTCAGATTCTCTATATTCCCAGACTTTGCCTATGAGACTCAGCAGTGGAGGCGGCAATTTCAGAACCTAAAACAAGAAATGTTGGACCTTGGTGTAACATTTTCTCTTCGAGCTCCAGCCAAACTCAAAATTGTTTACCAAGGCAATAACTATCTCTTCTTTGACCCTGACCAAGTTACCCAATTTATAAGGTTCAGACAGGAGAAAAACAAAACACATTTTAACTCATAAACCATCAAAGAATTGAAATTTGCAAGTTCAATAGTACATGTGCCTGACATAGCAGAGTATGGCAGGCACCTGTCTGTCAATCTGGAAAGAAAATAATATTCTTACCTGAACCTATTTATTGAGACTACATTAAAAAGACAAATATCTTGTATGAACTAACAAACTTTTGACTTATTTTATATCCATTAAATAAACAACCCAGTGTTACAGCTAGAAAAACATAGAAACATAGAATTTGACGGCAGATAAGGACCGCTAGGCCCACCTAGTCTGCCCATTTCCCTACCTAACGGATAAGCTGCAGATCCTAGTTAACCAACAGCCTACTTCCTCCTACAACACAGTAAAACACATAGTTTTGATCAGAAAGAACTGCCAGCAGCTGTGATGCAGATAAGCTGATTTCTCAATACCTCACCGGATGGTTTAGAACAGCATATTTTTTGGTATTCTCTCTACCCCCCCTAATATTCCATGAAATAAATTTTATTGGATTAGCCATGATTGTAATAGGAGTACCACGAAGCTAATAGAAGACCGAAGTTCAGCTGTTCTTGCTTCCACCCACCCACCCCAGAAAAAACACAAATAAAATGATCCCAAAGTAACTTTACACTTATTATAAGACCAGACCCTAGGCCTACACCCCATATTTTGGACCCTGATGCTTGTTAAGGTAAGCTGTCCCCTCCCAATTATTGGGACTCTCAAAAAGGTAGTCATGATGCCACTTATAAGCAGAAACAGCTTTGTTATCTGAGGGTCCTTAATTGTAATATGTGACAGAGACAGCAAAAACACACACCTTGTGTAATACCCCATCTGAACAGTTGGAAAGAAATGTAAGCTGTCCGGGGAGGTTTAATTGTTTAGGATCTTAAAAAACATTCATTCAGGTCTCCCATTTAGGAGCTTAAAAATAACTTTGCTGAATCCTATAACAGAACATCTGGTTCTTTAGGTAGCTAAGAAATGAAGAACCCTTATTGACCAGATCAAGCTTGAAATTGCATTCCCTTTGCCAGACAGACTGATAGCAACAGCTATGTGGTCTACCATACATTAAACAACATCGCCATCTAGTGGCTTTAACTTTCATCTGCATCTTCAGTATCACAGTATAGGACCCCAAGTCGTATAGACGAGCCCCCCCCCCCACAGATTGCGAAATCAGCTACATGTCAAGTCTCTTGTTAACTGCCCCTCACAGCCAAAGAAGAAAAGTTGAAAGAACAGTTGAGTCTAACTGTAGGAGTTGGCAGTGACTATCATATTTGCTCTGGCCGAATCTCCATCTGAAAAGTCTGTTAGTAAGATAGGTGAAAAATAATAAAAGGCAACTTGAGCACACTGCACCGTGTCTTTAAGGCTAACCGCCTGCTTGATAGTTAAAATAACAGGAGGAAGGGAGGGACTCTGAGAGGGGTCATTTTCCTATCTGTTGGGCTTGTGGTGGGTAACTGAAAAGAAGGATACAAATTACCATACTGACAGCTGCACCTTTGTAACCAGTCAGATCAGTTGTTTCACTTAGGAAATAGGTCTGGATGGGTTTTCTGGAGAGATTTTAGAGCTTCTTCCGCAGAGTCAAACCGTTTGACTCCTTCTGCAAGCGTAATCTCCAGCTTAGCAGGGTATAACATTCTATGTCGGATTCCTGTGGCCCACAATTTGGAGGTGATGGGTCTAAACGTAGCTCATATTTGTCTTGTTTTTAATGTCAGATCTGAGACCAGCCTCAATTTCTTCCCTTCCCATAGTATTGCAGATAATCTCCGAGCCTCCTTCAAAATAAATTCTCGGTCCAGAATATTCAAAAGTTTAAAGATGATCAGGCAGGGGTGGGCAGCTGGAGGGGACCAGGTTCTAAGCGAGAAGTGGTCACGTTCAATAACAAGTTCAGAACCATTTGAAGATGGCCTCACTGTCTTCTTAAGGAATTTTTACATGACTTGGACTGTGTTTGGGCCCTCATCACCTTCTGGTAATCCCAGTAAAACCAAATTGTTCCACCTGTTCCTTCCCTCTAAGTCATTGAGGCGATCTTCTAAGTTCTTTTTCAAAACCATGATCTCCAGTTCCATTTTGTCCTGCCTTCTGTCCGCCGAATTCACCCTTGCTTCAGTGTCAGCCATCCAGCGAGAAAGTTGGGTGATAGCAGGTTTAATAATAGCCACATCATCGATATGTTTCAACAGGGCCTCCTTCATAGAAGATAGCTCAGAGTAAATGTGCGCTGGGGATGGCTCCGGTGGGTCCTGCTGTGGAGAACTAATACAGCATGGTGCTTGGCCTCTGACTCCTGCGGCAGGTCTGGTGCCGACACAGTATCCAAACTGTGAGGAGAAAGGGCAGAATTCATCTTCTTAAGGAATATTGATAGCTTTCTGCCAGGAATGCGTGATCAGGGTGCTAGAATGTTGCACTGAAATTAAGTTTTGGCGATTTAGTAGAAGTTGTAAACGACGAGGTAGAACAGCTCTACAGACTGCGTCCTATTCCTCCACAAGCATCATGCAACACCGAGGAGTTGCCATCTGTGTCTGGGACAACCTTACCACCACCACTATTGACTCTACCTCTATACCCCTTAAATTTGAATGCACTACCCTAAAACTGCTCCTCCCTTCATCTACACCTATTCACCTTATAGGATGTTATAGGCCGCCCTCTACCAGGAACAAGCTGTTATACCACGTATACCGCCTTGCTGTGGTAATCATTATAGCTCAAAGTCGTGGAGCTGCCTCAGTGCCCGGAGTTTGGAGTTTAATGGATTACTTTACTCAGCAGTAGCCCCTACACCTTGCTGCCGTAATTTTTATAGCTCAAAGTCACGGAGCTGCTTTGATGCTCGGAGTTTGGAGTCTAATAGTTCAGTCTACCCGGATCCAGCTGAATCATTTTTCTCTGGATTTATTTCTGGATTTACCTCGATTTTCCAGGCAGGCAACAGAACTGGAGGTTTGAAGGAGTTTTTGAAAAAGTTTATGGTCCTCTTAGTCCACGATTGCCTAAGATTACAGCTGTGAGGATGTAAGTAACAGCTGCCAAGATCCTATTGGGTTGTGTCAGGGATTGGTTGGGGGGGTTTCCATCGCAGACCTGGAGTTTTCTGGACCCTGCTCCCTGGACTTCTGTCAAAGGATTGAGGTTGGGTGGTGAGGGGCAGAGACTGCCTCATGGTTTGTGGACGGTGGGGCCATTTGTGTTGTCTGGGGGCCGTGTGGTCCCCCTCTTCTCTCCCAGCTTGGAAAACTTTTTGGATTGCGCTGTGTCAGTCTGTTTCTCACCTCCCTGCCTGGAACTTGAGAAGGGTGAGGAAACTTTATTTGCCTGGATTTCGGATGGCTAATCCTTGCCCTGGGAAGTATGATCCATGGTTTGGCTTGTTGCCCAATGTCCTTCCCCTGCCTCTTTATTGGTGTTTAAACTGTTTTATGGGATCAGCATTACTAATGACTTCAATTCTCTGTCTTGTTTGTGGAGGGAGGTTGTGAGAGAGCCTCTTAGATACTGATTTTGATTTGATCCTTGTTAATTTTTTGGACATACCTTTTTATCGATGGGGAGTGAGAATCCTAGTTTTGTCAACTTTTTTTGGTTTTATTCAAGGTGGGAGGCTGTGAGAGAACCTCCCAGACATTGATTTTGTGGATTTGGCCTAACTGTGAACTGTGACCTGTTTTCACCATTGATTGGGAGTGAGAGCCCCAGTCTGTTTCTATAACTGTTTTTTTTTTTTTTTTGTCAACTGCTAACTAACTGGGATTTCTAACTGAGGGCAGTGAGTGTGCGCTAATTTCTTCCATTCCCAGCTGTGAGAGGGCCAGGGGGAGGTACTTATAATTCTTCTGCATGTTCAGTGACAGGGAAATACATGGCATTTTATTCTGACCTGGTTTTGTTTACTGCTATTCTTTTTCTTTTATGTTTTTCATGAGCTAAGTCCTGGACTGAAGTTTTCATGCAGTATTGGGAAAAGTTTCATTTTCTTCAGCTTTCATTTGTTTTTGGTGGGTAGTTTATTTTTTTATTTATTTTATTTGTTTGGATGGAGTAATTTTATTATAGTTCTGTTCTGGGTTTTCCCTCTGGGTTAGTTGCCTGGGTGTTATGTTTTCTGGGTTTGGTTGGCCTGTAGGATGTGTAGGCCCCACCTCAGTTGTGCGCTATTCATCCTTTGCCCACTAATGTTATCAACCTACCAGTGCTGTCGAGCACTGGGTATTGTCCATAGGAGGAGGGGTTGGAGCAGGGGGTGTGGACATCAGAAAACAAATGAATGGGTCTCTCACATCGGGGTGGTTGGGTCTAGAAGACGCCTTGGAGTGAAATGGAGTTGGAGCGTGGTGCTCCATGTTTAGTTCCCATACCCAAAGGCACTACCATTTCTGGTGGGCAAGTAGCCAGGGCAGCCCTTGAAGCCTATCCAACTTGAGCGTAGTTATGCAGTGCCAGATCTGTTAAGAATAAGATAACAATCATTGCAGATCTTATTGGAACAACTGATCTTGCATGCATCACCAAGATCTGGCTGGATGAAAATGCTGGCCCCATATTGGAAGCAGTAATTCTGGCTGGGTACTCAGTGATACACTGTCAGAGATTGGACCACGGGGGGGGGGGTGTTCTGTTTTAAGACTGAGCTGGGACTCCCGAGTGTACCAGTTGAAGAGGCCAAATCCCTTGAGTGTACCGTCGTGGCAGGTGTAGGTTGTAGAATAGTAAATGGAGTCCACTCAGAAGAAAGGAGGGTTACTAGTGGGGTACCGCAGGGTTCAGTATTGGGACCAGTCCTCTTCAATGTCTTTATAAGTGACACTGCAGAGGGACTGGAAGGAAAAGTATGTCTCTTTGCAGATGACACAAAGATCTGCAACAGAGTTGATGCACAGGGTGGAGTGGAAAGGCTGAGAAGGGACTTGGCAAGGTTAGAGGAATGGTCAAATGTATGGCAGCTTAGATTCAATGCTAAGAAGTGCAAGGTAATGCACCTGGGAAACAAAAACCCAGGGGAAGAGTACACAATGGGGGGTGAGATACTAACAACAACAAAAATTGAAAGGGACCTGGGGGTAGTCATATCAGATGACCTAAAGGTGGGCAAGCAATGTGAGAGGGCAGCAAGGAGGGCTGGGGGGATACTGGGATGCATAGGGAGAGGCATCACCAGTAGAAAACAGGAAGTTATTATCCCTCTGTACAGACAGCTGGTGAGACCCCATCTGGAGTACTGTGTGCAGTTCTGGAGACCCAATCTCCGCAAAGACATAGATAAGATGGAAGCTGTCCAGAGGGGCAACTAAAATGGTGCAGGGTCTGTACTGGAAGACACATGAAGAGAGACGAAAGGAGCTTAATATGTATAGCCTCGAGGAAAGGAGGGAGAGGGGGGACATGATAGAAACGTTCAAGTACCTCAAGGGAATCAACAAAGTCCAAGAGGTAGCATCTTTCAAAAGGGTGTGCAAGAACAAGAGGGCACAATTTGAAGATGGGGGCAGCTCAGAGGTAATTTAAGGAAGTATTTTTCACAGAGAGGGTTGTGGATGCATGGAGCGCCTTCAGGAGGTTGTGGCGTCAAAATCAGTGGTGGAATTCAAGCATGCATGGGACAGTCATAAGGCCATTCTACGGGTTGGGGGTAGGAAGAAGTAGGCTGCTGGTTAACTAGGATCTGCAGCTTATCCAGTAGGTAGGGAAATGGGCAGACTGAGTGGGCCAAGCGGTCCTTATCTGCCATCAAATTCTATGTTTCTATGTTTCTCAAATGCATATCACTTCAATTCAACACTGAAACTCAAATGATCAGCTCTCTAGAAGGGCAAAGTGTGGATTTTCAACTAATTAATCAAAACAAACTCCAGAGACAGCAAACAATTACCTCTCAGATTGTTCTAATTGGGACGTTAACAGCTCATCAGTCAAGCAGGTACTTACACTGCTGAAGCTATAGCCTAGTCCCATATGATGTCATCTCTCTCTCAAACTCAGTCAGAGGGACAGAAACAGCCTGACTCTTTTCAGTTAGTGCAGAACAGGTTATTAAATGCTGGTTTAAAGAATACCACAAAACTAAACAGCATGTAACTTTCAGGAAACACTACTTATAACACTGGGACCTGAATTCAGGCATTTTTTTTTTTACAATGTGTAAAATGGTTGCATTGATCTTTAAGTTTCTAGCTTTTTGGGGTTTCTGGATATTCCCAGAAACCAACCCAGAACATAAGTTCTGATGAGTTACCATACAACAGCAGACTGAACAGTTCTGATTGCACTGCATAGTCTGCACATTGAGTAGTACTATTTTATTGCATTACAGTCATGTCAATCTCACCATACAAGATTTTTAGCTATTTTTTTTTGCACATGCCATTGCATGTGAACCTGTCACCAAATTAAGCTGTTATAATAAATTGTCACACTAAACTGGTGCAACACTACTAGTGCAATTGTACCTGTACTGAGGAGGTGTGTGCTTTGATGAGAACATAACATTTATTTAGAGTGTATCAGGCAGCTTCCATTCAAACTTAACCACAAAGAAAATTTAGACACAGTTTGGCTTGGATTTCACATTAGTTCTATATTTCGTGCCACTATTATCTACTGTTGGTGTAACCTTCATGAAAAACTGATGCTGAAGAGTTCCTACAGCATTTTCCTGCTTCTGTTTGCCAGCATGTGGTTTTTATTTACTCTGTACATCATCTGTTACTCACGTGGCAATGGGTTATGATTTTTTACCACTGGATTATGCCCTGAACTAAGGATTCACTTCCAGATGCAGAGGAACTAAAAGTTAAAAATCATGTTTAATCAAGTGTTTCTGCAAAGTTACACAGCAGCGACTAATGTGCATTGCAGACATGTGCATTATCTAATGAATATCTGCATGATTGGAACTCACATATTATAAACATTTCAAAGAGGGGTTATCATTTCTTTATGCAACCAGCTCCAAAAAGACACACACACACACACACACACACACTCACACTCATTCACTCACACACTCACACACACACTCACACACACACACTCACACACTCACTCCCACACTACTCCACACTCACTCACTACACCCACTCACTCACTCCTACACATACACCTCACACACACACATTCACTCACTCACTCACTCACTCACACACGCACACTCACTCACTCACTCATGCACACACACTCACACACTCACACACACTCACTCACACGCTCACTCACACACACACTCATTCTCACATTTACACACACACACCCACACTCACACACACACACACTCACTTACTCACTCACACACACACACACACACACTCACTCACTCACACACACTCAATCACTCACTCACTCACACACTCACACACACACACTCACTCACACACTCACTCACACTCACTCTCTCACACACACACACACACTCACTTACACACACACACTCACTTACACACTCACTCACTCACACACACACACACACACTCACTCACTCACTCACTCACTCACTCTTTCTTTCTCTCACACTCTCTCTCTCTCTTCCAACCATTTCACCATTGTGCCAGAATCTGCCCTCTGAAAGACCACTCACTAATAGGCCATTCATTGCTTGCCTGCAGTAGTGGCATATCCCACTTGGGTCCATGAACTCTCTCCCCCCCGGTTGGCACATTTTACAGATTTATTTAGCCACCCTGCCCTTACCCAGTACACGCAGCCACACTCACAGTAGGAAAAAATGAACTGTTATTGTTTGCTTTGCCGGAATGATTTGTATAATGCATTTGTTGTTGCTTATTAGAAATCTCTGGGTGTATAAGCAGCTGCAAGCATCTGACCCACATCTTCCTTCTGGGATTTGCTACTACTGGGTCCAAGAACTGTCTCTCCCAGCAGAGGCAGAGTTCTGGAAAAAGGTGTGGAACATGGTTTACAAACATTTTAAACAAGACAGACTCTGTCTGCCTCAGTTTAACACCATGCATAACTTATACTATGCCTCAATAAAGTTACACAGAATAGGCCAGGTCCCGTCTCCCACTTGCTTTTGCTGTAAACAAGCTCTGGGATCATTGTAGCATCTTCTCTGGGCTTGTCCCCATTCTCAGGCCTTCTGGATGTCTATAAGACAAGTTCTGGGCCCTATGTTTGGCTTAGAACCCTTATTTATTCCAGAGTGCTACCTATTTAGCTTTATACCCCCATGGAACCCCAGAATACGAAAAGCCCATCTTACCCTTGTTGCCTCTATGGCAAATCTGGTTGTGCTAAGGCACTGGAAGGAGGATTCTCTTCCCTCAGTGGTGGAATGGTACCGTGAGACCTTGCTTGCCATACAGTTAGAAAAGCATATAGTGAGTATACAGCACAGACCCCACCCTTTCCAGCGGACTTGGGAGCCCCTTCTGACTTTGCTCTCCCTCTGGAAACCACAGACCATTTGTGTGCCCCATTTTTCTCTCTGGTATCCTTACTTCTCCCTAATGATGCACAGACTGTTTGGGGGGGTTGGTGGAGGGGAGGGATGGTGTGGGGTGTTGTGTGTTAGTTTTGGTATTGTGTTGTCTTATGTGTGTTACTTTGTTATATATGCAGCTTCTTGCCATGCTTGTATTGGATCCTATTCCGTATGCTGCCTTAAAAAGTAATAAAATATATTGAATAAAAACAAAAAAAGGCAAGGCACATTTTATTTAAAAAGATGTCCATCCCGGAGGCTCTGGGCTCTGGTACATCGATCAATAATGCAACACATCACAATAATAATCAATTAAATCCAATAATCTAAACAAGTTAAAACAAAATGTACTTTTTTTTTTTGTTAGTTATTTAACCAGGACTAGCACACTAAGCTGAAAGCTTTTTTACAGGTGTGACCTAGGAGCACAGGGAAGTTAAGTGACTTGCTCAGGGTCACACAGTATGCAGGTGGAAGTTGTGGGGTTCAAACCTAGGTCTAGTCTGCTGGATGTCACCAGATTTGCAGCTGAGAGCCTTAAACCACTGCACTATACTGCCTCAATTATATAATTAACTACCCTAAACTTTAGCTGCATTTAACGTCTCTAAGACTGAATTAACATCAGATTTATCTTTATTAAAAGACAGGAGAGGAACTATAAAACATAGTCCAGGAAGGCCTGATTGTACAAAAAGGTCTTGAGGTGGGCCTTAAAAACCTCAACAGATGGGGCCTCCCTAACAGCTAGAGGAAACGAATTCCACAGGACGGGGGTGGCAACACTAAATGCTCTGTCACTAGCAGTTCTTAACCTCATCCTGGAAATCGCTAGGAGGCTCCTAGGGGAGGAGCGGAGGGAGCGGACCGAGACAGCAGGTGCAAGGAGGTCCTTCAGGTAGCCAGGGCCCAGGCCTTGTAGGGTCTTAAAGGTGAGCAAACCCACCTTAAAGAGGACCCTCCACCTAACTGGCAGCCAGTGCAGTTGACACAGCACTGAGGTAATATGACAATATTTAGGCTGTCCTGTCAACAGCCTTGCTGCTGCATTCTGCACCAGCTGCAGTCGGTGCAGGGTACCCCCAGAGACCCCAAGATAGAGTGCATTACAGTAGTCAAGCCTGGGCTTCATGAAGGCATGCACCAAAGTGGGAGAAAAAAGAAATCTCTATTGGTTATTGTTCAACAGCTCCTGTACTGTGTGTCAATGACACTGTTGATATTGCAGAACAAATCTGTTACAAATATGCTGTAGTGCAAGGCAGTCTTATAAACAATCTATTGTTCGTTGTTACATATGGTTGCCTATAGCAACACATTTGGTTGCTAACATCACATGTCAACAACATTAGGTTACTGTACTGTTAATAAAGCAGCTATCATGCACATTACTGGTCTCATGGTTTGTACTGCCACATCAATTTATGCAGCGTCTCAATTAGTCAGTACTGTGTTTCACTGAAAGCTGCTGACCAACTTATCAACCACTTTCTGTTTTGATGGACTTTGAGAGTTAGCAATGTGAGCTGGTACTTTTGGCATGTGCAGGGGAGGTAGACTGATTATTCATTGCTTGAGCTTCAGTACACTGACAACCATGTCATGGATGTAGTCATGATTCTTAAGCTCAAATAGTGGTTTAGCAATCCACTGCTTCTTGCTTTTGGGTACACCGCACTATAGTGTTTGGCACCATATTCAGCTGATGCCAAAGTTGGGTTATGGACCACTGCTTTCTTTGCATTGTGTCCCAGTATTGCAAGTATGATCCTTGCTTTCATACCAGCATGACCAAAGCTCTCAAGCTTTGAGCTGTACTTGCAGAGTAAAGCATGGAGCACCTCAGTGTTGCCAGTGTGACAGAATTGAGTTGCATGCTTTAAAACATTAACACACATGCACATTTTCACAATTTTCTCCAGCTCATTGTGAGCCTGATCACCATACTGTATGTCAGTCATATTCTGGTGACACTGTCTTCCAAGTATATAGCGTGGGCTCCACTGATGGAATTTTTCAGGCCATGTCCACTGTTGAGTATCGGTGATGTGCTCCAAAACTAACATCCATTTCTCCTGTAGCATGATTTTGTCTCCTTTGCATGTTTCTGAAGCACACCACAGATGATTACTGATGCTGTAGCACCATTCCATTAACAGCTTACAGTCCTTACATTTTGCTTGTGTGACAACCTTTTTGGATCTGTCTTTATCAGGTGTCACAGATCAAGCAGATGCCATATGTCCAGGTACTGTTGTCGCATTAGGCATCCAATCCCACCATAGTGGTCAGTGGTGATCAAAGAAATCCTAATGTTGTGACTTACTAAGTTGTTGACAGAGGTCTCAAAGGTTGTTTTTTTTCAAGGGACACTGAGCTTACACCTCATTGCACTTGTGTAAGACTAAGTCAACTATTTTATTATTAGTCATATCCATCATTGTGTAACTACAGTAATTGGTGGAGAAGCCAGGGCTGTCATAATGTCCATCACCCACCAGGCGTACTTCCCTAGTTTGCAATTCAGCCAAGATTGTTTGCTGTTGTGTGATCCAGTGATACTGTCTGACGGGGAATACATATTGTTTTTGTTTTCTGAAAAATGATGTTAAAATAAATGCAAGTCCCATAAGTTGCAAAACTGGGATATGTGGACATATAAATTTCCACCAAATAATGAAGTGGCATCAGCAAGCAAGCTGCCGCCTGGCATTTTTCCAGGTAATGGCCTTGACTGCCATTGGATAATCAGAAGCCCATTCAAACAAGTGACCTTCACTGAAAGAATTGTGCCAACCTAATTTGTCTTCTTGACATGCTCTGCAGCACTGTGAAATTCAGGACAGATTAATTTTCTAATGAATGAATTGAGGCAGTTCTCAAAAATGATATACTGTATTTGGGTTCATGCACAATGCTTTCCACACTTGCTTCAGAGGAAATGCCATCAAAGCTGATGTCACTGTGTGACTCTTCAGAGGAAGGAACATAAAAATTGCCCAAGTCTTCCATCTCAATAGCGGTAACAGATTCCTCAATGGGGTCACAGTGTACAAAGAGTTGAAAATGTTCTTTCACCCAGCTGAGGAAACCACTGGGTAGAAATCATCATTGTTGCAGCACATTTCACAGATGGATTCAGGTGGTGGAGGGCAATAGTATCTGTGATCCACTAGAGCAATTTCCTTTCTAAAGATTTCCTCTGAGAACTGTGTGACAAGTTCAAAACAACATGCCTCTGTTTGAGTGCTGGGGCAATTGACAGTGGATGGATCAGTCTGTATGCCCACACTAGTGTAATACCTTTGGGTTGTTTCAGAAGAAACATGTGGGGGTGTACATTTCTGCAAACAGTAGCACAACCAGGGACGGTTCCTCATTGCTCACTGTGTTTGGCATACTGTTACTGATGTCCCCAGCACCATACGATGCTTGGCAGGGTTCCTCCTCTATTGCTGGATTGGAAACCTACAAAGAAAGAAGACAAGGTGCTCAAGTTGGTTACTATGGAACATTGCTCCACCAGTAGCAGACTCATGTTTTGTTGGGGGCCTGTCCTTAGAGGGTTTGGGGGTGAGGAGGTACACTAGAGAAGCAACAAATGCTGGGTGCATTTTGTCAAAATCAGGGGTGGGTGACCAGCATAGTGCCATGCATCCAGGGTCCAATACACAAGGTGCTGCACAACTCATCAGGACACCAGTAAATATGTCCCCCACAGTACTTTGCACAGTGAGAAGCATCCAACAATGAAGCATTGTTCATGTACTGTGGCATTGATCTGATTCTCCTTCCCACGCAGGCATGCAAGTATCCTCTGTTTGGAGCTGTGATGGTTCACTGGTACCTGTTAATGTAAAGGACAGTGTAAATAGTGTCCTCTTATCAAAATTACTGTTTCAGGCACTACAAGTCTACGTACTACTATACTTCTGTGCAAGAGAGAGACACTGTAAGGGGGAGGGGGAGAGAAAGAGGAGGAAGGGGAAGGAAAGAGAGAGGGGAAAGGGTGGAGGATTGAGGAGGAGGGGGAATAAGAGTGAGGAGGAAGAGGGAGAGAGAGAGAAGG
This sequence comes from Neoceratodus forsteri, assembly GCA_016271365.2. NCBI lineage: Eukaryota > Metazoa > Chordata > Ceratodontiformes > Ceratodontidae > Neoceratodus > Neoceratodus forsteri. The sequence continues at coordinate 20,468,074 of JADMNL010000038.1, read as the reverse complement.
GAAGGGAAGGGAAGGGGCAGCTGTTGAAGTTCCTGGCAGAGCCATTGGCAGACATATTCGATACCGACCTGGACACAGGGTGCATACCACAAGACTGGAGGATGGCTCATCTGGTGCTGCTCCACAAAAGTGGACCCAAGGAAGAGCTGGGCAACTATAGACCATGACACCTCACATTCATGGTGGGAAATGTAATAGAGACAGTCCTTACAGAGTGGTTGGTAACCTTTCTGGTACATGGGTTTGTCTATTGGAGATCCTGCCAGACCAACTTTGTTGCATATTAGGACTGGTTGACCAGTGAACTGGAAAAGGGACATGCAGTGGATGTCCTAGAGCTGGACTTCAGCAACGCATTTGATAGCGTACCACATGGGAGGCTGTTTATTAAGTTGAGGTACCAGGGTGAAGCGGCAAAGGCAGAGAACGGGATCGAGAACCAGCTGCAAGAAAGGCAACAGAGGGTGGTGGTGTTGGGAGGGGAACACTGAAGTGCCGAGGCTGGGTGAGGAGAAACATAGAAACATAGACTTTGACGGTAGATAAGGACCACTTGGCCCACCCAGTCTGCCAATTTCCCTACCTACTGGATAAGCTGCAGATTCTAGTTAACCAACAGCCTACTTCCTGCCACCCCCCACTACAATTGTTTTTTTATGTCTGTCCCATGCATGTTTGAATTCCCCCACTGTTTTAGCCCCAACAACCTCCCCAGGAAGGCAGTTCCATGCATCCTCCACTCTCTCCGTGAAAAAAGATTTCCTCACATTACCCCTGAGCCGTCCCCCCTCTATCTTTAAATTGTGTTCCCTTGTTCTTACACATCTCTTTTTCTGAAAGATGCTACCCTCCTGGACTTTGTTGATTCCCTTGAGGTACTTGAACATTTCTATCATGTCCCCCCGTCCCTCCTTTCATCAAGGGTATAAAGATAAAGCTCTCTCAGTCTCTCTTCATATGGTTTCTGATGCAGACCCTGCACCATTTTAGTTGCCCTCCTCTGGACTGCTTCCATCCTGTCTATGTCCTTGCGTACAGGAGTGTGGAGCTATTACTAACTATAGGTGTGTAAATTTCATTGGTTATATTTAAGTATTCAGCTGAAACTGTAATAAATCATTCTCACTGAATTTTATCTGTAAGCTGGAGTGCTGGATGTTACGTTCATATATAATATTGGTGAGGCCACACCTGAAGTATTGTGTGCTGTACTGCTGTCCATACTTGCAGAAAGATGTTTGAGTACTGGAAGTGGTCCATCACAGCAAAAAAAAATGTGAAACTGGGACTGGAGGACACATATAAGGGTGATATGATTGAGACCTTTAAATAAATGAATGGCATAAGCAAGATTGGTACAGAGGGAATTTTTTGGATGAGGGTGGTAGGGACCCCTGGGAAGCATGGTCTACAAGTGGAGGGTGAAATATTCAAGGTAGAAATGAGGAGACACTATTTTATGGAAAGGGTGGTGTCTGTGTGGCTTGCACTGCCAGAGGAGGTGGCATCCTGGAAGACACTGTGGAGTTTTAAAAGGGTATGGGACAAGGTGAGGGGGTGGATCATTGCGAGAGTGGAGGGGCAGCTGCTGTGTAAGGGATTGCTAACTGCACATTCTCGCCAACATGATAGACCATGTGGCCTCTATCTGCTGGAAGATTCATATGTGTGTATGACCTGAAGAATGAAGACGGCTGATAACATCACCATCCCATCCCACCTCACTAGCAACACATGCTCTGTACAGTAGCACTACCTGGGGCAGAAAATGGCCTTGTGTGTGCACAAAGTCAGTATCAGACTTTAGAAAAGCAGCACACTATCTCCTGGCATGGTGAAGTAGTGCCTCCAAAAGCATTCTCTTGTAAATGTTCATCAATGCTGAACTTACATAGCAACATAGAAACATATTAACAGAACATAAGATGCCTTCCTTTTCATCCAACTAGGTTTTCTTTATGCCCATCACATGCATGTCCCCCCTCGCCCCGCTCATTGCCATCACCACCTGGAGTCGGCTACTCCAATCTTCCACCACCCTTGATGTGAAGAAAAGGTTCCTCACATTACACCTTAACCGCCCCACCTCTAATCTGATGACAGGTTCCCTCACCCTTGTACGTGTATTACACTGGAGCAGGAACTCCACCTGGACTTTGTGTAAGACCATGACAAATGTGACTGTTTCAATCATTTCACACCTGGCCCCTCCTCTCCAACAGTATATACATATGGAGGTGTTTCAGTCTCTCCTCATACATTTTTTATGATGCAATCACCTTACCAAACTCGTTGCCATTCTGTGGACTGCCTTTAACTTGTCCACATCATTGCAACGATGTACACTCCAGAACTGCACTTGGCCTTACAAGCATTTTTTTTTTGGTATCTCCTTTCTCGCGGGCTCCATGGGGCTTCAGAAAATGAGCTTTTTATTTTCTAGCAACTGATTGGCTAGTATCCTTGCCAGGGGTCTACATAAACTTTCAATAGATGCCTAGGAAATAAAAAGTACCAGCATATAGTGCCCCTTAACCCAGTCAAGTATCACAGTGCTTACCTTGCCCCCTAATTGGTTAAAAGACTTAATTTTCATTTCAAATTGCCGTAATTTTTTTACCCTCACTTAGCAAGAGCTCCCCCCCACACACACATTCATTCTGTAACCCAAACACCATACCCAATAATGTAAAAAAATAAAATCACATCAGTTTAAAAAAGAAAATAAATACAAATATTTTTTTTCTTTGTCACTCGCTGAAGGAGTGATAGCGCGAGCGTGTCAGTTCCATACTACAGTCCTTCCTCACTGTCTTCTGCCTCTGATCTCCATTTGTGTGTTAAATAAAAAGAAAAGAAACCCTTCTAATCAAGAAATACACCCCTTACAGAGATCTTTAGAACAGTACCTAATGTTTTGTGTCCACTGGCAGGGATGCTGTTCTTTGTAGCTCCACAGAACCGAACATCATTTCTCTTCATATTCCCAGTCCTCAGGGCAGGCAGCGAGGATCGGGAACCAGCAAACAACAACAACAAAAAAGTAAATGATAAGAGTGGACTCCAGGTCCTCAGGGTAAGCAACAAGTACAGTGATGCTAAAAAAAGCCATTAGTGAAAATCCCCACCACAAACAGCAGAGATCAGAGTGCACTTTCCACTGCCTAGTGTTGACATCCCACTAGGATCCTGGCAGTATTTTAAATCTGAAAACACCATCACAAATGTCACCAGAACGGTGTGGCTCATTTCTTTTTTTCTACCGCAGTCAGAGTGCCTCCCAGTTCCAATTACGCTGTCAACAGCCAGCAAAGTAACAAAAATAAATAAACACATGACAAAACTATTACCGCTTCTTTTGCTTCTAGTTCACCCGACTGCCACTACCGGTACATGGCGAGATTCCTCTCACTAATTAATAAATGGACAAATCAATGAATATTTAAAATGGCAAAACAAAAGGGTTTTATGCTTAAGGGCCCGGATATTCAGACTGCACCAGGCTGTAGCACAAGCCTGGGCGCAGCGTGACATGGCTGTGGAGGGGCGTTGACAGGGTGATATTCAACGGAGCTGTGCCATGGCACAGCAGCATTGAATATCACACCCAGGCCACCCGCAGTGCACATGGCACTGCACCAGCACAAATGGCCAGAGTGGAGCGGGGGATGCACTAGCGCAAGTTCTGTTGCACTAGGCGCAACATCCGCGATATTGAAAAGTGCACATGCAAATGGAGCCATAATGCATGCAAGGCGCAAATGGGGCCATTTGCATGTCATTATGACCCCATTTGCATGCAGGTCCACCGATCCCCGGCGACTTGCTTCCTGCCAGGCTGCAGCCATTGGGGATCAACGCCCCCTGCACACCATGGCAATGTGCTCCACTGCCCAATCGTCCAATATCCTTGGTGGTCCAGTGGACCACTTGCAGCCTGATCGCAGGCATATATAGAACATTAAAATGTCCAATATCCCTGGTGGTCCAGTGGACCTCTCTCAGCCCAATCACAGCATAAGCTGAATATTAAAACATCCAATATCCCTGGTGGTCCAGTGGACTGCTTGCAGCCTGATCGCAGGCATATGTAGAATGTAAAAACGTCCAATATCCCTGATGGTCCAGTGGACCGCTCACAGCACAATCGCAGGCATAAGCTGAATATTAAAATGTCCAGTATCCCTGGTGGTCCAGTGGACCGTTTGCAGCCCAATCACGGGCATATGTATAATGTAAAAACGTCCAATATCCCTGGTGGTCCAGTGGACCACTCGCAGCCCGATCGCAGGTGTCAGTACAAAGTAATGCCACACCACACCAACCCTGGTGGTCTAGCGGTACTCCCTCTCCACCCGCCCACTGAGCCCCACCGCCCCGCTCCCCTGGTCAGCGGTGGGTGGCAGCTCCCAACCCACTTCCTGCCCCGCAGCCCATGAACTGACACCGTACGGTAGGGCTGTACGCCCATTGGTCCATAGTGCGAGCCAATGGGTGTGCAGCCCATACCGTTCTACACAATACTACACATATCTGGACTGTGTTGGTAATGCAGCTGCATGCCCATTGGCTCACGCTGTGGACCAATGGGCATACAGCCCTACTGTACAGTGTCAGCTGGTGGAAGCGGGTGGGGAGCTGCCGATGGCATTGACCAGCGGAGAGCAGGGCGGTGGGGCTCAGTGGGTGGGTAGGGAGGGGAACTGCTAGACCACCAGGGTTGGTGTGGTGTGGCATTACTTTGTACTGACACCTGCGATCGGGCTGCGAGCGGTCCATTGGACAACCAGGGATATTGGGCGTTTTTACATTCTACATATGCCCGCGATTGGGCTGCAAGTGGTCCACTGGACCACCAGGGATATAGGACTTTTTAATATTCAACATATGCCTGCGATCGGGCATGGGGGTGCCGCCAGAAGGTGCAGCTGGAGCTCGGGTGGCCACCCACAGGATTTGATAGTGGTCAACACCTGTGATTCTAGGGTCAGACCATCGCCAAAAATAATGCCCAGGTTTCACACCTGATCTGAGGCAGTCAGCTGAGTACCCCCCAGCCAAAGCCTTGATGATTTCCCAGCAGACAAACCCACCACCTGTCAATCTGGATCCACAACCAGCACCTCAGTCCTATCCAGGTTCAACCGCAGCCAGCTGGCACTCATCCAGTCCTGGATCTCGGACAGACAGCTATTAAATACCAAGAGGATCACATCCTGTCTGGGCACAAAGGACATGTGCAGCTGAGTATCATCTGCATAGCAGTGAAAACTCAGACCGTACTGCCTAATGATGTCTCCTAATGGCAGCATGTACACTGTGAAGAACATGGTGCCAAAATGGAACCTTGCAGCACTCCACAGGGCAGGGGGAGAGGGGTCAAGGAATACATTTCAGACACCACTCTCTGAGTTCTATCCTCCTGAAAAGATCCAAACCATCTGTGGACCATCCCAGAGAATCCATAGATAAACTGCAGGTGCTCCAATAGCACACCATGGTACACAGTGTCAAATGCTGCAGAGAAATCAAGTATGACCAAGTTGGAATGACTCCTACGATCTCTCGCTATTAAGAGATCATTTAGTACCCTGACAAGGGCTGTCTCAGTACCATATCTCTTCTGAAATCCCAGTTGGAGAGAATCACAGACATCATGGCTGGACAAATGGTCATCCAGCTGTAGTGCAACCACCTTCTCAGTAACCTTCCCTATAAAAGGTGGGATAAAGTCAGGTCTGTAGTTAGCCAGACAGTCCAGGTCAAGGGAGGGCTTCTTAAGCATTGGATAAACAATCACCTCCCTAAAGGGGTCAGTAAACACCCCATTCTTCAGAGACCTCCAGACTATCTCCCCTTCCCGAGAGAGAGGAGAACAGTCTTCTGGCTGCTGAATCCTTTCTCCCCCCTGCCGACCACCAGTGGCCAGGCTCAGTCCCAAAACCCAGGTCACCGGCATAGTGCCAGATATGGTGTCCAGTGCCTCAACCCTCAGAGCCACCGGGCCAGCCTTACAAGCATTTTTGAAGTAACATCACCACATTCATTCTTCTGCTATTAAGACCCCTTCCCATGCATACTGATATTGCACTTGCCCACCCTACAGCCTTATAACATTGCTGGGCCATATTTAGGTAATTGGAGATGATTATCCACAAGTATATTTGTTCCATGGTGAATGTTTACAACTCATGCAACCCCCCCTCCACCCATCAACTGACAACCATGTCACCCTGAAGGGCAAAGCAATACACATGGGGACACACTGGAGTAACACCACTGCATACATTTACATGGCATTGTGGTGGATGTCATAGACATCCAATGGTCGCATAGTGGAGACTAACATGTGCAACCAACATGCTCTCATGTTATGGTGGTAGCCATGTGAATTCTCCCAAGATGTTACTAGGTGTCAGCGTGGCTCAGTTGGTAGCACATCCGCCTCTGGACCAGAAGGTCGTGGGTTCTCGTCCAACACCGGGATTGGACTTGCACCTAAAAATCGCTGGCATCCGAGTGCAGTATTGGGGGTGCTGTTCTGCTGGGGTGTGCCGTCCTTCGGATGAGACATTAAACCAAGGTTCCTTCTGCCCATCCTGGTGTTGTCCTGGTGGGTGTCCAGGTGGAAGTAAAAGAACCCAGGGCACTCTTTGCAAAGAGTAGGGAACATTCCCGGTGTCCTGGTCAACATTCCCCTCCCCATAAAACCGGTTGATGCAATTATCCAGGCTGTGTGTGGGTGTTGATGTGTGATATGGTCACCACCACACATTCAGTCACTTCACTACCAGTCTAGCATTGCTTGTAAAGCGCTTTGGATGTATGAAAAGTGCTATATAAATGCTGATTCTTCTTCTCTTCTGCCTAATAATGTAGTAATGCTTGGTCAGTACTGCCCATATGAGGCGAAACATCACAGTTTCAGGAGTGACCTGGCATTTATTGCTGAAACCTCCACAATGACCAGATTGTTATGAATACAACACAATCCACACCTGTTAGTTAATCAAATGCAATAAAGCAGTACCCAGCACGTGTACAGACACAAATAGTGCACATGGGCACACATGGGCTGGGCCAATTTGCAGAACAAATGGTGAACAAGTGGATAAAAGAACATGCCTGTACTAATACATACTGTATCTTGAAAGAAAGAGAGTTTTTAGCCAATGTGCTTGTCTTCTGATGTATTTCGCTAGAACTCAGTAGTTCATCTGCCATGTGAAACAAGAAATACCGGAAAGTGTGAACATGGCATGTCAGAATGTGACAGCACTGAAATGAGTGCCCTGGTACACCTTTGCTTACCTGTTTTTGATCCTTGTGTTGTATTCTGTTAATACTGTGCATCCTTTCATTGGACTTGCCCCTTGGAAGAATGGTCGGCACCGCATCAGGCTTTAGTCATCAAAAAAGTTTCACGGTTGCAGCTCCGGTGGCAATAACTGCATTTGAAGTCCAGTTCAGACATGCAGTCTTCAAAATTAAGAGAGCGCAGACTGCAATTTTGGGGTATTGTCCTTCAGCTCTGTAGTCATAAATTGTTTGATGTTGCCAACATTTGTGCAACATCTTCTGACCCAAACCTCCGCACAGTTGCTATCCTTCGTGAAATGGTACATAGAGACTCCCTTCGGTAGGTGCCCAGTGTGAGTTGTGCGACTGCATGCAAGGCAATGTGGCATAGTAATTTTTTTCTCTCTGTTGGTAGTTGACTAAATAACTTGATCTGAGTGGAAAAAAGAAACAGTCAGACTTCAATGAGTGAATGAAAAGGGGTGCACATGTAGAAACTGTCAGTTGTGGTGACAAAAAAGTATCATGCCTGTATGATTAGGGACACACATAAAAACACGTGCCTGAGAAGCAGCACCAAGGAGGATGTCATTACAGTATGCCCCATCTGTTTCTGTCACTGTGCCCGTAGGATGCATTGCGTTACTTCATCAGTTAGTAGGCATCACTTGCCATACGCGGCATTGATCACAAATGTACGCGTATGACGTGATAAGCAGAACTCATGAACATGGAGTACGGTTGCTTGTCCTCTTTTTGCTTTCTTGAAAATTAAACTTGAACTTGAACTCTTTGTGCTTTGATCCTGTGTGTGGATACATGTCACAATAACACAAGTACATGAAATGTCAAACGTGCTGCACACGGAAGCCTTATTTTACTTTTCACAGTGCTATTGTTTTGGTTATATGGGTGATTGGTAGTTCAGTAACAGGAACAGGAGCTAGCAGGTGTGTGACATGGGGTTGGGTGACAGAAGAAACTGGTTTGTGTTAACCTGTCCAATAAGGATAGCATTGTATGCCTTGGCATTGCCCTGCAATAGTACACAATGTTGTGGTATTCACAGTAGGAGCAGGCATGAAAAGTAAGGAGACACATCACCTGCCCACAGACATCATGCATGCCCTCACAACTGCATTGACTGAACACCAGTTGGTAGTACAATATATTACTGCAAGCGTTTATCCTATTGGCAATGGGTGGTATATTGTGGTTTGTTGAACTTAAGACATGCCATTGAACACTACTCCAGCAGTGTTTCAAATACATGTCCATGCTGTCAACTGCACGACCCCCGAAATATGTGGCGACTCAGTTTCCGTTCCTGGTGTCATCTCTAAAGATTCCAGCATTCACCACCGCTTCTGAAATTAGGACGCCTTCACAATGCCATATATATTTAACAAAGCATGTTATTTAGACCAGAAGCCACACCACACATTCCCCACCTGACATGTTTTGGATGGTTTGTCCTTTATCAAAGGATAAGCCATCCGAAACATGTCAGGCAGGGATTGCATGGTGTGGTTAGAGGTCTAAATAAAATGCTTTGTTAAATATATATGACCTTACGAAGGCCTCCTAATTACAGAAGAGGTGTTGAATGCTGGAATGTTTTGAATTGTGCACTCTTGACTGTTCTTTTAACAACACCATTTTGAGTTTGTATCTTTAAGAACATGTGCCATCCACAAAGATGTGGACCTGAACCTCCATTTGCTATGCAACAGTGAAGCTCACCAGGGTGAACCCCCATTCTGCAGCAGTTACTGTGGAAAACAATGTACTTTCAGTTTCAGTTAGTCCCTTTCGTCATGCAGGAAACTGTGACATTCACTTCATCCTAGCAGAGCCACATTTTCCTGCATGACAAAAGGGATTAATTCCCACTGAAATTAAATTGTTTACTGCCGTAACTCCACTGCAGCATACTGCAGAATGCTTTAAAAGTGGGTTTGATCCTGCCGAGCTTCACTGTATGTCACTTATAAAGACAATGAAGAGGACTAGCCAAACACTGAAACCTCGTAGTACATACTGATCACACGACACTGATCGGAACAAAGTCAGTACAATTCTTCCCTCTATCTCAAACCAAATGCACACTGCATGGTGACAAAACAAGCACATGCAGTGTGTTTACTGGTATGGGTAATTTATGTTACTGTCACAAGATGCCATCATTGTCACTCTGGCAGTCATTGGAGTGCACCGATAGGGAGCACACACAGCTCAATCTGGGCTGCTATCTGATAAAATTACTGAGCTCTGCATATACCATTATGCACACTATGTGTTCATAATTGTATAGACAGTAAAGTAGCATGGTTGTCAGCAGTGCTTTCCACAGCTGCAGTAGTCACTTACGCTGTCATAAGAGTCTAACGATATCTATGACTTAACATGTAGAATGCTGGTTACGGGGTGATGAGGTGCTGCAGGAGTTGGCACACATGTCTGAGAGACATACAATAAGAATAACAGAATTGTAGAGGGAGAATAAATCACTGACATACATAACGGACATAACCCATGTGATAACAGTCCCAACGCTGTGTAGGAGGGTACTTGCCATGGGACAGACACAGCAGTAACAGAGTGCTGATATAGCTGAAGAATAAAGGAAAACATTCCATTTTGTTGTTGTGGTGTGGGGGGGGGGTGGAATGGCTGGGGTGAGCCTAACAGCCTAGTCAGCATGGATTCACAACTGGAAGATGGTATTAAGACAATCTAATTTTTTTTGACTACATAAAGAAGGTTGTGGATGGGGGGATATTTTATGCCAACCTTCATTTAAGAAAGAACTTCAAAACCATACCATACCATAGCTAAGGCTGGTGAACAAGCCGGCCAGCCTAGGTGTGGGTCAAAAGGTAGTGAACTGGGTCAGAGACTGACCATGGGATAGTTAACAGAGTGTGGCAGTAAATGGGATCAAATCCAAAGAAAGCTGAATGACTAAAAGGGTACCCCAAGGATCTGTCCTGGGACCAGTACTTCTCAATGTCTTCATTAGGAGTTTCATAGTTTAGTACAAACTCAGGAGGCTGAAGCCTATCATTGAGCTTGCCACCCAAGGGTGGGGTGATACGATAGGGTGGGGTGATACTATATATAATCAAATTTGGAGTCACCCATAAATTGATCCAAGTTATGTTTAAAGGTGTTGATGGTTTTACTCTCTACAACTGAAGCTAGTAAAGTGTTCCATAGATTAACAATTCTTTGAGAAAACCATTGGGTCCTTTTTTTGGTTCTACAATTTACACCTTTTAGTCTATGATTATGAGTTCTTGTCTGTGGTATATAAAGATTTGTTTCAATACCTAATGTTTCAGATAGCCCATGTTCTCTTAAGGCTTTAAAAGTTAAACAGAGGTCACCACGTAGTTGTTGGTATTGGATAGAGTATAAGTTCAAGCTTTTTAACCTATCATCATATGTTTTGTCTTTCATACCTTACATTTTTTTTGTCATTTTTCTTTGTACTCCTTCAATTTGTTTTTTACCCTGGACTGTAGTAGGTGTACAAAAAGGTGCACAGTATTCCAAGTGTGATCTTACCAGACTAGTGTAAAGAGGTAATATAACCTGGGCTTGTCTGTTTTTAATATTTTTCCATATACAGCCCATTATTCTTTGGCATTTCTTGACTTTAAACAATGTGTTATTTTCGAAGTTGAGTGAGTTATCAATGTTTGTCCCACTGTCTTTTTCATTTTCAGTCTCTTGTCACTTTACGTTGTTTATAAATTTCAAATTACTGTGACCCATGTGCATTATCTTACACTTTGTTTCATTAAACATCATTCAGGGGTGGTATACGGGTTTGTTGATTTGCAGATGACACCATGATCTGCAATGGGGTAGACACACCTGTAGTGAAAAATATGATGAGGGGCAGGGAAAAGATGGAAGAGTGGTCCAAAGTGTTGAATCTGAAGTTCAATGCAAAGAAGCAAAAAAGCATGCATCTGGGAAAGAAAACAAATGTGGATGAGAGCTACAGAATGGGGGGGCAGCTAGAAGACATTCGGAAAGAAAGAGAGTTGGGGGATATAATTAACAATTACCGTAAAATGACAAGGCAGTGCACAAATGCTGCAGAGAAAGCAAGTAGCAGGTTGTGGTGCATAGGAAGGAGTATCACAAGCAGGAGAAGCATGGCGGTGATGCTACTGCAACAAATGCTGTCATGCCTGATCTAGAGTCCTATGTACAGTTCAGAAGGTTGCATATCTGCAAGGATACTGAATGGATGGAAGCAGTCCAAAGAAAAGGAACTGAGTTGTTACAATGCTTGCACCAGAAAAAAATTAGGACCGACTAAGCGACCATACACTGGAAGACAGCATATATTGGGGGAGGAGGGGGTATGATTGAAACCTAAAGTTCAACTGAGGAATGTGTTTCTATATAGGACAGGGACAACAAGAAGAGGACAGCATATGAGACTGCAGGTCGGGAAGACTGAGGTGAAACATGAGTACGTTTTTCCACACTGAAAGGGTGGGAATGACTGGAAGAGAGTGTCACACGAGGTGGTGGTGGCAAGGAAAATGAGGAGATTAAAACACGCATGGGATCAACAGAAAGGAACACTACAAATGGGAAGGGGTGCTAGACAGATGACCAGTGCCCTGTGTTTACTGGGGCAAAGTGGACCTACATTCTGCGGCAGGACCTCATACTTTCTGCAGCAGAACAGCTGCTGATTCTACGGCCATTCTGCAGCAGATAAATTGTGGTTAAACAGCATACCTTCAAGGGGATTAAGTCTTAGTTTACCCTTTGACTGCCTTCGTGCAGCCACTCTGCTACACTGAAAGTAGAACAGCAGGCCATTTAACAGTATGTAATCTTCTTATCACAAATATTAAACTGCAATAACCCAAACATGGCATAGCCATGGACATCAGTGTTCTCTTTTAATTACTTTTCCCTCCCACCCCAAATCTGAAGGCTCATCTGTTCTTCTGGAAATTGGTGGCTTTTGCTGTTCTCCTAGGTTATAATTGGAGGAGGACATAAACAGTAAGCACAAGCAAACTGCACAACCCTCGAACTGTGATCCACAAAGGCACAAACATGGGAATATGTTTTACAGCATTTATTGGTTAAATTTCAGTGTTTAGCCCGGAGCAGCCACACTACCACTCACCCCAGCGCTTCAGGATACAACTCTTCATCAGGAGGTGTGGCATAAACACTCAGCTAAAACTACACAGAAGGCAAAATCTGCTTGGATTTTTTCTGGTTTATGTTTACAGTTAGCAGACTTAAAAAGAGACTTCAACTTGAAAGCCATTTTTTTTTTCTGATTTTGAGTAACGTTCTTTTAATGATAATTTTTTTAAACTAGGAATACCCCAACCGTCTTTCAACAAACATGTTGAGTGCAGTGTGCAAATATGTGTGTTGGGGGGGGGGGGTGTTGTCTTACTATAATAGTGATAATAGTGATGGAGGGTGTAACTTGTAGTGTCTGTAGGATTTGTTGACTCCTGATTTTTCTTTTGGGGAACACACTAAAAAATGCAAGTAAGTCATTCTTATTAAGCTGGAGTAACCTTGGTTAGCATGTTCTCTTCTCCCAGAAACTCAGGGGGTGGAGGTGTTCTTCAGTCCATGACACTCATTTCACTTATGTATAGCAGCAATCAGTACAACTCTCTATTCTGAGTTTTCTCTTTATCTGCCCACTCCAGTTCTGGTATACCCTGGTCCCCAACTCTACTGCAGCTGGGCACCTTGACCCTCCTTAAGAACTGAGCTTGATGGCACCACTTAGGCTGCAGGTTCAAATCTGCCAAGAAATTATTCTCACACTTGTAGGTACAGATCTGCAGCCCACAAATCAAAACTGTGATCAGTGCTCATCAGTGGGGACCAAGTCATCTGCTCAGTCTGCTGCCAGCCACATGTTTCTGCAATCTGCTCCTCCTCCAATACCTGCCACCAAGCCAAGATTGATTCCACCTCCATGGGCACCACTGAATCTTCTCACTTGTTGACTACTGCTCGCCTTCCAGTTCTTCCTTCCAAATTCATCTTCCATGGATTCAGCGTGCACCGTGAGCAGCCTCACAATGAAAATTAACATGGCTGAGCTACCCACATCTACACAGCAGCAAATCATAACTGATGTGGACTTAATCAAGCTCTGCTACTCTTGCATCAGTCTCTACCCTCCCAATACTGTTGGATGGAGTTATACAACAAGAGCCAGCATGAGTCAAGATGCCATGTGGCCACTATTATTTTGGCTTTGTAACGGGAGGCATCAGTTTGCTGCCCCTTCTAATGAGTATGTATGCCATGGCATACTTAACATATCAGTAGCTATGCCTTTGCCTTGTGTCATTGCATAGCATAGTTAGCATTTCTGCAGCTGTATGGCTGGTTTTCCTCGATTTCTGCAGCCAGTACTGATTTCTGTGGTCAACCATGATTTCTGCGGCCACTGCTGCAACCACAGAATTGCAGGAAACACGGGGCCCTGCAGATGACTACACAGGCCCACCAGCAACTGATTGATGTAGGGAAATGGGCAGGCAGGATGGGACTTGTGATCCTTATCTGAATGCAAACTTACAGTATATGTTTCTATGCAACAAGACTTTAGCCAGCTGGTAATTCCATGTGTGCTCCATAGTTGTATATAGCTTTGGGGATGCAATAAGACTTGAGTGGATATGCTGTTCAAGAGGGAATATATTATGGGATGCCACAGGCAGGTACCACCCCCCGACACACACACACTAGTGAGAATAACAGATGCAAGTTTTACTATTGATCTTGAAGGAGTTAATGTCCAGTTTGTGGTTCTGTTAGGGGAAAGAGCTACAGAGGGAAGTGGGAGGATGTTTTATTAATGGTTCAAGGTCCCATCTTCATTTAAAGTCTTTTTTTAAATTTTTTATTTTTCATTTGCGGATCCCGTCATGCTGCTAAAAAACTGAAGACCCCGCACTCCCTAACAGAGTACTGAGAACATGGCATTGGTCAGCAGTATTACACTGCTGAGGGAGCCTGAGACACAGCTGCATCCCACAAGTCCTGTGCCACAGGAGACAGGTCTGCATCTTTTTTTTTAAGTTTGTCTATGTTTTCAGATTGGGTGTGTATGTTATTTACTCATCACGTTAGCCATCACAGCAGACTACCCAGCCCCTATGACCCCCCAGTGCCATTGCACGTACAGTGTGCCATGACCTTAAACTAGTAGAATTTAGAAACAAATAAAACATGAAGTTCAGAGTACAGAACTTCATTTCTGTGTTACACTGACTGTGTTTTTATGAGTGTTCAAAGATCACTGGGACATGAGATGAAATAACATGCTGCTTGCAATTGCTATGTTGGAGGAGTTTTTAGCACAGTACTGAGTGGAAGGGAAGAAAACAAAGCTCGCCACAGTAAACAATTATTATACTGAAATATATTTTAATGCTGATCTGGAGCTCGAATCTTCTGAGCGTCAGAGCCAGGCTGGGTAGTTGTAGGTGAATGCTGAGACAAATTAACAGCGGGAGCTTCTACTGTGAACCAAATGGACTCCCCTCATGCGTTCCCTACCCCTGTCTTAAAGCAGAGCAACTGCAGTATGCAAAAGGCAGATTGTTTTAAGGAGATCTCATCTGAGAGGACACAGACCTCAGTAAAATAATCTAAAATTTAGTGGTGTGTTCAATTCATTTATATTCAGAAAGTAAACTTCTTACATACTTTTATTTTCCTTGACCGTTGTCTTTATTTCATACAGTATGTGCCTCAGTCCAATTCACTCAGTGTCACACACATACTCTGAGATGTCTGAATAGTATCTGGTTACCCGACCCTCAATATACAATAAAAAAATGTTTTGTGAAGAAATTGTACTTGTAACAGTGACTGGGCACCTTTTTGCATGTTAAATAATGGATGGTATGATACTTAAATGCTCTGAGTGATCAACACCCCTAATTTGCTCTCAGAGGGCACAATTTTGGTGGAATCTGCAGTGCTTGAAAAAGGATTTGCTGTATCTGGCAATCTCCCATTGACAGAAAGCAGTACGTACAGTCCTCATTACATGTACAATAAGAAATGCATTTTTTTTACCCCAAAGCTGTGACAGTTGCTTAATTAATGTCAGTCTACTGAATGTCTTACTTTGTTTTTACATGGAGCTCTCCGATGGACATGATTTTAGATTTTCTTGCTTACTGACTGAAAGCACTACAGTATCTGCATGTTTATATACAGATCCTTCAACTATACACATGGTCCTACAGCCAAAATTATTTTCTCTTTATATTTCATACATGCATTGGCCTTCCACTTTGCATGTGCTTGGTTCCTGGAGACTTAGATAGTCAAGAGTCAAAGTAGTCGGCTGAACTGATTGATTCACTTTCACTCCAAATCTCCTAGTTTCTCTCTCAGCTAAGCTCAGCTATCAAGTACTTCAAGTGTTGTTGAACTACTATACAAGTCATGCAATTCACAAAATAAAAAAGCATTACTATCTGCGAGGAGCATATCAACATAAGAAAGAGTGCTGACAGAATTACTAACCTAGCAGCTACAACAGCAGTGAGAAATTTACCAGTACAGACTTAATTAAACAACATCTGGTCAGAGCCAATAGGGCCGTGACTAAGGGGTTTGGGGTAAAAATATTGCAAATTCCCAAAGTTATGTGTCTGTGTTAGCAAAATGTAATATAGGCTCATAATGACATTTATATAACATTTTTACACCAAATTTTCAACATAGATAAATTATGACCTTCCTCATGAAGAAGGGAAAAGTACATTTTCAACTCCTGCCCAAAAGGTGATTTTGGACAGGAAATGGAAAATTTAATTTCGGGACACCAAATCACATTTTGAGCAGGAGCTGAAAAATGACAGCTGTCACATTCATGATGTGCCGTAAAGAAATGGTTACGTTGAAAATGTGGGGTAAAAATATGGACTAGTACCAAACTTACGGCCCTGTGTTTGCAAACTGCATAGAGTGGTGCGTGAGAGTCCAGGCATGCCAGAGGGAGATCAGTGATGAATAAACTGAAGAGCACGGGCACAAGGATTGAGCCTTGTGGCACCCCTGCTGAGACATGCCCCATGTCAGACACTGATTGTTTCTTACATTCTGGGCATGGCCTGCCAGTCTTTGAACCGGAATACCAAGTTTTGAGAGAACTCTAGGGTGGTGAGCTTATTAAGCAGAAAGGCGTAGTTGACAAGGTCAAAGGCCTTTGTTAAAAATCTGTGGAGATGGACCCCACCAAATGGCTATTGTGATGGGCATCATGTGCAAAGTGTTGTATTCTAGTAATGCTGTTATGGTGCTGTGGAGTTCTCTGAAGCCATGCTGTTGCTGGCATTGTATGCTGTGTTGACTTAGGTGGGATACCAGTTTTTCTGCTATGATCTTCTCCAATGCTTTGGAGAGCAGAAATAGAACAGAGATGGGGCAATAGTTTGAGATGATATTTTTATCAACCCCTCTGTGTACAGGGTTAACCAGGACTGTCTTCCAGATACTTGGGAACTGAGAAAACCACAGCAAGTGGTTACAGACCTTCATTATATGCAAAATTAGGACATCTAGGGTGGAAACAAGAAGTTTCATATCTATTGTGAAGCTACCCATTCTTGTTTCACCTAGTACCTTCTTGACATGGCAGCGTGTATCTGGTGTGGAAACCAATTTGAAGTAGAAGGCTGGGCATAGTGGAGTGGCAGAGGTCACACTGGGCTTGGTCATATGTGAGAAGGGAGTCATGCTTACAGAATCCAGGGTGGTTAGTATTTGGCTGAGGTCAGTGAATGTGGAATTAAAGATAATTACAAATTTTCTGGGATCTACAACATTGGTGTTCTTGTGGGAGATTTGGAAGGGGGAGGTCTTTTCCTCTTTAACTATGAGATCCTTCAGGGAGCTCCAGCATTTTCTGCAGTTCCTACAGAGTTGGGTCAGCTTCATTTTGAAGTGGGTGGCTCCGGCAGGCCTTACATCTCTTGCACATTGATTTCTGGCTGCCTTGTAGTTCTTTAAGTCCTGCAGGGTCCCAGAGGACTTTGCTTTGTACCATAGCTGGTCTCTTGGCTTCATGTATGTCCTTAAAGTGGGGGTTAGCCACTCAGCGGTATTACTACAGATAATTTTTTTTTTTTATAGGGAGCATGTATGTTCACTGCCATGTTGAATTTGTAAATGTAAAAGTTCAATGCAAGGTCTATGTCCAACTTCATCTCAAAACCTCACCAATTTAAGGTACTGAGCACAGCAAAATGGTGCGTTCAGGCCAGGGCTGAAGTGAAAAATCTGTCAATACAGTGATATGCTTGCCTAAATCTGTTCGGAGTAGATGGCTTTACTGTGGAAAGCACAGATGCACCATAAAGGCGACCTGGAGGTAGGGTTGCAATACAGATGGTCTTTCTGGATTGGGAAGTGAGGTAGGGGGAAGTACAGTATGGTAACCCTAGTTTTTGGTGAGTTAACTTTATAATTTTATTGGTCTGGATCTGTAGAGATAGGTTTTCATCTAAGGTGATGCCCAGGTATTTAAAGCTTTTGTCGCACTCCAGCATCACCCCTGCTGATGTTTTAACAACCAAAGGTTGTTGGTTATCAAGTTTATAGGAGGTGTGGTGGAATAACATGGATTGAGTCTTTTTAGTGTTAAGTACTAACAGGCTGGCTTTGAACCAGGCATCCAAAGCCTGAAAATCACTCCCGAGGTTGGCGTTTATGACACTGATACATTTATCAGACCTGTATAGAACTGTGTCATCAGCATATAATTGAACTGCTGCTGCCCCACAGTTGAGCGGGAGTTCATTGGCGAAAACGGAGACTAGGAGTGGTCCTAATATAGAACCCTGTGAAACACTGGCAGTTATGGGAGCAAAGGTGGGCATGGCACCAGATCATTTTACACACTACAGCCTGTTGGTTAAGTAGTTGGCTAACCTGGAGTGGGATGCAGGGTCAAGACCTCGTTGTTGGAGTATAGTGAGGAGATGTTGGTGGTTGACAAGATCAAAGACTTTGGTCAGGTCCACAAGGGTGGCACATGTAGCCTCATCCTGATCCTTTGACCTGAAAATGATCACAGTTATGCATAGCAGTGCCGATTCTGTGCCATCCAGTTTATGAAATCCATGCTGATAGATAGTTAAGGCATTGCTCAAGTTCAGAATGTGAGTAGAGTTGATTATAAAGAATTCCGTAATGGATCTTGGGTAGGGGGCATAGGATAGATATACAGCAGGTCTATAGTTTTCTACTAGGTTTGTGGGGCCACTTTTAAGTACAGGGACTACAATTGCAGTGTCCCTTTTGTCTGGTGTTTGAGAAAGGAAAGATTTGTTTATTAATAGCATTACCGGGTAGGTGATAGCAGGTGCTCCTGTCCTAAGGAATTTTGGATGAAGGGTATCAAATCCAGAGCCATGGTCTGGGTTGAGATCCTGGAGTAGTTTGACTATCTCTAGCGTTGTGGCCAGTTTCAGGTGAAAGGTGGAGAGGTTACAGTCGCAGTCAGGTGATGTTGAGTCACCTGGGAAGGGAGGCAGGTCTGTTTTGCATTTGTCCAGGTCAGTGAAAAAGAAATTTATAGCAGTAGTTATGTCTGTGGGGCTCGATAGTGCATCACCATTTGTGACCATGGACAGGGGAATGTTTCTGTTCTTTTCTTTAAGGAGGGAGTTTATTGTTGTCCAGAAAGTCTTTGGGTTGGTGAAATGTTTTCCTGTAGGGAGCGAAGGTAAGTCCATTTGGCCTTTGTGGCCTGGGTTTTGCAAGCAATGCTTCCTCTTCATTTTCATAAACTAAAAAAGCCTAACAGAACCCATGAGGCAATTAGAGACACCAGAGCAGTTTTGACTTTCCATGATGTGATAAGCAAGATCAGGGTAGTTTGAGTTTCCATTTCTCGGCAAAATGGAAAATTGGTTGCCGCTCTGCCTCTGCTGTCACTCACTTCCCGATCCAGGTCCTCTCACAGTATCTCAGCTACAGCATTTGTCTGGCCCCATTGAAAAAAGCAGGAGGAACTCTCCTTCCTTTTTCCACATAAAGGGTACATTTACAGGAGTGCTAAGTGTCAGTGATGGTCAATTCCAAACCAAATGCTTTCTTTTTCACATACCACTCCATCGCCACAGAAACCCAACTGAAATGTAACAACCTTGACAAAGTCAGTAACTGGAAACAGTTACGAGACAGAGAGGAGCAATATTGGGGAGGGGGGAGCTCACACACACAGAAACACAGCTAGGTATAAAAAACAACCTGCATTTGTCAATACCGAATGTTGTCTCGCTGGCATTGGCATTGGTAGTGCAGGAGTTAGAGATGCATAATAGGAATGGTAGTGAAGTATTGAACTGATGCCAACCTCACCACCACCCTGAAGAGACACATTTTCAACATAGGTATTTTGGGACCTCCCCTCATGAACAGTGGCACTGTGATTTTGTTAATCTGTCCCAAAAGTTGATTTCCCACAGCGACCATGTCATTCTGCACCTCAGGTGCGAAAACACATTTGGGGCAGGATGTGAAAAATTACAGCTGTACTGTTCATAAGGAGGTGTGAAAAAAATGGCAGTGTTGAAAATCTGGCATGAAAATATTGCAAATTTGCAAAGTTACAAGGGTGCATGGAAACTACACAATACATGCTTGTAACACAGTCATTTTATGGACTTTCATCACCAAATTGTCAACATAGGCATTTTAGGACCTCTGCTCATGAACAGTGTCACTGTCATTTTGTCAAACTGTCCCGAAAACTGATTTAGCACAGCAACCGTGCTATTCTGCAACGGACAAGCGAAAACACATTTTGGCCAGGATATGTAAAATGACTGCTGTACTGTTCATAAGGAGGTGTGGGAAAATGGCAATGTTGAAAATCTGGAGAGAAAATATTACAAATTCACGAAGTTACGAACGTGCGTGGAAACTGCGCAATGCACATTCATAAAACGGTCATTCTTGGGATTTTTTTCACCAGATTTGCAACATAGGCTTTTTGAGAACCCCCTTCATGAAGAGTGGCACTTTCATTTCATTAATCAGTCCCAAAAGGTGATTCCATGCAGTGATTGCAAAATCACCTTTCAGGACCGAATAACACCATGACAGTAACTGAATTCATAAGGAGGGGTCCCAATAACCCCATGATGAAAATGTGGTGCCAAAATTCTCCAAAATGGCCAAGATACACACTAAAGTTGAAAAAAAAATCCTATTTATGCCATTATACAGCTTACCGGCATTTCTTCAGTTCGTGGTCGACTCTTAAGAGTGCAGATGTGTTCCCGGTCCAACTAAGAAAATCGTGCCAGACTCTGGAGGTAAGTATGGGATGAGAGGGGTGTGGGGAGGCAGGGTGCACAGAGGGTGGGCACAGGTTGGGAAGGGAGCAGGACAGACAGCAAAGGACCGTTTTCTGATTTGCAGGTTTAAAAAAAAACATTGCAGGACTTTTATTTTTTTACAGGGACATTTGACACGCTGAGGTAGGCTCCCAGCATGCCACTGGAGTGTTTGGAGGGGCTAGCTGATGGGGGATTGGGCACCCCCATTGGCACATACCAAATGGGGGCAAGAGCCAAGGGGGATTGGGCACCCCTCTCGGCACACAAAAAATGGAGGGGCATTATGCCAACGGGGAGTGGGCTACCCCATCAGCACATGATCTGGGTCAGGGCATGCCAACAGGGAGACTGGGCACCCCCAAAGTCAGCATTTTGGCAGGTGGTGGCGGCAGTCATTGTCACCATGTTTACCACAATGCTTCACCAGGAAAGGCACATCGGGAGGTGCCGCTGAATGATGAACTTGGCTCTCATTGCAGTGGACATTTTCTTTGATCTGGTGGCCACTTTATGTGTTGCCGGTGTCAGCACCTGCAGTTGCCTTATTGGAGAATGAGGGATGCACCTACTGATGTGTACTCTGCATTCACCCACATGACTGCACCTCCAAATCTGCTACTATTGAAATATGTTGGCTGGTGCACAAGCGCGAGCCAACACAAAAAGTGGCACATATATAACAGTAGCTCCACCTCCTGGACAAAAGAGAAGCTATGGACTACCTTTTCAGTATGTATACATGCCCTATGAAAAAGAAAGAAAAAAAGGGTTTTAAACCGTTTTTTCAATTTTTCACTTATTTTTCAACAAGAGTCATTGTTTAATAGTAATACTGTGCTCCAGACTGTTGGTCGTGCTGGGATTACCTCAATTCAGGGGCAAGGGACACACTCGGCCTGCAACCTCATGCCTAACCACCTCAGGCATGAGGTTATTTCTTTCTTTATTGAAAAGTTTCACCAGGAAATTTACACTGAGCAATAGGATGCTCGTCTCACACTATGTCCTGGGGGAAGGAGACGGGGATACATTAAAAATCATATAAACAACACCAGTAGGAACAGTAATACAGGGTATATAAGTGCAATGAGGATTGTACAGCAATTTTATGACTCATCAACTTAACATAGTCTAGAATAGGATAGGAGGGGAAGGGGTGGGAGAGACTATACTAGACGAGACTAAACCAGCAATTAAGGAGCTGGAGGGGAGGAGGAGAGTAAGTGCATAAAAAGTGCTCAATGGGTAGGGAGGGGGAAGGAGGCAGTTTGTTGAGCTGGTAATGGGGGATATAATGTTACAGAGCTTGAGATATGTCTAGGAGATTAGCAACAGTCACAGGTTGGGATGAAAAAATGTGTTAGCTCAGAGGATAGAGAACCAGCAGAGGAGGGGTGGTGGATTTGTGGTGGAAACTGGTTCCATAACTTAGAGAGGCTGTGGGAAAATGCCAGTTGGCCAGAAGTAGTACCCCATGGGGTATATGCAAAGACCACACATCAGCCGATCTGATGGAGTAGACAGAGAGGGGAGAAGAGAATAGGAGGGTGGAGATATAGGAGGGGAGAGAGCCAAGCCAGAATTTAGATGTGAATTTGGTAGCGTGAAGTGAGCGTCTGTTAGTAAGGGTGGTAAAGTTAAGAGAGTGGAAGGAGGGTACAGTGGTGAATCAGAGGGGGAACATCTAGGGCAAAGTGGCAGAGGGAATTAAAGAGTGGGTTCAGTCTGGTCAGGGTGGATAGTGGGGTGGCATTGTAGACTGTATCACAATAGTCAAATATAGGTAATATAATTTTCAATACAAGGTCACACCTTGTTGCCAGAGGGATGTAACTGCAGTCACTGTAGAGGGCACCGAGTTTGGGCTGAAGTTTCTTCAGAATGGAGTCTATATCAACAATACTCAACATCAACGGAACCACAACCCTCAACCCAAAAACCACTGCGGATACCTTTAACAAAGCATTTACCGACATCAGCACTGTCCTACCCCAGGGCTACTTCAAAGATGGTGAAGCCCCTCTGTCCACAATGAACACTACTCCCACCAGCTCCCCCCGCTTCTACTTCAAAGCTGTCAAGGCTCACCAATTATGCAAATATGTTACCAAAGCCCTTGGTAAATCAAGATTCAGTAATGACTCCCTCGATCTCAAAATCCTGTCTCTCACACTTGATGAAGTGCTTAGTCCTCTGACCAGAATTTTCAACCTCTCCCTCAGCCTTAGACAGTTCCCGGACAGATGGAAATCTGCCACTGTCACCCTAATCCATAAAAGTGGTGACAAAACTACCCACGATAACTACAGACTTATCTCCCTACTACTCCCACTCTCCAAGGCACTAGAATGCATCGTCTTGGACCAGCTCACAGAATACCTGGATACGTACAACATCCTGTGCAAGCAACAACACAGGTACTGCAAAGGTCACAGGACCTCCACAGCCCTACTTGAATTCACCAGCGCAATCCAAAATGCACTTGAATCCGGTGTACTGCTAGGCTCAATCTGCATTGACTTAACTAAAGCCTTCGGCACCATCAATCACCATCTCCTGCTTGTCCAGCATCAGAACACTGGGCTGTCAACCAACTCCATTGGCTGATTTAAGAGCTACCTTGAAGAATGGTCCCAAACAGTAAGAATCGCTGATACACTCTTGGACCCTAGACCGGTCCACTTGGGAGTCCCCCAGGACTCCATTCTGGGACCCCTTCTCTTCAGCCTATTCTTAAACTCACTACCGGACAGCTGCCCAGAACAAACAATTCTCTACGTCAACGTTGTTGTGATCCTCACCTCAGACCCTGATCCAATCCAATTACAAAATAAACTTCAGCGGGCCTTCTCCTCCATTGAATCCTGGTTCCTAAATCATAAACTGTTTCTCAAGCAGAAAAAAACAAGTCTATGGTCTTCTGCAGCCACCACAACAAAAACAAACAACTCCACCTCTCCATTGCAACTGAACAAGGAGTCATCCTAGAGCAAACACAATCGCTCAGGTACCTCAGCATCACCCTTGATCCCCACCTCTCATACGCTGTCCATATCAGCAATGTTGCAAAGTCTGCCAATGCGAGTTTAGGCATATTATTCTGGCACAGGAAACACCTAACCCCAGAAGCACTGTCAGTAGCCGTCCAAGCTCCATCGTCAGCATCATAGACTATGGTCTTATCATATATGGGTCTGCAACTACCACTGCTCTCAAACGTATCATGCTGTCCCTGAATAAGGCCTGTCATCTCATCACTGGCTCACATCGCCGTACCCACACATGTGACCTTTATTCCCAATCTGGATGGCTTTAACTGGACAAACTCACAAAATACCAAACCTGTATCACGGCCAAAAAAATTATAATGGGGCTTGCCCCACCTGGTGCCTCTGTCCTCCTTAAGCCTAGACATATGAATGTCACTACAAGGAGATCCAATTCCCATTTACTACATATCCCACAATGTCGCACGACCCAAGGACAAAGATAATTCGCCTATCAGGCATCCAACTGGCTCAACTCTCTTGGCAATGACATAGCAACTGCTCCAACACTTGGCCTCTTCAAGTCCAAGCTGCGTCTCTCACTGTTTGTATCTGCGATTGCCCATCTTAACATTTCCACCATTCCAGCTGCACATGCCCCAGCACCCAGCACTTACAATCAGTCTTTGGACCTGTAGCACCTTACCTGTCATATTCCCTCAACAAGGCACCCTGGCTGCACTGTCTCCCACCCCTGCCCACCTCCCCCACTGCATCTCCACTCCTGCCCTTGCCCCAACCACCTCCCGTACTCCCCCTTACCTCCTGCACCTCCTTCCCCCTCAATCTCCTACCCTCACTTCCCCCCACCCATCCCCCTTCCCTTGCCTTGCTCATAGCTCAAGTCTTTGTACTGCTTGTTACATGTCTGTAAGTCAATGACTATATGTTTGTAACTAAAAATTATGACTGTTGCACATGCTGACGTGGAACCTTTGTAAAAGAGCCTCGGCTCAAAGGTATTGTAATCCTAGATTGAAATAAATAAATATGTACTGAAAATCTGAGGTTCTGATCAAGCCAATGAGGTATCTAAAAGAGGAGGTGTCCTCGAGAACTGTCTAGTCAAGGGTGTGGAAGGTGCGCTGTGAGGTTAGCCTGGTTAGTTTCTGCCTAGTGCTGAAGGTCATGGAGACTGTCTTTTTGGCACTGAGGAGGGGTTGATGGTCACTAAGCTAGAGTTGGACCTTATTGAAGTTGTGTGGAAGCCTGGTAGTGATATCAGGTACAGATCTGCCAGAAGTAAAGATAACTGTATCATTTGCATACATATATACAGTATATTAGAAAATGAACAAATCTGGGGTAGGTCATTTAAAAGGATAGAGAAAAGGATTGGTCTGAGTACTGAACCCTGGTGGACTCCAGCGATTATTGGCAGAGGGGGAAGTGACATCTGCAATGCAGACCGATTGAGACCTGACAGTTATGCCTTGAATCACTCCGTGGCAGAGGTGGAGAGCCCAGTTGCAGTGAGGCTGCTCAGAAGGCAGGTGTGTGAGATGGTATTGAAGGCTTTGGCCAGGTCGATGAAGACAGCTGAGGTAACAAGGCCTTCAACCATGCCAGTGAAGATGGTGTTTGTCAGTCTAAGCAGGGAAGTGATAATGCATGACAGGATTTTTAGTTTTTTCCTAAACCCAGACTAGGAAGGGGTGATAAAAGCAGAGTCAGAGAGGTAAAAAGAGATTTGCTCAAGAACAAGGTGCTCTTGGATTTTCAATAGTAAGGGAAGGGGAAAGATAGGATGGTAGTTGTTGGGAGAGGAAGTGTCACCTCCCTTAGGAAGGGGGAGTACTACCACATGTTTTCAGGCAGAAGGGTCAGTCACAGGTGTGAAGGACAGGTTTAGCAGGAGAGATACTGGATAGGCTGTAGTAGGTGCAGACAGGAAGAGAAGCTTTGGGTCCAGCATGACTCACACCCTGTCATGCATTATTGCTTAATTAGTCTTTCTGGGTGTGTGGTGAGGACCCAATCAATTAGGGTGCATGTTCCAGTTTTATAGTTTGTTCTGGTGCATTTGTTTGCTACCTGTATCAGGTATAAGCTATTAATTACAGCCTTATGAGCAGTGTTTGATTCTGAATTCCAATCGATACTGAACTCACCTAAGACCAGTGTTTCAGAGGAGCGGCTAACCTCCTGGTAGTATTGGCTGAAGGATTTAACTCCAGCTTGGTTGCTATGGAGCATGGAGGGGATGTAGACTGTTAAGATCTGCAAGCTTTTTTTGTTGTACTTAGCCTGGTGCTTCCCCATTACCCCTCCTGCCTTACTGGCAATTGGAGACACATGGTTATTTATATTTTCTCCTCCTTGTTCCCGGGACCCCGGAACACAGTTGTGCGTGTGCGTGGAAGTGCACACATGTCCCATGGCTCCACTAATGGCCCCATTTGCCCTCCCAGCCTAGCACCTAGGTTCCCCCCAGCCTGGCACTGCCACCTAGCCTCCAGAAGGTGGCAGCCAAGCATCAAGAACACCTTACATCCCTCCCCAGAGAACTGTCTGGCAGCTGCTCAATCCTGGCTCCTCCCCCCCCCTCAGCTGACCCGGGTCACCATTGTGGCATGAGTTGTGGTATCCAGTACTTCAACCCTCAGCACCACTGGGTCAGCCGCATCTGCAGACTTTTATCCCCTTTGCATACTGTTAGCTTTGTAACCTGACATTCACTGTGTGTATCAAGGAAGCTAATGGGGATATTTGGGGCCTGAAGGTGCCTTTTTATATACTGGAGGCAAACACCTCCATGTTTCCCTGATCTGTTCTGTCTGGAGGTTGTAGAACCATTCAGAGCAATTACAGTAAGGGACCTTGGCAGTGAGCCATGACTCTGTGATGGATATGATGTCAGGTTGGGTATGTGCAATCCAGGCCTTGAACTGAGTGAAGTTAGGGGGAAGGTGCCTATGTTTAATGACTCGATATACAGGGGTCCTGATTTGTGCCTGGGACACTGGGTACCATGACGTGGCTAGGGTTAGGGTGAATATTTCCTGATATCAAGAGAAGTATCAGGGTTTTGCGCAGAACCCTGTAGGGAATTGGTTTACAAACTAAATTGGGGTTACTGAAGAAGTGCTTAGTGATAGAGCTGCTGAGACCTTTTGCAAGGTTTTAGAAAAAAGGCATGGAGGATGCCTCATTAGGGCAATGGGAAACTGGGCACCCTCCAGTGTTACTCTTATGTTTGTGGGATGGGGGGTTGCTGAGAGGGAGAGCCGTGTAGGGAATATGAATAATATATGGGAAAAAATAAATAATTGCATGTGTGCAATAGTGGTGGTGGTGGGGGGTCACTGCAAAACAAAACAAAACATTGGGGCATCCTGATCCTGAGACTGGGGACTAGGCACACCAGTGTCACTCTTATGTTTGGGGGCAGGGTGAGTGCTGAGAGGGGAGGTCGGATGGGGGGATAACTGTAATTTTAAAGAAAACAACAAAAGCTGGTCATGAAAGAACATGGTACACTCTACCATGTGCAAGATGTCCGGCACACTGTACTGCACGTGTGCAGTAGAGTGCAGCAGCCATCTTACACATGGCAAAGTGTGCCATGTTGTGCCATGACCGCCATTTGTTTTTTCTTTAAAATTACAGTTGTCCCCCCAGTCAACCCTCCCTTTCAGCACCTACCCTGCCCAAACATGAGCGACACTGGGGTTGCCCAATCCTCCAATGAGGATGCCACTGATGTTTGTGTTAGTGGAAAACAGCGCAGTGCAGTGCAATGCTCCACCATGGATGTGGAGGCAACTGTGGTGACACTTCATCATGTTGTTTGGTTGCAAGGAATGTGGAGTCCTTTTTTGAAAGCGACAGGTCTGCAGGACTCCACCCACTGTAGTCCTTAAAAGGCACAGTCAATAAATAAAAGGCCTGATGAACTGACATGTTGCAGACTCTGAAAAAAAAAGGCTGAAATACACTACCACAAAAAAATATACAGTAACCTGGGCAGTATGACATTAGCTATGCTATGAAAGATGCATACTGTCATTTTCCCTGGTAATTTCCATTTCATCGATTGTTTTTCCATCCTAAGAGGAAATGAATGTAAATGAGTCACTGATCAAACAATTTAAAAAATGGCGCTGTTAAGCTGTTGTGCAACAAAGTCACTTTTGTTTGGAGTTTTGTGTTTTTCTAACAAACTTGGTAACTAACAATTTTAAAACCTATAAGGTCTTAAATTTTTCTTTCGGGAAACAACTATCAGAGTTACCGCATTTGAAAAGTGCTGATGCATAAATTCGTATCTCCTAAACTTTCAGAGAGAGGGGCTTTGGTGCAAGGGTCCGAGGGTTCTCTCGCAATGGCTGGAGCTGGAACCACCCCTCTTGTAGTGCAGGTGCACTCGGAGCAGGGCACCAAACCCAAACAGAGAAAGCCAACTGTGGCTTCAAGTCAGTCTCTTCTTACTGAATTTCAAGCAGAGGCATGTCAGTCGACTTCAAAGATTCAGACTTCACTGGATGATATACTTTCCTGCTGCTTGGTGATGGAGAAAAGGCTTGAGATCATGGAACTAGCAGTAACTTTTGAGGGTGCAGTTAATGCTTCACTACATGAGCAGTTGGCCCAAGCTTTGAGGTTAAAGCATTTGGAAAATAATGCTTCAAGGAGAAACCTATGATTAATAGGTTTCCCCCAGCTCTATTTCTACATCTGAGTTAAAGGTGACTGTGGAAAATGCTTTGACCTCAGTATTCATGCTGGAATCTCCACTGTTACTCAAGAGTGTCTACAGGCCTCTCAGTCATCCAGCAAAATAACCTATGAGGGACCAAAAGGCAAGATTTATTATTTTAACTTTTTACAATCTTAATGATCACAATAAGCTGCTACAGTTGGAGTGTACTGTAAAAAAATGTTTCCACGACGGTCAAAGGTTTCATCTCTATCCAAACTTTTGTTTGCAAACGCAGTGGAGATGCAAGCATTTTCTTCTGATTATGAGTACATTTAAAGAGGCTCGACTTACTGTTAGTTTGTTAGCACCTGCAAGGCTTAAAATATTGTTCCAGGAGAAAATGTCTTTTTTCGAGGACACTGATTAAGCCAAGGCTTTTTTTGAGATGAATGTGAGACTACCAGATGACATTGGTTTGGAGATGGATGATGAAGAGGCCGAACTCATGGAATATCACCCAGTGAACATGAAAACATTTTTTTTTTGGGAAAGAAGGAAATTTGGCTGCAGACTGTTCTTTTATGATTGTATTTATTTTTATTTATGTAGTTTTTGTTGATCAGGTAGGGTGCACTAGCCATAGCAATGACTATTTTCAGGCACGACCCAGGAGAAATACAGAAATAAACATTTTTTATAAATTACATAATCGTATAAACAGTAGGTGCATATAAAATAGCAATATGGTGCAAGTAGTGGGAAACAGATACAAGTAAACACAACTGATACTTCAAGACAAATATAACAATAAAAATATGGGAGGGCAAAACAGTAAAAATCATCAAGCACCATTTTGACAGCCGTCAATTACATAGAAACATAGACTTTGATGGCAGATAAGGACCGCTTGGCCCACCTAGTTTTCCCATTTCCCTACCTAGAGGATAAGCTGCAGATCCTATTTAACCAACAGCCTATTTCTTACTACCCCCCCACAAAAATTGCCTTATGTCTGTCCCATTCATTCTTGAATTCTCCCACAGTTTTAGACCCCACAACCTCCTCAGGAAGGCTGTTCCATGCATCCACTACCCTCTCTGTGAAAAAATACTTCCTCACATTGCCCCCGAGTTGTCCCCCTCTTTCTTCAAATTGTGTCTACTTGTTCTTGTACATCTCTTTTTCTGAAAGATGGTACCCTCTTGGACTTTGTTGATTCCACTGAGGTACTTAAACGTTTCTATCATGTCCCCCCTCTCCCTCCTTTCCTCAAGGGTATACAAATTAAGCTCCTTTAGTCTCTTCTCATATGGCTTCTCTTGCAGACCCTGCACCATTTTAGTTGTCCTCCTCTGGACTGCCTCTATCCTGTCTATGTCCTTGCGGAGATGGGGTCTCCAGAACTGGATGCAGCACTCCAGATGGGGTCTCACAACTGTCTGTACAGGGGGATAACAACTTCCTGTTTTCTGTTGGTGATGCCTCTCCCTATACATCCCAGTATCCCCCAGCCCACCCTACTGCCTTCTCACATTGCCTGCCAACCTTAAGGTCATCTCATATGATTACCCCAGGTCCCTTTCCATTTTTGTTGGTATTAGTCCCCCCCCCCATTGTGTAATCTTCCCTTGGGTTTTTGTTTCCCAGGTGCATTATTTTGCACTTCTTTGCATTGAATCCAAGCTGCCACACTTCTGACCATTCCTCCAACCTTGCCAAGTCCCTTCTCATCCTTTCCATGCCTCCTTGTGTATCAACTCTGTTGCAGATCTTTGTGTCATCTTTTCCTTCTAGTCCCTCTGCAATATTACTTATAAAGACATGAAAAAGGTCTGGACCCAGTACTGAACCCTGCGGTACCCCACTAGTAACCCCTCTTTCTTCAGGGTGGACTTCATTTACAATTCCCTTCTGTGTCCTGTTGTCCAGCCAATGTTTTACCCAGGCTACCACCCTGGAACCCACTCGTAGGCTGGTTAATTTGACTATTAATCTTTTGTCTGGGACTGTGTCAAATGCCTTGCTAAAGTCTAGGTAGGCCATGTCCACAGCCCCTCCCTGGTCTACTACTTTGGTCACCCAGTCAAAGAAATCAATTAGATTCATCTGACATGACCTTCCCACTACAAACCTTTGCTGCCTTGGGTCTTGTGCCCTACTGGCCTCTAGGTATTCAACAGTTCTTTCCTTCAGAAGTGACTCCATCACTTTCCCTACCACAGAAGTCAAACTGACAGATCTGTAGTTTCCTTCCTTTGTCTTGGCCCCACTTTTGTGAAGGGGAATCACATCTGCCTTCCTCCAGTCCTCAGGTACCGCATCATCCTCCCATGATTTGTTAAAAAGGGTAGTCAGTGGTGTCACTAGTTCTCTGCTTAATTATTTTAGAATTTTGGGGTGAATTCCATCTGGCCCCATTACTTTGTCCACCTTCAGTTTTAGGAGTTCTTTCAGAACATTTTCTTTTGTGAAAGGACTGGGATCAACCTCCCTATCCAGAGTGCTTCTGTTAATTGGATTAGGCACCTCCCCCACCTCCTCTTTTGTAAATACTGAACAGAAGTATTCATCCAGTATCCTTGCTTTTTCACTGTCCCTCTCTACCACACACCGTCCATTCTATTAAGCCTCACTATCCCTCCCTTTGTCTTTCTATGCTCCCTGATATACCTATGAAAGGTTGTATCCCCCTTCTTAACTGAGTTGGCTATCTTTTCCTCAGTTTGGGCATTTGCTATTCTGACTACACTCCCTGCTTCCTTCTGCCTTAACTGGTACAGTTCTCTGTCCTGCTCCTTCTGAGATTCCTTGTACTTTCTAAATGCTATATTTTTCTCCCTTACCTTCACCGCCACCTCTTTTAAGAACCATAGTGGATTTTTCTTTCATTTTGATTTGTTTATTTGCTTCACACAAAGGCTTGTTGCCTCTGTGATGGCAGTTTTGATATTTCCCCATTGTTGCTCCACCTCTCCTTCTAGCATGTTTGCTAGTGCTTTTCTAACGCACTCTCCCATCTTACCAAAGTCAGCCCTCCTGAAGTCCAAAACCCTCACTTTTGTATGGCTTGACTCTGTAGCTGAGTTCATTGTGATCCACACTGTTTGGTGGTCACTTGTTCCCAAATGGCTACCCAATTCTAGATATGAGATCCTCTCACTGTCCCAATTTGAGAGTACAAGGCCTAAGATTGCACCCTCATAAGTAGGTTTCAAAACTAGCTGTCAGAGGCATGCTACCTGAAGAGCATTGAGAATGGCCCTGCTTTTGGATGTAGCTGCAGCAAAGGTGCTCCAGTAAACATCTGGCATATTAAGGTTCCCAATCAACAGTATCACCCCTTTCTCTGCCATCCTAAGTATGCCTTGTTTCATATCCTTGTCCATTCCCTTCCCTTGACAAGGGGGTCTGTATACAATCCCTGTGCAGACTGTGGTGCCATTTCCAGTCTCTAAGGAGACCCACAGTACCTCCCCTCCACTAACTATTCATCAGGCATCATCCCATACCTCGAGCTATGGCAAGCTAAAGCAAGTGAGAGTGTCAACTGGTAGTCAAGGAAGATGGAATGCAAAAGAAAAAGAGGAGTAATTGAGGTAGGGAGGAAGTGTATGGGGAAGAAATGAAGAAGGGGTGAAGTTAGAGATTGTAATTAAAATTACATTGTAACAAGCTAAGAGACAGGACAGTACTGAACTAGTTTGTTGAGGAAAGGAGCACTGAAAAGCTGTTGGAGTAGAGGATATTGTGATGAAATGCTGTGCTAAGGAGGTGTAAAGTGGGAGAAAGAGCATGAGACAGCAAGATGATCACACAGCAATAGTTTGAAAGAGGTGTGGAATGATGCCTGAGGAATAGTTAATGGGAGGGAGTTCCATTTTTTGGGGGCATGGCAGGAGAAGGCTCTAGCACCTTTGGAGGAGTGATGTCTAGGGATGACAACATGGGCTTTGGCAGGTGAGTGTAGTATATAGCTGGATGTCTGGTTTAGGAATAGTTCCGCCAGAGGCTTTGGCGTTTGATTTCAGATGATATTATCTATGATGGAGGAGAGTTCATAATCATGGGATGCTGCCAGAGAAAACCATCCTAGCTCAGTGTAGAGGAGGCAGTGGTGTTTTAGTCGATTTGAGGAGGACGCACATCTACAGATATTGTTGTATGCAACATCCCACTTCTGAAAGCCAGTCTTACATGATGAGGCACATGCTGCCACCCCATACATGAGTGACAGAAGTAGTATGCCACGAAATATTGCAAGCCTAGCTGATGGAGTGAGTACGTGGCTACAGCGGTAGGCCGTACCGAGTTTCATGTTTGTCAGCTTGCATGTCTGCTGGATATGAAGATCAAAACTTGAGAGCTGGATCAAGTGTGATACCCAGATACTTAAAGGAGGGTACAACCATGATTGCCGAGCCATTTTTAGTGGAGACATTAAAGGTGGGTTGGGCAAGTTTATGTTTAGCATTGGAACCAAACAGCATGGTTTGAGTCTTAGAGACATTTTAGGCAAGCCTCTTTCTTACCAACCATTCTTCAATTTGTTTGAAGTCTTGGGAGAGTTGATTGATTGATTTCAGAGATATTCTTTGAACTGGTGTACAAAACAATGTCATCAGCATATAGCAGGGAAGCAGCATTGGGGATGATCGAGATAATATTTATAAAGAAGGAGAAAAGCAGAGGTCCGAGGATAGAGCCTTGTGGCACACCAATATTTATGGTAGCATAATCTGACAAGGTGGAGTTAAATTTAACAAGTTGCTTGCGATCTGTCAGATTGCTGTCAGACCAGGCAGTCACACCCTGTGAGAAACCTACTGATCTTAGAGTAGTGAGAAGAATAGGATGATCCACAAGGTCAAATGCTTTAGTCATGGCTATAAAAATTGCCCTCATTAGGAGACCCGAGTCCATGACTGCTAGAGTGTCAGAGGTGAATTTGAGTAAAGCAGTGGTGGTGCTATAACCCTTACAGAAGCCATGCTGCACCAACGTGAGAAGATTTAGTTTCTGCAGAAAGTCAATAGTTTGATTGGCTACATGCTTATCAAGGATTTTGTTAAGAAAAGTTAATATGCAATGGGTCTATAGTTTGAGGGATTTTTACGGTCCCCTTTTTTGAAAACAGGGGTAATCCTGGCAGTCTTCCAGATAACAGGGACATAGTATGACAGAGGGAAAGGGAAAACATTTTCGCAAGAGGTGCTGCTATATGAGGGGCTGCTAGATTTAGGAGTTTGGGCTCAAGGTTATCCAACTCAGCAGCAGTGAAATTGGAGATACTTTTGAACAGTCTTAGAACTTCAAGGCGAGTGACAGATTTGAAGAGAAATTTGGGCCCAGCAACATCAACCTGGTCATACTAGTACGGTCTGTCTGGGAAAGTTGAGGTATAGTTAGTGAGGTCAGAGAACTGGATATTGAGAAAGTTAGCAATAGTGGAGGGATTATTACAGTGGACCCCACTGAGAGACATATTGGTTGGAGTGCAGGCAGGATTTGATCCTAGGAAGCATTTTATATGGGACCAGAATATTTTGGGGTCACCATATGATTTAGTTAAAAAATCTTTGCAATATGCACCTTTGGCCCTATTGATTTCCTTCTTGCATGAGTTCCTGAGCACTCTGTAGGAACTGAAGTTGTCTGGGAGCCCCGTGCTTTTGTAGTGGAGCCAGGATTTGTCCTGCTGTCACAGTTTGGAGAGAAGGTCAGACTTTAGCCACTGAGTATGTTTATTTTTTACCCGTCAGGTAATAAGGGGGAAATGCTTTCCTGGACCACCAGGAAGTGAATCAGGAATATGTTTAGAGCAGTCTGAGGGTCATAGAGTTAAAAAGGCGGGTCTAGTCAATAGTGGCAATGTCCAACAGGAAGGATTGTGGGTCAAGATTTGAATAATTATGAAAAGTGATAAAGCGGGGCTTGGAAGGGGAGTGTCTTGTTTTGCTCCATATACAAAAGGTGGGGGAGTGGTCTGTGATGGCATCTGCTAGTATGCCAGAGGAGATAATATTTTCTGGGTGGCAGATCATTATCCAGTCCAACAGAGTACTAGAGCTGGAGTGTAGGGCAGTTCTAGTGGGGTCACTGATCATCTGTTGAAGACTGAAACTTTGAATCTTGGCCTGTAGCACATGAAGAGTGTTTCAGAGCCAGTGTAGATTAAGATCACCAAGTAAAAGCACCTCAATTCGCCCAGACAGAAGAGAGATCTGATCAATCAGTTCTTTAAGTCCTTTTAGGCCACTGGATGGGGGATTGTAGGCACAGACAAAACGTGCCTTTTTGAAGCAAAATGTAAGGAGGACATGAAGTGATTCGCAGTGGATTAGGGGAGATGAGGATATAGCGGAGAGCTGTAGGTGATCTTTAAAATAAATGGCTGTGCCACCCCCACTTTGAGGATTAGGTCTGTCAAATCTCAGGAGATTAGGAGGGAAGTGAGCACTACGAGTCCTGAATGTGAGGCTTAAGCCAGGTTTCCGTAAGGCAGATGATATCTGGCTTGTATAGGGCGACCCAGGCTTGTAATTCAGCTAAATTTTGCAGTTAGCTCCTGATGTTAAGGTACACAACGGTCAGGCCCTTGGCACAGGAGAGGGGATTCTGTATGTTGGTGCTTGGACCAGAGTTAGAATGTATATCTCCTGAGAGCAGCAGGGCAAGTATGATGAGATACCAAAGTTTATGTCGCAGGAAGGCACATAGGGTCCTTGTGTTTAGGGGACAGTGCTCAAGTACATTGGCAACCAACTGGAGCCATGGCCTATTTGATAGAAGTGAAGTTGGGTCATAATGGAGAGAAGGCAGTAGGAGAAGGTTACAGAAAATGTAATCGTGCGGCTGAAAAAGTGGGGTAGCCATGGGGGCAGTAGGAACAGTGGGTAAGGATAGGTGGAGCAGAGCAAGAGAGGGTAGAATAAGAGACAGTAACAAGACTAGTTTCATGGTATTAGAGAGTTGTAGGTAGTGGCTAAGAAAATGTCAGGTCAGGACTGAAACAGGGAAAAGGAAGTGAGAGATCAGAAAAAGATAGCGGTGTAGAAAAGAGAGTTAAGATTGAGGTTTGGGTGAGAGTGATATGAGAGAGCAATATGAGACTGACAATGAAAGGAAGAAGGAGCTTCAGATGCCATGAGCAGTGGGAGAGGAGAGACAGATAGGGTGGCTGGAGCAATTGAGTATTTAATGGAGGCCTGGGAGGGTGGGGGTCAGGAGAAAAATTACTGCAGGGTTTTTTACCAAGAGGAAGAGATTCAAGCAGCGGCCAACCTTGGACCTAAGGAACAGTGCAAAAGCCCATAGAAAAGACGTACCAATCCAAAGGGCTAGGAGGCAGAGAGCGGACCAATGAGAACCCACCTGTAAAAAAGGCACACCAATCAGTGGCTTCAGTGCCTGAATTCAGCTAGCAGCCATACCTGGGGCTTGGATCCGAGTCTGAGGACCGCGAGGGCAGTCAGGCTTTGTCTGGGGAGTCACGTGGCGGTGGCCGGAGGCAACAGGTGACCTGTCTAACAATCTGGAAAGCGCCACTTCTGGCGCTGATCCCTGGGGCTTCGATCCAAGTCTGAGGACCACAAGTGCAGTCAGGCTTTGTCTGGAGAGTTGGGGTGGCAGTGGCGGCCAGAAGTGGCAGGT
Organism: Neoceratodus forsteri; assembly: GCA_016271365.2. Classification (NCBI taxonomy): domain Eukaryota; kingdom Metazoa; phylum Chordata; order Ceratodontiformes; family Ceratodontidae; genus Neoceratodus; species Neoceratodus forsteri. The sequence continues at coordinate 20,432,045 of JADMNL010000038.1, read as the reverse complement.
GGCCCGCTTCACAATCTGGAAAGCACCACTTCTGGCACTGATCCCTGGGGCTTTGATCCGAGTCTGAGGACCGCGAGCGTGGTCAGGCTTTGTCCAGGGAGTCAGGATGGCTGAAGGTGGCAGGTGGCCTGCCTCACAATCTGGAAAGCACCGCTCCTGGCGCTGATCCCTAGGGCTTGGATCTGAGTCTGAGGACTGCGATGGCAGTCAGGCTTTGTCCGGGGAGCAGGTGGTCCACCTCATAATCTGGAAAGAGCCACCTCTGGTGCTAATCCCTGGAGAGAAAGAGGGAGAAAACAGCAATAAGTAGGTGACTGGAGAGAGGCATGGGTGGTGGCTGGCAACAGACCGACACCAGGGGCTGGGAAGCAGTTTAAAAAAACAATAGGACAGTAATTAACAACAGACAAAAGCTAGCAGGAGGGTGGAGAAAACCACAAGCAGAGGAGATAAGATAGCCAAGTCGGGGAGGTTTTAGCAGTATGAGAGTAGAAGAGTTTAGGTGTAGAGATGGGGGGATTAGGTTTGAAAAAAACAGAAAACGCACAGTTGTTGAGGGTGTTACACAGCACAAACAGTCTAAGATATCTTAAAACTCTAGGCAGTTAGGCAGCATTGAACAGCACAACAGTCTAAGATAACCTAAAACTCTAGACAGTTTGGTAAGGCACAAAGGGAAAAATTTAGCAAACTCTAAGCAGCTGTAACAAGTAAAGAACAGGCAAAGTATTTAGACAAGCAAGGCACTGGTTTGAAGAAATTGCAGCAGGGTTTTTCACTGAGAGAAAGAGATTCAAGCAATGGCCAACCTTGGACCCAAGGAACAGTGCAAAAGCCCATAGAAAAGGCACACCAATCAGAAGGGCTGGGAGGCAAAGAGCGGACCAGTGAGGACCCACTTGTAAAAAGGTGCACCAGTCAGTGGATTTGGCACCTGAATTCAGTTAGCGTCTGTACTTGAGGCTTTGATCTGAGTCTGAAGACCAAGAGGGCAGTCAGGCTTTGATCAGGAAGTTGGGGTGGCAGCGGCCGGAGGCAGCAGGTGGCCTGCCTCACAATCTGGAAAGCACCACTTCTGGCGCTGATCCCTGGGGCTTTGATCCGAGTCTGAGGACCACGAGGGTGGTCAGACTTTTTCCAGGGAGTCAGGGCGGCAGTGGCAGGAGGTGGCAGGTGGCCCGCCTCACAATCTGGAAAGCACCGCTTCTGCAGCTGATCCCTGGGGCTTTGATCGGAGTCTGAGGACCACGAGGGTGGTCAGGCTTTGTCCGGGGAGTAGGGAGGAGGTTATTATAGCTTTTTATTTCTTAAGTGAGAAGTAAAAGCATGGAGCAGAAACAAGATAAAATTATTGAAGGAATGAAAAAGTTTTAGTAAGCTCATGAATAATTTTGGCTTTTTCATTTATACCCCCTAAAATTATTTAAAAAATCTTTTTTTATGCTTTATTACGTCATTATTTTTTAAAGGTATATTTTCTTTTTTATGGTCTTTGTATGATGGAATACTTGTATTGTAAATCACTATTCTCTTAAGGAATAATAAAATGAAGTATATAAAAAATGTAAAAATGGGGGAAATGGGACATTGTCTAATCAGGAATGGCACACTCCGTTTCCAGGTGCCACGTGGGAGCACATGAAAGTTAAGTGACTTGCTCAGGTTCATGCATAATGCAGGTGGGGGCTGATGGGATTCAAACCCAGGTTTCCAGATGTGAAGCTCAGTGTACTTAACCACTATGCTATACTGTACTGCCATAAATTTCAGGAGTTTTTACTTTGCAGGGGCAAAGTTGAGTTTTTGTCAGAGGTCTAGATATATTTTTTTGTGCACAGGATCCGCTTAATACATTAAAAATTAAGCTACAATTCACTCTGTCTCTGCACCAGTAACTGATGTCACTTCTGTGTTTAAGTGTGTGAATGGTGTTAGTTCAATCAACAACAAACTATATAAACCTGGAGTAATTTATTTACACAAAGTACATAACCTCTCCATAAGATAGTAATGATAACACTATACACCATTTTCACACATTGTACCACACATTTGGAAAGGGAGGGTTATCTGGTATTCTTTGACTTACAGTTTAGAGTGCAGTGTTTGTCAAGATTATACTGTACCTCTAGATCCAGCCTAGGATACGATTATAGTTGTGATATGCTTAAAATAAAAAGATATAAAATGTGTTCTCACAAAAATGAATTGTTTATAATTCTCTCTGTACAGGTGACCCTCCATAATGCTATGGTGGTGTGAAGCCTGAGCAGAGTTGAATAAACATTTCTTTATTGCTGTGACTGTGTGCATGCGTGTATGCATGTAGAACTTCAGGAGATGTCCACAGTGCAGAAAGAAAAATATTTGCCTGATGAATTCCCATAAATGTTTACATTTCATGAACTACATTAATTTTTATTGTGTGTAGCTGGGACCCTGTAACTTAATGGTCAAGGTGTGGCCTTGGGGTTTTTTCATTTGGAGAGTCCCGCAATACTGCTAAAGAACTGCTGACCCCACAGTCCCCTGCAGAGTGCGGCAACAATGAAATCTGGTCAGCAGTATAACACGGCAGAGGGAGCCTGAGACACAGAAGCAGCACCCCACGGGTCCTGTGCCACCACAGGCTGGGATGCAACTTTTTTTAAAGTTTGTCCTTGTTTTCAGATAGCCTGAGTATATTATTTACTCATCACATCAGCTGTCGCAACAGACTACCCAGCCCCTATCGACCCTGGTACCCTAATACATACAGTGTGCACTGACCTTAAACTAGTAGACGTTAGAAATAAACAAAACTTGACATCACGTGATGTGCCTGAATTGCTAGCTGCTCTGCCTGGAAGCTACCACCTACCTCCTTAGCAATCCACCCGATTCATTGTACACTTTGCTTTTTTTCAGCTATACTGCAATACAACATATATAGGAGCTGTCCATTTGAGTGGATTCCGAGCTATTGACATTGCTATTGACACAGGTACTAACAGCAACAATAATGGAAAGGGACCTGGGGGTAGTCATATCAGATGACCTAAAGGTGGGTAAGCAATGTGAGAAGTCGGTAAGGAGAGCCAGGGGGATACTGGGATGCACAGGAAGGGGCATCACAAATAGAAAAAGGGAAGTGGTCATCCCTCTGTACAGACAGTTGGTGAGATTCCACCTGGAGTACTGCGTGCAGTTTTGGAGACCTCATCTACGCAAGGACAAAGACAGGATTGAAGCAGTCCAGAGGAGGGCAACTAAAATAGTGCAGGGTCTGCATCAGAAACCATATGAAGAGAGAGACTGAGAGAGCTTAATATGTATACCTTTGATGAAAAGAGGGACAAGGGGACATAATAGAAACTTTCAAGTACCTCAAGGGAATTAACAAAGTCCCGGAGGGTAGCATCTTTCAGAAAAAGAGATGTGTAAGAGCAACGGGGCACAATTTAAAGATAGAGGGGGGACGGCTCAGGGGTAATGTGAGGAATTTTTTTTTCATGGAGAGAGTGGTGGACACATTGGAACCACCTTCTTGGGGAGGGTGTGGGGTCTAAAACAGTGGGGGAATTCAAACATGCATGGGACAGACATACGGCAATTATAGTGAGGGGTTGCAGGAAGTAGGCTGTTGGTTAATTAGAATCTGCAGCTTATCCAATAGGTATGGAAATGGGCAGACTGGGTGGGCCAAGTGGTCCTTATCTGACATCAAAGTCTATGTTTCTTTTGTGATCTGCTTATTTCTTAGCCACGATGGAGGCAGAGATGAGAGAGGCCTTGCCAAAACATACATCTCTGGCCTCACCCTTGAAACAGCTGAAGAAGCCTAAACAATCTACTGCCAAACAACTGGACACTGATCCACCTCCAGTGCCACTAACAGAGGAAAAGTTCCTCCAAGAACTTCAGCCATTCAAAGTAACTTTACAACATATCACTTCTGACCTTAAAAATGTGAGGAGTGAACTGGGGGACCTGAAAATAGGAATTTCAGACGTTGAGACCCGCACTAGCTCCCTTGAAACATGGAGGGATAGATCAGATCCCGATTATTAAGCTAAAACAACAAGTTGCCAAACTCACCCTAAAAATGGAAGATCTAGAGGGAAGATGCAGAAGAAACATCTTAATTTTTGGTATTCCAGAGGGGGAGGAGGGCTCCTCTGTACTTGCATTTACTCAAAAGCTAATAACTAAAATCACCAGCCAATCTCCTCATAACCCCACCTATCTAATTGAGTGGGTTTACAGATCCCAGAGACCCAGACCACCAGAGTCTACTTCTCCCAGACCTCTGATAGTACATCTTCTAAACTATCTGGAGAAACAGCATATTCTCTCGAAGACCCATGATTTGCAAGTGATTCTTTGGGAGGATAAGAAGTTGAGCATTACCTAGGACCTGCCTTTGGAAACCTGGCAGAAGAGAGTCACTTTCCACCCTTTTGTGAGCAAACTAATTGTGGCCAGTATTAAATTTTGAATAGCCTACCCAGCTCGATTACAGGTCATGGTCGATGGGGCCTGGTCATCCTTTGACTCAGCCTCACAAGCTTATGCAGAGCTTAGCACTAAGATGCCATCCCTCTTTAAGACTCCTTGAGACTATCGAACGCAATCCATCTCTGCTATCAATACTTCAACTATTATTATAATGTTACTTGTACACTCTCTTTCGAAATTATCAGCATTCTGGCTCCGCTCGATATGGTCTACCATGGAGCTGCGACTGTTCCCATTAGCCTCTATAGCCCTGTTCTGATCATGTGTCTAGCTCTCAGCGGACTGGGATCCGGGACCTGAAGCTATGAGTATCTGGTACTGCTTATCCTGACTGGATGTTTCCTGGGGGACTGTTTTTCTCTGCTTCACCAGTCCAGCTAACTCAAGATTCCCCTGTTGGACTACTACACTCGATATCGGTCAGTCCAAGGACTCCTACCATTATATCAGGACTCTGTATTTTTTCCTAGTAAAGATAACTCAGGTTGTCATAATCTTATTAGCTCTTTATTTTATATTCCCTCACACACACACAGGTTCTCCTATTTTGCTGGCTCTTCATTTCACTCACTTCAGTACTTTCTGCGATTTCCTCTTTGAACAACTTCCCCACTCTTCCTAAAACACCTGTCCCTCCAAGGTAGTCCTCAGCACTTCCTCATTTACAATTAAATGCCTGAATGCCTGCCTGCTGTTTTCTTCCACTCTCTCTCGTTTCTTTAGTGACCTGATCATTTCATCTGCTCAAATACTCTGAGCATAGTATGGAATAATACAACTAAGCAATGTTACCATCTACACAGTTTGTAAATTTTGTCTTTCACATACTCATTTTTATGGACTTGGATTGTGGGGGGGGGGACTGCAGCAAGTCAGCCTCACATGCTGGATTATTGAGGGGTGGACCCTGGCCACCCGTAATCTCTTATACTGCTATCTCATTCCTTTCTCCCTGTTACATGCAGATTTCTGTCTATATTGCCCACACTTACTAAATACTAGGGATAAGATTTCCAGGGTCATATGGGTTTGCCTAACCATGATAATTGTCCTTTATTCTACAGGTTGACATCACTTGCTGGCTGGGTACTTGTAAATAGTTATTTTAGTTTCTTTGGGGAGGGAGGTGCAGTTTTACATTGTTGGACCCGGGGCCATTTCATATATCTTTCATACATACTGGAGCTCTTTATTACAGGAATGTCAACTAAGATCTACTACAGATGACTTGCTCCTCAGTATTTGGCTACCAGGGTACATATTGTGTATGTGGAAGCTAATGTTTGGCAAGGCAAGGCAAAATTTATTTAAAAGACGCCCAATCCCAGAGGCTCTGGGCGCAGTACAAAATTTTGAAACAGACATATAAAAATAATAAATATACACTTTACACACAATAAAAATACAGAATCTAATAAATCAAAAACATTACCATAAATATCAATCTAAACATCAAATGCTTTAGAAAAAAGAAAAGTCTTCAACTGGGCCTTAAAGATGAAATTTGTAGGGCTTATTGGGGAGGGAGCAGGGTGTTCACCTTTGGACCTGCTTATTATTACTATTTTATACTTTATTCTCACCTAATTTTCTCATATTATGAATATGGTTAGTATAATTACCAAATTTATCACCTGGAATGTCAGTGGTGCCCGTGACTGTACTAAACAATATCACATTTTTAAGCGCTCTTAGCTTCTACAGGCTAATATTTCATTTCTCCCAGAGACCCATTTGTTTCCCTCAGAAGCCTTGGCCCTCCAAAAACAAAACATTGGGTAGGTTTTTGCATCAGACATATCCACTACCAGCAAAGGTGTTGCCATTATGATAAGCCGTTCAGTACCCTTCCAGGTGAATCAGTCTGTCGCTGATCCACAGGGGAGATTCATCCTAGTGAAAGGTCTGACCATACCTCTCAACTGTACCGGATTTCGCGTGATGTCCCGCATTCTGACCCCTGCAGTCTGTCTGTATCGCTGCCTTGCATTCTCCAGTTAATTTCCGCATTCTCCTGTTCTTTTCCACCTCGCACGCCAAAACCACACGGCCACAGCAAGCGAGCAGCACTAATCCCTTTCTCCCTTTGTTTGCACTGCAGCCAGCCAACAAAAACACATTGGGGGTGGGCTCTAGTGGCAGTTTGGCTAGCCCACACACACCTCCACCCCACAAACCAATTAACGACTCATCTGTGAGTCTGTCTGCCAGGTACACCTTCAGGTCTGCTTCCCTGCAGTGACAGCACATGGGGGGGCTGCCTGTATACTTGTATTTAAGAAGTAGGAATTGCATGGAGGCTCATAAAAGCTTGCACGAAAACTACTGAAATCCTCTGGGTTATTTCCATGGATCAGAGCAGATTTGTAATGAGAATGGATATCCGATGTCTAAGATGAGCCAATAAATGTATGTCACCGAAATTGCTCTAGCAGGTTTTGACACCCGAAGCTATGGAGCAGAAATTAGATGAGAATGGATGTCACACAAATAGTAGATAATGTAGTCAAAAGTGTTTTAGATGACAAAATTCCCAACAAACAACATGCCACCATATGCCATTATACAGCACCGCTCATTATGTGTGACAGACTGATGACTGTTTTCACTGCATCATTCCCCCCAGCCCCCACCTCCCGGGGTCTCTCGGTAGGTGAGCAGGCACAGGTTAGGGTCCATCCAACTGCAGGTACAGTAAATATCATCATTAGCATGACTTATGTAATAAAATCAGCAGTGATGTTGTACAACTAACACGTAATATTAGCCGCAAAGGTGACTGAAGTAACATACTTTTTATGAAAACTGTCAAAAGTGCAGTATACTACCAAAGCCAGAATATTTTTTAACTAATAATTGCTGAGTCTCTGTCAGTAGAAGTAATACATACTTTCCTAGCTGTCGTAGCCCTACTTTCTTGCATTATTATATTATCACGTTGTATAAAGTTATCAGATCTATGTAATTTAGTTGCCCCTGCATCCTTGTTTCTACCATAGTACAAAGTCTGTCTGATTCTATAATTTGCTATTACAGCTTTGTAATCTTTAACTTGCTTTGTTGAAAAAGATTATCAGATTTGCATGTAAAAACTGGCTAAAGATATGCCATGTGATAAGTAGGTGAAATCTTGCCGCGTGCCAACTTTTGCTGCCTGGTTAGTGTAGGAATCCGGTTTGCTGGTTGCCCAAGGAAAATTGCCATTGTAGGCAAACTCTACGAAGCAAGACAAAAAGCAAACACACACACAAAAATATTTGTAAACCCTTGGCTGGACATGCTTTCACAAGTCCCAAATATTAGAATGAGGCGACTGTCTAATGTGAATATGTCCTCCATGGCTAGGGCCAGGCTCTGAAGGTCACAGCCCCACACTTGATACAAACATTGTTATGCCAATGGACTCATTTATATTTGAAGACTTTGTGCCACCTGCCATCCCCCAGAATATAGGTTATACAACTCTGATGGACTGAGCATTCTTTAAAGAATTAGAACTACTGGAGGTTCCCATAGCATAATGCACCTCAATGGGTATCTATTGCAGTATGCTGGGGTGGGATAGTCTTGATTATTTTTAGTACTTCCAGTGGGAGAAGGGTGAAGCTAAATGAAAAATGCATTCATTTAGTATAATATATGGTCACTTAGTCTGTGGTTGTTGTGTATGGAAGTCCATGCAGTTAAAACCCCCATTGTACCACAGTGTGTATGTCTGTAACATGTTCCCTTGTCCGCAGAAAGTTCACCTTAACAGGATACCATAGCAAACAATAGTTTTACTGCGGTAACATTTATTTTACGTGAAAATGCCACAGTGTGTGACTCAGTGCGCTGTGAAAAATCAGGCGTACCACATTTTTGCCATTTGTCACACATTTTGTAGCCCTCTGTCACACATTAGCAAGTTGGGAGGTTGAGAGGTATGGGTCTGACTGGGGGTACGGAATTGCTGCTAGGTAGTATTTATGGCCCAGTGGGTGGTAACCTCGCCTTTTTTACAGACTTCATGAAAAGGTTCTCCCTCTTTCCGTCACTCCCCATGATTTTTGGAGGGGACTGGAACGTTCCCCCCACTCAAGACCTAGATTGGTCCAACTGTCATCCCAGACCACTCACGGCAGCCCAAAGAGCTCTACATGAGTTCTTGGACTTGATGGGGCTTTGTGACCCATGGAGGATCTTAAACCTGCTGTCCTGCACCTTCTCCTTCTATTCCAACGTCCATCAATATTCATCCCACTTAGACTACATCCTGGTCAGTTGTTCTCTCCTCCAAGGCCTTTCTAACGTAGGACAGGGTCTATTATCCTGTCAGACCATGCAATTGCTTGGGTCTCATTGGTTTTAGATGTTAACTCTCAAAAGGACTCAACTTGGCGTTTAAACACTCAACTTCTCTAGGATGAATATATACTCTCTAGAATCCCAGACCTGATCCAAATGTTTACTGCCACTAATTGTGATTCCATCACCAGGGAGGATCACGAGTGGTGTGAGCTGAAATGTTTTCTCAGGGAACAATTTATTCAGCTTGCCTCCACTCATAAGCGTCGTAGGGAGGCTAAAATTCTTTGTTTGCTCGCCCAGTTTCATACATTAGAACAATCTCTATCTCCTCCTCCTCTCCCAATTCATTACAGTCCCTTTTATTGTGTCAAAACAGGTACTCTTCACTTCTAGAGGAAAAAGTGGAGTTTGCTATTCTCAGGACTCAGGCGACATATATACAGCATGGGGAAAAGGCAAGCCATCTGCTACCCTTACGCTTCGGGAAACTAGAAGCGTCCAGATGTATGCAGTTGATTAGCGCTCCCGACAATTCTGTTAAAACACAACCCAGAGAAATTGCCACAATTTTTGAACAATTCTATTCTTCCCTATATAGAAAATGTGCCCCCCACCATCAAATATTGACCTGACAGCATACAGTCAGTCTTCACCGCTACTTTCTCTTTCAACCACAGTTCAGGTCTTCCTGTCCATTCCATTGACTTGACGAGAGGTGGAGTCCACTATTAATTCTTTGTCATTGGATAAGGCCCCAGGCCCTGATGGTTTTCTGTCAAACTTTTATAAGCTCTTTCTTAAAGACCTGGCCCCTATTCTTCATTTTTTCCAGTATATGCTCTCTGGCAAGGCATTAGATCCCTCCTTATTAGAGGTCACCATCCTCCTCCTCCTACTAAAATCTGATAAGCCCCACCACTTGCCCAGTCAGTTATCACCCAATATCATTATTAAACTGTGAGTTTAAAATCCTTGTGAAAATTCTCACTTCAAGAATAGAGAAAATATGGTCATGTCTTTGCAGTCCTGAACTAGTGGGTTTTATTTCTGGCAGATCCTCATCAGACTATATACGTAAACTATTATACATTCTCCAGACGGCAAGCTCCTCTCCTCTGCCAATGGCTCTAACTCCCTAGATGCAGACAACGCCTTTGACAGGGTAGATTGAGATTTTCTCTGGGCAACATTACTCAAAATCGGCTTTCCCTCACAATTTATTCACTGGATACGGACACTCTACACTTCCCCATCTTCTAAAACCTATTGTAATGGGGTATACTTGTCTACCTTTCCTCTTTACTCCAGTACACACCAAGGGTTCCTGCAATCCCCTTTTCTTTTTTATCTATACCTAGGGCCTCAATCAGGTGTACAAAATCCTCTCCCACCATCACTGGTGTTCCCGCTGGAAATTATGGTACATAATTCTCAGTTTATGCAGACAATATTCTTCTGCATTTGTGAAACCCTGTCTCCTCCTTAACTGAAGTCCTGAGCATAATCAAGACTTGGGGCCAGATATTCAAAAGGGTTGTGCCATGCTCAATAGGGTTGAGCTAGCACAAGTCCGAAAATGTGCCATTCTGTGATATTCAGCGGGAGGCAGTTGCGCCATTGAAAACATGCTGAGCAACAGTGCAATGCAAATGAAGGCATGTGCAACCGAAGGAGGTCGAACAATACATAAAACGTCACATTGAAAGGCTTGCGCTAATGTGCAACAGCGGATCAGCCAGAAGGTGTGCCATGGCGGAAATGAGCCAAAATAAAAAGGCTCAAGGAAGAGACGCAAGAACGCTACAGGGAAGCCACATGAGGCAGGGAGAGAGACAAGGCAAGAGGGACAAAGAGGGCAGGCCAGGGAGATCCCTGGACAAAATAGGGGCAAGGGAAGGTGTGTGGGGCTACAGACTGCAGAGGCCAGTAGGTGTACCCTGTGCAGTGGAGGTAGCAGTCAGGACAGCAGGGGTAACAGAGCAACAACAGCCGGGGGGGGACAGAAGCCAGGGACATGGACAGTGCCAGGTTCCACATGGAAGCTGTAATGAGGGGGGTGAGAAGGCATGCTGCAGGGGGACGTGGCCGTGGAAGGGCCCGTCGGAGGTACGCCCCCATCAGGCAGTACCGTGCCCGCATCAGCTTTGAGCTGTACACGAATGTTGAGATTGTGGGCTGGTACCACCTGAACAGGGCAATACTGAGGCGGCTCTGTGAGCTGTGCAGTGATGTGATGCAGGCACCCTCATGACGGAGTCACGCTCTGTCAGTGGAGACAAAGGTAACAGCCTGCATGTGCCTGCTCGCCACGGGTATCTTCCAGAGGCCAACGGGAACACCACAGGCATAACACAGTTGGCCATGTCACACATCCTCACTCAATTCCTCAGCGTAGTGCTGCCACATGCTACGGAATACATCTATTTCCCCAGCAGCACGGCAGAGCGTACAGCAAACATGCAGGAGTTCCACAGGGTAGCATGTATGCCTGGCATGCTAGGGGTGATAGACTGCACCCTTGTGGCTATTTGCATGCCATCTGGCCCCGATAGGGCCACATACCGAAACCGGAAGGGGTTCACCAGTGTCAACTGCCAGGTGGTGTGTGATGCCAGTGGGCGCATCATCAATGTCTGTGCCACACACCCTGGTGGAGCACATGATGCCTTCATATGGTACCAAGCTGCACTGTGCCATCGATTCGAGAGTGGGGACATCCCCACAGGACATCTAGTGGGTGAGTATGCATGTAGGAGTTGCAAACTTGGGACAAGGGTGGGAAAGGCACAGGTGCCATGGTAGTGGCACACAGGGCTATGGGCAATATGGACCTGAAAATGATACTTAACTACACTATCTCCACACAGGTGACAACAGATACCCACTCCATCCCTGGCTGCTCACACCCTACCAGCGCCCCACGACCCCATCGCAGCAACGCTATAATGAGGCACATGCCGCCACATGCAACATCATCGAGCGGGTGTTTGGGATGCTTAAGGCACGCTTCCGATGCCTAGACACCTCCGGCAGTGCCCTACAGTACAGCTGCTCAAAGGCCTGTGGGATATTCCTGGCCTGTTGTATCCTGTACAACATGGCCACAGACTGTGGGATAGCCGTACAGGTCGAGGAAGGGGACGGCGATGGGGACGCCGGTGACGCCAGTGATGATGGGGATGAGCAGACCCCCCATGGATGGCGTGACCCCCGACTGATCCAGCTGGCCCAGCTGCACTGGGACACCATCACAGAGGAGCATTTTGCATGACACAGGTAAGTCATGGGGCCATGTGCAACCAACACTGTCTAGGCGCAACCCACAGACACACAGGGTAACACACCAGGGGTGCATGATGGCAAGGGGAGTGGAAGGGTCCAGGCACACAAACGCACCATCAAGGAGGGGTGAATAGTTACATGCTATATGGACACACACACCAGGTACAAATTGTACATGGGCAGGTGCACAGCAGAGTAGGAACAGACATGTGAAACACACAGATCCATGGACCACCCCCACCACCTGTACTGTCCAAGTATGTGTGTCAGATGCTTGGCACCCTTGCACCTTGGTGTAAAGTACAATGCAGGCATCATCATGCACACGCACCTGTGAGTACGGTGGGGTGTGGGCAGGTGGTCCAGGTGGTCGGCGTGTTGGGCAGGGCACCCACCAGTGCACTGCCCACCATGACACACAGTGCACACAGGGCAGCACCAGACAGGGCCCGCACTGGGAGACAGGTCAGTCAGGTGGCACTGTGCCACGGCCAACTCGGATGCGTGGGCGGCCCCACCATGACCCAGCAGCACTGGCAGGCTAAGCAAGGGCCACATGGGGTGGCACAGATGTACCATCAGGGGTCCCACTGTGCGAAGCGTGACCTTGTCCACACAGGGGTCTGCAGCATGCCAAACACACCTGCACCAGGGGTGCTCGGGAAGCCCACAGCAGAACCCGGCATTGACAGGCTGGGTGTCACACGATGCCGGGAATGGGGAGTGGAGAGCGTACTGCATGGGGTGCATGGTACAGGGGCACCTGACTGTGTGCCCAATGCGGCCATGGCAGCGACCAATGCCTGGGTCTGCCTGTCAATGACAACGGTCACATCCATCCACATCTGGACCATCTCTGCATGGATCATTGCATCACCCCTGCTGTGCCGCTCCACAGCCACACACACAGTGCCTCCATGGATGTTGCAACCCGCATCTGCTGCTGTACTGATGCCCGCAGCAGGTGGGTGTGCTCGTCTAACGGGTAGTCTGCCACTTCGGCAACCTGTCCCCTAGGGTACAGAAGGGCCTGATGCTTAACACCAGTTGAGGGTGAGCGCTGTTCACCAGGACCAGGTATGGGCAGGTCAATAAGCAGTGTGCATGTGCCACCACTGAACCCTGTACCCCCAGACCTGGTGGGTGACTGCTGCTGCTGCCCCTCCAACTGCTGTGCCCCAGGGACCAGTCGTTCCACTGCTGTGTCTGCAACAGTGTCAGAGACCTGCACAGCCACCGGTGCTGCCCCACTGATGCCACCAGGCACTGCCTGGGACTGTGCTGACGTGCTGGCACACACATTAGAACCAGCTAGGTCCAGGGGCACGTGCTGTCCTCCTGTGTGTCCACAATGAGATACACACGTGTCAATGCCCATTGCGGTCCTTGCATCATCAATGGTGCAGGTTCGTGCAACAGCCACAGTCACAGCGTGCTGGCATGCTTGCATGTCAGACTGCTGTGACACAGGATGGGCACCCCCCCCACACCTGACTCACTGACATCGGAGATGGCAGCCAGGCGTGCACACTGGTGCAATGCATGCCGGCTGGCAGTAGAGGTGGATGGACCCTCCTCCAACTCTTGCTGGATGTCCACACTGCATGGTCCCACCACCACTGTCTCCTGCAGATGCACAGGATCTGTAACAGAAAGTGAGAACATGTTAGTGCATGGGATCAACCCCCCCCACCACCACCATGTCATACCGTGCAGTGATGGGCTTCCACCTGTCTGGAAGCCACCTCCTGGAATGCCCTCAATTGCACTGCACTGCATGGATGCAGCCAGACGGTTCTCCACCGGGGTCAGCTGCGCCACCTCTGGCTGACCCCCGCCTGTGGCAGCGCGTACCGCCCTGAGGGCTGCCACCTTCTCTTTCACCCGCCTTCTGTCAGTCCCAATCTTTTTCTTACATTCCTGCATGGACTGCTGGTGGCTTCTATGCAGGTTTACAGTGTGAGCTACCCCCTCCCATGCAGCAGCACTGGCCTGAGGGGTGCCCACTGTCCACTAAGTAGTGGCTCCTCATCCAGGTAGGCCTGGAAGAGTGCATCTGTCTCGGACGTCGTGTAGTTGGGCCTCCTCCTTCGTCCACTATCATCCTCCTCACCCAGTCCTTGCTTGACCATGTCAGTCTGAATGGGTGGAAGTGGACACCTGTCACTGTGCAGTATACAGCATTATCCCATGACCATTGCCCAGAACATCACACAGCATGCAACTCACCTCTCGCCTGCAGTAACCGACTCTGGCCACCGCAGATCACTGTCGCACATTTATAGCGCAATGCATGCAAATTAGTAGTGGAGCAACTTAAATGAGATGCAAATCACACCAATGCGCCTTTGAATGGCTGATCAGATGATTTGCATATGTCGACTGAATATCACACTGTTGCGCTTTGCGCAATACGGTTGTGCCGGCTGAGCCAATGGTGCAGTTCTGTGACTGCGTAGTACACTGCATTGTGCAAGCCCAGGTAGCTGATGCAGGTGTCTGCCGTGCTGATGATGTGCTGTGCGCGATCAGCAATACAGGACACAGCCACTGTTGTGCCAGTGGCACAACAGCGCTGGGCACCACATAGCGCTGTGGCACACCTGCGCAATAGTACACTGTGGCACTGGCACGTAGGTGACCAATCGCGCGCTGGACATGTAGACGTCCAATGGCGCTGTGCGTGGCCTTGCGCCACAGACCTATGACCTTATGCATGACTTTTGCCCCCTGGCGCTGTACGTCTGGCATGTCTATGGCTCTACCCCACTGTTCAGTAACAGTGGGATGTGGACCGACGGCGCTATACGAACAGCGCGACAGGGACTGATGGAGTTGCATTGCGCAATATTTCCACGTGGGGTTACCAAGCTGCGGAGGGCCATAGTGCCTACTATACAACTGCAGGGATGACGGGCAGGAGAGCTCCACAGTGGAGTGCGGTGGAGTTGGCCAACCTGGTGGCTGTGGTGGAGCCACACCATGGGTCACTGTTTGGGGGAGAATCCCTGCATATGGCCCGCACCCATGTGTGGCAGCAGGTGGTGACAAATCTGGAGCAGGCCACTGGGCAGCGGATGACTCCAGAGCAGTGCAGGCACCAGTATGGTGACCTCCGCAGGAGGGGATCGGGAACTGCTGAAGTGCCTCAGGTCACGTGCCAGGAAGGGCATTGTGCCTAGGCCAGGTGGGTGTGCTGTCTATGCACCTGTATTGTCCGCATGGGTGACACTGTGTAATGTGACCTGCGCATGGGCGTGGGTGGGGCTATGGTTTGCTATGAAGGTGTTTGCAGGTGTGTGCTGTATGGGTCTGGTTGTGTGGGCAGGCACACTCAATGGGTCAAGGGGCTGTCTGCTTTGGATCTCACTGATGTTTTTGTCTTCATTTGTGTCCCCCAGGCGTGGAGGAGTGGAGGCGGGCCCAGGCTGAGGCACGGAATGGCAGTGCAGGGGTGGCTGGCAGAGGTGGCATGGGTGTTGGGCTACAGCAGCAGCAGCATCAGCAACAGCAGCTGCAGCAGCAGCAGCAGCATGATGAGGGTGACTGTCAATACATCATGGATGCTATTGCATGCTGGGGGGGCACGGCCACCATCCATGGACAACACTACCATGCACGCAACAAGTGACAGTCATCACTGTCCAGTGGCACTGCATGTCTGTGTGTGCATCACTGGTGGTCCATGCATGCACTGGGCACATGGCTGTGGCACTAGCATCCCACCACATAGCCACGTCACTGGACAACCTTGGTTGTGCTGTGATGGACATGGGCAGTGTGTGTGTGTGTGTGCAGTGGTACACATGGCTGTTGCTGCCTGGTTGGGCATGTCTTGTGCACGGTCACTGTGGGTGGGTGCAGTCCATCACAGGAGCGGGGCACATGGCTGTATGCCATGCATGATGGGTGGGATTCAGGGATGTGGACAGTCACAGTCATTGACTCTGATCCCTTGTCCTAGGTATCCAGATCCTGCGTCGGATGGAGGCCGGACACTGCAGCGGCTGACACAGGTGGCCATTGACTCTCGCCGTCCTATTGGACCTTCCAGCAGCATGGAGTGCGGCGCAGGAGAAGGCCCTGGGCCCAGCACCAGGCGGCAGGAGGGCAGGCTGGCAGGCAGTAGCTGCCCATCACCTCACCCCACCTTCCCTCTCTTGGTTGTTCACCCCTGCCCCCTACCCACCCCTACCTTATACCCATACCCTCACCCCTGCTTTGTATGCATGTATATATATATATATATATATGTACATAGTTGTATTTGTTGTTCTTCCTATTCTTGTTTATTACATTTATATATTTTGTTATGAGTACTGTGGTGGTCTCTGATTTGCAGCTGGCTATAGGTGGTCAGTTGCAATGGTGTGCATGGCATCTGGGGTGGTATGGTCATGGCTATGTGTGTGTGCGTGTGTGTGTGGGGTGGTGTCTCTGGTGTGGGTGTGGCTTTCAGTCAGTATTGCCATGTGCTGCCACCCACTGCTGGGTGCTCATGGTGGGTTTGGCTTGTATAGTTCTGTGGTACACGAGGTTGCAGTGTACCGGGGGGAGACGTGGGGATTCCTGCAGTGCTGGTCACTGCTCATAGGTGGTGTCTTGGGGTCACAGTGCAGGGTGTGCTGTGCACAAGGGGGGGCTGTTGTACACTGGGGTGGTCCGCCCCCTTTGTGTGGCAGTCTCAGCTTGCCAGTGGGTGTGCTGTGGTAACACAGCTGGGATGTGCTTTGTTTGTTTGTCCTCATGGTCCGGTGGCTATTCCATCCCTCCCCTAGTTATGCTGTGCTTGGGGTGTGGGGGTACATTGTTGGTTCTGCAGTGTGTCCCTGTGCCCATCTGTTGCATGGGTGGTGGGCCCCTGCCTACTTCCCTGGTTGTGCAGTTCCATTGCTTTGCTGCTGGGGGTCTCTCTGCTTGTGCTATGGCACCTCTGGACTGCTCAGCTGGGCTTCCTTTGTTGCACTATGGCGTATCATCTCTGCTCAGCTTCCCCTTCCTGGTTGTGCTATAGTGCAGGTTGTGCGATATTCAGACATTGGCTGGTTGCACAATTTGGCTTGCTCCATGTTTGAATATAGTGTCTATTGCGCATGTGCGCAATTGACTTGTGCTTGTTCCTCTGTTGCACACTTTTTCGGTGCAGTTTGAATATCCGGCCCTTGGTATCTACTCCAACTGCAAACTGAATCTAACCAAAACAGAAATCTATCCCCAAATCACTTTAACCATAGTCATTCTCAATTTGGTATCAAATGGTCCCCTAAGTATATTAAATACCTGGGCATCTTTATCTCTTCCGACCACTCTCTCTCACTCAAGATTAATTTTCTAGACCTCTGGAATACCATTAAGCAGGATCTCTCATGATGGAGAGCTCTTCCATTGTAGCTGTGGGGCAGAATAAATATTATTAAAATGAACGTTCTCCCTAGGCTCTTTTATCCTCTTTACATGCTTAATGTTTGGCTGCCTTTGTCCTTTTTTAAACACATACATGCTGATATCACCTTTTTTATTTGGTTAGATAAATCGGCCAGGAGATCTCATCTGAAATTAAGTCTGCCCAAGGAACTTGGCGGCCGTTGTTTGCCTAATTTTTTGCTCTATTATTGGGTGAGCCACCTATATAAATGTAGGAAAGGGCTATCTCTCCATCAGTGCTGACAGCCACCAAACTACGTCCCAATCTGGCTGCAAATTGAAGCTGACATGTTCTCTTCTCTTCTCACAAACTGAATCCCTTTGGAATCTGCTTCTCCCACCTTAATATTCTACCAAAATCCCTTCTTTCATCTCTAATTGGCATTTCACTTAAAGTTCTCTTGCAACTATGCAAATTCCCGGGTCAAGTGATGGCATCCAGCTAAGCAGCAGCTGGGATACTGAGCTCCCCCCTCTGGCCACCTTTATTGAATGTTTTTTCAGCGCATTTTGGAATTTTTTTGACTAATTTACTCAAATAATAGCTGGAGTAGTAGTCAGCCTCATTTAACGATCTTGCTGGGGGAAAATAAACGTTTGTTGGTTCGCGATGGAAGTGGATAGGAAGCAGGCCTCAACCAAACATACTCCCCCTGCATCCCCGGAGAAGGTCGCGAAGAAACAGCAGAACCAGGCTCCCACCAGGCCTGATCGAGGAGGAGATAAGATGCTGCAATCTATTCCACTGACGAGGATAAGTTCCTCCAAGAGCTCAACCCTCTTAAAGATATACTTAAAGAACTGACTGGGAGCTTAAATCTCTCGTATGTGATCTCTCCTCTGTCTCCATGAAGTTTCAGATGTGGAGGTCAGGTTGCCTCATCAGAGCAGTGGAGATCCAGAGCGGTGGAGATAGCGAGCTCAGACAGCAAGTGAAGAAGCTACAGCTTAAGACCGAGGATCTGGAAGGGCGTAACAGCCGAAATAATCTGTTAATTATGGGCCTACCTGAGCTGGAAGAAGGCCCAGACCTCGTGGCTTTCCTACAAAAGTTCCTCTGCAAGGTGGTGGGCCCATCTCCTATCAGTGCTTCCTATCACCTTGAGAGGGCACATCGCTCATTGCGACCTAGACCTGCAGCTGGATCCCCCCACATCCTATCATAATTAAATTTCTTAGTTATGTTGAGAGGCATCACGTTCATGTGAAGTCCCGTGAATTGAAGGA
Source organism: Neoceratodus forsteri (assembly GCA_016271365.2). Lineage (NCBI taxonomy): Eukaryota > Metazoa > Chordata > Ceratodontiformes > Ceratodontidae > Neoceratodus > Neoceratodus forsteri. Next base: position 20,413,325 of record JADMNL010000038.1, on the reverse strand, counting down.
AATCCTTTGGGGAGTATCGAGGATCTGAATTGCCCAGGATTTACCCAAAGAAATTCATTAGAAGAGGGCATCATACCACCCTGTTGTGCAGAAACTGATAGCTGCTTCGATTCCATTTAGGACGATTTATCCTGCGACACTAAGGGTGACCATCGGAGGCCTGTCCACCAGTTTTAATACCTCTGAGGCTGCCTGTAAAGAACTGGCCAATAAACTACCTGAACTGTTCAAAACGCCTGGCTGAAGGACCTTACTCTTCCGCTCTGGGTTTGCAGCTTCGTGGCTGTCCTGGAATAAATTAATGTATCTGCCTGTATCTGTATTTTGCAGGTTGCCTGGTTTCTGGGCCTGTCGCTAGAAGATGGGTGTTATATTTTCTCCTACCTTTCTTTCTTGTTTCTCTGGTCGTTTTGGTCTCTTCCCTCTGGTCCTCTCCGTGCGATTTTTGTGGCACGGGATGGATGGTGATGGCTGAGGTTGATTCCTTGCAGGGTCTCCCCTTCCCATTTTTGTGCATGAGTTCCCGCGGTGGAACCTTTGTTCACGGTTGCAGTTTCCTGGTGGGAACTTCCTGAATGGCGGACAGTATTGGGTCCCTTGGTTTATTGGTCCCCCCCGGAAACAGCGACCTATGGCCCAATTGTTCCTGAGCTTATTTCCTACTACTTTCTCGGCTTTTGCGCCTGGTCAACAGGATTTTCCCTCCTTCATGGGCTGCATGGATTCAGGTAGGTGCCCTACTAATGCTCCCTTGTCGGGGAGATGATGGGGGGTGTGCTGGTTTTGACTGGGGCTGCTGAAGATGCGTCTCTTTCTTGTGGTCAGGGTGCTGTCGATGCCATTTTTACCTGTTCTGTTCCCCCCTACCTCATGTCTTACTCTTTCCTTTTTTTTTGCTCTGTCTATATAGTATATCGGTGAGGGGCTTTGGTGGGGGGGAGGTGGCTGTGGGGGGGGACTTGGTGGGCTTGCTCGCTGGATGTGGAATTGTGAGCCATATGTTGGGGGGGTGGCTAACCTCTGCCCGGGGCTGGGTTGGATGGGGAACTGGTTTATAATAGTTGGGGTCATTCTTTCTTTTAGATTGTACCTGATGTTTGGAGTATGTGGGCACTTGTCCCTGGCTCTGGGGGGTCGGAGGTTCGCATGGGGGTTTAGGAGGTTCGAGCCTTTGGGTGGCAGCTTATACCCTGGGTCATTTTTGCTCGATCCACCTGCTGTATATAGTTACCTTTGGGTTTGTATGGGGGATTGTTTGATGGGGGGGTTAGTTTAAGGTATTTTAAGTTATGGGGATTTTTGGCTTCCGGGGGGGGTTCTTTCTCTAGAATTGGGTTCTTTATAAATTCCAGGATTCTGGCTGGTGGAAGGGGTATAGGGGGATTGGGTTCATGGGTTGATACTCCAGATAATTTCTTTGATTGTTGGCCTGCTCTGTTAACTTGTTCTTTCTGGAAAGGTATGATTATCGGTGGGGAGGGGATACGGGGGGGGATTCCTTTTCTAAGATTAGATCTCCTTCAATCTTCTGGTTTCTGGGTTTTGGGAGGGACGTGGGGGGGATTAACGGTTTATGACTCAGATGTTTTGTATGATTTCTGGTCTGTTGTGATAGCTTATCTCTGGGGGGTTTTGACTGTTCAACATGTTTCTGGGGTTTTAAGGTTGGGTGACTGCCTCGGGACCATCTCTGCCTGGCTTGGGTCTCACGGCTGGGTGAGCTTATTTTGTTGGTGTTGGCCTTGTTTCTATCCTGGCTGGATGATCTGGTTAAGGTCATTGTGGTTCAGTCCCAGGCCAGGACAGTTCTGGGTGGATATTGGGTCCCGGGCCTTTATATGGGGGGTGCACCTTGTTTCTTCATGTTATAATGGCTCTGTCTGGATACCTGACTGTTTTATTATGTTTTTAAAATGGCTATAAACACAGTCAAAATAGCGTCCTGGAATGTTAGAGGGCTTAGGGATCGGGTCAAATGGCTGCAGGCCTTTAACCACTGCTCATTGCTTCACATTGATATTCTTTTTTTGCAAGAAACACACTTATGTCATGATGATGCTAGGCTGCTTTGCCGATCTGGCTTTTCCCAGTTCTATCTTGCGGAAACTCCTGCTTTAGTAAAGGGTTGCAATTCTTATTAAAGGCATGTTTTGTTTGAAGACTTGACTGTCTCAGACCCAGAGGAGATTTGTCCTAGTGAAAAGGTACTCTCAATGATGATAATGTGGTCCTTGGTTCTGTGTACGGTCCGGTGGGGGGGAACCCGGTTTTTTTTATGACTTTGGCGGACAAGTTGGCTGGCTTTTTGCCCACTCAAATTATACTGGGGGATGACTGGAATGTGCCTTTCTCATCTATTCTGGATAGGGAGCCACAAGATAAAAGTCCACCTTCCCTGGCTCAGAGAGCTTTCTGGGAATTGACCTCGCTGTTGGGTCTAGGTGACCCCTGGCGGCTCGCTACTCCTTCTTGTCGTGCCTTTTCTTTCCAATCCCAATCACATGGTACTAAGTCAAGACTAGATATGATATTAGTTAGCCTTCCTTTCCTCCCGAATATTTCTCTGTCTGGTATTGAGCTGATCATTGTGTCGGATCACGCTATAGTCTGGATACAAATGTCTCTAGATCCTGATTACTCTCGTGACTCTATGTGGTGGTTAAATACTCAGTTGTTAAAGGATCACCAGTGTGTTTCAGAAATTAGTTCCAGATATCTCTTTTTCTGGCTGATAATTTGAATTCTACCCCTAGAATCGATATGATATGGGGTGCTCTGAAGTGTTATCTTAGGGGTGAACTTATTAAAATGGCTTCCTTTAGGAAGAAGACACGGTTGGCCAAATCTTTGGCTCTGATAAACAAGATAAGGGAGTTAGAAGGAAACTATTCTGCAACCTCCTCTGTATCGGATCTTAAAGAGCTTCTATTAACCAAGAACGAATATTCGGACCTCTTGAAAGAAAAAACTGAATATTGTCTGGTGAAAACCCAGGCTAAATATCTGGATCTTGGTGAAAAATCCGGTAAACTGCTGGCCTTGCGTCTGCGCGCACTTGAAAGCTCGAGGATCATCCCTTCTTTGTCTTCCCCATCTGGTAAAGTAGTCTCCTCACCTAGGGATATTACGCATATTTTTAAGGAATATTATTCTGACCTTTATAGTCATTCCCCATCACCCACCCCATTTCGGCTGTCAAGGAATATATAAGAAGGATGGGTATCCCTTGTATATCAGAGGCCCAGCAAGCGAGCCTATTAGTCTCTATTTCAGCTGAAGAAATAAGGAGTACCATTGCTTCCTTGGTCCCAGATAAGGCACCGGGACTGGATGGTTTCCCGGCAAACTTCTACAAAGTCTTTGTTAAAGATTTGATGCCCATTCTTCTTAAATTATATAATTATTTGCCGGTCTCCTCTGAGCTTGATCCTGCTTTATTTGAGGCTACTATAGTTTTAATTCCCAAAGCGGACAAAACTCCCACTGACCCGGCTAATTACCACCCTATTTCTCTCCAAAATTATGATATCAAAATTCTAGCTAAAATACTTGCTGAAAGGATCAAGAAGGTCTGGTTGGAGCTGTTGAGCCCTGAGCAGGCTGGCTTTGTTTCGGGGAGGTCGGCGGCAGACCTTTTGAGGACTTTGTCGCATATTTCTCAGTACGCCCGAGCTGCCACAGGTCCGGTTGCCCTAGTTTCTCTAGATGCTGAGAAAGCGTTTGACCGGGTTGACTGGTCCTTTTTGTGGACAGTGATGGAGGGAATGGGTTTTCCGACTCCTTTTTTGACTATGATACGGATATTTTACAGCTGCCCTTCCGCTAAGATTTACTGCAATGGGGTCTTGTCTTCCTCTTTTCATCTTTTTGCTGGTACCAGGCAAGGTTGTCCTCTTTCTCCTCTACTATTTAATTTATTTCTGGAGCCTTTGCTGATTAAACTCAAGTCGCCCCTTCAAGTGAGAGGTATTAGGCTTCAGCAACGGGAACTAGTTCTTTCTGCATATGCAGATGATGTCTTGCTGCAACTAACAGATCCGGTAACATCTTTAAAGGCAGCTCTCGATATTATCAAGCAGTTTAGCTCCTTCTCGCGTTACAAATTAAATATCTCTAAATGTGAGATTTTCCCTTTAAATAAGTATACAAATAAAGAAGATTTTCTCTCCTTTGGAATGAGATGGACCTCCAGATCAATTAAGTATCTTGGAATTTATTTTTCTACTGATCTTTCCCTTCTGAAAAAACTAAATCTGATCAGAGTCAGAGACTCGATTAGTCAGGATTTGCAGCGTTGGTCAGCCCTTCCTATCTCACTTTGGGGTCGAATTAATATTATTAAAATGAACGTTCTTCCCCGGATCTTTTATCCGCTGAACCTGACCAACCTCTGGATCCCCCTTTCCTTTTTCCAATAGCTTCATCGACTGTTTTCCAGCTTTATTTGGTGGGGGAAGGGAGTGCGACGCTCCTATGCCACCTTGTCGCTCCCCAAGGACAGGGGTGGCTTAAGGCTGCCTAATCTCCTACTGTATCACTGGGCTGCCCACCTTTCTAAGCTAGGGAGGTGGTTCTCCACGAATACAGAGAGCCCCTGTCCAATCTGGCTTCAGCTGGAGAGGGCATTTCTTTCTGAACTTAGGTTAGATATGTCTGCCTTGTTTTACTTGCCCCTGAAAGCTCTTTCACAGTTGGTTCCGGACAACACGATGATAGGTTCTCTTAGGTCGTGGGCACAGTGTCTTAAGTTCTTTCGGATTTCTAATGCTATGGATCTGGGACAGCCAGTAGTTCTAAATCCTAATATTAGATTGGGGAATTCTTGGATAACGTCAAATTGGCTTTCACAACTCAAAGACGCCAGGGTGGAGCATCTGTTCAGTCAAGATTCACTTCTTACATCGGATGATATTCTAACGAGGTTTGATATATCAACTAAAGGTATTTTTAAGGTATTCCAACTCCAGCACTTGGTGGGTAACAAATTTGGTACTACTGTTAGACAGTCGGTTGTACACCCCTTTCTATCTAATATTATCAGCCTTGCTTCTCAGCCTCACTCTATTTCGTCAATTTACTCTTATCTCCTGAATTTTAATTTACAGGAGGATGTTGGGGGCCCTTCAGTTTGGACACGTCTTCTCCCTGAGGTTGTACCGCTCTGGACTAACATTTGGCATAATTTACATAGATATCATACCCAGGATAGGTTCCGGTTAACACAATATTATATTGTGAATAACCTTTACTATACTCCCGTTAAACTCTTTCAGCGCAAGATGGCTTCTTGTTCAGATTGTTTCAGATGCTCACAAGCCGAGGGCAATTTAATCCACATTTTTTGGGAATGTCCCAAAGTTGCCCCATTGTGGTCCCTGATCCGGGAGAATTTGGATCCTCTTCTGGGTCTGAGCAGGTTCTTTTGTCCGGAAGTTTGTGTTTTGGGTGATTTTTCTTATGTTGACAGTGTGGAGCGCCGATATCATATGGCTTTAGTGTCCATGGCGGTTATGAAGCTGGTTCTAAGACACTGGAAGGACCAATTGGTTTTATCATACGCAGACTGGTTGAAGGAGATAATGTTGTGTCTTCAATCAGAGAATCTGATTGCCAGCTTTAAAGATCGTATGGATCTCTTTTATAAAAGATGGGGCAAACTCCAAACTTTATGTTTGCCTTAATAATAAGGCCTGGTGACCTGCCCTCATATAGTATTTATTTTTGTTTCGTTGTAGATTTTAGATCTGTTCCTTTTTTGCTCTTATGTGATTTAGGATGTTTAAAGCTGATGTACCTTGCTGCAGGTATGCAGTGATATCCAGATTTAACGGAGTTTTGGGCCTTTGTTGGTGCACCCTTGGGAGTAGGGAGGGAGGGAGGGTGGGGGTTTTGAATTTGGCTGTCTGATATATATGCTGTTTCTCTGTTTATATACTTCCTGGAATGCTGTGCATCTGTTTCGTGGGGGGAGGGGGGTTAGTTTGTTTTGTTTGTTTTTTCTGTTTAATGTTTTCTTTGGTTTGTTTGTACTTTGGAAACTAATAAACTTAAATTTCAAAAAAAAAAAAAAAAATACAAATCCCTCAAAATGTACCCTATCAAGGATACCTCCCTACCTATTTTTCACAATTTAAATATCAAAATTAGGAGACAGTCGCTTCCCATGTCCTGACTTCAGATACCACCAGAATCCAGAGTCTCTGATTTCTACTCCCACTCTTCCATTCTATCTTCTCAAGAACTGTTGACTAAGCTTGGACTGGTGCCAACCTCCATTTTTAAGGTATAACAACTTAGCCACCTCCCTATCACCCTATTTGGGTCTCAGTCACAAGCATGCACTTGTGGTAGCTTCATATAACAGATCTCTGGCCTGGCGAACAAGTCTCATGGTATCTCGGTCCTATATAAGATCCTGCTCACTAGCCCTCCAACCCCCTCACCAGAGGGTTCCCATATATGGAGTACTCTCCTCCCAGACTTGGCAATTAATTGGGACCAACTTTGGAAAGATCTTTACACTTATATTTCATGGGATATAGTCAGGTTAACCCAGTATCAAATTCTAAATAACATGTATTACACACCAGTTAAGCTAGCCTACATTGGGCACCCCTCACCAAAACATGCTCCAGATGTAACAAAGAAGAGGATTCTCTCCTACACATATTTTGGTCCTGTGAGAAGGTACCACTCCTGTGGACACAAATAGAACTTTGACTTAACCCATTACTGGACCTCCAAGGTCTTTTTCCCCAGCCATATGATCATTGGAGATTTTTCACAAATTCCACTGAAGGAAAAAATATATCATATGGCCCTCATCTTGTTGGCAATCAAATAGCTTGTACTCAGCCACTGGCTGGATCAGGTGCCCATTTCCTTTTCAGAATGGTTGCATGAAATGTCCTTTGCTCTAAGGGCAGAACAATTAATTGCTAGTGTTCATTGTCAAAAATATTAATTTACTATAAAATGGGGGAAACTGTATAGAAACATAGACTTTGATGGCAGATAAGGACCACTTGGCCCACCTAGTCTGCCCATTTCCCTACCTACAGGATAGGCGGCAGAGCCTAGTTAACCGACAGCCTATTTCTTCCTATCCCCCCAAGAATTGCCTTATGTCTGTCCCATGCATTCTCCCACAGTTTTAGACCCCACAACCTCCTAAGGAAGGCTGTTCCATGCATCCACTAACTTCTCTGTGAAAAAATACTTCCTCACATTGCCCCTGAACTGCACTCCCATCTTTAAATTGTGTCCCCTTGTTCTTGCACATCTCTTTTTCTGAAAGATGCTATCCTCTTGGACTTTGTTGATTCCACTGAGGTACTTAAAAGTTTCTATCATGTCCCCCTCTCCCTTCTTTCCTCAAGGGTATACATATTAAGATCCTTTAGTCTCTCCTCATATGGCTTCTCTTGCAGACCTTGCACTATTTTAGTTGCCCTCCTCTGGACTGCTTCTATCCTGTCTATCTTCTTCTGGAGATGAGGTCTCCAGAACTGGATGCAGTACTCCAGATGGGGCCTCACCAGCTGTCTGTACAGAGGGATAACTACTTCCTGTTCTCTGCAGCTGATGCCTCTCCCTATGCATCCCAGTATACCCCTAGCTCTCCCTACTGCCTTCTCACATTGCTTGCTAACCTTAAGGTCATTTGATATGATTACCGCAAGGTCCCTTTCCTTTTTTGTTGTTACTACTCCCCCCCCATCGTGTAATCTTCCCTTGGGTTCTTGTTTCCCAGGTGCATTATTTTGCACTTTTTTGTATTGAATCCTAGCTGCCATACTTCTGACCAACCTTGCCAAGTCCCTTCTCTTCCTTTCCATGCCTCCTTGTGTATCAACCCTGTTGCAGATCTTTGTGTCATCTGCAATGAGGCATACTTTTCCTTCCAGTCCCTCTGCAATGCCACTTATAAAGACATTAAAAAGGACTGGACCCAGTATTGAACCCTGTGGTACCCCACTAGTAACCCCTCTTTCTTCAGACTGGACTCCATTTACAATTACCTTCTGTGTCCTGTTGTCCAGTCAATGTTTTACCCAGGCTACCACCCTGGGACCCACTCCCAGGCTGGTTAATTTGACTATTAATCTTTTGTGTGGGACTGTGTCAAATGCCTTGCTAAAGTCTAGGTAGGCCATGTCCACAGCCCCTCTCTGGTCTACTACTTTGGTCACCCAGTCAAAGAAATCTATTAGATTCGTCTGACATGACCTTCTCGCTGTGAACCTATCCTGCCTTGGGTTCTGTGCCCCACTGGCCTCTAGGTACTCAACTATTCTTTCCTTCAGAAGTGACTCCATCACTTTCCCTACCACAGAGGTCAAACTGACAGGTCTATAGTTTCCTGCCTCTGTCTTGGTCCCACTTTTATGAAGGGGAATCACATCTGCCTTCCTCCAGTCCTCGGGTACCACACCATCCTCCCATGATTTATTAAAAAGAGTAGTCAGTGGTTTCACTAGTTCCCCCTTTAATTCTTTTAGAATTCTGGGGTGAATTCCATCAGGCCCCATTGCTTTGTCCACCTTCAGTTTTAGGAGTTCTTGCAGAAGCCTTTCTTCTGTGAAAGGACTGGGATCGACACCCCAATCAAGAGTGCTTCTGTTAATTGGATTAGGCACTTCCCCCTCCTCTTTTGTGAATACTGAGCAGTAATATTCATTCAGTATCCCTGCTTTTTCACTGTCCCCCTCTGCTCACCCACCATTCATTCTATTCAGCCTCACTATCCTTCCCTTTGTCTTTCTATGCTCTCTGATGTACCTATAAAAGGTTTTATCCCCCTTCTTTACTGAGTTGGCTATCTTTTCCTCAGTTTGGGCCTTTGCTATTCTCACTTCCCTCCCTGCTTCCTTCTGCCTTAACTGGTACAGTTCTCTGTCCTGCTTTTTCTGTGTTTCCTTATACTTCCAGAATGCTTTCTTTTTCTTCCCAACTTTCACAGCCACCACTTTTGAGAACCATAGTGGCTTTTTCTTTCATTTTGATTTTTTTATTTGCTTCACATAAAGGCTTGTAACCTCTGTGATGGCAGTTTTGATGATTCACCATTGTTGCTCCGCACCTCCTTCTAGCCTGTTTGCTAGTGCTTTTCTGAGGCACTCTCTCATGTTGCCAAAGTCAGGCCTCCTGAAGTCCAGTACCCTCACTTTTGTATGGCTTGACTCTGTTGCTGGGATGCATAGGGAGAGGCATCAGCAGCAGAAAACAGGAAGTTTTTATCCCTCTGTACAGACAGTTGGTGAGACCCCATCTGGAGTACTGCATCCAGTTCTGGAGACCCCATCTCTGCAAGGACATAGACAGGATAGAGGCAGTCCAGAGGAGGCCAACTAAAATGGTGCAGGGTCTGCAAGAGAAGCCGTATGAGGAGAGACTAAAGGAACTTAATATGTATACCCTTGAGGAAAGAAGGAGGGGGGACATGATAGAAACTTTTAAGTACCTCAGTGGAATCAACAAAGTCCAAGAGGGTAAAAGAGATGTGCAAGAACAAGGGGACACAATTTAAAGATAGAGGGGAGCAGTTCAGGGGCAATGTGAGGAAGTATTATTTCACAGAGAGGGTAGTGGATGCTTGGAACAGCCTTCCTGAGGAGGCTGTGGGGGTCTAAAACTGTGATAGAATTCAAGAATGCATTGGACAGACATAAGGCAATTCTTGTGGGGGTAGGAAGAAATAGACTGTTGGTTAACTAGGATTTGCGGCCTATCCAGTAGGTAGGGAAATGGGCAGACTAGATGGGCCAAGCAGTCCTTATCTGCTGTCAAAGTCTATTTCTATGTTTCTGTAACACAGCTAGGCTGAAACCAGTCCTCCGTCTAGAAGCAATGTGCAGACTGTAGTGCTTGGTACAGGTATGGACCAATCTCCAAGTGGCTGTAACACAGATATGAGCCGTAGAGACATTTCACAAAAAGGCAGCAGAAGCAGTCATGCCTCCGGTAGAATGACCTCTGATGGTACCCGGCAGAGGTTTTCATGCTTCTGGTAACAGAACCTATTGCATTTGCCTAACCATTTGGAAAAGCTCTGCTTAGAAACTGGTTCACCCTTTGATCAGGGGGCAAAATAAAGAAGCTGATCACAGCTATGGAATTCTTCATATACTATGTGTACAACACAGAAGAATTCTATGTATGTCCATGGTATGGAGGAGTGCCTCACCTCTATTAGAGGTGGACAGATAATACACAGGAAGCTGTGATTGGTTCAGCGTGGCTTCTGACACCACCTTGGGAAGAAACTTTGGATTAGTTCTGAGGACCACCCGGTCCTTGTGGAAAATCAGGTAGGTCTTCTTACAAACCAAAGCATGAAGCTCTGAGATCTTCTGGGCTGATGTGATGGCAACCAGGAACAACACCTTCCAGAAAAGGAAGCATGGATCACAGCTGATAGCCATCTCAAAGGGAAGAGGAGTCAGCTTTTCCAAAATGAAGTTGAAATCCCAAGGGGGAGTTGGGCTGCAGCTGGGGAAGGGTCAGATGGAGTCCCTTTCAGAAAGGTTTTCGAGACTTCTGAACCATGGGTTTACCATCCACTAACCTGCGGTACACCAAAATAGCTGAAAGGTGGACATTCAACAATGAATATGAAAGACCAGAGTCTGACAAGTGAAGGAGGTATTCCTTGACCTGAGGGGCCAAGCATGAGAAAGGGTTCAAACCCTTGGCAGTTGCCCAAATGGAAAACTGTTTCCACTTCATAGCTTAAGTGGAACAAATAGAGGATTTTCTGGCCTCAATGAGGAACTGAGCAACCCGGGAGGAGACCCCAAAGTCAGAACTTGCTATGTCTGCGGAGGCCATGCATAAAGATGCAGAGTCCTAAGCCCTGAGGTGGAGGAGGTGGTGGAGTTGTTTAAGGCTGAGGGGGAGGAGAGGTGGCATTACCAGTGGGGGAGGGTAATGATAGCCCTAGAATCCCTAGTAGTGAGAATAGGGACTGAACCCAGGGTACAACTGCCCGTAATGACTCTAGTCCAGAGGGAGGACCAGCCAGGTAGTGGTCCCCAGGGAGCCCCTGCTAGTAGTGGGGGACAGTTTGGGGTCTGGTGTAAATCACTGTTGTAAGGTCTGACACCAGGGGTATCCACATCGGACCCACCATGGTATATATAGGTTGGGGGTCCGCGTTGGGACAGCCCACATCAGGGGGACCGACACCATCTGATCTGGTGCTGGAAAGGGATCCAGCATCAGAGGGGCTGGCCTTGGAACTGGATGAAGAGGCCCTGATGGCAGGACCAGATCTGGCATTGGGATCAATTCGATAAGTCTGGACTGAGGGACTGTTGTCGGGATGTCTGGAATCAAAGCCAGTGGCTGGGGCCAATCACTATGTCCCCAATGAGCAACAGTCGTTGGGACATCCATCATCAGAGTAAGGTTGGCCGGGTCCACAGGTGGGATGTCGGTTGGAATTGGTGCCACAGAAATCCCACCAAAAGGTGGAGGAGGGGCCTCCACAGTAAGGCCTGCTGGCTTAGGAGGAGCTTCATTCCCTTGACCTCGAGAGGAGAACATGGAGTTGACCCCATGGAATCAACTATGTCAAGGGGTTCACCACTGTCTTCGCCAGAAGTACCCACTGATGAAGTGGAGGGTACGGGAGAAGGAAGAAGAGTGCAAGGGGTTTTCTTCTACTGGTTCTGCTGGACATTAGATGAGGCGCTGTTAGGCCCTGGTGGGGGAACTACACCTGTGTGGCTGTCAGGGAGGGGCATCTTAGCAAGTGACATCACGCGAGTGGAGAAGGAGGCCCCCAGCTGACTTATCCATGGGTGACTAGTGGGTCCCCACTGACTAAGGAGCTGACTTATCAGCTGCTGTGCAATCCCCAGAAGAGCCAGAGGTCGATTTATTGACTGTCGCGGTGCAGTCATTAGAAGGGCTGATGATTGGCTGACCCACTGTGGTTTTACCAGACTTACTATACAATTTACGGGGTGGCTGCTGGGTGTTGCTCATCGAGGGCTGCGTGTCATCAATGGAGTGCTCCTGCTTTCTAGACTTCTCCTTATGCTTCATGGATGGAGAAGATGGTCTATCTTCTTTTCTAGAGAAGCCAGGTGGTCTTTCAAGACATAGGCCTCCAAAACCTGCTGCCTCCTTTTCTTTGTGGCCTAGTTGAAGGTCTGGCACTTCTGGCAGGAGGAAACAGGGTGGGCTGGGTCTAGGCAGAGGATGTACTTGAGGTGACAGTCTTTATGCGGGATCTGTGTGCCACAATACGAGCACATCGTCAGTGAAGACATCAATGAAGAATAGCAAAGAGGGAAGAAATTTGGTGAGGGAAATTCTGACTCAAGATACTTTCACAATGATTGCTATATGGAAGTCTGCAATGTGACTGACATGAGGTGATAGAGGGAAAGAACTGGAGGGACGGTGTGGGGACCGCCCACTGTATACAGTCATGTGATGCCAGGTGGGCAGTCCCTCATCAGGGATAGCTAGAAAAGTTTGCCGTGTGGCCTGACAGCAGGTGGCACCAGTCCTATATGTGATGACCTACTGAAGGAACCTCTCGAAGTAAGATCTTTATTTATGCAGTACACTAGCTGTGTTTTTATGAGTGTTCCAAGACCACTAGGGCATGGGATGAAATAACATGCTCACCCCACCAAAAGAGATGCACTCCAGGGAAAACAAAATGTACTCAGAAATCAAAATTGAGCTGCAAACATATTCCATGTTTATTTCAGCAGAGCTGCACACATAAGTGGCTCTAAAGTCAGTGCTTCAGGTCCTCATGGAATGCTTCATCTTGAAGTGCGTCCAAAAGATGTGATGCTCCCTTATAAAGCCATTTATTAAAACAACAACATCAATTAAACCATATTCACACCCAACAGCATGACCCATGGAAGAACACATAGAAGGAATGTGCTGTGGTGGAAATACTGGGTATAGTACACACAGCTAGTTAACAAATAATCAATATAATACAACAATTACATTAACCCACTTAGTCAAAAACATGTATCAAATTCCCAGTACAAACAGATATAAGGTAGGGAGGGGAAAACCAGGGCAGGTATTGGAGAGGAGGGGGATCCCCAAAACCAAGTAATCGGTGAACCAGGACAGTGAGGATGAATTACTGAAAAACGAGGAAGTCACACCACCGTGTACAGCAGGCACAGAAAGTAGTTTATATAAATCTTGTCAAAAAAGAACTTCATTTAGTTATGACTGCCAAGAAACTCAAGTAGGTTAATGGGAAACTTCAGCCATTCTGCATATCCAAGAGAATGGAGGGACACTGAGGTGTGATAGTGTTAAAACAGAGAGCTCTCAAACATTCTGTGGGTCCCAGTGTTCAAGATGGATAAAGTGATAAAATAGTTTTAAAGAAGGGGGGGGGGGAACAAACTAAGGCACACAGCATCAATCTAGCATAAACATTCCTTGGTAACCTATGTGGACATATCATACATACATTTGAAGCTTATCTAGGCAGATAAGGAGTAATATTGATTGTTTCTTTTTAACCCATTGGTGCCGAAGCTTGTAAAGTGTAAATCCATCATGTCTCTTTTTTGTAACAATGACAATGTTTGATTCCCACCATGGGGATTGGCAATTTGTCAAATGGCGTGAAACTACAGAAAGCTGGATCATTGCTGTGCAAATTAGCGGAATGCGAGCCAGCAGAAGTTGCATACGAACACATGAAACTGCCAGCAGATATGAGCCATTCAGTCTATCCAGTCTGCTTAAGTGTGCAGCACCTCAGGGTTAAGGGAGTTCCACAATTACAAAGTGGATATGCTCTTGTATTCAAATTTTTAAGTTTCTAACAGTGCAACCTACCACATATAATGTTACTTGAACAAGTCAGAACATAAACAAGAAAATCCGAATTACAGTTCATTGTTTGATCTCTACATTTTTGTCATGTGTAAGATGAATGAACTAGTTTGCAGTTTGGGCATAGTATAGATCTTTAATGTATAGCTGTATTTTAATTTTCACATTGGTATCCATGTTGGCGGTTTGGCAAACATAGATACTTTAGGTACTGTGAGCAGAAAAGGACTGCTAGGCAGCGTCCAGTGACCCTATCTGGTCACTGACTTCAGCTTTTTCTTCCTATATCTATTACTCCTTTGTTTCTGTCCCATACATGTTTGAAGCTTGTCACTGCACAGGCTGCCACCACCTCCTGGGGCAGGATGTTCCACCTTTTCTGTAAAAAACAACTTCCTGAGATTTCCCCTTATGAGGCCACCCCTCAGTCTCATGTTATGTCCTCATGTCCTAGCAGTGCTATTAATCTGTAATATGTTGTCACCTTCCACCTTGTTAATGTTCTTGAGGTACAGGAATGCTTCTATCATGTCACCTCTTGCCCATCTTTGCTCCAGCAGGTACAAATTGAGGTCCCTCACTCTCTCTCCTCATAGGGCTTGTGATGTAATCCCTTCACCACTTGAGTCACCCTCCTTTGCACCTTCTCTGTTTAGTCAATGTCCTTTCAAAGGTGTGGTCTCCAGAACTGTACACCATATTCCAGGTGAGCCCTCACCAGGGTTTACTACTAGGTTTACTAGGTAAGTGAGGACAGAAGAAAGCTATGAAGCTTATCTTGATTGTCCCCCACATTTGTGGGAAATTACACTTTGTTGCAGTTTTTGGAGAGCCAATGATCTATACTCTTTTTAAAGGATTCAGAAGTATTACAGTCGACTAGCTCTTGTGGTAGCTGGTTCCAGAGCCATGGTGTTCTTACTGAGAAGAAATGAAGCCTCCTGTTTGTTTTTGCTTTACACACCATTAGTTGTTGATTGTGAAATCTAGGTACTATTTTTCTTTGTGTTTTAACAATACCACATTTGTCCATCAGAGAGGGTGATTTGAGAGTTTTATATAAGAACAAAAGATCACCTCTGGAGTGCCTAAACTCCAGTGAATGTAGGCCTTTTTTGAAGCCTGTCTGGATATGGTAGTGATGCTAAATGGGACACCATTTTTGTTGCTCTTCTCTGAACTCTTTCAGTCACTCGAATGTCCTTGACCATGTACGGACTCCACACTGGTGACCCATAATCTGTATATGGTCTGATATATGCTTTAAACAGTGGGATAATACATTCCTCTGCTTAGATCTAAAAGTATGGTTAATGCGCCTAAGTAGTGAATTAGCGGTTTTAGCTACATGATTACAGTGATTGGAGGAGGATAATTTGTCATCTATCGGGATGCCCAAGTCTCTTTCACATATTGAAAATTTAATGATAATATTGTGTAGTGTATAGGTTTGTTTGGGATTATTGTAACTTAAGTGGAAAACAGAACATTTGTCTGTATTGAATGTCATTTTGTTCTTCTGTGCCCAATGCTCTAATACTGAGAGGTCGTTTACTAATAAGTCCATATTATAGTCGGAATCCACCCTATCACCTAATTTTGTATTGTCTGCAAATTTCAAAAGTATGTTCCTGGAGCTAATCTGCATGTCGGAAATGAAAATATTGAATAGTACTGGGCCCAGAATGATCCCTGTGGCACACCACTGGTCACACCCATATTACTGGAATAGGCACCATTGATCCTAACATGCTGGGTCTTGTACTGTGTAACTATTACCTCCTTCCTCCGACTTTTGAGTCTCCTTCCAATGCACCTCAACATCCCACTGGCCTTTCCCAGCACCTTGGCCAACTGCCTAGCAGCCTTCAAGTCATCTGTGAGTATGACCCCCAAGTCCCGATCCTCCTCAGTTACTGTCAGCAGCTCCCACCAACCTGTAACTTGCCCCAGGGTTTCTTCTCCCCATAAGCATGATTTTGCACTTCTTCATGTTAAACTTTAGCTGCCATGCCCTTGACCATCTCTCCAGCAGTTCCAGGTCTTTTCTCATCATTTCTACCCTTTTGGAGTATCCACCCTGTTGCAGATCTTGGTGTCGTCCACAAACAGGCAAACCTTTCCCTCCATCCCATCTACAATGTCACTGATGACACTGAAGAGGATTAGCCCCAGAACTGAACCCTGAGGTACCAGACTGGTGACCTCCCTTTCATCTGATTGGATTCCATTCACAATACCCTCTGTTTTCTGTCTCTTAACCAGTTTCCAATCCAGCTGCTCCAAAAACTTCAGAATCAAAACCTGTATTTAGACCCTTTGCTAAACCATATTTAATTCATGGAACTTCCCTCCCATTTTAATTAGTTTAAACCCATTTGCTATTTACGTGAACAGCCAGGACCAAAATGAAGGACCAGCAAAGCACAATCCAGCAGTCTGAATGTATGCTAAGGATTTTAATCAGTCAGCATCAGTGATGTCATTTTTATGGCTCAAAGGTTTATGTGCATTTCGATATACACATTGATGGCACAAGCAGAAGAATACACAGATTTATTGTCTTGGAATTACAACATTGGTGCTTGGAGCTCATTTACAAATGTTCCACATCAGGAAACAAGTGGAATACAGGAACATAGACATGAGCAATAAACACAGTGTGCATAAAATATATACAATTTGGTTTACAAAAGTGAGCATTGATATGTTAGCTTTCATATATTGGTGCATGCCAACTAGGCAAAAGGAGAAGACAGAAGCAGAGCCATGAGTTAGCTTTGTTAAGAGGTGATGGGGAGAAAGAGAAATATGACAAAAGGGAGTTGGATATGAAAGGGAGAGGGGAGGATTGGGTGAAGAGCAGAAGGAAGAGGTGAAGCAGTATAGATGCAGATTGTCAGGAGGGGTAGAGAGAGGTGAAAGGATACATTTGAGATGGGGTAAGTGGGAGAGCGAAGGGGAACCAGAGAGGTAGTACTGGTAGTGGGATGTGGTGGCAAGCTAGGGAAGTAGAGGGCAACATGGCGCTGGGAGTGGAGAGGGATGAAGGATCACTCACACAGTCACAAACACCTGGGGTAGTCAGTATCATAGGAATTAATTTCTAAATGATCCAATTATTGGTGCATTTGCTATTGCAGAGGGAAGTTCATTGAGCCAAAGGGGGGGGACTTGTATGTAAAGCATCATTGGACTAGTGCTGTAAGTCAAGGGAATGTGTAGGGCATTTCTTACCTCTCCTCTTGTCTGGTGTGGGTTTAGCACAGGTTTGAGAAACATCTGAGTGGCTGGCAGGGTTAGGCCTAGCATACATATTTTTTTTTTTATCAAAAAGGCAGATATTGCAATGTTATGCACAGTAAAGATACACAGCAGTTTCACAATTACATGATATACACTGTGGCTGGGATTTTCAAAAGGGTTGCTCTTGGCACAACACAGTTGTGCCATGCACAACCCTCTGATGCGCCCTGGCATGATATTCAAAAGGGGAAAGTGTGCTGCAAACATCTTGATGCCGGGCACATCAGTAATGTATGTGGGGCAAGTACAGGGGTGTGCCCATGCATACTCTGCATATCCCGATATTCAGCCCAGGATGTGCTGATCCCATGCAGGTGCAACCCCTATTTGCGCTGCATACAGTTGTGTCAGAAAATAAAGAAGCACCAGCTGGCTACCCACAGGTGAGCTGCCGTATTGCAGGGTGCAACACAGCAGCTGCCAGCAGTAGCTCCGGTGGCACCGTCCATTGCGGTAGCGCCCCCCAGCCCAATCGTGGGCCTAAGTATATAAAATTAATGTCCAATATCCCTGGTGGTCCAGTGGACCTCTTCCAGCCAGATCGTGGGCATAAGTAATATAATAAAATGTCCAATATCCCTGGTGGTCCAGTGGGACGCTTCCAGCCCAATCACAGGTATAAGTGTTTTAATAAACATTTGAAACCATCGTTGGTGGTCTAGTGGTACCCCCTCACCGCCCACTGGCCCTGCCACTCCGCTCCCCCAATCAGCAGGCGAGGCGACAGTTCTCACCCATAAACGCCTGCTGACTGACTGTGTACAGTACGGCTGTATGCCCAGTGGTCCATAGCATGGGCCAATAGGCATGCAGACTGTACCATACACAGTCCAGATATGAATGGATCCATTCACATATCGGGACTAGTAATAATGCGTTACAGTCTGCATGCCCGATAGCCTGTGCTATGTATACCAACCGTCGTACAGTACTGTATGCAGTCGATCAGCTGAGTGACAAGCGGCTTTTGGGTGAGGAGCTACCGCCCACGCTGACACTGGGGGGCCAAGGTAGTGAACTCCCGTGAGCAATGAAGAAATACCACTGAACTACAAGGGATAGTTTAAAACAATTATTAAAACACTTATATATGTCCAGGCGAAGCGGTCCACTGGACCACCAGGGATAATGATATTTTATAATATTACTTAATTCCTGTGATCGGGCTGGAAGCGGTGCACTGGACCACCAGGGATATTGGACATGATTTATTTTATACTCATGCCCACGATCTGGCATTGTGGCACATTGCCGAGATGTGCGGGGGGGGGGTCGCAGAGGATCGGCGCACCTGCATGCAAATAGGGCAATAATGACATGCAAATGGTCCACTGCTGAATAACGTGGTTCCTGCGCATGGTGCAATGACACTTGTGCTAACGCAGCCCCCTGCTCCTCCCTGACCACTTGCACAGTGCCACTGCACCATGCACAATGCAGGAGGCCACGGAGCGATATTCAACGGTGCTGAGCCATGGTGCAGCACCATTGAATATCACCCCATCAACACCCTGGCGCATCCCAGTTGTGCTGCGCCCAGGCTTGCGCCATAGCCTGGCGCAGTCTGACTATCCCGACCTGTATATCATATGAACCATATTCACTTCATTACAGATTTCGGATCACACAGTGTGCTACAGTGTAAGTTTTGGAGCTCTGTATGCTCTGTCAGTGTGGCTCAGTTGTTAGCACATCTGCCTCTGGACCAGAAGGTTGTGAGTTCTCGTCCTGCACTGGGATTGGACTTGCACTTAAAATAGTGGCATCCAAGTGCAGTATTAGGGAGGTGCTGGAGTGTGCTGTCCTTCAGATGAGATGTTAAACCAAGGTCCCTTCTACCCATCCTGGTGGGTATCCATGTGAAAGTCAAAGAACACAGGACACTCTTCGCAAAGAGTAGGGAACATTCCCAGTGTCCTGGCCAACATTTTCCTTCCCATAAATCAAATCAAATCATCTTTATTTTTATAGCGCCTTTCCGAACCAAGACGCTGTACATAAAAACCATATACATAAAGATGACATTTTTTAAAACAAACATTAAAACAAATCAACCATAGTTAGGGAAAGCAACCAGTTCATGCAATTGTCCAGGCTGTATGTGGGTGTTGATGTGTGATATGGCTGCCACTACACATTCAGTGGTTTCACTACCAGTTTAGCACTGCCTATAAAGTACTTTGGGATACACTGTGTATGAAAAGCACTATATAAATGCTGATTTTGCTTCTTCTGTCCCCCCCCCCCAACATATAGAAAAAAAATGCAACAATTAAAATGCAGATATGCATTAATATTATAAAATATTTCATTAGAGTTCATGGCAAAAAAATGAAATCCTACTCTGCATTTCACTTAATTTTTTTTACAACTGCATAAACTCTTCATCAGAGTGAGAGAGATTTGCAGCAGTGCTGTGATGTCTTAATTGCTGTCAAATGCTAAACAGTAGTAAGACAGGTCACTTGAGATGTTGCCTATGACTGTCCTTGAGCAGCAGCAATTGACCTCATACCACCTTTGCATCACTTAGCAAGCCACATCTTCAGGATTTCAACAGATCATAGTGTGAGCTGTACAACAGGCAGCATATAAAATTGCCATTCACTTGAGTGGGTCAATTGGTTATATGCAGAATAAGACATTTACTTTGACTAAGGGACACAAATCACATGTTTAGCAGCAAAAACCCTTATTACCAGATCAGAATATTTGCCATCGACCTTCATTGTCTGTATTTCTCAGTTAGTAGTCACATTTATTGCATTTTATCCTTAATCATGAAAAATGTATGCTTTCAGCTAATAAACTGTGCCTTGAATACCACAGTATATTGTCCTTTATGTGTTGCTCCCAAGGTTTTTTTACGGACATCAGGTAAAATGGACTTCAAATTGACAGAACAGTCAGTCTGCAAATTGAACGTCTAAATTTCTGTACTTTTTTTGCTGATTTCATTACTGGGTTTAGAGTTAAGCCTTCTGTGTATTTTCTGATAGTCAGTGTGGATATTTTCTGGGGTTCTGCAACATTGCTGTGGATTTGGTACTGGTGTGGAGTAACCGGGTATGCTGATGCTGTGGTTCCATTCATGAGAGGGTGTGATCGCTTCAGGAGCTACGATCAATGACTTTTAAAATTAGTAGACATGTTGAGCATTAGTACACAAACATCTTAATTGAATTCAGTTATAAAGTAGTGCAGGACTGAAGCACTGGAATGGGCGTGGGAGTCTACTATTTTCTTTTACTTTAAAGGTGCCTGGTTGGATTTGAACCCATGATCATTTACCTTGTCATGGAACTAAGCACTCACTTCTCCATAAAATGAAGGTAGATCAATTCTTAGACACTACAGTCTATTTTATTGGGCAACAAAAACAAGAATATCAGCAGAAGCACACAGACCCCCCCCCCCCAGACAAAACGAATGTGGAGAGATCTGTGTGCTGCTGGCAATGTTCTTGCTTTCTATTGTTCAATAAATAAATTACAGAAGCGCAGAATTGGTCAACCTTCCTTTTATGGGAAAGTACATGCTCAGTTCCATGGCAAGCGTTCTGATTTCTAATGGACACATCAGGTGTCATGTCAGTATTAGATACATTTTAATAGGACATTAGAGGCTCGGAGAAGTATCACACTAGTCATGCTGAGAGGAGACAAGGACATGATTTCCGGGGGGGGGTGCAGAAAGTGATGGATAAGGTCCATATTTTTTTATTTATTTTATTGAATTTTGTTACCCGGATAGATCCACTGAGACTATAAGTCCCTTTTTCAGGGGCAACTCAGGAGGGGAGATACAGATGGTAACCAACTGAAATTGTAACAGATTAAGCTGCTGGTGATATTCTTTTTAGAGAACAGTGGAAATTTTCCCAGGACAGTGGTTTCTTTTATATCATGGAAGTATGACTTCTTTGGGAGGTTTTCTAAAGATGTAATTTTCTCTCTTTGTTTTATGTTGTTTAAAGAGCACTCATAAAAGTTTCATGATGGTTTGTTAATGGTTTTTTGATGGTTCATATTTGTATCACTGTATTCCTTTCTGTATTATTTTCAATAAAAACTAAATGCCCCTACTTTTTTCGAGACATGCCATGGGATCTTTAACTTCCACCTGAACAACCACCAGAAGAGGCAGACGGGACATTGATTTAATGTCTCATCTGAAAGACGGCACCTTAGGAGTGCAGCACCCCCCTCATGCTAAACTACAGTGTCAGTATTGGGATTTAAAGGTTACTCAAACACACATCTAATGGGGCATACTGTTCTAAAAACCTTCCCATGGAAACAGACAGGGAGAGGTTTTGAATCCTAGAAGTAGTTACCATAAAATCCAAAGTCGTGTACCTTCAGATCTTTATCGCTATGTGACATGTACAGTATACTGTACATATTACATAGTGATAAAGATCGCAAGCTACACATATATTGCTAATTTGAGACATGGAGCATAGGGCTCCATAGGGACTAAATACTGGGAATGTCCTGACTTGATAAGATTACATTATTATGTTACATGTTCCCAGCAGTCTTAGCCTTCAATCAGCTTAGTGCTTTGAAAATGTTTCCTGGTTTCGGCGTTAAAAAAAAAACTCACCAAAAAGGCATACAACTTTGGATTTTAAGGTAACTGCTTCAAGGATTAAAACCTCTCCCTGTCTTCTCTGCTTCCACGGGAGTTTTTTTTTTTTTTAACAGTATACCCCATTAGATGTGTGTTTCGGTAGCCTTTAACTGAAGAGCCTGGTGTGGGGCTAGAACTTACAGCTTTCTGGTCTTCCAGCCTCAAAGGCAAGTGTGCAAGCTGCTGAGCCACAGACACTTGTGAGTTAGTGAAGATAACAGGAAGAGTTACTTGTTCAGTAGTGCTCTTACATCGGTGTATCTTCTTCTCAGATGTTAGCTTCTGTATTTTTTTTAATGAGGCTGTGGCAATCAGTGGTCTTCACAATGAAGATGTGGTGCATCTGTGAACAGCAGAATGATATGTTTTTTTCCATAAAATGGGACTGTTTTTATCTTTCCATTTTTTGTTACTAACTAGTAACGAATGTAGCTGAAGTCACTGAATTCAGAAAATATGAACATAATCTTTGCAGACACTTGAGTGCATTTTTAGGGCTCTGTTTATTCTGTCAGGATTCAGTGGCCAGGGCTTGCTGGGGCCTGCATTAATTAGTGGTGTTTAATTGTGAGAATATTGGGCATTTTTAAGTCGCACCGAAATTAGTACTGCCGTGCTGTATGCAAGAATTCAAAGCACACAGTGACAATTTACTTGCACCCTACCCAGTAAACAAAAACTAAATACATACTACAGAAGTGACTTGACCATCTGTGAACTGAACTGCAATGGTGGTTTCAATCAGTTGAATAAACAACATGTAGCTTTCAAGTACAGTATTCAAAGCACACAGTGATGGGGATTGAGGGCTTTGTGTCAGTGTGTCTGCACCAGTAAAAAACAAGTGTGCAATTTGGTAGCATATTTTGGAGTGTGCAGTTTTATTCCAGTCATAAAAGTCAGCTAATAATGAATAACAAACACAACATGACCACCTTGTGCTGTAAAACTTAAAATCTTGACAGTAACTGTGGAGAACGTAGACTGTCAGCTGCTCCACTATTGCAGATGGCACCTGGTGGATGAACAAAGAACATGTGCTTCAGTTATGTACAACAGAAAAAGGGCCACGGTCGAAGTGATTTGTTGCACCATCTGTGCAAGCTCCTGGCTGTATCCCCATTTCAGAAATCTGCAGCAATATACTTGATCCTGCTGGGCTGAACTGTATATGGATTTGTGGGAACAGGACTCCTCGCTTCCGATTAGTTACCTTACAATTCAGGTGGCCATCGGGACAGGACTTGCTACTGTTCTTGGCAAATGTCTTGTTATATTCTGCACATTTATATGGTCACTCCTGTCTGCATACATGTTTCATGAAGCTTTTCTGGAATGTACAACTCTTCTTAAATTTACTACATTTGTATGGTTTCATTCATGGTTAATATCTCTAAATATTCAAGGATTTCTAGTGCCATGACAAGAAAGGATCACATTATTATGCCAGGAAATACCACTGTTGACCTGCTGTTGTTTCATGAAGCTATTCTATTATGTAAAACATATTTTATGTTCAGCACATTTCTACAATTTCTCCTCTGTGTGAACCTGTCTGATGAAGAGGTTATGTGTTGCAAAATTCATATTCTATTCAGCACAATTATATTGTTTCACCCCCACTCTGAACCCACTGATATTGAATTAGGTGCCATTTCTGGGAATCTCCTGTTGCATGCATCACATTTACATGGTTTCTCCCCTGTATAAACCAAATGATGTATTACTTGGTTAATTTGTTGTGCAAATATCCCCATATTCAGCAGATTTATGGAGAGGGTGGCAGATGCTTGGAATAATCTTCTGGAGGAACTGGTGGGGGCTGAAACAGTCACTGGGTTTAAAAATGCATGGGATAGACAAAATGTTATTCTGGTAAATAATGGAGGGGTTTCAGGAACAGGAGTTAGGAAAGGGATCTCATAGTAGGTAAGGCTTAATGGGGCAGACTAGGTGGACCAAGAAGTCCTTATCAGCTGACAGTATGTGGGTATGGATGTATGTATTTCCCTCGAGGTTAGTGTCATGACAAAAACAGACAGTTTGATGAGGTTATTCTGTGATGTACAACACTTGTGTCATTCAGAGCATTTATATGGTTTCTCCCCATGTGACCCCAATGATGTCACATGAAGTGACTCTTTGTAGTAAAACTCTTGTTGCATTCAGCACATGCATATGGTTTCTGTCCCGTGTGAACCCACTGATGTGATATTAGACTCTTTTTCTGGGCAAACCTCCTGTCGCATTCAGCACATTTATATGGTTTCTGCTCCATGTGATCTTGCTGATGGCTTATTAGATTCTGTTTCTGAGCAAAGCTCTAATTACAATCAGCACACTGATATGGGTTCCTCCAGTGGTTAGTGTCTAAATATTTAAGGATTTCTGATACCCGTGGCAAGAATGGAGCCCATTCTTTAGCCTGGGCAAGTTCAAAATTCAAGAAATTAGTATGGTATTAGTCTTTGATGTTTGCTGAGAGCACTCTTCTCAGCACATGCAATGTCTCCAAGATTTTGAAGTTCATAAGGTGTCACAAGTTTTGGTAGCATATTTAAGTGCGACTGAAAGTTCTTTCTGATTAGTCCAGTTGCTTCAAGCACTATTGGAACAATCTGTGTGTCCTTATTCCACATCAGTTTGGTTTCTGACTACATATCTTGGTATTTCATGATTTTGTGTCTCTATGTACACAGGGCACTGTAGTCACGGGGGTGACTATTTCAATCAGCAATGCTACCTTTGTTCTCTTTTCTTGTAGTATAATATCAGGTTTTCTCACTTTCACTTTCTTGGCTGTTGGTATTGGGTGGTCCCATGTGATCATTACTTCTTCATTCTCTGTGATTGTGATTCTTTGTGGTTCATATTTCCAGTGTCTCTCTGCTACCTGTATGTTATAGTGTTTGCATAGTTTCCAATGGATTCATCTTGCTACATTGTTGCATCTTTCCATATACAGGCCTTCTGCCATGAGTACTTCACATCCTGCCACAAGATGCACAACTGTTTCTAATTCTGAACTACAGAACCTGCACTTGTCTGTTTCTCCAATTTTTTTCTATGGATTCTGTGAACCATCTTATGAGTAGCTCACTGTCTTGGACTGCCATTATCAGTCCTTCATCTTCTGACCTAAATTCACCTCTTTTTAACCACTCGTGTGTCAGGGCTTGATCGACCTAGTTCTTCTCCTAATTTGATGAGTGAAGTTAGCGTAGGCTTATTTTCTTCATGACGCAAGACCTTGACTATATTTGGGTCCAAGGATGTCAGTAGGTACGTATGTAGCCCCACTACTGTGGATTGGTATGTGTAATCAATCTCAGTAAGGTCCACGCCTCCCTCCAGCCTTGGGATGTATAATCTTGGCACGCACTGTTTTTTTGTATATTAATTGGTGAGCATTAAACATTTTTCTTGTTTTCATATCTAGCTGGTTCAACACTTTCAGTGGCCAGTCTGTCACACCAAAGCTGTATGGTATCACTGGAAGGGCGAGTTGGTTTATAGCTTGCACTTTATTTTGTGTTGTCAAAGCAGTTTTCAGAATGAGCGTCAACCTTTTAACATATTACTTGCTTACTCTTACTCTCATTTGTTCATGTTGTGTTGTTGCTCCTTCATCTATTCCCAGGTATTTATACACTCCCTCTTGCTCAAGTTCTTTTATGTCACAAACCTCCACTAGGTTCATGTTTTTTTATGAGTTAACTTTCCAGTTACAAATGTTGCTTTGGCACATTTGCCTAGGCCAAACGTCATCCGTATGTCATCAAAAAAGGTCTTAATTTGTAGTTGTTCTTTCAAATGTTTGTCAGATGAACTATAATGTTTTAGTTTATCTACGAACAGAAGGTAAGATGTTAGCCGTTGATTATTTTTGTTTCTGAGGTTCAAGCTGTATACATAGCCCAGGCTGTTGATTATGCTACTCAAAGGATTGAGGGCAAGAAAAAGCAAAAGTGGTGACAGGGAATTACCTTGAAATATCCCTCGCTGAATGCTTATATTTGGGATGGTGATTTGTCCTTTCTCATGATTTAATTGCAGTGTGGTTTTCCACTTTCTTACTGTTATTGTGATGAAGTTTTTCAATGTGGGATGTATCCTGTAAATCTATAAACACTCAGTGATCCAGGGTGTGGGATGCTGTCAAATGCTTTTTTTCTAGTCGATCCATGCTACACTAAGGTTTCAGCATTTTTTGCAGCTCTCCATAATGGCTTTGTTCAACAGGAGATGGTCCTTTGTGCCATATGATTTTCTTTTATTGCCTTCTTGTTCTATTGCTATGAGTTTACTGCAGTCTAAATGATTGTAGACTCTTGTCTGCATCAATTCCAGTATATAGTTTATATGTTGTTGGCCAACAGGTTATTGGGCGATAGTTGCTGGGGAGAGTGACAGGCTCAGATTTAATAAGAAGTGTGGTATTCCCTGTTAACCAGATAGGTGTCAACTCAGGATGTATGTATAAATAGTCTTTAGAGGTGGCTAAATCATGATGTAAAGATGTTAGTACTTTTAGCCAGAAGTTGGGTACTGCATCTGGACCTGTGGTTTTCCAGTTGGGGGCCTTCCTTATCTTCGCTTCTATATTCTTATCTGTTACATCAGGCCACTCCATATCCCTGATAATGTCATTTCTTGTGCTGTCTTATTTCCTGTATCCATTTTGCTTCCCTATTATGTTCAACTGGGTCTTCATGAATGCTTCTCCAGAATTCTTTCTTTACTGGTGGTGTTTTTACTTTAGTTATTTTCTTTCCCAGCTCCCTATAGAATTTCTTTGGGTCTTCTCTAAACCATCTATTTAGCATTTTTTTCATTGTTCCTTTCTACGTATCTCCTGAGCTTCTCGGTTTGAGCAGAGATCTTAAGCTTGTTATTTGGGATGGTAAAATTTAGGTCCTGATCTGTTTTAATTCAGCATTTTTCCTTGATTTCTTTTTATTTAATTTCTCTCTCGGGTTAGTGTCTCCAAATGTTTAGGGATTTCTAATACCGTGGCAAGAATGGACCCCATTCTTTAGCCTGGGCATATTCAAAACACAAGAAATTAGTACTGTATTAATCTTTGATGTTTGCTGAGAGCGCTGTTCTCATCACACGCAATGTCCCCAAAATGGCTTTCTTTTGAAGTTCATAAGGTGTCGCATATATTGGTAGTATATTTAAATGTGCCTGAAAGTTCTTTTTGATTAATCCTATTGCTCCAAGCACTATTGGAACAATCTGTGTGTCCTTATTCCACATCAGTTTGGCTTCTGACTGCATATCTTGATATTTCATGATTTTGTCTCTCTCTGTATGCAGGACACTGTAGTCACTAAGGGTGGCTATTTCAATCAGCAATGCTACTTTTGTTCTCTTTTCTTTTATTACAATATCTGGTTTTCTAGCTTCCACTTTCTTGGCTATAGGTATTTGGGTGATCCCATGTGATCATTACTTCTTCATTCTCTGTGATTCTTTGTGGTTCATGTTTCCAGTGTCTTTCTGCTACCTGTATATTATAGTATTTGCATAGTTTCCAATGGATCAATCTTGCTACATTGTTCTGTCTTTTCGGTATACAGGCCTTCTGCCATGAGTACTTCACATCCAGCCACGAGATGCACAACTGTTTCTAATTCTGTGCCACAGAACCTGCACTTGTCTGTTTTGCCTGTTTTTTTCTATGGATTTTGTGAATCATCTTGTGCATAGCCCACCATCTTGGGTTGCCATTACCAGTCTCTCATCTCGTGACCTAAATTCACCTCTTTTTAACCACTCATGGGTTAGGGCTTGATTGACCTGTGGTTGCTCCAGTAGCTCCCTGTATTTTCCACTATAATTATGGGCTTTCCAGTTGTTTTTTTCCTTTTCTGTTGGTCTTTGTCCTTATACTCCTTTTTCTGATTCTTTGCACTTTCTGTTGCTGACAGTTCCTTATCTACTTGTGGATTGACATCAATCTGTGCTACCCTTCTGAAGGCTTCTCCTAATTTGATGAGTAAAGTCATCTTAGGCTAATTTTCTTCATGACGCAAGACCCTGACTATGTTTGGGTCCAAGGATGTCAGTAAGTATGTATGTAGCCCCACTATTGTGAATCTATATTTGTAATCAATCTCAATGAGGCCCATGCCTCCGTCCAACCTTGGGATGTATAATCTTGGCATGCACTGGTTTTTGTATATTAATTGGTGAGCATGAAACATTTTTCTTGTTTTTATATCTAGCTGGTTCAACACTTTTTGTGGCCAGTCTATCACACCAAAGCTGTATGATATTACTGGAAGGGTGAGTTGGTTTGTAGCTTGCACTTTATTTCATGCTGTCAAAGCAGTTTTCAGAATGAGCTTTAACCTTCTTAAATATTCCTTGCTTACTTTTACTCTCATTTGTTCATGTTGTGCTGTTGCTCCTTCATCTATTCCCAGGTATTTATACACTTCCTCTTGCTCAAGTTCTTTTATGACACAAACCTCTGCCAGATTCATGTTCTCTTTATGAGTTAACTTTCCTGCTGCAAATGTTTCTCTGGCACATTTGTCTAGGCCAAACATCATCTGTATGTCATCACAAAAGGTCTTAACAATTTGTAGTTGTTCTTTCAAATGTTTGTCAGATGAACTATAATGTTTTAGGTCATCTACAAATAGAAGGTGAGATGTTAGCTGTTGATTGTTTTTGTTTCTGGGGTTCAAGCTGTATCCATAGCTCAGGATGTTGATTAGGCTATTCAAGGTATTGAGGGCAAGGCAAAACAGAAGTGGTGACAGAGAGTCACCGTGAAATATCCCCTCGTTGGATACTTATATTTGGGATGGTGATTTCTCTCTAGAGTGAATGAGCCAATGATTTATTAGGTTACTTTTGTAGCCAAAACTCTTGTCACAGTCAGTGCATTTATATGGTCTCTCTCCAGAGTGAATTCGCTGATGTGTTCTTAGGTTACTTTTGTTGCCAAAACTCTTGTCACAGTCAGTGCATTTAAATGGTCTCTCTCCAGAGTGAATTTGCTGATGTGTTCTTAGGTAATTTTTGTTGCCAAAACTCTTCTCACAATCAGTGCATTTATATGGTCTTTCTCCAGAGTGAATTCGCTGATGTGTTCTTAGGTTACATTTGTCACCAAAACTCTTGCCACAGTCAGTGCATTTATATGGTCTCTCTCCAGAGTGAATTCGATGATGTTTAATTAGGCTACCCTTGCTGGCAAAATCCTTATCACATTCAGGACAATTATATGGTTTCTCCCCAGAGTGAATTCGCTGATGGTTTATCATATCACCCTTCTGGGCAAAACCCTTGTTACATTCAGCACATATATATGGTCTCTCCCGAGAGTGAATTCGCTGATGATTTGTTAGGCTACCTTTGTAGCCAAAACTCTTGTCACAGTCACTGCATTTATATGGTCTTTCTCCAGAGTGACTTCGCTGATGTGTTATTAGGTTACTTCTGTCACTAAAACTCTTGTCACACTTAGTGCATTTATATGGTTTCTCTCCAGAGTGAATTCGACGATGTGTTATTAGGCCACTCTTGTAGGCAAAACCCTTATCACATTCAGCACAATTATATGGTCTCTCCCCAGAGTGAACTCGCTGATGTTTTAATACATCACCCTTCTGGGCAAAACCCTTGTTACATTCAGAACATTTATATGGTCTCTCTCCGGAGTGAATTCGCTGATGTGCTATTAGGCTACTTTTGTGACCAAAACTCTTGTCACAGTCAGTGCATTTATGTGGTCTCTCTCCAGAGTGAATTCGCTGATGGGCTAACAAGTTACCCTTTTTGGCATAACTCTTGTTGCATTCTGCACATTTATACGGTCTCTCTCCAGAGTGAATTCTATTATGAATTTTCAGGATACACCTTTTGGCAAAAGTCTTGTCACATTCAGTACATTTATATGGTCTCTCTCCATGATGAATTTGCTGATGTTTTATCAGATAACACTTCTGGGCAAAACTCTTGTTGCACTGAGCACATTTATAGGATTTCTTGTGGATTTGGTGTGTTATAGTTTTCTGCTGCACAGTAAAACTCTCATCAGTACATTTAGCAACATTTAGCTTGCTTGAACTCTTCTGATATTTGGTACATTTAAAATGCCCCTCTCCTTTATACATCTGTTCTACAGTGATGAGATGTAGGCTAAGCAAACTCTTTTTGCGTGAAGGATACTGACGAGATTTCTCTGCTATGTTACCCACCTGGCAATTCTCAATCAACGATTGCTGGCTCCAACTCTTATTGCACTCAGACTTCCTAGTGACTGAAAATAGATATTTAATTAGTGTTTGCTTACAATAAGGAAATGCATCTGTTAGTTGTTTTACCTTAATCTTTTTGAGAGCTCCATCAACTTTCCTGAGATGTAACCTCAAAAATATGCTTTTTCAGACATCTCCATTTTACAATAATATACAGTACTTTTGGATTAAATTATTATTTTACAGCATTTTAATTTACTGTTTTTGTTGATAATATATTCAAAACTTGGATCTGACCAGTTCTGGCTTCTCATTGGTAAGTACCTGGTCACAAGGGAGTATGTTGACCGTTAATAAAACATGGCAGTAGGGTATGCTAATCAAAAGCAGTAATAATACATGACAAAATGCAGTGTCAGTGCTCAGTAGGTAGCACACTTGCCTCTGAGGCTGGGAGATCAGAGGGATGTGGGTTTAATTCCCACATCTGGTACTTGGGTTAATATCCCAGTACTGACACTGTACTGCAGCATGAGAGAAGTGCTGCACTTCTGAGGTGCCATCTTTCAGATGAGATGTTAAACCGAGGTCCCATCTGCCTGGATTGGTGATAGTTCAGGTGGATGTTAAAGATCCCACGGCACTTATCAAAAAAGAGAAGGGGACCTTCCCCAGTGTCCTGGCCAAATTTCCCTTATTCACTAACAATACCACCAACAGCTTAATCTGGTTCAATTTCAGTTGCTTACCATCTGTATCCTCCCCCCCCCGTCACCCTGAAAAAGGGACTTCTAGGCCCAGTGGGCTTACTGGGTCAACAAAATTGAACAAAACAAAAGATAATTAAGCAGCTCAAACAGAACTGTGTGGAAAATTTCCAGCAGGGAAAAAAGTATTTTCAAAATGCAGACATAAATCAAAGTCAGAGTAGGACAGAGTAGAATATTAGGCTGCAGATGCCCTTTCCCCAAGTTAAAAAAAAAAAGCAAAATAGCAATTTAAAATATGGGCTGTCATAAGCGAGTCATAGCACAATACAGTAGTAACTACCCCCTCCCTTGAGTAAAATACAAAAATCTAAATTTTGTTTTAAAGAGCCAGTGTACTGCTTGGGACGAACAGTAATTTGGTAATTTCTGTACGTAATGTGTCATGTATGTGCCTTTGGTGGTGTCTGATATACAGAATATAAGTGTCATATGTGGGTATTCTGTCTGCTTTGGTAGGTACTTTATTTCCTCTGTTAAACAACTGAGTATACCTATTGCCTCATAGTATAGAGTACATTATATCGTTTTGTACTGGCTCTGATGTTTTCTCCTTTCTCCAATCATTTAGAGCTGTTTAGTTACTATGGCAGTGGTGTGGTGCTGTGTTCTTGTAGTTCAAGACGCTTTGGGGACTGCTAATTTCTACTGGTTTAAAATATATTTTTTTTTAAACTACATCAGCTTGGTATGATGTCACTTGTTTGTTGCTAAGTAGCAGATGTTTTTGCATTGTGTTCTGGTTCTGTGATAGAATCTGTGTTAGTAGAAGGCAGATTGTTGATGCCTTTTGATGGAAAAGAGCAGAGATAAAAATGTATATATTTTTTGAATGTTATAGTTATTTTATAGTTATGAATAACTGAAGGCTAGGAGAAGCTGGGTTGGGAGGATGTGGTGGAATGGGTACATATATGGGAAGCAGGAGAGTGGTAATCTGCTATAGCTGTGGGGCAGCAGTCTTTCTGGGAGTGATGTGGAATAAAGAGGGATATCCTGTGTGTGACAGCCTGGAGCAGCTAAGGACTGAAATAAGACTGCTCAGATGAGAGCTGGGGAGGATGGTGTGGGAAATCAAAGGAACACAGCAGTGGAGGGAAAGGCAAAGTGGTGATGCCCAGGGGAGTGACACCAGCAGGCAGAGGATGGAAGTGAAGAGGAGTACCCAGTATACAGGAGTATCTCTTCGTCAGAGAACAAGGGATCCTGGGATGGAGGAATAGCCTGTGGTAAGGGGAAGGTGTGGGAATGTGAAACCAGCATCAGGGGTGCCTTTATTGAACAGATCTGCACCACTGTCTGGAAGGACGAAGAGGTCAGCAGGAGAAGAGGTAGGTGGTCAGGTTGAGCCAGGGTTGAGAGCAGAAGTACAGGGGAGAGGTGAGGGAATGTATCAGGATGGGCAGGGAAGAATATGCAGGCAAAATGGAGTAGAGGATGGGGGAAGGGAGAGAAAAGGACTGGGTGGGCCAAGCGGTCCTTATCTGCCGTCAAATTCTATGTTTCTATAAGAGGGGGGAATACTAAAAGCAGATGCAGATAGTCAGAAGAGGAGGGGCAGATTGGGAGATGGAAAAACATTTATGAGGATAAACTGTGGATGTGTAGATAAGTTTGCCAGGGTGCAGAGGAAGCAGTTAGGTGGGAAAGCAGCTAGTACTGAAAGTAAGAAAGGAAGGATGGGGAACACAGATGCAGGGGATGGAAGGGTGGCAATCATAAGGGACTCCATAATTAGGGATAGTCACTGGGGAAGGAAAGGGGACTCAAATGCAAGCAGGAGGGTGGTTGGTATGCTGGAGATGACAGCATGGATGGTATATCCAAGAATAAGGAAAATAGTAAGGGAGATTGGAGAAAAACCTAATGTAGTTATACATTTGGGAACCAATGACCTAGCTGGGGAGGAGGCTTAGATAGTGCAAAGCAGGTTCAGGGAGTTAGTGAATATCTGCAGGGAGGAAGTTAGTTCACTGGCCTTCTCAGAGGTGATAACAGTACCAACAGCCAGCACAGCTAGGAAAAGAAGAACTGAGGATTTCAATGACTGGCTGAGGAAATGGTGCAGAAAGGAGAGGTTCATCTGTATTGGGGACTCAGAGGAGACCTGGTCAAACAAAGCACTCTTTTCACCAGACAGGCTACACCTCAGTAGGAAGGGTTTGAGGGTACTCAGGGACAAATTGGGGAAATACATAACCACTACACTTAATTGAAACTACTGGGGGGGGCAGTGGGCGAGCAGGCACAGAGACTCTGAGAGGAGGTGGTCAGTTAACCTTCCCCCCTCACAGTGATGGAAGAAGTCTGGAGGGAGGAGGCGGAAGGGGAAAATATACAGTTAGCAAAGGGTGAAGGGATGAGGAACATATAACAAGGGTATGTGGAGGTGTGCACACAGTGGGGATAAATGTAAATAGAAGAGGAAAGAGAAGGAAGGTCAGACTGTAGATGTATTGTGGTGTCTCTGAATGCACGTTGTCTTGGAAACAAGATGGATGACCTGCAGGCACTATTAGCAGACAGGAGAGTGGACATAGCTAGAGTAACTGAGACTTGGGCAACATCACACCATGACTGGGACCTTGCTATCCCTGGATATAAGCTATATTGGAAGGCCAGAGTAAACAGAAAGGGGGAGGGGTGGAAGTTTATTTCAGGAAGGAAATAACTTGCATGAGGGAGGAGTCTGAGGAAGAGGAGGTGGAGGCATTATGGATTCAGTTAAGGTCCAATAGAAGGAGAAAGGTGAGGTTGTGGTGGCTTACAGACCACTCAGTCAAGATGAGGAGAAAGACATGGAACTGATCTCACAAATATTGGAAGCTGCAGGGAAAGGAGAGGTGGTAACTATGAGGGACTTCAACCTGCCCAAGGTGGACTGGAGGATACCATCCGCAACATGTGCCAAGAGTCAGGTGATCCTGGAAGGACTGCAGAGTGGGTTCCTGACTCAGGGCATCACTGCACCAACAAGAGCTGAGCCAATTCTTGATCTGGTGCTCATAAATGGGGAGCATGTACAGGAAATAATGGTCAGGGAGTCACTGGGTGGAAGTGACCATTACACAGTGTGGTTCCATTTGGATACAGGCAGGGGAAGAATCCTGACTAAGACCAAAATCTTGGATTTCAGGAGGGCAGATTTCAGGAAAATGGGTGCGGTTATAAGGAGCCATCTGGTGGGCATCAGAGCAGATATGAGGGTGCACCAAAAGTGGTCCATCATTAAGGAAGGAATACTGGTCGCCATAGATGAGAGTGTTAAGCTCAGGGGGAAGAACACAACTCCCAAAGCACCATACTAGTTCAGTTCTGGGTTTGCCAAGGCAGTAGGGAAAAGATGTTGGCCTATAGAGATTCAGGAAGACCAAGAGAGAGGTGGATAGGGAAAATTACCTAAGGTTGGCTAATGAGGCAAGTAAGGAAGTCCGGCGAGCAAAGGCACAGAAGGAACTGCAAACTGCTGAAGGACTAAAGAAGGGAGGAAGGCTTTCTTTCACTACATAAGTGAGAAAGTAGACAAGAAGGAAGGGATTGTTAGGCTTAAGAAAGGGGTGGAGTGGGTGGAAGATAATGGAGGAAATGCAGAGATACTAAATGAATACTTCTGTTCTGTCTTCACCTTGGAGAAGGATGGACCAGTGCCTTCAGGAGGGAAAAGAGGAGCAGGGGGGATACAGCAATGGTGATAGAGGAGGACAGAGTGAGGGAGGGTCTGCTGGCATTGAAAGAGGACAAATCACTAGGCCTGGACAGAGTACATCCAAGGGTCCTAAAGGAACTGGCAGGGCCACTAGCAGACCTATTTAATAGTACACAGGAGTCAGATGTGGTACCACAGGACTGGAGAACAGCATATGTAGTGCCCCTTCACAAAAGCAGTCCCAAGGATGATCCAGAGAATTACAGACCAGTCAGTCTGACCTCCATTGTGGGAAAGCTCATGGAGACCATATTTAAGGAAAGGTTGGTGGCATATCTAGAGGAGCGTGGTCTCCAGGATGAGAGGCAGCATGGGTTCATGGGAGGGAGATTGTATCAAACAACTCTGATTGACTTCTTTGTCACTAAGACAGTAGACAGGGGCCAAGCAGTAGACATCCTCTATCTTGATTTCAGTAAAACCTTTGACTCTGTGCCCCTCAAAAGGTTGACCAGGAAGTTGGTGGATCTTGGAGTTGGGGAGAAGATGGACAGTTGGGTGGAAAACTGGCTGAGGAACAGAACCTAGAGGGCAGTGGTGGTGGAGGGAGAGTTATCTGGCACCAGAGATGTAACCAGTGGGGTCCCACAGGGCTCTGTGCAGGGGCCAGTGTTGTTTAATGTCTTTATCAATGACATTGGGGATGGCATTAAAGCAATATGTGCTTATTCGCAGAGGACAACAAGGTCTGTGGGAGAGTGAACACAGCTGAAGGGATACAGGAAGATCTGGAAGAGCTGGGGAGGTGGTCCAGAATCTGGCAGCTTGGCTTTAATGCCAAGAAAAGTGAAGTTATGCATATTGGAGCCAAGAATCCCAGGACAGAGTATTACCTGGGTGGAGTCAGAGTAGCTGCATCAGAGGAGGAGACGGACCTGGGAGTGATGATCACTAGTGACCTGAATCACTCCACACAATGCCATACCATGTGTGAACATGGGAACAAATGGAGTCCAGACGTTGATTCAGATTCAAAATAAAATAACTAGATTTATTTCTCCAACAGACAAAAATAAGCAGACTGAGCACAGAAAATAATAAAGGCATAAAGTAAAATTAAAAATGACGAACTTATGTCAGTTTCAAACAAAGATTCATTCATCCACCTAGTATCAAGCTAGATGACTGGCAGGGTACAGCTCCTACCAACCAACTAACTCACAGTTCAATCTGCAGTGCTTTTATACAAAAAGAAATAGTCACATGACCACAATAGCCACTCCCATACCTAACTTGAAACAAAAAGTATCCTTTAGAGGGATTACACGCATAATACAATAACTTGAAAGAGCTATAACACAAAATTGAAAAGGGTTTGAGACACATCAATGCAATAATTATTCCTTTAAACCAAAAGAAATAGTTTATACTAGAGTTTCAGGCACCTCCCTCATGCTGACATCATAAAAGGGGTGGAGCTACAGCCGGACAGCCCTTAGGACAGCATGCAAACAGCAGAGAGGGTCTAGAAGCTCTGCACCAGGAAGTAAAAATTAAAAAAAGGTAAACTCCTTAGTTTCACAATTTTCAATGTTTAACATATGCCATAAAGATAAATAATTGCATTCATATTTAAGCTTGTTTAAAAGCTGACAGCAAATATTTTTATCTCATTTGTATTTTAATGCAGCTCAGTGCTCCACTCTACCTACAAGCTGCATTTAAAACTAGAAACTGTTCTTACGTGACTAAAATTTCCTGTTCAAATTCATTCAAGGGCTTCAGAATGTTTATTTTGACAAAATAAATGTAACTGTTCCGGAATTCAAGCAGACAAATGGTTTATTTAAAGTCTGGCATGAATTATAGCATTTAAAACACTGCTGAAACCCAAGTTTGAGAGCAACAGGAAGAATTCACCAGCTTCTAAGAAGCCCACTTCTCAACTTGCTTCTTTTCTAATGGGGGGCACCAAAACAGCTTAATCCTGTCTAAATAATAAACCCTTATAGCAAAGAGAGGGTTTAAAACAAATGAGTCACTAGCGCTTGTTTCCAGGAGCATTCACATATTCACGAGACTCCTTGCAGACGTTAGAGTAGTGCAATAGTGCGCATGTTCGAGGATGTCCACTTTCACCAAAATAAAAACGCAAAATGGACATACAGGCTATAATATGTTGGCATTTAGACATTCAGAGAGACTTGAAAGGAGCAATAGGGACAGCAAGATACCTTCATATGGCCAGGATGTAGGTAGGGAAAGTGCAGGACTGAAAAGATAGTAAGAGAAAAGATACATGTACTGTTGCAACAGTTTTTATTTGTTTGAAAGAAGGAAACATCTCTCTAAGTGGTCCAAATACCTAATAATTGGTCCCAAAAAGGGAACCAAAGCCAATTCTGATTATCTCTATAATACTAGAGGTTTACAAAAGTTAAATCTATACTTCAGACAACACAAACCTATAAAAATAAACAAACAAGAAAAAGAATGTGGAGGGGTTACTAAGCCCCTATTACCTGCCTCTCCTCTTAAGAGAAAACCCATAGGTTTTCTTAATAGAGATCAGCTTTCATTGCCTCTTCTATCTTGAGTGTAGACTTCACCCCAGAAGGCACAACGTCAATAACAGTTTTACATAGATACATAGATAGTGTCAGCAGATAAGGGCCTATGGCCCACCCAGTCTGCCCATTTGTGCTTGTAAGTTCAGTTTATGTTTTCCAAGTAGTCTGTTGCCCCTTACCCCTGACCTCCAGAATTCCTTTATGTCTATCCCATGCATTCTTAAATCCCGTGATTGTTTCAGCCCCCACCACATCCTCTGGCAGGGTGTTCCACTTGTCCACCACCCGTTCTGTGAAGAAATTCTTCCTCACATTTCCTCTGAATCGTCCTCCCTCCAAAACCTGGACTTCTTACCTGGGGACTTCTCCATTGTCACCACTCCACTGTCCCCGATCCAATACATCCCAGGAAATTCCGGTAGGATAGATGTTTTCATCTCTGTTCACTCCATTAGGGGTTCCTCAGAGCCATCCAGAGCCCATGGATTCTCACTCTCAGATTCCTCACTGACCTGCTCCATATTGTTCCCCTCGAGCAGCTCCCAACATCTGTGCTCTGCATCCTTCCAGTGACGGTCTGCCTCCAACCATCTGCCACTTAACCAGTGGACCATTTGCATCAGGTAAGCCACTTGATCATCCTTCTCGGGTGTCTCCTTCTGTCTCACATCATCGCCCAAACCACTATGCAGGGGAATTTGAAATTGTTCTGCCATAACTCTCATCAGAGCTCCCCCTGGGATGGGTGCCTCTGCCTTAGCCTGCTTTGTCTGGTCATCCATGGATTTGCAGTAACAAAATCCACTAGGAGCAATGTTCACTCTCAGAATCCCACTTCTCACACCATAGGTGAACGTTAGGAGCAGCAAAGGCAAACAAGATGCTGGGATGCATAGCTAGGGGGATCAGTAGCAGGAGAGAGGAGGTTATACTGCCTTTGTACAGATCACTGGTAATGCCGCATCTAGAGTATGGAGTTCAGTACTGGTGCTCACACCTCAACAAGGACATTAACCTTCCTGGAGAAGGTACAGAGGAGGGCTACAAAGATGATAGCCAGTCAGCAGGGCAAGGCATACAAGGAGAGGTTGAGGGCACCAAACATGTACTCCCTGGAAGACAAGAGAAAGAGGGGGACATGACTGGGACATTCAAGTACCTGAAAGGGATATATAATGTTGATAAGGAAAGTCTCTTTACACTCTGAGTGACAACCATATCATGAGGGGGCACAGTCTTAAGCTGAAGGGTGGGAGGTTTAGGAAGGATGTCAGGAAGCACTTCTTCACAGAAAGGGTGGCAGACACTTGGAATGCACTGCTGGAAGAGATCATCTCGTTAAAGACAGTGAACAGCTTTAAGAGAGGCTGGGATAGGCATGGGAAGATAAGAATCATGGGAAGGGAGGATGGGGGAGTGGGGAGGGAGGGAGAGCAGGGACATTAGTTCAAGCTGTGGACCCTGCAATACAAGCAGACTTGATGGACCAAATTGCCTTTTTCTGCTGGCTTCTTTGTATATTCATAATTTTCAGATGCAGTCAGCTATTAGTTCTTATAGCTCAAGTATTTTTCTTTTCTGTTTAAAAGATTTTCCACTTGGCAGGACTGGTGATGTGTGTAGCAGCACTCCATCTGAAGGGGGAAACATTCAGTTCTGTTCCTCCCATTACATCATCAGAAATTAGACCAAACACCTTGAGGCTTCTTAATCCTTGAAGCCTGAGAAGCGACTCTTACAAGCTACCAGTGAAAATGCAGGAAATTGTGAACTCACTAGTAAACAGGGAGAACCAGTCCCTGCTGCTTCATGTGAAAGTGAAACCTGGCAGTGGGAAATGGTTCTCATTTGTTACTAGTGATGTCATAGTCAGTGTGGTCTCTGTGTTGATGTAATGGGAGGAACAGTGTGCTGCTCCACACTACACCTCAGTACTGCCAGGAGGAACATCGTCTAATTAGCAAACAGAAAAGGAAAAAATACTTATGGTAAAAGAAGTGATAGCTGATTACATCTGACAATTTAAATTAATTGCAGGCAGTTTCCAGGCAGTACACTTACTCTTTAAGGCAAGTAGTAATCACAGCCAGTCAGAATACAAAAAGACTGCAGCTATGCCAATAATAAACAAAAATCTATTTTTTTACATACAGACCATCACCAAAGTCAGACAGAGTAGAAAATATCTGCATCTCACCCCCTCTGTGGAGGTGTTGTGTGTTAAAAGATGTACCGGACACAGAACTTCAGGTTCAAGGCACAATCACTCTGTGATGTTTATTTAAAAACAGAGGATAACCGTCAGCAATGGCATATCCCTTCTTCAATACATCAGTTTGCAGCAACAGACTATGTATGTCCTTCCTCTCCACTTAGCACCTACTGACCCACTGATCTAATGTATTAGTGAAACCACTTCATCCCAGTGTGTGTCTTGTTTGTTTGGGTGTTGGGGGGTATGAAAAAAACAGCTAAAAACAAAGAACCTCAGTGCAGAAGCAATGAAGCAAGGGTTACCTCAATGGGCATTGGCAAGAAAGCCAAGTT
Organism: Neoceratodus forsteri; assembly: GCA_016271365.2. NCBI lineage: Eukaryota > Metazoa > Chordata > Ceratodontiformes > Ceratodontidae > Neoceratodus > Neoceratodus forsteri. Next base: position 20,373,799 of record JADMNL010000038.1, on the reverse strand, counting down.
TCAAAGATACACATCACACATATCCCCATAATGCAAAGCATCATGGGATGCATATGCAAATCACCATGAAATTTCAGACTGGCTCAGTTTAAAGCAGGAATGCATGATACCAAAAGGGCCTCTCAAACAATTTGCAATTTACTGTACATGCATTTAACAACACAACAGGGAATTTTCTGATATGTCTACCTGGTAACTTAATTTCTATAATACAGTCACCCAGTCCTTTTTACCTTTATCAAACACACCTAATGCCTTGGTATTTTCAGCATTTACAGGTTTCATACACATATAGTGCATCAAGGTATTTTATGACATAGTACCATTGCATACTACATTTAAAAATGAGGAACACAGCCTGTTGTTTTACATTGGTTTGGAGGCCTCAACAATAACCTCCCTATACAAGGACCTGAGAGGAAAAAGGAAAATTAAAGAGAGCACTATAGCATAGCCAAGAAAGGGAAAGTGGCACCCATAAGTGTTCAACCTTATGGACTACAAATTGTAAAGGATAGATTAGGCTAAGAAATAGTAGAACTGTTGCAACAGATTCAAGGTCAGTCCTCAAGAGTGGCAGATCTCCCTATCACACCCTCCCAAGTAAAAACAGAAAAAACACTTTTTTGTAATGCAGTCACTGGAGCCAGTCAATTTCTATAATACAGATAGTCACCAGTCACAATGCAAAGCAAATGTATTCTGATTGGCTCTGGTGACTGTACTATAAAAATGTGATTCCCCTAAGTGAAGAACAAAATCATGTTTTTGTAATGCAGATAGCCATGAGAGCTAGTCACAGTGCAATGGAACTGTATTCTGTAACCTATGGTACCTGCCCGCCTTGCCCCCAGGCTCAACAATGTCCACTGGACAGCCTCTCTCTCACCCAGACCTACTCCTCCCCTACTAGGTCCAAACAGGGATGTAACCCACTGTCTTCTCTGAGGAGCTACTATATCCATGAGTGTAACTCACAGTTTTGTAACATTATGTAACCTAACATACAAACTACTACATTATGTAACCTAAGTGTATCTACGTTAAATGTTCTTTTTACCGCACCTGTAATGTTATCCTCTGTTTAATCCACACTGTAATAACTGTCTTGGTGTCTGCCGCCCCCTGCGATGAGGTGCCTTTGTAAATGAGTCTCTGACTCAAAGGTTGTAAACCCAATTTGTAATGAATAAATAAATGAATTCTGACTTGCTCTGGTAACTATCTGCAGTATATAAATGTGATTCCACCCAAGCAAAAAAAAAAAGAAGCAAACTCACATTTTTAAAATTTAGACCACTAAAGTCAAATAGAGTAAAAATCAAAATCACATGTTTATTCTTTATGTATTTGAAATTGCTCCAAGCTGGACAATCCCATGTGATACAGCAGCTAATTTTCACGGGGGGTGGGGGCATAGTATCAGTTGGCAGGTTAACATAGTCTGGTAGGAATAGTTATCTAAAGGCTAACATATACAGAGGAAAAACAAACACGCTGTAAATATAACTAAATATGAACAGTAATCAAACCAAGCACACACAGTGAGTTTGATGCTTTTTTGTCCCGAGAGCCCTGCCAATGAGGACACACACCATATTGTGTGTGGTTGCTCAGTTTGCTTTACTGAATTATCAAAGTTTACAATAGTCATGATCACAACATGGTACATCTCCACAAATTCAATTTATAATCTCTTCACAATAATATTTATATACATTATAATACATCAACATTCTTGTTCAATTCATACACTCCATCACATTCTTCTTTTTCTTCTGACCCCCAGACGTACATCATGGGGGGCCCGACCTCTTCCTCTTATGCTGTAAAGGGGCACGAGCGTACACACCATGCCCCTGCCTCTTGCTTGTCAAGCCTGTGTCCTTTTAGTGTTTTTCATTTTTCACCCTTTCTTTCCTACCCTCCTGCCCCCTTTTTCCTTTTCTGCTGCCCACCTTCAGCCATCCTCATACAGCCTGCCACTGTGTCCCCTGTTCCTTCCTTCAGGGTGGGAGGGTGGGAAAACTCTTGGAGCAAATTTGTGAGCTCCTTGCTGTGCAGCTCCTTATAACTGTCCCCTTAGTTCCTGCCTCTTGGCTCCCCTTGGCCAACCACAGGTTGCCACCTCATTGTTCTCATGCTCACCTTTGCCCACTCCTTTTGTGATCTCATCAGGTCCTCCCCTTCTGTGACCTAATGCCCTTCTCTTAGCCTCCTCCCCTTCTCCCTATCCTGAGCTTTCCACACCTCATGGCAGGGTTGTGGGACAATGGGGTCTTCCCCTTCAATTGGGCAACCCTCTTTATAATACAGATAACATGTCACTAAAGCCAGACAGTACAGAGGCAAATATCCCATCAAGCATTTATTAATGTAGAACATGTTTTCTTACATTATGTTACTAGTTCCTGTAGCCACTGTTCTGTGGACTTTGGGTTCCACTGAGCTAAGTGGTATAGGTCCCCATATTCAGCAACAGCCATGTGTGCTGTGTGGACAAGAGTACTGTTTGGGCAATTGGTGAGCAGACAGCTTGGGGTGAATATTCAGACAGTTACTGCACTACAACAAGAGCCTGCTGTTTAAATATGAGGCCAGGCTGACACAGTGCTATCTATAGCTTCATAGTACCCATTGTTGACTATGGGCTGGTTATCTATGGCTCAGCTTCCACCACTACCCTCTGCAGAATATCAGTGGCACTCAATAAAGAATGCTGACTTCTTACTGGAGCAAGACACCTTACTCACACATGTGAACTGTATGTTCAATCAGGTTGGCTTCAGCTAAATGGGAGGATTCACTATCAAACCTGCTTGATGACTATAAAAACACTTCTCAGGCCCCTACCTTCTGGTGTTACAAACTTACTCAACCCATCTTGCAGCTCCCAGCACACACGTAGCTCAGTCAACCAACTTTTCTTTGTCCCAAGATGCAGACTACACAAGGGCAATGATCTTTTGCATATAGAGCACCATATGGTTTAATGCGCTGCCCAGAGATCGCTTTTCCTTACCAAAACTGGGACCATTTAAAGGCACTCTTTGTCAGCATCTTGCAGCTAACAGTTCCTGTGACTGCTTTAATTGATATGACACTACCTCATTAGTATTAACACATCCTTGCATACCTACTGTACTTGTCTCCTTTTCTCTGCGAATGACCACTTTCACCCTAATAGCTGTGCCCTATTTCGTGCCTCGTTGGTTGATCCTTCTTTCACCTCACTCCTGTCACCCTCAACCTTCTCTCTACTGTTTATTTTCACTTACATGAACTTTTGTTCACCCAAAACTAACTATATCTATTTGATAAAGCACCTGGGACTATAAAATATCGACAAGAAAGTATTTAAAATGGCAATATAACATTAACATTGCAATTAAATTTAAAACTTTGAATTGGCAGGAAATCAAAAATAACCTAATAAAGGGAGCTTTATAAGGTTATTTTTGATTTCCTACCAATTCATGGTTTTAATTTTAGTTGCAATATTAACATCACATTGTCAATATAAATACTTTCTTGTCAATATTTTATGTACTACCATCCATTATATGTCTCTCACCCTTCCCACTGATGTGGAAGCTTTGTAAAAGAGCCATTATGTGCTCCAAGGCACTGTAATCCAAGAATGAATGAATACATAAATAAATAAATATAATGACTATGCATTGTGCTGACACAGCCTCAAACAGAATATGTCCCACAGAAGTCTAACGAGGCTAGCACAGCCCAAACAGGATAGCACCAGGGTTTCTGTGGGTCTTATTCAGCCTAACATGCTAGGACTTTTGGGCATGCAAGGATCTAAGAGCCATTTTCATGGCAATTATTTATTTTTATTTTTTTTTATTTTTCAGTTGTTTAACCAGGTATAGCACATTTACGGACTCATTAGCTTGTATGCATATCCCCATCAACACCAATTCTATAGCTGTGCTGAACTATAGTGGCATGGTAGCACAACTATAACCAGGGCAGAGTGCAATAACTGAAGATGGAAAAGGTCATGTATTTGTGTGTTACATGAATGTAAATACATGTGTTTGAATGTGAATATATGTAGTGTGGATTGTCCATTTGTAATGATTTGCCAGTCAAACACTAAATTACTTTTGAACTTGAACACAACTATAGTTAGGGCTGAGTAGGTTGTTTAATGTTAAACCCCTAGTTATTCACTTCAATAGCTTGGCTCCTGCTCAATAGAATTTTAAAGTTTGCATGCAAAGTTTTTTTTTTTTTGGGGGGGGGGAGGTCTCTTAAACTGCCAAGTTTTTTTTCAGTCCAATATGAATATTTTCAGATCCAGATAATACAAAGAGAGGAAAGAGTTTGTTTCTAGCATTTTGTCACAACCTACAGCCCAGACAATTTGGAATTTTGGTCTAAAATGTTCAAAGTAGAAAGGGCCTATCCCTGAATTATGTCTTTTACTGGTTTGATGAAAAACAATGTTAATTCTTTCCAGAGGAGCAGCTAGGAAGAACTCAAGGTGCTCATGAGGAAAGTCAGATGTCAATATGTGCTGATGCTGTACGTTCCAAGATGGTCAGGAGGAGAGGATGCCGAGCTTCAGATTCCCATATCCTGCTAACTTTTGCTGTAACCTCATTTTTATAATTTACCACTGAAAGGGAGGACACAGATACACCATAGGAAATACCTAAAAGCCTTTCTCAAATGCCTAATACTACTGTTGCTACTTTTCTTGTGAAATATTCACCCAAACTGGGAACCTCCACAATCTGACATCAGTGAAGTCCGACAGGTCTGCTACTCTATCCTTGGTAAGTATAAATATCTGCAGCCTCCTTTCGAGCCTCGATACCATCACTTCCTGGATCTCCCAACACAACCCGGTCATACTACCGGTCATTGAGACGTGGCTATCCCGAAAGATCCCTGACTCTGCTAGTGCCATTCCTGGTTACACAGTTTTTAGGCATGACAGGCTGACTAAGAAAGGTGGAGGCTGTGCCTACTACCTTAAAGACACACTTGTGGTCATGTTCTGGCCCTACCTTACACTGGAAATTGGCCATTAAGGTACTACTAGGTGCACACAATAAGGCATTGACCAATGCATCGGTATATATTCCACCTAAGCTGACTAATCATTAGTATATATACCACCTAAGCTGACTAATAATTAGTTTATATCCCACCTCAGCTGACTAATCATCAGTATATATCCCACCTCAGCTGACTAATCATCAGTATATATCCCACCTCAGCTGACTAATCATTAGTATATATACCACCTAAGCTGACTAATCATCAGTATATATCCCACCTCAGCTGACTAATCATCAGTATATATACCACCTAAGCTGACTAATCATCAGTATATATCCCACCTCAGCTGACTAATCATCAGTATATATCCCACCTCAGCTGACTAATCATCAGTATATATCCCACCTCAGCTGACTAATCATCAGTATATATCCCACCTCAGCTGACTAATCATCAGTATATATCCCACCTCAGCTGACTAATCATCAGTATATATCCCACCTAAGCTGACTAATCAGGGTCTTCCCTCCCTCATCGACTGCATCAGCTCCTGTGGGCAAAGCTCAGAAGTGATTCTGCTTGGTGACTTCAATGTCAACTGGCTGGCCTCCTGTGCTAGTACCCATAAGGATGCCTTAGCAGCTGCCAACCTGGCACAAATGGTACAGTCACCCACCAGAATAAACTACAGGTTGGGGACCTCCTCCTCTGTCCTGGACTGGGTCCTCACTAATTGACCTGAACACATCACTAAGTCTGAAGTACTCCCAGACACCGTAAGTGATCATTCTCTAGTCATTTCCCTCTGGTCCAACAAATTCAACAAACTCCCACCAAAATCCATTGTCAGAATACTTCTACCTGGTTGATTAGGTCCATTAAACACGCATGTTCCGGTCACTCGACTAGTCTCCAATTGATCATGCTCAGGACGTGGACTCATCCCTAGAATACTTTATCACTACCTATAACGCAGTATGTGATGTTCATGCTCTGTACAAGAAACAAAGATTAGGGGATCTGTAAACTCAAGGGTGACTCATGACCTCCCTGAACGGATGAAATCCTGTGACCAACTATGGCACTGTGCTAAAGCATCCAGCACCGTAGGGACTACTCAGGCCTACAAATCAACATGGAATGTTTGCACAAGAGCTATCCACCAGGTGAAAGCCTCCTACTATAGGAATGTCCTTGCAAACATCTGGAATGATGGGAGGAAGGTCTGGGACAACCTATCTGAGGTAAACTGGAAAAAAGCCAAGTTTCACCTGCAATGCTCAACACTGATGGAAGTATCACCCTGGATAAAGTAACCATTGCTAATCCCTTCAACTCAACATTTTGTGATCTTAATAATGTGCTCCCACTTAACATCTTTGATCTTACACCAACAGTAACCAATCTCACCAGCCCTCAGGCAGCCCAGCTCTGCCCCCCCCCCAATTTTATTTTAAGGCCATCACTAAAGGTCTAGACAGGAAATATCTACTCAAGGTACTAGGGAAGTCTAGGCATTGAGCTGACTCCTTTGATTTGAAACTCATCACCCTCACCTTTGATGAAGTCCTGCCACCCCTTATGAAAATTCTGAACCTTTCTCTTATGCTCTCACAATTCCCAAGCAAATGGAAGTTGGCTGTGGTGACTCTTTTCCTCAAAAGTGGTGACAAGAATCTCACAAGCAACTACAGGCCTATATCCATCCTTTCCCCACTTTCCAAGGCTTTAGAAAGGATAGTTGCTGAATGACTTGTAGACTACCTGGAAAAATATAACCTCCAATGTTCCCAACATGGTTTTCATCAAGGTCACGGCACCACTACTAGACTTCGGCTTCTTCATTCACCAAGCACTAGACTACAACCAATTGGCCAGCACCACCTTTATTGATCAGACTATGGTGCTTGATACAGTTAACCACTCTCTGCTAACCGGACACCTATCACATCTTGGCCTTTCACTGGATGCCACTGGCTGGTTCCAAAGCTACCTTAGTGACTGCTCTCAGCAGGTCAGAATTGGAGACACCATCTTGACCTCCCTCCCAGTCTGTTCAGGTGTACCACAGGATTCCATCCTTGGCTCTCTACTCTTCAGCATCTTCATGAATGACTTCCCTACCACTTGCCATGACCAAATTCTACTCCATGCAGATAATGCAGTCATTTTCTCAAGCCACTCTGACCCCCATCACCTCCAGCAACAGCTACAGTGTAGTTTCTCAGAAGTTGAAACCTGGTTCAGGTCATGTAAATGCATCCTAAACTACTTAAAAACCAAATCAATCCTGTTTCATGGTACTCATAACAAATACAAACTCCAACAACTGCTAATCTACAACAGTGGTGGCATTGTGCCGGAACAGGTAGATCAGTTCAAATACCTGGGAGTGACCCTCAAATTCACTCTTTCATACTCCACGCATATAAATAAACTTGCTAAAGCTGTGAATACATGCATAGGCCTGCTATATAAGCATAGGCACTGTCTGACAGATGAAGCATTAAAACTTGCCATCCAGAGCTCAATCACTTCTTTAATGGGCTATGGCCTTATAGTTTATAGATCAGCTACTGACACTGCCCTCTGACGTATAGCCATAGCCTTAAACAAGACCTGTTGGTGCTTCACTACAGCCTCTAGACTCACACACACACATGTGATCTCTATGAACAGGCTAACTGGCTACAACTTCAAGGCAGAATTAAGCATCAGACCTGTTTACTTGCAAAGAAGACAGCGCTAGGCCTCCTTCCACCAGGAGTTCAGTCTATACTGTCCCCTCTTTGTGCCACCCACCATACCAGAAGTTCTGGAACACTACTCTTCACAGTTCCCCACTGCTGGACCACTCAAGGGAAGTACTGCTACAAAGTTACAGCCTCTAACGGGTTCAACACACTTCCAGTGGATATCACCAATGCACAGAATCTCACCTCCTTAAAGCACAAACTATGACAGCACTTAGTGGCCAGTGCCTACAGTGACTGCTACACTTAAATTCCCTGCTTGCCCCCCTGGCCTCTCGATTACTTATGCACTCTCCTAACACCCCACTTACTCCCTATTAACTCTTTCTAATACCTCATGTCAGCCACCTTCCCCTCCATTTGCTCCCAGATTTCACTCCTCCCTCTCTCTATTCCCTTTCACATCTTTGTCCCTTCCCTCATGTATTACTCCCTGCACCTCCTTGCTCTCATATTTTCTCTCTCCTTTCTCTTCTAGCCCTCCTTAACTCCCTTCTACTTCTCATTTCTCTCTACTTGATCCTACTTGCCCATCCTAACTCTTCACTCCTCTCCCACCCATTCTGTTACCCCTATCTACACCTCACATCCTTTTTCCCTCCCCTCCATCACCACCTACTCCTCTCCTTCACCACCTACCTTATCCCTCCAATGCCCTACCCCTCCTTAGTTCTTGCCTGTCCCTTACTACCTTGTCCTCTCATCACCTACCTCTGGCCCTCTCATGCACCTGTCAGATGACTATTTCAACTGTAACCACCCTTTGTATAATGTCTGGTGATATTGCACCATTGCTTCCGTCCAAGTTGATTCTGACAAAGTCTTTGGCAGCTAATGCATTCTGTAATGTTTTACCTGTTATTAATTCTATTGTCTTGTCTTATCTGGACAAAGTCACTGGCAGCTCATGTACTGTAATTGTATTAACTGTTATCTGTCTGCCTCTTCTTGTCTATACTTGTCCACTGTCCATGAGATGGAACCTTTGTATAAGAACAAAGGTGTTATCTGAAATTGTCATAAATAAATAAAGGCCATGGCAGAGTGCAAGTCATCATATTGTTTGTTTGAGCAAATGCAGCTTATAACTCATGTAGGATAAAATAAATGCCCGTAATGTGCGGATGTTTGATTCAGCTTTGGGAAAGGTTTTATTTTGTTATTTAAATATAGTTCAGTTTGAAATACAGCAATAATCACGATAAGTATGTAGGAGCTAAAGAGATATTTCAGGCTTGTATATGTTCGCATAGGTATATGCTTTTCTCAAGGCAGATGTTTTACAAAGAATGTATGATTTGAATCATCAATTCAGCATGTCCAAATCAGGTCCGTGAACAAAAAAATAATGGAATCCAGAGAAGAAAAGCAAAGTTGTGCTATGCAGTCAAAAATAAGAGAAGGTCTGTTAATTTCACACGATGTTCACCCACTGTTCGAAGGTATACCAGCAATATTGTCCACACCGGTAAGCTCAGTTAGAGGGAAAAAAACAGACAAGGTAACACTGAATTTTACTTTTGTGCAAAAAGAATATGGCTGCACATACTGTGTTGAGATCACATTTTGTATTAGCCTAAGTGGAAAATGGACAAATGCTGGGGATAACTTAAAAGGTGATGGCAGGTATTTCTGCCAGAGCTTCGTATGAAATGCTACCTATTTTGGTACAATAGGCTGCTCAAACAGGCCCCATATATACTCAGATCACCTTTGATGGTGTACAACATTTAGTTGGGCATTCTAGCATCAGTGCAGCTTCAGCTGAATTACAGTCATAAAGCCTTCAAGGCCTATAAGAAAAAAGCGGGGATAGCTTACATTTTAAAATAGAAGTATTGGAAGATATGAAAGGTTCTTTGCAATGAGTTACCATTGCTCTTTTAGATATGAACACCAAATTTCATGCATTGACCTCTAGGGTGGAACACTTAGAAGAAAGAGTTTCCCAGATAGAAGACTCCACACGACGGGCTCTACAGCAGATATCGCAATTTGAAAAACAGATGCAGGCCTTGAGACTGAAAGTTATCGAACAAGATCAGGTGAGAACAGTGAACATTAGGCTATGTAAACTCCTGGAAGGAGTAGAAGGAACTGAAAATCTGGTGGTCTATTTTGAAAAGATTCTAATGAACCACACCATGGGATTCAATAAATGGTTGAAAAGATGGTGTGGCGCTCCGGGTTTTGGCTTCACTGGGGACTGGGGAGCCACTTGGAGGGATACAGGCCTATGCAGGCACAATGGTCTGCATCTGTCCGGGGAGCCAGGATCCTAGGTGGCAGGCTTAACTGCTTCATTGGCAAGCATTTAAACTAGCCAAGGGGGGGGGGGAGACCGCATTGAAAAGAAGCAGGGAAATCCCAGTCTCCTTCCACAGAACACAGTAATTAGTAATGTAAACATCAAGGTAGAGAAGTCATTAGGGAGCAGGATGGGATAAATCAAAAAAGGTGAAGGCAGTAAGGACAGGGATGGGGTTAAAAGGGGTAAGGCCATCAAAATATGGAGGGTGATGAGTACCAGTGCCCATAGTCTGTGTAATAAGCTCCTTGAACTAGTGGCCCTGATGGAAGAGGGATGCCTGGATATTGTAGCAGTCACTGAAACATGGTACACAGAAAACCATGCCTGGGACATCGACACACCAGGATGCACAATCTACAGGAGGGACAGGGAGGGTAAAAGAGCAGGAGGAGAAAGAGTAGCTCATTATGTAAGGGAAGGGATTAAAGCAACAAAACTAAAAGAGTAAACTGGAAGTAGATGAGTCACTGTGGGTCGCCCAGGAGACAGGAAATGGCACCACAATCTGTGTGAGGGTTGAGTTGAATGGCCTTACATCTTTGCAGTGGCACAGGAGATGGGCCTGTTTGCACAGCTCAGCAGATGGTTAAAATTAATTTATGATACACTTACAGCAATATAATCAATAATATAAGTTCAGCAAAGATACCTCTGAAGAGAGGAACTAGACAAGGATGTCCTTTATCCCCCTTCATTTTTGCCCTTATTGTTGAACTCTTAGCTATCAAAATTAGAGAAAACAAAGAAATCGCTGGTATAATACTTAATTCAAAGGAGGAAAAAATAGTAGTATATGCTGATATTCTACATCACCAAATCAGAGATATCAATTATGCATATAATTCAAGCAACAAATACATTGGGTCAGTTCTCAAGAAATATATTAAATTGGGCCAAAACAGCCTTGTTAAAACTAAATAAATATTATATATTTCAGGGGATACCAGGAGTACAAATGAGAAGTGCAGATGATAATATTAGATATTTGGGAGTCAAAATAAGCCCTCTAATTGAAGACCTTTATAAATTAAATTATGAAGAACCATTAATGCATATTGATTCAGGGTGGGATATTCAAAGCAGCTGCACATGGCGCAACTGAGATGCGCTGGTGCAAGTGCGGACATGCACTGAGGAGTGATATTCAGTGGGATTCATTGCACAGCACAAATCCCATTGCGCCAATGTGCAACTATAATGAATGCAGGCGGAAGAGCAGGGGGAGTGCCCATGAATATCTGGCACAGTACAATATTCAACCTGGAGCCATGGCGCAAGTGCAGAGCAAATCCTGGATGCACCAAGTAGACCCAAGTCTACAAAAACAGGGCACACGCACACAGACAACACTTGTGCCAGATGAGAGAGAGAGAGAGAGAGAAAGAGAGAGTGGCAAAACACAGCAAGAAGGAAGGACAGACAGACAGAAAAACAGACCAAGGGAGACAGCATGAGTGAGAGAAAGATAGACTGACACAAGCAGCCACAGAGGGAGAGGGACAGAGGTAGCAGTGGAGAGGAAACCAGGGGCAGAGAGAGCAAGAAGGAAAGGTGGGCACAATGCCAGGCAGTTCACCAGGTGGCACACAGCCCATAGCAGATGACTGCCCAGGGGAAGACAGGACTTCAGGGGCCATGGATAGTGCACCCTTTCTAATGGAGACCTTGTGAGGGGGCAGGAGGAGCAGCGAAGTGGCCAAGGAAGGGCCAGTCAGTGGTATGCCCAGAACAGGTGGTACCATGCCTGCACCACCTTTGAGAACTGCACCAACACGGAGCTCGTGGGATGGTACCACCTGAACAGGGCCATCCTGAGGCAGCTCTGTGAGCCGTGCAATGTGGAGATGCAGGCACCCACAAAACTGAGTCATGCAATGTCTGTGGAGACAAAAGTGACAGCTGTCATGTGCCTGCTTGCCACAGGCACATTCCAGAGACCAACAGGAGACACCACAGACATAACCCAGTCAGCCACATCACACCTCCTCACACTGTTCCTCAATGCTCTGCTACCATGTGCTTCAGAATACATCCATTTCCCAAGCACACAGGCAGAGCATGCAGCAACCATGCAGGACTTCCACAGGGTAGCACGTATGCCAGGTATGTTAGGGGCCATTTCAGGCACCCATATGGGCACCTACATGCCACCTGGCCCTGAGATTGTGGCCTATATCAATAGGAAGGGGTTCCAGAGTGTGATCTGCCATGTGGTGTACGATGCAAAGGGGCGCATCGCCAATGCCTGAGCCACACACCCTGGGAGTGCACATGATGCAATCATCTGGCACAGGTCTGTGCTGTGCCACAGGTTCAAGCATGGGGACATCCCTACAGGCCATCTAATGGGTGAGTATTGGATAGGCAAGGGTGCCGGACTAACAAGCCATGGGATGGGGAGGGCAGGGTGGGTGTGCTGGTGAGGGTGCCAGAGGCAGGGCACAGCAAAGGGTGTCACAGGGCTAACCATGTCATTATCTACACAGGAGATGATGCCTAGGCACTGAGGCCCTGGCTGCTCACCCCCTATTGTTGCCCATCATCTCCAGCAGAGGATCACTACAATGAGGCTCACGCCAACATGTGAAACATCATTGAGCATGTATTCGGCATGCTGAAGGCACAGTTCTGTTGCCTAGGCAGGTCTGGCGGTGCCCTACAGTGCAGCCCCTCTAAAGCATGTGGCCTATTCCTGGCCTGCTGCATACTGCACAACTTGGTCATTGACCATGGGATAGCTGTTGAGGCTGATGAGGGCAACAGTAGTGGGGATGACAGAGGTGATGTGCCAGAGGGTGGTGGGTAGCCCCCTGGGGCGGAGGGATCCCCAGCTGCAAAGGTTGGCGTGGTAGTACTAAGACACCACCGCACAGGAGCACTATGGTACACTCAGGTAGGTGGCACCAAACACATGCAAAGGCCACTCACACAGGCAGGGGTGTGCATGACAATGGGCATGCACACATGGAGGTGTGGTGCAGGGGTAAGGGAGTCAGTGGCATACATCCACACACAACTGCACACAGCAGCACACAACAACACACACATGCACCCATGCGCTGGCAAGTGGCAGGGATCAGATGCATTGCACCAGTGCACAGGCACAACTGGTGCAGAACTGCCCTCATCATGCCCATGCCACATGGTCCAGCAGCCAGGCAGGCACACACACAGACAGAATGTGGTGCAACACACAGGTGCCACATCAGTGATATGCACACACCCACACGCAGACACTACCCATGCGTGCACAGGGCAGCATCTGCAGACTGCGGTCAGGGCGACACACACATCAGGGCCTCTGCGTGGACCCATGGCCACTGTGGCCAAGGGGGAGGCTGCGCCAGGGCCAATCGGCAGCCACAGGCTGATCATGGGCCACAGAGGTTATCTGCAACAGCCCCCCCAGGGGTAGAACTGTGGGACCATGACCGGGTCTGCGCAGGGGTGTGTAGGGCGCCCAAACAGGTCTGCCCCAGGCGTCCCTAGGATGCCAACAGCAGAGCCCAACATTGACAGTGAGGGTGTCTCCTGATGCTCGGATCGTGGGGTGGACAGTGCACTGCATGGAGTCCATGGTGTCTGGCGACATCCTGTGGCTGCCAGCACTGCGAGGTCATTCATAATCGCACTGGCCATGCGAGTATGGGATGCAGCCATGGCCTCCTACATGCGCTGTATAGCTGCCAGGAGCTGTGCAGTGCCACTCTCATGCTGCTTGACTGCCTGGAGCACCTCCTCGTGCAGTGCAGGCACACCAGTGGCAAGCAGCACTTGTTGCTCCATGGAGGCCCACAGCAAATGGGTGTGCTCTGCCAAAGGGTCAGCATCCCATCTAGGTTCCCCACACTGCACCGCCACCCATCCAAGTGGATGCTGCACACTGGGGTCCTCATGGGGTGTGTCCCTAGCAGGTGCCCCAGCAGTGGAACCCACAACTGGCTGCCTGTGGCCCTTGCAGCCTGCTGCCGTAACTCATCCAGCTGCTGAATGGTGACCAGCACCTGCGCGGCCACACCACCACCACATGGCACAGCTGTGGCAGTGCACACAGCAGCACCCACAGTGGCGGCAGGCAGCTGTTCCACTGCTGTCAGGCCATTGGGTAAACTGCCTGTGTTGGTGTCTGATATGGGTGTCCTCCCCCACAACCTCACCCATGCTGTCCAGGATTATGCTTAGGTCATCATCGGAGTCGTACCCAGCCCCGATCTGTGTCTCTACTCAGAGGATGCTGTGACTGGTATCCTGCAGGAACACTTCCAGGGCCTCATCCGAACCCATGCCCAGGACATCTGGCTAGACAGTGATGGTGTGCTGCAGCCTATCAGGCCCCTGGATGCCCATGGAGGTGGATGGCTGGTCCTCTGAGTCTCGTCCTGCCTGTATGGCTGCTGCTGGCACCCCATCTGCCACATGCAGGCATGCTGATGCTGAAAGAGAGAACAGGTGTGTCAGTGATGCAATGCCCATGGGTGCCAGCCCCCACAGCCACAGCATGTTATGCATGCCAGACATACGTACCATGCAGTAATGGGCTACCACCCATCTGGAATCCTCCACCTGGTACACCCTCCATGCTGTGGCAAATGGTGGCTGCCACCAACTTCTCCAGCAATGTGAGCTGTGGCATATCAGCAGGTCCCCCTCCAGTGGCATTCTGGGCCACACGGAGGGCTGCCACCTTCTCTTTAATGCACTGCTTATCTGTGCCCACCTTCTTGCAGCTGTCCTGCATTGACCGCTGGTGGCTGCCCTGCTGGTTCACGCATGCTGCCACCTCCTCCCAGGCCCCAGCCCTGTGGTGTGCCTGTGGCACCACTCAACAGCGGCTCCCTGTCAAGATATGCCTCATACAGGACCTCTGCCTTTGTGAAGTTAGGCCTGCACGCCACGCTCCTCAAGGTCCATGTCACTACCTGTGGACATGGCCAGCACAGTGCATCAGTGTCAGTAGCACCCTATTCCATCCCCTGTGCTGTGCTGGCTGTGCACAGGGTGCTCCAGCAGCATGCACAACATACCCCAAAAGGTTGTAATACAGTCTGTGCCAGTCATGTCACTTTTATGGTGCAATGCATGCAAATGAGCAGATGCACAATGGTAAGGACATGCTAATTCCCCCCAGAGTGCCACACATTGGCTGAGGAGCTCATCTGCATGTGGTAGTTGAATATCGTGATTTAGTGCCATGCGCAATGGGACAGCTCCAGAGCACGTCACAGTGCAATGTTCACACATGCATGGTGTGCTGGACCACTGTACGCATGCGCCAGCTGGTGTTCCACTGTCTATTGCATTCTGTGTGCCCACTGTGCAATAGTGTCCGTGGCACACTGTGCGTCATGCCTGCTATGGCGCACGTGCACACTGTGCGGTGGCTGACCCCTGACCCATGGTGTGATCTCTGCCTCTGGGTAACCCTGGATTCCTGACCCCGCCCGCCTAGCTGCACCTATGCTGTGCATCTCCACGACTGCATGATAGATGAACACAGCGCGTGTCCCTTAGGCCCACACATCTGGTGCATGCACTGGCCATGTGTGCCTCCTGATGCCATTTTGCTCCACGGCTCACACTGGTGATGTGGCGCAGCAGAGACCTGGAAGGGTGGCCAACTGGATGCAGGTAGAGCAGGCCAATCTCATGGCCTGCGTCCAGTCACATGCACCCCAGCTGTTCGGGCAGGTGCCACTGCAGCAGCCCCTGGTGGCTGTGTGGCAGGCAACTGTTGCTTCACTGACACAGTGCACAGGGGTGGTCAGGAGTGGTGAGCGGTGTCACCACAGATATGGGGACCTGGTGCAGAGGTACCCAGAGCTCCTGAGGAGGCTGGAGGTGTAGGTCAGGCATGGGGCTGTACCACAGCCAGGTGAGTAGGCCCATATTGCATGTGTGCCCTGGTGCTGTACTGTGGTGTTGGCTAGGCTGCCTGGCATGTCCTGCAGGGTGGAGTACTACTATCGTGCGCACTGTGGGGTGGCATCACCCTTCGTCACTTGCGTCATGCTGCCACTCTGTGGGACATGTCAGGCAGAGGCTCACCTAGTGCACAGGGGTGGGGGGTGGGCAGCTGCTGTGGTTGGTTACTGATGTGCACCAGTTTTTGTTCCATTCCCAGGACCTGAGTACAGATGTTGGGCAGCGCAGGCAGGACCCCAGGCCGCATCAGCCCAGGGTGAAGGAGCAGCTCCAGCACCAGTGGGGCCACAGGGAGCAGGTAGGCACTGATGTTGTTCTGTGCGCCACCATTGGGGGTGGCAGGGGCATGGGTGCGGTCTGTGTCACACTGTGCATGGTACCTGCCACTGTAGTGCATCCATTGGTCATGTGTGCCAGCTTCTGGTAGGGTGGGTGTGTGTACGGCCACCACTGATGTTACTATGGTGCTGCTGGGGCACTGTGCCATGTGACTGCCATGGTACAGTTGGATTACCACTGTGCGGCAGGGACCACCACTGTGCGCTGCTGTGCTGTGCCACTTTGACCCACGCTCCTGTGTTGTCCCTCTGGGGGGGTGTTCCCCCTGCCCAGTACACACCAATTGGGCTAGGTTCCTTGGGACGTAGCACTGATCACCTGTACTGTCCCTTGTTCTAGGTGTCTGCTGATGGCATAGGAGGCCCCTGTACTGCCGGCTTCTGAGGCAACTAATCCTCATCACCTCAACTACCATGGAAGCTATGTTCCAGGTCTGAAGACTGCTTCTGGTTGTCATGAGGCACCTACATCGGCTGGAGGTGGCAGACCGCGGCTACCGCTAGGCCAGCCTTGTGCTCCTGTTCCCTAGCCATCCCTCCCCCTCCTGTCCATTGTGCCACTGTACAGTCCCTGTTCCCTGTCCCATTCCCTAGCTATACCTACCCTTTTCCTGCCCCTTGTTTTTGTACATTGTTACTGTGTTGTTACATTTTTCTGATATACCTGCCTGTACCTGTGTCTGCTTTGCAGGTCGTGTGAGGAGCCTTGCTGCAGTGGCCCAGTGCCTGTCCATGTGGTGTGCATGTGTAGGGGCATGTGCTGTGTTTCTCTGGCTCACTGCTGTGTGCGCTGTAGTGTGTTCCATGGTAGTGGTGGTTTCCCTCCCCTCGTTTGATGGCTATGCATTGTGGTGCCCTTGGGGTGGTTGTCAGGGTTGTGTGGCAGGTGTGTCTGCTTTGCTGCATGGTCCTGGGTGTGGCCTGCCCTGGTCTGGTTGTGCGGGGGGGGCATGGCCTGCTGCCTGCGGGAGCCCCCTTGGTGGCTCTCCATCCCCCATTGGCACCCTGTGTTGCCTACTATCTGTGCCATTGTTGTGTTCTGGGTTGGGGGGCTGGGTGCCTGTGTGTGCCCTGCTGGGCCCAGCTAGTGGTGGCCTCCTGTAGCCTCTCACTCTGCTTCCCTGGCTTTGTCCCTGCGCCTCCTCTCTGTGCCATGCCCCCCTGTTGCTCTGTTCACATGGTTGTCCTGGGGATCCTGTGTCTGCCTATTGCACACCTGTGGCTGTACCATGGGGCACCTGTGGTTGCTTTTAGAACTCAAAACAATCCAGCACTACCCACATCCAGAAAAGGCAATGACACAAAATAAATGTCTTAATACCTGCAGTTTAATAATACAGCTCTAAACACAAAAAGGTAAAAAATACAAGCAAACCTCATACATGCTGTTAGCACAGGCTGGGAGAGTAGAGCTGGGCAGGGCCCAACTGACTTCTACCAGTTTCGCAGTAGAATCTTTATATTCCAATATTTCCCATGATGGAGGCCTCTGTTCGATTAAATACTGGTTAAGAACTAGTACCTCATATGATGAGTCATTCTGTGATCTTTTGCTTGACCTTTCTAGCTTAGTTCTTACAAAAAATAATTTTCTGTTCCAGGATCAGCATTTCCTACAAGTAAAGGGAACTGCTATGGGGGCTATTTTTGCCCCCACATATGCAAATTTATATTTGGGCCTCTGGGAACAGCAGACTATTTATGATAGAACAACAAATCCATTCTATGATCAAACTGATCTCTGGCACCACTTTATTTATGATGTGCTGATGGTATGTTGGGGAAGTGTTGAGCAGCTGCACTGTTTTGTACAATATTTGGAACAGTCCCATCCAGATCTGAGGTTTGTAGTGAATCAGTCGGTGGAGAGGACACCTGTTTTTATCTGGATATTTGTAAGGGCCCAGAGGGTGGGCTTGTGACAGATCTTTTTTGCAAGGAGATAAACCATAATAATCTTTTGTTATCTTGCAGCCACCATACCCGGCACACCATCAGCAATATCCCAAAATTGCAATTTTATAAAGTGAAGCGGAACTGTTCTGATGTTAAAATCTGTGATGTGAGGTGTAGGGAATTGTGCCAGAGATTTGCTGATAGAGGCTGTAGTTCAGAGCATTTAAATAGGGTCAAGCAACAGACAAACGTTTCTCGAGTGGAATTACTGCAATATAAAGAAAAACAAGATACCATTCAGGACAAAGTTTTATTTATTACTAAATCCGGTGTGGACATTGAGGATGTTAAGAAAATCCTGTTGAAATATTGGCACATCTTGGCCACGGAACCAGCTTTAAAAGAGGTGGTAGAGGGGAAACTACAAATGGTTTATAAAAAAGGTAAAAATCTAAGGGACACATTAGTCCATAGTTTCCTGCCCTATAGTAAGCCTTCCTCTATGGGCTGGATTCCTTCAGCACCAAAGGGGTGTTATACATGTGGCAGGTGTGCACAATGCAGGGTTGTGATTAAAACAAAGTTTTTTTCCACAAAAAAAAATCCTAAAATTTATGAGATATGACATTTTATTAATTGCAGCACCAATCATGTCATTTATCTCACTACTTGTCGTTGCGGGGGCCTTCAATGTGGGCATGAGACCCCTCATCCACTTAAAACTAGAATAAGTGAACATTTGAGTTCAGTTAGGCAAAATGACTGTAAGAGTGCTTTAAGTTTGCACCTACAAGAAGTGGAGGAAAAATATGATCATGAATTTTCCTTTATTGGAATTGACCATGTGTTTGTGGGACCATGAGGTGGTGATGTGAAAAAGATTTTAACTGAAAAAGAATAATTCCGGATTTATACTTTGGGTGCACTTGAAAGACCTGGTTTAAATGATGACATTGATTTAACAGTACATCTTCATAAGTAGACACCTATGTGTGTACCAGTTCAACTCATGAATTCTAGGATCTGGTGGGAATGGCATGTGTCTGTTCATGATTATTATTTTTCTGCATATAAAGAGAATAATGGATAGGTCACTGGGCATTACTAGTGAGTAATACCATCAAGAGGTTCTGAACCCATGGGAACCTCAAGAGCGAAGCTCGAGAGGTTCTCATGTCCAGAACCTCGAGGTGGTAGGTCACCAGTAATGCCCAGTGACTTAACCGTTATTTTTTTTAATATATGGATCTTCAATTTTTAATTTTTTTGTCACTTAAAGACTGTGTCAGTCCTGGCCAAGCACCGCACTGTATAGTGCACCAATTACTTTTCTCCTGCCCGTCTAGCCGCTCGCTTGCTAGTTCGCTCACTCACTCACTCACCTGTTCACTTGCAGTAAAGGCAGTCCTACCTTTTCTTGTTTTTGGGGAATGGGGAAACGCAGGGTCAACCAGAGATCTCCATTTAAAAAATTAAATAAAACGGGGAATGTTTTTTGAAGGCAACTACTCTCGCTAAGCGAGAGACTGGCTGCCATGTTTTTTTACACTGTTCTGCCTGCCCATACAGGGAAAGCAGCCAATGAGGAGGCACGCTTAGGACATAACGGGCAAGAGGTATATTTTCATGCAGCTGCAACGATAGTATTACCAGCACAAAATGATACTATTAAAAGTGATTGACAATACTATTATCACTGAAGCTTTGAGGGTATTATCGAATGTTTTTGTATGCTTTACACACCTATTAAATTGAAGATCCATATATTAAGTAAGCAATAATGCCTGACAGGGTGGGCGGTATTGGGCAATACCGAACCGGCCAGGGGTGTAATTATAGCCCTTGGCCGGTCCGGTATTGCCCATACCGCCCTCCCTGGAGGGCATTATTGCGCTTAGAAAATGGGCATCTGTGTCAAGTTTAATTAAAAAGTAAAATAACAGAGGAAAGTAGTTTAATAAAAAACTAGAAGAAAAAGTGTTGTTGGTAAAGTAGTCCCTCTGATTAGTTATGCTGTTGATTCATGTGTTGCTTCCCCCTCCACGAGAGCAATTCTCTTGAAGTGAGCCCCCCCAGGACTCATTGCAGAGGAACAGATGAAGTCAGTATGGCATCTTTTTTCGTTAATTTGTAATAGTTATGGAGAGAGCCATTCTCGAGTGACCCCCGGACACATTGTAGAGGAACAGATTTACTTGGTATGGCATTGTTTTGTGTTTATTTGTAATAGTTTTGGGTGCCAGTTTTGTTGTCATAGTAATGCCCTCGACACGCCGCAGTAGCTTAGACACACACGTGTTTCAAACAAGTAAGATGGTTAAAATAGAAGACGCCGCTGTTAGGTGCGTGATCTTACGATTAGGCTGCAGTTGTGAAAATAATCAGTATATTCCTTGTGTGGTAAGAGTGGGTGGAGGTGAAAGCAAGAGTGTTAAGTGGCATAGAGTTACCGTGATTGTGGTCGCTTACAGCGCCGGTATCGTTTCTTTTTTTCTGCCACCAGCTGTACCATCTGAACTGAGCCGTTATGGCTAAAGCCGGGAAAAGTACAACAATTAAAGAGGTAATGATTTTGTATTACATGAGATTGATGGTGTTGCTGTTCCAAGTTCCATTCCTGTCGTGCTGGGTATACTGTGTATGGGCTAAGGATTGATGGCGGGTGGAGGCTCTCTCGCTAAGCGAGGTTAGAAAATGGCGGCATTTTTAATTAGGTGTTGCAGCCAATTAGGAAGGTGGGTGAGCACCAGGAGACATCCTGGGTGAAGGGGCATTGTAGACTGGTACTTTTTGTTTCCTGGGCATCTATTGAAAGTTAATGTACCCCTCTGGCAAGGGTACTAGCCAATCAGATGCCAGGAAATAAAAAGCCCATTTTCTAATTTACATTATGCCACAGAGCATTATGGGAACAACTATGGTATGGACTTTTGTATTAATGTAATGGAGGATAAGTTGTTTGTTCTATACTAATAGATATGTGTCTATATTATACATTATTATTATTGTCCAATGTGAGCATTTTTGTTCTGTAGCATCATATGTATATGTATACATATATTTCCTGAGTAATGGTATATGAAGGTGTATGTGTATAATTATGGACATGTGATTGGATACAAGTATTGTCCCAGATACATAGTCTGGGTTTTCATATACCAGCCCATGTCTGGGGAATGAGGGGGCTGTAATTCTCAACTGTCATTTTTATATCCATTACTTTTGTATATGTAACCCCCTTGTTCCCAGGGGTTACAAGAATCCCACTTAGAACCAGTGGCAGGCAGGGAAAGGCAGATTGTGAGACACCAGTTAAATGGGTTTTACATTGTCTCACTCTTTCCTCAGTCTCAGCTGAGCTGGAGGGATGACATCACTATAGAATTCTCGCAGCAGCATAAGCCACAGTGGAATGCTGCAGCAAAGGAGTTAGGTTAGAACATTGGGGTTTTCAAAGGTAGTTTAGAGAGAGACTCAGAGGAAGGAGGAGGTGTGCTGTAGGAGGCAACCCCTCAGAGCTTAGCTCTGTCGTAGAGCTACACAGAGGTACAGGGTGTGTGTCCTTGCCCTAGAGAAGGACACAGAAGAAACTGGTAATAGCGGTAGAGACTGTTTCCTGGCTTGTTCCAGTGCCCCATCCCTGGAGGGACGGGGGGAAGAGACCAGCAACTCAGGGTCAATCCTCTGGCTCTGCTGAAGGAGGGAAAGCTGCCTGATAGTTAGAGAGCAAGTACTAAGGTACCAGAAGTTGTGGTTTTGTTTGCCAGAAGCCCTGGGACACCTGCAAACCAGCTCAAGAGTCTGCTCTAACACAGAGCCCATGTTTTCACCGAGACAGTGTGTAAAGTATCTGCTACTGTGGGGTGAGGGAAGGACAGCTAAGTACAGTGCTTGAAGTGTGTGTATGACTTAAAATGCATCTAAACAGTGGGGGTCTACAGGAATGTACATAGCCACTCAGAGAACATTAAAAGTCAGGACACCAGTTAATGAATAGTAGAATCTTAAATGTGACATACATTTCAAGACAGCATTCTACAACAGAGAGTGTTTCACAAGAAAGGTGTTGATACCAAATGAATATGCTGGGTATGGATTTGGGAGCAAGAGGTGGGAACCCCCCCAATCTGGAGTAACCAAATTTACCTCCACAGGTTCACTTTGGGCACCTATAGCTTTCTCCCAGACACTTGGTCAGTGTCTGCAGAAAGTACCCAGATGTGGGATTGATGATGAAGAGCTTTCCCTTTAGAGCTAGGAAGTGCTCATGGGTGGTAGAGGGGGCCAACAGTAAATGCCCATGCCATATTGAAATGTGTCCAAGTGCTGGCTGAGGTGCCATGCCAGGGAATTCAAGAGAAGAGTACCACTTCGGGCTGAGAGCCCAGTGTGATCAGAACCTGAGGGTTACAGTGTTGTGAAGAAGAAGTGTTCATGTCTCCATTAATCTGCATTACCAGGGAGTGTAGCCCTGTGGGGGGCCATCTATGCTTTATTATTCATGTTGTTGTGAATAAAAGCCACACTTTAGAATCCCACTCCTGGTTTGGACATTTTAGTTATTGCTTCCTGTGTCCAGATTACCTGGGTGCCCCTGCACAGAAGTGTCAAACCTAACCAAAATGCCAAGCAACAGCTTTCTCCCCGAACCCAGGCAGCCAGGTAGTGATTTACAAAAACTGAGGCACCGCACATAAAAACAAAAAATAACAACATCAACCTGACCCCTGGTTACATACATACATATACATATATATATATATATATATACATATACACACACACACAATTTTGATTTTTAGAGTGCTGGGGTGATTTAAGTTTGTTATAAAATAATGGTGTGTTATGACAGCAAAAATACACTTTCTTTGCTTTGGGATTCTTGAGACTGGTTTTCATTGCAATAAATGATATGTAACATGTTTTCTTAGGTTAGTATGTAATTATTATATATTTATATATACTTTTTTATATTGTATATTTGAGTATAATGTGGTAGTGTACTGAGGACACATTGTGATCATAAAAATGAGTAAGGCCCCTTTAAGATAATGATATAAATTAATTATTGCTGAGCACCTTGGGACACTTCCTGAAGAGGCTACTGTGAAACTGGTAGAAGTCAGTTGGGTCCTGCCTTACTCTCCCAGCCCGTGCTAACAGCAGGTAGGAGGTTTGTGTATTTTGTACCTTTTTGTGTTTATAGCTGTATTATTAAACTGCAAGTATTAAGACATTTATTTTGTGTCGTTGCTTTTTTTTAGTGGTTGGTAGTGCTGGATTGTTTTGAGTTCTGAATGTTACATTAACTGATAGCACACCCTGTTGTGGGGTGGCTGGTTACAGAATATTGGCACTTGTGGTTGCACCGTGGTGCACCTCGGGTTGCGCCATGGCGCATCCATGGTTGTACCATGGTGCAACTGTGCCATATTCAGACGTGTTGCGCTGGTGCAGTGCAGTCAGTGCAACCGTTAAATATATCTCCAGTTGTGCCATGGTGCATCAGCTTTGCGCTGTGCAGCCCTTGCACTGGTCTATGGTGCATTTCTGAATTACTGGCCCTCGGATCTTAAAAAATGGAACTCACTGTATCTAACATTGATTGGCAAGGTTACTCTAATTAAAATGCAAATTTTGCTTTAGGTACTCTTTTCGTTTGAAACTCTGGCAATCTCAATATCTGGCAATCTCAATCCCAACTATTTTTTATTTTATTTTATTTTGTTTTTTTTGCAAAACTTAAAACTTTAATTATGAAAAGTTTATGGAAAAATTAATAGTGTGAGGACAGGCATCACCGGATTTTTATTTATATTATAGCTTAGCACAATTAGTAAAAATTTGGCATTAGCCTCACAAAGAAAAACTGAACTTTCCTTTCATGCAAAAAGAATTAGAAGCCCAATTGTACAAGTCATTTATTAATTTGCTTTATTCTAGTATCCCTATTAAGAAACTAAAATCAGTAATAACAACTAAGACCACATATCAATGTTGGATCTATGCTCAAAACAGGATGAATAATATAGGAGATATCTTCAAGTATACCCTGATTATAAAAATTATAATTTCATCCAATCAGTATCATCACATATTTTTTAAACTTGGGGGAAAAAAAGAGGGGCTAGACAATTAGGGGATATCTTTTTTAATAATGAAATATATACATTTTAACAGCTGATTAACAAATATAATTTCAATCTTGACTCTTTTTTTTAAATTATAACCAATTTAAATAATTTCTTAATAGAAATAAGATGTAAACTAAGTTGAGAGAACTGGCCTCCTCCCAAATCATGATTAAAAATCTTCAGGAGAATAAATCTGGGGAAAAAAATATTTCACAGATACATGATATGCTTCAAGAGACATTGGATCATAGCACTGATAAAGACGGGAGAAAACAGGAAGTGGATCTGGGTATCCATATTTCAGAGTCATTGCGGCAGGTCATTATAAAAACATATCTAGAAAATGTATCTTCAGTGAAACTGTAACAGACACATATGAACGCTACGCACTGAATTTACTTCATCCCTAAACAACTGCACGTGATAAATCTAAATATATCGGCTAAATGCCCAAGATGCCCCAATACAACAGACATTCTAATTTATTTGATTGGATCATGCCCATGTCTGTCTTAATTTTTGGCATGAGACTGAGAAATTTTCTCAGTGAGTTTTTAACAAACAAATGTATTTTTCTCCAATGGTAAAGTTATTAGCAATTTTACTGGGAAAAAAGACACTGGAACCACAGCAATGTAAAGTATTATCACTGTTTCATATAGTGGCAAAGAAGTATATACTTAAAAAATTGAAGGACCCGGACCCGGTCCAATCAATGGCTGAATTTAGTCACAGATATATTTATCCTGGAAGATATTTTCTATCTTAAAAATTGTAAAAGAACTCAGTGTTTTGAAACATGGAGCCAGTTCCATGTGGAATTAAATAAGGAAAGGTAAATAACTTTAAAATAGCAAGTATAGGCCAGCCCAGTGGCGTAGAGGGTTGAAGCGCTGGTGCCTTACCTCATCCCATGCCGGCGACCCGGGTTCGGGACTGG
Source organism: Neoceratodus forsteri (assembly GCA_016271365.2). Taxonomy (NCBI): domain Eukaryota; kingdom Metazoa; phylum Chordata; order Ceratodontiformes; family Ceratodontidae; genus Neoceratodus; species Neoceratodus forsteri. The sequence goes on along the minus strand of JADMNL010000038.1, from coordinate 20,348,477 downwards.
ACTCGGGTCAGTGGGAGCTGGCAGGGGTGGCAGAAGATCGAGCATCCATAGGACTGCTCTCCTCTCCTGGGAGTGGGTAGTGGGGTCTTGTCACGTCACAGCGGCCTCTGGTGGAGACCAGGAGCACTGCTGACACATGCAAGAAAGAGGGAGTAATTAGAAAAGTGGAAATACTGCTTCACAGTAGCCGGATGACAGCTGCCTGGTGCTCTGAGGCCATCAAGGTCCTACCGAGCTCTCCATCTCAGCAGCATCCCTGGGGCTAAAGTAGGAGTGCTGGTCTGCCCCTTGGCTGATGCAATCCCCCTCGGAGAAGGGGGACCCATCCGCTAAAGGGTTATGCCGGGTCACCCTGGGGATCGGCTGCGATCTGAGGTGGAATCTCAGAGGACAGATGGGTCAAAGGTCTGCCTTGGCAAGCCTGAAGGAGTGGCTGCCGTGGAGCATGTAGGGCGCAGAAAGAGATAATGCAAAAAAAAAAAAAAACAAGTATTAACAGGATCTCCCTTCTGTCCCTCTGAAGATGGTCAAAGAATGCAGATCCTAGATAACCAACAGCCTATTTCTTCCTACCCCACACAAAAAATTGCCTTATATATCTGTTCCGTGCATCCTTGAATTCTCCCACAGTTTTCAACCCCACAGCCTCCTCAGGAAGGCTGTTCCAAGCATCCTCCACCCTCTCTGAAAAAAAAACTTCCTCACATTGCCCCTGAGCCATCCCCCCAGGAGTGTAGCCAGAAATTTCCATTTTGTACACAGTGTCCAACAGTTACACCCCCCAATTAAAAAATGTACACATCCTTTCCAAATGGCACTCCCTTCCAAACAAGTCAGATTGTTGTCAGATGACTCCTCTACTCTCTAAAGAGGTTATACATGTATTGGACACTCCTCAGTGGCCTACACTAACCCAAATACTACAGATTAGAATGATAATATTAACAGAGTGGCTTATGGTTTGTGACAGACACTCAACAAAACTGTACACAAATGTGTACAGTGAGTATGCCTGTCTACACCCGTCCCCCATCTTCAAATTGTGTCCCTTATTCTTGCACATCTCTCTTTCTGAAAGACACTACCCTCTTGGACTTTGTTGATTCCACTGAGGTACTTAGAATTTTCTATCATGTCCCCCTCCTTTCCTCAAGGGTATACATATTAAGCTCTTTTAGTCTCTCCTCATACGACTTCTCTTGCAGACCCTGCACCATTTTAGTAGTCCTCCTCTGAATGCCTCTATCCTGTCTATGTCTCATGGAGTTGGGGTCTCCAGAACTGGATGCAGTATTCCAGATGGGGTCTCACCAACTGTCTGTACAGAGGGATAACAACTTCCTGTTTTCTGCTGCTGATGCCTCTCCCTATGCATCCCAGTATCCCCCCAGCCCTCCCTACTGCCTTCTCACATTGCTTGCTAACCTTAAGGTCATCTGATATGATTACCCCCAAGTCCCTTTCAATTTTTGTTGTTACTACCTCCCCCCAATCTGTAATGTTCCCCTGGATTTTTGTTCCCCAGGTGCATTATTTTGCATTGAATCCAAGCTGCCATACTTCTGACCATTCTTCCAACCTTGCCAAGTCCCTTCTCATCCTTTCCATGCCTCTTTTTGTATCAACCCTGTTGCAGATAGCTGTGGAACCTCACGTAACAATCCATCCATGAAGGCACACACACACACACACATCTCTCCCTTCCTCACCCTCTGGCACTCCATGAATTCATAGATTACAACATCTCAATCTGTTTTCTAGATCCTCACATTTCTCTGCTAGGCCCTTCTGTTTGTTTAATATATGCACGACCAGGCGCTCAAGTCTTTCAGTTCGGCTGTCTGGCTCAGTTTGATGTGCTTCAAGCTTCATGACTTTCTGTCCCATTTTTACTATCTCTGCATTGAACTCTTCTAAAGTTACTGACCTATCCTCTGAAAGCTCTTATTTCAGTTAGGATGGCTGCATTACTGGGTTGTAGAGGCTGAGGCTGTGGATCCACCATATTAAGACTGTTGGCAGTGTTGTGCATAGTAATCACCAACAATGTCATTGAATCCACCTGTTTTTCTGTTATGTTTGCCTTCTGTCGTTCACCTACCTAGTTGTGGGTGCTCCTTGTGGTAATTTTGTTTTGATTTTTTATCTGTTGCTTAAGTTTTGGATCATTTTTAGGTGTCCGAGGATCAGAGCCATCTCCCAAGTGCTCCTTTCCCTGTGGTGATGTCAGCGGAAGTTAGGCAGATGCCTTTCAGTGATATCTCCTCCACGTGACTTGATCCGTCTCCCTCCACTTGACTTGATTTACATCACATTCCCCCTCCCCCAGACTAGATTTCCTGCTGCCTTGGTCCCAAATGCCTTTACTTTTACATTTTTATAGCAAATTTAAAACAGATATTAGTAGCATATTACATATTCAATCTGTAGATGTATGATGACGAGTGATGGCCCAAAAACCCACAGAAAGTGTGAGTAGAGGCACCACCACCAAATGCTGCTGCAACTGGAAAGTAGTGTCAGTAGCAAAATGGTGCCTCTTTAAATGTGCGCCAAGCTACTGACACTGCCAGCTCCACCCCCAAGTGTGATGGCCAAAAACCAGGACTGACAGGCAATCTTCCCTCATGAATATGCTGCCTACTCCATCAGTCTGGCTGTGCTGAACCAGACACAATTGTGTTTTCAACAGAGGTCCCTCCCTCTCCTTGCTGTCTCCTCATGCCCATCCAAGTACTTGACTAATACTCTGTCTGCGCCTTGCTGTTACAGTCAGGGCTGTGGGCTGTGGGTGCGCATTCCATCAAGTGCCAGGACAGTCTTAGATTACTATAACTAAGAGCATCAGGTGACTGCCCTGGCAATGCAAATGTAGGAGATGTCTAGTTGGTGATGGAACCTGCAGGAAAAGAAAAACAGGTACACACTCAAAAAAAAAATTTAACTTTTTGGTAGTCTATGGGACAAGCAATAAATATCCGACTGCTTGTCCTCACTTAAAAAATGGTTGTCCCAAATGTTGGGTTATGGGATTTATCAAGCCCTGCTTAATATATTTTTTTCTTTGAAGCATGCCCCACAAAAAATACTTACAACAAATTAGTAAACTACCTTTCTCAATTCACAGAAGCTGGGCCCTTGCTTTCAAACCCACATGGATGTGTGTATATATATATATATATATATATATATATCTATGTAGGCATGGAATCACAGGGCCTACAGTGACCTGCATTTCTGCAGTAATATGGATATGTTCATAAAGGTCCAAATGAGGATATGATTGTGCCATCTCAAAAGGTAAGGCAATTCTTTGCAACAAACTTTATTAATGCACCAGTTAGGATTCAGATTAAAGCAACAAAAGTAGGAAACTGTAGTGCTAGGGTTTCCAACCCTAACTCCTTACCCAGTAGCCAATAAGTAACAAAAGAAAAAAGAAACTACAGTTTCAGCAGCCCTGAATGTTGATGAATCAGGAGAGGGATCTTTTTTGGGATCTCAGTCCTAATGCTTACCCCATTTTGATATTGTATTCAAATGTACAGAACTGTGTCTACTCGCATGCTGCCAATGGACTGTTGGCCCTGCCTGAAGAAAACAAATGACATCTGATGTTGTTTGATAATGCAATGGGGTGAGGGTAAGGGCTGAGAGCCCCACGGAAGAGATGACCCCTAATTCACGAAGATTCAGGACTGTCACAAGTTTTCTTTCTTTTGTTGCTTGGTGGGGGGGTGGGGAGTTAGAGTCGAACACATTTCCCTGCTTTTGTCACTTTACACTGAACCCTAACTGATGCCTTAACACTGTTTTTTTTTTTTTTTTTTGCAAGGAACATTGAATATAAGGTAACAGCAGGTGTCTGCAGATAGGCCACGGCCTGCAAGAGGCTCTGCCAGGGAGACACAAGAACAGGTAGAATAAAACACAGTACTGTTTACACTTATGCTATATGGATAGGCTCCGGAAGGTTTGGGGTGTTGGGTAGGGTACACACTCCTCAGCCTGCAAGAGGCTCTGGTGGGGAGACACAAGAGCAGGTAGATTAAAACACAGTACTGTGTACACTTATCCTATATGGATAGGACCTGGAAAGGTTGAGGTGATGGGTAGGGTACACACTCCTCAGCCTGCAAGAGGCTCTGCTGGGGAGACACAAGAACAGGTAGAATAAAACACAGCACTGTGTACACTTATCCTATATGGATAGGCCCTGGGAGGGTTGGGGTGATGGTTAGAGTACACACTCCTCAGCCTGCAAGAGGCTCTACTGGGGAGACACAAGAACAGGTAGAATAAAACACAGTACTGTGTACACTTATCCTATATGGATAGGCCCTGGAAGGGTTGGGGTGATGGGTAGGGTACAAATTCCTCAGCCTGTGCCAATACAAAATTCCTTCACCATAGTGGTGAGACAGGACAACTTGGAAGAGGCACACAAGGTAGCGCCTAAGGAGGCAAGGCAAATTTTACTTTCTAGGCACCCATTCCAGAAGGCTCTGGGTGCCGTGCAAATACAAAATGCACACAACAATAGCAAAGATAAGACAAAAAGTAAAACAAAGCTAAATATAAAATAGCATTCTAATAATAATAGTTGAAATACAGCAAAAGCCTGAACAGCAGCAGCTAATAAAGGCTAACATTAATGCCTGTAGGAGTAAGTCCAGGAAGGCTTGACTATACAGGTGGGTCTTGAGGTGGGCTTTGCATACCTCAACTGAAGGGCCTTCCCTGACAGCTGGAGGAAGCAGATTCCACAGGATGGGGCCAGTGACATTAAATGTTCTGCTGCCGACAGTTTTTAACCTTGTCCTGGGAATCGCTAAGAAGCCACTAGAGGAGGAGCAAAGGGAGGGATTTATGTGGCAGGTATAAGACGGTCCAATAAATAGCCAGCACCAAAACTGTATAGTGCCTTAAAGGAGAGCAAGCCCACCTTGAAGAGAACCCTTCATCTGACTATCAGCCAGTGCAGTTAATGCAAAACCAGGGTGTTATCACTATACATGGGCTGTCCAGTCAACAGCCTAGCGGTTGCATTCTGCACTAACTGAAGCTGATGGAGAGTCCCCTGAGACCCTGAAGAGGAGGCATTTGGATGATGTGGGGGTCCTCAGAAGAGGAAGACCCAAAGTGGGAGGAAGATGCAATAATCTCAAGAGGAAACAGCTGCTGGAAGGTCACCCTATTGTTAGTGAGACAGACTTGGGAGGGAGATCTGGAAAGTAAAGAGAGGTAAAGTGCCTCCTGGCACTGTAGCTTAGCAGGCTAGTGAGATGATCAGTGGATTGCTCGGTCAACAGGTCACAGGTGGCAGCTAGATGTCATTGTCCACCTGCAGACAAATGACATGGCAAGAACTGAGGCAAGGGTAGTGCAGGGGAACTTGTTGCAGCTTCACTGCATTTCCCCATGTTCTGGTGCCTTTTATTCTCTGAAAACAGACCCTTCACCAGCACCTTGTTCACACCTGTGAGGTACTTGTAGGTTTCAGTCATGTTCCTTCTCACTCTCCTCTCCTCAAGGGAGTACATTTTGTGTTCCTGCAGCCTTCCCACATATGGGTTCTCAAGCAACCCTCATGCTATTTTTTGTTGCCCTCTCTGTATCACCTTTACCTTGTTAATGTCATCACAAAGTTGTGGCATCTAGAAGGATACTACTCCAGGTGGGGCCTCACTAGTGAGCCATACAATGGCAGCACTACCTTCCTCCTCCTCCTATTAGACATCCCCTTCCAATGCAACCCAGCACCCTACTAGCCTTTCCCACTGTTTTGCCACACTGACCAGCCTCCTTGTGATCACTGGATATGATGACCCGGAGATCTCTTGCTTGATGACTGTGGTTCTTCTCCCCCATCGTATACACAACTCCTGGGTTTCACCATTTAGATGCATTACTTTGCTGACTTTGGCTCAGAAGCTCAGCTGTCACTCCACAGGCCACTCCTTTAGTTTCCTTGGCTCCTTTTGCATTCTCTCCACCCTTTTATAAGTGTCCATCCTGTTGCAGATTTTTGTATCATTCATAAAGAGACACACCTCCCCCTCCAGCTTCTCCACAATGTTACTTATAAAAACAGTTGTCGAGGACAACTTCTAATGCCTATCCTTGTGGCACCTAACTAGTAACTCAGCTGGTTCCCAAGTGTCTACAATTTTCCACCAGCCTTTGTCTCTAATCCTTCAACCAGTTTGATACCCAGCTTATCACTCTGTCCCTCACCTCCGGGCTGCTTAGTTCTTCAACTAGCCTCCTGTGCAGCACAGTGCTTAAAGCCCTACTGAAGTCTAGATAGGCCAAATCCACTGCTCTCCCTTGATCCACCTCCCTACTAACCCAGTCAAAGAACTCTGTGAGAACAGTTTGACATGACCCCCCCCCCGGTGAAACCATGCTGCTGGTTATCCCCCTCCCTTCAGGACAGGACTTCTCTCCTTAGTGGGAGGTGCAAATGTTACTTGGGTAATCATTTAAACTAGCCGGGGGGGGGGTGACTGTGTTTACAAGAGAGGCAGGAATTGCCCATCTGACACATGATGAAGAAACAGGGAGGCAGGACCCGAGGAGAAGGAGCTCCCCTAGGCAGGGGCACAAAAAGGAATGGGTACAGACAATGCAGAGGGCAAGTATGGTTTAAACCAAGGATGCAAAAAGAGAAAAGTAAAAAAAAAAAAAAAATGACAAGAAGCAGGGAGGTTAACATGAGAAAAGGGGCATTGGGAGAGACAGGGAGCAGCGCAGGCAGTAGGAAAGTTGGGTTGCAGGCAGGAAGACAGTAAAGTAGGGAATACCATGTGTAGACAATGCAAGGAATCTGGACCTCAAAGTCATCTTGGGGGAGGTTGGCCTGGACTTGGTGGCTGTAACTGAGTCATGGTGAACTGGCAGTCATGACTGGAACATAGTCATACTAGGCTACTCTCTGTTCAGTAGAAACAGGAAGAGTTGTTCTATATGTTAGAGGGAGAATAAAGGCTATAGAAACACAGGGGAACCTGGTGTAGAAGGAAGGGTTGGAGGTGCTGTGGGTCATTCTAGGACAGGAGCTTGGGCCACTAACCATACAGGGTAGTATACATACCTCCAACTCAGGCAGAGAACTTAGATAAGAAACTAGTGGAAGTTGTCACAAGGATGGCAGATAAGGGAATGGTACTGCTAGTTGGTAACTTCAGTCTTCTAGATGTGGATTGGAGACTTCCAGCTGTAGCCTCAAGGATTTGGACCATACTTGACTCACATGAGGGGACATTTCTCAGGCAGCTGGTCAGCGTACCCAGTTGGGATAGGGTGGTGTTGAACCTTGCGCTTACTAACAAGCATATAATTGAGACATCATAGCGGGCAGTCATCTAGGGGCCAGTGATCACCGTACAGTGTGATTCAACATTAAAACAGATGCCAAAGCAAACCACACAAAGACAAGGGTCCTGGACTTTAGGATGATGTATTTAAAAAAAAAAAGAAATGAGAGAATGCCTTAAAGGCAACCTAGTGGGGGAGGACTGCCACAGAAGGGTAGAGATATGGTGGGGAAAAAAAGTAGGGAAAGGATAATTCAGGCAAACATTCTGCATGAAGTAGGTAAGCAAAAGCAAGAAGAAAAGACCATCATGGTAGTCTAAAGAAGTGACCACAGTAGTGAAGGAAAAAGGGTGGCATTCAGTCAGTACAAACAAATGTGGAGGGAAGAAAACACAGAGGGGTACAAAGTAAAACAGGAAAGAAGGTAAGGCAGTGAGGCAAGCAAAGGTACAGACAGAAACAAGACACTGGGGTAACTAAAAGATACAAGACTTTTTTCAGATACACAAGTGAGAATAGGGAAACAAGATGGATAGTAAGAATAAGAAGGATGACTGAGGGAGTCTGCACAGGATCAAGACAAAGTAAGCATCTAGAACAGATACGTACTTTGGCTAAATTTCCACAGTAGAAGGGGAAATGGATGACCAGGGAGCAGCAGGAAAAATTGGGGATGGGTGAAGTACACGAGTCCGTTTTCAGTGGAAAGAATCCTGGAGGGACTTGCAAATGTGAATGTGTACAAGGATATGCCCAAGGGCAATAAAGGAACTCAGGTAGTTGCTTTCTGTATCTTTGATGACCTTATTCAGCTAGCTGGTCACTGGAAACAGGCTTGGCTCCAGAGGACGGGAAGAGAGCAGATGTGGTCCCATCTAATAGGAGTGGCAGCAGAATGAAGGCAAACAACTGTAGTCCTGTCAGTCTCACATTAGTTAGTGTGGAAGGTAATGGAAGCCCTGTTAAAGGAGAGGTTAGAGGAGCATCTTAAATCTAATAGACTACAATGCCAAAGGCAACATGGAATCATGGGGGTGTGGGAGGTAATATCGAATAAATCCAGTGACTTGACGACTAGGTGACCGAGGAAGACAGTGAGAAAGGAGTGCTCTACCGAACTCGCAAGACTTTCCTGCATACGGAGACTGAAAAAAAAACAGAGCAGTCTTAAGGTGGGATAAAAAATTCTCCATACTTCCATAGTTTCTTTCTGTTAAGCGTAACGTTGTCAATAGAATTAACAGTTTCACCTCTTACCTTCAGCGATTTATTGTGTTCAGGGGGAGGGGTTTAGGTGGATCAATACAGCAATCCTCCTTACTGGGTAAGGCTTTTTATAGACCATACCTGGATTGGCATATCTTTGTCAGGAATTCTGAAATCATTTGTGTTTATTTCTCCTCAAGAAAGCTTATCAGAGACATATGCTTTTCAAATACTGTAAGACCTGCAGGAGGTGATAAGACCCTCACCCTTAGGTTCATATTGCCCTAACAGTGTAATGCAATCTAACATGTTGGTTTCTAGAAACATAGAATTTGACAGCAGATAAGGACCACTTGGCCCACCCAGTCTTCCCATTTCCCTACCTAATGGATAAGCTGCAGATCCTAATTAACTAGCAGCCTACTTCTTCCTACTACCTAGAATTGCTATATGACTCTCCCATGCCATGCTTAGATTCCACCACTGTTTTGACTCCACAACCTCCTCCAGAAGGCCATTCTCACGATCCACAACCCTCTCTGTGAAAAAAACACTTCCTTAAATTACCTCTGAGCCACCTCCCCATCTTCAAATTGTGCCCCTTTGTTCTTGCACACCTCTTTTTTTGAAAGATGCTACCATCTTGGACTTTGTTGATTCCCTTGAGGTACATGAAAGTTTCTATCATGTCCCCCCTCTCCCTCCTTTCCTCGAGGCTACACATATTAAGTGCCTTAAGTCTGTCTTCATATATCTTCCGGTGCAGACCCTGAACCATTTTAGTTGTCCTCCTCTGGACAGCTTCCACCCTGTTTATGACTTTGTGGAGATTAGGTCTCCAGAACTGCAAGCAGTACTCCAGATGGGGTCTCACCAGCTGTCTGTACAGAGGGATAACAACTTCCTGTTTCCTACTGGTGATGCCTCTCCCTATGCATCACAGTATCCCCCCAGCCCTCCTTGCTGCCCTCTCACACTGCTTGCCCACCTTTAGGTCATCTGGTATGACTACCCCCAGGTCCCTTTCCATTTTTGTTGCTATTATCTCACCCCCACTGTGTACACTCCCCTAGGTTTTGTTTCCCAGGTGCATTACCCCACTTCTTCAACACTGAATCTAAGCTGCCATACATTTGACCATTCCTCTAACCTTGCAAGTCCTTCTCATCCTTTCCACCACACCATGTGCATCAACTCTGTTGCAGATCTTTGTGTCATCTGCAAAGAGACATACTTTTCCTTCAGTCCCTCTGCAATATCCCTTATAAAGACATTGAAGGGACCGGTCCTAATACTGAACCCTCAGTGCCCCACTAGTAACCCCTTTCTTCAGAGTGGACTCATTTACTATTACTCTCTGTGTCCTATTCTCTAGCCAATTCTTTTACAGGCTGTCATCTTGGGACCCACTCCCAGGCTGGTTAACTTAGTATATTAATCTTTTGTGTGGGACTGTGTCAAATGCCTTGCTAAGTCTAGGTAGGCCATGTCACAGCCCCTCCCTGATCTACTACTTTGGTCACCCAGTCAATCTATCAGATTTGTCTGGCATGACCTCCGCTGTGAATCCATGCTGCCTTGGGTCCTGCATACCCTCTGACCTCTAGATACTAGACAATGCTTTCCTTCAGAAGTGATTCCATCATTTCCCTATCACTGATGTTAAACTAACAGGTCTGTAGTTTCTGCTTCTGCCTTGCTCCTACTTTCGTGAAGAAGTCACATCTACCTTCCTCAGTCCCTAGGGTACCACCCCATCCCTCCCATGATTTGTTAAGAGGGTGAGTCAGTGGTGTCACTAGTTCTACCACTAGTTCTTTTAGAATGCTGGGATGAATCAAATCAGGCCCCATTGCTTTGTCCACCTTCAGTTTTAAGAGTTCTTTCATAACCCTTTCTTCTGTAAATGTTTAGTATCAACTTCTGTATCAAATTAATTTCTGTTTGTTTTAGGTACCTCCCTCTTCCTTTGTAAATACTGAGCAAAATATTTATTTAGTATCACAGCCTTTCACAGTCTGCCCTCACCCACCCTCCCTCCCCTTTATTAAGCCTCAGTATACCTCCCTTGATCTTCCTTAAGCTCCGTGATGTACCTATAAAGGTTTTATCCCCTTCTTAACTGAGTTGGCTATCTTTTCCCTCAGTTTGGGCCTTTGATTTCGCTCCCTTCCCAGCTCCCTTTGCTTTACTGATACAGTTCTGTCCTGCTCTTCTGTGATTCTGTACTTTCTGGTAACAAGCCTTGTGTGAAGCAAATAAACAAAACAAAACGAAGTAAGAAACCACTATGGTTCTCAAAGGAAGTGGCAGTGAAGGTTCAAGAGAAAAATAAAGCATTCAGGAAGTACAAGGAATCACAGAAGGAGCAGGACAGAGAACTGTATCAGTTAAAGCAAAAGGAAGCTGGGAAGGCAGTCAGAACTGCAAAGGCCCAAACTGAGGAAAAGATAGCCAACTCAGTTAAGAAGGGGAATAAAACCTTCTAAGCTGAACCCCCAAGCTGGGGAGGTGCACTTGAAATACTGACTGGCAATGGCAGGGCTGAGTTGCATAAATCCTTATTAATGCTTTTAAATGAGATTCTGAGTACCGATGTTCTGCAGAACCCCCCTCGCACGCATGCATGCACACACACACCCAAGGTGGGCCCCACAGGTCAGGTGGGCCCATACAGATATGTCCAGGTGAAGCAGAGCAGGATAAGACTGATCTCCCAGATCTACAGGCAAACCATGATGTTGACCATATGGAGGGTCAAGACGATGATACCAGTGGCCACAAAGAAAATCCTGACCTGAATGTACTCTCTGTTGAGGAGGAAGGTGAGTGGACAGAGCCTAACAGAAAGATTCCAATGCCTCCCCTGTCTGATTTGTAATCTCTATCCTACCTCATAATGGAGGCTTGTCGGACATTACAGTTAAAGGAGGTAGAGGCCATGGAGGCTTTGGATGTGATTCCGATACTGTCTGAATCTTCTAATGCACCGAGGTATCTTCCAAATATTGTGCACTGTGACTAGATTATTAAAACAGGAATGAGCAGGCAAGGACCAGAGAAAGCACCTACCCAGACCATAGGTGAGATGTTTTCCATTTCTGGAGAATTCCCAGAACTGGGGAACTCCTCACTTGGCAGATTAAGTTGTACATAATTCTGTTAAGCAAACAACTATGCCGACTGAAGGATCTTTGCCCTTAACCGCTATGCACGATAAGAGAGTGGACACTGCATGCAGAAGAGCCTTTGCCTCCAATGGAGTGAATCTTTTCACCTCCTATGCTTCTTTGTTTCCAGAGCTCTGAACTCCTGGATTTCAGCTCTGGGTAGTAGAATTAGTATTCATCTATTCATGGCATCCTTTTCCAGAGGCTCAGAGTGCCATTATATAAAAAAAGGGCTTACTTTAGTTACTTATATCATTAGGCATTCTAAGTAACATAAAATAAATGTAACAAAACAAAATAAAATAAAAAAACTACATTAAATACATTTGTTAAAATGAGTGTAGAGGATACCAAACCACCCCAAATGCCTGCTGAAATAAATACATTTCCAGACCCCTTTTAAAGACCTTCACTGAGGGGCTCTAAACAAAGTACCACACAGTGAGTTCCAAAGTACTGGGCCTACTACTTCAAATACCCAGTCTCCAGACATCTTCTGACTTGACCGTGACACTACCATGAGGCCCTATTTAGTGGAGCAGAGTAGGCAAAAGGGCACATAGGGATGTAGGAGTTCAGTCAGGTAGCCAGAGCTCAATCTGTGTAGCACCTTATAGATCATAAGACCCAATTTAAAAGATATGGCATTTGACTGGCAGCCATTGTAGATCATGCAATGCACGGTCTAGGAAGGTGTGTTGGTAACTGTCTCTGTATTCTGCAGCAGTGCAGTGTACCTCCACTGACCACACAATAAAGAGCATTACAATAGTTGAGCCTCCAGGTCACAAATGCAAAAGCCAGCATAACCAGGTTGCCAGAAGGGATAAGAGACATAATCTGGCTGATTTTGTGCAAATAGAAAAAGACACTGCAGGCTACTCCTGACATTTAAACCTCCATTGGCAAACTCTCATCCAAAATGACACCAAGATGTTTCACCTTAGTGGCAGCCACCAGATCAGAGGAACTGATACATAGCCTGGTCTCTCCTACTGTAGCCCCCCCAATGACCTGGCCCAATCAGAAGAACTTTGATTTTCTCTGGGTTAAACCTTAGCCAGCACAATGACTTCCAATCTTGAATCTTGGCTACACGTCTGTTAAACATGTACACCACACTCATCATCCCAGGTGCAAAGGACATATAGAGCTGGGTAATAACTACATAGCAATGAAACCATAGCCAATATTTCCTAATGGCCATTCTCAGAGGCAGCATATAATCTGTGAACAGCATGGGTGACAGGACAGAGTCCAGGGGTATGCCAAGGACAGAACCCCCAGGAGTGAGGAAAATCTCCTGAACACTAGTCTCTGGGTTCTGTGTTTGGTAGGACTCGTACCAGTAGATGACTTTGCCAGTGAGCCCTGCATACTCCTTAAGCCTATCCAAAAGCAGCCCATGGTCCACAGCATCAAAAGCTGATGGGAAATCTAGAAGGATAAGAACTGACCCATCACCTCCATCTCTTGCCCTGAGCAGGGCATTGTGCAACTGGACAAGAACAGTTCCAATGCTATACCTAGTCCTAAATCCCAACTGGACAGGCTGAACAATGTCAAAAGCTATGAAATGTGGGTCCAGCTGCAGCACAACTTTCTCAGTAACCTTTCCCAGAAACAGAAGGTTAGAGAATGAATGTTAATTCACCAAGATCTCTGGGTCCAATGCAGGCTTTTTCAGAAATGGTTTCACGAGAGTGCACTTAAGCACCACTGGGAAGCACCTATCTGATAGGGAACAGCGGACAGTTTTAGTGAATACTAGGCCCAGATGTCCAGTGAAACCCATGAGTAGTTGCTTTGGACCCTGAGCCAGATTACAAAACACTGGCCACAGCTCTGTGATCAACCCACAAACCTCTTTAGTCTTCACTAGGTGGAACCCTTCCCAGGACCACTGCCTGTGGCTTGACTAAGAGGCTGTCCACTGCAGGGCTGTCCTAGTCCAGTTTGAGTGATTCCAACCTTAAAAGTGGACACCTTATCTAAGAAGAGTGGAGTGAACGCCTCACATTTCATAGCTGTTAATGCTCTCATGGGCTCCAGACAAGCCAGATAAAGAAGCCTGTCTACAGTCTGAAAGAGCTGAGCCAGTCAGTTTCTCCCAGCAGCAATCTCTCTTGGCAGAAAATCCACCATTTTTTGAGTGATTGCCTTCTGATATTCCTTATAATGGGGCACCTAGAACTAATTTCCTCTCCAGGATTTTTGAACTCCTCCAACAACAATCTAACCTTCATCCCCTGGCCTTCAAAGCCCTAATTTCATGTCAAACCATGGCAAACTGAGGTGCATCAAGAGGGGACAGACACACACTGCCACATTGAGGTCAAAGGCCCCAGTGATTCCCCTATTATAGGCTTCCATTGCCACCTCTGTACACTGAATGCAAGCTGCCAGCATTTCTGAGCTGTCCAAAATAACCATAAGTCCTTCTGGACTAAGTCTTCTCAAAGGTCAATACTGAACCACCTCCACCGGGGATGGACTACAAGAGGGTGACCTGAAACTGAATCCAATAGAGAAATGGTCTGACCCACTGTCTGGTTCAATCTTGAGACTTTCCACCTCGAGCCTCAGGGAGAACAGCTGGTCCAGAGTGTGGCCATGTTAATGGGTCATGGAAGCAATCACTTGTGCAAGGCCTGGAGCTTCCATGTTCTGGAAAAAATACTGACCATATTGTGAACATTCATCATCCACACAGGGTTTGAAATCACCAGGAAAAACTCATCTTGGCGATTTCAAACCAGGTTAGTGATAACCGATGTGATTTCCTGCAGAAATTTCCCTCTGTGACCTGGAGGCTAGTACACATGGAGGATCCTGCAGTCTGCACACAGGTCCCCCCTGCACAGTCATATATTCAAATGACTCTTGTGCCCCCTCCACTAGGAGTACCACCAGATACAGATCCAATCTAAAACAGATGGCACCTCCTTCTGCTGTGGTCTCTTCTCTGGCAGTACACAACTAAGAACCCTGCTGGGACCAGTGTAACTGGAACTGTGCTGGTGTCATCCCCTAGCCAGGTCTCAACAATGTAAGCTGAGCTGACAGAGGAAACAAGATCCACTACAATTATGGTCCTGTTCCTCCACAGCCTGGCATTACACAGCACTGCCCAAAGGAAACTCAGAGAGTCACCTGGTCACTCAGTTGCAGACTCACTCAGTCCGGCAGGAACCCTGAAACATAGAAACATAGACTTTGATGGTAGATAAGGACCACTTGGCCCACCTAGTCTGCTCATTTCCTATATATTGGATAAGCTTCAGATTCTGGTTAACCAACAGCCCACTTCCTCGTACTCTTCACTAAAATTGCCTTATGTCTATCCCATGCATTCTGGAATTCCCCCACTGTTTCTGACCCCATGACCTCCTCAGGAAGGTGGTTTCATGCATCCACCACCCTCTTCATGAAAAAATTCTTCCTCACATTGCCCCAGAACCGTCCCCCCTCAATCTTTAAACTGTGTCCCCTTGTTCTTGCACGTCTCTTTTTCTGAAAGATGCTACTCTCTTGGACTTTGTTGATTCCACTGAGGTACTTAAAAGTTTCTATCATGTCCCCCCTCTCCCTCCTTTCCTCAAGGGTAAACATATTAAGCTCCTTTAGTCTCTCCTCATACAGCTTCTCTTCCAGATCCTGCACCATTTTAGTTGCCTTCCTCTGAACCGCCTCCATCCTGTCTATGTCATTATGGAGATGGGGTCTCCAGAACTGCATGCAGTACTCTAAATGGAGTCTCACCAACTGTCTGTACAGACAGATAACAACTTCCTGTTTTCTACTGGTGATGCCTCTCCCTATACATCACAGTATCCCTCCAGCCTTCCTTACTACCTTCTCACATTGTTTGCTTACCTTAAGGTCATGTGATATGACTACCAGAGGTCCTTTTCCATTTTTGTTGTTGTTTGTGCCTCCCCCCATTGTGTATTCTTCCTCTGGGGTTTTGTTTCCCAGGCGCATTACTTTGCACTTTTTTGCATTGAATCCAAGCTGCCATATTTTTTACCTGTCCCCCAATCTTGCCAAGTCCCTTCTCATCCTTTCCATCCCACCTTCTGTATCAAACCAGTTGCAGACTTTTGTATCATCTGCAAAGAGGCATACTTTTCATTCCAGCTCATCTGCAATGTCTCCTATAAAGACATTAAAGAGGACTGGCCCCAGTACTGAACCCTGCAGTACCCCACTAGTAACATCCCTTTCTTCAGAGTGTACTCCATTTACTATTACACTCTGCGTCCTGTTGGTCAGCCAATCTGTTTCCCAGGCTAGCACCCTGGGATCCACTCCTAGGGTGGCTAATGTGTTTATTAATCTTTTGTGTGGGACTGTGTCAAATGAGTTGCTAAAGTCTAGGTAGGTCACATCTACAGCTCCTCCCTGGTCTATTACTTCGGTCACCCAGTCAAAGAGATCTATTAGGTTTGTCTGACATTATCTTCCCGCTGCGAATCCATGCTGCCTGGAGTCCTGTGCCTCGCTGGCCTCTATGTACTCAATAATTCTTTTCTTCAGAAGTGATTCCATCATTTTCTCTACCACTGAGGTTAAACTAACTGGTCTATAGCTCCCTGCCTCTGCGTTGCTCACACTTTTGTGAAAAGGAATGACATCTGCCCTCCTCCAGTCATCAGGTACTACACTGTTCTCCCTTGATTTGTTAAAAAGGGTAGTCAGTGATGTCACTGGGTCTCTCCTTAGTTCTTTTAGAATTCTTGAGTGAATCCCATCAGGCCCCATTATTTTATCCACCCTGAGTTTTAGGAGCTCTCTCAGGACCCTTTCTTCTGTGAATGGACTATCAACCCCCTGTCCAGAGTGCTTCTATTGCTTAGTTTAGGTACCTCCCACTCTTCTTTTTTTGTGAATACTGAACAGTCCCCTGGGGATGGGGACTAAACAGATCTGGCCTCTCTCTAGTACCTGTCTAACCCCAGGACATCTCCTGGTCTTCAGTACACCTCTTGGTACCACTCCACTTCCCTATCCCTCTTCCTCTTCTCCCTCATGATACAAACTTCCCTGAAACATTGATATGTTGGTCAGTGGGTGAAGGATCAAAGGGGCGTTGGACCTTCAGCAGGGAAGCAGAGTAACTATGCCTTGGAGCCTGAGATTCATGCATGCAACACTACCTTACCCTATGCTAACCTATAAAACCTCTTACCCTTTTTTCTTTACCAAATAACCAAATCCCTCCCAGCAACCTAGAAAACCTACCATAGCCACCCACCAACACCCAACTCCCATATAACCAAAAAGCCTTTCCAGTACTGCAATAATAAATGAAGCTACATTATAGTTACTTAGAAATAGCTCTTAATTATTTCATTAATGTCCAGGTGCTGCAATGCCTCATAATACAGTGCCCTATAAACAGTTCATATGCAATAGGAACATTTGAATTCCTGACAGTAATGAGAAGAATGCTCATGTTTTAAAAGCTCGGTGTGAAGGCTGGAGATTGGCTGCTTGAGTGCTTTGGCTGGGGGACCAGAGGTGGCTGAAGTAGCAGCTAAGTACTTGTAACTATGTTCTGTTTGCTGTTTCCAGATTTGTTTTTCCATTGTTCATAGGGAGGGGAAATGCTACTTATTTTTATTACAGGGGGGTGAATGTACCAGAACGGGACATTTTGTGCCTGTTGAGGCACATCAACAATGATTTCTTTACAGGGGACCAATTGTGCCAGAACTGGCATTTGTGTGTGTGTGTGTGTGTGTGTGTGTGTGTTTGAATGTGTGTTGGAGTGCATTAACAGGGATTTCAGGGACTGACTAGTAGTCTGTTTTGTACAGTAAGTGTCCCTTTAGTGGCTGGAGAGGACATCTGGGTGCTAACTAAGGCACATTACATACAGTACATGGGTGAAAGAGATTGTTTATTGGCACTGACCAGTTAGATTCCACCCACTCTCCCCAGCCTACCCACCCTGGGCTACTCCACCCTTACAGACTAGTACTTCCTCTTGCTGTACAGGAGCAGGTGATTACAGTATATATTATACACATCTATATAAACTTTGTTAATGTATCAGTTAGGGTTGAAGCAGCAAAAGTAGGGAAATGAGATGTTAAGGTTGAGCCCCTAATACCCCCCATCCAACCCCACCAGCCCACCCCGCACCCACCCTCCACAGACCAACTGGTGTTGGGGTGTACCTTGGCATCATCAGGCCTAACTCACGTCCCAGTCCATGTGTAAGAAATCTGACATGGTACAGTGTAGGAGCATGGGGTGAAAGTTAGGCCCGATGGCTCCAAGGCACACCCCAACACTTGTTGGTCTATGAAAGGTGGGTGTAGGGGTGTTAGGGGCTCGACCCAAACGTCTAATTTTTCAACTTTTGTCACTTTAACCCTAACTGATGCATTAACAAAGTTTTTTTGCAATTTATTGCCTCACCTTTTGAGATAGTATAATAGTATCTTTATTTTACTGTGGGAGCACTGGGTCTCCCATTCCTCCACAGATGCACATATGTATTTAGCTGTGGAAACACTGGGGTCTCTGGCCCCCATGCTTCCACACGTTAAGTTACAAGCAGGTGTACTGAAATTGTAACATACAGTTATAGCTGTGCCATCTTAAATATTTTTTTACCCAAAATGTTCAACATAACCTTCTTATCACCTCATCGCATGTACCCAGTACAGAACACTTTCACATCCCTGTCAAACTGCAGTTCTGAGTAACCGTCACACTGTTTTGCACCACAGGTGTGGAAAACAATTTTTGGCAGGATTTGAAAAATTACAGATGTACTATTCACGAGGTGGTAGTGTGAAAAATGATAATGTTGAAAATCTGGAGTGAAAATATGAAGAACTGGTGAAGTTATAAGCATGGGTAGAAACTGTGCAATGTATGCTCGTAACACAGTCATTGGGGGGAATTTTTTCACCAAACTTTCAACATGGGCTTTTTGGGACCTCTCCTCATGAACAGTTGCACTGCGATTTTGTTAATCCACCCAAAAGTTAATTTTTGCTCAGCAAACGTGCCATTCTGTGCCACAGGTATGAAAACATGTTTCAGGCAGGATGTGAAAAATGACAGCTGCACTACTCATAAGAAGATGTGAAAAAATGGCAAAGTTAAAAATCTGGAATGAATATACAAAAAAAATTGGCAAAGCTATGAGTGTGCATAGAAACTGCACAACATATGCTCATAACACAGTTACTTTTTGGAATTTTTTTACCAAATATGGTGTCCCAAAAAGCCCATGTTGCACCTCATGAACAGTGGGACTGTTGTTCTGGTAATCAGTCCCGAAAGGTGATTCCACACAGTGACTGTGAAATCACACTTCAGGAAAGAGTAACAAAATGCCAGTGATCAGGAGGTGGGGTCCCAAGAACCCCATGTTAAAAATTTGGTGTCAAAATTCCTAAAAATGGCTCAGATATCAAGAGAAGCTGACTGCCATTACATGTCACTTACCTTGATTCTTCAGTTTGCAGTTCGACTTTGAAGAGAGCAGATGTGTCCAGTCCTCAGAAGATGACAATGCCTGACCTCAGGAGGTAAGTTTAGGGTAAGGTGGGGTGCAGGAGATGGGTGCACAGAGGGAGGGTCAGGATGGGGAAGGTAGCTTTGGGGATGACGGGGGCCGTTGTCTTTTTTCAGGTTAAAAAAAAGTTGGATAGTGTTCTTCAACAGGGTTTTTTTTAAAAGCACATTTGGGCACACTTGGAAGGGCTCCCAATGTGCCACATTAGTGTGGGGGAGGGATACATGCTGACACAGGGATTGGGCACCCTGATGGAAGCAAAACATGTATACAGGCTCGGGTGGTATCTCAGGGCATCCCGGTATCAGAAACATAAATTAAATATTTTTGCACACTAGGGTGGGCTCCCAATGTGTCACAGTAATGGAGATGGGACATATGCTGACACGGCAATCGGATATTCTGATGTTGGCAGACAATAGAGGGACAGTTCGATTCAGGATTCTGTATTGAAAATTTCGATGCAGGATTCTACGTCAAAAAAATGTCAGAGTGCTGTTTTCTTTTTCTCAGTTACAAAAGAATTAACAACAAAATGGGAGATGTTACAACATTTTGATTTCTTCCTTCACGAAGTGAGAAAACAAAATGGTGGCTGACGAAGACCGGTCTTCCTCACAAAGAGAGATTCTGTGAGATTTCTGAATCCCTCTTCACAATCCCTCTTCACCAGCCATTCACGACCAGGGACCTTGATTGAAACTGTGCATCTTTCCCAGAGACTGAACTGAGCATGCTTAGAACCTGAATTTTTAACATTTAATAACTTTGGAATGGATCAGTATTTTTTCACCAAACCACTGCCAGATTGTTCATTTGGATGACCTCTATCTACCCTGAAAATTTCAACCACAATTCCAAACAGTATGGGTGCAGAGGGATGAAGGAAAAACAGAGAAATCTGGCAGAAAGTAGCACGAAATGCATTTTTTGATGATTCAATGCTCTAAATCCACAAATCTGACTGAGAAAATTGGTGAATCAAGAGATATAGTACCTGTCATTGTCTATTCCAAATTTTAAACTAATCCATTGTACTGCTGCAAAGTTATTTATTTTTTTTTTAATTCTGTTTCTCACTCTGTGGCATTGGGCATCCTTCCAAGGAGCTCACTCAGCTAATACCTCTCCCTCCCTGCCTGAACCCTCACTGCTGGCATTCTTCCTACCTAAGTCCAGATAGGTCAGTCCCCTGGTTACCAAGTTATCCCTGAGGAGGGCTCACCTACCCATGGTGACCTTGCAGATTCACGACCCTACCTGGACGTCAGGTTGGTGCCTGATGAGATCTCTGGTGCACAGAGCTGACTTTGGGGTGTGGGCCTTGCCACTGGAGCCCTCATCTCCACAAGACTGCAAAGAGTTTTCCCACTTTTGCCTTATGAGTGCTTCCTGCTTCCCTCAAACACGATGTGCTATGATGCCATGGCACATGGCAACCCTGCCGGCATCTGCCGCACTTGACCCTCATGTTAGTCAGTGATTCTGTAATACCTCTGATCTCCATTGGGGGCCACAAGGACACTGGACAACCCCTTAGCCCTCCCCCGGGAGAGGAGAGTCATCTATAGATGCTCATCCTCTCCTTCCCCTGCCAACCCCCGGCAACCCAAATCCGTATCCGAACATGGGTCACTGCTGTGGTGCAAGATGTGATGTCCAGAGTCTCAAACCCTCAGCGCCACCAGGCTGGCCAGTTGCAAAGTTATGAACGTGGAAAATTTGGTGTTTAACATTAAAGTGCGTAATATAAGTCCTCGTGGCTTTGGTTTCCCTGGATGCTGAAAAGGCTTTTGATCGTGCATCCTGGCAATTCCTGTTCAGCTCCCTTTATTGAGTTGGAATTCCAGACTATTTTATTAAATGGGTCAAACTTCTCTACTCCTCCCCAACAGCTGCAATGTAGTGTAATGGGTGTCCATTTCCCCTAGAGAGGGGCACTCAGCAAGGATGTCCTTTCTCCCTTCTTCTTTTTAAATTCTACCTGGAGCCCTTGATACATAAGCTACTTGCTTACCATACTCTTGAGGGTATCCAGATAAAAGGAAAGAAATATACTCCATTGGCATATGCAGATGACCTCCTTTTACATCTGGAAGACTCAAAAGTCTCTCCCCCTGTCTTACTAGAAGAGTTGGATCAATTCTCTGCAGTGTCATCCTACAGGTTAAATCTCTCCAAGACAACTATATTTCTTCTCAATAATCATACTAGGAAGGTGGACTAACGCTTTTGGTCTTGCTTGGGAACCTAAAGTTCTAATATGCTTGGGGATCAATATTGCTAGGGATATGCCTCCCATGGTAAAAGAAAATTTTTCAAGTTACGGCAAGTATTGCAATCTGATCTGGACCATTGGGGTGTGCTTCCTGTATCTCTCTGGTTTTGTATCAACATTCTGAAAATGAATGTTCTTCCGAGACCACTATATCCGCTGGGTATGCTGGGTCTCTTTTTCCCTAAGGTATGGTTTATGAGACTGCAGAGAAATGTTCAACACCTTTCTGCGGAAAAACAAAATGGTACGGAGGGTGTACTTCAAGTTAACAGCTCCTAAGTTACAAGGTGGGCTTGCCCTCCTTTCCCATTTTACTTACAGTGGGGCTCAGCACATAAGCAGAATTCCCCTCTGATGCAAAAAGGTCACCCCAATAGCAGATAATACATATCATCCCATCTGATTAGATATAGAGAGACATCTGGCATGTAAGTTCTCGACCTCGTTACCTGTGCTTACATGTACATCCCCCTCTCAGTTTCCCCATTCCCTCATTGTGACACTTGGACAGCTGGTTCTGATTACTCTATGCTTTTTGTAAAATATTAAAGTGTGTCATTGAGTTTCTCTCTTGAGACATGCTGAAACAGCCTGTGGGATGACCCCCCCCCCGGGTTTCAGCTACAAGATGTTAACCTAAAAGGCCAGAAGATAATTAAAGACTAGAGGAGACATAAATTAATGATCTCCTGTTTATGTGATTTCATTGTAGCTTGCCAGCTGACAGGATAGAGATCACACACTTTTATGATGTTTAGAGGAAGAAATCAGATTATGACACTTTGGTGCTAAGTCATAAAATGTTCTCTGATGTCTGTGAAGGGCAGGAAGATGCATTAAATCAGACTTGATTGGGAAGCCATATGGGGAAATGAGTTTTTCTGATGTAACCTAATTTAATACCTCCTGCTTGATAAGACATCCTGGTTGTATAATTTTTAATAAACAGAGGAGGGGCTAGGTGACATCATAGAGAAGGCAGGTTCAAGACAGTAGGTTTAATTATGCTGTGGCTTGACCTTAGATATATATACACATGTTTGGACTCTGATGAAGAAACATCTACTCTAGCACTATTAGAAGACATACATTAGACAGATAAGTCTAATTGTCTGGTGGTAGGAATTTGCACTTTTAAACCTTGGCCAGGATATTCAAAGGGGTTACGCTTGACACTACAGAGTTACACCATTCGCAACCCACTGATGCACCCCAGCGCACATTCAAAAGGGTAGGTTGCCTCGGCACAACCCCCAATGTGCCAGGGCACAGCATGAATGTAGGTGGCACAAATGTGGAGGGTGTGCCCATGCATATGTGGCACAGCCTGATACTCAGCCCAGAATGTCCTGTGCATATGCAGGCACAAACCTGCTTTGAGCCGCACAGAGGGGTTCAAAGATGTGCCCGTCAAAACCAGGAACATGTTGGGGAACACCCCGAGGTGGGCTACCATATTGCTGGGAGAAACACAGCAGTCTTCTGCTGTGGGTGGCCACCCGACCTCCCGGGACACAGACCGGGTGTCGTGCCCCTCCTCGCCCGATCACGGGCATATAAATATAATAACCCTGGTGGTCCAGTGGACCCGATCTCCTGCCCAATAATGGGAAAATGTGTAAAAATGCATCCCTGATGGTCCAATGAACCTGATCCCCTGCCTGATCATGGGCATCTGAAGGAGTTTCCCTGGTGGCCCAGCGGTACCCCCTCCCCACCTGGCCATTGAGCCCTGCCACCCTGCAACCCTCCTTGTCGTAGGCGTGTGGCAGCTCCCCACCTGCAAGCCACCCGCAAGCCCATCACCTGACAGTGCACAGTATGGCTATAGACCTATTGGTCCACTTTGTGGGCCAACGGGCATGTAGACTAGTACTACACAGTCCCAAAATATATATGAAGTAAAGAACCTCTGTACACAAGCACTAACACAAGGGTTACCCCAAAGGGCATTGGCTGGGAAGGCAGGTTTCAAAGAAATACAAAATCAGACATATCCCCATAATGCAAAGCATCATGAGCTGCATATGCAAATCCTCACAAAATATTATACCGGTTCAACTTTAAACAGAACTGCATGATGCTGAAAGGTCTGTCACACAGTACGCATTTTGTATTTCTTTGAAACTTGGCGTCCCGGCCAATGCCCTTTGGGGTAACCCTTGCATTAGTGCTCGCATACAGAGGTTCTTTGTCTTTTAGCATTTTTTTGTTTGTTTTTATTGGGCTCACCACAACCTGGCAGGAGAAACACGTGTCTGTGTCTTCTCTTGGCACCCTTTGCATATTGTGTGAGAAGCCTTTCAGTACCATGCAGTTCTTCTTAAAGTTGAACCAGCATAATATTTTGTGGGGATTTGTATATGCAGCCTGTGGTGCTTTGAATTATGGGGGTATGTACAGCTATATTATATATATTCATTGCAAAAAATATCTTAATGCCTCAGGGATTTATTTAAGTGTAAAAAGCTGGGAACATTTGTTGTTAAGGTTGCCAACCCTAACATCTCCCCCTTCACACACCAACAGATGTCAGGGTGTGCTTTGGAATCATCAGCCCTAACTCTCTAAACAAGATAAAATGGTACAAACAGGAGAATGGGGTGAGAGGCCCAGTGACTCCAAGGCACACCCCCATGCCTCTTGGTGTGTGGAGGGTAGAGAATGGGGTGTAGGGTTGGTAACGTTAATGTCAAATTTCCTAGCTTTTTACATTTTCATAAAAACAGCAACTGATGTATTAATGTAATGTTTTGCAATTAATTTCCCTTTTTTTTTGAGAAAGTGTAATATAACTGGCATGTGGTTGTGGAAGTGAACGCCCTCTGGGCCCTGCACTCTCCTCACACTACCTATTGTTGCATAATGATATGCATAAGTAGGAGTGCAATGCCCCTATTTACACATAAGTACGGACATACCACAACCCTATAGCCATGAAAAGTAACCCTTGTAACACTAATCTGGCAATATCTCAGAAACCCTAGCAACTACAGAAAAACATTCCACTGCAGTTGTAATCATGAGTTTGAAACCTCCAAAGGTGCTTATGCCACCTAATAACGCAGGTAGCAAAAAGTCTGTATCTCGAATCATTTGAGCAGGTGCTACAATTAAAGGGATGCACATAACTCAGGCATTTTCAGGATTTCTGCCACCCAGTTTCCAACATGACATTTTGGGGACCCCACCTCATGAACAATGTCACTGTCATTTCATTAATCTGTCTCAAAAGTTGAGTATGGACAGCAGACATGCCATTCTGTGCCACCAGTGCAAAATCACGTTTTGGGCAGGATGGGAAAAATTCCAGCTGTATACTGTTCATGAGGAGTTGTGGAAAAGGGTAATGTTGAAAATCAGGAAGGAAAAGATGAAAAATTAGCAAAGTTACGAGCGAGGGTAGAAACTGCACAACGCATGCTCGTAATGTGGCAATATTGGGGAATTTTTTAACCAAAATTTCAACATAGGGTTTTTGGGAAGTCTTCTTATGACCACTGACACTGTGATTTTGTTAATCCATCCCAAAAGTTCATTTCACACAGCGACTGCACCATTTTGCACCAGAGATGCATAAACACATTTTTGGCATGATATGAGAAACGACAGCAGTACTGTTCATGAGGAGGTGTGAAAAATGGCAATGTGGAAAAGCTGGTGTGAAAATATTAAAAACTGGTGAAGTTACAAGAGTGAGTAGAAACTGCACAATGCACACTTGTAAAACAGCTGTTTTCAGGATTTTTTGCACCAGATTTTCAACATGGGCTTTTTGGGACCTCCCTTCATGAACACTGGGACTGTCATTTCATTATTCTGCTCTGAAAGGTGATTCTGTGAAGCGATCGTGAAATCACCGTTGGAGACTGAGTAATGAAATAACAGTGACAATGTTCATAAGGTAGGGCCCTAAAATGCTTATGTTGAAAATTATTTGCATCAGAGTCAAATCAAATCAAACTTTATTTGTAAAAGGCACCTTTCTAAAACCAAGGCGCCTGTACATTGCATCATAAAGCAATAAATAATTAAAACAATATTAAAATAGACTTGACAATGGCATTCAAAAATCATTATATGCTAGGCTAAAAAAGATAAGTTTTTAGAATCATTCAAATTAGGCTCTTAGTTTGTATGACGACATACGAACGAAGATCCTACTATGCATGACTTGCAAAGTAGGATCCTAGTTCGTATCTTATCATACAAACTAAGATCCTGTGTCATTTGACACTGTTATAAACAAAGCATTTAAATGTTAAGTAAAACACATTCTAAGGGCATTTTCTTAGCAAGAAAGTGCAGAATGCACCTGGGGGGGTCCCAACAAGCAAGATACGCGTTTGTTCCTCCCCCAGAAAATCATTTTGGCAGGTTTCCAATTCTGACTTTTTCGGCAAAACTGAAAACAAGATGGCAGCCATATGAATGAGGAATTTTTTCATACAATGCAGGATTCCTGTTGTATCATATAACTATATTGAAATGCCTACTGAGCATGCTCAGAAATGATTTTTTATTCAATTTTTAAATGGCAATAACTTAAAAATGGCTTATTGATTTTTCACCAGACTAGCAAAAGGCACATCTGTTGGGTAGTCCCTTTCTGGCCTGAAAATGTCTTACAAAACAAACAAACCATCTGGGCTGCAGATAAGTTCAAAGAAAAATCCCAGCAAAGTCATTGGGTAAAAATATGTTTCTTTATATCTCCATAACTTGGAGGCTACACATTTGACCACAACAAAACTAGCAAGATTAAGAGAACTACCCCACAGGAAGTTGCATACCAAAGTTCATGCAAATTCATTCAACAGTTGGAAAGTTATTAAAGTGCAAATTCTTGAGTTTAACAATGAAGTGCTTACTCAACCCTACCTATAGGGTCACAACCATGTGTATGGTGGACTGGGGATAGTGGAAAGGATGTAATTGGTCAACATTAAAAAACAACCTGTTTCATTGCTGTCTGTAGTGTGCCTTACATTCCTCCTCTCTCACTGACCAAATCTATATAATGCAGACACTTGCCTGCTTGCTCACACAAGGAATCAATCTATTCCCTCCTCTGTGCACTTCTCATGCCGCTGCTCTCTCAATGACCAAATGTTTATAATGCAGACACTTGCCTGCTCACCCATGCCCTAAATCAGTCCACTCTCTTCTTTCTGCATTTCTCATGTCCATCCTCCTCCTCTCTCAATGACCAAATGTTTATAATACAGGCACTTGCCTGCTCACCCATGCTGGAATCAGTCTGTTCCTCCTCTGTGCACTTCTCCTGTCACTCCTCTCTGAATGGCAAATGTTTTTTTTCCCCTTTTTTAGATGCCCACTTCCACACATCCCCAATGTGATGCGCGCGTGTAGAGGCATGTGTATGCGCATCTTATGGGATGCCTCTCGCCCTACCTGTCTCACCGATACTGCCTATGCCCATCACTGGACCTCCATCTGATGATAGTAGGACTATGGGCAGGTGACCCCTCTGCTTGGGAGAGGAGAGCCACTGCTCAATCCTGCTCCCACCTCCCCCCAGTTGGCACCATGGTGGTCTGAGGTGATTCCCAAACCTGGATCACCGGCGCAACGTGAGGTAAGGTGTTCAGCGCCTCAGCCCTCAGCGCCACTGGGCTGACCATGTTCAAATATTTATAAAGAATAAAACTGCCTGCAGATGCTTCCACCAACCTGCTTTGACAACTTTGTTGTTGACATCCTCTACAGCAACAATCGAATTACCGACAGTCGATATTTCGTCTGTCAGGATGACACTGTTTTTTTTTTATTTAGGGGGGCTGTGCTCATGTGGGGGGGGGGGCTATGCTCCCACACACCCCAATCTTAAGATAATCAACTCTAAGTCAGAGTTGATTTGGAACCAGCAAAACACCAGTGAAACTGTAACTGGTGTACAGCAGGACCTTTACAGCGACAATCTTGAATCTGCTTGAAATTGTCACTGTAATGGCAGTTTGTTGTAAAGGTTTCACTACAATAACGTGATTCCCCTGTTCACCCATGCCTAGAATCAGTCCATTCTCTCCTCTGTGCACTTCTCATGTCCCTCCTCTCTGAATGACCAAATCTTTATAACATAGTCTTGCCTGCTCACCCACATCAGAAATCAGTGCATTCTCCTTCTCTGTGCACTTCTTATGCCCCTCCTCTCTGAATGATCAAATGTTTATAATGCAGATACTTCCCTGCTCACTCACACCTGGAATCAGTCCATTCCCTCCTCTGTGCACTTCTCATGTCCCACTTCTCTAAATTATCGAATGTTTATAATGCAGACACTTGCCTGCTCACCCACACCTAGAATCGAGACCAAAGGCTCAAGTTTCAAAGGGTGATGCAGGGCTTGCCTTACACCCTGTGTCACACCTGTTTGGTGCAGCTGCACGGGTCTAAATGCAAAGAAAACAAAGGCAATACTTTTCTCACTTTCTGCCAAAGGTCAAAAACCTTCCCTATATAGCTTAGCAGATTCTATCATTTCTGGGAGAACCTACTGAATATGTGTCAAAATGTAAATATCTGGGGCTCTGGATAGACCAGAAGCTTACATTCTCTGACCGTACTGAGGAACTTTCAAAGAAGCTAAGACAGAGACTGGCCTGTTCTCTCTGATCAAGCATCTCCTATTCCATGACATCAAAAAAAAGACTGGTCCAAACCACCTTTCTATCCTTATTGGACTACGCCGACTTCCTCTATAGCCAAGGCTCTGTCTCCACACTCTCTAAACTTGTCTCACTTTATCACTGAGCTTTGAGATTTATCTCTGCTTTACCATACCTCACCCACCACTGCTCTGTGTGTGCGCTGCAGTAGGCTGGACATCCTTCAAGTTCAGAAGACAAAGAAATGCCACCTTTTGGACTTTTAAAGCTATCACACATAAGCTTCCCCAGTATATCTGACTGTTTGCCCCTATGCGCTGTAGACAATTACTCCTTGCACAGCCTCTCATTTATCTCTTTACACATTCCTAAAGTTAAGTCACATTTTGGTAAAGCGTCTATAAGCTATGTACTCCTTCATCTGTGGAACAAATTACAAAAAACTCTGAAGCTGGCTGCCCCAACAACCTTCTCCTCCTCCTCCTCCTTCAAAAAGCTTTTCTTTCATTCCCTTACAGTATCCTGTAACTGCCCCAACCGGAGGCCAATGAAATAAGTGTTGGACGTCTATCCCCAGGCCTTGTAATTCCCCATTTATCACTCCTACTCCCTTCTTCTTCCTATCAAACCTCCTACCCCTTTACCTGAACTGCTCATGTACATATTGTATAATAATGTACATTTACAATATTTTTTCTTAACCTCTTGCATACAGTATTTGCCTGTACAGACCTTGCCTAATAGTACACTATGTTATATGTCCTCTCCCACATTGTATTCCTTGTGTACACACACCTTTTTCCTTTGCATATTGTTTACTTTCATGTGCATTCGTCCAGGTCTGCCTGGTAAAATAAAGATTGAGTAATTGAAACTCCTTTGGCACAAGTGAACCTGATTTTAGTACAACAGGCACAGCTGTGACAGTTTCCTCATTTTGCGGCAGCTTACACCAAAGATTTGTCTCAAGCCCCATAGAAAGAGTACCTCCAAATGGTACAAGTTAGACCAGGGAAAAGCTGGCCTAACTTGTCGTCTTTGGTGCTCAGGATTGAAAATCCCGATTGCTGGCTGGGAGAATGCACAAGCTGCGAGTGCCACATGTTCGGCACACCAGTGGCTTGCAACGTTCACGGGGCTTTGAAAATCGAGCCCCATGTGACTCCAATCTCAGTATAATCTCATATCAGTTGTAACAGTAATGTGTTTCTTTCTAAAACACTTACTGGCTTTACTCCTGTCAAGCTTTCTAACATTATAGCCTACTTGTAATTCCGTACTCCCTCTCCTTCAGACTGTTTTTCCTTTTCTTCCCAACTTCCTCACAATCATAACTGAAAGAAATTCCATATAAACACATTATCTAGCCATCTATGAAACTTACCAGTGGGACTGACTTCAAAATGGTCCTTCTGCTCTGCAGTCTTTTCCACCTTCACATCAACAAAAGCGAGTTTGTCATTCCTCTCTTCCTCCTCCTCCTCCTCTTCCACATCAACAAAAGGGAGTTCCCCATCCCCCTCTTCCATCTTCACATCAACAAAAGGGAGTTCGTCATTCCTGTCTTCCTCCTCCAAATTAACAAAAGGGAGTTCATCACTCCTTTCTTCCTCCTTCACAACAAAAAGGAGCTCGCCATCCCCTTCGTCCATCTTCACATCAACAAAAGGTAGTATGTCATTCCTCTCTTCTTTGCCCAAATTAACAAAAGGGAGTTTGTCATTCCTCTCTTCCACTTTCACATCAATATATGGAGGTTCTTCATCCCTCTCAAACAGCAATAACAATTGCTCATTTGGGATGTTGTAGCCTGCACATATAGAATCACAATATAATACAAATATTATTTATAGTCAGAGCTACATAAAGGTAAAAGAAGACGTACAAGAATATATGTATTGTACTAACTGTTGTTTATAGTTGAAACTGATTGATGATGGTTCATGACCACAACACTTTCTATTGCAACAGCCACCCGGAAGCCAGATTATTAATTTATATACTTATATATTCCTGCACATCCTGTCCCCTCCATATTTACATATCCCTGCACTCCTCTTCTCTATATACTAACATGTTCCTGAACCCCTTTTCTCTCCATACTAATATATGCCTAAACCCCATTCAATTCATTCTTACATACTTCTGTACCTCCTGTTCTCTCCATATTTACATATTCCTGTACACAATGTTCCCTGCACATTTACACATCCATGCCCTTCAGTTCTTTCCATACTTACATATTCCTGTACCGCCTTTTCTCTCAATACTTACATATTCCTGCATCCCCCGTTCTCTCCATTTAGATACCCCTGCTTCACTGTTCTCTTCATACTTAACACATTTCTGCACCCTGTTCTCTCTAAACACTTGAGGAGGGGGGGACATAATATAGGCTTTCAAATACATCAAGGGAATTAACAGAGTATGAGAGGGTAGCATCTTTCAGAAAAAGAGATGTGCAAGAACAAGGGGGCACAATTTGAAGGTAGAGGGGGAATGGCTCAGAGGCAACGTGTGGAAGTATTTTTTCATGGAGAGGGTTGTGGATACATGGAACAGCCTTCCTGAGGAGGTAGTGGAGACAAAAACAGTGGGGGCAATTCAAGAATGCATGGGACAGACAAAAGGCAATTCTAGAGGTGGGTAGGAGGAAGTAG
Organism: Neoceratodus forsteri; assembly: GCA_016271365.2. NCBI lineage: Eukaryota > Metazoa > Chordata > Ceratodontiformes > Ceratodontidae > Neoceratodus > Neoceratodus forsteri. Next base: position 20,317,674 of record JADMNL010000038.1, on the reverse strand, counting down.
GCTGTTGGTTAACTAGGATCTGCAGCCTATCTGTTAGGTAGGGAAATGTGCAAACTAGGTGGGCCAAGCAGTCCTTATCTACCATCAAAGTCTATGTATCTATGTTTATGTTATACTTACATATTCCTGCACCATCTGTTCTCTCCATACTTACATATTCATGTACCCAATGTACTCTTCATACTTACATATTCCTGCACCCCTTATTGCCTCCATACTTACATATTCTCGTTCCCTCTGTTCTCTCCATACTTAGATATTACAGCCCCACTGTTCTCTTCATACTTACATATTCCTGCCTGCCATGTTATCACTATACAGTAATATATTCCTGCACCCATGTTCTCTGCATACTTACATATTTCTACATTCCTGTTCTCCCCACAAGTACATATTCTGTCACCCTTTTTCTTTTCATACTTACATATCCCTGCATACCATGTTCTCGCCATACTTACATATTCCTGCACCCCTTATTCCCTCCGTACTTATATATTCCTGCATGCCATGTTCTCACCATACTTATATATCCCCACATGCCCTGTTCTCTCCATACCTACATATTCCTGCATATTATTGCACTCTTGTTTTCTCCATACTTCATATCCCTGCACCGACTCTTCTCTCCATACTTACATTTTCCAGCACCTCCTGTTCTCTCCACACGTACATATTCCTGAACTCATTTTCTCCATGCTTACATTTCCTGTACCTCTGTTCTCTCCATATTTACACATTTCCGCACCCCTGTGCTCTCTATACTTACATATTCCTGAACCCCATATTGTCTCCATACTTGTATACTCCTTCAAGCACCCCATGGTTTCATCATACTCACAGCACATATTCCTGCACCACCTGTTCACTCCACACTTACATATTCCTGCATGCCTGTTCTCTCCATACTCATATATTCTGCACCCCATGTTCTCACTGTACTTACAGTCCATTTTCTTACACCCATGTTCTCACCATACTTACAGTCCCTATTCCTGTACCCATGCTCTTTTGCATACTTACATATTTCTATACTCCTGTTCTCTCCGCACTTACATATTTTGTCACCCTGGTTCTCTTCATACTTACATATTCCAGCAACCTGTCCTTTTAATTCTTACATATTCTTATACCTCTGTTCTTGCCATACTTACATATTCTTCCAGCCCGGTTTTGTACACACTTACATATTCCTGCACCATGTGTTCTCTCCACACTTCCATATTCCTCCAGGCACTCCATGTTCACACCATCCTGTACAATACCTACTACAGATAAGTTGAATGGTACCACCATATACAGGTCGGTACCACCTCCTGCTGTTCATTAGAGAGCCCCCTGCTGATCAGTAGCGGTGTGGTAGACAGCTTTTTGCAGTGTATATTCAATGTTTTTTAAATGCATTAAGATGATCTTCCCTAATCAACCACTGGGTGGCTACCGCAATCTATCAAGGCAGAGCTGCTTTGATTTCACTGTAACTTATTCTGTCTCCCCTAATTAACCTGCAGATGACAGGTGTTTTTGAAAATATACAGTATGTTCCTTGCTCTGTTTCTCAGTTTGGTACCAATACTAGTATTGGCCTCTCTGTGTGCTACATTGCACTGATTTGAATAAAAAATAACTGCTGAAAGTGATGTGTCACTGTTTTTTATGGGAATGTTGTCATTTTTTATTTAAAGGGACACTGTCAGCTACTGTACATTGTGATTAATTTATTATAATAAAAAGAAAAAAGAAAACAAACTGATCCAAAATGTGCCTGTGGTGTGTTTTTTTATGTGCTATACTCAGATTTACACTAAATTGAGCAAGGAATGTGGTTTTAATTGATTTCTTTATTGGAGTGGGTCACCAGTAATATCACAAGACATACCAACTTGAAGTGCATTCTCACTGCTGAAGTGCTGATGGTCTGCAGTGAGAATGCAGTTCCAGAATGAAGCAGACAACATTAATATGTCCCAAACCGGCTCATGTCATCCAGCATTGTGATGCCAGACTATGGAGAGAACAGAAAACAATAAAGGCTGGGACAGCACAAAAACACTTACAAGGGTGAGCACATTAACCTCAGCACCCTCCTCACACCGCCCTTACTTGCACAACATTTATACAGACACAGAACTTGCACGACTGACAATTTATTTATTAAAATTATATGACTTGCCCTACTTAAAACAAGCTATAACATTATTTAATTTACAGTCTGTGTGATTTTGAAGTTGAACTGTGAACCTGTCATTCTTTGCTGCAATTTCAAAAACATGGAGGAAGAAACAATGGACAGACAGCATGGCTGGTGATGGGGTGGTAGCCCAAAAGTTTCATAACTCCTGAGACAGATCTCTAACATGGCAACAAAAAAGGTTACATTTCACACTACGAGGAGACGAGAGCAACTAGAGGAAAGAGACATTTTTTTTCTCCTGTGGCTAGCTACTGTACTTTGCAAGACCCGATAAAATGGATAGTGTGAGAGATTGTGTCTGTTTGTGTGATGGGAGGCTTAAACTTTTGGCAAAATGGGACCTCAGCTTGAGAAATATAAGCCAGCAGGAAAGTAAGATATGGGACAGGTCTACATGAAAAAGAAATGCTAACACTACAAGAAAAATTCTTTATCTTCCCCATATCCAAACCACTGCACGAACACTACATACAGTTGCATTAACTAAAGAATGAAAACATTTCATTCTGTGAGTTACAGTAGGTACCTGTACATCAGAAACTCAAGAAGATATACATTGTTTCAATACATTTTCACTTTATTACAGTTAAAATAAAATAAAAATGCTGATTTTCATTTGACAGTGTCCCAAAAAAAAAAAAAACATTGAAAATCTTATTGTGAGAGGCTGCATGTTTTGATCAGTTTAATGATTAACACCCATGCTGGGTGTATTGCTGACTGTCCTTATGTTGTTGTTTTTTTTTTTTTTTGCTAATCTACTGTATATGACTGTGGTACATTTGAGATTTGTCTGATGGGTATTGGCCTGTTTTCCTTCAAGCTGTGTCCAGATTCTGTGAAAGCCAATAAGCAGCATGACACTGTCTGGCAATAAATCAACTAACGTGAATAAGACATTCAGAAGACCATGTTAAAAAATAATAAATAATGGGTAAAGAGAAAAATGCAAGACAAAAAAAGTATGGATGGAGAATATGACTCCAGCACCTAGTTGTAAATGCATTGGCAAACTGTTGTGCTGAGCTATAACTGTTGAATGAGACTCTGTGAAAAATCACATTACAGGTGTCTGTTTATGCATAAATTACACCCAATTCTACTCATAATGATAAAAGCTCTCTGTTATTCCCATTATCACTTCATCTGTCCTTGCATGGGATGCTTCATCAGTTCATTTTGTAATGGCTATTCTTCAGATTACATTACTCCAGTACTGGGGTACTACAATTGTTGTAGACATTATGCATGCTATGGTAGTCTCTCTATTTATGTTTTTTTACATACACGAGGGGCAACATACATAAATTACATAACTATAAAAACATGCAATTTAATCGGAATAGGTACGCTTTCCCGACTCACTTAGACCCGAATATAAACTTCCCGTAATCGATCTCCCGACTGTGCTTTTAATCGACAGTACTTTTTTCTGATTGTCAAGTCACTGACACATTGTACAAAATATATGGGGTATAAGTGTTTGGATTTACTTGTAAGGATCTGCACACACATGTGTCAATAAGCGATCATCTGCTGTGTCCAGTGAGGTCAAGGGTCACATACATGGTGGCATCCATATAATTAGTCCTGGTCTACTGGTGGCAGGGTTGTAAACTGTCTTCCGGTCATGTCAGTGTCGAGTGAAACCACCCACAAAGGTTCATTTAAGCAAATGCAATTTTGTCAGTCATGGACTTCCTTCGTGGAAGGAAATGGATTTTAATTACGTGACCCAATGCACTCAATGCTGCTTCTTTTTGTGAGTATCTCTGAAATTAGTTTTAAAATCATTGGTAAAATGCAAGCACATTTTAGCTCCAGTTTTGTATGCATAGTCAGGAAATGGTATGTCGGGAGTATGGTTCTGGGAAAATGTGTTTAAATTCGTGTTGGTAAAAAAATTTTCGGGAACTTGTATGTCGGGAAGTAGTACGGATCCCGATTTAATCAGATAAATGGTTGCACCGTGAATGTACAGTATTGACATTTCTGTAGGACTGCAGGGATTGGAACATGCAGCAACCACTTTGTAATTTGAAGATGGAGTGCAATGATAAGAGCGGTTCTAGTGTTACTGCAATTCATTGGAAACTAGATCCGTTTTTCATGCTACAGTGCACGGCTCAATTTTTACAATGTAGACAGGTGCAGACTAAGCATAATTTATTACATTAAGTGGAAGGTATAAAAAAAATAAAAGAGCCCATGTACTCATCAGTAAACTCATTAAAAAGAATATATTAGCATGCTAACTGACATACTGGTGTCCTGACTGAGCCCCCTGGAATGCTCACTCCCCTTCTACTTTTACTGTTGAACTGTTTACCTCATATTCACACATAGTTTTGAGTAAAAAATGTGTGGACTCCGGAGCTTACATTTGTGTGCACAAACAACTCATAATGCACCATTTTCTGTACATATTATAATGGTGTGGTGATGCTACCACAGTAGGGTTAAGAAGACATGTTTATGTTAAAATCCAGATTTGTTTTCCACATTACTGTATTTCCACATTATTTGCGGCAAACAGGCAGGCTCCTGTGCTGTGTGTACCATGAAGCAATGTAGCCCACACCTTTCTGCCAGAAATGAATGTGTACCCAATCCCTAATAAAGGCGTAGTACACCCCAAAGCACTGGAGCCTGCACCTGTTTGCCACAACACCTGTTGGTCTGTTTGAGATAATGAACTGCTGTCCTGATCATGAATCTACCCCCCTTGTGTTTCTTGACCCCCTTTTTTTTTTTTTTTTAATTTTCCACTGGTTGTCAAATACCCCCCCCCCCCGTTTATTTGAGGCAAAAAAGTGTGGACTCCAGCGCTTCAGGGTGCAATAATCCATCATCAGGGAACTAATCCAAGTTACAGTACTGTAGGCTACTGTACCACAAAGCCATGAAGCCCGCACCTTTTGCCACAAATAAATGTGCACCCAACCCCGATTTTCTTTGTCACCAGATACTGCACCCAACCACACAAACTACTTGTCAACACACACAGATACTGTACAATTAAGGAACCAAGAACTCAGGCAAACATTTTTTTCAGGAGTCCATCATTTCTGAGGGTGGAGGAGTCCAGTTTAGTATACAATGAAACCAAAATAAAATGAGAGAAAATATGAACATTAAAAGGTTATCTTGTATACTAGCACATACTGTAGCCAGAGTTCAAATATTGAAGTTATTTCAATGTGTGAGGGGTAAAACTATTACACTGCAGCTCACTCTTTACTTTGCACTTATGAGGCATGTTCTCACTCCTCATTCACTGAAATATATTGCATATCTGAATGCATGTTATTGTCTATCCTTCTGTTATTAACTGTATTAAGGTATTAACAGTATTATACAGTATGTGTGTTCCTACATACAAGCCCAGACCAAACACAGGAAATTCTGATCAACTCCAAAAGTCAGGAGTCCAAACTTTCAAAAACTACAAAACTTTTGCAAACTGCCAAGCCACCAATCAAAATGTTCATTACTTCAACTACTGCAATGCTTCTGGAACATGCTGTCATACCACCCCCCCCACCACCAAATGCAATGTCTGCAACAGTTGCAACCACTTTTTATTCCATAAGTTACCAAACCCAATGCATAAGATACAGTAACTGTAAAAAAGTTAATCCTTAGAAGTTGTTCCAATTTATTTAAATATCTATGTTTTGGCACTAGAGAAGTTTGTAATATTAAATACAGAACTCGTTAGGGGAAATACCTGCTGAAATGAATGCTGTATCAAACCTGAGCATTTTATACCAAAAATGAAGAACAATCACTGGTTGAACTCCCAGTGTCGCTCTTTTGTCCTGCATGGTTTTGACTGCCTAGTTGATTCTACAGACTGTAGCCTCTCAACCCCAGGACATTCTTTCTTTTCCTTTCAGGTATGGACTAGCGCCAATAACAAAGGTCACTTTTAACACCCAGCAGAACTGGGGTATCCCTGTTTAGTAAAATAACTGGAAATGTAGGCTTGAAAAGGGTCTGTTTAATATCTCCAACATACACATCATTCATATTGCTTGACACGGTCCAAAAATACAAATATAGATAGATATACATTCCAAAAATACAGAAATGCTTCATTCTGTGCTATCACTAAAATTATACTCTTGCAAGTAATATATAGTACAATTAACTAAAAAATGAATATTGGTTGGAAAAACTTGGCATTATCATAAAACCATAAAAAAGTACAAAATAACACTGTTTTAAAACAAATACATTTACCAGTACACTGTGGAGAATAAATAAACTGTATACATGCGTAGGTGTTTAGTTATACAAAAAAATTCAAGGATTATGTCCTCTTTAGATGCAGTGAGAGTAAATGACTTGTTCATGGTCACATAGGGGTAACAGATTGAACTGGGGTCCTTTTTTTTTTTTTTTTTTTTTTTTTTTTTTAATATGTGTGCGTGTGTTCTATTTACCTTCCTCCCACACACTCTGGCATCCATCTCTCCTTTGGGCCACATATTGCAGTCGACCCCCAAGTTGTTCATGGTGTATCCCATCACTGGACTGGTCCCCCGCCTCTGAGGGGGAAGGCACTGGGGGGGGCAGGGAAACCCAGCACACTATTTCTCCATGGTCCAGGGGTGCTGCTGTGGTGGAGGAGGTTCCCGGAGGTTCAGGGGACATGGAGAATGGGGGCCATCATCCGGTGGTGCTGAAACTAATTTTATGGCTTTCTTGGTCCCTCCTGCGCTGTTATGTGCAGAACCCCTGGTCTCCACCAGGAGCCACTACAGAGAGGAGCTACCCCCCAGATCCCCCCAGGAGAGGAGAGCAGTCCTTCGGATGCTCAATCCTCTCCTTCCCTCCCACCAGCTCCCGGCGCTCAAGTCAGTTCCCAAACATGAGTCACTGGCGTGGTTCGAGGAGTGATGTCCAGCGCCTCAACCCTCTGTGCCAAGAGGCCGGCCTGAGGTCCTTTTTTTTCTATGATGATATTTATCACCCCCTGCACACCTGACCGGTCTTCCCTTTGGGCCCCCACATGGATTACCCCACCCCGGCACTCCTGTCTCCACTGCCCCACATCGCAGCCAGCCCAGGTATCCCCGATGTATCCCTACATCGGGAGCATCCCTTAACTTTGTAGGGTATGAGCCTTTGTTCCGGCCATATTCAATGACCTTGGGTGCTGCTGAGGTGGCTGATGGAGGTCCAGGAGTCGGGCAGTGAGGATCCGGACAGGACGTCAACTGACCAGACAGGGTGCCATTTTCATGTTTTGTTTCCTATGAGGAGATACGTGCCATGACATCTAGGCTGGCGCCGACTTCTGTCTCTCCCCCAGCATCGTGGGTCAGATGTTGTACTGAATCTCTGGCCTCCACCAGGGGTCAGCAGATGCTGAACCGCACCCTCCCCCTCCCCTGGAGAAGGTGAGCTGTCAGTGGACGCTCCCTCCTTCTCCCCGCAGCTGGCCCTCCAGCTACCCGAGTCTGTTCCTGAACTCAGGTCGCATACGTTGCAGGCGGAAATCAAGCTGCTGCGCCACTGGGATCCTTTTTGATAGTTCAGTGGTGTTGAGTATACTGCATAGTGTGTGGGTTAAAATTCTGGTGTTTCTATATAAACTGGCAATGTTCAGCACCTCCACAGATCCTTGTTTTTTTTCAGGCTGGTGCAGATCTATTTATTTATTTTATGTTATTTAGGTGCAGAGCTAATGTTGCAGAAGACAGTGTGAGCTCATCACTTGAAAGTGAGACAATAAAGAGTAGTTGGAAATGAACAGTGCAGTGGTGTTGAGAACATCATGAGACCCCATAACTACCCAGTTGTACCCCATTCTGCTCCATTATTAGACGATTCTACAGTCTCAGTGATTAAATCAGAGCCAAGTACAGTACGCACGTCCGAGCTGTAACCCATTCTGTTCTATTATTAAAAGATGCTACAGTCTCAGTGATTAAATCAGAGCTCAGTACAGTATGCATGTCACAGCTGTACCCCATTCTGCTCTATTATTAAACAATACTACAGTCTCCGTTATTAAAGCAGAGCCCAGTGCAGTACACACGCCCCAGCTGTGCCCCATTCTGCTCGATCATTAAACGTTGCTACAGTCTGTGACTAAATCAGGGCCCAGTGCAGTATGCAAGTCCCAGCTGTGCCCCATACTGCTCGATCATTAAACTATGCTACAATCTCCGTGACTAAATCAGAGCCCAGTGCAGTACGCACGTCCCAGTTGTGCGCCATTCTGCTCCACGATTAAACGATGCTACAGTCTCCGTGACTAAATGACAGCCCAGTGCAGTACGCATGACCCTGCTGTGCCCCATTCTGCTCCATTATTAAACAATGCTAGTCTCCGTGATTAAAGCAGAGCCCAGTGCAGTACGCACGCCCCAGCTGTGCCCCATTCTGCTCCACTATTAAACGATGCTGCAGTCTCCGTGATTAAAGCAGAGCCCAGTGCAGTACGGACGTCCCAGCTGTGCCCCATTCTGCTCCATTATTAAACAATGCTAGTCTCCATGATTAAAGCAGAGCCCAGTGCAGTACGCACGCCCCAGCTGTGCCCCATTCTGCTCCACTATTAAACGATGCTACAGTCTCTGTGATTAAAACAGAGCCCAGTGCAGTACGCACGCCCCAGCTGTGCCCCATTCTGCTCGATTATTAAAAGATGCTACAGTCTCACTGATTAAATCAGAGCCAAATACAGTACGCACATCCCAGCTGTGTCCCATTCTGCTCTATTATTAAATGCTGCTACAGTCTCATTCATTAAATAACAGCCAAGTACAGTACGCACGTCACAGCTGTACCCCATTCTGCTCTATTATTAAAAGATGCTACTGTCTCATTCGTTAAATCAGAGCCAAGTATAGTACGCATGTCACAGCTGTAACCCATTCTGCTCTACTATTAAAAGATACTACAGTTTCCATGATTAAGGCAGAGCCCAGTGCAACACGCACATCCCAGCTCTACCCCATTCTGCTCCATTATTAAACAATGCTACAGTATCCATGATTAAGGCAGAGCCCAGTGCAGAATGCACATCCCAGCTGTGGCACGTCCCAGCTGTGCCCCATTCTGCTCGATTATTAAAAGATGTTACAGTCACACTGATTAAATCAGAGCCAAGTACCGTACGCACGACACAGCTGTGCCCCATTCTGCTCTACTATTAAATGGTGCTACAATCTCACTGACTAAATCAGAGCCAAGTACAGTAAGCATGTTCCAGCTGTCCCCCATTCTGTTCTATTATTAAATGATGCTACAGTCTCATTCATTAATTAAGAGCCAAGTACAGTACGCATGCCACAGCTGTCCCCCATTCTGCTCAATCATTAAACGATGCTACAGTCTCCGTGACTAAATCAGAGCCCAGTGCAGTATGCATGTCCCTGCAGTGCTCGTCTGCTCGATCAATAAGTGATGCTACAGTCTCCATGATTAAGGGAGAGTCCAGTGCAGTACGCATGTCACAGCTGTGCCCCATTCTGCTCTATTATTAAAAGATGTTACAGTCTCACTGATTAAAGCAGAGCCCAGTGCAGTACAAACACCCCAGCTGTGCCACATTCTGCTCCACTATTAAATTATGCTGCAGTCTCAGTGATTGAACCACAGCCAAGTACAGTATGCACGTCACAGCTGTACCCCATTTTGCACTATTATTAAAAGATGCTACTGTCTCTTACGTTAAATCAGAGCCAAATACAGTACGCATGTCATAGCTGTACCCCATTCTGCTCTATTATTAAAAGATGCTACAGTCTCCATGATTAAGGCAGAGCCCAGTGCAGCACACAAGTAACATCTCTACCCCATTCTTCTCTACTATAAAGTGATACTACAGTCTCAGAGAATAAAGCAGAGCCCAGTGCAGTACGCATGCCCCTGCTGTGTCCCATTCTGCTCCGCTATTAAAGATGCTACAGTCTCTGTGATTAAAGCAGAGCCCAGTGCAGTATGCATGTTCCAGCAGTGGCGCGTCCCAGCTGTGCTCCATTCTGCTCTACTATTAAACGATGCTACAGTCTCCATGATTAAGGGAGAGCCCAGTGCAGTACGCATGCCCCAGCTGTGCCCCATTCTGCTCTATTATTAAATGGTGCTACAATGTCACTGATTAAATCAGAGCCAAGTACAGTACGCACGTCCCAGCTGTGCCCCATTCTTCTCTATTATTAAAGGATGCTACAGTCTCATTCATTAAATAAGAGCCAAGTACAGTACGCACATCACAGCTGTGCCACATTCAGCTCTATTATCAAATGATGCTGCAGTCTCCGTGATTAAATCAGAGCCCAGCGCAGTATGCACATCCCAGCTGTACCTCATTCTGCTCAATCATTGAACAATGCTACAGTCTCTGTGATTAAATCAGAGCCCAGTGCAGTATGCACGTCCCAGCTGTACCCCATTCTGATCGATCAATAAACGATGCTACAGTCCCCGTGACTAAATCAGAGCCCAGCGCAGTACGCATGACCCAGCTGTGCCCCATTCTGCTCTACTATTAAACGATGCTACAGTCTCCATGATTAAGGCAGAGCCCAGTGCAGTACGCATGTCCCAGCTGTGCCCCATACTGCTCCATGATTAAACAATGCTACAGACTCCATGACTAAATGAGAGCCCAGTGCAGTACGCACGTCCCAGCTGTGCGCCATTCTGCTCCATTACTAAACAATACTACAGTCTCTGTGATTAAAGCAGAGCCCAGTGCAGTATGCATGCCCCAGCTGTGCCCCACTCTGCTCCACTATTAAAGATTCTACAGTCTCCATGATTAAAGCAGAGCCCAGCACAGTACGCACGTCCCAGCTGTGGCACGTCCCAGCTGTGCCCCATTCTGCTCTACTATTAAACAATGCTGCAGTCTCCATGATTAAGGGAGAGCCCAGTGCAGTACGCACATCACAGCTGTGCCCTGTTCTACTCTATTATTAAAAGATGTTACAGTCTCACTGATTAAATCAGAGCCAAGTGCAGTACGCTTGTAACAGCTGTGCCCCATTCTGCTCTACTATTAAATGATGCTACAATCTCCATGATTAAAGCAGGGCCCAGTGCAGTACGCACGTCCCAGCTATGCGCCATTCTACTCCATGATTAAATAATGCTAGTCTCCGTGATTAAAACAGAGCCCAGTGCAGTAGGCATGTCCCAGCAGTGCCCCATTCTGCTCTATTATTAAATGATGCTACAGACCCATTCTGCTCTATTATTAAATGATGCTACAGTCTCATTCATTAAATAAGAGCCAAGTACAGTACGCATGTCACAGCTGTGCCCCATTCTGCTCTATTATTAAACAATGCTGCAGTCTCCATGATTAAAGCAGAGCCCAGTGCAGTACGGACGTCCCAGCTCTACCCCATTCTGCTCCATTATTAAACGATGCTACAGTCTCTGTGATTAAGGCAGAGCCCAGTGCAGCACTCACGTCCCAGCACTACCCATTCTGCTCTATTTTTAGACGATGCTACAGTCTCCATGATTAAGACGGCGCCCAGTGCAGCATGCACGTAACAGCTCTACCCCATTCTGCTCTATTATAAAATGATGCTACAGTCTCAGAGATTAAAGCAGAGTCCAGTGCAGTGCACATGCCCCAACTGTGACCCATTCTGCTCCACTATTAAATGATGCTACACTCTCCGTGATTAAAGCAGAGCCCAGTGCAGCACGCACGTCACAGCTCTACCCCATACTGCTCTATTATTAAACGATGCTACACTCTCTGTGATTAAAGCAGAGCCCAGTGCAGCACGCACGTCACAGCTCTACCCCATACTGCTCTATTATTAAAAGATGCTACAGTATCCATGATTAAGGCAGAGCCCAGTGCAAGACGCACATCCCAGCTCTACCCCATTCTGCTCCATTATTAAACGATGCTACAGTCTCTGTGATTAAGGCAGAGCCCAGTGCAGTACGCATGTCCCAGCTGTGCCCCATACTGCTCCATGATTAAACAATGCTACAGACTCCGTGACTAAATGAGAACCCAGTGCAGTACGCACGTCCCAGCTGTGCGCCATTCTGCTCCATTACTAAACAATACTAGAGTCTCCATGATTAAAGCAGAGCCCAGTGCAGTACGCTCGCCCCAGCTGTGCTCCATTCTGCTCCACTATTAAATGATGCTACAGTCTCCATGATTAAAGCAGAGCCCAGTGCAGTAGGCATGTCCCAGCTGTGCCCCATTCTGCTCCATTACTAAGCAATGCTACAGTCTCCATGATTAAGACGGAGCCCAGTGCTGCACGCACGTAACAGCTCTACCCCATTCTGCTCCATTACTAAACAATGCTAGTCTCCATGATTAAGACGGAGCCCAGTGCAGCACGCACGTAACAGCTCTACCCCATTCTGCTCTATTATAAAATGATGCTACATTCTCAGAGATTAAAGCAGAGCCCAGTGCAGTGCGCATGCCCCAGCTGTGACCCATTCTGCTCCACTATTAAATGATGCTACAGTCTCCATGATTAAAGCAGAGCCTAGTGCAGTACGCACGTCCCAGCAGTGGCGCATCCCAGCTGTGCCCCATTCTGCTCTACTATTAAATGATGCTACAGTCTCCATGATTAAGGGAGAGCCCAGTGCAGTATGCACATCCCAGCAGTGGCGCATCCCAGCTGTGCCCCATTCTGCTCTACTATTAAACGATGCTGCAGTCTCCATGATTAAGGGAGAGCCCAGTGCAGCACGCACGTCACAGCTGTGCCCCATTCTGCTCTATTATTAAAAGATGTTACAGTCACACTGATTAAATCAGAGCCAAGTACAGTATGCATGTCACAGCTGTACGCCATTCTGCTCTATTATTAAAAGATGCTACAGTCTCTATGATTAAAGCAGAGCCCAGTGCAGTTACGCAAGTCACAGCTGTGCCTCATTCTGCTCTATTATAAAATGATGCTACAATCTCTGTGATTAGGGCAGAGCCCAGTGCAGTACACACATCACAGCTGTACCCCAGTCTGCTCTACTATTAAACAATGCTACAGTCTCCATGATTAAAGCAGAGTCCAGTTCCGTTCGTACGTCACAGCTGTACCCCATTCTGCTCTATTATTAAACGATGCTACAGACCCATTCTACTCTATTATTAAATGATGCTACAGACTCTCGTTAAGTCAGAGCTAAGTACAGTATGCATGTCCCAGCTCTACCCCATTCTACTCTATTATTAAATGATACTACAGTCTCTGTGATTAAGGCAGAGCCCAGTGCAGCACGCACATCCCCAGCTCTACCCCATTCTGCTCCATTATTAAACAATGCTACAGTCTCTGTGATTAAGGCAGAGCCCAGTGCAGCACACACGTCCCAGCTCTACCCCATTCTGCTCTATTTTTAAACAATGCTACAGTCTCCGTGATTAAGGCAGAATCCAGTGCAGTACACATGTCACAGCTGTACCCCAGTCTGCTCTACTATTAAACGATGCTACAGTCTCCGTGATTAAAGCAGAGTCCAGTGCAGTACGTACGTCACAGCTGTACCCCAGTCTGCTCTACTATTAAACGATGCTACAGTCTCCATGATTAAAGCAGAGCCCCGTGCAGTACGTACATCACAGCTGTACCCCGTATGCTCTACTATTGAACGATGCTACAGTCTCATTCATTAAATCAGAGCCCAGTACACTATGCACGTCACAGCTGTGCCCGTCTGCTCTATTATTAAACAATGCTACAGTCTCAGTGATTGAATCAGAGCCAAGTACAGCATGCATGTCACAGCTGTACCCCATTCTGCTCTATTATTAAATGATGCTACAGACCCATTCTGCTCTATTATTACATGATGTTACAGACTTATTCATTAAATGAGAGCTAAGTACAGTATGCATGTCACAGCTGACACCAACAAGGGTGTAGGTACTGATACTCCAAGTATGCCATGGCATACCAAATTTAGTAGCAGGGGGGTAGCAAACCAGCTGGCCAGCACTGCTCTGCCCTCTCTAGTCCATCACATTTACATTCCTTTGTTTGGCTTCGCAGGTTTTTTCTTTTCTCTTTCAGCTTTGTTTTGGGGGTGGCAGAGTGGACCACGGATGTTGAAGCTGAAGGTCTCTATTAGGTCTTCATGGTCCGCCTGCATAGTGATTGCATGTGGCATATGGTAGGAGTGTAGCAAGTCTTGGGTAGTGAGTTTAAATGCCCCAGCAAAGGTAGAAGCCATACTATTAGTCCAGGTGTACTGGGACCTAGCGAAGCAGTAGAAGAACTGAGAAGCGGCAGTCAGAAGAACAGATTTGAAGCCAGCTAAGAGAAAAAAGACTTCATGTGGAGTGGCAAGTCGAGCAAATCTGCCTACCTGCGGGGAGAGAGAAAAGATTTCTGCCATTATCTTGGACTCATGGTGTAGTCAGTGGTGTTTGCCAGCTGGCAGTGAGCACCACACTAGCAGTGCAAACAGACAGCTGGTCTAGTGTGGGAATCATCTGATTGGAGCCAGGAATCTTGTACTTGAGTTGTGGGGGAGCAGCATGAACAATATTGGGGAAGGGGGTAGCAGTGTGGCAGGCTGGTGTACAAATCTGAAATGCCTGGCTACACCCCTGGACACCAGTCTGGTATTGAAGCAAGGAGACTCACAGGGCTTTCAGACATTTGCCACAGAGATCTGTCAGGAACCTTGTCAGCAGTCCATAAGGTATTCATAGTACCTGCAGTTGATTATGGGAGTCACAATTTGGGGGGGGGGGGGGCAACACCAAAGACATTCCTGGATTTGTTGTTTACACAGTGAGACCACATAGAACCTTCACCATTTGCCAACAATGCAGTACAGCCAGGACACTACACAGCTGGTTACCAGAACTCAAAGAAATAAGCTGTACCCCATATTGTTTTATTATTAAAACAAGGCATAGTCTCGAACATACAAAGTGTCACTATGTAAGTCACAGGCATATCAGTCTCACTGATGATATGCCTATGACTCACAGGTTCATACAGCTGACCTCCTGACTGTGGGGTTGTGTGGCAAAACGTTTTCTTGGGTCAGATTTAGGAGCACCTCTGCATATTTTTTACTAATGGTTAATGTTTGTCAGCTGGAGCAGCCTACATGCTTATTCTGCAGAAGGTGTGTCCTTCTGTGTTCAGAGGGGGTGGGGTGGGTGGAGATATTTAAAGGAGAAGACTGCTGTATATGTATGATTTGGATATGTCTTGTGTATTTAGTATACATTACATCAGTTACTGTACATATGTCAATAAGAGATCAGCCATTTCTTCTGTTGCAACACATATCTAGAATCTGAGGCTCTGACACAAGGTAGTAAAGTGTCAAGCAAGCCTCCGTTTACATGCAAATCAGTCACCTGTAATACAGCCCCTCCCATTCCTTGATGTCACTGCTGCAACAGTGCAGAAGAAAACATAAGGGTATCAATGCTGTCTATCCTGATTTTAGTTTAAGTTGGCAATGGTTTAAGACAGTTCTGTCATGCAACTCACATACGGAGTAGTACTTGAAACTGTGATACTGTATGTGTAGAGCAAATAATACATCTAATAGTATTTCATGCACAGGAAACAGAACCTGTTACTTTGTACTGCTAATTTCTCTCTGTGAGACAGTTATAACATATTGTGGAGAGCAGCAGACTAAATCAGTCAATCTGTGTTAAACCAGGTGAACACCCTTGAGAAGATTCATTTACTAACATACTAAAATGCCAGCAGAATAGGCCTAACGGTCTTTCGTGTCTGCTCATTTGGTCAGTCCCCAACCTGGGTGCTGACCTTGCTGTCCCCCTCGCCTTCTCTGGCTTCTCCCTTCCCAGTTCCGGATATTCTTGCTGCATTGGATTTTGCTTCCAGAACCCTTCCCCTGTACCTGTCCCACCGCCTCTTGAACCCCTCCACTGTCTCTGCCTCCACCAGCCCCCTAGGCAGTGCATTCCATGGCTCCACCACCATCTCAGTGAAGTAGCACCTCCTCCTTTCTCCCCTGAATCTTCCCCCCTCCGGCTTCCAGCCATGCCCTCTAGTGGCCCCTTCCTCCTTCCTTCGAAGCACCCCAACTGTTCCTCCCTATTTACCCTCTTCATGTACCTAAAGACCTCTATCATGTCCCCGGTCCTTCTCTCTTCCAATGTGTACATATTTAGCTCTTGAGCCTCTCCTCATAGGTCTTGTCCCCAAGCCCCAAATCATTTTGGTTGCCCTCCTCTGGACCCTCTCCAGGAGGTTAATGTCCCGCTTTAAGTGTGGCCTCCAAAACTGCACGCAGTACTCAAGGTGCGGCCTCACCAAGCAGTTATACAGAGGGAGTATCACTTCCCTCCTTCTGGAGGTGATCCCCCTAGCGATGCATCCCAGCATCCTGTTGGCCTTGGCGGCTGGCTTACAAAGTGGGCCTGGGCAGTTCCCCAAAGGATCACACAAGACTGAATTCCTCCTTTGCACAAATGATACACCTCCCCTTCAGCAGCCTGAAAGTGGAAAGCTAAATTACTTATTTTATAAAGTGTATTGTTTTACATTTCAAATGTTCCTTAAATCTGAGTTTCTGGCTGGAAATACCAAGACACAGAATGCATATGACATGGGAGGAATGAGCTAAGCAAATGCAGAGCACTACAAACACTAAGCCTGACTAGTTTATTTACCTACAATAGTTGAAGTGTAGCATCTGATTTATAAGGGACATCCTACTTCAAATGCTGGTATTACAAAGCGGGGGGGGGGGCTGCCATAGCTTGTCCTCAGTACCTTCAAAGTGAAGTGCTGTAGATCTCACATCACCGCTAATGATTTATAATGGGAATGAGAGCACTTTTAAAGTCATGGACCTGAGGGGCCATCACAGTTCCCAAGGATGTTAACTTGTTAATGATTAGAGAATAAGGGTCTCTAGTAAGATTTGAACCAGAATCCCCCAGTTCTTGTGCCTGTGCTTTAACCACTTGATTACCCTTCTTTCATATGCTGCAGCTAATGCTTTCCTGATAACCTATGCCTTGTTACAGCTGAACTCTATATTGCCTTATAGCAGCCATCCAATCACTGACTGCCTAGTTACAAAGAGAAAGGGGCATATTTGCAAGACAGTTTCTCACTGCGAGTGTCAATCAAAACAGACAATGCTAACACACATAGAACAAAATACAATAAGTGTATAATACTACTTAAAACTCTTGTTGCGGGCTGGCCCAGTGGCGCTGAGGTGCTGGACACTATACCTCATACCATGCCAGCGACCAAAGTTCGGGAACGAGCTCGGGTTGTCAGGGGTCACCAGGGGAGGACTGGGATTGAGCATCCAGAGTACTGCTCTCCTAGTCCTGGGGAGGGTTTGGGGCTCCTCTGATGCACTGGTGACCCCTGGTGGAGGCTGGGGCTTCTGCAGTGCACAGTAGCAGAGGGATGGGGATTGGAGCAGCAGCAGACATCTTCCAGGTACATGTGGGAGCACATGCATGCTAGCAAGATGTCATTACGTGTCCATGCTCTGGGGATGAAAACAAGGAAAAATTCCTCTACCTTCGGGTGAGGCGATGGTGAGCATAGGCAGTCTGACCCACCACACGCCCAATGTTGGCTGACCCACTGGTCCTCCTTGAAGTCTGGGAGCCTCTCCATGGGGCCGGGAGAGCCCCAGACCTCACATACCCGATGAAGTTCCCAGAGTTGTTAGTTCAGTTGGGTGGCTGAGTTAGGCATCTGCAGATGGTACCCCGAGAGATGCCCTAAAGGTAGGGTGCATAAATAAAGCATACAAAAAAAATCCTCTTGTTGTACCCAGAGTCATTTATTGGGTAAACTGTTTTTGCTAACAGAAACAGTAACACAACACATACAGGCACTTCCTTATATGAATACTGTATATACCTCAAATCAGTGCTGCATCACACTTATATGGTCCTAGTCCCTATTAGACCTGCACTTCAGGATGTGCACAACACTTATAGGGTTCCTCCATTACTCAGGCGAGGAACCAGACACTGTGGGTTTGGTTTACTTGTGGAACTGCATTTGGTGCAGTACCATTATCTGTTGCTCTGACGACATCATTCTCCAGCAAAATTGATGGTAAAATGGAGGACAAACACATTGATAACTTCTGGGGGCTGTATATTTTTATTTATAATATAGATTTGGACAGCAATAGGACTGGCAACTGGAGGAGGCACACAACAGTTACATATAAGGAGTTGGGAAAATATTGGTGTGAAACTATGGGAGACTTCTCCTTTGGATTTACCTTGAATGGGGATGACCATCAGCTAGTTAGACATCATGCTGAGAAGTACAGAGAGCGTGAAAGCTTGACAAAGCATTGTTCTAATCTACCAAGAGAAGAATTCTCAGTTTATTTATTTGTAAAATCAGTTTACAACCTTTGAGCCAGAGGCTCGTTTCCAAAGGTACTTCGTCACATAAAGACATACATAGTGTTTTTGGTTACATAGCATAGGTTTTCAAAACAATAGGCGTTCAACAGAGGCGCCACGTCACATTGTGGTAAGACAAATACATTTAGGTTACAGGGTACATGTAATTGAGAACAGGTGTTACACAAGTTGGTATCAATAGTGAGCAATCTAATAGGTAAACACTGAAACAGCTGGCACTGGCCAGGTTAGACATATGCACGGTGTACAGGAAAGTGGTGGTGGGGATGGCTAGGTGGAGAGCCGCCCGGAGGGCGTTGTCATGAGAAGTAGAGGTGGAGGCTACTTTCAGAGACAGGAGCAGTTACGAGTGTTGTCGATGTGGTTTTGAAGGGTGGTTTTGAACTTGGAGATGGTGGTGGCATTGGTGATGGGGCAGGGAGAGAGTTAAACCAGGTTGGGGCTCTATAGCAGAAGGACCTCTGGCCACAGCTGGTTCTTGATCTGGGGACCATTAGAGTGGTCTTGTTGGATGACCGTGTTGCAATAGTAGGAGGGCTCTGGTGGATGGATGCCGTTACCCCAGGGGGGGAGAGCCCGAGTAGGGTTTTTTTTGTGAGGAGACAGGTTTGGTATCGGAGCCGTTCATCCAGGGTAAGAAGTTTAGCCTCGACGTACAGCTGACAGGTGTGTGTGAGCGTGGGGGCACCAGTAATCAATCTGCAGGCTTTATTCAGGTTAAGTAAATTTTTTAGCGCAGTGGTGTCGGCAACCCATAGACTGGTAGACCATAGTCTACAAGGGACAGAACGGATGATGTAACAGCGAGCAGGAGAGCATTTGGGGAAGGCAGGTTCTATATGGAAGAGGATGCCAAGCCGTGTGTTAGTGGCAGATGTTGGGGCATCGATGTGGTTGTGGAAATGTGAGGGTTGAGTCGTAAGGTAACCCTAAGGTATTTGTAGGAGCAGACTTGTTCCAGTGGCTGATTGGTACTTCAAGGATATAGAGTGGGTGGTTGCTAGCTTTGTTTTGGGGTGAGAAAAGAGCATAGCTTTGGTCTTTTTAAGATTGATGACGAGTCTGCGCTCCTTAAACCAAGCTTCAGCACTGTTGAAAGACTGCTGTAGGGTGTCCTGGAGGGAAACGGGATTGCGGTGGGTGGCAAAAAGGACAGCGTCATCTGCATACAGTAGAATTTTGCCAGGGCATGCACTGGGCAGGGTGTTCAGATAGAGCGAGAAGAGAAGAGAAGGGGGCCCAGGATGGAGCCTTGGGGGACCCGAGAGTGAATGGGATGGGTATCTGAGAATGTGCTATTGATTTTTACACACTGTGATCGAGCGTCAAGATAGCTTGTGCACCATGCTAGGGGGCCAGCCGAGAGACCAGTGTGGCAGAGAGCATTCAGCAGAAGAGGATGGGAGACGGTGTTGAAAGCCTTTGAGAGGTCGATGAACACTGCACCAGCTAGGGAGCTGGTATCCAAGGAGGAGTGTAGGAAGTTGGAGAATTCAATTAGGGCAGTGCTGGTACTGTGACCAGCACGGAAGCCATGTTGCTCTGGGCATAAGATGTTATGCTTAGCCAGATAATCAGTGATTTGAATGGCCACCACTTTCTCCAGGGCTTTAGAGATGGGGAGGATGGAGATTGGCGGTAGTTGTTGGCCGATGACCTGTCGCCCTTTATGAATTGGTGTGATAATGGCTGTTTTCCAAGCTGTGGGAAATTGTCCCAGGCAGAGTGATTGGTTAATTAGGCTGGTGAGTGGGGCAAGGACTTCATCTAGCACCAGCCTGAGGATACTGGGGTCCAGTGAGTCAGTGCCGGGACTGTTGCCATTCAAAGCTTTGATTAGGATGGGTCTGGCTTCCCAGGTGGAAATCTTGCGCAGGTGGAAGCTGGGGTGCTGGAGGACAGGGGGAGGTTGGTTGGCGGGAGGGTCAAAGAAATTACTAGGGAGGACGGAGCTAAGGTCAGTGAAAGTGGTGTTGAGCCAGTTAGCTATGGTGGCAGGCTCGGTGGTGGTAGTGCCATTTCTAGTGAGCTGGGATGGGGCAGGAGAGCAAGCTTTTCCATTAAGTTGCTTAATATTATCCCAGAAAGTCCAGGCTGAGCCCCAGGAGGAGGTAAGGGAGGCCTGGTAATGGTCTGCCTTGGCTTTCCTGATGGCCCATGAGCACTTATTCCGGGCTGCATTGTAAGCCTGCCTATCAGACAGACGACCCGTTTCAGTGGCAAGGTGCCAGAAGTTATCCCTATTTCTTAGTAATTGTAGAAGGGCAGGGCTAACCCAGGGTGCATTCTGCTTTTTGGACCGGATTTTGGTGAAGGGTGCAAAGAGATCACCGCCATGTTGAAGGTGTGAGTGAAGAAGGCGAGGCAGTGTCAATGTCGGTTGCATAACGAATGGGGACCAGTTTATCTGGGTGGAATACTAAGTTTTCAGCCCACCAGAGGCGGAGGCGCCTCACGGAGGGTGGTCTGGGCTTTGGGTTTGGGATTGGGGACTGCCCAATGAAATAGGATAGGAGTGGTCACTTAGGAGTCTGGGAGGACCTGGATGTTTTGGATTTTGTAAGTTGGTTAGTTATAATAACATCCAGAAGGGTGCTGGTACCTCTCTTAGGGTTTATTCTCGTGGGCTGGGTGACAAGTTGCGTCAGGTCTTGGGCAGCAAATGAGTCTCTGATCATGATGAGGAGGTGCTGAGCCAATTTACATTAAGGCCCCAACTAGGATTTGTTCGCCTTATGGTGGAGGTGGCCAGGTAGTCAGTTAAAGATACCAGGGCGGTGCTAGTTCTTTGAGGCAGTGAGGCTGTGGTGAGATAGAGGAGGCTCCTGGAGGGGTCCGAGGTGAGTTTGAGGTAAGAGCTGGGCCCATTTACAAGGGCAGGGTGGGGAGCGTGTCAAGTATTGTGTCCCTAGTGTAGATTGCACAGCCTCCCCTTGTTTGCCTACTCGGTCCTCCGGTATAAGGTATAGCCTGGGAGGGAAACAAATGAGTCAGGGTGGATTTGGACAGCCAGGTTTCAACCAGGGCTATGATGTCTGGTTGATGAGCCAAGGCCCAGCACTGTAGGGCGTCAAATTTTTCAGCAGGCTGCATATGTTCATGGAGGCTACTTGAAGACCAGTGGGCTGGGTGGGTGGGTGGGAGGGGCAGGGCCTGGGTTGGGATGTATGTTCCCCGTTAGGAGTAGAAGGAGGAGAACTGCTCTGGTCAGAGGGTGGCAGATGGAGAGTTTACGCCAGGAACGATAGGATGAGGAAGGGGGTTTTGTAGCACAGGGGGTGGGTAGGGAAGTACAGGTCCTCTCTAAATGCCAAAGTGGTTTGGGAGACAGCTGAAACTTGGTAGCTAGATGTTTTTAGAGCATACAGCTGGCAGATTTTCTACAATAAAAGCCAGCATTTTTTTCTCTTTCCATTTTTTTGAGGGGTGGAGGTATCACAAACCTACTCAGCAGGTCAGGCCCTCTACTCCCAAAGTGCCAACCTCCGAGTGCAGTCGTGTGAACAGTTTAACAGAACAAGGGTAATCCTCTTTTCTGTTTTGTGAGTTCTGATCAACCTTTGGTGTCAAGTCTTGGAGGGATTCAAACTATGAACCTCTTGCTAGCACATCCAATGCACAGGCTCAGATATTTCTGTCTTCGGGGGGGGCCAGATATCTTTGCCTACAGGCACCTAACCAGGTATACAGAGATGAACCCTTAAAAACTTTAATAAAGACCTCAGATTTAAAATGCTTCTCTTTCCAGTTTGGTCTCACCATTCAAGCTTACGCCTAGCGTCTGCTATAGCCATATATACTTTTCTTCAAATGAAAAGAAACCAAAGACAGACCAAGTATGCTCTAAAAAGAGTTTTACTAAAATAGATAAAACTATGTAAAGCACAAAATACAGAACTCTTATATCACAAGACATACAAATCTTTTAAAAGAACAATGTTTAAACAGTGCAAATTCCTACATACAGTACTTAGATTTGACTCTCTCTAAATACCTGTTTACAGTGCTCACCAATGTTTCTTTGTCAGTCTAGATAAAAGTGTGTGGAGTAAAACAGAATGTTCCTCAAAATGTATCGCTGATATTGTAAAACTGTATATGCCAACCCCTTTTTGTGTGAGGTCACCTAGCTCCTCCTCTATCAGAATATATGAAAAATATATATTTAATAAAAAAAAAAAAACAGGATGTCTTTTTCAAGAATTAAATTCTGCAACCCTCAGCATGACTCATTTCCTTCAAATGACATCTCTTTGATCCATGCCGCATTCTCTCTCACACAGGCTTCATGGGAGCATTTACAACTTCGCACCCCTGTGTAACAACCTAGGTTCCCATCCAATGTCATAAAAAAATGGATATAATCAACTCAAGCTTCTTCTACCCTGTAATTAGCTTCAGGCCTTCCACGCAACACCTGGTATCTAAAACCTGGGTGTGTGTGATCTCACATGCTGTTTCAGCATTTCCTCATGGCTTTCATCTTTCAGCTGAAACCTGGGGGGGAGTGAGGTCATTTCAAGAGTACCAGATTTCTCAGCAGAGACAGTCAGTGATACATTTTATATTAAAAAAAATGATAGATCACTTAGAACTGGCTGTCCACGTTACAATTCCTCCCCACCTAGGCTGATTTTGGGGGTTCTATCCCCTACATGGGATGAGCTTCCCTAATCAGTTCACTCCTCATAGACCCTAGACAGCCCATCTGAGTTCTAGTTTGTGGCTCCAGCCCTATGTATGATTTTCAGATCATACTCTTGTAAAAGAAGACTTCATCTTAACAGTCCAAAATTGTTTTTCCCCATCTGCGTCAGCCAAACGAGAGGGTTGTGGTCAGTCTGTTCCACAAAAGCTACCCATACAAGTATGGCTCTAATTTCTTTAGGGCTCACACTATGGCAAGACATTCTTTTTCCACCGTGGAGTAAGCTTGCTCCCTGAGAACTAACTTCTTACTCAGGTGCACTACTGGGTGATCTGTCCCTTGGCTGGACGTCTGACTCAGTACTGCCCCAATACCCACATATGAGGCGTCCGTCTGAACTATAAAGGTTTTGCTACAGTCAGCACTTGTCAAAACAGGAGCACTGCACAGTGCCTCCTTTATAGTCTGGTAAAGGCTTCCTCACAGGCTGGACCCCAGGTAATTTTCTTTGGCATCCTTTTCTTTGTCAGGTCAGATAGGGGAGCAGCCAGGGCACTGTAATTGGGTACAAAGTTCCTGTAGTACCCTGCTGTCCCTAGAAAGCTCCTGACCTGCTTCTGTGTTTCTGGTCTGGGCCACACCTGGATCACCTCTATCTTCATTTGGTTTGGATGGAGCTGTCCCTGGCCTACCGCATGCCTGAGGCATGCCACTTCTCCCATGGCCACCTGGCACTTCTCGGCTTTGGCAGTGAGCCCAGCCCTCTGTGTCCTGTTCTGCACTTCCCTAAGGTGGGATAGGTGCTCCTACTAGCTGGTACTAAAGATGGCAATGTCATCCAGGTATGCCATGGCATACTCCTCAGCACCATTTAACACCTGGTTCACCAACCTTTGGAAAGTGACCAGGGCATTCTTCATTCCAAAAGGCATTACTTTGAATTCAAATAAGCCTATCAGAGTGATGAAGGCCAACCTCTCCCTAGCTCTGTCAGGCAACTCTACCTGCCAATACCTCTTGGTCAGGTCAATCGTCATAAGACAGGTCACCCGTCTGGGGCATTGAGTAGGCATCCGATTTCATGACTGCATTCAGTCCATGACAGTCCACACAGAAATGTGTAGAGCCATCTGGCTTAGGTACAACGACTACAGGTGAGGCCCAGGGGCTGTGGGATCTCTGCATTAACCCTAAATCCAGCATCTCCTCTACTTCCCTCCTAATGTCCTTTTGGACAGCCTCTGACACCCGATATGCTATCTGCTGTATGGGTGTCTGTGTCCCTGTCTCCACATCCTGTGTTGCAAAGGGGGCTAGTCCAGGCTTGGCGCTAAACAATGGGGCAGAGCCTGCTAAAACCTCCCTTACTTTCTGGATCTGGTCCGGGGCCAGCAGAGTAGGCAATTTTACTGCCTCCACAGAAGACTCCCGCTTAATCTCTTCCAGCAAATCCTGAAGGGGCCTCCTTCGTTCGTCCCCTCCCCATGACTACACACTACAAACACCATGCCAGCCCTATTTGCATATGGCTTCATCATGTTGCCATGGTATATCCTTTCTGTCTGTCTTCTGCCAGGTAACTCCACAATGTAGTTCACATCATTTATCTTCCTAACCACTTTGCACGGTCCTGCCCACTCAGCTTGCAGTTCGTCTTTCCGGACTGGACTAAGGACCATGACTTCCTGACCCCTGTTCTCTCTATACTTGCATATTCCTGCACCTCATGTTCTTTCCATGCTTGCATAGTCCTCCATGCACCCAAAGTTCTCGCCATACTTACACTAGATATTCCTACACCACTGTTCTAATTATTACATATTCCTGCACTTCTGTTCTTTCCACACTTACATATTCTGGCACCCCTGTTCTCTTCATACTTGCATATTCCTGCACCCTTGTATTCTTTCCATGCTTGCATATTCCTCCATGCACCCCATGTTCTCACCATACTTGCAACAGATGTCCCTACCCATTCTAATTATTACATATTCCTGCACCTCTGTTCTCGCCATACTTGCACATTCCTGAACTCTGCCATTCTCTCTATACTTACATATTCCTGCACTGCTGTTCTCTCCATACTTACATATTCTTGCACCCCTTTTCTCACCATACTTACATATCACACCGGTCCTACATGGTCTTCACTGGTTGCCAGTGAGGTTGCGGATTGCCGCCTAGTTCAGATTACTGTCATATAAAGCTTTGCATGACCTGGGGCCTAGCTACCTGCGTGACCTACTGTCTGCCTACCAACCTTCTCCACCCTCTCCATTCCTCTGAGGAGGGCCTCCTTCCAGTTCCCAGGGTGCAAGTGAAATCATCTGGTGAGCATGCTTTTATGGTTACCAGTCCAGCCTTGTGAAACTCACTTCCAAGTCTCTGAAAAAAAGCCCCCTTGAGAAGAGCTCCTGCAGTATACTACACAATAAGGACTATGCCAGCAGGCACTAGGACCCAATGGAACAATTCTAGCTAGCAGTACCCAGTGGGGACCACCCCTTAATGCTGGACCACCTTTGACATCAGCCAATGGTATAAAGGGGTGGTCCTATGCCCCACCTCACTTCTCCTGCCAGAGACCCAGCAGACAGTAAACAGGAGAACTGAGAAGGTTCCAAAATTCCCAGCAAAGGAAGGAAAGATCAGGGGAAGGGTGGGAGGGAAAGCAGCGTCTGCTGCAAGAGCACTGCTTGAAGATCTACTGTTATTGTAAGTTCTTACATAACTGTACTATCTTACTTCAAGTTGGAGCTCTTGCAGCAGGCTACACAATAAAGACTGAGTACCAAGCAGTAGAAGTAGCTGAGGTCTGCAAAAGGGAGGAAGGCAAAGATAAGCAGGAACCTTCAAGAAAGGAGGCCCTGTACTACGCCGAATCCTGCTCGCCTCCTTGAGGCAATGTCCAGGTTGTAGCACTTCATGAAAGTGTGCAGTGAGCTCCAAGTGGCTACAGTGCAAATGTCCACTGCTGAGACATTGCGCAGGGCAGCAAACCCTCTGGTGGAATGCCCTTTCACCAAGCCTGGCAAGGGCTTGTCATATTTATTGTAGCAGAAAGTAATACAGTTAACCAACCATCTAGGTACTGTCTGCTTAGAAGCTGGTTATCCAAAAGTCTTGGGAGCAAAGGAGATGAACAACTAATCCAAGTTATGGAAGGAACAAGTGCAATCAACATAATACACAAGCACCCTATGTACATCCAGTGAATGAAGAAGGGTCTCCTCCCAACTGGAATATCCTGAATAGCATACAGATAAGTGGATTTATTTTTAATTATTTTCATCTAAGATTAGAATGCCTTTGAGAGCAAGGCAATCTTTTTCAAAGGTTCCATGTGAGTCAGTGACAGTAACAAACAGACAAAGGAATACTAAATAGAGGTAATCTAAAATGACAAACGAACACCCAGGAGAACTAACAGTGGTAGTCTAAATGACATAACAACAACTCAAATTAAGGAAAATAATAGGTAAACACAGTAATTATACCAGCAATTAAAGAGATGTGAGGTAAAGAGCAGTTATGAGGGGTAGGAGTAGCAGTCCTGGGCCTTGTCAATCTAGGCAATATGAAAAAAAAGGGGAAGGGGTAGTGGAAAGGCAGACAAAGGCAGAACTGAAATGTGGCACAGGAAAAAGTTGGGAAGAGATGAGGTGAAGGTGAAGGTGGAGGAAGAGGAAGAAAGGTTGAGGCAGGAGACAAAACAGACAGGAGGGGAGGAAGGTATGAATCTAGGGGAGGCATTTGACAAAGGGTTAGATTTTGACAACGGAGGCAGTGATATATGCATAATAAGAGGAGTCACTGGAGGAAGCAGCCACAGGAACTGTTAGATACCAGGTACTGTTTTAGCAGGGGCTTGAATTGGCCAAGTTTAGATAAAGAAGATTCAATAAATGCAAGGAATTGAACCAAAGTGGAGCTCTGTAGAAGAAGGATCACTGACCTTGGGTAGTCCAGTATCTTGGGACATGGAGTAGTTGGTTGACAGATGAACGAGTGAGCTTGGAACTGCATTAAGGAGTCAGTAGTAGATGTCCTGGTTAGTGGTGAAGTTGGACACCACTTTCAGAAGAAACTTAGGACTGGTACACAAGGATACCCTATCCTTGTGAAGAACCAAAGAAGGCTCCTTACACATGAGGGCCTGAAACTTGTAAATCCTCTGAGCCGCAGTAACAGCAACTAAAAATAATGTTTTCCATGACAGAAAGTGTAGCTTACATTCTGCAGCTGGCTCGAAAGGAGGAACAGAAAGTCCCAAGAGGGAATAGGGTCCCAAATGGGAGGTTTCAGATGAAGAATGCCCCTTAAAAAGGTATGGGGCAGGTCCAAATGGGCAAAGGTTTTGCCTTCCACTGGTGCATGATAGGCTGAAATAGCAGAAATATGTACCTTAATGAATGAATATCAGAGTCCTGAGTCTGAGAGGGAAAGAAGGAATCCCAGGTTAGAGTTCACTGGAAAAGTAAACGGGGCAAGGGAATGCACAGACACCCACAAACAGAAGCACTTGCTCTTCATGGGATATGTGGCCCATGTGGAAGACTTGTGAGCCTCAACCAAGACATCAGCAACTCTCTGAGAGGCCACAGAAGGTGTGGAGACTAGATCTGTAGAAGTCATGTATGGAGATGCAAGGATATAAGGTCTGGATGAACCAGTTACTGGGACAGCAATCATGAGGATAGCAGCAGAGGGATCGGTGGTTCCACCACTAACTGCTGGAACAGGGGAAACCAAATCTGATATAGCCAAAGGGGAACAATCAGAATCATTTCCATCCCCTCTGCCTGGAGCTTGAAGAGGACTCTCTGCAGCAGAGGAAAGGGAGGAAAGGCATAAAAGAACTTCCACACCCAACAAAGGGAAATGGGTTTTGACAGAAAACACCAGGCCCTGGACCTAGCGAGCAAAAATTAGGTAGCTTGCATTTCATGGGGATGCAAAGAGGTCCAGTTCTGGTTGTCCTTATTTTCTGAAGGGGTTGCCTGGTACTTCCTGTAGAAGCTGCCACTCATGGGCCTTGGACTGGGATCTGCTGAGACTGCTGGGCAAGGCATTCTGGACTTCGAGAACATGGACTGCAGTTAGAGTGAGGTTATGGTCTATGGTAGAGAACCACTCCCACATCGCTGTTGGTAAAGAGAATACGAGTGAGTCACCCCTTGCTTGTCGATGCAAAAGACTACTGACATGTTGTCTGTATCAGCAAGGGACTTGGAAGAAGGTCTATCTGAAATGGATGGAGGGCATATAGAATTGCTCTCATCTCGAAGATGTTGATATGCAGCAACAGCTCCAGAGAAGGCAGGTTTTAAATAATTGATTAGCAGTTTTTTCCTTGGGACAATACTAACTGTTCAGAAAGTATTTATATAGGTTTTCTAGAAGTGTTATGTTTGTTACACACAGTGAGACAGGTGCTATGCATTTTCACAATGTTTTAGCACTTTTATGAGAAAAACACTAATCAATTTTTAGAGTTAAGTAAAACCCTGGAAGACCACATGCCTTGTGTCCAGTGATCCTGGAAATGGGCTCCCCACCTGAAACCCAAAGCATCTGTTACTGGTATCTGCTGTGGTGAATCTGTCTGGAAGGGAACCCCTGATTCTAGGTTGGGAGATGTCTACCACCATGTCTGAATCTGTGACACAGATCTGGATAACTGAATGGACTGTTCAGGATCGTTCGACCTCTGATCCCATTGAACCCTGAGAGCCCACTGGGAAACCTTCATATGGAGACAGGCTAAGGGCACTGTCACAATGGCAGCCATCATATGACCCAGAAGCTGAAGCACTGTCTGGGCTGGGACCTGGTGGAAAGAAAAAACTCCATGTGCAGGTGCCACAGGAAAATGATCCTGTCCAAGTGAAGGAAGGCCCTTCCTTGGTCCATGTCCAAAATGGTCCTGATGTATTACAGATACTGGCAGGGCCTGGGGCATGATTTGGAAAATTTTAGCGTGATGATTAGACTGCAGAACATCACAAAGATGTCCAACAAGATGGACAAGAGCTGATCCCTGGACAGGGCATTCAGGAGCCAATCATCGAGGTATGGGTAAAATGAATAGCCCGGATGATGGAGGGACGTGGCCACCACCGCAAGGCATTTTCTGAACACCCGTGAGGCCAACAAATGGCCACTGTGCAAGGCCCAGAACTGACAGTGCGCTCCCTGGAAGGCAAACCTGAGAAATCTTCTCTGTACCAGGAGAACCTGGATTTTCAGGTAGGCATCCTGCATATCCAGGGAACAAAGCCAATCCCCCTTGATGCAGCATGGGGATAAGGTTTGGCAATGTAATCATATGGAATCTCTTGTATTCTATGCGGTAGTTCTGGAGGCTCAGATCTATGATGAGGTGGAGATCCCTTGTCTTCTTGGAGACCAAGAAGAAAAGGGAGCTGAACCCTTTCCCCTCAGTGATAGGGGTACAGGTTCTATGGCCAGTTTGTCCAGGAATGCCCAAATTTCCTTGGAAATGAGAGCTGCATGGGATGGGGAGTAGTGCAAGGGGACCAGCAGACTGTCTGTGGGAATCTGAACAAATTCCAATGTGTGTCGCTTCTCTACGATCTGAAGGACACGTGTGTGACAGGATACTGCTCCACCCATCTAGGTAAAGGAAGAACTGCCCCCCCCCCCCTCCAATTCCCAACCTGACTCTGCTGGAAGAGGGGTGTCTGGCAAAGAGTCAGGCAGAGGTTCCAGGTGCTGGTAAGGAGACCTGAGGAGAATGTCAAGCTCCTAGGTCCTGATGTCCCAGAGGCTTGTCATTTGAAAGGTCCTCTGAAGTCTTGCCCTCTTGCTTTTTGACTGGCCAGACAACAAAATGATTTCTTTTCAGTTGAGATAGGCTCTGACCTGTACATTTGGTGCACAGACTGCATGGTCTTGCCCGAGTCTTGCAGGCCTGTGATCATTTTCTCTGAGTTTTCTCAGAAGAGAACAGACCCTTGGAAAGGAGCTGCCAGGATGGCCTCCTGGAGGTCCTGCCTAAAACCTGGTACTTTAAGCCAAGAATGTTGCTTGATGCATACTCCAGTGGCTGTGTCCACTGAATCATAAGAAGACTGTGACACGTTTTCCTATCTGTAGGCTAAAGAATATCCAACAATTTAGTCATTTGAGGGGTGTTTGGCTGCATCTGGGTTAGCTCCAAAGTGCCAGAGTGACTTCTGATATTCCACTAAATGCACCAGAAAGTTTAAGGACCAAATGGTGCACGTGGCTGATGCATAAACCTTCTGACCAAATTGGTCCAGCCTCTTAGATTCCTTGTCTGGGGCTGTGAGTTCATGTCTCTGGGTTATCTGGCCCACCCATGTGTTGACATGAGGATCATGGAGTCTGCCTTAGGGTTCTCACTCAAAAAGGGTTCATTTTTGGGTGTCCTGTACAGCCTGTCTGCCTTCACAGAGACGTCACCCGCTGACAAAGGGTGCCTCCATGCCAACTTGATGACATCTTGGAAGGTAGGAACTAAGGGTGGTACCACCAAGGGCTTTGGCCACTCATGCCCAGAAAGGTGTCAATCCTTCATCTTTCAGGATCTAGATCCTCCATGTCCCATTGATTCAGGAACTGAATATGGCACATAACGTCCATGAAGGCTGGGTCATACAGGGGGTGACCTCGGGGAGTCCCTCTGGTCATCTGATCGAGAAGGAGGGAAAAAAAACTTGTTATCTGAGGACCTTGAGTAAGAACAGAAACTCCCTCTAGAGCAATCTCATGAGGTGGACCTGGTGTATGAGCGCCTAGCCATACAGCTATGAGAGGGGCGTTGGTACCTGGAGGAGGACCAGGATGAGGAAGCCCCTCTCCAACCATGATGGGCGAAGGGCT
Source organism: Neoceratodus forsteri (assembly GCA_016271365.2). Taxonomy (NCBI): domain Eukaryota; kingdom Metazoa; phylum Chordata; order Ceratodontiformes; family Ceratodontidae; genus Neoceratodus; species Neoceratodus forsteri. The sequence goes on along the minus strand of JADMNL010000038.1, from coordinate 20,286,588 downwards.
CATCTTCCAATGCACTAACAGGAGGAAGAGTAGCTTTACACAGGGGGAGGCAAGGGCTTTCTAGATGGTGGAGGAGTTGGTGACTTCAGAGGGTCTGGGGGGCTTCCAAAGGCATTTTAAATGGCACTGAGGCTGGCCTTTCTTTGGGTAGGAGATCCCCTTTCATGATGTTCCACCAACTATTAAAGGAAAGCTGTCCTAATAAGCAATACCAACCCTCAAAGCTTTACCCCCTGGTTAGGCTTTTCTAATAGAAAAGAATATTTTTTTCCAGTGCTAACTTACTTAATTTTAATTTGCAGAAGTCTGCAATCTCCAAACATGACGGATGATGCGTAGCTCCATTTAGCAGAGAAAGTGCAGTGTCGCACCACTCATCTCAATACAAATATATTGGGTCAAGCGGTGTGGCACTGCACCTTCTCAATAAATGCAGCCATGCACCATCCCCCAGCTTTGAAGATTGTGGACTTCTGTGAATTAAACTGTGGAGCAAAGCTTTGAAGGGGGTGAGGTATTACTTATTCATAGGTATGAAAAAGCTAGATAGACTTTTGTCCTTAATGCTTGCCTATTAGTTTTTTTTTTTTTTTTAGACAGGTACTTTTTGTGGGTTGTTATAGAACTCAACAAGCCTTTCCTTGAAGGTATCCATACTCTTTGTCACTACTTCTAATGGAAGTCTATTCCACAAGGGAACCACTCTTTGACTAAACCAATGTTTCTGCTTCATAAGATTCCATTTATTCATTGTTAATTGTAGTGGATGCCCTCTTGCTTTGTACCTGCAATTTTTCAGGGACAGTCACAGTTCTTCCCATAGTGATCTATCCTGTATGGCACTGTATAACATGCACATATCTCCTCTTATTTATTGGGAACTCAGAATTACAAACCTTTGAGCTAAGAACTCATTTACAAAGGGTATTCGTCAACACTCGAGATACATTTTGTTGCAACAGCACAATTACAGTAGACAAATTGACACTGGGGTTGTACTACTAACAGAGTGTATATAGCAAGTGGTAGCAAATACATTTACGGTTTACACAAGTCAAGACATGAATGAGGCAGCTGGTAGCATTCTCAGTTTCTCAGCGGAGGTACGCAATGTGCAGCCATATGAGAGAAGTTAACCCTTAGGCTGCCAGAAGATTTAGAATGTATAGGTTTTTAGAACAAGATATTATGTTGGCTGCAGCCTAAGGGTTAAGTGTAGAGAGACAAATTGGGGATTGGCAAGTGTAGGTAGGTGGGGGGAGTGGAAGGGGGAGGAAGAGATCAGGAAAATGGGCTAGAGGAAGTGTGGGTGCACCGGACACAGGGCAGGTGAAGGGGAGGAGTAGGGGCATAGGAAGTGGACAGGCAACTGGGCAGGAGGTAGTGTGGGTGTACTGGACAGAGGGCAGGTGAAGGAGAGGAGTAGGGGGCATAGCATGTGGACAGGGGACTGGGCAGGAGGAAGTGTGGGTGCACCGGACACAGGGCAGGTGAAGGGGAGGAGTAGGGGCATAGGAAGTGGACAGGCAACTGGGCAGGAGGTAGTGTGGGTGTACTGGACAGAGGGCAGGTGAAGGAGAGGAGTAGGGGGCATAGGATGTGGACAGGGGACTGGGCTAGAGGAAGTGTGGGTGCACCGACACAGGGCAGGTGAAGGGGAGGAGTAGGGGTATAGGGAAGTGGACAGGCAACTGGGCAGGAGGTAGTGTGGGTGTACTGGACAGAGGGCAGGTGAAGGAGAGGAGTAGGGGGCATAGGATGTGGACAGGGGACTGGGCTAGAGGAAGTGTGGGTGCACCGGACACAGGGCAGGTGAAGGGGAGGAGTAGGGGCATAGGAAGTGGACAGGCAACTGGGCAGGAGGTAGTGTGGGTGCACCGGACACAGGGCAGGTGAAGGGAAGGAGTAGGGGGCATAGCATGTGGACAGGGGACTGGGCAGGAGGTAGTGTGGGTGCACCGGACACAGGGCAGGTGAAGGAGAGGAGTAGGGGGCATAGCATGTGGACAGGGGACTGGGCAGGAGGTAGTGTGGGTGCACCGGACACAGGGCAGGTGAAGGGGAGGAGTAGGGGCATAGGAAGTGGACAGGCAACTGGGCAGGAGGTAGTGTGGGTGTACTGGACAGAGGGCAGGTGAAGGAGAGGAGTAGGGGGCATAGCATGTGGACAGGGGACTGGGCAGGAGGTAGTGTGGGTGCACTGGACAGACGGCAGGTGAAGGGAAGGAGTAGGGGGCATAGGATGTGGACAGGGGACTGGGCAGGAGGTAGTGTGGGTGAACTGGACAGAGGCCAGGTGGGACTCTTGTTCTTCTATAATGCAGGGTACAGATATCAAGTCTATCTGGTCTCTCTTCATATGAAAATGTGCTCAGTCCTTTAACTGATCTTGTAGCCCTTCTGTGAACATCTAGTTTTTTGTGTGTGCCCCTTTTTATAGGGTGCCCAGTATTCCAGGTTCCGTCTTACCAGGTCTCCAAACAGTGGCATTAGAACGTGTCTAAGCATACAGTTCAAAGTCCAATTTGCCTCCTTAACTATTTTATCACAGTGTGAACTGAATTGAAAAACCACACTAATTGTGACTCCTAAATCCTTTTCCTCAGTTGTTTCGACAAGTTTTAGGTTTCCCATTTTGTAGCTTGTCTTCCTATCGTGTTTCCCAATATGCATAACTGTATATTTCCTCATGTTAAGCTCTAATGTGTTCATGACTGTCCATCTGTGGATGTTCTCAAGGGTCTGTTGTAGTATCATACTATCATTTTTGTTGTTTTTAATCACTCTTAACCTACAATCATCAGCAAATTTTGTTAGCCATACATTCAGATGATCAACCTTTAGTGATGTTATATAAATATTGAAGAGACAGGGTCCCAGCACAGAGTCCTGGGGGATTCCTCTGGTCATCTGATCCCACTCAGACAGCACTCTATTTACTGATACCCTCTGTCTTCTCTTTCCCAACCATGCCCCTATCCAGTTTACTATATTTATGCCCAGTTTCATGTCCCTTAGTGTATTCAGTAACTCTACATATGGTAGTTTGTTGAATGCTGTCGAGAAGTCCAAAACAACTATGTCAACTCAATTATCATCATTCAGTGCTTTACTTGCATTCTCATAAAACACAAGCAAATTTGTTTGACATGGTCTGGATTTTTTAAATCCTTGCTGTACTGGATCTTTTAGATCAAAACACTTCCAGTTGTATTAGTACCTACTCTTTCAGTATGCCCTCTAAAATTTTACCCATCACGGAAGTCAGACTTACTGGTCTGAAGTTTTCAGATTTGGTTTTAGATCCTTTTTTCAAAATGGGCACTACTCTAGCTCCCCCCCCCCCCGTGCCACCTCCCCTCTATCCTCAAAAGGCCTGAAAAATATGACTAAGTGGTGGAGCTATATATTCTGAAAGCTCACGGAGGACACTAGGATGTAGTTCATCTGGCCCCGATGATTTATTTATATTTACTTTTTTTGTCTATCCAATATGTCATTTTGATTTATTTTTATCTGACCAGGTTCTGATTTTATGTCCTGTCATGTTCCTAATGAAGACTGAGCAAAAATACTTGTTCTGGATATCTACCATTTCTTTATTGTCTGTAGCATTACCCTCCTTATTTGTGAAGGGACTGACATTATTTGGACCTTTTTTTTGTTGTTGTTTATGTAAGTGTAAAATGTTTTGTAATTATCTTTCACTTTTGCTGCCAACTTGATCTCATACTCAAATTTTGCTTTTTTTATTTCCCTGTTGACATTTTTGACCATGTCTCTATATTTCTTTATTCCATCAATATTATGCCTGTCTTTGGTATCTTTATAAAATTTATTCTTTTGTCTTATTAACCTCTTTAAACTTGGATTTAGCCACTCTGGCACTTTTTTTTTTTTTTTATTTTTTTATATTTTATTTTCCTAGGTATATGAGATAGTATTTATTTCCTTATTTTCTCTATCATAATCCCCCACATTTCATTTACTGATTTCTGTCATTGTCTTTTGTCCATTCTCATAGAGCAACACTAGCTTTTGTGTATGTGAAGTCTGACCTACTGAAATTTAACACACTTGTTTCGCCACTCTTTACTTAATTTTGTACTACCTCAGTTTTAAAGTACACTGTTTGGTGGTCACTATTTCCAAGTGGACTGTCTGCCACTACCTCCTTTATTGTGTCTCCTCTGTTTGTTAATATAATACCCAGGGTATTACTTGCTCTAGTTCATGCACTTTCTACTCTAAGCCAACCTGATCAAAAACATCAAAGAATTGTTTCTCAGTGTCTGCAGTGCCCCTTAGTTTTTCCCCAGTCGATTCCAGGTAGGTTGAAATCTCCCATAAATACTATTCTTTCTGACGGGTCTCTGTTTGCTATATGGTTTAGTAACAATACGTCACCCTCTGCAGGCACTGAGGGAAGCCTATAAAAGTAATCCTAGCTTAATTTTTGCTGATGCATGAGGTGATAATTTCAGCCATAACAACTCTTAAATTGTCCTGGCCCACTATAATCTCCTCGCATTTTAGTGATTCCTCTGTATATATGGCTATACCGCCTCCTCTCCTATGTACCCTAGACTTACAAAATAGATTGTACCCCTCAATGTTTTTTTTTCCCCAAATAGCATCCTCTTCTCATCAGGTTTCTGTTGTTAAGGCAATTTGTATGTCATGGGTATCTAGAAGTTGTTGAAACTCTTCAGATTTATTTATCATGCCCCTAGTATTTATTAAGATGCCTCTCCATCCCTTTTGATGGCCACTGACTGTCTTCTGGGGCTTTATATATTGTTCTGTTACTGCCTCCCCTCCACTTGCCAGTTTAAATGAAATTCATAGAAGCATAGAATTTGACAGCAGATAAGGACCACTTGGCCCACCTAGTCTGCCCATTTCCCTACCTAATGGATAAGCTGCAGATCCTAGTTAACCAACAGCCTACTTCCTCCTACCCTCCACTGGAATTGTCTTATGTCTTTCCCATGCATTCTTGAATTCCCCCACTGTTTCTGACTCTATGACCTCCTCAGGAAGGCTGTTCCATGTATCCACAACCCTCTCCGTGAAGAAATATTTCCTCACATTACCTCTGAGCTGTCCCTCCTCTATCTTCAAATTGTGCCCTCTTGTTTTTGCACATCTCTTTTTGTGAAAGATGCTACCCTCTTGGACTTTGTTGATTCCCTTGAGGTATCTGAAAGTTTCTATCATGTCCCCCCCTTTCCTCGAGGCTATACATCTTTAGTTCCTTTAGTCTTTCTTCATATGTCTTCTGATGTAGACCCTGCATCATTTTGGTTGCCCTCCTCTAGACAGCTTCCACCCTGGCTATGTCTTTGCAGAGATGGGATCTCCAGAACTGTACACAGTACACCAGATGTGGACTTACCAACTGTCTGTACAGAGGGATAATAACTTCCTGTTTTCTACTGGTGATGCCTCTCCCTATGCATCCCAGTATCCCCCCAGCCCTCCTTGCTGCCCTCTCACATTGCTTGCCCATCTTTAGGTCATCTGATATGACTACCCCCAGGTCCCTTTCCATTTTTGTTGTTGTCAGTATCTCACCCCCGACTGTGTACTCTTCCCCTGGGTTTTTGTTTCCCAGGTGCATTACTTTGCACTTCTTAGCATTGAATCTAAAAATTCAGTGCCGTCATTCATTTTTTTTGCTCAACATTCTGGCACCAGCTTTATTAAAGTGCAGTCCGTCCTGCTTATATACCAGTTTATTACTAAAGCTGGCTGAATTTTCAATGAACCTAATGCTGTTTAACTTACAGAAGGAGCATAACTACGTATTCATTCTGTCTATGGCCAACTGCTTCTGTCTGTATCTCCCATACACTGGGAGGATGCCAGAGATGATAATTTTACCCACTTGGCTCTGACCCTTTTTACTATTTTGTGATAGTTTTCTTGAATGGATTCCACCTTACATCTCCCACATCATTCATTTCTACATGCAATATAACCAATGTTTTTTTTTGTGCCTTCCAATAATCCATCTACCAGTTTATCTGTTTGCTAACTGAACCCCTGGGAGTGTGTTCACTGTTGTGTGCATTTTCTTCCCTTTCCATACTAGGGTGTCTATGCCTCTTGTGCTGGGACCCCCAATTATAAGCATCTCTCCCCCCCATACTGTGATATTCATTTGGGTCCTCTTTATTATGCATCTCTTTATTAGGACAGCTTTCCTTTAAATAATGAGCTGACATCCACAAAGGAAACCAGAGGGGTCTTCATAGTCTCTGGTTCTAGTCTGGGTACATCAGAGGGGCCTGCTGTTGTGTCTGCAGAATGGATGGGCCCTGGTGTCAGGTTTGGAGCCTTGGGTGTACCTGGCTACAGTGGGGGACTTCAACATGCCAGTAGTGGACTAGAGTACCATAACAACCATGAACAGAAGGGAGCAGGTACTGCTGTATGCCTTCCAGGACAGCTTCCTGCTGCAAATGGTCAGTGAACCAACCAGGTTAGGGAGTACCCTTGACCTTGTGCTGGCAAATGGGGACTTTGTGAGAGAACTTACAATGGAGGAACCGCTGTCAGGGAATGACCACCACTCAGTATGGCTCACATTGTATATGGGCAAGGAAGGAGTGGAATCTGGCACAAGAGTGCTGGACTTCAGGAGGGATGACTTTGGGAGGATGGGGGAAGTGGTAAAAGGGTACCTGGCCAGAATTCAATCTAGTATGGACACTAACCAGACATGGGAGCTCATAAAGCTGGGGATAGTGGAGGCAACCAAAACCTGCTGCAAAGCCCAGAGCAAGAAGGCTAGGGCTAAGAAACTGAGCTGGTTGAGCAATGAGGTCATGGAAAAGGTAAGGAAGAAAAAAGCTGTCTTTAGGAAGTACAAGAAAACAGGAAGGGGGAGGACAGGGAGGAGTACTTGACAGAATTGAAGGAGGTGACAAGGGCAGTAAGGGGAGCCAAAGCATCTATGGAACTCAGGCTGGCACAAGGCATTAAGAAGGGGGAGAAGGACTTAAAGTACATCAGGGAGAAAAGGAGCTGTAAGGACCACATAGTAAGGATTAGGAAGGAGGGGCTGGGTGAAGCAAGGGAGTAAGGCAGAAGCACTAAATGAGTACTTCTGCTCAGTATTTACTAAAGAGAAGAGGGGGTGACACCCAAGTTGGGAGAAATGGCAGAAACAGGGGGAGAAGGGGTGACAGATGGGGAAATCATGGAGGGCAGAGTTTGAGAGGGTTTGAAGGCACTGAGGGTGGATAAGGCGCTATGCCCAGATGGCATCCACCCCAGGGTACTGAAGGAGCTGGCAGAGGTCCTTGCAGGACCTTTGGCAGACCTATTTAATGCCTCACTACATTCAGGGTGTGTACCTCAGACTGGAGGATGGCTCATGTGTGCCCTCCACAAGAGTGGCCCCAAGGATGAACAGGGGAAACTGCAGACCAGTGAGCCTCACATCCATCGTGGGTAAGGTAATGGAGACTATCCTGAAGGAGAGGCTGGTGGCCCTCCTAGAGGCCAAAGGACTACAGGACAGCAGACAGCATGGCTTCATATGTGGCAGATCCTGCTAAACCAACCTGGTGGAGTTTCATGACTGGGTAACTAGGCAACTGGACAGGGGCCATGCAGTGGATGTCCTGTATCTGGACTTCAGTAAGGCATTTGACTCGGTGCCGCATGGAAGGCTGGGAAGAAAGTCAATAGGCACAGGGGTGGGTGCAAAGCTGGTGAGATGGGTAGGAAACTGACTTCAGGGAAGGCAACAGAGGGTGGTAGTGGGTGGGAAGCTCTCACACCCAAGGGCAGTGATGAGTGGTGTTCTGCAGGGCTTGGTGTTGGGACCAGTGTTGTTTGGGATATTCACTGCAGACATATCATGGGACATCAAGAGCAAGATCAGTCTGTTTGCTGATGATACCAAGGTAGACGCGGTGGTGGATGACCTAGGGGGATGGCAGGGGTTGCAGGATGATCTGGCAAAGCTTGAAACCTGGTCAGACACCTGGCAACTGGGCTTTAATGCCAAAAAGTGCAAGGTGCTGCATTTTGGGATGAAGAACCCAAGGAGAAGTTACCAGCTGGGGAAGTACAGCTAGCCCAGACAGAGGAGGAGGAGAAGAATCTGGGTGTGCTCATTACAGGGTCAATGAACAACTCAGCACAATGTAGGAAGGCAGCTGCAAAGGCCAACAAAATGCTGGGTTGTTTTGCAGGGGTATATCCTCGAGGAGGGAGGAGGTGATTCTGCCACTGTATAGGTCATTAGTTAGACCACACCTGGAGTACTGCGTGCAGTACTGGCGTCAGTATCTGAAGATGGACATTAAGTTACTGAAGTTGGTGCAGCGCAGAGCAACAAAGATGATCAAGGGGCTGGGGGACTTATCATACAAGAGGAGGTTAAAGGAGTTGAACATGTACTCACTGGAGGAGAGGAGGGACAGGGGTGATATGATTAAAACCTTTAAATACATGAAAGGAATAAACAAGATGGGTACAGAGGGACTGTTCAAAGTAAGGGAGGGGAGGGCCACCAGGGACCATGATATGACACTGGAGGGAGGAAGGTTCAGGAGGGAGATGAGGAGACACTTTTTTACAGAGAGGGTGGTGGCTGGGTGGAATGCGTTACCTGCAGAAGTGGTATCCAGTAGAACAGTGGACTGCTTCAAAAGGGGATGGGACAGGACAAGGGGGAGGGTTAATGATGGGGAAGGGTGGAAGGGAGGGGCAGCTGCAGAATAAGGGGCGCTAGCTGCACATTTGAGCAGACTTGATAGACCTCTAGGCCTTTATCTGCTGGCAAATTTCGTATGTTCGTATATTCATATCTGTGGTCAGATCTGGTGGTGCCAGGTTGTCCATCTGATTGGAAGACATTGCGGTGCCTGATGGCAGTTGGCCTGGCATTGAAGGAGGGGTCACTGGTTTAGCTGGTGGATGGTTTTCAGCAGGGGAGGCAGTGGCACCAGAACTGCAGTAAAAATGGCAGTCAACAGGTAGCAGAAGGCATTTATGTAGCCGATGTCCATGAGTCAATGGTGGGAAAAGAGCTGAAGCGGGGGGCTGGGGACCACCCCTTTTATACCACTGGCTGATGTCAGAGGCAGTCTGATGTCAGAGGGCATTCCCTGCTGGGTACTGCCAGCTAGAATGTTTTCTGTGGGATCCTAGTGCCTGCCAGCATAGTCCTTATTGTGAAGCCAGCTGCAAGAGCTCCAACTCAAAGTAAATTCAAATCTCAGCCATGTACTCCTACTCCCAGTCAGCCCACATCCATTATAATACTGACCCATTTCTTTTAACAGTTTTGATTTTCTCCTTATTCGGTTGTCGTCCACCCTGCTGATTTACAATTATATTTCTACCCCTCCAGTTTTTAACTGTATCGCAATGCTTCCTAACACCCTCAACAACAGTTGGCGATTTCCCCTAGAGACTAATTATGCAGCCATCTACTTACTACTGGGAGTGTTTTCAAGGTGATCCTCCTCTTGTGGCATCTCTTCTACCTTCACATCAACACAATGGAATTCCTCATCCCTCTCAACAAGCAATTGCAATTGTTCCTTTGGGATGTTATAGCCTGCAGATTAAAAAAAGAACTAAGGTAATACCGATATTTATAGTCAGAGTTAGACAAGTAAGAAATTAGGCATGATGGAGATGGGATTATACTATGGTAATGTACTGTACCAAGGTAATACAGACGTCATTTATAATCAGAGCTACACAACCAAGGAATAAGACATGACAGAGATTGGATTATGCTATGATAATGTACTGTACCAAGGTAATACAGACACCATTTATAATCAGAGCTACACAAGTACAGAATAATGCATGACAGAGGTGGGATTATTATTTTTTAGTTTAGTTTATTGAAAGGTCTAGGAATTACAACCCTTTGAGTCAAAGATTCAATTGCAAAGGCTCCACATTATACATAAATGAGGACAGGAACCGAGTATAACAGAATACAGAATACAGAGTACAGCACTAAGTACAGAGGCAAAGATACATAATACATACATACAGAACACTAAAGGTGTATATAGTTGAAGCATATATTGGAAACACAATACAAAAACTGCAGTAAATCTTTCAGATGTTGTAGAGGAGTTTATCTGCAATAGCAGTTAGAGTTGGACATAATGTGGCTCCGTAGCTCAGGTTTAAAAGGCCTTAGCCTGGGGATAGATAAGATGGAATCAGGGATAGAGTTCGTCCAGAGTGGGGCCCTGTAGTGAAAGGACCTTTGGCCAGCAGTGGTTTTCACAAAAGGTACATGGAAGGCAGTAGTGTCAGAGTGCCTAGTGGTGTGAGCTGGCAAACTCTTCTGGAGGAGTGAGAGACAGCTGGGGGGGCTAGTCCCAACTGGATTTTTTTGGCTAGTAAGCAGGTCTAGTAGAATAGATGCCCCTGAAAGTTTAGCCATGCTGACTGTTGGTAGAGGTCACAGGTATGCGTGAGCTGATCACAGCCTGTGGCCAACCAGCAGGCTTTATTAAGGGTGAGTTCAATGCTGGTAAGTGCAGTGTCAGAGACAGCACCATAGATGACTATGTCATAGTCTACCAGGGAAAGGTTGGAGTAAGAGATGGCTAACCATAGGGCATCAGGAGGGAGACAGGGTCTATGTCTACAAAGCAGACCAATTCTGATGTTAATTGCAGAGCATGTCGACTCAATATGCTTGCGAAAGGTAAGAGCAGAGTCAAGGGTAATCCCTAGATATTTAAAATTGGAAACTGGTTCCAGCATGGTACCCAACGAGTTTTGTATAGGTATTTTGGTCGTGTTGTGTTTATGTTGTGGGTGGGTGAATAGCACAACCTTAATCTTTTTTTTGTAGTTGAGTACAAGCTTGTGAGAGGCAAACCAAGACTCTATTTCTGTGAAGGAGCCCTGCAAGGATTTGTAGAGCTGGGTGGAGTCAGGGTGCTGACTAAAGATCACAGCATTATCTACATAAAGGAGAAGATGCCCAGAGGAGGCCATAGGGAGGGAGTTCAAGTATAGTGAGAAAAGGAGCGGACCAAGGATGGACCCTTGGGGGACACCCGACCGGACAGGAAGATTAGTAGAGAGGGTGTTATTTATCTTCACTTGCTGGGTGCAGCCATGGAGATAGTTAGGGAACCTGCCAGCAGTTTCTTGGGATATGCCAACAGAGAGGAGGGAGTTTATGAGCATATTGTGATTGACAGTATCAAATGCTTTGGAGAGATCGATATAGACAGATCCAGCCAAGTCTCCCTAGTTTAGGGCATCATGGATAAAGGAGGTAAATTATAGTAAGGCAGTGGTTGTGCTGTGTCCTTTTCTGGCTAGTAGGTGAGGTGAGTCTAAAATGTCAATAAGTTGATCACCCGCTATTTTTTTCCAATGATTTTGAGAAGGAAGGGAGTATGAAGATGGGCCTATAGTTACTACTTGAGGTACAGTCACCATTTTTATGAACTGGCATAATAACCGCCCTTTTCCACAGTGATGGGAACTGCCCTAAGCACAGGGACATATTGAGTATTTTTGTGAGGGGTGTTAGAGCTGCATCAAGGGTTAAGGAGAGCAGTTTTGCATCAAGAGAGTCACCGCTCTGCCTTGTCTTTCCAACGAACATGGCAAGATATGAGCGGGCAACACTAGGGGAGATTGTTTTGAAATGAAAAGGTGGAGCGCAGGGGGGTGGTGGGAATTGTCCAGCAGATGCAGTGAAGAAGTCAGGGGGGAGGATAGTACTGAGGTCAGAGAATGATGTATTGAAAACATTTGCTATTTTGTAGGGGTCTTGGGTGGAGACACCATCGACAATAAGCATGGTAGGGGAAGGGGAGGCAGACTTGCCACTAAGTTCCTTTATATTTTCCCAGAACCTCTTCCCATTTCCACAGGTGCCAGTAAGGTTGGCCTGATAATAGGCTGCCTTTGCCTGTCGGATAGTCCAGGTGCATGAGTTTCGGGCAGCACAGTACAATTGTCGGTCAGAAGGGTGACCAGACTGTAATGCACGGTTCCACAGGTCATCACAGGTCTTCATTTGGTCGAGCAAAAACCTATTTACCCAGGGGGAGGATTTAGTTTTTTTAATCCATTTTACAAAGAGAGCAAAGATGTCACAGGTGGTTTGGAAGGAACTTATAAAGAAAGACAGGATGGTATCAACTGACAACTGGTGATCGAGTGCAGACCAGTCGAGGTTATGGAGATAGTTCCGGAAATGCACCAAAGACCCTTTCTTAAGTTGGTGATACATGGAGATCTGGGGGGGCCTTCCAGCTGTTTGTCCAGAGACAAGTAACAGGGGAGTGATCACTGAGTGAGTCTGGGAGGATCTGGACATCCTGTATATGCGCAGGATGATTCATGAAGATGAGATCAAGGAGTGAACTAGAGCTCAAGTTTTGGTTTACTCTAGTAGGGGTAAGCACCATTTGGGACAGATTTTGGGCAGCAGCTGAATCCCTGAGGGAGGATGTCTGGGGAGCAAGCCAGTTTGTGTTAAAATCACCGAGTGCTATGACTTCTGAGTTTTTTGGGAGCTGGGTGATAATGTTTAGGATGGATGGATGTGAAGGCATCCCTTTGGTTGTGAGGGGGTATGTATACAGACATTAGATAGAGAGATTTACTTGAGTTGTCAACAGCAACCCTAAGGGTGAAGGACTGTACACCCTCTGCAGGGTTCATTGTTGCAATTTTTATGCCTTGCAGGTGATCCGATAGGTACAGTGCACTACCCAAACCCAGGCTATCTGATCTGTACAATGTGTAGCCCGGTATGTAAACAGCTAAGTCTGGGATATGCTGCAACAGCCATGTTTCAGTTATGGCTAGGGTATCAGGGTTGTGGGGGCAGACCCAAGCTTGGAGTAGGGCAAGTTTCTTTTGGAAGCTACATATCTTAATGGCAGCCAGCCGTAGTCCTTTGTGTTGCACTGTTAAGCAAAGGGTGGGGCCAGGATTGGGGTGTATGTTGTCCACAAGTAGCAGGAGGATAATAGCGATCCTGGATAGGGTACTTTTTAGGATCTTCTTGTAAGTATGCAGCAATGGGACTGCATGGTGGTGTGCTTGTTGGTACTATGGGAGCATGCGAAACACAGAATTTCATGGCCATATAGTAAAGGGGTAATATGATTACGGGGAGTAGACGGTTTGGCACAAGGGGAGGATGGGGGGTGGGACATGGTTAGTGACGCAGGAGTAGTCACCGGGTTGGGTAGCAGAGGGGGTGTTAGGGTGAAGGTGGAGGGGTAGTGTGAGGTTGAGTATGGAAGGGGCAAGGGGGTGGCACACTAAGAGGAAGGGTTATCGGGAGGAGAATAAGCCATGACATTATTTTGTGAAGGAGAGAGCGAGATATAGCAATGTTGCCTGGCAGTTTTTGGGTGGTATTAGTATCAAATCTAAAGTTGTTTAGGCTTATAAGTTAGGTAAAGAATATTAATTTTCTGCTGCTGTTGGGGGGGGTGTAGGGCTAGAAGTTTAAGCAGGTTGTTAGAAATGTTTTGGGTATTCTTATATTTGACACACCGAGGCAACGTGTTGTAATGTATGAGCAGAGAGAAACAGCAGCCACTAGTGGTAAGTACTGATAACCTGCCTATGAAAAGTTGCCTGATTGGTTTAAATGGGTCACCAGGGATCTCTGGTCCTCTATATAACAACAAGTTGACCAAGGGTGGTGGTGGGGGCAGTGGGGCAGCTGACACATAGTGTCAGCAGGGGCTCCTATCCAGAGTTTTGAATTATCTGGGCTGCGTGTCTGTAGAGCTGCTGTTCCTTCTGAAAAAGCGCACGTTACCTGGGAAATGCTGTAGGAGGGGGTCCTTGCAAAGCTCAGGGGAGGGTGTCCTGCCCTCACAACCAGCACCCACGAGGAGAGCCTTGCTGTTCTGTTGGAGGAGGAAGAAAGCAGAGTATTAACAGGTGAGCTTGCACAGGCGCAGGGTATGGAGTGGAGTTTCACCCACATACTGGGGGCTGGGGTTGCACAGGTATGCTATGGTATGTACTGAACCAAGGTAATACAGACATCATTTATAATCAGAGCTAGACAAGTGAGGAATAAGACATGCCAGAGGTGGGATTATGCTATGGTAATGTATTGTACCAAGATAACACAGGCATCATCTATAATCAGAGATGTACAAGTAAGGAATAAAGCATGACAGAGGTGGGATTATGCTATGGTAATGTACAGTACCTAGGCAATAAGGACATAATTTATAGTCAGAGCTAGACAAGTAACGAATAAGACATGACTGGGGTGATTATGCTATGGTAATGTACTGTACCAAGGGAATACGGACATTATTTATAATTGGAGCTAGACAAGTAAGGAATAACACATGACAGAGGGGGGATTATGCTACAGTAATGTACTGTACCAAGGTAATACAGACATAATTCATAATCAGAGATAGACAAGTAAGAAATAAGGCATGACAGAGGTGGGATTATGCTATGGTAATATACTGTACCAAGGTAATACAGACATTGTTTATAAACAGAGCTAGGCAAGTAAGGAATAAATCATGACAGAGATGGTATTATACTAAGGTAATGTTTCAAAGGGAGGGTTGGAGTCCCCAACCTGGATACATTAGCAAGATAGAATAATCCTCCCAAAGGTCTAGGTGTCTTTCTGCTTTCTCTGAGACTTCATGTGTCTTTCTGGAAGAAGAGGAGGAGAGAGCAATTAACACTACTGAACAACGTAGAAATTGCTCTGCTTTCTTAGAGGGAATTTAAGGCTGTGCAGGGGGCAGTCAGTTGGCAAACAGTTGCAGTCACTGCGGGAGTGACTACATCTTCTAACATTTGGTCAGCTTTCAGGTGCTGGGAGTAATCGGGTCTTGCTGGTGAGTGGTTGTGGTCATATTGTTCTGGCAAGTAGTTGCCATGTTGGCGAGTACTTGAACAGGGCTGCTTCAGCTCCCCACGGTCGGATGGCACCCAGCCAGCCACAGACTGAGACCAGGATGCCCGCCTGCAGCTCCTTGGAAGCTGCCTGCTCTTGAACTGGGCTGCTTCAGCTCCCCACGGTCAGACGGCACCCAGCCAGCCACCGGCCGAGACCAGGATGCCTGCCTGCAGCTCCTTGGAAGGTACAGTGACAGTGCAGCCAAGTGGAACGTGGGCGCTTCCAGCAAACCCACTCCAATTGGCCAGGACGTTTTCCCGTGATTTTGCTGCCCGGCGCTTTTTACAAATAGATTTAGCTGTAACTAAGAAAAATTTAAGTGTCTAATAGAAGCATTTCAACTGTATTAGCTGGATTTTAATTTCTACTACTGTTTTAAAGTGCTGACAGTTCTTCTGTTGTTTCCTTGCTCCTGCACCCCCGCCCCACCATCCAAGCACTCTGCCTTGGCGCCGAAAAGTCTCACTCTCCTGTGTCTTGCTAAATTGCTCAATCTAAACCTGTCCTGCCTCTGTGCTATTTAACCCCTGCTATTTTTCTTCTCTTCAGCTGCCTGCCCTTGAACAGGGCTGCTTCAGCTCCCCACGGTTGGATGCCACCCAGCCAGCTGCCAACCAAGACCAGGAAGCCCACCTGCAGCTCCTTGGAAGGTACAGCAACAGCACAGCCAATTGGAACACAGGCGCTTCCAGCAAACCCGGTCCAATTGGCTAGGACTTTTTCCCCTGCTTTTGCCACCTGGTGCTTCTTACAAATAGATATAGCTGCAACTAAGCAAAATTCAAGTGTCTCATAGAATAATTTTTCGGCCCTCCCACCCACCTCCCACCCCCTCCACTGATTAAATACAGCTATTGCCAACCCACATTCCTCTCACTCCATCATTGGTTAGTAAGCCTAGCAGTACTCACTCCCTCATTGGCTAATAAGCCAAATAGCACTGCTCGCTCCCTCACTGGCTACCTAAAACCCTGATTCCCTCTGCTCCCCCATTGGTTCCTAGTCCTTACAGGTCCCTATCATTTCCCTGCCCCTACATCCCAGCCCTCCACTAAGTAACTACAGCATCTACCTTCCCCGCTAAGTAACCACAGCAGTAAGGTCCTCCTAGCACCTGATCTGCGCCATGATCCTTCTACTAGGCCACCTGACCCTGCTCATCCCTATTCTCTTCTCCGTCCCTCCCTCCCTTCCTTTCCAACATGCCACCCACCCCTCCCAAATCCTGCCAAACCTCATTGAGCTCTCCCACCCTCAACCCAGCATCCACCTCCCCTTTCACCCAAGTATGGACACATTCTGCCACACGCTCCAGCCCATTTCTTTTCAACCCATCACTCCCCTGGGTAATTATTCAACTTATTCCCCTATGCCCAGCTCATACATGCCATCAATCTAAGAGATGACTGCTCGCAGTCAGTCATTTGCAGCTATCTGCTTACTATCTAACTCTCGCTCTGTTGCCTCTTTCAGCAGGTGACATCCACCATAACCCTGGCCCCAATACTACCCCCCCATGCCCCTCTCCAACATCGGCCTCTTCTTCACCTCACTCTGGGACCTTTCTCCCACATGACCCGCGCCTCCTGCACCTAAATATAAGAAGCCCTGTCCACAATCTTGCCTCCCTTCAGGTTCTTGCCATCCACTACACTCCGGATATCCTCACCCTGTCCGAAACTGGCTCAACAAAAACATCAACAACTCCTCTGTCACTATCCCAGACTACACTATGGCCCACCAGGATAGAACCTCTAAAGGTGGCGGAATAGCCATCTACGTAAACTCGGACTTGCACTGTTCAGTGGTCCTGACCAAATCCAAACCAAAAGTCCTTGAAGTAATACTAATTCAGCTTGTCCTTCCCTTCTTGCTACCAGTCTACATTGCTGGGATATACTGCCAACCTGGTACACCAGCTTCTGCTGTCACAGACCTCCTCAAGCAAATCTCCTACCTAGCCACGACAGGGGAACTCTACATTATGGGCGATCTTAACCACAACTGGCTAGCACCTGCCCTCAACAAAACCAGAACTGAAATTTCCATCCTAAACCTCTCACAAATCATTACTGAACCCACCTGGCTTAACCTAAAATCTGGAAACCACTCGCTCATCAACAGGGTCCCCACCACACCCCCCCCACTGGGTCAAACAAGCCGGTATTCTTCTGGACTCCCTCAGCGACCACCACGTAACCTTCTTATTGCGTAAAATCCGCCGCCCAAAATCCCCCATTAAATTTGTAGTCCAACGCTCCTATAAATCCCTCAATCTAGCTCCTGTATTACATAACCCACACTAGCAAACTGGGCCCCTGCCCCTCCTACGATTTCCATTGATGATGCCTTCCTACACTTTAAAAACACATTCCTCAGCATCTGGAACACACACGCCCCACTGCGTCGTACAAGAGTACGAGGAAATCACCTACCTTGGATCACCCAAGAACTGACTGCATGTCAAATCGCACAGGACAAAGCCTGGAAAATGCATAAATCCTCACTCCTCCCACAACACCTCTCCACATACTGCATGCTCCGTAACAAGTGCACCTGAGCCACTTGTCTTGCAAAAGCAGAGTACTTCAGCAGCTCCCTCCAGTCAAACCTAAATAAACCCTCAAAATTCTGGAAGGTCATTCACTCCCTTTTCACCCCACCAGCTGCCAATCCCACTCCAATGCTAAATGTTAATAACTCTCTCCTATCAGAGCCCACAGCAGTCACCACTGAGTTCGATGTGTACTTCTCCACTTGTGCTGCCACCCTCCTCTCTTCTCTGCCCAACACTACACCTCTCACACCGCCTACAGACAAAGACCCAGACTAGGCCTCACTCCTTTTCCTTCAAAAACATCTCTGCAATTGAGGCCCTAGATTCATTACTTTCTCTCAACCCTTCAAAAGGCAAATCCCCGGATAGATTAGACCCCAAACTTCTATACCTCTCTGCCCCCGCTATAGCAACTCTGCATGCCAAACTCCTAAACCAATCTTTGGCTGCTGCTGCCATCCCCCATGCATGGAAGCATGCCATTGACATCCATCTGCCAAAAGGAGGTGCCCCTACCTCCCCCTCTAACTACCACCCTATCTCCCTCCTCCCAGCCCTAGCAAAACTACAAGAGCACCTTGTGCTCACCCAACTTACCTCCTTCCTCACTGACTCCAAATTCTTCACGCCATTCCAGTCTGGTTTCAGGAAGGGACACTCCACCACCTCCTCCCTGATAAGGCTTACAGACACTATCCTGACAGGCATGGACAGTGGGCTGATCACCTCAGCTGTTTTTGTCGACCTTGCAAAAGCCTTCGACACCGTCTCCCACCCCATATTGCTTTCGAGTCTCACTGAATCAGGCCTCTCTGTCGCAGCCACAAACTGGTTCAGATCATACCTCTCTGATAGAACTCAGTCCATTACAGTCTCAAATGCGATCTCCACCCACTTTCCTTAACTACCAGTGTCCCACAGGGGTCAGTTCTTGGTCCCATTCTGTTCTCTATATTTCTATACGACCTGCCACTCATCTGGTCTACTTCCTCAATTCGCATGTATGCAGATGATACTGTACTCTACTACTCGAGATCTGCCCCTGATGTGGTACAATCAAACCTCCAAGCTGACTTCAACAAGGTACAGCAATAGTTTAGCTTGCACCAGCTCTCCCTAAATGCAAAAAAAAATATGGACCTTCGACACATGACAACACCTGGCCAGACTCCCCTCCCTTCCCTACTTCGCCACCCTGGATGGCCAAAAACTTGAAGATGTCTCCTCGTTCTGTTACTTGGGGTCTGGCTTGATAGCCATCTCTCCTTCTCTGACCACATCAATGCTATCTCAAAAAAACTATGCCCCATGCTCAGTGCACTATATAGGAACCGCATCAGCCTCCCACCCAGAGTCTGACAAGAACTGGTTCTGAAGATGATACTGCCCTCCATCAACTACTGCGGCATTGTATACAGCGCAACCCCTAAGTCCACTCTATCTAAACTGGACACACTTTATAATGCCTTCTGCCGCTTTGCTCTTGATGCCTCTCCCCTCACCCACCACTGCGACCTCTACCGAGCCTTGGCACTACCATCCCTCGAAAACCGCCGCATCTCTCACCGTGCTAAATATGTCTCCAACCTATGGCTCGGGTCCATCCCCACCTACCTTGCCACCATGCTCACAGATGCCCACCCCCTCCCATCATCTTAGATCCAGAGACTCCCACCAACTTTCAGTCCCTAGGCGGAAGTCCTCTGCTGGTCAAGACGCCTTCTCACACTGGCTACCCAAGCTGTAGAACACCCTTCCACTGCAAATTCGACACTCCTCTTTCTACGCTCTGTCTACCACCCTTGCAAACTTCCTTACTACAAATTGCTCCTGTCCCTGAACCTGCCATGCACCACTACCCCCCCATGCCTGACCAGCGGCCTTAGCCTTGCTACAGAAGCTTGCATATAACCCCAACCTTGCACTAATGTTCTGGGCCTCTTTTACCCTATGTACTGTTTATAACTGTAAAACTGTGATACATGTCCTCTTATGTATACTTGCACTTATGTCCTGGGCCTAACTTGCCCAGAGTACTGCGTTTAACTGCATAACTGTGATATATGTCCTCTGTTGTTTACAGCTGTTACTACTGTGCTAATCTATCTTGTCTGCAGCTTCTTGTCATAAAATTGTTATTTGATACTATAATATCCTGAGCATTCAATGTGCACTGCTTGTATATTCATGCGATCATATATCCTTATGCTGCGTTTTATTTGCTTCCGTTAACTGTTCACTTGAGAACCTGCGTGTTATCATATCCATGTGTAACCCCCTCAAGGTCCCACTGGGAGACTAGCATCTTGTTGCTCAGTGTGCCTTTCCTGGTGAAACAATTTCAATAAATAAATAAATAAATAAATAAATAAATGTTTAGGTCATGCTGAGGAGTGGAGTCGAACATTCTGGTGAGCAATCAAATCTTTCCTGTACTGCTGAGGGATTCTGGTGGAGGACTGGTTCAGGGATGTTGTGGATGACCTGCTGTCTGAAGTGCTGACAGGTATATGCTGTGCTACCATTGGCTGGTAGGACAATGCCGCACAGGGAGACAGTTGGTTTGGCTGCATTTGTAGATAAGCACTAGTAGCATGCAGTGGAAGGTAAAGTAACCACGATCTGAAGGCTTGCGGATGCAGTTTAATTGGGAGTGTAGTGACATTCTGACTATGAAAGATTGTGTCCTCAATTAATACACCCCAATGATGTTATGTGGCAGGGATATGTGCTGTTTTAAGGTAGTGCCATGTGATGGGGTCTGGTCCAATGGAGACACAAAATAAAGCAGTGCCCATTTTATATAAAAGGTCCTCAAGAATATCTGCATTCTACTTGTTGCTGCTCATTATTGGAACTGATGGATAACCACAGCAATATTCCATCACAAAATTATGGCTAAAGATTTAAACCCCTGAGACAAATAAACAGGTTACTCACCTGTAACAGTAGTTCTAGGAGTGGTATTTGTTGCTCATCTACACTCTTTGACATGTCCCCTTCCACTTTAAATCTTGCCAGAAGTCTTCAAGATGGCTCCTTCCACCCACCTGGGTAGTATAACCCTCGGCTCTGCCCCATGATGCCAGATCTTAGCCTGCTGGAAGCCAGGTGTTGTGCGTCCGCAGCCAGGGAGGTTGGGTGGGTCCACGTGGATGAACAACATATACCACTCCTAAAACTACTGTTACATGTGAGTAACCTGTTTTTCTAGGATCGTGGATATGTTGTTCATCCACACTCTTTGGCAGACTCCTAGCAGTTCTCCAGGAGGAGGGAGGCAAGGCGTACACCCCCTACTTAGGAAACAAAGATTAGAGAACTGAGGTCCCAAAACCAGCATCCTGGTGTGACTCAAGGTCGATGTGGTAGTGGGTAAGGAAGGTGTTTGCTGACTTCCAGGTAGCAGCCCAGCAGATTTCCTGGATAGTGATGTCCCTGGAAATAGCCACTGATGCAGCAGTATGGTGGGTAGAATAAGCTCTTATCCCTCTGGGAGGCTCCTTGCCCGCCATCTCATAACACAGAACTATTCATGATGTAATCCATCTTGCAATAGTCCACTTTTCCTGCAGGTCTGCCAGAAGTGGCTTCAGCGTAGGTGACAAACAGCTGTCAAACCTCACCCCGAATTTCCACCATTCTCTCCTTGTAATAGGAAAGAGCATGTCTCAAATCCAAAGTATGGAGCCTGTACTCGGCCTCCAAGGTATAGTTAGCGTAGTAAACTGGCAGAGTAAATACCTGGTTAAGGTGACACTCTGACACCACCTTTGGAAGGAATATCGGGTGGGTGCATAGGTTAATCTTATCCCTGTGGAAAACCAGATAAGGGGAGTCCATTGAAAGCGCCTGGAGCTCTTCTTCTGGCAGATGTGATAGCCACCAGGAAAGTTGTCTTCCATGACAAGTGCGACAAGGCACATTTGTGCACTGGTTCGAATGGCTTGCCCATGAGCTTTGCCAGTACCAGCAGAAGTTTCCACGCAGATGGAGGTTCACGCACCAGAGGGGATATATGATCCAGGCCTTTGAAAAAGTGCCCGACCACTGTCTCCTGCACCAGTGTCAGCTGATCAGCCCACACCCTGTAAGCAGAGATGGCTGCCAGATGCACCCTAATGGTCGATTACCGCAGACCCCCTTTGGAGAGAGAGAGAGAGAGAGAGAGAGAGATCAAAGGTAGTCAAGAATGTCAGCCATAGGACAGGATAAAGGGTCCAGACCCTTGCCGTGACACCAAATGGAAAACCTTTTCCATTTGAAGGCGTAACATTTCCTGGTTGACTCCTTTCTGGAAGCTTCCACCACAGTGAAGACATCCTTGGACAGACCCAAAGCCTGGAACTCTAGCTGCTCAAGTATCAGGCTGTGAGGTGCAAGGATTGAAGGTCCAGATGGAATACCTTCCCCTGATTGAGAGGTATTGGGTCTGGGCATGCTGGAAGCCACTCTGAGGTCCTGTAGCTGAGGCTGAGGAGATCTGGATACCAGAACTGGTGTGGCCACTCTGGGGCTACCAGGACCACCTTCGCCTTGTCCCTTCTCACCTTGAGAAGCACCTTGTGGATCAAGGGAAATGGAGGGAAGGCGCAGAGGAGGCCTGGGGTCCACATCCTCCAGAAGGCATCCCCCTGCAGCAAGCCCTGTTGAGCAGGGTGGGCATGGAATAGCCTCAGCTTGGTGTTGTCCCTGGAGGCAAACAGGTCCACCACTGGTTTGCCCCAGTGGGAGAACAGGTTGTAAGCTACCTCTGGATGGAGAGACCACTCATGGGATGTGTCACCTAAGCAGCTGAGAGCATCCGTCAGATGGTTTGAGGCTCCTGCCACATGAATGGATAGAAGATCTGCCTCCAGACAGCTCATGAGGGTCCAGATGTGGAGCGCCTCCCTGCATAGCAGACAGGAGTGTGTGCCGCCCGGTTTGTTGAGGTAGTACATGATCATGGTACTGTCCATCTTGACTTGAACCACTTGACCCCAGAGCTGAAGAGCGAAAGCTGACAGTGCCAGTCTGACTGCTCTGAGCTCCAACAGGTTGATGTGGCACTGGGATCGCTCAGGGGTCCAGAGACCGTGGGCCCTTTTGTCCCCCATATGGGCTTCCCAGCCCATGAAAGAGGCATCGGTCATAAGAACAACCATCGACTCGGGTGAACAAACAGGATCCCTTCTTGCAACCAGTCTGGGGTGGTCCACCACTGGACAGCGTCCCACGTCTTCTGGATTACAGTGATCAGCTGGTCAAAATGACCATGGTGCTGAGTCCACTGGGCAGCCAGCTCCCATTGGAGGGGGCGCATGTGCAACAGGGCCCAACAGATCACTGAGGTGCACGCCACCATATAACCCAGAAGGTGCACAAAGTCCCAGACAGGGCACAATTGCCCAACCTGAAATGACTTGGCAAAGGAGGAGAGACCCTCCGCCCTGTCTGCTGGGAGCCAAGCTCTGCCCCAATGAAGCCCATCACCTGAGAAGGCACGAGTTCTGACTTGGCCTCGCTGATCTGGAGGCCGAGTTGGGAGCAGGTATGGAGGGCCAGATCCCTGGACCTCTCCACCTCTTGTTGGGTGGAACCTGCTAGGAGCCAGTTGTCGAAGTAAGGATAAATCCTGCCCCAACCAACGCTTGAGATGGGCCACCACCACTGCAGTGCATTAGGTGAAGACCCACGGGGCCCAGAACAAGCTGAACAGCATGGCTCGGAATTCATACAGGGTCCATTTGACCTTGAAGCGGAGGAACCGCTGATGGGATGGATGGATTGGGATGTCAAAGAACGTGTCCTGCAGAGCCAGTGAACAGAACCATATGTTTTGCTCCAAGGATGGTATGATCTAGGACAGAGTGACCATCTGAAAGGTGCGGGATCTGAGATATTGATTTAGGCCATGCAGATCTAGAATGAGGCGGTAGCCCCCATCTGCTTGGGCACCAGGAAGTACCTGAAGACAAAGCCTGGGTCTGCTGGAGGATCTGCCACTGGAGCTACAGCCTCCTTGAGGAAGAGCTGTGGGATGTCTCGGACAGCTGACTGAGTGTGAGTGGATACTCTTTCCTCCCGAGGGGTGCGGGCTTGGCTTAGAGGGTACTGCTTGAATTTCAGAGGCAGTCCCTGACCAACCACCTAGAGAATCCACCTGTCCGAAGTGACTGCGGACCAGGCAGAAAGGAAGTGGTGGAGCCGGCCCCCACGGAAGGACCCAGAGCTGGCATGAAGGGAGAGGGGTTGGCAGCCCCTGCCCTGTCACTGAGCAGGCCTGAAGGAGGAGGCTCCAGGACCGGAACCTTGGCCTCCTTTACGAGCTTGGGAGGGCCCAGGCTTGGGCCTGGGGTGACAAGCCTGAGCTTGCTGCTGTTGCTGATGCTGCTGTCCTCCTTGAAAAGAGGACTGCTGAGCCGCAGAGGAAGAATGCCAAAAAATCTTCTTCTTTTTCTTCTGCTGGTTCTTGCCCGAAGAACCCTTGGCAGAAGGAGCATCCAAGATGGCACTGAACTGCTCAATGCACTGAAGGTGACCAGCCACTCCTGGGTTGAACAAGTCAGTCCTTAGGAAAGGCACATCAGTTAGCTTGTGCTGAGTATCTGCCAGAAAGGATGAGAGTCTCAGCCAAGCCCTGCAATGAGAGGCAACTGCGGCTGCCTTCGAATGGGTACAAGAATTTCCAATGTCAAGGGACGTCTGAAGCTGCCATTTGGCAACAGCTCTGCCCTGATCCCTGACCTGCTTGACCGTGGTCTGCATGTTTGCATGTTTGTGGGGAGATGTGGGAGAACTTCATCCAAAGACCCTAGGAGGGCATAGGAGAAGTGTTCCATGATGACAGCCAAACCTGTCTGACAAAGGCCCAAGCAAGGAAGAAGCTGCATAGACCCTCCTGGCTGAATGGGCCAAGAACTTGGGCTCTTTCTCAGAAGGTCAGTCAGTAGTGGCAGAACTGCCAGTGTGCCTGAACACAGAGGTCATCACCAGGCTCTCAACCGAAGGGTGCTCTGTGAACCCCACAAGGGACCCCCATGGGCACCGCATACTTGTGGGCCATGCGTGCACATGGAGTTGGACAAGAGGCAGGGTGCTGCCAAAGTTCAAGAGCTGGGCCCACTATGGCCTTTGCCACCGGAAAGGCCTCCAAAGAGGCATCCCCTCTCAAGGATGTCCATGAGAGGGCACTCCACCTTTTTCTGAATTGGCTCCAAGGGCATCCTTGTGGACTAAGAGATGAGGTGGAGAATGCCCTGGAAAGATGAGGGACCTTCCTCTATCTCTAACCCACCAGTCAATTTGTCATCCCCGGGATGTGAATGCAGGCTAGTCACATCCAAATCTGAGGAATCTGGATATAATGGTCGACCGCCCAGGTCAACTTCGACCCACTAAGGCCGGTCCGGGGTGACAGTGACCGACAGACACTGGGGAAGCCCGGTGCCTAGCCTGTCTTCTTTGGAAGGAGCCCTTCCCATAGGCTGCTTGGGTAGTGGTTCCACCATGATCGGTGAAGAGACTGGTTTAGGCCGAACTGAAGTTTCCGGTGGCTATGCGGGTGGAGGAAATGACTTGGTTGGCTTTGAAGGAGTCAGCTTAGGCCTAGGAAGCAAAAGCCAAGTTATGAGTGGGGTGGAAGCTGGGGTCGACTTGTCCCCAGTTAAAATCAGCTGCTACCACATGAGGTCTTCGTAGTGCCAGAGTTTCCACCAGAGTCTCTCCTCAGCCAAGGCAGATGAGGATGACTGATGGCTTTGCCTCATTTTAGAGCGTTTATGGCTCTTCCTCGGTTTTTTGGTCGAGGGGAGTCTGAGACCTCGATTGAGATCTAACAGGCCGATTCGGTCACTAAGGAGACACCAGCAGGACTGGTGATTTCCTGGGGCCGGGGACCACTTCCTCGATGGGAGTCCCAGCAGGTGAGACTCCTTGTCAGAGAAAGTCAGAATTGGAGTTCGATCAAGAGAATCGTCGACCAGAGTTGGTGATAAAGGATCAATCAGATCAATGACAATTTCTACACCATCAACTGACAGTTCAGTCGACTGACCAGACGGCAAAGCCAAGAAGCCAGCGGCCAAAGAAGCAATCTCGACTGAAGTCGTGACTGCATGTTCCTGGGACTGAGATCTCTCCTGCCCCCAAGAGCATCTCCATCAGGATGAAGATGATCCTGGATCCTTCTCCTGCTTACGGGATTGAGAGTAGAACATGCCCGCAGGACCCTCTCCCTTGGTCGGAAGAGACTGTCACAACTCTCGGAAGGAACCTGAGAAGGTGGAGCCCAGGCTGAGCTGAATGAAGAAGCTCAGAGTAGTTTCTACAGCCCGAGATGCTTCCTCTTCGAATGCTTGCATCCTTTCTAATTGTTAAGTAGATCCCGCAGCCATGGAAACTGCCCATCGAGCCTCCTTAGATTTCACCGGAAGGTACCGTTTCTCCGACCTCCCCAACTTCATACGTATGAGACGGTCATCAAGGACATTAGGATGGAAAGCAAGACACAAATCGTATTTCGAGGGGTCATGGTCAACACTGAGACAATAAACGCACGTGGTGTGGGGATCGGTGTGCGACATCTTCTGGCTGCAAGGGCACCGATGAAATCCAGGGGGAAGACTTGTCTTCCATAATCAAAGGTATGGAGTTGTGATCACTAATGCAAACTAAACAGATTTTCAGAATAACTAAAGGTTTTAGAGCCACGGCCTATAAAATGTGTGAGTATGAGGCAGGCCACCTGACTCTTCCAGGGGAAAGGAAGATCTGGCATCATGGGGTAGAGCCAAGGGTTATACCACCCAGGTGGGTGGGAGGAGTCAGCTTGAAGACTTCTGGCAAGATTTAAAGTGGAAGGGGACATGCCAAAGTGTGTGGATGAACAACATACCCATGATCCTAGAATTACTAATTTTCACACTTTTATATTCCTCAACCGATGACCTCACCATCTATCCATCCATGCATCCATCCACATTCCTGCATTCCCTATTCTAGACATACTTACATATTCCCGCACTTTGTACTTATACATTCCTTCCCCCTTACTCTCTCCATACTTACATATTCCTGCACCCGGTTCGCTCAGCACTTATGTATCCTTACAACCCTGTTCTCTCCATACTTATATTCTTGCACTCTTGTTCTCTCCATACTTACATATTTCTGGAGACCCAATCTCCACAAGGACATAGAGAAGATGGAAGCTGTCCAGAGGGGGACAACTAATTGGTGTCTGCACCAGAAGACATATGAAAAGAGACTAAAGGAGCTTAATATGTATAGCCTCGAGGAAAGGAGGGAGAGGGGGGGACATGATAGAAACTTTCAAGTACCTCAAGGGAATCAACAAAGTCCAAGAGGGTAGCATCTTTCAAAAAAAGAGGTGTGCAAGAACAAGGGGGCACAATTTGAAGATTGGGGGGGGTGGCTCAGAGGTAATTTAAGGAAGTATTTTTTCACAGAGAGGGTTGTAGATCCATGGAATGGCCTTCCGGAGGAGGTTGTGGAGTCAAAAATAGTGGTTGAATTCAAGCATGCATGGGACAATCATAAGACAATTCTAGGGGGTGCGGGTAGAAAGAAGTAGGCTGC
Organism: Neoceratodus forsteri; assembly: GCA_016271365.2. NCBI lineage: Eukaryota > Metazoa > Chordata > Ceratodontiformes > Ceratodontidae > Neoceratodus > Neoceratodus forsteri. The sequence continues at coordinate 20,259,523 of JADMNL010000038.1, read as the reverse complement.
TGGTTAACTAGGATCTGCAGCTTATCCATTAGGTAGGGAAATGGGCAGACTGGGTGGGCCAAGCGGTCCTTATCTGACATCAAATTCTATGTTTCTATGTTTCCTGCACCCTTGTTCTCGCTATACTCACATATTCCTACACTCCATGTTCTCTCTGTATTTACCTATTCTTGCACCCACTGTTCTCTCTATACTTCCGTACCCCTCTTCTCTCCAAGTTTACATATTCCTTCATCAGCTGTTCTCTCTACTCTTATGTCCTTGATCACTTCTCACATAACTGATAGCAAACTTCTCCTAGGAGATTTCAGCCTGGACTGGCTCTCCCCCACCTACAAGCCCACCTTCCTGAAGACTGAATCATTCAACCTCCCCCAGCCAGTTCTGAACCCACCCACTACAATCCTCACTCCCTGAATCATTCCTTCTTAGACTGGGTGCTTCCCTCTCATCCGTACTGCATCACTGCTGCTGGCATCCTTCCTGGTGCCTTCAGTAATCACTGAACAACATATTGCCTAAGAAAGGTCCATATCCCCCACTCTGCCCCTAAATATATTGGGTATCACCTGCTCTGTGTCCTGGACACTGGTGACCTAGATGATGCAGACTGATCCCCAGGTTTCTTAGCCCCTGATGTCAACTCTGTCCATTACCACTTTACAACCACTCTCACCTGTATCGGAGATCTTCACTCCCCCCCCTCAAATAAAAGCAACATCACCCTGGATAATTTTTAATTTTTTTTTTTATGAAATCTTTCACCAGGAGGGCACACTGAAGAACAAGCTGCTTGTCTCACGATGCAACCTGGGGAAGGGGGTTACATAGTGTTGTGAAGGATGATCAGTTACAATAGTATGAGGGTAGTACAAACAATTCAACATTATAAGATTATGCAACAGTTGGAACACAAGGCATTGTACTATAAACAGTAGTGGAACATTGGATAAATTACAATACAATACAATACATGTCCAAAATCATAAAAAAGAACATATAAACATACAAAACAGTAAAAATGCGACAGAACCATTTGCAGGGCATGAGTGTACCAGGAGGAGGCTCGAGGTAGTGCCGTAAGTGCTGTTGGAATACAAAGGATGGGGTAGGCTGTGCACATGGGTGACCCAGAAGGGCAGGTGGAGAAGAGAGGGGGAGAGGCAAGAACTGAATATGAGGAGAAAGGGTAGTCCTTTCCCGATTCCCCCTTTCGGATGTTAAGAACCCTGCCGGGGGGGGGTGGTCAGGATAGGAAGGCAGAAACTGGGGATAGGTGTTACAGAGAGTTAAAGCAGGAACAGCTGAGGGAGAGGTAATTGTGTAGGACAGAGGTAAGGAAGTAGTTGGAGGAGGAGTGTCATATTTCAGGGGGAGGGAATTCCAGATTTTGGGGAAACAATGGGTGAAACCAGTCTGACTGATGAGGGTGGAGCGGTGAGGGACCGTCAAGGTGTGGGCGTCATTAGATCTGAGAGAGTGGGTGGGGGGGAAGTGGAGTGGAGAGAGAGGATGAGAGGAGGGGAGCACTCCGAACCACAATTTGCAGGTTAGTTTAGCACAGTGTAAGATGTGTCTGAGAGATAGTGGAAGGAAGGTTAGAGAGCGATGCAGTTCACAGTTGTGGGAGCAGGAAGTGGAGTCAAGAGCAAAGCGACAAAACATCCAACCTTCTAACCATGTGCAAATCTTGAGCTCATGCCTGGGCTCTTTATCTTTATAAATCCTCCTGGTTCCCATCAAACCTGCATTTGTACAGATCTCTGAGGAACACCTGCACCAAGGTATCTTTGGTGCAGGCTCAGCAAAAGCCAGATATTTCAAGACATGCTTTCACAATAATCTCAATAAGCCTGCCTCCTTCTGGAATGTTATCCACTACCTCATTCACCCTCCATTACAATCTGCCACTTCTGTCCTCAGGTTAAATAGTTAACGTGTCTCTGACCCCTCCTCTATTGCATGGGTCTTCAATAAATTTTTCACCATCTGCGCACTCCCCAACCATCCCCTTCCTGCCTCCTCTGGCCCTCTCCATTCCCCTTCTTCTGGTGGCTATCGTTTCCCCATGTTACTCCTCAGGAAGTCTTTTGGGCACTTAAGTTGCTTATTCCTAACAATCGCAGCCCTGATGGACTCAACCCAAAGCTCCTCCACATCTCTGCTCCAGCTGTAGCAATCCCCCTCATGCACCTCTTAGTCCTCTCCTTCTCCACCAGCACTGTTCCACAGGCCTGGAAAGTTGCCAAAGTGTTGTCTCTTCCCAAAGGTGAAGACACATCTCCCAACAATTTCCAACCTCTCTCTCCTTCCCTCACTCACCAGACTACAAGAGTCCCTTGTCTATTCAAGGCTTTCAGACTTCCTATCCTTTACTGGAGTTTTTTCTCCCTTTCTGTCAGGTTTCAGGAAACATCATTCTTCTATCTGTTTCCTGCTGCGAGTCATTGATTTTATTCTCTCAGTTATGGACCAGGGCCATAAAATGTCTCTTATTTTCATAGATATGGCTAAAGCTTTCGATTCTGTCTCCCACCCATTCCTGCTAAAAAAAGCTTCACTCAGTCAGTCTAACAGCTACCACTATTAACTGGTTCAGCTTCTACCTCCTTGGAAGGTAGCCATCCATCTAGATGGGTAACTCCTTGTCCCTCCACCATCCTCAGCCCTATTCTTTTGTCTGTGTACATATAAATGATCTCTCCTCTGTCTGCTATAACTCCCACAGTCATATATTTGCAGACAAAACTGTAATCTATACTTCAGGACCATCCACCACAGAAGTGCAGGCCCCACTCCAACAATATATTAACAGTCCTAAATTGGTTTCACACAAACCAAATAAGACTACGGTAAACATTAAGCAAACAGTTATGACCTTCTGCTCTAGGCAGAAGCTAGCAAGACTCTAGACCCCTCTGGTGTTCTTCACCCAGGAAGGCTCTCCCCTCAAAGTAGTTCCTGCCTTCAAATACTTTATGGTCTGACTAGATAGCCACCTCGAATCCTAGAATTCTTCATCCATTCTGATGCCATATGCTCCAGAATCTGCCCCAAACTTGTCTTTCTCTATCAAAATAATGACAGCCTCTCCCTTTCTGTTCGTTGGGAGCTTGTCATGAAAATACTTCCTCTCTTTGACTACATTGACATAGTATATGGCACTGCCCCACCATATAGCTCTCCAGAACTGATGAAATTCTAAATTCCTTTTGCTGCTTGGCTACCAACTCCCTACCCCATACTCACCACTGCTCATTTTAGTCCTCGCTTTCTCTCATCCCTCTATACCACAGAAGGCTAGTCCACTCCTTGTCTTTCATTGCCAAATACTGGTTTGAGACTCTTCTGTCTTATCTTTCCTCTTGCCTATCCCCCTGCAGTCTCTTCCTCCTTTCTGCAATCTATGAACCTCCACACCCTCTCTCTCATACATTCCCACTCTATGGCCAGTCAATATGCTTTCTCCTAACATCTCCCTCTCAGATGGAATCTGCTCTCTCAGGACTTTCGGAAGTCTCACTCCTACCCTGCACTCAAACATCTTCTAGGACTCCTTCCTGCTTACCTTTGCTCATGTCCTCCCCCCTATCCTCTGTCTCTACCCCACCTCCCCCCCCATATGACCAATAATTCCATAGCTCCTATCTGGGTTTGCCCTCTTGCTTTGTGCCCTCAGATCCCCTGGTTCAATGGGACCCTGAGGGAGTTAAAGAGAGTAGGGAGAAGGTTAGAGAGACGCTGGCAGAAATCTGGCCTGATTGATGACAGACTTAGAGTGCAGTCCCATTATAAGGACGATCAATCTGTGGTCTCCCATAAGAAGGCAGAGTTTCTTTCCAGGGAGATTGCAGCTGCGTGAAATTGACCGATTCAGCTCTTCCGTATTGTGGACAGGATCAGGGGAGCTTTTTCACAAGAAGAATGTGATGAGTTTGCTTGATTTTTCATGGATAAGGTTGCCAACATCAGTCCAGAGATCGGTGCAGCTCACTCAAATGGAAAGAGCCACAACTGGTGGGAGATTACAGCCACCCAGTCGGCCTGGTTTTACTTTAACCAGTTGGTGATCATGGACATTGTGAAGATTATCCAGGAATTGTGACTAACCTGCTGTAGTTTAGACCCAGGTCCAACACGCCTCCTGGTGGGGTGCATAAAGGTCATTGGACCAGTCCTAGCTGAGGTTGCTGGCTGCTCGTTAGAGACTGGGATGTTCATGGACACCCTGAAGGAGGCAGCAGTATGCCCTTTATTGAAGAAAGCATCTCTTGACACCAACTGTCTTGCTGACTACAGGCCTGTCTCTAACCTCCCTTTTCTTGGGCAAGGTTATTGAGAAGATAGTTGTGTTGCAGCTTGAGGAACATCTTACCACCTATGATATCTATGATCCTCTACATTCTGGTTTCAGGAAGAGGCATAGTACTGAGACAGCATTGGTTTAGGTACTTAATGATCTCCTGATAGCTAGGGATCAGAAGACTCATTCCATCTTAGTCCTTGATCTCTCTGCAGCATTTGACACCGTGGACCATGAGGTGTTGCTCGAGAGTCTGCAGTTATTCTGTGGACTGTCTGGGACAGTTCTCAGATGGTTTAGATCTTTTCTTACTGGCAGAACACAGAGAGTGGAGTTCAGGGATTTTTCCTTGGTCCCTCATGCCCTGTCATGTGGAGTATTGCAAGGTTCTATGCTATCACCCATGCTGTTTGCGGTGTATATGCTACTGCTGTTGATAGACATTATAAGGTGGTAAAGTCCCCGCTGTGGAGTATGCGCGGCTATGCAGATGATACTCGGCTGTACATGTCCCTTGTATCCGAACAAAATGACGCTGTCTGTCTTTAATAACTGTTTCTCTGAGATTCAAGACTGGATGAGTGCCAATTTGCACAGGTTAAATCCGAATAGGACAGAGGTGTTGATTGTGGACCCAGGTCATCAGGTAGAGAGGTCACTGGCTGGGCAATCCTCTGGGCTTTGGCTTGGAGAGTACGAATTGCTGACCTCTGACCAGGTGCGGAATCTGGGCATTGTGTTTGATGCCAAACTGACATTTAAGTTTCAGGCATCAGCCGTCATCAAGACCTCTTTATACCATCTAAGGAACATCACTTGGATAAAGCACCTAGTCCTGCCTGACTATCTTACGACCTGGGTCCATGCCTTTGTGACCTCTTGTCTTGATTACTGCAATGCCCTATACCTAGGTCTGCAAGGGGTGGACCTTCACCGCCTACAGCTGGTGCAAAACGCAGCTGCCAGACTGTTGACTGGCTCGTCAAGATCTTGCCATGTCACATCTGTGCTTCGTGGATTGCACTGGCTGCTGGTGCCGTGGAGGATCACCTTAGAGGTCAGGTTGTTGGCCTACAATGCCCTACATTGGCAGGGGCTGTGCTATTTGCAAGACTTCCTTTGCCCCCTACTGCCCCCTCCATCCACTCCATTCCACAGATGAGGGATTGCTGGATATTCCCAGGGTCCGTTTGACTATGTCTAGAGCTGGATCTTTTGCCTTTGTAGCACCGACCGTGTGGAATTCTCTACATCGGATTTGAGAGCGCCTGTCCATTGAGGCCTTTAGATCTGCCTTAAAGACTTAGCTTTTTAACTTTGCCTTTTGTGAGATTTAATCCCTGCCGATTTTATATTTTTATATTTAATTTTAGGTATTTGTTTCTATGATAGTTGTGTTTAAATTGTGATCATGTACATCGCCACGATCTTTTGGAATGGTGTTTGATAAATAAATTTGCTTTGCTTGCTAATAATTTACACTGATCAATTGTACTTTTTTAATGTAGTTTAAATACCATTTTGATGTAATTTAAATTCCTTTTTTTTTTTTATCCTGACTGTATTGTATTTGTTCTGCTACTATGATCTCTATATTCCCTAAGACTGCATCATTCCTACTCCCCACGTCGCACCTGGAAACAAGCCACAGCTCAGTGTGCAATTCCTGGTTACCACATTTTAAAATCAATCATTAAAATCAATATATGCAAACATACTACATGCATATATTCCTGCTCCCAATGTTGTTTCAATACTTACATATTCCTGCACCCCTGTTCTACACATGATTACATATTTCTGCACCACCATTCTCTCCACACTGATGGTATACATATACACATTCCTGCACCCCCTGTTCTCGTCATATATTCCTGTACTCTGTTGTACACATACATACATATTTTTAAACTCTTGCTTTTAACATACTGACATATTCCTACACTTGCTGTTCTTCACACTTACATACTTCTGTGCTCCATTTCTGTCCATACTTGCATATTCCTTCACCCACTGTTCTTTCTATATTTCCATATTCCTGCACTCTTGTTCGCAACATGCTATTCCTTCACTCTATGTTCTCTCCATATATCCATATTCCTGCCCTAATTATCTCCTTCCCTCCATATTCCTGCTTGTCCTGTTTTCTCAGTACTTACATATTCCTATACACCCATGTTCTCACCTTACTATAATATTCTTGCACTTCCTACTCTCATCATACTTACATATTTTTGCACTCCCCGTTCACTCCATGCTTACATAGTCCTACACCCCCTCGGTTCTCTCAATACTTACATATTCCTACACCGTCAGTTCACTCCATACTTACATATTCCTATACAGTCTGTTCTCTCTATACTTACAATTTCCTGCACCCCTGTTCTTTCCACACTTACATATTCCTACACCCCCATTCTCTGCAGACCTACATATGCCTGCACCCCTGTTCTCTCCATAGTTATATATTCCTGCTCTCCATTCCCTAAATACATGCAAATTATTACAGTCTGTCCTCTCTATACTTACATATTACTCTACTCGCAGTTAGCTCCATACCTACATATTCCTACACATTCCTACACCCCATTCTCCCCATACTTACATATTCTTGCACTCCCTGCTCTGTCCATACTTACTTATCCTTCCACCCCATTCTCTCAAGTTACATATTCCTGCACCCTCATTCTCTCCATATGTACATAGAAACATAGAATTTGACGGCAGATAAGGACCGCTTGGCCCACCCAGTCTGCCCATTTCCCTGCCTAATGGATAAGCTGCAGATACTAGTTAACCAGCAGCCTACTTCTTCCAACCCCCAACCCTTAGAATTGCCTTATGACTGTCCCATGCATGCTTGAATTCAACCACTGTTTTTGACTCCACAACCTCCTCCAGAAGGCCATTCCATGCATCCACCACCCGCTCTGTGAAAAAATACTTCCTTACATTACCTCTGAGCCACTCCCCATCTTCAAATTGTGCCCCCTTGTTCTTGTACCCCTCTTTTTCTGAAAGATGGTACCTTCTTGGACTTTGTTGATTACCTTGAGGTACTTGAAAGTTTCTATCATGCCCCCTTCCCTCCTTTCCTCGAGGCTATACATACTAAGCTCCTTAAGTCTCTCTTCATATGTCTTCCAGTGCAGACCCTGCACCATTTTAGTTGCCCTCCTCTGGACAGCCTCCATTTTGTCTATGTCTTTACAGAGATTGGGTCTCCAAAATGGCATGCAGTACTCCAGATGGGGTCTCACCAGCTGTCTCTACAGAGGGATAACAACTTCCTGTTTTCTACTGGTGATGCCTCTCCCTATGCATCCCACTATCCCCTATAATTACAGATTCCTGCACCCCTTCTTTTCTCCATACTTAAATATTCTTGCACCCCTATTCTCTTCAGACTTGCATTGCCCTGCACCCCATTCTATCCATTTTTTTCTGTGTAAGCTCTATCTTTTCAAATGCATTTATTTTTATCTGTGTAGAAATACTCAACTCCCTATAGTCTTTACTGTGTACTGTCCTGTTACGTATGTAAATATCATGGTGTACTAAATATTATTTTATATACTTCATGCTTTCTGTGACAGAGTTATTTCAGTTACAGTTATCCAGGGTGTGATCTGTTTACAAAGAGCCAGGCTACAGCTACCATATATAATACAAAGTGTTTTCAGCTGTGACAAAAGGGGTTGGTTGCTTGCCCCCACTATGCTGTGTAATCAGAGGCTCTAGTGGGATTCAAATCTCCAGATAGCCACAGTGAGAGTCACCCTGAGTGGTGGCGGTACTCCAAAGTAATCCTTTCAGGCATCTGAAGAGTGGTAAAAAGTGGTAACAGTGACTAATAAGTTCTGGGAGAGAGCGAGTCTGTGACAAATGTGTATTATCCTGTATCATATGTTACTACTGTGAAGTATTTATAAACTTTTTGCATTCTGTGACTGAGTACTTTCAATGATGGATAATCAGGGGTAAACTGGCATGTCTGTGATCCATTTCCAAAGAGACATGCAGGCTACAGTTACCATAAGTAATTCAAAGTTTTCTCAGCTGTGATAAAAGGGGTTGGTCACTTGCCTTTTGAGAACCAGCACTGAACTGTAGTACAGTGGATTTGGACCTAGAGATACCCCGGGTGATACTGTAGCTGGGCAGCATCAGAACACCAAGTTAACCCATTCAGGTGTCTGAACTGTTGTGAAATCTGGTAGCAGTGCAGGCTGAACTCTGGGAAAGAACCAGTACTTGACACCCACCTAGAGCACTGCATGCTGTTCTGCTATCATTACATGAGGACAGGTGGGGATAGAGTGGAGTCAGTCTACAGGAGGGCCAGTCTCTGACACCCACCTACAGCACTGCATGCTGTTCTGTTATTACATGATGATGGGTGGTGATAGAGTGGAGTCAGTCTACAGGAGGGCCAGTCTCTGACACCCACCTAGAGCACTGTATGCTGTTCTGTTATTACATGAGGACAGGTGGGGATAGAGTGGAGTCAGTCTACAGGAGGGCTACCAAGATGATTCAGTGACATCAAGATACACCCTACAAAGAAAGGCTGATGGACCTTAAGATGTACTTGCTGCAAACCAGGTGCAGGAGGCAGAGAGTGAGAGAACATGATAGAAACATTCACATTTCTAAAAGGGATAAAAACTGACAGCAGTAAATGGTGCATCTTCAGTGTAAACTCAATTACTTGCAGTAACATGAAGAAGCCGGTACACGGCAGGTTAAATAAGAATGCCAGGAAGTACTTTTTTATGCAGAGGGTGGTGGACAACTGGAACAGACTGCCTAATGAGAACTGTATCAGTTAAAGCAGAAGGAAGCAGGGAAGGCAGCCAGAACAGCAAAGTCCCAAACTGAGGAAAAGATAGCCAACTCAGTTAAGAAGGGGGATGCAACTTTTTATAGGTACATCAGGGAGTGAAGGAAGACCAAGGGAGGGATAGAGAGGCTTAATAAAATGGGATGGGAGAGACATGACTGTGAAAAGGCAGAGATACTAAACAAATGTGTTTGCTCAGTATTCACAAATGAAGAGAGGGAGGTACCTAAATGAAACAACAGAAGCATTCTGGATATGAGGGTTGATACCAGCCCATTCATACAAGAAAGAGTTCTGAAAGAACTCTTAAAACTGAAGGTGGACAAAGCAATGGGGCCAAATGGGATTCATCCCAGAATTCTAAAAGAACTAAGGGTAGAACTAGTGACACCACTGACTACCCTTTTTAACAAATCATGAGAGGATGGGGTGGTACCGGAGGACTGGAGGAGGGCAGATGTTATTCCACTTCACAAAAGTGGGAGCAGGGCAGAAGCAGGAAACTACAGACCTGTTAGTTTGACCTCAGTGATAGGGAAACTTATGGAATCACTTCTGAAGGAAAGAATTGTTGAGTACCTAGAGACCAGAGGGGCACAGGACCCAAGACAGCATGGATTCACAGCGGGAAGGTCATGTCAGATGAATCTAATTGATTTCTTTGACTGGGTGACCAAAGTAGTAGATCAGGGAGGGGCTGTGGACATGATCTATCTAGACTTTAACAAGGCATTTGACACAGTCCCACACAAAAGATTAATATACAAGTTAGCCAGCCTTGGAGTGGGTCCCAAGATGGTAGCCTGGATAAAAAACTGGCTGAAGAACAGGACACAGAGGGTAATAGTAAATGGGGTCCACTCTGAATAAAGGGGGGTTACTAGTGCGGTACCGCAGGGTTCAGTACTAGGACCAGTCATCTTCAATGTCTTTGATTGGTGGTGGCAGCCCAGTCTTTGGGGTTGAAGTGTTTAAAGATCTCACTTGCCAAATCCAGTGGCATTTGTACGGTGCAGGTGAAGCAAGTGCAGTAAGTACAGAGTAGTCTAAGGGAGTGTGGCAGGCTCCTCTCAACCCCCCCCTGGCACTTTAAAAGCTCAGTGGACCGTGTAGAATATCTGGTCATTACGACAGGAAGAGCCCTATATTCCACATTTCCATCTGGAAGGCTGCTGTATTCCTGGGAAATCTGAGCTATGTGGCAGTGGGTCTTTGGAGAGACTACAGGAACTGTAACTATTATCTCTGCACTGTGTTTCGTTATACTCAGAGACTGTGTGCGCTCATGTTGCTGGAGTGTGATGCTGCTAAACTCCTTATTGACTTTGGGAATTTACTAAGCCTGCTGGTGTATGACTTGTCACAGTATTAGGGTGCATTTTAATGTCGTGTAGATTTTATTATTTAGCACTGCTGGCTTGAGTCCCTGCTGAACTGCTGTTTACAAAGTAATTACTTGTGTGCTGCTGAAAAGGGACCTAAAGTGTACTGTTCAGGGTGTTTGTGCTGTCCTTCCAAGAGTGGAGCCGATTAATTAATAGCCCATAGCCCTATTACTAGATACTTACTAGCTTCTTCTACCTGTTGCTAGCTGCACCCCCTCCCCTCCAATTTGTGGTAGCAGCCCAGTCTGTGGGGTTGAGGTGTTTAAAGATCTCACTTGCCATACTCGGTGGCATTTGCACAGTGAAGGTGCAGCAAGTGCAGTAAGTGCAGGGATGTCTAAGGGAGTCGGAGGGAGGTAGGGGAGTGGCAGTGTTTGATTGTAATATTGTTGGTGTTGTAGGTATGTTATGTTAACAATGTGGGACGCTAAATGTTTATCTATTTGGGTGTGTATTCTTGGGGGGGTTGTTATATGTGGATCATACTGAATTATATAGGTTTGGCACTGTGAAAACTGCCTCATATGAGACAAGTGATTTTTGCTTTTCAAATTGTTTAGTTGTTGCTGTTGTTGTTACTGATTCATGGTAATTGTTGTTGAGTAGCCCTATGCCCAAAAGACAATGTGGGAATAGGGGTTACCTTACTTGTTTGCACTATGGCATGTTACTTTGTTCTAAATTGGGCAACTGTGTTTCCACCACCTTTCTGTTGTTAGTTTCTGGTGATGCTGAACCGAATCCAGGGCCTTGCTCTTTGGATTCTGTCTTCCTCTCAAGCATCATCTTTGAATAATTGTTTGAAATCTTGTTATGGATTTAAAATTATTTATTTGAATGTTCATAGTTTAATCCCTAAGATTGCTGAAATCAAACCGCTTATTGCTTTATATCTGCCTGATATAGTTGCTTTTTCAGAAACGTGGTTGAAGCCGGGGTGCTCGATAATGTGTGTCATATTGGGGGTTATAAAATGTTTAGGGTAGACCGTAAAGGTCGAAAAAAGGTTGGGTGGGTCTTGATTTATTATAGGGATCATTTAGAAATTAATTTTTTAAGGTCTAGTGAGGATTTGGATTGTGATACTGATTGGTTGGTTTTGCAATTTGTTCTTGGAGGAAAGAAGAAGTTAAATGTGGGCTGTTTGTATAATCCCCCTCAATGTGGTCTTCAAGGGCTTAAACATTTCTTGGATGTTTGTGAAGTTTATTTAAAGCAGAGTGATTCTGTTGTTGCTGTTGGAGATATGAATTTGAATTAGAGGGCTACTGACACCATGGGGCTCGAATCTCTTCTATTCTCTTACGGACTAACTCAGTGTATAAATGTGCCTACCCGTCTCAATCCCATCTCACAGAAGCATTCTCTGTTGGATTGGGTCTTGACTCATAGAGTGTGGAGGGTAGGGGCCTCTGGTGTCTTGGCAGGTTCCGTAAATGACCACATGGCCACCTTTTGTGTCCTAGATTTTCTCTGTCTTAAATCCCCATCTTCTCTGTTTCAGACTAGATCACTTAAAAGGATAGATTATTCCGTTATATTCTTCTTTAAGGTTAATTGACTGGTCATTTCTTGAACGTATTCAAGATGTGGACACAGCACTACATTTTTTTTGCAGCCAACTTCTTCCCATTCAGGAACCCCTTTTCCCTTTGCGGACCATTCCGTGTAGAGGTTCTCCTACTGGATGGTTTGGTCCCAGCATTAAGAAATTAATTAAGGAGTGGGATAGTGCTTGGACTAAATTTAAATTATCTCCCAGTAGAGTTTCAAAGGAACTCTACCATGGATTTTGAAATTTAGTCTCTCAAACTGTTAGAAATGCTAAAAAACCTTATTTCAGGGATCATTTTGAAGATAGCTGGGCAGATCCAAAGAAGCTTTGGAATAATGTAAATACTTTACTTTCTCATAAATCAAAATCGGACATCCAGAAATTAAATGTTGAAAACAAAGAAATTGGTGACTTGCCCGAAATTGTTAAATTCTAAATTTTCAGATCTTTCTAAGTTCAAATCTTTTTTCTCTCAGGCTGGTAATACTAAATCCTTTTCCTCTGTTCCTTTGGTAGCTGGACCCAGGTTTTTGTTTAAAGAAGTAACGTCAAATGAAGTTTTCCATATTCTGCAGTCTCTCCCAAATAAAGGGACTGACTGTGGGGAAGGGCTGGATGCCTGCTTCTTAAAATTGGCTATCCCCTTTATTATGACTCCCCTTTGTTATATTTTCAATATGTTATTGGCTACAGGTGTTTTCCAATGTTTTGAAAGAAAGCTAAAGTGGTTCCAGTTCCAAAAAAGAGCTGTACTACTTCCATGGATGATTATAGGCCAATATCAATACTGAAGCCCCTTAGCAAACTACTTGAGCGTGTAGTGGCTGAGCAAATTGATGCCTATTTGGTTACCCATAATTTGTTGTCAAGGCAACATCATGGGTTCCGTAAGCATTCTGGTATGGGCACAGCCTTGTTTAGGTTCATGAACACCATCCTACATTGGTTTGAGAAGGGTCTGATGATGGGGCGGTGTTCGTGGACCTAACCAAGGCTTCTGATTTGATTGATTATAGTTTGGCCTCCACAAAATTGAAAGATCTGAGGATTTCTGATGTTGCTGTTTCTTGCTTCTATGATTACCTGAGTAACAGGTGTCAATTTGTTCAAGTAGGTTCTGTGGTTTCTGATGTCTTGCCAATTAGTTGCGGTGTGCCTCAGGGTCCATTTTGGGACCCCTGTTATTTTCCATTTTTATTAATCAGCTTCCTTGAGTTTGTAAGTTTAGTGAATCACTGTTTTATGCAGATGATCTTGTAATTTGTGCTCCATCAAATTCTGTGTCTGAACTTTCTTGTTCCCTAGATGTTGGTGCCGTCTGTTCTTGGCTTACTTTAAATGCTATGGTTTTGAACTCAACTAAAATAAAAGTTGTGTTATTTGGCATGCAATTTATGTTGGTGGACACCCAGGAACTGAGGAGATCTGATTTTCGGTGTGGTCTGCTTGAACAAGTGTCTCAATTTAAGTATTTGGGCACACTATTGGATCCCAGTTTGACCTTTTCACCTCAGATTCAGTCAATGGTTAAGAAAGTAAATCAAAGAATAGGGGTACTATACAAATTCAAGTCATTCTTCTCAAAAAGCAACTAGATTAGCAATTGCTATTGGTTCTCTTCTTCCATATTTTGATTACAGTTCTTGTTTATATTATAACATAGGTACAAAAGAAATGCAAGCATTAACTGTGGCCTATAATGATATTTGCAGATTTATTTTAGGAGTCCCAATAGAACACATCGGTGAAATCTTTATTCTCGGTTGGGGTGGTTTTCCCCTAGTTGCAGAATAGCATATTTTGATAGCTGTCTGATGCATAAATGTTTTTACTTTGGCTCCCTTTTTCCTCTCTCTGATCTTGTTGTAATGAGAGAATTTGCTTCCCAGTCTGAGGTCGGCTGACAGACCCCTATATTTTGTCCCCAGGTCTCAGCTTAGATTAAGCTCTAGATCTTTTCCAATAGCAGCACCAATGTATTGGAATTCACTCCCACTTGATGTTAGGATTGCTCACTCTGTTTTAACTTTTAAACAAAGGTTAAAAAGCTATTCATTACATAAATCTGTTTGTAACTGCAATATGTAATTTGTATTTTTTGGTTTTGTATTGCTGTTGATAGTATTTGTGTATTTTTGTATGTTTTTTTTTTTGCCCAGGTTGGGCCTGAAAAGGGACCTGGTCCAGTGCCATTACCCGGTTACCAAAGAATAAATGAAAATGAAAAAATAAGTGACATTGCAGAGGGACTGGAAATAAAAGTATGTCTCTTTGCAGATGACACAAAGATCTGCAACAGGGCTGATACACAAGGTGGGGTGGAAAGGATGAGAAGAGACTTGGCAAGGTTGTAGAAATGGTCAAATGTATGGCAGTTAAGATTCAATTCTAAGAAGTGCAAAGTAATGCACCTGTGAAACAAAAACCAAGGGGAAGAGTACACAATGGGGCGAAATACTAACAACAAAAATGGAAAGGGACCTGGGAGTAGTCATATCAGATGACCTAAAGGTGGGCAAGCAATGTGAGAGGACAGCATTTTATTTATTTATTTAAAATTGGTGACTGGGAAAGGCACACTGAGCCGAGGTGTGTTTCCAGGTGTGACCCGGCTACAAGTAGTACAAGGTGGGAGACAGAGAAATACAGCAAAATATCACATAACAGATGAATAATACAGTTTAGTACATTACATGGAGTTTGGTGGAGAGGTTACACTTTTTGTTTGATCAGCAGAGTGGAAAAAACATTGGTTCATTTCTTTTCTAGACAATTTATTACCTTAAATTCCAAGTGCGTGTCTTTACATATTTACAGTAGTGGATTTACCAAAAAATTTGAGTTTTTGGGGAGAGGGTACTGGTGGGGGGTGGTGGTTTAGCAGTAAGAGCTGGTGTGTGGATTTTATTTTTACCTGGCGAGGCTACTGAGGGTAGTACTAGGTCCAGGTAAGGAGGGCGTTGGTGCACAGCTGTGACAGGGAGTGGGAGGGAGAAGCCTGAGGAACTGTTTAAAGGCTGATAGGGAGGGGACCAGGTGGAGGTTGGGTGGGAGGTTGTTCCATAGGAGTAGGAGCCGGCAGAAAAAGGCGGCTTGCCCTGAGGCTGAGAGGGGGAGAGAGAGAGATGGAAAGTACGTGCATGTTTGTGGCGAAGTGAGTAGCCAGTGGTGTTGGCTTGAGACAGGTGGGAGGAGAGGTAGAGGGGAAAGGAGCCTAGCTAATATTTAGCTATGAGTGAAGCGCTGTGGGTGGTCCGCCTGTGTGAGAGTGGCATCAGAGATAGAGTTGAGAATAGTTGGCAGTGATGAGTGAGTGGGGGAGAGAGGCAGTGGCGAAGTGCATGAAGGAGTTTAGCAGGACATCAAGTTTTGCAAGGGAGGAGGAAGGGGCTGTGCCGTAAATGATGTCCGCATAGTCCAATACTGGTAGGATGGTTTTTTGTATGAGTTCACTCCGAGTAGGAAGGGGGAGGCAGACTTTGTGGCAGTTGAGGATGGCAAGTTTGGGCCAGAGTTTGATGCAGACGGCGTCTACTTGGGTGGAGAAGTTGAGGTTTGTGTCCAGCCAAATTCCCAGGTACTTAAAAGTGGGTACAGACTCAAGCAATATTTCTTCCAGGGTGGAGATCGGAGTGGGTGCAGGCAGGGAGGCAAGTTTTTGTCTTGTGCCGAATACCATGGAGACAGTTTTTTTTGCATTGAGTTTTAACTGATTTTTTCCAGAGCCAGGTTTGTACTCGGTTGAAATCGCTTTGGAGGTTTGGGTGAACACTGACACGGGAGGGGTCTGAGGCATAGATTATGGTATCATCAGTGTATAGGTGCATGTTTGAGGTGAGACAGGCTGAGAGGAGGTCGTTCATAAATAGGAAGAAAAGGATGGGGCCAAGGATGGAGCCTTGGGGAATGCCCATGAGGATGGGTAGGGGGTTGGAGAGGGTGTCTCCTATTTGTACTTGCTGCATCCTGTTTTGGAGGTAGGAATGGAACCAGTTTATGGCCTGTTTGGCAAGGCCGAAGGAGTTCAATTTGCCTAGCAGTAGAGGGTGGGAGACCGAATCAAAGGCTTTAGCTAGGTCAATGAAAATGGCGGTAGTGGTTTGCCCGTTGACCATGGAGGAGAGAATGGTGTCAATTACGCATAGTAACGCAGTGGTGGTAGAATTAGATTTTCTGAAACCTGATTGAAAAGGGGAGAGGGAGCTGTCTGTAGAGAGGAAAGGGGACAGTTTTGATAGCATGAGGGATTCTTGGATTTTGGCAAGAGAGGCGAAGGGAGAGAGATGGGTCTATAGTTTCCTGGGAGGGAGGGGTCACCACTTTTATGGAGAGGTAGGATTTTGGCAAGTTTCCATGCGGAGGGGACAGAGGCTGTGTTGATAGAGAGGTTTAGTATGTGGGTAATGGGTGCGACTATGGCCATAAGGAAGGAAGGCTAGGGGTATACTGGGATGCATAGGGGAGGCATCACCAGTAAAAAACAGGAAGTTGTTATCCCTCTGTACAGACAGCTGGTGAGACCCCATTTGGAGTACTGCATTCAGTTCTGGAGACCTAATCTCTTCAAGGATGTAGACAGGATGGAGGCAGTCCAGAGGAGGGCAACTAAAATGATGCAGGGTCTGCACCAGAAGGCATATGAAGAGAGACTTAAGCTTCTTAATATGTATACGATCGAGGAAAGGGGGGGGCATGATAGAAACTTTCAAGTACCTCAAGGGAATCAACAAAGTCCAAGAGGGTAGCATCTTTCAGAAAAAAAAGGTGCGCAAGAACAAGGGTACATAATTTGAAGATAATGGGGGGATGGCTCAGAGGTAATGTGAGGAAGTATTATTTCACAGAGAGGGTTGTGGACGCATGGAACGGCCTTCCTGAGGAGATTGTGGAGTCAAAAACAGTGGGGGAAATTCAAGAATGAATGGGACAGACATAAGGCAGTTCTAGAGGGTGGGGTTAGGAGGAAGTAGGCTGTTGGTTAACTAGGATCTGCAACTTATGTATTAGGTAGGGAAATAGGCAGACTGGGTGGTCCTTATCTGCTGTCACATTCTATGTTTCTATGTTAATGAAGCTGTCTGTTCAAAGTCAGTGTTAGGGTTCAAGACTAACCAGGACAGACACATGGATATGGGGGGGGGGGCAATGAGGAAAAAAAGAGGAGGGAATAGACAAGTGACCAATAGGGGACTCTTTCTCTCATCGGTTAGGCAATGTTAAGGGCAGAACAGATAGATAAAATGGTCATCCTCTGCTGTCAAGTCCTATGTTCTCATCTCCTGCAAAGTCCTTCCCTCTGATAACACAGAGTGTCCCAAAATGAAATGGAAGGATAAGCCCACAGTGGTGGAGTTCAAGAATGCATGGGACAGGCATAAGGGAATCTTATGGGAAGGGAAGGGGGTGAATGGGCTAAAGATCAATAGGATATGCTGTGATACTATAAGCAGGGAAATTGGGGCAGACTGGGTAGGCCAACTGGTCCTTAACTGTTGAAAAAGTCTATGTTTCTAAGTATCAATGTACTTGACATACTACATTTTCCAAAAAATATATAGGAGTGTTATAATGGAGCCCCTAAGCCACTCTTTTCATCCTTTCTCCCAAAATACTTTCAGACTTGAAGTTGCTAAAAGTAAGCCAACCCCCTCAGAATAAAGATCCCTCTTCTGAGCCTAGGTTGATCCTTACCTTCTGAAACCATGGTTTCATAGTTCTGCACCATCACTTCCATGTGAAGCTCCTTCTCCTGTGTGCTTAGCATCTTCCATTCCTCTTCAGCGAAATCAACAGCAACATCTTCAAAGGTTTCTGGTACCTGAAATAACATGAGACATGTTTAATTGCTTTTGGTTTCACATTACACATTGTGTGTACTTGACACACTGAAAAATCAGCAAATGTTAAACGGGATGGGGATAGGCAAGGTTAAGATCCACAGTCTACAAGACTAAGGCTTTGCTGGCACTTCCACAACAAGTGAAGATGGACAGCGATTGTAATGTAGGGCAGACAAGGACACAGCAGAGATGGAATAAGTATATTAGGAAGGCAGTAGATAGAGTCAGTCAAGTGAGGGGAGAGATACCTAGCTAGCAGAAGAAGTCAGCCTGTCTAAACATTAGGCATCTTGGGAATACAATGGGGGACCTACAGAAAATGGTGATGGAAGCCCAGCTGGATATAGTTGTCATCATGAAAATGTAGGTGACACAAAATCCCATCTGTGACCTGGCTATCCCAGTATGTGTCCTATTTTGAAGGGATTTGAAAAAGGGCAGGAGAAGGGGTTACACTATATATTGAGGGTGTAAAAAAGAAATAGAGGAGAAGAATGTTCGGGGGTGGGGACAGAATGAATATGGGTTCAGCTGATAGTTAAAGTATGTAAGAACCTCAGAGTGCTGGTGATGGTGGCGTAAAGATCACCAGATCAGTTCAGGGAGGGCTGCAGGGCATTAGCAAGACCACATCAGAAGGGCAACCACTATGGAAACACAATCTTGTTGGAGGATCCCCTACCAGATTGGAAAATGTTGGGGGTTAGGAGTACCAGGAACAAGGTTGTTGTAGACTCAATGCAGGATGGCTCCCTTGTACAATGGGTGATGGAGCTAACCACAGATGGAGCCATCCTCAACTTGGTAGTGTCAAATCAGGACATAGTAGGATAGGCCAGAGTAAAAATGACCCTGGGGACGAGTGATAATTACTCAGCGTGTCACAGTATTAGCCCTAGAAAGCCAGTGCCTCAAGTCAAGGATAATGGTGTTGGCTATTCGGGGCAGCGGTTTTTGAAGACATAGGGAAGATCCTCCATGACAAACTGAGGGAGTGGCAGGGACAGACAGAGGGAAACATCAAAGTGAGTCTGACATAAGTCACCAAAGCTTGTCTGAAGCAGGAAGGGGAAAACAAAAAAAACAAAACAAAAAAAAAAAAAACACAAAATGAATAAATCCAATCTGATATAAAAGAGAGGTTAGAGAAGCAAAAAGGGTGGCATGAAAAATGTACAAGGAGGCTCAATCTGAGGGCAACAGGGAGGTATACCAAGGAACTCTAAAGGAGACCAACAAATTTAATTTATTAATTTGAAACGTTTCACCAGGAGAGACATACTGAGAGCACATTTCCAGATGTTTCCAGGGGTAGAGGGTAGAAGAGAAAATAGACATGTGCAAATCAGTGCAAAAGTTTTACATGTGCATTTAGAGTGCAAAATTATACAGGGTAGCATAAAATACAAGAGCAGCATTATACCACAAAAAACATCAAGGTGTGCACTGAGAGGTACAGAGTGATTACAACATGTTACATACTGGTCAGTGCATAATCAGACATACAGCAGCCCTCAAGAATGGGGTAGAGAAGGGCATGGTAGCCAAAAGGGCTAACCCACCACGGTGGAGAACAATCAGAGGGGAGGAGTTGAAGGGGAAGTGGCAGGTGACAGAAGGAATATAGGAAGAGTGAGGAGGAAGAGACAGAGGGCAGGTGGGGAGGAGATTAAGGGGTTTAAGATCAGAAAATGAGGAAGGAGAGGGAGGAGGAGGAGGAGAAATGGAAGAGGTCAGGGTAGGTGCAGGAGGGGTTGGTGAGCATGAAGAAAGAGGAAAAGAAGTGGCAAAGTGGGTGGGGAGGGGAGAGATTTCCAGAGTTTGGGAAGATGGTAGGAGAAAGCAGCCTGACCAGTTGAGGACCTTCTAGAAGGGACAGCTAGAGTGTGTTGACTAGAGAGACGACGGGAATAGGCAGAATTAGAAGCAGTGGAGAGAAGAGAGGTAAGATGGCAAAGAGTTCAGCCAGTGTTTAACAATAAAGACAGAGCCATGAGCTTTGGCTTTCAGAGAAGGGAGAGAGAGGTGTAAAGGTGGCAGTGGTGGGTCTGGAGAGGTGGAAATCCAGGACAAACCTGCAGAAAGTGTGTTAGAGGGTGTCTAGTCTGCTTAGGGTAGACTTAGGAGCACTGCTGTAGATAATGACACCGTAGTCAAAGAGGGGAAGGATCATTCTCTGAACAATGGCTCTGCAGGCAAAGGAATACAACTATGGTACCGTGAGTCAATGTGCTTGTCACACAAAGCCCTAATGTTCCATTTTCCTGTTTTGCTGTAGAGCATTAACATGGCTTTTGAATGTGGCAGTACTTTGCACATGAAAGTTAGACTGAAGCCCTACCACCACTATCAGACATAGATGAGGCCCTTCTGCAACCAACTGCATAGACATTTGCAATGTTGGTGAGAAGTATTCTATGCTGCTAATGACTGTAGCACTCAGCAGACGGCAAGAGAATACTGTGGACATGGGAATGTTCCTCGCTGTTTTGGAATTAATGACAACATTTAATCAATATGAATGAAATGAAAACTTCTGCATGAGTCATGAAACCTTTTACTTTAAACAGAGCAAAATACAACATACTGTATAACAGACAGACAGAACACCAATATGCATCAAGCTATTACATCTGAAGTAAGACTGGCTATTGCAATTTGGAGATGGGACACAAACAAGTATCAGTTCATTGGACACTTGTTTGGCATGTCTAGGTTGGCGGTCTGCTCTGTTGTGTGTGTGAGGTTTGCAATGCTGCATGGACACCTGCATGCACATGATAACATCCCCTACAGGCACACAGCTACAAGACATCTTGGACGGCTTTGAGGAAAGATTTAGTTTATCACAAGCAGCCAGTGCAATAGATGGCACACACACATATACCAGTTTAGGCACCAGCAAAAGATGCAGCAGACTTCTTCAACCATAAAGGCTGGCACTCTGTAGTGATGCAGGCAGAGATGGACTACCAGTACTGCTTTCAGAATGTTAACACTGGATGACCTGGTAGAGTTCACAATGCCGGTATTCTTGCAAACAGTGGACTGTGTGCAAAGGCTATAGATGGGCTTCTTTCACCCCCCAATGTGACACGTGAAATATGTGGGGTACAGGTGCCCATTCATTTACTTGGTCACCCAGCCTACCCATTGATGTCATGGCTGATGAAGCCAGTACCTGACATCAAAAACCTCACAACTGAGCAGAAACACTTTAACCACTGTCTGTCAAGTGGCGGTATGGTAGTGGGGAATGCCTTTGGTTGGCTAAAGGGAAGAAGGTGATTCCTGCTGAAAAGCTTGATACACACATTTCCTTTGTTCCATCCGTGGTGCTTGTGTGCTACATTCTATACAGCATTTGTGATCAAAAGGGGATATTTTTAATTTGTAATGGATCAGGGAGGCTGATGGTGAGGACTTGCAAAAGCCGTCAGGCACTGAAATGCAAGACATGCAAAGGGGCAGAGCTGGGGATCAGGCAAGACAAATCAGAAATGCTGTTACTCAGCATCTCAGTAGACAGTATAATGACTAAGGTAATTTGTGGCATGTACATACATTGGACAATAAAGAGAACTGTGAAGGTACACCACACCGGTTGTTTTTCGTGTTTCATTACTGCACTGTTCTTGCTATGTGTCTAAAACAGATCACATGTATGGCCTGACATCCTCCTGCCATTCGATTCAGTTGGGTTCCAAGGGAAGTCACTTATCGTTTCTTAGTATCATTTATGGTAGAGCAAGCCAAAGTTTGGTCCTCCTGCCATTGACAGCAACATGCTAGTGCAGGGACAGTACCCACGAAGAGGTAGTGAAGGTCATTACTAGTGAAGAGACTGAGCATGGAGTGGCAGGGTGAGAGATAATATTGGGAGAGGTGAGGAGGGAGAGGGAGGTTGGCAGTTGAACAGGAGGGAAAGGGGTCTCAATTGAGAGAGGACAGGGGAGAAGACACTGGGGCAAATGGTAAAAGCACCATCTTGAGTGACTCCGGGAATGTGAACCTGGATAAGGGGGTGGCAACGGGCATGAGGAAAGAGAAGCGGGTATACTGGTGCTGGGGGACTCCATACTCAAAGGGGATAAGATGGGGCCATGAGAGGGGACAGGCACAGTCAAATATGGGTGGAGTCCATACTGGGATTAAAGGCAGACAAAGCAGGACAGGTAATTATAAGGTGCACAAGGAGGGGTAGGAGGAATATGCACATTGTGGTACATGTGGGGACAAATAACCTAGGAGGGGAAATGGCAGAGGTAGAAAGGGAGAGATTACAGGAAGTGGAAAGGTTGTGTGAGGAGAATGGGGAGTCTGTGGCCTTCTCGGAAGTGCTCCCAGTGTTGAACTAGGGCAGTACCTGGGATAATAACAATCTGTTTGCAAGGGATAGGCTATATCTGAGTGGGGACGGAAGGAGGTATTAAAGCAAGGAGTGGGGAGGTATACTGCGACAAATGGATTAAAATAAGTTAGGTGGTGGCAAGTGGGCAGCAGGTAGGCAGGGATCTGATACAGTGGAGTCACAGCCTATCCCACAGGCTAGCAGGAAAGGAGTAAGGGTGGCCAAAAAGGGAGGGAGTAGAAGAGAGGAGATGGAGGGTGATGAAGAGAAGGGGGCAGGATGGTGTGTGGTCTCGCTAAATGCAAGAAGCTTAGGCAACAAATCCACCGAGCTACAGGCACTCTTGGCAGTGTGGAGGGTGGATATAGTGGCTGTCATAGAAATGTGGGCAAACAAACACCAGGACTGGGATCTGGCAATCCTAGGGTCCAAATCCTACAGGAAGGACCATGAAGGGGGGGTGGGGTGGCAGTTTATGTGAGGGACAGGATCAAATGCACAAGGAACGAGGGTGAGGAAAGGAGAACCAAGACAATCTGACTGCAGCTCATACACTCAAGAGATAGGAAACTGAGGTTTGGGATGGTATACAGGCCACCGTCCCTGTCTGAGGAGCTTGACAGGTAATTAGTGGGACAAATTAGAAAAGTATGTAGAAAAGGGAAGGTGGTTGTCATCAGGGATTTCAACTTGCTGGGGGCTAACTGGAGCATTCCGGTCACCACCAGTGCTAGGGAGCAAGTGCTCCTGGATGCGATCCTGGAGAGTCTCCTGATGCAGTTGGTTAGTGGACCTACTGGGCTAAAGAACACTTTAGATTTGGTATTATCTAATCGGGAGGCAGTAAGGGAAATAAGGGTGGAGGACCCACTAACTGACAGCAATCACCAAATGGTGTGGTTTAATATCATGATGTATATGGAGCCAAAGAACTCAGTAACCCTGATGGTAAACTTCAGGGGAGTGGACTTTGGGAAGATTCAGGTAGTACTGAAAGGGAAACTGGTGGGCATAAGACAGGAGATGGACATGGAGCAAGCATGGGATATTATTAAATAGGGTATTACAGAGATGAAGAAAGCCTGCACCGAGACACAGAGGATATTATTAAATGAGGGATTACAAAGATGAAGGAAGCGTGCACAGAGACACAGAGGATATTATTAAATGAGGGATTACAAAGATGAAGGAAGCGTGCACAGAGACACAGAGGATATTATTAAACAGGGGATTACAGAGATGAAGGTAGCCTGCAGTGAGACACAGAGGATATTATTAAACGGGGGGGGGGTTTACAGAGATGAAGGAGCCTGCTCCGAGACACCGAGGATATTATTAAATGTGGGATTACGGAGATGAAAGAAGCCTGCACCGAGACAAAGAGGAAGAAAAGCAGAACAAGGAAATTATGATTTTTTTTTTTTAAATGATATGACTCAGAGTGTGGGTGCTTCAGTCTTTTGAAATTTCTTGAAGACTTCATTCAATATCACCACCATATCATTTTTCAAGCCAATTTTAATTTTATACCAAATTAAACAAATTTTGCTTAAAGGGAGACCATATTAGATTGTGTGTCTCGATCTCCTTTTCAGATATACACACAGCTCTGTCTAGCCTAGCATACTCCAGCATTTTTTCCCTCCATTCTTCCTGGAGAAGGAACTTCCACTTGTTTCCAGTGCTGGAGTATTACCTTGCCAGCAATCGATATACCAATATTACAGAGAGTCCTTTGTGTTCCCTGTGGGTCCCTAACTTTTCTCAAATAAATTTTATAGCCAGATACTGCAATTCCAGGATCAAAGGGGAACAACAGACCCAATGGTCTCCCCAATAAAGACCATTTATATTTCCAAAGTGGTATAAGTTTCACACACTTAAACAACATATGGGATAAAGAGCCCCTTTCATTTTGACATCTTTGGCAGAACTGTGAGATAGTGTTTTCTATTTTATGTAATCTAGTAGGTGTAAGGTAAGTTGTATGAACTATATTAAAGTAAATTTGGCAAGGAAACCATGCTGGGTGAACAAAGAGGTAGTTGAGGTGGTGACGTCAAAACAAGAGGTGCACCAGAGATATAGGGGTTGGGGAAGGAAGGGGACAGGAAGGAGTATGCAAGATGGTCCAGGGAGGTGACCAGAAAAGTGAGAGAAGCCAAGGCCCAGAGGGAGCCGAGATTAGCACAAGGACTTGAGAGGAAGGGGAGAAATACTTCTTCAGATACACCAAGGAGAAAAGGAAGTGCAAAGAGACAATAGTGAGGATAAAAAAGGGGTGAAGAGTGGACAGAAAAGGGTTAGGAGCAGGCAGAAGCACTGGTTGAATACTTCTGCTCAGTATTCAAGGAAGGAAAAGAGGGACCACCACCACCACCACCACCATAAGAGGGTGGAGATGGGGGGAGAGAAGGTGGCAGATGGAAGGATTGAGGGAGGTAAAGTCCTAAAGGGACCGAGGGCAGACAAGGCACCAGGGCCTGATAGTATCCACCCAGGGTGCTGAGGGAGACGGCAGAGGTGCTGGCGCAGCCACTGGTAGATCTGCACAGCACCTCACTGGAGTCAGGATGTGTGTCACTGGACTGGAGGATGGCACATTTATTTATTTACTGAATTGTGTTGACCTGGTAGGCCCACTGAGACTGGAAGTCCCATTTTCAGGGGCGAACCAAGGGGCGAGGGGGATACAGATGATAAACAACTGAAACTGAACCAGATTAAGTGTTGGTAGTATTTCTAGCGAATGGAGGAAATCTAGCAGGATGCCAGTGAAATTTCGCAATTCTTTCGAGAAGTGCCATGGGATCTTGACGTCCACCTCAACAACCACCAGAACAGGCACTAAAATGGTGTCGTATTTATCCAAACTAGATTATGAGGAAAGGTTAAAGGTTATGAGGTTACATTCTCTAAGCATAAGACGTACAAGAGGTGATCTCCTCCTCCTGTATAAAATTCAGAATTCTCATGAGTTAATGCATCACTGTGGATTACACTTCTCAACTAGTTGGAATTCCCCACGGAACCATAACAAACAGATATTTGTTTCTAAAACTAGAACAACAAAAAGGTTAAACTACTTTACAGTAAAAACCTCTAAATTATGGAATATTCTTCCACAACACTTAGTTTATTGCAGCTCCAATCTAGCCTTTAAGAAAGGGTTGGATTGTTGGTTGGAGTGGAATAACCCTAAGGTATAATTATCCCACCATTGTGGTGGGGGACAATCTCGATGGGCAGTAGCCTTCTTTTGTCCTTTGAAACCAAGTAAACCAAGGCAGATGTGTCCTCGGGTTAACATCTCATTTGAAAGACACCACCTCAGGAGTGCAGCACCCCCCCCATGCTGCACTACAGTGTCAGTAATTAGGTAGTAACCAGGAGGAAGAAACAGATAGGGAGCTGATGCTAGCCATCCAAAGGATGGCAGACAAGGGTGAGGTAGTACTGGTTGGAGACTTCAATATTCCAGATGTGGACTGGAGCATCCCAGCAACAGCATCAACTAGGAGCAGATTTATCCTGGACTCCCTTCAGGGTGCCTTCCTCAAGCAACTGGTCATGGAACCAACTCGGCAGAAGGCAATACTGGACCTTGTGCTCACAAACAGGGACAGTGTGATGGGGGTAACAGTGGGGAGCACCTGGGGAACAGTGACCACCAGTCATTGTGGTTTGAAATCACAGAAAGAGCAGAACCAAACCACACAAAAACATGTATCCTGGATTTTAGGGGGCAGACTTTGGAAAATGGGAAGATACTTGAAAGAGGCATTAAGGGAATGGGACAGGAATCAGGGTTGAGGAACAGTGGGCAGTATTTAAAATGGGGATTACAAGAACAACAGAATTATGCATTAAGCAGGTTAGCAAAGGAAAAGGAAGAGGAGACCATTATGGTTTCCAAAGAGGTAGCAAAGAAAGTGAAAGCAAAAGATTGCATTCAGGCAATACAAAAGACACAGGCAGAAGGGGATAGGGAGAAGTACCAGGAGAAGCAAAGGAGGCAGGAGGTCAGTGAGGAAGCCAAAGCTCAGACAGAAGAACACATTGCAAAATCAGTGGGTAGAGGGACAAAACCTTTACAGGTACATAAGTGAAAAAGAAAGACAAAAGGAGGATAGTGAGACTGAAGGGGAGGATGGGGCCACATGGAGGATGACAACAGTAAAGCTGACATATTGAACAGATATTTCTGCTCAGTCTTCACTGAGGAAGAGGAGGGTAATGGGTCTGAAGGGAGTACAAGGGTGAGAATGGTGCAGAAATGGACACAAGTCCCTTTACATGAGAAAGGGTCCTGAAGGAACTGGAGTAATAAGAGTTGATAAAGCAATGGGGCCAGATGGGTGCACCCAGGGTCCTTAAAGAACTAAGAGAGGTGGTGGCTGAACCTCTGGCTATCCTGTTTAGCCGATCACTGGAAATAGGGGAGGTACCCAAAGACTGGAGGACAGCAGATGTAGTCCCCTTATACAAAAGTGGGAACAAAGAGGAAGCAGACCAGTCAGCCTCACCTCGGTAGTGGGGAAGATCATGGAAGCACTACTGAAGGAGAGATTGGTGGAACATCTGGTTGTCAGTGGACTACAGGACCCAAGGCAGCATGGTTTCACCAGGGGGAGGTCATGTCAGACCAACCTCGTTGAATTTTTTAACTGGGTGACTAGGGAGGTGGATCAGGGGAGGGCAGTGGACATGGCCTATCTGGACTTCAGCAAGGCCTTTGACACTGTGCCACATAGAAGACTATTACACAAACTGGGGAATATGGGTGTGGCAGGACAGTAGTGTGGTGGGTAGGTAACTGGCTGGGTGGAGACACAGAGGGTGGTGGTAAATGGCTATCACTCCACAGAGGGAAGAGTGACCAGTGGGGTACCACAGGGATCAGTGCTGGGACCAGTCCTATTCAACATCTTCATCAGTGACATTGCACAGGACCTAGAAGGCAGAATTTCACTGTTCGCTGATGACACAAAGCTCTGTAACAGAGTAGACACACCAGAGGGTGTAGACTGAATGAGAAGGGACCTGCAGAAACTTTAAGAATGGTCAGGGGTTTGGCAGTTGAAATTCAAAGCAAAGAAGTGCAAGATAATGCATATGGGGCACAAAAACCCTGGCACAATATATCAGTTGGGGGGTGAGGATATAGCATGCACCAAGCAGGAAAGGGATCTTGGGGTTATCATCTCGGATGACTTCAAGGTAGGGAAACAGTGTGACAAGGCAGCAGGTAAAGCAAATAGAATGCTGGGATGTATAGGCAGGGGCATCACCAGCAGGAAAAGGAAGGTCATAATTCCACTATACAAGACACTAGTGAGGCCCTATCTGGAGTACAGTGCACAGTTCTGGAGACCATACCTACGTAAGGACATAGACAGGGTAGAGAACGTTCAGAGGAGGGCAACAAAGATGGTGCATGGATTGCATCACAAGTCCTATGAAGACAGGTTGAAGGAAATGAACATGTACTCCCTGGAGGAGAGGAGGGAGAGAGGGGATATGATAGGAGAGAGGGGATATGATAAAGACATACAAGTATCTCACAGGGAGGAACAGGGTGCAGGAATACACTATTTTTAAGTGAAAAGATGTTCCAGGACTTGAGGGCATGGGATGAAGTTGGAGGGAGGGCGATTCAGAGGAAACATGAGGAAGAATTTCTTCACAGAACGGGTGGTGGACAAGTGGAACACCCTGCCAGAGGAAGTGGTGGGGGCTGAAACAATCACGAGATTTAAGAATGCATGGGATAGACATAAAGGAATTCTGAAGGTCAGGGTTAAGGGGCAACAGACTTCTAGGAAAACAAACTGAACTTACAAGCTCAAATGGGCAGACTGGGTGGGCCACAGGCCCTTATCTGCCGACACTGTCTATGTATCTAAGTGCCTGGTATGGGGGATAAAACTCACAGCCTTCTGAGCTCCCAGCCTCAGAAGCAAGTGTGCTACTTGCTGAGCCACTGACACCGACAATGAGTGCCATTACACAAGAGCGGACCAAGGGATGAACCAAGTAATTATCGTCCAGTATGTCTCACCTCCATAGTGTGCAAGCTCATGGAAACAATACTAAAGGAAAGACTGATGTCGTACCTAGAGGGCAACGGCCTCCAGGATGTGAGGCAGCATGAGTACATTTCGGGGAAGTCCTGTCAAACCAACCTGATACAATATTATGACTGGGCGACAGGTGAGCTGGATAAGGGTTATTAGTTGGACTTCAGCAAGACCTTTGATTCGGTGCCTCATGGGTGGCTTGTGGAGAATCTAACTGGTGTAAAGGTAGGGGCAAAAATGATGAACTGGATTACAAGCTGGCTGAATGGGAGGCTGCAACAGGTGGTGGTGGGAGGGGAGCTCACAACTCCTAAGCCATTGATGAGAGGGGTGCCACAGGGCTCTATGCTGGGACCAGTATTATTTGGGTTCTTCATATCAGATATTGCACATAGGGGGGATGAGCAAGGTAAGTCTGTTCACAGACGAGACCAAAATGGGAGCAGTGGTGGATGGAGAGGAGAGATGGAAGCAGCTGCAGGAGGACCTAAGCAAGCAAGAGGAGTGGTCAGAGAGGTGGCAGCTGGGGTTCAATGCAAAGAAATGTAAGGCTATGCACTTCAAGGTGAAGAACCCAAGGCCAGAATACTGGCTGGGGGGGGGGAGTAAGCTGGGGATCTCTGAGAAGGAGAAGGACCTGGGGTAATGGTAACAGGGACCATGAACAATACTGTCCAGTGCAGAAGAGCAGCTGCAAAAGTGAACAAAATGCTGGGGTACATAGCGAAGGGGGGTTCGTCCAGGCAAAGAGAGGTGATCTTGCCCCTCTACAGGTCACTGGTAAGGCTACACTTGGAGTATTGTATGCAGTTTTGGAGGCCATACCTAAAGCATGATACAGTAGTCCCTCATTATAACAAACTGCCTTGGGTCCACCGTTTTTGTTCATTATAGTGATGGTATGCTATAGATGAAATACTTAAAAATAGTGAAAAATACAGCACTTAACCAGAGATTGAATGAAATGCACACTAGAACGTGTAATACTGTAGTAGCCGAAAATATTTATTTTATGTATAGAAAGTTGAAAAGGTATTTACTTTTAAAATTAAAAACATTTGTTACTTTATTATTTATTGAAATAAACGTCCAAAGTTGCAGGGATTTTCACACCCCTTGTTTGCTCCGCTCAGTTCATGGGGTATAGAATCTCTATTTTCTGCTGCAGATCCAATGCCTTTCTTTTTTGTTTCTCAGTTATGATAGACAAAGACAAATCAGACCATGACACAACCAAAGTAAGCAGCATTTTATTCATTTGGAACAGCTGCAATCAGTGAACTGAAGGGGCAAACACTGCAAAATACGGAGGAATGTTTATTAATTAACAGGTCTTGATTAGTCATCAATAAAGCACTCAAAGTTTTCATTCTTGTTTTAATTCTGAGCGAGCACGAGTCATTTTAGTGTCAAGTACTTAGGAACTTAGAAACAGGCCCTGTAACTACTGTGACTAGAACTGAAGGGAAGGGGGACGATTGTGACCGCATTTGAAAAATAAGGATGTGATATTGGGGTCCAACTACCTTGTTCCTTATAATCGGGATTCGTTATAACGAGGGAATACTGTATCAGGATACTGGAAGGGTGCAGAGGAGGGCATCGAAGATGATATGTGGAATGGAGTGGAGATACTATGAGACGAGGTTGGAAGACCTGAATATTTACATCATGGAGGATAGAAGACATGGGGGGGGACATGATAGCGACATTCAAGTATCTGAGGGGAAATAATAAGGATGGGGTAGACGGGGTCTCTAAGCTAAGGAGGAGGAGGGACACCAGAGGGCATGGGCTAAGAATGGAGGGGGGGGATTTAGGAGGAAAATGAGGAGACACTGTTTCACAGAGAGGGTGGTAGGAAAATGGAATGCACTACCAGAATGGGTGGTATCATGTAAATCTGTAAACAGCTTTAAAAGAGCATGGGACAGGAAGTAGGGGAGAGTGAGGGTGGGGGGCGGAAGTTGGATGACAAAGGAGGGGTGAGGCAGCTGCAAACTAGGAGTACTAGCTGCACACTCGAGAAGAGAAAGATAGACCGGGTGGTCTGTTTCTGTTGGCACATTCGCATGTTCATATGTGCGACCACCTTTCAGTGTGCCACCACAGGGCATGTGCTGACATCCTAATATTTAATGTTTTTGGTTCATGGAACAAGCCATTACTGGATCCCTTGCCATTGCACATGCTAGTATCATGAGTGACCACCTTTCAGTGTCCCACCACAGGGCATGTGTTGACCTGACTCCTGATCATTACTGGTTTGGGTTCATGGAACAAGCCATTACTGGAGCCCTTGCCACTGCACATACTAGTATCATGAGTGACCACCTTTCAGTGTCCCACCACAGGGCATGTGTTGACATGACTCCTGATCATTACTGGTTTGGGTTCACGGAACAAGCCATTACTGGAGCCCTTGCTGTTGCACATACTTGGATTTGCCATTCTTGAGGTGAGTATGGATCTCATCAGGATACTGGTGCATTGAGGCATAACAAGCTGTATTGCATGGGAAGGTGCACACAATTGAATATATGCACAATATGGTGTGAGAAATCACTCACCTAGCATCCTCAGCTCTCTCTGCTATTCATACGTTGTCAGTCTCTCCACCACTGTGATAGACTCTCCTTATGTAGCAATACCAATCACTGCTTTTGCTTCCCACTCTCTCTCCCCCCCCCCATTTTCCCTCACTCACCTTCCAGTGGCAGAGCCAGGTTGGGAACATTTGGTAGCCAGGGGGTGCCGCTCAGTCAATCATGGGCTCCACAATGGGCACCGAAGAGTGAATAAAGATGGTGGCAGGGTACCACCAATTACACTTCTCTCCCATCTCTCCCCCATACTCCTCGTATCTTGACCTGCCCACTGTCTGTATTCCCCACTTGCCTATCTCTGCTCCCCACTTCTACCTGCTAATTGCTCTCAGACTACCCTCTGGACACCACCTTATTGCAAACCAACCACAGATATCTAGACGAGGCTCCATTTGGGCTGCAATAATGACAAGGCCCCTTTGGCCACACAATATTCTTTTAATTTCATCTAAAGCATTACTCTGTTGTTTTTGTTGTTGCACTTCTTGAAACTGCCTGTATTATTGTCCTGTATTAGTTTGCCTGTATTCCTTTCCATTGTATGATGTGGAACCTTTGTAAATGAGTCCTTACTCAAAAGGTTGTTCTCCAAATTACCAAATAAATAAATAAATAAATAAATAAAATGAACATCGAAAAAAGCACAGTACATGAATAAGTCACAGTATTGGACAGAAACTTTTTAGCCAAGAAATGGAGATTGAAATCAGGAACTGCAATGAACTAATAACAGACTGCATGGCAGAGACTGAACACAGTAACGTATTTAACATGGAAAGACAGTGACAAACACAGAACAAGAAAAAAAAAAAAAAAACACTTCACACTTAGAAAAAATATACTGCACACAATTCCACAGTATAGCAGTACCCTGTAAAACACCGGTGATCCCAGTCCATCATTCAGTGGTAATACAACCCGTTCTAGCATGTCACACCACCAAAAGCAACATTGTG
This sequence comes from Neoceratodus forsteri, assembly GCA_016271365.2. Lineage (NCBI taxonomy): Eukaryota > Metazoa > Chordata > Ceratodontiformes > Ceratodontidae > Neoceratodus > Neoceratodus forsteri. The sequence continues at coordinate 20,227,604 of JADMNL010000038.1, read as the reverse complement.
ACTTCACTCATCATTTCTGTATACATCCCCACCACTCTGATACATTAAGCAAATATGCTACTAAACAGACAGGGATAGTGGAAGTTGGCACATAAGCACACCAGCACTGTGTGCAATCCCTTTTGCATTCACCATACGTTTAGGCAATTGCTAAATGAGAGAGAGAGAAGACTGTCTACTGTGGAAAGCCAGAAATGTTGTCGCTGTGTCCTGTGTGGTTGCCGTCAGGATTCCATGGTTGAAATACATGAATGTGGGGAGTTGACGCATGGGGTACATCGTTAGTGCCTGTAGTAGTGGTTGCCAATCCCATTCAGTCAGGAGCTACAGCATTGTGTACTCATGATCCATGCAAAAACGTTCCATGCACTCACTGTGCTTGATGCGTCACTGCTCCAGTTCCACGATAAACTGTATGCGCTGCCTCTTCATGTCAAAATATTTTGTATCGGACTGGGCTATATACTGTCCTTAAAGTGTTCCGACATCGTTGAAACACCAGAATCAGCACAATATTTGCGATCACAGTGCATACCAAGTGCGGGCAGAGTATCTGGACTCTGGGGTGCCAATACCTTTACTCAACATCAATGGCCAAAAATGCTCTGGAGTGACCTTTATCTGGATCAGGGCATGGTGGATTTTGGTTTTCTTCAGTGTCTGATTGACCCCTCAATTTGTCATCATCTTCAACAGCCTGATTGAGGCCACAGGAAGTATCTATCACTACTGTTGGCGAGGTAGCAGTGTGGGTTCCAAGAATGGCATTGATGGAACAGGGTTGGGGAGGGGCACTATGATACGGGGGGAGAGGGCAGCCACAGTGTACAATCTGGTAGTTGCACACTCAAGAAGACTTGACAGACCATATGCACTGTATCTGTTGCCACATTTTGTATGCTCATAAGTTTGGTATTGGAATTTGGCACTCCCCCACTCCGAGATGCCACTCTGCAGTCTCTGGATGTTTATTCTTGGGTGCTTGCATTGTAAGATAAAATCCAGAAATGGCACTGTACAGTTGTTCAACATCTGCTTTGATGGGTGATGTATGCATTGGACATGGAGTTGAGTCCTTTGCCATAGAGTTACAATACTGGCAATGCCCTCCACCACTGTAACTCGATCAAAACGTCAAGAAACACTGGCTAGACATTTCACAGATAAAGGCTAGCTGAGTGTCAGATCACCATCACCCGACATTAAATTCTGGGTTTCCAAACTGTTTGGTGACCAAAGTCAAGCCTTGCTTCTTCACCACTCTGCTCCCCTTTACATATCCTCTTCTATACATATAAATTGAGCAAGTGGCTAGACAAGAAAACACAATCTGCACTAGTGTGTAAAACAAAAGGCCTGGAGTTGATTGTAATCAGTCCACCGGGCAAGCCACTAGGTGCCTACCTAGCATTGCTCATGTGCCTTATTTTAATAAAACTTGGACTAGTGACCTGGTACGCTGCCACAGCAACTGACTAACAAAAGTGGCATCATATGGGCAGGTCACCATGAGCATCGTTGGGCATATACATGGTGCATTGTTTAGTCCATACTGCGTTTTGGGGAGTGCAGTGCCAGCAGGAAATTGTGAATATGGAATGCCCATACTTGCAGTACCACAGTATTCCACTTCCGTCTGGAAAGGAGTGGGGAGTTGGCGGCCCTGTTAGAACACCCACAATTGTGCTGTGATACAAGCCAGTCACACATGGGAGAATTAAATGGCCGTGGTCCAGGACTGCACAATGGCACCTGCATATATTACAACCTTAAGGAGAACACCGAACAACCGAAAGGCATCCTGAGTATTTACTTGGCAATTGATAGAGTAGCTAGCAGTCTTGAGGAAAAGCACGTATTTCAGCTGATCACTGCTAAAGTGAAATGAGAGATGCCCAATAAATAATGGTTCAGTGATGCTGACAGCTCACATCCAAACACACGTGCCGTGCATCTGGATTTAAGGGTACACAAATGCAGCACTGCTTCCTTACTGTGCATATGAAGCGCACCTAGGTGCATGCTGTTGGTAGAAGTGCACACCCCTGGACAGCACCATCAGCACTGACACTGATATATATCTAAATTGACTCTTAGCGAAGACTCAGCGAGGATCAGCCAGTTGGAATGTAAGTCCTCAGCTGCTGTGATGGTTGAAGGCTGCGGTAGAGGGCTTGTTTCTTGAAGAAAGAAATCAGGTGGTCACAAGAATGAATTCTTATTCTATAATTTTGGTGGTAAACAGTCTGAAAAAGATGAATGACACACCACTGGATGAACACTGATTGGGCAGTACCAGAGGGTTTGTGGTACTATTTCAGGCCTAACAGATGCCAAACAAACATGTGACAAGCACCGTGAAACAGTGAATAACATTTAAGTCACCCAGTTGTTTGCATCTTGACAGGATGCAACATACACAGACCTACCTCCATCCCCACCCCTCTCACCCCGGCTTCCAACTGAAACGACAGTGACCACGCCAGGAGATTCCACTGATGGAATGACTTGTTGGGCTGCGCTATAGCAAACACCCATGTGAACCAGCTTAAAAACAACAAACTGTACAGCACCAGGAGACAGACAACCAGCCCTAACATTTCACACCCCAACGCACTTCTAGAGGAGGCCTGGATCACAGCATTCACTGCAACATTTAAGTAGTCAGATAACTTAAAGTCACAGTAAACCTTTTATCAGTACAATTAGATGGACGTGGCCTGCTACTGATGGCATTACTGATAAACCAGCTCTTGTAGTACTATTATGGGCAGCAGTTGTTTTTCCACTGTTGGTAGTAGTCGTACCATGCATGACTGTGTGCCAGTCAGCTTGCAGCATTTTCCCTACCTGTTTTACAAGTGGAGTTGCATGCCTTAGCCTTTCAGTCTCAAGCCCCCATTCACCACCTGGGTATTTCTGTATACCGCAGCAAACTGAGCATTATTACTTAAATATGTGCTGCTAAAGTTAAGACTAATACATTTCATAAACTAGACAGAAAGCACTTGATTCAAAAGTTAATAATTTTCTTCTGCTACCTACCTTTGGGGTCTCCACCTTGGCAACAGTACTGTGGCACTCATGCACAGGAGACTGTTCACAGGCTGCGTGGACAGGTTTATGTTCATCTGATTCCTCACAAACCCATCCCAGTGGCTGATGCTGCTGGTCGCAGGTGTTGCTGTTTTCAGGCTCCTCTTTATTTCCAGTAAGATGTTTTACAATTTCCACTATCACTGCAAGTTTCCTGTTTGCTCGGAGTACCTTCTGCTCTAACACATCATAGCACTCGCCACAGGAGACATTTCCATCTATGTACTCCCAGTACTTTGTGATACAGGCTCTGCAAAAGTTGTGCCCACAATCTATAATGACAGGATCATTAAAATAATCCACACAGATGGGACACATCACTTCATTTTTCAGTAGTTCTAGCTCTTTTGTTGCTGCCATGTTCACTGTTATCTGTTAAAGATGTCTACTTCCCTTCTGTTTCCTGGAACAAAGAAACATATAAACATGTAAAGGGTTTGTTCCTCATTCAATACTGACTATGTCATGCACTATTAAAATCTCTTGCACTGCTACTGACCCTTATTATGGTGTTTTATTGCTCTGCTGGAGGGCCAATTTGCATCTTTTTACAGAGGTATCCCTTTATGTCAAACATCTCTCATTACAGAAATTTGAAAACAGTCACAGGCTCACTGGGTATTTGGATCCCACAACACCACAGATTTAGTTCCTTTAGTAATGGTTAGTAGTTCCAAAATCTACATTTCCATGGTTCAGTTTTGTTCTGCAATAGAATTTCACAAATACTGATATCAAAGTTCCCGTGCTCAGATTTTACAAATAATTACTCGTGTGTATAATATTTATGGCAAAGAAAAGATAAGCATGTAAAACTGTATGGGAGTCTTTTACATTCTGTTGTTGTCTACAAGATAAGAAATGTTTCTGCCATTTATGAAGGGAGACCAGTGTGCATATCACGTAGGTGCATTACTTCACTTCTGTAACCCCCTGTAGTTAGACAGCTAAACCCATTCATGAAGGGAGACCAGTGTGCATATTATGTAGGTGCATTACTTCACTTCTGTAATCCCCTGAAGTTAGACAGTTAAACTTATTTGAATATATGGATTTTAAATTTAATAGGTTTCAAAAGCATACAAAAAAAATTCCATAATACCATCAAACCTTCTGTGGTAATGGTACTGTCAATCACTTTTAATAGTATAGTTTCATGGTGTTAATACTATTGTTGCAAGTGCCGAAAAAGATATCTTCTGCCCCCCATGTCCTAAGCGCGCCTCCTCACTGGCCACTTTTCCTCTGTGGGCGGGCAGAACATTTTAAAAAGCATGGCGGCTCGCTTTGTAGCTTAGCGAGACCATACTGTCTGCTCTCAACGTTTCTTTTTTTTTTTTTGTAACCTGCTCTGGAACAGCAGAAACAGGACCGCAGCCCAAAAAGGGAAAAGGTAAGACTACCTACCAGTTGTTTTAGACCGAGGTGAGGAGCAGAGGCGGGCGGAGTGCAGCGCGGCAGGCTAGAGCAAGATAATGCGGCAGTCAGCCAGGACACAGCCTCCTTCACTGAAGCGGCCAACTGCCACTCGGAAAAAGATGAAAAAACATTTTGAATCCAGATATTAAAAAAATAATAGATAGGTGCCGGTGCATTACCAGCGAGTGGTACCATCTCGAGGTTCTGGACATGGGAACCTCTCGAGCTTCACTCTAGAGGTTCCTACGTGTCCAGAACCTCTTGATGGTACTACTCGCCGCTAATGCACCGGCACCTATCCATTATTGTCTTTATAATTACTAGTGACCCCCTTTAGCAATCTGATTTCAAATACCCTTCAAATGCTGTAATAACCTGAAATCAGGTTACTACAGTGCTTGAGTAGCTCTAAGTCACTTCTCACTTGCGCGGTCCATGAAGATCACTTTCTCTTTTCTCTGACATGGTAGTGTGGCCGAGTAGTGTTTGTTTCATTAAATTATATGCCCCAAAATCCACACAAAGAGAAGTGCCTTGTATAAAAAAAGTGTCACCTGTAAGTGCTATTCTAATTTTTTCTTAGTTTTGAGATACAGATGCCGCTGAATGTAGACTGATCAGAGCAAGTGACTCAGCAATTTCAGAAGGTGAAATTAAAGCGTGAATGAGTGTTACTATAGCAACACTCGTTCACACTTGAATCTTGCCTTCTGAAGCCACCGAGTCACTCACTCTCATCAGTCTACACTTGGCTTCTGTATCTCAAAAACTACAGGTGACACTTTTTTTTTTTTTTTTATATAAAGCACTTCTCTTTTTTGTGGATTTTGGGGGCACGTAATTTACTGAAATGAACACCGCCGCCATCTCTCTCTCTCTCGACCAAGTACTTTACGCATAGTCCATGCACCAGTAATTATAAAAATAACAGATAGGCAAGTGTGATAGCCTATGACTGTTTTTCACACCCTTAGTGAGTGATGACCATAAACTCCTCTTTGAGCTTCGCTCTTGAGGTTTATGAGTCATTACACACCTCGGGTGTGAAAAAAATATTCATAACACACACTTACCTATCCATTATTCTCTATAATATCATATTGGTGAGATCTTGGGAAAATTGCAAACAAGGCACCGGTGAAACCATGCCTGCATCTTACTAGTATACCTTTCAAATCACATCATTCAAACAAGATTTCATTCACTTGTAGACTCAGCTTAGCAAACATAAAACACAGAAAACCCACTGACAGACACCGCTACCTGCATAATTCCAGCTTCCATCCTAGGCATACAAAAAAATCCTTAATCTACAGTCAGGCAGTTATATACCATCAAATCAGATCTGATGAGAGAACAAGAGACAGTTAGCTCTCCTATCTTCACAATTCCCTAATCCAGCAGGGTCACACCCCATGACAAACTGACAGAGAAACTGAATGGGCCATACAAATACCATGAGAAAATCTGCTGGAACACAGGCAAAAAAAATATCAAACTGATCACACACCCCTAGCTGTCACTCACAGGCCTATGCTAAACCCCCTTCAGCAAATTATTAAAGATGCTGAGTGAAGATGAATACTTACAGAGCCAATGATGTGAAAAGCGCTACATTGCAGAATCTGAATAAACATACCCCCAGTACATCTCATACCAAAAACTAGACTTTTACGTTACATCATTGTAAAGTTATTAGCCATTTAATAACTCTGAGTTCACTACCTGTTTAAAACAGCCTGTTTCAGTGATGAGCTGCTGCTGATGTCATCTAGGGGACTCACAGCCTAGTATTCCCTGTCAGTAAGCTTATAGAGCCTGTTCCTCTGAAGCTGTAAACAAAAGATCATGTGAAATAGTCATTAAAAGTAAAATAGGCAGCACCATGCACAAAACATTGTTATAAACCATAACACGAGGGGGCACAGTCTTAAGCTGAAGGGTGGGAGGTCAAGAAGCACTTCTTCACAGGGAGAGTGGTGGACACTAGGAGTGCACTGCCAGAAGAGATAATCTCAGTGAAGACAGTGGGCAGCTTTAAGTGAGGCTGGGATAGGCATAGGGAGAAGGTAAGGATCATGGGTAAGGAGGGTGGGAGAAGTGGGGAGGGAGGGGGGACATTAGCTCAAGCTGTGGACCCTGCAATACCAGCAGACTTGATAGACCAAATGGCCTTCTTCTGCTGGCTTCTTCGTGTGCTTGTATAAAACCTATATGTGTTTCAGGTTTTGTAGCAAAGTTAACAAAATTGTATTGCTTAATTCCTTTTTGGTGTGGTCCATTTCTCCACGGTTGCTGGATGCTGAGTCAGTATGCCTCTGGGCTACTGAAGCCATTTGGAGTGCTACTCTACTGTGCCTGTTAGGAAATTGTGTTGCTGCTAGTATTGTAATATTGGTAACTTCACTGCTGTTTGTCAGTGTCTGCCTGACAATATATTATAATAGAGGCCTTACATGTGTTAATTATTACTAGGGGTGGAAGTATTAACACTAGTATAATTATCAATTTAATTAAGAGTAGAACATAGATGAGCCTGAATGTAGGTCAAAACAGCATAATAGGGAGAAAAAAAAAATGTGCTGGCTAAATTAGAAACTACTAGTAAGGTTTCAAAACAGCATTACCTCTCCCACCCCCATTTACAAAGAGATGCAATAATTGTTTTAAAGTGCCATTCTTAGACATCACCTTAACTGAATGATAGGTGTGAACAATCTCAGCCTTACACCACACCAGACACATATTCAGTCTGCAAATCTCACAACAGTGTGTTATGACCCATCATCCAACAACCCTGGGAAAAGGGACTACAACAAAAAGGCACCCACACAAAATATTGTTAGCTCTGTTACAAAACCTGAAACACACACAGTTTTTAAAGCAATGTTTACTGACTGATGCTGCCTGTTTTACTTGTGAAAACCATTGCACATGATCTTTACAGCTTTGGAGAAACAGGTCCTATAAGCTTACTGACAGGGAATACTAGACTGTGAGTCCCCTAGATGACATCACCAGCAGCTCTTCACTGAAAAAGGCTTTTTTGAACAGGTAATGAAATCAGGGATACAAAATAGCCCATAACTTTAAAATGGAGTAACGGAGAAATCTAGTTCTTGGTAAGAGATTTACTGGGGTATGCTTATTCTAATTCTGCAATGTAGCACTTTTGGCCAGGTGGTGTCAGCTGCTCTTTAAGGACATCTTCTCTGAACCACCTGTAATTGCATATAAGCTGCCCCCAACCTCTCCAGCATAATAATCCATAACTCCCAGCAGATCAAAATAACTGGGAAACAAGAGAGACAACACCATTGAGGATGGCAAGATGTAAGACCTGCACCCACATATGCACACTGGCCAGCATCAAGACAAGCCAGGACAGCACGATAAACATTAATGGATCCTACACCTGTCAGTCCAGCAATGTAGTTTACCTAATTCAGTGCATGAAGTGCACAAAAGAATGCTATATTAGGGAAACTAGGTAACCATCAACACACAATAGTAAACCAGGTTAACAGCACATCAGTAGGACACCATTTTTCACAAACAAATCATTCCCTCTCTGATGTTTCTGTCCTGATACTAAAAGGCAACTTCAAAAACACACAAGACAGAAGGACATGGGAACTGAAATATATCAAACAATTAAAATCTAATATTTGTGGACTGAATAGGGACATTGTATTTATGACACGCTCTTTTGTTACTTGTTACCCCAAGTTTTTTTTTTCTGTGTTCCTCCCAGCTCTGTTTTTAATTACCTGTTCTTAGCATCCTCCAGACTCGCCCATAAATATATTTTCAGCTTCAGTGCTGCCCACCTCTTGATTAGTTCTTCTCACACATCACTGTGTATACAAACCTTACACTCTGTTTATCAAAGCCCTCATGTTCAGATGAGATGCACAGTGAATTCCTAGATTGCGTCAAATATCTCTGGTCTTGCATGGGCCGTCAGTGGCATGACCATATTCAAAGACCACCAATGCACCCCCAGCTGCACCATTGTGCACAATACTGTGGTGCACCTATGCAAATGAGAGGGGTCCCCATGCATAAGCCGCATATCACAATATCGAGACTCCCCCAAAGTGCAACTATGGCCAGTTGCGCCAGTGCATAGTTACACTTTGGAAACCCTACTATAACTATGCATGGGGCAGGTTGGTGCCCTGTGCACATTCTAGGACCTGGTAGACCTTTTCCCCCTCCCCAGCCCTGATAGCTGTACAAAAAGCAGAATCCTGTAGCATCATTTCCATAGTATAGGAACCCCCCCTCCCCAGCCTTGACTGCTGTAATATAAAATCCCTTCCATGATCACCCTGGTAGTCTAGTGTGAGCCCCGGTCATCATGAAATGAAACATCCACGCTGATCGCCTGGTACTAAGTGCCCCCCAAGTCCCAATCGTAGATGTCAAACAAAACCCACTTCCTTCTCCTGGTAGTCATATGCCCCCCCCAGCCTCTTAGCCAGTGACCCACCACCTCATTCCTCCCAACCTGACTGGAGCCCTCGACTGGCACAGCCCACCCAACTTGTCCTTGCCTACTCCTGCCCCTTATTCTTAGTTCTCACCTCATTCCGCCAATGGCAGCGATTTCTGCACTCTGAAGGGGCCAATTTCAGGTATGACTCATCCTTCCCTACCCTATCTCTTACCCTCACCTCTCTCCTGCCCTCCTCTCTACCCTTTGGGAACTGGTTCACTTGAGCTAATAACTAACACGTTTTGTTCTAAGTGAGGTGCTCCCAGATTGCACTAACCCTGTGTCAACTTGCCCCTCAACTGATTTTTTGCTCACTTTACTCTAGTAATGTTCCCCCCATCTTTATCCTCTCCTTCCCCAGCTGGTTTCCCTTGTCTACCCATCTACCCTCCTTGTTTTCCCTACACTGAACCTCATTCATTCAATAACTGCTTAATAATCTGCCTCTTAACCGCGATCCATTCGTACAAGGAGTTGGCTCCAAGGCTACATTGAATTCTCGTACTATGTTCCTCAGACATGCCACTTGTAATTAAATGCATATTCCACAGGTATAATATATTTCACTGTATGTTATGTCACAAATGTGACTGTATGATTATTTATGATATTTCTCAACTGTATGTCTTGGTACAAAGGTAACTGAATGTGAAATTTCTCGGATATGTTAAATGTTAAACTGTATGTCTAATGCTATTGTACCCCCCCTTCCCGATTGCACCGGAAGACAAGCAACTTGCTGTTCAGTGTGCCTTCATGGTGAAACATTTAAATAAACAAATAAATAAATAAAAATAAATAAACCTCACACTGCAACTGCCAACCACTGACTGAACTATACAGGAGTGCCGTGCTGTACATAGTATACACCCATTGACAGGTCAAGCACTAGGCGTGTATCATACACTGTATAGCACTGCCACACAGTTCAGTCAGCGGCTGGCTGGTGCAGTGTGAGGTGGGCTGTGACAGTCACCAGCTCTGGTCGGGTTGTGGGGGAGTGGGGTGATGGGTCACTGGCTAATGGGGTGGAGGGCTACTTCACAACTAGGGAACGGGGAGTGGTTTTGTTTTGCTTTGTTTTTTTACATGTATGATCAGGGCAGGACGACACTTCTCCACCTAGAGGTTGGGCAGATGTTTTATTTCATGATGATTGGGGCTAAAGAAAGGATGTCACTTTACCACCAAGCAACTGGGGTGGATGTTTATGGGGTGGGGGGTCACACTAGACTAACAGGGTGATCAGGGAGGGGATTTTATGTTATGCCAATCAAGGCCAGAGAAGGGGGTCCCTAAACTATGGAAACGGGGCTACAGGATTCTACTTTTTGACAAGTGATCAGGGCTGGAGAGGGGGCTGGCTCGTCGCATTCTACCAGGCACAAGCATGCAAATAGCCCATAATGGGCATGCAAATGGCCTGTTTGCATCATGCATGCCAAACGGGCTTATTTGCGAGTTTGAGCTGAATATCGCCCATGGGGGCTGTGGCACATACAGGAAAGTGCCACACATTCCGCTATGGGCATTTCTCAGCCTTGCACCCTGGATGCACTGTGTGGGACTTGGCACCCCCCGTTATGCTCAGTGCATCCAGGGTCCAATGTTCAAAACAGATAGCACGATCTGTTCAGATTGCACAATCTGTTTGAATATGGCATCAGAGCCAGCTGGCCCAATTTATATGAGTGGTGCATCCGCACAGATGTGGTCTATAGACCACCAGCCCAGGAGGAAGAAACAGATAGGGAGCTGATGCTAGCCATCCAAAGGATGGCAGACAAGGGTGAGGTAGTACTGGTTGGAGACTTCAATATTCCAGACGTGGACTGGAGCATCCCAGCAGCAGCATCAACTAGGAGCAGATTTATCCTGGACTCCCTTCAGGGTGCCTTCCTCAAGCAACTGGTCATGGAACCAACTCGCAGAAGGCAATACTGGACCTTGTGCTCACAAACAGGGACAGTGTGATGGGGTAACAGTGGGGAGCACCTGGGGAACAGTGACCACCAGTCATTGTGGTTTGAAATCACAGAAGAGCAGAACCAAACCACACAAAACACGTATCCTGGATTTTAGGGGCAGACTTTGGGAAAATGGGGAGGTACTTGAAAGAGGCATTAGGAATGGGACAGGAATCAGGGGTTGAGGAACAGTGGGCTGTATGTAAAATGGGATTACAAGAACAACAGAATTATGCATTAAGCAGGTTAGCAAAAGGAAAAGGAAGAGGAGACCATTATGGTTTTCCAAAGAGGTAGCAAAGAAAGTGAAAGCCAAAAAGATTGCATTCAGGCAATACAAAAGACAGGCAGAAGGGATAGGAGAAGTACCAGGAGAAGAAAGGAGGCAGGAGGTCAGTAAGGAAGCCAAAGCTCAGACAGAAGAACACATTGCAAAATCAGTGGGTAGAGGGACAAAACCTTTACAGGTACATAAGTGAAAAAGAAAGACAAAAGGAGGGATAGTGAGACTGAAGGGGAGGATGGGGGCCACGTGGAGGATGACAACAGTAAAGCTGACATACTGAACAGGTATTTCTGCTCAGTCTTTACTGAGGAAGAGGAGGTAATGGGTCTGAAGGGAGTACAAGGGTGAGAATGGTGCAGAAATGGACACAAGTCCCTTTACGAGAAAGGGTCCTGAAGGAACTGGAAGTAATAAGAGTTGATAAAGCAATGGGGCCAGATGGGGTGCACCCAGGTCCTTAAAGAACTAAGAGAGGTGGTGGCTGAACCACTGGCTATCCTGTTTAGCCGATCACTGGAAACAGGGAGGTACCCAAAGACTGAGGACAGCAGATGTAGTCCCCTTATACAAAAGTGGGAACAAAGAGGAAGCAGGGAACTACAGACCAGTCAGCCTCACCTCGGTAGTGGGGAAGACCATGGAAGCACTACTGAAGGGAGATTGGTGGAACATCAGGTTGTCAATAGACTACAGGACCCAAGGCAGCATGGTTTCTCACCAGGGAGGTCATGTCAGACCATCCTCATTGAATTTTTGACTGGGTGACTAAGGAGGTGGATCAGGGAGGGCAGTGGACATGGCCTATCTGGACTTCAGCAAGGCCTTTGACACTGTGCCACACAGAAGACTATTACACAAACCGGGGAATATGTGTGTGGTCAGGACAGTAGTGTGGTGGGTAGGTAACTGGCTGGGTGGCAGGACACAGAGGGTGGTGGTAAATGGTTGTCACTCCACAGAGGGAAGAGTGACCAGTGGGGTACCACAGGGATCAGTGCTGGGACCGGTCCTATTCAACATCTTCATCAGTGACAATGCACAGGACCTAGAAGGCAGAATTTCACTGTTCGCTGATGACACAAAGCTCTGTAACAGAGTAGACACACCAGAGGGTGTAGACAGAATGAGAAGGGACCTGCAGAAACTTGAAGAATGGTCAGGGTTTGGCAGTTGAAATTCAATGCAAAGAAGTGCAAGATAATGCATTTGGGGCACAAAAACCCTGGCACAATATATCAGTTGGGGGTGAGGATATAGCATGCACCAAGCAGGAAAGGGATCTTAGGGTTATCATCTCTGAGACCTCAAGGTAGGAAACAGTGTGACAAGGCAGCAGGTAAAGCAAATAGGATGCTGGGATGTATAGGCAGGGGCATCACCAGCAGGAAAAGGGAGGTCATAATTCCGCTATACAAGACACTAGTGAGGCCCCACCTGGAGTACAGTGTACAGTTCTGGAGACCATACCTACGTAAGGACATAGACAGGGTAGAGAAGGTTCAGAGGAGGAGGGCAACAAAGATGGTGCATGGATTGCATCACAAGTCCTATGAAGACAGGTTGAAGGAACTGAACATGTACTCCCTGGAGGAGAGGAGGGAGAGAGGGGATATGATAGAGACATACAAGTATCTCACAGGGAGGAACAGGGTGCAGGAATACACTATTTTTAAGCGAAAAAGATGTTCCAGGACTAGACGGCATGGGATGAAGTTGGAGGGAGGATGATTCAGAGGAAACATGAGGAAGAATTTCTTCACAGAACGGTGGTGGACAAGTGGAACACCCTGCCAGAGGAAGTGGTGGAGGCTGAAACAATCATGGGATTTAAGAATGCATGGGATAGACATAAAGGAATTCTGGAGGTCAGGGGTAAGGGGCAACAGACTTCTAGGAAAACAAACTGAACTTACAAGCTCAAATGGGCAGACTGGGTGGGCCATAGGCCCTTATCTGCCGACACTGTCTATGTATCGTTTTGCGTGTGCATCTGGCTGGCTCTGAATCTCGGGCCCCTAGGTCATTATTGTTTTCTGTTCCTTCATTTCTTCACATCTTCCCGGAATTTCTTCTCACCTCCTAGCTATCTACCCTTCCTGCCTACTGTAAACAACTTGTACCACAAGTCTTTCTTATTTGTGTTCCTGTATGGTCACCTTCTTATTACCTCTTCCAAGCATCCCTTCATCTTCACATGACCTGTTCCTATTAACTGCTACCCTTCCCCCTTACTCCTTCTCACACATCCTATTTTTATTACTTTGTATCTTATACAGAGACTCATCTCAGGCCTTTATTGCTCTGTATTCCTTTCTTCACTTCTGATCTTCACACTGCCTACCATTGTACCCTTCCTGTCATTCTCTTCAATTATTTTTATACTTTGCTTCACAGCATATTAAAATAATGCTTATGTTGCTCAGCTGTGTTATTCACCTGAGCAAGAGACCTGTGAGGCCCTAAACGCCTGTGCACAGTTCCATCTTTGTACAAGATGTGTGTAGATCCAATAAAAGGCATTAAACCTTCTGGCATCTCCGTAGTAAACACAGAAATGCAGAAATATAAAATTTAATGGCAGATAAGGACCACTTGGTCCACTCAATGGGACCATTTTTTCCTCCTGCCTATATTGTCATTACAGACCCTACTGGATCTCTGCCCCTCCTGCAACATCTTCCTTTGAGATGCCCACTATTGTCACACCCACCATCTATACTTGAAGACTTTTCCAGGCATCAACCACCCTTACTGTGAAGAAGTACTTCCTCATATCTCTCCTAAATTTACCCACATACGTCATTTTTTCTTGCAGTCAGTCAAGTTTTTCTCACAGTGTCCAAGCCACCCTGCAGACACCAACTGCCCCAGCTCCACTTTCCTGCCTTCCACCAGGACTTAGGTTCACATATGAGACAATGTGACCTGGGTGCTCGATAGGGTGCAGAGGGTAGTCAGGGTTAGCAGCAGCTCAGTAAGCTATGGATTTTTTTCGTGTTCTCCCTTGAGAAGCAGTGTGCAATGTCACCTGGATGCTTCAAAGTATGCTTCTGTGCGTGAAGTGTCAGCAACCACCACTCCCTCCCCAGTGAATACAGTCTCAGCAGGCTTCACCCTCAGCCAACGCCAGGAGCCAGGTGAGTGTCAGCAGGCACCACTCCCTCCACAGTGAATACAGTCTCAGCAGGCTTCACCCTCAGCCAATGCCAGGAGCCAGGTGAGTGTCAGCAGCCACCACTCCCTCCCCAGTGAATACAGTCTCAGCATGCTTCACCCTCAATCAATGCCAGGAGCCAGGTGAGTGTCAGCAGCCACCACTCCCTCCCCAGTGAATACAGTCTCAGCATGCTTCACCCTCAGTCAATGCCAGGAGCCAGGTGAGTGCCAGCAGCCACCACTCCCTCCCCAGTGAATACAGTCTCAGCATGCTTCACCCTCAGTCAATGCCAGGAGCCAGGTGAGTGTCAGCAGCCACCACTCCCTCCCCAGTGAATACAGTCTCAGCATGCTTCCCCCTCAGCCAACGCCAGGAACCAGGTGAGTGCCAGCAGCCACCACTCCCTCCCCAGAGAATACAGTCTCAGCATGCTTCACCCTCAGCCAATGCCAGGAGCCAGGTGAATGTCAGCAGCCACCACTCCCTCCCCAGTGAATACAGGCACAGCCAATGCCAGGAGCCAGGTGAGTGTCAGCAGCCCCACTCCCTCCCCAGTGAATACAGTCTCAGCATGCTTCCCTCTCAGCCAATGCCAGGAGCCAGGTGAGTGTCAGCAGCCACCACTCCCTCCCCAGTGAATACAGTCTCAGCATGCTTCACCCTCAGCCAATGCCATGAGCCAGGTGAGTGTCAGCAGCCACCACTCCCTCCCCAGTGAACAGTCTCAGCATGCTTCACCCTCAGCCAATGCCAGGAGCCAGGTGAGTGTCAGCAGCCACCACTCCTTCCCCAGTGAATAGTCTCAGCATGCTTCATCCTCAGCCAATGCCATGAGTCAGGTGAGTGTCAGCAGCCACCACTCCCTCCCCAGTGAATACAGTCTCAGCATGCTTCACCCTCAGCCAACGCCAGGAGCCAGGTGAGTGTCAGCAGCCACCACTCCCTCCCCAGTGAATACAGTCTCAGCATGCTTCACCCTCAGCCAGTGCCAGGAGCCAGATGAGAGTTAGCGGCCACCACTCCCTCCCCAGTGAATACAGTGTCAGCATGCTTCACCATCAGCCAATGCCAGGAGCCAGGTGAGTGTCAGCAGCCCCCACTCCCTCCCCAGTGAATACAGTCTCAGCATGCTTCCCCCTCGGCCAATGCCAGGAGCCAGGTGAGTGTCAGCAGCCCCACTCCTCCCAGTGAATACAGTCTCAGCATGCTTCCTCTCAGCCAATGCCAGGAGCCAGGTGAGTGTCAGCAGCCCCTCCCTCCCCAGTGAATACAGTCTCAGCATGCTTCCCCTCAGCCAATGCCAGGAGCCAGGTGAGTGTCAGCAGCCCCCACTCCCTCCCCAGTGAATACAGTCTCAGCATGCTTCCTCTCAGCCAATGCCAGGAGCCAGGTGAGTGTCAGCAGCCACCACTCCCTCCCCAGTGAATACAGTCTCAGCACGCTTCACCTCAGCCAACACCAGGAGCCAGGTGAGTGTCAGCAGCCACCACTCCCTCCCCAGTGAATACAGCCTCAGCAGGCTACACACTCAGCCAATGCCAGGAGTCAGGGGAGTGTCAGCAGCCACCACTCCCTCCCCAGTGAATACAGTTTCAGCATGCTTCACCTCAGCCAATGCCAGGAGCCAGGTGGGTGTCAGCAGCCACCACTCCCTCCCCAGTGAATACAGTCTCAGCATGCTTCACCCTCAGCCAATGCCAGGAGCCAGGTGAGTGTCAGCAGCCACCACTCCCTCCCCAGTGAATACAGTCTCAGCATGCTTCACCCTCAGCCTATGCCGGGAGCCAAGTGAGTGCCAAGAACTGGAACCCTCCCTCCCTCCCCCAATGCATGCAATCACAGACTGCCTCTCTCTCAGTCAGTGCTAGGGGCCAGGTCAGTGCCCAAAACTGAAACCCTCCCTCTCCCAGTTCATGCAGTCACAACCTGCCTCTCCCCAAGCCAACGCTAAGGGCCAGGTTAGTGCCAAGAACTGAAATCCTCCTTCCCCCAATGTATACAGTCTCCACCTGTGTCACCCCCAGCCAACACTAGTGGGCAGGTGAGTGCTGGGAACTGAAACCCTCCCTCCCCGATACAAACAGTTACAGCCTGCCTCACCTTCAGTCAATGCTAGGAGCAAGGTGAGTGCCGAGAATTGAACTCCTCCCTCCACCAATGCATGCAGTCTCAGCCTGCATCACCTCCAGCCAATGCTAGGGACTGGGTGAGAGCTGGAAACTAAAACCCTCTCTCCACCAATACATGGAGTCTCAGCCTTCCTCAACACCAGCCAATGCTAGGGGCCAGGCAAGTGCAAGCAACTGAAACATTCTCTCACACAATGTATATCGTCTCAGCCTGCCTCACTTCCAGTAAACGCTATGGGCCAGGTGAGTGCAGAGATCTGAAACCCTCCCTCCCCAATGAATGCATTCTCAGCATGCTTCACCTTCAGCCAATAATACGGGCCAGGTGAGAGCCAAAAACTGAAACCCTTCCTCCCCTGTTGCATGCAATATCAGCCTGCCTTACCCCCAGCCAATGCTAGAGACCAGGTAAGTGTTGAAAACTGAAACCCTCCCTCCCCAATGCATACAGTCTCAGCCTGCCTCACCCCCAGCAAATGCTAGGGACCAGGTGAGTGTCAGGAACTGAAATCCTCCTCTCCCAATGCATGCAGTCCCAACCTGCCTAAACTCCAGCTAACACTAGAGACCAGGCAAGTGCTGGGTACTGAAACCCTTCCTCCCTTCCCCAATGCATGTAGCCTCATCCTGCCTCACCCCCAGCCAATGCTAGGGGCCAGACGAGTGCTGGGAACTAAAACCCACCCTCTCTTCCTCCTTCCACCAATGCATACAGTCTTAACCTGTCTCACGCACAGCCAGTGCTAGGTGCCTGGAAAATTCTGGAAACAAACTTCCACCAATGAATGCAGTCCCAGCCTGCCTCACCACCATCCAAAGCTAGGGGTCTTGCAAATGACGACAAATAAAACTCTCTCTCCAACAGTGCATACAGTCTCAGCCTTCCTCACCCCAAGCAAACACAAGTGGCCAGGCGAGTGCTGGGAACTGAAACCTTCCCTCCCCTAATGTATGCAGCCTCAACTTGCCTCACCCCCAGCAAATGCTAGGGGCCAGGCAAGTGCTGGGAACTGAAACCATCCCTCCCTCCCTTCGTTCCTCAATGCATGCAGTCTCAGCCTGCCTCACCCCCAGCCAACACTAGTGGTCAGGCGAGTGCTGGGAACTGAAACCCTCCCTCCTCTACTGTATGCAGCCTCAGCCTGCCTCACACCGAGTGAATGCTAGGGGCCAGGCAAGTGCTGGTAACTGAAACCCTCCCTCTCTCCCTTTGTTCCTCAATGCATGCAGTCTCAGCTCAACTCACCCCCAGCAGGTGCTAGGGGCCAGGTGAGTGCTGGGAACTGAAACCCACCCTCCCTCCACCAATGTATACAGTCTCAGTCTTGCCTCACTCACAGCCAGTGTTTGATGCCTGGAAATTCTGGAAATCAAAACTTCCACCAATGAATGCAGTCCCAGCCTGCCTCACCACCAGCCAATGCTAGGGGTCTCACAAATTCCAGGAAATAAAACTCTCTCTCCAACAATGCATGCATTTTCAGTCTTCCTCACCCCCATCCAACACTAGTGGCCAGGCGAGTGCTGGGAACTGAAACCCTCCCTTCCCTAATGTACGCAGCCTCAACCTGCCTCACCCCCAGCCAATGCTAGGGGCCAGGCAAGTGCTGGGAACTGAAACCCTCCCTCTCCCAATGCATGCAGCCTCCACCTGCCTTAAGCATAACCAATGCTAGGGGCCAAGCAAGTGCCGGGAACTGAAACCCTCCCTCTCCCAATGGATGCAGACAGCCTGCATCACCCTTAGCTAATGCTAGGCACTAGGTGAGTGTCAGGAACTGAAACCCTCCCTCCCAAATGCATACAGTCTCAGTCTGCTTCACTCCCATCCAATGCTAGGTGCCAGGTGAGTGTCAGGAACTGAAACCCACTCTCCCCAATGCATACAGACACAGCCTGCATCACCCTCTGCTAATGTAAGTCAGCAGGTGAGTGTCAGGAACAGAAACCCTCCCTTCCCCAAAAAATGCAATCTCTGCCAACACTAGGGCCGAGTCCAGTGCTGGGAACTAAAACTCTTCCCCATCCATAGCTCTACAAATCACTTCTCTCTCTCCTCAACCATTCCTTCTCCCTGGCCTCTGTCCCTGACACTTGAAAACATGCTATTGTTGTTCCTCTTCCCAAAGGTGGTGACACCTGCTGTACTTGCAATTAACGGCCTCTCTCCCTACCTCCCACCCTTGCTAAAATCCAGGAAACATAGAAACATATGGCTTGGAGGGACAGGAGGTGCATCCTCAGGATCACGGGAACAGCTGCACGGGAGTCTGAGCTGGATGTCATTGTCCACCTAGGGACAAATGACTTGGCTCATCATGAGATTAGAGCAGTGCAGAAGGACTTTGTAGAATTGGGAAGGGGCCTAAAACAAGTAGCACACACATTATCCTTTTCAGAGGTGCTGCCTGTCAATGGCATGAGTGAGGCGAGGGTACTTGCACCATGCACGGTTTAATGAATGGTTGAAAAAAATGGTGGGAGCACAGGGTTTGGCTTCATTGGGGACTGGGGTTCCACCTGGAGGGACACTCAGCCATACTGGCAGGATGGTCTGCATCTGTCCAGGAAGGAACAAGTCTTTGAGCAATCGGTTTAAATGCTTCATTGGCAAGCTTTTAAATTAGTCAAGGGGAGGCACTGATAAGCAGCAGAAAATCCCGCCTCCCTACAAAACAGGGTACTAAATGAGAAAAAGACCAAGGTAGAAAGGTCAGTGGGGATGCTGCAACAGAAGGTAAAGCCATCAAAAAATGGAGAGCAATGAGTACCAATGCCCGTAGTCTGAGTAACAAGCTTCCTGAATTAGTGGCCTTGATGGAGGAGGAACATCTGGATATAGTGGCAGTCACAGAAACATGGTACACACAAAACCATGACTGGGATGTAAACATACCAGGATACACTATCTACAGGAGGGACAGGGAGGGTAAAAGAGGAGGAGGAGTAGCTCTTACGTAAGGGAAGGAATCAAAGCAACAGAACAAAAGGGTAAATAGGAGGAGAAGAAGCACATGTGGTAAATTTGGAGACCGCAATGGCACCACAATACACACACGGGTTAGTATACAGACTTCTTCTCAGGGGAGGAAATGGATAAGGAAATGATAGAAAGTATACTTAGAATGGCAGAAAAAGGAGATATTGCTGATGGGTGATCTGAATATGCCAGATGTTAACTGGAGTGCAGTTGCAGCAGCCACTTCTAAGAGTGGGGTTATTCTAGATGCCCTACAGGGGCATGCCTTAGACAACTAGTATTGGAGCCCACTTGAGAGGGAGCAATCTTAGACCTGCTCTCTCAAATGGAGATGAAGAGAGGATCACAGATGTAGAAGTGGGTAGCCATCTGGGAACTAGCGACCATCGAACAGTATGGTTCATAATAAACACAGCAATAGAGTCAAGCCATACAAAGACAAAGGTACTGGATTTTAGGAGGGCTGACTTTGTCAAAATGGGCGAGTGCCTAAGGAATGCACTAGCAAATGGGCAGGAAGGAGGGGTGGAAGAACAATGGGGAATAATAAAAACTGCCATCACAGAGGTATCAAGCCTTTGTGTAAAGCAAATGAACAAAACGAAACGAGGTAAGAAACCACTATGGTTCTCAAAGGAAGTGTCAGTGAAGGTTCAAGAGAAAAAGAAAGCATTCAGGAAGTACAAGGAATCACACAAGGAACAGGACAGAGAACTGTATCAGTTAAAGGAAGCTGGGAAGGCAGTCAGAACAGCAAAGGCCCAAACTGATGAAAAGATAGCTAACTCAGTTAAGAAGGGGGATAAAACCTTTTATAGGTACATCAAGGAGCGAAGGAAGACCAAGGGAGGGATAGTGAGGCTTAATAAAGGGGAGGGAGGGTGGGCAGAGGGTGACTGTGAAAAGGCAGAGATACTAAACAAATATTTTTGCTCAGTATTTACAAAGGAAGAGGGGGAGGTACCTAAAACAAACAGTAGAAACACTCTGGATACAGAAGTTGTTACCAGCCCATTTACAGAAGAAAGGGTTCTGAAAGAACTCTTAAAACTGAAGGTGGACAAAGCAATGGGGCCTGATGAGTTCATCCCAGAATTCTAAAAGAACTAAGGGTAGAACTAGTGACACCACTGACTACCTCTTTAACAAATCATGGGAGGATGGGTGGTACCCGAGGACTGGAGGAGGCAGATGTGTTCCCTTCACAAAAGTGGGAGCAAGGCAGAAGCGGAAACTACAGACCTGTTAGTTTAACCTCAGTGGTAGGGAAAATGATGGAATCACTTCTGAAGGAAAGAATTGTTAGATATCTAGAGGCCAGAGGGCACAGGACCCAAGGCAGCATGATTCACAGCGGGAAGGTCATGCCAGACAAATCTGATAGATTTCTTTGACTGGGTGACCAAAGTAGTTGATCAGGGAGGGCTGTGGACAAGGTCTACTTAGACTTTAGCAAGGCATTTGACACAGTCCACACAAAGATTAATATACAAGTTAGCCAGCCTGGGGCGGGTCCCAAGATGACAGCCTGGGTAAAAGAATTGGAGAATAGGACACAGAGAGTAATAGTAAATGAAGTCCACTCTGAACAAAGGGAGTTAAGTAGTGGGTACCGCATGGTTCAGTATTAGGACCAGTCCTCTTCAATGTCTTTATAAGTGACATTGCAAGGGACTGGAAGGAAAATATGTCTCTTTGCAGATGACACAAAGATCTGCAACAGAGTTGATGCACAAGGTGGAGTGGAAAGGATGAGAGGGACTTGGCAGGGTTAGAGGAATGGTCAAATCATGGCAGCTTAGATTCAATGCTAAAGTGCAAGGTAATGCACCTGGGAAACAAAACCCAGGAAAGAGTACACAATGGGGGTGAGATACTAACAACAACAAAATGGAAAGGACCAGGGGTAGTCATATCAGATGACCTAAAGGTGGGCAAGCAATGTGAGAGGGCAGCAAGGAGGGCTGGGGATACTGGGTTGCATAGGGAGAGGCATCACCAGTAGAAACAGAGTTATTATCCCTCTGTACAGACAGCTGGTGAGACCCCATCTGGTGTACTGCATGCAGTTCTGGAGACCCAATCTCCACAAAGACATAGACAGGATGGAAGCTGTCAGAGGGCAACTAAAATGGTGCAGGGTCTACACTGGAAGACATGAGAGAGACTTAAGGAGCTTAATATGTATAGCCTCGAGAAAGGAGGGAGAGGGGACATGATAGAAACTTAAGTACCTCAAGGGAATCAGCAAAGTCAAGAGGTAGCATCTTTCAAAAAGAGGTGTGCAAGAACAAGGGACACAATTTAGAAGATAGAAGGCGGCTCAGAGGTAATTTAAGGAGTATTTTTCACAGAGAGGTGGTGGATGTATGGAGCAGCCTTCAGGAGGTTATGAGTCACAAACAGTGGTGGAATTCAAGCATGCATGGGACAGTCATAAGGCAATTCTAGGGGTGGGGTAGGAAGAAGTAGGCTGCTGGTTAACTAGGATCTACAGCTTATCCATCAGGTAGGAAAGGCAGACTGGGTGAGCCCAGCGGTCCTTATCTGCCCGTCAAATTCTATGTTTCTATAAATTTGACGGCAGATGGGCTGTTAGCCCTTATCTGTTGAATCTAGTTCTGGGCTAACCTAACTGTACTTCCTACCCCACCCATAAATTACCTACACCTGTCCCGCGTGCAAAAATGCCCTGTTTTTTGACTCCACAACCTCCTAAGGAAAGCTGTTCCATGCATCCACAACCCTCTCTGTGAAAAAATACTTCCTCACAGTGCCTCTGAGCTGTCCCCCTCAATCTCCAAATTGTGCCCCCTTGTTCTTGCACATCTCTTTTTCTGAAAGATGCTACCCTCTTGGACTTTGTTGATTCCCTTGAGGTACTTGAAAGTTTCTATCATGTCTTCCGTCTCCCTCCTTTCCTCAAGGGTATACATATTAAGCTCCTTAAGTCTCTCTTCACATGTCTTCTGGTGCAGACCCTGCACTATTTTAGTTGCCCTCCTCTGGACTGCCTCCATCCTGTCTACATCCTACCAGAGATTGGGTCTCCAGAACTGCATGCAGAACTCCAGATGGGGTCTCACCAGCTCTGTGTACAGAGGGATAACAACTTTCTGTTTTACACTGCTGAAGCCTCCCTATGCATCCCATAGTCCCCAGCCCTCCTTACTGCCCTGTCATATTCCTTGCCCACCTTTAGGTCATCTGATATGACTACCCTCATGTCCCTTTCCTATTTTGTTGTTGTCAGTATCTCACCCCCCATTGTGTACTCTTGCCCTGGGTTTTGTTTCCAGAGCATTACTTTTCACTTCTTAGCACTGAATCTAAGCTGCCATACATTTGATCATTCCTCCAGCCTTGCAAGTCCCTTCTCATCCTTTCCACCCCACCTTGTGTATCAACTTGTTGCAGATCTTTGTGCCATCTGCAAGTGACATACTTTCCTTCCAGTCCCTTTGCAATGTCACTTATAAAGACATTAAAGAGGACCGGTCCTAGTACTAACCCTGCGCTACCCACTAGTTACCCCCTTTCTTCAGAGTGGACTCAGTTTAATATTACCATTTGTGTCCTATTCTCCAGTCAATTCTTTTCCCAGGCTAGTCAGCTTGCATATTAATCTTTTGTGTGGACTGTGTCAAATGCTTTGCTAAAATTTGGCAGATCATGTCCACAGCCCTTCCTTGATCTATTACTTTGGTCACCCAGTCAAAGAAATCTATTAGATTCATTTGATATGACCTTCCTGCTGTGAATCCATGCTGCCTTGGGTCCTGTACCCCTATGGTCTCTAGGTACTCAACAATTCTTTCTTTCAGAGGTGATTCCATCATCTTCCCAATCACTGAGATTAAACTAACAGGTCAGGAGCACATTGTCCTCTCTCAGCTTCCCCCTTCCTTGACTCAACCTCTCTTTTCATCTGTTTCCAGTCTGGGTTCCGTAAATCCCATTTCACCATTCCCTCTCTCCTCAGGCTTACTGACTCCATTCTCTCTGGAAAGGGTTAGGGCCTTATCACCTCTGCCATCTTTGTCAACTTGCCAAAGCCTTCAATGTGGTTGCCCACCCTCTACTATTCAACAAAGTTAAAGCAGCGGGCTATTCTATCTCCACTTCCAACCGGTTCTGCTGCTACCTTCAGGGTAGGACTCAATCAGTTAGAATTGGTGATTCTGTATCCCTTCCTGTCCCCCATCGGTATTGGTGTCAACCAAGGCTCCCTCCTTGGCCCTATACTCTTCTCCACTATCCTGATTGACCTCCCTGCTGCCTGTACCTCTGTATCCATACATATGTATGCAGATGATACAGCTGTTTTTACCTCTGCTTCCACCCCCTCTGATCTGTTGGCCAAGTTCCAGCCAGACTTTGGTAACATCCAACACTAGTTCCATTCAAATCATCTGTCCCTGAACACACACACAAAAAAATCAGTCTCTGTGACCTTTGGCTTGAGAAGAAGCTCTCCTAGCTTGCTGCCCTCCAGTCCTTCCACATTCTTGGTAGGACACTGCTCGACAATGTGCACGTCTTCTGTCATTTTGTTCTGAGCTGCCCCACCTAGTATCCACCATTGCTCCCTTTACATCTCTTACTCCCACCCCGAAGTTAGGTGCCTCACTCACTGTTCCTCTTTCATAGCCAAATACTGGCTAGGCTCTCTCCTTCATATCCACCTCTTTCCTTCCCCCTTCCTTCTCATAACCCCCTTCGCAACTCCGGCATCCATTCCCTTGCACCCTGTCTAGGTCATGATGTGCTGGACAGGCTGCCTTCTCCTATCATTTCCCCAAACTTTGACATTCTCTTCCACTTCCTATCTGCTCTGCCTCCACGCTCCCTTTCCTTGTTCCTCCTAAATTTCTTGTCTCACAACTGCAACTGTATCTTATCCAGCCTCTGTTCCACTCTAACACTTCCTTCCTGTACCTCATCACTTCTCCTGTCCCCCCTTACCTTCCACTCACAAACATTTAATGCACACTGCACCTTAACTGGACCCTACTGCTACACTCCTGGAGGTTTTCCTCTGCAATATCCAATTCCAACTATATATAATACTTTTATAAACTGACAGTTATATTCTGTATTGATGCTTCCTCACTTGTACATATTTTTGTCTAAAATGTGCCATATTTATTTATTTAGTTTTTGTTTACCGGGTAGGTGCACTAGCCATAGAGATGACTATTTTCAGGCATGTCCCGGGAGATTTCAGGATACAACAGTACAGAGATACAACAATAGGTGGTTACTGCAAGGTATATACAGTGGTGGTTCACGTCAAGTTTATACAGTACAAATAATAGACAGGTTTATAAAGGGTAGGATACAAAGTGGAAGAACAATTTTGGCAATTGGATGGATACAATATTGGCAGTAGGGCAAAACAGTGTTATTACAGAGTACAGGAAGTAGATAAGAGATACATGGGTATAACACATATTAAGAAAATAGCCAAACAGCAGATAAGACCCTACAGGAAGACAAAATAAAGACAAACAAGGAAGATGCTTGAAATAATTATTGATAAGTGCAAAGGGGGTTTGACGCCTGGGATGGGAAAAATGGGGTTGATTTAGTTTGTGGAAGAGCAGACTTCAGAGATATATCACCTAAGGCAAGAAAAAAGTGGATTGGAGGGCAGGTTGGATAGACTACACAGGGGTAGGTAGGCGAGTGTGTAAAAATTAATAGGAATAAGATAACAGAGCCATAAAAGTGCAGAGGGAGTGAAAATGCAGGGGGTATGCAAGCTGAGTTAGATAAGGTTAGGAACTGGGTTAGTATATGGGATTCAGGCAAACAGAGTAGTGGGTGCACCTGGGGAGAGGCATAAGAGAACTGAACAACTGAGAAATAGAGTTAAATCAGAGACAGGATTTAGAGTTGAAACCAAGGAGGAGGATGGGGAGCCAAGGAGGTTTAAAGCAGGAGCATTGATCAACTGAGAGGAGGTAGTGACGGAGTGCTTTTTTAAAGGTGTCATGAGTGGAAGTTTAGCGGACATCAAGAGGGAGGGAGTTCCATAGTTGAGGAGCATGATGGGCAAAAGCACTGGGGAATGGTAGGGTTTGTTTGTACCCTCTTACTGTCTCACTTATTGTACCATGATGTCCCTCTTTTAACTCTCCCCCACCCCAGACCCATCTAGAAATGAGCATCTATTGGCTCAGTATGTCTTTCCTGGTGAAACATTTAAAACAAATATATAAACAGGCGAGGCGCGGAGATATTTCAGCAACCCTTTCTTGGCCCTGAAGACACAGCCAGTAACCTTGAGAAAGACTGGGAAACACACAGATTCTCACTCAGCTTCTTCAGAAGCACAGTGAAACCTGCCAGCAAGGAATCACAGCTCATTCTCAGTGAAGTGTCCCCTTCATACAACTTGCATAGCTCTCTAAGAAACCTGATGCCTTTCTGTGGTCATCGGTCTCTCAGACAGTAGAAGGGTTTATACAGTGGAGAGCTCACCCTCTTCCCGTCATGTCTGCCCCATCTCTGTCCTAAAAGTGCCATCATGTGTGGCTTCTCTTGCATGAATAAGAAGAAAGCCTGATTGATGACTCAAGGGCAGGAAAACACTTCTCCCCCACAGTAACTTGTCTTGCTCTTTTTACTACTGTCCAAATGCCTCTTAGTATTAGTGACAAAATGAGCCAGCACATGGGTCACCACCTCAGCCACACAATCAGAGTCCACAACCAAGTCCTTTGTGACCATGAGGCTGGGTACCTCCTGCTACATCACTGGTTGCTATCATTAAAGTGGGACTAAACAGAGAAGCTACTTCCCAGCAAGGCCATGCATGACCAGACCACTGCCCTGTGACAGGCTATGCATGGCTAAACCTCTGCCCTGTGGCAGGATATGCATGACCAGACCGCTGCCCTGTGGCAGGATATGCATGACCAGACCGCTGCCCTGTGGCAGGCCAAAATGAAAAAACAGAGATAACTTACATAACTCAGCCCTACAGGGAAACACAATGTCTCTGCTTGTAGGTACAGAGAGTTCCTGGCAATGTTCCCCATGAGCTGAGAGACAGACTCTGCTATCAATCTGAAGAAAAGTTTACAACCAATAGAAAAACACGTTGCTAACTACTGACATGAACAGAAATGGCCCTCGCATGCCTCAAGGGATACTCACCCCGGATGAACTGGTAAGGATCTCACCTGATGTGCCTTGTTGTTCCCATAGATGTAGTAACAACTGGTGTTTTGGTGGGAGCAGCAGGCTTTCATGTCATAGAAGAGACCCTCTTACCTGTTCAGCTAGATAGGGTGTGCCTCTGTTACCCACGCGAGGGGGCTGTTTCCTCCAAGCTGACTACTACCAGGATGGAAGGATATGGAAATGACAAGGAAATGCAGAAAACAGCAAGCACAAAAATGTGTGGGAGGGTGAGAGATTATAAAGTCAGGGCAGGATTAACTCAGCTCAAAAAGGTAGAGTGCAGGGAAAACAAAGGAAAGTATGGTATTTAGTGATGGAAGGAGGTCTGTATCCAGGTCAAGAAATACAGTGTCCACCAGGAGGAGGCTAATTGTATAGGGAAGGGGAGGTATGTCCAAAGCAAATGTACCCCCCCAGTAGTTATGCGAATATCCCTTTAAGAGCATCTGTCAGCCTGTAGTGCAATGCCAGTTCCTATCCTCTTGAAGGACAGGGTCACCCTGGCTTTCTAAAAGGAGAGGATTCAGTGTTGTCTGCTGGAGGGCACAGATTCTGCTGAGCAAGAGTGTGGGAGGCTAGTGCCTGACATACAGTGCTAGCTCCCATTGTCTGTAAGTTTCTCAGTAGAGGCTGGCATCATGGAAAAAGTGTTCATCTGTGGCAACTACCATTAAACAAGGACCTGGGGGGGGGCCTCACCAGGGAAAAAATCCATTTTGAAAAACAGTTTCAGAGGTCTGTCTCTGAGGAAAAGTGTACCAGAGAGTACTGTGGGCCAAAGATCTGAGGAGATATTTAATCTTCACTTGATGTACAGGTTTGAGTGGCACTCGGTAGTGCCCACACTCCTCAAAAAGAGGGATCGTCGCTGACATGATGCCTGTTCCAGCCAGCAGTGGACTGGTACCTCAGAAAATGTGTGGTGTAGGCCAGTCTGCCCGTAGCGAAGATATGCTGTGCCCAGTAGGCACCTTAGCTATGCCCCAAATGGGCTTGGAGTCTGTGATTGTGAGTAACATAGAAAAGTGTAAAACAGGATCAGAAAAGGATCCGCTTTGTTAAGGACAGAGTGGATCCCTGAGAAACCCTCACTGAATCAATTAGCACCAAAATGTTGCCAGCTGAGAGACTGTGAATTAGCCCAGTGTCTGGCGTCTAAAAAAAAAAAAAAAAAACAGGCTACCAAAAGTCTGTTTAGGTTGTCACTCAGGCTCAGGAGTGGGGAACCCCAGGAGTAAATGTGCTTCCTCAAGGCCAGAAAGATGTGAATAAAGTACTCCACACCAGGGTTGTTTCCAACCCAGAAGAGTCAGTAAAATACCACCTTACAGTAATTGACAAATGAACTGTGCCAGCTTTAAAAAGGTTAACATCATTGGAGCTCAAGAAAAGAAAGGATCAGGTATATTTTCACAAATAATTCCTGTTTGGACAATCCACCTGTTTGTTTCCAACTTATGCTAACCCCCTTAAATCCCCAGCCTAGCCAGTCCTGCCATGTGTATATAGATACCCTGAGGTCACTACAGTGCTTGGGAGATGAAGTAAATTGACTTTTTTTTTTTTTAAATCTATTTATGACCCTGATGTGCAGCCCAGCCACACACTCCTTTGGGAGGCTAAGCCCTTTTCCCACTGCTCTGACCTCCCAGAAGCCGTGTGCTGCAACGCTAACCCCAGTTGTCCCAGTGTATCCCTTCACTGGCAGGGCTCCCCTATGTGTCTGCGGGGGGGGGGCAGGCAGAGAGACTCGCTCGGTGCCCAATGACACCAGATTCCATCTTTACTGGGGTGGGTACAGCATCAGGGCTAACCAGCTTCACAGCAGCAGGGAGGCAGCCTTTTCCTTGTTCTGTGGCCTCACCCCGAGCGCATGCTGTGGCGTCCTTGCATAGGCGTGCATGTGGTGCATGGTTACCCACACCACAAAGCATGTCTTGGCTGAACTTGGCTACAAGAAGTCACCAGATAGTGATTCGCTCCAACCGGGATGCTCTGGATCCCTCCCTGCCAGCCTCTGCTCCTGACGCACCCGAACCCAAGTCACCAGCGTGCCAGGTGAACACCTTCGCCCGGTGTCAAGTAAATGGACTTTGATTGTTTCTTGATGTAGAACCCCTCCCAGGTGACCATAACCCCTAGACATGCTGGGTGGGCCCATAGCCCACCCTACACAAAACTAAAGGTTACCTTTTGTAGGTGGAGGTTAGAGAGAGTAATGGCAAATATAGCCAGACTCTTGAGCCCAAAGAAACTATAAAATAAATAAATAAAACAGTTTGGCAGAGAACAAAAAGCCTTTAAATAACACTGCCTGCTTGCGTGTACAAAATAACCGTCTCTGCACAATTTCTTCTTTGCCTTTTGTTTTCAGCACAGGTAAATATAATTTCTTATCTCCAACGCTGTGATCCTTAGTTAGTCTCTAACACCACCTCCTGACAATTAAACACTGCACTGTTCAGAATCATTAGGGAGCCTCTGTTTTCAGGAGAACAATGGGTACCATGTCCTCAGAAAACAAGGTCTCTCTGCAGCTCCCCTGTCTGCTGTCTGTATGTCAGTATGTTAATGGGTACCGTGTCCTCAGAAACCAAGGTCCCTCTGTAGCTCCGCTGTTTGCTGTCTGCATGTCAGTATGTTAACGGGTACCGTGTCCTCAGAAAACAAGGTCCCTCTGCAGCTCCCCTGTTTGCTGTCTGCATGTCAGTATGTTAACGGGTACAGTGTCCTCAGAAAACAAGGTCCCTCTGCAGCTCCCCTGTTTGCTGTCTGCATGTCAGTATGTTAACGGGTACCGTGTCCTCAGAAAACAAGGTCCCTCTGCAGCTCCCCTGTTTGCTGTCTGTATGTCAGTATGTTAATGGGTACCGTGTCCTCAGAAAACAAGGTCCCTCTGCAGCTCCCCGGTTTGCTGTCTGTATGTTAATGGGTACCGTGTCCACAGAAAACAAGGTCCCTCTGCAGCTCCCCTGTTTGCTATCTATAGGTTGCCACTGCAGGTAGTGTGAGGGAAATGACAAATGCAGCCAGAATACACAGGCAGAGAAGGTAGAAACAAAATAAATAAAGCAGTTTGTCAGCAAGCCTTGCAATAACACTGACTGTTTCTGTACAAATTCAAGTATTATGATTTGAAAAGCAATTGCAAACTGATCCCATGTTGCCCAGTTTCTACCTTGCCTTTTTAAACACACTACAACCCAATAATCCTTGTAATTAGTAATTACCTCCAGCTTCACAATCCCGTGTTTCAGTCTCCAACACACCACCTCCTGATAATGTTTAAAATCCCACACACAACTGTGTGATAGCTTCATTCTTCACACTTCGGAAGCCTTTGGACTTCAAGCACATGGAACATTGGACAGTTCCTCTGCAGCTCCCTGTGTGCTCCTGTCTTTAGCTGGTGTCAGTCTGATGTCACTTCCTGTCTGACTCTGAAATGTGTCCTATGCCACACAACTCCAGCCATTAAAGGGCTAGTAAATACTAAGAAACAGTAAACTATAAGAAAATGTGATATAATTGAGTGTAAAGATTGCATCTTCTAAGATTTTTTGAGGCATCAGCTGGCTATAAATGGACTGTCACTGCTGACTTGTATCTCTAGGACACCCTGGAAATAAGCTTTGTTTGGCTCAACGTACTTTGCAGCCACCAAATTCTAAATAAAATTAAAAGTACTTTCTCCTAACAGTGACAAGTCAAAACATTATCTGCTAGCATGTAACTGTAAATATTTAGCTACCCTTTCCTCTCGCTCTCCTTGCTGTTGCATACTATGAATATTGAGTTGCTTTGAATGGAGTTGGGGAGGAGGGACACATAACAGAGGGAGACAGGAAGTAAACCTTAGCTATGAAAACTGCTGGACAAAGGAGCACAGAGGACAAGTAACTATTTTTTTTGTGTGGATCGACATCCTTTGTTCTTCTAGTCCCAAACTCTGAAGAGCAGCAGCTGCTTGTGTTTCTGAACAGTGTAGTTTGTGGGGCTGGAGACTGAAACAGAGGATCATGAAGTTGGAGGTAAGGAATGCTAAGCACATGGGGCGCTGCAGAGGGAACTGGTTTTCTGTGGATAGATATCCTTTGTTCTTCTAGTCCCAAACTCTGAAGAGCAGCAGCTGCTTGTGTTTCTGAGCAGTGCAGTTTTGTGATGTTGGAGACTGAAACAGAGGATCATGAAGTTGGAGGTAAGGAATGCTGAACACACAGGGAGCTGCAGAGGGAACTGGTTTTCTGGGGATAGATATCCTTTGTTCTTCTAGTCCCAAACTCTGAAGAACAGCAGCTGTTGGTGTTTCTGAACAGTGTAGTTTGTGGGGTTGGAGACTGAAACAGAGGATCATGAAGTTGGAGGTAAGGAATGCGGAACACGAGGGGAGCTGCAGGGGGAACTGGTTTTCTGTGGATAGATGTCCTTTGTTCTTCTAGTCCCAAACTCTGAAGAGCAGCAGCTGTTGGTGTTTCTGAACAGTGTAGTTTGTGGGGCTGGAGACTGAAACAGAGGATCATGAAGCTGGAGGTGAGGAATGCTGAGCACACGGGGAGCTGCAGAGGGAACTGGTTTCCTGTGAATAGATATCCTTTGTTCTTCTAGCCCCAAACTCTGAAGAGCAGCAGCTGCTTGTGTTTCTGAACAGTACAGTCTGTGGTGTTGGAGACTGAAACAGAGGATCATGAAGTTGGAGGTAAGGAATGCTGAGCACATGGGGAGCTGCAGAGGGAACTGGTTTTCTGTGGATAGATATCCTTTGTTCTTCTAGTCCCAAACTCTGAAGAGCAGCAGCTGCTTGTGTTTTGAACAGTGCAGTCTATGGTGTTGGAGACTGAAACAGAAAATCATGAAGGAACACTGAGCTGCTGTGTAAACCAACCAAAGGAAAACTTTAAAACAACAAAAGGGGTCAGGTAGTATTTATGAATGTGTGCAGAAAATTAATTATAGAAACATGTCAGACTGAAAACTACAAATGAATCATTGTGACAGATTTATTTCTTACCAGGGTAGGTTCATTAGCACCTACAGATTGTTTTTTTTCCCCACCACATCTGCTTGCAGGCTGTTCCAGGTGTCCACTGCCCCCTCTGTGAAGAAATAATTCCTCACATCCCTCCTAAACTCTTCCCCCCAGCTTCATTGCATGCCCCCCTCCCATTCTGGTACTCTTTCTCCCCTGAAATAGACACTCCATCTGCACATTCTTCACCCCTGTGAAGTACATATCTCAGTCATGTCCCCTTGCACTCTCCTCTCTGCCAAGGAGTATATGTTGAGATCCTGCAACCTCTCCTCATGTGGCTTTTTGTGCAACCCCTCTTCCGTTCTGGTAGCCTTCCTCTTGACTGCTTCCACACTGTCCGTGTCCTTTCAGAGGTGCAGCCTCCAGACCTGGATACAGTGCAGTACTCTAGGTTGGGTCTCTCTAGTGAGTGATACAGTGGCAACACCACCTCCCTTCTCCTGATGGACATCCCCTTCCCTCTGCACCCTAGCATCCCACTAGCCTTTTCTACTCCCTTGTCACCCTGCCCTGCCACCTTTGAATCATCAGATATGAGTACCATGAGGTCTCTTTCTTGTTTGATGACTGTCAATACTTCCTCCATCTTATACACAGCTCCTGGGTTTCCCTGCCCCTGATGCCTGACTTTGCATATTCTGGCATTGAAACATCACTACCACTTCATAGATCATTCTCTAGGTTACCCAGATCCCTTTGTATTATCTCTACCCTTTCCTGGGTACCCAGCTTGCTGCAGATTTTTGGAGAAACATAATTATAGAAACATCACAAAGAGATGCACCTTCCCCAAGTTCCTCAGCACTGTCACTTATGAAGACATCAAAGAGGATCTGTCCCAGCACCCATCCCTGTAGTACCTTGCTAGCTGGTCTCTCATCCTCTGATAGTCTGCCATTTACTGCCACCCTCTGCTTCCTAGCCTTCAATCAATTTAATACTCAGCTTATCATTTTCTTACCAATCCCCAGGCTGCTTAGTGTCTTTACTAGCCTCCTGTGCTGCACTGTGTTGAAGGCCTTACTAAAGTCCTGGTAGGCTATATCCATTACCTTCCTCTGATCCACCTCCTTAATCACCTAGTCAAAAAATCTATGATATTTGTTTGGCATGACCTCCCCTTCCCCCCGTGGAACCATGCTGGTGGTGGTTCTACAGCCTGTATGCCCCCAGATACTCCATCAGTCTCTCCTTCAGCAGGGTTTGAATTAATTTCCCCACCACTGATGCAAGGCTGACTGCCCTGTAGTTACTAGCCTCCTCTCTCCTGCCATTCTAGTGCTGATGGACCACATCAGCCCTCCTCCAGTCCTCTGGAACTACCTCCATCTTCAATGGTGGTGTTGAACAGTGTTGCCAAAGGGGTGGCTTGCACTGTGTTCAGTTTTTTTAGATTCATTGATGAATCCCATCCAGTCCTGTCTTCTTGTTCTGAACTCTTTCCTCCAAAAAAGGACTTCTTTCCACTCCCTCCAGTGCCTGCTGATACATGTTGGTCCATCCCCCTACTGTGAAGAGCACTCCCACCCTCCTAATTCTCACTATCCTACCCTTTTCTTTCCTCTTTTTATACATATACCTGAGGAATTTGTACCCCCTTTTTTTGACCTCCATGGCAATCCTGTCCTATGTTTGTGCCTTAGCTGCCCTCACCCTCCCTCCTGCCACTCTTTGTTTTTCCAGATATATCTCCCTGTCCACATCCACCTGGGTATCCTTGTACTCCCTGAATACAGTTTTTTTAATCCTTCATCACCTCCTTTGAGAACAAAAGCAGCCTCATCCTCCTCCTCCTTCCCTTGCTTACTTCCTTTAAACATCATGCTGTTGCCTTAGCTAGTCCCTCTTTGATATTTTTCCATTAGGTCTCCACTCACCCCCTGGCAATCACCCCTAAGGTACTCACTGAGGCAAGGCAAAGTTTATTTCTAAGGTGCCCTATACCAGAGGTTCTGGGTGCCGGACATAAAATAAACAATACGTAGGGTATCAGATAAAACAAACAAGCAGCGTATCAGATAAAACAAACAATACACAGGGTATCACATAAAACAAACAATAAACAGGGTATCAGATAAAATATCATATATAAAATAAACAATAAAACAGCAGCAATGTCAAAATATTAAAACAGTCGTATTGTAAACAGTAGATTTTCTTCAGAATTCTTTGGTAGATCAGCCCTTGACCCTGGGAAGGCCAGAGGGAAAAAGATGAGATTTTAGGCCCCTCTTGAACCCCTCTATTGATAGGGCCTCCCTGATATCAGCTGGCAACTCGCTCCATAGGACCGGTCGGGTGACACTGAAAGCCCAGTCTCTGGAAGCTCTTAACCAAGTCCTGGGATATTCAAGGAGGCCCCTGGTCAAGGAACAGAAAGAGTAGACTGAGGTGGAAGGTGTCAGAAGATCACCCAGGTAGCCAGGGCCGAGTTGGTGTAGGGCCTTATAAGTGAATAAACTCACCTTGAGGATAACCATCTACCTGAACGTCAGCCAATCAGAGATTGCAGCACTGGGGTTACATGGCTAGACCTAGGAAGGACAGTCAGCAGCCTGGCAGCTGCAGTTTGCACCAGCTGTAACTGGCAGAGGGTATCTGCAGAAACCCTGGTCCCCAAAGTAGAGAGCATTAAATTAGTAGCATCTGGATGTCACAAAGGCATGCACCAGCAAGGGCTTGTCGTTGGGCAGAACTAGGGGTTTGATCCTGGCAATGTTCCTTAAGTGGTAAAAAACACTTTTGAGGACAGCCAACATCTCAGTTTCAGGTGTCAGTCTGTCATCAAGGATCACGCCAAGATCTTGCACCCTAGAGGAGACTGTAAACAGTGTGGGTCCCAGGGATAGTCCAGTAACCTCATTGGAGGCACTTCCATCATGCTGTCATACTGACCCAAACACTACTACCTCCATCTTGTCTGGGTTAGTCACAGCCCCCTGCAGAACATCCAATCATTGGTCTCAGCCAATCAGATATTAAGCACTTCCACAGCATCCGTTGATCCTGGTGCAAAGGACAGGTACAGTTGGCTGTTGTCTGCATAACAGTAACATCCCACACTAATGAGCTCAAACAGGGGGAGCAAATACAATAACATTAGCAACAAAATTGACACCTGGGCCCAGATATTCAAATTGCGCCAGGCTGTGGCGTGAGACTGGGCGCAGCGCAACTTGGCTGCGCGGGGCGTTGACTGGGCGATATTCAACAGAGCTGTGCCATGGCACAGCATCATTGAATATCGCACCCTGGCCACCTGCAGTGCACATGGCGCAGCAGCACTGCACCAACGCAAGTGGCCAGAGTGGAGCAGGGGGATGCAATTGCGCAAGTTCCATTGCGCTATGCGCAGCAACCGTGATATTCAAAAGTGCACATGCAAATGGGGCCATAATGTATGCAAGGCACAAGTGGGGCCATTTGCATGTCATTATGGCCCCATTTGCATGCAGGTGCACCGATCCCTGCTGACTTGCACCTGGTGCCCTGCCAGGAAGCTGCCGTCAGGGACGAAGCCCCCTGCACAGTGCAGCAATGTGCCCCACAGCCCAATCGCGGGCATTTGTAAAATAAAATAACACCTATATCCCTGGTGGTCCAGTAGACCGCTGTCAGCCCGATCGTGGGCTTGAGTATAAATAAAGTAAATCCAATATCCCTGGTGGTCCAGTGGACCGCTGTCAGCCCAGTCGTGGGCATTTGTATAAGAAAATCGTCCAATATCCCTGGTGGTCAGGGGACCCCCTCCCACCCACCACTGAGCCCCAGCCCGCTCTCCCCGGTCAGTGGCAGGCGGCTAACACCACCACCTGCTGCCCCCCGCAGCTGACACCATCGGTAGGGCTGTGCGCCCATTGGTCTGGCGTGAGCTAATGGGCGTGCAACCCGTACCGTACTACACATTCCAGATATGTCACATACGTCCAGATATGTCGGGCTGACAGCGGTCCACTGGACCACCAGGGATATTGGATTTACTTTATTTATACTCAAGCCTGTGATCGGTCTGACAGTGGTCCACTGGACCACCAGGGATATTGGATTTACTTTATTTATACTCAAGCCCACGATTGGGCTGACAGCGGTCCACTGGACCACCAGGGATATCAGAATTTACTTCATTTATACTCAAGCCTGCGATTGGGCTGACAGCGGTCCACTGGACCACCAGGGATATCAGAATTTACTTCATTTATACTCAAGCCCACGATCGGGCTGAAAGCGGTCCACTGGACCACCAGGGATATCAGAAGTTATTATATTTTACAAATGCCCGCGATCAGGCATGGGGGAGCGCCGCTAGGTGCAGCCAGAACTTGGGTGGCCACTCACAGGTGGCAGCTGCCGTGTTGCACCCTGCAATATGGCAGCTCACCTGTGGGTGGCCAGCCATTGTTCCTTTTTTTTTTTTTTGGATCAACTGTCTGCGGTGCAAGTAGGGGTTGTGCATGCATGGACTCAGCATGTCCAGGGCTGAATATCGGGATGTGCAGAGTATGCATGGGCACGTCCCCCCCACCTGTGCCACATACATTACTGATGCGCTCTGGAGCATCGGGATTTGTGCCAGGCACAATTCCCACTTGAATATCATGCCGGGGTGAATCAGTGGGTTGCACATGGTGCAACACTGTTGCACCATGTGCAACCCTTTTGAATATCTGGGCCCTTAGGTACAGGTACTCTACATGGCAGGAGCTTTGGGGAGGAGGAGAATTTTCCAATCACCACCTGTTGCTTCCTGTCGGAGACAAAGGATTCAAACCAGCTGATGACAGTGCTGGCGAGGCCACATTACTGTCTGAGGCAACCAAGAAGCAATATGTGCTCTACAGTGTCAAAGGCTGAGGAGTGATTGAGGAGAACAAGAATTGACTTATCTCCTCTATCTCGCAACCTGAGGCGGTCATTATGCACATTAACACCATTTCAGTGCTGCACCTAGCTCTGAGACCTGATTAGAGCTGTGTATAGATATCAAAGGACACAAGGTGCTCCTCAAGTTGCTGTGCCATGATTTTCTCAGCAACCTTACCCAAAAAGGGGAAGCCTGAAATAGGACAGTAGTTCACGAGGGTGTCAGAGTCGAGAAATAGCTTCTTCAGAAGGGGCCTCACCAGAATTCAAGGCTTCCGTAAAGACTCCTTCTGGCAGTAAACACCAGACAGTCCTGGTGAACACCAGGCCAATGGAACCAATGCATTTCACCAAGAAATGAGTTGGAGCCAGGTCCAGGTTACAGTACGTGTGCTTTGTTATAAGATGACCTGAGAGACCTCGGCCACCTCCACCGGTTTGAACTTGTCCCAGGCAAGTGGAGTGCCTCTTTTCCCTCCAAAATGACCACTGTGAGTCACTATGTGGCTTGCTAATGTGATCCCCTGTTAGATAGAGGACACTCTGTCCAAAAAGAACCAAGCAAACTCATCACATAAAGTGATTGAAATTGCTTTTTTTGGCTTTAGACAGACAGGATGAAGAAGTCTGTTGACAATCCTAAAAAAGATGAGCAGGTCAGGTTTTCCCAGAAGCAATATCCCTAGACAGTAACTCTGCCTTCTTATGGTTGATTACCCCCTGGTAATCAGAATAATGAGTACGCAGAGACAGCTTGTCCACATTCGACCGGGTCTTCTGCGAATAATGCTCCAGCTTCTAACCCTTGATCTTCATCACTTTGAGATCCTCATCAAACCATGGAGTTCTCAAGTGAGAGGATCTGGGTTGTGCACAGACCAGTGCAAGGGTATTAAGCATCTTGGAGACCACCCTGTTTTATGCAGCCACCACCTCGCTTGTACCCCTCACACATGCAGCATCTACATTAGATATATCAGCTACCACCAATAGTCCCTCCAGGGATGATCACCTTAATGGATGATAACTGACCATCTCCACAGGGAGAGGACTCTCGGGGGGGGCGACCAGGAACTTCACCATGCAGTGATCACTCCATACAGCCTGATCAACCTTGAACCCCAGTATGCACACCAGGTCAAGTATGTGGCTGTGGTAATGGGTTCTAGAAGTAATTGCTTGTGACAGGCCCAGTGATGACATCAACTACAAGAGGTGGGAACCAAAATGCAAGACCTTGTCATAAACCCAGGCAATGAAGTCACCCAGTAGTAAACATCTGGGGACTCCAACACCATCAACATTGAAATCCTCTACCTCCTGCAGGACTTCTGCCCCTGCCCCAGGAGGGCAGTACATAAGAAGAATCCTGCATCATACGCCTGGACCCTCACTCACTGCCATATACTCAAAAGATCTGGTTGTCCCCACCAGGTGCACAGTGAGCCATAGGTCAGATTTAAAACAAATGGCCACTCAGTCATCCTTGCATTCCTACTGTGGAGAGTGCATCACAGAGTACCCAGAGGGGACCGATGCCTCCAAAATCAGCCTGGCATCATCACCCAACCAGGTGTCTAATGCAAACCAGATTGACCACGGAAATCAAGTCAGCCATAATTGGGGTCTTGTTCCTTGTCAGTCTGGCATTGCATAGCACTGCCTGCAGAGGACTAGTAGGCACTGTAGCCCTTTTGGCTATCTGCCCACTCAGTCTGTGGGAAACTCTGGGGATGGAGACCACATCTGGCCTCTCCCTAGTCTCTGTGTAAACCCAGGGCATTTCCAGAACTTCACCATCTTAATTCCTCTCACCTCTGCTGGGCCCAGAGCTTCCTACCACCAACAGCCTCCACACCCCCTAGCAATGTTGACATCCTGACAGTGCCTTGCTATCTTAGCTGACACAGAAAGGTCAGCAAAAAGGCAGAGGTCACACAGTTGGGAAGCATAATAGGCAGTCCACAAGGGTCTAAAGCCCCCGGGAACATCCCATGTGACCAGCATCACAACCAATACTTTCTTACTCACTCTTAGTTAAAAACCAAAAACTAGCACAACCACATCCAACTGAACTAATACAAAAACATACTACCTAACCAAATATACCTGTCACACACACATACACCAAATATACCACTCACATGCACATACACACACTAAATATACCACTCACACACATGCTTGCATACATGCTCCCTCTATAAAACTAATACACAAAAAAACTAACTAACCAAATATACCACTCACACACACATACATGCTAACATAGAAACATAGACTTTGATGGCAAATAAGGACCGCTTGGCCCACCAAGTCCGCCCTTTTCCCTACATACTGGATAAGATGCAGATCCTAGTTAACCAACAGCTTATTTCTTCCTACCCTTCCAAAGAACTGCCTTATGTCTGTCCCATGCATTCTTGAATTCTCCCACAGTTTTAGACCCCACAACATCCTCAGGAAGGCGGTTCTATACACCTACAGCCCTCTCTGTGAAAAATGTCTTCCTCACATTTCCACAGAGCTGTCTCCCTTCTATCTTCGTATAGTGCCCCCTTGTTCTTGCACATCTCTTTTCCTGAAAGATGCTATCCTCTTGGACTTTATTGATTCCACTGAGCTGCTTAAAAGTTTTAATCATGTTCCCCCCTCTCCCTCCTTTCCTCAAGGGTATACATATTAAGCTCCTTTAGTCTCTCCTCATATTGCTTCTCTTGTAGACCCTGCACCATTTTAGTTGATCTTCTCTGGACTGTGTCTATCCTGTCTATATTGTTGTGGAGATGGGGCCTCCAGAACTGGATGCAGTACTCCAGACCCTCTATAAAACAAATACACAAAAACACTACTTAACCAAATATACTACACCCGCACATACATACACCTTCTATAAAACTTATACAAAAAAAGTGCCAACGAATATACCACTGCTTTGCGCACATACAGCCTCTATGAAACTAATATAAAAAACTATCTTAACCAAATATGCCACTCACATGCACATACATACACCCTTTATAAAACTAAAAAAAAAAATTACCAAATCAAATATACCACTCACACACACATACATACATACATACACCTTCTATAAAACTCAGAGCCATTAGTGACAAACTCCTTCAATACATAGCTGACTGCCTGACTCCAATTGTGGTCAGAAACTATACCCTCAGAAGCTGCTCCCTGATCTCGCTATACATACCTAGGGCTCACACATGCTTCAGGAGAGCCGCCATTGGCTTCTCACTCCCCTCGCTCTGGAACAAAATCCAGAAATCCCTAAAGTTGAGGTCTCCAGTTAGTATTCACATGTTCAAAACTCTTTACCGTGATGGCATAACAGAAATCTGAAACTGCTTTGCTCGGTGCTAGCTAACCACCTTCCCCCTACATGGCAGCACCCTCACTATATTTCTACTCTCTCTTGTGCTCCTGCCTCAAGTTATTCATATGTCCACCAATCCTCCTGTGGCTCCCACCGCCAGCCTGCTCTACCACAACTGGTTGCGCACAGCAACCCTGTAGCTTATACCCCCCGATGCTGCAACGGGTATCAGTGAGCTGGTATTCTCTCTCCTCTGACAGTTCTTTGTTTGCCCCCTCTTTCTTTCTACCCCAACCTTCAGCCCGCCATATCCAATTCACCTTGACTACTTGCCCATCTGATATTATACAGGGCCTGCCTCTTTATATCCCAAGTGCCTACCAATTCCTTAACAAATCCTCTCATAATTGCACAGTTTTGGGCACAGATCTAGCACAAGCACTATACTGATGACTGTCTTTTGAATTATGTATGATGTCTATTATCTGTATATGCATATTATTACTGTAAAAGTTAGCATCTTTACTGCTTCATATGACTGTAACTTCTCCAACTGTATTATTGTTTGTATGACCGCAGGTCCACCTTGTAAATGAGCTTGTTCAATGGTGTCCGCCTGGCTAAATAAAGATATTGATTGAGTGACTGAAAATGAATACACAAAAACTACCTAACCAAATATACTATTCACATACACATACAGACACCCTCTATACAACTAATACACAAAAAGCTATCTAACCAAATATACCACTCAAACACATATATACACCCTGTATATCACTCACACACAGACATACACCCTCTGTACCACTCACACATTTACATACACCCTCTTTAAAAGGAATACAAAAAACTACTTAACTAAATATGCCACTCACAGACACATGCATACAATCTCTATAAAACTAACACAAAAGCTATCTAACCAAATATATGACTCGCACATACACCCTCTATAAAATGAATACACAAAAACTACCTAACCAAGTATACCACTCACACACATACACCTTCTATAAAATGAAGGCACAAAAACTACCTAACCAAGTATACCACTCACACACACATACATACATACACCTTCTATAAAACTATTACAAAAAACTACCTAGCCAAATGTACCATTCACACACATGCAT
Organism: Neoceratodus forsteri; assembly: GCA_016271365.2. Taxonomy (NCBI): domain Eukaryota; kingdom Metazoa; phylum Chordata; order Ceratodontiformes; family Ceratodontidae; genus Neoceratodus; species Neoceratodus forsteri. Next base: position 20,186,516 of record JADMNL010000038.1, on the reverse strand, counting down.
GCATACACCCCCTATAAAACTAGTACAAAAAAACTACTTAACCAAATATACTATTCACACACACACATACATACACCCTCTATAAAACTAATATAAAAACCTACGTAACCAAATATACCACTCATACACACATATATACATACACCCTCTATAATATTAATGCACAAAACCAACTTAACCAAATATACCACTCACACACACATATATACACCCTCTATACCACTCACACATTTACATACACCCTTTCTAAAAGTAACACAAAAAACTACCTAATCAAATATGCCACTCCCACACACATACATACACCCTCTTTAAAACTAATACACAAAAATAACCTAACCAAATATGCCAATCACACACACACACTCTATAAACTAATACAGGAACACTACCTAAGCAAATATACCACTCACACACATACACACACCTCCACTATAAAACTAAAACAAAAACCCACTTAACCAGATATACCACTCACACACATGCATACACCTTCTATAAAATGAATACACAAAAACTACCTAACAAAGTATACCACACACTCACATACATACACCTTCTATAAAACAAATAAAAAAAACTACTTAGCCAAATATACCACACACACACACACACACATATACGTACAGCCTCTATAAAACTAATACAAAAACCTACCTAACCAAATATACCACTCACTCATACATACACATTCCCTCTATACAACAATTACAAAAACTACTTCACCAAATATACCACTCACACACTCATACATACACCCTGTGTAAAATTAATACAAAAAAACTACTTAAACAAGTATACCACTCACATATCTATATATATAAAATACACCCTCTATACCACGCACACATTTACATACACCCTTTTTAAAAGTAATATGAAAAACTAACTAACCAAATATGCCACTCCCACACACATACACCCCCTTTAAAACTAATGCACAAAAAACTACCTAACCAAACATGCCAATCACACACACACACACACACACACACACACTCTATAAACTAATACAAGAAAACTACCTAACCAAATATACCACTCACAGACACATACATAGACCCTCTATAAAACTAATACAAAGCTATCTAACCAAATATACCACTCACACCCATACATACACCCTCTATAAAATGAATACACAAAAGCTACCTAACCAAGTATACCACTCACACACATACACATTCTATAAAATGAATGCAAAAAAACTACATAACCAAGTATACCACTCACACACACATACATAGACCCTCTATAAAACTAATACAAAAAAACTACCTAGCCAAATATACCACTCACACACCTTCTATAAATGAATACACAAAAACTACCTAACCAAATATACCACTCACACACACATATACCCTCTATAAAACTATTACAAAAAACTACCTAGCCAAATGCACCATTCACACACATACATGCATACACCCTCTATAAAACTAATACAAAAACCTACCTAACCAAATATACCACTCACACAAACATATATACAACCTCTATATCACTCACACATTTACATACACCATTTTTAAAAGTAATATGAAAAACTACCTAGCCAAATATACCACTCACACACCTTCTATAAAATGAATACAAAAAAACTACCTAACCTGATACACCACTCACACATACATGCATACACCCTCTATAAAACTAATACAAAAACCTACCTAACCAAATATACCACTCACACAAACATATATACAACCTCTATATCACTCACACATTTACATACACCATTTTTAAAAGTAATATGAAAAACTACCTAGCCAAATATACCACTCACACACCTTCTATAAAATGAATACAAAAAAACTACCTAACCTGATACACCACTCACACATACATGCATACACCCTCTATAAAACTAATACACAAAAGCTATCTAACCAAATATATCACTCACACACATACATACAGTCTCTATAAAACTAATACAAAAACCTGCCTAACCAAATATACCACTCACTCAAACATACATACACCCTCTATAAAACAAATACCAAGACTACCTCACCGAATATAGCACTCACACACACATACATACAGCCTCTATAAAATGAATACACAAAACCTACTTAACCAAATATACCACACACACATATATATATATATATATATATATATATATATATCCTCTAAACCACTAACACATTTACATACATCCTTTTTAAAAGTAATATGAAAAACTACCTAACCAAATAGGCCACTCCTACACACATACATACACACTTTAAAACTAATATACAAAAACTACCTAACCATATATGCCAATCACACACACACACTCTATCTCTATAAACTAATAGAAGAAAACTACCTAGCCAAATATATCACTCACTGACACATGCATACACCCTCAATAAAACTAATGCAAAAGTTGTCTAACCAAAGATACCACTCACGCACACATACATACACCCTCTATAAAACTAATACAAAAATCTACCTAACCAAATATACCATTCACACACACACACACATATACACCCTCTATACATCTAATACAAAAACTACCTCACCAAATACACCACACACACACACACAGTCTCTAAAACTAATAAAAAAATGACCTAACCAGATATACCACTCACACACACATACATACACTCTCTATAAAATTAATGCATAAAACCTACCTAACCAAATTTACCACTCATACACACACACACACACACACACACATATATATGCACCCTGTATATCGCTCACACACAGACATACACCCTCTTTAAAAATATTACAAAAAACTGCCTAACTAAAAATGCCACTCACTCACACATACATACGCCTTCTATAAAATGAATACACAAAAACTACCTAACCAAATATACTACAAACACGCACATACACTCTCTATAAAACTAATACACAAAAGCTATCTAACCAAATATACCACTCACACACACATACATACACCCTTTATAAAATTTATATGCAAAAACTACCTAACCAAGTATACCACTCACACACATACACCTTCTCTAAAATGAATGCACAAGAATGACCTAACCAAGTATACCACTCGCACACACATACATAGACCCTCTATAAAACTAATAAAAAAAACTACCTGGCTAAATATACCACACACACACACACCTCCAATAAAATGAATACACAAAAATTAGCTATCCAAGTATACTACTCACACACATATACATACACTTTCTGTACAATGAATACACACACACACACACACACACACACACACACACACACACAGTTGTATAAAATGAATACACAAAAAGTACCTAACCAAGTATACCACTCCTACTCACATACTTACACCCTCTATAACACTAATGCACAAAAACTACCTAGCCAAATATACCACTCACATACATACATGCATACACCCTATATAAAACTAATACAAAAAAACTACCTAACCAAATATACTGTTCACACACACATACATACACCCTCTATAAAACTAACACACAGAAGCTATCTAACCAAATATACCACTCAAACACACATACATACATACACCCTCTATAAAATGAATACACAAAAACTACCTAACCAAATATGACACTCACACACACACATGCACCCTCTATAAACTAATCCAAAAGCTATGTAACCAAATATACCACTCACACACACATATGTACACCCTCTATACAACTAATACAAAAAACTACCTAACCAGATATACCAATCACACACACATGAATACACCCTCTATAAAGGTAATACAAAAACTATCTAACCAAATATACCACTCACACACACACACACACACACACACACACACACATATACATACACCCTCTGTACAACTAATACAAGAAAACTACCTAACCGAATATTCCACTCACAGGCACATACATACACCCTTTATAAAACAAATACAAAAAACTACCTAACCAAGGGCCAGATATTCAAAACTTTGCCCTGGGGCTTAATCAGCACTGCCCAGTGGGCACACTTAGCCTGGAGCAGAAAGCAAGCTATATTCAAAAGGAATAGCCCAGTGCAAAACCAGCTGAATATAGCAAGCAAAGGAATCCCGGCAAACAGAGCCAGGAGTGCAGGGCAAGAATAGCCCAGGAATAATACAGCACTGAATATAGCAACAAGGAAGTGCACACTGCAACTGCAGTGCATTAGATTCTGGAGCAAGCTGGTGTTGCAGGTGGAGAAAACTGTGTGTGACTGCACAGAGATATCTTACATCTACTACAAACAACAATGTAAGCCACACACTGCAGAACTGTGCTATGCTGAAGTGTTGTTTGTCTGGGGTTAACCTGATAGCACAGTGCTAACACAGTGGCCCAGTGCAAACTGGTTAGCCCGGGGGAAAAATGTGAGCTATATTAAAAGCTCCCATGCAAATGAGTCTACTTAGGCAATCCATGGGCAAACGGGCATGTTTGCATCTCATTATGTGCTGCTTAGCATACATTATCATGCAGTTTGCCTGGTGCTACTGCATGGATCACACAGCTCCACATTTTGGTCAGAATGGAAGTACAGGCTGGACGCTACAGGCTAAGGCATTCCCGCAGCATCCCCTGTTGGTTGGCATGGAAGCACAGGCTGGAAGCAGTAGGAGTTGTGTGCTGGCAGGCATAGTTGGTGCATACATACCTCCCAACTCATTGCCTCATGAATCAATCAGATTTTAATCAATCAATCAGATTTATTTACATTGCACTTTTCAATAATCAAAGTGCACATACATAATAAAAACAATCAGCAATAAAAAACATAAATATAAATCCCAAAAATGATAAAAAAGCAGAATGATATATTCAATAAAAGCTTGTCCAAACAGATAGGTTTTTAATGCTGTCTTAAAGGACTCTGTGGACAGGCACTCTCGAATTTGACGAGGTAGTGAGTTCCACAGGGTCGGGGCCATAAAAGCAAAAGCTTTGACCCCAGATGACTGAAGACAGACCCTGGGAATCTCTAGCAATCCCTTATCAGTGGAGTGGAGTGAGCAGAGAGGGCGGTAAGGTCGAAGGAGATCTTGCAAGTAGCCCGGCCCCTGATCATGTAGGGTCTTATAGGTCAGCAATGCAACCTTGAAGGTGATGCTCCACCACACCGGCAGACAGTGCAGCTCATGCAGCACAGGAGGGATGTGGCATGATCTTCCCAATCCAGTCAACAACCTGGCTGCTGCATTCTGCACCAGCTGCAGGTGGTGGAGGTCCACCCCGGCAACCCTAGATATAGAGCATTACAGTAATCAAGACACGATGAAACAAAAGTGTGAACCAGTACCGGAAGGTCATTATGTGCAACTAGGTGTTTTGTTGGGGCTATATTCCTCAGATGGTAAAAGGAAGACCTGACAATGGCTGATACCTGTGCCTTCAGTGTCAGCTCACTGTCAAGGATTACGCCCAGATTCCACACCTCTTCAGAAGGTCTCAACTGGCTTCCCCCTAGCAGAGGGAAGCCCAGGAGTCAACTTCTCTACATGGTGACCCAGGTCCACTACCAGCACCTCAGTTTTGTCTGGGTTCAGTCATAACCAGTTAGCACTCATCCAATCCTGAATCTCAGTAAGGCAGCTGTTAAAGATCGATTGTGCATCATTCTGTTTGGGTAAAAAGGACATATAGAGCTGAGTATCATCTGTGTAGCAGTGAAAACTCAGCCCATAGTGCCATATAATGTCTCCTAACAGCAGCATATACACCGTGAACAACATGGGGGGAAGCACAGATCCCTGCAGCACCACACAGGGCAGAACAAAGGGAGCAGAGGAAAAAAATTCCTGATACAACCTTCTGAGTTCTGCCCATAAGGAAAGAATGGAACCATCTGTGGACTGTTCCCAACAGTCCACAGAGTAACTGCAGGTGATCTAGCAACATCCCATGGTCCACGGTGTTGAATGCTGCAGAGAGATCAAGGAGGACCAAGATCGAATGACTCCTCCAATCCCTCGCTATTAGGAGATCATTCAATACCCGAATCAGTGCTGTCTCAGTACTATACCGCTTCCTGAAACTGGACTGGAGAGGATCATAGACTTCATGGGTGGTAAGAAAGTCCTCGAGCTGCAACGCGACTACTTTCTCAATAACCTTGCCCAAAAAGGGTAGGTTAGAGATCGGTCTGTAATTGGTGAGACAGTCAGGGTCAAGGGAAGGTTTCTGCAAAAGGGGAATTATGATAGCCTCTTTCAGAGACTCCAGAAACAGCCCTTGTTCCAAGAGCACTGGACAATCTCAGCAATGGCTGGTCTGATCACATCTGTAAACCCCATGAGGAGGTGCATAGGACCAGGATCCAAACTACAGCAGGTCGGTTGCAAAAACAATCTTCATGATGTCCGTGATCGCTGACTGGTCAAAGTCTGTCCAGATAAACCGAGGGCCTGTGACCTCGTATCAATCACTGCCATGCTCATTTGAATGCATACTGTGGATCTCTGACCTGATCGAGGACACCTTATCATCAAAAAAACAAGCAAACTCATCACATTCTATTTGTGAAAAGGCTCTCTGACCCCGCAGGCAGGCTGGATTGCACAGTCTGTCCACGGTTTGAAAGAGCTGAGCCAGTCAATTTCTTGATGCAGCTATCTTCCTGGACAGGAACTCTGCCTTCTTATGGGAGATTTCTGATTGATAGTCCACATAATGGGCCATCAGTCTAAGTCTGTCCTCCTTTAGGCCAGATTTCCTCCAGCAGCGTTCCCACCCTTGTTCCACTCTCCTCGACTACCTCAAAGTCCCATCAAACCATGGGGACCAAGGGCAAAGGGAGGGGGCGAACACGGACAGGTGCAATGGAATCCAGATCCCCCAGTACCACACTATTATAGTGCACCACTAAGGCATCTGGTTCCATGCACTCCACAGACCAACTCGATAGGTCCAGTACCGCCATCAGACCCTCTGGGGTTACCCCCCCTCAAAAGGAGATACCGGACCATCTACAAAGGGGGTGGTCTCATGGGGGGTCATGAAATTGAACCTTATAGAGTGATGGACAGACCATGCAACTGGTTCCACCACCAGCTCTGTGATCTCCATCCCCAGGGTGAACACCAGATCCAGAGAGTGACCCTGATTATGGGTAGCAGTGGTAACAACCTGTGTAAAGCCCAACAAAATCATTAGTTGTAGGAAGTTTTGACTAAAATGCGAGAGTTCATCATCGACCCAGGCATTGAAGCCCCCCAGGACCAGCCACCTGGAAGGCTTCAACACCAAATCTACAATGAAGTTTACAACTTCCTACAGAAAATCTTTCTCATCACAGGATGGATGGTAAGCGAGCAAAATTCTGCAGCTCACACCTGCTCCCATGATACATTCAAAGGATCTGGGTGTCACCACTGGAACTTCCACAAGGCCCAATTCCGATTTTAAAACAAATAGCAATCCCCCCCCGATCCAACCTAGGGTGGTGTATCACAGAGTACCTGGCTGGAATAGCTGATTCCAGTATGGGACCAGAATTTTCATCCAGCCAGATCTCGGTGATGCAAGCCAGGTCAGATGACTCACAAGATCAGCAATAATTGCTGTCTTGTTCTTTATAGGCCTGGCATTGCATAACACTGCCCAGGTTGGATGAGAGGCCTTGGAAGGACAGGCCACTTGCCCACTATCAGTGGAGCCCTTGGGTATGGGAGCCAAGCATTGTGAACCTCTATCCTGGACCCATTTCACCCCTGGATGTTTCCTTGACTTCACCACCCCAATCCATTCACCCCCAGCTGAAGTACCCACCCCCTCCACCTCCTCCGTGCAATTCCCAAGGCACGACAATGTCTGTAAACCTCGGGTTGCAATGGAGGGCAGTCGAAGGGATGCAGGTCCCTCAGCCTAGGGGGGAATAATGCCTGCCCACAGGAACTCGGCCCCAGCACATGCTCATAGGATCAGTCACAAACTAATTTAAAGAAATAAATATCCAAACAGGAATAATAATTAAAGGAGAAGTCCACCCAGAATGTGCAAAAACATATGTTAAGTAGAGTGTTTTGATATGTATGTTAAGTCCTAGTATGTCCTTCCCTCTGTCTGCTATTAGGAGTTTTTCCTAAATTAGCCTGCCAGCTGTATCGTAGTTTTACGACACCTGGGGATCTCCATCACGAATAGGTTTATTGGCTTTCTTTCTCCTACGATGCACCCTGGTTCATATGACAGTGATGTAGCTATGCCCCTAGATTTAGCAGGGTCTGTCACAGCTCAGCTACAAAGATAATACTTCTTTCAGAGAAGTCACACTGCTAGATTTTGGGTGAGTGTAATCATTATTATTTTTTGATATTAGAACCTTGTCCTGCTATGTTACAACCTGTAAGGTGATGTTCAATTTTTGCTACTTAGTACCAGTGCAAAAGCTGAAAGTGACTGAGAGGAATAGAGTAAACAGTGACATGTTCCAAACACACACACACACACACACACACACATGCACAGCAGAACATAGCAGGACAAGGAACTGATATAAAAAATAATAATGATTACACTCACCCAACATCTAGCAGTGTGTCTTCTCTGGAAGAAGTATTTTCTCTGTGGCTGAGCTGTGACAGACCCTGTAAAAAGACACTGGCTTCCTACAGGGGCAATTAGACATCACACCAAAGGGCACTCTGGGAAGACTAGAGGCCATAACAGAAACCAGAATGGCAATATCCAAGGGCAATAAAACAGAGAAAGTTAGAAAAAACATCTCTCACAGCCAGAGGAAAAGAAAACACTGGGAACTGGGTAGAACACAGAAAAAAAGACTACTACATATCTTTTTCTGATTTTAACATGGAGTTTTCCTTTAAGCTATCATAAAACTAAATTAAACCAACAAACCCTTCCCTTCCACCTCTCACATAGCAGGGGAGAACATATTAATCACAAAAAGAAGAAAAAATGTAATAATAATCCACTTGGGATGGAGCTCTCACCCCCACCCTCACTGTCTGGTGTCTGTGGTACTCTCACTACCACCAGACAATGTTATTAGTTGTAGCTTCCAGCCAGAGAACAGAGGGCTCTCACCACCTCCTTCTCGCTGCAACAGAATATCCACAAGATAGTCTCAAAATTCGCTCACTGTCTTTGTTGAAGAATGATGAAATATTGAGAAAGAAACACATAAAAAATCTGAATAAAAACAGGAACTGAGAGGTTCTCTCACAACCCCTCACAAAATAAAATCATCAGGGACAAGGCTTAAAAAAAATCAGGGTCAAAGGCCCAAAATCAGGGACATATCCTAAAAAGTGGTACTATTCACTCAGAATGTTGATAGAATAAGGGGATTTGTGATAAGATGCATGCTCAGAAAAAGAAGTCTGTAACTTTAATGGTCAACATTAATGTGTGAGTTTATTCCCCACGGTTCTGTCAGAAAACCACAAATGTTATGAGTGACAAAGGAAAATATGGAGGCAACATCAGGGACATCCCTGACAATCAGGGACAGTTGACAGGTATGGGTGCATACAACGCACACATGCATATGTGTGCCTGTTACACACCCATTTCCCTGGTAGTCTAGTGGTCCATCCCAGCATGAATCCTGACCCCCATTCAAAGTAAATAAAAGGAATTTTCCCTGGTAATCCAGTGGTCCCCCCCACCCCCCAGCATGAATCCCATCCCTCGTTAAAAGTAATTAAACCAAATTTTCCTGGTGGTCCAGTGGTTCCCCACCCCACCTCCAGCATCAATTCCAACCCCGTTAAAGTAATTAAACCATAGTTTCCTAGTGGTCAGTGGTGTTTTACCCCCAGCATGAATCCAACCCTGTTGACAGTAATTAAACCAAAGTTTCCTGGTAGTCCAGTGGTCCCTCCACTGGGCAGTGATGCCCCCGCTCATTCCAATAACAATGAATAGAGCCGGTGACAGGCCCATCCCTCCTCTCACCACCACAGCTGGCCACCAACTGAGGTACGAATGAGTGCTACTGTAACAGTAATGCTCATTTGCACCTCAGTCGGCAGCCGGCCGTGATAGTGAGAGGAGGGTTGAGCCAGTCGCCGGCTCTATTCATTGTTATTGGGATGAGTGGGGGCATCACTGCTGGGTGGGGGGACAACTGGACTACCAGGGAAAATGCAATTTAATTACTTTCAACGGGAGTTGGGATTCATGCTGGGGGGGCACCACCTCCGCATTACCACCAGATTTTTCTCTGCAGCATTTAGCGCTGCACTACAGGTCATGCTAAGGCCTGTAGTGCAGCGCTTTATTTTTGAATATGTCATGCTGCCAGCATTTCTGAGCGCTCCTCTAACCCCACCCCTGCATACCATGTTTTAGCATCAGCACTACCACACAGCACCGGCACTAACAGGGCTTTTGAAATATTGTAGCCTGGCACTAATCCAGTGCTATTCCAGTACTATGGATTTGTGCCAGGTGCAGAATATCTGGCCTCAAATGCACCACTCACACACACAGGGTATAGTTTTACACACACACACATACATACACCCTCTATACCACTCACACACACACACACACACACACTCACACACACTTTATAAAACTAACATATGAAAAATACCTAACCAAATATACCACACACACACTTGTCTTCTGTTGGCACTCTTTGCAAACTGTGTGAGAGGCCTTTCGGCACCATGCATTTTTGCTTAAAGTTGAACCAGCATAATATTCTGTGGTGATTTTCATATGCAGCCCATAATGCTTTGCATTGTGGGGGCATGTGTGATTTTGTATTTCTTTGAAACTTGGCTTCCTGGCTAAATGCCCTTTGGGGTAACCCTTGTCTCAGTGCTTGCACACAGAGGTTCATTGTCTTTTAAACTGTTTTTTGTTTTATTTGGGTTCACCACAACATAACCCAGACAGACCATCTTAGGGTAGCTGGTTCATTCCACTCGGACGTCAAACAGATGAGCCATACTGATGAGTCCTGGTAGGATGAAACACATGTCTATGTCTTCTGTTGGCACCCTTTGCAAACTGTGTGAGAGGCCTTTCGGCACCATGCAATTCTGCTTAAAGTTGAACCAGCATAATATTCTGCGGTGATTTGCATATGCAGCCCATGATGCTTTGTATTGTGGGGGCATGTGTGATTTTGTATTTCTTCACATACACATACATACACCTTCTATAAAATGATACACAAATAAACTACCTAACCAAAAATACCACTCACACACACACATAGATATATATGCTTACATACATACACCCTCTTTAAAACTAATACAAAATAAACTACTTAACCAAATATGCCACTCGCACACTATGACCATCCTCACTAGAAAATAAAACTCTCTCTCCTATATACTGTATCAGTGAATTTCCCTGCCTAACGCTATGTCCCTGCACTTCAGCTAACTAAAAAACAAAATGTAATACTAAAAACTATGCTCTCCCTTTGCTCTCCTGTTACTGACTAAGGTTCAGTAGTGGTGCAAGAGTTTTGAACTGTGACCAAGTAAAGCAGAGCTCACAACCCGGTGTGGGTGCTCAGTGACAAAGTAAGTTGCAGCTCAGTACCAGAAATCATGGCACACCCCACATATTTTTCCATAAGAAAAAGTCTCAAGCAAATGGTTCTTTTTCCAAAACATTTTTCAGGTTTTATTTTCTCACCACAGGAGTGTAGCTTATTTAGGTTCAGGTATAGGAATGTAGCAACAAAGCTTCTAACATTTCACCAAACCCTTGGATTTAATGGAGATCTTTGTAAAAGGCAAGGGTTTGGTAAAACATTAGACGTTTTGCTGCTGTAATCCTGTATCTGAACCTGAATAGGCTACACTCCTGTGGTGAGAAAATAAAACCTGAAAAACCCTTTTGGAAAAAAAAAATACACTTTCTTGAAACTTTTTCTTGTGGAAAAATGTGTGGGGTGTGCCTTGACTTGGTACTGAGTTTTATAATCATGCATGATGTATTGCCAGTAATGATAGCAAATAATAAAACACCATAATAAGGTTCAGTAGCAGTGCGAGAGTTTTATCTGTGCATGACGTGGTCAGTACTGAAAGCAATAATAAAACACCATAATAAGGTTCAGTAGCAGTACAAGAGTTTTTAACTGCGCATGACGTGGTCAGTACTGATAGCAATAATAAAACACCATAATAAGGTTCAGTAGCAGTGCAAGTGAACAATAACCCATGATAGAGTGTACATTTTTTGGGGATTAATCAACACCCTAAGTGCACAGTGTGGTACATGGCTACAGGACAAGTGTCGTCATGGTGCCTGGGATGTTGATTAATCCCCATTAACTGCACACCCTGGAGTGGGTTATTGTGCTTATAACATGGGGTGTCACCAGAGGTGAAAAAATATGAGGAAAGCATGATGAAGTCATGAAAACATAGGAACTCTTTTATGTGTTCTGCCACCACCACAAATACTGTAGTGCCGACAGTGCTGAATTGCTGCTACATACACACTGCTGATACTGCTGAATCAACACAACTCATCAAGAACGTTGGTGCCCTACACATATATAAAAAATGAAACAAGTCATGTATCACAGGAACAATTCACTATAGCTTCACTGAGAGTCACTGTGAAGCACAGCTGCTGTGATCTCCTGTATCTGGGGAATTGAGCCATCCCTCTGGCAAAACAGAAACAGAGAGAATGAGAGAGAGAAACAAACAGAGAGCAAGTGACACTGGGACAGGGAGATGCAGACACCTAATGTCCCACAACTGCTGCAACTTCCTGTGTGATTGTGTCTATGTGTGTGTCTCTCACTCTCTGGAGTATACAGAAATTCAGCAGTGTTCTCCCTGAATCACTGTCTGCTCTTGTCAGCAGCAACGCACACAGACTGTGCACCAGGGAGCAATGCAGAGAGACAGAGAGAGACTGCATAAGAGGCACACATGGGTTACCACAACCTGTGGCTATATCTGCATACCCCACGATCCTTGGTCTACACAGAGTGGCTTTTTTGGGGGTAGCTGCAGGATGCCCCACTGTTTGTCTGTCTGTCTCTCTCTCTCTCTCTCTCGCAGGACACTGATAACACTGTTTCTGTCTCTGTCACTGCTTTGACGTCAGAAAGGGAACTAACAAACTCTGGTTGCATGCTGAATACAGCATCACACAGTCACTGAAGTCTGTGGCTCCTGCTGTGACTAGGTAACATGTGAGTGGTGCAACAGAACTATGGGTAACATTTGGTGACTTATGGGCAAGCTGGTATGCTCACATTTCTGTACCCATGCAGTAAAATGATGCAGATCTGAAAGATGCGTGGGTATCCCTGTGGTGTTGCTGGGACACTGACTGCTGGAGTGCCACTGTCTGACAGGATGTATGTGATACATAGACACACTGCCTGGCACCAACAGCTTCTGCTTGGATATTACCAGTGGGAAGTGGAGTTGGGAGGGGGTGGGGGTTAGCAAAGACACATACGGATGACTCCACTGCAAGCAACGGGGATGTAGGCTGGGGACCACACACACACCAGTAAGGCACAGCAACATGTTCCCTGGTGGTGTGCTTCTCACTATGTCACAGTGTGTTTGATGGCTGTACTAGCAGAAACAGATGGGAATGATACAATGCTGTGTAGTACTGCATATGTAACATAGAAACATAGATGCTGATGGCAGATAAGGACTGCAAGGCCCATCCAGTCTGCCCATTTCTTTTTCTACCTTATGAATGTGCCATCGGCCTTTGCTCTGTCCATGGCCTATCTATTCATACTCATCTGTATTGCTCCCTTATGCCTACCCCATTCCTGTTTGAAACCCTGCACTGTATTCATATCCACCACTTTCTGAGGTAGGCCGTTCCATGTATCGACCACCCTTTCTGTGAAAAAGAACTTCCTCACATTACCCCTTATTCGGCCTCACTCTAATCTCATGCTGTGTCCTCTTGTCCTGCTATTTTTCTTATATAGAAACATGTTAGACTCTTTCATTTTGTTAATGCCCTTAAGGTGTTTGAATGTTTCGATCATATTACCTCTCTCCCTCCTTTGCTCTAGGGTATACATATTGAGCTCTGTTTAATCTGTCCTCATATGTCTTCTGATGCAGTCCCTGCACCATTTTGGTTGCCCTTCTCTGTACTGCCTCAATTTGGTTAATGTTCTTGTGAAGGTGTGGCCTCCAGTACTGCATGCAGTACTCCAGATGGGGTCTAACCAGTGTCTTGTAAAGAGGGATTATTACCTCCCTCTTATGACTTGTGATACCCCTACTAATACACCCTAACATCCCTTAGCCTTACCTACTGCTTTAGAGGTCTGCTTGGATGATTTCAGGTCATCGGTGATGATGATGCCCAAGTCTCTTTCTTCTTTTGTGACTGCCAGCAACTCCCCTCCCAGCCTATAGGTGGCTTCAGGGTTTCTCTTCCCTATGTGCATGATCTTGCACTTCGTTGCATTAAATCCAAGTTGCCACTCTTCTGACCACTTTGCTAGTTTATGCAGATCTCTTCTTATTCTGCCCACCCCATTTGGATCATCTACTCTGTTGCAGATCCTGGTGTCATCTGCAAACAGACAAGCCTTACCCTCAAGTCCATCTGCAGTGTCACTGATGAAGATGTTGAAGAGGGCTGGCTCCAGGACTGATCCCTGAGGTACCCTGCTTGTGACTTGCATCTCTTCTGACTGTATACCATTAACTACCACTCTCTGTTCTCTGCCTGTCAACCAGTTTGCCACCCAGTTGATCAACTTCTGACCCACCCCTAGCCTACCCAGCTTATTTATCAATCTTCTGTGTGGAACAGTGTTGAAAGCTTTGCTGAAGTCAAGGTAGGCGACATCAACTGCTCCCCCTTGGTCCACCACTCTGGTTACCCAGTCAAAGAAATCTATGAGATTAGTTTGACAGGACCTTCCCTTTGTAAACTCATGCTGTCTTGGATCTTGCAACCCTATGGATTCCAGGTGTTGCACTATCCTTTCCTTAAGGAGTGCCTCCATAATCTTGCCCACTACTGAGGTAAGATTGACTGATCTGTAGTTCCCTACCTCCTCCCTGCTACCACTCATAGTTACTACCTCTGCCTTCTGTTCCTGTACAAGGCTGAGTTGCCTGGGTTACCAGGTTTCTAGATTTATTTTAAAACTGGTTCTTTTCCATAATATTATCTTTATGCAGTGCCTCCACCCTGAATTTAGTTTTCAACTATACTAGCTGTTATCTGGTACAAATCCCAGCATGTTATACCACCCACTGTAATCATTAGCCACCCCAACACATGACCCGATAGACATTTCCCCATGTTTCTGACATTTTACATTTAATGACTCTCTTTAATAATATGCCTGCAACACCATAATTTGCAAACAACAGCAATTTATTTACAGGGGGAATAGTGCTTAGGAATGGGGAAACTGAAGGAGTAGAGGCTGTGCAATCAATATCATTATTATTTGCAGTATGTGCAGAGGATTTAGAGTTTTGGGGTTTGTGCTGGTTTAAACCCTCCAGCTGGGTGGATACCTGATAGACAAATCAGATAGAAGTCGCATTATGCCAGCCTAGATGACCAGAGCCCTGGCTGTCTAACTAACTGCATTTAATCAAATGGAACCATAATATCATTTGACTCAGTCTGGTACCAATTCCCCAAACTTAGCATGAGACCCCTCAATCCCACACATTTAAACCTGGGTACCCAGTTACCAAGACAGTCCCTTGATGGTTGAAGACTTGGAGGGTGGTGTAGCTGTTTGTTGGCCGGCTTGATTCAAGAAAGAGTTAGTGCTTGAACTTGAAAACAGTTGGACAGATAAAACTGTTTACAGTCATTTGAATCCACACCACATGCAAGGATTGCCCTGCATGTTGCAGTTGGACACATTCGGTAGGTGCAGCCAGCCGGGTACACTGGGATTGGACACCAGTTGTTTATTGCTAAATATCCACCACATTTATATGGGTCACCTCTAGGTGGTGCTATTCTTACTACCCCTGCTTGCTAAGCACTAAGTACAGGTTAATGGGCCTGAGCTCATTGAACAGGTGCCTCCACCAAGGGGAATGGTTCTGGGGGTAGTGTAATTGCTGTTGGTATAGCCCCCCAGGATGCTATAACCCCCCTCAACCCCTCTAGTGGCCTAAACAGTATATCAACATAACATATACGTGGACTGTATGCCAGTAATGATTTGCATACACTTCTTGCACTTGCCACCAGGACTGGATCAGCTGCAAGTGCCCTGGAGACCCCCTGTAAAATAAGACTTGTAATGCAACAGCTCAATGGCAGTAAAATACCCCCAACAAAAAGGTAACACACTAGCCAGGTTAAATTAGAAACATAGAAGTTGATGGCAGATAAGGACCTCAAGGCCCATCCAGTCTGCCCATATAAATTCAGAAACAACACAATCTAGTTTATTTAGGGTGATGAAAACAGAGACGGAGCATGAATCTAGTAGATGATTAATAGTTCTGATTTATTCAGGGGAATGTGAGCAGAGGTGGGGCATGAATCTAGCTGATGATTAATAGATCTGATTTATTCAGGGGGATGTGAACAGGGGTGGGGAATGAATCTTGTAGATTATTAATAGATCTGATTTATTCAGGGGGATGTGAACAGGGGTGGGGAATGAATCTAGTAGATGATTAATAGATCTGATTTATTCAGGGGGATGTGAACAGGGTGGGGCATGAATCTAGCAGGTGATTAATATATCTGATTAATTCAGGCTGAATATACATGCACACTGAGCTCCTTGTACACTGTCACACAACCCTGGCTACTCAGTTGTTAAGCAGGCTAGCCTGAAGCATTGCCCAGGGTAGATCGATATTGCAGCTATTGTTGGGGCCCTCAGGAGAGAAAACAGTTACATGCAGATCAACCCAGAATTTGTAATCTGGAGCCAGATGGCTTAGTTTGTTGTAATAAACCCAAACAAGTAAATCAGATGACACACAATGATTGCAGCTTTGTTGCAGGGAGCTACCTTGTTTAGTACCCACACTACCCAGACCAGGAGGCAGGACTGATGAGACGAAGACCTCTGGATTGCCTGGGGACGCAGGGCCGACATGACTCACCATGGTTGTCACTATCTGATCGATGGTGTTGAGTGGGGGACTGAATCCCTGAATGGATCTTTCATTGGAACATTCTCTGCTCTGGGAGTGGCAGTCAAGGCCAAGATGGCAAGGCCCAGACAGAGTGAACAATTTGGATGCAGTCCGTGACAGATGCTTGAGCAGCTTCTAGCTAGCATAACACACTTGGGGTGGGAAATTGAATCGTGACCCACACAGCTCATTCAGCACATTTACAAGCAACACAGTAATTAGTCACAGTTTGGATAACAGTCCAGTTGCAATAAAGCAGTGTCTGTGTGCAAACCTCTATGTCCGTGACTCACCTAGCAGGCCGATCGCTTCTGGAGCAAGTCTTCAGTACACGTGCAGGCAATGATTCCAAACATTTCTCTTCAGATTTCAGGTTCTGATCAGGAAATCAGATAAAGTCTGAGTTTTCACTCACAAAAATTCTTCACACTGAAAGATGTGGCAGGCAGGCCAGCACAGCCTTCCCGACAATTCTACTGTACTCCTATGAAGCAGCAGCTGCTTGATGGCTTGGACTATTCACTCTCCAAACTCCAGCTCTCAACTGACTCTGTTGCAGGCATTTCTGGAAATTTTCTATAAGATACACAAGATTCTGTTGGCTGAGAGAACTGTCTGGCACTGGTAGGGCTCCCCCTCCAGGTCCACGTAGGCACCAAACCTTAAAATCTACCATTCCTACAGATCTCAATCCCTCAAGACCTCTGGGGACAGTTTCTGTTTTAGGTCCCCTGAGGTTTGAGTGGTTAAACTCTTGTCAGTCCAGAACAAAAATGGAGGCTCTTATGCAAAAAGTCCAAGCTTCAAGGGAAGGCAGGTTAAACACACTTCTATATTATTATTAATAAGGCAGATAAACAGTAGATGAACACAGTTCCTAACAGAGCTCCCTCTCTGCATATAGCGACTGCAGAATGGAGCAAAAATACCTCTCACTTGGCCAGTCACGAGCCTTAAACTACTCAGACCCAGCCCAGACTAGTTCCTAACACAGCATAATGACTCTTTTAAAGAGACAGGCATGGAGGTTTACTATAGGGCTCCCATGCAGACTCATACACCATCCTGACAGTGGGCATTAGGCAGCCCAGGAAGACATCTTAGTAAACCCACAATTTGTAGGGGGGACTATGTATGATCTGGTACATTCCACACATTTACATTTCAGACACAGCTGGTACAATCAGTTAAGGAATAGCATCTTCAACCAGGGGCCTGGATGGTTGCCCTGGTCTGTTTGATTAAGAAAAATCATTTCCAGGTTACAGTAGTCAAATCCAGTAGACTTGGGGTCACAGTCCTATTTGTGGTACATGGCTATAGAATGCAGCTCCATTGGACATCTTGACCAGACAATTCAGAAAATACTGGACCTCCCAGGTGAAGTGCTCCCCTTCTAGTCCTGTGGGCTCCACAGCAGACAACACATATTAGCACATTTATATGATATGCTGGACTCACTTGGGTCCCCCAGAATAGTCAGGTCCACCTGCACTGGGCAAGGCAGGCACAGCAGATGCAAGGTGCAGACCAACTGATCCATTTCAAAACAGCACAAGTTCCATAAGGGGTCCCCCCATGCTGGGCTGAGGCTAGGTGTAGCCAGGATGCAGGGTGCAGACCAAATGAGCAGTACAAATCAGCACAGTCACTAAGGGCATTGGCAGTCCCAGTTATGCACTTTCTTTCATTCTTGTACCGGGGCTACAACAGTATTCACTCAGGCTCCTCACAGTAGGATCTCCACAGTCAAGGTTCTTGATGTCTTCAGTTGTCTTACAACTGAGGTGAAATCAGCTCTCTTACAGCTGGCTTGATGATGTTGCAGGTCCACATCTTTCCCTGATGTGGAAGGAAGGGCTGGCACCTGGAGGACATTCTGGCAACCCCCAGGGTAGCAGGTTCTACATAAACTAAATTACTTTAAACTGTTACTGCTAATAAGTCACTAACCCCCTCCTGGGTGGAGGGATTTAACTGGATCACCATGTCCAGTTGCATGGGAGCGGGTCTGCCCACTACCCCTGTGGGGGAGGTTGGTCCTGCTTGAATCTGGAAAAATGTTGTAAACAGTCTTTTATGGGACTCTATTGACACTCCTAAAATGCTGAAGCTATTGGGTTCTTGGGCTCTGATTGGCTGGAGAGCTTGTCAATCAAGAAAATGTATTATAAATGAACCTCACTTGATGCCCAGTTGGTTTTCTGCTAAGTTGCCTGAAATTAGATCCCTGCAGTTCTCCTTGAGCACTGTGTAGTTTCTCATGAGCTTTAGCTAATGTCCCATAAGTCTTGGCTTACAAATTCTAGCTTTCTGATTGGCTGTCACTGCTTGAAAATGTTTACTTAAAGGAAAACTACTCCCAAAACTTGAAAAAATATATGTTATGCAGAGTGTTTTAATTTGTATTTGAAGTTCTAGTGTTTCCTTCCCTCTGACTGGTATTAGGAGTTTTTCCCAAATTAGCCTGCTAGCTTTATGCTAGTTTTACGACCCCTGGGGATCTCCATACCTGATAGTGTAATTGTATTTCTTGTTCCCACAGTGCATCTTGTCTCATGTGATTGTGATGTAAGAGAGACCCAACATTCAGCACACACATGCCAAACAAACTAAATATCTTGGAAGCTTTACAAGCTGCACAAAAATTACCAGCAGCAAAGTTTTTCAGGACAGTAAAACCTTTAGGATGAGGGTGGTCACCAAGCTGAATTCTACAGATTTTAAAATATAGCCATCTCTTTTGTTGTGAACTGATTGTAATGCAGTGCTTTCTGCTGGATTTATGGGCTCTGCTACATCATCATCATCATCACATGAAACAAGGTGCATTGTAGGACAAAGAAATGCAATAAAGCTATTTGATATGGTGATCTCCAGGGGTCATAAAACTAGCATAAAGCTAGCAGGCTAATTTGGGAAAAACTCCTAATACCAGTCAGAGGGAAGGAAACACTAGAACTTCACCTACAAATTAAAACACTCTGCACAACATATATTTTTTCAAGTTTTGGGTGTAGTTTTCCTTTAACGCACAGTCCCTTAAGCAGATTTGATACAGTCTCAAATAAAGTCCTGGTGCAGCTAGAATAAACAAAATAGTTTCCCAAATGCCCCAACAGTTTAGTAGCCACTAGTGTGTTCTTGCTGTCACTGCCCAGAACAAGTAAATATCTCAGTTCCCGTGCCTGTTGCTGCTGCCAGTATTTAAGGATACCTTGCAGCAGGAAGACCATCTCTCCGAGTCTCAACATGGTGTAGCCAGGATCGAAGGATTTTTTTTTTAATTTAAACACTTTGCCCCTTTCACATTTGTTCCCATCCTCACACAGTAGTGGCATTATTTATTTCAGTTAGAACACATTTTCTTTTCTTTTTGGCAGAAGTCAAAACACAGCTTTTGTTAGAGCAGAAGCATCTTTATGAATATTTATTAGATTGGGGATCTGAGCTCATTAATATTCATAAGCTCCAATCTGGACACCTCAAGATTATTTTTATTTAATTTAATACATGGGCTCTCAGGGTCCTCCTCATGGTCACCGGGTCCTACTTAGCAGGTGGGAAAACTGGGACTGATGAATATCTCTCTCCTGATTAACAGCAAGCTGAACGGGCAAAAGATCAGACACCACCTGTGCCTCCACAATCCCCACTGCACCAGAATACATATGTAGAGCAGGAGAGTATGGTCTGGATTTTGGAGCCCTGCAGGGCTTAGAATTAAGCTGGGATGCTTTCTGGGGCACAGGGGCACAAACAAGAATTTGGGGCAGAGTAGGGACTATTAAAGAAAACAATGGGCATTTCTGGAGGCACCAGATAGGAGAGCAAAACAGAAGCTGTGGGCTACAAGCACGCCCCAACATTGGTAGGAAGGTTACACATATAAAATGGCCAGGAATAATGAAGGGTATGGTTGCAGTTTCCTTTTGGTGCCCTGAGGTCCGCAGGTGGTTGAGTTGGGAGACACCCACTGCCTAGGGGTACTACTGATTTCTAGTGGTGGACAAATTGTGAGGGGAATTGCTGACTTCTCCTGCTGCACACTTTCAATTAATCAATCAAAATCTTTATTTAGCCAAGCAGACACCATTAAGCAGAGCTAATTTTTGAGGTGGACCTGGGTAGAATACAGAGTCAGTGCATGATATATCATATGAGGTCAATTGTAATACAACTGCAATTACATATACTACAAAAATGTATCTAAGGGAAAATACAATGTAAAAAATGCATAAGAACTGCAATGGCAAAATCATGTATATATAACAAGCCAGGGCAAGTCCAGCTGGAGAAGTGGACCCAAGGTATAGATCAGGAGTACCAGTAAGTGATGAAAAGTGGAAGGGGAGGAATGGAAGTATAGGGAGGGTTAGGGGATGGCCGTATGAAAGGGAGAGGGGTGGGTGGCTTCATCATAATGGAATACGTACAGCACCATTCTGACACGGATGGGGGTGGGTATTCTTAGGGAGATAAAGTGCAGTTGAAGTGGCTAAAATTCTTGTCACAGGGTGCAACAGGCTGGAGGTATGTAAGGATGCTGAGGTAGGTGGGGGAAGGTAACTAGTGCAAATAAGGTGAGGCAAGGAACGGTCAAGGGAGGAGGAGTGACCAGGTATAGAAAAAGAGAAACCAGGCAGGACTAGGAAGGGTCTCTGGTTTCATGAACTATGAGCTTGCCGTACATGGAGACAGTCAACTCCATTCTGTGTACCTCAGGACATCTCTCTCAGCAGGCAGCAAAATTAATGGTTGCCTTTGAAAATGTATTTTGGGAACAATAACTAGATCTGGTCCACTCCCTGATCACTCAGGGAGAATGCTTCACCACTTGCTTTGGTTATATTATGGATTAATCAATGGTCACCTGCCTTTGTCTACCCCATGTTATAAGAGATTTTAACTGTACATGATGTAGTCAGTACTAAAAGCAATAATTAACCAGAATAATAAGGTTCCTTAGCAATGCAAGAGTTTTTAACTGTACATGACGTGGTCAGTACTGAAAGTAATAATAAAACACCATAATAAGGTTCAGTAGCAGTGCAAGAGTTTTTAACTATGCATGACGTGGTCAGTACTGAAAATAATAAAACACCATAATAAGGTTCAGTAGCAGTGCAAGAGTTTTTAACTGTGCGTGATGTGGTCAGTACTGAAAGCAATAATCAAACTCCATAATAAGGTTCAGTAGCAGTGCAAGGGTTTTTAACTATGCAAAGGCTAACAGGAGCTAGGTTGTATTGCCAGAAGCATATCCTCCTGGAGGGTGGAGGAGTTCCTGCTGCTGTATGGGTCACTGATTAGACCACAGCTGGAGTACTGCATGCTGTTCTAGCAGTCATACCTGAAGAAGGACATTAGGTTACTGGAGGTGATCCTGCTGCTGTATAGGTCTCTGATTAAACCACACCTGGAGTACTGCATGCTGTTCTGGCAGCCTTACCTAAAGAAGGACATTAGGTTACTGGAGGTGATCCTGCTGCTGTATAGGTCTCTGATTAAACCACACCTGGAGTACTGCATGCTGTTCTGGCAGCCATACCTGAAGAAGGACATAAGATTACTGGAGGTGGTGTGGCACAGGGCAACAAAAATGATTCAGGGACTAGGGGACTTGCCCTCTGAGAACAGGCTGAGGGAGTTGAACATGTACTTCCAGAAGGAGAGAAGGGAAGGGGGGACATGATTGAAACCTGTAAGTACATGAAGGGAATAAATAAGACGGACATGGAGGGGCTTTTCCAGTTAAGGGAAGGGAGGAACACCCGAGGGCACATGGTGAGACTGGAAAGGTGGAAGGTTCAGGAGGAAAATGAGACCCATTTTTACAGAAAGGGTGGTATCAGGGTTGAACACATTATCAGAGGAAGTAGTAGCCTGTAATACAGTGTGCTGCTTCAAAAGGGGATGGGACAGGGTAGGGGGGAGGGTCACTGGAATGGGGAGGGAGAGGCAGCAGCAGCATAAGAGCTGCTAGCTGCACAATCAAGCAGACTCGATAGACCAAAAGCCCTTAATCTGTGTGCAAGTTTGCATGTTCGTATGATGAGGTCAGTACTGAAACAATAATAAAACACCATAATAAGGCTCAGTAACAGTGCAAGAGCTTTTAACCATGCATGACATAGTCAGTGTTGAAAGAGGAATAAACCCATTCTATGTTTATGTTTCTGTGTTCCAGGAAACTGAAGGGAAGTAGAAATCTTTAACAGACTGCAGTGAACATGGCAGCAACAAATGTGCTAGAACTACTGAAAAATGAAGTGATGTGTCCCATCTGTGTGGATTATTTTAATGATCCTGTCATTCTAGATTGTGGGCATAACTTTTGCAGAGCCTGTATCACAAAGTACTGGGAGTATGTAGAAGGAAATGTCTCCTGTGGTGAATGCTATGATGCGTTAGAGCTGAAGGTACTCCGATCAAACAGGAAACTTGCAGTGATAGTGGAGATTATAAAATGTCTTACTGGAAATAAAGAGGAGCCTGAAAAGAGCAGCACCTGTGACCAGCAGCAACAGCCACTGGGATGGGTGTGTGAGGAATCAGATGGGCACAAACCTGTCCATGCAGCCTGTGAAAAGTCTCCTGTGCATGAATGCCACAGTACAGTTACCAAGGTGGAGGCTCTAAAGGTAGGTAGCAGAAGAAAATGATTAACATTTGAATGACATGCTTTCTGACTAGTTTATGGAATGTATTAATCTCAACTTTAGCAACACATATTTAAGTAAACGCTGTTTGCTGGGGTATACAAAATATCCAGGTGATGAGGTTGGCTTCAGATTGAAAGGCTAAGGATGTAACTCCCCTTGTAAAACAGGTAGGGAAAATGCTACTAGCTGATTGGCCAACAGACATACATGGTATAACCACTACCAAGGTAAAAAACAACTGCTCACAATAGTACTACAAGAGATGGTTTATCAGCAGGGTCATCCGTAGCTGGCCACATCTAATTGTACCAATAAAAGAGTTACTGTGGCTTTAAATGATCTTGCCCCTTAAATGTTGCAGTAACCACTATGATCCAGGCCTTCTCTAGAAGTGCGTTGTGGTGTGGAATGTTGGGGCTGGCCACCGGCCTCCTGGTGCTAATACAGCTTGTTGTTTTAAACTGGTTCCAGATGTGTTTGCTTGGTGACCCTCTTGCCCGACACCGATGGTGAAACACAGAAAATGACCACTACCACGATGGTCACTGTAATGGTCTGTTTTCTGGGTTCCACTTTCCCCAGTGTCCTGCCCCTCCCCAAATCAACTCCAACCTGGAGTTGGAATCCTAGGGTTGGTGGGGTCCAGGGTGAAAAGCCTCCCCACAGAAAACACTGGGGGCTTGGGCAGTACAATACCTGCATCATTATTGTGCCATTGCTGTGTGGAGGTCGACAGGTTTACTGTCTACCTCACTTGGTGCTTCCGTGTTTGCTAATGTGCAGGCTGTCGTCAAGGCACAGGTCAGGAAGCACAGGAAAAACCAGGAGCAGTTGTAGACTTTTTCAGTATAACTATTTACAAAGGCAAAATAAAGACCCATCAGAGTTTTCGTTCAGTCTCTGTCCTTTTTTCCTCTTTATAATCATTTTTGCAGTTGCAGCTTAGCTCTTTTATACATCTTTTCAATTCCCATCCTTAGCAAACATCCTGTTCTTGAAAGTTTTAGGAGCTGTTAGAACACAGAGGCCGGGATATTCAAAAGGGTTGCACATGGCACAACAGAGGTGCGCCATGCGCTACCCACTGATGTGCCCCAGCATGATATGCAAACAGGGAAGCTGTACGGCACAAATCCCAATGCTCTGGGGTGCATCAGTAATGTATACGGTGCATGTGGGGGGGGCATGCCGATGCATACTCCGCACATCCCGATATTCAGCCCGGGATGTGCTGAGCTCATGCAGGCACAACCCCTACTTGTGCCACACACAGTTGTGCCAGAAAATAAAGAAGCAACAGCTGGCCACCCACAGGTGAACTGCCGTATTGCAGGGCACAACACGGCAGCAGCCAGCTGTGGGTGGTCACCTGAGCTCCAGCGGCACCGTCCATCACAGTAGCACCCCCCCATGGATGATGATGATGATGATGATGATGATGATGATGATGATGATGATGATGATGATGATGATGATTAAAACTTTATTTTTTATACAGGTATATTTGATTAGTGCAATAAACACTGTTTACAATCAAGTCCTGTGTAAGTGGTACATATATAAACTCAAAATACAAATACAAATATTTCTAAATAAAATAACTTCTACAACATTATCCATAACATACACGCACACACGTAACTTCTGCAAGTATTCAAATAACTTACTTTTAAAACTGGCAAAGCTAGCTATATTCTGCAAGTGCATGGGTAAATTATTCCAAGATAAAGCAAGTCTATTTTCTAACTTCATTTCTCCTACATTACTACAATATTTGAGCAATGGTACCCTATTTTCAGAATTTCTTGTACATGAATTATAACTATCCAGACTCTGCAACTTAATATACTTAAGTTATGGATGATTATTTTTGGCATATATTAACTTATGACAATTTAATAGCCAAATATACTTCCTCTGTACTTCAGGATGCAACCAATTTAATCTTTCATATAATTTACAATGATGCATTTTATATTCACCCTTAATAATAAATTTACCTAACCTATAAACTGTTTGATCAACTTTTTTTAACACTTTCTGTGATGCATTCATATATATTGGCAATCCATAATCAAGTACCGAATTAACATTTGCTTAACAAGTTTTTCCCTGGCAAATTTAGTCAATACATTTGTTAATCTTCTAAAAACACCCAGTCTTTGATTAACTTTTTTTATCTGCATATCAACATGACTTTCAAATATCATACCTGAATCTATGTACAGAACCAAATACCTATAACCTTTAACTTCCTCAATCAAAGTGCCATTTACCAAATAAATATTTAGATATTTTTGTTTTTTCAGCTTATGCCCCAAACCAAACACCATACACTGGGTTTTCTTTGCATTAATCAAAAGACCAGAATTGTCCATCCAATTTTCCAGCGAAGTTAAATCTCTCTGTAACTGTAATTCAACATTTCGCATATTATCTGCAGAAACCAACAGAACTGTATCATCCATATATAATCTTACCTCCCCATATTTTATTGTTTGCTCTAACTCATTCACATAGATATTAAACAACGGCCTAGTATAGATCCTTGGGGAACACCACGGTTTAGTTTCCCAAGGCTCGATACAAAATCACCATTGACAACACACTGTCTATGATTTGCTAAGTAAGATGCTATCCATGTTAATGGTCCTTCCTCTAACCCCACTTTCCAAAGTCTTTCTAACAGTTTTCTATGCTGTACCAAGTCAAATGCTTTACTGAGGTCCACGAACATCGCCCCAGTGGCCTTTCCTACATCAAGTGATGTTACCACCAAATTTTGGAAATCCAGTAGGGCGGTGCCCGTGGACCTCCCTACTCTAAACCCATGTTGATTATCGGATAATATTTCATTTGTTTCCATATAATGACTAAGTTGTAAGTGAACACTACGTTCTAATATTTTAGATAATATTGGAAGAATCGTAATTGGTCTGTAATTAGATGGCACAGTACTATCCCCACCCTTAAAAATTGGAATTACCTTTCCCACTTTCCACATATCAGGGACAACTGAACTTGTTAGACTCCAATTTAAGAGTTATGTTACTATTGGTGCCAATATATCTGCACCAATCTTCAAAAATCTAGCTTCAATTCCATCTAAACCACCTGCCTTATTTACATTTAAATTTTGTAATTGTTTCCTTATTTCAGCTATACTTAAGAGTCTAAAGTTAAACTTACCTTCTTGCTGTATCTTATACTTCTTTTTCTGTTCAGCAATTAATTCAGTTATAGTTATATCAGCAGTCTGTTCTTTCGGTGGCAGGATATCCAAATCAGGTAATTTGAGAAAGTAATGATTCAATATAGTTGCAATACTAACTGAATCTTCAATCATACTTCCTTCCTGTAATATACTTTCTATTTTACTACTCTTATTTTTATATTTTAAATCAGAAACAAGTTTCCAAAACATTCTTGAATCACTTACTTTCTCAAATTTATTCAAATAATATTTACTCTTTGCCATCCTGATATTCCTTTTACATTTATTTCTCCATTTTAAAACTCTCCCAATCTTCTAAGTTCTTAGTTTTTCTAGCTTTCTGCCATATTCTATTTCTTACCCTTAGCTCTTTTTTTATTTTATCTGAAATCCATGGGTCTTCTTTATTTTTCCTCCTTTTCTGTACCATTGGAACATGTTTATTTATCACAGTTAATAGGGATTCACTAAATTCTTGTATTGCTAAATTAATATCCGGAATCAAATATACTCTATTCCAATTATGGTCCCTAAGCGAATTTTTAAACTGAATCTCATTAAATATTTTATAATCCCTCTCCCATTTTATTTTCTCTTTTGGAACTGGGGAAACCTGATTTTGTATTATTTTACATATAGCAGGATTATGATCCCCAAGATTTATAGGCAACCGTCCCATGACTCTATATCCAATTCCTGGAAACAAATATAAGATCTAAAATAGTTCCTGATTAAGCAAATCGTAGTTCTTGTTGGCTTATTAATTAATTGTTTTAACCCCAAACATTCAAAACTCTTTTTAACCTAATACCCTTGCCTGTTTCCAATCAGCATTAAAATCCCCAATAAAGACTACCCTTTTATCCTTTACTTTGTCCAGGAGGAAATCTGCAAATAAATCAAAATATTTAAGTTTTATTTTTGGGGGAGCGTAAAACACTCACACAATCAATTTAATTTTTAGCAATTCTATAACTAAACAATCTATTCCTTCATAACACTCTGTTACTAACACCTTATAGGGACCAAGGTTATCTTTCAAATATAATTCACCCCTCATTTTCCTATCTGTTCTTTCCAGTCTATACCCCTTTAAATTAATTTCATCATTCCCAATGCCCAAATGTAGCCAGGTTTCTGATATAGCAATTACATCATATTCTTTATCTGATACCCAAACTCTAAAATCATCCATTTTATATACAACACTTCTTGCATTCTCATGATAAAAAGTAACACTACCTCCCTTCTTTGGGCCCGGATTAGCCTCTATATCTCCACTTTGCATCAATAAAAGTATGCAAAGCAAACCCCCAACACCTATATTATTTATTCTATTCTTAATCTGTGTTACACTTGCTTGCTTTATATATCTACATTTTTCATTAGTAAAATGATTCCTTCTTACATAAAGATTATTTATTTCAGGATAAAATTCCACCCCCAAAGTAACAAATCCCAAGCCCTTACTAACGCTGTTACAATCCTTTTTTTGCCCATTTAGATTAACCACACACATTCCCCACAATATCCAACCACCCACAAATAAATACATATATAACCTCATACTACAACTTCTAAACTTTTAAATTGTATTTAAAATTTTCTTACCCCGAGTGGCGCTTGCACCACTCACAAACGCTCGTGCTACGCTCCCGCTTGTGAGCAGCGCAGCTTTTTCAAGGGCTCAAATCCCTCCTCCCTGAGTGACCTCACAGGACACTCCCCAAGCCCACCTACGTGCACTGCAGTTGGAAAATTCAGCTGTCCCACAGAAAAGAACAAGAGTCTCTCACACAATTGTCTTCTCAATGGCAGGAATCACTTTGGCAAGTTGATAGCAGGCAGTTGTTTTAAAGTGCTGGTAAAAAGCTGTTTATGCCGCTTGCGAGCAGCGCGGCTTTTTCAAGGGCTCAAATCCCTCCTCCCTGAGTGACCTCACAGGACACTCCCCAAGCCCACCTATGTGCACTGCAGTTGGAAAATTCAGCTGTCACAGGCTTTGAATGAAAGATTAATCCCTGGTGGTCCAGTGGACCTGCCCCCCAGCCCAATCATGGGCTTCCAGGAAATTAAATATCCTGGTGGTCCAGCTGTACCCCTCCAACCCACCCACTCAGTCCATACCCGCCCCTCCCTGGTCAGCAGTGGGCAGCAGCACCCCACCACGAAAGTTGCCTGGCTACTCACCGACTGACAGCGTACAGTACTGCTGCATACCCATTGGTCCACAGTGTGGGCCAATGGGCTACAACGACTGTACTATACAATCCCGATATGTGAATGGATCCATTCACATGCCAGGATTCTCTCTAATCCGGTCTGCCGCCCATTGGCCCACGCTGTGTACTAATAGGTGTACAGCAGTACTGTCGCGTCTGTCAGTCAGCCGGACGGCTGGGCAGCTTATGGGTGAGGTGCTGCCACCCGCCGGTGACCTGGGG
This sequence comes from Neoceratodus forsteri, assembly GCA_016271365.2. NCBI lineage: Eukaryota > Metazoa > Chordata > Ceratodontiformes > Ceratodontidae > Neoceratodus > Neoceratodus forsteri. Next base: position 20,157,167 of record JADMNL010000038.1, on the reverse strand, counting down.
GAGTGGGGTGGTGGAACTGAGTGGGTGAGTTGGGAGGGGTGTACCGCTGGACCACCAGGGATAATTAATTTCTTGGAATCCCACGATCCGGCTGTGGAGCTGGTCCACTAGACCACAAGGGATTTTAAATGTAATGAAAGCCCATGATTGGGCTGGGGGGCAGGTCCACTGGGCCACCAGGGATTTTAAATGTAATGAAAGCCCGTGGTCGGGCTGGGGGCAGGTCCACTGGACCACTGGGGATTTTATAACTATTGTAAGCCCATGATCGGGCTGGCGTGCATTGCCAGTGAGGGGCAGGGGGTGTTGGTCCCCAATGGCGGCTGCCTGGCAGGGCACCAGGTGCAAGTCGCCGGGGATCGTACCGTATGCAATGAAGAGACATGCAATGGCCCATTTGCACCTTGCATGCATTATAGCCCCATTTGCATGTCCACCGCTGAATATCATGGTTGCTGCCCCTAGTACAATGGCACTTACGCTAGAGCATCCCCCTGCTCCCCCTGGCCACTTGTGCTGGGGCAGTGCCACTGCACCATGCACAATGTGGGTGGCCATGGAGCGATATTCAACAGTGCTGAGCCATGGCACAGCACCATTGAATATCACCCTGTCAACGCCCTGGCGCATTCCAGTTGCGCTGTGTCCAGGCTTGCGCCACAGCCTGGCGCAGTCTGGATATCCCACCCAGTGTGCCTTCTGAGGCCCCTACAGCATTTGCAAAAGGCTCAACATTTGCATTCAAGTGGAACGGCCTTCCGGAGGAGGTCATGGAGTCAAAAACAGTGGTGGAATTCAAGCATGCATGGGACAGTCATAAGGCAATTCTAGGGGGTGGGGGTAGGAAGAAGTAGGCTGCTGGTTAACTAGGATCTGCAGCTTATCCAGTAGGCAGGGAAATGGGCAGACTGGGTGGGCCAAGCGGTCCTTATCTGCTGTCAAATTCTATGTTTCTATGTTTCTAAGTAATCTCTAGCTTTTTACAGTCGTCTCAGATTATCAGTATATCAATTTCAACATTAACACTGTATTTTATAAACAAAAGTGATCCTATTGTCAATTGCATTTCTGCACAGTGATTTGCTCATCTTTTTTATATTAGCTGATATAGATGTGCAAGGGGGGAAACAAACAGCAAGAGAGAACTGAGAGACAGTGACAGTCAAAGAACTGTGAGTCTGTTCAGGATGATCAAGTCCAAGGTCTCACAGGAAAGTTTGGTTGTGCAACTAGAGAGAGAATAGACAGTAAAGGAAAGACTAGAGCCTTGCATTTAAACCTTTTCTCAATAACAAATGTGACAGGGTCCTAGTCTACGCTGTCACTTACACCCCTCTTACTTAAGAGGGAACCTGTTTTATTAAATGGATTTCCAAAACATTTTCTTCTCTAATAACATTTGCTGCTTTCAAATATTAAGCATGCGTACATCATTCATACACTATCTACAGGAGGGACAGGGAGGGTAAAAGAGGAGGAGGAGTAGCTCTCTACATAAGAGAAGAAATCAAAGCAACAGAACAAAAGAGTAAACAGGGAGGAGAAGAAGCACTGTGGGTCAATTTGGAGGCAGGCAATGGCACAACAATCCGCACAGGGGTTGTATACAGACCCCCCTCTCAAGGGGAAGAAATGGACAGGAAAATGATAGAAAGTATGCTTAGAATGGCAGATAAAGGGGAGATATTGCTGATGGGTGATCTGAATATGCCAGATGTTAACTGGAGTGCAGTTGCAGCAGCCACTTCTAAGAGTGGGGTTATTCTAGATGCCCTACCGGGGCATGCCTAGACAATTAGTATTGGAGCCCACTCGAGAGGAGCAATCTTAGACCTGGTTCTCTCAAATGGAGATGAAGAGGATCACAGATGTAAGCGGGTAGCCATACTAGGAACTAGCGACCATCGAACAGTATGGTTCACAATAAACACAGCAATACAGTCAACCATACAAAGATAAAGGTATTGGATTTTAGGAGGCTGACTTTGCCAAAATGGGTGAGTGCCTAAGGAATGCACTAGCAAATGGGCAGGAAGGAGGGTGGAAGAACAATGGGGAATAATAAAACTGCCATCACAGAGATAACAAGCCTTTGTGTAAACAAATAAACAAAATGAAACGAAGTGAGAAACCACTATGGTTCTCAAAAGAGTAGCAGTGAAGGTTCAAAGAAAAAAAAGCATTCAGGAAGTACAAGGAATCACAGAAGGAACAGGACAGAGAACTGTATCAGTTAAAGCAAAAGGAAGCTAGAAAGGCAGTCAGAACAGCAAAGGCCCAAACCGAGGAAAAGATAGCCAACTCATTTAAGAAGGATAAAACCTTTTATAGGTACATCAGGGAGGCGAAGGAAGATCAAGGGAGGGATAGTGAGGCTTAATAAAGGGGAGGGAGGGAGGGTGGGCAGAGGGTGACTGTGAAAAGGCAGAGATACTAAACAAATATTTTTGCTCAGTATTTACAAAGGAAGAGGGGGTACCTAAAACAAACAGTAGAAACACTCTGGATACAGAAGTTGATACCAGCCCATTTACAGAAGAAAGGGTTCTGAAGAGCTCTTAAAACTGAAGGTGGACAAAGCAATGGGGCCTGATGAGTTCATCCCAGTATTCTAAAAGAACTAAGGGTAGAACTAGTGACACCTGACTACCCTCTTTAACAAATCATGGGAAGATGGGGTACCTGAGGACTGGAGGAGGGCAGATGTGATTCCCCTTCACAAAAGTGGGAGCAAGGCAGAAGCAGGAAACTACAGACCTGTTAGTTTAACCTCAGTGGTAGGGAAAATGATGGAATCACTTCTGAAGGAAAGAATTGTTACATATCTAGAGGCCAGAGGGGCACAGGACCCAAGGCAGCTTGGATTCACAGTGGGAAGGTCATGCCAGATAAATCTGATAGATTTCTTTGACTGGGTGACCAAAGTAGTTGATCAGGGAGGGGCTGTGGACATGGCCTACCTAGACTTTAGCAAGGCATTTGACACAGTCCCACATAAAAGATTAATATACAAGTTAGCCAGCCTGGGAGTGTGTCCCAAGATGACAGCCTGGGTAAAGAATTGGCTGGAGAATTGGACACAGAGAGTAATAGTAAATGGAGTCCACTCTGAAAAAAGGGGGGTTAGCAGTGGGGTACCGCAGGGTTCAGTATTAGGACCTGTCCTCTTCAAAGTCTTCATAAGTGACATTGCAGAGGGACTGGAAGGAAAAGTATGTCTCTTTGCAGATGACACAAAGATCTGCAACACAGTTGATGCACAAGGTGGGGTGGAAAGAATGAGAAGGGACTTGGCAAGGTTAGATGAATGGTCAAATGTATGGCAGCTTAGATTCAATGCTAAGAAGTGCAAGGTAATGCACCTGGGAAACAAAAACCAAGGGGAAGAGTACACAATAGGGGGTGGGATACTAACAACAGCAAAAATGGAAAGGGACCTGGGGGTAGTCATATCAGATGACCTAAAGGTGGGCAAGCAATGTGAGAGGGCAGCAAGGAGGGCTAGGGGGATAGTGGGATGCATAAGGAGAGGCATCACCAGTAGAAAACAAGAAGTTATTATCCCTCTGTACAGACAACTGGTGAGACCACATCTGGAGTACTACGTGCAGTTCTGAGACCCAATCTCTGCAAAGACATAGACAGGATGGAAGCTGTCAGGAGGGTAACTAAAATGGTGCAGGGTCTGCACGGAAGACATATGAAGAGACTTAAGGGCTTAATATGTATAGCCTCGGGAAAGGAGGAGAGGGGACATGATGAAACTTTCAAGTACCTCAAGGAATCAACAAAGTCCAAGAGGTAGCATCTTTCAAAAAGAGGTGTGCAAGAACAAGGGGCACAATTTGAAGATAGAAGGGGGCAGCTCCGAGGTAATTTAAGGAAGTATTTTTCACAGAGAGGGTTGTGGATGTATGGAACAGCCTTCCAGAGGAGATGTGGAGTCAAAACAGTGGTGGAATTCAAGCATGCATGGGACAGTCATAAGGCAATTCTAGGGGGTGGGGGTAGGAAGAAGTAGGCTGCTGGTTAACTAGGATCTGCAGCTTATCCATCAGGTAAGGAAATGGGCAGACTGGGTGGGCCAAGCGGTCCTTAACTGCCGTCAAATTCTGTTTCTATGTTTCTTCTCTGTTTTTTACTGCAGTATAGCAAGCAGTGTAGTTCAAAGTCATACATTTATTTTCAACCTTCAGAATCCTCAGTTCCTGATCCATATCTTGACAGAAAATCAGCTTTGCTATTCTTTTTACCAGATTTGTGTATCACCGTGAATTTAAATGGCTGTAGTGCCAGATGCCACCTTGTGATTCTGGAATTTTTATATTTCATCTGGTTAAGCCAACAGAGAGTATTGTGATCAGTTCCAAGAACAAAATCAGTTTCTAGTAAATGAAATTTAAGGGACTCCATGGACCACTTTGCTGCTAAACACTCCTTTTCAACGGTGGATTACCTTTTCTCTCTGTCATGCAATTTCCTACTTATGTACAGAATAGGATGTTCTGTCCATCTATATTTTGACTTAATACTGCACCTAGGCCTACCTCTGATGCATCTGTTTGTAACAGAAATGGTTTCTCAAAGTCTGGGCTTCTTAAAATAGGAGCTGAACATAATGCAGTCTTTATGGCTTGAAAATCTTCATTACACTCTGGGGTCCATTTCACATTATTTGAGTACTGTTTCTTTGTGAGTTCAGTGAGGGGAGTAGCTAATTCAGCAAAGTTAGGAACAAATCTCCGATAATAACCAGCCACCCCTGAAAATGACCAGACATTTTTCTTTGTTTTAGGGACAGGACTGTTAGCTATAGCTTCTATTTTAGAAATTGCTTGCTTAACAACTTCATTTCCCAACACATAGCCCAAATATCTGGTTTCCTGCATACCCAACGCACATTTGGTAGGATTAATAGTTAGACCTGCAATTTTGATAGCTTGGATAACTGCTCATAGGTGTTTCAGGTGGCTTTTCCAGTCTGGACTGTACACCATGACATCATCCAGGTAGGCAGTACAATAACCAGTGTGAGGGGATAAAATTACATCCATGACTGCTGGAATGTAGCTGGTGCACCATGTAAACCAAAGGGCATGGTGGTGAACTGATAGAATCCTATAGGGGTGGTAAATGCAGTTTTATCTCTGGATTCTTTAGCTAAAGGTATTTGCCAGTAACCCTCGGTGAGATCGAGGGTACTGATATACTTTGCACTCCCTGGTCTGTCCACCAGATTATCTATCCTGGGCATAGGATAACTGTCAAATTCTGACACTTGGTTAAGTTTCCTGAAATCAAGGCAGATTCTAACATCTCCTTCTTTTTTGTTTACAGTTACCATGGGAGATGGCCAAGCACTCCTCGACTCCTCTATGATACCCATTTCTTTCACTTTTTATATTTCCTTAACCACATCAGCTCTTAACCACTCTAGCAACCTGTATGTCTTTTGTCTAATAGGACAGTCATTCCTTGTCACTATTATGTGCTCAACCCCTTTTGCTCAGCCAGGTACTATGGTAAAAGTACTGTTAAATATCTTTAGCACATTACGAATGTTTGCAGTTTGTTCTGAGGTTAAGGAAACATTCACCTTTACAGCATCAGCATTTACAGTTTGTACCAGTCTATCATAAGCTACATCAGTATATTCCTTATTGGTTTCCATTAAAACTAGCAAAGCAGCTTTTGGCATATTTTCAACCCATTTCTTGAGGAGGTTAACATGGTATATTTTAGTAGGATTGTTTTCTGTTGGGGTCTCAGTCTCGTAGTTAACAGTGCCAGTACATCTAAGAATGTTATAAAGCCCTTGCCACTTCAGTAGCAGCTCTTTTTCTGCTGTGGGCAACTGTTGCAAAACTTTTTCATCTGGCTCAAAAACATTTTCTTTTACCCCAAGGTCATAGCATACCTTATGCTGGTTCTTCCTGATTACTATGGGCAATTTCAACATATTTTGCCAGCTTTGTTCTTGGAGCACACATATAAGAAGATGTAGACTGTTTTTGAGTGGGGTTATCGTCCCACATTTCTTTTATGACATCCAGTGGCCCTCTTGGCTGCCTACCATACAGCATTTCAAATGAAAACACTGTTGATGCATGTGGCACTTCTCTGTAGGCAAAAATTAGGTAAGACAAGTATTGGTCCCAGTCCTTTCCTTCCCCTTTTACAAACCTTTTTAACATGTGTTTTAGGGTTTAGTTAAAATGCTCAACAAGACCATCTGTCTTAGGGAGATGGGGGAGGTTCTTATGGCAGTGATACCTAGCAGTCTGTACAGCTCCCTAAGCAATGCAGCACCACAATTACCCTGATCAGTAATAATTTCTTTAGGTATGCCCACTCTGCTGAAAATGTTGCTTAGCTCTGTTGCCACATTTGGGGTTATAACAGTACGCATTGGAACTGCTTCTGGATATCGAGTAGCATAGTCACATACTACCAGGATAAATCTCGTTTTTTACTTTTTTCCAAAGGCCCAACCACATCCATTGCAATTCTCTTAAAAGACACATCTATCAAGGCTAGGGGCACCCCATCTTTACTAGTAACTGGGGCTGCTTTCTGACACTCAGCATGGGAATTGCAATAGGTAGCAACATCTTCATGAATTCCAGGCCAGTAAAATCTGTACAGCAATCTGGCAAGGGTGCGATCCCTTCCTAAATGACCAACCATAGTACTGTCATGTGCTATCTGTAATGACTCTGTTCTTTACTTCTGTGGTATGACCTATTGTTCTGTCTGTTCCTGTGTCTGAAGTTTAACCTGAACTCTGTACAGTAACCCATTACATTTTTTTAAATGTTGATCCACCCTAGTTTGGTTTTACCTCCAGTTGTTTAAAATAACCCTGGAGAGAAACATTGTTAGCTTATTCTGAAAGAAAATCACAATCAGTTATCAATTTACTGTCAGCATTTTCATATCTTAACCCTTCATGTCCATCAGTCATTTGTTGCCACAGTTTCTTCAGGCTTCGTCTTTCTTCCCTGGATTTCTGGATCTCAGAGCTGTGCTAAAACAAATCTTAATCAAAATCTTTGAATGGAAAAGTGTCCTCACCATTTAAAATTTTCTTTGCCTTAACTCTTGTTACCACAGCTGCTGAAACCTCAGGATTTACTCCATCTTTGATCAATTCAGTAAATCCTGAAAAGTCATTTCCAATAATCACAGGTACAGGTAACTTAGGTACTACCCCCACTTTCATTTGGTGTGACAAACCCTTAATGGTCAGTCACTTGGGTAGTGGGTTAGTATCAAGTGTCCCTATGGATGCAGATGACACCAGTACCTGGTCCCTTTGCACAGTGTTTTCCCAGCACTTTAACATGCGCTAGAGTCTGTCTGCTTCCTGAATAAATGAGTCCCTTCACAGTCTTATCCCCCACCTTAATATCTGTTAAGTACTTGCTCCAGTGCTACTCTCTTTATAACGACAGTTTCTTGCAAAATGGCCTGGCTTATTACAATCATTGCAGATAACATCTTTGGGCGCAGATTTGTTACCCCAACCAGAGTTCTTATCAGGCTTAGAGTTTAAATGAGTAAAAGAGTGCATTGGCTGTTACCTCACTGTTGTGGCAACTGTCTGGCCATTTGGTGGTCTTCAACCAAAGAAACAACCTTTCCCCACTCTCTGGTCAGTGTTCCTTTACCCACAGCTGCACATGTATAGGCAAAATAGTAATAAATTGCTCCATGGCAAATGTGTCCATGATCTGTGGGACTGTTTTGCTGTCTGGTTGGATCCACTTCATCAGGAATTTCTCCGAGTCAGGTGCAGGTTTCTCGAGGATTGTCAACCGAATTGTATCTCTGCCTGTAGGTCTCTCTGAAGATGTCATACTGTACCTTTTCTGTATTTCACTTTTCACCGGATCATAGTTTTCTGACTCTGCAGTATCCATACTGCTGTTGGCAAGTTGGGCTTTCCCTGTCAGATAGGGTACAAGTCTGATTGTCCATTGCTGCTTTGGCCACTGGCAGACTATGGCAACTCTTTCAAATGTTGCTGTGTATGCCACCGTATCATCTGAGGGATACAACTTTGTAAGTTTAATGGCTTTTAAGTTGCTTGCATTTTGCTGCTCATCTGGGTCTGTGCTGGATCCTCTGCCTTTGATAGCTTGTAAAGCATCCAGCCATCACTGCTCTTGTTGCTGCATCTCTTCTCTCCTCTGCACTTCTAAATGCTGAATCTCTTATTCTCTCTCTGCTTCTCAGTCTCTCTCTGTTGTATAGCCCACCATTTGAAAAAGTTCATCATGCTTTCAGGTTCTGGCACTGTATGTTCTTTTTCCATAACTAGTGATGGCTCTGGCTGTACAATCTGAAACTGGACTTTTGTCTCTGCTACTTTGGCTGCCATTCTCCTGGTACTCACTCCTGGACTTGCTGCTGCCAAATCCATACCTTCCTCTGTGCTTCCCTGGTACTAGGTCCAGTACCCATGCACAAAACTCCTGTCTTAGTGTATGCACAGCTTTAATCCCACTTAGGCTGACACCATCTGTCGTCGAGGCACAGGTCAGAAAGCATAAGGAAAACCTGGAGCTCTTGTAGAATTCACCAAAATATTTATTTACAGTAGAAGTAACATAAAATAAATTTCTTTAGTATAGCTATTTACAAAGACTAAATAAAATAAAGACCCATCAGAGTTTTCCTTCAGTCTCTGTCCTTTTTTCTCTTAATAATCATTCTTGCAGTTGCAGCTTAGCTCTTTTATGAGTCTTGTCAACCCCCATCCTTAGCAAACATCCTATCCTTGTAAGTTTCAGGATAACACAGTGTGCTTTCTGAGGTCCCTACAGCTTTTGCAAAAGGCTCAACATTTGCACTCAAATAACTTCTAGCTTTTTACAGTCATCTCAAATTATAAATATATACATTTCAACAGTAACACAATATTTTCCAAACAAAAATGATCCCATTATCGGTACATTTCTGTACAATGATTTGCAAATTATTTTTTATATTAGCTGATATAGATATGCAAGGGTGGAAAACAGACAACAAGAGAAAATTGAGAGACAGTGAAAGGCAAAAAATTGCGAGACTGTTTGGGTTGTTCAAGGCTGAGGTCTCACAGAAAAATTTGGTTGTGCACCCAGACAAAGAAGAGACAGAAAAGGAAAGATTAGATCCTTGTATGGTGCTTGGCCAGCTGGTTATGATTGTTCTTTAATATTTGTAATATAAAAATGTAGATTGTGATTTGTCTCCATAAGGCAGCTGTGCCATGGATCAGGCTTTAGTGAGAATACAGAATGTATTAACCTGAAACCAGGAGGTAATTAAAAAGACTAGAGAGCCTTACTTAAGGATCTCCTGTTTATCTGACTTAATTGGAGCTGACCAGCTACCAGGATATAGGGATTGTAAACTTTTATGATGTCTTAAAGGAAGAAAACATGTCATATCACTATGGTCCTAAAAAGTTATAAAATCTTTTGATCCTTGGAAGCAGAAAACCACACAAGATCAAAGGAAAGGCTTGATTAAAGACAGTCATATTGGGAAATTAATTTTTGCTGATGTGACCTTATTTGATATACCTCCTGACAGGACATCCTGTTTTGTATAATCTTTAGATTCTAAAAGGAGGAGATAGATGGCATCATAGAAGATGTGGAGACACAGAGTTTAAACTGTATTCTGTATTTCCACTGAGACACATTTCTTTGTGGGCTCTTTGAAACAAGAATTAACTATAAGTACTATAAGAAGGTAATACATTAAATGGAAAAGATCTAAATTTGTATTGTGGCAGGAGTTTATGTTTGTACTTTAACTTTGTTCTTTTCAGTGATTGTATGCTTTGTGATATATGGTTCTGTGTCTACATTTTACATATTTTTATCCATTTTTAAGTAAATCTATATTTAAAAAGACTGCCTGGGTGTATGTTTGAAGTTCTTTCTTTTGCATGTGAGGTATGGAGGGTTAAGATTGACAAAACTGTTCATCAGCTTAATAGTGTTACCAAACTGGGAAAAGGTAAGAATATACCTAAGGTCTTTTATAGAGTTTTAAGGGTTCATTTTGGATACCTGGTTAGGTGCCCTTAGATGAAAGATATCTGGCATCCCCCTAAGAGCAGATTATCTGAGCCTGTACATTTGGGTACGCTAGCATAAGGTTCACAGTTTGAATCCCCCCAGAACTTGAGACCAAAGGTGATTCAGACCCACAAGCAGATAGCAGGACTACCCTGTTCTGTTACCTGTTCACAATACTGCACTTGGAGGTTGGCACTGTCAGAGCAGAGGGCCTGACCTGCTGAGTGGGTTTGTGACACCTTGCATTTAAACCCTTTCTCAATAACAAATGGGGCAGGGTCCTATTCTACCCTGTCACACTGCCCAAGTCATTCTGTCCACTGGTTTGGAGATGCTGAATAACCACTGCTCAGACAGCACCATTGTGCAAATTGTACACCAGTGCTGATGGTCCACATTCAGGTTCTAGCATTGTCACTGTTGTTCCTGTTGCAAGTTGGAGAGGAGAAAGTGGAAGGGTGTCTTTATGTATGTCACATCCTGTCAAGGTGTAAACAGGAAGTAGGTGATTTAAATTTTAATCATGGTTGTTTCACGGTGCTTGCCAAACATTTGTTCAGTGTCTGTTAGGCCTGAAATAGTACCCCAAAACCTCTGATACTGCTCAATCAGTATATGTCCATTGGTATTTCTTTCATCTTTTTCAGAGTGTTTACTATCAAAATCACTGAGCAAGAAGAATTTATTCATGTGACCACCTGATTTCCTTCTGCAACAACCCCCCCACTGTAGCCTCCAACCATCACAGCAGCTAATGACTAACTTTTCAATCAGCCAATCCTTGCTGAGTCATCGTTAAGAACACATTTATATACTGTACATATCAATTTCAGTGTTGTTAGTACCATCCAGGGATGTATACTTCTACCAACAGCATGTACCTGGACACCCCTCTTGTGTACAGTATTGTGTCACACTGGAGAAGCAGTGCTGCAATTGTTTGCTCTTAAATCGGAATGTATGGCTCGTGTGTTTTGATGCAAGCTGTCAGCATCACTGTACAATTATTTATTGGGCATCTCCCATTTCATTTTAGCAGTAATTAACTATAATATATGCTTTTCTTCAGGCTTGCTAGCTACTCTATCATGTGCCAAGTACGTATTCAGGATGCCTTTCAGATGTTCAATGCTCTGCTTAAAGTTCCATGCCTTACATGTAAAATTATATATGGACACACGACTTGCCAGGTCATATAAAGGTTGGTGTAATGTGTGCATCTGGAATTCAGTCTAGCAAGTGCTATTGTGCAGTACTGGGCTACAGCCTTTTTGTTCTCCCATGTGTGGCTGGTTTGCATCACAGCACAATTGTAACTATTCTAACATGGCCGCCACCCCCTTCCCAGATGGAGGTGGAATACTCTGGTACTGCAAGTATACTAACATACTAAAATGCCAGCAGAATAGGCCTAACGGTCTTTCGAGTCTGCTCGATTGGTCAGCCCCCACCCTGGGTGCTGACCTTGCTGCCCCCCTCGCCTTCTCTGGCTTCTCCCTTCCTAGTTCTGGATATTCTTGCTACATTGGATTTTGCTTCCAGAACCCTTCCCCTGTACTTGTCCCAGCCTCTCTTGAACCCCTCCACCATCTCTGCCTCCACCAGCCCCCAGGGCAGTGCATTCCATGGCTCCACCACCCTCTCAGTGAAGTAGCACCTCCTCTTTTCTCCCCTGAATCTTACCCCTTCCAGCTTCCACCCATGCCCTCTAGTGGCCCCCTCCTCCTTCCTTCAAAGCACCCTGACTGTTCTTCCCCTATTTACCCTCTTCATGTACTTGAAGACCTCTATCATGTCCCCCAATCCTTCTCTCTTCCAATGTGTACATATTTAGCTCTTTGAGCCTCTCCTCATAGGTCCTGTTCCCCAAGCCCCAAATCATTTTGGTTGCCCTCCTCTGGACCCTCTCCAGGAGTTTAATGTCCCTCTTTAAGTGTGGCCTCCAAAACTGCACGCAGTGCTCAAGGTGTGGCCTCACCAAGCAGTTATACATAGGGAGTATCACTTCCCTCCTTCTGGAGGTGATCCCCCTAGCAATGCATCCCAGAATCCTGTTGGCCTTGCCTGCTGCCCTCCTACAAGTCTCTGAGTTGTTCATCTTGACATCCACCACCACCCCCAGGTCCCTCTCAGCCATCGAGACTTGTAGCATTCCCCCCCCAGGATGTACACTTCGCCTGGGTTTCTTGTCCCCAGGTGGAGTACCTTGCATTTCCCTGCATTAAACCTCAGCTTCCACTTCCTAGACCATCTTTCCAGAGCCTCCAGATCCCCCTGTAGGGCCACCCTCTCCTCCTCCACATCCACCACCACCCCCAGTTTTGAGTCACCTGCAAAGAGACTCATCTCACTCCTGATTCCTGTCCTTATGTCAGAGACATGGGCGTTGAACAGGAGGGGCCCAAGGACTGATCCCTGTGGGACCCCACTAATGACCCTCTTTGGGGATGAGACTATTCTGCCAACTACGACCCTCTGGGTCCGGTCCTGGAGCCAATTGCCTATCCATCTGATCATCTGGTTCCCCACCCCATTTCTCCCAGCTTATCCAACAGGCCCACGTGAGGGACAGAGTCAAATGCCTTGCTAAAGTCTAGAAAGAGGACATCCACTGGTATGGGCATTCCATATTCACAGATTTCTTGCTGGTACTACACCCTCCAAAAACACAGTATGGACTAAACATTGCACACTTTGTATGCCCATGGACACTCATTGTGACCTGTATGTATGATGCTACTTTGGTTAGTCAGCTGCTGTGGCAGTGTACCAGGTCACTATTTCAAGTCTTATTAAAATAAGGTGCATGAGCAATGCTAGGTAGGCACCTAGTGACTCACCTGGTGGACTGGTTACAGTGTCCTCCAAGCCTTTTGTTTTACACACCAGTGCAGATTGTGTTTTCCTGTCTAGCCACTTGCTCAATATATATGTGTAGAAGAGGATTTATATAGAGGAGCACAGTGGTGAAGAAGCAGGGCTTGGCTATGGTCACTAAACAGGTTGGAAGCCCAGAATTTACTGTGGGGTGATGGTGGTCTGGCATTTGGCTAGCTTTTACCTGTGAATTTTCTAGCCAGGGTTTCTTACTGCTTTGAATTGCGTCACAGTGGTGGAGGGCATTGCCAGTACTGTTACTCTGCGGCAAAGGACTCCACTCCATGACCAATGCCTACATTACCCACAGGAAGCAGATGTTAAACAACTGCACAGTTCCATTTTCAGGTTTCATCTTGCAAGAAAAGTCCACATGAATAAACATCCAGAGACTCCAGAGTGGCATCTCAGGGTGGGGGAGTGCCAAATTCCAATACCAAACATGAGCTTACAAAATGTGCCAGCAGATACAGTGCATATGATCCATCGAGTCTGCTACTATCACATAGCACTCTGTGGCTGCTCCTTACCCCTGCATCATAGCGACCCTCCTTCTGACTCAGTCCCATCCCATCTTAAAACTGCCCACCCTCTCTACTGCTACCACTTACTCTGCCAGTTCAGTATCTGGTGATCACCCTGTGCATGAAGCAATGCCATCCCATTTCTCTCCTGAACCTTCACCCCATAAATTTTAGACTGTGCTCCCTAGTGTCTCTCATGACCTTTGATATAAAAAACACCTCTGTACAATCCTTATTTTTCACATCATATATGTGAAGTTCTCAGTCATGTCTTCTGCATCCCTTCTTCCTTCCAGGGATTACCTGTTGAGATTCCCCAACCAGTCCTTGCCGGATTTTACCCTCTGTGCCAAAGATCATCCATGTTGCTCAGTGCTGGATGTCCTCCAGTAGGTTGATATCCTTCTTTCAATATGGGCACTGGAGCTGCATGCAATACTATCTCTCTGACCAGTGACCTGTACATTGGCAGGATAGGTTCCTAGGTAATAATACGGGTCCAGTAGCTACTAAAGCCTTGCCAGTTATCAGTGGATGTGTTCCCATTTTTTGTTACCCATATATCTGTCAAGCTGGCATTTAAAAGCAGCCAGACTGACTACACTGACCACCTCTAAGGGCAGTGCATTCCATATATTCTACATCTACATCTACAATCAGTCAGCCAATGCACCAGTTTCAAGCCACCTTAAACTTCATCATTCTCCCCTCTCTCACTATAATACTTTCCTCCTCCATGTCTTTCCCCCACATCCCACACTACCCATCTCTCCTCCCCTCCTCTTTCTCCTCCCCACATCCCTCACTCTCTCCACCTCTCTCTCTCTCTCTTGTCTTCTCACCCTCAATTTAGGCACTTACTGTACTGTGTTTTGCTCAAACCTTCGAGATAATGTCAGCTTCACTCAGTACGTAACTCCAGTTGTTTATGTTACCTAAATGTATTCTCCAGTTTTGCCTCCATTGTAACCCTCCCCTATTTCTTCCAAATGTTAACTGCTCTTTGATCCTGCTGTTCCTGTTGTTGTTAGCTGCCTGCATTCCTTAACGTGTTCCACCTATTTCATGTGCTGTGTCACATGCATGTTTCATTTTGTATGTTTAACTGTCATCTCCCGGGTCGTGCCTGAAAATAGGCATTGCTATGCCTAGTGCACTCACCCGGTTACCAAAAGCAAATAAATAAATAAATAAATATATTCGCCACTTTTTTGTTAACAATCTAAACATAGACTTTGATGGCAGATAAGGACTGCTTAGCCACATAGTCTGCCAATTTCCCTACCTACTGGATAAGCTGCCAATCCTAGTTAACCAACAGCCTGTTTCTTTCTACCCCCTACTAGAATTGCCTTATGTCTGCCCCATGGGTTCTTGAATTCCCCCCACAGTTCTTGACCCCCACAACCTCCTTGGGAAGGCCGTTCCAAGCATCCATGATCCTCTCTGTGAAAAAATACTTCCTCACATTACTCCTGAGCTGACCCCCATCTTCATCTTCCCCTTCTAACTGTATTATATTTCTCCCCACATAATTGCAGTGGAGGGACCCTAGTCTTTATCCCTGTTTTTTTTCCTTCCAATAAAGTCCTGCTGATTCCCATAATGTAACATTTTTTGTTGCATTATAAACATAACATAAATCCCTTCTTATTTTTCTATAGGTCATTGAGTACATTTCCAAGGACTGTAATCTGACATGGTATTCCATGTCCATTGTTGTATGGACTGTTTTGTAAACCTTCTCTGAACCTGCTCCATCTTCCTGTTATTCTTTATGGACTGAGCAGTAGTAAATGAAGCCCCATACTCAACTACTGGTTGGACCACTGATCCACACAAAAAATTAATATACAAGTTAGCCAGCCTGGGAGTGAGTCTCAAGATGACAGCATGGGTAAAGAATTGGCTGGAGAATAGGACACAGAGGGTAATAGTAAATGGAGTCCACTCTGAAGAAAGGGGGTTACTAGTGGGGTACCGCAGGGTTCAGTATTAGGACTGGTCCTCTGCAATGTCTTTATAAGTGACATTGCAGAGGAACTGGAAGGAAAAGTTTGTCCCTTTGCAGATGACACAAAGATCTGCAACAGAGTTGATGCACACAGTGGGGTGGAAAGGATGAGAAGGGACTTGGCAAGGTTAAAGGAATGGTCAAATGTATGGCAGCTTAGATTCAATGCTAAGAAGTGCAAGGTAATGCACCTGGGAAACAGAAAGCCAGGGGAAGAGTACACAATGGGGGTGAGATACTAACAACAGCAAAAATGGAAAGGGACCTGGGGGTAGTCATATCAGATGACCTAAAGGTGGGCAAGCAATGTGAGAGGGCAGCAAGGAGGGCTGGGGGGATACAGGGATGCAAAGGGAGAGGCATCACCAGTAGAAAACAGGAATTTATTATCCCTCTGTACAGACAGCTGGTCAGACCCCATCTGGAGTACTGCGTGCAGTTCTGGAGACCCAGTCTCCTCAAAGACATAGACAGGATGGAAGCTGTCCAGAGAACAATTAAAATGGTGCAGGGTCTGCACTGGAAGACATATGAAGAGAGACTAAAGGAACTTAATATGTATAGCCTCGAGGAAAGGAGGGAAAGGGGGGACATAATAAAAACTTTCAAGTACCTCAAGGGAATAAACAAAGTCCAAGAGGGTAGCATCTTTCAAAAAGAGGTGTACCAGAACAAGAGGCACAATTTGAAGATGGGGGGGCAGCTCAGAGTAAATTTAAGGAAGTATTTTTTCACAGAGAGGGTTGTGGATGCATGGAACGGCCTTCCGGAGGAGGTTGTGGAGTCAAAAACAGTGGTGGAATTCAAGCATGCATGGGACAGTCATAAGGCCATTCTAGGGGGTGGGGGTAGGAAGAAGTAAGCTGCTGGTTAACTAGGATCTGCAGCTTATTCAGTAATTAGAGAAATGGGCAGACTGGGTGGGCCAAGCGGTCCTTATCTGCCATCAAATTCTATGTTTCTATACAAGGGCACCAGAACCTCCTTACTACGACTCTTAATATTTCTCAAGATGTTCCCTATGAGTCTGTTGGCTCTTTTTGCTACTTCATTATTATGTTTATCAAATCTTAAGGTAATGGATATCACTACCCCCAAGTTTCTCTCATTTTCAGTGCATACTATTGGCATATTATTTAGAGTATATTGTGCTGGATGACCTAAACCCTCCTTGAGGCAATTTGTCTGCCAATGCACCCCAACATCAGATTTGCCCTAGCTGCTGCCGTCCTTCACTGTACTGAGTGGTTTATTTGCACTGTTATTATCACTGCAAAATCTTTCCATGCCGCTGTATTGGAAGGGCCCCCCGCCCTCCCAAGCTCGTAACAATACCTTGGGTTTCTGGCTCCCAAGTGCATGACTTAACACTTTATGCATTGAATCCCAGCTGTCCTGTATCTGACCAGCACTCCAGTTTTTCCAGATCCTTCTGCACTCCTATCCACCCCTCTGCGTGTCCCAGTACCCGTAGCTCTTTGTGTCATCGGCAGACAGGCTGCTGTCATTCCCAATCCTATCTGAAACATCAGCAGTTAAGATGCCAGTTCAAAATCCCAGCTCTGAGCCCTGAGGATCTGTGTTAGTTACAGCCCTTGCAGTTGTGAGTTTGCCACTGACAACCATCCTCTGATTGCTTTGCCTGCCACTCGCACTTCACAATTTATTGAAACTCCACCAACCTTGGCACTGTGCATGTGAAGCTAGTGTACTAACAACACTTTCACATGTTCAAGCTTTAAAAAACAATAATTGTTCTTCAGAACTAACTCTCCAAAAGAAAACCTGTCAGCTCCTTCTAGTTGCTCCCAAGGGCTCACAAACTATTTTACATTCAGTTTAATCACATTTATCTTTTCACAGAAATATAGAAATGTGTCAGCAGAAAAGGACTTCATCGGCCCATTTTGTCTGCCCCATCTCCTCCCTATATGCAGGGCCCCTTGTGCTCTGTGGCAGAATTTTCAGATCTCTGCGGCAGGGCTCCTTAACTTCTGCAGCAGCATTTTCTGATTTCTCCAGAATGATTTATTAATTTCTTTGGCAGAACGCAGTCCTGCCATTGGCTAAATATGATGTGATGTTATTGATGACATCATATGCTGAGCATGGAGGAGTGGCTTCAGGATGAATGAGATGGGAAACAAAGCCTGACACTATGGAAAAACAATATATTTGAATGAAAATTCACCAAAAACAATGAATTCCATGGCACTGTACATATCCTGCGGCATGATGCAAATTCTGCAGAAAATTCTGCAACCACAGAGTCACAGAATTCCAGGGGTCTTGCCTATATGTAACCCAATGTATCTAAACATGATAATGTGTTTTTGTTTACCTAATTACTCATTTTGTGAGTATAGTAGGATACTCCAGGGTGCTGGTAGATGTGACACAACCGCACTTTCAGAGGTGGAAGGAAATTGACTTAGGGCCTTCTGTCTTACTATGCTGCAGGGGAATACAGTTGTGAAATAACTACCAATTATCTATCATGCCCAGTTACATACACAGTAGCCAGCTGCTGTGAAAAGCTAGTGGAATGCTATTACTAGTACAAGCCTTCAAATAATAAAACATTTAACTGGATTTGATTAAAAATTAAAGGAAAATGGAAGATCAGAGGTGGCTAAAGCTTTAGTTGTTGTTGTTGTAATACTACAGAATGTGACATTCAGTTACCTGATTAAGGGCCCATGTTTTTTTTCTGAATAACTATTTCTGGAGGCTAAATACTCTGGTACCCAGGTACTGGTGTGTTGTACTGATGATATTCTGCACTGTTATTCACTACTAGGGTGGAAGGTGGTTACCCTTAATGCTAGGAGCCTTGGAAGGAAAACTGCAGAGTTACAGGTTCTCATGGCAGCAGGAGAGGTGGACATTGCAGCCATCACAGAAACATGGGCCACCCAATACAATGACTGGGACCTGTCTGTACCAGGGTACAGGTTATTTCATAGGGACAGGGTGATTGGGAAAGGGGGGGTGGCACTATATGTGAAGGAAGGACTGAAGTGAGTAAGGGAGGAAGGGGAGGAGGGTAGTATGGAGTCACATTGGATGCAAATCCAGGATTCCAAGAATAGGATTCTTAGAATGGGAGTGGTGTACAGGCCACCATCTCAGACAGAGGAGTTAGACAGGGAACTAGCAGGACAGATCAGCAGGACCTGCGAGAAGGGTAGTGTGGCGATTGTGGGGGACTTCAACATGCCAGGAGTGGACTGGAGTACCCCAACAACCAGGAATAGAAGGCAGTAGGTACTGCCGGATGCCTTCCAGGACAGCTTCCTGCTGCAAATGGTCAGTGAACCAACCAGGTTAGGGAATACCCTTGACCTTGTGCTGGCAAATGGGGACTTTGTGAGAGAACTTACAGTGGAGGAACCGCTGTCAGAGAGTGACCACCACTCAGTATGGCTCACATTGGATATGGGCAAGGAAGGAGTGGAATCTGGCACAAGAGTGCTGGACTTCAGGAGGGCCGACTTTGGGAGAATGGGGGAAGTGGTAAAAGGGTATCTGGCCAGAATTCAATCTAGTATGGACACTAACCAGAGGTGGGAGCTCATAAAGCTGGGGATAGTGGAGGCAACCAAAACCTGCTGCAAAGCCCAGAGCAAGAAGGCTAGGGCTAAGAAACCAAGCTGGTTGAGCAAGGAGTTCATGGAAAAGGTAAGGAAGAAGACAGCTGCCTTTAGGAAGTACAAGAAAACGGGGAGGGGGGAGGACAGGGAGGAGTACTTGACAGAATCGAAGGATGTGACAAGGGCAGTAAGGGGAGCCAAAGCATCTGTGGAACTCAGGCAGGTACAAGGCATTAATAAGGGGGAGAAGGATGTCTTTAAGTACATCAGGGAGAAAAGGAGCTGTAAGGACCACATAGTAAGGATTAGGAAGGAGGGAGGTTGGGTGGCTAGAGGGGATACAAGCAGAAGCTAATTAAATTAGTACTTCTGCTCAGTATTTACTAAAGAGAAGAGGGGTGACACCCAAGGTGGGAGAAATGGCAGAAACAGGGGGGAATGGTGACAGATGGGGAAATCATGGAGGGCAGAGTTCGAGAGTGTTTGAAGGCACTGAGGGTGGACAAGGCGCCAGACCCAGATGGCATCCACCCCAGGGTACTGAAGGAGCTGGCAGAGGTCCTTGCAGGACCTTTGGAAGACCTATTTAATGCCTCACTACATTTGGGGTGTGTACCTCAGGACTGGAGGATGGCTCATGTGGTGCCCCTCCGTAAGAGTAGCCCCAAGGATGAACCGGGAAACTACAGACCAGTGAGCCTCATATCCATCATGGGTAAGCTAATGGAGACTATCCTGAAGGAGAGTCTGGTGGCCCTCCTAGAGGCCAAAGGACTACAGGACAGCAGACAGCATGGCTTCATACGTGGCAGATCCTGCCAAACCAACCTGGTCGAGTTCTATGACTGGGTAACTAGGCAACTAGACAGGGGCCATGCAATGGATATCCTGTATCTGGATTTCAGCAAGGCATTCGACTCTGTGCCGCATGGAAGGCTGGGAAGGAAGTTAGTAGGCACAGGGCCGGGTGCAAAGCTGGTGAGATGGTTAGGAAATTGGCTTCAGGAAGGCAACAAGGGTGGTGGTGGGTGGGAGCTCTCACACCCAAGGGCAGTGACGAGCGGTGTTCCACAGGGCTCGGTGCTGGGACCAGTGTTGTTTGGGATATTCATTGCAGACATATCATGGGACATCAAGAGCAAGATCAGTCTGTTTGCTGATGATACCAAGGTAGGAGCAGTGGTGGATGACCTAGGGGATGGCAGGGTTGCAGGATGATCTGGCAAAGCTTGAAACCTGGTCAGACACCTGGCAACTGGGTTTATGCCAAAAGTGCAAGGTGCTGCATTTGGGATGAAGAACCCAAGGAGGAGTTACCAGCTGGGGAAGTGCAGCTAGCCCAGACAGAGAGGAGAAGGATCTGGGTGTGCTCATTACAGGGGTCAATGACCAACTCGGCACAATGTGGGAAGGCAGCTGAGGCCAACAAAATACTGGGTTGTATTGCAGGGGGTATATCCTCGAGGAGGGAGAAGGTGATTCTGCCTCTGAATAGGTCATTAGTTAGACCACACCTGGAGTACTACATGCAGTACTGGCGCCCATATCTGAAGAGAGACATTAAGTTACTGGAGGGGGTGCAGCACAGGGTGACAAAGATGATCAAGGGGCTGGGGGACTTATCATACGGGAGGAGGTTGAAGGAGTTGAACATGTACTCACTGGAGGAGAGGAGGGACAGGGTGACATGATTGAAACCTTTAAATACATGAAAGGAATAAACAAGATGGATTCAGAGGGGCTGTTCAAAGTAAGGGAGGGGAGGGCCACCAGGGGCCATGATATGAGACTGGAGGGAGGGAGGAAGGTTCAGGAAGGAGATGAGGAGACACTTTTTTACAGAGAGGGTGGTGGCTGGGTGGAATACGTTACCTGCAGAAGTGGTATCCAGTAGAACAGTGGACTGCTTCAAAAGGGGATGGGACAGGACAAGGGGGAGGGTTAATGAAGGGGAAGGGTGGAAGGGAGGGGCAGCTGCAGAATAAGGGGTGCTAGCTGCATATTCAAGCAGACTTGATAGACCTCTAGGCCTTTATCTGCTGGCAAATTTTGTATGTTCGTATGTACTTCTCCTTCCCCCAGGATGCATCTGGAAATGAGCTGTTACCAGCTCAGTAAGCCGTTCTTGCAGAAATGTTTGACATAAATACTTTGAAAATCCTGTCTGGGGTGGTTGCTGAACTGAATATCTGGGCATATGTGTTGTATAGTGAGTCTGCACTGTGTTTGGCTGACTTGTAGTTATCCCAAAAAATAGAAACATATCATTTTCAACAGAAAAGAACCTTTTGACCCACCCAATCCACCCATGGGTTTCCCAGTCTGCTGTAGCTCTGGAGACCCTAAATGATCTCAGGAACTTTGCCCTCCCTCTTTCTGTACTAATATGCCCCTGTGTCTATACCATGCATGCTTGAAGCCTTCTACCATTCTGGATTCTGCAATTTTGGGTGGCAGTCTGTTCCATGCTTCTACCACCCTTTCTTTGAAGAAAAATGTCCTCACATCATTTCTGATATTTCCCTCCTTCAATTTCATGACATGTCCCCAAGTTCTGGAGCTCATCCTCTTGTGGAAGAGGCTCCCTCCTTGCACTCTGTTCACCTGTGTCAGGTACATAAAGGTCTCAGTAATTGCCCCTCCCTATTCTGTCCTCCAGAGGGTACATACTGAGATCCCTTAGTCTCTCCTCATAGGGCTTCCCTTGTAACCTTGCACCATTGTGGTTGCTCTTCTTTGCTGCTCAATATTAAAGTCCTTTGGGTTTTATACTCTCTTTTTTTCTTTTCCCTTATTGGCTTTGAATAGATACTTGTCAAATAAGAATACATAGAAACATAGACTTTGACGGCAGATAAGGACCTCTAGGCCCATCTAGTCTGCCCATTTCCCTACCTACAGGATAGGCCGCAGATCCTATTTAACCAACAGCCTATATCTTCCTGCCCCCCCACAAGAATTTCCTTATGTCTGTCCCACGCATTCTTGAATTCTCCCACAGTTTTAGACTCCACAGCTTCCTCAGGAAGGCTGTTCCATGCATCCACTACCCTCTCTGTGAAATAATACTTTCTCACATTGCCCTGAACCGCCTCCTTCTATCTTTTAAATTGTGTCCCCTTGTTCTTGTCAAGTCTCTTTTCTGAAAGATGCTACCCTCTTGGACTTTGTTGATTCCCTTGAGGTACTTGAAAGTTTCTATCATGTCCCCCTCTCCTTCTTTCCTCAAGGGTATACATATTAAGCTCCTTTAGTCTCTCCTCATACGGCTTCTCTTGAAGACCCTGCACCATTTTAGTTGCCCTCCTCTGGACTGCCTCTATCCTGTCTATGTCCTTGCGGAGATGGGGTCTCCAGAACTGGACACAGTATTCCAGATGGGGTCTCACCAACTGTCTGTACAGAGGGATAACAACTTCCTGTTTTCTGCTGCTGATGCCTCTCCCTATACATCCCAGTATACCCCCGCCTCCCTACTGCCTTCTCCACATTACTTGCTAACCTTAAGGTCATCTGATATGATTACCCCAGGTCCCTTTCCTGTTTTGTTGTTGTTACTACCTCCCACCCATTGTGTATTCTTCCCTGGGTTCTTGTTTCCCAGGTGCATTATTTTGCACTTTTGCATTGAATCCTAGCTGCCATACATCTGACCATTCTCCAACCCTGCCAAGTCCCTTTTCATCCTTTCCGCCTCCTTGTGTATCAACCCTGTTGCAGATCTTGTGTCATCTGCAAAAGGCATACTTTTCCTTCCAGTCCCTCTGCAATGCCACTGATGAAGACATTAAAAGGACTGGACCCAATACTGAACCTCGTGTACCCCACTAGTAACCGCCCTTTCTTCTGAGTGGACTCCATTTACAATTACCTTCTGTGTCCTGTTGTCCAGCCAATGTTTTACTAGGCTACCACCCTGGGACCCACTCCCAGGCTGGTTAATTTGACTAATAATCTTTGTGTGGGACTGTGTCAAATGCCTTGCTAAAGTCTAGGTAGGCCATGTCCACAGCTCCTCCTGGTCTACTACTTTGGTCACCCAGTCAAAGAAATCTATTAGATCTGTCTGACATGACCTTCCGCTGTGAACCCATGCTGCCTTGGATCCTGTGCTCCACTGACCTCTAGGTACTCAACTATTCTTTCCTTCAGAGTGACTCCATCACTTTCCCCTACCACAGAGGTCAGACTGACAGGTCTGTAGTTTCCTGCCTCTGTCTTGGTCCACTTTTGTGAAGGGGAATCACATCCGCCTTCCTCCAGTCCTTGGGTACCACCATCCTCCCATGATTTATTAAAAAGAGTAGCCAGTGGTTTCACTAGTTCCTTCCTTAGTTCTTTTAGAATTCTGGGGTGAATTCCATCAGGACCCATTGCTTTGTCCACCTTCAGTTTTAGGAGTTCTTGCAGAACCTTTCTTTCTGTGAAAGGACTGAGGATCGACTCTCCATCAAGAGTGCTTCTGTTAATTGGATTAGGCACTTCCCCTCCTCTTTGTGAATACTGAGCAGAAATATTTGTTCAGTATTCCTGCTTTTTCACTGTCCCCCTCTGCCCACCCACAGTTTATTCTATTCAGCCTCACTATCCCTCCCTTTGTCTTTCTACGCTCGCTGATGTACCTATAAAAGGTTTTATCCCCCATCTTAACTGAATTGGCTATCTTTTCCTCAGTTTGGGCCTTTGCTATTCTGACTTCCTTCCCTGCTTCTTTCTGCCTTAACTGGTACAGCTCTCTGTCCTGCTCCTTCTGTGTTTCCTTATACTTCTGGAATGCTATCTTTTTCTTCCTGACTTTCACAGCCACCTCTTGAGAACCATAGTGTCTTTTTCTTTCATTTTGATTTGTTTATTTGCTTACACAAAGGCTTGTTGCTCTGTGATGGCAGTTTGATAATTCCCATTGTTGCTCCACACCTCCTTCTAGCCTGTTTGCTAGTGCTTTTCTGAGGCACTCTCCCATCTTGCCAAAGTCAGCTCCTAAAGTCCAGTACCCTCACTTTTGTATGGCTTGACTCTGTAGCTGAGTTTAACGTGAACCACACTGTTTGATGGTCACGTGTCCCAGATGGCAACCCACTTCTAGATCTGAGATCCTCTCACTGCCCCCATTTGAGAGTATGAGGTCTAAGATTGCTCCCTCATGAGTGGGTTCCAAACTACTGTCTAATGCCTGCCACCTGTAGGGGCGTCAAGAATGGCCCTGCTCTTGGATGTGGCTGCAGCAAATGTGCTCCAGTCAACATCTGGCATATTCAGGTCTCCCATCAACAGTATCTCCCTTTCTCTGCCATTCTAAGAATGCCTTCCATCATATCCTTGTCCATTCCTTCCCCTGACATGGGGATCTGTACACAACCCTGTGCGGATTGTGGTGCCTTTCCAGTCTCCAAGGTGACCCACAGTGCCTCCTCTCCTCCCTGTTTACTCTTTTGTTCAGTTGCTTTTATCCCTTCCTTTACATGAGAGCTACTCCTCCCTGCCTGTCTCTCCTGTAGGTTATGTACCCTGGTATGTTAACATCCCAGTCATGGTTCTCTGTGTACCATGTTTCTGTGATACTCTCGATATCCAGGCATCCCTCTTCCATTAAGGCCACCAGCTCAGGAGCTTGTTGCCCAGACTATGAGGCATTGGTACTCATTACCCTCCATTTCCTGATGGCCTTACCCCTTTGCCCCATCCTGTCCTTCTTGCCTTTGTCACTTTCTCCATTTACCCTGCCCTTCTCCTATCAACACCTCCATGTTGGTGTCTGCCACACTTACTACCATGATTGTTTGGGGGCTAGGATTTTCCTGCTCCTTTCCAGTGCCTCCCCTTGGCTGGTTTAAAAGCTTGCCAATGAAGCATTTAAACCTATCACCTAGGATCCTGGTTCCCCTCCCGGACAGATGCAGCCCATCATGCCAGTATAGGCTTGCATCACTCCAGGTGGACCCCCAGTCCCCAATGAAGCCAAATCCCTGAGCTCCACACCAGTTTTTCAACCACTGATTGAATCCCATGGTACGGAACACCCTAGCCTCTCCTATGCCATAGATGGGTAGCACCTCCGAGAAAGTTACCGTGCGTGCTACTTGACTAAGACCCCTCCCCAATTCCACAAACTCTTTCTGCACTTCTCCAATCCCTTTCTTAGCCAGGTCATTTGTCCCTAAGTGGACAATGACATCCAGCTCCCTCCCCTGTGCAGCTGCTCTGGCAATCCTGAGGATTCGCTCCCTGTCCCTCCAAGCCATGGCGCCAGGCAGGCACCTTACCTCCCTCTCCCCTTCCTTGCCCAGTTCTACCTTCCTAACTGTGAGTCCCCCACCAGGAGTTGTTTCCTTCCCCTGCAGGGTCCCCTGCCACCCTCCTGTGGGTCTCCTTTGTGGAGGTTCCCAGCAATACAAGATACTTTCTATTTCAGAGCTACTAATGATTGTTGTGTACTGATTTTGATAATGCCATGTTACCTCGCAGTGTGCTGGATATGTTTATTAAGCAATATGATAATATCAAGTTTAGATGTGATACCAACAAACATAAATTTATGGTTGACTGTATGTCATTCCCCCCCAATACACTTTGGCCCAGATATTCAAAAGGGTTGCACATGGCGCAACAGTGTTGCACCATGCAAAACCCAGTGATGCGCCCTGGCACGATATTCAAAAGGGAAAAGTGCGCCGCACAAATCCCGATGTGCCGGAGCACATCAGTAATGTATGCAGGCAGAGGTGGGGGGGCGTGCCCATGCATAACCTGCACAGCCCGATATTCAGCCTGGGATGTGCAGAGTCATGCATGTGCAACCCTTACCTGCACCTGCACAAAGTTAAGTCAAAAAAAAAAGGAACAAATGATGGTCACTCACAGGTGAGCAGCCGCATTGCAGGGCACAACATGGCAGCTGCCACCTGTGGATGGCCACCTGAGTTCCTGCCACACCTGGCAGCGCACCTCCATGCCCCATCATGGGCATCCATGTAACTAAACCCCCCCTCCAATATCCCTGGTGGTCCAGTGGACCGTTATGTACCCGATCACGGGCATCTGTTTAAACCACACTGGTCCCCTGCAGCCCAATTGTGGGCGTTTGTCTTAATGAAAACCCCCCTCTAATATCCCTGGTGGTCCAGTGGACCGCTATGTGCCGGATTGCGGGCATCAGTATAATAACCCATCCATCCAGTATCCCTGGTGGTCCAGTGGACTACACTCTACCCGATCGTGGGCATATGTAAATCATAACATAGTCCTATTACCCTGGTGGTCTAGTGTACCCCTCCCACCCACCCACTGAGTCCCTCCGCCCCTCCCCGTGAACCAATGGGCGTGCAGCCCTACTGAGCTGTCAGTTGGCAGGCGGTAGGGTGGCAGGTGGGTGGGGTTACTGCCACCGGCTGACCAGGAGAGCAGGCGGTGGGGCTCAGTGGGTGGGTGGGGAGGGGGGTACACTAGACCACCAGGGTAATAGGACTATGTTATGATTTACAGATGCTTGCAATCGGGCAGAGTGCAGTCCACTGGACCACCAGGGATATTAGATGGGGGTTTTCATTAAGACAAATGCCTGCGATCGGGCTGCTGGGGACCAGTGTGATTTAAACAGATGCCTGCGATCGGGCACATAGCAGTCCACTGACCTCCAGGAATATAAGAGGGGGGTTTTCATTAAGACAAATGCCCACAATGGGACTGCAGGGGACCAGTGTGATTTAAACAGATCCCTGCGATCGGGCACATAGCGGTCCACTGGACCACCAGGGATATTAGAGGGTTTTTTCTTGTAGACGAATGCCCACGATTGGGCTGCAGGGGGCGTCAGTCCCTGACGGCTGCTGCCTGGCAGGGTGCCAGGTGCAAGTCGTTGGGGATCGGCGCACCTGCATGATAATAGGATGCAAATGGGGCCATAATGACATGCAAATGGTCCCATGCGAGCTTTGCATAAATTATGGCTCCATTTGCATGTCCCCTTTTGAATATCGCAGGTGCTGTGCATGGCACAATGGCACTTGTGCTAGCGCATCTCCATACTCCACTCTGGCCACTTATGCTGGTGCAGTGCCACTGCATCATGCACAGTGGGGGTGGCCAGGGTGCGATATTCAAAGCTGCTGCACCATAGCACAGCTCCGTTGAATATCGCCCAGGCCACACCCCTGCACAACAAAGTTGAGCTGTGCCCAGGCTTGTGCCACAGCCTGGCACAGTTTGAATATCTGGGCCTTTGAGTTTAATAAGTACACAGTACAAACATGTGGGCGTTCAGCCCCTGTCTTGGCTGCAGGAGCTTCCTGGCCATGAAACATTCCCCAATACACTTTGAAAGCTGTGGTGCATTAGTATATAGTACAAACATGTGGGTGATCAGCCACTGTCCCAACTGCAGGAGGTGCCTGGCCATGTAACATTCCCCAATACACTTTAAAAGCTGTGATTAAATAGTATACAGTAAATGTGAGTGATCAGCCACTGTGCCAACTGCAAGAGGTTCCTGACCATTTAACATTCCCCAGTACACTTTGAAAGCTGTGAATAATAAGTATACAGAAAACATGTGAGTGATCAACCTCTGTCCCAATTGCAGGAGGTTCCTGGCTATGTAACATTCCCTAATACACTTTGCAAGCTGTGATTAATAAGTATACAGTACAAACATGTGGGCGATCATCCACTGTCTCAAATGCAGGAGGCTCCTGGCAATGTATCATTCCCCAAATTCCCCAAAAGCAACAGAAATACAGGAACTTTGGGTGGTCATAGGGACAGTGGGTCACCCTTGAGTTGGGAAATGAAACTACTATTCACACAGTTGTGATCTACAGGTCTCTGCCACTGGGGAGGAGTTCAATAAGGAAATTTTAGAAGCATCTTGCAAAATGATTGAATGGGGGGTCTTGCTTGTAGTGGACTTCAAGCTGCTGTATGTGTTTCAAGCCTCCTTTATGTGGCTTCAGCTAGAAGCAGGGACATCCTCTACTCACTGCAGTGGATGTTCCTCTGGGAACTAGTCAGTGAACCCACTTATGATGTGACAGTGCTGGACTTGGTGGTTACTAACAAGGACAGTGTTGCAGACCTTAAGGTGGGAAGACATCTGGTGACCAGTGATGATTGTACAGTGTGCTTCAACATAAGAACAGCTGCAGAAGCCAACCACACAATTGAAAGAGTCATGGACTTCATTAGAGTGGATTTTACAAAAATGGGTAAATGGTGAACGCCTCAGAAATAACCTGGTGGGGGGAGATCACCTGAGGGGTGGAGGAAAATTGGGCCAGTCTAAAAGAGCATAGTTAAGGCAACAAACCTCTGTGTCAAGCAAGTAAGCCAAAGTAAAAGAAAGAGGAGACTGTTATGGTTCACAAAAGAGGCAGCAGAAAAGTTCAAAGCTAAAAGAGTTGCATTCTGAAGGTATAAGGAAATCCGGGAGAAAGGAGGATAAGGAACTGTATCTTGGAAAACAGAGGGAGGCAGGAAAAGTAATAAGGAATGTAAAAGTGCAAAGTAAAGAGAGGAAAAATAGTTCATAGAGTACTGAAAGGGGACAAGACATTTCTTGGGTATTTTTGCAAACAAAAGAAGGTGGAGGGAGGGACTGTACGGTTAAAAAGGAAGGGTTTGACTATGGAGGGGGATTAAGAAAAGACAAACATCTTGAACCAATACTTCTGCTCAGTTTTCACAGTAGAAGGGGAAGAGGAGGGACTGCCAAAAGGCACTAGAGATTTGATGGGAGGGGAATGGACACTAGTCTGGTTTCCAAGGAAAAAGTCCAGAAAGTTCCTACTAACCTGAAGGCGGACAAAGTCATGGGGCCAGACGGAGTACATCCAAGGGTGTTGAGGGAGCTCAAGAAGGTACTGGCTGCAACTCTGGCAGACCTATTTACTAAATCACTGGAGATCAGTGTGGTCCTAGAGGATTAGAAAAGGGCAGATATAATCCCGCTTCACAAAAGTGGTAGTAAGGAAGAGACAGGCAATTATATGCCTGTCAACCTAACAACAGTGGAAGGTAAGTTAATGGAAACACTACTGAAGGAAAATATTTTTTGGCATGTCTTATATTCAAAGGATTATAGGATCCAAGGCAGCTTGTTTTCATTAGGGAAGTTCATGGCAAATAAATTTTGTAGATTTCTTTGACTGGGTGACCAATGACTTGGATTAGGGTGGAGCAGTGGATGTTGTCTACCTGGATTTCAGCAAGACTTTGCACATTGTTCCAAATAGAAGACTGGTAAATAAGTTGAGTAACTTCTGGGTGGGTAATAAGGTGGTAACCTGGGGAAGAAACATAGAAACATAGAAGTTGACGGCAGATAAGGACCTCAAGGCCCATCCAGTCTGCCCATTTCTTTTTCTACCTTGTAAATGTGCCATTGGCCTTTGCTCTATCAGTGACCTATCTATTCATAGTCATTTGTATTGCTCCCTTATGCCTATCCCATGCCTGTTTGAAGCCCTGCACTGTATTCATAGCTACCACTTCTTGTGGTAAGCCATTCCATGCATCTACCACCCTTTCTGTGAAAAGAATTTCCTCACATTCCCCATAATCGGCCTCCCTCTAATCTCATGCTGTGTCCTCTTGTCCTGCTATTTTTCTTATATTTAAACAGGTTAGACTCTTTCACCTTGTTTATGCCCTTAAGGTGTTTGAATACCTCGATCATATCACCTCTCTCTCCTCTTGCTCAAGGGTATACATATTGAGCTCCGTTAATCTGTCCTCATATGTCTTCTGATGCAGTCCCTGCACCATTTGGTTGCCCTTCTCTGGACTGCCTCAATTTGGTTAATGTCCTTGTGAAGGTGTGGCCTCCAATACTGCCGCAGTATTCCAGATGGGAGCCTAACCAATGTCTTGTACAGAGGATTATTACCTCCCTCTTCGACTTGTGATACCCCTACTAATACACCCTAACACCCTCTAGCCTTACCTACTGCTTTGAGGTCTGCTTGGATGATTTTAGGTCATCAGTGATGATGATGCCCAAGTCTCTTTCTTCCTTTGTGACTGCTAACTCCTCCCAGCCTATAAGAGGCTTCAGGGTTTCTCTTCCCTATGTGCATGATTTTGCACTTCTTTGCATTAAATCCCAGTTGCCACTCTTCCGACCATTCTGCTAGTTTATCCAGATTTCTTCTCATTCTGCCCACCCCATCTGGATCATCTACTCTGTTGCAGATTTTGGTGTCATCTGCAAACAGACAAGCCTTACCCTCTAGTCCATCTGCGAGGTCACTAATGAAGATGTTGAATAGGACTGGCCCCAGGACTGATCCCTGAGGTACCCCACTTGTGACTTGCATCTCTTCTGACTGTATACCATTTACCACCACTCTCTGTTTTCTGCCAGTCAACCAGTTTGCCACCCAGTTGACCAACTTCTGACCCACCCCGAGCCTACCTAGCTTATTTATCAATCTTCTATGTGGAACAGTGTCAAAAGCTTTGCTGAAGTCAAGGTAGGCGACATCAACTGGTTAGGGGACAGAACACAGAGGGTAGTGGTAAATGGAGTTCGCTCTGGGGAAGGGTTGGTGACCAGTTGGGTGTCTCAAGGATCAGTACTGAGACCAATCCTCTTCAGTGTCTTTTAAGTGACATAGTGGAGGAAATGGAAGGGGTAAGTCTGCCTAGAAACATAGAATTTGATGGCAGATAAGGACCGCTTGGCCCACCCAGTCTGCCCATTTCCCTACCTACTGGATAAGCTGCAGATCCTAGTTAACCAGCAGCCTACTTCTTCCTACCCCAACCCCCTAGAATTGCCTTATGACTGTCCCATGCATGCTTAAATTCCACCACTGTTTTTGACTCCACAACCTCCTATGGAAGGCTGTTCCATGCATCCACAACCCTCTCTGTGAAAAAATACTTCCTTAAATTACCTCTGAGCAGCACCCCTCCTCTATTTTCAAATTGTGCCCTCTTGTTCTTGCACACCTCTTTTTTTGAAAGATGCTACCCTCTTGGATTTTGTTGATTCCCTTCAGGTACTTGAACATTTCTATCATGTCCCCCCTCACCCTCCTTTCCTCGAGGCTATACATATTAAGCTCCTTAAGTGCCTCTCTGGGAGGATCTGCCTCTCTGTGGATGACACCAAGGTCTGCAAAATAGTAGACACTCTGAGGGAGGTGGAAAGGATGGGAACATACCTCTCAACCTTTCGTCCCCAAATGTGGAACACTGCCTCTCAAAATGTGGAACAAATGAGTAAAATGTGGAGCACTTAATCAAATTTTTACCTAGGAGGTTCAGAACACTGTTAAAATGTTTGCATTTATGTTCAGAAAGTCTGTTATTAATTGAATAATATATTTTTTGCATCATTTATTATAGATTTTTGCTTTAGAATGTTAATACTGAACGTGGAACAAGTCCTCATAATGTGGAACAGGGAGCTTTTGTGAAGTAAAATGAGGAACGTTCCTCGTAATGTGGTACAGTTGAGAGGTATGGATAGGAAGGGATCAGAAAAGACTGGAAGAGTGGTCAAGGGTATGGGAGCTGGGTTTCAATGTAAAAATGTCACAAAATAATGAACTTGGACTATAGAAGTCCAGAAGCAGAGTACAAACTGGGCAGAGGGATACTGACAAAAACCATGCAGGAAAGAGGCCTAGGGTTAATCATATTAGATTATCTTAAAGTGACCAGGCAGTGTGATAAGGCAGTTGGAAGGGCTAGAGGGATGCTGGGGTGCACAGAAAGGGGTATTGCCAGCAGGAAGAGGGAGGTGATGCTGCCTTTGTATAGTTCACTGGTAATATTCCACCTTGAGTACTGTGTCCAGTTATGGAGACCACATCTCAGGAAGCACGTAGAGTGGAGGCAATCCAGAGGAGGGCTACCAAAATGGTGCATGGTCTGCATCAAAAGCCCTATGAAGAGAGGCTTGAGGAGCTCTATAGGTACACCCTGGAGGAGAAGAGGAAACAAAGAACATTATAGAGACCCTTAAATACCTTATGGGGCTTAATAAGGTACAGAAGGTGGTATTTTTGAGAGCAAACGGTGCTCTAGAACAAGAAAGTATGCTATGAAGCAGAAACGGGATAAATTCTGGAGGGATTTGAGGAAGTACTTCTTCACAGAAGGGTAGTGGATTCCTGGAACAGCATTCCAGTGGTGGTAATAGGAGTGAAAACAGTGCTGGGGGTCAGAAATGCCAGGGACATGCACAAGTTAATCATAGGGGTAAGGGGGGGTTGCCGTAGATCAAGGAGGGTCAGCAGCAAAAAATGATGGTTAAAAAAATGGACAGACTAGGTGGCCCAATGATCCTTATCTGCTGTCAGATCTATGTTTCTATTAGTGCTTCACTCTTCTTCATTTGTTAGGGGATTGACAGAAAAGCCTCTTTGTCTTTTAGACTGCAAATCTGAACATTGCCTATCCACTTCCTGTTAAAAAGTTCCATACAGTATTTGTCCCAGTGTGGTGTGCTGTGAAAATAAGAGCAACTGAACACATCTCATGTTTTATCAGGCACCAGAAACCTTTGAAGATGTTGCTGTTGCTTTTTCTGAAGATGAGTGGAAGATTTTAAGCAACCAGGAGAAGGACCTTTACAGGAAAGTGATGCTGCAGAATTACAAAACCATGGTTTCAGTAGGTAAGAATAAACACAGTATCTGAGGTGGGGTCTTTATTATGTGGAAGTGGGTTCACTTTTTACAGCTTCAAGCCTGATAGTATGTTGGGGGATGAAGGAACTGGATTAGGGGCTCCCCTCTAACATTCCAGTACCATTTTGAAAACTGGAACAGTATGTAAAATTCATTGAGCTTACCCACCAGCATTTGTGACATTCTGTGGTATCATAGAATTTGACGGCAGATAAGGACCGCTTGGCCCACCCAGTCTGCCCATTTCCCTACCTACTGGATAAGCTGCAGATCCTAGTTAATCAGCAGCTTACTTCCTCTTACCCACCCCTAGGGACTGCCTTATGCCTGTCCCATGCATTCTTGAAGTCCCCACTGTTCTTGACTCCACGACCTCCTCAGGAGGCTGTTCCATGCATCCACAACCCTCTCTGTGAAAAAATACTTCCTAAATTACCTCTGAGCCACCCCATCTTCAAATTGTGCCTTCTTGTTCTGCACACCTCTTTTCTGAAAGATGCTACCCTCTTGGACTTTGTTAATTCCCTTGAGGTACTTAAAAGTTTCTATCATGTCCCCTCTCCCTTCTTTCCTCAAGAGTATACATATTAAGCTCCTTAAGTCTCTCTTCATGTGTCCTCCGGTGCAGACCCTGCACCATTTTAGTTGCCCTCCTCTGGACAGCTTCCATCCTGTCTATGTCTTTGCGGAGATTGGGTCTCCAGAACTGCACACAGTACTCCAGATGGGGTCTCACCAGCTGTCTGTACATAGGGATAATAACTTCCTATTTTCTACTGGTGATGCCTCTCCCTATGCATCCCAGTATCCCCCAACCCTCCTTGCTGCCTTCTCACATTGCTTGCCCACCTTTAGGTCATCTGATATGACTACCCCAGGTCCCTTTCCATTTTTGTTGTTGTTAGTATCTCCCCCCCATTGTGTACTCTTCCCCTGGGTTTTTGTTTCCCAGGTGCATTACCTTGCACTTCTTAGCATTGAATCTAAGCTGCCATACATTTGACCATTCCTCTAACCTTGCCAAGTCCCTTCTCATCCTTTCCACCCCACCCTGTGCATCAACTCTGTTGCAGATCTTAGTGTCATCTGCAAAGAGACATACTTTTCCTTCAGTCCTTCTGCAATGTCGCTATAAAGACATGGAAGAGGACTGGTCCTAACTATCTGAACCCTGCGGTACCCCGCTAGTAACCCTCCTTTCTTCTGAGTGGACTCCATTTACTATTACTCTCTGTGTCCTATTCTCCAGCCAATTCTTTACCCAGGCTGTCATCTTGGGACCCACTCCCAGGCTGGCTAATTTATATATTAATCTTTTGTGTGGACTGTGTCAAATGCCTTGCTAAAGTCTAGGCAGGCCATGTCTACAGCCCCTCCCTGATCTACTACTTTGGTCACCCAGTCAAAAATCTATCAGATTCATCTGGCATGACCTTCCCACTGTGAATCCATGCTGCCTAGGGTCCTGTGCCTTCTGGCCTCTAGATATGAGACAATTCTTTCCTTTAGAAGTGATTCCATCATTTTCCCTATCACTGAGGTTAAACTAAAAGGTCTATAGTTTCCTGCTTCTGCCTTGCTCCCACTTTTGTGAAGGGGAATCGCATCTGCCCTCCTCCAGTCCTCGGGTACCACCCCATCCTCCCATGATTTGTTAAAGAGGGTAGTCAGTGGTGTCACTAGTTCTACCCTTAGTTCTTTTAAATTCTGGGATGAATCCCATCAGGCCCCATTGCTTTGTCCACCTTCAGTTTTAAGAGTTCTTTCAGAACCCTTTCTTCTGTAAATGGGCTGGTATCAACTTCTGTATCCAGAGTGTTACTACTGTTTGTTTATGTACCTCCCCTCTTCCTTTGTAAATACTGAGCAAAAATATTTGTTTAGTATCTCTGCCTTTTCACATTCTCCCTCTGCCCACCCTCCCTCCCCTTTATTAAGCCTCACTATCCCTCCTTGGTCTTCCTTTGCTCCCTGATGTACCTATAAAGGTTTTATTCCCTTCTTAACTGAGTTGGCTATCTTTCCTCAGTTTGGGCCTTTGCTATTCTGACTGCCTTCCCAGCCTCCTTTTTGCTTTAACTGATACAGTTCTCTGTCCTGCTCCTGCTGCGATTCCTTATACTTCCTGAATGCTTTCTTTTTCTCTTGAACCTTCACTTCCACTTCCTTTGAGAACCATAGTGGTTTCTTACATCTTCTTGTTTTGTTTATTTGCTTCACACAAGGCTCGTTACCTCTGTGATGGCAGTTTTATTATTCCCCATTGTTCTTCCACCCTCCTTCCGCCCATTTGCTAGTGCATTCCTTAGGCACTCACCCATTTAGCAAAGTCAGCCCTCCTAAAGTCCAGTACTTTTGTCTTTGTGGCTTGACTCTATTGCTGTGTTTATTGTGAACCATACTGTTCGATGGTCGCTAGTTCCCAGATGGCTACCACTTCTACATCTGTGATCCTCTCTCCATCTCCATTTGAGAGTATCAAGTCTAATATTGCTCCCTCTCGAGTGGGCTCCAGTACTAGTTGTCTAAGGCATGCCCCCTGTAGGGCATCTAGAATAACTGCACTCTTGGAAGTGGCAGCTGCAACTGCGCTCCAGTTAACATCTGGCATATTCAGATCACCCATCAGCAATATCTCCCCAAGAAAAGAAGATTTTCACAGGAGATTGAAGCATAAAAACACTAAAACTGACAGCAGGATAAGGCTGATGGATTAATCTAGTCTGCCCTCATTTCTGCTTAACCTATGTGACCGAGCCCCCAGTGGCATATTTTTTCTCCCTGCACTTAAATCCCCAACCCCCTAGTGCCCACAACTAAACCCATATGTCTGTCTCATCAGTCCAGTAGGGTAGTCAGAGAACCACATTGTTTGGTATCTGGCAGATCACACCCCTAAAAATTATACCCCCTTTTGGAGATGTCCAGTGCTGCCCAAAATGTGAACTAGAGCCTGAAAAGTTCCTTGTTACACAAGGCAACGCAAGTATGGAAGCTTCATGTGATAGATGCATGGCAGCCATTGTAGATGGTTATAACATGGCAATTATGACTGACTGTGACTGCATCACACTGTTCTTTATCTGCCCACTGGATTCCCACTGCAACTCACTGTGGTACAATGGTAATGAAGCTACAGTGATGGATGCTGAAGTGGTCCTGGAAGAGGACAGGCTTGGTGGATGACAGGCTGGCTCTCAAGTCCTATTATAAGGACTATCAGAGAACAGTAACTCTGGAAAGACAGAATTCTGCCTTTGGGCTATTTCATCAGTAGGAAATAGACTGTCTCATTTCTTCCACACTATAGCAGCTTAATTGATTCATTCTGCATGCAGTCTGGAAGGGACTTGTCACAAGAAAGGTGTGATAAGTTAGGGTCTTTCTTCCTAAACAGAGTCTCCTCCATCCTAGCCTTAATCTCTACAGGCAGCCTGTCCAGGTCCAGCAGTGGTGGAAATGGAGACATGAAGGCACTCTGAGGGTCTGTAGTGAGCATTGATGGAGGATGTGCTCCTGGACAGAGTCTCCTCCATCCTAGCCTTAATCTCTACAGACACCCTGTCGGGGTCCAGCAGTGGTGGGGATGAGAGACATGAAGGCACTCTGAGGGTCTGTAGTGAGCACTGATGGAGGAGGTGCTCCAGGACAGAGTCTCCTCCATCCTAGCCTTAATCTCTACAGGCAGCCTGTCAGAGTCCAGCAGTGGTGGAGATGAGAGACATGAAGGCAGTTCGAGGGTCTGTAGTGAACATTGATGGAGGAGGTGCTCCAGGACAGAGTCTCCTCCATCCTTGCCTTAATCTCTACAGGCAGCCTGTCAGAGTCCAGCAGTGGTGGAAATGAGAGACATGAAGGCAGTTCGAGGGTCTGTAGTGAGCACTGATGGAGGAGGTGCTCCTGGACAGAGTCTCCTAGCCTTAATCTCTACAGGCAGCCTGTCAGGGTCCAGCAGTGGTGGAGATGAGAGCCATGAAGGCACTCTGAGGGTTTGTAGTGAGTACTGATGGAGGAGGTGCTCAAGGTGATCTCAGGGTTGCATCCTACTTGCTGTGTCTTACAGCCTTGGGCCACTGTGGCTTATAGTGGATTGCTGGGAGGTTATGAGTCTGAGTTTGCACTGTTAGTATATTGTGACTTTTTAGAGGATTGCTTCACTGTGTCTCTTTAACAAAACATGGCGAGGCCACTCCTGATATCTTTGGACCTGGATGTACTACCAAATTATAGACCTTACTCGAATCTTCCCTTTTTAGAATGGTATAGATCAATATGAGGTATATACCATAACACTACAGATGGGTTTTGGTCCATACCACACTGAGCTTTGAGTCCACAAATAAAGATAATTTACAGTATCAGTGGCTCAGCAGGTAGCACACTCACCACTGGGGCCAGGAGATCAGAAGGCTGTGGGTTCTTTCCCCACACCAGGCACTTGGGTTAATATCCCAATGCTGACACTGTAGTGCAGCATGAGGGGGTTGGGGTGCTGCACTCCTGAGGTACCATCTTTCAGATGAGACATTAAACCAAGGTCCCATCTGTCTGTCATGGTGGTAGTTCAAGTGGATGTTAAAGATCCCATGGCACTTTTCAAAAAGAATAGGGAGATTTTTTTATTATAACGTCAAAATAAATCATAACAGCAATATTGACTCATAAAGAATAAATAAAATCAAATACAAAATGAAAATAAATGAAAATTAAGTATTTTCAGACATTCTTTCAGTAGTTTTCATCTAAAAGAAAGAAAACAATACCGTAAACCAAAAATACGTATTAATGCATACTGGTCCCCTACAAAATTTTTAAAACATACTTTGCAAAATTTTATAACCCCTCCCCAACACACACACACACACACACACACACACACACACTCCAAAGAGTAGGTGACATTTTTTATTATAACTTCCAAGACAAATAAAACGTGTTAATGTCACACCAAACAATATGTAAATCAGAGAAGCAAAAAATCAAATAAGTATTATAGTCCTACAATATCTCATTGTTTGCAATAAATCTGTAGAAATGGATTAAAATCAGGGACCCAAAATGAAATTCTCTTTTCCCTTACAAAAAGAGTAGGGGAAATTGATTCACACTGAAAAATTAGTCATACAGTACCTCATTTAAATGATAAAAATTTGGATTTCAAAAAAATAATTAAGCATTTCAGCATACATCCCTAATTTACTAAAAAGTGATATCAAAATTATGAGAAGACCGAAGCAAGTAATAATACATGACACGGTGGGTGGTATTGGGCAATTCTGGACCACCGAGGGGCATAATTTTTTTTTTATTATTTATTGAAATTGTTTCACCAGGAAAAGCACACTGAGCAAGAACTGCTCAACTCCCTGTGTGACCTTGGGGAAGGGGTACAGTGGGGAAGAGGACAAGAGGACAAGGGTAGTCCAGGTCCTGACATATATACATACAATTACAGTACAGTTGAAAACATTTGACACTCTCAGTGTTGGTATTGTAAGGTGTGAGTGGCTGGCTCTTAGTGTGAGCAGGAAAGGTTACAGGTCAAAAGCCGCACTATGATGTTATGAGAAGCACAAGTAAATTGAGCAAAAAAAGCAGGTCTGCACAACAAAAATGTACACTTAAAACACAGAATGCACAGTTCTATGCTTGCTGTAGCTTGTTTTTATTATGACACAGTTTTAAACATGAATTAAACATGAATTTCATATCAGTAGATTTGTGCTGTGGTGTGGTGGTCGTGGTGTTGGCAGTGTAGTCGAGGATGAAAGAGGATCCCTGGTCTGGTACCGCTACTTGTGTGTTGGACAAGCGGTTGTGTCTTTATTTAAACTTTTCCTGCTTGCTGTGCCTTTTTTACACTTGTTTACAGTTGGGGCTGATACTGTGAGAGTGAGTATGAGGAAAGCTGCTGGTGGGTGAGTGGCCAAGGAAGCACTGCTACCTCTGGACTGATTATGATCTTTGTGGGAGAAGAGCGGTCCTTTCTTCATTTCCCATACTGTACCGCTGCTCTCATACATATGAGCGCTAATGGATATAGTGCTATGTGTCTCAGCAGTTTTGAGCATTTTATGGCAATCTCAGTGGCTGTTGCTTTTATCTTTTTAATTTTTTATTACGTATCTTCATTTTTTTATTCTGTGTTTCCTAAACAAAAGACAGACTTGTTGGGGGGGGAGGATCAGGCTGCAAACTCTCCAGCTAAGCAATAAGAACAAAATGGCAGCATAATAAACAGAATGTTCTAAATGCAGATTGAGCTTTATGATGAGGTTTGTGGCAAACTGGCACTTCTATGACCCAGGCTCTATTACCTGATAGACGACCACCTTGCCAGGTCTATCAGCCAATCAGAGTAAGGGATTTTATCAGCCCAATTTCTAACATCAAATAAAGGTCCGAAATGACTTAAGTAAGTGTTCATTTCAACCCCCCCAAAAAAGAAGGAAGAGAGTAGGAGAAATGCAGTAGCACTACTACTGAAAATTATATCAACAGTATTGAATTCATACAAAAAGGAAAAGAAAAACATAATTCCAAAAATCAGGAAACATGTAAATCGCAAGATCAGTCTGTTTGCTGATGATACCAAGGTAGGAGTAGTGATGGATGACCTAGGGGGATGGCATGGGTTGCAGTATGATCTGGCAAAGCTTGAAACCTGGACAGACACCTGGCAACTGGGGTTTAATGCCAAAACGTGAAAAGTGCTGCATTTTGGGATGAAGAACCCAAGGAGGTGTTATCTGCTGGGGGGAGTGCAGCTAGCCCAGACAGAGGAGGAGAAGGATCTGGGGTGCTCATTACAGGGTCAATGAACAACTCGGCACAATGTAAGAAGGCTGCTGCAGAGGCCAACAAAATGCTGGGTTGCATTGCAAGGGGTATATCCTCGAGGTGGGAGGAAGGGATTCTGCCACTCTGTAGGTCATTAGTTAGACCTCACCTGGAGTACTGCATACAGTACTGGCGCCCATATCTGAAGAGGGACATTAAGTTACTGGAGGGGGTGCAGTGCAGAATGACAAAGATGATGAAGGGGCTGGGGGGCTCATCATACGAGAGGAGGCTGAGGGAGTTGAACATGTACTCGCTGGATGAGAGAAGGGACTGGGGACATGATTGAAACCTTTAAAGTACATGAAAGGAATAAACAAGACAGGTAAAGATGGGCTGTTCAAAGTAAAGGAGGGGAGGGACACCAGGGGCCATGATACAAGACTGGAGACAGGAAGGTTCAGGAGGGAGAGGAGGAGACACTTTTACAGAGAGGTTGGCAGCTGTGTGGAATGCGTTACCTGCAGAAGTGGTATCCAGTAGAACAGTGTACTGCTTCAAAAGCAGATGGGACAGGACAAGGGGGAGGGTCAGTGGAGGGGAAGGTTGGAAGGGAGGAGCAACTGCAGAATAAGGGGTGCTAGCTGCACATTTGAGCAGACTTGACAGACCTCTATCCTTTATCTGCTGGCAAAATTTTGTATGTTCATATATTTTTATTAATTCCCATGTGTCAGAAGAAACTCCAGTTGAAGCAAAAAGACCCATAGTAACACATACGGGTCTCTCTCAGTCCAAACATTTGAGACATATTTTGCAAGAAATTTTCACTCTCCACTCCAAAAACCAGGGGTTTCAATTTACTCTGACTGTAAGTAATAATAAAACATACGTATCAATTCATCCACAAGGGAAAATATTAAATCAGAATCAAGAAATTGAAACCAAGTTTAAAGCATTTTAAACCTGTGTTTGCTAATGTCAGTCTAAAGGGGCAGGGGAGAATAATTATCCTGTGTCCAACCATGACATATTCCTCTACCACAGTCTGAAAGCTCTGGGGAAAATTGATTTTATTCGACCTGCTGGAATTTCAGTATAACTGATCATGTAGTGTGAAATACTTGGTCAACTGTTTTATGCTGCTGTTTCATTGCTGGGGCGCATCTTGCTTGCCATAATCGAAACGTAATAATTAATAAGATAATTTCCATGATAGTGGTATCATATATCACCCATCTTGCAGGAAAAATCCCAGAGTACAGGATCTCCGGAGTTAATACAGCAAAAGGGGATGCAGGTCAATCTAACTGAACCAGATTCCAAAAGGCAATCACAAAAGGGCATTCTATAAACAGATGGTCCATTATTTCAAGAAGACCATCACAAGTAGTCAGTCTTGGGCAGACCCTGTCTGAAAGCTTTTTATGTTTCAAGTTATTCTTAACTGCCAGCTTTCGGTGGACACACAGCCACATAGTCCCGCATATATTTCAGGCGTCGTTCAGTAATCAACATATCAGAAATCATTTGTTGTTCCTTTGGAGATAATATACATAGATACATAGATACATAGACAGTGTCGGCAGATAAGGGCCTATGGCCCACCCAGTCTGCCCATTTGAGCTTGTAAGTTCAGTTTGTTTTCCTAGAAGTCTGTTTCCCCTTACCCCTGACCTCTAGAATTCCTTTATGTCTATCCCATGCATTCTTAAATCCCGTGATTGTTTCAGCCCCCACCACTTCCTCTGGCAGGGTGTTCCACTTGTCCACCACCTTTCTGTGAAGAAATTCTTTCTCATGTTTCCTCTGAATCGTCCTCCTCCAACTTCATCCCATGCCTCTAGTCCTGGAACATCTTTTCGCTTAAAAATAGTGTTTTCCTGCACCCTGTTTCTCCCTGTAAGATACTTGTATGTCTCTATCATATCCCCTCTCCCTCCTCTCCTCCAGGAGTACATATTCAGTTCCTTCAACCTGTCTTCATAGGACTTGTGGTGCAATCCATGCACCATCTTTAGTTGCCCTCCTCTGAACCTTCTCTACCCTGTCTATGTCCTTACGTAGGTATGGTCTCCAGAACTGTACACTGTACCCAGGTGGGGCCTCACTAGTGTCTTGTATAGCGGAATTATGACCTCCATTTTCCTGCTGGTGATGCCCCTGCCTATACATCCCAGCATCCTATTTGCTTTACCTGATGCCTTGTCACACTGTTTCTCTCTTGAGGTCATCAGAGATGACAACCCCAAGATCCCTTTCCTGCTTGGTGCATGCTATATCCTCACCCCCAACTGATATATTGTGCCAGGGTTTTGTGCCCGATATGCATTATCTTGCACTTCTTTGCATTGAATTTCAACTGCCAAACCCTTGACCATTCTTCAAGTTTCTGCAGGTCCTTCTCATTCTGTCTACACCCTCTGGTGTGTCTACTCTGTTACAGAGCTTTGTATCATCAGCGAACAGTGAAATTCTGCCTTCTAGATCCCTGCGCAATGTCACTGATGAAGATGTTGAATAGGACCGGTCCCAGCACTGATCCGGTGGTACCCACTGGTCACTCTTCCCTCTGTGGAGTGACAGCCATTTACCACCACCCTCTGTGTCCTGCCACCCAGCCAGTTACCTACCCACCACACTACTGTCCTGCCCACACCCATATTCCCCAGTTTGTGTAATAGTCTTCTATGTGGCACAGTGTCAAAGGCCTTGCTGAAGTCCAGATAGGCCATGCCCACTGCCCTCCCCGATCCACCTCCCTAGCCACCCAGTCAAAAAATTCAATGAGGTTGGTCTGACATGACCTCCCCCTGGTGAAACCATGCTGCCTTGGGTCCTGTAGTCCATTGACAACCAGATGTTCCACCAATCTCTCCTTCAGTAGTGCTTCCATGATCTTTCCCACTACTGAGGTGAGGCTGACTGGTCTGTAGTTCCCTGCTTCCTCTTTGTTCCCACTTTTGTATAAGGGGACTACATCTGCTGTCCTCCAGTCTTTGGGTACCTCCTATTTCCAGTGATTGGCTAAACAGAATAGCCAGAGGTTCAGCCACCACCTCTTAGTTCTTTAAGGACCCTGGGGTGCACCCCATCTGGCCCCATTGCTTTGTCAACTCTTATTACTTCCAGTTCCTTCAGGACCTTTCTCGTGTAAAGGGACTTGTGTCCATTTCTGCACCATTCTCACCCCTTGTACTCCCTTCAGACCCATTACCCCTCTTCCTCAGTAAAGACTGAGCAGAAATAACTGTTCAATATGTCAGCTTTACTGTTGTCATCCTCCACGTGACTCCATCCTCCCCTTCAGTCTCACTATCCCTCCCTTTGTCTTTTCTTTTTTCACTTATATACCTGTAAAGGTTTGTCCCCTTTAACCACTGATTTTGCAATGTGTTCTTCTGTCTGAGCTTTGGCTTCCTTACTGACTTCCCTGCCTCCTTTGTTTCTCCTGGTACTTCTCCCTATCCCCTTCTGCCTGTCTTTTGTATTGCCTGAATGCAATCTTTTGGCTTTCACTTTCTTTGCTACCTCTTTGGAAAACCATAATGATCTCCTCTTCTTTTCCTCTTGCTAACCTGCTTAATGTATAATTCTGTTGTTCTTATAATCCCATTTTAAATACTGCCCACTGTTCCTCAACCCCTGATTCCCGTCCCATTCCCTTAATGCCTCTTTCAAGTATGTCCCCATTTCCCAAAGTCTGCCCCTAAAATCCAGGATACGTGTTTTTGTGTGGTTTGGTTCTGCTCTTTCTGTGATTTCAAACCACAATGACTGGTGGTCACTGTTACCCAGGTGCTCCCCACTGTTACCCCCATCACACTGTCCCTGCTTGTGAGCAGAAGGTCCAGTATTGCCTTCTGCTGAGTTGGTTCCATGACCAGTTGCTTGAGGAAGGCACCCTGAAGGGAGTCCAGGATAAATCTGCTCCTAGTTGATGCTGCTGCTGGGATGCTCCAGTCCACGTCTGGAACATTGAAGTCTCCAACCAGTATTACCTCACTTTGTCTGCCATCCTTTGGATGGCTAGCATCAACTCCTATCTGTTTCTTCCTCCTGGGCTGGTGGTCTCAGACCACACCTGTGCGGATGGCTGGGCCCATTTTCCTTTCCAGCTTAACCACAGTATCTCGCTTCCATTTTGTTCCTCCTGGATCTCTGTGGCCCTTATGTCATTTTTTCACATACAGCTACCTCCTCCCTTCCTGCCTCCTCTGTCTCTCTTCTGAATATGTTGTAGCCAGGTATGGCCATCTCCCAGTCATGGTTATCATTACACCAGGTTTCAGTGATGGCCACAATGTCCAGGTCTGACTGTACCCATGACAGCCTCCAGATCTTCCATCTTGTTGCTAAGGCTCCTGGCATGTGCACATGGCTTTCCAAGATTTGACCCTCCCAGCCTGCTTCACTGTTCTACTCCAGCCCCTTCCCTTGGTGTCATTTATCCCTGGTTCTCCTTGCTGTCT
Organism: Neoceratodus forsteri; assembly: GCA_016271365.2. NCBI lineage: Eukaryota > Metazoa > Chordata > Ceratodontiformes > Ceratodontidae > Neoceratodus > Neoceratodus forsteri. Next base: position 20,113,197 of record JADMNL010000038.1, on the reverse strand, counting down.
GCCCTTCTGCTGAATTTGCCCTTTCTGCTTATCCACCTTTTGGACACTAATCTCCATCTTTGCACACTGCTTTACAGAGATAGCCACTCCTCTGGTTCACTGGTTCCTGCTAGCTGGGGGTGAGCAAGTGAGGCCCTCCTTGCTGGCCTGCCACCCCTTTGCTAGTTTAAATGCTTGTCAATGTAGCATTTAAACTTATCATTGAGTCTTGATTCCCTCCAGGATGGATGCAGGCCATCAGGCTTGAACAAACCTCCATCCCTCCAGGTTGGTCCTCAGTCACCAATGAATCAAACCCTTCCTCACAGCACCAGTTCTTCAACCATGAGTTAAAGTTCTGGTGCATGCACTCCATGTTCTCCTTGCCTCTCACAGGTAGTACTTCTGAGAAAGTGACAGAAGTAGCTACTTGCTTGAGACCCTCCCCAGTTTCCTAAACTGTTCCTGAACTTCCTTTGGCTCCCATTTGCCAAGTCATTAGTACCTAGGTGGATAATGACATCCAGCTCACCCTCCGTCTTGCCTTCCCAGTGATCCCCAGTATCTTCCTTCCATCCCTCCATGCCGTGGCACCTGGTAGGCACTTCACCTCCTGTCCTCCCCCTCCTGTGTTCCTAGCTGGATCCCTCTTACGATGGAGTCCCCACCAGGATTCACTTCCTCCTCCTCTGGGGTCCACTGCTTTCCCACTGAGGTCACCTCCTTGGCTAACCTCCACATCCTTTCCTTCCACTTCTGGGTACCTCTATTTGGTTGTCTCATTTGCCAGTGTGGCATATGAGTTCTTGAGAGGAATAGGATCTGGGATGTGCCTCTGCCTGACTGCTCTAACCTCCCTGAGCCCACTGTCATCCAAGTGCTCCTCGTTCTCGGCATCCTTTGAGGCAGCTGCATTGGACTGGGTGGTCCTAGATAGGGTAATGGTACTCGACCCAGTTTACTTCCGCCTGAGTCTGGTTACCTCATCCCATAGTCCAGAGAGATGCATGCAGAGAGGGCAGCACCTCAGTGTCCAGAAGGTCTGCCTGAATATGGCTGCCCCACAGCCACTGCATTGCACCACTCCCCACATTATACTGCAATTCCCCTTCTTGTCTGCTACTGAAACTCTCTTAGTTCTCTTTTTATTAATTTACAGTGCTAAAAATCCTGTAACTGATCCTCCGATTTTTTTTTTTAAGGAAAAAGAAACCAATAAATAAATAAATGAGTCAAAACACTTGTCCTGCTGAGGGTGGGCTTCTTTCCCTTATGCCCTCCTACTTCACACCTCTTACTATACCCTGTGTTTAGCTCCTGTCAATCAGATTTATCAGGCATATAATTAAGAGTTGGGGAAGGGAGGAGGTGGGCGAAAATTTGCAGCTATTAAAGACAGCACAGAATTACACCACCACTATGTTTTAAATTTTCAACAGCCCAAAAACAATTATAAGTAAAGACAACAAAGAAAGAAAGTATAGTGTCACTACAAGCCCACAATCTAAGTTTCAAAGAAAAATACCAATTACCAGTTACTCTAAAGCACTGAATTGAATATGTTTCCTTCCTTCTCCTTCTGGCTTCTTCTGAGAAAATCAACCTCTGTTTGCTACTTTAACTCTGACTAAGCCCCACCTCCAGTTATCACGTAGCTGGGGTCAGAGGCCAGACAATTAACACCCTTCACCCAGCTACAGGACAGTCAGACAAGCCAAGATAAAATTTGCAGCTAATATATTTTATAGCACGGATGGATTACATAGTGAGTGGTTAATACTCCACTGTACAATTCCTTCTTGGATTTTGTCTCTAAATCCTCCTTAATAATGCCCCAAATTTTTTAATTTACTTACAGTTTCTCGAAGGTATACTGGTAATCCCAAAATACGAGTTTGTTTGGGAAGAGACACACACTGATTCTAGGTTGAAAAGAGATCTTCTAGGAGATCCCAAACCTAGGACTTCCATATTTTGTCTGTGTCCCTCTGTAGTGGCTGAAGATTATAATGGAAAAAAGTACAGAACAAAAGAGAATTAGGTTAATTTTATTTAATCCCCCTTGGATTATAGGGAGGTATGTGGTTCCTCTCTTTAAAGGATTTAAGATTTTCCCCCATAGCCCTTGAAAAACAACCCATATAGGGTAGTTTCCATATTTTTTTGGGAGGGGGCCAGATACACTATACTTATAAACTGAAAGCTAGGAAGCAAAAAGGATTTAATCATAAAATCTGTTTCTGTTTCGACATTTTCCAGATATTCCATACCATTATTTTCTGTTTAGCTTCATGAATTTTAAGTTCCCAGTATATATCTGGGGTTCTGGCTCTCCAAAGTGTATCCCTAAAATTCACTGATATCCCATGGCTGATGGTTTTCCAAGATTTCTGGATTTTATATATCACCTATCCCAATCCTAATACAGCAACTTGTTTGTAAATTAATCACTGACCCAGATACAGCAGAGAATTCTAGTATAATATTTTTTGCCATCCTTGCAGACTAGGCATCATACATAATGATGCCCAGGTTGTCTACGAATGATATGGTAACTATAGGTGTATCATCACTGCTTACCCTTACCCCTACAATGACTTCCATAGAGTTAGGTTTTCTCAATAATGGATCTAAAGTCAGTAAGTACAGCAATGGGCTAAGAAGCCACCCCATCACTCCCCCCTTGAAACTTTGCATGCTTTCCCACTCCACCAATTAACAGTGGGTATAGAGTGAATATTTTACAAAATTGAATCCATGAAACAAACTTTTGTGGAAATCCATATAAGTCCAGTACTATCTGTAAATAGTTGTATTCAGTACGGTCAAATGCTTTTGTCTGGTCTTAACTAACAAACTGTCCCATTAACTCTCTAGTCTTTCCTTTTTGCATTAGTTCTCAAATCAAAATTAGAGTGTTGTGAATTTTTCGAGGCGGGAACCCCAGAAAATTGGGTTGGGTGAATAATGAAATCCAGTACTGCCATCAAGCGCAAACTCAGAAGCTTAGGAAGATGTTGCAATCAAAATGTAACAACTAAACTGGATACCAGTTCTACATAGATACATAGACAGTGTCAGCAGATAAGGGCCTATGGTCCACCCAGTCTGCCCATTTGAGCTTGCAAGTTCTGTGAACTGTGAGTTCTAGTTTAGAGAACTTCTTTCTCCAGATTTAAAGAGGAGTGTAAGCACTCCTTCATACATATGTTGTAGTAGGGAATCTCTCAGTAAGCAATCATTAAAAAAAAATTCCAGTTCATCTCCCAGTATATCAAAAAGAAATTTGTAAATTTCACTCATGATTCACGAATATTGGGTCTGGAAGTGCATTCAGTGGTGGCTGGCGACAGGAGTGAGCCCGACTCCATTGGATGTTTCTCAGTGGGATTTGCTGCATCACTGGGGGGTCGGGTATTTACTCAGCCTGGGAGCTGGCTGTGATATTGTGTTCCCCTTGACTCATGGGTTTGGTTGCAGCGTGGCCTTACCCAGGTGTTCTGGTGGGACTGCATTATTTCCTATGGGGTTTTACACAGGTTGGAGTTGTTGGGCCCTCAAGCTGCTGATCAGAATCTTCTGGCTGGCTTGGATAGATTTTGGATTTGATTGAATCTGGGCTCTCTCTCATATTTATGGTGGAGTAATATTTTGGATTTCCCCTTCTGTTTTAACCCTTCGTTTCAGCTGGTTGTGAGCGGCTCAGTCCTGTTTTTTTTCTTCTGATATTACGGATATGTAATATCTTCATCTATCCCTGGTTCTGGATATTGTTACTCTTGTACTTTATAGATTAAGACTTCTGGGATTAACTACACCCTTCTTGGGATTTAAAGTTTTATTTTTTCAGTGGACTCCTTGGTGGTGAGAGGACCTTGGTGTCCACATATTTTCTTTAATTTTTTTAGTTAGTTTTTTATGTCAAAGGCATTGCGATTTTAATTTTTGTGGACTGTCACTTTCTGCTTCGGTAGTGAGAGTGCCTGAACTGCCCTGTCTCTCCGGTCATGACAAGGCTGGGGGTGGGGGTAAATTCCATTATTCATAGCTACACTTTGTATATCTGTGATATTGTGTCTGGGCGGTGAGAGTGCCTGAATCACCCTGTCTCCCTGGCCATGAGAGGGCTAGGTGGGGTAAATTTCATTATTCATAATAGTATTTGGTATATTTGTGAGGAGGGGATTGCAGTGGTTCCAGAATTAAGTATAGGAGTGATTTTCTTAGTTAACAGGGGATAGGGTGGTGTTTTAAGTTGTATTTTATTATATATAGGGTTGGGTAGTTGTGCAATTTTGGGATTTATTTTTGCCTTATTTTAATTTTATTTTGTTATTGTGAATTTTGGGATAATATTGCTTTAAGTGGGGTTGGGTTATAATAGGGTTTGGTTTGTTTAGAGTATTTATTAATTTGTTTTGTAGCTACAGAATGTGTTGGATGCCAGTCCCCACAGTTGTGCACGGTTCATCCTCTGCCCTTAGTGCTCTTTGCCCTTTCTATACTCCTCCTCTCCAGTTTGTAACCTACCAGCGCTGTAGAGCCATGGGTATTATGCGTAGGAGAAGGAGGAGGGTGGGGGGTTACAAACAGTGGAGGATGAACAAGGGAGGGGGTCATGGAATTGGGGTGGTTGGATCTAGAAGATGCCCTGGGACAAAATGGAATCCAGATTGTGGTTCACCATGTCTGGTACCCATACCCAAGGGCACTACGGATTGTGGTAGGCAGATGGCCTGGGCAAACTGTGAGGTTCATCCAACACAGGCGGTGTTGTGCAGTGCCAGGTCCATTAAGAACAAGATTGCAATTAATGCAGATCTTGTTGGTACGGTGAACTTGGCATGCATCACCAAGACCTGGTTGGATGAAAATTCTGGCTCCATTGTGGAGGCTATGACTCTAGCTGGGTACTCGGTGATACACTGCCCGTGATTGGATCATGGGGGGGGTTGAGGTCTGTTTCAAGACTGAACATCACCTCACGAGGGTACTAGTTGAGGTTGAGTCCTTTGAGTGTACAGTAGTAGCAGGTGTAGGCTATCGAATTGCTCTCATCTGCCGTCCACCCGGTGATTAGAAGTGATTCCTTCAGGAAGTGGCGGACTTCGCCGTTGATATGAGTTGCCCTGAATGATGGTTCTGGGTGGCTTCAAAGCCTGGGTCGATGACGAACTCTCGCAATTTGGTCAGCACTTCCTCCAGTTAATGACATCTCTGGGCCTTACACAGGTGGTTTCCACTGCTACTCATAAACATGGACAGTCTCTTGACTTAATCTTCCTAATAGGGATTGAAACATCTGACTTGGGAGTGGAACCAGTTGAGTGGTCTGATCACTACACCATGGGGTTTAGTTTTAGCACCCCCCTGAAGGCCTACCCCTGTGGAGATAGTTTTATACTGCCCTTTATGGGATATAAGTTCCCATGGCCTTGCAGTGGTCCTTGACCTCTCGTTCCCCGCATTGGCAAGCAATGATCCAGAGACCCTCATGTCAGCCTATAATACAGCCATTTCAGTGACTCTGGATTCTATTGCTCGAGTCCATGTTTGCCCTTTCTCCCTTTGTCCCAGGTCCCCTTGGTTTGATGGGACTGTGAGGGAGATGCGGAGATTAGGGTGAAGGTTAGAGCATTGCTGACAAAAGTCCACCCTTGATGCCGACCACCTTAGATTGATGGATCATTATTTAGTCTGTAAATCTGCAGTCACCCATAAGAAGGCAGAATTCCTGGCTGGGGAGAATGTGACTGCTCAGAATCGACCAGCTCAGCTATTTTGAACTGTGGACAGACTGTGCAACTCAGCCTGTCTGCATGTTCAGAAAGCTTTTTTGCAATTAGAGTGTGATGAGCTTGCTCGATTCTTTGCACATAAGGTGGCCAACATCAGGGCAGTATTGCAGTCAGCATACTCTAGGGGGTTGTTTGTGATCAGTACGTGGTCCCTGTACCTCAGTTTTCCTAGAGTACCTTCAGTCGACCAGAGTTCATGAATGTCATGAGGATTATCCAGAGTGTGTGCACCCTACATGCTGTAGTTTGGACCCTGGACTGACTTCCTAATTTTGGGTTGTACTGACATCATCAGTCCAGTCCTTGTGCAGATGGTCTGGTGCTCCCTGGAATTGGGAGAGTTTCCCAGCTCCCTGAAACAGGCGGTGGTGACACCACTCTTGAAGAAAGCTACCTAGGACCCAGACTGTTTCGCAAACTACAGACCTATCTCTAACCTTCCCTTTGTTGGGAAGGTGATTGAGGAAGTAGTGGCAGCACAACTGGAAGACCATTTGACCATCCATGACATCTATAAACCACTCCAGTCCAGTTTTCGTAAGATACATAGTACCGAGACAGTGCTGGTTTGGGTGTTCAATGACCTCCTGATGGCGAGAGATCGGAAGAGCTGTTCCATCTTGATTCTTCTGGATCTTTCTTCAGCTTTTGACACCGTGGACCACATGGTGTTGATAGGATGCCTGAGGTATATCTGTGGAATGTCAGGGACTGTCCTCACATGGTTTACATCATTTCTCATGGGTAGAACACAAAGAGTTGTGTCTGGGTTTTTTTCTTCAGGCCCAACTGCTTTGTTTTGTTGAGTGTCTCAGGGTTCTGTACTGTCACCCATGCTGTTCATAGTGTATATGCTACCCCTCAAAGACATTGTAAGAATCTATGGGCTGAGCTTTCACTGTTATGCAGATGATACCCAGCTCTATCTTTCTTTTGCATCCGACCAGGATGGAGCTCTCTCAATCTTTAACAACTGTCTGAAAGAAATCCAGGAGTGGATGGATTCTAGTTGGCTGAAGTTGAACTCTGAAAAGACTGAGGTACTGGTTGTGGACCCGGGTCGTCAGATGGGGGGTCGGGTATTGGTGCACCCTCTGGAATTTTTCTTGGTGGCATCTCTCTCCTGACCTCTGAACGGGTGCATAACCTGGGGCTAGTTTTTGATGATGGACTGACCCTACATTCTCAGATGTCGGTTGTTGTCAAAACCTCCTTTTATCATCTTAGGAATATCACCAGGGTTAGGCTTCTGGTTCCATCTGACTACCTTCCCACCTTGGTCCATGCCTTTGTGTCCTTGCACTTGGACTACTGCAGCTCCCTTTATCTAGGCTTTCTGGGGTTGAAATCCATCGCTTGCAGCTAGTGCAGATGCAACAGCCCAGCTAGTGACAGGTTCTACTCAATCCTGCCATATTACTCCGGTGCTGCGCGGACTGCACTGGCTGCCAATATGGTGGTGGATTACCTTTAAAGTCAGTTTACTGATTTTTAAAGCCCTACATGGACAGGGCCCAGACTATCTGAAAGAGCTTCTGGTTCCTTACTGCCCTCATCAATCACTCCGCCCGGCCAATGAGGGGTTGTTAGAGATTCCAAGGGTGAATTTGAAGTCATCTGATTCAAGAGCTTTTGCCTATGCAGCCCCCACCCTTTGGAATTCTCTACCCTGTTGGTTACAGGAGTGTACAACTGTGGAGGAATTTAAGAAGGGCTTAAAAACCTGTTTGTGGCAAAAGGCTTTTTTAGATAATTGAGGTGTTTATGATTGACTGGTATATGATTTTAAAAGACAAAGAACCTCTGTGCGCAAGCACTAAGGCAATGGTTACCCCAAAGGGCATTTGGCTGGGAAGCCAAGTTTCAAAGAAAATACAAAATCACACATGCTTCCACAATGCAAAGTATCATTGGCTGCATATGCAAATCACCACAGAATATTATGCTAGTTCAACTTTAAGCAAAAATGCATGGTGCCGAAAGGCCTCTCACACAGTTTGCAAAGGGTGCCAACAGAAGACATTGCCTCAGTGCTTGCGCAAAGAGGTTCTTTGTCTTTTAAATTGTTTTTTGTTTTAATTGGGTTCACCACAGCATAACCCAAATAGACCATCTTAGGGTAGCTGGTTCATTCCACTGGGGTGTCAAACAGACAAGGCATACTGATGAATCCAAGGTAGGATGAAACACGTGTCTATGTCTTCTGTTGGCACCCTTTGCAAACTGTGTGAGAGGCATTTCAGCACCATGCATTTTGCTTAAAGTTGAACCAGCATAATATTCTGTGGTGATTTGCATATGCAGCCCATGATGCTTTGCATTGTGGGGGCATGTGTGATTTTGTATTTCTATGATTTTAAGCTGTATTGTTTTGTTATTGGATTTTATATGAGCTGGTTTTATATTGTTAGATGCCTTGGCAATTGAAAGGTGCCATATAAATAAAATTATTATTATTATTATGATCCCATCCACCCCAGGGGAGGAGCCTGTTGTTAGGGGCCAGATAACCTGCTTTAGTTCTATTTTAGTTATTGGGGCTATAAGTGCAGAAATCTAATTTTGGGGAATTGTAGGAAGGTGGCATGAAATAAGCCACTCAAGTCATATCTTTTAGAGGTAATTTTTGGCTAGTGAAACAATCGTTGAAAAATGATTCAATTTCCTATAATAAACCCTTCTGACCAGTGACAGTGTGTCCATTTTTTTTTGAGTTATCTATTTTTGCCCCATCATGCTCAGGAGCTGCTTCTTCTTCAAGCTGCCATGACCCCTCAGACATTCCCCCTACTATCTCCATACAAGCCACCTTACCTAATATATTCATAGACGACCTCAGTATAGCCCGGCGTAACCCTGTACTGGGTGGGTCCATCTCCTCTGAGAGGGAAGGCACTGGTGGAAGGCAACTGGCACACTATTTCTTTCAGTCCCAGGCACTGCTGAGACTTTGCGTTGCCTCTGGGAGTCCTCAGAGGTGCCCTTAGGTTGGCAGCCATCATCCGGCCAGTCTCCAGAGTGGTATTTCTGTTTTCTGGTGTTCCCCTTGTAATGCTTCCTCTGAAATGCTCCCAGTCTCCACTGGGTGCTGCTTCAGAGTGACCATGCATCCCTAACCCACCCAAGGGGAGGAGAGCAGTCCTGTGGATGCTCAATCTTTCCCCTTCCTCTGCCAACCCCTGGTGCCAGAGTCCGTTCCCGAACCCGGGTCGCCAGCATTGTAAGAGTGTACATTTTTATCAATTAGATGGGACACATAACCATATGGTCATTGTCCTCCATATAATGTTCCAAAGGTACAGTTTCACTTTTCTTTTCCTTTAGTGTTATATTGTTGATGTTTTTCCAGCAATTTTAACTTATCCCACTGAAGCTGTATTAATTTAGATTTAAGTTTCTTAATTTGTGCAGAAAAATTGCCCAATCCTTCATTTTGTAAGAGAATATAATTTTGAATCCTATTCCAGAGATGTTTATACTGATCTGAAGAAAGCTTTCCATTGATTTTACCCATAGTCTGAAAATATTCGGTAACATCCTGTTTAGTATCTGCCCACCACTCGTATAACTCCTCATAAAGAAAAAAACACTGATTTGCGGGCTGCAAGCAAATTTCCAAACCCTTGCATAATGGGAGGTTTATCTAACAAGCTGGTGTTGAGTTTCCAAGTACCCTTCCCTCTCCTAAGTTCCAGGAGGTCCTCTATCTGAATCATTAAGAGTGTGTGGTCGGATGTATTGACTTTGGATGCTGAAGGTCCTTGAATTTCTAATGATTTTGAAGTAAAGAGATAATATGGGTAGACCATTTACCACAAAAATAAGTTTTTGGAGCAGGGTTATAAGTCATGGAAAATACATCTACTAAGCCCGTATCGGTGATCAGATTAGTTAAACATAAATCATCACAGGAAACCTTCTCTGTTTGTAGACCTATTACAATTAAAATTGCCACCTAACATGACATTTAGAAAGGTAAACAAAAATGGTTTCGATTTCCAAAGCAGGGCTATTCTGTCAAAAGCGCAACTGTGGGCCACATACATTTATTAATCTGAAATCCATCCCTTTTATAGAAACATCTAAAGGAAAAGTCCACCCTGGCCATATGTCAATCAGGTTTGTAACCAAAATGCATGTGTAAAAATAAATTCCCACCCCAGATCAGGCATTCTTCCCTACCAACCAAAAACCTTTCCCCCAAATCTAGTTCCCTGTAGCCTCCGAAATGTTGGAGAAAGTATGCAAACTTACATCCTGAAACATAACTACATCTTTTCTTGAGTGCCAAAATGAACAAAAGGTGTTTAAATGTTTTGTTTCTGAAAATAAACTGTTTTCTTTCAAAGAGGCCACTTTAAGCTGGTATTGTCTCTGTCCACTAGAAGCCAGAGTCGGTTATACAGATCATCATTTAATCTTACTCAAAGTCCTTGTCACCCTGCTAGATTTCTGCTGGGTTTTGAGAGAGTCATCCATATTTTCAGAATCTGAGAGTACCCCTTGCTGGGAAGAGTGAATAGAAATATTGTCCAATTGCATTTTGTTCTAGTTCAGGGTCCACCCCTTGGAAGCCTGAAAATCTGTTAGTAGTAGGGATCTCAGAACAAGAAACAGTTTGTGCATAAGTTTTTTGCTTAGTTGCATGTTTTTTTCCCTGTCTTTTTCCCCCCAAGGTATAGGTTAAGTTTTGCACCGGCAAGGTAGTGGGGGTTGGGAGCATGTCAGCCCTCATGGACTCATCTCCTAGGATAGATTCAAGCTGCTGGCCTTGTCCCTCAGTGCCTATGGGTATCATTCTGGGAGTAATTTGTTCCCCTGGTGCGTTGATCTAGGGGTGCTGAAGTTTGCTTCGTAGTTGTTTCTAGGTAAAAATCCTGAATGGCAACGTCTGAATTATATTGTTTTGAGATGCCCAAAGGCAATCAGTGAATCAATGGCCCAACTACTTACATAAATTGCACTTCAGGCCTTCAAAGCAGTGTACACTTGGATGTCCCAGTTCTCCACAGTGCACACATTTAAGAAATTCACAGTCAGTAGTGATGTGTGTTTTTGATCCTTATTTGAAACATGTCCATGGCTTCCCCAGATAAGACAGAAAGCCTTTATCTCAGCATATAAAAAAATTATTTGGGAGCTGTACAATATCAGAATCAGTTTGATTCAGTTGGACTTTTATCTTCCACCACCCATTCTAGAAACCCTCATCATCAAGTATGGGGCTTGGATTGCCTTGGATGTCGCAACATTTTTCTAATCAGTATATTACATCTGTAATGTTGACCCCCTCATTTCTAAAAAGAAAAGTGATCACATGGAATGGTTGCTTGGTTAGAGGTATGACCAAGAAATCTGCCCAAAGGGGATTCATTTTCAAGTTGGCATATCTGATCCAAAAAGGTTCCAAGATGTCTGGAGATTGAAAGCTAATGTCATAGGTAAGCTCCCCCGAGACATGAATCAAAGCATATACCTTGGAAGGATCGAACCCTAGAGATCGTTTAAGCAAAGTTTTGCCCACATACTGGTGGTCAGGAATATCGGCTCTATTGCTCAGAAAACACAAATGAACAGCATTGTGTCTCTTAGCTAGCTCCACCAGTTTGTAGAATGAGCTAGCATACAAAGGTGGAGCAGTCAGATTTTGATCCATTTCAGTAATATTTGGTGGTGCGCTGTCCTCTGTCTGTAAGGCCAGTGCTGGGGATATTACAGTCTGACTTGTGTTGGGCCTTGTATGTGAAGAAGGTGCATCACTGACCTTGCCTTGTATTTCTCCTTGCAAAAGCGATGGGTCCAGTTATGCAGCCCACTCACTGTTAGCTATCTGCATCCAGCCCACACTCTGCAAAGCTACTTCTGGAGACCAGTTTGGTTGTTCAGTAATCTAATTCAATGTCAGTGGTTGGAGTGTGGTCCTCAGTTCAGCATCCAAGCTACTGTAGTAGGTGAGGTAGCAATGACTCGAATTTTGGAAAAATCCTGCATCTCTGATAATGTGGAAGAAGTGGTCAATCATTTCCTTTTTTTTTCCTCATCCAGTTTGGCAAGCTTGATTAATTCACTTTCTGCAGTTCCTTCTCAAGACATTTCTACTTTTCATGTAAAGTAAGATCTACTTGTGGAGATATCTCCTCCATATGTGGTTGGGCCTTAGCCATGGTATCAATAGAAATATTTTGTTCTAAGTCCGGGGCACTGTGTTGGCCATCTGATTGATGTATCCCAGCTGTCCTCACTGGTTCCTCCAAAGCCGGCACCCATCCGCTCTGTCACATCCACTGGCTAACTGCTGGGATCCTCCATCCACAGTCTGGGATCTAGCACCCCCTACCAGAAAGTAAGGGAGTTTATTGGTTAAATAAATCATACAAATTACAGTATAATAATCACAAACAATGAAACAAAGCAAAATAAAAAAGAAAGGAAAATACATAAGCTTCCTTCGGTAGTAAAACAAAATTTAACATCAAAAAACTACATCATCAGACAAATATATTCAAGTTATAGGAATATCAGAATTTGCTATCCAAGGTAAATTTCTCCAACGTGCTTCAATTGTTTGTTTAGGAAAGTTTTTAAACTCTTCTCGAAATATTAACTTCAGTTCTTTGGTAATGTTCATTATTTATTATTACAATAATTGGTGTGTCTTTTTGTTACAACATAAAGCCACATCTTGCTGTCCAAATTTACCATTTTATTACTAAAAATATTATATTCATTATACTTTCATGAAATCTTTGCCATCTTGTACAGAAAATACCATGCAAAAGTTCATCATATTGTACTGTGGAAAATATAGGCACAGACCAATGCTCTGCTAAGTCATTCCAGAAAGATTGTATGAAAGTACAGGTGAAGAATAAATGTTCAATAGTTTCTTCCTGGTGTACACAATTCTGTCATATATGGTACCATTCTTTAACCTGTTAATATCTTTGATTATTTTTACATTAATCTTCTCATGACAACTAAGCCCGTGGATGTCTCACAGTTTCACTGGTACCCTATCATTTGTTAATAAAGTTAGTTTTGTATTCTGCATACCTATAGGATGCAGAGGGAAAGTGCCCAGCTGTGTAAAACAAGTATCAACTATATATTTATACAATTGTTTTCTACTATTCCCCATCATCATCTGACTTGTTACCTTCCAAGCTCATAATTTAAGAAAGACTTCTCTGTAAAACCCCGGGAGTGTAGGATCGTGTTTATACTTTGTTGGTTTTGATCCCTCCCAGTCCCAAAACCAGAGGTGGATAGTATCATATATGTAAAGTGCCCAGATTGTGTCCAAATTCACTAACAGCAGTTTGATATTTGAATAATAGAACATACAATAATAAAAGACAATAGGGTGAACCATATTTAATCCCCCTAGTCTGTATGGCAAATATCTGATGTTTCTTTTGATGGGATTTAGTCTGCTTCCCCAAACTGCGTGAAAGAAAAGACTTAACAGACACGTGTCCAATTCCTTAGGAGGTGGAAAAACTTTACTAACATATAGAAAGTGTGGCAATAACTTTGTCTTAATAAGTACAACTCGATTTTTCTTACTGAGTTTTCATTTATTCCAATTGGATACCATGGTATTATCTATTTCTGTCATTGGCCATCCAATTTAATATGCCTAGTTCCCCCTTCCCCCAATGTAAACTTAATATCTTGATTGGTTGTTGAGGCATAGGCATTCCTGATATTGTTGAAACTCCTAACCATGTAGTCCTGACTGTGTTCCATGGCATTTTGCCATGTTTAAGCTTACTCCAGATATACAGGAGTAAAATTCACAAGTTTCTGTAGCTGTTTTAATGGAAGCCTCTTCTGATAACAAAAGACACAGGTCCTCTGCATTAACAATACACTTAGTCAGAGCCTGAAATGTATCAATCTGCAGAGACCTGATACCTGGCTGGCCATTGATTTCCCTTAATAAAGGGTCAATACAAAATACATATAAAAGTGGACTGAGAGGACAGCCTTGTCTGACTCCTCTTTTTATAGGGATAATGGGTTCTAGGTGTCCATTAATTAGAGGCTTTACTGTTGCATTCTTATATAAAACTTGTACCCAGTTTATACATTTCTGCAGTATTTATAAAAATGTAGTAACTCCCACAAATACACATGGCTAACCAAATCAAATGCCTTGCTTTGATCAAGTGAACACAAAAGCCCTGACACCTCATTTTTATTACTTTTAGTTATAAGTTCTCCAAGTCATAATAGATGTTCAAGTATATTACAGTTTTTAACATAGCATGCTTTCGCTGAGCTAATTACATGCTCTGCAACTCAAAGTAATCTAGTGTTTAGAATTGTAGCTATTATTTTAAAATCCATATTTAATAAACATATAGGTTTCCAGTTGCCTAATAATGTTTTATTTCCAGATTTGTATAGATAGATTAATAAGCCGTGTCCCACACTAAGTGGGATTGCATTCTGTAATGCAAAAGTATAAACTTGTTCAAGTTCTGGTGATAGTAGGTTCACTATATGTTTGTATATTTCAGAAGTCAAGCCATCTGTACCTGGAGATGTATTTATTGGTAACATTTTCACTGCTTCTACAACCTCTCCTGGATTAATTTCTGTAGTTATTTCTTGTGCCAAATCAGTAGGATAATTTGGAATTTCTATATCATTAAGGAATTATCATATGTCTTTAGTTTGTAATGTTTTTTTCTGAAAATAAATCAGAGGTATATTTAGTGGCAATCTCACTTACTTTATCTGGTTCTTGTTGAACCTGTCCAGTATGATCTTGCAAACTTTCCATTTGTTTCTGCTGTGCTCTAAGTTTGCATATATCACATGGACATATTACTGAAATTTTCCCCTGTAATTCTAAATTTTGTTGGACTTGTAAGGTGTCCACTTTTTCTGGTGATATTGAAACATTGCTGCTTTTATATATGCTATTTGGTCCTAATACTCATGTGTCACAGTATGTGACAGGGAAATGAATTGCTGGAGCTGTTTTCTATCCTGTAAATATTGTAAGTATTTTTCATCTTTATCTTGCTTACTCAAATTCTTTAATAAAACTATGAGCTCTTGTTTCACTCCCCCCCCCCCCACCACTGGAGAGGTGAATCATACAGAACATATGTTGGGTTTTTTTTTTGGAAAAAAAAAAGTATTGGGTTTGTGCATAACATTTCTCATTTTATAATAATGAAGAACTGAATTTCCATGTACCCCTCCCTATTTTAACTTCAGAACCCAGCCTTATGAATAGTAGTGGATGATCTGAAAATGACGTTGCCCTTGTTGTTGCATAAGAGGTGTGTAGGCTGCTAGAGATAAAAAAAAAAAATAGTCAATTCAAGGAGGCAGAGGGCCTTTTTGAAAGGTGGGGATACTTTTTTTGCAGTGTGAAAATAAGCCATCAGATAAGTGTGCCATTTTTATAATATCTGCTAAGCAGTTCATATCACAAAAAATCTTTGTTTTGGTTTGTGAACCTATATCACGTTTACTCAAAACACAATTAATAAAATTCCTTCCCCAAATTACTGTCTGAGAAATATGCAAATATGGCTGTATAAGCTTAAAGGGAGTTTCTCTTTCCACTTTTGATTGCATTGCATATATATTTATTAAGCAAAAATAATTTACCTTGGTAACAAATATCCAGGTACCAAGTCTAACAGTTTAATACATCGAAACTCCAAGCTGTGAAACAAAATCCCTACCCCTGAGCATTGGTCTATTCCTGTGGACCAGTATGATGGTCCTACATACCAGGCTACAGTTGCTTTTTGGATGTCATATACCGTATGTAACCCGGTATCTTGTTTAGAATGTACACCTGGTTGTTGCACAAGTAATGTTGAGAAAACCACGTCCCCTTTTTTAAGCTGTTAATGCTGTTCACATTAATTGAGTAGCAGCAAAAGGCTATAAATAAAGAGAAAAAGAGAATCATGTTTGAAAGGAAATCTTATTTTTTCTTAACCATGCTTCTAGTACCTAATCTAATTTTATATTTAATAATTGACTTGTGCTTTTCTCTTGAGTTGCCATTTGTTGCTTTGTAAGGGGTTCTTCTTCCATACCTGAAACCACCTCACCAACTGACTCCATAAAGGAGGAATTAGAAGCCTCCTTGGGGTCACTTTCATCTCTAGGAAGATTTTGCTATCTATTCTGTAGTGGGACAGCCTGTGTTTTTGCTAATTTAGATGCTGGTTTTCCTTTGTCAGGGCATTTGTGAGCCAGCGCTCCTTTTCTTTTTGCTATAGTCATGGGAGGAGCCATAACTTCCCCTGCTTTGACTAAAGGAGTTGTTTCTGCTTCCGTATTTTGATTTTCTAATATAGGTTGGTCCAAGGAAGAGGGTCTGGTCTCCACCATAGGATGATCAGTATGGTGTTCAACAATTTGTTCTGGGGGAGCATGTGGGGGGGGTCATTCCTACTACTTGTCTGTTGCCTTTGCACTACAGCAATTAACAAACGTTGCTCCTCACTGTCAGCTCCAGGGTTAGTGTTCTGTACTGCCCAGGAGCAACTCTACTAAGTGTGTCCTTTTTCATCACAAAGGCTACACACTAATTCATTCAAATATTGTACACTGACATGACCCAACTCATTACACAGAGAGCAATGAACTTTGTCACAAGTACTGCTTATATGACCCTCAGACCCACACTTGTAGCAGGCCTTCAGTTGACCCACATAAAACAAAACCCCTCTATCCTGCCCTTAAAAAAAAGGAAAATAGAGTTTGGTAGGTGTTGCAGTCCATTCCCAGTTGTTCATAGCATTTCTCTGTAGTTCCAGACCCCTGTCCGGTATTTTTAACTGTTAAATATTGCTGTAGGCCCATCTAAGATTGTACATCTTTGTTTCATCCAGTAGGTTAAGTCTGTCACACTTGCCCCCTCATTTCGAAAGAGCATAATAATATTTGCTATGGCTAGTTTTGTGAGGGGTATAGTTTGAAAAGGGGCCCATAACGGAGTGTTTTTAAGTTCATTATACTTTTTCCAAAATCTCTCCAGACTACTGGATGGCTTGAAACTGATGTCATAAGTATGTTCTCCTGAAACATGTATCAAAGCACATATCTCCATAGCAAAGAATTTTAAGGCGTCTTTAATTAGTGCTTTTCCAGTGTAAACACTGTCAGGTACATTCTCTAGTCCCGCTTTGTACAATAAACAAATTGCATTATGCCATTTGGCTGGAGTCACAGGTAAATGAAAGAGAAAAGCAAAAGATTTGCGTGCTTTTGCTGGTTTCTGATTTAAAGGAGCAACAGGAGTTTTTTGCTGGGCCAAATTTAGTTCTGGTTGCTCTTGCAAAACTAAATCTTGTGTAAGGTATAGTGGAGAGGAATTACCTGTAGTTTGCTGTTGAGCTACTAAAGTCATGTTAATCAGAGATGAACCCGAGATCCATTTTTTTCATCTGCCATTTTCTCCCAGCCAGCAGCTTCTAGAGCTGTGTCTGCTGACCATTCTTCTGTGCTAGGGAAAGAAGGTTCCACAGTTTTTTGTGGCGTATCTCCACTGAGATCTGAGGGTGTAGCATTACAGGTCAAAATAGCAGCCAAAGTCTTTGATGCTGCCACATGAGCAGTTTGGAACAGCTGAGCATCAATGCCTGTCACCAAAGAATTCCATGCATCAGTTCTTGCTGCAGTTAGCTCTTCAGGTTCTGCATTAGAAATTTCTGTTGTATCCAGTGCCTTTTGGCATAACAGTTGCTTGCCTTCTCAGTTTATTTCTTCAGCCCTGGTTTGTTTACTGCATTCTTGTTTTTCCGTCTAGTGCTCAGACTCTTATATATTGTGCTTTGCTAGCAAGGCTTCTTGGTGCACTATGACTTCCAATAATTGTCTTTTCTAGCATTCTGACAGTTAAGGTGCAGCCACAGTCCCCTGTGGTCTAAAAAATCAAAAGCCTGTGTCTATGTATCATGTATAATTACGCAAGTGGACACAAAAAAATAGTCTATTCTTGTTGATAGAGGACCTCTGAAATGTGTATTTCCACCTGTTTTGTGCTTTTCATGATAAGCATCTTTCAGACAGGTATTAGATACAACACCATTCAAAACATTAGCATCACAATGCAGTTTATTTGTTGCTAAATCCCTGCCCATTCATTGCATTGCACAATTAAAGTCCCCCCCCATATTACCAACTGAGATGTATGTAAGTATGGTTGTATTGCCCTAAAGAGTGAAATCCTATTGACTTTTCCCTGAGGGGCATAATTATTTACTACTCTAAGTCTAGCGACCTCGAACTGAATATCAAAAATTAATGTTCTCCCTGGTTCAAGATCAATCAGTCTGGTGACTTTCAAATGTGGATTGCTAAAGAAAATCCCTACCCTATCACAGGTACCTATGCCTTAAGACCAAAAGGATGCCCTTTTACCCCATCATCTTGATGCTTGTGCTATCTCAGAAAATGTTTTAATTCTGGTATCTTGAATGAAGATGATATCCACTTTGGAAGATTGTAATTCTGAAATAATAGTTAGTCTCCTCTTCCCATTCTTCATACTGTTAACTTTATAGATAGCAGTTGTAATGATGTCATGCCATTGTAAAGGAGGAAATACAGTTCTTATTTTGATTTAGTTTTCCATTGTTTTGACCAGTTCTGTCTTTTTTTTTTTTTGTCCCTTCATCTATTTCTGAGGAATGGTCCATTGTAGAGGACAATATTGAAGAGGAATCTGAGTCTTCATTCTCCTCAGAATCCCCCAATCTTTTATGGCTGACGAAACAGTATATGGATTATCTGTAGTTGCTTTCTCTTCCTCTTTCTTTCTTTCTTTCTTTCTTTCTTTCTTTCTTGGCTCTGTTTTAGCACTGAGCCTGGTCCTAGATCTTTTTTTATAATCCACAATCTGAAATGAAGGATTCTGTCCCTTGGGGGGGCGTTGTAGGAACATCTTTTTCATGTGTCCACTGTGCATCCCTTCCCCCCATCTTTCTGGAGTGTAACTTTATCATGGGTCTGGGCCTGTGAGCTCTCTGGCTCCTTTACTGGTAAGATCTGAGAGAGGGGGGAGGCATTTTCACCAGTTGGAGGCCACAAATTGGTGTGGTGTTTTGCTGTAAATCCACCGGCTGTGCCTGACCGTCAAGAGTTACAGGACGTATCAGCTCTTCATGTTGTTCCCCTATATAACTACCTTCCTTACTGTGATCCTGTTTCACTATCTGTGCCGCTGTCTCCTTTTTCTTCCTGTGGTTTGTTGCCCATCTCATTTCATTTTGCTGCTTCTTTCTTCTGCCAAATGGTTTGCATTCTTTTTTCTGAAGCTGCTGCACAGCCTTTTTTTCTGTGCCTGAGAAATCAATGCTTCATGTGAGACCACTTCTTCAGTATTATGGGAGGCCTGTGGACATTTAATGTAGGAGTGTCCCTTCTCCTCACATAAGTTGCATTGAAATGTATTGATACATGATGAAGCCATATGTCCAATTTCTAAACAATGAGTACATTTTGGGGTGTCACAGACATTACATAAATGAAGCTGGGAGTCACATTTATGACATGATTTAGGTTGGCTTGGATAAAATAAAGATCCACAATCTATGCCTAAGTAGAAACAACTGGGGAGATGTGCAATCCCATGATTAAAAGACAAAGAACCTCTGTGCATAAACACTGAGGCAAGGGTTACCCCAAAGGGCATTTGGCTGGGAAGCCAAGTTTCAAGAAAATACAAAATCACACATGCCCCCACAATGCAAAGCATCATGGGCTGCATATGCAAATCACCACAATCCCATGATTACCTAGGAACAGTTTACATTTCACTCTCCATCCTCCAGTCCAGAATTATTCTGTATCCATAACAGGGTTGGGGTTTTCAAGTACCTCACAACATTTTCTTAGCCAAAATAAGAGAGCTGCAATATTCACACCCTCATTTTTAAAGATGATGGTGAGTGTTTGAACAGCAGGTTTAGTAATAGGAATGGCGCAGAAAGGTGACCACAAAGGGGTATTTTTCAGCATATTATATTTTACCCAGAATTGGTCCAAACATTCCACTGTTTTAAAACTAATGTCGTAATTATACTAATCCATATGAATGAGTGCAAAAACTTCAGAGGCATAACATTTCAGAGAGTCTTTCGACAAGGTTCATCCCACATAGACTCTGTCAAGTGGGTCTGCTAAGCCACCTTTATAAAGCAACCTGATGGTTGTGCATCATGGGGCAGGGTCACCTTTATTTTTAAATAGGTCTGTTGTATGCAAGACTGGTTTAAACCTGATTTTCTGTGCTGGATCTTGTAGTCTTGGGATCCCCATCCTCACTGGTAACCGCACATTTGCAGTTTGGTCATCATTAAAAGCTTTAACATTTTCAGAAGCAACACTGTTGGTATCATAACTGCAGTTCTGAAGATGAATCCCTGTAGAGGCAGTTGAAGTAGATGCTACTGCAGTGTCTTTAACATTCACACCTCTCCCACATACTTTTACAGTCACCTCTGTCACCTTCTCCCCCATCTGTTAGACCTTGCTGTATAAAAATATTGCCTACAGAATCTTCAGTGTAAGTGCATGCACCCTCTGAGTTAGTGGTAACTTGTGATCTTACATCATTTTGTACTAAGTCTACATTTAAACCACTTTGTTGTGCATGTAAAGGAGAAAAAACAACTTTACCTGTAGGGGTAACCTCCATCGCGGATCACTGTGCCACAGCTGGATCTTTTGGGTCAGAAGACCATCATCCCTGCAGTTCTGTAACCCAGCCTGTCACTCACAAAGCTTTTGCAGGCATCCATGCTTCTGTATCAGAGTCCTTTATGTCCTGATTGTTCTGTAACATTACCCACAACCTTAGTTGTAACAGCAGTTCAGGCCTAAACATCCAGTGTTTCTTCCCACTTTTACAGAGAACCACATCACACTCTGGTAGAGTTTTCTGACCTCCACCACAACTCTCCTGCACAATCTTCGTTTGGCTGTGCATCACATCCTGCTGCTGGTTATGTCTGGTGCAATCTACTGTATGGTCCTTTGTGTGCAATAACATTTCATATGCTAAACAAAATTTTTCTTCTTCATCTGCAATTTTCTGAAGCAACAACGTATGGGTCAACTCCATGTGAAGTCGCAATCACTCGGTTTCCAAAACAGGATCCTTCTTCATATCTTCCAGACATCTAAAGTCATCCCATGGTTCCATAGTCACTATTCCATCATCCTCTGGTTCCTTAGCTGCTTCTGTAGAATATTCTGGTGGCACTGTGACCACAAGTCTGACTGCCTGCTCCAACTCCTGGACCAGTACTTCCCCAGAACTCGGAGTCACCACTACTCCTCCATCCATAACAGTGAGCAATGAATAACTCACATTGCTCAGTCATTGTCTTTGAATCTGGGCAAGGAACTGGGACAGATACCAAATCCCCAGTCTCCTGAAACTCCATCTCCTCCTCTGTGACACCTTGGGTGGCCATCTTGCTGCCAGCCAGAATCCCCCCTCAGGTGAGTAGGGGAATTTCCCCAGTGCCCTGGCCAAATTTCCCCCCATTCACTAAAACAAATACCACCAACAGCTAAATCTGGTTCAAGGTTAGTTGACATTTATCTGTATCCCCCCCCCGGGGTCATGGGCATGAAATTATCTAGTGCACTTACCCGCTCAACAAAAAATAAATAACTAAATAATAGAATGTCATTAAGGATATATCTAATCCATTGGGTCACATCTTTGAAATGATTGGCAAGCAGTACACAAAGTATTCAGGGAGAATGGAAAAGTGTGATACACAATCAGGACATGAGGCCTTGCAACACTACAAAACCAAACACTACACAGCTATAAGATGATGTTTAGACTATAGGGCTGAAGTGCTGCATGTGAAAGCAACACATACATCAACTGCAGAAACATTCTGAAAGCAGGATACAGAAGTGGCCATACCATGTGAAGAGTGATCACTCACAGCACCGAGAAATGCCTTACCATACTTCCTATAACAGAAAGTGATACAGTTAGGCAGTCATTTTAATAGGCACCATATAGTCACAGGGTGCCCTGTTTCCCAGGAATGAATAAATGAATGAAGCAAAATACTGAGAGTACTTTCTGCATTCTGTAGTGCATTCAGGATAGAAACACAGTGTTCCCAATGAAAATAGAACAGTTACTCATTGATGCTCTTTGAGAGAGTTTCCTTCATTGTACTCACACACACACACACACACACACACACACTCCTCCCCCCTTCTGAAGTATCGGCTGGTAGGTTTGTCCACTGCTTTGTTTTATGGTGTCTAAAAGTGCCTTGTGTATTGTATATTTCCAGTCCCATGCCTCTCTTTGACACTGGTCTCATCTCCTGGTTCCTCATTGTAAGACACTTGCAGAGTTTGATACACAGACAAATAATTAACAACATAACAGTCCAACAATAAATATAGTAGGGTGCAAGTTAGGTCTGCTTGAATAATACAGAGATGCAGCAATACACAAACAAAAAACAAACATCATAGCAGTCTAACAGTAAATGTAGTAGGGTACACACTGGTTCAGGTTGCATAGTACAGAGATACAGTAATACAAAGACAAAAAATTTACATCATGAATCATCAACAGTAGATACACTGGTTTCAGGTGGCATAATACCAACTTACAGGGAATCGTATCCCAAGAGATGCATAGCAGAGTGGGAGTTTGAGGGGCAGAATTGCGTAGATCATAGGTGAACACCATGAATGATGTACAGTGTAGAAAGAGAACACAGTTTCGAAAAATACAGTAAGAATTATGACATTGCCATAAAGTGCTAATCCACAGTGGACACAAGGGGAAGGGGAGAAAGAGGAAGGGGAAGGAGTAAGGGAGATGACCTAGGATACTGTAGAAGAAGACAAGCAGGTGGTATGGAGCTGGAGGGAGGAGGTAAGGAGGGAGAGTGGGCTGAGGAGAGGAGGAGCAGTGGGGGTGGCATAAAGGAGGAGGGTAGCAGGAGAAATGAAAGGTGTGGGAGATACAGCAGATGAGGTGCCCAGGTTGATTTGGAAAGGGGGGACAGAGTGGTGTGCAAGAAAAGTGAGATGGGGATTAGTGGGTGATAAGGGCCAGAAGTGGGAGGGGCAAGCCACAGACCTAGTGGGTACAGTCACACTTAATAAGGTTAGTGAGGTGATGGTTCAGTTTGTGCTTGTATAGGCCAAGCTTGTTCTCATCAATGACTTCAGCAGGGAGACCATTTATTAGGGATGGCCATGATATGAAGGCACATTGAGCCTGGGAAGTACTGCACAAAGGAAGAAGATGCGTGGATTTGAGTGTATTGCATGTAAAGCGTGTGTTACAGGCAGATTGCATGAAGACGTGCATTGTAGGAGGGATGAGGCAAAGTCAGATCTTTTTTGCCAAGAGGCAGGTCTGATAGGCTAATCTGCCATAAAGGTTGAGTCAGAGTGCTTGTATAGGTCACAGGTATGTGTATGCTTACCCTGTGACAAGTCTGCAGCACTTATTGGGGGTTGTCCTAATTCTTTTTAGGGTGGTATCTGAGGCAGCCCTATAGAAAACTAGCACATAATCAATAATCTACAAAATGGAACCTCACAGGTTTCTTAAAACAAGCCTTCCACAAACAGGATCCCAAGGGAATTGTCCCATCTCTGAGTTGTAATAATCATTACATGTTCCTGCACCCTGCATTTCAAAGATCGTATAGTTTGCCTAGATCAAATTTTGGATAAGTACTGTCTGTGTGAGGGTGTGAATGCAGATGTCTGAGTTAAGGTATCTGAAAAGGACTTTTTAAATGCCATTGTTGCTGCATGTATAAATGTGCCTCAGCTGGCATCTCTTGTAGATGCCCCTAGTCAGTTACCTTCCTTTACAAGGGATTCAGGAATAGCCAACTGTAAAGAGGAAAGAAGTGTAGGAATAGGTAATTCTGAAGAAAAAGAGAAGCGAAGGACTAGGGTAATATGAAGAGACAGAAAGTGTAGGAACAGGTAATTATGGAAAGAAAAGAAAGTGCAGGAATATGTTAATATGAAGAGACATAAAGTATTGGGAGAGGTAATTATGGAAAGAAAAGAAAGTACAAAAATAGATGAGTATGGCGAGAAAAGGAAGTATAGGAGTAGGTAACAATGGATAGAATAGAAAGTGCTGGACTAAGTCAGTTTGGAAAGGAAAAGAAGTACAGGAATGCATACGTATTGTTCAGAAAAAGGTAAGTATGGAGAGAAAAGGAAGTGTAGGAATACATTAAGTATGGAAGGAAAAGGGAATGTAGGAACGTCAGTGTCAGTGGCTTAGTAGATAGCACACTAGCCTCTGAGGCTGGGAGATCAGAGGACTGTGGGTTCAGTTCCCACATCTGGCGCTTGGGTTAATATCCCACTACTGACACTGTAGTGCAGCATGAGAGGGGTGCTGTGCTTCTGAGGTGCCGTCATTCAGATGAGATGTTAAACCAAGGTCCCATCTGCCTGGATTGGTGGTAGTTCAGGTGGATGTTAAAGATCACATGGCACTTATCGGAAGAGTAGGGGAATTTTCCCGGTGTCCTGGACAAATTTCCCTCATTCACTTAAAATACCACCCAACAGCTTAATCTGGTTCAAGGTCAGTTGGCATTCATCTGTATCCCCCTCCCTGGATCATGCCTGAAAATAGGTAGGATTTGTCTAGTGCACTTACCCAGTGAACAAAAGCTAAATAAATAAATAAAGTATGGAGAGAAAAGGGAGCGCAGGAAAAGGTAAGTATGGAGAGATAAGGAAGTGCAGGAATAGGTAAGTATGGAGAAAATAGGAGATGCACTTGGGTACAAGTGACTTGGTGGGTAGTATGGTCAGGTTGGTTGAGGAGAGGTTCAAGGAACTGGGGAAGTTATGTGAGGAGGCAGGGAGATTAGTGGCCTTTTAGAAGTGCTACTAGTTCCAAAAGCAAGCACAGGGAGGAAAGCAGGGATAGGGAGTTCAACATTTAGCTGGGAGAGTGGCATCAAACCAAAGGATATGGGCTAGTGGGAGGCTGGGGTGACATCCGGAACAACAGTGACCTGTTCACAGGGGACAGGTTACATTTGAGTAAGGTGGGGCAAGGGGTATTAAAACAGAGGCTAGGGAAATACATAGCAGCTATGTTGGATTTAAACTAGGTGTGGGGGAGGCAAGTGTGCAGTAGGAGGGCAGAGCCACCAGTGAGGGGAGCTGAACGAGCTTACCCCCCCAAGCTAATAGGGATGGTACCAGGAATGGATCGCAGGGTGAGTTAAACATGGAGAAAAATGGGTTAAGGAAGGGAAGGGAACAATTGTAAGGTTGTCTCTCTGAATGTAAGAAGCCTGGGAAACAAAGCAACCGAGTTACAGGCTCTCTTGGCAGCGGGGATTGTGGACATTGCAGCTTTCACGGAGACTTGGGCCACCCAATACCAGGACTGGGATCTGATGATGCCAGGGTATAGGATATACTGAAAGGAAAGCGGAAAGTTGGTGATGTGGCGATCTGTGTAAGGGAGGGGATATAGCATGTAAGGGATGAGAGGGAGGATGGTAGGACAGAAGCACTATGGATATACTGGATAATTTGGACAAAAGAAGGCCAGGTATCCCATCAAGATTGTCCCTCTCAATAGTGGGTCAATTTTCTTCCAAGTTTGTTAACCAACTATCTAACTTTGTTTTAAATGACTCAATGGTTTCTGAGTTAACTATATATTTTTGGTAGTAAATTCCATTGTTTTAGAGCCCTAATACTGAAGAAATTATCTCTTTTGTTAGTGTTAATCCATTAAATTTATGTTTGTTTATTATGTGATCTACCAGCAATATGTTTATTAGAGTATGTCAGTCCACATCATTTCATCAGAATAAGGCATGTTAATATTTTAAATGAAACATCAACTCTCCCCTAAGTCTTCTTTGTTGTAAGGAGTGTAGTCCAGTATTTGTTAGACTATGGCTAATGTTTGCAGTGGAGACTTCTGTAAAGTGCTTTCAACATCAGATGATCAAACCCCTCGGTCAATCATCAGTTCTTCTGATTCCCCTAAAACATTTACTGTGGATCTTATTCTTACCAAATTACACACACTCAAAGGTAAATTTTGTCCAGGTCCAGACAGTATAGCAGGCCACTTATTACAACTCTTGGCTGACCATACTGCTTATCCATTAAAACTTCTGTTTGAACTTTTCATAGAAAAAAATGATATTCCGGTAGAATGGAAGGAGGCCTTAGTTGTCTCAATACATAAAAAGGGATCTAAACATCTCTGGGAAAACTGTCAGCCCTTCAGTTTAACTTCTTCCATATGTAAAGTATTGGAAAGTCTCCTTAAAGACATCATTGCCCCAGTCATCGATGCACATGATTTTCAACAACATGGCTTTAAGAGGGGTAGAAGTTGTTTAACTAACTTGCTCTGTTTTTATGAACAATTCAGCTCTCTGTTGGACTACAGGATACCTTGCGATGTAGTCTTTATTGACTTCAGTAAGGCGTTTGATACTATGCCTCATTGGGCTTTAATTCATAAACTTAGGGGACTTAACATTAACACTTATATAATTGCTTGGATCACAAACTGGCTTTGTAATAGGGCACAAAGGGTGATTATTAGTGGTGCTATTTCCAACTCTGGCAGAGTTTGGAGTGGTATCCCACAAGGCTCTGTCCTTGGCTCTTGTCTTTTTCAAGCTTTTATTGCCGACCTAACCAATAATTGCCTTTCCTTTACAATAAAATATGCAGATGACGTTAAGATTGGGAGACCCTGTTCTAACCTAGATCAGATGTCTTGCACCCAACATGATCCTGACATTGTTTTTAACTGGATTGTCAAATGGGGTATGAAACTGAATTTTACAAAGTGTAAAGTTATGCGCTTGGGTTCTGATAATTCAAACTTTCATTATCTATTGGATGGATTAACACTGTGTGCAGCTACTGATGAGGAGGATTTGGGAATTACTATTTCCAATGATTTAACATACTCCAAGCATCTGCATTCAGTTATCAGTACAACAGTACATCCAATAAGGTTATTTGGTCTATCCTCCATAATATTAGATCTAGAGATTGGGAGGTGCTGTTGCCCCTGTTCAGGTCTCATGTCAGACCCCATCTTGAGCATGCATTTCAGTTATGGTGCCCATTTAAAAAATCTGATTGTAACACCATTGAAAATGTACAGAGAAGGTATACTAAAAAATATCAGGTTTACATTCCACTTCCTATGATTACAGGTTAAATTCTTTAGAACTCATGTCTCTTACTGTTAGATGCTTGTGAGGTGACCTTCTATTTTTATATGATGTTGTTAATGATCCTTATGTTATGTCCGAGTTAGGTACATCTTTTAGGTCAGCTGTTCATGACACCAGAGGACACCCACTTCAATTGACTGGCAAAACTTTTAAACACAATAATCGCAAGTTTTTTTTTTTACTTTAAGAACTATCGGTCCTTGGAATAAACTCCCATCATTTGTAGTTATGAGTAAAACAAAAGATTTGTTTAAACATTGTCTTGACGTTGGTAATGTTGGGATATAATTTGTCATACTACTCTTTGGCCAAGTATAAGAGCACCATCCCAGCAAAAGAGCGAGTCTCTTCCACAAAAATCTTCCCAGTGATGGATACACTTGAGATCCTGTCTCAGGCATCACATTCTTAACCAATTATTTATTTGTTTCATTTTATTGGAGATGGTAATTATGGCTCTTGGTACCAGAAGAATCTCGGAGAAATGCATTGTACAACCTTTTTCTACTAACAAGTTGTTTAATGCCGCATAGCTTTCTTTTAATTTTGTAATGTCTGCATTTAAAATGTCATTTACCCCTGCATGAATTATTAATAGAGGGTTTGGTCCAGCGTGAGAAAGTATTGAGTTTATCATGTTAGAAATATCAGCTACCTTAGCTCCCCTATAACTTGAACGTGTTCAATTTGATTTATCTGGGTTACAAATAGCCCTATCTATATGCTTAATCATTGAGTCGCCAAGTACAAATATTTGTCTGGGTGAGTGTTTAATGGCTATCACTTGATTTATATCCATAGAATTATTATTTTCTAGACTTGATGGTTGGTTGGGATGATACTTTTTGTTTTGTTTTATAAATTAAGGGTAAGGGGCAGTCAAGTTGAATTAATGGTTCCAATATAGCTTGGCCACTGTTTGCACTAGTAGTGCCTGAGTAAGGTACATTTAAAACTGTTTTTGGTGGTAAGGTACTAGTATTTATGTCAGCCTCAAAAGAAAGTACCTGAAAGTGGTTCTGTGTCGAAATCTGAAACGGATTAGCTTTGCTTCCCTTTTTGATAGCTCTGGCTGATGTTACTGTGGCCCAGTCATTTTCTTCTGGGTCATCTTCTCTTACTCCTTTTCTGGAAATATCAGTGCTACTATCTATAGGTAAAACAATTTCTGATGCAATTTGTTTATTTAATAGGTACTCATCTTGTTTTTTTGTGTCAGTGTTTGTAGCTAATGTTTGTAGATTCTCATCTCTTTCAGTATGACATCTAAGCATATCAGCCTGACTGGTTTTTAAAACAGGGAGTCTTTGCCCAAATGTGTCTCATTCTTCTTCCATGGATTTATTTAATAAACACTTGTCACAAGTAAAACTCTGATCAGTATTTGGTAATACATCTACTAGTTCGCACATGTTACAGGTTGGACATTTTATGCCAATTTCCCCTTCTAATGTCATAAAAGAAGAAACAGAGAACTTAGAATTTGTTGTAATTATGATATCAATTCCTATATATATTGTTGGGGGGATTTACCAGGCTTTTATCCTTCACAAACTACTACAGCCTTACCCCAAATGTTCTCACTTGCTAGTGCCAGCTGCAGACTAGATAACTTATTTAAAGTTACCGCATAAACTTCAGAAACTTGTTGAACATGCTAAACATGCGCTAGACACGTGTGTTTTTGCACACGCAAGCACGCTCACCCTGCTCACTGCAGTGGTGAGTTAAAAAGCCCTAGATAAACCAGAAGCACTCTTTGAGGTCACAGAGACTAAGTACTGCCAAAGTAATGTCAAAACAAATTAAAATGTATTTTAAAAGGCACTGTCAGTTGTAAATCCAATCACACAATATCAGACAGCATACTTGTTCTAAAAAGAAGCAGCAAACTAAGTCTGTAGTTCGAGTTTTGCCTCAAGAAACTATAACTCGAGCTGGCCGCCAGCGCAGCTGATGAGGATTTCGTTCACGGCCTTGTGACCAGGTTGAAGAGAATGGACCTGGGTGGCGGAGGGTCGGGCTAGAGGAGAAGGATTGAGCGTCCATGGACTGCTCTTCTCCGGGGCAGGTTAGTGATCGGTGGCTCCTAGTGACCTTGGGCGGAGGCCTCGAGAGTCACACAGCCACCGACACTTAGTGGACTTGAGGCGGGCGGGCGTCATTACGTCATTGCGTTCCGCCCCAGAAAACCGGAAAAAGGACGGCCGCCGGCAGCCCTACATGAAGCACGCCGCGGCTTCAATTAGCCTCTCCAGGCCGGCCCTCCGACGCAAAAACAGTGTGTCTGCGGGGTGCTCCCTCCCCCGTAGCCCCGTCCGTGGGGGGTAAGCCGCGGGGTATCGGAGGGCTCGAGGCTCATCTGGAGTAGGTGGAAGCTGTGCGGGGCTGAAAGTCCCGGCGGTCATGGCTAGGGCGAGAAGGAGGAAAATCGTAATAAAAAAAAAAACTATAACTCCTCTTCCTGTTCCCAAAAGTTGAACAGGGCTCAAAATACTGATAGGCTAGTGCTATTTGGCAAGTACAGAAAATATATTTAATGCAGGCACAGCAGTATCAAGCACTTATTCACGCTTCTGCTGAACAGCTAGTAATTTCAAACTTGTTGCAATGTTATCTGAAAGCGATCACTGCAGTGGTGAGTTAAATAGCCCTAGATAAACCGGAAGCACTCTCCGAGGTCACGAAGACTAAGTTCTGCCAAAGTAATGTCAAAACAAATTAAAATGTATTTTAAAAGGCACTGTCAGTTGTAAATCCAATCACACAATATCAGACAGTGTACTTGTTCTAAAAAGAAGCAGAAAACTGAGTCTGTAGTTCGAGTTATGCTTCAAGGAACTACAACTCCTCTTCCTGTTCCCAAAAGTTGAACAGGGCTCAAAATACTGATAGGCTAGTGCTATTTGGCAAGTACAGAAAATATATTTAATGCAGACACAGCAGTATCAAGCACTTATTCACGCTTCTGCTGAACAGCTAGTAATTTCAAACTTGTTGCAATGTCATCTCAGTTCCAAGATTTGAAAAGTAGGACACTAAGGATGGTAGTGGTGTAAAAGCCACCAGCTCAAGCAGAGGACTTTGACAGGGAGTTATCGGAGCAGATTAGGAGGGTTTGCAGGAAGGGGAACACTGTGATTGTGGGGGACTTCGGTCTCTCAGGAGTGGTTGGGGCATCTCAACCATCTTGAGTGCAAAGGAGCAGGTCCAATTGGATGCATTCCAGGACTGCTTCCTGATCAGAAGATTAACGAGCTGACTCAGTTGGGGAAATTCTCTAGACTGAATACTGTCTAATGGGGAGGCTGTAAGGGAGCTGGGGATGGTGGACCCACTGGCTGGTAGTAACCATCAATCAGTGTGGTTCATACTCAACATGGGTAAAGAAGCTGTAGGTACGGAAATCAGGGTGGATGACTTAAAAGGCTGACTTTGATAAGATGGGGAAAATTTTGGAGTGGCACCTGGCATGAATTCATCCCCACTTACATGCATGCCAAAAATGGGAAATCATCACACTGGGCTGGTGGAGGGTATAGGGCCATGTACCAAGACACAGAGCAGGAAGGGAAGGGCCAAGAAACCAAGCTGGTTGAATCAGGAGGTCCTGGAAGAGATGAAAGCAAAACAAAAAATGGCATTTAGGAGGTTCAAAAAATATGGGAGGAGAGAACAGGAAAGTGTATGTGAAGATGTCCGGAAAGGTAACCAGACTAGTCATGGTGACCATGGCTTCCAGAGAGCTGAGGCTGGCACAGGGCATTGAGGGCAGGGAAAAGGACTTCTTCAGGTACATAAGAGAGAGAAGGAGCTGCAAAGACCAGATAGTGAAGTTCAGGAAGGATAGCGGGTGAGTGGAGAAAGGGGCGGAACAGGCAGAAGCACTAAATGAGTACTTCTGTTCTCTATTCACAAATGGGAAGGGCGGGCAGCTACCTCAGGGGATGGGGAATGTGTGAAGGGGAGAGGTGACAGGATGGCATGAATCAAGCAATTATAGGCTAGTAAGCCTTACATCTATTGTAGGGAAACTAATGGAGACAATCCTGAAAGAGAGGCTGGTGACCTTTTTGGAAGACAATGGACTCCAGGATGGTCAGCAACATGAGTCTGTTTGAGGAAGATCATGCCAGACCAACCTAATTGAGTATTTCAAATGGGTGTCAAGGGAACTGGGCAAAGGCCATGCAGTAGATGTCCTGTATTTGGACTTCAGCAAGGCCTTTGATTCAGTGCCTCATGGGCAGTTGGGGGGAAAGCTGGAGTATGTTGGGGTGGAGACAAAGATGTTGAACTGGATTGTGGACTGGCTGAAGGGGAGACAGCTACAGGTATTGGTGGGGGGAACTCTTTTCCCCCAGAGCTGTGACGATCGAGGTTCCACAGGGTTTGGTAGTGAGCCCAGTGCTGTTTAGGATTTTCAAATTGAATATCTCACGTGGCATCAGGAGTAAGATCAGTCTGTTCACTGATGATACCAAGATGGGTGTGGTGGTGGATGACATAGTAGGGTAGCAATGGCTACAGAATGGCCTAACCAAACTGGAGGAGTTGGCAGTTGGGGTTCAGTACTAAGAAGCGTATGGTAGAGTACAAGTCATGCAAACTTGTTCTGTTCTGCCAACGAGTTGCTTTATCATTTCTGATTGAGTTGCATAAGTGTTTCTGGATACAGTACAAAACCTTGCACAAACTGTTTCTTAAGAGTTACAATTCAGTTTTGCATTGCATTGTGATTGGGCTTCAGGAGCAAGCCAACTGAGTAGCAAAAACATTTTATAAACGTGGCTCTTGAGCTGATTAAGTGTTGGAAAACAATGCACTATGAGTTGCCAATGCATTGTCATCTGTAAAAACAATGCTATACCAACTAATTGGTGGGACAGTTTAATGTGACTTGTACTGCACTTTGGAGCAAGGAACCCTGTTAGGAGTTACCAGTTGGGAGGGGCTCGGTTAGGTATCATGGAGGAGGAAAAGGATCTTGGGGTGGTTATAATATGGAATATGACCAACTCAGCTCAGTGCAGGAAGGCAGTAGCTAAAGCCAACAGGATGCTGGATTGTACTGCGAGAATCTCCGCTAAAAGTAGGGAGGTGGGGAGGTCACGTGAGCACCTGCACAGAATGGCTGCCTAAACCTTCTGCGCCAATCCACCCTTCAGTTTCCTCGCTCCATACAAGTACTTTAGCATTGGGCTTAGCTCTCACTCCCTTACCTGACTTGTTGAATCACTACTGCAGAGAGACTGTATTTTGATGGACCTGCAATTGCTCCAGAAATATAAAACATCCATTGATAAGTCTCCTCCCCAAAGCCCGCTGCCTGAGTCGAAGATGGCCGCCATGAGAGACTGCCACTGTACCTCCCCGGATTCAGTTCGGTAAGCACAATTAATTGAGCGGATTGCCTAGTCAGTAGAGGCAATACACCTTACAGTTACTGAAACATAGCACAGTATTTCTCTCCTCACCAGCTGGATGGAAAAAAATGAAGGGACCTTATCGGCCACTGTGGAGAAAGTCACTATTCATGACTGGTGCATGATGGAAGAGGAGGCCCAGGTGGCATGGCTGCCCATGGAACTGGAAGACCTGGAGGGCCAAGGATGGAGAAAGAACCTTTGGCTGATTGGTCTCCTGGAAGGAACGGAAGGGAAGAACCCAGTTTCCTATCTCCGCAACCATCTTCCAGTTGGGTTACAGATTTCCCTGGAGAAATCCCTTTTTGAAATTGAGTGGGCACACCATATAAGAAGAGCCCAGCCCTGCTCCTACAACAAACCTTGAACCCTCATATTTTAATTGCTCCGTTGCCAGGATAAGGTGCTTATTCTTTCTAAGGCATGGGAGCTGTGTGAGATACGGGTGGGGGAGGCCCATTTATCTTTCTACCCTGACTACCCTAAATCTGTGCTCGAGAGGTGCCAGGCATTTGATCCAAATAAAGCAGACCCTCAGAAGCAAGGGGCTTACTTATGCTCTTCTGTACCTGGCTATGTTGGTGTTCTCCTGGGATGGTCAGCCAGCGGTGCAATGTATGACTCCTTGCCAAAGCTGATCGCTTTTTTGTGCCAGCATCAGGACTCTGCCCCCTCCCATTCCCCATTGCCTCCAAAGCCTCTACCCGAGTCCCTGACTGAAGCTTCTGCTCCTACTCCACACTGGCAGGACTCCTAAGATATCCAGTTGGGATGATTTGTTTCAACGTCCTGCCTGCTTGCTATGGTGACTGTCTGTTTTTGAGGCGGGGAATGCAGTGATTTGCTTTTCTTGTGAGACTTTTAGACTCGAACCGTAAGTAACACTTTACTGCTGGTTGACCCTGCTCTATGCTAGTGGCCCCGCTCACTTTATGACTCCAGCTGGGTCTGTTATAGCCCCTGGCCTCCCTCTCACTTTCAGGATATTGGCTTTTGTTCCCTTGGAGTGTTTTGGAAAGGGATTCTACCTAATGCCTGGCGCTGAGTCTCTTTGTGTATCTGCTCCACCAGGACATTCTGCTCTGATCGATGAAACGTCTTGGAGGAACATACTTGTTTGTGGACCATCCTGTTCTATTTCAGCAAGACTGGCCTTAAGCAGGCACTCTGGTTATCTGCTCAGCTGTGCCTGGAACATTAAGACTTTATTTCTGTTCCCTTAATAGTTTGCAGTTGAAGTTCACTTAATAGTTTGCAGTTGAAGTTCCCTCCTAGTTCTCCCAGCACTGCTTATCAGCTCATAGGTTGTAATTCATTTGTATTCCTTTGTTTTTGCCTTTACCACCAGGCACAAGTGTTACAGGAACAACTTTTATTTATTTTGTGAGCCTTGTGGGCTACTGGGGCAAGTTTACTTCATGTTCTCGTTCATGGCATTAAATGTTGATTATAGGTTCACCAGGTTATTACCTGCTGCTTTTTTGACAGTCTTAAATGTTACTTTTTAGGGCAGCAGGTTGTTATACACTGCAATTTTGCATCTATGCATGTTAGTTTTTTAAGTGTTTGAGGTATTTTCTAGTTAAAATGAATATTCAAATATTTTAATTTAAATTTACTTCACCTGTTAATTGCTGTTACAGTCTCTAGAGCCCTCTGCTGGTTTTCTTCACTTTTTATACTTTGCAGTTTTGAATGGGATGATCCCCCCATCTTTCCTTTGAATTTACTTTTGTCAGTCCACTCTTTGTGTGATTTTTTTTTCTCTTCTTACCCTCTTGGCTGCCTCTTTTGTCAACTATCTCCTTTCTGGCCTGCTTCCTTTTGTTTTCTAAGCCTACCCTTCTAGACCCTGGGGACAGTCTAGTGGATGGACGGAGCTGGATTTGAACCCTAGTAGTATAAGTTCATATATCTCATCAAATGTTAAATTTCAGCCAATCCGTGCATGCCACATCATTTGACAGGTGGGCATGGCCTAAAATGGACCAATCAGAATCACCCTTGTTAAACCAGAAGTCCCTCCCTAAAATGCGGTAGCCCCGCCCACTTCTGGCGGAAGTGATGCAACCTCAAACACGTGTCCCGCCCCTTGGCAGGAAATGACATACGTTCAAACCCGTGTCCCGCCTCTTGCGCAGGAAATGACCCACACTAAAATCCTGGAAGTGACATAACACCACCATTTTGTAAGCGTCCTGCGCCCCTCCTTCTCATACACTCCTCAATCCCAGAGTCCCACCATGCTAGCTTGAACTCCTGTGTCTCTCCTTTCTCCTGCACCCCCATCAGCCTGGCTCGAACCCCTTTCCCTCTTCACCACCGTGCTCCTCCCACCCCCAAAAAATCAGTTAGTGTTTATGTAGTGGTATGTGCCCCCTGTAGGCCTGGTGTATAACTGCATGGGCATGTGTGTGTTTTTGATTAGGATATTTTCAGAAAGAAGTATCTAGGAGGGAACCTGATCATGCAGAGGTTTCACAGATCTGTGTGGAGACCCCACCCCAAGGGAAATTCATCTGCCTGTATGAGTACCCCTTTTTCTGTTTTTGTAACAATATACAAAATTATTTAACATGCATCTGTAGGACTGTGTCAAACTTGCATCAAAAGGATAGCTTTATGTATACCCATGTAACATTTATTAGCTAAAACGGGGGGACCTCTGTGTAAATAAGATGGTTCAGCAGTTTTCTCTGGATAGCATTGCAACAATCGCAAAAACTAATTATTTATACTTTTATCATGAATTAGAAAGAATAAAAATATATCAGAAAAAAGGAATACACATACCTATAGTTCACCCCTCAGCTCTGTGTAGTATCAAGGAGAAGGCTGAAATGAAATGTGTGTGTGATATTTATAATGTTTTAAAAAAATGATATGTTACAAAGAAAAGACAGATTGTAAAATGATGTTTCTCTTTCAAAAATAATTTTAAAGCACACAGTCTTAAAATGTATCTACAGCTTTGCTTAGAGTCGTTGCAAAAAATACACACTGTGTGTGTGTGTGTGTGTGTGTGTGTGTGTGTGTATCCCTCATTAGACATGTAGGAAAAGCAATGTCTTTTATGTATCTTTAAAATATAGATGGGCTTTTTGGAGCCTGGTGGCTGTGTGGTGGGGGTGTGTGTCCGTCCCTCATTAGGCACGTAGGAAAAGCAATGTCTTTTATGGATGTTTAAAATATAGATGGCTTTTTGGAGCTCATGGTCCTGTTGGCTGTGTGGTAGGTGTCTTTGTCTGTTAAGATGTGACAAAACATCTGTTGTTCATTTACACAGCCATGGCTACAAAGGACTATTGATTCTCTTTGAAAACATGTGTGTCTCAAGATTTTTGGATTACATGGTCCCTGTATTTACAGGGATCTGTAAAAATGTAGCTTTATGCTTTTGTTACAAAATAAATGTCTATAGTTACATTATCAAAAAATTGAAAAGGTATGTAGTACTAAATAGAAAAATAAGTGATATGTTACAAAGAAAAGACAGAATGTAAAATGATAATGTTTCTCTTTCAGAATAATTTCAAAGCACACAGTCTTCTTAAAATGTATCTACAGTTTTGCTTAGAGTCATTGCAAAAAATACAGTGTGTGTGTGTGTGTGTCCCTCATTAGACACATAGGAAAAGCAATGTCTTTTATGTATGTTTAAAATATAGATAGGCTTTTTGGAGCCTGGTGGCTGTGTGGTGGGTGTGTGTGTGTGTATGTGTGTGTCCGTCCCTCATTAGGCACGTAGGAAAAGCAATGTCTTTTATGGATGTTTAAAATATAGATGGGCTTTTTGGAGCTCATGGTCCTGTTGGCTGTGTGGTAGGTGTCTTTGTCTGTTAAGATGTGACAGAACATCTGTTGTTCATTTACACAGCCATGGCTACAAAGGACTATTGATTCTCTTTGGAAACATGTGTGTCTCAAGATTTTTGGATTACATGGTCCCTGTATTTACAGGGATCTGTAAAAATGTAGCTTTATGCTTTTGTTACAAAATAAATGTCTATAGTTACATTATCAAAAAATTAAAAAGTCATGTAGTACTAAAAAGAAAAATAAATGATATGTTACAAAGAAAAGACAGAATGTAAAATGATAATGTTTCTCTTTCAGAATAATTTCAAAGCACACAGTCTTCTTAAAGTGTATCTACAGCTTTGCTTAGAGTCGGTACAAAAGAATAGACACTTTGTGTGTGTGTGGGCTATGTTACACTAAATTACTGCTTTAAAGGTTGCAGCTGTTTTAGAAAAAAGACAGAATTTCCATTTTGACTTTTAAAAACATAACTTAAGCTGACACTCAACTGCCGTTATTATAAACTGTGCCTCTTTGTGTTTTAAGATTGATAGAAAGCAGCTGTTTTAGACTGTGACCAAAATTTTAGCGGAAAGACATTACTCTTTTCTAAACCCCCTGCAGTGTAAAAGAGAAAAAACAGGTGATTCTCATGCTATACTTTTTAAAGGACGCAGCTGTTTAAAAAAAGACAAGATTTTCATTATACATTTTAAAAAGCTAACTATGCATAAGCTTATTTGGACTTAAAGAAGCAGTCTGCATACCTTTTAATTAGACTGTGACGAAAGTTTGTAGCAGAAAGGCATTTCTTAATGCCTTACAGCTGTCGCAGGAAGTGAAAAACAAAAGCCTTGGACTTATGTATTTCCCCATGGAGAAGGGGGGGGGTTTGATGGACAGTACCAGATGTTCAGATGTTTTTTCACTACTAGCTATGTACTTTGGGTGTGGTCTGAGTCATTTTTATATAAGCATTTTGAGATACTCCAAACTAAAGACTAAAGGACAGAGCGAGACTGCCACAACTACTTCTTGAGCTAAAAAAATTTAAAAATATTCAACAAGTAGCCATGGACTCGTGGACTCCTGATGAAGACCTTATCCAAACATTTGCACATTTGGCTAATCAACAGATTACCACTACAGAAGGTGTTTATTTTTAACTAGAAATAGTAGATGCTGCATGTTTTAGAGTTTAAATTTTGTCTTATAAAAGTTTTAAAATACTGAAAGTAGTGACAGTGGTGTATTTTTCTGTTTTGAAACAGTTGATGCTGCAGGTTTTAGAGTTTAAATTATGTCTTATAAAAGTTTTAAAATACTGAAAGTAGTGACAGGGTTATATTTTCTGCTTTTAAACAGCTGTACAGAGAAATCCTGCAAGGGAGAGAGGGGAAAAGAGACCAATACATGAAAGTGATGTTTTTTAAAGGCATTCAAGAGTTTCTGCTGGTGTCAGTGACCAGAATACATATAGCATAACTGAACAAGATATACAGCCATCTACGAGCATCGGCTCAAGAGTCTCTGCTGTTGTAAATGAACCAATAAACATTGTACAGCCATCTAGGAGCAGCAAGGTTTCAAGAAAGGGACATTGACATGATCAATATTGGGAAAGCCTGTATTTTTAAAACAATTGATAGTTTGTTTAATGCCTTGGTAATTGAGGGTAGGTTATCTAGTGAGGATTACGATCATGAGCTGCTTAAATGTGAGCTTTTTAAAAGTTCAGCTACTTTACTGAACAGTGTGCTTGGTTTAGTGTGTGTATCTAAATTCTCATGCAAGGAAATGAAGATGATGGCCAGTGCGGCCAACATGTATGAAAAGTACAGGGGTTTGGAGGAAAAAGTGGCCAAAAACAAAGATCAACTTACAAAGTGAAAGCACAGAAGCTCTCACAAACTGAGTACAAAGGGTTGCATCACTAACAAAATGAAAAAAAATAACAAATGGTGTCAAAAAAGAAAAATCTGGGTAAAAAATAAAACAATCCGAGAAAAGTTGATAAGAAAAGTAAAGCTTGCCTGAAAAATATTACAATGTAGGCTGTTACAGAATGTTACTAATGGTCTGCAGTCTGAATTAAAAAACCATGATGATGATGATCAGGCTAACAGGGCGCCCCCTACAGTGTATTTAGAAGCTGTACAGGAATATGAACGCAGTTTAAAAAAATGTAATGCTACAGAATTTCATCAAAGATATAAGTTTATAAATCTAGATAAAATAAAATCTTTTACAGAGGCTATTGCTGCAATGCACCAGGCTATAGAAAGTTTGTTAGACAGTGTGAAGAGAAAAACACAATATGGGGATTTTATACAGGTAAGATTAAATGCTGTTTCTTTGAATCACCCCTTGTTCTCAAGAAAGACAAGACCAAATGAACTAAACGCTGCAACCTTCTTAGATCAGATAGCTGATATGCTACAGAGCAATACTGAAGTAATTGCTGATGACACTATACATTTCGTTGTAACAACTATCAGGAACCACCAGGGTTCGGGGTTGGGGGGAGTCCAGAATATATATTTTAATGCAAAAAAAGTGGGTTGTTTCACAGGGGTGACTCGGCTGTATAAGGCTGCAAAAAAACTTGATAAAGAGGTCACCAGGAAAGGTGTTGCAGAATGGCTTACGAAGCAGGACCCCTATTCATTACACAAAGCAGCCAGAGTCCAATTTAAGAGAAATCCTGTCATTGTTTCTGACATAGACAGACATGGCAAGCTGATTTAGTGGATATGAGTCAATATGCAAAGTACAATAATGGGTTTAAGTACATACTGACATGCATCGATGTGCTGTCCAAGTATGCCTGGGTAGTAACTTTAAAAGACAAATCAGGCAAGGCAGTGATGCAAGCCTTTAAAACTATTTTTAAAAGTGAATGCACACCTCAGAAGTTGCAGACTGATCAGGGTAAAGAGTTTCTAAATGTTTCCTTAAAGAACCTATTAAAACAAAATAAAATACACCATTTTGTGACGAATAATGAAGTTAAGGCCAGCATTGTAGAAAGATTTAATAGGACACTGAAGTCACGCATGTGGCGTTACTTTACAGCCCAGAATACTTGGAAATATACAGATGTGTTGTCAGACCTGGTGCACAGCTATAACCATACTTATCACAGAAGCATTAAACACAGAGCTGTGGATGTTAACCCTTCCAATGCCCTGGGTGTATGGAAGATCCTATATGGTAATTCTGTTCTTGGCAAAAACCAAAAGGGTACCCTTCAGAAAGATGATCACGTGAGACTATCTAAGCTAAAAGGGGTGTTTGAAAAGGGATATGAACAGGCATACACAGATGAGATATTTATTGTGACAGAGGTCTTAACGACACAGAGGCCCACCTATAAACTAAAAGACTATCAGGGGGAAGACATTAAAGGTACTTTTTACGCTGAGGAGCTACAAAAAATTGAACCTGATGAGGACCGTGTGTACAGGGTGCAGAAAATACTGAAGGAGAAAAAGCGTGGCAGAAAAACTTGGTATCTGGTATAGTGGAGAGGGTGGCCCAATAAATTTAATAGCTGGGTTGAGGCAACACATGTTTGGGACATTAGAAGCAGATAAGGCTTAAAATGCTCAAAAATGGATTTTATATCACATTGCCCAGCAATGCATCGCACAACATTTTCCCCAACAGTACTATATCCACTTTTACTGTAAAATTACCACAAACACTTGAACTACCTGGTGAATGGGAAGTGGGCTTAGCAGAAATTCAGTACCCTCATACCTGGGACAATGTGCCTGCACAGAAAAACAGGTTCAGTATGCTCTATCAGCCTCTAAACGTAGCCCACAGTAAAACACCACCAACTGGACCCTTTACTGAGTCAGCAGCATTTAAAATCCTATCGAGCTATTATCCTAACATGGCTAGTGTTATTTCTCAAATTAATAAAAGCATATTTGAAGTAAATGAACTGCCAGTGGTTTTGGAACAACAAACCATCGGGAGAGAAATTAGCATCGACTGTGACATCAAATGTATTTTGTTTATGCATGGGCAGTTACAGTACCTTTTGGGTTTTAGCAGACTCGAGGTAGGTGTAGGAAAGAATCTAGCAAAGAACCCTCCAGATATTAAAGGTTTTTTTTACACATTATATATATACACTGACATTATCACACATGAAATAGTGGGTGACAATCTAGTGCCTTTGCTGAGATGCGTACCCGTCAGGGGCCAAGACAATGAGATAGTGACCGTGACCTATAATAAACCCCATTATCAAACAGTCAGTAAACATCAGATCGATACAGTCACTATTAAAATAAAGAATGATCAAAATGAACCTGTACCATTTCGATTTGGAAAGGTGATCGTGAAGTTGCATTTTCACCCCCAGAGAGTGCTCTAAAATTTAACAAGGATGGTGATTGTTCGACATTATGGGGACCCTGCCTTGTACAGAGGCTATTACAAGGCACAGGCAGGATACGGTCTGCCTGGCTTTCATGGACTTCCTACTATGTATGGTTCTGGTATAGGAGGGATATTGTAGTCGTCTCAGAAAAGCAGTTCCATTTTAAGAAGGGGGTTTGAAATTGCAAAACCACATCTACAGACAGCTGCTAAAAATGTTGCATAGGATGTTGTGGGGCATGTGACTAGTGCTGTTGCTCAAAAGATGTCAGGGGGTGATAAGCCTACTCAGGGTGGCTCAGGGCTGACTGTATTCAAGAAAGGTAAAAAGAGAAAGCGCAGAGTACACCCTTCGTTTCTCATCAGTCCCCCCAGCTACTTTAAAAGAGGTGTTTTAAAACGCAAAACTTCACATAAAAGAAAATGCTCAAAGGCAAAAGGATCTTTGAGGGGTCATAAAAAAAGCAGAGACCTGTTCTAAAAAACATGGCTTTCATGCACTGTGTTTCTGAAGAATGCACAAAATCAGAACTTGACTTGTTTGCCATTTCCCCCACACAGACAAGCATTGAAAAAAGCATTTATGTAGAGATACCACCTCTGGCTGCCCTTTCAGAAAACTCACTGATTGAATTTTATATAGCAGGGACTGGTGAAGACTATTTGATCTAAACAACACGCTTTACCTGGTTTGCAAAATCACTGAAGCGGATGGTAGTGATATACCTGCAGCGGCCAAAGTGTGCCTTATAAACTACCCAGTGGCAACCATTTTCAGTCAGCTGGATGTGACTGTCAGTGATCAGCTCATCAGTCAGAGCAATAACTGTTACCCCTACAGGGCTGTCATAGAATCTGTGCTGAACTTCAGTGAAGAGACCCTTTCTACACAATTTACCGCAGGGTTATTTTACAAAGACACCCCGGGGAAACATGAAATCACAGACAGAGATGGTGACAATGTAGGTTTTAATAAAAGAAGCTCCTTCACACATCTCTGTAGAGGGGTAGAGCTGCTGGGACACTTGCACACAGACTTGTTTTTTCAAGAGAAACTGATGCTGAACGGCGTGGATATTAAAATTAAACTGACACGTAGCAGGGACAGCTTTTGCCTGATGAGTGGAGATGCTGAGCCTTATAAGCTAAAAGTCATGGCTGCCTCTCTGTTTGTCAAAAGGGTTAAAGTGACCCCTGGAGTTTGTCTGGAACACTCAGAAGCCCTGCTCACCTCCAACACTAAATACCCTATAGACAGAGTGGGTATGAAAGTGTTCAGCCTCCCTGCAGGCAGCAGGGTCTGCAACCAAGATAATTTGTTTTTGGGACAATTACCAAAAATGATGGTCATGGCATTTGTTGACAATGATGCTTTTAGTGGTTCCTATACTAAAAACCCCTTTAACTTTAAGCATTATAGCATTAATTTTGTGGCTCTGTATCTAGACGGTGAACAAATCCCCGCTAAACCTCTGCAGCCCGATTTTAGAAATGGGAATGCTGTGAGAGAATATTTTAATCTGGTACTAGCGGTGGGGAAATCTATGAAAGATCACCCGCTTTTAGTTAACGGTCAGGAATTTACCCAAGGGTACACCCTGTTTGCCTTTGATCTCACTCCGGACCAAGAATGTGCTGATCATTATTCTTTATTTAAAACTGGGAACCTCAGAACTGAGATCAGATTTGCAGAAGCCCTTCCACAAACAGTTAATCTCATTATCTATGCAGTGTTTGATAATGTCATTGAAATAAACCAGAGAAGAAATGTCATTTTTGATTATATGTGATAAACCATAAAAATGAACACAAAGCTGCTGGAAAAAATTGTAACCAATGACACACACATCCGTGACTGCTTTCTGGGCGTGTTTCCCTGTGATCTGCTACCCAAGGAGAGACTGAGAAACCTTTCTGCAGCACTAGTCATCAATACTGACCCCCATGACCTCCCTGGACAGCACTGGTTAGCCGTATACATTTCATAAAATGGGACTGGGGAGTTCTTCGACAGCTACGGTTTTCATCCTGACAATCATGCACAAACTATTGGGTTTTTTTTAAACAGAAATGTAAACAACATTTTGTACCAAGACACACAGTTACAAGATACATTTTCTACCACCTGTGGATTTCACTGCATATTTTTCTTACACCACAGATGCAAAGGACTTTCTTATGATCAGATTTTAAAAATGTACTCTAATGATTTGCTGAAAAATG
The DNA here is from genome assembly GCA_016271365.2 of Neoceratodus forsteri. Taxonomy (NCBI): domain Eukaryota; kingdom Metazoa; phylum Chordata; order Ceratodontiformes; family Ceratodontidae; genus Neoceratodus; species Neoceratodus forsteri. Next base: position 20,070,321 of record JADMNL010000038.1, on the reverse strand, counting down.
ATGCCATGGTAACTAGTTTTGTATGTCACTTTTCCAGACATCTAAACATGTCAGGGCATGTATCAGTGAGGTGGCAACATGTTCAGACTTGTTTGTCTTGTAATGAATTTAAAATATGCAACTGCTTGTAATTTTATTCAAAACGTGTCACTTATAAAATCATATATAAACACTCATAATTGTGTGTCTCTGTGTTTGCTGTGTTTAAACTTGGGGGGAGCACAGGTGTTTAAACTGTGGGGTGGGGGGCTGTGTTTAACGTTTTCAGATATGCAATGTCTTCAATAATGACAAAAATATATAAAATATAAAGGTGTTTATTGTAAAAAATTACCAATAAAATACAACATACATCAGTGGTAACATCATGGATAAGATGTGCAATGTCTTCAATAATGACAAATATATAAAATATAAAGGCATTTATTGTAAAAAAACTACCAATAAAATACAACATGCATCAGTGGTAACATCATAGATAAGATATAATAAACAAAAGCATCTCCTGTTAAAAAATGCACACTATATATACCATAGCACTGAGGTAGAATTATAAGCACCTCTTTCTAAAAACATGTTAACATATTTAACTATGAGGTAGGCTAACATGCATCAATATAAACACTTTATGTAAAAATAGGATTACATATTCAATATGAGGTAAATGGCTAACATAGGTTGTACACAGCAGTCACTGAGGTAGGATTACATATTTAATATGAGGTAAATGTTCAACATAGGCTGTACACAACAGTCACTGAGGTATCTAACATTCATACATAGAGATTGCATTTTAAATTTTACATAGTGAGCCACGCAGGTTTCTTAAAAAGACTTTTGTCTTTTGGGCGTCACTGACCATTGGCTAACTGGAGATGGCTGTGGCTGTTTTGCACCAGCTACCGATTTCAGCCTTTCCACATAGCTCCTGTTTGCTGAGTGAGCAAACACTGAGGTGGGGATGTTAGACTCAGCCATTGCTTTGACAAAAACATCCCAGCCCTTTGGCTTTCTGTGGTCAGGGATTGCGTGAGTGGCTGTAGCCGCTCTTACTAAATCGACCATGTGAGACCCAGAAACAACAGTGCCTTTATACATTAATTCACCCGTATCACTCCAAAACACAATATCCTTGTTCTTTGCCATATGCTTTAACAAAAGTTCAGCATTGGTTTTAGACCGATGAGAAACACTACTTAAAATGTCTTTTTACATAGTACTAGGTACAGAAGCTGTCTCTGCGTGACCGCAGGGTGGTCAGACATTGATTCATTTTCAGGCATGAGTAATGTCAAACTGGTTTTAGCTTGTTCTCCTTGTCTTACCAAAGTCAGATAGCGCTGTAACACAGCAGAGTACATTTTGGCTTTGTCATAGTCTGATAAATCAGTCCGGGACAGTATAGCTCTCATGTCAGTGTCCAAACTGTTAGTTGCCACTTTTCTCATATCCTGATCAGGGTAATTAGTTTTAATGTGATCCATCTGTTGCTGAGGTACCAAATACATTTTCTGCGTAAAATCCATTATCTGTTAGCCAGCAGGCCTGTGATCAAAGGGATGACAATTCCTAGCAGCGTTCCTATAAAGCCACCAGTCTGATTAACTATTTTCTTTTTCCTTTTTAAGGTTATTTGTTTATCGCTTAAAGTTTTAATGACTCTCTGTTTTTTTTCAGCACACCTAACTGCTTTGCTGACAGTGGAATATTTCCTCTGAGAGTGTTTAAGGCTATCTCAGTTATAGCTGATATCAGATCATCAGATGCTGAACATAAAATAGTTTTTCTTAAGCTTGGAGGCCCTTTTACTAGTAACTTTAAAACAGACAGATTTCTATGCAGTCTTTTAGACATAATGACAATACAGTATCAAATATTTTTAGAAGCAGAATGTGTTTTTTTCATGACATATGCCACAGGCCAGTCAGGGGGAAACACCCCACTATGCAGTCTATATTCGCCTGGTGTATTGGATCTTAAATCAACCAGTAAATAGCCATGAGGCTTTCTTGTGGCATCTTCAAAAGCTTCTAAGAAAAATTTTGTCTGACCAGGATACATTTGTCTAGCTAGTGTTGTGATCTGAAGCTTGTCTCTGGGGTTTTTAAACAAAGTAATGTATTTGGCATTTAGTGTTATGGTCCTGCTTTTTTTACCTTGACAGAACACATTCTGGACAATTAAAAATATTGTCAACTGTTTATGATGACTGTACTTGGTAAACCCATATTCCACTTCACTATTTTGACAGGCACAGTCCATCAAATCATCTATAACAACAAAATTTACCTTTCCAGGGGGTAAGAGATCATTGTCAGCTAGTGACATTGGTAGCCCCTCCACAAATTTAATCTGTGGGAACTTTAACAGCAATTCATTATACAAAGGTTGCCAACAGCTGTAGAACCAGACAATATTTTCAGGCTTGTGTGATAAAGTGGCATCAGCATGTTCCAACAACTGTTTTATAAAGAAGTTCTTCCCACTATTAGAGGGGCCAGCCAGCAGACAAGTAAAGGGATGCTGCAACCTGATATCCATTTTTTACAATCAGTATCCGTAAGAAAGTGTTTTAAAATTGTCTTGTAAAACTCGCTTGTCATAAACTACTCTCTGGGTCTTGGACAGCTCTTTTGTTTCAAGGGACCACTGCTTTTTATTCCCAACAATGCTGGGTTGACTCACGGTAATTTCTTTAGAGATCTGTGACCCCGTATAGTCAAAGACCAGGTCCTTCAGACTTTCAAAATGAATGTGTTTACTGCTGGCTACATTAAGGGTAAATCCTTTCACTTTAAGAACAACCTCACCACTGGACAGCCTGTACCCGTAAGTTTTTGGGCCTGCAGAAATGAACTCTGTAATGTGTTCATCAGCAGGAACTTCACTGGTCAGCTCCCCTAAATAATCGCCCAGAGGTGGGGCCCAGTCACCCGGTCTGGACACAAAAATGACAGAGTCTGTGTCGTGGTAAAGGCACCTGTCCTGTAACCTATCTAGCAGGTTGTAAAGTTCGACTCTGGCATATGCTGTTGTAAAACTAGCTATAAATATGTTGATATTATTGGAATTTGTGTAATGATCGCTGCTATATTTCCAGCTTAAACATGCTGTTTCATCATCGATGAAAAAGCATGATGAGATATCGTGATATGGAACAAAAACATATTGAAATAATTTCTGTGGGTCTGTTACTATGCTCGTTGTCGGTAAATTAGCTCTCGGCCCAAATTTGCCCCAAAGAGAATTTAAAAACAGTTTAGATATCTGTCTCCTTGCAGGGTTAACAGCTATGGCTGCAGGGGTCAAATGTACATTTTCCCTTTCAAAATACTGTTGTATGTACCTGACTTTATCCTCTTCAGTTTTGACCCATGAAGGGAAACCAGATGCCTGTTGCTTGCCTTTTAGATGCAGCTTGATGTAATCTGCAAAAAGCTCTGTGCATGACTCTTTAAAATGCCAAACTTCTTAAATATTAATGATTTTATAGCCTTTTTCCAGTGCCAGGTTTAGTTCTACAGTACAGTAGGTACCTGTAAGTGACCGTTGCTCATCATCATGTGCGCATGATGTTGTTTGAAGTCTATTTTCAGCGCATGCACGACATAATGTAAACACAAGCTTTTTACCAATCCTGGATGGCAGCACTGGAAAGAAAAGACCTCTGGGGGTAAGACTTTTACTTTTGTTAAACCAAAGTACTGAGTGAGGTCATCAAAATTGTCATAAATGATGTCAGGATGACCGACTGGATACTGTTTGGTTTTGTTAACAAAAGGGTAGAGGCTGGTAAAATCATAATAGTGTATTTTCTCATCAGGCTGTGTCTTATAGTACAGGCAAATGGCATTTGTTCTACCCCAAACAGTGACTGCCTAGGTTCAAGTGGCTGTGGTAGCTGCCTGTCCCTCAAGAAATTATTCAAACCCTGATCTGTAGTCAGCATTGCTTTCCATTCATGTTCCCACAATACTCTAACGGTAAAACCCTGTCTTTTTAGAAAATGAAATTTGTGCATGGTCCTATTGAATAACTGTCCAAAACTAGTCCCTGTCATGTGGTTTCTATCTTTCTCACAGTAACAGATGTTGCAGCCATGGAAAAAAAAAACCATTAAATTCAAATGCTGTGGGTATTCCATTTATGACTGAATAGCCATCCAAAAAGTACGGACCCACCTTAAATTCACCACCCCTTAGCGCATGCTGAATAGAAATGTTTTCTTTCTCAGATATGTACATAAGCCACTGAATAGCAGGTATGGAGTATCTCTTCAATTGTATGTGGTAGTTGTCTGGGGAGAACAGCAACAGTGCATTCTTTCAAGAATAGAAATCTGTACACCGCCATAGAAACTGAGGCGATGGTGATGTACTGGAAGGGGTCTAAGGATACTGTTTCATACTCCACTGTATCACCATCTGACTATTTTAAAATACTTTTCGTAGTCATCTCCAGTACTTCATTTCTAAATCTGACACAGGCTTTTTGAAGAATTTCAACATCTAACTGACAATAGTAGCGAAGCTCTCTTTTCAGATTAAATTCTCTATGTCTGTTAGCTAGGTACCATTGCAAAAACTCTTGCTTTTCTGCAGGCAACATATATTCAGAACCATAAAACTGAGCATCGGGCAGGGGGCCTACATAATTTTCATTAGCCTTGGTGTTAAAAAAATGGGGGAAGTAACCTTTAGCAATCTCATTCTCAAATCCAAGGGCTGCAGGGATTTTTGCTAGTTTAAAAGGAAGAAAACAATGGTTGTCAATAAATCTGATGTGTAGGGATGTCACTGTGACACAGACTACTTTTCCTCCTTGTGTGAGCAATTTAATATCAATTCTTTCCTTGACTAGCTGGCTAATGATAAAGTAACTGTCATAGCCTTTGGCATTGTGTGCTATAAATGTGTAGTGTCTAAATGGGGCATCAATAAAATGTCCTACAAAATCTTTTATGCAATCTTCACCTTCGAATTCCCAGGACCTCTTCCCATCTAATTGCTTAGCATACACAAAATTTGATATGTGCACCCCCCGTTTCTTGTGTGGCTTCAAAATCAAACACTATATATTTCTCAGTGATTTTTACGTCTGTGAGTGGTGACAGGTAACACAGATGCTTGTCTGCTGCCATGAAAGAACCACATCTGCTACACTGAATCAATTTACATGTATGAGATCCCTTGTAAAAAACAAAACATTGTTCACACAGCAGGGTTTTAAATAACTCTAAAAATTGATTAGCGTTTTGCTCATAAAAGTTCTAAAACATTGTGAAAAGGCATATCACTTTCCTCACTGTGTTTAACAAACATGACACTTCTAGAAAACCTATATAAATGCCTTCTGTGCAGTTGGTATTGTCCCAAGAAAAAAACTGCTAATCAATTATTTAAAACCCTGCACAGTTTCATGGATTTACAAGACCCTGTATCCCCATCAGCTCTAGCTAAATGTCTTTCTAGGCATGCTGAAGACCTACAAATCTTCTTACATTTGTGACAAGATACTGTGCCAATTTCCTTTTCGAGACAACATGGGTCGAAACAAACTTTGCACTGTTGTGCACAGATATGATTTCCCTTATGGCTGTAGGCTACATCACAATATTCGCAGAGGTACCATGCATCTATGAATTTTTTTACATTAGTGATGCCATAAAAATGTTTTTCATGTAATAATACAAACAGTGTTTTAGGAAATCTTTCTGGACCTGTTGAAAATGTTTGCCAGTTTCCTTCATTATGATATAAAATCTTAATTTTGATTCCTAAAAAACTTTCAAACTGGGGCACATCACTAAAAGTGACAGGGCTTTGGTCTGACAAACCTAGCTCAGCGTGTAATATTTTAGCCTTGTTCAACAACTGACTGTCACTCATAAGTGGATTTAAGAGTGCGAAAATGGAGCCACTGAAACACAAACTATTGTCTCTGTTATTTAAATCAATCAGGTATCGTCTCTTTTTTGTAAAATCCTGCTATACAAGATGGAGCTCAGTGTCCGTCTCCCCCCCACCCCCAAACCCTGGTGGTTCCTGATAGTTGTTACCATGAGATGTTAGTGTCATCAGCAATTACTTCAGTATTGCTCTGTAGCATATCAGCTATCTGATCTAAGAAGGTTGCAGCGTTTAGTTCATTTGGTCTTGTCTTTCTTGAGAACAAGGTGATTCAAAGAAGCAGCATTTAATCTTACCTGTATAAAATCCCCATATTGTGTTTTTCTTCACACTGTCTAACAAACTTTCTATAGCCTGGTGCATTGCAGCAATAGCCTCTGTAAAAGATTTTATTTTATCTAGATTTATAAACTTATATCTTTGATGAAATTCTGTAGCATTACATTTTTAAACTGCATTCATATTCCTGTACAGCTTCTAAATACACTGTAGGCGCCCTGTTAGCCTGATCATCATCATGATGGTTTTAATTCAGACTGCAGACCATTAGTAACATTCTGTAACAGCCCACGTTGTAATATTTTTCTGGCAAGCTTTACTTTTCTTATCAACTTTTCTCGGATTGTTTTATTTTTTACCCAGATTTTCCTTTTTTGACACCATTTGTTATTTTTTTTCATTTTGTTAGTGATGCAACCCTTTGTACTCAGTTTGTGAGAGCTTCTGTGCTTTCACTTTGTAAGTTGATCTTTGTTTTTGGCCACTTTTTCCTCCAAACCCCTGTACTTTTCATACATGTTGGCCGCACTGGCCATCATCTTCATTTCCTTGCATGAGAATTTAGATACACACACTAAACCAAGCACACTGTTCAGTAAAGAAGCTGAACTTTTAAAAAGCTCACATTTAAGCAGCTCATGATCGTAATCCTCACTAGATAACCTACCCTCAATTACCAAGGCATTAAACAAACTATCAATTGTTTTAAAAATACAGGCTTTCCCAATATTGATCATGTCAATGTCCCTTTCTTGAAACCTTGCTGCTCCTAGATGGCTGTACAATGTTTATTGGTTCATTTACAACAGCAGAGACTCTTGAGCCGATGCTCAGAGATGGCTGTATATCTTGTTCAGTTATGCTATACGTATTCTGGTCACTGACACCAGCAGAAACTCTTGAATGCCTTTAAAAACATCACTTTCATGTATTGGTCTCTTTTTCCCTCTCTCCTTGCAGGATTTCTCTGTACAGCTGTTTAAAAGCAGAAAATATAACCCTGTCACTACTTTCAGTATTTTAAAACTTTTATAAGACATAATTTAAACTCTAAAACCTGCAGCATCAACTGTTTCAAAACAGAAAATACACCACTGTCACTACTTTCAGTATTTTAAAACTTTTATAAGACAAAATTTAAACTCTAAAACATGCATCTACTATTTCTAGTTAAAAATAAACACCTTCTGTAGTGGTAGCCTGTTGATTAGCCAAACGTGCAAATGTTTGAATAAGGTCTTCATCAGGAGTCCACGAGTCCATGGCTACTTGTTATATATTTTTAAATTTTTTTAGCTCAAGAAGTAGTTGTGGCAGTCTCGCTCTGTCCTTTAGTCTTTAGCTTGGAGTATCTCAAAATGCTTATATAAAAATGACTCGGATCACACCCCAAGTACATAGCTAGTAGTGAAAAAACATCTGGTACTGTCCATCGAGCCCCCCCTTCTCCATGGGGAAATACATAAGTCCGAGGCTTTTGTTTTTCACTTCCTTCGACAGCTGTAAGGCATTAAGAAATGTCTTTCTGCTACAAACTTTGGTCACAGTCTAATTAAAAGGTATGCAGACTGCTTCTTTAAGTCCAAATAAGCTTATGCATAGTTAACTTTTTAAAATGTATAATGAAAATCTTGTCTTTTTTTAAACAGCTGCATCCTTTAAAAAGTATAGCATGAGAATCACCTGTTTTTTTTCTCTTTTACACTGCAGGGGGTTTAGAAAAGAGTAATGTCTTTCCGCTAAAATTTTGGTCACAGTCTAAAACAGCTGCTTTTTATCAATCTTGAAACACAAAGAGGCACAGTTTATAATAACGGCAGTTGAGTGTCAGCTTGTTATGTTTTAAAAGTCAAATGGAAATTCTGTCTTTTTTCTAAAACAGCTGCAACCTTTAAATCAGTAATTTAGTGTAACATAGCCACACACACACAAAGTGTCTATTCTTTTGTACCGACTCTAAGCAAAGCTGTAGATACATTTTAAGAAGACTGTGTGCTTTGAAATTATTCTGAAAGAGAAACATTATCATTTTACATTCTGTCTTTTCTTTGTAACATATCATTTATTTTTCTATTTAGTACTACATGACTTTTTAATTTTTTGATAATGTAACTATAGACATTTATTTTGTAACAAAAGCATAAAGCTACATTTTTACAGATCCCTGTAAATACAGGGACCATGTAATCCAAAAATCTTGAGACACACATGTTTCCAAAGAGAATCAATAGTCCTTTGTAGCCATGGCTGTGTAAATGAACAACAGATGTTTTGTCACGTCTTAACAGACAAAGACACCTACCACACAGCCAACAGGACCATGAGCTCCAAAAAGCCCATCTATATTTTAAACATCCATAAAAGACATTGCTTTTCCTATGTGCCTAATGAGGGATGGACAGACACATACACACACACACACACACTCACCACACAGCCACCAGGCTCCAAAAAGCCCATCTATATTTTAAAGATACATAAAAGACATTGCTTTTCCTACGTGTCTAATGAGGGACACACACACACACACAGTGTGTATTTTTTGCAACGACTCTAAGCAAAGCTGTAGATACATTTTAAGACTGTGTGCTTTAAAATTATTTTTGAAAGAGAAACATTATCATTTTACATTCTGTTTTTTCTTTGTAGCATATCATTTTTTCAAAACATTATAAATATCACACACACATTTCATTTCAACCTTCTCCTTGATACTACACAGAGCTGAGGGGTGAACTATAGGTATGTGTATTCCTTTTTTCTTATATATTTTTATTCTTTCTAATTCATGATAAAAGTATAAATAATTAGTTTTTTCGATTGTTGCAATGCTATCCAGAGAAAACTGCTGAACCATCTTATTTACACAGAGGTACCCCCATTTTAGCTTATAAATGTTACATGCGTATACATAAAGCTATCCTTTTGATGCAAGTTTGACACAGTCCTACAGATGCATGTTAAATAATTTTGTATATTGTTACAAAAACAGAAAAAGGGGTACTCACACAGGCAGATGAATTTCCCTCGGTGGGGTCTCCACACAGATCTGTGAAACCTCTGCATGATCAGGTTCTCTCCTAGATACTTCTTTCTGAAAATATCCTAATCAAAAATACACACATGCCCCTGCAGTTATACACCAGGCCTACATGGGGCATATACCACTACATAAACACTAACTGATTTTTTGGGGGGAGCACGGTGGTGAAGAGGGACAGGGATTTGAGCCAGGATGGTGGGGGTGCAGGGGAAAGGGGTACAGTGGTTCGAGCCAGGATGGTGGGATGCAGGAGAAGGGGGACAGGGGTTCGAGCCAGGCTGGTGGGGGTGCAGGAGAAAGGAGGGACGTAGGAGTTCAAGCTAGCATGGTGGGACTCGGGTTCCAGCCAGGATGGTCTGACAGGGGATCGAGGAGTGTACGAGAAGGAGGGGCACAGGACGCTTACAAAATGGTGGTATGTCACTTCCAGGGTTTTAGTGTGGGTCATTTCCTGCGCAAGGGGTGGGACACGGGTTCGAACGTATGTCATTTCCTGCGCAAGGGGTGGGACACAGGTGTGAGATTGCATCACTTCTGCCAGAAGTGGTTGGGGCTAGCACATTTTAGGGAGGGACTTCCGGTTTAACAAGGGCGATTCTGATTGGTCCATTTTAGGCCATGCCCACCTGTCAAATGATGTGGCACGTGCTGATTGGCTGAAATTTAACATTTGACGAGATATATGAACTTATACTACTAACCCTTTCTCTTTGCTTTCCTTCTACTGTCTCAGCATATTTGTGTTGTCTCTCTACAGCTAGTCCCTGGCCAGACAGGGAGCTGAGGGCTGGGGGGGCAGTAGGACCTTATGCTCTTCCTTATTTCAGCAGGCCTGTAATAGCATTGGCTTATTAGCCACCACATTCTTCTGCTAGCGAAGCACCCAGTGTACCTCCATTGGGCTTGGGAAGGTTCATCCTGTTCTTTGGTTGTAGTGCTTTCTTGCTTTCTCTTTTAGATCCTTGCTACTGTAATTTTATTTTCCTTTGTTTTTTTAGTTGTCTTTCTTGTCTTTCTAATATACTATTTCTTTTTTATTTTGAATTTGGGGTGGGGGTATTTACTGGTGGATTTTCAGGGGTCGGGATGGGAGGGTGGGCAGTAGGCATAAGGAGGTGAATAGCTGTTCTATTTTAGGCTTGGCTGTTAATTGTATGGAAACAATGACTAATGTAAATCTTTTGAAAATTGAATCTTGGAATGTTACAGGACTCAGTTATCCTAAGAAGCATCTATCTATATTGAAATATCTTCGAGATGCACAATGTGATATAGCCATATTCTAAGAAACACATTTGTTAGAAAGATATTTTGTCTGTTTAGGATGGAAGTGAATGGGCCAATATTATTACAGTACCATCACATCATGTCAAGGGGGGAGGCGATACTCTGTAAGAAAAATGTGCCTCTAGGTGTCTCATGGGTCTATACGAATAGTGATGGATGTTGTGGCTGGTAACTGGCACATATATGGGGGATCCTATAATCCTTGGTAATTTCTATGCCCCGAATTCCCCTGACCTACAGTTTTACCAGAATATTTTGACTGAGCTTCTGCAAACACCGTCCATGATTATTTTAAGAGGCAATTTACATTCGGCTCTGGACCCCCTTAGATAGAACTAGCCCTGTACCTTGATATGAACCCTCCCTGGCTGCTTTAGTATCTTCTCTTCTCTAAGAACCTGGTCTTGTAGATATTCTGAGGGCCATCCACCTGGGGGAGGTGGATTTTACTTGTTATTCTACCCCCATAGATTCTACAGTACAATAGTTGTCTTCTTCATCTCTCCTGACCTTCTCTCCAGGACCTGGGATGTTGCCTGGAGAACATCCTCTTGTCTGACCACACTCCAGTACTCCTATCCTTCTCTTGGAATATGGCGATGGGTAGGAGTAACACCTGGAACCTTTATACAGCATTACTATCTGAAGGGGACACCTGTGCACAGATTGACCAAGCTATCCAAGAATATTTTGTTTTCAGTGACTCCCTGGAATGTTCACAGGCAACCCTTTTGGAGGCCCTTAACACTGTTTTGAGAGACTGCCTGATAGCCCATGCTTCCTGCCTTAAAAGGCAATAGGAATCCAACTGAAAGGCCTTGAGGCTGAGCTGAAAATCTTGCAGACTCAGATTTCTCGAATGCTCAGTGAAGACCCAGCCCTTAAACACCGGTTACTATCCCTTAAAGCCAAAATTGAGAACATTTTGTAATACTGAACTGAGTATGCTCTCTATAAACTTAACCAAAAGTACTGGGAACCTGTTGAGCATTCTGGGAAAATACTCATCTCTCAAATGAGGGCTCTGACTCAGGATAAATCTATTCTGAAGATACAAGTGGCTGTAGGGGTTACTGTTACATTGCCTAAGGATATTAATCAGGCCTTTCTTGACTAGTACTGTCTTTATTCTTCGGAAATCGATCCCTCCCCTGAACAAGTGGAGTTTTTTTCACAGGCATTACCCTTCCTGTGGTGCCAGAGTCTTTCCTTCTTTCACTGGTAAGTCCTATTCAGCCCTCGGAGGTCATCTCAGCTATTCAAGACATGTCACAGGGCAACTCTCCTGGCCCTGATGGTTTTCCGGTGGAGTTCTACCTAACTTTTATAGACTAGTTTGCCCCTTGCCTCACACAGGTCTTTAATAAAGCATGTGAGACCAGTAGGTTCCCCTTGACATTTACCGAGGCTATTACTACACTGATCCCTAAAAAGGGCAACGATAGTATCCTTTGTTCACAATTCCAGCCTATCTCTCTTTTGAATGTAGACGTTAACATGTTTGCTAAGATAATAGCAAAGAGATTGGAACCGCTTATCCCACTATTAATTCAGTTGGATCAGGTTGGTTTTGTGCAGGGCCCCCTCAGCTCTGACAATATAGACAGAGTGTTGGATCTTTTCTGGGAAGCTTGATTCACCCTCTGTCCCATTGCCACCTTATCCTTAGATGTCAAGAAGGCATTTGATCGGGTGGAATGGCCCTACCTGTTTGAAGCTCTGTGACGGTTTGGTTCCCCAACCCTCACTTTCTTGCATTAATCCAGATTTTTTGCTCAAGCCAGAAGGTGGCAGTCATAACTTATTTGGTGCCATCCCCTACTTTTTCCTTCACCAGAGCACTCGCCAAGGCTTCCCCTTGTCTCCATTTCTTTTTCTTTTAGCATTGGAACCTTTAGCAACTAAGATCAGAGCAGATACTGCCTTCCCTGGCATTACAGTGGGCAACGTACCTCACAAAAGTGTACTTTTTGTTTACTATGTAACCCTTTTTGTATCTCAACCTGAGGCCTCACTTCCTTCTTTTCAAACTGTTGTCTCGCATTTGTTTGACTTGTCCGGTTATAAACTTAATGAGAGTAAGTCTCAACTCCTCTCACTTAACTCACATTGTACTGTTGAAATGTTTAATCGGTTTCCCTTTCAGTGGTCCCCAGCTGGTATCACTCGTCTTGGGACTGCTCTTCGATCCACCAGTTCAGACACAATATAAGGTAATGTACAGAAAGTATTAGATATTCTCGATACAGATCTCTCCAGATGGAGTCGCCAATCTTGTTTCTATGGGATAAGGTCAACTCCCTGAAATTGGTAGCCCTTCTGAAAGTCCAAAATGTTATCTTTAATCTGCCATTGGCGTTGTCATCATATTTTTTCAGATGTTTGACAACTGGAATATCAGTCTTTTTATAGGTTGGTGAGCCTCCAAGAATTAAATATTCCATTTTGCTGAGACCCTGGGTGGAAGGCGGCATTAATCTCCAGGATATGAAATGGTTTCATGATGTCACAGTGTTGCGCCAAGCGGTACTGAATTATGTTTCTTCCCTATTTGCTATGGTGCCAGGGTGACTTTCCCTGAAACTAGACCAGGGACATCTCCCAACTCCACAAGCCTTGCCTTTTCCAGATTGATCCCTTTGGTCTTCCATCTCCTCGTGTGCCCGCTATATGCAGTTTATCTGGAACAAATATGCCTCCAGTTTGGGATGGTGGTCTTGTTCCTCATCCAGGAGACCACTATGGGATAACCCTGGCTTAACTATTGATAGTAAACCATTTTGATAGAAAGCCTGGGAACAGCGGGACATTTCTTCCATTGGGCCTGTAGTCGATCCTTCCTCCGGAATTTTTTATGTGTTCGCACAGCTTCAAATTTGGTATTACCTCCATTCTTTCCAAATTTGGCAGTTTTTACAACTGCGTAGCCTTTTCAGACAAAAGATCTCCAGTGATCTTACTATTCCTTGTACCCTTCTCTGGAGGACTGGTTGACCAAACTCCCAGTACCCTCTCATTTTACAGAAAAGCTTAAAACCTTTTGGAGCAAGACTTTTCAAGAATCTCCCTGTGTAGGCCCTAAAGAAGGGTGGGAGTTAGAACTGGGAATTGATATTCCACCCCGTGATTGGAGCCAGGTTTGGCTCAATTCTTTCTGCTCAATGAGGGATCTTCAGGCCCACTCTATCCAGTACAAGATACTTCATAGTGCTTACTGAACCTCCTTGAGGTTATACAAGGCTGGTCTTCTCTCAAACAGTAACTGCTGGCATTGCAACTCCCTGCAAACATCCTTGAGACATATTTTATGGTCCTGCCCCATTCGTGACTGCTTTTGGTCCAGGGTCTGGGCCACTTGTTCCTTGATTGTACCCTTGCCAAAGCTTAGAGAACCCTAGCTTGCCATTTTAGGCCTCCCTCAACAGGCTCTGGGTCTCTCCACATTGCACATCTTCTGAGTTAACTGTACTTTTACAGTAGTGAAGAATCATACTCGGGCACTGGCGTTCCTCTGATCTTCCCTGCTATGATGAGTGGTTTCATCTTCTGTCCCTGACTGCCAGATATGAATGGACTTTCCACTGACTTTTATGCAAGCTCCCCATTTTCAATTGAATCTGGCAGCCATTCTTTGTTAAATTTCCCAGTCCTGCCCTTCAGAGAAGACCAGATGGTTGACTGACATATCCCTGATGATTTGGACCCAGTCCTGTTGTCTCCCTCCCCGTACTGTGAGAGTGGATTCCACTCACCCTCCCCCCGGCACACCAATCTGAAGCGACTGATATTTATAATCAGGTTGATTTTCTGTATTGTCATCTCATTGTATCCCTTCCTTGAATATTATACTTGATTACTTTTGCAATTTACTTTTTATTGTCAACATGAGACAATCCCCTTCCTTTTGCTGTATCTTTACTTGATTGTGTTATATTGTTTATTTACCTCTATTGTACTCCAGAGTATTGGTTATGGACTTAGCGAGCATAGTTTATTGTTTACTGTTTGATAACTGAATTCTGTTTTATGAATAGTTTACTGTTCCCATGTATGATCTTAACTATGCTTAGTGTCCAAGAGTAATCCCATTGCTTTATATGATTCTCAGTGTGTGGAGCTTGGCTGCTGCGGTGTGAAGAACTCTATAAACAATCCAACAACTTGCAACTGCTCATGTCAAAAAAAGACACAAAAAATCCATCTGTAAGCTTAAAAAGCTTTAATGATTTCCATGACAGTCCTGCCTCAATGTGTTGATCTCGTTATGTGGTATTTTGGAAAATGAATAAAAATATTTATGGCAAAAAAAATAAAAGTAGGGAGGAGATCTTGTCTCTGTATAGGTCACTGGTCAGGATACACCTGGTGCAGTACTGGTGGCTGTTTCTGAAGAAGAATGTCAGATTACTGGAGGGGTACAGCGCATGGCAACAAAGACGATCCAAGATTTAGTGGACAAACCCTATGAGGACCAGCTGAGGAAGTTGAATATGTATTTACTGGAGGAGATGAGGGATCAGGGGAATATAACTGAAACATTGAAATATCTGACTGGGATTAACAAGACTGGTATAGAAGGGGTATTTAAGTTGAGGAGGGGGAGGGGCACAAGAGGGCATGGTCTCTGTTTGGAAGGAGAGAAGATATAGGAGAAAGACGAGGAGACATTTTTTCACACAGACTTTGATGGCTAAATGAAACACTCAACCCAAGGAGGTGGTAATCCTGTAAGATGATGAGCAGTTTTAAAAGGGGATGGGACAGGGTGGGGGTAATTGAGAGGGGTAGGGAAGGGGGGAAGCTGCAATGTAGGGGGCTAGCTGCACATTCGAGCAGGCTTGATTGACCATGAGGCTGTTTCTGCTGGCAGATTCCTCTGTTCATAAGAATAGGGAAGTATGGAGGGAAAAGGGAGTGTAGGAACAGGGAAGTATGGAGGGAAAAGGGAGTGTAGGAACAGGGAAGTATGGAGGGAAAAGGGAGTGTAGGAACAGGGAAGTATGGAGGGAAAAGGGAGTGTAGGAACAATTAAGTATGGAGGGAAAAGGGAGTGTAGGAACAATTAAGTATGGAGGGAAAAGGGAGTGTAGGAACAGGTAAATATGGAGGGAAAAGGGAGTGTAGGAACAGGTAAGTATGGAGGGAAAAGGGAGTGTAGGAACAGGTAAGTATGGAGGGAAAAGGAAGTGTAGGAACAGGTAAGTATGGAGGGAAAAGGGAGTGTAGGAACAGGTAAATATGGAGGGAAAGGGAGTGTAGGAACAGGTAAATATGGAGGGAAAAGGGAGTGTAGGAACAGGTAAGTATGGAGGGAAAAGGAAGTGTAGGAACAGGTAAATATGGAGGGAAAAGAAAGTGTAGGAACAGGTAAATATGGAGGGAAAAGGGAGTGTAGGAACAGGTAAATATGGAGGGAAAAGGAAGTGTAGGAACAGGTAAGTATGGAGGGAAAAGGAAGTGTAGGAACAGGTAAGTATGGAGGGAAAAGGAAGTGTAGGAACAGGTAAATATGGAGGGAAAAGGGAGTGTAGAAACAGGTAAATATGGAGGGAAAAGGGAGTGTAGGAACAGGTAAATATGGAGGGAAAAGGGAGTGTAGGAACAGGAAAGTATGGAGGGAAAAGGGAGTGTAGGAACAGGAAAGTATGGAGGGAAAAGGAAGTGTAGGAACAGGTAAGTATGGACAGAGAGAGAAAAGGAAGTGTAGGAACAGGTAAATATGGAGGGAAAAGGGAGTGTAAGAACAGGAAAGTATGAAGAGAGAAAAGGGAGTGTAGGAACAGGTAAGTATAGCCTAGAGGTGTATGCACACTTCGGAACCCACAGCACCCTCCCTTCATGGCATCCCCTGACCCATCCTACCCTCAGGCCTCCACCTGGAGGCAGTCAGTGGGACCACTAATCACCTTCCCTGAGCTGGCAGTATAGCCTAGAGGTTAGAGGAATGAGGTGTGAACAAGCTTGGTACATCCAACAGACTAGACCCGAGTTTGATTCTCACAACCTCCACTTGCATACTGTGTGACTCTGAACAAGTGACTTAACCACCCAGTGCTCCCAGGTCACCCCTAAAAACAGGCACTTGTGCCTAGTGTACCTTACCCGGTTACCAAAGACTAAAAATTAAAAACAAAATACAAAAAAGAAAGTGTGGGAATGCAATAAGTATGGACAAAAACAGAAGTGCGGGAATAGTTGTGGTGTGAAGGGGGGCAGCCCAATGATGTGGAGGGCTGAGACTACACTGTCTTACCTCCTACCACACCAGTGACCTGTGTTTGTGGTGCAAGCTGGTCTCTTGGGGTCAGCCAGGGAGGGAAGGATCGACTATATGAAGAAAAGCTCTCCTATCTTAGGGAGGGTGATTAGTGGTCCCTCTGACTGATTGCCTCCATGTGGAGGCCTGAGGGTAGGATGGGTAAGGGGATGCCACAAAGGGAGGGTGCTGTGGGTTACGCAGTGCGTATACACCTCCACATATGTACAGTGATGTGCCTTTCCAGTAGTGTGAGAAACCAAAAAAGGGAGAAAAATGGAAAATGGTATGTCGACTGGTAGGATGACAGGCTCTGCACCCCAGCTAGCTGGGCACTTCCATGCCAAGAAATGAGTTCTGGTGGATGTTGTCGGTTACTGGGCTAGGGTGACTGGTGGATGAGGGCCAGTCGACATGAGGATAGAGAAACAGAATATAAAAAAAAAAAGACGTGCAGGAATAAGTAGCTATGGAGAGAAAAGGAAGTGTAGAAATAGGTAAGTATGGCAAGAAATGGAAGTGCAGGAATAGGTAAGTATGGAGAGAACAGGTGGTGCAGGAATATGTAGCTACGGAGTGAAAAGGAAGTGCAGGAATAGATTAGTACGTAGGGAAAAAGAGGTGCAGTATTAGGTAGTTATGGAGAAAAATGGAAGTGGAAGAATCTGTAGCTGTGGAGTGAAATAGAAGTATGTACATATGTAAGTACTGTATGTAGAGAACAGGGAACATAGGAATATGCAAATATATAGAGAATACTGTATATATTGTAAAATAAACCCTTATGTAGGTTTGAACTAAACACACAAGTTTCTTAAACTTTCCACATATAAGATCACTGCTTAATAGATCACACAGCAATTGATAATGATGTCAGATAGTTTGTTACAATATCAGACCTGACTTACCCTGTTAAAAAAAGTCTCTTCGGTCCATGCATTGTATGATGTAGGGCCACTGTCCCTCATGGTTTTACAGGATCAGTGCACACCTTATATGTTAATGTCCCCTTCTCACAAAAGATAAAATGCTGTGGTGTGATGCTGCTCCTCCCCTCCCATGTGGGATTTTTCTAGACTGCCCCAGACATAAAGCTAGTTGACCTTTATGTCAGTAACATGACACTCAGAATAATTAAGTTGCACAGATAAATATGTCTGTAAACAGGTTTGGTGGCTGTTAGTCACATTCCCCATCCCCCTACATTGTCCTTTGTCTCTAGCAGTGTAACTGTTACCCATCTGACTTTTAACACATCTCTCTTCACACTGCTAGATTTTGGGTGAATGTAATCATTATTTTGTGACATTAGTACCTTGTCCTGCTATGTTACAACCTATAAGGTGATGTTCAATTTTTGCTGCTTAGTACTGGTGCAAAAACTGAAAGGGAGTGAGAGGAATAGTCAGATGAGTTCAGACACAGCCACTGTAAACAGCGACATGATTAAAACACACACACAGACACACACACACACACACACACACCAGGACAAGGTACCAATATCAAAATATAATAATGATTACACTCACCCAAAATCTAGCAGTGTGACTTCTCTGGAAGAAGTATTCTCTGCGGATGAGCTGTGACAGATCCTGTTACAAGACACTGGTCTCCTGCAGGGGCAATTAGACATCACACTGAAGGGCACTCTGGGAAGACTTTCTGGGACAATAGGCCATGAAAGAAACCAGAATGGCAACCTCCAAGGGCAATAAAACAGACAGGGAACATTAGAAAAAACAACTCTCACAGCCAGAGTTAAAAAGAAAAAAACACTGGGAAGTGGTTATAACACAGAAAAAAAGAATCCTAAATATCCTTTTTTGATTTTAACATGGAGTTTTCCTTTAAGTGACTGCAGCTCACATAACGCCTGTGAGTGCAAAGTCTGTAATACACTATCAGTCCCTTGTAGCTAAACCTGTTTATCCAGCATCTTGTGAAGTAAAGTCCACTTTAATGCTTTTAAGATTTTTGCCAGCATCCACCAGATCGGTAAAAATTGACGCATTGCCAGAGTAGGTCGCTCTTAGTTTAGCTGGTAACTGCTGGGTATGGGTTTTCCAATGGAGTGCAATGCAGCCAGAACCCCATTAAAATGCATTACCGCATTGCCGTGTAGAATAACTGAGGTTTGGAAAGACGTATAGCATGGAACCATTATCCCATGTTAAATGTCTTCTTTAGTACGCTGCTAGCAGGACTGAAACTGTTATGTGCTGTCCATGTATTGCAATCAGCAGGTTCCTGGGCTGGATTATGTTGGGTACTCTGCATTTGGAGGTGATTCAATATACTTCGTAATTATAAAGGGTTTGTCCTTCTAAACTACTGTATACCTGTGTAAGTAGTATGTCTGTTTCACTGCTGTGGCAACACAGTTTAGATCAGATAATTAATCTAAGACTGTTAAAAATACAAAATTAACAGGGTGCTTCTGCATCACCGTAGTAAATATGATCAAATAACAGCTGTCTTGTAAACTTCATTTGAAAGCTGCTATGCTGATCGTTTAGTGTGCACTTAGTTGGGGAGATACAGTATGATGACACGCATAAACTTAAAGATGGAATATATGTAGGGACTGTTTGATCTCATGCCCTCTTTAGCATACAGTTTATCTGGTTTGATTCCTGGTACTGATATTTTTGTCTAACCTGTCAGTGACATCTTTTAAAAGAAATCCAACATATAGTCGCATTATTAAGATATTTGAAAGAAAAAAATGATTAGGAACACATTAACCTGTGTAAGATATATAGTGTGTGTGTGTGTGTGTGTGTGTGTGTGTGTGTGTGTGTGTGTGTGTGTGTATGTGTATGTGTGTATGTGTGTGAGTTTTTCTTTTTTCCCATGCCAGTCTACTGCATTTCTAAAACCGTAAACTTGTATAAATATGCGGAGGTTGCAGAATTGCATAATTTTGTAGCCAGTCATTTAATGATGTCTACATTTACTGTAGAGGACCTATTTTTCAATGGAACAAAATGTTCATTATATTCACAGTTTTGAAAATCCTGTGAAAATTATATGCCAGTGAAAATATGTACTACAATTGAAAAGTTAGCTTTCTCTTTCACTTCAGCTAAATTAAACTGCCGTGAAAACGTTGGAGCGGATGAAACAGTGAAATTTAAGGGCAGTGAATTCACTTTCCTCTTCAGTATTTTCTCTGTACATAACAAGCATTTGTCAATGCCGAATGTTGCTTGCTTGTATGTGCTGTTTAGGTATTTGGAAGTGATAGTTCCAAGCTTTCCTCCCAAGACATACACTGTGTCTTTCCGTTCAGTATTCACAGAAGATGAGGGAGGGGCAAGGGCCACAGCAGTACAGCAGTTGCCATGGAGGTGAAGAGGTGGACAGTAGTCCATTCAAAGGCAAAAGAGTCCTGCAGGAGCTCACTAAATTGAAGGTGGACAAAGTGATGGAATCAGATGGCATACACCCAGGGATATTAAGAGAACTGTGAAGGGAGATAGCAGTACCTCTGGCAGCCATGTTCACTGAGTCATTCAACACGAGTGAATTGGAGGAGGGCACATGTGGTCCCTCTACACAAGTCCGGCAGCAGGGAGGAGGTGAGGAACAATAGGCCATTCAGCCTCACCTCAGTAGTGGGGAAGATCATGGAGATATTGCTTAAAGAAAGGATAGTGGGGCATCTAGAAGTCATCAGAGCCCGGGACCATAGATAACATGGATTCACAGTGGGGGCATCATATCAGACAAATCTGGTTGATTTCTTTGACTAGGTGACAAAGGAAGTGAATCAGGCTGGGGCACTGGACAACGCCTACCTTGATTTCAGCAAAGCCTTTGACACTATCCCACATAGGAGGCTGATAAACTATCTGGGTAGGCTGGGCACGGGGGGAAAGGGTGGTAAACTGGGTTAGAAACTGGCTAACAGACAGGAGGCAGAGAGTGGTGGTAAATGGGGTTCAGTCTGGGGGGGTGACCAGTGGGGTGCTGCAGGGATCAGTCCTGAGGCCTGTCCTGTTCAATGTCTTCATTAGTAACATTGCAGAACAGCTGAAGGGAATTTTTTCACCAAATTTTCAACATAGCCATTTTAAGACCTCCGCTCATGAACAGTACCACTGTGATTTTCTTAATGTGTCCCATACATTGATTTTGCACACCGACTGTGCCATTGTGTGCCAGATGTGCGGAAATAGATTTCAGGAAGGATGTGAAAAATGACAGCTATATTGTTCATAAGGAGGCATGAAAAAATGGCAATGTTGAAAATCTGGAGTGAAAATGTTAAACATTCTTGAAGTTATGAGCGGGCATGGAAGCTGCGCAATGCGTGCTTATAACACAGTCATTTTGGAATTTT
Source organism: Neoceratodus forsteri (assembly GCA_016271365.2). NCBI lineage: Eukaryota > Metazoa > Chordata > Ceratodontiformes > Ceratodontidae > Neoceratodus > Neoceratodus forsteri. Next base: position 20,049,199 of record JADMNL010000038.1, on the reverse strand, counting down.
TTCCACCAAATTTTGCAACATAGGCTTTTTGGGAGCCCACATCGTGAACTGTCATTTCATTAACTGGTCCCAAAAGGTGACTCCATGCAGTGACCAAAAAATTACCTTTCAGAACTGGATAAGGAAATGATAGTGACTGAGTTCATGAGGTGGGGTCACATGACCCCTATGTTGAAAATTTGGTGCCAAAAGTTGCAAAAATGGTGGAGATATCCACCTAAGTTAAAGCCCCCTATTGCTACCATTATATAGTTTACCGTGATTTTCTTCAGTTCGCAGTTGGCTTTTGAAGAGTCTCCTGCTCCACTGAATGTCATCGCACCAGGCTCCGGAGGCAAGTATGGGGTGAAGGAGGTGTGGGGAGGTGGGGTGCACAGAAGGTGGGTGCACAATGGCACAGCTGCTTTGTGAAAATAGGGTTCAGGACTGATTAAGAAAATCACAGTGATACTGTTCATGAGCAGAGGTCCCAAAATACCTATGTTGAAAATTTGGTGAACAAATTCCACAAAATGACTGTGTTATGAGCATGCATTGTGCAGTTCCCACACATGCTCATAACTGCGAGAATTTTTAATATTTTCAGTCCAGATTTTCAACCTTGCTATTTTTTCACACCTCCTTATGAATGGTACAGCTGTCATTTTTCACATCCTGCCAGAAATATATTTGTGCACAGCTGGCGCAAAAAGGTGCAGTCACTGTGGGAAATCAATATTCAGGACAGAGTAACAAAATCACAGTGCCACTGTTCATGAGTGGAGGTCCCAAATGCTTTCATGAGGTGGGGTCACAAAAAGCCCATGTTGAAAATTTGGAGTGCAAATACCAACAAACGCCTGGGGTGTAAGGAATTTTAACCATAATGTCCTACCCTGTAGAGACTGATGGGCATCAGGGGTGTGACTTGGATTGTCAGCTGTAATGCTCATGCCATTCCACCCCACCCCACCCACCCTGCAGCCTTTGACAGGCATCAAGGGTGCCTTGAACTCTTCAGTCCCAAAGTTCACCCCATTCTCGTATACTGCACCCATCTCAATCTATTTCTTTATGGAATGGGGTAAGCGTAAGGCCTGAAGACCCCAAGGCACAACGTGACACTTATCGGTGTCTGCAGGGTAGGGTGAGGTCAAATGGCATGAGTGTTACGGCCAACGACCTAAAGACACACCCCAATGCCTGTCAGTCTCTGTAGGGTGAGGTGAGGTTGTCATCAGTTCCATACTTCACTGCCATTCCTATTATGCATCTCTCTAACTCCTGCACTACCAATGCCAATGCCTGCAAGACAACAGTCGGCATTGACAAATGCTTGTTTTTATAGTATTAGATAACTTAACCAATTTAAATGAGTCGTCACAGTAGCAAGACCTATGACTTACACACATATACAGTAGTTTAGGACAAATACTCCCCCACCCAAACAAATACCAAAATACTCTGAATGCCCAACTAATGATAGGATGACAGCTTTATGTATGAACAGCTGTTTTTGACAGTAGCCATTCTGACCTGACATTCATTTTAACAGTTTTGTTTACAAAAAAAAGTCATTCAAGCACTCCATACGGACTGTCAAGAGTTCCAATTTGCTGTCAGACAGAACAGGAAAAAAAGCAAACTGGCACATTGCTTATTATTAAAATAATCCATTTATTACTATGCTGTAGAAAACTACTTGGAAAGTTGAGATTTACATTATGATATTTGCCATTGCTTGTCAAGGCGTGCCAAGTCTCTTGTTTTAGAGAAGAGGCTCCCTCATTTCTAATTTCACAAGCATAAAAAATAAGTAATATAGTAACACAGAGCTCCTCTGTGAGGCTTGAATAGACATTCACTGAATTTTTGCCTGCTGTGGACCAGAAAGACAAAAATACACACCGAATTTTCTTTTAAAACACATTTTATTAACAAACTATTTACAGGAATGCAATGGAACACAACATAATGCTTCAAGATAATACAGAGACAGCTTACTAGAGTGACATCATCAGCTTTTGTTCTCTTGTGTGAACACAGGCACTGGGATTCAAATATGCATACAGCTCACTTCCAGGAATTGCAGCTTTTAAAGCAAAAATAACTCTGTCATTTTAACACTTTGTTTTTCACCCTTGTTGTGAAACATTACATCGGGGACCAGGGCGGCTGCACAGTAATTCATTTATTGAAAAAATGCTTGTTTATAGTCCCTTTAAATGCCTGAAGGTGATTAGCTATGGCCTGGGGCATATGCAGGGTGTGAAAACCTTATCTGTACGTTTCCTTTGTTTTTCTAAGTGGTTGTTGAATAGCCCTTAGAGACAAGTACATTTAAAGTTGATTTAAAATAAAAATGCTGATACCTGGTGGTAACTCAAAGTCAGAGAAAATGGTTAACTGCTGAGGTCCAGAGTCACAGAATGTGTTAAATTCAGGAAGGTGATGAACTTTGTCCTGTGCATATACAAGATGTGAAATCCTTTTGTCTGTATGTTTCCTTTATTCTTCAAAGTGGTTGTTGAATACCCCACAGAGACAAGTGCAGTTTCTTTAGGAGCAGGTTGGATGAAAATGTGGATTCAGTGCAGGACCCAGCATCACTGGGTTTGCTAGACTTAGCTGCTGGATTTATTTTTGCTTGAGATTGCTTCCAAAAAGTTGATTTTAAAATGAAAATGCTGATACCTGATGGTGCTACTTTGCAGAAATTCAGTCCAAGCGACTTTTACTGCTGTTGTGTGCAAGAATGGTGTAGGTACCCCAAGAAGAAAAACATTTAAATGCACGAAAACTAACCTAAAGACACAGCCAAACTTAATCAGCCACTGACACAGACCCAGGAGACAGAGACTTTGGGATTGTGGGCTGAGGAATAAATAAGCCTTCAAATTAGTAATTTTGCTTCTGAGGATTACTATCATTATCTATAACCAGGGACCTGAGTTTTCCACGACTACGTGGGTGCGGCAAACCGTGGAAATATCCGTGGAATTTGCCATCACCTGCGGAATTCGCAGCCACCCGCAGAACAAATGTGCCCCCTCTGAAATGTTAGTATGCCACGCTGGGATCTCACCCCAGCATGGCAAATGCTTCATTTGCCAACGGGGGTGTCCAATCCACCATTGGTTTCACTGCCCTCCCAAATGTTTCTATGCCATGCTGGGAGCCCACCCCAGTGTGGCAAAACTTCCTTTGCCAATGGGGTGCCCAATCCCCCGTCAGCTTCACCGACCCCCCTCAAGCTGCCTGGTGCCATGCTGGGAGCCCACCACAGCATGGCAAATGTTTCATTTGCTGACAGGAGTGCCCAACCCCTGTTGGTTTCACTGCCCCCCAGCGTGGCAAAAGTCCCTCCTTGTGTGGGAATCCAAAAGAACCCTGAAACAAAAAAACTTCCATTGGTGATTCTTTTGCCCCCTCCCCCAACCCGCACCCACCCTCAGCGTACCCACCTCCTCACACACCCTCTAACCCTCCCTCAACCCATACTTACCTCCAGAGCCCAACGCGATGATCTTCTGTGGACCGGGAACACATCTGCACTCTTCAAAGCCGACCGCAAACTGAAGAAATGCCGGTAAGCTGTATAATGGCATAAATTGATTTTTTTCAACTTTAGTGCATATCTCAACCATTTCTGGGAATTTGTTCACCAAATTTTCAACATGGGGTTTTTGGGGCCCCACCTCATGAACTGTGACACTGTTATTTTGCTAATTTGTCCCGAAAGGTAGTTCCAAAGTCACTGCACAGAACCACCTTTTTGGAATGATTTATGAAATGACAGTGTCACAGTTCATGAGGTAGGCTCCTAAAAACCCTATGTTGAAAATTTGGTGAAAATATTCCCCAAAACGACTGTTTCACGAGCGTGCATTGCACAGTTCCTACGCATGCTCGTAACTCCAAGCATTTTCAATATTTTCACTCCAGATTTTCAGTATTGCCATTTTAGCACACCTCCTTATGAAAGGTACAACTGTCATTTTTCACATTTCACCTGAAATGTGTTTTCGCATATGTAGCGCACAATGGCACGGTCGGTGTGTGAAATCAATGTTCCAGACAGATTAATAAAATCACAGTGATACTGTTCATGAGCAGAGGTCTTAAACTGGCTATGTTGAAAATTTGGTGACAAACACCGTGAAATGACTGTGTTATTTAGCGGCAGTGCAGTAGTGCGCAGTTCCTACGCATCAGAATTTCAAGCATTTTTAATATTTTCACCCAGATTTTCAGTATTGCCATTTTACCACACCTCCTTATAAATAGTACAACTGTCATTTTTCACATTTCACTCAAAATGTGTTTTCACAGATGTAGCGCACAATGGCGCGGTCGGTGTGCGAAATCAGAGTTCCGGACAGATTAATAAAATCACAGTTACAATGTTCATGAGCAGAGGTCTTAAATGGGTATGTTGAAAATTTGGTGACAAACGCCCTTAAAATTACTTTGTTACGAGCGTGCATTGTGTCCGATTTGGCAAAAAAAAGGAAAAAAATTAAGGTTAAAAATGTGCTGCAGAATTGCCGCAGAAATTGGTGCTGAGTGCAGCAGATGTTCTGCAGCAAATGAGAACCCTGCTGCAGAACTTTGCTCTGACGTGCCGTAGAAGAATTGGGTCCCTGTCTATAACTTTGTGATGTGATACTGTTGTGGTTATCCATCAGTATTCAGTAATGAGCAGCAACAGATTGGATGCAGATATTCTTGAGAGGGTCTTTTGTATAAAATGGACATTGCTTTATTTTGGTTCCTCATTGATCAGAACCCCATCACATAGCACAGCATTAAAATAGATTATACAATGGACAAATTAAATCCTGGCTTCTGATTGGCTAGCTAGCAGGATTACCCCACGGGGAAAAAGTGCCAGCTGAACACCCACCTGATCCCCATGTGGTATAACTATGAGCACTCAACTGGCACCTTTCAAACTCTCACTATGTGAAGTGGCTAATTCAACTTAAATAAAAAAAATATTTTTTTAATCTCACACACACACACAAAAAGAGAGGCATTGTGTAATTGCAATATCCCACTTGAGAGTGTGGGTGATGCCAGGGTCTCCCCACTACTGGTTTGTTGTTGGTAGCTCAGCAGCGCCTTGTGACTGAACAACACACCGGGCATGGGTAAATCCTGGCGTCACTCACACTCTCTTGTGGTGTGCAGCAGGGTATGTTTAAGCAATACATCATCACTGGGGTGCATTAACGAGCTAATGTACCGCTTTGAATTAGTAGTTATTTTAACATTCAGTCAGCTATCACTTCCAGTGGCTGAAGTATTTTTTTTTGTTTGCTAATTAGAAGATTTACCACCTGGCAGTACTAGGGTGATGTCTGGAGCAGCACTCTGGAGTTATAAAATTCTGTTCTGTTCCTGCCCCTATACATCATCAGGAATGAGACCAAACACCTTAAGGCACCACAAGCCTTGCAGCCTGAGCAGTGACTTATCACAGTTTCCTGCATTTTGATTGGCAGCTTATAAATCACTAGTAACCAGGGGGAGCCAGTCCCTGCTGTTTCATGTAAAAGCGAAACCTGGCAGTGAGAACTGGTTCTCATTGGTTATTAGTGATGTTACAGTGGGTGTAGTCTCAGTGTTGTTGTAGTGGGAGGAACAGAACTGACTTTTGTTTTCCCTCCAGAGTGCTGCAAAACACATAACCCAAGTACTGCCAGGTGGAAAATCTAATTAGAAAATGGAAAAGAATAAATACTTGAGATATAAGAAGTGATGGCTGACTACATCTGAAAGTTACAGTTAATTGCAGGCAGTTTCCAGGCAGCACACCAGCTCTTTAACTGAGTTTCAGGGTCAAAATATCACTATACTCCCATTTGTTTTATTTTTTATTAAAAGTTGGTAACTGGGAGAGGCACACTGAGCCTAGGCTTGATTCCAGGTGTGACCCAGGGAAGGGGGAAAAGGGAGTACAAACATCATATACAAGGTACAATAATTAGACAATGAATTAACATAAACTACTTTACATGGGTACATTTGTAAGTCAGATAACAAAGCAGCAGACCGGGTAGTAGGAACAAAGTCAATATACAGAACAGTCAAACACACAAACAGTCAAACCAACATAGTCTCTTTACAGGAACAGGAGTCTGGTGAGTCTGAGCTCAGTGCAGGAACATGAGACAAGGTACAGATACAGCAATCAAGAACACCATGCACAGAACAATGAACAACAGAATAGCCAGGGAGGCGGCAAGTGCAATATGCAGATATTCGATCTAGTGAAGCAGCTACTGGAGGTTTACCTGTAGGTTTTCACATACAGAGTGTCACAGTAAAGTGCAACATTGCAGGCCAGTGGGAAGGCACTTTCTTGAGGTATGTGAGCTGAGATGGTTGATATTTTAAGACTTGAAAGTTGTTGTAGAGTACTGGTAGTAGGGTTAGTCAGATAGAGAGCAAGAGCAGGGTGAAGCTGGTGAGTGACAGAGGGTTCTTTTAAAGAGGTTGAACATAGGCAGCATATGCAGTGAGGAGGAGAGGGAGTTCCAAATATTCGGGAAGTGGTAGGAGAAGGCAGCCTTTCCAGAGATGGAGCAAGGTTGAGGTAAGGTGAAGGAGCAGGGGTCCTGTGTGGGAATGCTGTAGAAAAAGTGAGAGGAAGGGGATGAAAGGGTGTCACGGTAGGAAGGGAGAGAGTGTGCCAAACCAGTACTTGTCAGAGATGATGGAGGTGTAAATGTTTCATAGGGAGGAAAGTGAAAGGAAGGAGTAGAGAGTGCAGTGATGGGTTCTAGGAGGTGCATTTGAAGCATTTAGTCTGCTTCTTCAAGCTTTCAGGCCTTGGTTACTGTGCCTTCCATTACACACTACTAGTGTTCATCTACAAATGTAGCCAAACCGACTGCCTCCCTGTGATGCTTCATCCTACCAGCTAGTGGTTGCACACACTGGCCAGCACAAGAGGCAGCATGTCATCCACAAAATCCCAGAACCAGTCCTCCATCAGAAGACTTCATCAGTACAAAAAAGAAGTGGTTGCTCACCAAAATGTTTTGCCACCCCTCACCAGCATGACTTAAATGCTCCCTTACCAACATGGTGGCAACTGCTTGCCAGCACAGAATGAACACAGTCACTCACCACCAAGACCCAGTTGCTCACAGCACATGGAAACTGACAAAAACAGTCACTACCAACATGAATGCAATTGCTTGGTGCCCAACCACTCCCAGCACAGCCTGAAATACTCTGTGATGTAACAGTGTCCAAACAGTGTGCCAAGGCTGTGGAGAGAGCCAGTGGGATACTAGGGTGCATCAGGAGAGGTATCACCAGCAGGATAAAGGAGGAGGTGATGCCACTGTACAGATCATTGGTGAGGCCTCAATTGGAATACCATGTCCAGTTCTGGAGGCTACATCTCCATACGGACATAAATAGGGTGGTGGCAGCTCAAAGATGGGCAACAAGGGGGGGTGGCTAACTGCTAGACATGGCAGATGTGTGCTAGTAACATCCTCGGGGCATAAAAATTTTAAATTGCCTTCAAAACTGTATTTTGTGTAAATAAACTTTCAGAAAAACATTGCCTAGCAAACTTAAGATACATGGCATCAGAAAAACAGAAAATTGCCAGGGGAAACTTCAGTTTGATGCGGTGAATCCAACTCAAATGGGCAAGGCTGCTGAGGCCATCCAAAAACTACAGACCTTGAACCTAGAGACCGCGGGGGCAAGCGAGTGTCTGGAGATGGAGGCACTATCCAAGTCTTTAGCAGGTGTCCCCAACACTCTGCTGCAAATGCAACAAGAAATGAAAGCTGGTTTCATTAATATAACTGCACAGCTTACTCATCTTCAGGGAGTTTTAACTGGGTTATCCGAGACAACCACAGAGCACACCAACCAGATTGCTGAGTTAGAGCAAAGGGTGAGTACCCTGGAGGACAACTTAGGAGCTGACTCGGGTGGAAGAAACTGATTGAAGGTCTCTTTGGATGATGTGATGGCAAGGATTGACGATCAAGAGAACAGGTCGTGGAGATCTAACATCCGTTTAATAGGACAGCCTGAAGGGTAAAGACACAGAGCAAGGTCTCCAAAAATGGTTAGTGAAGCAGCTTGACTTCCCAGAAGAGTATTACGTTTGAAATTGAGTGAGCACATGAAGTGGGACCTCTGCCTAAATTGGGAGAGTGGGCGAGACATTGCCTAATCAAATATCTCCATTTTACGGATAAAGAAAAGATCCTCCAGAAGGCCAGACAAGTAGGGCCTGTACCTATTGACAACAGAAAAGTGCGCATATGCCAAGATTACAGCAGAGATTAACAGGCACAACCGTAGAAATTTTCTCAGATTAAAAGTAAGCTGCACACCATGGGTTGGGCCTTCAGCTTTCGTTATCCATCTCACCTGCAGATCGATCAACCAGGCCAAATGCCACGCTTTTTCACCTGCCCTAAAGCTGCAGAAAAGTGGTTAGCTGAGGAGGGGACCAGGAGAGATAGAGTGCAAGATGGTGACACTTGAAATAAGCTAAGTACTAATTCTGTTTATTTATTTATTTGCTTTTGTTAACCAGGTTAGCACACTAGACAGCATGTGCCTATTTTCAGGTGCGACCCGGGAGGATTACAGAGTACATAGGAGACACAATACAGGGGCAGGGTACAATTGGGCCCACGTGCAAGTGGGTGGAACAGTAGTAAGGTACCCTGTCATTACTTAGTAGGGTATGGTAAACAACAAGCAAGATATAAATCAACAGTAGTGAGGTGGGTAAGCACCAGGAAAACATAACAAGGTAAGGTATACAGCAAACAAAATAAAAATCAGGTAACCAGGATAACAGGTAAGGAATGCTACAGACAAGTAATAAATCGGCAGTGGGGAGGAGGGTGAGCACCAGGAAACACCCATGACAGGGAGTACAACACAAAATATGATCTTTCGTGGGCACCTATCCTTTAGAGAGGAACACTACCCTCCATGAGCAGCTAGAGGAGGGAAGTGCTATCCAGGGTCGCCCCCCATGCCCCGGGAGGGCCTAAGTGCAATAGTGCAGGTGACCATCATGGATTTAGCACCCACAGTCACCTTAGAGAATCCGGAGGAGGAGGGGATGTAACTGGAGCTATGAAGCACAGAAACAGGCAGCTGTGGATTTGAGGAAGTTCCAGAATGAGGTTTTGAAGCAGTGATGGGAGGGAGATGCACATACAAGTACAGGAAGGGAGTTCCACAGCCTAGGTGCGCAGGCTGAGAAGGCCCGGTCACCAGTGAGAGTGCGGGTCTTAGGGACCAGGTGGATCTGAGTAGGGTCAGATCGTTAGGTTGTAGGCAAGGGTGTCATGCTTGAGGGGGAGGGCAAGTGTGGGAGGAGTGGCATTTCTGACTATGTTGTCAACAAAGTTGCCCAGGACAAACACACAGTGGTTTTCTGGGGGGAGCCATTCCAGCCTGGAGTATAGCTCACAACGATGCGTGAGGCAAGGAGTGGAGAGGGCGAACCGGCAGATGTTGTTATATGCTGTATCCCACTTAGCTAGGCTGGAGTTTGGGACTGGGGCAAAGGCTACGAGCCCATAGCAGAGTGTGGGCAGGAGTATCCCCCTGGCTATGGCGAGACGAGCAGCCGGGGTGAGGCAATCTTTAGCCCTGTAAGCAAGTCTAAGCTTCCCGTTAGTGGCCATATAGATATTTCTAAGGTGCACTGTAAGATCCAGCTGTGGATCGAGGGTAATGCCTAGGTACTTCACAGCAACAGGGACCGGTAGGGGGGCACCATTAGCCCCATGAATCCTTAGGGGTGTGCGGCAGGCACTGATTTTGGCCGAAGACCCGAATAGCATGGCTGTGGTCTTATCCAGGTTGATGGTGAGCTTGTGATCCACCAGCCAGTTCTGGATACTAGAGAAGTCAGAGTTTAGGTACGTGTTTATGCTAGGCATGTCCGGAGAACTGTACAGTAATACTATGTCATCCGCGTATAGGGTTATGTGCCCGTGGGTAGCAACTGAGGGCAGGCCATTGATGTACAAGGAAAACAGAATGGGTCCGAGGACGGATCCCTGGGGAACCCCAAGGATGACAGGGGAAAGGGCAGAGAAGGCTCAGTTGAAGCAAGAATATTGCTGCCTTCCCCCAAGGTAGTCTGAGAATCATGCAAGGGCTCGGTTGGAGAATCCAATGGACTGTAGAGTGGAGTGGAGGGTGGGGTGGTCAACACGATTGAAGGCCTTGGAGAGGTCCATGAAGATGGCACCGGTCCGTTTGCCTTGGTCGGTGGCTGTTTGGATCTCCGAGGTAACTACAGCAAGCACTGTCGATGTGCTGTGCCCCTTCCGAAAGCCATGCTGGGCTGGGGAGATAACTGCATACTCCTAAAGGTAGTGGGAGATTTGAGAGGTGACAGCCTTTTCTAGGAGCTTATCTGCTCTTTCTCTCTCTGGGGATCTTATGTCCACAGCACTCAAGTTGGGTTTTTATCTGGTCTAAGGCAAATAACTTTGGTTCAATGCCTAATGTGATGGTGTGAATGGCTATTACATTTTCTTTTATATGGTACAGGCCTCCCAACTGTATCTGGGGATGCAGATAACAGCAGGTAGGCTATTCAAATCCCAGATCAGATGGGGCTCCTTTGTCTCATGTCCTTGCATTACTGGTGATTTTGTTGCCCGTGGAACTGTAAGTGACAAACAAACCCGCTCCCAGTTCAATATCTTAGAATAGACAAATACTTAATACAGTGCCCAGACTGGCTCCTACCATTGAGCCAATACTTGTTTAAAATATTAAAATAATAACCTTTGAAGGTTTATTATTATTTTTGTTGTACTTCACAGCTTTGAGGATTCGGTGTATAAAGCTGAGAGATGCCCCATGCTATGCTAGAGATGGAAATCATATTTTTCTGCCATTTGTTAGCAGTGGGGCCTTTGGCAGGACCTTTTCTTCCTCGTGGCAATGGGGGGGGGTATATGTGGAATTCTGTGGCAGGTTTTCCTCTGGAGCACTGTTGTGGGATGGGGTGCGGCTAGGCTGGGAAGGGGTGGTATATGCTGTAGAAATGGGGATGTTTGTTTGGAAGGGGGTTACCTGTGGTTGTTTGTTTTAGCTGGAGCCAAAGGGTTAGTTGGCACCAATCTTGGAGAGTCTCACCTCTCTGTCTCATACTGTTGCTACGGGATGGCATCAGCACTCGCTGGTTCACATTTGTGTACTCATAAAAAGAGGGTACACAAGGGGGATGGCTTTGGTGGGTAGGGAGGAGGGGAGTTTTTTGGGAGACATGTTCTATTTCATGTAAAAAATCAGGATTTGCAAATATTAAAATCTGGTTGGGTATTGTTATATATGAATAAATGGTATGGCATCTGACATTAAGATAGTCACGTAGAACATAAAAGCACAAGAAAATTATGTCTGAAGCACGCTGGATGAAGGGACAAATATTGTTATTACAGGAGATGCACTTCTCTGTGGCTGAAACCCGCAGGACCGCTGCCTTTATGGGGGGGTTCGTGGATATTCTCCACATTTTCATCCAGGGCCGGGGTGCATCCATTTGGCTACCCAGAGGTAGCTCTGCAGAACTAATGGACTCACTGGTGGATACAGCAGGTCGTTATGTGCTTGCAAAAGTTCATATGTCAGGGGAAGTGTTCTTTTACTTGGTTCAGTTTACGCTCCTAACATTGAAGACCCAGGATTTTTCAAAAAACTGGTGTTGGATATGTCCTGATGGGATGGGTCATGGGTGGTCAAAGGGGATTACAATTGTGTGTTAGATTCTGTGCTAGATTGTTCTAGAGCCACTGTAGTCCCAACGACCAAAAATGCTAAGACACTGGAGCAGATACAATGGGATCTGAGCTTAGTGGATGCCTGGCGTCATTTTCACCCTAAAGATTGGGATTATAGTTTCTTTTTTCACTCTCACCAACCATATGCCAGAATAGACTGCTAGTTTCAACTTCACTACTGTTGGGGATTAGAGCGGTATAATATCTTCCAATATTGGTCTGACCATGCCCCCCACTACTTATCTCTCAGTACCCTGGGCTCCACCATGCCACCTTGTAGTTGGCGGTTGGACCCACTCCTTTTAAAAGACTTAGCATATTTTGAGCAGATGCAGGGGAGCATACAAGAATTTGTGTCTTATAATGGCAGGGGGATGCATCACATGGGACTAGGTGGGAAGCCTTGAAGGCATATGTCAGGGGACAGACCATCTCATTTGCATCCCATCATATGCATGAAGAGAAGAGGGTCCTGACTCCCTTCAGATTAAGATTTTGGCCGGTGAGATGACACATAAATGTAAGCCCACTAAGGAGTTATACAATATCATTCAGTGTCTCAAATATCAATTAAATGTCTTAAACAGCACCAAACTGGAGCGCTCAATTTTAATGGCCAATGCGGGCGCCTATTTTGACGGAGACCAAGGAGGCAAACTGCTTGCCTAGCAAATTAAACACAGAGAGGCTGAGAAGAGAATGGGAGGGATAGCTGACAGAGGTGGGGCACAATACATGATACAGAAGGCATTGGTAAAGCTTTGTAACTTTTTATAAAGAATTGTACACAACGGAGTGTCAGCCTACCAGTGATGACCTGGACTCTTTCTTTAAGTGTGCTTCTCTGAACACATTGGTAGAAGTCGTCTCCAAAAAGTTGGACGTCCCCCTGACTAAACAAGAAGTGTAAAATGCAATACTGTACATGCCTTGAAGGGAGGGAAGGCCCCATGTCCAGACAGCATCCCCATAGATTTTTTAAAAGCCTTTTGTCCCTTATTATTGGACCCTCAATTTGATATGTTAGAGGATGGTCTGGCACACAGTGTTTTGCCCCCCTCTACACAGTCTGCAGTGATAACAATTCTGCCCAAACCTGGGAAAGACTTGACTAAATGTGCTTCCTACCAGCCCATTTCTTTGTTAACAGCAGATTATAATATATTGGCCAAAGTGATGGCTACCTGCTTCAAGTTCAAGTTCAAGTTTATTGCAGGAAAACTCCATTGAGCAAGCTCATTCACAAGGAGATCCTGTGCCGCTGTTACCACAGCTAATATACCAAGACCAAATGGGCTTTGTAAAAGACAGATAGGGAAAGCATAATATTAGACTTACTTTAAATATGATTCATGGATGGGGACAGATGAAAAATGCACATGGGACTGCTGTGGTTTCATTAGATGCAGAAAAGCCTTCAACCGTGTGGAGTGGGGCTACCTTTTTTGAAACCTTAGGGAGGATCGGGTTGGGATTGACCTTTTGTCATTGGGCGAGTACTTTATACACCAGCCCTTTGGCCCAAGTGATAGTTAATGACTGCCTTTCTAACCCCTATATTCCTGAGTGAGGAACTCTGCAGGGATGTCCCCTGTCTCCCTTGCTATATGTCTTATTCTTGGAGCCCCTGGCTGCGGTCCTGCGGGCACACTCTGATATTGCTGGTTTTATTGGGGGGGTGCACAGAGCATAAGATCTCTGTGTATGCAGATGATTAGCTGTTATATTTACAAAACCCTGCACATGAGCTACCCATAGTCCACAAGCTTATGAGGGAGTTTGGAGCTTTATGGGGGCATAAGGTGAACTGGAAAAAGAGTGAGCTGCTACCCATTGGTACTCGGGACAGAGCACAGTTAATTGCCAATTTGGGGGGTTGCAACTTGTTGCACAGATAAAATACTTGGGCATTCCAATTTTGGCCAGGGTTGATCAGCTTTACACCCTCAACTGGTCTGCCCTTCCTCTGTCACTGCTGGGCAGGGTAGGTATTATAAAAATGACTATTCTTCAGCACTGCCTATATCTGTACCAATCACTGCCCATTGGAGTGCCACAGTGTCATTTTAGGGGTATATATACACAATGTTACATAGATTTTGATGGAAGGGGGCAGTGCAGGAATTCATAGAGCAACACTTTTTCAGTCCCCTAGAGGGGGTGCTGTAGCACTGTCAGATTTTAGGGCATACTACTGGGCCATTCAGTTAGCATTCTTGCCGCAGGGATCTGGCACAGATACCCTTGCTTGGATGAGGCTTGAGGAGGAAATGCTGGAGGGCAATTTTAAAAATGAGTTATTAAGCAGTGGCCTTGCTTCTCAGAGTGAGTATCCAGTGTTGAATCCTTTCTCAAACAATACCTCGGGGATTTGGATGCATGCACACCGGCACATTGCTTGGCAGAAGGGTCGCTCGCTGTACATGAGTATAGTACGTCCAGTGAGGCAGAGAGGATCGTGTTTCCTGTAACTCATACAACAGTTATGGCAGTGGAGAAAGCTGGGCCTCCTCAGAGTAAATGTGCTATACGAAGCGGATACAATCTGCAGCTTCCAGGCCATATGTGCTCAGTGAGGAGTTCACCCAGGGGACTTTTTTGTATACCTCCATATTCGACAATTATTTGGGACCTCCTTGTCTACTGTGGAAGGGTGGACATTGCCATGTCCATTTAAAGAGGAATTGTATAGGCCCCAACCTTGCTGTAAGCCACTTTCTGTCTTTTACCACACAATTGTGGGAGGAAGTGGGCAACTACTTGTAGTCAGCAGACAGTGTTGGTCCATGGACCTTTCCATACAAGTGGACTCCCACAGATGGAGATTGGCGTGCTCCCGTTATGTACACTACTCATATAGTAATAAGCTTAGGCAGATACAACTCTGTTTCCTGCATCAAGCATATATAACACCAGCTAGGTTGCATGACATAGACAATTCTAAGTCCAAAATGTGCCCCAAGTGTAATGTGGAGACTGGAGATTTTCTTCACCTGGCTCTGACGTGTGAAAAGGTTGCCTGATTTTGGCATGGTATTCATAGAATTATGTCCCAAGTGTTGAGATACGATCCCTTGAAGTCCCCTCTCAAGCTCCTTCTGGGGGCAGACCAAAAACACCCTAACAGGTCCTTAAGTAATCCATTGTGGAATTTAGCCTTAATAAATGCTAGAACGACTGTGGCCCAGTCCTGGATGTCTTCGGCTCCTCCCACTGTGAGCAGATGGTCTAACAACTTGATCTCCTGCATGACATTTGAAAAAGTGCAAACGGGGGCCATGGGCAAGTCTCATAAATGTTATAGGATATGGGGCCTCTGATTAATGCGATAGAGAAAGGTGGGTTCCCCATTTAACTCCTGGCTCAGTATAAACACTAGAAGCTCTGCAACTGAACCTTTATTAATCAGTATATAGGAAACTGTACCTTCATGTGTTCTCATGTGACAACTTTAAATTTACAATTGATTCTTCCACTGTGTGCCTCTCTTTTTGGAAAGCCTATGCCTCTTGAATACTGCATTTAAGTCTGATGTGTTAATGAAGTGATTTTTCTTGTTCCAAATGATACTATAGCAGAGGATTTTTCATATTGCATTTTAATTAACCTAATGCAGTTTTCATTTACATTTCTGTATTCAGTGATGATGTAAATGTATGTATCACATTTGTGGTGGTGCTCTTAAATCTACAATCAAATTGTCACTGTACTATACTTCATGATTGTATTTTCTGAACCATTCAACAAATGATTTTTGAAAAAAAAAAGAAGGGCAACAAAGGTGGTGCAGGGTCTGTACCAAAGGTCGTATGAGGAGAGACTGGAAGACCTTAATATGTTTACCCTGGAGGAGAGGAGAGGCGAGACTGGGGAGATATGATAAAAATCTACAGATATCTAAAAGGTATAAATAAGGTGCCAGAGGGTAGCATCTTCCTGAAAAGGAGAGTTTCAGGAATTGGGGGGCATGCCATGAGGTTGGAAGGGGGTAGATGTAGGGGTAGCATGAAGAAGTATTTCTTCACAGAAAGGGTAGTGGATGCATGGTGCCTCCCAGCAGAGAAGATACATAGAAACATAGAAAAATAGACTTTGATGGCAGATAAGGACCACTTGGCCCACCCAGTCTGCCCATTTCCCTACCTACTGGATAAGCTGCAGATTCTAGTTAACTAACAGCCTACTTCCTGCCACCCCCCACTACAATTGCCTTATGTCTGTCCCATGCATGTTTGAATTCCCCCACTATTTTAGACCCAACAACCTCCCAGGAAGGTGGTTCCATGCATCCACCACTCTCTCTGTGAAAAAAAAATTCCTCATATTACCCCTCAACTGTCCTCCTCTATCTTTAAATTGTGCACCCTTGTTCTAACACATCTCTTTTTCTGAAAGATGCTACCCTCCTGGACTTTGTTGATTCCCTTGAGGTACTTGAAAGTTTCTATCATGTCCCCCCATCCCTCCTTTCTGTCAAGAGTATACATATTAAGCTCTCTCAGTCTCTCTTCATATGGTTTCTGATGCAGACCCTGTACCATTTTAGTTGCCCTCCTCTGAACTGCTTCCATCCTGTCTATGTCCTTGCGTAGATGAGGTCTCCAAAACTGCA
The DNA here is from genome assembly GCA_016271365.2 of Neoceratodus forsteri. Lineage (NCBI taxonomy): Eukaryota > Metazoa > Chordata > Ceratodontiformes > Ceratodontidae > Neoceratodus > Neoceratodus forsteri. The sequence goes on along the minus strand of JADMNL010000038.1, from coordinate 20,032,801 downwards.
CACAGTTCTCCAGATGGGGTCTCACCAACTGTCTGTACAGAGGGATAACCACTTCCCTTTTTCTACTAGTGATGCTCCTCCCTATGCATCCCAGTATCCCCCTGGCTCTCCTTACCGACTTCTTACATTGCTTACCCACCTTTAGGTCATCTGATATGACTAACCCCCAGGTCCCTTTCCATTTTTGTTCTTGTTATTACCTCCCCTGCTATTGTGTACTCTTCTCCTGGGTTTTTGTTTCCCAGGTGCATTACTTTGCACTTCTTTGCATTGAATCTAAGTTGCCATATGTCTGACTATTCCTCCAGCCTTACCAAGTCCCTTCTCATCCTTTCTACCCCCCTTGTGTATCAACTCTGTTACAGATCTTTGTGTCATCTGCAAAGAGGCATACCTTTCCCTCCAGACCCTCTACAATGCCACCTATAAAGATGCTAAAGAGGACTGGACCCAGTACTGAGCCCTGAGGTACTCCACTAGTAACCCTACTTTTTTCAGAATGTGTTCCATTCACTATTACCTTCTGTGTCCTGTTTTGCAGCCAGTTTGCTACCCAGGCTACCACCCTGGGACCCACTCCTAGGCTGGCTAACTTGATAATTAATCTTTTGTGCAGGACTGTGTCAAATGCCTTGCTAAAGTCTAGGTAGGCCATATCCACAGCCCCTTTCTGGTCTATTACTTTGGTCACCCAGTCAAAGAAATCAATTAGATTTGTCTGTTATGACCTTCCTCCGGTAAATCCATGCTGGTTTGGGTCCTGTGTGCCGCTAGCCTCTCGGTACTCAGCAGTTCTTTCTTTCAGAAGTAATGTAGGCAGACACAGTGGGGGGATTCAAGCATGCATGGGACAGGCATGGGGGAACCCTAGAAATAAGAACAAGGAGGTAAAGCTGGAGATCAAGTTGGCTCTGTGGCTTTTATAGTAGGCAGGAAAAATGGACAGACCAGATGGGCCTAGCGGTCCTTATCTGCTGTCAGTTTCTATGTGAGAAAGCAGAGAGACATCAGTGCTGTTATGTAATATAAATTGCTTTCCCTTTCTCTTCTCCCAGAAAGACACATGAAGTCAGAGAGGCAGCAGAGAGACACTTATTGCTTCAGAGGGGTTATTCTAGCTACTCAACCTCAGGGTGGTTGTTGAAACCCTTTGACTTCAGGTCTTGATCCCACCCTTTGGTAATTTATCATAACATAATGCCACCTCTTTCATGCCTTATTCCTTACTGGTCTAGCTCTAATTGTATATACTTCTGTTTTCCCTTGGTTCTTTTATTAATGTACAGGCTACAACATTCCAAAGGAACAATTGCTGTTACTTATTGAGAGGGTTGAGGAAGTCCCTTTTGCTGATGTGAAGATGGAAGAGACAGCACAAGAGAAGGATCTCCTTGAAGATACTCCCAGCAGTAAGTATATGGCTAGATAGTTTATATGGGAATTTGTCAACTGTGGTTGAGAGGTGCTAAGGAAGAACTAGGAAACAGCTGAGAACTTATTAGATTACAAATCAGCGGGGGGATAATAGCTGGATAAAAAGGAGAAAATCAATAAGAACTCTTAAAAGAAATGGGTCAGTGTTACAGTGGATGTGGGATTGATTGGGAGTTGGAGCACATGACAGAAGTTTGAATTCCTGGGGTCTTCTTTCCTGCAGTGGGTGAGCAGCCAGGTGTCTGCATTATAAATACAGAGTGGGAGCAAGACAGAGGCAGGAAACTACCAACCTGTTAGTTTGACCTCAGTGGTAGGGAAAATTATGGAATCACTTCTGAAGGAAAAAATTGTTGAGTACCTAGAGGCCAATGGGACACAGGACCCAAGGCAGCATGGATTCACAGCTGGAAGGTCACGTCAGATGAATCTAATTGATTTCTTTGACTGGGTGACCAAATTAGTAGAACAGGGAAGGGCTGTGGACATGGCCTGCTTAGACTTTACCAAGACATTTGACACAGCCCCACACAGAAGATTAATAAACAAATTAGCCAGCCTGGGAATGGGTCTCTGGGTGGTAGCCTGGGTAAAACATTGGCTGGACAACAGGACTCAGAGGGTAATAGTAAACAGAGTCCACAGTGAAGAAAGGGGGATTACTAGTGGGGCACTGCAGGGTTCAGTACTGGGTCCAGTCCTTTTTAATGTCTTTATAAGTGACATTGCAGAGGGACTGGAAGGAAAAGTATGTCTCTTTGCAGACAACACAAAGATCTGCAATAAGGTTGATACACAAGGTTGGGTGGGAAGGATGAGAAGGGACTTGGCAAGACTGGAGGCATGTTCAAATGTATGGCAGCTTAGATTCAATGCAAAGAAGTGCAAAGTAATGCACCTGGGAAACAAAAACCCAGGGGAAGAATATACAATGGAGGGGGTGAGATACTGACAACAACAAAAATGGAAAGGGACCTGGGGGTAGTTATATCAGATGAACTAAAGGTAGGCAAGCAATGTGAGAAGGCAGCAAGGAGGGATGGGTGGAAATTGGGATGCATAGGGAGAGGCATCACCGTAGAAAACAGGAAGTTGTTATCCCTCTGTACAGACAGTTGGTGAGACCCCATCCCCATCTGGAGTATTGCGTGCAGTTCTGGAGACCCCATCTCCACAAAGACATAAACAGGGTGGAGGCTGTCCAGCGGAGGGCAACCAAAATGGTGTAGGGTCTGCACCAGAAAACATATGACGATAGACTAAAGGAGCTTAATATGTATACCCTCAAGGAAAGGAGGGAGAAGGGGGACATGATAGAAAAGTTCAAGTACCTCAACGGAATCAACAATGTCCAAGACGGTAGTATCTTTCAGAAAAAGATGTGCAAGAACAAGGGGGGCACAATTTGAAGATAATGGGGGGATGGCTCAGAGTTAATGTGAGGAAGTATTTTTTCATGGACAGGGTTGTAGATGTATGGAGCAGCCTTTCTGAGGAGGTTGTGGAGTCAAAAACAGTTGAGGACTTCAAGAATGCATGGGACAGACATAAGGCAATTCTAGTTGGGAGTAGGAGGAAGTAGGCTGTTAGTTAACAAGGATATGCAGCTTATCCATTAGGTAGGAAAATGAGTAGACTAGGTGTACCAAGCGGTCCTTATCTGCCATCAAATTCTGTGTTCTAGGATTGTGGATATGTTGTTCTATCCACACTTGTTGGCAGGTACCTTGCCGCTTTAAGAAGTGCCAGAAAGTCTTCAAGCTGGCTTCTCCCACTCACCTGGGTGGTATAGCCCTCAGCTCTGCCCCATGATGCTAGATCTTCCTTTCCAGTGGAAGGTTCAGGTTCCCTCCTTAGCACTCCCGTGTGTAGAGAGCCTTGGCTTCTGAGTCAAGTTTCAAGTTTATTGTTTGACTTAAAAATAAGCCTTTACAAAGCCTAGATAAAATGCAGTACTTTAGGATTCCATATATTGCACATAAAAAAAATAAAAACAAACAAGCATTAAAATATATATCTATACATTATATAATCAAGTTTAAATTCTGCTTATAAAAATATCTACTACCATGAGGTTTAGTTTTTTAAATAATATTTAACAAAAATTTGAAATCATTATGTTTCACCATAATATACACCACTTTAATTACTCAATAATACCTTTTAAGGTTAACCTTTTATTCAACAGCAGCTATGCATTGAATGTGCTTTTTCCTTTTAACTATTATATTACAGAATTGTGCTATTATCTCTAGGTGTCTTATATTAGACGTTTTCAATAAGTAGTTTTTTTGATATTGTGGCTCCATATCTAGGGACTTTAAAATATCCCCTAAGAGTGTCTTTCTCTCGTAGTTATATCTGGGACAAAAAAGAAATACTGACACTGTAGTGCAGCATGAGAGGGATGCTGAATTTCTGAGGTGCCGTCTTTCGGATGAGACGTTAAACTGAGGTCCCATCTGCCTGGATTGGTGGTAGTTCAGGTGGATGTTAAAGATCCCATGGCACTTATCAAAAAAGTGTAGGGGAATTTCCCGGGTGTCCTGGCCAAATTTCTCTCATTCGCTAAAAATTCCACCAACAGCTTAATTTTGTTCAATTTCAGTTACTTACCATCTGTATCCCTCCCCCCCCCCAGTCACCTCTGAAAAAGGGACTTCTAGGCCCAGTGGCATTACTGGGTCAACAAATGTTGCTAATCAGACAATAAAAAGAGGACCAGTCCCAGTACTGATCCTTGTTGCACCCCACTGGTCACCCTCTCTTCCTTGGCATGAGCTTCGTTTACCACCACCCTCTGTCTGTCCCCAAACCAAGTGCTTGCTGATGCACCTGGGGAGGAGGAATGGGAGGGAAACTTACTCCCTTGGGGGTTGGTGATTAAGGAGAAGGAAACAGAAAGGGACCTGGGGATTATGGTATTGTGTGACCTCAAGGTGGGCAGCCAGTGTAGCAGGGTGGTGGGAAAAGGCAAATGGAATGCTGACCTGCATTTCTAAGGGTTTTAATAGCAGGAAGAGGGAGGTGCTAATGCCATTATACGGAACCATGGTCAGGCTGCATCTGGAGATTGGGGTGCAGTTCTGGAGGCCTCACCTATGAAGAGATGTTGAGCTGATGAAGAGGGTGCAGAGAAGGGCAACCAAAATGGTACGAGGGATGCAGGATGTACCCTATGAGAGAAGATTGAGAGGGCTGAATTTGTACCCTCTGGAGACTAGGAGGAAGAGGGGGGGCACAATTAAGACTTTTAAGTATCTGAAGGGAATAAATAAGGTAGAGGGTAACAGCTTGTTCAAATTGAAGAAGGGAGCGAACATGAGGGGATATAGCCTCAAACTGGAAGGTGGGCAGTACAGAGGTAATGTCAGGTGGCAGTTTTTCACCTAGAGGGTGGTGGAGTCCTGGAACAAGCTGCCAGAAGAGGTAGTAGCAGCTGGAATGGTAGAGGGGCTCAAGAAGACTTTGGATAGATTTAAGGGGTTGGAAAAAGAGGGTGGAAGCATAACAGACGGGGGAAGGTAGGGTGTTGGGCAGACTAGATGGGCCATGATGCCTTTCTCTGCCATCACATTTCTGTGTATCTGTGTAAAATTCAACAAACAAGCAAACAAACAAGTAAGTGGGCTGGGTTGTCTTCCTCAAGGTAACAACTGGACATTCCAGTGTTAGAAATACCATATTTTAACCTTAAATGTTGACTGTCTATATATCCAAATCTGAATTTAGTGTAGGATTTTCTATGTATGGGATTTTTTTATTTTACTTAGATATTTTTCCATTCCAAAATGTCTTGTGGGATTTTTAACAAGCCAATTACTCAGTTTATAAATATTCACCCCACTCATTTCCTTTTGGATATTGGCATCTTTAATTCTAGTTTTAATCTTATTGCATATTTCCAGTAAAGGAGTAGTGTGTATTTCCAATAAGCATTCCAACAACCCATGTGGTTTAATAATGTTTTCTGCTATGTGCAAACTTGGAAAGAAAAATCAGTTCCGCTGTATGACAGAGTTGCTTCAAGACATATTCTTGGCAATCTTTTATCTGGCATATTATACATTTTAAGCCAAATTGTGGCTAGTCTAGAATCAACATTACACTTTATTGTAGTTAGTCCTAGTTCCAGTCTAACCAAGCCTGAAGCATCACTCTTTGGTAGCCCCAACAACCTTTTATATATTTTGTTCATTACTGACTCTAAAGAGTCTAATCGTCCATGCCCCCATATTTCAGCCCCATAAAGAATTTGACTTCTAATTTTTGCATTAAATACCCTCAGGGTACCCAAGACAGGTTGTCCCCCATATTTAAATGATAACTTCTCTATTACTAAGGCAAATCAGTTTATCCTGTTGGATGTTAAATAAATATGCTCATGCCAATTTAAATTATATGCAAATTCAATCCCCCAGTAAGTGGAACTTTCCACATACTATAGTGAAATTATCACATTTTAAGGTTGTTGTCCTTCCCTTCTTAACCCTTTGACAATTGAACATCATAACTTTCATTTTACTTAAATGACTCTCCAAACTTGCCTTAGAACATTCCTTGTAGAATTTATACAGCTGCCAATTCCCAAATAGCTTGTTGCAATCAAGACAACAACATTTGCATAAGCCAGGAAAGGGCACCGTCCAGAACCCAACCTCATCACGTGCAGCTCTGAATCATTCAGCGTTTCTAAAACTGTATTTAAAAATACATTAAACAATATTGGGTAGAGCACACAACCCTGTCTCAAACAAGTATTTGTTAAAAATTTGGCTGAACAATCTCCCTCTTTATTTATTGAACTGAGGTATAATTCTTTTCATACAAGATTTCCAATAAATTAAGCATTAATTTGTCCAATGTAATTCTCCGGTGCAGCCCACAATTTACCCCTATTGATTCTATCAAACGCTGCTCTCAAGTCCACAAATACACAGAACAATTTCTGTCTTTTTACATTAATGTTCTTGTGGACTAAGTGTGAGAGTACAAAACATTGGCCAATTGTGGAGTGTTCTGGTAGAAATCCAGCTTGTGCTTCATTTAAAATATCATTGTCTACTATCTTGGTCATTATTCTGGTATGTAGTATCTTTGTAAATAGTTTTAAGGACGTTGTCCAAAAGGCTTATTGACCTGTAATTATGAGGATCACCCTTTCCTGCCTTTTTATAAATTCTATAAAATGTATAAATATAATATTCTGCCTCCAAGTTTTAGGAACTTTCCCAGTCTGCATTACATTATTAAATATCACTTTTAAAGCTACTCTCCATAAATCAGGATCATCTAATATTATATCCAGAGGGACACCATCCGGCCCCGGGGCCTTATGTCTTTTTTATGCTGCCCATAACCATTCTTATATCCTCTTCTTAACTCCTTAATAGGTTCCCAATCTTTAATTATCTGATTATCTTCATTTACTGTTTGATCATAAAACAAACTTCTGTAATGAGATTCCCATGTTTGGGGATCTATATGGTTCTCTATCTTTTCTGGGATATAATCCCATTCATATGCTGCCAATTTCCAAAATTTCTTAACATTGTTTTCTTTCACTGTCTTTTCAAATTTTTCCCAAATATTTTTCCTGTATGCTTCACTTTTATTTCTTAATAATTTATTATAATCTTTTTACAGTTTGTTCAATTTAGATTTATTCTTATTTGTGGTCTTACAGTGCAGTTTTCTCGCACATTTATTGATCATCACTTTGTATCTTCTGCATTCTAAATCAAACCACTTGCTTCCTTTTCCCCTCATTTTATACAGGGAAACCTTAAGGAGCAGTGATGCAATTTCTTTCATTATTCCCTCAAACTTTCCGAGACAACCATCTGTATTTTTCAGGGAAGCTAAGTTCTCTATTGAGTCCCTGATCCCATAATCAGATAGAAGTTTAACTGACTTATAATTTTCTGATGACTTCCATTTTATCCCTTTTCTGATCCTAATGATTTCTGGTTTATTGTTTATTTTAATTGTTCTACTGGGCTAAATCCCTATTTCTAGTTCTAAAGGGTTGTGTTCACTTTCTGCTCTCATACCCACTTTGAAGTCCCTAAAATCTGGTAATAAATCAAATGAGATCCAACAATGGTCTATAATTGAAGTCCCCCCCCCTTGATCCTATGTAAGTTAATGCTCCCCATGACCTCCCATTAATTAACAACAGGTCATTTTTCCCAAATTCCCTATTTGTTTTCCTCTTGTACATTCTTTTTTATCTTTAGCGCTCCTTTTTTCAGTAAGAACATGCCAACTCAAAGCTGCACATACTCTAATTGCCTCTGCAGATGGGTCTAGGCTGTGCCCCACCCTAGCATTAAAATCTCCAACTAAAACCAGTCCACTTGCTGGCTCTTTGTATATTATTTCCTCCAGCAAACACATTTTAAAACTCTCTCAAGTTCATTCTTCTTTCACTTCCGTGATAGAAGAGAAATCGGCTCCCAGGTTTTGCTGGTGCTCCTGTGGGCAAACAATGTCTCACACAGATCCTCACACCACGTTCATGCATTGTCTGGGACTGGACCACTTTCTGCAGGCCTGCAATCACTGTTGGTCCTTTCCCCCAAATGTGCTCAAAGATTCTGCTGCCCCACTCCAGCTGGGGTGACCAGAGAAGCATTACCCGCTGGTCAACTCAGAGGATGTATATTGAGTGGTCTCTGTGGCTGCAGCATCTGCTGAGCAGCTGGACCAGCTTAAGGCCTTCAAGGAGGCAGCTCAGGCCACAGCAGGCTCTTTTTCGGCTTTGGCCTTCATTCTGCTTTGACTGGGATCCTCCTATTCGGCTTCCTTCAAGGAGTTGTGCCTGTCTCTCTCTCTACTAAGGGAGTGGGCCCTTTTGGGTTGCATGCACTATGTTCCATGAAGGAGGAGTTGAGAAGGAAAAGGAAAAGTAGACTTTCTTGGAACCGGGAGTGGTCCCGCTCACAGGAAATCCCTGCTTCAACTTTAGTCAAAGTCACAGCCGCTGTCACTGGTTTCATGGTAACTCCATCAGACCAGTCAGCTGAGATGCCTCTCAATGTGGCTGAGATTTTTCTCGAGCCAATAAGCAGGTTGTTGCCCGACCCAGCTGACAGGTCTTTATTTGAGATGCCAGTGCTCCTGGTGTGCTCAGATGGGTCAACTCAGCGCACTGAGCAGGACCTGCCCAGCAAGGAACCTGACCAGGAGGAACCATGGGTTTCCCCAGATCTTTCTGAGACCCCTCTTTGGCCCTACTGATGGTCGAGGTCTTGGTCTTGTTCCTGAACTTCAGCGTAGGACAGGACTTGCCCTCACTGTAGATCCTGTTCCTGACACCATGGGAAGCGGTGGTGCCGCTTTTTATCTTCATCCTCCTCGGGTGAGTCACGTTAGTGCTGCGAAGCCCTCATGTGGCAGCAGTAGGTCCTGTCTTGGTTGAAGCCGATCCCATTTTCCACCCCAGCCATTAAGTGGCTTTCACCCAATCTACCAGTGTCAGCTACAGCCACCAGGTGCCAGTAAAGTCCCTGCCAGCTCATCCAAAGCTGGCTACTCCACCAATCCAGGTGGACCCACTGCCCGAACAACCAAAGTCTGGGGCTCCAACCAAGAATTCTCGGTTGACACATGGCCTGCCCCCTTGGTTGTTGGTCACTCTCACTCCTGATTGCCCAAGGTGGGTGGAGAAGGACTCGGGTGGGCACCTGCTCTATGAGGACTCTTTGGTGTCCAAGGACTCCTCCATGGTCTCCCGTCCAGTGGACATCAAGTCCTTGGAGGGGTCTGTTCATCGATGAGGGTCCTACCTCACTGAAGGGAATTTGTTGGCTCATCTCTGAATCCACAGTTATGGAGCTGGAGCCTATGCATCAACAGGCTAAGTACCCCCTTACAGAGATTCTGGATAAAGGGGATACTCCTGTGGAGGCCTTACTTGTGGCTGAGGTCATTCTGGGCCTAGCCTTGGAGCTGTGGCAGCATCCAACATCTTATCCTGCACCTTCTGCCCGCATGGCCTGCAGATATGCGGTGCCCATGGGTTCCCTGTCAGGTTTTGCAGAGCACCCCTCGGTGGTGGGATTGGTGGTTGACTCCATTTTTCGGTGTTCAGGCAACAAGGGTGATGCTGACAGACCCCTGGATCAGGAATTCAAAAAATTGGACAATTCTGGGAAAAATGTTTACAAGTCTCCTCACTTGGTCTGTCAGGCCAGCTCAGCTGTTATCATTGCTTATTTTTCCCATGCCCTCTTGGGCTCCCTGGATGAGGTTATTCCTCATCTCCCGGCTGACCTTCAGACTATGGTCAAGCAGATCTGGGACCAGGCTAGGGCGGTGGCAAAGCAGCAACTCCAGATGGCTCTGTACATTGGTAATTCCTGTGCCCATTCTGTAGCAGCCATGGTGGTCATGTGCTGCAGGGCTTGACTGCACATCTTGACTTTTACAGTGGATAGGCATCATAAGTTGACAGATGTCCCCTTCTTGGGCACTGACCTGTTTGGACCTGGTGTCGAGGGTCACCTTCAGCTCATAGAAAAGTCCAATACCACCTTGGACTCTACCACATCTGCTCAAAAGGACAAGGGACTCAAGTGTCACAACCACAAGCCCTTTTGTTCGTCCATTCCTGCGGCCAGACCCGCCTAGCAGCAGTAGGGCCGGCAGGCTCAAACTTGGTGTCCTTGGGCCAAGTCTGTGGTGTCCTCATTTAGGAAGCCCAGGGGGAAAGGTCCTGGCAACCCCTCTGCTGGTCCTTCTTCCAAGCCTTCCCAGTGACTGGTTGGGTGGTGCCTCCTTCAATCCTGTCATGCCTCCCCTGGGACCTCCCTGTGGGGGGCCAGCTCAGACACTTCATTTCTGCCTGGTCAACTATCACCATGGACTTTTAGGTTCTAGAAGTGGTAGGTTGAGGCCTGCCTCTGGAATTTGAGCAGGATCCTCCTTTTTGAGCCCATGCCCCACGGGAGGATCTGGTGTATGCAGCTTCTCAGTCGACTCTCAGAGATGACTTAGATCAGCTCCTCCTCAAGGAGGTGGTGTGCCAAGTAGCGAGCCCACCTTCAGACATAGGGTTGGTCTCCAGGCACTTCCTGGTGCTAAAGCAGATGGGGGGCTGGGACCCCATTCTAGGTCTGCGTGACCTGAACAAGTTCCTCAGGTCATACACCTTTTGGATGGTAACTCTGGCACAGATTATAGCATCCCTGGAGTGAAGTAGGTTCTGCTCCCTAGAACTTCAGGATGCATTCTTTCATGTCCCAATCCATCCTTTCCATCAATAGTTCCTCTGCTTCAGAGCTCAGGAAACCCTTTACAAGTTCTTAGCCATGCCCTTCATCCTATATTCAGCCCCCAGGGTCTTTACCAAATGCATGGCAGTAGTGGCAATGTATCTGAGGCACAGAGTGGTCCAGGTGTACCCTTACCAAGATGACTGGCTAATAGCAGGTCCTTCCAGGCTGGAGGTGGAGTAGTCCTGGGATCTGGCCCTCCAGACTTGCCTAGAACTTGGCCTCCTGATCAATGAGGCCAAGTCAGAACTCATGCCTGTGCAGGTATCATAGGTGTATTCAAGCCGGAAGATAGAAATTCTACCCTATAAGGCTTGTCAACCATTTTTAAAATGTAAATTTGTTCATTCCAAAATGCAGATCAATCCCATTCTTGAACTTGTTCATGGTAGTACTGTTCACAAGTTTTGTCGGTAAGTTGTTCCAAACTCCAACCACTCTACAACTGTACCAATATTTATGAAAATGATGATCCCAAACTTGTTGACATAGTTGTTTCGTATGCTTTCTTGTACTAGTTCTACCATGATTATGTATGAATCCCAATTCCTCTAGCAAAACTTCATCATTTATGCTTTTGTATAGAAAACACAGATCTCCCCTTAATCTGCAGTAGGGTAAGAAATAAAGATTTAGGCTGACTAGTCTGTCGTGATAACTTTTATTTTTTAAACCCTTTATTTGTTTAGTTAGCATTCTCTGAACCCCCTCTATAGATAGAATGTCTTCCCTATTTTGAGGTGACCAAACCTGAACACAGTACTCCAGGTGAGGCCTAATCAATCCACCATAGAGAGGGATCAACACTTTCCTGTCTCTACTTGCTATATATTTGAGAATACAGTTTAAATTCTGGATTGCTTTTTTAAGTTGAATCCTGCAATGTGCTCTACATTTTAAGTCATTGGTAACTGTGATCCCCAAATCTCTTTCCTCAGTAACTACCCCCAGGGCGGTATTATCCAATAGGTATATTTCTTTCTTATTGTTCTTATCTAGGTGCATGACCTTACATTTGGTTTTAATTAATACTAGTTTGTTTAAGCTGGTGCATTCATATATTGAGTCCAGTGCATGCTGTAGGGCTGCTCTTTGTTCAGCATTGTTAACAACTGACCCCTACAATCATCTGCAAATTTATACATCCAGATGTTATTATTTCTAATTTTTAATGAGGTGATGTATATATTGAATAAGCTAGGTCCCAGCACCGAACCCTGTGGGACTCCACTAGAAATGGGAGCCCAAGCAGAGTATTCCCCATTGATGACCACCCTCTGCCTTCTGTCCTGTAGCCAGTTCGAGACCCATTTGCAAATATTACTAGACAGGTTTATGCCTTCCAATACTGACAATAATTCCTTATGTGGCAATTTATCAAATGCTTTAGCAAAATCGAGAAAAACTACATCCACAGAATGTCCCACATCTATTTTCCTATTCACTTTTTCATAAAAAGTCAGTAAGTTAGTCTGGCATGATCTATTTTTTGTAAATCCATGTTGTAGGGGATCAAGTCATATCCTGTCCATCCAGATGTTCCATTAGGATATCTTTAATTATTCCCTCCATTATCTTTCCTATTGTTGAAGTCAAGCTAAGGGGTCGAAAGTTTTCAGATAAAGTTCTGGGTCCTTTTTTCAAAATAGACACAGTGTTAGCTAATTTCCAATCATGAGGGACCAAACCCATATTAATAGATGCTTGGAAAATATATGTTATTGGTGGTGCCAACCCATCTGCCAATTCCTTCAGAATCCTAGGGTACATTCCATCTGGACCAAGGGATTTGTTAACATTAAGTCCGACTAGTTGTTTATATATAGTATCAGGGCTTAATATTATTGTCCCAGGTTCAGAAGGTCTACTAATATTATATGCATCTGTATCATTTGTATTGTAAACTGAACAAAAATATTTATTCTGGATATTGGCCATTTGTTGGTTAGTAGCAGTGAGTCCTGCCTCAGTAATAAAATTATTAACATATGAAAAAAAAAGCTTTTTTATTGTCCTGTACCCTGTCAGCAAGATTTACCTCACATTGAGCTTTGGCTTTTCTAATATTCGCTTTTACTTTCTTAAGACATTCTTTATATTCGGTATATGTTTTTGTTGATTTGGAAACTTTTAGTTTGTTATATAACCTATTTTTTTTGGTGATTAATTTTTTAATTGATGCAGAGAGACAAACAGGTTTCTGAGTCCTATCCCTGTGATATTTTATGGTGACAGGTATAAATTGGGTGGTTAGGTTCTCAATCTTGGTTTTTAGGGAATCCCAAATAGTTTGTAAGGGTTTGTTAAGAAGTTCCAATCTCCAATCCCAAATTCCTGATTTCATTTTCATTTTATGAAACTCAGCTTTCCTAAAATTTAGCTTAGTGGTAGCTCCAGTGGGTTTAGAAAATTGTGTTTCACTTATATTAAATAAAATAGAACTATGGTCGTTATTTCCAAAGGGAATACTTATTTCCACTGAATTAATTATGTCCCCCATATTAGTAAATATTCAATCCAGAAAATTATTATCCCTTGTCTTTTCTAAGACCATTTGCTCTAATCTTCCATGATCCATGATATCTATATACTGTCTCTCAAGGGGGCATGTGCCTGTACCTTTACCCCAATCTATATTGGGTAAGTTAAAGTCACCAGTTATTAATAGCCTATTAGTAGGTTCCAGATCTCCAAGAATATGCAATAAGACCTTATCGTCTTCTCGTGACATAGACGGGGGCCTGTATAAGAGACCCAGAATAATTTTGGGTCTATCAATGGGAAGTATTTTAACCCATAGGAGTTCAAGTGGACTGGTATCCCATTTAATTTCTTCTGAAGCAATATCCTCCTGAATATATATTGCCACTCCTCCACCCTTTCTATATTTTCTACAATGGGAAAATAGTCTATATCCCTTAATTTCTTTTTCCTCATTTATCATTTTCATCCCACCATGTTTCTGTAATTAAAGCGATATGAATTTTGTTCTTATTCAAAATAATATTAAGCTCATCATATTTGTTCTGCAAGCTACGGGCATTAAGGAGAATTGCATTCCATCCCAAGGTATTTAGAGGGGAAGATGTGGATCCATTTAAGTTATTGTTGACTGTGCCCCCAGTTTAAATGGAACTTAATAAGCTCCAGAACTTTTTTACACAAAACCCTTGCACCAGCATAATTTAAATGGATACCATCATTTCTATATAGGTATATTCTGTTAAAAATGTCCTTGCATTGTCCATAAAGCCAATCCCTTCTTTGACACAAAATTGTCTAAGCTTTCCATTAATTATTATTATTTGTTTATTTCTGTACGCTTTGTGTCCCTGCATAGGGAGTATTCCAGAAATAATAATTTCCCCTCCATAATTTCTGACTGTATCAACAATGTACTTATAATCCCTTTGCATATAATTCCAATTAGTTTTTCCCACATCATTAGCTCCCACATATAGGATAACCAAGGGGGTGACCGTATTTTCAAACAGTCCATGCAATAATTTGGTTTTCACTACTGCAACAGCTTTCAGTGAAACCCCTAATTTCTTTACCTCTCAAGTACAACCTGTTGACTGAGGATCAAGGTAGGCTGGTGCATTCAGGACTCAGGACATTACATCTTTATGTGTGGCTCCTTCAGACATAATAAGAGCTTGTTTTGGGGTCTCATCAGGTCACTCAGATTTTGATATAAGCCAGAAAACCATCTACTAGATCTACTTATGCCATGAAATGGAAGCGTTTTTCCATTTGGGTGACCTCTAAAGCGCTAGATCCCTTTACATGTTCTGCTACTCAGATCATGGAGTTCCACCTTCACCTGTCTGATTCGGGTCTGTCATACTCATCCCTTAAAGTCCACATGTCAGCCATTTCGGGCCTATCATGTGCCAGTGGAGGGGAAAACCATAGCTCAGTTGGAGGTCTCTAAGACCTTTTTGAAGGGGATGTCCACCTTAAACCTCCCATTTATTTTGGAGGCAGTATAACACAGTGGTTTAAGGCTCTGAGCTGCAAATCTGGTAACATCCAACAGACCAGACCTGGGTTTGAATCCCACAGCTTCCACTTATATACTGTGTGACCCTGGGCAAGTCACTTAACTTCCCTGTGCTCCCAGGTCACACCTGTAAAAAAGCTTTCAGCTTAGTGTGCTATTCCTGGTTAAACAACTAAAAAAAAAAAAGAATTCATAACCCCACCCCACCTTGGGATTTTAATTTTGTGTTGGAAAAACTCACGCTTCCTCCTTTTGAACCAGCGATGAGCTGTGACATGCACTACCTTTCTTGGAAGGTGCTATTTTTAGTTGCTATTATTTCTGTTCATAGGATTTCCGAGCTTCAAGCTCTGATGCATGAGGATCCTTATTTGATTTTTGCTGGAAAAGCTTGTTGTGTGGTCCTGATGCTAGAGGGTGCAGTCCAATACGTGATGACCTACTGCTGGAACCTCTCTCGAAGTTCTGCTGTTTCAGTACATTATTACATAACTGTTATTTTTCAAAATTCCTTAGAACTCTGTGCAGCAGCAACCTGGAGTTCCGTCCATTCCTTCATGAAGCATTACAGTCTGGGCATTTCTTCTAGGTGTAGGGCCTGGTTTGGCCTTGCCATTTTGCAGAGCCTACTGTCTTAGACTAATCTTTTGCTGTCTTTCTGTTGCTCATCCTCCTCCCGTGACTCTCTCAGTCTCTCTGTGAGTGACTGCTTGGGATTCAGTCCTATATGTGATGACCTACTGCAAGAACCCTCCCGAAGTAAGATATAAGTTACGTGAGGACTTAACTTAAGAGTAGATCTTCGCAAGAGGTTCCTGCAGTAGATCATATTTTCCCTCCCTCCCTCCTTCCCCCACTTCTTTTGCATTTTTCTTCAGTCATTTTGAACTGGGCTCCAGGATTTCATCCTTTCTCCTGTCCTATCCTCCTTGGATCTGCAGCAGGAGAACTTGAAGGCGGGCATGGGGTCCGCCCACTGTAAAGGATAATGCTGACGCACATCACGTGATAGTTGGGCAATCCCCCACCAGACATTGCTTGAAAAGCTTGTCGTGCGGTCCTAATGCTAGAGGGCGCAGTCCAATATGTAATGACCTACTGCTGGAACCTCTCTCGAAGATCTGCTGTTACTGTACATTCTTACGTAACTGTTATTTTTCAAAACTCTGAACCTCTGGTCTTTTGACTTCCTAACTATATACAAGACTCCACCAGATGAACTCATCCCATGTGATAGTCGCATTGCATTAGTTCAAGGTAGTAGTAGAAACATTTATTGTTGGGGTGAGGGAGAGCTGAGGGGGGATAGATTAATAGTTCAATAGAAAAATATGTGTTTATCAGTCCTAATGTTGTGTGTCTGTTCTTCATTGTACTTAGTGAGACAAATGTTTCAATATGTTGATCCATATCATTAATAAAGTTTACTTAATTGCAAAAAAAAGAAACATATATTGTTCTTCAAAGACATACAAATCTAGACATTACAACAGTATAAAAAGGAAACCTATACATCAGTTTGCAATAAAAAACACTACACTCTCATTAAACAATGTTACAAGAAAAAAGGTTGCAAGGATATTGCACATCTAATGACATGTACTGTAAATACATTTCAAAACAACTGACATTGAGATTTGTTTGTATATGTCACTGATGATGTCACAGTTGTGTGCCTATATATGTGATGTGTTTTTCCTGCTTACATCAGCCTTTTATAAAGGACTAACTGTCCAAAGCGTGTCAGGTGAGAAGTCTTATTGCTTCCTAATGAAGTTTTTTATTTTTATAGCCTAGTGTTCAGTAATTATTTTTAGAGGTGGAGAGTGGCAGAGTTTCTTGCTGTTTGTCTGTAAATACATTTGTAGACTAAATGCCCTATCAATTTCATTTTTTTGTAGTTTGATTCTCTGTAAGCTTTAATAGTTTTAGGATATAGCCTCTGATTTTTAGAGATACTTTTTTTCTTTTTGAAACTAATTACAGAGATTACAAAATTAGTAATCCTTTCCATCTCATCTTTATTCATAGGATGCATTAATAGGAATAATACAGCATCATTTGTATTTGCATATTTGGGCAAGATGTCTTTTCTATCCCTATCTCTATAACTACTGTACAAAGGACACTATATTATAACATAAAATAGTGTTTCCTGAAAACCACAATTACAGTGGCATAGGTTGTCTTTGAATGCCAAAGAAGAAGAACAGTGATTTAAAATGTGTATATTTAGAAGTCAGAATACCCAGTCTTGTCCAGGCAATTGCCCTCCTCTGCTGAGGCTGTAATGACATTATGAAATGATCCATAATCACTGAACTTATTTTATTTTGACCAAACCAAGGAGCTTGTTTTTGTCATCTTTCTCAAGGCATCTGTAATTCTTGTGCCATGGAAAACATTTTTGCTTTAAGCCTGATTCTATATGATGAAACAGTAGATCTTACTTCGAGAGGGCTCTTGCAGTAGGTATTCACCAGTAGGGCTAAGACGCCAGGTGTCAGGACCCCACAGAAAAATCTGTCGCTATCAGTCTCTAGCGGGGGACTGCCCCCACTTCAGCTGACCAATGCCATCCTACAGCAGTATAAAGGGGCAGTATCCATGCCCACCATCCAGTTCTTTCCCACCGTCAGCTTGCAAAAGTACCTTGCAGAAGAACAGCATTAACATCCCATTGGTACTCGAAGAGATCGGCTTCCTTCTCCAAAAGGCAGTGATGGAACCTGTTCCTTCCCCCTACCAGGGGACGGCTTACTATTCTCACTTCTTCCTAGTACCAAAGAAAACAGGGGATCTGACACCCATCCTGGATCTCAGTACTCTAAACTAGTATGTGGAGTACAAAAGATTCAGAATGCTGTCTCTGCAGAGCCTTCTTCCCCTGCTCCAGTCGGGTCTGTGGCTATGCACTCTGGATATGCAGGATGCTTACCTGCATATCCCCATATGCCCTTCCCACCACAACTACCTCTGTTTTTGTTTCCAGGGAGCACACTATCAGTTCAGAGCCCTCCCATTTGGCCTTTCCTTGGCCTCCCCAAGTATTCACCAAATGCCTGGCGGTAGTGGCAGCCTTCCTAAATACCCAGGGAGTTCAAGTTTTCCCTTCTCTCGATGACTGGCTCCTGGTGGCACCATCCAGGGAGGACCTCCAATGCTTTCAACCCCATACCCTGGAGGTCTTCTCCAGCCTGGGTATCATGGTCCATCAAGCCAAGTGGCATCTGGTCCCTTGTCAACAGCTGCAGTTCATTGGGGCAGTGTTGGACAAGACCCTGGGCAGGGCTTTTCTACCCCTGGACAGAATCAAGACCCTTCAACTTCAGGCTCAGGCTCACTCTCTGTCCTCCCTCCAATGAGTCATGGCCCAGAAGGTCCTTTGCCTTGTCAACCTCATGGTGGTAGCCATCCCAACTGTCCTTTTGGTGTGACTCCATATGATAGTCTTGCAGTGGACCCTCCGATCTCAGTAGGACCAATCCCAGGATGAACTGGATCATGAGGTCCTAGTTTCAGACCTGATGATCAGAGACTTGCAGTGGTGGACGGTTCAGGAGAACCTCAGTGTGGTGGTCCTATTCTGCACTGCTCATCCCACCCAGACCTTGACCATGGACGTGTCAGGTGTAGGCTGGAGAGCCCACCTCAGGTCTCAAAAGACTCAGGGAAGCTAGTCTCACTTCAAGAAAAGGTTACACATCAGTGATATCAAACTGAGGGCGGTTCTGTATGCCCTACATGCTCTCCTTCCCTTCATGCTTCCCGTTCACCTTCTGACCCAATCAGGCAACATGTGTGTAGTCTGGTACCTCAACAAACAAGGAGGAACTCATTCCTGTCCCCTGTGTCGGGAAGCAATGAGGGTATGGTATTGGCCATCTCAGCACAACCTGCATCTGACAGCAGTCCATGTGCCAGGTGTGCAAAACACACTGGCAGACGCTCTACCACTTGTCAGCCAAGTCTCATGAGTGGGTACTCAAGCAAGTGGTTGTAAATGACATCTTCGAGGAATGGGGGACTCCTCAGGTAGAGCTGTTTGCCTCCCCTGGCCCCCCGACAATGCCAAGCTTCCTGCCTTCTGCTCACTCACTCTAGGGCGGCACATTTTCTGGCAGGATGCACTGTCTCTGTCCTGGATGGGCAGATTTGTCTATGTCTTCCCCCTATTCCTTTGATCTTGAGGGTTCTGAACAAACCTCAGGTAGAAGGGGCATGGATGATTCTCATTGCTCTCTTCTGGCCTAGACAAGTTTGGTTCTCTCTTCTTCAACAGTTTTCAGAGAAACTGCCTCTTCCTCTGCCTCTGTTGTGTGCATTGCTGACCCAAGATCAGGGGACCCTGGTCCAACCAGGCCTCAAATCGCTCCACCTTCATGCTTTGCTCCTACAGACATAGCCACAGCTCATGTCAGCATCTCCCCTCTAGTTGCAGACATTTTGGTGGAGGCCAAAAAAAGGCCATCCACCGGATCTGCTAACACCATGAAGTGGAAGTGATTTTCCATTTGGGCTGGTTCCAAGGACCTGGAACCCTTTTCCTGTCCTGCAGCCAGGATCCTGGATTACCGGAGGCACCTCTATGATCTGGATCTTAGTTACTCCTCTTTGAAGGGTGCATATGGTGGCCATTTTGGCCTACCACATTCCCTTGTGGGACAAGACAGTTACTCAGTTAGAGGTCTTCAAGACCTTTCTCAAAGGGGTTCTTCATTTAAGACCCCCGATCCATGATCCTGCTCCCCATGGGATCGGAATGTTGTTTTGGAGAAGCTCGTGCTGCCTCTCTTTGAACAGGCAGTGCAGGCAGATCCGAAATTCCTCTCCTGGAAGATGCTTTTTCTTGTGGCCATCACTTCTGCTTGAAGGATTTCCAAGCTTCAGTCCCTGATGTGTAAGATCCCTTCCTTGATTTTCCACAGGGACCATGTGGCCATGCGTACGAATCCTAAGTTTCTTCCTAAAGTGGTGGCTGAATCCATCATTAATCAATCCATACAGCTCCCGGTCTTTTTCCTGGCACACTCAAATCAAGGAGAGAATGTTCTGCATACTCTGAATGTTCATAGGATTCTGAGATACCATACTAACAGAATGAAGGATCTCAGAAAAACAGATCAACTTTCCATTTCCTTTGTGCACAAAAGAGAAGGCAATGCTATTTCTAAGCAGTGCCTCTCTTAAGTGGTTAGCTAATTGCATTGCTTTCTGTTATGACAAATACAACAAGACTCCTCCGGGTCAAGTCAGAGGTCACTCCACTAGAGGAGTAGTTGCCTCTGTTGCTTGTTTTAAAAATGTGTCCATTGCAGAAATCTTCGCAGCTGCTACTTAAACTTCTGTCCATACCTTTACAAAACATTACAGTTTGAACATTGCCTCTCACTGCAGAGCAGGCTTCAGATTGGCTGTTTTACAGGGACTCCTTGCATGAATCCCTCCTTTGCCTTTCTGATCATCTGTGGATGATGTTTCCGCTTCCCTGTTATCAGTATTGTTCCAGACTGCATGGGACTCCATCCTATTAGTGAATACCTACTGAAAGAGCCCTCTTGAAGTAAGATAGAACAGTTACGTAAGACCTTACCATAACAGTAGATCTTCGAGAGAGGCTTGTGCAGTAGGTATTGCTTTCCCTTCCTTCATCCCCCTGAGTTTTTTCTCTTCTTTCTAAAGGGGAATTTCCTCTTCTCTTGTCATGCCTTTCGGTCTCTGGTAGAAGAATTGGATGGTGGGTATGGGGACCGCCCCTTTATACTGACGTAAGTTGACATTGGTCAGCTGATGTGGGGGTGGTCCCCCACCAGAGACTGCTAGCTATAGATTTTTCCATGGGGTCCTGACACCTGGCAGCTTAGTCCTACTGTGAATACCTACTGCAAGAGCTTCTCTTTCAAAGATCTGCTGTTACGGTAAGTTCTTACGTAACTATTCTATATGCCTAGTTGAAAATCTCTCCAAAGATGAGAAGTGTCAGTTTTAGCCAAAATTGAAATACATTCCTTGAGCCATGGTGAGCAGAAGCCACTTACTTGCCACTGCCTTTTTTTATTCAAACAAGCTAAGGGGAACCTATTTGATGTGTTAGTTATGATTTTTAACCAATATCAAACTATACACAATTTGAGAACTTATAAAATAGGAATTCTGCTGAACTCGGATCTTATGTTTGAGTTGGTTGTACCTCTGGGTATCTGCAGTATAGATTTGTAATAATATGACAATGGTAATTCGAGTTTAGGCCAGTCTTTAACTCCCCATGCCTCAGCACCATATAAAAAAAATTGGTGTGATTTTGGCTTCTCCTGCAGTAATGACTGGGGCAATAGAGACCCCCAAATGAATTAATTAAAAAAAATAGCAGAACTTGTTCTTTCACAGAACTATTCTAAATTTGTAAATGACTTTTATCTACAGATTCGAGGAACAGCCATGGGGTCCAGTGTGGCCCTATCTTATGCTAACTGTATGAACTATTTTGAAACACAATTTATATGGAGTAATTTAAATCCATTTTTTAATAAAATAAGGAATTATAAATGCTTTATTGATGACATTCTTGTCATTTGGACAGGAACAGTTGATGACTTAGAAGCCTTCAACATATATCTGAACAAATGTACTTACCATTTGGTCTTTGTAATGAACCACAGTACAGAAGAAATCCCATATCTAGATTTGCTAATCCATAAAGACAATAACACTTTAGCAACAAGACTCTATAGAAAGCAAACCGATAAGAACACAGTATTACATGAGGGAAGTTTCCACCTTAAAAAACTAATAGATTCCATCCCACTGAGACAGATGGTAAGGGCAAAGAGAAACTGTACAGATCCTGTAGAATTTGACAGAGTCAAAAGTAACATACTTATGAGGTTTTAGGATAGAGGCTATCATGACTCTGTCTTGCAGGCAGCCAGTGCCAGAATTGACACCCAGGAGAGAGCAGACCTGCTTACGGCAACACCAACGGTAACTGGGACTACACAGGCAAAACAATATTTGCCACTATGTACAATTAAGTATTTTTTAAAATTAGGACCACAGTCAGTAAACACTGGTATGTTTTACAGGCCACACCAGTGGGGGCACATGTCTTTAACCATAAACTATGACAGTAGCAAAGAGAAATAGAATGATTGGTGACAGACTAGTCAGTACAAATCACAAGATACTAAACCTCAGCATTTTTTAAGTGTAGTAGATATTAAAGGTAATTTCCAATGCGGTCACTGTGTACATTGTCATAATACTTACAAAATTAAGAAGATAAGGAACACAGCAAGGGATAAGTTCATCCACATAGAACAATTCATTAACTGCTCTAGTACTGGGGTTGTATATCTACTTAAGTGTCCTTGTGACATGATTTATGTAGGTAAAATGGAGAGAATGTTAAAAAATCGAATAATAGAACACAAAAGTGATATCAGGAGATCAGGCATAAGTTCCCCAGTGGCTAGACGTTTTATTGAGAAACAGCACCAACTCCCCAATCTCAGATTTTTTGGGATCGAAAAAGTACCACCAGATCCCGGGGGGTGACTATAGGACTAAATTCCTTCAGAGGGAGGCATACTACATTGATAGGTTTGACTGGGCAATAGTAATATATACCATGCACAAATAAAGAAAAAGGAAAAAAAATTATAGTTTGAAATCTGACCTCTGTGACCTCCCATAGTGACTGACTACACAACAAACAGCAGATTTGGGCTAACTGACTCAATTGACTGGCAGCCTATCATATGACTTAAATGTACATGCATAAGGAAAAAACTTGTATTTAGAATTTGACCTCCATGACCTACCGTAATGACTAGACGATTAGGACATCTTACATGCCCCTCTTAGGAAATGCAGTGTTAGGACTATTAAGTCCACCACACTATACGATTTTAAGTTAAGGGTAGTCATCTGTTTCTTTGGCAATGAATTGCACAATAACTCTGTGACCTTTGCATTATCATTGACCTTCTAGTATTATCACTTAATTAGGCCTAGGGGACAGAGGGTTTCTATTCAGAATTTATACTGGGTGATAGTAATATATACCATGCACAAATAAAGAAAAAAGAAAAAAATCATAGTTTGAAATCTGACCTCTGTGACCTCCCATAGTGATTGTCTTTTCATTTTAATTTTTTGAGATATAGTGTTGGATTGATATGTTATTAATTCCAATACATGTTTTGATTTGAAGTGAAGGGAAGTTATCTGCCTACTCTAACAACTAATAACTTGCTATTTCTATGACCCCAACACTTTCCTTGACTTTCCTGGTACTGTCTATGTATTATCTCTGTTCAAATATAGGTTTCAATTGGATATAGGGGACAGAGTTGCGTATAGAATTTCATACTGGGTGATATGAGTATATTCTACATGCCTATTGACTCACCCTGCCAACAGTATGGATCTGTGACTTTTTTGACCTCCCCCTGTCTGTTTTCAAACCACTTGGTCCTGTCTAAACTTACCAAATACCCATACCAAATGAAGGAATGTTACCTCTGTAATGAATGATTCAAAAGGAATGAAAGAACAAAAATAATAAATAATAAAAAAAAAGCTAAGAAATTATTTCCTTTCAGGTGCTGCAGTAATTGCATGTCAGGCTCCCAGTGCTTCTGAGCATGTCACTGATGTCATTGACAGTCAGGTGACTGTGCTGGTTACCTAGAGCCTGATTCTGATCTCACTCTATAAATAGACAGGCGTGGAGAGGGTGTGCCACCTCCATTACACTAGAGGAAGCAGGAGGTCATGCACCATGCCAGCAGCACTCTCTGTGAGTTTAGAACAGTTTTGAAATGTGTTTCACTTATTGCAATAAAATGTATCTAGTTTAAAAGGCTCGTTAATGCTTTTCAAGTTGTAAATGATTGTGAAACACCATAATTTAATGCAGATAATTACCCTGATAAAAACTTAAAAAGTCTGAAAAAAGTCTCAATTTTTAGAAGAGGGGAGTTGAGAATGCACTAGAAATGGTGTGAATGCATGAGATTTAAAGACGTTTACACTTAAAACTGGTGAAGTACAAAAGTTTTAAAAGTTTCAGTATTTCATAGGAGGGCAGCTGAGTACTCAGTTGATGCAGCAGAGATTGTGTGAGCACATGCGGTTTAAAAACCTTTACATTTAAAATTGTTGAAGTACAAGTATAAAAGGCAACAATATTTATAAAAATAGGTGCTCAGAAGCAACTTAAGAATGTATAAATAAGGATACAGTTATGATATTGAGATTTGGTTTGCATTATTTTATAGAAATCCAGGTTGGGAAGAAAAATATGTTTATATATGGTACTACATATTTTGTGTTATGAATTCAAGTTAACAGAATTAATAGATGGATGGATACATATATATTTAAGGAAGATATACAACATATACCTAAATAGTTTTTTTTATTTGTCTTTAGAAAACTGGATTCATTACCTGAAACAAAAGGAGTTAAAATATGCTTTAAAAAGGAGAGTACCACGAATGCTCTCTAAACATTGTTGATTTACAATTCAAATAATTATTTTGAGATGAACAGTAGTTTATTTATAATTCTCTGTTAGTTATTAGATGCTGCATACACAAGCTGGTGATGATTCTTTTTGATATGGTGAGATTTATTAGTGGACCTAATTAAATAGTTCTAAATGTGTAGAAGTTTTTTGAACAATGAAGTGCTAAGACTTATATGTATGTATATATATATATATATATATATATATATATATATATTTTATTGATTGTAAGGTGTGGTACAGACAAGCACTGATGAAGGAGTTTGATCCAAAATGTCTGCATTATTTGACTGTATCACCTATTCATATATACTATATATATATATATATATATATATATATATATATATATATATATATATATATATCAATCAATCAATCAATCAAAATATTTAATCAGGTGAACATCATTGAGCATAGCTCATTTACAAGATGGACCTGAGTGGTCAAGAAGTGCAAGTGTTATTACATTGACAAGGGTAGCATAAACAGTAATACAATGACAGGGGTAACATAAACAGTAATACAATGACATAAGTGCTAATATATAACAATATACATATGTACAAGGCACATTAAAACTTTTAATCTGTGAGACAGAAGGCAATGGGCACATCAGGAGTAATATGTAGATTATAGGACCTAGCAGGCATTTTGAGGGTGAATCTTGGGACTGGAAACTATATATATATATAGTTTAAAATAAAAAAAAATTAGATTATATGCATACATTTGGGGAGTGGGCTATTACCAAAATGTACATACTGATCTTTTTAGTTATGATTGGTAGTGGCACCTCCCTTATTTAACCTTTTTCTTTGTACCAAGCTTGGCTGGACTGGACTTTTCTCCAGCAGTAGAGAGCCCACCATATTTAAAATTAAATTGCTGCAGTGCCTTCGATACGTGTTTTGCCTTGGCTATTTGCTCTCTAATGTATCTTGTCCAGTGACTATTAGAGGTGAATTTTATTCCCAGATAGCCATAAGAGAATACTATATCAATATGTTGATAACAGATGATGATCACGGTCCTGAACTTTAGCCGGTCAGATTTTAAAGAAATGGGAGACTGACTCAGAAACTGCCTTGTAGGGTTGGATTGCCATATGGGAGATACTGTGGGGAAAACAAGGGAGAACATAATTCAGGCAACTAGTCTTTGCATACAAAAAGTGAGTAAAGGCTGAAGGAAAAGTAGACAGTTAAGGTACTCTAGAGAAGTGGACACAGTGGTGAAGGAAAAAGGGCTTTATTCAGGAGACATAAGGAAATGCAGAGGGAGGAAGACAGGGAGGTGCTCCAAGTAAAACAGAAGCAAGAAGCGCAGTGAGGGAGCAAAGGGTGCAGACAGACAAAAGGGTAGCCAAGGGGGTAGCAACAAGGATAACACTTTCTTCAAACAAAATGAAGTCTTGCTATATTATGACATATGCAGTGAGTCCCAACCTTCAAACTGCTCCGGAGGTGAAAGAGTTAACTTTCCATGCCAGGCATGGAACTTTGAGCTCGAGCTCGGTTGAAAATTCTATATACTGTTCTTCAAACTCAAACTGTCAGATTCTTTACTCCGCCTCACTGAACAGTCGCTCCGGAGATTTCTCCTTCTGCTCGGTTCATTTTGTCGGTTAAAGTATTACGTTTTTGTTTTTTTAACCGAATTTGAACCACAACCAGTCGGTTCAAGCTCTATCTGTGGTATTTGTAAGTACTAGATAGGTTTTACATTTATTTTCTCTGTGGAACTTGTAAACGGTTTTATCGGTTCGGTTTGAACTGATCAGGTTGTTTCTAATACATTATCTATCTTTAGAAGTGTGGTTCCTGGTTCTTATCAGTTCTAAAAAAAATATGGATTTCATTACGTTTTTTTCCATGACCCGTGACACGGTTGGGAACCGATAAGGGAGTCTTGCTTGGTGGATTGCCATAAACGGGCAAGTTTTGGATAGGCTGGCACTATGTCTGAGAAACCCAAAAGAAAAACCAGGCCCACTGGATTTCAACACTGTAGTGTCTGTGGGGAAACCTTTGCCAGTGCTGACCCCCACACCACCTGTGTTTATTGTCTGGGGTTTGACCACCTCAATGCAGACTGCCAGATTTGTAAAAGTTTTCCTGCAGCTACCCTGGATAAAAGAGTTGGTAGGCTCAGGGAAAGGGAGGCCAAAATGTCCGCTGAACCGGATGGCCAGCCCAGTTTGGTTGAAACCGAACCAGAGGGAGTGCCCTCTGACCAGGGCGAGACTTCCTCGGCCAAAAGGAGAGCCGACTCTGAGGAGTCGGTTCCAGCAAAGAGAACTAGAAAATCAGCCAGTGTGGAGCCAAAACTTCCCTCTCCAACTGCTGAAGAAATAACTAAAGCAATTAAAATCGTTCAGTCACTTTCCCCGGTTCCGACTGAACCGGCACCATCAGGTAAGCGTACGGTTCGGTCGGTTCCACTGGTTCCAGAGTATGATTTAGAGGAATTTTATGAACCAGAGGAGGGGGAAGAGGAGTATGAGGAGAGTGAATGTGGATTTGAAGGTCTGGATGTGCCCATTGAACCGGACATCTCTCCAGACAGACCTTCAGGAGTGTCTCCCCCTAGGCTTTCTGAGTCCCCTTCTCATTTTATGTTTTATAAAAAAGTGGCTGAAACCCTCCAGCTCCCTATGGAGGATGATCAAGAAGAGCCTGATTATGAAGAAATTATGGATATCCCAGAGTCTAGGAGACTGTCTATTCCCCTGCATAAATCTTTTTGGGAAACAGACAGTAAAAATTCTAAAAACTCCTCACATTATACCTCCTGTTGATAAAAGAATGGACAAAAGGTATACATTATCAGGCTCTGATACAGAGTTCCTTACATAACAATGCAGCCATGTGGGGGTTGTGCAGGCTGCAGCCTGTGACAAGGCAAATATTCCCCTGGCCTCACACCCCCCCTGACAAGGACTCCAGAAGGGTTGATGCCATGGCAAAGAAACAGTACATGGCAGCATCCTTGGGACTCATACAGGCAAATTATATGTCTTATGTTGCTAGATACCAGAAATCCAGATGGGATACTATTTTGGATCTAGCAAAGCAGGTCCCTGGCCAGCTTGCCAAGGAGCTGGAGCAGGTGGCCACTGATGGTATTGAGGCATCTAAAGTACAATTCCATGCTGCAGTGGACTCTAATGATGTGTCATCAAGAGTCATGGCTACATCTGTGGCTCTCCATAGAATGGCTTGGCTCAGATGTACTAGCCTGTCACAGGATACCCAGACTAAGGCCATGGATTTTCCTGTTGTGGGCAACTCTCTGTTTGGGGAGCAAACAAATAATTACATGAAGAAAATGGATGAATATAGGACCACCTATAGGAGTACACAGGCCAAGGAAAGGCAGGCCACTCCTCAAAGGCAGCCTCTCAGGGGCAGGGGCAGGCCTTTTCATAGGCCTTTTACCAAGCCCAGGCCCTCTTCAGCTTATGCACAGAGGGGGTTCTTAGAGGAGAGGCAGATGGGGCAAGCAGACCTGCCTCCACCCTCAGCCTAAAGCCCCTGCCAAGCAGGCACCCTGATGGGGTGCCCAGGGCCGATTCTCCACTACCTGTAGGGGGAAGGCTGGCTTACTTTGTCCAGGACTGGGAGTCTTTAACATCAGACAAGTGGGTCCTGGAAGTAGTAAGCCTGGGACTGGTTTTCAGCTTCAAAAAATTTCCAAAGATGAGAACCAGATCCTTTCCACCTGAAAATCCATCAGAGGCTCTTGCCCTAGAAGCAGAAGTCTCTACCCTCCTGGCTCTCAGAGCTGTGGAAAGGGTTCCACCCCTACACCAGGGCAAAGGATTGTACTCCAGGTACTTCCTTACCCCAAAAAAGACAGGAGAATGGCGGCCCATCCTGGATCTCAGGTACCTAAACAAGCACCTTTTAAAACCAAAATTCAAAATGGTGACTCTGGGAATTATTTTACCCTCTCTAAGGCCAGGGACTGGCTAGTGTCCCTGGACCTCAAGGATGCCTATTTTCATGTTCTCATCAGAAGCTCCCATCGAAAGTACCTCAGATTCGAACTGTCCTCAGGCCATTACCAGTTCAGGAGCAATGCCCTTCGCCTCACATCTGCCCCAAGGGTATTCACAAAATGCCTGGCAGTAGCAGTTGCCCACTTAAGAAGGCAAAAAATTGCCATCTTTCCTTACCTGGACGACTGGCTCATAGTAGGCTAGTCTCCAGACCAAGTCAGATTACATCTTCAGGTAACTCAGCAACTGCTAACTTCTCTAGGTTTCCTTCTCAATCTTCCAAAGTCAGTCCCAGAACCTGTCCAGCTTCTCACCTTCATAGGTGTGGAACTGAACACAAAAGAAGCCAGAGCCTTCCTTCCTCTGGAAAGAGCAAGGACCCAGATCTCTCTGGCTTCCTCCTTCACCCTGCAGGTCTCTCGACCAGCAAGGCATTTTCTCTAGCTCCTGGGACACATGGCTGCTTCCACAACAGTAGTGCAGGGAGCCAGATTTCAGATGAGGGACATCCAGTTCCATTTGAGAGCCTTTTGGTCTCAAAGGAGGGACCCTCTAACCAAATTAATCCCAATGACTCAAACCCTGATCCAAGCCCTTCAGTGGTGGCAGGATCAGGGCAATTTGAGATAGGGGTCCCCTTCACCCCTTGGTCTCAATCCTTAATCCTTACTACAGATGCATCCCTCTTGGGGTGGGGAGCTCACATGGACAACCTCACTACCCAGGGATTGTGGTCCCCTCAGGAATCTCTGCTCCACATCAATCTGTTGGAACTCAGAGCAGTTTTTCTAGCACTTCAAGTTTTTTCAAAATCTGTTCAGAACAAAGTTATTCAGGTCAGAACAGACAATACCACCACAATGTGGTACATCAACAAGCAAGGGGTACTCAGTCTACGGCCTTGTGCACCGTAGCAATGAAGTTGTGGTCTCTGGCTTACTCTCTGAACACCTCCCTTGTGGCAGTTCACCTCCCAGGCAAGGACAATGTCCTGGCAGATGCTCTCAGCAGGATTTCCCAGGGCCATCATGAATGGGTTCTGGATCCCCTAGTATTGGAGGTGGTATTTGCCAGATGGGGCACACCCCAGATAGATCTTTCTGCAGCCCCAGACAATCACCAACTTCCCCTTTTTTGTTGCAGGCCCCCAGTGTTGGGCTCAGTTCCCCTAGATGCCTTCCTTCTCAGTTGGGAAGGGAAGTTTCTCTGTGCCCTTCCCCCTTCCCTCTCCTGTTCAAAGTGCTAGTCAAAATCAGATCTCAATCCTGCAAGATGATCCTGATTGCTCCAGACTGGGCCAGACAGCCCTGGTACCCACTTCTTATGTCCTTAGCAGTCCACCTTCCCCTGTGTCTTCCCAGGAATCACAATCTGTTAACCTGTACTCAGGGGAGAGTTTGGTACCCGAACCTCAAATCTCTCAATCTCAAGGCCTGGCTCTTGAAGAGTTAGAGTTTGCTGACCTACACCTCTCCCAAGGTGTACTGTATATCCTGAAGGCTTCTAGGAAGCCTTCCACCAGGGCTACTTATAATTCCAAATGGAAGAGATTTTCTATATGGTGCTCTGCAAAGCATATTTCCCCAGAATCTGCTGGTTTACCCATGGTTCTGGACTATATGATCCATCTAAATACTTTGGGGCTGAGACCAGCTACCCTAAAAGTGCACCTGGCAGCCGTGTCTGCTTTCTTATCAGCAGATAAACCTTCTTCTCTTTCAGCCCATCCTATTTTCTCCAAGTTTTTCAAAGGGTTGCTTCACATCAACCCCCCATTCAGGGATCCTGCCCCTGCCTGGGATCTTAATATTTGCATTGCCCAGCTTATGCAACCCCCTTTTGAGCTCTTGTCTTCAGCAGAGCCTAAGTACTTGACCTGGAAAACTGTGTTTTTGGTAGCCATCATATCTGCCAGACACATAAGTGAGTTACAAGCATTGTCAGTGGAGCCTGATGTTATCTCCTTTCACAGAGATAAGGTAGTCCTCGGGACTAACAGAAAGTTCTTGCCTAAGGTGGTTTCAGATTTCCACCATAATCAATCTATGTCTCTCCCTGTGTACTTCACTGACAATTCCTCCTCTAGCGAGAGGAGGTTGCACAGTTTAAATGTCAAAAGATCCCTTAGCTACTACATAGATCGTACCAAGGGTCACAGGTTTGACTTCCTCCAACTGTTCCTCACTTATGGTGAGGTTGGCAAAGGGAAACCTGCCACCAAAAGATCCATTGCCAGGTGTATTGTCTCTTGTATCCAACTCTGCTATGAAAAACTGGGTAAGGTTCCTCCCTCAGGCCTGAGGGCTCTCTCTACCAGAGGTACAGCTGCATCTCTGGCTGCTGCCAGGGACATTCCTATCCTGGAGATTTGTCAAGCAGCTACCTGGAAAACAGTTCACACTTTTACCAAGCATTACTCCCTGGACATTCAGGCTACGAGTGATGCTTGGTTTGGCACAGCTGTGCTTCAGAGCCTATTTCCTAAGTAGGTTCTGTCCCTCCTCCATGGAGGTACTGCTGTGTAATCTGCATATGTCATAATATAGCAAGACTTCATTAGAAGAAACAATATTACTAAGGTGAGTAATTTTTTCTTTAGGTACATAAGTGAAAACAGCAAAGCAAGGGGGGCATTGAGAGTAATAAGGGCAGTAGCAGGGTTGGGGGGGGAATGCACAGCAGAGGACCAAGGAAAAGCAGCGATCCTGAAGAGGTACTTCTACTCTGTCTTCACAATGGAGGAAGGACCACCAAGGAGCAGCAGGAACAAAACGCATGTGGATGAGTTCCTTTACAGAGGAAAGAGTTGTGAAGGACCTTGCTGCCCTTAAAATTAACAAAACTATGGTACCGTATAGGATACACCCAAGGGCACTAAAGGAACTCAGAGATGGTGCTAGCTGCCCCATAGATTGTCTTATTTAACAACTCTCTAGAAATGGGCACTGGAGAAGGGCAGACTTGGTCAATCTACATAAGAGCAGCAGCTGTGAGGAGGCTAGCAACTATA
The DNA here is from genome assembly GCA_016271365.2 of Neoceratodus forsteri. Taxonomy (NCBI): domain Eukaryota; kingdom Metazoa; phylum Chordata; order Ceratodontiformes; family Ceratodontidae; genus Neoceratodus; species Neoceratodus forsteri. The sequence continues at coordinate 20,001,538 of JADMNL010000038.1, read as the reverse complement.
GGTCAGTCAGTCAGTCTCACCTCATTCATGGGTAAAATAATGGAAATCATGTTAAAGAAAAGATGGAATATCATGAATACAGTGGCAATATGGATTAATGGAGCAGGGACATTGTGCCAGATGAATCTGGTGGATTTCTTCAACTTGGTGATCAAGGAACTAGATCAGAGGAGGGCAGTTGACTTGACTTATCTGGACATTAGCAAGGCCTTTGATACTGTGCTGCACATGAGACTGATAAGGACATTGAGCAGCCTTGGGGTGGGATCCAAAGTAGTGAATTGGGTTAAAACGTATATAAGCCACATCACTGCAAGAAAATTAACAGAGTGAAGGTGGTGCAGTAAAAGCAACCAAAATGGTGTGAAGGTTGCATGAGAATCCTAATGTGGAGAGGCTGTAGGAGCACAATATGTGTTCCCTGGAGTTAAGGAGAATGAGAAGGGATGTGATTGTAACAAACAAGTACCTCACAGGTGTCAACAAGGTGCCATTAGAGGGTCTGTTTTGGAGAAGAGAGTGCACCAGAATATGGGGGCATGCAGTGAAGCTAAAGGGGAATGCTTAGGGCAGGATGTGAGGAAATAGCTTCTTCACAGTAAGGGAGGTGAATGACTGGAACTGCTTGCCAGAGGATGTAGTGAGGGCAGAGACTGTGGGAAGTTTCATCCTGTGTGGCAGGTATCTAGTCAAAACCGTGCAGATTGAAAGTGTGAAAATGGAACTTCAGACAGTGGTTTTACTGGAATTTCAGCAACAGGTTCTAAAGTCCAATACAGAATTCTTTTTGGGAGGATTTTTCCTAACAAATTCTGTTGAAACTGTTCAAAAATGTGTCCAATTGGAGTTGTAATAGTTATTTTATGTGGGTCCAAGGTTGGGTGTGGAAAGCATACTTTGAGTTTTCTGATTTACTCCACTTAAGTTAATGAATAAAACTCCATGGTGATGAATTTTTAAACATTTTCTAAATCATTTGCTGGGGATGATTCTCCCAAAATGAATTCTCTGTGAATATTGGATGATGATTCTACTGGAATTTTGGTATCAAGTTCTAATGTTCAATACAGAATTAATTTTTGGAGGATTATCCCGGACGCATTATGTAGAATTCATTAAAAACTAGATGGACCTACCTGTCCTTTTCTGCTAACAAAAGTAATGTTTCTATGGTGCAGACCTTCACCCTTGAAGAAGTCCATAAACATCCAGGCTGTCCACAGTCTTCAGTGTAGCTTAAACTTGTCCTGTACTGCCAACATAATCAGTGTTTCTGTGATGCAGACCTTCACCCTTGTAGAGGTCCATAACCACCCCGGCTGTTCCCCAGTCTCCAGTGTAGCTTAAACCTGTCCTGTTCTGCCAATAATATCAGTGTTTCTTTGATGCCGACCTTCACCCTTGTAGAGGTCCATAACCATCCAGGCTGGCCCCCAGTCTCCAGTGTAGCTGAAACCTGTCCTGTTCTACAAAAAAAATCTGTGTTTTTGTGATGCAGACATTCATCCTTGTAGAGGTCCATAACCACCCAGACTGCCCCAATCTCTAATGTAGCTTAAACCTGTGCTGTTCTGCCAACAGAGTCAGTGTTTCTGTGATGTAGGCCTTCACCCTTGTAGAGGTTCATAACCATCCAGGCTGTCCCCCAGTCTCCAGTGTAGGATAAGCCTGTCATTGAGGCATAGGTCAGAAAGCATAGTACGACCAGGAACAGGTATATAATTTGCAAGTAGCATTTTATTTTTTCCAGTAACAGTAAACTAAAAATAAAATTGCTTGGTATAACTATTTACAAAGCCAGTGGAAACACAGAAAACATAGTCCTTCCTCTGAGGGTATCTTTTCAAATCCAAGTTTTAGTCTCTCAGTCCCTTTCACTCTAGCAAAAATATTGCAGCTCTGTCTTTGGGAACTTAAGGAGATATTCTGCTTCTCACACAATTCCCTTCCTTGCAGGTGCAACAAACAGAACATGGAAACCCAGAACTGATCTCTTTTTGACAACTCTGATGAAGTCTGCAACAAGAATATCAGGTTAACCCCTTGAGTTCCAAATAGCCTTTTGCCATCATTTCAACAGTATAACTATATACAGTTTCAAATAAAGGATCCCAGTATCCCTTACAGTTTCACACACTGATTCACATATATTTTTATAACTGCTGATATGCAAGGGAGAAGAAAAGACAGAAACAACAAGTGAAGAGGAAGAAAACACAGAAACAACAAGTAAAGGTAGACATAATGAGAGGCAGAGAATTGTGAGACCATTAGAGTGATCAGTTCCTAGGTCTCACAAGAAGACTTGGTTGATAGATCCTTGCATCTAACTCTTTCTGCACAACAAATGGGACAGTGCTTTATTCAATTCTGCCACAAAGTCCTCCTCCCTGCACCATTTTTTCAATCTTTTGTTAAAAGTCCTGGTGCAGATTGTCCTAATCTCCCTTGGACCATACACGGGTAACATATGAACAAATTAAGAAGCCAGCAGAAGAATATTTTGTCTCTAGTCTGCTTGTATTGCAGGATCCACAGCTTCAGCTGCTATCCCTGCCTCTCTCCACACTTCTCCCATCCTTTCTAGCCATGATCCTTACATTCCTCCTGTGCCTGTTCAAGCCTGTTTTGAAGCTGCCCACTGTCTTCAGTGAGATCACCTCTTCTGGCAGTGCATTCTAAGTGTCCACTCCCTATGAAAAAAAGACACTTCCTGGCCTCCCTCCTAATCCTCCCACCCTTCAGTTTAAGACTGTTCCCCCTTGTGTTATGGTTGTCACTCAGCTTAAATAAACCATCTTTGTCCACCTTATTCATCCCATTGTAGTACTTGAAGGTCCCACACATGTTCCCCCTCTCTCTCCTGTCCTCCAGGGAGTATATATTAAGTGCCGTCAACCTCTCCTCATATGCCTTACCCTGCTGACCTGCTATCATATTTGTAGCCCTCCTCTGTACTTTCTTCAACAGGTTAATGTCCTTTTTTGAAGTGTGGGCACCAGTACTGAACTCCATTCTCTAGATGTGGTCTCACCAGTGACCTGTACAATGGCAGTATAATCTCCTCTCTTCTGCTATTGATCCTCTAGCTATGAATCCCAGCATCTTATTTTCCCTTGCTGCTGTTTCCTTGCACTGCATGAAGTGCATCAGATCACTAGTGATCATCACTCCCAGGTCCTTCTCTTGCTCTAATGCAGATACATGGACTCCACCCAGGTAGTACTCTGTCTTGAGATTCTTGGCTCCAATAACAGTAACTTTGCATTTCTTGGCATTGAAGCCAAGCTGCCAGATCTTAGACCACTTCCCCAGCTTTTACAGATCATCATATAGGTCCTGTATCCCTTTAGCTGTGTCCACTCTCCTGCAGAGCTTGGTGTTGTCCACAAATAGGCTCATTTTCCCTTAATGCCATCCCCAGTGTCATTGATGAAGACATTAAACAACACCAGCCCCAGCACCAAGCTCTGAAGAACACCACTGGTAACTTCTCTGGTGGCAGATAACTCTACCCTCACAACCACTCTCTTGGTTCTGTCCTCAGCCACTTTTCCAATCATCTGGCCATCTTATCCTCAGACAATGCCACTGTACACACTACCTGATTAAGATCCCTGCCCAGGCTAGCTCAGCAGCACTGAATGCTGAGACATTGGATGCCACACCTCGTGCCATGCCCACAACCCAGGTTCAGGAATGAGCCAGGTCTGCCAGGCATCAGCAGGGGAGAAAGGGGATTGATCAACCAAAAGGACAGTTCTCCCTTCCCTGGGAGGGTTCTGGGGATTGCACCATTCTGCAGTGGCACCAGGCAGCAGTCTGGTGCAGCACAAGCAGATGGTGCATGCTTCAGAAGGGGAGGAGCTTAGCAGGTGGTGGCATGTAGTGCCCTGCCACCATTGCACATCTGAGCTCCTTGGGAGACCAATAATGCAGGTAAAATCTCCCTTGAGCTAGGCAAAGGCACCATCTCCTGGTCCACACTCCCATTGCTGGGCACTCTCTCTCTGTCCCCGACACTCTGGTTCAGCAATCTATACTACAAGATAGAGTGCCCTGGGAGGATAGGGTGGCCCTTCCCTGTGGGGGTTCATATCCAGGTGATGCATAAGGTTGGGGTGAGGAGCAAGGACACAGTGCCACAGAGGGATGTAGAGACAAAGACTGGTAGATAGCTGAAGAGAGTTCCCCCTCAGAAAGGTGCAGAAGCAAAGTCTACAAAAAAAAGACCACTATCCAGCTGCCAGAAATCATCATGCACTGCTCTTACCTCATCCCTTGCCATGCCATTTGTTCCCTGGGGGACAGTGGCATCTAACGAAACACAATTGCACATATCTCAATAAGTCAAAACTTTATGGGAAGCATATGCAAATACCCATGAAAGAATTTGGACTGGCTCAACTTTAAACAGAATTGCCTGGTGCCAGAAGGCCTTACAATATAACCAGCAAAGGTTGAAAACACTAGGCATGTGCTTCATCCTTGTTAAGACTCATCAGATTGCCATATCTGTGTCTCAGTCCAGAGGCAGGGTGCCAGCCAGACTCAGGACAGTCTTGTGTGTTGAGTCATGGGGAGCCATAGTAGCGAAGCAATGCAAAAGACATATGTATATGCTTCCAATGATGCTTTGCAATGTTGGGGTATGTGGAGTAGTGGCTCTCTTTAAAATTTGGTTGTACTGCTGATACCCTTCTAGGTAACCCTTGCCTCAAGGCATTTGCTCTGGGATTCTTGTCTCTTGTACTGCTTTTCTAATGGCATCTAGTTGCCACTTGTGACCTGTTGGCCTAGCAGTCACTTGATCAGCACACTTTCCAACTAAGCCAAAGTTCCAGGAAGCACTTTACCTCTCTCTCTACTCTGTAGCTCTCTCCACCAAGTCTGTCTTCCTAATGATAAAGCCCCTTGCCAGCAGCTGCTTCCTCCTCATCTGGGGGACTCATCCTCCCACCTTGAGACCCTCCCTTTTGAGGGCCACCCCATATCCTCCGTAGCCACTACTTTAAGTACCACCTCAGCTGTCCTATTCCACCAATATGATGAAGGAATTTTGTACTGGCACAGCTGAAGAATGTGTACCCAAATTGTCACCACCATCCTGCCAGAGCCCTCAATGGTCCAGCCATTATGCCTTTGTCTATGCATCCCTGGTGTAGTGGTGGCATCCTTGGTGGCCCCTGGGTGGGAAAAGGATTCTCTTCATCCTTGCCAGCTTGTCTTGGAGTCCAGCAACCTCTGCCTTCAACACAAAGAGGTGAGTGCAAATGGTGCAGAACCTCATACTCCAGAAGTAGTTCCCAAAGACTGTGGCTCCACATCTTTTGCACCACTCCCATGTTGTTGCTTGCTTAAGCCTTTTTTCTATTGAAGCTGCCTTGTCTGCTTCTGTCTTCTGTCTATGCTTAATTAACTACATCACCTTCCTTAGAGTATCTGAAATTGATTTATTTCTTTACCCGAACTAGGGTGTTTCCTATTTTCCATTCTACCAGAATTCTCATTAGCTGCTCTTTCCCAGTACTCTACTACCTCCTTTTGTACATCTGGCTACATACTTCTCTTCCTCATCCTTCATAAAATGGATTTACTACCTTATTTTCCATTAAGTGGGTGTGGTGAGCATATTTATGGAACACATACAAAAAGTGCGGAGAAAAAAGTAACTGCCTCAGCTGGACTTGAACCCAGGCCACCCATAATATCGATTCAGTCATGCTAACCAGCTGTACTACCAAGGCAACTGAAACCTGGGCTGTCCAAGAGCATACATTACTCTTTCTCCAATGTACAACCTGGTGGTGTAGAAAAACATTACATCACTAGAGCACTGGTTCCTGCAAAAGAAACTGCTTTGAAACCATAAAAAAACAAAATCTGTACAATTTGCTAGTCTCTAGAGAATAAATAAACTATTTCCCCTGGCCATAAACAACCAACTTGGTGAGACTTTGGAAGAGGTCAACAATTATAATATCTGGGCATTTACTTAGACAGCTCTCTAATGTTCACGAAACATGTGGACCATGTGGTGAGCATAGCTAGTAAAAAGTTAGGCCCAGTACCACCACAAGGACTACATGACACCTGAAACAAGAAAACTTGTTGTGGCCTCCTCAGTTCTATCCACACTGGACTATGGCACAGTAATCTATGGAACTGCAATGCACACCATCCTCTCAAGCATTGAGACCATCCTAAACAAGGCATGCTGCCTGGTCCTAGCAGCAGACTGGCTCACACACACCTGCAAGCTTTATGGAAACACTTACTGGCTAATGCTAGAACATAGGATTATGTACCAAACCTGTCTTCTTGGGAAGAAGGCCCCCCTACCCTCCATACATCCAATCCCTACTACACCCCCAAAACCCACCATGCCACTAGGAGTGTAACAGGAAACACTCTGCACATTCCACACTGCACTACACAGGCCATGAGGAACTTCAACCTTGAGGCCCCTAACCTGTCTTAACAAACTACCCCTTGCAATCACTGGGCTTCCTGAATTGAACCAGTTCAAGCTAGCTCTTAAACAGCACATTACTCAGCTCAGTACTTATCACTTCCCCATCTAGCACTCCCCTATTCTAACTACCCAACATTTTCCAACAAGGTAGTCCCGTGGCTACTGCTCTGTTTCCCCTACTAAGAATTGATCTTGGGGCCCTGCTTACTGTTACTGAACATGCCTAGTACACTGGCTCTTGTCTAAGCCCTGGCCCTTTCCTCGGGTATTTCTAATGCTTTAACTTCCACGAGCACTTATGCACTATGCATAGGGCCACTACTTGCACCCATCTTCTCTAAAGCAATTTGACTGTGATGTAAAAAACAATTTGTTTGTAACTGAATGTAGCAATTAAGCAATAATGCCCAACAGGGTGTGTGTCTTGCTGGAATAACATCACACCACAGGTGGTTGGGCACGAGGCCACAGGCTGAGTTAGTCCTATGACTGAGTTGTGATGTTATCCGAAATGATACACACCCTGGAGGGCATTATTGCTATTATACAATGGCTCATTGTTATACAAATCAAAAATAATTTTAAAGATGTTTTGTGTGGAAAATATTTTTTTAAAGAAAATGAAACAATCAGGCAGAAACAAATCAAGCAAACAATCATCTCCAGGTTTACAGTGAGGCTGAGACTAGACCCGTGATGATGTGCTGGGATAGCATCTTGGGTCCAACCCAAGATTGACCAATCAGAGTCCAGGATTTTTTCTTGCCATAGTATAATTAAGAATAACTGTGAACGCTGTACAATCTATGTATTTGTTGTCACATGTAACTGTTAGTACTGTTATCACCTCAGACGTGGGACCCTTGTAAACAAGCTATGCTCAAAGTTGTATCTGAACATACTAACGAATGCATATTTTCAATAAAACAATAAATTGAAATGTTGCATTAAGAATAATTTATTCCAGAGTAAAATATGTGTAAATGGGACTGCCTGAAAAACACATTTCTGAAGTTAAATCTCAGGAAAGTTGGTGAAGCTGTTGAAAAGATTTAGATAAAAACAACTGACACATTTATTGCCTCACTGTAAGAAAAAAGTAAATAAATATCTGTTTTTAGTCAGCAGGAAGTCTGAGTGCAATGTGAATTGGAGACAGCAGTCATTTGAGAATTGCCTGCTGAGTGGCACAACAGAGAAAGCTCATCAGTACCCTCAGCGCAGGATGAGTTTCCATGACTCACATCTCATCACTATTCAACAACAGAATCCTGAAGGAGGGGGGCAATTTAAATCTACCAAACATCAGAGGAGTTTAAGCAAGCTAAATGGAGTTAAATATGCTGACAAGAGTTTAACTGGGCAGCATAAAACTGTAACACACCAAATTCACAAGAGTCCACATAAATGTGCTCAATGTGACAAGCATTTTACAGCCCTAAGTATCTTCAAGAGGCATCAGCTGATTCACTCTGGAGAGAACCCAAATAATTGTGATGAATGCAACAAGAGTTTTGACCAGAAGAGTACCCTGATATCACATCAGCAAATTCACTCTGGAGAGGCCATATAAATGTGCTGAATGCGAAAAGACCTTTGTCCAGAAGAGTGACCTGATAAAACATCAGCAAATTCATTCTAAATGCAACAAGAGTTTTGTCAAGAAGGATAACTTGATGTCAAATCAACAAATTCACTCTAAGGAGAGACCATATACATGTGCTGAATGCGGCAACAGTTTTGCCCAGAAGGGTACCCTGATAGCACATCAACGAATCCACTCTGGAGAGAGGCCATATAAATGTGCTAAATGCGGCAACAGTTTTGCCCAGAAGGGTACCCTGAAAGCACATCAGCGAATTCACTCTGGAGAGAGGCCATATAAATGTGCTGATTGCGGCAAGAGTTTTGTTGAGAAGGGTGCCCTGACAAAACATCAGCGAATTCACTCTGGAGATAAACCATATAAATGTACTAAGTGTGAAAAGAGCTTTGTCCAGAAGAGTGACTTGACCAAACATCTGCAAATCCACTCTGGAGAGAAACCATTTAAATGTGCTATATGCGACAAAGGCTTTGGCCAAAAGAGTGACTTGATAAAACATCAGCAAATTCACTCTGATGATAAACCATTTAAATGTGCTGAATGCAACAAGTGCTTTGGCCAAAAGAGTACCCTAATAAATCATCAGCGAATTCACTTTGGAGAGAAACCATATAAATGTACTGATTGCAGCAAGAGTTTTGTCTCGAAGGGTGCCCTGATAAAGCATCAGCAAATTCACTCTGGAGATAAACCATATAAGTGTGCTGAATGTGAAAAGAGCTTTGTCCAGAAGAGTGACCTGAAAAAACATCAATTAATTCATTCTGAAGAGAGGCCACATATATGTGCTGAATGTAACAAGTGCTTTGGCCAAAAGACTAACCTGCTAAATCATCAGCGAATTCACTTTGGAGAGAGGCCATATAAATGTACTGAATGCGATAAGGGCTTTGGTCAAAGAGTACTTGATAAAACATCATCGCAATCTCACTCTGCGATAGACCATATAAATGTGCTGAATGTGGCAAGAGTTTTGTTGAGAAGGGTGCCCTGACAAAACATCAGCGAAATCACTCTGGAGATAAACCATATAAATGTGTTGAATGTGAAAAGAGCTTTGTCCATAACAGTAACCTGATAAATCATCAGCGAATCACTCTGGACAGAAACCATTTAAATGTGCTGAATGTGGCAACAGTTTTAACCAGAAGGGTAATCTGATGGCACATCAGCGAAGTTCACTCTGGACAGAAACCATTTAAATGTGCTGAATGCACAAGGGCTTTGGCCAAATAGTGACTTGATAAAACATCAACGAATTCACTCTGGCAATAGACCATATAAATGTGCTGAATGTGGCAAGAGTTTTGTTGAGAAGGGTGCCCTGACAAAACATCAGTGGAATCACTCTGGAGTTAAACCATATAAATGTGTTGAATGTGAAAAGAGCTTTGTCCATAAGAGTAACCTGATAAATCATCAGCAAATTCACTCTGGACAGAGGGGCTCAGATGGAGTGATGAAGTGAGAGTGACAAATTGTTGGTGGAGCAATTTGTGACACTAGTGACAAGCCAGAGTTATTTCGTGCTCAAGTCTTAGTGAGTACCTTCACGTGGTGGGCTCTGTTTTAACAGAATCTCACCAAGGCGATACTACTGTATAGACAAAATATATTATGGAAAGAGACAAAAATGAAACTGAAAGCTGGGCACACAGATCCCAGCATAACAAAGTGCACAACCCTAGCCTAGGCACTAGGGCAAGGGTTGGACAATGTGATAGTGCCGCATCCTCGAGTAATAGTACCATCCCTGTCACAGTGTCAGACCATGGAGTGCATTGTCCCACAGTGGTAGCAGAAGCCAGCAAGCCACAAACAGTAAAAAGACTGATAGGCCAGCCCAGAGGACTGCAAACAGTTAAGTGGACTTACGAGGACAAACTAGAAATTATGTATTGTTATTATTATGCAAGGCACCCTGAATTTCCAGTAAGAGGATATACCATTAAATGTTGAAGCAAATTGCAGCAGAAAGGAATAGTTGTCACAGACAAACTGAACACTGTGACAGATGCAAACTTTAGATCCCTAATAGGACAAATAAAACCAAAAAAGTACATAGATGAAATTAACTTAGGCAGACTACAGAAGGAAGCAGGTGAAGAGGTAGCAAAAGAGAAGGAAGAGGTACCAGAGGCTTTCATAGCAGGAAGAGCAGATACATGGGACACAGCAAAGAAAAGGGATCTGATATGGTGTAGCATTTATGCCAAAAAGAAAGCAGCTCTTACCAGCACAGCAACAAAAATCATAAATATATTTGAACAGACATATAGACAGAGACATCCAGATATGGCAAATATCACAAAGAAAAGAATAACCACACAAAAGTGGAATGTAATGAAAAGTGCACAGTTTAGTGATCTAGAAAGGCAACACATTGAAATAGAAGTCCTTGAACAGTTAAAGAAAGAAGGATTTGAGGTAGAGACTCAGCCACATCAATATCGTCTGGTGTCGCTACAGTAGACAACTGCTCAGCCAATATTGGTACATAAAACGTAAACATGACACACCTCCTAAAGACACCCAGCAAAGTGCACATCAAGTGCCATATCCGAGCAAAACAGCTGAAGTTCCAGGTCAACCCATACAGAGAGCTGAAGAGCAGGAAATGCCAATTATAGGAACAACCCTCAACCAAGAGGAAGAAAACATGAGAGAAGACTTGTTGGACCTAATTGACATAGACAGATATATCAAAATACATCAAAGGGAAAGACTGCAAAAATTACGCCTGACATACACAGTTAGGGAACACATAAAACAAATAAACAAAGTTATTGGAACCATCCAGAGGGATCCATATGATGTCACTGAAATAAACAGAATACATTATTGTGCAGTGAGACTAATAACAAATAGAGCAGTGCCAAAAAAGCAAGGAATGAAGAACAAAAAGAGAGGGAAATTCAGCATACCACCATGGAAAAAGTGGATAGAAGGACAATTATGGAACTAAGATCAGAAGTATCGCTGTTGGAGAAGTTTAGAAAAGGTAATAAATCAATGAAAGTCATCAGGAAAGTGGATGAAATCAAACAAAATGCTGTATTAAAACAGATCAGGACCTAAATTTTACCATCTCAAATAACAAGCTTAAGATCCTCTGCTTGCCGAGAAGCTCAGGAGATACATAGAAAGGAACAATGAAAAATGCAAAATAGATGGTTTAGAGAAGACCCAAAGAAATTCTATAGGAAGCTGGGAAAGAAAACAGCCAACATAAAAACTCCACCAGTAAAGAAAGAAATTGAGGAATTCTGGAGAAGTATTTATGAAGATCCAGTTGAACATAATAGGGATGCAAAGTAGATACAGGAAATAAAAGACAGCATTAGAAATGGTACTACTAGAGATATGGAGTGGCCTGACGTAACAGCTAAGGAGATAGAAATGAAGATAAGGAAGGCCTCCAATTGAAAACCCCAGGTTGAGATGCAGTACCCAACTTGGTTGAAAATACTAACATCTTTGCACCAAGATTTAGCTACCCCAAAAAACTATTTATACGCACATCCTGACTTAACACCTATCTGGTTAACGACAGGGAATACCACACTTCTTATTAAATCTGAACCTGCCAGTCTCCCCAAGAACTATCGCCCAATAACCTGTTTACCAACATATAAACTATATACTGGAATCGATGCAGATAGAGTCTACAATCATTTAGACTGCAATAAACTCATGGCAATAGGACAAAAAGGTAATAAAAGAAAATCATATGGCACAAAGGACCATCTCTTATTGAACATAGCCATTATGGAGAGCTGCAAAAAATGCTGAAATCTTAGTGTAGCATGGATCGACTACAAAAAAGCATTTGACAGTATCCCACACTCCTGGATCACTGAGTGCTTACGGATCTACAGGATACACCCTACACTGATAAACGTCATCACAACAACAATGACAGTGGCAAACCACCCTGCAATTAAATCATGAGAAAGGTCAAATCACCATCCCAAATATAAGTATCTAACAAGGGATATTTCAAGGTGACTGTTTGTCACCACTTCTGTTTTGCCTTGCCCTCAATCCCTTGAGAAGCCTAAGCAACAACCTAGGCTATGGATACAGCTTGAACCCCAGAAACAAAAACAATCAACAACTAACATCTCACATTCTATTTGTAGATGACCTAAAACTTTACAGTTCATCTGACAAACATTTGAAAGAACAACTACAAATTGTTAAGAACTTTTCTGATGAATACGGATGACGTTATCTTGGACAAATGTGCCAAAGCAACATTTGTAGCAGGAAAGTTAACTTGTAAAGAAAACGTGAATCTGGCAGAGGTTTGTGACATAAAAGAACTTGAGCAAGAGGGAGTGTATAAATACCTGGGAATAGATGAAGGACTAACAGCACAATATGAACAAATGAGAGTAAAAGTAAGCAAGGAATATTTTAGAAGGTTAAAGCTAATTTTGAAAACTGCTTTGGCAACACGAAATAAAGTCCAAGCTATAAATCAACTTGCCCTTCCAGTGATATCATACAGCTTTTGGTGTGATAGACTGGCCACAGAAAGTGTTGAACCAGCTAGATATGAAAACAAGAAAAATGTTTCATGCTCACCAATTAATATACAAAAATCAGTGCATACCAAGATTATACATCACAAGGGCAGAGGGAGGCATGGGTCTCATTGAGATTGATTACACATATAGAGCCACAATAGTGGGCTATACATACATACTTGCTGACATCCTTGGACCCAAATATAACCAAGGTCTTGCATCATGAAGAAAATAAGTCTAAAATGACTTCACTCATCAAATTAGGAGAAGCCTTCAGAAGGGTAGCAGAGATTGATGTCAATCCAAAAGTAGATAAGGAATTGTCAGCAACAGAAAATGCAAAGAATCAGAAAAAGGAGTATAAGGATAAAGATCAACAGAAAAGAAAAAACAATTGGAAAGTCCATAATTATAGTGGAAAATACAGGGAGCTACTGGAGCAACCACAGGTCGATCAAGCCCTGACCCATGAGTGGTTAAAAAGAGGTGAATTTAGGCCACGAGATGAGAGACTAATAATGGCAGCCCAAGATAGTGGGCTACGCACAAGATGGTTCACAAAATCCATAGAAAAAACAGGAGAAACAGACAAGTGCAGGTTCTGTAGTACAGAATTAGAAACAGTTGTGCATCTCGTGGCTGGATGTGAAGTACTCATGGCAGAAGGCCTGTATACTGAAAGACACAACAATGTAGCAAGATTGATCCACTGGAAACTGTGCAAACACTATAACATACAGGTAGCAGAGAGACACTGGAAACATGAACCACAAAGAATCACAAAGAATGAAGAAATAATGATCACATGGGATCACCCAATACCAACAGCCAAGAAAGTGGAAGCAAGAAAACCTAATATTGTAATACAAGAAAAGAGAACAAAGGTAGCATTACTGATTTGAAATAGCCAATCTAGTGACTACAGTGTGCTAGAGAGACACAAAATCATGAAATACCAAGATATGCAGTCAGAAACTAAAATGATGTGGAATAAGGAACACAGATTGTTCCAGTAGTGCTTGGAGCAATGGGACTAATCAAAAAGAACTTTCAGGCACATTTAAATATGCTACCAATACTTGTGACACCTTATGAACTTCAAAAGGAAGCTATTTTGGGACGATGCGCAGCTGAGAAGGAGCTCTCAGCAAACATCAAAGATTAATACAGTACTAATTTCTGAGTTTTGAATATGCCCTGGCTAAAGAATGGGGTCCATTCTTGCCACAGTATTAGAAATCCCTAAACATTTGGAGACACTAACCCCTGGAGAGACAGAAACCATTTAAATGTGCTGAATGCAGCAACAGTTTTCCCAGAAGAGTACCCTGACAGCACATCAGCAAATTCACTCTGGTCCCAAATATAAGCATCCTACAAGGATATTTCAATGTGACTCCCTGTTACCACTTTTGTTTTGTCTAGCCCTCAATCCCTAAAGTAGCTTTATCAACAACCTTGGCTATGGATACAGCTTGAACCCCAGAAACAAAAACAATCAACAGCTAACATCTCACATTCTATTTGTAGATGACCTAAAACAGTATAGTTCATCTGACAAACATTTGAAAGAACAACTACAAATTAAGACCTTTTCTGATGACATACGGATGGATGACGTTTTGCCTAGACAAATGTGCCAAAGCAACATTTGTGGCAGGAAAGTTAACTCATAAAAAAAACATGAATCTGGCAGAGGTTTGTGACCTAAAAGAACTTGAGCAAGAGGGAGTGTATAAATACCTGGGAATAGATTAAGGAGCAACAGCACAACATGAACAAATAAGAGTAAAAGTAAGCAAGGAATATTTTAGAAGGTTGAAGCTCGTTCTGAAAACTGCTTTGACAACATGAAATAAAGTGCAAACTATAAACCAACTCTCCCTTCCAGTGATATCATACAGCTTTGGTGTGATAGACTGACCACAAAAAGTATTGAACCAGCTAGATAAAAAAACAAGAAAACTGCTTCATGCTTACCAGTTAATATACAAAAACCAGTGCATGCCAAGATTATACATCCCAAGGTCGGAGGGAGGCATGGGTCTTATTGAGATTGATTACACATATAGATCCACAATAGTGGGGCTACATACATACATACTGACATCCTTGGACCCAAATATAGTCAAGGTCTTGCATCATGAAGAAAATAAGCCTAAAAAGACTTCACTCATTAAATTTGGAGAAGCCTTCAGAAGGGTAGCAGAGATGGATGTTAATCCACTGGTAGATAAGGAACAGTTAGCAACAAAATGTACAAAGAATCAGAAAAAGGAGTACAAGGACAAAGACCAACAGAAAAGAAAAAACAATTGGAAAGCCCATAATTATATTGAAAATACAGGAGCTACTGGAGCAAACCACAGGTTGATCAAGCCCTAACCCATGAGTTGTTAAAAGGAGGTGAATTTAAGACATGAGATGAGAGAATGATAATGACAACCCAAGATATTGGGCTATGCACAAGATGGTTCACAAAAAGAGTTTAAATAATAATAAAAAGAAAAATCTATTTCTGCAATATTTACAAACATATTTGAATGCACCAAATCACTCAAAATTTAAAAAATGGTGTGTTGGACAGATTTGTAGTTCACAAGGAACAACAAACAGTAGGGGGTGGCAATCCTAATATGAAAAATATATATCTTTTAAATATATAGATCATTTGAAAGATACAGAAGGAGGAATTATATTGGTAAAAGGAAAATTATATGGTAAGAATATGTTAGTGGGATCAATATATGTCCCTTTTTTGGGTTATGAAACTTTTATTAACCAAGTTTCACAGGCTATCAATAAATTAGAAGCAGATAATATTATAATTGGAGGTGACTGTAATAGATTATTAAACCCAAAATTAGATAAATCATCACCTCTAGTTGAACCAGATTTAAAAAAACTACAAATATCCTTAATATTTTTCTTAAAGAGTATGATCTGTGTGATACCCAGAGAAATAGAAATCCTATAATATTTAAATACACATTTAAAGCAAAACACATTAGTGTACAATCCAGATTCAATTACATTTTTGTCTAAACAACAGTTTTATTAAGGATATACTTAAAGCTGAAATACATGAAATATCTAGTTCTGACCATGTGTTAGTTTCTATTATTTTTATTTCCACTCAAGAAAGACAAAAAATACCACAATGGCATTTCCCAAATACACTACTGTCTGATATTAATGCTGTGACATATCTTAAAGATCATATAAATGAATTTTGGGAAATAAATTATAAAAATCAGAAAGTATCTGAAATCGGGGATGCATTTAAAGTTACGATGTGTGGATATGTAATATCTTAATACAGATAAAGCAGAAGCAACAAAGAGATATGAGAAAGCTAGATAAAGAAATATTAGATTTACAACAAAAAGATAGGTTGGAACCAATAAAATATCAAACTCAATTACAAAATAAAGTAATGAGAAAAATCTATTTTTGGAAAAGAAAGCTAAGAAAAACATTTTCCAACTTAAAACGTTATATCTGTTTACTGATAAATCTGGTAAAATGCTAGCTCATGCTTTAAAACAGCAAAGGGAAAGAAATATCATAACACAAATCTATACAGATAAACAGGAGCTAGTTACTACAGATAGTGTGATTGCTCAAGTTTTTCAGTCATATTATTTAAACAATATATAATTACATTGGTGTAAAAAATAAACCAAAAATGAATTAAAATGTAAACAATATCTTGAGAGTAGTAATCTGAAGAAAGAATTGATATGTACAGAAGGATTTTCTAAAACCGAAGTAATGGAAACTGTTAAATCTATGACAAAAAATTCCTCCCCTGGGCCAGATGGATTTACATCAGAATTCTATCAGATATTTATTTTGGAATTAGTAGGTTGGTTTCAGAGACTAGCAGAGTAGATGTCAACTGGAGAAAAAGTTCCAAAAACATGCTCTGAGGCAGATATACTATTGATTTTGAAGGAGAATAAAGATCCATTATTCCTGAAAACTATCATCCAATTGCTTTACTCACTGTGGACTTTAAGATACTTGCCAAACTTATTACTTAAAAAATTCAAAATCAGATTACAAAATTATGCATAATGACCAAAAGGGTTTTCTAGAGGGAAGAAATGTATTTGAGGGATTAGCAGAAGTGCAAGCTGCCTTTCTTTAGTCACCTAATTAGATCTGGAAACCATTGTAATAGCATTAGATGCTACTAAAGCATTTGATTTCATTAATTGGGAATTTATGTTTCTGACCTTACAAACATGAACATTTACAAAATTTATAATAACAGCTATCCAAGTATTCTAAAAAACTACTGCAGTTCTTAAAATCAATCAGTATAAATCTGGCCCCATCTCAATGTTTAATGTAATAAGACAGGGATGTCCTCTTTCTCCCTTGCTATTTATATTATCACTCAAACCTTTATTGAAACATATCAGACAGAATACTAAAATCAGTAACCAAGGGAATAGCATATTGCATTTTAGATTGAATATTATTGTGAATGATATAATGGTAATTATCTTATACCTTAAATAAAATAAATCCTTTATGTTATGCTTAGATAAAATTTCCCTGGAGACCAGACAGATCATTTCCTAAATAAAAATGCAGGATTCAGTAAAATAGTTGGGAATTCAACTAACAAAAAACACTGAAACTAACATATTATTAAATTTGAAATCATATATGGTTAAAGTTAGGGATATGCTTATGCAATGGCAAAGAAAAGTTATTTCCCTTTGGGGAAGAAATGAAACTCTAAAAATTATGATAATACCATATTTGGTGTATTTATACCAAGCAGTGCAAGGAGAAATATCAGTCACATGGCTGGAACAAATAAGATGGCTATTTGTAAAATGTTTATGGCATGGAGGAGTTCCAAGAATTGCATGGAAAAAACAAAGTATATTGAGAAAGAAAAGTGGAATGGGATGTCCAGATCCTATTATTTATTACTGGGAGTTAAAAATGAAACAGACAATTAATTGGATTAATAAAGGGAAAGCTGATTGGCAGTTTACAACTACGCATCATTCAATTATAGATACAATGCTATACCCTC
This sequence comes from Neoceratodus forsteri, assembly GCA_016271365.2. Classification (NCBI taxonomy): domain Eukaryota; kingdom Metazoa; phylum Chordata; order Ceratodontiformes; family Ceratodontidae; genus Neoceratodus; species Neoceratodus forsteri. The sequence continues at coordinate 19,983,866 of JADMNL010000038.1, read as the reverse complement.
CACAGTCCAAACTAAAATTCCAGGATATCCTTGCATTCCCATCTTTGTTTGACAAATGCCAAACCCTATTATGAAAGCACTACAAAAGTGGTTAATTTCTTAATAAAATCCTCCCCAATAACATTTTTTTTATTATTTTTCAGTATAAAAAAGGAACTCAATGATTTGGAATATATATATAATGAAAATACACTTAAGGATTTGGATTTAAAAAAATTGAATATATATCATTGGAGAGACTGTTGTGAAATAGATATATTTTTGGATTATCAATCTTTCCATATGAAATGTTTGGAGAAGGATATTAAACAACCATGGTTGAAGTATAATTTGCTCAGTTGGAAATTTATATCTCACATAGAGAAAAAAAACTAAGAGGACAAAAAGACTAGAGATGGACCTTATTCAATTTATGAATCCTAGGACAAAGACGGCCAAAGTAAAGATCAGTGTTAATGGGTTTGTTCATACAGACCTATTTAACAACATTACTGGTAATGCAGATAAAAAATTGTATCATACTAAAGCAAAATGGGAGGGGGAATTGTTAATAAAATTGGGATAATAACCAAAGGAACAAAATGTGTATTAATGCAAATTCACTATATATTAATGCTAAAAATAAATCCATACAACATAAAATAATGGATAGAGCCTATATTACTCTAAATAAGATAAATCATATAGATCTGAACTATAGTGATAGGTGTTGGCATCAGTGCAATGAAAGGGGAAAGAAAACTGATCACTTTCACTTGCTCTGGGAATGTGGCGATATTCAGGAAAAGTGGAAAGAAGGCAACAAGAAGGCAATTAGAGAAAATTATGAATAAGAAATTCACCCTTTCATCAAATATCTCTATTCATAATTATGTTGATTCCTTTGAACTCGAATAGAATGAAAAGAAAATCTTAGCTTTGACTACTATGGCAACCACACAATTAATATTATCTAATTGGAACTCCTCCAAAATTGAGGCATTTGACTAAAGCAAATGGTGTTATATATTTAAGAGCACTTTATACTTTGAAAAATTGATGGATGAAGCATATGATGGATAGGATGGGGGAAAACTTGCTTGGCAGGAATTCATTAATCTTTTGCCTCCACTACTACAAGTTTAATTCTGTGTTATACCAACATACTAAGACATTAACTGTATTGGGGTGGTTGGGGGAAATTTTGGTAGAAAGAGGGAAAAAAGGGAAAATGAACTATGGCATATTTATTTATAAATAGACTATACATTTTGAATAACTTTTGTATATAGAGTTGTGTAACAAAACTGATGTTTGATTATATGCTATAAATACTATGGATTGAATACCTTCTATCCCATAAATAAAAATATTTCCAAAAAAAATTTCTACATCATGATTTAGCCACCCGTAAAAACTATATGCGCATCCCGAGTTGACACCCATCTGGCTAACAGGAATACCGCACTTATTAAATCTGAGCCTGCCAGTCTTCCCAAGAACTATCGCCTAATAACCTGTTTCCACAACAACATATAAACTATACCCTGGAATTGATGCAGACAGAGTCTACAATCATTTAGATTGCAATAAGCTCATGGCAATAGAACAAAAAGGAAATAAAAGAAAATCATATGGTACAAAGGACCATCTCCTGTTGAACAAAACCGTTATTTATTTTATTTTTATTTTATTGAAATCTAGGATTACAAATACCTTTTGAGCAGGAACTGTTCATTTACAAAGCTTCCATGTTGAAGGAATGGGAGGTATACATACATACAAAGGTCAACATAATAGTACATAGTTACACAATAAAAAGAAGTAAGAGACTGAGGCTTAGGAAATTCCAGTATTTCAAAATGTGCCAAATGTTAGGTAGCATGACATACCAACCAAGGGCAATCTTAGAAATAAGCACTGCAGGTAGAGGGAAGGGGTATGCAGGCAGGAAGGCCATTGTCGGATATGGAGAGCTGCACAAATGTTGAAACCTTAGTGTAGCATGGATCAACTACAAAAAAGCATTTGACAGCATCCCACACTCCTGGATCACTGAGTGTTTACAGATCTACAGGATACATCCCACAATGATAAACTTCATCACAACCACTATGAGAAAGTGGCAAATCACCCTGCAATTAAACCATGAGAAAGGCCAAATCACTGTCCTAGAAATAAGCATCCAATGAGAGATATTTCAAGGCGACTCCTTGTGACAACTTTTGTTTTGCCTTGCCCTTAATCTATTAAGTAGCCTAATCAACAACCTGAACCCCAGAAACTAAAACTATCAACAGCTAACATCACATCTCCTCTTTGTAGCTGACCTGAAATGTTATAGTTCATCTGGCAAACACCTGAAAGCACAACTACAAATCCTTGAGACCTTATCTGATGATATACAGATGACATTTGGCCTAGACAAATGTGCCAAAGCAACATTTATAGCAGTAAAGTTAACTCATAAAGAAAACATTAACCTGGCAGAGGGTTGTAACATAAAAGAACTCAAGCAAGAGGGAGTGTATAAATACCTGGGAATAGAGGAAGGAGCAATAACACAACATATACAGATGAGAGCAACAATAAGCAAGGAACATTTTAGAAGGTTAAAGCTCATACTGAAAACTGCTTTGACAACACAAAATAAAGTGCAAGCTATAACCCAACTCACCCTTCTAGATACTGTATATCATACAGTTTTGGTGTGATAGACTGGCCACAGAAAGTATTGAACCAGCTAGATATAAAAACAAAAAAAACTGCTTCATGCTCACCAGTTAATATACAAAAAACAGTGCATGCCAAGACTATACATCCCAAGGTCAGAGGGAGGCATGGGCCTCCTAGAGATTGATTACACATACAGGTCCACAATAGTGGGGCTACATATATATCTACTGACATCCTTGCACCCAAACATAGTCAGGTCCTGCATCATGAAAAAATAAGCCTAAGGTGACTTCATTCATCAAATTAGGAGAAGCCTTTATGAGAGAAGCAGAGATGGATGTTAATCCACTTGTAAATAAGGAATAACCAGCAACAGAAACAGCAAAGAATCAGAAAAGGAGTATAAGGACAAAGATCAACAGAAAAGGAAAACAACTGGAAAGCCCATAATTATAGTGGAAAATACAGGGCGCTATTGGAACAACCACAGGTCGATGATCAGGCCCTGACCCATAATTGGTTAAAAAGTGGTGAATGTAGGTCACGGATGATAATAATGGCAGCCACTATAGTGGACTATGCACAAGATGGTTCACAAAACCATAGGAAAACAGATAAGTGCAGGTTCTGCAGTACAGAATTAGAAACAGTTGCATATCTCATGGCTGGATGCAAAGTACTCATGGCAGATGGCCTGTATACTGAAAGACACAACAGTGTGGCAAGATTGATCCACTGGAAACTGTGCAGACACTATAACATACAAGTAGCAGAGAAACATTGTAAACATGAACCACAAAGAATCGAGAGAATGAATAAGTAATGATCACGTGGATCACCCATTACCAACAACCAAGAAAGTGGAAGTGAGAAAACCAGATATTATAATACAAGAAAAAAGAACAAAGGTATCATTGCTGATTGAAATAGCCACCCCTAGTGACTACAGTGTCCTGCATATAGAGAGACACAAATCATGAAATACCAGGATATGTAGTCAGAAACCAAATTGATGTATGTGGAGTAAGGACACACAAATCATTCTAATAGTGCCTGCAACAGTGAGATTAATCAAAAAGAACTTTCAGGCACATTTAAATATGCTACTAATACTTGTGACACCTTATGAACTTCAAAAGGAAGCCATTTTGGGTTTTGTATGTGCTGAGAAGAGCGCCTCAGCAAACATCAAAGATTAATACAGTACTAATTTCTAAAGTTTTGAATATGCCTCTACAAAGAATGGGGTCCATTCTTGTCACGGTATCAGAAATCCCTAAACATTTAGAGACACTAACCCAGAGAGAAAACATATAAATGTGCTGAATGTGGCAAGAGTTTTGTTGAGATGGCTGCCCTGATAAAACATCAGCGAATGCACGGTATTAGAAATCCCTAAACATTTGGAGACACTAAATCCAACAGAGACCATATCAATGTGTTGAATGTGGCAAGAGTTTTGCCCAGAAGAGTGGCCTGAAAAAAACATCAGCAAATTCACTCTGGAAACCCCTAGTGAGTACAGTGTCCTGTGCAGAGAGGGAGAGACAAAATCATGAAATACCAAGATATGCAAACAGAAACTAAACTAATGTGAAATAAGGACACACAAATCATCCCAATAGTGCTCGGGGCAACAGGGCTAATCAAAATGAACTTTCAGGCACATCTATGTATACTACCAATATGTGTGACACCTTATGAACTACAAAAGAAAGCATGATGGGGAGATGCTTGTGCTGAGAAGAGTGCACTCAGCAAACATCAAAGACTAATACAGTACTGGTTTTCTGATATTTTAAATATGCCCTGCTTAAGATTATCTCAAGACAGAGACATATGGTGACACATATGGTATGCCTCAGAGACTTGCTTTTAAATTTTAAAACAAAGGTGACCCATTGGTCTACCAGCTTGGTGCACACCCAAGTCCAAGTAACAAGTAGGGCATGAGAATTGGAATGGACCTTAACCTTGGGGTCCTAAGCTATCCATGCTGACTGACAGAAATCACCAGTAGGCAGGTGAAACACTGGTGGGACTGTACTCCACATCGTGAGGCCATCATGTTAGCCAAAAAAGGACTGATGCATACAATTACATGTGTGTGTGTGTATGTAAGAAGGAATATTTTCTCCTGAAATTGTCCATCCCAGAGCAGGGTGTAGGGCAGCTGGAAGAAAAAAGGAAGAGAAAAGAGAGCTATGTGCTCCTGGTTGGTATCTTGCCCCCTCACCAAGCTTCACAAGGGAGTGATTGTAAAGGCCCTTCACTCAGTTGGCCAGCCAGAATTCTGACCATCACAAATGGAAAAGAAACTGCAGTTACCCAAAACAAAACAGACCCTTTCAGCCCAGAAAACAGTGGTGCTACTGTCTTTAGGCCTGAGTGGAGGTTTGTTCACCCTATATGTTCATATAAAATGCAAAGACAACAAGAAAGCTGAAATTAAATTGTTTGTTTAAATTTCTTGTATGGCTCACTATGTATAGGTATAGATCACTGCTTGTCTATAAGTAAAGACACCGTTGTTTATTGACTGCAGAATCTAAAGAAATTAAAAGAAAACATCATTTAAGCCACAGTGTCTTTCAAATTACATGAACCAAACAAATACAGCAGGCATTAAGGCTGAATGGCCCTTTACTCACCTGTTTTATATTATGCAATCCAGAAAGATTTGCACATAGGTGGGGATATAACACAATCAGATGATATAATTGTTGTACTTCATATCTTGCATGATTTCAGAACAACTTTAGTTAAGTATTAGTCATATGAACATTAGTCTAGTTAATGTTTATTGTTGGACAAGTTAATGTCATTTCAGTATAAAAAGAACAGTTTTACAAATTCATTTTTCATAATAATAGTCAAATAAGAACATCAAAATAATGATTATAACAAATTCAACTTGTTAAAAGTTATTGTAAGTTTCACAATAACTATTAAAAAAACAACTACCATTATTAAAATATACAAACCCCATTTTATCATTCTGGTTTCACTGATTCACAATTAATCCTTTTGTAAGATCACCATTTAGGAGCAATCTCACAACAAATCTGTTGTTGATTTGTTTATCCGGCTAAATGAAGCTTCTTTTTCAATAGAGCAAAGTCCATCTCTGTTTTGATCTCTGATTTTAGTAGATATGTAACCATATATTTTGGTTCATATTTTAATCTCCCAATATGTCCCTGAAATGTGTTTTCTTTTGAGTAGAAGGCATAATATTAACATATGAACAAGATCGTCTTGGCCTAGTGTGCATTTACATGTTTTTTGTCTTTATCCCCCTTTTTTTATAATGTTTAACCAATTGCTTTCATAACCTTCAAATCTCAATCTAGGAACACGTTTCCTTTTACTCGGTTCTTTAACTTTATTCAGATAAGTTTCTAACCCATGAATTCTTGTATTTGTTGACATCCATATACATTTTTTGTTTTGTTGGCGATGTTGTAGATCCATTTGTCTTGCTACAGCTTTAACTTTGGCTTTGATTTCTTCTGTTCATATGAACAAAAAGTATATACTTACCTAAATATGTAACTGTTGACACTGAAAGGAAAAAAAACTTGCTTGAAATAATAAAAAGCTAATCATTTTAAAGTGATATAATCATGTGACAAGTCCTTCATGTGTCTCTTGGGAGGGATATAAATGGGGACTGTTTTTAATTAAAAAAGTCAGTTGAAAGTGGAGGTACTGAGTGTTTTGTTGTGACCAGAGAAAAGGATCAAATCTTTTTGAAATAACAGATGAAGAGGACTTGAAAGCCAGAAAAGGCTTTAAATTTTAAAGAGGTAATGCTATCTGTTAGAAGCAGTCCCGGTGCTCTAAAATGTTTGCCTGCCATTTAAAGAAAGTTGCTTGATGAAAGACTATCACAGGGTTAAAATGGTCTTGATCATCCTGAAAAAAACTGAACTCTGGCCTGAACTGTTGATACTTTCAAGAGATGCAGTATATATATACCACACCAAAGCTGTTTAATCTGACTTTTGTGTCTGACTCTGTTACCCATGCCTCTGTGACATATGGTGTTAGCAGTGGGATCTGCCCTTTATGCTCTGACAGAGGGAGCATTTTAGAGATGTACCAGCCCTTGGGACAGCAGAGGGTCAGTGCATGGCAGTGAATAAAGTCAGCCAGTAGAAAGATGCTAGAACAGCAAGTCGAGTGTCCAACAGAAGTGTGTCCAGAGCAGGTTTGACCATCAAGCGGATGGCTGGCAGTAGTACGCAAACCAGAGATGTAATCGAGTGGCCAAGATGCAACCTTTTTGCAGTGACAGAAGTGAAGCAGATGGTGAGAATCTTAACTGATTGATGGACAGAAAGATGGATGGTTGCAGAACAGAGTGGCCTAGAGGTGAGAAAAATTCCTTGAAGTGGAGCAAGTAGTAAACCAGAGGCAACATTGTATGTTCCGCTGGAAAGGTAAGCCCCTGAACCAGGTTAAGAGGCAAGGAGATGATTCATCCAGCACAGATGGAGTCCAAAGGAATTCCAGCCTAAGCAAAGAGACCCTGTCCACAGAAATGCCAGTGATGGAGACAGAGATGTTGGAGCTTCCAGTGTTTCCTGGGTGTTACATCATTGATCCCAAATCAGAGGTGGGTTAACAAAAACCTGTCCACAAAGGTGATGCTGGTGATGGAGACAGAGATGTTGGAGCTTCTAGTATTTCCTGGGTGTTACCTCATTGACCCCAAATCAGGGTGGAGGAACAAAGAGTCCCTGTCCACAGAGATAATGACAGAGATGTTGGAGCTTTCATTGTTCCCTGGGTGTTACCTCACTGACCCCAAATCAGGGTGGAGGAACAAAGAGTCCCTGTCCACAGAGATGATAACAGAGATGTTGGAGTTTTCAGTTTCCCTGGTGTTACCTCACTGATCCCAAATCAGTGTGGAGGAACAAAGAGTCTCTGTTCACAGAGGTGATGACAGAGATGGAGCTTTAGTGTTTCCTGGTGTTTCTTATTGACCCCACATCAGAGGTGGAGGAACAAAGAGACCCTGTTCAAAGATTTGATGCCAGTGATGGAGACAAGAGATGTTGGAGCTTCCAGTATTTCCTGTGGTGGCTATGCTATTAGTCATCAGCAGCAGGAGTAGCAGCAGCATTAGGTCTGTGTTTTTATTTTATTTTTGCTTATTTTATTGGTTAATCATTATTGTTTTAGTTTTATTTAGTTGCAGTTTTGCTGTGTAATATTAGTTAAGGCTTTTAGTGTGAAAGTAAGTGTTACTGGCATTTTGGGGGTTAGTCTAGTGGAGAGTTCACATTGAGATGCAGTTACTGAATTGTTTGTTTGTTTCATCTTGTTTTTTATGTCGGCTGGTTGTTAATGGATTTATAAAGTTGCTCGCTAACACAATACATTTCAGCAGTTCATTTTCTGAAATCCCCTACCTGCCAGTTTTCTCAAGAGGTCTTGCTGAGCTGTGTAGCCATTTGAGTTAAGCTTTTATTGAAGCAGCTTGTGAGGAACCTTTTGGTGAGGACTTGCACACCAGATCACCACTGAGAGGCATAGTAGCATGTAGTAACAATGATCATTCAATTGAGTGGGACTGTACATTGGTTGGTCGGTCGCCCTTTGTTGAATTTAGCCGAGGTGAGCTTGACCCATGGGGGACTGGGGCTCCACTGCTGACATCACAGGTTTGTCTGCCCAGTCCCTAAACAAGAGATCCCAGTTTGTGGGCTCATTGAAGAGTTGATCTTTTGGTGGGGCCTTTTGGTCCTTGGGGGTGTCTGTCAGTGGATGGACACTGTCCTAAGACCTCTGTGGGGATTATTTGGGCAGGTCAACTCCTTACTGGACTGACAACTTTGGTGGCTCCCATCTGGGGATACAGCTGATCTTTTGTTGTCCTCACCTCAACTGCGGCCTAAGAATATGCTCCTGAGGCAGCTGCAGTGTTGGTTGCCAGGGAAGAGGTACACGCTGAGGGGTGGGGGTGGCTGATATGGTGTAGTCTACATGGAAGAACAGTTGTGAAGTCTCTCTAAGGATGATCTGTTTAACACTCACTCTCAGTCTGTCAGAGGCTACTGAGTTTTTTCTCATTTAACTGGTATCAACTTTATGCAGTGATTTATTGTATTGGTTGAAGGCAGTGAGAGTGCCTTTTAAATCTTGACTGCAAATATTACTCTCTGTTATCCATTTTGAGTCCAAGCAGGAGTTGGACTTATTTTGAGAATTTCATGTTACATGTTTTCATCCTTTGAAGTGACCGTTCAAATAGACGTATGGCTGGACTGTTTTTGAGAGTATTAGCAGCTGTTCTACAGTGAACTGCCTTATACCTAATGTTTATAGACCCTAATTTTAGCTACACTCTGTGACCTGCTGCTATATGTTTTGTTACTTGGGGATTAGTTGGTCGAGTTTTGGGTTTTTGGGTTGTATTGTTATGGTTAATTTGGGGGGGAGGTTTATTTGTTTGTTTCTCTGTTGTTTATGTTGTCTGCTGTTTACTGGGTTACTGCTTCTGGTTTCCTAGGAAACAGCTATGTTTTGGCAGTTATCTTTGGTGGAGAGTCACTACTCCCTTTTGAGGTTGAGGGATCTGCACCCCTTTGACTGTCCTCCATTTCCCTTTGAGGTCTATAGGTGATGTTGGGCCTTTGGGAATAGCATGGAGGGGTCAGGGTGGAGTGGTCCCCAGGTCTGGAGCAGGGTGGAGCGGGGTGGGTGGATTGGGGTTGTGGGTACTGGGAGACACCCTGGGTGAAATTAGTCCAGGAAAGGGGTCCTCCCTGCCTGGTTCCCATACCCAAGGGCTCCACACTGAGTGGGCAAATGACACTCTCTCCCATGACCACTCATCTGACCCAGGCGATGTTCATATGGAGGTTCATACTGATGTAGACATGGAGCTAGTAGGCATTGCCCATGTGTGCTCCAGATTGTCATTTAGAAATATTTAAGATTGGCTCCATTCAGTAAGCACTGGTCTAACTTAAACTTAAAAACTGATTTATTCTTACTTATAATTATGTCTTCAGGAAGTGCATTTCATGGATTAACAATCCTGATGTATAAAAAAATGTTCTTTTAATAGTGCAAAACCTTTTATCCTGAATTTGTAGTGGATGACCTCTTGTATTATTCCTATCTTGTTTAAACTCTATACCAAGGTCACTTAAAAGGGTATAATCCTGCATGGTGTTATACATGAAAAGAAAATATGACCTTACCCGTCTGGTTTCTATAGACATTAAATTAAATTTTTTTAATCTGTCATTGTAATCTAATCCTTCCATACCTACTGTACATTTTGGGCCAGATATTCAAAAGGGTTGCACCAGTCGCAACAGGGTTGCGCCTGCGCAAGTCCGAACTTGCTCCATTCTGCGATATTCAGCAGGAGGCAGTTGCGCTACAGAAAACATGCTGAGCAATAGCGCAATGCATATGAATGCATGCTGAACTGGAGGGGGAGGAACCATGCATAAACTGCACAGCCCGATATTCAACCGGGCTGTGCAGAGTTGTGCAGGCGCAACCTCCAACCTGCGCCTGCACAACTTTGAGCCAAAAAAAGGCTCAAGTCGAGGGCCACCCACAGGTGAGCTGCCGTACTGCAGTGCGAATACAGCAGCTGCCACCTGTGGCTGGCCCCACCCACTCCCTGTGCCCTCCTGCAGCCTGATCACAGGCAAAAGCATGTAAAATCCCCGCCCCCACCAGCCAATGTCGTGGGCAGCAATGTATCTCCCCGATCATAGCGTTGGTGGTCCAGTGGACCGATAATCCCGATCGTGAGATGTAATAATTAAACAAACCCCCAAACAAAGCCCTGGTGGTCAGTGGATAATCCCGATTGCGGGATGTAAAATCTAAACAAACCCCTGAACACAGCCCTGGTGCCTGTAATGTCCCCCACCCACCCAAAGCCCCACCACCCCGCCCCGGCAGCGGCGGGTGGCAGCAGCATCAGCCCTAGCCCATCCCGACTCGACTGCCCGCGAGGCTGCACGCCTATTGGTGCAGAGCAAGAGCCAATGGAGTGCAGCCTATAATATATAAGACAGTGTCAGTTTTGTGAATGAATGTATTCATTCACAAATCTGGACTGTTCTTAGATGGATAGGCTGCACGCCTATTGGCTCTTGCTCTGCATCAATGGGCGGCAGCCCTACTGGTAGTCAGTCGGCGGGTGGCAGGTGGGTGGGATGCTGCCGGCGCCGGGGAGGAGCGGGTGGTGGGTTTCATGGGTGGGTGTGGTGGGGAACACTAGGCACCAGGGCTGTGCTCAGGGGGTTATTTAATTTTACATCCCGCAATCGGGATTATCCACTGGACCACCAGGGCTATGTTGGGGAGACACATTGCTGCCCGCGATTGCGCTGGTGGGGTTTAAGCTTTACACCACAATTGGGCCAGTAGGGGTGGTGGTGGGGATTTTACAGTTGTCTGCCCATGACTGGCTGCAGGGGGCATCGGTCCCTGACAGCTGCTGCCTGGCAGGGCGCCAGGCGCAAGTCCTTGGGGATCGGTGCACCTGCATGCTAATGGCATGCAAATGGGGCCATAATCAGATGCAAATGGCCCCCATGCCTTGCATGAATTATGGCCCCATTTGCATGTCACCTTTTGAATATCGGGATTTTGCACATGGCGCAATGGTACTTGCACCACCGCAAGTTGAATGCTCCACTCTGTCCACTTGCGGTGGCACAAGTTCCACTGCACCATGCACAGTGGCTGTGGCCGGGAGGTGATATTCAAAGGAGTTGCTCAAGGGCACAACTCCTTTGAATATCACTCTGGCCAACCCCAGTGCAACTATTTTGTGCAGCGCAAGGGCTTGCACCACAAAATAATGCAGTTTGAATATCTGGCCCTTTGTGAATTTCCTTTATATCTGTTCTAGTTTGTACCTTTCTTGTTTTCTTGAGAGGAGCCAGATCTAAGATGCATATTCTAGTTGTAGATGGACATATGCTCTATACAATGTCATTATTATAGAACTTTTCCTTGTAGTAATATTTCTTTTATTGACCAGATTATATTATTACATTTTTGATAGCAACCTGGGTATGTTCATCAGTTCCCAAATTATCAGATACAAAGTATCCCAAGTCCTTCTCAGATGAACAAGGAAATTAATGATTACCACAAAGTGTATAGTTTATTTTATTGTTTTTCTCCAAATGCATAATTTGCACTTGCCCTGATTAAATGACATGCCCCATTTATTGACCCATAATAATACTCTATCAAGATCCTGCTAAATATAGTTAACTTCCTCTACAGTGCCACATGGCCCACCAATTTTTGTGTCATCAATGTATATAGTAGCCCAGCAATTTAAATTACTAGTTAAATCAGAAATGAATATCTGGAACAATATTGATCCAAGCACTAAACCCTGCGGTATGCCACTTCTCACGTCTGCTATATTTGACAAATGTCTATTAATCAGAACCCTCTGCTTCCTGTTGTTTAACCACTCAGCAGTCCAATTTGTTAGAAGTGGGTCTGCCTTTAGTAGTGTAAGTTTTTCTGTAATTGTCCCATGTGGGATTAAATCAAAAGCTGTGCTAAACTGAAAAAAAGATCACATCGCATGGCAAACCTCCATCTAAAGCCTTACTAATATTTACATAAAAGCACACCAAGTTCATAGTGCAGCTCCTACCACTTTTGAAACCATGCTGATCTATATCCTGCAGGCCAAGTGAGGAGTGTAATTTGTCCTTAATCAACCCTTCCAGAACTTTACAAATAACACAGGTCAGACTGATAGTTCTATAATTATTCGCCCTGGCCTTATCCTCTTTTTTGGTAGATTGGCACAATAGTTTCCAATCATTCGGTATCACACCAGTATTTATTGATTGTTCAAATAATATTTTTAGGGGAAGAATGATGTAATCAACCATTGTTTGTAACGTATGAGCTGATATTTTATCATGATCATATTGTGCAATGCCAGGTCGATTAAGAACAAGACATCAGTTATTGCTGATCTTGTTGGAACATCTCACTTGTCTTGCATCACTGGGACCTGGCTGGATGGAAATGCTGGTCCAATGTTAGAGCAGCAGTGCTGGCTGGGATGATACACTGCCGAGATTGGTTTGCTTGGGTGGGATGTGGTCATCTGTTTTAAGACAGAACTAAATCTTGTAGATGTGCTGGTGAGAACCATCAGATCCTTTGAGTGTATCATGGATACATGTGTGGACTGCAGGATACTTCTCATCTACCATCCACCCAGAGGCAAGAAAGAATTCATGCAGGAAGTCACAGACTTCATTGTCGACATGGTGTTGAAGTCTTCCAGGTGGTTGGTCCTGGGATACTTGAATGATTGGATCGATGATTAATTATTGCAATTCAGACGACTTCCTCAAATGATGATTTATTTGGGCTTTACAAAGTGGTTACTTCTGCCACCCATAATTGTGGTCACTCCAGATCTGGTGTTCCTCCTGGTGATGGAAATCTCTGACTTGGTGGTGGAATCAATTGGTTTGTCTGACCATCATACTATAGGGTTCAGTTTTGTGGCTCCCCCCAATAGACCTGCCCCTGTGCAGATGGTTTGTTACCACCTTTTAAGGTATGTATCCCCTGCTGGTCTAATGGCCATGCTGGATCTATTGAGTAGGCCATTGGGATGCGTGGAGCCAGGTGACCTACTTCTGTGCTATAATATTGCAGTATTGGGGACCCTTGACTCCAATGCTCCTGTCTGTGTTCATCTACTCACTTTTCATCCTCGTTACCCTTGGTTTGATGGGACCTTGAAGGAGTCTAGATGAATGGGGCAAAGGCTGGAGCATTGCTGGTGGAAATCTTTCTTGGAGGATGACAAACTTAGATTGCTGACCCTTTATAGGGACTGTCAATCTGCCATCTCCTGTAAGAAGGCAGACTTCCTGTCCAGGGAGATAACCAGTGCAATAAATCATCCAGCTCAGCTCTTCTGAACTGTAGACAGGTTGTGCAACCCAACCTGCCTTCAGAATCTGAGAGCTTTTTCACAAGACAAGTGTGAGAAGTTTGCTCAATTTTTTGCAGATAAGATTGCCTCTATCAGGTCATAGATTTATTCAGTATGGTCCAATTAGCAGACCAGTGGTTGGTAGGAGGTCACTAGCACCCAGTTTGTCTGGTCTGATTTTTACTGGCTGGTGATCACTGATATCATGAAGATTTTCAGGATATGCGACCGACTTACTGTAGTTTGGACCCTGGTCCAATCCGTCTCCTGGTGGAAGTCATTGGACCGATCCTAGTGGGTATAGTCTGGAGTTCATTGGAGAAGGGGTGTTTCTGACCCTTGAGAGGCAGTCATGACCCCTTTTAAAGAAACCTTCCCTTGACCTGGATTATCTTGAAAACTAAAGACATGTCTCTATCCTGCCCTTTGTGGGTAAGGTTATTGATAAGTAGTCATGTTGCAACTCAAACCATCGTACCATCTATGAGGTCTATGATCCTCTCCAGTCTGGGTTTAGGAAGAAGCACAGTACTGAGGTGGAGCTTGTTCTTGTAATTAATGATCTCCTCATGGTAAGAGATTGGAAGAGCCTTACAGATTGGTTCTTCTTTATCTCTCTGCAGAATTTGATACCTTAGACCATGAGGTGTTGTTGGAGTGCCTGCGATGCGATTGATCTGTGTACTGCCTGGTACAGTCATCTCCCTCGCAGGTCTCAAAGAGTGGTGTTGGGGATTTTTTCCTCAGCCCCTTTCCCCCTGACCTGTGGGGTCCCGCAAGGCTCTGTGCTGTTTCCCATGTTGTTCGTGGTGTATATGTTGCCATTAGGGGACATTATAAGGTGGTATGGGCTGAGTTTTCACTGCTATGCAGAAGACACTTGGCTCTACATGTCCTTTGTACCCAATCAGGTGGATGCAGTCTTGGTCTTTAACCACTGCTTCAACAAGATTCAGGACTTGATGAGTGCCAGCTTGTTAAGGTTGAACCCAGACAAGACTGAGGTGTTGATTGTAGACCCGGGTCATCAGGTAGAGAGGTACTCAGCTGTTCAGCACTCTGGGCCTGTGCTGGGGGGCAGTTAGCTGAGGTCCTCTGAACAGGTGTGGAATCCAGGCATTATTCTTTTTTTTTTGGTATCTTCTGTGTTTGCTCCCACTGAAGCCAGGGCATCCTTCCAAAATGCTTGCTTTATGAGGCTACTACTCCCTACCTGAATCCCTCATCTCCAGATAGTTCCCCCTGTCCACCCAGGCAAGCCTAGCCCGAATCAACCCTTGGGGTGGGTTTCCTTCCCTTGATGGCCTATCTGTAATTAGAGAGGTCTTACCTGGGTGATGGGTCAACCATGGAATCCTCTGGAGTGACGGGCCATTGGTGGGATGTGAGCCTGTCCCTGGAGCCGCCTCCATCTCAGAGGTGCTTCAGCTTGGGGTTTCCATGTTTTATGTGTGTCCCTCAAAGTGTGGCAGTGCAATGACATCATTCTGCCAACATCCACGCACTCCTCCTTTACTTTAGCCCTATGCTTGAGTGGTGCCTCTGGACTCCTCTGGGGGCTGCTGCTATGCTGGGCAAGCCCTGGATCCTTCCCAAAGAGAGGAGAGCAGTCAGTCAGATGCTTGACCCTGTCTCTCCCCTGCTGACCTCCAGTGCCCAAGCTTGTTCCCGAACTCAAGTCGCCAATGTGGCACAAGATAAGATGACCAGCACCTCAGCCATCAGCACCACCGGGCCTGCCTATCTGGCCATTATTCTTGATGGCAAGCTGACACCTAAAAATCACAGATGTTAGCCATTGTCAAGTCCTCATTTTACCATCTGCGGAATATTTCTCAGGTAAAACACCTGGTTCCACCTGATGACCATCTGACTCTGGTCCATGCCTTGTGGCCTCTCACCTTGACTATTGCAATGCTCTCTACCTAGGGCTCTGGGGGTGGACATTTGCCATCTGCAGCTGGTCCAGAATCGGCAGCAAAGCTGTTGACAGGCTTACCTAGATCTAGCCATGTCACACCTGTGCTATGTGAGCTGCACTGGCTGCCAGTGCAGGGGAGGATCACCTTCAAGGTCAGTTTGCTGACCTATAAGGTCCTACAGGGAGTGGGAGCATGCTATTTGCAAGACCGATAGTAACAAAGGAAATTGCCGTGAAGCAGTCTGTTCAGTCTGGTGCAAACAATAGAGTGGCCAGCTCATAAGGTTGAAACAGAACAAAAAGGTAGCACTCGCACCAGCTAATCCCACTAGTGAAAAAAAAAACAGGTACTAGTGGAAACTTTGATGAAACTTCAAAAGTTTAATAATCACAAAATACAAGTGGTGATACACCTACACGCCAAAATGGCCACCCAGCACTTCGACTCCTCACGAGTCTTCCTCAGGGGTGTGGCCAACAGACAAGAGAACATATTTAAATATAAAAGAATGTGACGTCACACAAGTAATCTAACAAGATTTAAACAAATATTTTCTAATTCAATTCTACATTTTAGTAATAAAACAACAAAATTGCTTTATTATGTACATATATATAAAGTGTAATGAACCAACACCTAAAAAGAAACAAGAAAATATAGTAACAGGTTCATTTAAAATGGCTCTAGGTTATAACAGGTACAGCTATTAAAGCGCACTATGTAGAAACTAAAGTATACTTATACTTAATGTCATCAGGATCTAATAAATCCAAAATGAGCCAATAAATGAACAACAAAAGAAACTATACACTAGCAAAGGATTCCATTTCTGGAAGGATGCATTTTCCTTATTTAAAACAATGGTGGCAGCCACAACCTCCAAAATATTTTATACCAGTCCTTGTGAGTCTGGATCCAGGAAACAGAGTGTCCCAAATGCTGTTTTAGAAATCTAAAAGAAAAGGAAAACAATTAGTATTACAGGAACCATGTAGTATCACATAATAACTCAAGGAAGATGGAGATGGGGAAGGGGCTGATAAAGGGGGCAATATTGTCATTTTGGATAGAGCACATTATTTAACTATAGTGATGAGTTTGTTGAATGATACTGAAAATGATCACAAACTACACTTTGATCCAACGATGCTTTATAAAAAAGAATTGTTCGCCTTATTGACTCAGGCAGTTCAAACTGGAGGTATTTCAGAGTCTGAATGTCAGTATATATTGTATTTTGTGATTATTAAACTTTTGAAGTTTCATCAAAGTTTCCACTAGTACCTGATGTTTTTTCACTAGTGGGATTAGCTGGTGCGAGTGCTACCTTTTTGTTCTATTTGCAAGACCTCCAGTGTCCCTACTTCCCTCTACTTCTACTCCATTCCACTGATGAGGGATTGCTGGAGATTCCAAGGGTCCATTTGCTGTTCATTTTACTGGACTGTGAGACTGAGACCTAAAGGAGTGTGCTGCTGCCTGTTGGGGGATTCGAACTGTGTGCCTGATATCTGTTAAAACTGTGAGCACTTTGTATAACCTCATTTCTTCTGTGCCTTTGCTCCCCTTTGACCCTGCATTCCTGTGCTCTAGTGAGAGAGGCCAGGTGTAACGGAGCACACTTCATCAAGGAGGAGGGGCAGTACAATATAAAAGAACCACGCTGCCTGCAGCGTGAGTGCAGTAGCGTGAGCATGAGTGGCGCGAGCGCCACTCAGTATTAAAATTTTATTAGAAACATTAGGAGCAAATTTGAGTAGTATTTCTGCTGAGATTTACTTAGAAACTTAGGGTTAATCTAACTGGAAGTTGAATATTTTTATGTGAGTCTGGGTAGGTTATTTGTTTCATTTAATGTTAATTTTATACTGAGTTTTATTATTTGTTTTATTTTTTATTCTTTATTTAATTTATTTAATATATTCTGGGTGGGTTGCTTATATGCACAAGTTTTATATAGTATTTACTAAGTGGATTACCTGAGATTTCCTCTACTTTATAGGATTATCCCTGATATAATGAGGTAGTTGCTCATTATTTGATTATAATTAAAGTTTGATTAACAGGGTGGTTTAAATTTTCACGATGTTGATGTTATGGTGGGGAATTGTTCTGGTAGGGTGCCAGTTTTTAGTATGTGAAAATTCTGCTCAGAATAGAAAATCCTTTATAGAATGTCCATACTTGACAATATAGTATAGGGGAACTACGATGGGCGAGAGAAATGTTCTAATTGGGTGGCAAGGGACATTCATGCCTCTTATTGAATATCCATATCGAGACAACTTTGATCAAATGGGTGTATATGGGTAGTGAACTTCTATCGGCTGGGGACATAATGCTGTTTTAGAAAGTGCCAAATCTAGAAATTATTTAGTGAAGGGAAATGTTTATATTCTAAAATGTCTAGAATGGGTAAATGGTTTGTAATTATAGGGTTAATGTTAAGTGGGGATGTTCAATTAAATCCTGGGCCTGTTGCTGATTTGAATCATGATTATACATTTAAAATGTTGAATGAAAAGGATTGAAAATTGTGCATATTAATATTTGTAGTTTGCTAAAGAAAATTGAGTATCTAAGAGAGTGGTGGTTTATTATAAGCCTGATATTTTAATAATTACTGAATCATGGCTGCATACAAAAATTCAAGATAATGATATAGCCCTGGAAAATTTCTATATATATAGAAAAGACAGATCCAAAAGAGGAGGGGGAGTATTAGTTTATGTTAAAAATTGGATTGATGTTAGGGAATTGCAAGATTTGTATAATTGGACTGATTCAGAATTGTTACCATGAGAATTAAAGCTACCTTATTCTAAACCCATCTTATTGATTGGCATTTACCGTCCACCTAAAAGCAGCTTAATGGTCTTCTCTGAAATACAGGATGTACTGAAGAATTATCAAAATTCACATGAAATTTTGATAATTGGGGATTTAAATGTTGATTGGGGAAATATAGATGCCCATCATAGTCTAATTGATATGGCTACTACATTGAATTTGGTGCAACTGATAACAGATGTTACTAGGTTAAATGCAGTAAATCCCAGTAATTCAACTATGTTAGATCTTATCTTTACTACAAATCCGGAAAAGTTTATAAAGAGTGGGGTGTTACCAGACTCAATGTCAGATCATCAGATAATTTTCTGTATTAGAAATCAGAAATCTAGAAAGACATCTAAGAATGTTGTACAAATTAGAATCTTTAAACAGTTTGATTATGTTCAATTTATGCAGGAATTAGACAATTATAACAGGGAGAGACTAGAACTAATTCCCAGTGTGGGGAATGTGTGGGATATGTTTCAAAAGGACTTAATACAAATTTGCAATAAACATGCTCCTATAAAAACTAGGTTGATAAAATCAAACAAAGCGCCATGGTATGATTCAGGTTTGTTTAAAATTAAAAGAGCTAGAGATAAGGCATGGAAACAAGCTAAATTAGCAAAGATAGACCAGGACTGGCATAAATATAGGCAATTAAGAAATTTATATACAAAGGAAATTAGAAAGGCTAGATTGGCCTATTGTAACAAAAAATTGTCTAAAGAAATGATGGAAAACTCAAGAGTATTTTGGAACACAATAAATAAGATGCATAAGGGACTTAGCCTGGGATATCCTAATCATTTCCTAATTAATGGTAATAAGATGGATTTGGGAAACAAGGTGGTTAATGAGTTTAATACCTTTTTTACAAATATGGGTATTAATGAATTACAATTGGGTGGACGAGATGTAAATCAGGTTCTACAGAGAAATTCCCAGGTAAATGATACAGATAGAGTTTATGTACAATCTGGTATACAAGCTGAGTTTAAGTTTACTTCTATTACTAGAGGAGATGTTAGGGATTTATTATTTTAAATTAATACTAATAAAGCAGAAGGTATGGATGGTATCCCTAATATCTTATTAAAGTATGCAGCCCCTATTATTGTTTTACCCTTAGCAAACTTATTTAATTTGTCTCTTCTCTCTGCGGAGTTACCTCAAACTTGGAAGACTGCCAAGATTGTGCCAATTTATAAGACAGGATCTAGGTTATTATTAGAAAATTATAGACCAATTTCTCTTTTACCAACAATTTCTAAAATTTTGGAGAAAATAGTTGCAAAACAATTACAAGTATATCTGAAAGATAATGAAATCCTTAACAGTTATCAATCTGGCTTTAGACCCGAACATGGAACAAACACTGCCCTTATAAAGGTCACAGGAGATATAATGGAGAGCATGGATGGGGGATGCCAGTGGGAGCAATTTTTGTTGACCTTTCTAAGGCCTTTGACACGCTGGACCATGGCATCCTCCTGTCCAGACTAAAAACCTGTGGTATGTCTGAGTCGGTTATAAATTGGTTTCGAAATTATCTTGACTCACGATTGCAGCAAGTGACTATTAGAGAGTGGTCATCTGATTTGAAATTGATTGTGTCAGGAGTCCCACAAGGATCCATTTGGGTCCTATACTATATAATTTATATATGAATGATTTGGGGTTTGAACAACCAAAGCTACAATACCATCTTTATGCTGATGATACAGTTGTATATTTTGCTGATTCATCAGTGAGAACTATTCAAATAGTATTACAACAGGCTTTTGATCAGTTACAGGAATTTTTGCTTAGATCTAAATTGGTTTTGAATGAAAAAAAATCTCAGGTAATGGTGTTTCATAGGAGTTACGGGTCTAAAACTGAATATGAGGGGTTACAAATTAAAACATTTTCAGGAAGAATCTTGCAACAAGTTGTTATAAATATCTGGGGGTGTATTTAGATACAAAATTTAAATGGGACAGTCATGTAGATAGTATCTTGACTAAAGTTGGTAAGTGCTTGGGGTCATTATATAGAGTAAGAAATAGTATGTCTTTGGAAATTAGAAAATTAGTTGTAACTGTTGTTGTACTACCCATATTGGAGTATGGTAATTTGATATATATGGGTACGTCTAAAGAGCAACTATATAAGCTTGATGTTATGTATAATAAATGAATTAGATTTATACTGGGAGCTGCAAAGAGGGCACATAGAGTAGATATGTATAAAAAATTAGACTGGCATACTTTGTCTCAAAGGTGGGCTCTTAGTACAGTTATGTTAATGTTAAAATGTATCTCAGGAAAAGTCCCTAAATATATGGCTGAGTCCATTAAAATAAAAAGATCTATTGAGGGTCTGCGCCTGCTAATTACTTGGACTGTGCAGTCCCAAGTCAGAAGCAGCTTGGGGATAAGCATTTTTAATATCGGACCTTCTATATGGAATAAATTGCCTGGGAAGCTTAGACCCCTTGAGGAAATTTCCAGTTGCACCAAATTAAACAATGGCTTATCGAAAATAGTAGTTATGATGGGAAATAGTTTGAATCTTAGGATGGTGGATTGTAACTTGTATTAAATGTATACTGTGAATTAATTATTGTTTTTGTATGTTCTTCTTGTCCTAGTTTGTTTTATTATTTGGAACTGTGTTTATATTTATTGATGTATAATTATAGTGTATATGTGTTTTCCTTCGTTATATATTGTTAACTTATAAGAGTAACTGGAAATGACACCTGGATCTCACTGTAAAGGAGCTTCGGCTCAGTGGAGATATCCTTATTCATTTTTTGTATGAATAAAAATTTTTTACTACTTACATTTGAAGACCTTGGGCTAGATCTTTTGCATTCATTGCCCTAATCCTGAGGAACTCTGCCTCATCAGATTAGAGAGTGCCTGTCCACTGACACTTTCAAGACTGCCCTAAAAATGTATTTATTAAGATTAGCATTTTTAGATATCTTCTAATTGGGAAATGTTGCATATTTTAATGTGATCCTGTTGATTATTGTTTTTGGTATTTATTACTGTGTTTGTTTTTAATATTTTATGTACAGGCACTTTGATAACATTGAAAAGCCCTGTTCCATAAATAAATATGACTTGACTTGACCTCATTAATCCCAAATCAGAGGTGGAGGAGCAAAAAGACCCTGTCCACAGAGGTGATGCCAGTGATGGAGACAGAGATGTTGGAGCTTCCGGTGTTTCCTTCCTGTTACCTTATTTACCTCAAATCAGAGGTAGAGTAGCATTGAGACCCTGTCCACAGAGGTGATGCCAGTAATGGAGATGGAGAAGTTGGAGCTTGCAGTGTTTTTTTTTTTTTCTTTTTTTATCTTTCTTTTATCCTCCTCCTGTGGCTGGCTGACTTCATCATCCGCATAGCCTATTGATCTCAGGGTCTTTCAGGGTCTTGTAGCACCATGCGCACACCAGCAGATCCCTGAGTCAGTCCAGGGGCATCATTCCCATCAGCTCCCACTATTTTCCATTTTCTCCCCCTTTTCCCCTCGAAGCTGTGGACATGCAATGACATCCAGCCTGGCAGGCCCGCACATCCATACCACCCACAAAGGGATGTCCACACAGTTTTCCCAGTTAGCTTTTAGCCATGTGCTGAAGTGCCTCCAGCCATCGCTAGAGGTTACCAGCGCAGTGGCTGATGGAACCCTCCCTCCCCGGGAAGGAGGCGGTGTTCATAGGATGCTCAATCCTTCCCACCCTGCCAACCCTCGATGACCCGGCTCATTCTCAAACCTGGGTCACTGGTGTGGTGCAAGGTGTGGCATCCAGTGCCTCAACCCTCAGTGCCACCAGACTGGCCTTGCAGTGTTTACTGGGTGTTACTCACTGACCCCAAATCAGAGGTGGAGGAGCAAAGAGACCCAGTCCACAGAGGTAATGCCAGTGATGAAGACAGAGATGTTGGAGCTTGCAGTGTTTACTGGGTGTTACCTCACTTACCCCAATTCAGAGGTGAAGGAACATAGATTACACCTGAACCACAGGATGAAAACAGTAGAACAGCAGGTGTTTGTTACTTTTAAGTGTCAGATGCACATGATCCGGAGGGCCCATACTGATCACAATCGAAGACATGTGGGTAAGCAGAACACCTTAGCGAGTCTTTTGTAACATTTTTACTGGTCTGGAGTCTACAGGCAGGTAGTGACCTACTGTTGATTCTGTGTTGACTGCCAGTTAATGTTCACTGTAACCAAGAAGGCAAAGGGTGTGATTGCCATACAGAAAGAGTCTTTCCATCCCTTTGGTTGGGAGCTGAAGGCCTCCAATAGGATGTTAGCCATGGGAACAGGATGGTATTCTAGAAATAAGGGCATGCCTCCTCCAAGGTTGGGAGAAACACAGATGAGGGAAATGAGCACTGTGTAACTGGTTCATTGTAGTGCTATGATGAAGAAACTAGAACTAAATATGTAGTTAAACAGAGGATAGTCAGCCAGGAGAAGTGACTGTGATAACTTTAAAAAGGAAAAATAATGTAGTAATAAATATCAGTGGGTAACAGAAGCAAAGAAAGTATCTGTACATTCTAAAACACTCACTCTATGTTGTTGTATGAAACATGGTGTTGGCATCCCCCCAGGAAAAATAAAGTAAATTTGGGAAAATACCGAACTCTGAAAAAAACAAAAATGGTGGGATTACATCTAGTGCACCCATAGGAGAGTACTGGGGATTAAAGATACTCTTCTGGATATGGCTGGCATTTAGCGGGATATGCTTCCTTTAGAAAGGAGGATTGTGGAGGGTGGAGCTTCCAGTCAAGAGGGAGTTCATTTGCTACTCCTGTGCTACTCAAATCATGTAAGGCTGTTTAAGGAGATCAGTGACTAGGACAACTGTTTGTGTTCTTGTGTGTTTGGGTCCCTTGCTGAGCCTTTGTTGGTGAAACCAGGACCTTGGTCAGAACTGGTGGGGTTTTCTCATAATGTATGTAACCACCTGACAGGGGTACCATTATAACGTACAAGTAAATTGAAGCAAGAGAATAAGGGTGATGCTGTATGTTCCTGTACAGAATGAACTGGCCTTGAGCCTGGGTGGAATGTTCTATATGGGGAATAGGTAGCCATGGCATACACACTCGACAGCAACATTTCAAAAGCAGGCTTTCCTACAGTGACTTCAGTGCCATGTCACTGTAGGGAACTCACTGCAACCCAGCGCTATCTGTCAGGGGTCTTGCACCCCCCCAAAATCAGTTCCAACTCAGAGTTGGAATCCTAAGTGGAGGTCGAGGGACTTCACCCCCCCCAAAGAAAGCACTTTATTTCCTTCAAAACCGGCAGCCGATTGCAAAATGTGGTCGACCTGATGGTTTCGTTGTCGGGTCATTTGACAAATATTTTGTCGAAGACCAGTCATGGATCCGATGGCCATGACCCTAAATAGACACTCCATGGCTACTTAATTGGGAAGGTAGATAAGATAAGTACTGTTTTTCTTTATATAGGGTTCAACGGTTAGGATCTCTGAATCAGGGATGGTGGGATCCCTGGCTGCATCAAATTAAAGAGTTATAAAAAAGTATACTGTCTGGGATAGGAATTGCATATTGTTAACTGTTTTTTATTTTATTATTATTTTTAGTAACCGTGTAAGGTCCACCAGGCATAAGTGCTTGTTTTCAGGGGTTACCTGGGAGCACTGGGGTGCTTAAGTGGCTTGCTCAGAGTCACACAGTATGCAAATGGAGGTTGTGGGAATCAAATCCATGTCTGCTGGATGTACCATGCTCATTCACAGCTTGTTACGCTAACCTTTAGGCTATACTGCCAGCCCCAACCTCTAGGCTATACTGCTGTTTGAAGAGAAAATCCAAATGTATAGGGTGCTGTATTTGGAATAAGCTGGAAGGAGTATTAAGACAGAGATTAGGAAACCTATTTAAAGAAGAAGAAAACAGGTTCCCTCTTCAAGGGGTGGGTATGTGATAGGGTGCCAATGCACCTATCACAGGTTATAAATTGTGAGTAGTTGGTGATAAATGGTATTGCCAAAAAAAGGGCACCCCCTCCTGTAAAGCCAATTAAATGTTAAAAATATTCTGTTTGCTCCTGTATCTATCATTGTGTCTCTCTCCCTCCCACCCCCAGCAGAAAAGTGGTTTGGGCTGCCTCTGCCCTGGTGGTCATTGAAATGGCATGGCAGGAATGACCGGATTATATAAATATGATCTCCCTACTGGGAGAATGAAACAAAATATGGTACACTGTGCTCTCTCATTCTTCCCAACTTCATTGTTAGTGGCAGGAGTGAGTCGAGACACAGGGTGACACATACAGTATGCCTCAGAGATGTACTTTTACATATTAAAACAAAGGTGTCCCATTGGTCTACCAGCTTGCTGCATGCCTAAGTTCAGGCAGCCAGTAGGGCACAAGAACTGGAATGGATCTTAACCTTGGGTCCTAAGCTGTCCATGCTACCTGATATAAATCAGCAGCAGGCAGGAGAAACACAACAGGGACTGTGCTTCATTTCATGTGGCCATAATATTAGCTAAAAAGGGACTGATGAGTACAATTAAATGTGTGTATACACAAATAAAAAGGAATTTTTTTTCTCCTCAAACTGTCTATGCCAGAACAGAGCGTAGGGCAGCTGGAAGAAAAAGGGAAGAGAAAGAAAGCTATGTGCCCTGGTTGGTATCTTGCCCCCCAGCTTCACAAGGGAGTGATTGTAAATGCTAGTCACTCAGAAGGCCAGCCAGAATGCTGAGCCTCACAAATGGAAAAGGGACTGCAATTACCCAAAACAAAACAGAACTTCTCAGCTCATAACAGGGTAGTGCTGCTGTCTTGAGGCCTGGTGGTTTGTCTACCCTGAGTGTTCATATAAAATGCAAAGACTGGAGGAAAGCTGGCATGAAATTGTTTAAATTTCTTGTATAGCTCACTATGTATATATGTATAGCACTGCCTGTCTACAAGTAAACAAAGACTGTTTTACAACAAGCATTTATTCACTGCATAACCTAAAGGAATGAAAGGAAAAAGATAATTAAACCCTGGTGTCTTTCAAACTTACCTGAATTAAGCAAACCCAGCTTGCATTAAGGCTGAATGCACCTTTACTAACCTGTTTCATTTTATGCAATCCAGAAAGCTATGCCCGTAGGTGGGGCTATAACACAAGTAGATGCTCTAATTATGCTACTTCTGAACTTGTTTAATTTCAGAATAACTTGACTAAAATGTTAGTCATATAAGCATAAAGTATTATAGTGGTGGGTAGCGCCACTGTAGTTAGGACTGAGGAGGGTGTTCAGTGTCAAACACCTAACTTTGCAGATTAATTTCTTTGGCACTGGTTGATGATACTACCTGAAATGTTGCATGTGTTGTTTAGTAGACAATATCTTAATATGTGGAAATGTTTGTGATGACAGCTTGTGCAGTTTCTGAGTTCTACATGTGCCATTTTGTGTAAACATCTTTTTTCCTATACTTAACTTAGTTTTTTTTTTTTTTTTTTGCTGTAAATTATAGCCTACATGGAATAGAATTGTTTTCACAAATGGGCAGGGGACATGTAGTGCCTTTGACAGGTCTGGTTAAAAAAAATATATTAAAGGGTGTCTGAGTTATAAGATTTTTAAATTTTGTTTGTTTCCGACCTGCGCATGCACGGTAGATATTTGCTGGCAACATTTGGCAGTGAAAGTAAACATTTTATGCTGCAGATGCTCTCTTTTTCCTTTTGAGTCACTGATTTGACTTGGTTAGATGCTGATATTTGTTTTGAAACCTAGTGTAGGCCTGCCACCTGTACTTACTGATTTCCATACTTGTACTTATTTTTATACAATACTAATAGGTACAATGGTAATGTGATTGATAAAATAATTTGTTTTGTAATATAATTACTGTACTAGGGTGATGGCAGTCCACAGTATAATCATGGACTGGAGGTACCTTGGGTGGTTATTATGATTATTGCAAGTAAAACTTGTTTTTGTATAATGAGCAGATAAGTTCTATTGTTTATGAGAATACTAATGTTAGCATTATTTGTATATCTAATCGATAAGACACCCAAGCAGGAGTTACCCCATCAAGTACCCAATAGGTTTAGAGAGATTTACGTACAAATGTACTGTTACTCTGATAATGAGGAATGTTATCTATAGTATATGGTTAGGGAAAGTAACCGCACCCTGAGTTTGACTATTCACCTGGAGTGAACAGGGGGTTCTGTGAGCTCCTCGCCTTGTAAGCTGTACACTTCTGTAACTGGGATATTGTAATAAAAGTTATTACATTATGTCTGCAACTTCTGTCTGTGATATGTGCTTGGTCATTTAGTCCAGAGTACTGCAGGGGCTTGCCACCCCAACATTTATGGTGACCGCGGCAGGACTAAATTTATTAGTACTGAATCCAATAACAGCAGGTGTTCAGATGAATGGGGCCACGGGACAGTGTAGGTGTTCGAGTCTATGCCCACTCATTTAAACAACTCTGGATGATCTCCTAGGTCTTCCGTGTATACAGGCGGGACCAGGATACCGTCTTCCCCATTTGAAAGTAAGATTGACTTGTGGCACTTAGGAACTCCCAATACAGTCTGCCTAGTTCAAGGCAGATCAATTTGGCTTGTACCCATGAGACTAGCCCAGGTGTTGGAGACTCCTAAATTATGGTCATTTGCTCTGAGCTGAGACTTTATGTCTAAGATTGTCTAGTCTCTCATGGGGGCTGGAGTGACTTTAGCTGGATGAAAAATGAGAAAGACCCCATACAGCATGTGTGCATAGTGCAGAAGGTTTGTAGTCCACATACAGGGTGCAGCACACCCTGTATGTGGACTCCAAACCTTCTGCAAAGTAGAATGATCAGAAAGGATTGTTGGTTGCTGCACTCTTCACTGCCTTGCAATCAGCGGAGATGAAAGTAAAAACAGTGGAAATGGAAGTTTCAGCTCTAAAAAGGAGTTGCGGCCCCAATCCACTGAAATATTTGAGCAACAAATGTGATGTGAACAAGAAACCCATAGGCTCCGATCTCAGACCAAAAATTATCTGCATTGTGCTGTACAGGAGGCTAAGGGGGAACTCTGGTAAGTTGCAGGAAGAATGTGGTAAATTACAGCTGGATAAGACAGGTATTGCAAATGAATGATTTGAGTGGAGCAAATGGTATGTTGTGAGAGGAGAATGGTGAGGTTTATGAGGAGATATAAAAGGTTCATGAACAGTTAGATAAAGAGATTAGGGAAAATTGCAATCTTAGTACCACGTGTAGAGTTTCACAGGAGCATGTTAGTAAGGGACTACACAAACGTAGTGAAAAATCACCGTTCATGCAGAACCAAGATGGTGAAACTGTACCATCAACAAGAGGTGTTTACTGGTCATGTCAGAGTGATGTAAGAAGCCTATGCTCCACTCATAAACCTTGCATCATCGTCAGAGGATGATGATGTCATCCAAGATGATGGGTACTGTAATGACGTGAGGGTGGATGTGCCCACCACTGATTGTTGTCCTCAAGAAGAAGGATAAGCTAGAAATAGACAGCATTATCAATATCACAGTCCAGAAGGCTGGGCTTCCCAACAACTCTAAGAAGAACAAGCTGTTGTTTTCAAAAAGGCCATGAGGGAAATGTTTAAAGAGAAGGTAGAAAAACAACCCATCCTCAAAAGCATAGTCACTGTGATGGCAGAAGCAGTCGTGAGAGGTATGAAGGTGGACAGGTAAGCACCACTCACTATAACTAATCCACTGCAGGCTGCCCAAACCACCCAAACTGCTGTGGACAAAGTAGACCATATGACTATGAGTGATAATTTGAGTTATCACTTGGAAAAGGTCAGAAGCAACTCTGAAATGCTCAGTCTCCAAGAAGAGTACTGAGTGTAGGTTTTATGGCAAACTGTAGAACCTTTCCTGTGGGCTAAAATGTCCAAAACCATCTGAAAGGATGAAGGCCCAGTAGCACAGAGGGCTGAGACATTGGATGCCTTACCTCATGCTATGCTAGAGACCAGGTTTGGAAACAACCTCAGGTTGCTGGGGCGAAGGCACAGGGGAAAGGGTGGGAGCAGGATCGAGCATTGGCTCTCCTCTCCCAGGTAGGAGTAGGATCACCTGTCCATAGTCACTGAATGAAGGTTCAGTGATGATGCAGGAAGTCAATGGAGTGACTGGAAGGGTGGGGCTTCCCCCATGGCAGATGTGCACATGTCTCCACAAGCGCAGCATATCAGGGATGTGCAGAAGTATGGGGTTGGCAGAAAACCCAAAAACATCTAAAGGGACACAACCCTGCCTTCGATGCTTTAGCCACCAAGCTAGTGGTGTAATGATGGCCCAACCAACCAAGCAGTATGCCAAGGAAAGCCCAGGCATACAGTAGTAGCCACAGACATTGCCAGCTATTTCCAGACAGTTCACAAAATTTCTAAAGAGTTTCTTTCTGCTGCCCCTACTGTGGAACTGTAAAAAGCAGGATATTTCTCTAGAAATAGCACAGAAATTTGGGGAAATAGCTGCCAATGTCTGTGGCTACTACTGTATGCCACAATTGACTATAGCTACCAAATGGGCAAAGCTATGTGCTGAGAAGCCACAACGCAGAACTCAATTGAGTACAAAAGCCTCTTCTTGAACATATACAGCCAGCCCTCCGTGAAAAAGTAGAACTGGCAGTTTATCCTAGAACCAGCACTTATCAGGCCATCCTAAACTGAGCTGAGTGAGTTTTTGAGTTCTACATATGGGATCTTTTGAACCAGAAGGCAATGGTAGCCACTGTGCAGGGCCCCAGTGAACAGTTCTCACAGTACGCCATGGAAGGCAAGGCCAAGGACAAAAAGCACAAAAACATTCCAATCAAATCAAATTTTATTTGTAATGCACTTTTCTAAAAACCAAAGTGCATATACAATGTAAAACCATATATACAGTCTAAAATATATAAGATAAAAAGGCAAAAATAATAAAACTAAATATTGTCCCCAAAAGCTAAATCAAAAAGTAAGTTTTTAATGAGGACTTAAAGGTCTTGGCGGACAGGCACTCTCTAAACTGATGAGGTAGAGAGTTCCACAGGGTCAGGGCTACAGAAGAAAAAGCCCTAGCACCTGTGGTATTACCAAAACAATTAAAAGAACCCAAATGCAAGCACCAAGCTCCAGCCATGGAGAGGGCCCACATACCAAGAAATTTCAGAGGAAAACAACAGACTGAGAAAAATCCTTGGTCAAGTCCAATCGGTAGCAGAGTCAATTCCCAAAAAGGCCATTGCTTCAGTGGCAGCTGCCACAGTACCAACCCCACTTGCAGCCACTAAGTCCTCGCTACACCAAAGCTACACAAATGCTTTGAGAAGCTGAGGCCGACCTTGCTGGATTACTATACCAGTACCAGGATGAGGACGAACCACCTCCAGAATCAGACTGATGGTTCCAGACCCCAGTTTGGATCATCAATACCATCTTCACCAATGATTCCAGATGACCTTGTACAAAGGCCAGAGTAGGGGGCCATGAAACGATTGTCCTATTGGACACAGGTGCAGCTGTATCCATTTTACACCAGGAGTATCCCAGACAACTTCCAGTGGTAGTCTGGAAAGGCAGTCACTGCTCAAAGATTTGACGTGAATGTACTGGTAACCTATCAATCTCATCCAATACCAGTGAGAATTGGATTTCTTAAGGCAAATCACAGATTTGACTTAATGGTGTTATGTCATCATCCGAGTATCATAGGAATTGACATTTGGCACAACACGGCTGTGTTGTAGACTGAACAAATCACTTTCTAATACAAGTAGAAGGCCATGCTATGTGTATCTCATTTCTGACTCGCATGTGATTGTTGCAGTTACAGTAAATGACAAGGAATATGACAACATCACCATGCAGAGTAGATATGAATTCTACTCCCAACTTGAGCCCATTCTACAAAGGCACTTTGAGGCCTTTTCCAAAAACAAACATGACTGTGGAAGAATGGATACACTCTTTGTTGTGGACAGAGCTGACCCAGTTAGACAGAGACAATATCCATTTCCTGCTGAGGCATTGCCCTTTTTAAGGGTCACAATCCAGTCACTCCAAGCACAAGGGCTGATCAGACCATGTGTGTCCACTGTTAATTCACCAATCATGCCTGTTAAGAAGCCAAACAATACTAAGGGATTACCATAAACTTAACCAAGTTACACCCCCACAGTAGCATCAGCCCAGATGTGCTCAGACTACTGAAGTCAGACCACAAGAGTTTCAGCACTTTGGATATCTGCAATGGCATCTGGTAATTTCCATTGGTCCCTGAGAGGTAATACAAATTTGCATTTACCTTTGAAGGATGGCAGTACACATGGAATTGTCTGTCGCAAGGCTTCCATAAGAGTCCATCACTGTTTCACAGCCACTCAATTAAATGGATATCAAACTACCTGGATGATAGATCACAAACTGTTAAATGGTGTGGGGCTCTCTCTGACTGGAAACCCATCAATGAGGGGGTCCCTCCAGGCTCAATTCTCAGACCACTATTATTCCCCTTGTTTATAAATGATCTTCCGCTACACACTGGAGAATCTATGGTGACCCTATATGCAGATAATGTAATAGTTTACAGTACTGATCCAAACGTGACACAGCTAAATAAGCAGATAGTTCATGATCTCGTGCTGCTAGAAAAATGGATCTTTACCAGTAAGCTAGTTCTCAATGGTAAGAAAACAAAGGCAATGGTATTTGGACCCAGGAGACTAGGATCTGACAGTACTGCAACACTCAACCTATGTCTTGCAAATAGCACAAAACTAGAGGTGGCTAACTCCATCAAGTACCGTGGGGTCTACCATGACCAGGACAGTACATATAAATTCCACCTTAACCACCTAACCAAAACTATCAAAAGATGGGCCTCCATTATCAATTTAACCCATTTCTTACCTCTGAATCTTGTGGAAAAGTTATCTAAGGTACTCTACTTCCTACCCTGCTCCATGGAGCCCTGTTGCTTGCCTCTGTCAAGGGAACTGAACTCCAGACACTGAATATTTTATATCACAGAATAGTGAGATTCACTAACTCAGCTAGACCATCACTGTACAATGTTACAATCACTGAACTGACTGACTCTAGAGAGTAGGTTGGCTTACCCCACCCTATATCTTGTCTACAAGCTAATGCAGGTCAGTACTCTTCCCCCACCAAAGAAGATTTGTTCTACCCAAACAAAACAAAAGAACATTAAGAACTTCAGAACTCCACCTATTACAAGTGCCCAGGGTGAGAACCTCCATTAGAGACTGGTCGTTCTCCTTCTTCACACCCTACCCAGTGGAAATGGCTTCCAAGTAGCATCCAATCATTGGCCTCCCTAAGGGTTTTCAGGAGCAAACTTATATCCCATCTACTGAAATCTAACCAATGCTGCTACTACAGGTAAAAATGGTTAAAATTAGCAATCTTGGCCTCAACCTTCTATGAATTATAGCTTCAGTATTGCTCTGTAAATTGTTTCATAGAAACATAGAAGTTGATGGCAGATAAGGACCGCAAGACCCATTCAGTCTGCCCATACTTGCTTGTGTCTTGTTAAGAAATATGTGGACTAATAATGCTGTACTCCTCTCATGATGTATTTATTGTTGCTATCTGAATGTATAATGGATGTTTACTGCGCTATGTTTCTCTGTAATTAACCCTGGGTCACCCCTGAAAAGGAGACCACCTGGTCTGAGTGGACCTACCCGGTTACCAAAAATATATCAATTAATTGATCAATTAAGAGATGCAATCCATGATTTTCCATGCCTGAATGCCTCTTGCAGAATGTGGATGACTTCCTATTAGCAACCACCACCAACGAGGGGCACTTGGAGCTCCTTGATGAACTTTTAATGCTCCTACAGAGAGCAGGACTTAAATGAAACCCTGCAGAAGTGCAACCATGTCAGAAAGAGGCTACTGTACCTTCCTAGGCCTCCACATCACTAAAGAGGGAAGGAATTCCACCCTGAATAAGGTGCAGGGCCTACAAAATCTTCCACTCCCAACAAATGCCACAACACTGAGATGTTTCCTGGGTATGGTCATTTACTCCAGGGACTTAATTTGTGACTTTGCACAAAATGTTGCTCCTCTGTACGACTTGTTAAAACAACAACACATGGCAATGGGGACCTGAACATACAGCTGCTATAACTGTTCTCAAGAAATCCCCCCACATATCTGGTGGTCATGTGGAACCTGCCAACCCACCCCCCACTGTGCAGTGCATACCACCCCACTCCCCCTATTGCTGGAGCCGAGCCAGCAAGTGACTCAGCTCACTGCTCACCTCCATGGCCATCTGTTAACTGAGTTATGAATGAGCGCATACTTTACGTACACGCTCTTTCATAACACAGCTGGCTGTGGAGGTAAGCAGTTGGCTGAGCCAGTCCCTGACTCTGTTCCAGGATGGGGGGAGTGGGTCAGAGGGAACTGTTGGGTGGGGGATCCACAAGATCACTAGGTATGGGGGGGTTGCCGAGAATGGGGGATTGGTGCTGGAGTGGTCCATAGGACCACCAGGGTTATTGACATATGTTTGAATTGGTAAGTAGGATGCAGCACTCCAGGGGGGCATTGGGAATGATCATAGATGTCATTAATGTGATCGGGGATGCAGTAGTCCAGGGGGACACCAGGGATATTTATATATTCATTTCATGTGATCCTGGATGTGGCAATCCAGGGGAATACCAGGTATAATTATGCTATCATTCTTGTGATCGGGGATGCGACTGTCCAGGGGAGCAACCAGGGATGAGTATATATTGCATTGCACTGATTGGGAATGCAGTAGTTCAGGGAAACACCAGGGATGAGCATGTGTTCTATTATGGAGACTGGGTTTGGGAGGCACTAGACTACCAGGGACTTTAGGTACATTCTATATGTTTATATATGGGCAATGGAGGATCGTAGATTGGGGCACCAGTAGACTACCAGGCATAGCTCTCATTCTCCTGCGGCATGTCTCTGGACAATGCTGTCAGTTATCAGGGCCTCACACCCCATAGCAAGGACACATCTGCAGTACCACTATTATTACCTCAGACAGCTACTAGACCAGAGTGATTTGTGCCACACTGCTTTTCTCTGGATGTACATGTTCCTTCCTTTCCTGTGTTATTGTGAGCCTATTATCCCGCTGTTCTGTTCATATCCACAGCTTTGCTGAGGGACAGTGGAACAATGTGAGGCACCATCAGGGACATCCATGGTCATCAGGGACACTTGAGAGGTATGCTATCAGGAATATTCTTGTATCTGCTGGGAATCCATTGTCTCTGCTGCTGTTTACACTGGTAGCCTGCAGCTATCAAACCATTTCTCAGGTCTGGAATACAGGTGGAGCTGTGTCACCTCCCAGCCTGTGGCTTCTGACCTGTAGTTCCTGTCCAACCAACAGGTGGAGCTGTGTGTTCCATACAATAGCACTGGGCAAACTACTTGAGACTGTATGCAAAGCAGGCCAAAATAAGAAGCTAATGTGGCTGTTTGCCAACAGATTGCCTGAATAGGCTCATTTGCTTAGGGGCTTTGAATATAGCAGACTTTTGCTCTGGACTAATGTGTTAGCACTATGCCATCAAGTTAGCCCCAGACAATCCTTTCACATCCTTACCACAGTTCCACAGAGTGTGGCTTGCAATATTATTTGCTTTGTAGCGCACCACTTCAGTGCTATCACTGACATTGATTACATGCTGCAACACTGCCTTACTCATATCTCTCAACCTTTAAACCTAACTGTGGAACTCATAAGCAGATCGTGTTCCACCTCCACAAATCACCAGGACAGAAACTCAGAACACAGTGTAAATGTGTTTTCATGTTCACAGAGTTCAGTATTGTGCAATACAGTTTTCACACTCTGTTTGGATTTCTGCTTCAGACTTTAAGCATTACAGGTGGGGCAGTACTCACTCAATGTGAAACAGATGGCTTTTCTGAGGTGCAGTGAGGAACTGCTCCTCATAATGTGGGATAATTGTGAGGTATGACCTTATTCCACCTCTTTGTGCACTGTGATGCTGTTGCAGTTTGCACTGGCCGGTTGCTAAATTCAGAGCTGTCTTATTTGCTAGGCTATTTTTGCACTGCACTCTCATCTCTGTGTGTACACCTTCCTTTGCATCCTATGTTCAACTGCTTTAGCCCCAGGGCTATCCCTTTGAATATAGTGTGCAAATAGATTCAGGCTAATTTGCATTGCTGATTGAGATAGCCAACCCTAGTTATTACAGTGTCCTGTGTACAGAGAGATACAACATTATGAAATACCTAGTTAAGCAAACAAAAACTAAACTGATGTGGAATAAGAACACACACATCATTCCAATAGTTCTCGAGGCAACAAGGCTAATCAAAAATAATTTTCAGGTACATTGAAATATGCTACCAATATGTGTGACACCTTATGAACTACAAAGGAAGCCATTCTGGGGGCACTGCACATGTTGAGAAGAGTGCTGTCAGCAAAAGTCAAAGACTAATACAGTACTGATTTTTTTTTAAACATGCCTTGGCTTAGGAATAAGGTATATTGTCATCATGGCACTATAAACCTCTGAACATTTCAGGGTAGTTAATGAAGTAAACACCAAGATAGAGAAGTTGATATGGGGAGAAGGGTGGGGGTAAATGGAGGGAAAGACAAAGACAGTAAGGACAGGTATAGAGCAAAAAGGAGTAAGGCCATCAAAAATGTAGGGTAATGAGTGCCAATGCCCTTAGTCTAGGTAACAAGCTTCCTGAACTGCTGGCCTTGATGGAAGAGGGATCCCTGGATATTGTGACAGTCACAGAAACATGGTACACAGAGAACCATGACTGGGATGTCAACATACCAGGGTACACAATCTACAGGAGGGACAGGGAGGGTAGAAGAGGAGGAGAAGGAGCTTTCTACATAAGGGAAGGGATCAAAGCAATGGAACTAAAGGGTAAACAGGAGAGGAGGCACTGTGGGTCACCCTGGAGACTGGAAATAGCACCACAATCTGCACAGGTGTATACAGACCCCCATATCAGGAGGAAATGGACAAGGAAATGATAGAAGGCATCCTTAGGATGGTAGAAAAGGGAGATACTGCTGATGGGAGATCTGAATATGCCAGATGTTAACTGGAGCACCTTTGCTGCAGCCATATCAAGAGCAGGGCCATTCTTGATGGCCTACGGGGGGCATGCCTCAGACTGCCAGTTCTGGAACCCACTCAGGAGGGAGCAATCTTAGATCTGGTACTCTCAAATGGGGATGGAGAGAGAATCTCAGATCTAGAAGTGGGTAGCCAGCTGGGAATAAGTGACCACCAAACAGTGTGGTTCACAATAAACTCAGCTGTAGAGTCAAGCCATATAAAAGTGAAGGTAGTGGACTTCAGGGGGGCTGATTTTGTTAAAATGGGAGCGCCTCAGAAAAGCAGTAACAAACAGGCAAGAAGGAGGGTGGAGCAACAATGGAGAAGCATCAAAACTGCCATCACAGAGGCAACAAGCCTTTGTATGAAGCAAATAAACAAATCAAAACAAAAGAAAAAACACTATGGTTCTCAAAAGAGGTGACGGAAGATTATGGAGAAAAGAAGCATTCAGGGATTATTAGGAGAAACAGAAGGAGCAGGACAGAGAACTGTACCAGTTAAAGCAGAAGAAAGCGGGGAAGGCAGTCAGAATAGCAAAGGCCCAAACCAAAGATAGCCAACTCAGTTAAGAAGGGGATACAACCGTTTATCAGTACATTAGGGAGTGAAGAAAAAGAAAGGGAGGGATAGTGAGGCCAAATAAAGAGGAGAGTGGGTGGGCAGAGAGGGACAGCGAAAAAGCAGGAATACTGAATGAACACTTCTGCTCAGTATTCACAAAAGAGGAGGAGGAGGAGGGGGAGGTACCTAATTCAGTCAATAGAAGCACTCTGGATGAGGAGGGGGCTTGATAACAGTCCTTTCACAGAAGAAAGGGTTCTGAAAGAACTCCTAAAACTGAAGGTGGACAAAGCAATGGGGCCTGATGGGATTCACCCTAGAATTCTAAAAGAACTAAGGAGAGACCTAGTAACACCATTGACTACACTTTTTAACAAATCATGGGAGTATGGTGTGGTACCTGAGGACTGGAGGAGGGTGGATGTGATTCCTCTTCACAAAAGTGGGAGCAAAAGAGAGGCAGGAAACTATAAACCTGTCAATTTGACCTCATTGGTAGGGAAAATGATAGAATTACTTCTGAAGAAAATTGTTGAGTACCTAGAGGCTGGTGGGACACATGACCCAAGGCAGCATGGATTCACAGTGGGAAGGTCATTTCAGACAAATCTAACTGATTTTTTGACAGGTGACCAAAGTAGTAGACAGGGAGGGACTGTGGACATGGCCTACCTAGACTTTAGCAAGGCATTTGACACAGTCCCACACAAAGATTAATAATCAAATTAACCAGCCTGGAGTGGGTCCCCTAAGTCGTCCCCCCTCTATCTTTTAATTGTGCCCCTTGTTCTTGCACATCTCTTTTTTTGAAAGTCCCTTCTCATTCTACCCATATATAAATGTGCTATATAAATATAACAAGTGTTATACATTGCACAACTCTCTTTCAGCAAATGTCAAAAACTACTATAGTGCTGATTTCTTTATATGCCCTGGCTCAATAATTTTGTATTTTTTTTTTATTATTTATTAAGTCTTAGTATTAACACCTTTGAGCCAATTGCTCTTTTACACAGGTTCCACATCATGGTACAATGACAAAATACAAACCA
This sequence comes from Neoceratodus forsteri, assembly GCA_016271365.2. Lineage (NCBI taxonomy): Eukaryota > Metazoa > Chordata > Ceratodontiformes > Ceratodontidae > Neoceratodus > Neoceratodus forsteri. Next base: position 19,946,657 of record JADMNL010000038.1, on the reverse strand, counting down.
GTGAGTCCCAACAATAAAACAGTATATACAGATAAGCAGTTATAGAAGTGCACATAGTTCACAGCAAGGGCTTAAAACCAGTTCCTGTAGGATGATTCTGGCAGTATGAGGCTAGTAACTCTTGTTGCACAGGAGAAAATATAGGTGCAGCCCAGAGGCCTTGTCAGGTAGAGGGACCATACAGACAGACTGTGCATAGGCATTGAATATTGTATGCCTCAAGGGATGGGGTCCATTCTTGTCATGGCATTAGAAATCCCTATATATTTGGAGACACTAACCCAGGGAAATGTGTTTAAATATTACTAGGTATATTTTGCATTTATTTCAAAAGGTGCTGCTTATAATGGCTACATTTAACCAACATCACCAGAGCACTTAGCCATACTCCATTACAAAATGCACTCTAAATCAATGCACTGAATCAATGTCACTGAATGCATAACCATACTGGCCCCATTTTCAAAAGTCCCTTGAAAAATTATGCAAGTGCCTGCTCTGTGCATCTGAGATGTGCCACCCCAAATAATTGCAATATTCAGAGGATTCACCATAAGATGCACTGGTGCATACCTGGCTGAATATACCAGAAATGCACCATCGCACATCTAGAAATGATCCATGCATCAGGGCAGGACTGAATATGGCAAATGGAGCAACTCAGCCTGGGACAGTAGAGAAACAGGGAAGGACTGCATATGGGAAATGAACAGTGTAGAACAGCACAAACAGGGTGGAAAGCAGCCCATGGCAATGGGGTAGAGAGTGGCACTGCAAAAGTGCAAAAATGGGCAGTCACAGCCCCCATGGGCACAGTATGAAGCACTGCACAGAGACCACCAGCCAAGGGAAGTACCAGGCCCAGTGGTCATGTCACACAAGAGGGCAAGAATGAGTGCCATAGCACCAGAGGTGCCAACAGACACACAGCTCCCATGCACTGTGACAACAGTGCCAATGATTCAAACAGGGCGGATGTGGTAGCCAGACCATAGGCACAGTGGGCCACAGGCACAATGGCACAGATCTAGCAGCTGTAGGCCACACTGGGTGCACACACCTACAGTTACACAGGACTGCAAACAGTGCAGCACAGCAGGAGGGGAACCAGGACAACAGCAGAGATAAGCACAGCCCCAAAACAGGGGCAATGTACAAGTGACAGTGTAGGCATCAGTGATGGACACCCCAGAGGCAGCCTGAGGGACAGCATGGCAAACACTGTGGGGGCAAAACAAGGTGGATAAGGGCTTATAGTTGTGCAATGGCACAGACACAACTGAGCTGTGATTAAGCAAGGCGCAGTGGGTCAAACATGCAACACAACAGGTGATCACAGCAGCAGTTAAGGAAGGATCACAAACACAGGCAGTCAGATGCAACAATATTTAAAACAAAACAAAAAAACAGGAAAAATAGCAAAGGGAACAACAACAACAAACACTAGGAACAACAATATAAAGGGGTATGGGGCAGGGTGGAATGGAGAACAGGGAATGCAGGAGTGGAACTATATACAGTGAGGACAGGGTGTGGGGGTGCTGAAAATGTGGTATTTGCAAAAATAACACTCTGGTGTCCACATTAGCCTAATGCCTCTGGTGATTAAAAGCATGGCCCTGGTGTTCCTAGCCAGCTCTTTACAATTCAGCCAATATCTCCCCGTCCACACATAAAATTGCCTTCTTAAGATGGCCACTAGTATGTCCTGGGTGGACACCATCCTCCCACCCAGCAGAAGCCATCCCTGCCTCCTCTATTGTGCAGCAGTGATGTCCTGATGACCTATGGGGGGACAGAGAATATGTACTCAGTGCCACAACCCATCCTGGCAAAGTGCACCAATGGGTTGGAAGCACATGCCTGTTGCTGCCTGGCCCCTTGCATAGAGCGGACAACCCACCATGCACACCACAGACCAGCAACATGCTGGGCAACAGAGCCACACAATGAATGGGATGTGGCACAGGGAAGAGGCAATGTCAGCATGTGCAAGTATTGGAAGTTGCCCAGGCACATGTGTCCATGTCCCCCATAGCATGTGAACATGACAACTGCATGCACCAAGTCTGCAGGCCCTATGGCTACCCCTTATAAGCACTGATGAGTGCCCATGGTCCTGAACAGACATACCAAATGGGAACACACACACAGGTGCCAAGTGCACAGTGGGTTCACCACATGTTGCCAAGACAACAATCCATGTGTACATGGCCAGCATCACATGGACATGCACAAGGAGCAGGCAATGGCCCACAGTGGGCAATGCAACCCCCCCCCCCAAACCCCTGAACATACACATATGCAGCACACTCACCTGATGCACAGTGCAACACATGTGCTGATGTGTCGATACCAGCTCCTCCAGCCTGCCCATCACTGCCCTGTCTGCTTGCTTGTTCCCATGTGTAATGGTGCTCCTTCTCATCTGTAAAGGGGGCACAGGGGAAAAGCACCATGAGCAGCATGCAGGATCATACCTCCTAGTACAAAGTAAGAACACAGAATCACGCAGCATGATGTGTGCCCTGGTGAGAGGCAACACATAAAGGGGACCAACAGTGACAAAACAACAGCTCTGTGGACCACAATTGCATCCAGAGCTATGCATTGGCAAGCATGGTGCCAATATCCCAGCACTGTGACCAGGGCCATGACAACCATGTGGGCAGTGACACATGCCTCTGCAGCATACCCACAAACCCCCAAGAGCAGGCAAAGAAAGCATGCACACAGCACATATATACCTGGGCATGAAACAGCGCCCCCCCCACAGGTCTGGTCCCATAGGTGGCCCAGCCTCCCTCTGGAGGTCACCATAATGGTGATGGCATTACTCCCAGAATAGGAATTCCCATCCTTCTCTGGAGGACGTCTGCCACCTGGCCACACCTCGGCCTGTACTTCTTGTAGGGCCTCTGCCCCAAACAATTTCACCTCCAGTTGGGCAACATGGCAACAAGGTTTGCCACCTCCACATCACTCCAACTGAGTGCCCTCACTCTGCCAGGCTGTGCCCATGCCATGATGAAGCTCTGTTTGTAGCAGCAGCAACAAGTGTACCAGGCATAACTTGTGTGCTATATGTGGCTGGGTCTTGCCAGTTGTATGATAGTCCCATCATGCATTGTGCTCCATGACTTGAGCATGCACCTTAGGAATGTGTGATTGCCAACAATAGCACATCACTGCACATGCACAGTAACGAATGACTAGGTGGTAGAATAGGGTCACAGCCCCATAATACATGCATGCATGGCCATGCAGCGAGGCCATGTTGGTGAGGTCCACCAATGCCTCAACTGCAGCCATCCACATAGTACAGTGCTGTAGATATGCATAATACACATCAATGGCACATTGCTGCAAACGGCTGGGATTTGCGATACACAGCCATGAATACCACACATCCACAACCGCACATGTCAAGCACAGTACAATGTAATGCACATGCATGGAAATGTGCCATGCAGAGATGTGCCACCCAAATAGATGCACTGTGGCTAACTGAGATTGACAAAGAGCAAATCTGCAATATTCAGCCAGTATATGCAGATTGGTTCATTGCCCAATCCTGGCCCAATCCACAAATTAGCATTTAATTACAGACTGCTCTCCTGCCCTAACGTCACTGCACAAGCCTTATTTCAACTTTGTTTTTCGTTGCTTTACAGTTTTTCTGTACACAGGGTACTCCACTCCTTCCAAATCCCTCCAGGCAGCAAAATCTGACAGCTATTTGCATCTGTTAGCTTTTGCTACCCTCAGTCAAAGGATGACGTAGAACACAAGAATGACAATGTAGGAGCCCTTATATCACTGCACAAGCCTTGTTTCAACTTTCTTTTCATTACTTTTCAGTTTTTATGTACATGGGGTACCCCATTCCCCAGAATCCCCAGGTAGCAAAATCTAACAGCTATTCGCATCTGTCAGATTTTGCAACCCTTAAGATAAGTACCACCCAAAACACCAGAATGACAAAACTGGAGCCCTTATATCACTGCACATGCTTTATTTTAACTTTAGTTTGATTTTTTTCAGTTTTACTGTATATTGTCTACCCCATTCCCTCAAAATTCCCCCAGGTAGGAAAATCTGATAGCTATTTGCATCCATCAGGTTTTGTGACCCTTAAGATATGTATGACCCAGAACACTAAAATGACAAAGCAGGAGCCATTATATCCCTGCACAACCTTTATTTCAACTTTGTTTTTAATTACTTTTCAGTTTTTCTGTACACGGGGTACATCGCTTCCTCAAAATTCCCTCAGGCAGCAAAATCTGACAGCCATTTGCATCTGTCAGATAATGCTACCCTCAGTCTAAGTATCACCCAGGACACCAGAATGACAAAGCAGGAACCCTTATATCACTGCACAATCTTTATTTCAACTTTCTTTGAATTACTTTTCAGCTTTTTTCTGTATATTGGGTACCCCATTCCCTGAAAATTCCCATAGGTTGCAAAATCTGAGAGCTATTGGAGACTATCAATAGATATACTGATCATGTTATTACAAAATTGGGTGAAGACTTAATGACTAGCAGTTCCTTCCCAAGTGCTGCTGTTAGGGACATGATTGGTATAGTAAGAGATTTAATGTGCAAAGTAACTAGAAGTCCCTTATAATCAAGGCCCCGAGTTTTCTGCGGTTCCGCGGCCTCGGAACTATCCACGGAAAATCGTGGAATTGCACCTCACCCATGGAAGTCACAACTGGCCATGGAACTTCCACGGATGTAAAGGGAGCCGCAGAATTCCCATGGAAAATAATAGAAGCCCATCCTGGGCAGAGCCGCGCTGTGAGCAGAATTACAAAACAGCCTGCAATAGCGGTACGTTAAAAACCTAGGGTATTGAAAAGTCTTAAAAAATGTTACTGGTGTTTCTAATATCCCTGCCAGGCTTTCTGGTAATGAAGTAATGGTTTTCTCCAAAATAGCAGATCATTTATTTATTTCTTCTTTTTTATAAATGTGCACTCCCTTGTGGTAATGGTCGCCATCAGCCACGAGCAAACCGGAGGGTACACACTGCGGGAGGCAAAGCTACTCTCTGCTGGTTGCCGTTGTTTAGGTGCTCTTCATCTCTCAAAAAGTTTCTGCTACAGTTTACCTTACTATCCTCTTTTTACTTATTACAAAATAAATTATGTCTAAACTTAATTATGCTTGTGAATAATATATACAGATTTTCATTATTTAATGTGTGTGCTTTTAAGCTTGCAGAGTTATTCAGTTTTATTTCCTAAATGCCAAAATGTTGTGTTTGGCTTTAACAGAAATTAATTTGAAAAGGTGACAGACATTTCATGTTTTGCCTTGTGATGAAAAGAGGAAACAAAATGGATTTTGTCACAGAAAGGGAACATTTTCACAGACAGTAACTCAGGGTAGACATGAAGAGATGCATGGGGTGGCGGGAAATAAGATTGTGATCATAAACCAAGACATGAATACAAATTATGTAAATACTGTTAAAACTTGTATCGTGCTCAAAAACTCTTTCTGTTAGAACCAGAGATATTCTGCGATATTGTCATGGTGGGAGCGATTAAGAAGCCCAAGTGCTGAGATGCCTTGGGGAATCTGAACTGACATGCTCTCCTGCACCCATCTTGGAGTAGCTGCAGCAGTTGTAAAAGAAGAAAAAAGTACCCCTAGATAGGGGTGGAAAATGAGAAAAGAGCTACTGGGATGGAAGTTGTGGGCACTCAGTCAGTAATGACCATTTAAACCATATGGGATTAGGAAACTTGAGCCGTGAAGTTTGAATGCACGGTAAAGTGACTTCCTTTTTTTTTTTTTAATTACTCTGTTCAATTTTCTGTAGTTATCCAAAGAGGCTGTTAAAAGGAATGACATTTCCTTTTAGGAGGTTGTAAATAAATTACACTACTCAGTTGAATCATTAATTTGAGAAATGTTGGTTTGTCATAGGAATAAATAATAAAAATGTGTTTTAACCAGTTTGCTATGAAATGGTAAAGACTGATTGGCTTTCTGAGTGCTGATAGCTTCACTGTCAGTATGGCTAATTTTAACTAACGAATATAAATTACTTTTTTTACAGAAAATATTCCTGCTCCACTTTTCTCCTCCTGGTCCTGTACTAACATGTGGGATACAAGCGGACAGGCATACAGTAATTGATGATAGCAGTTTAAATTAGCCCAACAGCCGCAAATCCTAAATACGCTCTGTAATTTGTGCTTTTTCTTCTTGAATCCATGGGCATTGCAGGTGTTGGTGTGAAGAAAATGCTCCCTCTCTATCACAGTATTACAGTACAAAGTGGTAAAATAACAATGCTCTCATGCTTGCTAACACATATTGTAATTGTGTTGAATTTTCTTTCAAGACGAGCCACGTAACACACACTGCAAGCAAAGGTACACATTGAAAATGTTGTGCCTTGCATTAGTGGTGTAAGCATGCTGAACTGAGTGTGCTTGATTTTGAACATTTCTTAATGGTAGTTCCCATGCTCCATGCTAGTTCTGTTTTTTTTTTAATGTGTATTGCTTTTTAAACTGTGTTATGTGTTTGGTTCTTTTTTAACTTTTGCACACTGACAAGCAATGTAATTATATTAGCTAGTTCAGCACACTGTTCACACTGCCTGATGCAAAGGTCGGCTTTTTCAGTCAGTACCTTTGGAGTGTGTGCCATTCCGCTCGTCTTGAAAGAAAATGTAACAAAACAATAGCATAAAAATGAACTGCAATAATGTACATTAGAAGCAAACACAATATATGTTTTAGGGCACAGTATTTAAAAGTGATGTGATCTAGTCAAGCAGTGTAATTCCTTCCCTTTACTGGTTTTGCCTGATAAAAGTGATGGAAAGTTACCTCCCACTGCACCACATCCATAACTTTAAAAGCTGTGCAGGAGCTGCCCGTCCTTAAGCTGCTTCTAGCGAGAGAACTGGAAGTCACTTTCTCTTAACATTACTATCACAATAAAAAGGCGTTTACCTTTACAAATTGTTAAGTAACCATACTAATACAGTACTCCAGAGGGCAAAATGCCATAAATATATACCAATACACTAGCTCTTTAAAAAACCCTGTTTCACAGGTACTGGAAAGTACTGCTGTTGCGTAGCCATAAGCCAGGGTTGGAGTTGCTTGAAGTAGAGGGTGGCACTAGTGGTGAAGTACTGGTTCACCGACCGTGGCTGCATACTGAGAAGCTTTAAAAAATTAATCTGCACCACTAGGACATTAGTGGGCACCAAAATGTACAGCTTTTGAAATAAGAGCCCCCCCCCAAGTTTCTACTATTTATTTGGGGTGTCTTGGTGCTGCCGATAGTCTAATATTGAAGTTTTTTCTTAGTTGGAGCAAACTGCAGAGACTGACATTTATCGACATAGCTTTTGTCATCTTTTGTTGAAGTGTAACCATGATGAGTCAAACTTTATATTTATATTTACTGTTATTTTAAAATTAATCTTTACACTGTCTATGTAACCAAAATGAGTTTTATAACACTTGCTTTTCCTGAATTAATTTTGGTTATACAGACAGTGTGAAGATTATTGTATTCCCTGTCCGGACTGGCACCTAGCCCGCAGTAAACTGATCCCCCACCACCACCCTTGTTGGGACCCCAGGCTGAGCTCGTCCTGCTGGAAGCAGAGAACATTTAAATATTTAACTGAAGCTTCTGTGGCTCTTCTGAGCTCCAATCCACTACACATCATGCTACGATGACCAAAAACAAAACAGAAAATCTATCTACCTACCTGTCTGTCTGTCTGTCGGTTTCACTGCCCCCCCCAAAAAAAAGGTTTCAATGCCACGCTGGGAGCCCACCCCAGCATGGCAAATGCTTCCTTTGCCAATGGGGGTGCCCAATCCCCCATCGGCTTCACTGCCCCCCCAAGCTGCCTGGTGCCACACTGGGAGCCCACCCCAGCGTGGCAAAAGTCCCTCCTTGTGTGGGAATCCAAATAAAAAAAAACCTGAAACAAAAAAACCTTCCATCGTTGCTTCTTTTGCCCCTCCCCAACCTGCACCCACCCTCTGCATACCCACCTCCCACACCCCACCTCACCACCACCTCAACCCAGTCTTACCTCCGAACCCAAGCGATGATCTTCTGTGGACCGGGAACACGTCTGCACTCTTCAAAGTCGACCGCAAACTGAAGAAATGCCGGTAAGCTGTATAATGGACTAAATGGATTTTTTTCAACTTTAGTGCATATCTCAGCCATTTCTGGGAATTTTTTCACCAAATTTTCAACATGGGGTTTTGGGGGCCCCACCTCATGAACTGTGACACTGTTATTTCGTTAATCAGTCCCAAAAGGTGGTTTCACAGTGACTGCGTGGAACCACCTTTCCAGAATGATTAACAAAATGACAGTGTCACAGTTCATGAGGTAGGCTCCTAAAAACCCTATGTTGAAAATTTGGTGAAAATATTCCCCAAAACGACTGTTTTATGAGTGAGCATTGCACAGTTCCTACGCACGCTCGTAACTTCGAGCATTTTTAATATTTTCACTCCAGATTTTCAGTATTGCCATTTTACCATACCTCCTTATGAACAATACAACTGTCATTTTTCACATTTCACCCAAAATGTGTTTTCGCACATGTAGCGCACAATGGCGCAGTCGGTATACGAAATCAATGTTCTGGACAGAGTAATAAAATCACATTGATACTGTTCATGAGCAGAGGTCTTAAACTGGCTATGTTGAAAATTTGGAGACAAACGCCCTTAAAATTACTGTGTTACGAGCGTGCATTGTGTCGAATTGGGCAAAAAAAACAAAAAAGGAAAAAAAATTATGGGTAAAAATGTGCCTCAGAATTGCCGCAGAAATTGGTGCTGAGTGCCGCAGAAGTTCTGTGGCAAATGAGAACCCTGCCGCAGAACTTTTCTCCAATGTGCCGTAGAAAAATCGGGGCCCTGCTTATAATAATTCATATTGGAGCTAATGACATCCGAAATTGTACTGTCGATATTTTTAGTACATATAAGGAAACTGAGAGTCAGATCATAGAAAATCAGTGTGAAGTTATGTTCTCTGAAATTCTGTCAATTCCAACACTGAATAATACATTAAATGCAAAAATTAGAAAATTAAATAATTGGTTGAGGAAATGGTGCCTAAGAAAATGTCATAAGTGTATAACTACCTGACAGTACTTTGGGCATCAGTCTCACTTATTTTTCCATGATAGATTGCATCTTAATAGAACAGGGGGTAATCTGCTTGGCAACATTTTTTCTGATTACATATCCATGATGTTAAACTAGGATGTAAGGGGATAAGGGAGTTACATCAAGGGGATACAGCACAGAAAAGCCATTTAAGAGAGAAAATGGTGAATAAGAAACATGTGCTAAGTAGAAATAAAGAGGAGTATAATAACAAGAAATGAGAGTTAAAGACCCTCTTAACGAATGCAAGAAGTCTCAGAAATAAAATGGACTAGTTAACAAATCTTTTGAAAATAAATCAGATTCACATATGTGCAATATCTGAGACATGGTTCCAGGATGGGGACTGGGGTATGGTAATTCAAGGCTATAACTCTTTTTATAAAAACAGAGTAGGTAAAAGAGGAGGTGGTATTATATTATATATTAAAGAGGAAATTAAAGCATATGATATATTAACGGAAATAGAGTTAAAACATAATATTGAATTACTTTGGGTCAAAATTCATACTGCTAACAAAGTCATCACCATTGGTATGGCATTTAGGCCCCCCGACCTGAGTCGTGAAGATAGTGATTTATTCCTGGCAACATTAAATAAGTTTGAAATCCAAGGAGACTTCTTGTTAACGGGAGATTTCAATCTCCCAACAATAGATTGGGATATATTACAGGGAAAATATACTCTGGATTATAACTTTATTGATTACTGCATTCAAAATGGGCTGGAGCAACTAATTAAAGGTGCAAACAGATGTGGAAACACCTTGGATCAAGTATTAACTAATATAGAGCATCATAACATCACTATTCAAGTTAAGGATCCAATTGGAGATAGTGATCACAATTAAGTGTTTATACATATTGGTAATAATGTTATTCATCCTAAGGGGAAAACTGCATTAAGAGACTATAGGAGGGCAAATTATGATGCTATAAAATCCTACTTCAATGCCTGGGATTGGAAGCAGAGACTAGAGGGGTTACATATGGATAGTATCTGGATAGAAATAGATAACACACAAGCAATAATACCCAACAGTGTGTGCAATACCAGACAGCCCAGGGACATAATGAGGCCTGACACCACAGGTGGAGGGTCTTATAGCCCCTGGAAGGTCTGGTATTGCCCATACCACCCACCCTGGAGGGTATTATTGTGCTTAGAAAATAGGCACTGTGTCAAATGTATTTAAAATATATATATTTTTAAGTTTTCATGGTGAAATTATTTTATTTACATGTATGTTAAAGTAATCCCTCTGCCTGTTTTTTTGTGGGCTTCACATCCTGTTTTGAGCAGGTTGTCATGGTTACACTTGCCACCCCCCCATGCACATGCATGTATACACACACACACTGAGTATTGGCAATTTTTTTAATTTTTTTTATATAATACTTTTTTGCTTTGTTTGTTTGCGGGCAGTGGAGAGGTCATAGTGGGCAGTTGGTGAGGTGACAGGTTGTCATGGTTACACTCTCTTCCCCCCAGCATGTGTGGACACACAAGGACTACTGGCAATTTTAAAATATTTTATTCTTGAATGTTTTTTGGGTTTGTTTGTTTGTGGGTAGTGGAGAGGCGGTAGCGGACAGTTGGTGAGGTGACCAGAAGTTTAGGACAATGGTCACAGAAGTTGAGAGTCTGAAAATGAGTGAGTGAGGGTGAAAGTTGCGGGAGTCAGACAGACAAAAAAAAAACTGCAGGAGAGAGCGAGGAACAGAAGCTTGAAGTAAAAAATGTTTACATTCATTTTTGAACCTGCAGACTGGCATGGCAGGTGGGGGAAGGTGGCACATGGCATACTATGGATTTAAGAGATCTCGGTGAGTTAGAGAGATCAAAAAAATGGTGGCTCATCAGTATGCCAATCTGGGGTGCCCAAAGATAGTCTTAGGTAATGGGGCACTTCAAATTGGCACTTCTTTCCAAGTGGGAATCTATCGTAAGTTAATGTACCCCCCCGCTATAGCTCTCAGCCAGTCAGAGAGCTGATAGTGTCTAGCCCATTTTCTAAACTAAAATACTGTATAGAACAATGGGTCCCGAAGGTTAATAAATATAATACCAAAGGAAGGATACCCTCTTGGTGGGGCAGGAATATAAAAAAAAACAGTATTACAAGAAGAAGGAGAAAGTTTGTTGGGTACAAAAGCAACCCAGTCATGGAGAACTGGCTCTCATATAAAAGAGCAGCAAACTGCACCAAAAGGCTTAAAAGAACAGCTAAACAAAAGACAGAATTTTATATGGCCACTAGAGTTGGGGCCAATGAAAAATCCTTTGACAGTTATATTGGGTCACTTAAAGGTAAACAAGTAAGTATAGGGCCATTAGACACTCAACAGGGTTCAGTAAGCAATTAACAAGATATTGTGAACATCTTTAATGAACATTTTCAGAGTATATATCAACCCAAAATTAATAATGCGAAATTGGGAGTGCATATCCTCGCTGAGGTATCCAAGATCGTTATCACAGAAAAACAAGTTATGGACAAATTTAATAAATTAAAATAACACATCTGCAGGACCTGATGGAATAACCCCTGCCTTCTTAAAAGAACAGAAGGATAGCCTAGTTGGCCCAGTCACCCAATTGTTTAATGCATCCCTTCAGGAGGGAAGCACTTTGAGACAATGGAGAGAGGCTAATATTACTCCTATTTATAAAAAAAGGTAATAGAAAAGAGGTCAGAAATTATAGACCCATAAACCTAATATCTGTTATGAGTAAGCTCTTAGAAGGGATAATGCAAGATTATATGGTTAACCATACTAAGAGCAAAGGATATGTTGATCTGTCTTAACGTGGGTTCACTGCTGGAAGGTTTTGTCTAACAAATTTATTGAGTTTCCTTGAGCCAGTAAGTGCAGCTCTGGACAGGGGACTGCCTGTGGATGTAATATTTTTAGACTACACAAAAGCATTTGATTCAGTGGCACATGACGTGTTGATTAAGCAGCTGATTTCCATCCATCTACCCCCAAACTTGGTTGCATGGGTTAAATCCTGGTTGACTAATAGATATCAATGTGTTGTCATAAGGGGATATTCATCAGACTGGGCCCAGGTTACCAGTGGTGTACCTCAGGGCTCGGTTGTGGGCCCAACACTTTTTAAGCTGGTCATAGCAACCATGAAGGTATCAGGGGATGTCTGGATGGGAAAATATGCTGATGATAGTAAATTGGGTACAGTTTTTAATAACATTAATGTGGCAGACAAATTTCAACTAAACCTGTCTACTATAGAAAATTGGGCAAACAACAATAAACTTTATTTCAGTAATGATAAGTGTAAGGTAATGCATCTGTGGAGGAATGATCATTAGTTTACGTATACCCTCAATGGTAAACCTCTACAAATTACAACAAATGAATGTGATCTGGAAGTGGTAGTGGACAATAGGCTAGTTTTTGGTATAGACACCAGACATAAAGTAGTACAGAGTAATGGGATCCTGGGATGCATTAAAAGAAATATTAGGAGTAGATCCCTTGAAGTTATACTACCCTTGCATACAGCATTGATCAGATCACAGTTGGAGTAATGTGCTCCCTTTTGCACTCCAGGGACAAAGAGGGAAAAGTCATTAATTGAGAGTGTTCAATGAAGAGCAACCAATTTAGTGGAGCAGCAACGACATAGGAATTACGGATACAGGCTACAATGTCTGGGCATGTACTCCTTGGAATATAGGCAACTGAGGGGCGATCTATGTCTGATGTATAATACCACCAGAGATGGATATCTATGGGAAACCAGAGGCCTGATAGACTATATAGGTCTACAACATACACACAGTCACAACTTGAAATTAACAGGAGATTTAAGTAGGACCAATAAAGACAAAGATGGTTTACACAAATGGTTGTAAAAGATGGAATTCATTGCTGGAATATGTGGTATTCAGCCCCACAATGGATGCATTTAAAATAGATTAAATTCCTATGTGGGAGCACATACGTATGTATCTCCACTACAGTTTAGTGGCAACTATCAATGGTCTTTGGCCTATAAGCTTGCATCTTTCTATGATTCTATGATTCATATCTCTCAGATTTTGCAACCCTTAAGCTAAGTATCACCAAGAACACCAGAATGACAAAGCAGGAGCCCTCATATCATTGCAAAACCTTTATTTTAACTTTCTTTGAATTACTTTTCAGTATTTCTGTATATTGGGTACCCTATTCCCTCAAAATCCCCCCAGAAAGCAAAATTTGACAGCTATTCACTGCTGTCAGACTTTACTATCCTAGCCTAAGCAGCACTCAGAACACATGATCCACAGAATAGCTGCCCTAACATCACTGCACAAGCCTTATTTCAACTTTCTGTTAATTACTTTTCAGTTTTATTGTGTACTGTGTACCCCATTCCCTGAAAAGTCCCCCATTTAGCAAAATCTGACGGCTATTTGCATTTGTCAGATTTTGCTACGCTCATATTAAATATAACACAGTACACCAGAACCACAAAGGCGGAGGCCTTATTTCACTGTCCAAGCTTTATTTCAACTTTCTTTTAACTATATTTCACTTCTTCTGTACACAGGGTATCCCATTCCCTCAAAATCCCTCCGGGTAGCAAAATCTAACAGCTATTCGCATCCATCTGATTTTGTTTCCCTCAGCCTGAGCTGCATCCAGAACACCAGAATGACAAAGCAGGAGCCCATATATCAGTGCACAGCCTTTATTTTAATTTCTTTTCAGTTTTTCTGTACACGGTTTATGCCCTTCCTCGAAATCCCCGATGCAAAATCTGACAACTATTCACCACTGTCAAATTTTAATACCCCCAGCCTAAGCAGCACCAGAACACATAAACCACATTCCCTCAAAATTCCCAGGTAGCAAAATCGCCAGCAACTCACATCTGTCAGATTTTGCTACCTCAAATGACTGGCAACGTTATTTGTTTCAGTAGTGACTCATCTTCCCTTGTAAATCCTGTCCTAACTAGTGTTTTCACAAATGGATTTGAAAAAAAGCATTTTCATACTGTTTATTACTTTTTCGGTTGCTCATTACTGCAGTTCTGTCCACCCACATTTTGGCTGCTGAGAGAACTTACCACACATGTTGGGTGTTTCTGAGGCTGACGTCAGTAACTAAATGCCCCTGATTGATTTATTACAGGTGAATGCAGAGGGTTATCCCTATCCCAGACTTGTCAGTAAAAACAGCCCAGCCCAGCATAAGTTAGACCTTAATTTAAGTAAATTTGCAGTAATGCACTTAGGAAGCAGCAACAGCAAAGCTGAGTATAAACTGGGAGATGTTGCACTACACCAGACTGTGGAGGAAAGGGATTTGGGGGTCAGGGTAACTAGTGATTTACAATTTGGTACACACTGTAATATTATTATTAAGAAAGCTAGCCAGGTACTAAATTGCATCCTACAGCATATTGGCAGCAGAGATAGCGATTTGATTTTGCCCCAGTACAGTGCATTGGTGAGGCTGCATCTTAAGTACTGTGCTCAGGTTTGGTCCCCATACAAAAAAACTGATATTAGACAGTTGGAGGAGAAGCAACGTAGGGCAACAAATAGGATTACTAGTCAGGGACATAAGTCATACCAGGAGAGATTACAAGATCTAGGGTTATATACATTGCAATATCATAGGTTAAGGGGTGATATGTGCATAATATATAGGGCCCTGAAGGACGAGCAATTGAGAGCAGATTTGGGACTGAGGATGAGAAAGCATAACCAATATGAACCCAGGAGTCATAAATTACAACTAGAACAGGACAAATGGAATACTTTAAAGCAGAAGAATTGGTTTAATCAGAGAGGGGGGTTCAGCTCTGAGCACAGGAAAGGTCCCAGAAGACTGGAGAAGGGCTCATGTGATCCCGCTCCACAAGAGTGGAAGCAGGGAGGAGGCAGGGAACTACAGACCAGTCAGTCTTACCTCAGTAGTGGGCAAGATTATGGAGGCACCCCTTAAGGAAAAGATAGTGCAACACCTGGAATCCATAGGGGCACAGGATCCAAGACAGCATGGGTTTACAAAAGGAAGGTCCTGTCAAACTAATCTCATAGATTTCTTTGACTGGGTAACCAGAGTGGTGGACCAATGGGGAGCAGTTGATGCCGCCTACCTTGACTTCAGCAAAGCTTTTGACACTGTTCCACATAGAAGGTTGATAAATAAGCTGGGTAGGCTTGGGGTGGGTCAGAAGTTGGTCAACTGGGTGGTAAACTGGTTGACTGGCAGAAAACAGAGAGTGGTGGTAAATGGTATACAGTCAGAAGAGATGCACATTACAAGTGGGGTACCTCAGGGATCAGTCTTGGGGCCAGTCCTCTTCAGTGTCTTCGTCAGTGACATTGCAGATGGACTGGATGATAAGGTTTGTCTGTTTGCAGATGGCACCAAGATCTGCAACAGAGTAGATGATCCAGATGGGATGGGCAGAATGAGAAGAGATCTGGATAAACTAGCAAAATGGTCAAAAGAGTGACATTTGGAGTTTAAGGCATAGAAGTGCAAGATCATTCACATAGGGAAGAGAAATCCTGAAGCAACCTATAGGTTGGGAAGGGAGTTGCTGGCAGTCACAAAGGAAGAAAGAGACTTGGGCGTCATCATCACCGATGACCTGAAATCATCCAGGCAGACCACTATTGAGTGATAATGCAGCCAATATAACTGCAACTTGGGAAAGGTTAACAAATTACATCAAACCTCTGTGTAAAAAGGCATCCTTAGGAGTACATAAACCCAAGACATGGTTTAACAGACATTGCAGAAAGGCAAAATCTGACTTGAATCATAAAATAAGAGAAGTTAGGAAAAACAAAAACATACAGACAATAAAAGAACTAAACCAAACAAGAAAAGAGTACAATAAACTTTTAGAACAAGAGAGAATCAAATTCTAAAGATTGGAATGGGAAAAATTAAGAAACACCATAGTGGCAAAAGACAAAGACTTTCTGGTCGTTAGTGAGTGGATGCTATGGGCTATCTCAATTTAAAATTCAGGCTTACATCACACCAACAGTATGGGAAAATTATTTCAAATCATTATTTTTTTCAGAAACAGAAAGACAGGAAACAATAAAATATTCTAATAATTCTACGGAATCCTTGATTAATTCTTTGACCGTTTCTGGTGAGGAGATTTCTCAAGCAATCATGTCAATAAAAAATAAATAAAGCTCCTGGTTCGGATAGCATACTTGGGGAAATATATAAATCATTTACCCTCTGGTGGATACCTCTGCTGGTAAAGTATTTTAATGCAATACTGCAGGGGCAGCATATTCCACAGAGTTGGTTGAGTAGTATTGTCCATCCAATTCTGAAGAAAGGTGACCCATCAAATCTAGAGATGTATAGGCCAATCAGCTTAATAGATACTTCTCAAAAACTGTTTTGTAAAATATTATTGAAAAAAAGTACAATATTGCCTAGATAAAAATTTGATTTTGAGTGAATATCAAAATGGATTTCAGGCACAAAGATCCACGGTACAACACTGTTATGTCTTAAAACATCTAATTTGGAAGTATGTAACAGTGAAACATAGTAAATTATACTGTTGCTTTGTGGATTGTACATCAGTCTTCAATAAACGCAGCAGAAATAATCTTTAGAACAAACTAAAAAATCCAAATATTGATGAATCCTTGCTTGACATAATAATTAGATTACACAAGGACACTTG
Organism: Neoceratodus forsteri; assembly: GCA_016271365.2. NCBI lineage: Eukaryota > Metazoa > Chordata > Ceratodontiformes > Ceratodontidae > Neoceratodus > Neoceratodus forsteri. The sequence goes on along the minus strand of JADMNL010000038.1, from coordinate 19,929,774 downwards.
GTTACAAGTATAATATAGTCAGTGGGGATCTTTGACATCCCTCATTAATACAAATGTTGGTGTTGGACAGGGTTGCATTCTTGCTCCTACCCTGTTTAATATACGCATAAATTCCATACTCCAGGCTTTGGAAAACACAGAATATCATTCTTCCAAAATAGGTAATAATAGAATTTCACTCTTGGCTTATGCTGATGACATTGTTTTATGTTCAACCTCCCTATTGGGTTTACAAAGGAAAATGGATACATTTTCTAAATTGTGCAATAATTATGGGTTATCGATCAATGAGAAAAGACAAGGTTGTAATCTTTGGCAATAAAAGTAGGAAATTGCCAAAGATTTTCATGAGTCAGAACAGAGTTGAAATAGTTAAAACATATGATTATTTGGGATACGTTTTCTCAGACAACATTTTAGAAAGATCATATAGATTATATTAAAACCAAAACTAAAATAGCAGTAAATGCCTTTAAACGATTTAATTCAAACATGGGAAAAGCTTCTACAGGGCATATTAAATGTAATAAAAGCAAAAATTAATACAACAATAGTTTATACACATAGAAATTTGGAGATCAGAAGACTGATTCTATTGAATGCGTAATTAACAAATTTTTTGGATACATATTAATGCTACCTCAATCAGTCCCAAAAGAAATGTTATGACTAGAATTAGGACAACTTCCTCTGGGAGCCATCGTTTCAGAAAAACTAATTATTTTTGTATTAAAACTACTTTAAATGCCAGGACAAAGAATCCCTAAATGGTGTTTTGAAGAGGAGATATACTATGCCTCATTGAATTTCATAGCACCTACTATTAAACATATTAGGACAAAACTTTTTCCTAGTGGATTGGGACATGTCATAACAGATATTTATCACAAATCCTTCAAAGAAATTACAGTACTTGTCAAAAATAGACTAGAAGATCTAGCTAAGGCACAGGACAATGAAAGGATAGCCACTTTGAAACATTTTAGATGGTACAAAATAGTAAAACAAAACTTTAATTTGGATCCATATCTCATTAAAGGAAATAAATTAAATTAAATAATCCATTTTCTAGGTGATTAATAACAAGATTCAAGATGGAATTATATAAGGCAAACTATATTTGTTATAGACAGGGAAGAGGTAATGTCGAGTCACCTTTTTGTTCATGTAAGTTTCAAGTGGAGGATGATCTGAAAGACACATTTTACTTCTGTGTCCTCTCTATAGTTCTGTAGAAAGAAATGGTTAGGGGATATTCTGGCCAGCGCTTGTCTCCCTCCCAATCAGATGGTCTCTTTTCTCGTTAATAACACAGATGAAATTGTATTGGAGAAACTGGCAACATTTTTGGCAGGTCTCTGATTGTGATGCCTTATTTTACTCTTATGAACTGTGATTGCAACTACATGTGCCTTGTTGTAATATGAAGTTATTTTAGAAATCTCAGGTTTCAAATGTAAGGATTATATCTGTAAAGACAAATTAAGTACAATAGTCATGTAATATTATGAGTACATTATTTAAACTTGGGTTAATATCCCAGTACTGACACTGTAGTGCAGCATGAGAGGGGTGCTGCACTTCTGAGGTGCCGTCTTTCTGATGAGATGTTAAACCGAGGTCCCATCTGCCTGGATTGGTTGTAGCTCAGGTGGATGTTAAAGATCCCATGGCACTTATTGAAAACAGTAGGGGTATTTCCCTGGTGTCCTGGCCAAATTTCCCTCATTCACTAAAAATACCACCAACAGCTTAATCTGGTTCAAGGTCAGTTGGCATTCATCTGTATCCCCCTCCCCCGGGTCGTGCCTGAAAATAGGCAGGATTTGTCTAGTGCACTTACCCAGTCAACAAAAACTAAATAAATAAAAATAACTATTTCAAATAATGGTCCCTGAAATTTGATTGTTGATTTTAGATTCTTATATTTTGTAAAAGCTTTTGCTGATCAAATAAACTTGAACTTGGAAGAAGAGATGCAAGTCACAAGTGGGGTACCTCAGGGATCAGTCCTGGGGCCAGTCCTCTTCAATATCTTCATTAGTGACATTGCAGATGGACTAGAGGGTAAGGCTTGTCTGTTTGCAGATGACACCAATATCTGCAACAGAGTAGATGATCCAGATGGGGTGGGCAGAATGAGAAGAGATCTGGATAAACTAGCAAAATGGTCAGAAGAGTGTCAACTGGAATTTAATGCAAAGAAGTGCAAGATCATGCACATAGGAAGAGAAACCCTGAAGCCACCTATAGGCTGGGAGGAGTTGCTAGCAGTCACAAAGGAAGAAAAGAGACTTGGGCATCATCATCACCGATTACCTGAAATCATCCAAGCAGACCTCTAAAGCAGCAGGTAAGGCTAGGGGGATGTTAGGGTGTATTAGTAGGGGTATCATAAGTCAGAAGAGGGAGGTAATAATCCCTCTTTACAAGACGCTGGTTAGGCCCCATCTGGAGTACTGCGTGCAGTACTGGTGGCCATACCTTCACAAGGACATTAACCAAATTGAGGCAGTCAATTTGCCAGAGAAGGGCAACCAAAATGGTGCAGGGACTGCATCAGAAGACATATGAGGACAGATTAACAGAGCTCAATATGTATACCCTAGAGCAAAGGAGGGAGATAGGTGTTATGATTGAAACATTCAAACACCTTAAGGGCATTAACAAAGCTAAAGAGTCTAACATGTTTCAATATAAGAAAAATAGCAGGATAAGAACAGCATGAGATTAGAGGGAGGCCAATTAAGGGGTAATGTGAGGAAGTTCTTCTTCACAGAAAGGGTGGTGGATGCATGGAACAGCCTACCTCAGGAAGTGATGGATATGAATACAGTGCAGGGCTTCAAACAGGCATGGGATAGGCATAAGGGAGAAATACAGATGACTATGAATAGATAGGTCACAGACAGAGCAAAGGCCGATGGCACATTTATAAGGAAGAAAAAGAAATGGGCAGACTAGATGGGCCTTGCAGTCCTTATCTGCCATCAACTTCTGTGTTTCTATGTTTCTTTGGAATTCCTTGCCAAAGGAGGAAGTAACAAACAAAACAATGGACTCATTCAAACTAGATCTAGACAAATTCTATAGTAATAAAAACACTACAGTATAAGATTATCAAGGCAAGCATTAAGGATGCAAGTCTATGTAGCTTGGTAAACCTATAAAACATCATTCTATGATCTGCAAAGAACATAGATGTGTTGCTGAGTATGAAATTCGACAGTTATGATGATCAGTGAGATTGTGTAATGTTATAGCGAGGGCTGTAATGTTTACTGCAGTGTGATGTGGATGTAGAAAGCATAGCACATCATGCTGTTGTGATAATACAGAGTACGCTTGCAGTCATCCATGTCCCTCCTCTCATTCCAGATAAGGCTTATATTGATCTTTATTTATGTGGCATAATAAATACTGGAATGCATACACACCTCCTGGCTCCTGTATATTGTTATTCTTTCAGATTCCGGCTCAGCGTGTGTTGTGTGGTATGATGTTTGAGGGGTTCTCAGAAAGACAAGCTGCATAACTGAAGTAGTGTATTTTAACCATCCTGCTGTCAAAATATCTTGAATGTATCGTCATGATATGTCCACTGTATAGCCACTTTCGGATGCCACCTGTGCGTGTATTTATTTTTGGTTGTGCAGGTTGTTGGTGGCGGGTGTGCTGCTCAGAAAGACAACCTGCTGAAATGTAAATTGAGGTATTTTTTTACAAAACATCTAGTCAGTTTTATTCACTGGCTCCAGAAGTGTAACTTTTTTTCTGGAGTCTGTTAGCATCGTGATGTACGTCTGATGGTGTTTATTGATTACACCTCATCTCCTCACATGCTGTCACTTGTCAGTGTGAATCTAGCTGCTGTTATTTGTTTACGGTTCTTTGCACATTCCAAAGTGTGCAGCCATGAGTTTTCCCGCTTGTTTAGTGAATGGCCAATTACAACTTCATGCCATAACAGTATACTTACTTTTTATGGCACCAAAACGTACTACATCACGGTGTTTATTGGTCAACACCTATACTGTTACACAACAACATTTTAAATAAAGTGCTAAAATACCCTGCTGTCTGCATTTCATTATTGTTGGTGTGGTACTGCTTGATGTGCCATTTACTTCTTATTTCCAGTAGTCTGATGTTATTTGATATAAAGAATGGTGTACTGTGTGGCTCCTCTGTGTACCAACTCATCAAACAGTGGTAAATCTTCTTTTAATTTTCCAAACTCAAAAGCTCGTGCTGCTTGGACCCATGCTTACCGTTGTGAGCTTAGATGGGACCCTGGTGATGCGTAGTTGTGCTACGTGAGGACCACTTTGAGCCATCAGATTTCACAATGTTACCTGACATAGCCAGGCAGTGTGGTTATAAGCAGCTGTACCTAAAGAAGGGTGTGATTCCTCATCACACTGAGGCTCCATCAGCTCCCCAGTTGATGTGTCCACGAACAAGTGCCAGCCAAGTTCTCAACCATGAGGTGAATTAATGTGGTATGGTTTGGGTTAAATATATTTTTATATGTGTTGTTCGTCTTTTGTGTGAGTATTGATGTCATTGTGTTGGAATAAATGGTCCAACTCAACAGTGTAGTTCACTCTGTCTCTTGTATACCATGCCTTTGCCATTGTTTGCTCAAGCAGTGGGAGCTATAACAACCCTCCCAAGGGCTACCCCCTCACCACCTGGAGCATCATTCATCAGGAAGCATAGTTCTCATCCAGCTTATGCAATACTTCCTCTATATAGGCTCATTTGTACAATACTAGTATCCTGCACTGTTTTTGTGTTGCTTCCAATACAAAGGCCATGGGGCCCTATGCACTAGCCAACGCACCGTGTAAATTGGGTGTGTTGGCATACCTAAGTAGGAATGCCTTTGAGCAGTGGTCATGCGGCATTAATGACCGGTGTGTGCAGCTGGCATGTGGCTGATCTCCTAGGTGCCATATATCATGGAGAGTATGGCTGTGCAATGGGGAGCATAGGGGGCAGGCAGGTACACCAGGGACAGCCCTGCCATAAGTGCACCTATGTGCCCAGCCCCTATGCACACTGGCATAGAGAAGGGGCCCATGAGCAGGATAGCAGCCCCCCACACACACACAGCTGTGGCCTGCCAGACCCCAACCCCCCTGGCAGACACTCCTGCACTCTATGGGGCAATCCCTACCACTGCCCCCCCACGGCTGCACTTCTACGCTCATGCAACCCAGCACCCGGTAGTGCCAGTAAAGCCAACAGCAAGGCATGGCCACTCCCCCCCACCTGGCACAGACATCACCCTACCGGTACCTGCAGGTGGGGTACCAGGTGCCCAACAGTCAGCGGCATAGCTCTCCATACACTCCCACTGCTGTCAGACATCTGACCTATGCAGTGGTGCACAAGCAGCTGTTGAGGTGTGCAGAGGGCTGTGCCACTGGCCGTCGGGCACACTGTACCTGACCTGCAGTTACAGATAGGGTGTTGTGGGCGGGGTGGCACCATGACACATGTGTGAGGGGTACAGGGTTCAGGGCTCACCTTCATGGTGCAACATGCGCACTGGTGTCAGGTGTGTGCATTGGTGGGTGCACCTTTGCTCCACAGGGGACAGGGTGACCTGGACTGGGGAGTGTGGCTCGGATGGCCTCCGTGCACCAGGGATGTTGACAATGACACAGCGACCAAAGAGGCAGTGCTGCATGGGTCCGGGTGTCTGCAGGTACAATTCATGCACCCTGACCTGCTCCCAGCTGTGCAAGTGATTCACCGTGGACCCAGGGTAGTCATCACCTCCTCTGTCTGCTCTGTATGGACCTGCACGCTGGTGGACAGTGCCGCAGATAGGTGGCAGCTGGTACTGAATTCTGGCTGGTGCACACCTGTCCGCATGTGCATTGCTAAGCTGGTGGGTTATAACCCATCCATTTGTGCATAGGGCCCCATTGTTTGTTGGATGGAAAGGGGTTCACATAACACCCTGTGCCCCATACTGTATTTATGTATTTGTAATACATGTCATTGCTGGCAGACATGGCATGTTTTTGGGATGGCATGCTGCACAGCATTCATTTTCTTATACTTGAGTGTACTTTAGTACTTGTGTTTCATGCTATTAGTTTCAAGCATTGTAATGTGACTCAAGATGGCACAATGCAGAAAATAGTGTGTGTCTTATATCATGCTGTCCCATGTTATTTTTGAGTGGTAACATATTAGCAACCTTTCCCACCTCCTCCAATCTATACAGAACTCCTTACAACTACCACTCCTCCTCACTCTTTAAAGCACTACATGGTGGCCCCACCACCACAACCGTTTTCTCATTCTCATTTTGCACATTATACATGTTCCTCTATAGCTGTTGCAGACACATGTGTTTTCTTTAAATGAATAATGTATGATGGAGCGTTGTTATCTGGCCGATTTTCATCTTTTTACTCAGTTGCTATACCATGATGTGATGTCACTTTGTTGTTAACCATTGATGAGTACGTCACAGCGATGGTATAACAAATGAGATTGCTCTGTGCATGTGCCCATCATGATACAATGGCCTGACTAAAATGTGCACAGCGGTGAGAGCATGACCTCGTGTGGAATGGCAGTGACAAACTTTGGATAGTAAGGCTCGTCCTGCATAATTTTTTAAGTAGATGTGTATGACCATACACTATAAAATATAATGTATGGTCATACATCGGCAACCAGTTTGAATAACTGGCTTGAGGTTGCCATGGTGACATAAATCTCTTGTGCTTCTCTCTCGGGGTTTACATAGTCACCATGGCATCATTTCTTACGTTAACAAACCGTTACCAATGTATGCCCATATTATCCTCTACATAATGTTTTCCTTGGGAACACATTGTGACACTGTAGTTGTGCAGCTGTGATGAAGTATGCTGCTGTAATGCTGTTACATTTTTTGGTTGTATATAATGAGAACGTGTCACTGTCACCCATCAAATTGTACAGTATGTTAGAGTATTATTTTATAAGGTGTGTTACAATACGGTGCTACAATGAATTGTTACAGTTCTGTTTTCCAGATTCTTGAATTGTCATCTGCAACTTTGCAAGACAGTGCATCTCAAGAGTCTGATGCATACAGTGCGATCTGATGACTCTATAGAGGTTGATATGGCTCACACTGAATGTACTGAGGCATTCAAAACTGAGATGGAATGTGCCATGGAAACCAGTTTAGAGTCAAGCGTCACTGGGATTGCCCCAGCCTCCACCTCGACCTCATTTTGTGATATCAACTCAGTAGTGTGTTCACGCACCACCTCCACCTTTACCCAAGTTTGTGTAGATAGAAGTATGAATTGCTATATTTACTTTTTGCTACTGTAATCATAGAATTTGTGAGATATAGATGATAATGTATTGTACTTTTATAGCATTGGGTCATCCTTGTTTGTTCACACAGTTGTTTCCATCCCTGTATGTGGAACACAACATGCGTATACACATGTGTATGGCAATTATCTCACATCTTGACAATACAACTTCCTCTGTCACTAGTTTTCACCATGGATAATTTTAGTTGGCCTGCACTGTCCCCTGTTCAGTACTTTGATATCCCTTTTTAAGTAGGGCAACAGAAATGCACACAGTAGTTACAGTGTAGCCTCATCATGGAGCTGCACAGTGGTAAGATGACCTCCCAGTCCTCAAAGTAATACACCTTGTTTTGATACTTTCTTATTTTTGTTCTGGCTTCCAATTTTTCTCTGGTCTCATCTGCTCATCGCTCCTACGCCCAGGCTTACCTTCCTGGGCAGGGTCGCCTAGTGGACTTCCCACTCTTTAATGGACATTGTGGTCAAGCCCTGGATTACCCCCTGGGTCAGGTCCATGACAGTGGGACCTTCCCCCAGCGGGCATTGGTGGCAGAGGGTGATGTGATGAATGAGCCGTCATGCTTGGAGCCAGCATTTTGTTAGTTTTTTTCCCTGGGTGTGGAGGTGTACAATGACATCCAGTGTCTGACCCTCCCCCCCTGAACATTCATGTGATGTTCACTGCTGTACATCTAGCCTCCACCAGGGGTCTGTCAAGCACCAGATACACTCCCTTCCCTTCCCCCAGAGAAGGAGAGCAGTCTTCAAGATGCTCCATCATTCTCCCCCAGTTGGTCCTCCGACACCCTGGATCCATTCCCAAAGCTGGTGTCCCCGGCATTGCAAGTGGAAATCCAACCACTGTATCGATGGGCTAGCATAATACACCTTGTTATGCACCTTAAAATCCAGGTGGTCCTTGCCGCAGCCACAAGGATCATTACTTGGACCGGTCCTGTTCAATATCTTCATTACTGACATTGCAAAGGGACTTCAAGCAAATGTATCCCTTTTTGTTTTTTAGATGACAGCAAGATCTGCAACAGGTTGGATACTCCAGAAGGGTTGCAGAAAATGAAGAGATGTCTGGAGAACCTTGAAATATGGTGGGAGTTGTGGCAAGTGCAGTTCAATGCAAAGAACTGCAAAATAATCACCTGGATAGATTGACTCTTGGAGAGCTATATGTTGTAGAGAGATGATCAGACTGGCACAAAACAGGAAAGAGACATAGGGGTTGTCACGTCTGATAACCTTAAGGTGTAGAGAAGGCCACAAGGGAACACTGAGAGGGAGTGGGTGATAAAAAGACATTGGTCACATAGGATCAATGGCAACATACAATGTATGTGTCCCTTGGGCAGAGTGGATGGGCCTAGCACTCCTTATCTGCATTAAATTTTGATGTTTCTGTTTCCTGCACTGTTGTCTGAGAGGTTCATTTCACTGCTTGCCAGCACCCCTACATCTTTATCCTCCTTGGCATGGATAACTGGACACCCCCAGCACAGTAACTGTATGTATGGTGCTTGTGTTCTAAGTGCATCACTTTGCACTTCTTTTACTTGAATCAAAGATGTTAACTGTGCTACCATTTGTCCACATTTCGCAGGTGCTCCAAGGAGTACTTTGTCCCCCAAAACCGCTTCCGTGTAGATGCTGGTGTTGACTCTGAAGAGTCATATCTAGATATTGAACCCAACTGTCTCCCAAGCCTTCTTCACTCCAGCTTCATATCATGTCCACTTGTCCTTGTGCAATGTTTCCTCTAAAATATGCTTTTCTCATGTACCTTGTTTATACCACTAAGGTACTTGAATGTCTCTTATCATATACCCACTCTAACTATTCTCCTCCACTGATTAGTCTCTCCTTGTATGGCTTCTGATATGGTCCCTGTACCATTTTTGTCACCCTTATCTGGACACAATACTCCAGGTAATGCCTTTAAGAACCTAGGACAATAATGACCTGTACACAGGGGACGGGCTACATTTGAGAAGGGAGTATTAAAGCAGGGGATAGAGGGTGTCATAGGGCGATGAATAGATGGACCACAGAGGCAGTTTGCAGCAGATTGAAGAAGGTATTTATTTTATACAAAATGGACTGAATACGGCAAAACAAAAAGAAAATATTCCAAATAATGATCAGGTTAATACAAGAAGACTAGGAGTAGCTAGCTTCAGAGATGTTTACAGCATCACATCCCTATTATATCTGACTACCTAACCTAAATGAGCTCCTTAAATACCAAACTGAGTGTCATGTGATCAGCTAGCTCCACCTTCATTTATTATTTTACAGAAATATTCTTTTTTCAGTTTATAAATAACATATTTACAATGACCAATACCTTTTAAATCATTTTATTAACTTAAAAGTAAACAGGAAGTGAATTACAAGCTTTTATAGCTCTGTTAAGGAACTAGTTTTGCTTCAGAAGGAACCTCCCCCTTTGATGACAGCATAAAAGTGATAGCAGAGAGGCCAGCCAGCCCTTAATAGATGCTGCATTGCAGGGGTAGACACACAAGGATCCAACAAGCTGACTGGCACCAGAAATGAACTCGCTCCCAAAAGGACTTATAACAGCCTAAAAAGACTTAATTGCAGCTCTTGAGGGTGAGTAACAGGTTACCAAGGCATTTATTTCTAGCAAGACTATCTCTGCACTTGTTTACAGAGATAAATTGCTTCACGACTGTTGCTACGCTGGAGCAGTGTTGCCTGTCGCCGCTTCAGCACAGTCGGCAGGCGCCACAACGCAGAGAGAAGGAGAAATAAAGCTCACTCTTCTTCCTAAATGCTAACAAGAATTACCCAAGACTCGGGAGGATGCTCACGTCAGGGTTTTTCATACAGGGTTATAACCCGAACCGAAAACAAGCAAACTGCATCCTGAACACTATTTTGCAAGGGAACAGGGAAATTAACAAATAAATACTTTATTGTCAGGACCTTTAAACAGCCCTTTACAAGAGCAGATAAATGAAGCCCTTCAGAGCATAAACGGCCCTCTCTACCTCTTTATTTATAATTGAACAGTATATCAGAAGGCAAGGACTCCAATTATATACAGAAATGAACGCATTGCATTATAACGTTTGAAGGACAATAGTCCAGACGTTTTTCCACTATTATCACAGATTTCTCGTTTGCTTACTGGGGCAGGATATGGATTTTGGAATAAGACAGGAGACAAAAAAGGGGTTATCACACTGAACAAATAACAATGAAAACATATAAACAAAGTGGGTGGCCAGCCCAACAAACAAGACATTACAGACAAAGCATAACACATGGAACAATTCCAGAATCCATAGTCGTCCCAGAATGAGAATCCTCAGAAAAACTCCAAGGTGGGGGGGTTACTCTCTCACATTCCTCTCCACTCAAAACCAAACTAGCAGCTTTGGTTTATGGACAAACAAACATAAAAAACAAATTCTGAGCGGATATCTGTCATCAGATCTCTCACTAGGAGAGATGGAGCCTTAGCCCACCCTCACTTAGGGCTCTACCTCAGGGTCCCTATTACTACTAAACATGAAATATCATGAGAGAGTTATATCCCTTCATGAATAAATACAAACATTACCCTTTGGTCTGATGACAGGTATCGATATTCTCCATCCCATAGCGGGACATGAAGTCAGCATTACCATGTGCTGTACCTGTCAGGTGTTTGATAGTAAATCTATACGGTTGTAAGGAGAGATACCACCACATAATGTGAGGTTCTTATCCTTCATGACATGTAACCAGCACTAACAGTTGTGATCAGTCCAGAGTTCAAATTCTGCATCCCATAAGTAGAATCGGAGAGCATCTATGGCCCATTTAATGGCCAAACATTCCTTTTCTATGACAGAATAACGTGTTTCCCTTTCATGCATCTTACAACTTATATAAATGACAGGATGTTCTTCTCCGTCTATAATCTGAGTCAGCACAGCCCCTATTCCATAATTAGATGCATCAGTTTGGAGAATAAAAGGCTGTGCAAAATCAGGGGTTCTTAAGATCGGAGAAGAGCATAGTTTAGCTTTTATGGTCTGGAAAGCGTCCTCACACTCATCTGTCCATTTGTTCTTTTCTGGATTCCTTTCCTTGGTTAAATCCATTAATGGTCCGGCTAAAGTAGAAAAATTAGGTATAAATCTTCGGTAGTACCAGCAAGACCTAGAAAAGACTGCCGTCCCTCTTTGTAAGGGTCTAGGGCTGCTTGCCACTGAAGCTACCTTATCTATTTCTGGCTTTATTGAAACATTACCAAACTGGAATCAGAAATATTTTGTCTCCCACATTGCTATAGCACATTTTTGGATTTATTGTTAGCCCAGCTTCAGTTATTGTAGTCAGTACATTGTCAGATGTCTGATATGCTCCTCCCAGGAAGTACTAAATACAATAACATCATCTATATACAGCACTGTATGCAGTGTGAGGGGTTAATAAGGTGTCCATTACCCTTTGGAAAGTGGCAGGGGCTCCATGAAGGCCTAATGGCATAACGGTAAAATGAAATAGACCTAAAGAGTACTAAATGCAGTTTTCTCTTTATCCATCGGGTCAAAGATTTGCCAATAACCTTTAGGTTAGGGTCAAGGTACTAATGTACTTGGCACTTCCTAGATGGTCAAGAATATAATCGATGCAAGGCATCGGATAGCTGTCAAATTGGGACACTGCATTTAGTCTCCTAAAGTCTAAGCATATACGTATGCCTCCTTCTTTTGCTACTACTACCATGGGAAAACACCATTCACTATGTGATGGTTCTATAATACCCATTTCTTGCATCTTCCTTACCTACTGAATCACATCTGATCGTACCCTTTCAAGAAGTCTGTACGGTTTCTGTCTTAGGGGTTGGGTGTTCGTTACTCTTATGTGATGAGTGGCATGTTTGATCTTCCCTGGTGTACCCGCAAATGTAGTTTTAAAGTTGTCAATAACATCATCTAGTTCCTTTCTCTGGTCCTCAGTTAGCTTATAATTGATCAGTAAATCAGTAATCTGGCCCCTGGTTTCTAAACGTTCATAGACTGTCTCTAGCTCATTATCAGATTCAGGCATCATGTAACCTGAGAGAGGCATTGTTCTTTCTAGCCACGCTTTTAATCGATTCACGTGATAGATGCGCTTCTTTTTTTTCTTATCTGGCATCTCAATTTCATAAGTCATTGGACCCATCCTTTGAGTGACTATGTAAGGCCCTTACCATTTCATCAGAAGCTTTTGTTCAGAAGATGGTAACAGTACTAGTACCTTATCCCCTTCACTAAATTCTTTGTACCCAGTTCCCTTATCATAATATCCTTTCTGTTTGACCTGATGTCGTAGGTTAGTGTTATGGGCTTTCTGTATATATGACATTAAACATTGTCGTAATTGTTGCCAGTACTGTAGGGGTAACACTTTCTTAGTCTGTTTGTGTTCCTCCCACTCCTCTTTGACTATGTCCAGTGGCCCCCTTAGGTTTTGCCCATATAATAATTCGAATGAGGAAAAACCTGTGGATGCTTGCGGAATCTCTCTCTATATGCAAACATGAGGTACAGTAGATAGATGTCCCAATTTCTACCTTCATCCACCACAAACTTCTTTAGCATCTGCTTCATTGTTTGATTAAAGCGCTCTACTAGTCCATCTGTTTGGGGGTGGTAAGGTGTGGTGAAGAGTGCTTCAATACCTAAGGCTTGATATAATCATTTCAGCAATGCTGAACAAAAGTTTGTTCCCCTATCGGTTACAATTTCCTTGGGTATACCTACTCGGGTGAAAATTTTAATCAGTTCCTCAGCTATTTTAGGGGCTGTAATGGTCCTCAAAGGTATAGCTTCTGGATACTTTGTAGCATAGTCCACTACCACTAAAATAAACCTATTCCCTTTTGCACTTTTTGGTAGTGGGCCAACAATATCCATTGCTGTACATTCAAATGGAGTAGACACTAATGGCAAAGGTAAAGGGTACTTTATCTTTGCGATTAATCTCAGCCACCCTCTGGCATTCCTCGCACTTCTACAGTATTCGTTACCTGTTCATGAATGCCAGGCCAAAAGAAATGATGTAGAAGGCTACTCAGTGTTCTGTCCTTACCCAAATGCCCAGCCAGAGGAATATCATGCACTAAAGTAAGTAATTGGGTTCGATATTTTTGGGGCACCATTAACTGTTCTACTGTCTCTCCTGTTTTTGTATTGGTGCATACCCGGTACAACAATTCCTTTTTCAATTCAAATATATGCCCTCTTGCCTCATCACCCTTCCCAACCTGTGAAAAGAAAGGGGTTAAGGAATCATCATTTTTTTGTGCATCTTTAAAGGTACAGTTATTATTAACATTCATATAATCAGGAGTAGAATCAGTTTCAATGTCCGGTATATTATCTGTCTTGTATTTGCAAGTCCATTGTTTCTTTTCTTTCCACTTCTGACTATTCAACTTCCTGTCCGTCCCATCAGGCCCATATAGATCTTCTTGGAAGGGAAAAGTCTGTCCCAAATTATCTTCCTGTTTAGATGGGTTCTGGTAGTGACAGCACTGATGTTAGACATTAATAAAGTTTCAAAGTGGGGAAAATCATGTCCAATAACTATAGGTACAGGAAGGTGAGGAACCACACCCACCTTCATCTTCTGGGTGTGTCCCTCTACCTTTATCATAATGTCATTAAATGGATATTGATGTATATCTCCATGGACACATATGACCCCAGTAGTTGAACCCTTGTTATCTTTATGTGTGTTAAGCAAGGAAGCATGAATCAAGGTTTGCTTGCTTCCTAAGTCTATTAGTCCAGATACCACCTTCTGTCCAACTTGAACAGGTGCTACATAGTGTCCCCAGTTGGCTAGAGCTAAGTGTGCCTCCTCAACTTTCTTCTTTGGGCAGAACCTTGCTATATGACCCTTCCCACTGCAATGGTGACAAACAATGTCTGTACTATACCCCTTACTGGTTTTCATACTTTGGCTCCAGGGGTGTTACTAGGCTGAGGATGAGGTATCAATGTAGAATGTCTTACCATAGAGGGCAGTGTGATAGGACCTCCTGAAGGTCAATGTCTATGGGGTTGTGCTGCTATATAGTCCTCTGCCAACCTAATAGCCATCTCTGCTGTTTCAGGCCGGTGTTCTTTGACCCATAATTGAACATCCTGGGCAAAATCTTGATAAATTGTTCCAAAATGATGCTCTCAATATCTGTGTAACTGTCTGTGTTGCAGGTTGTAGCCATTTTTACATAAGTCTTTCAGCTGGGTATAGGCATCCTGTGGAGTATCAGTAGGATGGAATTTAAAGGATCAAAATCATTGTCAATATGTCTCCGTGCTAATATCGTACCTTTTCAGAATCACCTGCTTTACATGATCGAGTCATTGGCATGTATAATGTCTACATGGCTATAGGCCAACTGAGCTTTATCAGTTAAGTATGGGGCCAACCAATCACCCATTGATCCCTCGGCCAGGCACAGGCAGTTGCCACCCTCTCAAACATTAATAGAAATGCTTCTATATCATATGATGCTGCAAGTTTTACCAATTTAATGTCTTTCTGTACGTTTATCAGTGATAGGGGTCTGCGGTGCCCATAGACTGAATGGCTCTGAGAGTATCTGCCTTTCTGGCCTGGCTTTCTTCCCAGTGAGCTTGATTCTCTCTCCTCTGTCTTTCTCTTTCTCTATCCATTTCCATCTGTCAGATACAGAGCCAACAAAGTAAAACCTGAGGTTCTTCAGGTGGTGCTTCCATCTCTGGTTCAGCTGCCCGGGCTCCTTCCACTGGCTTCTTATCCTCCATAGGTAAATTCTCCATCATGGGTCTTTTATCCATTTTCCTCCTTACCACAGGATCCAATCCAGTCAGTAAAGGCAACTGTAATTTCTTGGCAATGGACCTTGTAGTGGCACCGGTCACATCTGCTGCCTCTTCTTGCATGTGGGACCTCTCAGAATTTGAGCACAAATTCAAGATCAGTATCCCACTTCTAACACCATCTGTCCTAGGGCGATGAATAGATGGACCACAGAGGCAGTTTGCAGCAGATTGAAGAAGGTTCTTATACAAAACGGACTGAATATGGCAAAACAAAAACAAAAATTCCAAATAATGATCAGGTTAATACAAGAAGACTAGGAGTAGCTAGATTCAGAGATGTTTACAGCATCACATCCTATTATATCTGATTACCTAACCTAAATGAGCTCCTTAAATACCAAACTGAGTGACATGTGATCAGCTAGCTCCAGCTTCATTTATTTTACAGAAATATTCTTTATTCAGTTTATAAATAACATATTTACAATGACCAAGACCTTTTAAATCATTTTATTAACTTAAAGTAAACAGGAAGTGAATTACAAGCTTTTATAGCTCTTTTAAGGAACTAGTTTTGCTTCAGAAGGAACCTCCCCCTTTGATGACAGCATAAAAGTGATAGCAGAGAGGCCGTCCGGCCCTTAATAGATGCTGCATTGTAAGGGTAGACACACAAGGCTCCAACAAGCTGACTGGCACCAGAAATGAACTCGCTCCCAAAAGGACTTATAACAGCCTAAAAAGACTTAACTGCAGCTCTTGAGGGTGAGTAACAGGTTACCAAGGCATTTATTTCTAGCAAGACTATCTCTGCACTTGTTTACAGAGATAAATTGCTTCACGACTGTGTGCACGTTTGAGCGGGAGTTGCCGTTCTGGCGCTCATTCTCGCACAGTCGTGTAAGCATTACAACGCTAGAGAGGAGGAAAAATAAAGCTCACTCTTCTTCCTAAATGCTAATAAGAATTACCCAAGACTTGGGAGGATGCTCATGTCAGGGTTTTCATACTGGGGTTATTACCCAAACCAAAAACAAGCAAACTGCATCCTGAACACTATTTTGCAGGGGAAGAGGGAAATTAACAAATAAATACTTTATCGTCAGGACCTTTAAACAGCGCTTTACAAGAGCAGATAAATGAAGCCCTTCAGAGCATAAACGGCCCTCTTTACCTCTTTATTTATAATTGAACAGTATATCAGAAGGCAAGGACTCCAATTATATACAGAAATGAATGCATTACGTTATAACATTTTAAGGACAATAGTCCAGATGTTTTTCCACTATTATCACAGATTTCTTGCTTGCTTACTGGGATATGGATTTTGGAATAAGACAGGAGACAAAAAAGGGGGTATCACACTGAATAAATAACAATGAAAATATATAAACAAAGTGGGTGGCCAGCCCAACAAACAAGACATTACAGACAAAGCATAATACATGGAACAATTCCAGAATCCATAGTTGTCCCAAAATGAGAATCCTCAGGAAAACTCCAAGGTGGGGGGGTTACTCTCTCACAGAGGGGTACATAGCAACAAGGGTGGATTTAAACTAGGAAGACTGGGTGGTAGGTGGACAGATGATACACATGGTTTCCAGACAAGCTCCTCCCCAAAGCTGTAGAGGAGGGCATCAGGGTATGGACAACTGGGATGGGTTAATTGGGGAGGGGAAAGAAAAGGAACAGGTTGGAGTGTGGTGCCAATGAAGCTGAGGAGCCTATTAAACAAATAAGCCAAGTGACATGCTCTTTTGGATGTGGTGCAGGTGTACATTGTGGACATAACAGAAATTTGTGCCACCCAGTACCAGGACTAGGATATGATGATCCCAGGGTATTGAATATTCAGAAAGGACAGAGAAAGCAGGAAAGGTGGGAGGTAGCAATCTATGTATGGGAGAGAATAAGATACACAAGGGACAAGGAGAAGGAAGGCAGGACAGAGGCCATAATGATGTAGTTTCAAGACTGAAAGAGCAGGGTACCGAGGATGTGGGTAGTCTAGATGACAGCAACTCAAGGGGAGAAGCTGGACAGGGAGTTGGCAGAACAAATTAGGATTGTTTGCAGGAATGTGAATACAGTGGTGGTGGACTTCAACATACCTGGGGTACAGAGGAGCATACCGACCACCACAAATGCAAGGGAGCAGGTCATATTGGGTGTATTTCAGGATTGCTTCCTGGTGCAGTTGGTATGTGAGCCAACAAGGTTGGGAAGGACTCCGGATATTGTAGTATCAAATGTTGACTTTGTAAGGGACCCAGAGATGGGGTAGGAGGAATATGTAAGGTTGGATGGTGAAATGAATCACTAACTGGCTGAAGGTCAGGCAGCAAAGGATGGTAATGGAGGGGACACTCTCAAAATGAAGAGCAGTAACAAGCTTGGTGCCACAGTGATCGGTACTGGGTTCAGTACAATTTGGGATATTCATGGCAAATATCTCACTTGGGACCCAGAGTAAGATCAGTCTGTTCTCAGATGATACCAAGATTGATGCTGCTGTGGATGACATAGAGAGGTGGAGGGGACTACAGTAAGACCTGAGTAAACTACAGGACAGGTCAGAAACATGACACCTGGGGTTCAATGCCAAGAACGGCACAGTGTTGCACTTCGGAGCTAAGAACCAGAGGAGCTAGCAGCTGTGCAGGATACAGTTTTGGAGCACAGAGGAGGAAAATTAATGAATATTTTGTATAGTTCATGAGTTTCTTCTGTCAATCTGCTGCTGAAAATTGCTATTATGATCAGATGTAATGCTGGGTGTAGAGAGCTCACAGAGTTAAGCTGCCATCTTTCCTTGGCTCAGACCTCACCCCCTTCTCATGGTATGTTCACTTGGGGCAGGGCAGAATAAAGCTCACAAGGAAGAAGGTGCAAGTCATAGGGAAGGCTTTCTTCACTAAAAGGTAGGACTGGAGCTTAATACAATCCAAGAGAGGTACCATTTGTTCTAATGTATAGGTTGCAGGTATGCCTTAGGCAATCAACTTAAAATAAATCTACAGGCTTTATTGAGGGTAGTATGGACTCTAAGTAGGCTGGTATCAAAGGCTGCACTATATACCATGTTTCTACAGTACAAGATAGGTAGAACTACACCTCTAACTGCCTAGAGCCTAGTCTCAGGTATGAAGCACAATCAAAGTCTATAAATGGCCTCTAGCTTCCTGTTGGTGGCAGTGGTAATATGTGTATGTGATCATCGGGATATGGACTCATCTGTCATAATCCCTAGGTACCAGAACAAGGACATATGCTCCAAGGTGGAGTAGGAGTTTTAGGCAATTGAGAAGGGTTCAGCAGATCTCCTCTTTTGATGTCCAGCAAAGAGCATTGTCTTGGTTTTGTTACTGCTGAGCACTAACATGCTATCTTTGAACCAGTCCTGTTGAAGGTTAAAATTATGCGGCAGATTTCTAGTGCATGCTTCTTATCAGGGGTTTCAAGAGAATACAGCTGTGTCACCTGCATAGAGCAGAATCTTAGAAGTGGGGCACACACCAGGGAGGTTCTTCACAAAGAGGCTGAACAAGAGTGGGCCCAGTATAAACCCCTGGGGACCCCTACTGTGATTTCACTGGTCTCAGAGATGGCTGTGTTGATTTTTACTTTCTGAGAGTATCTGGACAGACAGCTGGAGAACCACCTGACCATGTCAGAGGACAGTCCTAGGCAACTTAACCTGTGGAGCAGCAGCTGGTGGTCCACAAGGTCCAAAACTTGGTTAGGTTTATAAAGACTGCCCCGACCAGGTGGCCCTGGTCAAGTGGCTTGTGCACATAGTCATTGAAGTCAATTAGGGCAGTATTAATGCTATGCATCTTGCAGAAACCATGCTTTTGAGGGTAGAGGAGGTTGCATTTATACAGATGGTCCATGAGTTGATCTGCTATATGATCTTTACCAGTGCTTTAGAGAGTGGAGATAAAATCAAGAAGAGTCTGTAACTGGATGCTAGTGTCTGGTCACCTCCTTTACGCACAGGTATGACCTGAGTGGTTTTCCAGGTATAGGGGAAGCAGACAGGGAAAGTGACAGGTTAAACAACTTCGTGATAGGTACGATGACCTCAGGAAAGGCGACAGAGATCAGTTTCATGTCAATACCATCGCCTTCCATCCTTGTTTGCCCAGGACACTTGCAAGGTATTTTCTAATTTCCTTGATGGCCGCCCATCTAAAGTAAAAGGTAAGGCAGGGCCTATCATTGGGAGAGAAGGGTGAGTGGTCTGGAGCCAGTATTCCATCCAGGTATGTAGCCAGTCTGCAGGGGGAGCTGTGCTGCAGTCTGTGAATGCCTTGTTAAAGATATGTAAGCAATAAGACACAACAGGGTGTGTGTTAGACACTTTAACACACGGATATGAGGCATAGTGAGGTACAAGGCCACTGGCCGAGTGCATCCAGCCTTCTAGCCATGTGTTAAAGTCTCTAACACACAGACCCTGGAGTGGTTTATTGCACTTATGAAATAGCTACCTAAAATACAGATGTACCTGATAACTAAAATACATAGCAATTAATAGTGAAAAACTTAAGTTTGCCTTACTTTTTAACAAAATAGTTCGTCCACCTACTGTTTTGTTTTTTTGAGCTGAGGACTTTTGAGCTGTTTAGGCTTCCATACTTATATTCCCCCCCAACACACACACATATTGTATAGTTGTCATGGCACCCTCCCCCAAAAAAGTAGCAGCACTCCTAAGTTTGGGAGAAGAACCCCCCCCCAACTAGCAGCATTCCTATGTTTGGGAGAAGAAATTTTGGGCTCCAGCACCATCGGTCTCGTGCATGTGGTTGCACCTGTGGCTGCTGCTTGGCATCTCCCTGCCATGGAACAGCGGGGCAATCATTAAGAGTTTTGAATATGCCCTGCTTAAAGAATGGGGTCCATTCTTGTCACGGTATTAGAAATCCCTAAACATTTGGAGTCACTAACCTGAAAGAGAGAACTTAACATATAATTTAAATGTTTTGGCTGCTGGACATTTTCCATGTGGGTCTGTGTGATTTACTTGGTCATCTTTTGTCCTGTCTCATTTCTGTTTTTGGTTAGCACATTTATACTGCAATGTTTTTATTGCCTGTTAACATACTCCCTTGTGACCAAATTTAGACCATTGGGAAGACAGAATTCATCAGATCCAGTCTGACCCTTGTCAATAAAAACAACCAATTTAAATGTTGCAGAAAGAATAGCCATGAGCAAAAGAAGTGCACAAACATTTAGGATTAGAAGAAGGAGTAACAATACAACATGAACAAATGGGAACAAAAATCAGAAATAAATCTTTCAGAAGACAAAAGCTTATATTGAAAACTTATTTGACATCGTGAAACAAAGTGCAAGCTATAAATCGACTTGCCCGTCCTGTGATTTCATATATCTTCAGGGTGATAGACCGGCCACATGAAGTGTTGAACCAGCTAGATATAAAAGCATGAGAACTACTCCATGCTCACCAGTTGATATACAAAAACCAGTGCATGCCAAGATTATACTTTTCCAAGGTCTGAGGGAGGCATGGGCCTTCTCGAGATTGATTACACATACAGGTCCACAATAGTGGGACTGCATACATACATGCAGACATTCCTGGAACCAAACATAATCAAGGTCCTACCTCATGAAGAAAATAAGTCTAAGATGACTTCCATCATCTGATTAGGAGAAGCCTTCAGGAGAATAGCAGATGTATGTTAAGCCACCAGTAAATAAGGAACAGCCAGCAACAGAAAGTGCAAAGAAGCAGAAAAAGCATATAAAGACAGAGCTCAAAAAAGAAGAAAGAACTGGAAAATACATAATTATATCAGAAAATACAGGGATCTGCTGGAACAACCATGGTTCGATCAAGAACTGACACACAAATGATTAGAAAGAGGTTTATTTAAGCCACAATATGAGAGACTGATAATGGCAGCCCAAAACAGTGGACTATGCACAAGACAGTTTATTAAATCCATAGAAACAACAGGAAAAACAGACAGGTACAGGTTCTGTAGTACATAATTAGAAACAGTTGCACAACTTGTAGCTGAATGTGAAGTACTCTTGTCAGAAAACCTGTATACTGAAAGACATAACAATGTAGCAAGACTGATCCACTAGAAACTATGTAGGGGATCACGTGACACTAATGGAGGAGTAGCAGCAGTGGCTGTGAGCTCCCGTTCCCGTCGGAAATAAAAGGTGCATAAAATCCAGTTCACTGTAGCCACATTGTTTGAACCACCTGAATATTATCCTACAGTGCATTCAGCAACGACTTGTAGCTTCCAGGCACCAAATGCAGCACAGTGAGCAAGAAATGGATTCAGTCGTCGCCGACGTAACTCTTCTCGCAGGCGGCCGAGGAGGAGGTCTCGCCAACAAAAATTTCTAATGATCTGGCAGTAATCAAAGAAGCTCTCTTCAAATTAGTGGAAGGCGTTGGAATTCAAGCCTGCGTTGATTCAGCTAACACGACGGGTTGCGATACAGAAGCTCGGATTGTTTCCCTGGAGAGAAGTGCAGGAAAAATGGGGCCTGCAATAGTTGAAGTTAAAAGTCACTAACTAAATTAGAAGACCGGCTGGATGACTTGGAAAATAGGGCGGAGGAACAATCTGGTGTTGCTGGATGCCCAAAGGTGAAGAGGGCCTAATATGCTTACATTTCTACAAAAGTTGCTGGTAAAGATAGCAGGGCCTTCACCTAACGGGTCTGAATATGTGATCGAGAGGGGGCACGAGCTCTGAGAGCTAGACCTGAGATTTCGCCCCCAAGGCCTATTATATTTAAACTGCTAAATTTCCTTGACAGAGAGCATATAATAAAGGAAACCAGAAAGGCTTCGGTACTGGGTGGGAGGGCAAGAAGTTAAGAATGGTACGGTTTATCGCTGAAGTCACGACAAGCTAGAGCCTCCTTTCGACCCATCACGGCGAAATTATGGGCAGCTGGTATCCGCCACCATATCCTGTACTCACAAGGCTGGAAGTTAGCACTAAAGAAGGAACAAGGCGTTTTGATAATGCTGAAGAGGCTTTAAGAGTTTTACAAGTCGACAAGCCAAACCTGTTCTCAAAGGGCTGAGTAATTGAACGGTTCACTTCCTTGGGTTCTGGATGGTTTCTTTCTGCTCGAGTATTTGTCCAGAAGCAGCATTTGGCTAGACTGGTCTATAAGGCTTATCTATTTTACCACAGTCCAGTGGTGGTGCCTTTATCCATAGCACCAATATTTTACTTTATTTTTGTTGTTATTCAGGTGGTCAACTGTGACTATGCACTAAAGGTACCTTTATCAAGACCAGCCTTTCTTATATTAATAATAATAACAAGTGTCACAAACCAGATCATGTTGTAAGTGAGGCTTGGTTTTGTCTACTGTTATCTGAGGGATGGTGGCCCACCTCTGTGACGACAATGAACCATAGAGTTTGGAGGTGGCTTCGGGCCAGGTGTAGTTGTAGTTTGTTGTTTGGGGTGTTTCAGAGGGAGGGGTTAGCCTTTATTTGGTATGTTGGGATTTTGTGGGGGTGGGGCAGCTATCCGTTTTTGTATCAGCTGAGTTATTTGTAAGATATCCTCGACTTTTAAACTTACAATGTGGAACATTAAAGGGAAAGATAATTGCAAAACACTTAGTCTTGAATCATCTTGCTCATTATAATCCAGCTGTGGTTTTATCCAGGAAACTCATGTACCACTGAAACTTCTCCTTGTTTCAGGAAGAAATGGAGTTAGCCAGGTATATGGTGCTGGTTATTCTACAAACCGTGGTGTGGCAATATTAATTGCCAGGAGTTCCTTTCTCACACTCAGAAGTAATCTCTGACCCTAACGGGAGATATATATTAGTCGTAGGAGTTCTAGGAGGGGTAAATGTGGTATTGGGTTCTATTTATGGACCTAACATGGAAACACCCCCTTTTTTTGCTAATTTGGCAGCAATTTTATCTCCCTTTGGGGACAGGACAATTATTCTGGGTGGAGATTGGAACCTAACCCAATTAGACAGGTTGGATAGATCTACTCATAGGAAATTGCACCTCTCTCCAGCTCAGCAAGCGTTAGCCGAATGTACATCTTTTTTAGGCTTAAGGACCCGTAGGCGTACGTAACCCCTCAAATAGGGAGTACTTTTTACTCACCAGTTCATAAAACCTATTCTCGGATTGACTACTTCATGGTGAGTCAACAGTGTATTGCAGAGCTAACGGACGTTATATTGTTGCCTAGAGTAATTTCGGATCACTCCCCAGTCCAGATAAGTTGAGCCCATCTTTTATACAGAAGATCATATTCATGGTCTTTAAATAACAAAATATTTAAGGACACCCAAATAGTTTCCCGTTTCACCTCCTTTATGCGTACCATGATTGAAATCAATTGGTCATCTATTCCTAACATTGACCAATCATGGGCCGCTCTTAAGGTGGTTTGGAGAGGGGAGTTAATTAGGATTGCTTCTAAAAAAAAGGCGGAACAAAATCAGGAACTTTCGCAATGTCTGGACAGAATTAAGTTACTGGAGGGAATTCAGGAAGTGGATAGGTCGGAAGCCCAAATACAGGAACTCTCTACTTTAAGGGCCTGGTATGCAAACACCTTAAAAGAGAAGACATTACATACTTTGGGGACAACTAAAGCTGTTTACACTGGGTTAGGGAGTAAAGCCGGGAAGCTACTGGCTTGGCAACTAAAGCGAAGGGCAGAAGCAAGGTGGGTACCAAGCCTGAGGCATAATGTTACTCATGAGCTAGTTACAGACCCAGCTAAAATCCTCCAGATTTTTACTGATTTTTACAAGGAGCTGTATACTAGCCAGCCTTATTCCAGTCACGATGTACTTAGAATGAAGGCTTTTCTGGATGGAATACCATTACCACAGTTGTCTCAGGAGTCTAGACTTCATCTACAAATACCCATTTCCCATAAGGAGGTTTTAACAGCCATTGACTCCTTAAAGTTAGATAAAGCACCAGGCCCCGATGGATACACACCCCTATTCTATAAGTTATTTAAACAGGAGTTAACACCTTTGTTAACCCAACTGTTCAGATATTGGTCTTGTTATGGAGTTAAAGAGAACTCCCTTTTTGAAGCTAAGATAATTGTGTTGCCCAAACCAGACAAATTAACTGATCAGGTGGTTAATTATAGACCTATTTCATTGTTAAATATTGATGTAAAAATTTTTGCAAAAATACTAGCCATTAGATTAAAGAAGGTGTGGAGAGGTTGATTAGCCCAGAACAAGCTGGCTTTGTAGAAGGCTGTTCAGCAGCTGACCATTTTAGGAAACTATTTTATTTGATTTCTACAACTACGGACCAGGATTCGAAGCCTCCTGTTATCATTAGATGCAGAGAAGGCTTTCGATAGAGGTGGATTGGACGTTCATGTTTGAAGTCTTAGCCAGATTTGGCTTTCCAAGTGAGTTTATTCGTCTGTCCAAATCCTCTATCTCTGTCCATCAGCCAGAATTCAAAGTAACAATTTGATCTCGGAATCTTTCCTTGTCTAGGGGCACCTGCAAGGTTGCCCCTATCTCCGTATCTTTTAATTTATATTTGGAACCTCTAATCAGAGCGATTAAAACCGACATTGGTATTCGAGGTCTCTGGATTGGTGACCAGAACACAAATTATCGGCCTCCAGATGACCTTATGTTACATATAAGAGATGCTTCAGTATCAATTCCGAGAGCCTTAGATCTCATTGCATCCTACGGAGACTTCTCTGGATTCAAATTAAATTTGACCAAATCTAAGCTCTACCCACTATCAATGCAGTTAACTAAAGGGTGGTGTACAGATCTGGGCCTGCTGTGGCAGTTTAACTCTCTAAGCTATCTAGGTATCCAAATCTCCAGAAATATGGAGGATCTGGCTCGACTTAATTTAAAGCCTATCATTAAATCTATTAAGATAGATTTAGAAAGATGGACAAAACTTCCTTTATCCTTTTCGCAAGATGTAACATTATTAAAATGGTGGTACTACCTAAAATCTTTTATCCCTTATCGACCTTGAATATATATCTCCCTAAATTATTTTTTAAGGAGTTGACTGGGATATGTTCAAAATTTATTTGGGATAACAAACCCCCTCGTAGAGCCTATTCTAAACTTTCTAGGCATTGGAATGTAGGTGGCAGACAGCTACCTGATTTTTTTAGATATTATTTAGCTATCCATACAGCCAGAGTGGTTTGCTGGACAGATAAAATTGACAAGTCCTCATTAGGCCTAAATCTGGATAGATCTTTTATTAAAGAATATAAGATTGATCTAGAATCTTTGTTATTTACCCTTGGGCTAGAGTTCCAGGTAAAATAAGAGACTCTCCCATGGGTGGGACATTAGAGCTATTCAGCAACTTTATATTACTAAAAGTAAACCTCACGATGGGATATCACTCAACCTTTATTGAGGAACCCCAACCTTTTACTTGGGAACCGACCAATAACTAGCTTCTTCACTTTAGGTACATCTAAAGTGAGAGTTTCGGAATTTTATAGCGGTAACTCTCTATTGCCTTCTTCTAGTTTGGCAGGAAAATTTAAAGTCAATACAAAATCATTATTTAGATTGGTACAAATAAGAAATTGTATTCAATCATGGTTTGAAAAAGGTCACCATTCAGACCAGGTGGGTGTTTTTTGGGACACTCTTGCTAGACAATGTCTTTCAGGCAGACTTATCTCTAAGAGTTATAACTACATTAACAAGACTCTAGGAGTGAATTTATCCCCTGTGCCATATTATTGGAAGACTAATCTATCCTTGGACTGGCATGAGAATTTGGAAGGATACCTGGTCAAATATCTACTCCTTTTAAAACAGGACAGGTTAAGAGACATTCATTTTAGAATATTACATAATATGTATATGTCGCCAGTAAACTGCATCGATGTAACAAACAATTTTCTGCAGCTTGTTTGAACTGTAATGATTTAATGGCTACTACATTTCACAAACTTTGGACTTGCCCCAAAAGTAAATTGCTGTGGGAACTGGTCAACCAGGAGTGAGACCCTTTGGGATTTAACAGAATACTTCACACCAGAAGTGTGTATTGTGGAAACTACAGTGCTATTCCACGCCAGGTTATGAAGATCCAAATGGCATTAATTGCAACGGTTACTAAGTTAGTGATACTCCGTCACTGGTGTGAAGTATGGACTCCGTCTTTTAAGGAGTGGTGGGGGGAGTTCGTGGATACATTGTATGCTGAGAAAGTGGTATATGTGTCTACGTATTCCCTCCACAAATTTGACAAGTGTTGGAATAGTTTTTTATTACAAATGAAGGGTAAATATGGATTTTAACAGGCTTAGGCGTAACCATGTTATATATCCCTTTTCGGGCTATCCTTAGTGTGGTTGAGAAATGAGTAGCCGATATACGGGTATGTTACCAATGTTTTTGATCTTTTTTTTTTTTTTCTTCTTCCCCCCGTTAAGCCAAACGCATTTTGAGATCCTAGTAAAAGTTATATTGATATTCTTAGTGTACGTCATTCATACGGATAGCTGCGGGGAGGGATGGGAGGGGAGGGATTATATTCCTATGTTTTATTATTTCCCTTTTATGTCTAAGCAAGGTTTATAGTTTGTGTTAGGTTTAAAATGGAAACTATCAGCCGTCTTTGTGTCAATGTATTTGCTTGCTATGTTTCTCCAATAAAGTGGAATTATTGGCAAAAAAAAAAAGAAACTATGTAAACACTGTAACATACAGGTAGCAGACAAACACTGCAAATGTGAAGAACAAAGAATCACAGAGAATGAAGAAGTAATGATCACATGGGATCACCCAATATCATCTGCCAAGATAGTGGAAGTGAGAAAACCAGATATTGCAACACAAGAAAAAAGAACAAAAGTAGCATTGCTGATCAAAATAGCCACCCCTAGTCATTACAGTGCCCTATGTATAGAGAGACACAACATTATGAAATATCAGGATATGCAAACAGAAACTAAACTGATGTGGAATAAGGACACACAAATAGTTACAATAATGTTCAGAGCACCTGGGATAATCAAAAGGAACTTTTAGGCACATCTAAATATGCTGCCAATATTCGTGACACCTTAGGAACTACAAAAGAAAGCCTTCCTGGGCACATTTTGTGTTCTGTGAAGAGCTCTCTCAGCAAACATCAAAGAATAATACAATACTGATTTTCTGATGTTTGAATATGCCCTGACTTAAAATGGAGTCAGTTCTTGTTACGGTACTAGAAATCCCTGAACATTTGGAAACACTAACCAAAGAGATTGACCATTAAATATGTTAAATGAAACAAGAGTTTTAACCAGAAGAGTACCTTGATAAATCAACAGTGAATTCATGAGAGAGAGAGAGAGAGAGAGAGAGAGAGAGAGAAAATGGGGTCCATTCTTTTCACAGCACTAGAAATCTCTAAACATTTTGAGAAACGAACCCTGAGAGAGACTATGAATGTGCTAAATGCGACAAGAGTTTTGACCACAAGAGTAACCTGATACAACATCCGCAAATTCCCAAACATGGTTGAGGTCCTGCATCATGAAGAAAACAAGCCTGAGATGACTTTTATCGTCAAATTAGGAGAAACCTTTGTTAGGGTAGCAGAGATGGATGCTAAACCACTACTAGACAGGGAACAACCAGCAACAGAAAGTGCAAAGAAACAGAAAAAATACAATGACAAAGATCAACAGAGAAGAAAGAACAACTGAAAACCCCATAACTACAGTGGAAAACACAGGGAGCTGCTGGAACATCCACAGGTCACTCAAAACCTGACCCACAAGTGGTTAAAAAGAGGTGAATTTAAGTCATGAGATAAGAGGTTGACAATAGTAGCCTAAGATAGGGATTGTGCATAAGCTGTCTCACAAAACCCATGGAAAAAATAAACAGGTGTGAGTTCTGTAGTAGAGAACGAGAAATAGTTGCATGTCTTGTAGCTGGATGGAACTAACTGAAGGTCTGTATATGGAAATATACAACAAAATGAGAGTTATCTATTGGAAACCATGCTAACAATATAGCATATATAGTAGCAGAGAAACACAAGTCACAAACAAGGACAGAGAATAAAGAACTAATGATCACGTGGGATCACCCAGATGCTAACTACCAAGAATGTGGAGGTGGGATTACCAGACACTGTAATAGAAGAAAAAAGAACAAGGGTGGCATTGCTTATTGAAGTAGCCACCCCCCGTGATGACAGTGTTATCGTAGTTGATGGAATATGGTTGTGTATGGAAAGCCATACACTGCAGAAAGTAATTCTGCTGCAGTAGTGATGTTCTTTCTAAAACAGAATGTCTTTTCATTCTGCTTTAGTGAGGGCATTATAGTACAAGGAACTCCAGCAACAGTTGTAATTTATCCCTAACTGTGTTAGAGTCATGCATGTGTGCTGGCCAGCGGCTGTTGTTGATGATAAGGTGTGGTCAGCAGAGTGGATGCAAAAGGTGAGTGTTTCTTTTTCAATTTTACATGCCAACTGAAGACATTGGCACTTGATCCACCATATGCTGTATAGAACAGTAGAACAGTATATGGGAAACATACACTACTCAGCTGTTCTTCCTCCTTGTGGATACAATGCTGACTTGTGGACCTCTCAAGCTTTAGTCTCAAGGTCATAGTCAGCATTGTATCCACTCAGTGGAAGAAAAGCCTTGTGGTGTATGGTTTCCAATACTCTATCTTATATCTGGGTACAGAGAGACACAACATCATGAAATATCTAGATATGCAAACTGTAACAAAACTGGTGTGAAATAAGGACATACAAATCATTTCAGTAGTTCTTAGAGCAACAGAGTTAATCAAAAAGAACTTTTAGGCACATCTAAATATGTTACCCATATCTGTGAGACCCTATAAGCTGGAAAAGGAAGCCATCCCAGGGATATTGCACATGCTGAGTACACTCTCAACAAACATCAAAGAGTAATGCAGTACAGATTTCCTGATTTTTTTTAATATGTCAAGGCTTAAGAATGGGGGCCATTCTCATCACAGTACAAGGAATCCCTGAACAACTGGAGAGACTAAACCCGAGGTAACCACACAGTCTGAAGTGGAAGTGTGCTCACAAGTTGTACATCACTGTTTATTACAGGATTGTGTGCCATATGATGTCATGGCCCTCTGTTTAGATTAAATATGAGAGAGGTCATATCAGCATGCAGAATGTAACAAGAGCTTTGGCCATATTGGTCTGATAAAGCATCAACAAATTCAAATAGAGGTGGACCATATAAATGTGCTGAATAAGAGAAGCGTTTAATAGAAATTTGTAATCTTGCAAAATATCAGCAAACTCAGTCTAGAGAGGGATCAATCTTAATGTCACAAGAGTTTTATTGCACAAAAAAACCCATAACATAGCCATGTCAAACAAGGTAGAGGTCATAGAAATGTGCTGAATGTAACAAGATGTTAGAATCACAGAAAAGCCCCATAACACATTTGCAATGTCAGTGGATGAGAAGTCATATAAATATTCTGAGTGTCACAAGTTTTTAAAATCACAGAAAACCCTCATTGGACATCAACAAATTCACACATGAGAGAAACCACATCACTGACTTGTTGCCTTTGCTTGGCTGGCAGATTCTACACCTGATGGTAAAACATTATGCATGAGACCAGTATTACAGAAGAAAGGTTTACTCAAGTACATGTACAAAGGAAAGCTTCTCAACCTAGAGATCAGTCTGAAACATCAAGCACTGCAGTGTCAGTATGGAACTCAGTGAAAAACAAGCTTGCACGTGGTCTTGTACTAAAGATAAAAAGAAGATGGATAGAGAATACAGCAGTTCTATTGGTGAACAGCAGTAAGCAGCTGCACTATGTACAACTAGAACATCCCTTTCTCTTGTACGTAACAATAGCTGACTAGACTACTTTTGGTTGCAATATAGTCTATTCATAATAAAGTGCTGATTCTAGCAGTGAAGCAAAAATCTGTAGGTGGCGCTCTAACACCACCACATAACAGTGCAGAAGTCAGAAATTAGCTGATAAGTCAAAGAACTGTGGGTGCAGGTGTGTAATCAAGATCAGTGGTCTCTAAGGGGTGGCTAACTCAAATGGTCATGAGCAATAGAAGAGAATGCACACACAGTGAAAACACCTCAGGCAAAATGTCTTTTGCAGAGTTTTATTCCAGTATGTTTAAAGTGATGCTGAGAAACAGCTCGAGTGTTTCAACCACAAGGTCTCCCTCGAGGGGTTTGTCACAGTAGGGGGAAGAACCCCCTTTATACTAGTCACATGGTATACATTCAAGAAAAATAAAAAAAGATTTTTCAAACAAAACTGCAAAACATACGTTTAAATTAATTCATTCTATGTGTACACAACATGTATATTAAATAAAGTTAGTCTGTAAAAAGAGAAGACACCTCATCAGAAAAAAGATGTAATAATAAATTAGTTTTAATAGTTTGTTTCAAGAGGATTTTATATATATGCGCACATATCTATATTCAGCTGAGCTGTGCAGTGCAGCTGCCCACCCATCTCGATGAAGCACCGCACAAAGTTAAGCATGTGAAAAGCACAACTAACTGCTGGTAACCCAGAGGTGGGCTGTTGTACTGCACAGTGCAACACAGTGGCCACCAGCCCCTGAGTGGCTAGCCCCCAATCCCTTATCATAAAATAAAATGTTAGGATCCCTTTCATCCCTGAGTGTCTAGTGGCTCACCTCCTTTCTCTGAACCTTGATGTGGGTTTTGCTGCAGGCCAGTTTCATTGGCCATGCTGGGACAGGGGGAGAGGGGTGGGGTGCAGTGTGGTGTGGGTACCTCAGTGAGTGGGATGGTGGGAGGTCCACTGAACTACCAGGGAAATATTTGGATTTCCTTTCTATGTTATGATTGGGGTCACTAGACTGCCAGGGTATTTCAAACTAGGATTATTTTAGGGATGTGGACAGGAGAAGGGCACCATTAGACTAACGGGGTATTTTGAACTATGATTATTTTTGGATCAGATCAGGGATTGGAAGGGGTACCACTAGACTACCAGGGAATTTTGCACAAGAAATATTTTGTGGATCGGGGTTGGGGAAGTGGGGGTACCACTACACTACCAGGGAGTATTGGAGCAGGATTGTTTTCAAACATCAGGGTTTGAGAATGTTGCAGGACACCACTAGACTACCAGGGACATTGGCTCCCAAGTATTTGCAGGGTAGCCGGCACACCCTGCAGGGCATATCCTGGCAACTGACATGCAAATGGGGCCATAATGACATGTAAATGGCTCCATTTGCATGTGTCAATCTGAATATGTGAAATTTGCGCCCGGTGCATCCTGATGATGTGCTGCACATCCCCATTCAGACTATGCAGGGGATGCTTATCCCACCTACATCTTTTGCTATACTCAGGCAGGACATGTAGTTGTGTATCACATTTGAATAAAACAATTTTGCAGTGTGGCGCAACTCATTTGTGTGGTGAATACCCTTGTGCCCTTTCTGGGTGCAGTTTGAATATTGGGGACATTTAAAAAATATATATATTCATTATCAACACATACATCAGATTTCCAGCATGCCAAACCCCCACAGATATAAATATGCCTTATGTAAAGGT
Organism: Neoceratodus forsteri; assembly: GCA_016271365.2. Classification (NCBI taxonomy): domain Eukaryota; kingdom Metazoa; phylum Chordata; order Ceratodontiformes; family Ceratodontidae; genus Neoceratodus; species Neoceratodus forsteri. The sequence continues at coordinate 19,897,971 of JADMNL010000038.1, read as the reverse complement.
TCTTTTGTTGCTTCAAAGTCTTTTATTAGATCAATAAATGTGATGTATGGAAGGGGTGAGGTGGAATAGGTGCTCTAAAAAGATCTCATTCATAATTTGAGGTCTTTCTCATATTCACATAAAGCATTTATGTATCAAGATCTTTTAAATACAAACTGAAAGGGTTACTTACCCTCCCACAGAGAAGAGAAAAGGAGCTGTGGTGAAGGGGTGGAACAGAAGGAATGGAAAGAGAGAAAGGGAGATGGTTGGGTGATAAAATGGGGAGGGAGGAGGGGTGGTAAAGACAAGGAGGAGGGGGGCTGTTAAAACCACTTTTTTGAAAAGAAGGTCCAGCTGAGCAGACACAGAAACTGGATTTTCTGTAGGGGGTCATTAGACTCAGACTTTAAATTATAAAAGGGAGTAAAGACACAAAAAGATCTGGAAATATTTTTCATTATTTTGTATTTTTAAATTTTATTTGAGTAGCATATAAGTGTCCATAAGTGGAGCCAGAGAGGGGGAAGGACACTGGAGATCTGAAGCAAACATTGGCACAGTAATTGAGAGAGGAAGAGTTCTGAATAATGTTTAAATGTTTCACCAGGGTACGTCTTGTCAGGCCTCAGGGGAAGTAAAGAGAGAGAGAGAGAGAGAGAGAGAGAGAGAAGGATAAAAGACTTAAAGAATTATACACAATTTTTATATATTATTTTTCACATATCATTCAAGTGTTTATTTAGTTATTTATTAAAAATTGCTAACTGGGAAAGGCTCACTGAGCCGAAGCTCATTTCCAGGTGTGACCCAGGTACAGAGTGTACAGAGAAATGAAAAGAATTACACAAATTAATTCTGAAAAGACACAGTATATGCAACCATTTTTCTTACAGTACACACAATTTTACATTCACTATAAAGTACACCAGTACATAGAAATACATACTGGATTGCTGCAAGATTTCTGTTTTCAGGTTGCAGGGCTTAGTGGGGTGTTCTGGGAAATATTGGGGCAGAGGGGGGTAGGGAAGAGCCTGAGGATTTCTTTTATGGATGAGACAGAAGAGGCCTGGTGCATGTTGGAGGGAAGGCTGTTCCAGAGAAGGGGGGATATGGTGCAAAAAGGCAGCTTGACTGGTAACAGTTTGTGGGCAAAGGATGTGAAAAGTGCACAAGTCCCAGTATCTTTTAAATTAGGTCTGAAGTCTATTTCTTCATTCATTCCTTTGGGATTTAATGTTTCCAAGGTCAAGATCAATCTACTCCCCTTCTTGTGTAAGAGATTAAAACTATTATCCATGGACCAGCACCCCTGATTGGCCCCCTACCTTGCAGACCTAGGGCACAGGCACTTATCGTACAAGCATAAGTGTCAGGATCTGAGTTTTACTGTATTTCTACTGAGAATCATAATGCATTTACTATTATTCTAATTGTACCACTTGGGAGATGCCTCTGTTTATACCATTGTGTAATCATTAGTTAGACAATACTGCCATCTTTAGTTCTAGTACAGAACAGCTATTACCTATGTACTTATGAGTGTAACCACAAATGGCCTTCACAAATATACGTCTTTTATTTAGTTATCTTGTCTTTCTGCTAGCTCAGCACACTTTCCAAGGTTAGTAAGAAGTCAGGCTATTTGCCATTATCCAATAATGAGACTTTTGTATATCTTTTTGGTAGTTACCATAGTTACTATCAGGTATAAAGCCCCTTGCATTGCACCTTTTTCTCTGAGAAGATGAAATTTATTGCTGCCTAGAGGTAAGAAAGATTGGAGGGGTTCTCCTCATTGTTTATCACTGTGGTTTGGTTGTAAGCCTGCTTTATATACCGGGAACCAGCTATTCAAAAGGGTTGCGCCATGCTCAACAGAGATGCACCAGTGCAAGTCTGAAAATGCTCCATTGTGTGATATTCAGCGGGAGGAGCTGTGCACCGCTCAAGTTACTGTCTGTAAGAGTGCAATGGTAATGAATGCATATTGCAACCCGTAGAGGAGGAACCATGAATAAACAAGCTTGATGGAGTATTCAACAACCAGCGCCATGTGCAATAGGGGAGCTAGTGGAAGTTGCGTGATAGCGGAAATGAGTCAAAATAAAAAGGAACGAGAAAGAGGTGCTAGAATGCTACAGGAAGGCCAGAAGTGGGAGCGAGCTGGCAGCAAGAGCTGCGAGAGAAGCAGAGTGAGGGACAAAGAAGGAGCAGGACAGGGCACACCTGTGCCACACAGGACAGGAGTGGGGAGCCAGTGACAGTGTGCAGAACAGACAGGGCAGTGCTGCAGAGCAGTCAGGGTAGTGGCAGGAGGCAGGACAGCAGAAGGCCAGAGGTGTACCCAGTGTAGGGGGAGCAGCACAGAGGACAGTGGGGGGAACGGGACAACATCTGCCAGGGGGGAACAACAGCCAGGGACATGGCCAGTGCCACTATACAGATGGAGGCAGTAATGAGGGGTTTGAGAAGCATGCAGCAGGGGGGCACAGCCGTGGAAGGGCCCATCGGTGGTATGCCCCCAACACGCTGTACCGAGCCCGCATCACCGTATACTGATACAGAGATTGTGGGCCAGTACCGCCTGAACCGAGTGATCCTGAAGCAGCTCTGTGAGCTGTGCAGTGATGAGATGCAGGCACCCACACGACGGAGCCATGCTCTGTCAGTGGAGACTAAGGTGACAGCTGTCATGTGCCTGCTCACCATGGACACCTTCCAGAGACCAACAGGGGATACAACAGGCATAACCCATTTGGCTGCATCATGCCTACTCACACAATTCCTCAGTGCACTGCTGCCACATGCTGCAGAGTACATCCTTTTCCCCAGCACACAGGCGGACAGCACAGCACACATACAACAGTTCCACAGGGTAGCACGTATGCCTGGCGTGCTCGGGGCCATTGACTGCACCATGTGGCCATCCACATGCCACCTGGCCCAGATGGCATAACCTACAGGAACTGCAAGAGATACTTCAGTATCAACTGCCAGGTGGTGTGCGATGCCAAGAGGCGCATAACCAATGTCTGTGCCACGCACCCTGGGGGAGCACATGATGCCTTCATCTGACACCAGTCTGCACTGTGACACAGGTTCTAGAGTGGGGACATCCCCACTGGCCACCTAGTGGATGAGTATGCACAACACACAGGATGACATGGGCAGCTTTGGGGGGGGAGGCATAGTCAGAGGTACCATGGGTACCGGCCTTGATGTCCCATGGCAGAGCGATGCAGACCACCATACTAATGTACACCCTCTGTACACAAGTGACAGTGGATACCCACTCTGTCCCTGGCTGCTCACACCATATTGGCGCCCCTCGACCCCATCGCAGCAATGGTACAATGAGGCACATGCCACCACACGTAATATCATCGAGCGGGTGTTCGGGATGCTAGAGTCATGTTTCCGGTGCCTGGACACATCTGGTGGTGCCCTACAGTACAGCTCCTCAAAGGCCTGTGGGCTATTCCTGGCCTGTTGCATCCTGCACAACATGACCAATGACTGTGGGATAGCCATAGAGGTCAAAGAGGGGGACAACGATGGGGACGATGAGGATGCTGGTCCAGACGGTGATGAGCAGCCACCCCTGGGTGAAGGGACCCCGCCTGTTCAGGATGGCTCAACTGCACCGGGACACCATCATAGAGGAGCATTTCGGCCAACACAGGTAGGTCACATGGCCATGTGCAACCACCAATGGCAAGGGCACAACCCACAGACAGGCATGGACAAACCCAGGGTGGATGGCGGCAAGTGAATGGGACTGAGCATGGATCCGCAGACGCCATCAGGAATGGGCATGGCCAAACACAACAAGCGCACACACGCTCACACATACACATACACACACACACACACACACACACACACACCACAAGACATGCACAAGGGGTAGAAGGCACGCCAACCACAACTGCAACCCCTAGCCACACACAGGTCCACACATGGCAATGCCCAGTGGCTGTCACTGTGTGTGTCTCAGATGCTGGGCACCATTGCACACTGGTGGACAACGTAACACAGGCATCATCATGCACATGCCACAGTGGCCAGCAGCCGGGGGGTGTGCACATGGACTGTGTGTGTGCAGGGCTGGGTACCCCACCCATGCATCTTACGGTGTACAACACACTGCATACAGGGCAGTGGCAGACAGTGGCCATGGTGGGAGACAGGTCAGTCACGCGGCACAGTGCCATGGCCACCATGGATGCATGCATGGGTGGCCCCACCAAGACCTGCCAGCCATGCCAGGCTGACCACTGGCCTCATGGGGTGGCACAGATGTTCCCCAGGGGTGACGCTGCGGGAATGTGACTGTGTTCATGCAGGGGTCTGTAGCTCACTGAACATGCCTGCGCCTGGCGTGCTCGGTATGCCCACAGCTGAACCCGGTGTCGACATGGAAGGTGTCACACGCCACTGGGAATGGGGGGGTGGACATGGCACTGCGCGGTGTCTGCAGCACATGGGCAAATAACTGGGTGCCCATTGTGGCCATGACAGCTGTGAATGCATGTGTCTGCCTGTCAATGGCAGCGGTCACATCCTCCCACAGCCAGTCCATCCCTGCCAGGAGCAGACCATTGTCCCTGCTGTGCCACTCCTCTGCCTGGTGCAGAACCGCACTGAGTGTATCCACCACCGTCACAAGCCGCAACTGCTGATCCACTGAATCCTGGAGTATGCGGGTGTGCTCATCTAAGAGGTCATCCACCTGATTGGCATGCTGTCCCTCATAGTGTTCATGGCCGCACTGGGCAGCACCCCTTGAAGTTGGGCACTGCACACCAGAGCCACGCCTGGGCATGTCCACATGTGGTGCACTGACTCCGCCCCCAACACTGTCCCCCCATCCCCATTTTCCAACTGCTGGCACTGCCCTTCTGGCCGCCGATCACCAGGGCTCACCGGTGCTGCCTCAGCAGATGCAACAGTCCCACCAGCCTGGACACACACCAGTGCTGCCCCACTGGGGCATACAGGCACAGGCTGGGACTGTGATGTCACACAGGCCTCCACGGTGGCACCACCCATGGCTACGCTCATGTCGTTCCCTGCTGTGGGACCATCCTGCGTCCCACATGTATTTCTGTCTGGGATGTGTGATCCATAATCATCGGTGCTTAATCTGGCACCAGTCTGGTCCCAGTATGCTGGAGTCTGTGGCTACTGTCATGCTGGGACACAAGCAGGGCCTCATATGCACCAGCACCACCATCTTCAGTCCGGACAGACAGGCAGGTATGCGGTGGTACTGAGCCTCGGACACCTGTGGAGGTGGATGGGCACTCCTCCATTTCCAGGGCCTCGCCCACGGTGGATACACCCACCACCGCTGACCCATGTAGACACTCAGGAGCTGTAAGGGAACACAGTAGCGTTAATGTCTCTGCCCTGCCCTGTGGCATTCCCCCTGCCTCCCACACAGTGACAGCACAGGACCTACCATGCAGTGATGGGCTGCCACCCATCTGGAAGCCACCACCTGGAACCCCCTTTATGGCACAATGCCACATGCTGCCGGCCACCTGCTCCTCCTGTGGTGTCAGGCTTGGCACATCCAGCTGCCCACCACTGGTTGCAGCACATGCTGCCCTGATGGCAGCCACCTTGTCCCTAATTCTCCTCCTGTCCATGCCGACCTTCTTTTTACATTCCTGCACGGACCGCTGGTGGCTGCCATGATGGTTCACTGCATGCACAACCTCACCCCATGCCGCAGCATGGGCCTGTGGTGTTCCCCGCTGTCCGCTGAGCAACAGTTCCCTGTTGAGGTATGCCTCGAACAGGGCATCTGTTTCCACCCGTGTGAAGTTGGGCCTCCTCTTTCTCCAACATTCCTGTTCCTCCTGTTCCTCACATTCAGTCATTATAGAGCCTGTGGGAATGACAGGTGTTACCTTTCAATGTGCAGTCCCATGCTTCTCCCACACACCACAGTTCACACTTCCAAACAGCATGCAACCCACCACAATAGACTGCAATACCAGACTATGGCCTCTGCAGCCCCATGTAGCATTTATATAGCGCAAGGCATGCAAATGAGGTGATGCACAGCTTTAAGTGGATGCTAATGCAGTAGCTGTGCCATGGAATTGCTGATGAGCTGATCTGCATATGCTGGCTGAATATCGTGCTGTTGCACCTTGCGCAATTGTGTTGAGCATGCTCAGTCACAGGCACAGCTCTGTGAAGTGCACAGTAGGCACCGCATGTTGCATGCCTGGGTGCTGACACCAACGCCTGCCACGCTGCTGATGTGCCTAGCGTGGGAGGCAGTGCAGGGCACGGCCACCACTGTGCTAGTGCGCTGTTCACATTTATGCCACTCTTGCCCTGGAGCACCGTAGGCACCATGGTGCCATAGTACGGTAGGCCACTGCAGGGCATCTCACACAGGCACCCAACTGTGCTACACGCAGGGAGTACAAATCGTGCTGTGGCAGTCCATGCGCGAGAGACCCTTGACCCTGTGCTCAACCTTTGCCCCTAGGCGTCATGTGTCTGCATGGGTGAACCCCTATCGTGCTGTTTGGTGACAGCGCAATGGGGAATGGCAGCGCTGTACCGTGCAGCATCTGCATGTGGCAGACATGAGCTACAGAGTGCCATTTTGTCTCCTAACTGATGCAGAGATGGCAAGATGGAGGGCTGCTGTCTGGAGCCAAGTTGAGCTGGCCAATTTGGTGGCCATCGTGGAGCCCCATGCTGGGGCCCTTTTTGGGAATGACCCCCTGGACAGGGCCAGAAGTGCTGTCTGGGAGGAGGTAGCAGTGGCACTGGAAGAGGCCACAGGACTCACCCGGACGTTGGAGCAATGTCGCCACTGATACGGGGACCTCCGGTGGAGGGACCTGAACAGGCTTGCCCACCTGCGGGCATGTGCCAGGCGAGGTGCAGTGCCATGAACAGGTAGGTGCCCCATCAATACACTGGTTGTGTCTGTACGGGTATCGCGGTGGGCATGTGTCCACCACATGGGGTGGTGGGCCATCCAGTCTGGGCAGTAGTGGTGGTGGGGTTGTGGCATGGCTGGGCTGTGCGGGATTTTAGTGATATTCCCTTCTCCATGTTTGCACCCTAGGTCCTGAAGAGCAGCACAGAGCCCGTGAGGAACGCCATCGCTGGGAGGACATGGATGCTGGGCAACAGCCACGAGCTGCCAGTCCCAACATTCAACAGCACCTGGATCAGGCCGATGAGGGTGTGTGCCTTTCTTCCAGGATATTCTGTGCATGCTGTATTCCAGGGTAGGCGGTGGGGCATGGCCACCATCCATTGACACCACTGCCATACACGCCACACGGTACACTCAGCACTGTCCTGTGGCACTGCATGTGTGGGTGTGCATTGCTGGTGGTCCATGTGTGCACCGGGTACATGGCTGTACCACTGCCTTTGCACCGCATAGCCCTGTCACTGTACAGCCATGGTGGTGCTGTGTGGGACTTGGGCAGTGGGTGTGTGCAGTGGTCCACATGGCTGTGTGCGCCTCGGTAGGCAGGTCATGTGGACATGATTACTGTGGGTGGTCGCACACCATCACAGGGTCATGTCCCATGGCTATCTGCCATGCACAATGGGTAGGCTGCAGGGGGATGGACATTCCCACTTATTGACTCTGCTCCCTTGTCCTAGGTGGATGGAGGAGGATGTGGCTGGAAAGGGCTGAGCAGGAGCTACTCCAACTTGCGAGGGCATCATTGGAGGTACTGCAGAGGTTGGACCAGCATGGTGTCCGGAGGCGTTGAACCAGGAGGCACCACAGGAGTGGGGAGTGGAGTGGCCGCTGAGACCTCCATGCCCTGAGTTACACCCTACCCCCCTGAACCCACCCTCACACCCCTTCTTCCCTCTCTCATTTGTTCACCCTGCCCTTACCCACCCCCACCTGGTTTGTGTCCTCACCCACAACATATGTATATAGCTGTAAATAGTTTTATTGTACCTTGAAATATACATTTGTTTTGTTATGCCTACTGTGGTGGTCTCTGATTTGCAGTGGGCTACAGGTGCTCAGCTGCAGTGGTGCATGGTGTCAGGGGTGGTGCAGGCATGGGCGTGTGTGTGTGTCCAAAGGGAAGTGCCTATGGTGTGGCGTAGCTACCAGTCACTGTCTGTGGTTTGTGTGTTGTTCCCTGTGCACTGGATGACTGTATGCAGTGGTCCACAGTGCATGCACTGTGTCCATGGTGCCCCTGTCAGACTGTCCATGGCCTGTGCAGCTGACACCCTTGCATGTCTGTGATCTGCACAGTCTGCTGGCAGGTCAGTGGTGGCTGTCCATGCTGGACAGCCACTGTACCCAGTACAATGCCGGGTTGCCTCCTGTCACCGGTATGGTGCACATCTGCCTTGGGTGGTACTGTGGCCTCCACTGTTGTCCCACCTCCATGCTGTCACTTGTGTCTGTTGCAGGGGATGTGCTCCACTGTCTGTCACTTGTGCTCCAGCTGCATGCTGGTGGCGTACAGCTTCATGGTGCCTGTGCAGGGTGGCTGGCACACCTGTGCCATGGAGGGGTACTGGCCATGTGTACATGGCTGCTGTGGCCACATGCCAGTGGCTTAGTTGACCTGCTACTGTGTCCCTGTGTTGGTGTGCCCTTGGGTGTGGGTGGGTGTTTGTCCATGCACTGTGTTGCATCCTGTGTGGCGCATGCTTCCATGCAACACTCTGGGTGTCTGCACTGGCTGTTGTGGCCAGTGCTGGGATGGGGTGTGTCCTTGAGAGGGTGTGCAGGGTGCTGTGCCACTGGTGGTGGGGTCCGGGGCATGCCCTGTCGCATGTGGGGTACCTCGTGTGCCGATGCATTGTCTGTCTCTCAGCTGTACCTTGGGGGGGGACGTGCAGGGCGGCACTGTGTATTTAGTTGTTGCATTGCTGTCTGCTGCCACCCACTACAGGGTGCTTGTGGGGGCTGCCTTGCATGGCTCCATGGTGCACAGGGTTGCATTGTCACAGTGGGGGTGGTGGCATGCATGGGTATCCTGCACTGTTGGGCACTACTCCAGGGCAGGGTGTATGGGGATCATGGTGCAGGTGCGCCTGCATCAGTGGAATGGTGTGGCATGGGGTGGCCGGACATCCTTGTGTGCCAGTCACAGCATGCCAGGGGATGTGCTGGGGCACCATGCCCAGGCTGTGGGATTGTTACTGGTGTCCATGGGCTGATGGTTCTTCCAGCTCTCCTCAGGTTGTGTGGTGCATGGGGGGGGTGATGTCTGTTCTGCTGTGTGGTCCTCTGCCCATCTCTACTATGGGTGGTGGACCCTGGTATCCTGTCCCTGTGCATCCCTGGTTGTGCTGATGCACTGCTACCCTGCTCCACTGAGCATCCCTCGTTGTGCTATTGCACATCAGACCTGTGCCACTGTGCATCCCTGGTTGCGCCATGGCACAGTTGGCATGATATTCAGTCGTGTGCTGCAGGTGCATCTTGACCTGCGCAGTGTTTGAATATCATGCATGTTGCGCATGGGCACACTGGACTTGCACCTGCTCCTGCTATTGCGCTACTTTGTGGTGCAGTTTGAATATCTGGGCCCGGAAATAATAAATCACTTTATGTGTTGGACACCACTTGTTTGTTGTTTCTTCACTTTTGTGCAAATCCAGCAAGAACCTGAGAAAGGTAATGTTATTACCCAGTTATTTTGGCAACTATGGTCAAGTTGGAGTGTACAAAGTGAGGATTCCATTTGAGTTCCTCAAACTGAATGTTGGGTAATGTAGTGCAAAATTTGCCTACCTGGACCTGCTTGAACTTACTCTAGTTGTTCTTTTACGGACTTGTTCTGTGTTGGTTTCGGGCATGACAGACCCATACTGGACCACTGGTATACTCCCTTTGTGAGTTGCAGCATACCGCCTTGGCACCACTGTTTGCCCACAGGAGACCAGAAAGCCACTGGGTGATGGTGCCAAGAATTTTATTACAGTCTTTTGACTGCTTTATTTATCTGTCTACCACTTTTGTATGTTATGCCTGAACTGTGCACAGAACTGAGACTTGATGTCTCAGACTACCTTACCTCCCATGGAGGATGGACTGATTTAATGCTGGACATGAAGTCGGCTGAAGACCCTTTGTTTACGATCTCTGATCAATATTTAGAGTGTAAGCAGAAAGCCAAAACGTACCACACCAAAGGTCTATTGTTGTGGCATTGTATGCTGCCATTGAAAGCTTACTTGCATGATAGGCCACTCCTGAGCTGCAAATCTTGTCTCAAAAAAAAAAGAGATGGGCTTGCAGGCTTCGAAGTTACAGAAAAAGGAACAAAAGGTAGCGGAGGTGACACAGTGACACAGTCACTCTGTAACCAAAATAACAGACCATTGCATTGTACTGCTGAAAACTCTGAGTGTGAAATTTATATGTTGAGAGATGATAATGAGAGGCTGAACTGAGATAAGAAACAGCCATCTTATTTGAATGACATTTTGAGTGATACAAACGAAAGTTTGAGATAAGATATTTGTAAATAAAGAAACTATACCATACTGATGACAGTGAGGTAACAAAAGCACAAGGTTCATGGTTAGTGGCCCCTGGTAATCCAATAAAGCCACCTGACACCAGATATTGTTTTAAATTAGTTGCAATTTATTATTACCCAAATAAGCCCTAACAATTTTACCTCTAACATCATTAATTCTAAACAGCTGATGGCTTTTTACTACCAGGGCTACAGGTTTCAGAAAGAGTGAAGCAAACTGCTTCCTACTTCTGGGTGCCCAGCATCCATGGAAGCCATGTGGCCAGTCCTCTGGAACACACGGGACATGACGCTCAGGTCCTGTATTTATACTCAAATTGTTTACATCAAAAATGCGCAGTGGAAATTTCCAAAACCTACTACAGCACATTTTAGCTTAGACACCAAGTCATTCAATAAAATCATGATACAAAGGCTTGGAAGTACATTACGCAAGAAAGACCTTGATTATAAGATACAGTTGACACTTTGTTGAGACAGGGGAGTTTGTTTCTTATCATCCTTGAATGGAAAAACATGTGGTCAGGGGATTTATGTATTTAAAAATAACATGCTTAGCAGGGGACTTTACTCTGTTTTAAAATAACTTGCTTATAAATGCAAAAGTAGCCTTGTACTAGACAGTGACCAAAACAAGGATATAATTATTTCTTATCAACTTTCTGTTATATATTTTATTAAACACAAGAAATCGTGAAATGAGGAACTGTGTTAACCAAGGCTAACTGCAGTCAGTTGAAGCAGCTGAACCTTATCTTGGCTATGACCTTGGGTTAAAGGAAGGTTTTGTACAAACTATTTCTTCTGAGCAAAGCAAAGCTAATTTTTCTTAAAACATTTGTTTCTCAGCACTTGTTTATGCTCTTCACCTATTTTATTTACAATTATTTAAAGGGCCTCAACACCTTTTGAATCTGGGCACCTACATAGATATTAATTCACATAGTGGTATCATTATTATTGGTTTCAACAATTATTCTTTAAACACCTTTGCACTTGTAAGGCATATTAATTTATATGTTGGTATCATGTAGTTATCTGCTAGCCACTTTCACCTTTCATTAGCCCTTTTACTAGCCACTTGTGCAGCCCTTTGCAAGCCTTTTTACACCTTTTCTATGTTCTCAACCCTTTGGTTAGCCAACTACATATACATGTTGCTGTTAATAAACTTTGGTCACTGGTCACTAAAACCTTGGCCACTGGTCACTAAAACTTTGGCCAATGGTCACTAAAACTTTGGCCACTGGCCACTTTCAACATAATGTTGAATTGAAGGAAGAGAATGTGAGGTTGATGAATGAGCTAGATAAAGAGCTCAGGGAAAACATTGAATTGGGCACCACGTGCTGAGTATTGCAGCGAGAGGTTGAGAAGGGTATTGAGTAGGGCACTGCAAAAGTTTGTCACAGAAAATGTAAAGAAAAGATGGTGAAAGTGCACCATCAGGGAGATATTCTTGCTGGGCATATAAAAGCCATGAATGGCTTCCAGTACACACCCATTAACATCATGTCATCAGATGATAATGATTCTGATTATGAGGATATAGGCCACCTCATCACATCTAGAATGCTGCCCCACAATATGGTGGTCTTTACTAGTAGCCATACCCAAGATGGCAGCCACGTTGGCCCACCTACTGACCATGCTGGCCCACCCCCATTTCACATTGGCATGCTTTCTACACTGCCATGTCAAAACAAACATGGTGGCCCCATGATACGGAAGTCTGACCACCTCCAAGCAGAAGCTTGCTTCTATTGGCTCCCCCTCCAGGGAAGACAATACAGAAGTGCACGGCATTGTCCAGGATGTCTTAACAGGGACTGGCACAGATGGTCATTTGGGCATCCAACACCAAATTGATCGCATGTTCAAGGACACTATAATTCAGGACCATGCATTCAGGGTAGTCACTGATGCAGTGGCAAAAACTGTCCTCCATGGCGTACTCAGTCAAGTGGATTCTCTTCCCCACACACCTACTTCCAGTTCCCTTCAGGTCACTCATTCTGTTCAGCAAATTGCTCAAGGCATCAAGTAGATGGGTCCAACTGATAATCTGAGTTGCCATTTGGAGAAGGTGTGCTCCCTCTGTGAGAAGCTTTCTTTCCAACCTGAGTTCCAGGTTGAAGTCCTTAGGCAGATCATCAAGCCTACCATCTGGGCCAAACTCGCAGAGGAATTCTGCAACAGTGACATGCTTGCTTTCAATTATATCTCACAGGCACTCCTTGCTGCTAATTCCCCAGGCATTGTTGGAGCATGCTTGTCCTACAAGATTAAGTAAAATATCATGGAAAGCCCAGCGGCTTACCATCAGTGGTTGTGGCTTGCCTAAGAGGCCAGCAAGGCACTCAAACAGTACATTGCTAACAAGGACCAGATTGAGTACAAGGATTTGTACATCCAGAACATGACTCTGGCTCTCCGGAAAAGGTTGAACTTAACATCTATCCACAGATGGACTCCTTTGAAGAGATCCTTACCAGAACAGGTCTACTCCATAACCTAGCATCCGGTAAAAACACCAACAAGGCTGCTGCCATTCAGACTCCAGCAACCCAGGGAGCCCTGGGCCAAGTTGCCCAGTGGGCTCCACCACCACTATGTCATGGAAGGCAGTAATGGCACTCAGCAAACCCCTTCTGACAACCAGCAATCACACGGGGGAGATAGAAGCTATAAGAACAACTGGAACAATAACAACATTAACAGGAACTGGAAAAATTCAAATTCTGATGGCAAGCACCATGATGTGCCTAGCTATCCGGACATAGAGGGAAAAAATGAAACCTCCAGAAACAACTGGAGGAGGCCCGTGCTGAGAAGGAGGTCGCATCTTCATGTACCGTGGTGGCCCTGGCACCGGATGGTTATACCAACCCATTTCGGACTTTGGCTCCTGAACAGCCATGCAGCTAAGGAAAAAACCCTGTCATGACATTGGGCACTGGCCAGACTGATGAAGTGCTCTGGGAACTGTCAATTGAAAAGTTTGAGATCTTGGTTCTGACGTCAGAGACACAGTATTCCTTTCCTGTGAAGTGCAGAGAGGAGGCCCAACAGTCCTCCAAAGGTCTCAGGTCACAGGGATAGGAGGATGAGGAAGAAACAGGGAACTGTTTAGATTGACAATTACAGGTCCCAGTGCAGATTGTGAGTGCCTTGCTTGTTGACACAGACAGACAGTCCTGTGTAAGGGCCACGGTTGGGAGCTGCCTGCTAGACATGCTTTTGGATACAGGAGCAGCAATGTCCGTTCTCCATGATGAGAACCCTGTTACATCCCCTTGGTCTACAGGAATGGAAGATTAGCTCACAGTGTGTAGATGGCACCCAACTGCAAATGTGTCGAACTGTGTCTCTGCCTGTGCAGGTAGGCCATCTCAAAACAGATTTTATTTTTGACCTCATGGTATTACATTATCACCCCAGCATACTGGGAATTGATTTCCTTACACAGCATGACTGTGTGGTGGACCTAGCTAACAGGTGGTTGTTGCAGATCAAGGGACAATGTCATGCTGTCACCATACCAGACTCCCATGCAGTATCAGCCATCTCTCATAACAACAAACAGTATGACATCATGGCTCTATTTAAAAGTCATGACTTGTTTGCTGAACTTGCGCCCTTGTTGCAGGAACACATTGATGTGTTTGCTACCAGCAAGCATGATTCTGGTAGGATACACACCACCATCGAGGTCCCAGGACCCAATCCTGCAAGACAAAAGAAGTACCCATTTCCTGCTGAGACCTTACCCTCATTGAGGGACACCGTCCAGTCACTGCTGCAACAAGGCGTGATTAGGACTTGTGTGTCTACTGTCAACTTGCTCATTTGGCCTAAGAAAAAAAACAATGAAGCATGGAGACTTACAGTTGGTTACAGGAAGCTTAATCAAGTCACCCCTAGTTGTACCCCAACCATGGCATCAGCCCCTGATGTGCTCAAGTTGATGACACCTGTCTAAAAGTGGTTCTCAGCTCTTGACATCTCAAATGGATTTTGATCACTCCCATTAGTACAAGAAACAATACAAATTTGTCTTTACCTTTGATGGATGCCTGTATACCTGGACCTGTTTGCCCCAGGGCTTTCATGACAGCCCTTCCTCTTACATCTTCACATTATGGATGTGCTGCAGGGTTCTCTATGCCCCAGTGTCTCCTGCAGTATGTGGATGATTTGATCTCAGCAACTTCCACCAAAAAGAACACCTAACCTCTAGGATGAACTGTTGACTAAGCTTCAGAGAGCAGAAACATGGAAACATAGACTTTGATGGCAGATAAGGACCGCTGGCCCACCTAATCTGCCCGCTTCTCTACCTACTGGATATGCTGCAGTCTATTTCCCCCCCCACAAGAATTGCCTTATGTCTGTCCCATGCATTCTTGAATTCTCCCACAGTTTTAGACCCCACAACCTCCTCAGGAAAGCGGTTCCATGTGTCCACCACCCTCTCTGTGAAAAAATACTTCCTCACATTGCCCATGAGCCATTCCCCCCATTATCTACAAATTGTGTCCGCTTGTTCTTGTGCATCTCTTTTTCTGAAAGATGTTATCCTCTTGGACTTTGCTTATTCCACTGAGGTACTTAAAAGTTTCTATCATGTCCCCCTTCTCCCTCCTTTCCTCAAGGGTATACATATTAAGCTCCTTTAGTCTCTACTCATATTGCTTCTCTTGCAGACCTTGCACCATTTTAGTTGCCCTCCTCTGGACTACTTCCGTCCTGTGTCCTTGTGGAGATGAGATCTCCAGAACTGGATGCAGTACTTCAGATGGGGTCTCACCTACTGTCTGTACAGAGGGAAAGCAACTTCCTGTTTTCTGCTGGTGATGTCTCTCCCTATACATCCCAGTATCCCCCCAGCCCTCTCTACTGCCTTCTCACATTGCTTGCCAACCTTAAGGTCATCTGATATGATTATCCCCAAGTCCCTTTCCATTTTTGTTGTTGTTACTACTACCTTCCCCCATTGTGTACACTTCCCCTGGGTTTTTGTTTCCCAGGTGCATTATTTTGCACTTCTTTGCATTGAATCCAAGCTGCCATACTTCTGACCTTTCCTCCAACCTCGCCAAGTCCCTTCTCATCCTTTCCATGTCCCCTTGTGTATCAATTCTGTTGCAGATCTTTGTGTCATCTTCAACAGGGTTGATACACAAGGGGTCCATGTCTAGTCCCCATACCCAAGAGCACCACCTCTTTTGATGGGCAAGTAGTTGGGACAGCTCTGGAGCCCTGTCCAGCTCAAGTGGTGTTGTGCAATGCCAGATCTGTTAAAAACAAGTCTGCTATTATTGCTGACTTTGTTGGAACAGCTGATCTGGCTTGCATCACTGAGACTTGGCTGGATCAAAATGCTGGTCCCATCTGGGAGGCAGCAGTTCCGGCCGGGTACTCGGTGATTCACTGCCTGAGACTGGATCACGGGGGGGAGGAGTAGTGGTCTGTTTAAAGACTGTCTTGGGGCTCATGAGTGTACCAGTTGAGGAGATTGAATCCTTCAAGTGTACTGTAGTAGCCAGTGTGGGTTGCAGAATAGCCCTAGTCTATCATCCACCAGGGGATGGGGGACAATTCCTGCAGGAAGTGGCAGACTTCGTCTGCTGATATGGCATTGGCGTTGCTCCAGATTGATGGTTCTGGGTGACTTCAATGCTGGTCAACAACGATTCTCATCTTTTGGTCAGCACTTCTTCCAGCTGATGTTATCACTGGGCTTCACACATATTGTTTATTCAGCTACTCACAATCACGGTCACTCCCTGGATCTGGTCTTTCTCCTGGGGATTGAGGCCTCTGAGTTGGCAGTGGAACCATTCAGTTGGTCTGATCATTACACCGTGGGCTTCAATTTTTCTGCTCCCCTTCATAGGTCTGCCCCTGTGGAGATGGTTTGATTCCGCCCTTTACGGCAGGTGTGCCCTGAAGACCTGATGGTGGTATTGAACCTCTCAGAGTTTCCAGTTGCTAGTAAGAGTCTGGAGTTGCTGGTCTTGGCTTATAATCAGGCCATCTCCTCTGTCCTTGACTCAATTGCTCCTGTCATTGTTACGTCCCTCTCACTTCGCTCTTGGGGCCCCATGGTTTGATGAGTCCCTGAGGGACCTGTGACGTGTGGGACAATGGTTAGAGGTCGCTGGTGGAAACTGCCCTAGAAATCGACCGCCTTAGTTTGGAGGGGCATTATCAGCTCTACCAATCAGAGATCTCCTGTAAGAAGGCAGAATTCCTGTCCAGGAAGATCGCTGTCAGTCAGAATTGACTGGCTCAGCTCTTCAGAACTGTGAACAGGCTGTGCAACCCAGCCTGTCTCCAGCTCGCGAGCCTTTCACAAGAGAAGTGTGATGAGATTGCTCAGTTCTTTGTGAATAAGATGGCTGACATGAGAACAGTGATCTGTCAGTCACACACTAAGGGGGATGCAGTTGGTCGGATTGTGCAATGGTACCGGAGCTTCCTGGAGTTCCTTTGACCAGCCGAAGTTCGAGAATGTTATGCGGATTGTCCAGGGAATGCACCTTATGTGCTGTAGCTTAGATCCGGACCCAACTTCCTTTATTTTGGGTTGTGTTGAGACCGTGGTCTCATTTCTGGTGCAGATAGTCTGGTACTCCTTAGAATCAGGTGAGTTTCTTAGCTCCTTGAAGGAAGCTGTGGTAACTCCCCTTTTAAAGAAAGCTTCTCTTGACCCAGATACTTTTGCCAACTACAGACCTATCTCTAACCTTCCCTTTATTGGGAAGGTTATTGAGAAGGTAGTGGCAATCCAGCTGGAGGACCATTTAACCATCCATAATATCTACGAACCTCTTCAGTCTGGTTTTCGTGAGAGGCATAGCACTGAGGCTGCTCTGGTTAGGATGCTCAATGGTCTCCTGATGGTGAGAGATTGGAGAAAACATTCTATCTTGGTTCTCCTTGATCTCTCCTCAACTTTTGACACTGTTGACCATGGGGTTTTGCTCGAGTGCCTGAGGTCCATCTGTGGACTGTCTGGTACAGTCCTCAGATGGTTTACATCTTTTTTAACTGGGAGATCACAGAGAGTTGTGTTGGGGATTTTTTCCTCGGACTCTTTCTCTCTGCAGTGTGGTGTTCCCCAGGGCTTGATGCTTTCTCCCATGTTGTTTGCAGTGTACATGCTGCCCCTTGGAGACATTGTAAGATGGTATGGGCTGAGGTTTCACTGCCATGCTGATGATACCCAGCTCTACCTGTCTTTTGCACCGACCAGGATAGTGCTTTCTTGGTATTTAATAACTGCCTCACTGAAATCCATGATTGGATGAATTCGAGCTGGCTAAAGTTGAACACTGGTAAGACCAAGGTTATGGTTGTGGACCCAGGGTGTAGGATAGAGGGGTCGAGGTCTGACCTACCTTCCGGTTTATTCCTGGGGGGATCAGCTCCTTACCTCTGAATGAGTGCATAACCTGGGAATTGTACTTGACGATGGGCAGACCCTTCGTCATCAGGTGTCAGCAGTCGTTAAGTCTGCCTTTTACCATCTTAGGAATATTGCCAGGGTGAAGCACTTCATTCCGTCCTTCGATTTACCTGTGTTGGTCCATGCCTTCATGACCTCTTGCCTTGACTACTGCAACTCCCTTTACCTGGGGCTTCCTGGGGTTGATATCTGCCACTTGCAGCTAGAGCAGAATGCTGCTGCTAGGTTGTTGACGGGCTACCAAGAAGGATGCACATTACCCCTGTTTTGTGCGATCTGCACTGGCTGCCTGTACAGTGGTGGATCACCTTTAAAGTAGGTTTTTTGACCTTCAAAGTCCTACATGGACTTGGCCCTGACTACTTGAAACAGCTTCTGATCCTCTATACCCCTGTATGACAGCTCCACTTGGCTGACGAGGAGTTGCTGGAGGTTCCGAGGGTGACTTTAAAATCTTCTGGGGCTCGGGCTTTTATCTTCACTGCCCCAACCCTCTGGAATGCTCTGCCTCGCCAGCTTCGGGAATGCATGACCGTGGAGACCTTCAAGCATGAACTTAAGACCCATCTTTGGAATTATGCTTTTATTACTTAAGATTATCGTTTTCTGATTTTACATATATTTCTTGGTTTTTATTGTTAATTAAGATTGTTGTGATTTGATTTTATATTTGTTTTCTGGTTTTAGTGCTTCATTTTGTACAGCGCCTTGATGCTTAAAAGGCGCTTAATAAATAAAGTTTTATTATTATTATTATTATTAAAGAGGCATACTTTTCCTTCCAGTCCCTCTGCAATGTCACTTATAAAGACATTAAAAAGGACTGGACCCAGTACTGAACCCTGCGGTACCCCACTAGTAGCCACCCTTTCTTCAGAGTGGCCTCTGTTTACTATTGATTTCTGTGTCCTGTTGTCCAGCCAATGTTTTACCCAGACTATCACCCAGGGACCCACTCCAAGTCTGACTCATTTGTTTAATAATTATTTGTGTGGGACTGTATCAAATGCCTTGCTAAAGTCTAGGTAGGCCATGTCCACAGCCCCTCCCTGGTCTACTGCTTTGGTCACCCAGTCAAAGAAATCAATTAGATTTATCTGACATGACCTTCCCACTGTGAATCCATGCTGCTTTGGGTCCTGTGCCCCACTGGCCTCTAGGGACTCAACAATTCTTTTCTTCAGAAGTGATTCCATCAAATTCCCTGCCACAGAGGTCAAACTGACAGGTCTGTAGTTTCCTGCCTCTGTTTTGCTCCCACTTTTGTGAAGGGGAATCGCATCCACCCTCCTCCAGTCCTCAGGTACCACACCATCCTCCCATGATTTGTCAAAAAGTATAGTCAGTGGTGCTACTAGTTTGTCCCTTAGTTCTTTTAGAATTATAGGGTAAATCCCATCAGGCCCCATTGCTTTATCCACCTTCAGTTTTAAGAGTTCTTTCAGAACCCTTTCTTCTGTGAAAGGACTAATATCAACCCCCCCTATCCAGAGTGCTTCTATTGATTGGATTAGGTATCTCCCCCTGCTTTTCCATTGTGAATACTGAGCAGAAGTATTCGTTCAGTGTCCTTGCTTTTTCACTGTCGCTCTCTGCCCAACCACCTTCCTCTTTGTTTAGCCTCAGTATCCCTGCCTTAGTCTTTCTTTGCTCCCTAATGTACCTATAAAAAGGTTTTATCCCCCTTCTTAACCAAGTTGGCTATCTTTTCCTCGGTTTGGGCCTTTGCTAGTCTGACTGCCTTACCCACTTCCTTCTGTTTTAACTGGTACAGTTCTCTGTCCTGCTCCTTCTGTGTTTTCTTATACTTCCTGAATGCTATATTTTTCTCCCTTACCTTTCCTACCACTTCTTTTGAGAACCATAGTGTTTTTTTCTTTCATTTTGATTTGTTTATTTGCTTCACACAAAGGCCTGTTGCCTCTGTGATGGCTGTTTTGATGTTTCCCCATTGTTGCTCCACCCCACCTTCTAGCTTGTTTGCTAGTGCTTTTCTGAGACACTCTCCCATTTTGACAAAATCAGCCCTCCTGAAGTCCAGTACCTTCACTTTTGTGTGGCTTGACTCTACAGCTAAATTTATCGTGAACCACACTATTTGGTGGTCACTTGTTCCCAGATGGCTACCCACTTCTAGATCAGAGATCCTCTCTCTGTCCCCATTTGAGAGTACCAGGTCTAAGATTGCTCTCTCCTGAGTGGGTTTCAAAACTAGCTGTCTGAGGCATGCCACCTGTAGGGCATCAAGAATGGTCCTGCTCTTGGATGTGGCTGCAGCAAATGTGCTCCAGTCAACATCTGGCATATTCAAGCAATACCTCCCCCTTTCTCTGCCATCCAAAGGATGACCTCTATCATTTCCTTGTCCATTTCCTCCCCTTGAGACAGGGGTCTGTATACAACACCGTTGTTGAAGAAAGCTTCTTTGGACTCATACTCTCTTGCAAACTACAGGCCTATCTCGAACCTCCCCTTTTTCTGGGAAGTTGATCAAGAAAGTAGTGACTGCTCAATTGGAGAACCATTTGACCATCCATAACATCTACAAACCTCTTCAATCTGGTTTCTGGAAGAGGCATAGTATTGAGACAGTGCTGGTGTGGGTGTTCAATGATCTCTGATGGTGGGAGACCAGAGAAAACAGTCCATTTTGGTACTTTTAGATCTGTTGTCAGCTTTTGACATCATTGACCTTGGGGTTCTGCTTGAGCACCTGAGATCTATCTTTGGACTCTCTGGGTTGGTCTACAGATGGTTGACATCGTAACTCACTGGAAGAACTCAGAGGGTTGTGTCAGGTTTTTTTTTCCTCTGATTCGATCCTGCTGTCACATGGGGTTCCTCAGGGCTCAGTATTGTCCTCCATGTTGTTTGTGGTGCATATACTTCCCCTCGGAGACATTGTAAGATGGTATGGACTGAGGTTTCATTGCTATGCCAATGATACCCAGCTCTACCTGTCTTTTGCTCCCAACCAGGAAGGAGCAGTCTCAGTATTTAATAACTTCCTCAATGAAATCCAAGATTGGATGAAGTCCAGTTTTCTGAAGTTGAACCCCGGGAAGACGGAGGTGATGGTTTTGGATCCAGGTTGCCAGATATGGGGGCTGGGGGAAGGCTGCTATCTAGGTTTGTTCTTTGGAGATGCTGAGCTTCAGGCCTCTGAACAGGTGCAAGACCTGTGGGGGTGTTAGACATGGGGCTGACACTTCAGGCGCAGGTGTCAGCCATTGTAAAGTCATCTTTTTACCACCTAAGAAACATCACTAGGATCAAGCACCTTGTTCTGTCTGCAGACCTGCCTACATTGATCCATGCCTTTGTGACCTCACACTTAGATTACTGCAACTTGCTTTACTTTGTGCTACCGGGGGTTGATATCCATTGCTTGCAGCTGGTGCAGAACTCAGCAGTCCAGTTGTTGATGGGGATTTCAAGATCTTCACATATTACACTAGTGCTGTGGAAACTGCACTAGCTGCCGGTTCAGTGTCGGATCACCTTCAAAGTCGGGTTACTGACATATAAAGCCCTATACAGACTGGTGTTGAAAGTGGCCAGTGGCCAAAGTTTAGTGACCAGTGGCCAAGGTTGCAGTGACCAGTGACAACACTTTTATCAACAATAAATAATTAGCTAACCAAAAGGTTGAGGAGATAGAAAGGTGTAAAAGTGCTAGTGTAGAGACTGCAAATGAGTAATAAATACCTAAATGATGCCAACATGTGAATTAATAGGTATGACTAGCCAATGGCTGCAAATGGCCAAGTAAATGAATGATACCACCATATCAGTTAATATGCATGCATGTATAAGACTTTAAAAGGTTAATGGTTGAAATGAAGAAAATGAAATAAGTCAAGAAGCACAAAGCAGAGGTCTAACTTGGAATTGCCCTATTCAGCAGAAAATATTGTGTACCAAAACATGTTTTTTTAAAAGGCTATGGCTAAGATAATGTAACCCCCTACAAATGGAGGTTCCTAAAAGCCTTCCCGGAGCTTGCCTAAATGCTCCCTGCCTCACTGGCGTTTGGCGTAATGCCACTAAATGTGGGTGCTGTGAGTGCTTTTAGAGCCTCTGGTACTGTCTCTTTAAGAGCTGCCTGCTAGCAGTCTTAATTGGCTTATATGGGAAGACTGTGTATTTAATGCTCGAGTCCCACCTGAGCTGCTGTCTAATCACTCTGTTTCTGCAGTTGCTAAGAGCGCAGAGGGAGTCCAATTGAAGAATATAACTGCTTGTTGGAGAACATCTAGAGTAATAGTGAACATGTAGTTTGTTTAACCTGCCTTTATTGCAGCTGGGACTATGTGTGTCTAGCCCCTCCATTTTGGATCTGAACTGCTGAGATGGGCCAATTGGGGAAGGGGAGCCCTAAAATGGAGACTGCTTGAGCGAATCAGAACTTGGACTCCCACCTGGAGCCTGTCTAAAGGGGAATATATGGCAGGTGCTCCTGAGAAGTGTAGTTTAGACCCGGGCACTTTTTTTGCACCAATAGAGGGAGCCTGCTGTGACTGACAGAAAGAATCAACCAACCGGAACCTGTTGGAGCTGAAGGGAAATGCCCTGAACAGTGCTGGAGATTCAGAATTGTTGTGGCTGTGAGTGAGAATGGAGCTCCGGGCTCCTGCACTGTGAGTTTTCTCACGGGAAGCACATGTGGAAGACCAACTTTTGGGCTGCTCGATCACTGAGGTAGTCAGACTGAATCCGCTGGTGTTGTGGTCAGAAGAGGCTGTGCATGTCGCAGCTACCCAGCAGACTCACCCTGCAGAGGACTGGAGAATCAGCTTCGTCGTGCTTGGTCTGTCAGGAAAAGTGAAGCTGCGCTGTGACTCCCCGGTTTAGCAGTGAGTGCGGTTGGGATATAAAGCAGCTGCCTGGTATGGTACCCTTCTGTTTTTACATATAAATGTGTGTAGAGTGTTCTGCTCACAGGCCTGTGTCCTGAGGTGGTGTGAGAGGGATCCTACTACCAGAGTCGTGAGAAAGATTCAGGGTAGCTCGCTGTCAACTGATTTACTGAGTGCAAGTTTGGTTTATTTCCTTTGCTGGCTACACGAACTGAGCCTGCTGGCTCTGGATTACAAACTTGGGTATTAGAAACATAGAAACATAGACTTTGATGGCATATAAGGACCGCTTGGCCCATCTAGTCTGCCCATTTCCCTACCTAGAGTATAGGCCATAGATCCTAGTTAACCAACAGCCTATTTCTTCCTACCCCCCACAAGAATTGCCTTATGTCTGTCCCATGCATTCTTGAATTCTCCCACAGTTTTAGACCCCACAACCTCCTCAGGAAGGCTGTTCCATGCATCCACTACCCTCTCTGTGAAATAATACTTCCTCACATTGCCCCTGAACCGCCCTCCTTCTATCTTTAAATTGTGTCCCCTTGTTCTTGCAAGTCTCTTTTTCTGAAAGATGCTACCCTCTTGGACTTTGTTGATTCCACTGAGGTACTTAAAAGTTTCTATCATGTCCCCTCTCCCTTCTTTCCTCAAGGGTATTGTATTAAGCTCCTTTAGTCTCTCCTCATACGGCTTCTCTTGCAGACCCTGCACCATTTTAGTTGCCCTCTCTCTGACTACCTCTATCCTGTCTATGTCCTTTCAGAGATGGGGTCTCCAGAACTGGACACAGTACTCAGATGGGGTCTCACCAACTGTCTGTACAGAGGGACAACTTCCTGTTTTCTGCTGCTGCTGATGCTCTCCCTATACATCCCAGTATACCCCAGCCCTCCCTACTGCCTTCCCACATTGCTTGCTAACCTTAAGGTCATCTGATATGATTACCCTAGGTCCCTTTCCTTTTTGTCATTGTTACTACTCCCCACCCATTGTGTATTCTTCCCTGGGTTCTTGTTTCCCAGGTGCATTATTTGCACTTCTTTGCATTGAATCCTAGCTGCCATATTTCTGACCATTCCTCCAACCTTGCCAAGTCCCTTTTCATCCTTTCCACGCCTCTTGTGTATCAACCCTGTTGCAGATCTTTGTGTCATCTGCAAAAGGCATACTTTTCCTTCCAGTCCCTCTGCAATGTCACTGATGAAGACATTAAAAAGGACTGGATCCAATACTGAACCGGTACCCCACTAGTAACCTCTCTTTCTTCAGAGTGGACTCCATTTACAATTACTTTCTGTGTCCTGTTGTGCAGCCAATCTTTTACCCAGGCTACCACCCTGGGACCCACCCCCAGGCTGGTTAATTTGACTATTAATCTTTTGTGTGGGACTGTGTCAAATGCCTTGCTAAAGTCTAGGTAGGCCATGTCCACAGCCCCTCCCTGGTCTACTACTTTGGTCACCCAGTCAAAGAAATCTATTAGATCTGTCTGACATGACCTTCCCACTGTGAATCCATGCTGCCTTGGGTCCTGTGCTCCACTGGCCTCTAGGTACTCAACTATTCTTTCCTTCAAGTGACTCCATCACTTTCCTACCACAGAAGTCAGACTGACAGGTCTGTAGTTTCCTGCCTCTGTCTTGGTCCCACTTTTGTGAAGGGAATCACATCCGCCTTCCTCCAGTCCTCGGTACCACACCATCCTCCCATGACTTATTAAATGAGTAGCCAGTGGTTTCACTAGTTCCTCCTAATTCTTTTAGAATTCTGGGGTGAATTCCATCAGGACCCATTGCTTTGTCCACCTTCAGTTTCAAGAGTTCTTGCAGAACCCTTTCTACTGTGAGAAGGACTGGGGATTGACCCCCTATCAAGAGTGCTTCTGTTAATTGGATTAGGCACTTCCCCTCCTCTTTTGTGAATACTGAGCAGAAATATTCATTCCAGTATCCCTGCTTTTTCACTGTCCTCTGCTCACCACCGTTCATTCTATTCAGCCTCACTATCCCTCCTCTTGTCTTTCTACGCTCGCTGATGTACTATAAAGGTTTTATCCCTTCTTAACTGAGTTGGCTGTCTTTTCCTCAGTTTGGGCCTTTGCTATTCTGACTTCCTCCCTGCTTCCTTCTGCCTTAACTGCTACAGCTCTCTGTCCTGCTCCTTCTGTGTTCCTTATACTTCCGTAATGCTATCTTTTTCTTCTGGACTTTCACAGCCACTCTTTGAGAACCATAGTGGCTTTTTCTTTCATTTGATTTGTTTATTTGCTTCACACAAAGGCTTGTGCCTCTGTGATGGCAGTTCTGATGATTCCCCATTGTTGCTCCACACCTCCTTCTAGCCTGTTTGCTAAGTGTTTTTCTGAGCACTCTCCCATCTTGCCAAAGTCAGCTCTCCTAAAGGTCAATACCCTCACTTTTGTGACAGCTTGACTCTGTAGCTGAGTTTAACGTGAACCACACTGTTTGATGGTCACTTGTCCTCAGATGGCAACCCACTCTAGATCTGAGATCCTCTCACTGCCCCGTTTGAGAGTATGAGGTCTAAGATTTCTCCCTCATGAGTGGGTTCTGAAACTAGCTGTCTAATGCCTGCCACCTGTAGGGCATGAAGAATGGCCCTGCTCTTGGATGTGGCTGCAGCAAATGTGCTCCAGTTAACATCTGGCATATTCAGGTCTCCCATCAATAGTATCTCCCCTTTCTCTGCCATTCTAAGAATGCCTTCTATCATATCCTTGTCCATTCCCTCCCCCTGACATGGGGGTCTGTAGACAACCCCTGTACGGATTGTGGTGCCCTTTCCAGTCTCCAAGGTGACCCACAGTGCCTCCTTTCCTCCCTGTTTACTCTTTTGTTCAGTTGCTTTTATCCCTTCCTTTACATAGAGAGCTACTCCTCCCCCTTTTCTCCCCTGCCTGTCTTTCCTGTAGGTTATGTACCTTGGTATGTTAACATCCCAGTCATGGTTCTCTGTGTATCATGCTTCTGTGACTGCTACGATATCCAGGCATCCCTCTTCCATCAAGGCCACCAGTTCAGGGAGCTTGTTGCCCAGACTACGGGCATTGGTACTCATTACCCTCCATTTCCTGATGGCCTTACTCCCTTTTGCCCCATCAATGTCCTTCTTGCCTTTGTCACTTTCTCCATTTACCCCTGCCCTTCCCTATCGACACCTCTATGTTGGTGTTGTCACGCACTTACTACTGATTATTTGGGGGCTAGGATTTCCCTGCTCTTTCCAGTGCCTCCCCTGGCTAGTTTAAAAGCTTGCCAATGAAGCATTTAAACCTATCACCTAGGATCCTGGTTCCCTCCCGGACAGATGCAGCCCATCATGCCAGTATAGGCTTGCATCACTCCAGGTGGACCCCCAGTCCCCAATGAAGCCGATCCCTGGGCTCCACACCAGTTTTCAACCACTGATTGAATCCCATGGTGTGAACACCTAGCCTCTCCTATGCCATACATGGGCAGCACCTCCGAGAAGGTTACCGTCATGCTACTTGACTAAGGCCCTTCCCCAATTCCACAAACTCTTCCTGCACTTCTCTAATCCCTTTCTTAGCCAGGTCATTTGTCCCTAGGTGGACAATGACATCCAGCTCCCTCCCCTGTGCAGCTGCTCTGGCAATCCTGAGGATTCGCTCCCTGTCCCTCCAAGCCATGGCGCCAGGCAGGCACCTTACCTCCCTCTCCCCTTCCTCCCCCAGTTCTACCTTCCTAACAATGGAGTCCCCCACCAGGAGTTGTTTCCTTCCCCTGCAGGGTCCCCTGCCACCCTCCTGTGGGTCTCCTTTGTGGAGGTTCCCAGCATCCTCCTTGGTCTCCACTGCGGGTGCCTCCATAGAGGAACCACACTTTGCCAGAATGGCATAGGAATTGTGGAGAGGTACAACTGGAGGGATGCACCTCTGTTTCACCACCCTCACCCTCCCTGAGCCCACTGTGGTCCAACCGCTCCTCTTTCTTGGCAACCTCTGAGGCAACGGCAGTGGCACTGGTGGTCCCTGGATGGAAGAGGAGGTCCCATCTATCCTGGTAAACTCAGCCTGGAGATGAGCAACCTCCTCCCTCAGCCCAGAGAAGTGCCTGCAGATGGGACAACACCGCATCCTCCAGAACGTCTCCCGGAAGACTGCTGCTCCACAGCCACTGCACTGCACCACTCCAATCATGTCTTATTTCTGGCCCCTTAACAGTTTGCAATCTTTACTCTTTCCTCTGTTTTTTTCTCTCTCTCCTTACTTTCTGCCTGTGTGCCCTTTAAGCTCCTTATTGTCCTGTTCTGAGACAAGAATATCCTATATTTCTTAGTGAACCACTTACTTTCTCAGAGGCAGACCTCCAGCAGCTAGAGGGGGCCGGAGAGATACTCCTGCCCTTCTAGGATGGTGGGTCTTTGGTGGTTCTGTGATCACTCACTTCCTGCTCCCAAACAGGAAGTTCCTGTTGTCAGTCAAATCCTGTGCCTATAAAACTAGAACTAGCTTTGGGTGAGGGGAAGAAGGGCAATATAGTTCCAGCAGAGAAGTCCAGTCACACAGCAGTCCTTTCTCCTGGTGTCTTCTGCCACAGTCTTTGTACAGTTGTTTCCATCTTCAGGGCTTCAACCAACTGCACCGAACTTGGCTATACCCTTATTGCCTGGGTACCCAGTGACAGTGACTCATAGGGAACTTAGCCTGTGCACAGTGCTCTGAAATAGTAGAGTTTAATCTAATCAACTAGATTTCCCCCATCCTTGTTATTTCCCCCTAAATAAATCAGATTTGGTTGTTTGCAAAGTATACTGTCTAAACTGTGTGTTTGTGCCAAAATACTGTACAGTGGCTATTGCATTACTGTGTCTTACTTTACAGGGGGTCCCCAGAGTCAAGCTGATTGACCAAATCCTGGGGATAAGTGCATATTATAAAGGTACTGTTGGTAACGTGTGTGGGCCACTAGTGGGAAGAAAGGGGAGTTGCAGTGACCCAGAGGGCTGTGACCAAGTCATTCCAGACTGTTTTAACCCCGACCTCTGGATGGAGGCACCCACAGTTGGATCCAGGCCCCTCAACCTGTTAGTGGCAAAGCAGGCAGGGGTAGTAGCCCTTGGGATAATGCCACCTGGGGGTTACAATAAGAATGCAGCTGCTAGTAACCACAGCTGGCCTTGATGATTTAGTTCCCCAATTTGGCCACTGTCTGGTTTTTATCTGTAAGCTGAGTATTTTTAAAACAGTCACATCCCCTTGCATGTTTTCTATATCCTGAAGTAAGTATTTTTGATAAATAAAATTCCCCTGATTACTTGTTTTTCCATCTAAAGATGACTGTATGTCTTGGCAAAGTGTCAAAAGTATCTTATGACCAAGGTATCTTATGGCCAAAGTATTTTTGAACCAGAGTCTTATGATTTGTTGAATGACATATTGTCTGTGTTTAAATCTGCTGTCGTAGTTTTTGGGAAATTCCAGTTCTGCCTTTTTAATGAAAACAGGTTAGGTATAAATGAGACCTAATTGTCAGGTCTAATATCTCTGAGACGACAGAAGTTGGTGACATCCAACTGGCCATAGCGCTCGGAACTCAGAGGAAGTGGAGTATAATTCCATTTTCTCTGCAAAATCTGTAGCCCTGTAATACAAATATTGCTAGCTGTCTAGATTGCATGTTAGAAACACCCCATTGGGATTGCCCCTTTGGCTGTTTTAGAACTAAATTGTAACATGAACACCTAGGTAGTGGTGGGCTACCTGATGTTTAAAAATAATGTTAGCATGTATTCCCTTTTGTAAACTAGGATTATTAATCATGACAGGATGCATTCTTACTGTTAAAATAGGATTGTTCTGGTTTCTTTTTGTGTATTGCAACTATTCATCCTGTCAGGGTGTATTTTTATTGTTACAATATGATTTTTCTTGCTAATCTTATTAATACTATCATAATAAAGTACCACTAATTTGGCAAAGAAATAGTGGGTTGGCTTTATTGAATTACTGAGAATTACCAACCAGGAACTTGTATAATTGGATCCATTTTACACTGGGCTCTGACTACCTGAAAGAGCTCCTGATTCCTTATTACCCTGAGCGACTACTTCGCTCGGCTGACGAGGGGTTGCTAGAGATTCCGAGGGTGACTTTAAAATCTGCGGGAGCCCGGGCATTTATGTTCGTGGCCCGACCCTCTGGAATTCTCTACCCCATCAGATTAGGGAGTGCATGACTGTGGTGGGATCCAAACAGGCTTTAAAAACTTTCCTGTGGAATAAGGCTTACAGTGAAGATGTTGGCTGATATGTTTGTATTTATTGAATGTGATGATGTCTTGTTTTATCTGTTTTAATTGCTCTGATTGTTATGCACCTTGGTTTTGAAAGGTGCACTATAAATAAAGCATTATTATTATTATTATTATATAAAATTCATATTTTTAGATGCAATTTAAAGAGAAGATTAATTTGAGACCAAACCTGATGGTGTCAATTCTAATATAAACTCAATAATTTATAAAAGCATTATAAAACTTTTTCCTTTATAGATCTCTAAAATGTAGTTACAGATTTCAGAAGTACATTTTTTCCAGTTTAAAATTGCTAGTTTGGCATACCTGCTATCATTAGAACTGTGTAAATTTAATAAAACTTCTTTAAGACAGGGATATCCTTTGTTCAAAATAAATGAACCGTGACCTCATGTAGCTATCCAGAGGCTTATAATTCACCTGACTAGTTGTTTCTATTAGATAAACACTTCGGCCCAGATTTTCAAAAGGGTTGCGCAATGCGCAACAGGGTTGCGCGTACGCAACTCCAAAAATGCGCCATTCTGCAATATTCAGAAGGGGCCAGTTGCGCCACCGAAAACATGCTGAGCAACAGCGCAATGGAAATGAAAGGATGCGCAACCGAAGGGGGCGGGTCCATGCATAAAGTGCACAATGCGATATCCGAACACTTGCGCAATGCGCAAGAGTGGCTCAGCCGAGGTTGCGCAGACCGGATGTGAGCCAAAACAAAAGGTTGGCTCAAGGAAGGCGCAAGAACCCTAGCAGGCCGCAAACTGGGGAGAGAGACAGAGAGAGAGAGAGAGACAGGAGCTGGAAGGGCAGAGAGGACAGTGGGTCCAGGAGGACAGGAGGCCAGTGGGGGTGCCGGTGCAGTGGAAGCAGCAGTGGGGGCAGTGGGGTAACACAGAACAGCAGCCGGGGGCAGAAGCCAGGAGATGGACAGTGTCAGCTTCACATGGAAGCTGTAATGAGGGTGAGACACCATGCTGCAGGGGGCGTGGGCAGCGGAGGGGCCGTCGGCGGTATGCCCCGACAGGCGCGTATCGCGTTGCCCGCATCAGCTCGAGCTGTACACAGACATCGAGTTGTGGCCCGCACCGAACAGGGCAATACTGAGACGGCTTTGGCGAGCTGTGCAGTGATGTGATGCAGGCACCCTCACGACGGAGTCATGCTCTGTCCGTGGAGACCAAGGTGACAGCCTGCATGTGCCTG
This sequence comes from Neoceratodus forsteri, assembly GCA_016271365.2. Taxonomy (NCBI): domain Eukaryota; kingdom Metazoa; phylum Chordata; order Ceratodontiformes; family Ceratodontidae; genus Neoceratodus; species Neoceratodus forsteri. The sequence continues at coordinate 19,867,634 of JADMNL010000038.1, read as the reverse complement.
CTCGCCACGGGCACCTTCCAGAGGCCGACAGGGGACACCACAGGCATTACACAGTCGGCCATGTCATGCATCCTCACCCAATTCCTCAGCGCACTGCTGCCTCATGCTGCAGAGTACATCCATTTCCCCAGCACCGCGGCAGAGCGTACAACAAACATGCAGGAGTTCCACAGGGTAGCACATATGCCTGGCGTGCTAGAGGCCATAGACTGCACCCATGTGGCCATTCGCACGCCACCTGGCCCCGACGGCCATGCTTATCGGAACCGAAAGGGCTTTTCCAGTGTCAACTGCCAGGTGGTGTGTGATGCCACTGGGCGCATCATCAATGTCTGTGCCACACACCCTGGCGGAGCACATGATGCCTTCATATGGCACCAGTCTGCACTGTGCCATCGATTCGAGAGTGGGAACATCCCCACGGGTCATCTAGTGGGTGAGTACACATGTATGGAATGCAAACTCTGTGCAAGGGTGGAATGACACAGGTGCCATGGTAGTGGCACACAAGGATATGGGCAATATGGACCTGACATGACACTGATCTCCACTATCTCCACACAGGTGACTCGGATACCCCTCCGTCCCTGGCTGCTCACACCATACCGGCGCCCCACGACCCCAAGCGCAGCTCGGGTTTCAATGAGGCACATGCCGCAACACGTAACATCATAGAGCGGGTGTTTGGGATGCTCAAGGCATGCTTCCGATGCCTGGACACCTCCGGCGGAGCCCTACAGTACAGCCTCAAAAGGCCTGTGGGATATTCCTGGCCTGTTGCATCCTGCACAACATGGACAAAGACCATGGGATAGCCATACAGGTCCAAGAGGGGGACAGCGATGGGGACGCCAGTGGCGCCGGTGATGTGGATGATGAGCAGCCCCCCCTAGGACGGAGGGACCCCCGACTGACCCGGCAGGCCCAGCTGCACCGGGACACCATTGCAGAAGAGCACTACGCCCAACACAGGTAAGTCAAGGGGACATGTGCAGGCAACACTGTCCATGCGCAAACCACAGGCACACAGGGGAACACACCGTGCATGAAGGTCAGGGGAGTTGAAGGTTCCAGGCATACCAACACACCATCAGAGAGGGGTGAGCACTCATATGGACACACACACACACACACCAGGCAGCATACATGGGCAGCAGCACAGCACTGCGGAAATGACATTGCCAACACACAGCACCACCAACCACCCCCACCACCTGGACTGTCCATGTACGTGTGTCAGGACCTGGGCACCCTTGCACCTTGGTGTACAGTGCAATGCAGGCATCATCATGCACACGCACCTGTGGACAACAGTTGGGAGAGTGTGCAGGTGGTCCGTGTGTCAGCTTGGTGAGCAGAGCACCCAGCAGTGCACTGCCCACCATGACACACATTGCACAAGGCAGCACCAGACAGGGCCTGCATTGGGAGACAGCTCAGTCAGGTAGCACTGTCCCATGGCCACCACGGATGCGTGGGTGGCCCCGCGCTGCGGCCTAGCAGCACTGGCAGGCTGAGCAGGGTTACATCGGGTGGCGCTGGTGCACCACCAGGGTCCCAGTGCGCCACCGCGACCTTGCCCACACAGGGTCTGCATCCTGCCAAACAAACTTGCACCAGGGGTGCTCGATGCCCACAGCAGAACCCGGCGCGACAGGCCTGGTGTCGCATTACCTGAACGGGAGTGGAGTGCACACTGTGGGTGTGTGGTACAGGGCACCTGACAGTGTGGCCAATGCGTCAGCGACAGAGACCACTGCCTGGGTCAGCCTGTCAATGGCAGCAGTCACATCCGTCTCAAGATAAGGACCAGCTCGGCTTGGTCCCAGCACACTTGCTATGCCGCCCATGGACACAGACAGTGCCTCCATGATCTTTGTAACCCACCCCGCAGCTGTACCGACTCCTGCAGCAGGTGGTGTGTGCGCGTCTAATGGGTACTGTGCCCCAATGGCATCGTGACCCCAGGGTGTGGATTTGGTCCTGGTGCACAGCACCCTGAGGGTGGGCGCTGTTCACCAGGACCAGGTATGGTGGATCAGCGGGCGTGGACATGTGCCACTGCTTGACACTGTCCCCCAGACCTGGTGTGCAACTGCTGCCGCCGCCCAACTGCTGAGCCCCCAGGTCCACCTGTTCCACCTCCGTGCTGTCAACAGTGCCAGACACCTGCACAGCCACCGATGCTGCCCCACCGGTGCTGACAGACACAGCCTGGGACTGTGCCAGCATGCTGGTACACAGGTGTGAACCAGGAAGGCCCAGGGGCACGTGCTGGCCTGCCATGTGTCCGTCGTGGGACACACACCTATCACTGGCCATTGCAGGCCTGCTATCATCAATGGTGCAGGTGCGTGCCACTGCCATAGGCACAGCATGCTGGCATACCTGCATGCCAGACTGCTGTGACACAGGCTGTGCACCCCCTGCACCCGTATCACTGACGCCGGAGTTGTTGGCCCAGCCTGCATGCTGCTGCAGTGCCTGCAGGCTTGGTGGCAGGTGGATGGTCCCTCCTCCACGTCCAGCAGGTCTGCCTCACTGTCTGGACCCACCACCACCACCGTCTCCTGCAGACGAACAGGATCTGTAACAGAAAGAGAGTACATGTGAGTGCATGTGAACAACAGCCCCCAACAACATCACCATGTCATACCGGCAGGATGGGCTTCCACCTGTCTCGAATCCTCCGCCTGGTACGCCCGCAATGGCACTCGGCTGCATGGCCGCGACCAGTGTCTCCTCTGTAGGGGTCAGCTGCAACACCACTAGTGGGCCCCCGCCAGTGCCAGCACATGCCACCCTGAAGGCTGCCACCTTCTCCTTCAGCCTCCTGCGGTCAGTCCCCATCTTCTTCCAGCATTCCTGCACGGAGCGATGGTGGCTTCCGTGCAGGTTGACGGCCCGAGCTACCCCTCCCATGCAGCTGCGGCTCTGAGGGTGCCCTCCGTCCACTCAAAAGTGGCTCATCCTCCAGGTAGGCCTGGAAGAGGGCCTCGGTCTCGCCGTGGTGAAGTTCGCTCCTCCCACACCCACCGTCCACACCCTCAGCCTGGCTCTGGTCAGTCATGGTGATCTGTATGGGTGGAAGTGGACACCTGTCACTGTGCAGTCCACAGCATTTCCCCATGAGCATAGTTAGCCGGCCCGGGGCAGAAGCCCCCGCTTCCTCTCCGCATGGCAGATACTGATAGAAAGGGTGCCCTTTGTCCCTTTCTAAGTGCCCTTTTCATGCTCAGCCCCCTCAACCTTTATCATCCTCCAGCACCCCTGCCCATGAGCATTGTCCTGAGCATCACACAGCATGTAACTCACCTCTCACCTGCAGCAGTCAAATCTGGCCGGCACAACCCACTGTCACATTTTTATAGCGCAACACATGCAAATGAGGTGTGGTGCAACTTTAATGACATGCAAATCGTGCCACTGCACCTTTGAATGGCTGATCGAATGATTTGCATATGTCGGTTGAATATTGCGACGGCGCTTAGCGCAATACGGAAGGTCCGGCTGAGCCGATGGTGCATGTTTGTGGCTGCGTGCAACACTGCATTGCGCATGCCCAGACAGGTTACGCATGCGTCGATCATGCTGCAGATCTGCTGAGCGCGATAGGCGATTCAGGCCATGGCCACCATTGTGCCAGTGGTGCTACAGCACTGGGCACTATATGGCGCTGTGGCACTTCTGTGCGATAGTCCACTGTGGCACTGGTGCTCTGCTTGGCAGTCACGCAGGATGCCTATATGTCCTATGGTGCTGTGCGTAGCCTTGCGTCATTGCCATGACCTTGTGTATGCCCTCTGACCCCTGGCGCTGTTGGCATGCCATGTGTACATCCCTATTGTGCTGTCTGGTGACAGCACCATGTAAAGTGACGGCACTGTTCGAACAGCGCGATTGGAGCCTGTGCTGGTCTATTGCGCAACAACTCCACGTGGGGTTACGCGCAGCGGGGCGCCATATTGCCTGCTGTAAAGTTGGTGCCATGGCTAGGAGGAGGGCGGTGTCCTGGAGCCAGCTTTAAGTGGCCAACCTGGTGGCCCTGGTGGAGCCCCACTGTGGGCACTGTGGCGGTGAGGCCCCCTCACCATGCCTAGGACCCATGTGTGGCAGCAAGTGGCCACTGACCTGGTGGAGGTCACTGGCCGGGCCGGTCCGCTGAGCAGTGCCGGCACTGGTACAGTGACCTCTGCCGGAGGGAGCCAGAACTGCTGACGGGGCTGCTCACGCACAGGTGGGGCGTGGTGCCTAGGCCAGGTGAGTGTACCATCTATGCACCATATTCTCTGGGGGTGTGTGTGCTTGGGTGGCTGTGCATAGGTGTGTCAGTGTGTGCAGCTGTGCGATGGATGGTTATGGCTGTGTGGGCAGGCACTCTCACTGGGGCAGGGGGCACTCTGCTTTTGAGTCACACTGATTTTTGTCTCAACATATGTCTCCCACAGGCCAGATTGTGAGGACACAGGACCAGGGTGATGTGGGCCATGCCAGGGCCCCGGTGCCAGGGGGTGTTGTGCCACAGCAGCAGCAGCAGCAGCAGCGCCAGACCCAACTGCTGGAGGAGTGTGAGTATCATTACTTCATGGATGCTATTGCATGCTGGGGGGGCAAGACCACCAGCCATGAGGAACACAACCAAAGGGGAGGTCATAATTCCACTATACAAAACACTAGTGAGTCCCCACACTGGAGTACAGTGTACAGTTCCGGAGACCATACCTACGTATGGACATGGACTAGGTGGAGAGGGTTCAGAGGAGGATGACATGGATGGTGCATGGATTGCATCACAAGTCCTATGCAGACAGGTTGACGGAACTGAACATGTACTCCCTGGAGGGGAGGAGGGTGTGGGGATATGATGGGGACATACAAGTATCTTACAGGGGGGAACAGAGTGCAGGAAAACAATATTTGTAAGCGTAAAGGATGTTTCAGGACTAGAGGGCATGGGATGCAGTTGGAGGGGGGATGTTTAAGAGGAAACATGAGAAAGTATTTCTTCACAGAATGGGTGGTGGACAAGTGGAACACCCTGCCAGAGGAAGTGGTGGGGGCTGACTTGGTCACGGGATTTATGAATGCATGGGTTAGCCATAAAGGAATTCTGGAGGTCAGGGGTAAGGGGGAACGGACTTATAGGACAACAGAGTGAACGTACAAGGTCAAATGGACAGACTGGGTGTCCCATAGGCCCTTATCTGCTGACACTGTCTATGTATCCATGTATGTAGGCATGACACAGGTGACCTGCATCATAGTGCAGCATCACGGCATGTCTGTGTATGCATCACAGGTGGATCCAGGCATGCACTGGGCACATAGCTGTGTAACTGGTATCGCACCACGTTGCCACATCACTTGCCAGCCTAGTTTGTACTGTGATTGACGTGGGTAGTGTGTGTGGGTGGTGGTGCGCATAGCTGGTGCCGCCTGTTTGTGATGGCCATGTGCATGTTCACTGTGGGTGGGTGCATGCCATCACAGGTGCGGGACATTGGGTTATATGGCTTGCAGGTTGGGTGGTGTTCAGGGTTGTGGTCAGTCTCAGCCATTGACTGTGTTCCCATTTTCCTAGGCCTCGAGGTACTCAGGAGGATTGAGAGGGGTATTCGGCACCTCACCCAGGTGTCAGTGGAGAACCAGGCGATACTGCAGGCCACACAGCCGCCATGGTTCCAGGAGGCGGAGGCACCTGACGGGACACCAGCAGGGGAAGACCGCAGCCAGCTGAGCCATAGGCACATTCCCTTCCCACTTCTCCCATCCCTATCACCCTGCCTTCCCTCTCCAGGTTTTATTCCCTCCCTTGAACACCCCTGCCTTACCCGTCCCCCCTACTTGTACATAGTTTCACCTGTTTCTATGTTGATCTTTTCAATATACATTTCTATTTTGATATGACTGCTGTGTTGGTCTCTGATTTGCAACTGGCTATGGGTGCTCCGTTGCAGGGGTGTACATGCCATCTGGGCTGGTATGGTCCTGGGTATATGTGTGTGTGTGTGTCCATGGGGAGGTATCACCAGCATGGCATTGACTTTCTGTTGGTCTTGCCGTCTGCTGCCACCCACTGCTGGGTGCACAGGGTGGGTCTGGCTGGTATGCTTCTCTGCAGCATGGGGTTGACGTGTGGCAGGGGGGATGCATGGTGTTTCCTGCAGTGCCAGTCACTGCACATGAGCGGTGTCTTGGGGTCACGGTGCAGGGTGTGCTGTGTGCGCGGGGGGGGCTGATGTGCACTGTGGTTGTCAACCCCTGTGTGTGGCACTCTCCGCCTGCCAGTGGTTGTGCTGGGGTGTCATGGCTCTGCTATGCTTTGTTGGCTTGTCCCCATGGGCACGTGGATCATCCGTCCCACCCCAGTGATGCTGTGCTTGGGGTGTGCCGGTGTGGTGTGGGTTCTGCAGTGTGTTCCTGTGCCCATGTGTGGCATGGCTGGCGGTGGGCCCCAGCCTGCCTCCCTGGATGTGCAGTTCCATTACTCTGGGCAGGGCTGTGCTTGCGCTATGGCAGCTCTGGAATGCTCATCTGAGCTTCCATGGTTGCGCCATAGCGCAGCATTTTGGCTCAGCTTCTCCTTCCTGGTTGCGTGATGGCGCAGTATGTGCGATATTGAGACGTTGGTTGCTTGCGCAATTTGCTCTGCTCCATGTTTGAATATCGCACCTGTTGCACATTTGCGCAACTGGTTTGCGCTTGCTCCTACTGTTGCGCCAGTTTTCAGCGCACTTTGAATATCCAGGCCTTCAACTCTTATTCCATTAAAAAGGTGGCAAGGTCAACTTTCTACAGACACCAAACTTGCCAATATATTTAAACAGTTTTGGAACTACAGATTTTTGTAGATAGCTTACAATACACTTTGTTGATGGGTTTAAAACTTACTCATTGGGCAGGTACATGCATTTTCAATAACCTGTATAATTTTGAAATGTATCAGAGTTTTTGTATATTCTCTATAAATAAAAGTCTTCATTTCTTGAAGCCAATCTGAATCTATATTAAACTCTGAGATTTGTTCTGGCTGGTACTGAAAAACAAGATTGTAAATTATGTCAAGTTTCAAGCTCTTCTACTATTAATTGGACGAGGCCATTCAATTTAAACAGACTATCGTAGAAACACTTTTTTTTAAGTTGACCACATATGCTGTATTCCCTTTCCATGGCATCATTCTCCATTTCAGTTATCAAGCCTTATGCAGCATTGTCATCATTTTTGAGTTCATTTAGATACTAATGTGAGCAGAAACATTTATAATACTTAATAATTAAGCCAATATAAGGGTATAAAGTAGAAATTAAGAATATAATAATAATATAATTAAAAAAATAGTTTAATCAAATTAGTTCTGTTCCTACATTCCCCCCGTTGAATTAAAATGCACCCCAAAAATGCATTTTTTTATTTAAAATGATAATGCTACTGTAGCTGTAGCTTGGATCCTGGACCGACTACCCTAATTTTGGGTCATGTTGATATCATTGGTCCAGTTTTGGTGCAAATAGTCTGGTGCTCCTTGGAGTCAGGTGAGTTTCCCAGCTCCCTGAAAGAGGTGGTGGTGACACCTCTCTTGAAGAAAGCTTCGTTTGACCCAGACTGTTTTTCAAGCTACAGACCTATCTGTAACCTTCCTTTTATTGGGAAAGTTATTGAAAAGATTGTAGCTGCTCAATTGGATGACCATTTAACCATCCATAGTATCTACAAATCCTTCCAGTCTGGTTTCCGTAAAAGACATAGAACCGAGACTGCGCTGGTTTGAGTGCTTAATGATCTTCTGAGGGCTAGGGTTCAAAAGAGATGTTCCATCTTGGTTCTCCTTGATCTCTCTTCAGCTTTTGACACTGTGGATCACGTGGTGTTGTTAGCATGCCTGAGGCAAATCTGCGGAATGTCGGGAACCATTTTGCAATGGTTCACTTCATTCCTTACTGGGAGATCACAAAGAGTTGTGTCGGGAATTTTTTCCTCCGGCCCAGTCTCTTTGTTGTGTGGAGTGCCTCAGGGTTCTGTACTGTCACCCATGTTATTTGCAGTGTATATGCTGCCCTTCAGAAACATTATAAGATTGTATGGGCTGAAGTTTCACTGCTATGCAGATACCCAGCTATACCTGTCTTTTGCACCCGACCAGGATGGAGCTCTCTCAGTGTTTAACAACTGTCTGGGGGAAATCCAAGACTGGATGGATTCTAGTTGGTTAAAGTTGAACTCAGAGAAGACTGAGGTTTTGGTGGCGGACCCGGGTGGTCAGATTGAGAGGTCGTGTACTGGCACGCCTTCTGGAATTTTTCTTGGCGATGTGTCACTACCGACCTCTGAACGGGTGCGTAACCTTGGGGTGATCTTTGACGATAGGCTGACTTTACAATCTCAGGTGTCAGCCATCATCAGAACTTTCTTTTACCATCTTAGGAATATTACCAGGGTTAGGCACCTTGTTCTGTCTGACTCCTTGCCAAAGTTGGTCCACGCCTTTGTGTCTTCGCACCTAGACTACTGCATGCCTTTACTTTGGCTTGGTTGAACCACTCATAGCTGGTGCAGAATGCTGCAGCCCGGGTTTTGACTGGGACAAGTAGGTCCTGTCATATTACCTCGGTGCTGCGCAAACTGCACTGGCTTCCTATACGGTGGCGGATCACCTTTAAAGTAATTTTATTGACTTTTAAAGCCCTTTGCGATCAGGGTCCGTCCTATCTGAAAGACCTTCTGGTTCCTTATTGCCCTGGCCGATCGCTCCGCTCGGTCGACATGGGATTGCTGGAGATTCCAAGAGTGAGTTTAAAATCTTCAGGCAGCAGAGCATCTTCTCATGCTGAACCCACTCTTTGGAATTCTCTACCAGGCCGGTTACGGGAGTGCACCTCCGTGGAGATATTTAAGAAAGAATTAAAACTTATTTATGGAAAATGGCCTTTTTGGAGAATTAAGTTAGTTGTAATATGATTGGAATTTTACTGTAACTTATTATGATTTTATGATGTATCTTTATATGTTTTATGTTTTGTATGGAAATTTGAATTTATGATATTAATTTGTTCAGCGCTTTGATATATTGAAAGGCGCGATATAAATAAAATTATTATTATAATTATTTATTATTATTGATATTATTATATATGGGTATATAATTTTAAGCATTGCAGGGAAAATGAAACATAAAAACAAAGTTGCATCATCCTGTGGTAACTTATGACATCAGCACATTACATCATCACACATGACATCATAAGATGTGACATCACTAGACATCACTAGATGACATTATTGGAGATATACTATTTTGCATAGATAGGTGTACAGTACTCCATGAATTAACATGATTAAACATGATTACAACTATGTACACTTTTAAAAATAACATTTTTACATTGTTTTGAACCTTTTGTTTGTTAATTAGTTAATAAAAAGTGAGCCAGTGGGCGACCGACCGAATGGAGGAGGGAGGAGTGAGAGTGCTGTCAGGTGTGCGACTGTCAGTGTCTGGCCATTCGCAGTAATGCTATTGGGAATTGCAAGGTATGGGAAAAGCTCAGTGGTGACAGTACTGAAGAGGTGAGCAGTGCTACAAATTTAAAATCTTTTATTTTCTGATTAGAGCGTGCAACTGGCTGGAGGAGGGAGGAGCGAGAGTGTCGTTGGGGTGAGCAAGACTGACTGAGACTTTGTACTAATTGTGTGGGGAATCGGGGGCATGGGACAAGATGAATATTGTAGATTTAGAAAAAGTGAAGTCAATAAAAAAAGAAATGTAGCTAGCAGGCAGTTATTTATGTCAGGAAGGAGTGTACTGGGAGGACTGATGGTGGTGGGGGCTCTCTTGCTAAGCGAGGGAACTAAATGGCTGCATTTTTAAAATTTAAATGAAGTGTTGCAGTCAATTAGGAAGCAGGGTGGGAACTACAATACTTATTGGGTGAAGGGGCACTGTAGACTGGTACTTTTTGTTTCCTGGGCATCTATTGAAAGTTAATGTACCGCCCCCCCCAGCAAGGGTACTAGCCAATCAGATGCCAGGAAATAAAAAGCCCATTTTCTAAACACAAATTGTATATACAGAAGGTAAAAGCTCATTGCAAAACTGAGCCTTACCATGAATTCAATGAGTGAGCAGATTTGCTCACCAAAGCAGGTTCAAGGGGGGAAGGCATGGACAATGACTCAACCACAAGGTATTGCAGTGATTGTAACATCTGTAATTGCTGCCAGTAGGAAACTGGTACCAGAACCTTCACTGGATCTCTCTACTGTACAAAAAGCAGATCCGGAGATAAGCGACATGTTCAAGTTCCTAGACATATGGATAGAACAAGCCCTGCCTGTTGGCAATCCCTACAAAAGGCACTCAGACAATACTGTATACATTTGTCCAGCGATCAGAAGCTCATCTGGTATCATAAGCAAGATACAGGTAACAAATTGTGGGTCACACCACAATCTCTGCAGACCGAATTTATTTATATAGTGCACGACACTCCCACTGGCATACACCAAGGGACAGAGAACACTCTCCAGAGACTCAAAAGAGTCATCTGATGGCCTGGCATGGACAAAGATGTAGAACATTATGCAGATAATTGCATAGTGTGCTCAGAACAACCCCACTTCAGCCAAGAAAAATGTCATGTTGCTGCCACAAAGGCAGTCTGGACCATGGAATGCAATTATTTCATTGGCTCCCTCACCAACTCCAGTAAGAACAACAAGCATGCACTCATTGTCACAAATTTAATCTCTAAGTGGGTAGAAGCATTACCTACTAAGAACAACACAGCAAAGACAACTGCCAAGATCCTGGTGGATCAGTTGTTGTCCAGGTGGGGTCTACCTTTAAAGGTAGACTCAGACCAAGGAACCAGCTTTACAGCTGAACTAATGCAACAGACACTGCAACTCCTTGGAATTGATCAGAAATTCCACATGCCTTACCATTCTCAGTCATCAGGTCAGGTAGAAAGAGTTAACAAATGCATAAAACAGATGTTATGCAAATTCACTGATGACAATCCCAAGAATTGGGATTCTGTCTTGCCCCTGCTACTGATGGCAATATAGGGTACCCCTGCTGCCACTACTCAGTACACTCCTTATGAGGTTATGACTGGTAGAGCTATGAGATTACCTGAACACCTGTTAATTGATCTCCACACCCCTACTACAGTTAGAGAATCAGTAGACAAGCATGTAGAAAAGCTTCAGGATGACATCATGAAAATGCCTGATCACTGCCAAGCAAATGGGCAAAGCTCAACAACAAGCTAAAGCTCATTTTGACAAGCATGTCAAAGAAGTCAACTGGCAAGTGGGAGACCAAGTAATGCTTCTCCAATACAGACACCCCAATCATTCATGTGCCAGTAAATGGAAAGGTCCCTATTCCATTGTCAACAAGCTCAGCCCTGCTGTGTATCAAATCAGAGTACAGCAGCAGAAAAAGACTGCTGACAAGTAGTTCCATGCTAACCAACTTCAATTGCATAAAGGTGACTAAACTTACTTTTCCTAACCCCATAGGGTGGAATAGTACTTTCAGGCAACTAATCCTTTTCTGTTTCTTTCAGATATCAGCAAGATGGCTATCTTTTACCCTCTTTTTGTACTGGTGGAGCTACTGCCTTTAGCCATTATAGCACCCCCATTCAATCCCCCACAGACTCACAAGGATCAATTGGATCAGTTGCTTGGTAAATTGCAATTATCATCTCCAGTGGATGCACAGATAAATTAAAAAAAAAAAAATTATTAAGGTTACTCACAGCAAAGATGCCTTTCTGGATGCTGTAGTTGTTTCCCCAGACCAATCTTCTCTGTCCATTCAAGTGGCAAACTGATGCTGTGGGCTACACAATCCCTGTAGCTCACCTCTCCAAGGGTACATTCCATGGCTGGCATAATATTGACATATCTCAAAATGGTTCTCTTTCTATAAGATAGGCTTCTCAATGCCACACTAGTCAGTATAATCTTACTGCATTTATAGATCCTGCATTTTGTGACAGACTCCCTTCACAGGAGGCCTTGACTTCTGCCTACAAAACTATGCTGCATCCTCTTCTCTCTATCTTTCTGTAGTCCCACCCAGTCAGGAAGATATGATTGCCTGTCCCCACCAATTTGAGGGTCCTCCTAGTGATCTGATCAATACATCACTCCCAGGAGCACTGATAAACAATGTGCAATTTATGCATGTCCTAGTTATTTTGAATTTATCACATTGGAATATGACTGAATTTTGTTTATGTAAAGATACTAATACTTCTAAATTTCTCAGTATGATGCTTACTGATATTGTTGTTGCTTATCAAACACGTACAAATGATCCATTTGGTAGACCCCATACCACCAACCATATTGGTGTTTTCAGACCTGCTCGTAAATATGCTAAACCCAGAACAAAATGCACCAAGCGGGATGAAGCCTCAGACGTCACTGGTGCAGCCTGTTTGATCTCTGGTATAACTGGAGTAGCTGACACAGTAACTTGGCCTTTTTGGCTCAGGAATGTCTATTTGGAATAGAGCAGATAGTGCCTCTATTAAAGCTCAAACACTGAAGTTCCAGCAAACACTTGGCAATGATGTTATGCCCCCATCTTGCAAGGTGTAAATTCTGTCAGTGAGGATGAGCGTTACAGTGTTTATAATATGAATGAGATTGCTCAAAAGTTCAATGATACCAGACAGAAACTTAATGATCTTATTTGTCAGATAATCGTGAGGTGGAGAAGCAATATATTGGGTGTGAAATGTTATGCTCTTCTTATGGTTCTTACGTTATCTCCACTGTTAACAATCTATTCAGGGATTTGGAATCAGGCAAAATTACAAATATTATTCATGATTTCAGATTGGGTAAATGGTATTGCCTGCACTGCACAGCCACTGGTTGTATTTATATGTGTTTAAAGAATACTCTTAATATTTCTATGACAACAGTACGTAATATTGGGTATTTTTCCAGGTTCCTAACAGAGCTCCATGTTACCTGACCAAGTCTTGCTCCATTGGGGATAATATGTTTGTGACTTTTACTGTCTCCCTACCACATTTTGATCCAGCTACATCTGTCTTTGACAATCTGGCCACTATCCATTCCATTGGACATTTGGAAAATGACATTTTTCATGAAAGAACTGAACTTCTGTCCATGCTGACATACCACCCAGTTCTCCAGGCTTGAGTGGCTCCTCATACTAACTGCTGCACCAAGAAAGGATATCACTTATTGTGTCACTGTGATGTATTTGACATTGTGAAACCAGTCTGTGGCTATTCTGTGGAACACCTTGATTGGGCCATGACTTTGGGTGAAGATTTTCCAAGCAATCTTACTGACGGTGATCCAGTTGACATTCCTTCTGCTGCATGTTCAGTGTTCAATGCTGAAACAGCACCTTCTCAAAGCTATCTTGAAGAGATACATCGCTTCACTACTCGGATCACCAATCAGACTTTTGCCTGCTCTGTACATTTACATCGCTGGTGAGTGCCCACACTTAGAGTTACTTACACTGCTGAAGGCCAGTTTTGTGTTGTCACTAACTACCTGTCATTTTCCTATGGTTCTCGTACATGCAATATTGCTACACCAAACTTCTGCTTTACCCCATAGCAGAAAACTGTAACTGGTCACATTGTGATCATGCCTGTTCCTCTTCCTGACCTAGATGTTATCGATACTGACCCCCAGTATTGGTTTGCCCTGTCTCAATATTTGCCCATTTTTAATGTGCACATTGATCCCTTGGCTTTCTCCTTATGGTCTCTTTTAGCTGGAAAAGATGCTTATTTTATTTATATTAGCAATAATATATCTAAAGTAAATGATATACTTAATGATCTTATTCATGATGGTGATTTAAGTCTTGCCATTGACAACTATTGGGTGGAACTTATGTATAAAGTTTTTATTATTCAAGCATTTCTGATTGTTTTCCTAATCTTCACTGTTTGCTGCCTGTGACGAACCCTAAAACAGCATCGAGGACAACTCAAATTCCATTATAAGGCTTGTGTGTTGGGCCTGTAAATGATTTTTAGCTCCATCTCTACCAGCTAACTTGGGATTGTTTCCCCTTCTGAGGCAACAAGCGTGGGAATGTTACCCATGGACCAGCACCCCTGATTGACCCCCCTACCTCACAGACAGTAATACCTAGGGCACAGGCACTTATCATACAAGAATAAGTGTCAGGATCTGAGTTCTACTGTATTTTTACTGAGAATCATAATACATTTGCTATTATTCTAATTGCACCACTTGGGAGACACCTCTGTTTATCCTATTGTATAATCATTAGTTAGACAATACTGCCATCTTTAGTTCTAGTACAGAACAGCTATTACCTATGTAATAACGAGCATAACCACAAATGGCCTTCATGAATACAGGTGCTTTGTTTAGTTATCTTGCCTTTCTGCTAGCTCAGCACACTTTCCCAGGCTAGTAAGAAGTCAGGCTATTTGCCATTATCCAGTGAGACTTTTGTATATCTTTTTGGTAGTTGCCATAGTTACTATCAGGGGTATAAGACCCCTTGCATTGCACCTTTTTCTCTGAGGAGATGAAGCGTATTGCTGCCTATAAGTAGGAAGGAGTGGAGGTGTTCTTCCAGTGTTTATCACTGTGATTTGGTTGTAAGCCTGCTTTATATACCAGAAATAAATCACTTTGTGTGCTGGACACCACTTGTTTGTCATTTCTTCACTTTTGGTCAGTTCCAACAAGAACCTGAGAAAGGTACATTTATTACCCCATTACAAAAGAATCTACCCCCTAAAAAGGTGTGGCACTTGTTCTAATGCTGTAAATTTGGGCCAAAGGTTACTTAGCATGTAACCCTGTTAGAATACTACATTCTACCTTGCTAAGCATATTACAAATGGATGGATGTGTAACATAGAAACATAGAAATTGTCAGCAGATAAGGACCACTAGGCCCATCCAGTCTGCCCGTAGGCCCTATACATTGTACATGGCCACTGACTCTATGTGATCAATGGCTTTTTATCACTCCCTTCCCTCTCAGGCTTCCCTTGTGCCTGTCCCAAGCATGCTTAAAACTCTCCACTGTGCTTGCCTTCACTACCTCTTGTGGCAGACTATTCCAAGTGTTGACTACCCTTTCTGTGTAGAAAAACTTCCTCACATTACCTTTTAATCTACCCCTTTCCAATTTCATATTGTGCCCCCTTGCTCTAGTACTTTTTCTTCATTGGAAAAGGACCCCTGCCTGCACCTTGTTTATGTCCTTGAGGTACTTGAAAGTTTCAGTCATGTCCCCCCATCGTCTCCTTTCCTCCAGTGAGTACATATTGAGGTCCCTTAGTCTCTCCTCATATGTTTTACAGTGTAAGCCCTGCACCATCTTTGTTGCCCTTCTCTGGATGGTATCCACCTTATCTATGTCCTTGCATAGGTGTGGTCTCCAGAATTGCATGCAGTACTCCAGGTGAGGCCTTACCAATGTTTTCTACAATGGCATCACTACCTCCTACCTCCTGTTAGTGATACACTGCCTATGCACCACAGCATGCCATTGGCTCTCTGTGCCACCTTTGTACACTGCATTGATACCTTAAGGTCATCAGAGATGATAACCCCTAGGCCCCTTTCCTCTTTGATGACAGTCAGCTCCTCCTCCCAACCTGTAGCTCTCCCCAAGTTTCCCTCTACCCAGATGCATTATTTTGTACTTCTTTGCACTGAATCTCAGTTGCTACATCTCTGACCATCTTTCAAGCTTCTCCAGGCCCCTCTTCATTTTCTGCACCCCTTCTGGAGTTTCCACCCTGTTGCAGACCTTGAGGTCATTGGCAAACAGGCAGACCTTTCCTTCCAGTCCCTCTGCAATGTCACTAATGAGGATATTGAACAGGACTGGTCCTAGTACTGATCCCTGTGGTGCCCCACTGGTCACTCCCTCTCCTCAGATTGTACCTCATTTACCACCACTCTCTGGCTCCTGTCTGTTAACCAGTTTCTAACCCATTTCACCCAGTCACATACCCAGACTACCCATCTTGTTAATCAGCCTTTAATGCAGGATGGTGTTGAAGGCTTTGCTGAAATCCAGGTAAGTGACATCTACCACCCCTCCCTGATTAAGTTCCCTAGTCACCCAATCAAAAAAAAACTGTTAGATTCATTTGACGTGATCTTCCTGCTGTGAATCTATGCTGCCTCAGATGAGCACCACTGGATTCCATATGAGCCACTGTTCTTTCTTTCAGCAGTGTCTCCATGATCTTTCCCACCACTGAGGTGAGACTGACTGGCCTGTAGTTCCCCACCTCCTCCCTACTGCCACTTTTGTGCAGTGGCATTACATTTGCCCTCCTCCAGTCCTCTGAAATGACACCCGTGTTGAGTGACTTTATGAACAGGGCCACCAGAGGTGCTGCTAGTTCCATTTGTAGCTCCTTTAATATTCTCAGGTGGATGCCAGCTGGCCACATGGCCTTATCCACCTTCAGCTTTGTGAGTTCTTTAAGAACTCTCTCCACTGTGAATGGGCTGGTGCTCACCTCTTCCCCCCATTGCCTCTGCAACCCAACTGTGGTCCTTGACCCTGCCCTCCTTAGTGAATACTGAGCAGAAGTATGTGTTCAGTATTTCTGCCTTGTCCAGACCCCCCTCATTACACTCTTTCTTCTCCCCTTTGATCCTCACAATTCTCCTACTTTTCTTCTTTCACTGATGTACCTATAAAATGCCTTATCCCCTTTGTTTACACAGTGTGCTAAGCTCTCTTCTGTCTGCACCTTTGCCCTCCTAACAGCCTTCCCTGCTTCCCTTAGACATTCAAGGTACACCTCCTTGTCCTCCTCCCTTTGGTTCCCCTTGCATTTCCTGAAGTTCAGCCTTTTAGCCCTGACTTTGTCTCTCACCTCTTTGGAGAACCATTGTGTTTTCCTTCTTTTTCTTTGGCCACTAACCTAACACATTAGTGTGTTATATCCACTATTGCTCCTTTCAGTTTCTCCCATTGTTCTTCCACCCCCCTGCTACCTCTCCCTTCCCCAGGACTGCTTGTATACCTCTACCCAGTCAGTGAAATCCACTCTCCTTAAATCTAATACCCTTGCCCCTGTGTGGCTTAATTGAGTCCATGTCTCCATGCTGAATCACACCATGTGATGGTCACTGGACTCCAGCTGCCCTCCCACCTGTATTTCTTTGACTCTGTTCCTATTGGTCCATACCAGGTCCAGAATTGACTTGTCCCTGGTTAGCTCATGCACCATCTGTCTGAGTCCAACCCCCATAAGGATTCAAGGATGGCTGTACTTCTGGCTGAAACAGCCATCTGGGCAGCCCAATCCACATCTGGCATATTGAAATCCCTCAATAGCAGGATCTTGCCCTTAGTTGCCATGTTGTATATGTTCTCCACTAATTTCCTCTCTACTTCCTTATCCAGTAGGTAGGGAAATGGGCAGACTGGGTGGGCCAAGTGGTCCTTATCTGCCGTCAAAGTCAAAGTCTATGTTTCCTCCCTCTGTCCTGGAGGTCTGTAGATCATCCCTGTGCATATTGTTGTTCCATTCTCTGGCTCCAGGGTGACCCACATTACCACAGTCTCCCTCGTCTTCCTTGAACTTCTGTAGCCTTTATACCATCTCTGATGTACAAGGCCACTTCCCCACCCTTTTTACCCTCCATGTCCCTCCTGAACAATGTATAGCCTGGTACATTGACTTCCCAGACATGATTAGCAGACTACCATGTCTCTGTTATTGCTGCTATATCAAGGTCTGCATCTGCCAACAAGGCCTCCAGGTCTGGAACCTTATTTCCTAGGCTATGGGCATTTGTTAGTATGACCTTCCATGTTTTACAGTCTGCCCTTCCTCTGATCTTGTTCTTCCTCTCCAGCATCTTCTCCCACCCCAGTTTCCTTTTCTATGCACTCTTCTCCCATATCACATGTTATACATTCTTCACCTGCCTTCCCTTTCTGCCTGCTTTTGCTGTTCCCCTAGTCAACTTATGTTCCAGCATGTTCCCTTGGGGGGTGTTCCTAAGCATCCTGACTCTCTTGACTCTCCCCCCTTGGCCAGTTTAAATGCTTACAGCTGAAGCATTTAAACTTCTCACAAAGAACCATGGTCCCCTTCTCATACAGATGTAGGGGATCCTCCTTATATAAGCCTGTATCTGCCCAGGTCAGGCCCCAGTTTCCTATTAAGCCAAAACCATCCCTTCCACACCAGTCCTTCAACCAAGAGTTGAAGGTACGGATGCGGAGTGTCCTAGTTTACCCTGTGGCCTGGACAGGTAGCACCTCTGAGAATAAGATGGAGCATGCTATCTGCTTCAGGTTCGCCCCAACTTCTTGAAATCATCCTGGACTCTGGCTAACCTCCACCCTTCTTCTGGCCAGGTCATTGGTCCCCAGGTGGACATTGACATCCAGCTGCTGCCGCCTAGCTATTGCCATAGTGATTCAATGGATCTGCTTCCCATCCCTCTATACAGTAGTTCCTGGGAGGCACTTGACCTCCCATGTTCCCCTGCAAGGTGACCCTAACCCCACTCCCCAGACAATAGAGTTCCCCACTAAGAGAAGCTTTCCCCTCCTCCGGGGTTCCCTGCTTCCCCTCCCTGGTCCCAGCCTTGGGTTCCTGAGTGAAGCTTTCCCATTTCTCCAAGACAGTGTAGGCATTATTAAGCTGGACCAGTTGGGGATGTGCTAACTCTCCTCCCTCACCCTCCCTGAACCAACTGTAGTTTATTCACTCCTCTTTCCTGGCATCCTTTGAGGTAAAGGTTGTGGACCCGGTGGTCTCTGGGTGGGGGTTGATGCCACCTTCAGCTTGGTCATCTCTGCTCAGAGACAGGCAACCTCCTCCCTCTGCCCATAGAGGTGTCTGCAGATAAGGCAGCATCACAGCCTCCAGCATGTGTCCCTGAAGACAGCTGCTCCACAAACACTGCACTACATCACTCCCATCATGTCTGATTCCCTCCTCAATCAGCTGCCTGCCTAAGATGGCTATTTTGTGTCCTCCGAATATATATTTTATTTCTGTTGTGTTCTGTTATGTCTCATCTCTTTGCTACTTCTGGCATGGATGCAGGATGTTGCAATGCATTATGGGACCCACCCAGTAAATGTAGGGTGAACACTGGGAAGGGTTGGTGGTTGTGGCAGGCTGTGTCCAAAAAGCAACCAGTGAAGGAGTCCTCTGGCAGTGACACCTCACTCCACTCACAAACTTGTCAGCTAGAATCCCTCAATCCTGTCCAAATTAAATGGAAAAGCACCAATCTGGCAGTTAAGAACAGACCTCAAATACAATTGAAAACACACGGAAATGGCAGCTAAGAAAGTACCTCAAAACACAATTATCAACACAGTCACAAAATCACCAGCTAGATTCTCTCCCTTCTTCTCCAATTAACTCCTTCAGTGGCAGAGGTGATCCAGGTCAACATACACCCATTGTTATTGTTAAAACAAAATGTGTATCAACATCAAGTATTAAATATGCATCATTTAAATTTGCACTGGTATAGATAAGTTGAACATCTCTTCTATGCAACATTATTCAAGATTCAGAGTTAATATGTCAATATGCACATTAGAAAACTGGTTAATACTAGTTTATAGCATATAGATACTCAGGGTCACTGTCAAATTGTCCTGTTCAGAAGAAGAATCAGTATTTATATAGCGCTTTTCATACACCCTGTATCACAAAGCACTTTACAAGCAATACTAGACTGGTAGTGATGTAATTGAATGTGTAGTGGTGGCCATATCACACACCATCACCAACACAAAGGCTGGACAATTGCATGAACCAGTTTATAGGAAGGGGAATGTTGTCCAGGACACTAGGAATGTCCCTTTCTTTTTAGGAAGAGTGCCCTGGGTTCTTTAACTTCCATCTGGACACCCACCAGGGCAGCACCAGGATGGGTAGAAGGGACCTTGGTTTAACATCTCATCTGAAGAATGGCACACCCCAGCAGTACATACCCCCCTAATACAGCACTCAGATGCCAGTGTTTTTAGGTGCAAGTCCAATCCTGGTGTGGGCTGAGAACCCATGACCTTCTGGTCCAGAGCCAGATGTCCTACCAACTGAGCCACACTGACACCTTACATATTACAAGTCAGTACAAGAGTAATCACAGAATGATCAAGAATAGTTGTTTATGAGGTACAAAGCAAAAGTTAGGCATATCAGCACCCCAACTGATATGTCCATAAGAAAAGTTCTTAATGTTTGTCATAACACAATATTGTCATTTAGATTGTATGTAATCTTGACTTGCAGCAGACACCACTTGGTGAGTTGCACTGGGCATGTGATAGAGTTTTTGATCTGCATTGGTCTGGTAATAGCTGGGTTGCTGGATGCTTGATGACTGGATCTATTTCATTGTATTTGTTTTATTGGGGCAGTTTGAGAAGGTGCAGTAACATTTTGCTCATTTAGTCCATCAATGGAGAAGCCACGAACCCTGGCATAACTACATGGAAAACATTACACCTGCACAGGCACTGATAGCCCTTTATTGAGCAACAGTTAGTATGAAGTGCCAGCCAGGCTTGTAAATGACAGTGGCACACTAACAGTGGAGGAAGGCCAATATGTCGCTTGTAGATGTCCTCTTTTAGGTATCTTATTGAGTGTGCATGTGCCAGTCTGTGGAAAACTGAAGAATTCTTGCTGGAAACTGTAAATGAAACATACGTAGTCAGTGGAATGGAACAATGATGAGTCCATTGTAATGTCCTTGTTTAGGATGTGGTGTGACATATCCTAGGTTCCTGGTAATTGTGAGAGAAAAAGTGATGGAGTCGGCCATGCAGTTGGAGGCGTGGTCTGAGGTCCAGTAATGAGGGAAATACCATATGGCCATCTGTGAGTCCTTGACAATGTCAGGGACACACCTTGCTTCCAGGTCTTGGAAGATGTGACATTGGTTAAACCATAGCTTCCCTGCCTATGTGTTGCTGTCTGGCCTATTCTAGACCTGTGAGTGATTAAATGAAAACTAGTACATGTCATACACCACACAGATAAAGCTATTGCCCATCCAGACAAACGTTCCAGTTCCACAATTGGAGTCAGTGAGAGCTGTGTCAGCACGTTATCTGTGACACCACGACTGAGCATGGGAACAGCAGTATTTTCTTGATTTTCCATACTGCAGATGGACGTCCATCTGCGGTATGGAAACTCAAGAAAATACCAGTCCTCTCATGCACAGTATCAGTGTCAGGGATAATGTGCTGTCTCAGTAAATCCACTGCCCATTGCAGTCTTTTAAATGGAAACCATGGCAAATACAAATAATATTGATACCCAAAGAAGCAAAAGTAGAGATTTTAAAAGCAAGTAGAGTGTATTAAAAATAAAATGAGAGGTGAAATCTGACCTGGCAGTTCTGAGCTCAGCACAAGGTGGCAAGTCTCACACACACACACACACACACACACACACACACACACTCACACTCTCCATACCCTGATTTGAAACTTAGTATAACCACCAATGTAAAACAGAGTACATAGAGACCACAAAACAGAACTGTAAAAAATGTCAGACTTCTTTGAATTATCATTTAACATTTCACCAGAAAAAACTGAGATGTTAGACAACTTTATCTCAAAACTCAAGAAATATAAAAAGTTACAGTTGATACCAGCCCATTTACAGAAGAAGGGGTTCTGAAAGAACTCTTAAAACTGAAGATGGACAAAGCAATGGGGCCTGATGGGATTCATCCCAGAATTTTTAAAGAACTAAGGGTAGAACTAGTGACACCACTGACTACCCTCTTTAACAAATCATGGGAGGATGGGGTGGTACCTGAGGACTGGAGGAGGGCAGATGTGATTCCCATTCACAAAAGTGGGAGCAGGGCAGAAGCAGGAAACTACAGACCTGTTAGTTTAACCTCAGTGATAGGGAAAATGATGGAATCACTTCTGAAGAAAAGAATTGCCGAGTACCTAGAGGCCAGAGGGGCACAGGACCCAAGGCAGCATGGATTCACAGTAGGAAGGTCCTGCCAGATGAATCTAATAGATTTCTTTTACTGGGTGACCAAAGTAGTAGATCAGGGAGGGGCTGTGGACATGGCCTACCTAGACTTTAGCAAGGCATTTGACACAGTCCCACACAAAAGATTAATATACAAGCTAGCCAGCCTGGGAGTGGGTCCCAAGATGATAGCCTGGGTAAAGAATTGGCTGGAGAATAGGACACAGAGGGTAATAGTAAATAGAGTCCACTCTGAAGAAAGGGGGGTTACTAGTGGGTACCACAGGGTTCAGTATTAGGACCGTCCTCTTCAATATCTTTATGTTTACATTGCAGAGGGCTGGAAGGAAAAGTATGTCTTTTTCAGATGACACAAAGATCTGCAGCAGAGTTGATGCACAAGGTAGGTGGACAGGATGAGAAGGACTTGGCAAGGTTAGAGAATGGTCAAATGTATGGCAGCTTAGATTCAATGCTAAGAAGGCAAGGTAATGCACGAGAAAACAAAACCCAAGGGAAGAGTACACAATGGGGGGTGAGATACTCACAACAACAAAATGGAAAGGGACCTGGGGTAGTCATATCAGATGACTTAAAGGTGGGCAAGCAATGTGAGAGGGCAGTAAGGAGGGCTGGGGGGATGCTGGGATGCATAGGGAGAGGCACCACCAGTAGAAAACAGGAAGTTGTTATCCCTCTGTATAGACAGCTGGTGAGACCCCATCTGGAGTACTGTGTGCAGTTCTGGAGACCCAATCTCAGCAAGGACATAGACAGGATGGAAGCTGTCCAGAGGAGGGCAACTAAAATGGTGCAGGGTCTGCACTGGAAGACATATGAAGAGAGACTAAAGGAGCTTAATATGTATAGCCTCGAGGAAAGGAGGGAGAGGGGGGACATGATAGAAACTTTCAAGTACCTCAAGGGAATCAGCAAAGTCCAAGAGGGTAGCATCTTTCAAAAAAAGAGGTGTGCAAGAACAAGGGGCACAAATTGAAGATGGGGGTGGCCCAAAGTAATGTAAGGAAGTATTTTTTCACAAGAGGGTTGTGGATGCATGAACATCCTTCCGGAGGAGGTTGTAGAGTCAAAAACAGTGGTTGAATTCAAGCATGCATGGGACAGTCATAAGGCAATTCTAGGGGGTTGGGGGTAGAAAGAAGTAGGCTGCTGGTTAACTAGGATCTTCAGCTTATCCATTAGGTAGGGAAATGGGCAGACTGGGTAGGCCAAGCGGTCCTTATCTGCTGTCAAATTCTATGTTTCTATGTTACATAAATTGTTGTAACATTTTAAAACTTTTAAAAACTGTGTCTAAGAGTTTCTTTCCATTTTCTAAGCATGATAATACCCTCCAGGATGGGTGGTATGGGCTATACTGGACCTTCCAGGAGGTATAAGGCCCTTCACCTGTGGCATCAGGCCTCATTGCAACCCTGGGCAGTCTGGTATAGCCCAATACCGCCCACCCTGTTGGGTATTACTGATTATGTGTAGCATGGGCTGTAGAACATTTTCAGCTGTGAAAGTAACTCATTTGTGTCTCAATTTGTTGTCTAGCTTCTCTATTTCAGATTAACATATCCAATCCAAATTATGCCTAAAGTACTCCCTATGAAGCCTATTACACTCCAATTCCACTTAGGGCATTTAGCATGAACATCCCTGGATGTGGAATTGTTTTCTGTCCAGCTTCAGGGTTTAGAGCTCATACTTGATAAGCTACAACAATATGTAACAACATGATAGCATGAAACCTAAACATATTTACAACAAAATAATTACCATATTGACCATGTTGTAGAAAATACATTTAAAACAACAGAAACATGCAGAAATTGAATGTTGTAGAGTCCCAGGAATGGAAATTGCAGTCAGGCTGCTAGTCAGACCTTACAGCATTGCAAGGGTTGTGGTTGAGAAGTGATATTCTCAGAATATGTGAAAACAGTTTTGTTGGGTACAGTAGTGGGATGAGTTGTAGAGGCTGGATACACAATTATGTTTGTAGCACCAAATACTTTTCAAGAAGTTGCATTGTGATTACAAAAAGTCCAAGTCCTTTGGTCCGGTTCTGATATGTTCTTTGTTAAAAGAGAATCATTTGAGTATCCCACCACTCTGTAGACTTGGAAAATGCCTGATTATCCCAGTTGCCAGGCATTTTGATTAGGATTGGCATGTCCTTTTCAGGATATGCTATTTGGAACCATGGTACCACAAAGTGGATACATCAAGTGGAACTCATCTATGTCTGGAAAAGTAGATGTTTGCTCCAAAGCAGTAAGTGGCAATTTGTCTTTTGACCAGTTGAAGTATTTTGTATTGTCCTGAAAAGACAAAGAAGAAATAGGTGAAGGTACAACCCCCCCAGCTCAGTCAATCACTTATTCAGGGCCGTCGGGGCCATTGCACCAGGCCTGAGCTGACTGGCATGGAACCACCTCTTCATAGGTTTCTTGCAGTTTGGTAACTGCACTTGACAGACAAAAGGGCTGAGTTTGTTTAAAATGTCAAAGTATATTTTGAATTTTTTTGGTGGGGTCTTGCCCAAACCTTAAGCAGCAAATTTGTAAATTCTCACCAAGTGTATCTGTAACAGTTTTACATTGGTGTCATATAGTAGGGGTGTGAACATTTAACCACAAGTGTTCTGGCAATCTCATTTGCCAGCCAGTTATCACCACAGATTGTATACTGAGTAGAGATGCAGAGAATTTAAATTTTGCCGGTGAAGTGCCTATGAAGTGAGCACTTCATGTTATCACTCCACTATGTGGAGTGGCCAATATGAAAGGCTCACTTTACCTTGTAATTATTATTTTGCATTGTAATTCTGCCTTAATGCGAAGTAAGGCTAAGTGACAACAATATTGGCAGCCCCACCCCACACACACAGTCACCAGAATTAATGTGCATCCCCAAAATGCTACTGTCATGTCCAGAAAATTCCCCAGTGCTGACAAAGTGAAATGAGAGTGTAACAAGAAATGCAAAGTTTTCCAGAATTAATGGTGCACTCTGTCATGTGTGCAGTGGTCGCACACAGACACCAGAATTAATGTGCATCCCCAAAATGCTACTGTCTCATGTCCAGAAAATTCCCCAGTGCTGACGAAGTGAAATGAGAGCATAACAAGAAATGTAAAGTCTCCCAGAATTAATGGTGCACTGCAAATGCACAGACAGATAAAGATTGCGTTGCACACTCAAGAGATGCAGACGCAAAGGCACAGCACCGTCTAACCAGTGCTCACAAATCACAAATCCAAATCTGAAAAAGAATACCTTTTGCCAGTTGGGGGGGGGGGTTAGTGCACAGAAGTATCAGTCCACTACCGGTAAAGATACCATAAAGCAGTAAAAAAAAATTCATGCAGGTGCTGTGGATAGCAGGTTCACATTGCTGCAATTACTCTGTGGCACAATAAAAGGTGTCTGATTTAATGGCACACATCGCACACACACTCACACACACACTACAAGTAATGCGTAGCAAATTGAAAACCTTTAGTAATATAACCAAATGTTTTAAACAAACTGAAATTATACACTGCTGCACCACAACAATCAGCAAAAAAAGTCAAGAATTACTGAAAATATTACTGTGTGTACAATAACACAGTTATACAAGAAAAATATAACCAAAACAGAAATACTGCCTTTTTCTCCCAGTTAATCTACCTACACCACAGATACGCCCCTCCCCCAAAGCACACTTCACAGCACACAGACTGGCTGTTCTAAATTAACATTCAAAATCTACACACATGTAATAAACACTCGATGATATGAGCACAGAGGGGTTTCCTACAATCGATGTACTAAATTTTGAGCAAACAAAAATAATCCAAAAAGGCATTTTTAACAACTTTTAGAGGCTTTGAATCGCAGAGCTCTGACAGCAAATGGTCTCCAGCTACCACTACTCACACGCACTACCCAGGACTGAGGCTGTGTAGAACAACCTAGAGCCCATGAGACCTGCAATCCCATGAATCACTGCAGAATTCACCTTGGAGCTCAATTACAAGGCTTAGTGATGTGAAGTGCATTGACTTCAAAGTACTTCACCTTAAAATTGGTGGAGAAGTGGTTTGGGGAAGGTGGAATAACGTGAAGTCATTGGTTTCGATGGACTTCGCATTTCTCATTCTGATGCAAAGTACTCTGCTTTGCATTGTGGATTACTCTGTGGATTCCTCATTGCTCTGTGAATCACTTCATGGAGTGAATTTTAGTCACTTCGCCCACCACTAATACCGAGAAGATAGTGATGTGGTAACCCTAATTGCCATTAGGAGTAAGGGAAACAGAGTATCCCAGTGTTTTGTCAAACGTTAACAACATTACATTGAAATCTGCATACTGGCTTTCCTTACAGCACCAGAAGACTGAGGATGGTGAGTAAGGCCCATGGGTGTGTCCTCTCAAAGGGTCAATCTCATTGCTTCCAGCAAGGCAGTCTCTGTGGAGAAGAAACACTTTATCTTCCTGAAAGACAAAAGAAGAATACAGATGGGGATTTCAGCCCCTCCCTCTTTAGTATGTTACTGTTGACCATTTATTTTTATACAAATGTGTGCTTTGGGGGGGTATTCTCCAACATCTGCTGCTACACTGCCAAATGTGCCACAGACATGGTAGGGATGGAAATAGTCCTGGGGCTGCCAGCCACACATTACTTCATTCCTGAGAAACAAATAAAATAATAAAAAAAGAGAGAGGAAGGCATGCCCCTTCTTCACTGGTAGGTCAGAAAACAGT
This sequence comes from Neoceratodus forsteri, assembly GCA_016271365.2. Taxonomy (NCBI): domain Eukaryota; kingdom Metazoa; phylum Chordata; order Ceratodontiformes; family Ceratodontidae; genus Neoceratodus; species Neoceratodus forsteri. Next base: position 19,840,851 of record JADMNL010000038.1, on the reverse strand, counting down.
TTCATCTGATTTACCTGAAATCCAGATCCATGCCATATCATTGTTTTCCATGGCATTGTTTTTCCATGACCATTTTATTTTCCACATTGAGTCACATGAAGCTGGTAACAAAGAAAAAGTTAACATGATATCTACACCCATGCTCCTCTAGTGAGCCATTAAAAAGCCTTTTCCAAGAGATTCTGTTTTTGTGGGAGCAGTATGCATCTGCTATCATTTCCAAAATGTTATTTTTTTTTAACAAATTGACATGAATTCATTTCTGTACTTTGAGATTGATTGGGAAATATTTCCCTGTAGAGCTGTGATGCCATTCCCAGTTTTGTATTTTCAAAGCTGCTTTATCTGCCCCCATGATAGTCTCCCATGGGCACATTAGATACTGCAGAAATAAATTCCTGGATAACAATTGTAATTTCTTTCCAGCAGTTAAACTGCTTAGTAAATGGATTTGATTGATTTTGCCATCAGTGAGCAGCTGAGAGAAATGGCCTTTGGTTTTCTGTGAGGCTTATTACATATTCTTGGGGGTAGTGAGTGGTGTGAGGAAGATCTTAGCCCCCCCCAATTGGCAAGATGATCAATGTGGCATTGCAGTAGACAAAGGAGACCATATGAAAGTGGATTTAATGATCATATGCAATGAGATTTACAGAAATTAATCTGTCAGCATCATTCATTAAATATTGTTATAACAACAGTGTCTGCCTAGTGTTTTAAATGAAAATCTACCATTTCATACCATTTATAGCTATTTGTTGTGTGGTGTGTTTCAACAACACTGCTAGATGCAGAGACTTTCTGTTCCCTGTGGTAATCAGCATGTCTCTGCCCTGGTGATGTCATTTGGGGTGCTATTCTCTTTCTTCAATATATAAGCTATGGAGGCAGTCACATTGCTGAGGTCTGTAAAGACTTCTCATTCCTTACACTGTGCCTGTTGCAAGAATCTGAAAGTTGTTTGATTGTGGTTGTGCCATGCTCAATGCCACTAATGCAGAATAACAGTTTAAATGTAATTGTATAGCCTGTGCAGAAGTCACGAAGAGTAACACATTGATGTTAAAGTAAATGAAGGTTCCCCAAATGCCTGTTACACATGGCATGCTATTGTCAGGCATGCTTCAAATGCTGAAGTTACAAATTGTTTTGTAAAAAAAAAATCTGTCATTCTTATGTTTTTACTGTTTTATCAGGGTTTCGTCTTCCAGTTTCTTGTGTGTGACCACCCCCCCAAAATGATGTCATACCAGGCAGCTGTCATTGTTTTACATACAGCAACAAGGAATTCTGGGTAATTTATAATGTTGCCTTAAATGTGCCTTACTCAGACGTACAAACCCTTATGTTGCTGGTGGTGAGCAGTAATATGTAAATAACTGTAGCAAGGCATTGTGGGTAAAATACAATTTCCATACTCTGAGATGCTGTTCCATATTTATGTGGTAGTGTCAACACTATAAGCTTTTGTTTGTTTACTTTCATAACAATGCATTTTACATACCGTATCTAGCTACAAGACTTCTATACTGAGAGATGTTGGCTCCAATTGCTTCAGTGAGCACAGAAAACTAAAAGCCTGTATACTAATTTACATAGTGAGGCATTGCGGGAACAGTAGAGTACACTCCTACAGGTCACGTCTCCCATTTTCTATCACAAACCTTAATAAATCACTTTAAAATTATCTTTTTACCAGGGCTAGCACAGCCATCCCTAGTAGGAATTAATGCAGATAAGGTCCTTATTAAATCTAAATTATTGTAAAGTAGACACTGGCCAACAGCACTGAAGTTACCAGCATTGTATTACTAGTAGCAATACAACTTCCTAACAGGCAAGCACCCCAAATGACATCAGCAGCCTGGAGGCATGCTAACGCAGCATCCAGCATCCCTGGGAAAATGGTACACAACAACAAGACACTAAAAATGCATTAATTTGTTGAATTTTGTTACAAAACCTGGAACACAAATAGGTTTTATGGCAGGGTTATTGAATGGTGCTGTTTCTTTTTGTTTTAAAAACCTTGGTATATGATCCTTAATGACACAGGGGAATCACCTGTGATCCTAACAATATGAACCCCTGTATGTTGCATACCTCTTAACCTGCTAGGACCAAAATCCGGAACACTCCACCAAAAATCGGGACACCATATTTTACTCAGTGTGGTGCAGTGCCATAGCATGACATGTACATCACATGAGGTAGTACTGTACCTATGTAAAGTACCTTTAGTGTGTGCTTTTTAAATGTCTAATTTAGCTGCTTACTATCAAATAGCATAATACAACACAGTCAAATGTTCTGCATGATTATGCTTTAATTTCTCTTCATTTACACACTTGAAACTAAAGTGGATCATATGCACTTTTACTATATGGCTCAGATATTCAAAAGGGTTGCACCATGCACAATAGGGTTGCTCCAGCTCAAGTCCAAAAATGCGCCATTCTGCGATATTCAGTGGGAGACAGATACACCCCCCAAATCACGCTGAGCAATACCGCAATGATAATGAATGTATGTGCAACTGAAGGGGAAGGAACCATGCATAAATGGCGCAGTACAATATTCAACAACATGCACCATGTGCAATAGGGGAGTAAGCAGAAGTTGTGCGATAGCAGAAATGAGCCAAAATAAAAAGGAACAAGGGAGAGGTGCAAGAACGCTATAGGGAAGGCACATGAGGCTGAACTCTAGCCACACAAACAGGGCAGCAGGGACACACAGAGCAGGCCTGAGAAAGGGCACCCTGCGCAGAGAGGCACAGGGAAGGTGTGGGGAGCCACAGCCAGTGCAGAAGGGGGAAGTGCCACACAGCACAGAGGCCACCACAGGAAGGTGTTCCCGGTGCAGGGGAAGTAACAGCCAGGACAGTGGGGGGAACACAGAAACAGCTGCCGTGGGGGTGAACACAAGCCAGGGACATGGCCAGTGCCACCATCCAGATGGAGGCAGTAATGAGGGGGTGAGAAGGCAGGCATCAGGAGGGCACAGCCGTGGAAGGGCCCGACGGTGGTATGCCCCCAATAGGCAGTACCGAGCCCGCACCAGCTTCAAGCTGTACAGCGATACTGAGATCGTGGGCTGGTACCGCCTGAATCAGGCAATTCTGAGGTGTCTCTGTGAGCTGTGCAGTGATGTGATGCAGGCACCCACACGACGAAGCCATGCTCTGTCAGTGGAGACTAAAGTGACATTTTGCATGTGCTTGCTTGCCATGGGTACCTTCCAGAGACCAACAGGGGACACCACAGGCATAACCCAGTCATCCGCGTCACACCACCTCACCCAATTCCTCAGCACACTGCTGCCACATGCTGCAGAGTACATCCATTTCCCCCAGCACACCAGCAGAGTGCACAGCAAACATACAGGAGTTCCACAGGGTAGCACGTATGCCTGACATGCTAGAGGCAATAGACTGCACCCATGTGGCCATCCGCACACCACCTGGCTCTGAGGGGGCCGCATGTATTAATTGGAAGGGCTATGCTAGCATCAACTGCCAGGTGGTGTGCGATGCCAGAGGGCGCATAATCAATGTATGTGCCACGCACCCTGGGGGAGCACATGATGCCATCCTCTGGCACCAGTCAGCACTGTGCCACTGATTTGACAGTGGGGACATCCCCACCGGCCACTTAGTGGGTGAGTATGCAATCCACATGGACAAACATAGAGCTTGGGAGGGGCATGGTCAGAGGTGATATAGGTAGTGGCCTACATAGCCTGAGGCAGGGCGATGCTGATCACCAAACTAACCTCCACCCTCTACACACAGGTGACAGTGGATACCCACTCCGTCCCTGGCTGCTCACACCATACCGGTGGCCCGCGACCCCATTGCAACAACGTTACAATGAGGTACATGCCACCACACGCAATGTCATCGAGTGGGTGTTCGGGATGCTGAAGGCACTTTTCTGTTGCCTGGACACCTCCGGCGGTGCCCTACAGTACAGCCCCTCAAAGGCCTGCGGGCTATTCCTGGCCTGTTGCATCCTGCACAACATGGCCAACAAATGTGGGATAGCCGTACAGGTCAAAGAGGGGGACAGCGATGGGAACGATGAGGACACTGGTGACGATGGTGATGGACAGCCCCCCCTTGGATGACAGGACCCCAGACTGCTCCAGCTGGCACAGCTGCACTGGGACACCATCACGGAGGAGCACTACAGCCAACCCAGGTAAGTCATGGGGCCATGTACAACCACCAGTGGCAAAGGTACAACCCACAAACATGCATGGACACACACCAGAGGTGTATGCCATCAAGGGAAGTGGCCGGGCATGGAACCGCACACACTGCCAGGGATGGGCAAGGTCTAACATGGCACGCGGTCATTCACACACACACACACACGCACACACACACACACACCTCACCAGACATGCACAAAGGGTAGGAGGCACGCTGACCCAGACCACCACCCCTAGCCACACACATGTCCACAAACCACCACACCCACTGCCTGTCATTGTGCATGTGTCAGATGCTGGGCACCACTGCACAGTGGCATACACTGCAATGCAGGCATCATCATGCATGTGCAACTGGGGACAGCAGCTGGGAGGGTGTGCAGATGGACTGTGTGTGTGCGTGCAGGGCCAGGTACCCACCCATACATTGCCCACTGAATGACACAATGCACACAGGGCAGCATTAGACAGTAGCCGCGATGGGAGACAGGTCAGTCACATGCCACAGTGCCATGGCCACCACGGATGCATGGGCGGCCCTGCCAAGACCCGCCAGCAGTGACAGGCTGACCACTGGCCTCATGGGGTGGCACCAGTGGTCCCCAAGGGGTTCCATTGCGTGAATGCGACTGTGCTAGCGCAGGGGTCTGCAGCACACTGAACATGCCTGCACCAGGCGTGCTCGGAATGCCCACAGCTGAACCCGGTGTCGACAAGGATGGTGTCACATGATGCCAGGAATGGGGGTGGACATTGCACTGTGTGGTGTCTGCGACGCATGGGCAAATAACTGTGTGCCCATTGTGGCCATGACAGCTGTGAATGCCTGTGTCTGCCTGTCAATGGCAGCGGTCACATCCTCCCGCAACCGGTCCATCCCTGCCAGGAGCAGAGTGGTGTCTCTGCTACGATGCTCCTCTGCCTGGTGCAAAGCTGCACTCAGTGCATCCACCGCCATCACAAGCCGCATCTGCTGATTGACTGATGCTTGCAGTATGCGGGTGTGCTCATCCAAGAGGTCATCTGCCTGATCGGCATGCTGTCCCTCAGGGTGTTCATGGCCCTGATGCTCATCACCCCTTGAGGGTGGGCACTGCACACCAGGGCCAGGCCTGGGCATGTCCACAGGTGGTGCACTAATGCCGCCCCCTGACACTGTACCCCTATGGCCATTGGCTGACTGCTGATACTGCCCCTCTGGCTGCCGCTCCCCAGGGCTCAATGGTGCTGCTGCAGTGGCTGCAACAGTCCCACTGTCCTGGACACACACCAGTGCTGCCCCACTGGTGCAGACAGGCACAGGCTGGGACTATGATGACATGCAGGCCTCCACAGCGGCACCACCCACAGCCATGGCCGCAATGTCACCTGCTGTGTGGCCATCCTGTGGCACACACGTGTCACTGCCCATGATGTTAGCTCCATCATCATCATCAGTGGCGGATCCGGCACCAGCCTGAGTCTCAGCATGCTGGCATCTATGGACGCTGGCACGCTGGGACATGGGCAGGGCCTCCTCCGCACCTGCTCCACCAACATCAGTCCGCATGTCCAGGCAGGCCCACTGTCGTTCTGACCCCCGTATTCCTGTGGAGGTGGATGGGCCCTCCTCCATCTCCATGTGACTGGCCTCACTGGAGAAGCCCACCACCACTGACCCGTGCAGATGCTCAGGAGCTGTAAGGGAAAAAAAGTAGTGTTACTGCATGTGACCTACCCTGTCCCCCCCCCAATAGACAGACCATGACCTACCATGCAGAGATGGGCTACCACCCATCTGGAATCCACCATCCGGAACACCCTCAATGGCGCAATGCTGCATGCTGCCAGCAACCCGCTCTTCCTGTGGGGTCAGGCGTAGCACCTCCGGCTGTCCCTTACCAGTCACAGACCATGCTGCCTTCTCTTTAATCCTCCACCTGTCTGTGCCCATCTTCTTTTTGCACTCCTGCACGGAGTGCTGGTGGCTGCCTTGCAGGTTTACAGCATGCACCACCTCCTCCCATGCAGCAGTATGGGCCTGTGGTGTTCCCTGGCATCCGCTGAGAAGCGGCTCCTGGTCTAGGTAGGCCTCGAACAGGGCATCTATCTCGGCCTTAGTGAAATTTGGCCTCCTCTTCCTCCCACGACTCTGTTCCTCTTCCTCCACCACATGCTCAGTCATGATTCATCCTGTGAGAATGACAGGTGTTACCTGTGACTGTGCAGTCCCATGCATGTCCCAAACACCACGGTCTACACTCCCAAACAGCATGCAACTCACTGCAATAGACTGCAGTAACCGACTATGGCCAGTACAGCCCAATGTCGCATTTTTATAGTGCAAACCATGCAAATGAGGTGAGGGGCATCTTTAAGTGGATGCAAATGCAGTGACTGCACCACTGAATGGCTGATTAGATGATTTGCATATGCTGGCTGAATATCGCACTGTTGCGCTTTGTGCAATTGTGTTGAACGTGCTGAGCCAAGGGCACAGTTCTGTGACATGCGCAGTACACACCTAACTGGGCATGCCCGGGTTGATGACACAGGTGCCTGCCATGCTGTTGACATGCTGTGCATAGAAGGCAATGCAGGGCACAGCCACCATTGTGCCAGTCGTGCTATGGCACTGTTCACCTATATGGTGCTGTGGCACTGGGGTGTCGTAGGCGCACTGGGGCAACAACATGGTAGGCCACTACAGGAGGTGGCACACAGGCACACAATCACGCTACACACATTGGGTTCCAATCGCACTGTGGCTGTCCGTGCGCCAGAGACCCTTGACCCTGTGCCTGACCTTTGCCCCTAGGCACTATGCGTCAGGCATGGGTGCACCACTATCGTGCTGTTCGGTGACAGCACGATAGGGAATGGCAGTGCTGTACCTTGCAGCATCTGCACGTGGCAGGACTGCGCTGCAGAGTGCCATTTTGCTTGAACCGGGCAGCAGAGATGGCAAGGAGGCATGCTGTGCAGTGGAGCCAGATTGAGCTGGCAAACCTTGTGTCCATAGTCGAGCCCCATGTTGGGGCTTTGTTTGGAGAGGCACCCCTGGACAGGGCCAGGAGTGTGGTATGGCAGGAGGTGGAAGACGCCCTAGAGGAGGCAACCAGTATGGGGCGGACGGCGAAGCAGTGCCACCGCCGTTATGGGGACCTGAGGTGCAGGGACCCAGACCTGCTTGCCCGCCTGCAGGCACATGCCAGGAGGGGCACAGTGCCATGGCCAGGTAGGTGCAACATCCATACACTTTTATCTTCCATACGGGTATCACAGCTGCATGTGTCCAGCACATGGGGGCCATCTGGTGTTGGCCATGGTGGTAGTATCGGGAGTGGGGTGGGTGGGTCTGGCTGTGTGGGATTGCACACACATGGGGGTGGGGGGACATTGCTACCAGATTGTACTGATGTTCCTCTCTCCATGTTTGCACCTTAGGCCCAGACGAACGGAGGCGCAACACAGAGGGGAGGCACTGCATGTTGGAGCAGTGGGACAGGAGGGATGAAGGTGGTCTGCAGCGCATGGACCAGCCTGCTGATGGTGAGTGCCTTACATCCATGATTACTATTGCATGCTGTATAACTGGCCGGGCAGTGGGGCATGGCCACCATCCATTAACACCACTGCCATGCACGCAACTTGTTACAGTCAGCACTGTCCAGTGGCACTGCATGTCTGGGAGTGCATCAATGGTGGTCCATTCATGCACTGGGCACATGGCTGTGGCACTGCCTTCACACCGCATAGCCAAGTCACTGTACAGCCATGGTGGTGCTGTGCAGGACATGGGCGGTGGGTGTGTGCAGTGGTCCACATGGCTGTGGCTGCCTGGGTGGGCAGGTCTTGTAGACACGGTCACTGTGGGTGGTCGCACACCATCACAGGGGTGTGTCACATGGCTGTATGCCATGCACAATGGGTGGGCTGCAGAGGGATGGACAGTCACACCTATTGACTCTGCTCCCTCATCCTAGGTGGCTGGACACTCCTGCAGATCCAGCGGGACATTCAGGAGCTGCTGTGAGTCAGGAGGGAGACCTTAGAGCTCCTGCAACACATCCACCACCAAGGGGTGAGGAGGAAGAGGTGGAGATCTCATCGGTGCCAGGAGGAAGAGGACCGGGGTGGCCAGTGAAGTCCCCATGCCCCAACTACCACCTTCCCCCCTTTAACCTACCCTCACACCCCTTCTTCCCTCTCCCATATGTTCACCCCTGCCCCTTACCCGCCCCCACCTGTTATGTGGCCCTTCCCCCACTATTGTATATAGTTTTACTGTACATAGTTTCAATATATACATTTTGTTATAACAACTGTGGTGGTCTCTGATTTGCAGCGGGCTACAGGTGCTCAGCTGCAGTGGTTTGCATGGTGTCAGGGGCAGTGCACGCATGGGCATGTGTGTATGCAGAGGTGAACCACCTATGGTGTGGACAGGGGGACCAGTCACTATCTGTGATTTGTGTGTTGTACTCTGTGCACTGCATGCCTGTGTGCAGTGGTCCACAGGGCCTGCACTGTATGCATGGCAACCCTGTCAGACCATCCATGGCCTGTGCAGCTGACACCCTTGCATGTCTGTGATATGCATGGTCTGCTGGCGTATCAGTGGTGGCTGTCCATGCTGGATAACGACTGTACCTGGCACAATGCCAGGTTGACCACCATCACCAGTATGGTGCACGTCTGCCTCCGGTGGCACTGTGCCCTTCGCTGTTGTTGTCTCCCATCCATGCTGTCGTTTGTGTCTGCTGCAGGGGATGTGCTCCAGTGTCTGTCACTTGTGTTCTGGCAGCATGCTGGTGGTATACAGCTTCATGGTGCCTGCGCAGGGTGGCTGGCACACCTGTGCAATGTAGGGGTGCTGGACATGTGTACACGTCAGCCATGGCCACATGCCAGTGGCTTGGTTGACCCGCTACTGTGTCCCTGTGTTGCTGTGCCCTTGGGTATGGGTGGGTGTTTGTCCATGCACTGTGTTACATCCTGTGTGGTGCATGCCTCCATGCTACACTGTGCGTGTCTGTGCTGGCTGTTGTGGCCAGTGCTGGGACAGGATGTGTCCTTGGGAGGGTGTGCAGGGTGCTGTACCACTGGAGGTGGGGTCCGGGGTATGCCCTGTCGCATGTGGGGTACCTTGTGTGCTGACACATGGTCGGTCTCTCAGCTGTACCTCGGGGGGGGACATGTAGGGTGGCACTGTGTATGCATCTGTTGCATCACTGTCTGCTGCTGCCCACTGCAGGGTGCCCATGGTGGGGCTGCCTTGCATGGCTCCATGGTGCACAGGGTTGCATTGTCACAGTGGGGGTGGTGGCATGCATGGGGTGTCCTGCACTGTTGGGTGCTACTCCTGGGCAGGGTGTATGAGGATCGTGGTAAAGGTTGTGCTCTGCATCGGTGGGATGGTGTGGTACAGGGTGGTCAGCCATCCTTGTGTGCTGGTCACAGCTTGCCACGGGGTGTGATGGGGTACTATGGTCCGGCTGTGGGTTGGTTGCTCGTATCCATGGGCCAGTGGTTATTCCAGCTCTTCCCCAGTTGTGCAGTGCATGGGGTGTGGGGGACGATGTCTGTTCTGCTGTGTGTTCCTCTGCCCATCTGTGGCATTGTTGGTGGGCCCTTGCATCCCTGGTTGTGCTGTTGTATTGCTACCCTGCTGCTGGGGGCATCCCTGGTTGCGCTATGGCACATCTGGACTGCTCAGCTGAACAACCCTTGTTGCGCTATGGTGCATCAGATATGCTCAGCTTCACCTTCCTAGTTGTGCTATGGTGCAGGTGGTGTGATATTCGTGCATCTTGGCCTGCACAGTTTTTGAATATCACGCTTCTTGCATATGGGCGCAGTGGACTTGCACTTGTTCCTGCTGTTGTGCACTTTTTGGGTGCAGTTTAAATATCTGGGCTGCTATATATTTTTAAGCTCCAGTTAAAGCAAAGGGGCAAGTTTGCTATAGCAAATGGGAGTAGTAACCTGTAGGAGTTGTGAATCAGTCTCCTACCATTCACACACAGAAAACTGGAGAACAAAACACTGATGAAACATTAAAAAAAATGGCTATGACAGATTTTTTTGCAAAATAAATTTCAGCTTCATCATCTGAACCATGTCTGGCAATGGCATACTATGTGTAAAAGCATTTGGGGAATCTTGCAACTTTCCTTTATGTGCAGGAGAACCTACAGGTATAGGGGTTAGAAGCAAGAGTCAGGGTACAGCACAGAGGCATTTGTCATTGGCAAGGATTAAAGTGTTTGGGCAGGGCTAACATGTTTTTCTGGGGCTAGGACATTTGCCAGGGGCAAATATTTACAGTATTCAAAAGTGACTTGCAAATGAGCCAACTTAGGCAGTCAGTAGGAAGACATCCATATTAGCATTTCATTATGGCCTGATTTGCATGTAGATTGCACAGCGCTATTGCAGGGTCCCACAGCTCCACCTGTAGTTCAGTCTGAAAGTACAGGGGCAGGCTGGGTCAGCTCACAGCTCCAACTGTAGGTCTGTCTGGAAGTACAGGGGCAGGCTGGGTTTGCTCACAGCTTCACCTATAGGTCAGTCTGGAAGAAAAATCTGAAAACAGACTTGTAATTTTCCACTGAAATACACTGGCAGCCTTTCTAGTAAGGAGTTTATGACATCATCACACAGGGACTCCATTGGACTCTTTTTTTCACCAGCACTTGGCAAATACAACTAAAAAGATGGAAAAATAAGTAAATAAACAAATACTAGCAAACTGAATGATTGCAGAGTCATCTAAAGGCCCCAAACCTTCATTCTTTAAGATATGCACCCTTACTAAGCACCTGCTCTTTAATCCCTGATAGAGGAGGGCTCTACTAAGGGATTGATGCCTGGTTGGTGCACAAGGTCACAGGCCAAGTGCTTCCAACTAGGCATTAATTCCCTAGTACAGCACGACTCTGGAGTGGATTAATGCCCTTGTAACAAGGGCAATGTGGAAGTGGGTAGTGTTGCATTAATATCTGTAATATGTTATACATAAAGATACATACACTGTTGAAGAAAATATGATTTGCCATAAAAATATAGACAACTTCTGATTTTGTGGCAATCATATTTATTCATATGGTGGTGTTTTTCTTCATAAATAATAATAGGTTTCTGATCGAAAGGCAACACAATGATTACTCGAATCGTGTGTTTTCTTTCAATATCTATGAGTGGAAAATGTTTTTATTTTACTCGTTATCTTGTGTTATCAATGTCCGTTGCTAATGCTGAGATGCAATACTATGTTCTTTGCCTATTTTATGAATGTCAGCGATCAGCACATCTCATTACTGCAGATATGCTGCTCGTCCAATAATGTCAGCTACTTTTCTTGTATTGTTCATCACGGCAAGGACTGATGTACATTATTTGAGATATCGCTCATTTCCAGGTAGAATTCTCTATTTTGATTTTCAATTCTTAGTTTATTAACAGTTTTCTATACAAAGACAGATCTATACAGTACATGAAATACCAAACTGGTGCAAGACTCCATAGAGGATCCATCCACCCCACCACCTCCCTCCCTTCCCCCCCAACAAACCCTGCACGGCAAAAAAACAGTAAGAGCCATTAGATTTCTAATAATAACCCCTGGTTCAAGCAGGCTGTAAAGAATAAAGAGCTTTCAAAAGGACTCAAATCTTAGTAAATCTTGCTGTCTTGTTAAGGAGGCTTGCTACGGCCCTCTCTGTTCTGAGACTGGCCAAAAGTTCATGTAGCCATACAGTATAGATGATTTCCTCAGCATCCTTCCAATGTCTCAATACCAGTTTTTTGACAGACATCATGACTAAGGCCATATGGAATGTATGGTTAAGGACCATAATCCCAGAGATATCTCCCAGAAAGCAGACTTTTGCAGAGAATAAATCATTGAGACCAAAGAGTGGGTCCACTCTATGTTTGATAACGGCCCATAAGGGAGCCACTTTAGGGCAGCTCCAGAAAATGTGGAGCAAGTTACTTTCATCCTTCAAACACCTTGTGCAACTGGAAGAGGATGCAACACCGAATTTGACCAGTTTTTGTGTCATGGAGTATAAATTGTGTAATATATGAAATTGCATAAGACAAAGCCTATCTTGGGTAACACATCTGTGTCAATTTTGCCATAAGAGAGGCCAATCTATAATCTTGTCTGGGAAGAGAGAAGACTAGTACATAGATGGGCCAAAAGGCTTGGAATAAATCCATTCATGCAGGGACCCAAACATCTTGGACACTGCATGGGGAAACCTGCAAGAGGAACTAGTTCGGACAGAAATGCCATCCCAGAAGACTGCGGTGTGATGTCCCCAATAGTTTTCACGAAAAGGTGATGTAACTGAAAGATCTTAAAAATGTTGGAGCTCGGGATACTAGATTTAGCAATAATTTCTGGGGAAGAAAGCCAGGACCCTGCCTCTTTTACAAAGTATGTAAGGGAACAATCTCTTAACTGAGGGAGCCAGAGGGAAGAAAGTACTTTACCGTCTATCTTGAGATTAGGGTGACCTACTAATGGTTGAGCCAGATCCTGAAAATGGTCATACTTCAAGAAGGCAAAAAGCTGGGAGTGAACATTAATAGAAATAGCTACCGGGGAGGTACGAAGCTGAGAGGGGAGAAATGTTATCTTTGTGTATAAAAGTGCAGAGGGAGACAGGCCATGAGATCTAATTTGGGCTGATTCTATTTTAAGACAGATTGGCATATAGGAGGGGGATTCAGAGGGTCTCCAGGAGTTAGCCACCTGAGATATTTACTAGCATGACTTTCCCAGTAATAGAGACCAATATGTGGCTTTCAGAGCTGTTAACTTGTGGAACACTATTCTTTTTTTTTTGCTGACCCAGATCAAATCAGTGATGAGACTATGCACTCTTTTGAACCAAGAAAGGGGGAGCCATATGTTTAATAGGTTAAGTGGGTAAAACAGATGGGGAAAGACATTCATCTTGATCAGATTAATTTTGCCCCATAAAGAAAGTGGGAGGAGGGAACATCTTTTCAGATCTTGATTAAGTGTATAAAGCAATGAGTCTAAATTCTTCTTTTGAAGATGGGCCTGACTTCTCGAGAGATCAATTCTCAGATATGTCAGAGATCCAGTTTCCCAGGATAGCTCTAAGGCAGTGATATCCTGTTTCAGAATTTTATGACTGAGAGGAAATACAACGGTCTTTTCAACATTCAGCCTGTAATTGGATAGGTCACTGAACTCATTGATCATTCCCAGCATAGTAGGGCTAGAAGCAGCAGGGTGGGATAACTGGAGTAAACAATCATCAGCATATGCTGTTACTTTGATTTCATGGTTTTGTACAGTGATACCATGAATCATGGGACACTCAACCAGTTTACATATAAGTGGTTCCGAGTATAAGTTAAAAGGCAAAGGGGACAAGGGGCAGCCCTGTCTCATACCTAATTGTAGTGGGAACAGATCAGAAATTATTCCATTACTGGACACCCGGGCTGAGGGGGATTTATAAAGAGCTTGTATCCATTTCTGAAAATCTGGAAGGAAACCAAATGCATGTCAGGTATGGAATAAAAAGTTCCAGCTGACTCTATTGAAAGCCTTCTCGGTGTCCCTAGAGCAGCTGGAAATTCTGCATCCCTGGACATGAGCTAAGGTGCATAAGTGGTCAACCGAGGACCTGCATTTCATAAATTCCACTTGTCCCAGACTTATGAGATTGGGAAGAATTACATTGATACGATCAGCCAGTAACTTAGTCAAAATTTTGATATCCTGATTAAGAAGCGAAATTGGTCTACAGCTTGTCACTAATTTGGGGCACTTACCCGATTTGGGTAGAAGAACAATTAGGGCTTCAAAAAAGGGGTTATCTGTATCCAAACCAGAAAGAATATGGTGATACAGGTGCAGAAGCAGAGGGATCAGTTGTTCTGCAAAAACTTTATAAAACTTGAGGGAGAAGCCATTAGGCCCTGGAGTTTTCTCTGTGGGAAGGTCCTTGATTATTCTGACTAGTTCTGCATGAGAAATGGGAGATGTCAATGAGAGCTGTTGTGCTTCTGAAAGGGAAGGCAGATGGGAATTTATAAGACTGCTATCTAGATTATTTAGTGGGGGTGGATTAGGCATAGATCCATACAACTGCTTATAATATTTATTGAATTCAGCTGCAATATCAGCTGGGGAAGTTGTTAAGGATCTGCCCGATGACCAGATGGCTGTGATAAGCCTGGAAGATTCTTGTTGTTTAATTCTTAAAGTGTGCAGGTGGCCTGCCTTCTCACCTTGATCTATATATGAGGCTTTAGTTTTCAAAATTGCAAATCCCGCCTTCTTTTTCAGATGCTCCATATAAGTATCCTTCAATTTTAGGAGCTAATGTTTAATCTGCTCTGGGGTATGTGGGGATAGCTTGGCTTCTATGTTTCTAATTTGAGAGAGAGTGGCCAATAATTGATTTTCTTTCTTTTTCTTTCATTCGGAGGCCAAACCTAACAATAAGCCCCTTAAGTAAGCCTTCAACGTACACCATTCTAAGACAGGCTTACCCGTGGAGTTATGATTAACCGAAACAAATCGTGTGATATGATCTGTGATATATTGAGTTACTCCTGGGTCTTTCAGGAGTTGATTGTTACATTTCCAACACCCCCCATTTCTGGGAAGAAAAGAAAATGAGAGCTGACATGAAACCAGAGAGTGATCGGAGGGAGGACCTGGATGGATGGATGGATGAGTCCAGCACCCCTGGGAGCAAGGCATGTGAAATCAAAATATAGTCAATTCTGGAGGAGGTTCCATGCACCTGAGAGGTAAAGGTATACATTCTACCCATGGTGTGAAGGACTCGCCAAACATCACATAAGCCCACCTGATCCACCATATCCTTAAGTGCTCTCTGAGCCAGGAAGAGACCTTTAAACTTGTGACCTGTATGATCCATATTTGGTTCGAATGATATGTTTAGGTCCCCTCCTATAATTATTGGCATGGATAAGAAGGGAGCTAATATGTTAATCAGCTCCATAAAAAACCCAGGAGAATCAGTATTCAGGCCATATATGCTGCCCAACAAAATATCAGTGGAATGCAGTTTACCTGTAACAAAGAAGAATCTACCTTGGGGATCACTAATAGTGTGAACCAGAAAAAATGGGACAGACCTTGCTATCAGTATCATAACCTCACAACTTTGAGTATTCCCTTCCGCTGAGAAAACTTGCCCTATTTGCTGAATCCTCAGCTTTATTGCCTCTGAGACCAATAAATTGAACTCTTGTATGAATACAATATCTACCTTCAGTAAATGTAGATGTCTTAATACTTTATATTGCTTCACTTTCTGCCTTATCCCCTTAACATTCCATGTGGCAAAGGTTAAATCCCTAGCCATTAGATTTTAACATTTGAGGTTGTGTACCCCCGATGATCTAGAACAAGCTCCTGCCCATATTATCTTATCTTTGGCTCTTTCCATGCAGATCCCCCCAACTCCCCTACCAACCCCATATCCCATACCCAACCCTCAAATCCCTGAAACATGCAGTGATTACAAAAAAAATTCCCTAAAACCCCAAACCCACCAGCCCTCCCCTCCCTCCATGCTGACTCAAACTGCACTCTGCAGTACACTGCTCCACTACTCCTTCCCCTCCAGCCACCCTGTACTAGACCCCTTAATTATAAATGTAATTTTCCCTGAAAAAGAAAGAAAAACATCATTAAAAATATCTAGCAAGGTATCCAAAATGTATCAATAGCCCCCTCGCCTCAGACCAAAAGTACAACTATCTCCAGCGTGCTGTCTAATTAGCAATAACTGCAACAATTATTAAAGCTAAACACTTGAGCAGGTAGCCTATAAAATTGCCCTACCCAGTCACTAATCCATTGGAAAACATTGATAGATCAAATTTAACAAAGGTTACTTCAGTCCGACATAGTCTAATATACTCGGAAAAATGTCTCTTGTTCCCATAAACAGCCCTACAAAATGTTATGCTGAAGTGGGTTTTGGTAGTCCTTGGGAATGTCCAACTACTCCAGAGTCCTTAAACTTGGCTGTGATTAAACTAGTTGGAAAGAAAATACTGAACAGACAGCATCCAACGCAGTACAGTGCCATTATTTAGCAAACCAAAAAAGAGGATGAAGTCCTTTTGTCCCACCCCAGTTTCCAGAGATCTGTGGTCAACAAAATCAAAGTCAATCCTACCAGCTGTGGAAGCTAGCTTGAAGCTGCAAAAGTTAGCTTCACACTCCTTTAGTGTCAGAGAGCTACGTGATCTCTTTGGCAAGTTTAGAGCTACACTTTAGTGTCGAGAGCTATGCGCTCCCACCCCTTGAATGTGCGGCTTACTCCAACACGAACGTTGCACTGCTAACAAGAAAACAGGCAGACAACACAGTTCCTGGTTGCTTGCAAAAGGATCTCCTTCCAGCAACATATATCCAGGAGGTATTGTATTATTTGAAGATACTCTTGTGGTGTATGCTTTAATCCTCTGGTGATTCGAGGTAGCAAAGGGTTGAGCCCTAAGACTGTACTGATAGACCAGCTGAGGAAGAGGAATACATAATGCTATTTGATGGTAGAGGCATTCAATCTGTTTAATTCACAATATCTATAGATATTATATAGTTTCTGTTTCCCCCATTGCCTGAGAGAAAACTTCCTCATACAGTTGGCCAGATTAAGGATCTCTAAATACATCTGGAAGGGTAGTTTTAAGGCCTGTTGATGCTGTTTCTGGATCTTCATATGTTGCCTAGCTGCTGGCTATCTGAACCTGGAGTCACGCTGGGTAGTTCATCCTAAACAGAGAGCTTGGTGAGCCCTTTCTATGACATATTTGGGTCCAAATGGCAAGGGGCCTGTAATTTTTCCAACCAGCTTCTGCACAAAGAGGATAGTGTCCAGCCTTTCTTCCTTCTCCAGAAGACCAATGAGGAATGCATTGTTCCTACAGCTGCAGCCCTCTAGGTCCTCCACCTTTAGTTCTAAATGAACCATTCTTTAGTGGGTGGCTACCAGTTCAGGATCCACTTTTTTACACATTTCTCCAGTAAGCAGATCCATTCCGCATTGTCCAAGGTGCATTGGGACATGTCGTCCATCGCCTGGGTAAGAAATTTCAGTTCTGATGTGATGGTACGTAACTCATCCTTGAATGGTTTCAACTCCTCAAGGAATCAGCTTAAGGTTAGTGGTTCCTGCTCAACAGAGGGGTGCACTGCTGCCAGTGCGTCAGCTGTAATGGAGGCCCTGGGTTTCATTGGGGCCTTCTCCGGTGTGACAGGAGGTCTGTGTCATGGAGGAGCTTTCCACATTTCAGCATCCGTGAAGCCTCACACTGTTTTAATGTGAGGTAGGTACGGTCTTCCCACAGGAGTAGTTTGGGGATCTCATTGGTCAATTCATCTGCAGAAAATGAGCTTAATATGAGACGGGTGGCTGGAGTGGTGAATAGGAACTGCTAGCTGGCACACTGCATCATGTGATCCCCCAGAATTCTCTATTTTCTGTATCTGCTTAGGTATTTCTATTCATGTGGATATAGCAATGTCCATTGGGTAGGTGGCTGGGTGGGGAACAGATATCCATTTATGTGTTCTCAAAGCACATGGTGCTAGTGGTTTCAGCTTACTACTGCAATACCAGGGATTATTGTATGCGATGTTCTTCTTTGGTGGATGTGTGAGGGATAGCAGCAGCAGGCGTTACTGTGGGATTAATATCTGCTATCTTTTGGATCAGCTGCTGCCTTTGAATGAATCAGAATGCTCTATTTCAGTTGTTATTAATTACCATGTTACAATTAAGCAATAATGCATGACAGGGTGTGGGTTGTGCTGGGATATCCTCATGCGTGGGTGGTTGAGCATGAGGCCGCAGGCCGAGTGCATCCAATGTCTCAGAAATTAGGTTATCCCAGCACAACCCACACCCTGGAGTGCATTATTACTATTATACAATGGCTCATTGTTATGCAAAATAATAAAAAATAAATTAAATGTTTTTAGTAGATTTTTAGTGAGGCAGTATATCTTTGTTTGTTAAGAGAAGAGCAAAAAAGCTAATACTAATCAATGACCTTGAGGTTGTGCTAGTATTACCTCACTGTGCCAGGGACACACTGTGCAATCAGAGTCCAGGAAATTTTCTTGCCATTGTATAATAGAAATTTACAATGGCAAGAAAATTTCCTGTACTCAAATTGGCCAGCGTGTCTCTGCACAGTGAGGTTATCCCAGCACAACTTCACTGTATTTGATGTTGTTGTTGCTTGCACTCATCTCTCTTAAGAAACAAAAATATATTGCCACACTAAAAATCTGCTAAAAACATTTTTTTTATGTTTTTTTTATTCTGTATAACAACAAACCATTGTATAATACCAATAATGCACTCCGGGGTGTGGGCTGTGCTTGGATAATCTCACTTCTGGAATGTTGGATGCACTCAGCCTGCGGCCTCATGGCCAACCACTCAGGCGTGAGGTTATCCCAGCACAACCCACACCCTGTCATGCATTATCGCTTAATTAATCAATCAACACCTCAGGTGTGTTGTGAGGCACGAGGCTACAGGCTGAGAATTTTTACAGTATCTGGGGAGTTGATTAATCCCCAGTGACTGCACACCCTGGAGTGGGTTATTGCACTCATGTAACCCCCCTACAAACAAGTGTTTCTATAATGTTTTCCTGGGCTACTTAATGCCCATTGTCAGGATGGTGTTCTGTGTCTACAGTAGTTAAATTGCCTGCATGAGAGTGCTCCAGTAAGCTCCCATGCCCGTTTCTTTATGAGCCTATCTAATTTGTATTAGAAAATTAGTTTGGACTGAGTCAGAGTGAATTAAGGCTCGAGACCAGCCCGGCTGTCCCTATTTTGGCTCCATTCTGCAGTCACTAATTGCACAGAGGGAGCACTGTTAGGGAAAGTAATTATTTACTGTTTATCTGCTATAATAATAATAATAATAGAGAAGTTTGTCTAACCTGCTTTGCATTGAAGCTTGAACTTTTGCACAACAGCCACCATTTTGATTCTAGACTGTCAGAGTTGGACCAATCAGACCTCAAGGGATCAGGGGACCTAAAATGGAGACTGTCCCCAGAGGGCTTGTGAGATTTAAATC
This sequence comes from Neoceratodus forsteri, assembly GCA_016271365.2. NCBI lineage: Eukaryota > Metazoa > Chordata > Ceratodontiformes > Ceratodontidae > Neoceratodus > Neoceratodus forsteri. The sequence goes on along the minus strand of JADMNL010000038.1, from coordinate 19,821,514 downwards.
TGTATGAATTACAGTTTTAAGTGTTTGACTCCGAAATGGACCTGGAGGGAGAGCCCTTGCCCTTGCTGTGACAGGCAGTTCCCTCTGTCAACCAAACCTTTTGGATCACTGGAAAAGCCCAGAGCTGCCTGCAGCAGAGAACTAGTTATGATTTGGAGATTGGAGAGTGAACAGCTCGAGTCATTGAGCAGCTGCTGCTGTGTAGAAGCATAGGAAAATCGGTGGCAAGGCTGTGCTGGCCTGCCTGCTACCTCTTCCAGTGTGAAGAACTTCTGTGGGGAAAAAGTTAGACTTCATCTGATTTCCTGATTGAGACCTGAAACCTGAAGAGAAAAGTGTGTAAAGCAGTCCTTTGGCCTGTCCCTTCCCCTCCTGCCTTGAATTGGCTTAGAAACTATCTCCAAGGCAGAATACAGCAGACTAAATGCAACAAGGTCCTGTCTGACCCCACTCTGGTGTCCTCTGGTGTCCCATCAGTTTTGGGGCCCCTTCTCTTTTCTGCATTTGTTAGCAACCTCCCTGCTGCTGCCTCCAACCATAGCACCACCCTTTATTCTGATGATCTTGTCATCCTTGCACACTCCCGGGACATTGGGGTTCTCAACCTTCAGCTGAGTGAAGCCTTTAAGAATATGCAATCCTGGGTGATGACTTACATGCTGGTCCTCAACCTAAAAAAAACTCAGGCTATGCTTTTTGGGTCAGTAACCAAGATCAAGGCCTTCCCTGTCCCTCTGTATGTAAGAGGTGTTGATGGCTCTCCTCTCTTAACCATGGTTTCAATAAAATACCATGGAGTGACACTTGACCCCCAACTTGACATGGGGTGTCACATCCTAAATGTTTGCAGAACTATAAACTGCAAACTGGGTCTTGCCTTCAAGGCAAAGAAAAACTTGACGTCTGCAGCTAGCTTGGCATTGGCCAGAGATGTGCTGCTCCCCTCACTTAGCTATTGCCTTCTCTTGTTCGCTAGCACCTCCAAGGTCCACTTTGCTTGAAGGAACACAACCTACAACACCATCTGTCACTTTGCCCTGGCAGCCCCAAGTCTCATCCATCATTGTAAACTATACGATGAACTGGACTGGCTTTTCCCAGCCAATCACTTGAAATATTGGTTGGGCTGCTTCATAGGAAAGGTACTCAGAACTGGAACCCCTCCTGGGCTGGCACAGCTCCTCAAGCCTGCTGAATCCTCCTCCTGCTCCCTCAGATCTCAAAGTCCTGGGGTGCTCAAAGTTCCTTATACTCGTACCCTAATGGGGGAAAGGAACTTTGCTACATGCACTCTGAGGCTATGGAACTCCCTTCCAGACCACATTCGAGCCTCTACCCCCCCACCTAAGTCTTCAGAATTCCCTGTGGGGGCACTTGAAACTGTCCTCTGTGTGTGGGTGTTTTAAGCCACCTTAACCAGGTCTCCAAATTGGTCTCATCCAACCCACCACCCTTTTTACTCTGGGAAGTATGTGATTGCTTGCTATCTGCTTATGAATTATGTGGCCCTGGTGAAAGGGTCATTCATACAATGTAATTGCCATTAAATGTCTTAGTCTATTTATTCTGTATGTATATGCATAGTTTACCTATTGCTGTTTACTGTAGACTATCTATGTTCATCTTGCTCTCCTATAAGCATGTTCATTGCCCCTTTTGTTGTTTTGTACCTTGTTTGAACCTGTATTTTTTCTGTACTCTCCCGGGTCGTACCTGAAAATAGGCATACATCTTGTCTAGTGTATCTACCTGGTCAACAAAAGCTAAATAAATAAATAATCATTACCTGCAAGTGGACTGAAGACTTGCTCCAGAAACGATCAGCCTTTCAGGTAACAAAGTGAGCCTCAGACCAGAAGGTTTTCACAGAGATTCTGTGTTATTGCAAATAGACTTTATCTGAACTGTGGCAAATTTTGTAAGTGCTTATAAATGTGCTGAATGTGTAGCGTAGGTCGCGATTTTGTTCCCCACACTGAGTTCTGTTACACCAGCTGGAGGCTGTTCCAGCATTTTTCACAGGCTTCATCTGAACTGTTTCTTCTGCCTAGGCTCTGCCACCTCAGCCTAGGTTGCCATTCCTGAATCAGAGACATTTTTGGGGAAAGACCTACTTGGGGATTTGGCCCCCTGCTCAACACCACCAAACAAGTAGCAACCACCAAGGTAAGTTGTGTAGGCTCTGCTTCCCCTGGCAATCCAGTACAACATTCAAAGGCCTTCATTTCATCTGTTCTGATTCCTAGTCAGGGTAGTGTGAGTACACAACAGGGTAGCCCCCTGCAACAAAGTTGCAATCATTTGTGTGCTCATCTGATTTTCATTTGGGTTTATTTGCAATGAACAGAGCCATCCCACTTCAGGTTACAAATATTTGGGTTGAGTGCATATTAAAGTGATTATGTGAGCTTTTGCAGATGCCTTTTTCACGTAGTATGCCATTGCCACCCATGCTTCAGATGTTAAAGCTGCAATTTGTTTCGTAAAAAAAAATCTATCATAGTCATTTTTATTTATGCTTTATTAGCACAGTGTCCTCCAGTGTTCTTTGTGTGGCCACACCTCCAGAATGATGTCATGCAAGGGAACTCTCAATGTTTTACATACAACACCAAGAAATTCGGGGTTAATTATCATGGTGCTTTATAGATCATATGCAATAAAATTTACAAAAATTAAACTGTCAGCATCATTCATTAAATATTGTTATAACAACAGGGACTTCCTAGTGTTTTATATAAAAATCTATAATTTCATACTATTTATAGCTATTTATTGTGTGGTGTGTTTCAACAACACTGCTAGATGCCGAGACTTTCTGTTTCCTATGGTAATCGGCATGTCTCTGCCCTGGTGATGTCATTTGGGGTGCTATTCTCTTTCTTCAGTACATAAACTATGATGGCAGTCGCATTGCTGAGGTCTGTAAATACTTCTCATTCCTTGCACTGTGCCTGTTGCAAAAATCTGAAAGTTGTTTGATTGAGTTGGCGTTATGCTCAATGCCAGTAATGCACAACAACAATGTAAATTTTATTGTATAGCCTGTGCAGAAGTCAAGGAGAGTAGCACATTGATGTTAAAGTGATTATGTGAGCTTTCTCAAGTGCCTTTATCACATAGTCTGCCATCGTCACCCATGCTTTAGATGCTGAAGCTGCAGTTTGTTTTGTAAACAACATTTGTTTTAGTTATTTTTATTTATGTTTTATCAGCACTGTGTCTTCTAGTTTTCTATGTGTGGTCACACCTCCAGAATGATGTAATGCAAGGGAACTGTCAATATTTTACATACAACATCAAGGAATTCTGGGTAAATTATCATGTTGCTGTAAATGTTAGTTGCTCAGAGGTGCAGTCCCTTATTTTGGTGGTGGTAACTGCACCTAAGATGTAGATGCAAATAGCAAGGCATTGAGGGTACATTAAGAAGTTGCTTTCCAGTTTCCTTACTGTGAGGTACAGTCTCAAATCTATGTAGTGGCTTCAACAATACAAGTTCTTATATGTTTATTTTCCAAACAAGGCATTGTGCATATAGTATCTAGCTAACAAGATTTATTTATTGAGAGATGTAGTCTGCTATGTCAGTATTATAGATGTCTGCAATATCAAGGCTGATCAACAGAGGTCTCTGCTTCAAAACAGTACTTAAACTTTGTTTCCATTGTATGATGTCACACTTTGGGGCTGCATCACTGAGGGGAAAAAAAGGGGTTGGTTATGCAAATGAAGCAGAGCACAGAAATAAAACACTTATTTCATGGAAAACAGCACATTTTGGCAGTTTGGATGGTGGAAGATTGAATCACAACTCCTTTCAGCTGCTCCTGTAACTGAAAGCTGGAAAGAAGAAAATACTGAACTTAGAATCAACAGGAAACACAGTCCTACTCACATCAGAGGGAGGTGTATCTTACTTTACATTTTACACTTGTTATTGTTCTTTTGAATGAAGGAGCTTGCAACACTGTTTCGGAGCTAAGAAGTTTAAACCAAGAGAAATTGAAATAATGTTTACTTTTTGTTTCCTTGTGCACAGCTGACTTGTTTTGGGGCTGATTGCTTTCAGAGCACAAATCACCAGGCTGTATTGGGGCTGGGGAGGCTTTCCTGTGTTTGACTCAGCTGCTTGATTTTTCTTTGTTTGTTTAGCAGGGTATTTTCTCTGTTAAATTGTTGTGCAGGTTGTCTTGCTGACAGGAAGGTTAACCCTCATTGTAGTGGTGGGTTAGAGCTTTTAGCAGATTGTTTTGAGAGGGCACAACTTGGGCCCAAATCTCCCCCTTCCCCTCACCCCACCCTCCCCGGTGCCATTTGTTTTATACCAGGTGTTCTGACATCATTTACTCAAGAGGACAAGGTGCATACTACTGTCATATCCTTACCAGCACACTGCACTGACAATATAAGCATACACACTATATATATTTATATATATAACAAACAAAAAAAATTTACACAGGATAAACAGGAAGGTAGACAGACATGTGGGGAGTAGTGTAATGCACTGGCTGTGGGGCAGCAGTCCTCCGGGCGTCTTTCTGGAGACTGAGATGCTGCCCTATTTGCAGGCAACTCTCTGCTCTGAGGGAGGAGGTTGCCCATCTTCAGGCCACATTGGACAGTAGTAGGGGAACCTCTCCCACCCAGGGAGCACCAGGGCCACCACCATCCTTATCTGCCTTAAGAGATTGCCAAGAAAGCACAGCAATTGGACCACACTGGGCTCAGGGAGGGTGAGGGTGGTGGAACAGAGGCACACCCAGTCAGTCGTACCACTCCACAATCCATACACCATTCTGGGGGGGAGCATAGTTCCCCTATGGTTGCACCCACAGAGGAGACTAAGGAGGTTGTGGACAACTGTCACAAGAGAGACCCACAAGAAGGAGGCAGAGGGCACTACAGAGAAAGGAAGCAGCTTCTGGTGGGGGACTCCGTTATTAGGGGGATAGAACTTGGGGTGAGCAGGAAAAAGTGAAGTACAGTGCCTGCCTGGTGCCATGGCTTGAAGGGACAGGAAGCACATCCTCAGGATCATGAGAACAGCTGCATGAGAAAAAACATGGACATCATAGTCCACCCAGGGATGAATGACCTGGCTTGACATGAGATTAGAGCTGTGCAGGAGGAATTTGTAGAGTTGGGGAGGGGTCTTAGGCAAGTAGCACACACAGTATCCGTCTCAGAGGTGCTGCCTGTCTATGACATGGGTGAGGTGAGGGTATTCCACATCATGCAATTCAATGAATAGTTGAAAAACTGGTGTGGACCATGGTGGTTTGGCTTCATTGGGGACTGGGGTTCCACCTGGCGGGATACTGGCAGGATGGTCTGCATCTGTCCAGGAAGGGAACAAGTCTTCTGACAATCAGTTTAAATGCTTCATTGGCAAGCTTTGAAACTAGTCAAGGGGGGAGGTACTGATAAGCAGCAGGGAATTCCCAGCCTCCTCCTATAAAACAGGGTACTAAATGAGGTAAAGACCACGGCAGAAAGGTCAGTAGGGAACAGGACAGGGGTAAATGGAGAAAGCAAAGTCAGTAAGGACAGGGGTGGGGCTACAAGAGGTAAAGCCATCAAAAAATGGAGAGTAATGAGTACCAATGCCCATAGTCTGAATAAAAAGCTTTCTAAACTAGTGGCCTTGATGGAAGAGGAACATCTGGACATCATGGCAGTCACAGAAACATGATACACAGAACCATGACTGGGATGTAAACATACCAGGGTATATGATCTACAGGAGGGACAGGGAGGGTAAAAGAGGAGGAGGAGGAGTAGCTCTCTACACAAGGGAAGGATTCAAAGCAACAGAACAAAAGGATATATGAGGAGGGGAGGAAGCACTGTGAATCAATGTCACATGGTGTGGGTATTCAGGATAACAAATACCAGGCAGACTCAAACCACAGTGCATAAAAAATGCCAAGAGGCATTTGTCATTGTATTTTGTCATAAAATGAAAGCTTATATGTACAGAAATCAAATGAAAAATGTCAAAATAAAGGTTAGTTGCATTCAGAAAAGGCCACTGCTTTGCTTTAGCAGATTCTAGGCTTCAGTCATAATTACCAGTGTGAGCCCCCACCACTGGGAGGTCTTTTTCCTACCTCCGTCAGTCTCCTGCTGACTCCCTATCTAACATCATACCCTAGTGGAAGGTTTAAATTAATTCTGGGTGGGGTCACCTGACTAGACCCTTAACTAAAAATACAAAAGAAAACTAGATAGGTTAGTCTATGAACACAAGGTGACCCACTATACATTATAATACAACACTACACATTAAACAAATAACCAAGCATCAAGTGTAATACTAGGTTAGTAAAACTTCATCAATGCTCAATTGCCTGGCAACTAACATAGGATCCCTCCTTAGTTACCTTTGAGTGACAGGTACGGCTGTATAAAGAGGGGACTGTAGAGGGCACTACTCCCCTATAGAAATCCTCAGATGCAGTCCTGCAGTCAGGTAAGATATTGAACTGTTTATTTTTTTCCTGGGTTTATATGGTAACTGCAAAACATTAATGCTCCTTCAGGAAACCTCAGAACTGTAGTAACCCCTTTTGATCATTTAAGTAATTCCAGGTCTTTTAATGCACCTTTTGTTTTGTTTAAAAAGGAGGGTGGGGTTAACAAACAGGCCTTCTCTGGAACAAACACAGCCTGGGTCTAAATTACAGACTGGCCCCATTTTAGAGCTAAGGCACCAAAGGCGCTCTTTCTTGCTGTTTTTCTTGGTGCTAGCCCATTGTAAATATATAAAATTTAGCTATCTTTGCACTTCACCTTTCCATCCATTTTATTAACCTGTATATTTAGGCACCTTGTAAATTCTTAAAGCTTTTTCTATTTCAAGCATAAATTTATCACTGCATGCACATTAAAGTCCCACAGGTGTGCATATACAAACACATTTATATTCTAAAGCCCACGAGCATATTATGCAACCTACAGCAAACAGCTTGGCTAAAGCATTCTGCACTTCAAATCTAGCAGCTCCTTGGCATTTGTGAAGGCAATACAAGACCCTTATAAAGCATGTGCTAAACAATCTATTTTTATTTTACACTAACACCTTGCACTTTTATGCATTTAGCACCGTCAACAGTATTTCAGGAATTTGAGGCACTTTATTCATGTTTACTTCCTTTCTAGCAATTTGCACTTTATATACCAGGCAGCATTTATCGTTGGGGTAATTATTTTAAACCATTACTTTTCACACACACACACACACACATATATATATATATATATATATATATATATATATATATGGCTGTACTGCAGAATTCTATTCTCCATTCTGTGCACTAAATGCATTTCTCATGCATTTTATTTCTTTAAATGCACTAATGCACTGTACTCCTACAGTTAGCGAAGGCCTACATCTCCTTACTGGGGCACCCATCCATGACAGGGGTCACACTGTCACACATTCCCCTGCACAAGAGGGCAACCATCCTTCGGCTGTCCAATTCTTAATTCATACGCTGCAAGGGTATGGAGCTCCAGCCCATACACACCATAAAGCTCCACCCCAGGGTCCCTTAAATTAATTCTCAGCTACCATACAATAGTTCTGCAATCCAGCAATGTGTTAATTTCTTTACCCTGGAGTTAGTGCACAATGCAGCCTAATATTTCTTTAGGCATACCATAGTTAGTCTCCACTAGTAATACTGGCTACCACATAATCATTATACTCTGGGTACAAGCATCCAGCCATCTTACATGACATGTCAGGCACTTAGTTCAAAACAGTGCATCTTCTGATATGCTATTGGAGATCATACTGTGTAATCTCCCTATATCAGGACCAGAAATGAACAGATCAGCAAAAGGAAATAAGATCAGAAGAGGGAGAAGAATTTGCCTGAAGGTGGCCATCCTATCAGACTAGAAGAAAAAATAGGAATAGTAACAACAAAGAATGAATGAGTGCAGCCAAGATTTGGAGAGCAGAGAAGTGGTCCATATTCAGTGTCAGGGATGTCCTCTTTAGTTCATTCAACAAAATTACTTAAGGTACATTTTGGATAACTCAATGCGCAATCTACAATTACAAAATACTAGCTCTAATCTTTTCTGTAGGGTTACACAGAAAAATAAAGGAAGAAATTTGGAGGGGAGTTAACTTCCAACCAGTGCCCTGGAAGGGTGTGGAGCTTCAGCCCACCCTCACCTGAAGCTCCACCCCAAGATCCCTTAAATAACTAAAGTATTGGTGTACAGTGAGGTCTAACATAATCTACCCACACTCAATACTTTACCCCGGGGATAACAGAGTACTCAACAGCAGCTCAGTACTCACATATTTCCTTACATTCAAAAACAGTACTCTCAATACCTAAAGAAAAAAAAAAACATTAACAGCAATTTTATGCCCCTCATGTAATATTTTCATTTTTTTCAGGGTTCGTCCAGGCTGGATGAAAAACAGCTGATATCTCTCTACATTCTTTGGAGCGTACCCAGATTAGCTGCAGCTACCACCTAGAGCCTACTAAGCTATGTGGGAGTCTCCCATATTTCCACAGGTGCCACTTCTTATGCATTCCACCCTCTGGGGCACTCCTCTTCCATGTCTAGTATCCTCCCCCTGATGGCTTACTGCCCTGTCCTTCAAGTAGGCTGCTACCTGCCAGTACATCCCTGGCCAATAATAATACGGGTAATTTGTCCCAAAATTTCTCCATAACTCAATGTTCTAGACTTGATGCAAACAGACTTCAGTACCTCACTTCTATAGATACTGGGCACCACTATCTTGGCATTGATATGCCTGGTAGTGGGGTTGGGTCTCATATGAAACAGTATGCCTTCCTTTTGCTTGTACCACCACAGTTTCACCCCTTTCCCTTCATTAGTCATTTTGCCAACATTGTTAGTTACATATGTATTAAGCTGGGCTGTCTCAGGATCCCCTGTCTGCAATTTCATCCAGCTAGTACAAGGTATATCAATAATAGCTTTTACATTACTTTTTACATCAAATGTGCCACCGCCTCGGCCTCTTCTGCCTTGATTGCAGTCTTCACCCCAGGAGGTACAAGGTCTGCAACAGTCTTACCTGGGGACTTATCTAATGCTGTCTCTTCTTCGCCATCCTCAATCCAGTAACACCCAGGAAACACAGGTAGTACAGGAAACTCCATCTCCGAGGCTGGACATGACCACTGCTTTAGGGGTTCCTTCTCCTCCAAAGCACACTGTTTCTCACTCCTGGATTCCTCTTTGGCATTCTCCACTTGGCTCCTCTCTAGCAGCTCTTGGCATTGGTGCTCCACCTCTGTCCGGTGTTGACCTGCATCCAGCCAGTGCCCTCTTGTCCAATCTAGAAGCCTAATCAGGTTGGCCATCTGGTGGTCCTGGTCCTCTTGTGGTGCCTTGCGCAAGCCACCATTTCTGTCCATGCTTGACATCTCTGGTGCCATGCACTGCTGCCTGTTATCCAGGGTTCCAGGTCTGGTACCACTGGTTGAACTCTCCCAAGTATCCCTCAGATACTCAGCCAGAATCCCACTTCTCACACCATATGTCATCGGGTGTTGGTAATCAGGATAACAAATACCAGGCAGACTCAGATCACAGTGCTTAAAAAATGCCCAGAGGCATTTGTCATTAAACGAAAGCTTATATGTACAGAAATTAAATGAAAAATGTCAAAATAAAAGTTAGTTGCATTCAGAAAAGGCCACTGCTTTGCTTTAGAAGATTCTAGGCTTCAGTCAGAATGACCAGTGTGAGCCCACACCACTGGGAGGTCTTTCTCCTACCTCCTATCTAACATCAAGCCCTAGTGGAAGGTTTAAATACATTCTGGGTGGGGTCACCTGACTAGACCCATAACTAAAAATACAAAAGAAAACTAGCTAGGTTAGTCTACGAACACAAGGTGACCCACTATACATTATAATACAACACTACACATTAATATAATCAAATAACCAAGCATCAAGTGTAAAACTAGGCTAGTAAAACTTCATCAATGCTTAATTGCCTGGCAACTAACATAGGATCCCTCCTTAGTTACCTTTGAGTGACATGTGAGGTTGTATAAAGACGGGACTGCAGAGGGCACTGCTCCCCTATAGAAATCCTCAGATGCAATCCTGCAGTCAGGTAAGATACTGAACTGTTTAATTTTCTTCCTGGTAACTGCAAAACATTAATGCTCCCTCAGGAAACCTCAGGACTGTAGTAACCCCTTTTTGATCATTTAAGTAATTCCAGGTCTTTTAATGCACCTTTTGTTTTGTTTAAAAAGGAGGGTGGGGTTAACAAACAGGCCTTCTCTGGAACAAACACAGCCGGAGGCTAAATTACAGACTGGCCCCATTTTAGAGCTAAGGCACCAAAGGTGCTCTTTCTTGTTTTTTTTTCTTGGTGTTAGCCCATTGTAAATATATAAAATTTAGCTATCTTTGCACTTCACCTTTCCATCCATTTTATTAACCTGTATATTTAGGCACCTTGTAAATTCTTAAAGCTTTTTCTGTTTCAAGTATAAATTTATCACTGTATGCACATTAAAGTCCCACAGGTGTGCATATACAAACACATTTATATTCTAAAGCCCATGAGCATATTATGCAACCTCCAGCAAACAGCTTGGTTAAAGCATTCTGCACTTCAAATCTAGCAGCTCCTTGGCATTTGTGAAGGCAATACAAGACCCCTTATAAAGCATGTGCTGAATAATCTCTTTATTTTTATTTTACACTAACATCTTGCACTTTTATGCATTTAGCACATCCAATAGTGATTCAGGAATTTGAGGCACTTTTTTCATGTTTACTTCCTTTCTAGCAATTCGCACTTCATATAGCAGGCAGCATTTACCATTGGGATAATTATTTTAAACTATTACTTTTCTTATATATACAGTTCTCCCTCGTTATAACGAACCCTCCCGGGGCCCGATCGAGAAATTCATTTTAATGAGGATTCAGTATAACGAGAATTTTCTGAGAACAAAGATGCATGAGGCATGTAATCATTTAATACTAGCAAAAGGTTTAATATACAATTAATACTGCATGGAGCATGTAAAAAAAACATGTGCAGTATCTATTAACTAAAAAATAAGTCCAGTGTAGTCTGCTTTTTACAGCACTTCATTTTTACACTGCACAATAAGCTGCCATAATTGTAAAAGCTGGAGAGAGGACACGATAGGCTGCCGCTCCAAGTACCACAAACCAGTCTCAAGTCCTTTTATACCCTCGGCTGAGTGTACCTTTCCTGTAACACCTTCTGTTTCCATTCCTTCCTTTTCCAGGCAGTTGTCAGCGAAAGCACACAGAGACTCTTCCTGCGTTCTGAATGTACATATGGTGGACTTTGTGAGTGCAAACTCAGTGGCTAGTTTAGCTACACCCTCTCCATTCCTCAGCCAGTTAATTATGACTAGTTTTGTGTGGACATCGAGTGCTTTTCATTTTTTTATCTCTGCCATGCTAAACAGTAATATGACCAAATGCATGAATGCAGCTCAAGGTTCAAGGTTTATAAGAAGACTATGTGCTGATTAATTGTGTTTAATGGGAGACTATGGTCTGATTAATTGTGCTTAATAGGAGACTAAGTTCTTATTAATTGTGCTTAACAGTAAACTACATGCTGATTAATTGAGCTAAATGGGAGAATATGTGCTGGTTAACTGAGCTAAATGGGAGACTCATAGAAACATAGAAACATAGAAGTTGACGGCAGATAAGGACCGCAAGGCCCATCCAGTCTGCCCATTTCTTTTTCTACCTTATAAATGTGCCATCGGCCTTTGCTCTGTCAGTGACCTATCTATTCATAGTCATTTGTATTGCTCCCTTATGCCTATCCCATGCCTGTTTGAAGCCCTGCACTGTATTCATAGCCACCACTTCTTGTGGTAAGCCATTCCATGCATCTACCACTCTTTCTGTGAAAAAGAATTTCCTCACATTCCCCCTTAATCGGCCTCCCTCTAATCTCATGCTGTGTCCTCTTGTCCTGCTATTTTTTCTTATATTTAAACATGTTAGACTCTTTCACCTTGTTTATGCCCTTAAGGTGTTTAAATGTCTCGATCATATCACCTCTCTCCCTCCTTTGCTCAAGGGTAGACTCTATACTGATTAATTGTTTCATAAAAAAAGAAAGTTTGGGTTTAGTTTTTTGAAGTGCTACTGATTATAGGGATCCACATCCAACATTCGTAACAAGCGGGATTCATTATAACGAGATTCATTATAACAAGGGAGAAGTGTATGTGGCTCTACTGCAGTTCTCCATTCTGTACACTAAATGCATTTTCTCATGCATTTTATTTCTTTAAATGCTCTAATGCACTTTACTCCTACAGTTAGCACTGAATTGGGGGTGGGGTAAGGGAAGACATACATCTTCTTACTGGGGCACCCACCCATGATAGGGGTCACCTCATCTCAGTCAACTTGCAGACAGGCAATGGCACCACAATCTGCACAGGGGTTGTGTAGAGATCCCCATCTCAGGGGGAGGAAATGGACAAGGAAATGATAGAAGGTATCCTTAGAATGACAGAAAAAGGGGAGATATTGTTGATGGGGATATGAATAAGCCAGATATTAACTGGAGTGCATTTGTTGCAACCACATTCAAGAGTGGGGTCATTCTAGATGCCCTACAAGGTGCATGCCTTAGACAATTAGTACTGGAACCCATTCATGAGAGAGCAATCTTATACCTGGTACTCTCAAATGGAGATGGAGAGAGGATCACAGATTTAGAAGTGAGTAGCCATCTGGGAACTAGCAACCATTGAACAGTATGGCACACAATAAAGACATCAATAGAGTCAAGCCATACAAAGGCAAAGGTCCTAGACTTTAGGAGGGTTGACTTTGCCAAAATGGGTGAGTGTCTAAGGAATGCACTAGCAAATGGGCAGAAAAGAGGGGTGGAAGAACAATGAGGAATAATCAAAACTGCCATCACATAGGCAACAAGTCTCTGTGTGAAGCACATAAACAAAACAAAACAATATAAAAAAACACTATGGTCCTCAAAGAAGGTGGCAGGGTAGGTTATGGAGAAAAAGACAGCATTCAGGAAGTACAAGGAATCACGGAAGAAGCAGGACAGAGAACCATATCAGTTAAAGTAAAAGGAAGCAGGGAAGGCAGTCAGAACAGCAAAGGCCCACACTGAGGAAAAGATAGCCAAATTAGTTAAGAAGGGGGATAAAACCTTATATAGGTACATCAGGGAGTGAAGGAAGACCAAGGGAGGGATAGTGAGGAGTAATAAAGGGGAGGGAGGGTGGTCAGAGGGTGGCTGTGGAAAAGCAGAGATACTAAACAAATATTATTGTTCAATATTCACAAATGAAGAGCGGGAGGTGCCTAAACCAAACAATAGAAACACTCTGGATATGGGGATTTATACCAGCCCATTCTCAGAAGAAAGAGTTCTGAAAGAACTCTTAAAAATGATGGTGGACAAAGCAATGGGGTCTGATGGGATTTATGCCAGAATTCTAAAAGAACTAAGGGTAGAACTAGTGACACCACTGATTACCCTCTTTAACAAATAATGGGAGGATGGGGTGATACTTGAGGACTGGTGGAAGGCAGATGTTATTCCATTTCACAAAAGTGGGAGCAGGGCAGAAGCAGGAAATTGCAGACCTGTTAGTTTAATCTCAGTGATAGGGAAAATGATGGAATCACTTCTGAAAGAAAGAATTGTTGACTACCTAGAGGCCAGAGGGGCACATGACCCAAATCAGCATGTATTCACAGTGGGAAGGTCATGTCTGATGAATCTAATAGATTTCTTTTACTGGGTGACCAAAGTAGTAGATCAGAGAGGGGCTATGGACATGGTCTACCTAGACTTAAGCAAGGCATTTGACAAAGTCCCACACAAAAGATTAATATACAAGTTTTCCAGCCTTGGAGTGGGTCCCAAGATGGAGGCCTGGGTAAAGAATTGGCTAAAGAACAGGACACAGAGGATAATAGCAAATGGAGTCCATGCTGAAGAAAGGGGTATTACTAGTGGGGTACAGCAGGGTTCAGTACTAGGATCGAACCTCTTTGATGTCTTTATAAGTGACATTGCAGAGGGGCTGGAAGGAAAAGTATGTCTCTTTGCAGATGACACAAAGATCTGCAATAGGATTAATACTCAAGGTGGGATGGAAAGGATAAGAAGGGACTTGGCAAGGTTGGAGGAATGGTCAAAGGTATGGCAGCTTAGATTCAATGCTAAGAAGTGTACAGTAATGCATCTGGGAAACAAAAACCCAGGGTAAGAGTACACAATTAGGGGTGAAATACTAACAACAATAAAAATGGAAAGGGACCTGGGGGTAGTCATATCAGAAGACCTAAAGTTAGGCAAGCAATGTGAGAGGGCAGTAATGAGGGCTTGGGGTATATTGGGATGCATAAGGAGAGGCATCACCAGTAGAAAACAGAAATTTGTTATCCCCCTGTACAGACAGCTGGTGAGACCCCATCTGGAGTACTGCATGCAGTTCTGGAGACCCAATCTCTGCAAAGACACAGTCAAGAAAGAGTTAGAAATGTCTACAGTGGTAAAGACATGGAGAGAATTCAATCTTATAAAAACTTTATGTGGTTTAAAAAAATTAAATTATCCCACACAACAGAACCTTATTTATTACTCTAGATAAACCAGACCTAAGAAGAGGGATAACTAGATTCCAAATGGAATTATTTGATTCACGTTACATATATTATGCTCAGAATTGACAGGGAATAAACAATAACAAATGTAGATGCCACTCAAATATGGTGGACAATCTAAAACATGTTGTTTTGATATGTCCACTATATCAGAAGTACAGATCCTCCTGTTTAGGCCCTATTTTTGAGGGACCTTGGAATTCCTCACTTATCAAATATTAATAAAATTATTTATGTCTAATGATATACAGATGTTAACAAAAGTTGTACAGTTCCTAAAATTTTTAAAGTTATAGGATTACATGTAGAGGAATTTTTATACTGTTATTTACTTTGGAAGGTGTAGATTACTTATTACATCTATTTAAAATAAATACCTGTTTTATCTATTTTAAACATTTTGTAATGGCTTATGTCAAACAAATAAACATGATGATGTGACATAGACAGGATGGAGGCAGTCCAGAGGAGGACTACTAAAATGGTGCAGGCTCTGCACCAGAAGACATATGAATAGAGACTTAAAGAGCTTAATATGTGTACCCTTGAGGAAAGGAGGGAGAGGGGGGACATGTTAGAAATGTTCAAGTACCTCAATGGAAGTCCAAGAGGGTTTCATTTTTCAGAAAAAGAGGTGTGCAAGAACAAGGGAGCACAATTTGAAGATAGAGGAGGAATGACTCAGAGGTAATATGAGGAAATATTTTCACTGAGAGTGTTGTGGATGCATGAAATGGCCTTCCTGAGGAGGTTGTGGAGTCAAAAACAGTGGTGGAAATCAAGAATGCATGGGACAGACATAAGGCAATTCTATGGGTGGGGGTAGGAAGAAGTAGCCTGTTGGTTAACTAGGATCTGCAGCTTATCCATTAGGTAGGGAAATGGGCAGACTGGGTGGGCCAAGCGGTCCTTATCTGCCATCAGATGTTATGTTTCTACAGGTCATAATGGGTTACTAATCCCATTTTCTATAACAAAGATCACAAAATCACTTTAAAATAAATGTTGAGGCATCCCCAAACGCACATTACACCTGGCAAGTCATTGCCAGGCATGCTTCAAATGTTGAAGCTGTAATTTGTTTTGTGAAAAAAATCTGAAATTCTCATTTTTTTTTACTGTTTTGTCAGGGTTTTATCCTCCAGTTTTGTGTGTGTGGCCATCTCCCCCCAAATGATGTCATACAAGGGAAGATGTCATTGTTTTACATTCAGCAACAAAGAATTCTGTGTAATTTATAATGTTGCCCTAAATGTATCTTACTCAGACGTGCAATCCCTTATGTTGCAGGTGACGAGCAGTAATATGTAAATAACTGTAGGTAAAATGTGAACCTGTTTTACAGTTTCCATACTCTAAGATGCTGTCCCATATTTGTGTAGTGGTGTTAACAATATAAGCTTTTGTTGGTTTATTTTCACAACAATGCATTGTACATACCAAATCTAGTTACAAGACTTTTATACTGAGAAATATTGGCTCCTATTTATTTAGTGAGCACAGAAAAATAAAAGCTTGTATACTAATTTATACAGTGATGCATTGTGGGTACAGTAGAGTGCACTCCTGCAGGTCACTGCTCCCATTTTCTGTGGCAAACTTCAATAAATAACATTCAAATTATCTTTTCACCAAGGCTAGCACAGCCATCCTGATCCTAGTACTAATTAATGCAGATAATTTGAATTATTTGAAGTATTGAATCTAAATTATTGTAAAGCAGACACTGATCAACAGTAGCGGAGTTATCAGCATCGTACTACTAGCAGGAATACAACTTCCTAACAGGCAAGCACCCCAAATGACATCAGCAGTCTGGAGGCATGCTGACTCAGCATCCAGCAACCTTGGGGAAACAGACCACAACAAAAAGACACTAAAATGCATTAACTTGTTGACTTTTGTTACAAACCTGGAAGATAAATAGGTTTTATAGCAGTATTTATTGAATGGTAATGTTTCTTTTAGTTTAAAAAACTTTTGCATATGACCTTTAAAACATTGTATTTGTTTTAAACTATGGCATGACTGGTTCAACTAAGAATGGCAGAGCCAACATGGGTCAGCTTTGAAAGTTTTTTTTTTTTAGAAATTGCAGTAAAATTCACTGTACCTTGAAAGAAAGTTGTACTTCTGTGCTGAAAAGTCTGTAGAATTAGTACATTTTGGAAAGATTTCAAAATATTTTCATCAATTTTTTTATTTTTTTTTTTTTATTTTGGGTTGTCTTATGGATAAGCTAAAATTAGGCTAATTATTCTGGGTGTTCTTGCTGTTTGCATAAGAATAGGGGAGCAATTTGCCAACTGGAATCAGCCTGGTATGTTGCTAGTAAGGTGACTGACAACTGTTTCAAATCATAATTTTTTATCAAATCAAATCATAATTTATTTGTATTGAGCTTTTCAAATACCAACGCACAAGTACATAAAACATAACATCAGTAATAAATAAAAGTTAAAATTAGACACAGTTAAAAAACAGCAAAATATAAACTAATTAAAGGCCGATATAAACAAGAAACTCTTCAAAGAAGCCTTAAAAGATTCTGTGAATGGGCACTTTCTAATCCGACAAGGTAGAGAATTCCACAGGGTTGGATCCACAAAAGAAAATGCTCTGGTCCCAGAAGATTGAAGACAAACCCTGGGAATCTCTAGCAATCCCTCATCAGTGGAATGGACTGAGCAGAAAGGGTGGTAGGGCCAAAGGAGATCTTGCAAGTAGCCCAGTCCCTGTCTGTGTAGGGTCTTATAGGTCAACAATGCGACCTTGAAGGTAATCCTCCAATGCACCGGCAGCCAGTGCAGTTCACGCAGAACAAGCGTGATATGTCAAGTTCTTGGTAGTCCAGTCAACAACCTTGCTGCAGCATTCTGCACCAGCTGCAAGTGGCGGAGGTCCACCCCCAGTAACCCTACATATAGAGCATTACAGTAATCTAGAAATGAGGAAACAAAGGTGTGAACCAATACAGGGAGGTCATCGCATGGAACAAGGTGCTTTATCTGGGCTATATTCCTCAGATGGTAGAACAAGGACTTGACAACGGCTGACTCCTGGGACTTAAGTGTCAGCTCGCAGTCAGGTATTATGTCCATATTACGTCCCGTTCAGAAGGTCTCAACTGGTTCCCCCCAGCACAAGGCCAGAGGAGAATCCAGGAGTCAACTTCTCTACACAGTGACCAGGGTCCACCACCAATACCTCAGTCTTATCCAGATTCAGCCTCAACCAGTTGCCACTCATCCAGTCCTCGATCTCAGTGAGGCAGTTGTTAAAGACCGTAAGTGTGTTATTCTATTCTGGTACAAAGGACATGTAGAGCTGATTATCATCTGCATAGCAGTGAAAACCTAGCTCATAATGTCTCCTAACGTTAACATAAACACTGTGGACAACATGGGAGAGAGCATAGAACCTTGTGGCACTCCACAGGGCAGTACAAAGGGAGCAGAGGAAAAAATTCCTGATACTACCCTCTGAGATCTGCCCATGAGAAATTAGTGAAACCATCTGAGGACTGTCACAGACAGTCTGCAGATAAGCTGCAGATGTTCCAACAATATCCCATGGTTCACGGTGTCAAATGCAGCAGAGAGATCAAGGAGAACCAAGATCGAACAGCACGTCTGATCTCTCGCAATTAGGAGGTCATTAAGTACCCAAACCAATGCCGTCTCAGTACTATGCCTTTTCCTGAAACCGGACTGGAGAGGATCATCGATTCCATGGGTGGTAAGAAAGTCTTCGAGCTGTAGCGTGACTACTTTCTCAATAGCCTTACCCTGAAAGGGCAGGTTAGAGATCAGTCTGTAGTTTATGAGACAGTCTGGGTCAAGGGAAGGTTTCTTCAAGAGGGGTGTCACAACAGCCTCTTTCAAGGACTCTGGGAACACCCCTTGATCCAATGAGCACCAGACTATCTCAGCAAGGACTGGCCCAATCACTTCCACGCAACCCATAAGGAGGCACGTGTGGCCAGGATCCAAACTACAGCAAGTCGGCCATAAGCTCTGGATGATCTTCATGATATCCATGATTGCTGGCCAGACAGACCAAGGGCCTGTAACCACACATCGATCTCTGCCATGATCATTTGAGCACGCTGTGTCTGACCTGATCATTGACACCTTATCATCAAAGAACAGAGAAAACTCATCACACTTTAATTGTGAAAAAGTTCTATGGCCCTGCATGTAGGTTGGATTGCACAGTCTATCTACTGTCTGGAAGAGCAGAGCTGGTCGATTCCTTGATGCAGTAATTTCCCTAGACAGGAGCTCTGCCTTCTTATGGGAGATTTCTGATTGATAGTCCGAACAATGGGTGATCAATCTAAGCCTGTCACTTTCAAGGCCAGACTTCCACCTACAATGTTCCAATCTTCGCCCCACTCTTCTCAGCTCCCTCAATGTCCCATCAAACCAAAGGGACTAAGAGCAGAGGGAGAGAAAGTTTCATTTTACAAAAAAAATAATTTTATTGTCACTGCAATGGAGCTTGCTGAGTTGATTTTCTGTTGGGTTTTGATACATGGTGTGCACTGTGGTACAGCACAAGGCATCTGAAGAAGCAGGTGGTGCATGCTTCCCGTTATAACCCATGGGTTATAACAGCAAATTATAACCTGCTCCTTTAGTGCTAAAATTTGATGGCCAGTTATTACACAGAGAATAATGGATAGGTAAATGTGTGTTATGGATTTATTTCACACACCTGAGGTGTGTGATGATCCATAAACCTCGAAAGTGAAGCTCAAAAGGTTTATGTGGTCATCATACACTGAGAGTGTGTGAAAAAATACATAACAGCAAACTTACCTATCCTCTATTTTTTTACTGGTGTGAAGATTTAAACTGTATGTCTAGCAGCTTGAAAGAAAAATACATTTTTAGCTAGAGTATAGTTTTATTTTTGAAGAAATTTAACTGTACATGAATAAAACACAGTTGAAAATACTGCAGCTGAAATATTTTTTGTGAAACAAGAATGCAACAGTTTTGAGGCCAGATATTCAAAACTTTGCCATGGGGCTAAATTAGCACTGCCCAGTGGGCAAACTTTATTTGGAGCAAAACACAAGCTATATTCAATAGGAATAGCCTGGGGAAAACAGCTTCTGAATATAGCAGGGAATGCAAATGGGTCTGCGAGTGCAGGGCAAACTTAGCTCTGGAATAAGACAGCACTGAATATAGCAACCAGGAAGTGCAAACCACAACAAAAACACAGCACAGTGATGAGAAGGACTGATGAAAGACTGTAGTGGTGGAATATGTGGCCAAAGTGTGCATCAGCAACAGAGTGGCATCAGTAGAGTTGCAGGCAGTAGTGCATATACAATAAACAGAAATGAAAAATACTGCCATGATGGTTACATGGCACACAGCCATTTGCACATGTGTAGCACAGCACTAAGCCGTTTGTCTGGCACTAACACATTTGCCTGGGGCTAAAATCTGCCAGATTCAAAAGTGACATGCAAAGGAGCCTACTGCAGAAAAAGTTGGGGTCTGGCAGAGGTTGTCTGAACCTGCTTTTGCTGAGCAGTTGGGGAAATAATTTTAGTTGCAGGATAAGCTTTAAATTGTTTATCAGTCTGCGGACTTTAGGGCAGGAGTGGTGACTTGTTTAATACAGTGTTTGTGTGTGTCTGGGACCTTCCTCTGGAGGAGGCTGCAGTGCTTGGAGGTGCAGTGAGGGGCAGACACATGGCTGATACACTCTCATGAGAGTTTGGTGTGGGACCTAATCCCACCTCCCCCACCCCTCCCAGAGCACAGTTCATTTATAGGGGAACACCTGCCCTGCAATTGGAGGAAGGGGCTTAACTCATTGTGTCCTAGCAGACTCATGTAGTCATCAGTAAAAAAACACTGATGTGTCCTGAGGACATCTGCAGAAGTCATCTACTGACTCCCAGTGTGCCCTTGCAACATCTGGAGAAGTCACTTATATATTTTGATATATTTTGTAACAGAATATAATATATATTTGACTGCACAGTACCATTGGAAAGATAATTTTATGCTGCACAACTTTGTCACCGATATTTTGTGCATATCATGTATACTTTAGGAGTTATTTACATTTGTTTATGGTATGGTGTGTATGGCTGACATGTTTTCCATCAAGATTCACCTAAGCAGCTTGAATAAAATTCACTTTTGTGGCACTTTAGCAGGTATAAAATAAAAACCGTATTGATTACAACTGGTTGCAAAGCACCATTGGAAAGGCATTTTTGTGCTCATCAACTTTCATGCTGATACTTTGTGTGTATCATGTATACTTTTGGAGTTATACACATTTGTTTATGATATGGTGTGTGTGGTTGAGATTTAGCCCTCAAATCTCATCAAAGCACCTTGACTAAAATGGGGAAAAAATTAAATTTTATAGTAAAAAGATATATTTTTTTAGCAAACATAATATTAAAACACCATCTAATGTCTGTATGCTTAATTTGGTGTTAATATTTTACATATTTTCCAACAAAAAAGGCTTATGTTGCCCTTTTTTAATGAAAAAAATATTTAGTTTCCTCTTTCGACCAGCATAGAAAAAATACAAAATTATTATTACATGCATGCCACCATTGGAAAGGCAATTTTGTGCTGAATAACTCTGCCACTCTTACTTTGTGTCTAGCATGTACAGTTATTGAGCTATTAGCATTTGTTTGCAACATGCTGACTATGGCTTGATTTTGCTTAGAAAGGCCCAGGATTCACTGTTAAAAGTATACAGGAGATTCAGGAGGCAAGTGGTGCAATCTCAGAGTGAGCCTGTGAAGGCAATGAGTTAAGGTGCAGCTCATGTAGTTCTATCCAATAATGCAGCAAAGGGGCAGAGAAAAAGCATAGGTAGGTCTCAAATAGGAATACAGGATCTACAATGAATTGCTGATTAGTGTGATAGGTGGATATTATGGAAGGCCTTTAACTGGAATATATCAGGTCAAATTTCTGTTAGCGGCTGGACTAGGATTAGTTAGTTCTACTTGCTGTAGGGATAGTTAGTGTGGAGAGGCTGTATAGGTAGTGTGGACCATGGGTAGAATTGTTGGATGCAATGGTTGTGGGGCAGCAATGTGGGTGAATATACTGTGGAGGCTGGGAGGGTGCCCAATATGCCACAGGTTAAGGAGGCTTGAGAAGGAGGTTCAATGGCTTGGCAGGGAGCTGGGGAGGTTGAGGGATGAGGGGAGTATAGCATCGGTAGGAGGGCTGACATCTGAGAGTATTGCGGGGGCACCACAGAGGAGGAACAGTGGGTCAAGGGGGGAGGAAAACTAGACAGGAAGCCAGCTGATGAAGGGTGGACTCTAGTAGGACCTAGAAAAAGAGGAGCAATAATATTCAGGAGGGAGGAGAAAGCACATAGTAAGGCAAAGGGGATAGGAAACATGTTTGCTTTACTGGCAACACATGGGAAGGAGGATGTAGGAGGTGATTGCACAAAGGATAGCACTCACAAAGAAGAGGGAGTGAGAGGCATTACTAGTGGAGAGATTGAGCATGGTGTGGCAGGGGGAGGGACAATACTCGGAGAAGTGAGGAGGGAGAAGAAGGTTGGCAGTCAAACAGAAGGAGGGGAAGGGGGAGGGGTCTTAATTGGGAGGGACGGGGAAAAGACACTGGGGCACATAGTAAAAACACAGTCTTGAGTGGCTCCAAAAATGAGAACCTGTGTGGGAGGGGTGGTGACGGGCACAAGGAAAGAGGAGGGGGGTGTACTGGTTTGGGGACTCCATTCTCAAAGGGATCAGATGGGGCAGCAAGGGGTCGAGGCACAGTCAGATATGGGTGGGGTCCGTACCAGGATTAAAGGCAGACATGGCAGGACAGACAATCTTAAGGTGTGTAAAAAAGGGTAGGAGGAAAGTGCACATTGTGGTGCATGTGGGGACAAATGACATAGCGGGGGAAATGGTGGAGGTAACAAGGGAGAGAACTGAGGATTTGGGAAGGTTGTGCGAAGAGACTGGGGAATCTGTGGCCTTCTCTGAAGTGCTCCCTGTATCCTGCACAAGCACATTGAGAAAGGAGAGGATTAGAGAGTTGAACACATGGTTGGTAGAATGATGTTGAACTAAGGGGTATGGGGTTGTGGGCAGCTGGGCAGAACCTGGGATAATAACAATCTGTTTGCAAGGGATAGGCTGCACTTGAGTAGGAAGGGGAAGGAGGTATTAAAGCAAGGACTGGAGAGGTATATTGAGACAAGGGTGGATTTAAACTAGATGGGGTGGTGGCAAGTGGACAGCAGGTAGGTGGGTATCCGATAGAGTGGAGTCACAGCCTACCTTCCAGGCTAGCAGGGAAGGACTCAGGGCAGCCAAAAAAGAAGGGAGCAGAAGGGAGGAGATGGTGGCTAGTGAAGGGAAGGGAAGGGGGTATTATGGAGGGTGGTCTCACTGAATGCAAGAAGCCTAGGAAACAAATCCACTGAGCTACAGGCACTCTTAGCAATGTGGAGGGTGGATATTGCAGTTGTCACAGAAACATGGGCTACTGAGCACCAGGATGAGATCTGGCAATCCCAGGATAAAAATTGTACAGGAAGGACCATAAGGAGGGGAGAGGGTGTGGGGTGGCAGTCTATGTCAGGGATGGGATCAAATGCACAAGGGACGAGGGAGAAGAAAGGAGAACAGAGGCAATCTGGCTGCAGCTCCTAGACTCAAGGGGTAGGAAAGTGAGGTTTGGGGTGGTATACAGGCTGCCATCCCAGTCTGAGAAGCTTGACAGGGAGTTAGCAGGGCAAATAAAAAAGGTATGTAGAAAAGGGAAGGTGGTCATTGTGGGGGATTTCAACTCGCCAATGGTTGACTGGAGCATTCTGGTCACCTCCAGTGCTAGGGAGCAAGTGCTCCTGGATGCGATCCAGAAGGATCTCCTGACACAGTTGGTTAATGTACCTACTAGGCTAAAGAACACTTTAGATCTGGTATTGTCGAATGGGGAGGCAGCGAGGGAAATAAAGGCAGAGGACCCACTAGCCAACAGCGATCACCAAACGGTGTGGTTTAATATCATATGTGGGGAGCTAGAGAAATCAGTTACTCAGGTGGTAAACTTCCGGGGGGTGGACTTTGGGAGGATGCAGAAAGTACTGAAAGGGAAACTGGAGGGCATAAGGCAGGAGATGGACATGGAGCAAACCATGGGATATTATTAAATAGGGGGTTACAGAGGCATCATAGCACATAATAAGAGGAGCAGAGCAAGAAAACCATGCTGGTTGAACAGCGAGGTTGTGGAGGTGGTGAGGGCAAAACAAGTGGTGCACCAGAAGTTTAGGAGGACAGGGAAGGAAATGTACAGGGAGGAATATGCAAGATGGTTCAGGGAGGTGACTAGAACAGTAAGAGAAGTCAAGCCTCAGCTCGAGCTGAGATCAGCACAGGGAATTAATGGGGGGGACTTTCAGATACATCAGGGAGAAAAGGAAGTGCAAGGAGATAATAGTGAGGATAAAAAGGGGTGGGGAGTGAACGGAAAAGGGGGAGGAGCAGGCAGAATCACTGAATGAATGCTTTTTCTCAGTGTTCATGGAAGAAAGGGGGGACCGCTACCAGCTTGAGCTGGGAGGGTGGGGACAGGGGGAGAGGAGGAGATATATGGAAGAATTAAGGCAAGTAGAGTCCTAGAGGAACTGAGGGCACTAAAGGCAGACAAGACATTAGAGCCGGATGGTATCCACCCCAGGGTGCTAAGGGAGATGGCAGAGGTGTTGGCAGAGCTGCTGGCAGATCTGTACAGCACCTCACTCACTGGAGTCAGGATGTGAGCCACTGGACTGGAGGATGGCTCATGTAATACCATTACACAACAGTGGGCCAAAAGATAAACTGGGTAATGTCATCCAGTAAGTCTCACCTCCATAGTGTGCAAACTCCTAGAAATGATACTAAAGGAAAGACTGGTGTTATACCTGGTGGACAATGGCCTCCAGGATGTGAAGCAGCATGGGTTTGTTTCAGGGAAGTTTTCTCAAACCAACCTGATACAATATTATGACTGGGTAACAGGTGAGCTGGATAAGAGTCATGCGGTGGATCTCCTTTACTTGGACTTCAGCAAAGCCTTCAATTCAGTGCCTCATGGGCAGCTTGGGGAGAAGCTAACTGGTGTAGGGGTGTAGGGGTAGGGGCAAAAATGATGAACTGGATTACAAGCTGGCTGAGTGGGAGATTGCAGCGGGTGGTGAGAGGGGAGCTCTCAACACCAAGGCCGGTGATGAGTGAGGTGCCACAGGGCTCTGTGTTGGGGCCAGTATTGTCTGGGCTCTTCATATCAGACACTGTACATGGGGTAGTGAGCAAGGTAAGTCTGTTTGCTGACGGCACCAAAGTTGAAGCAGTAGTGGATGGAGACGAGAGATGGAAGCAGCTGTAGGGGGACCTAAGCAAGCTAGAGGAGTGGTCAGAGAGGTGGCAGCTGGGGTTCAATGCAAAGAAGTGTGAGGTTATGCACTTTGGGGTGAAGAACCCAAGGAGAGAATACTGGCTGGGGGGGGCGTTAAGCTGGGGATTACTGAGGAGGAGAAGGACTTAGGTGTAATGATAACAGGGACCATGAACAACACTGCCCAGTGCAGGAGAGTGGTTTCAAAACTGAACAAAATGCTGGGGTGCATAGAGAGGGGGTTTTCACCCAGGCAAAGAGAGGAGATCTTGCCCTTCTACAGGTCACTGATAAGGCCGCATTTAGAGTACTGTATGCAGTTTTGGAGGCCATACCTAAAGCATGATATCAGGCTACTGGAGGGGGTGCAGAGGAGGGCAACAAAGATGATGTGTGGAATGGAGGGGAGAGACTATGACAGTAGGCTGGGAGACCTGAATATGTATACCCTGGAGGATAGAAGGGAAGTGGGGGGGACATGATAGAGACATTCAAGTATCTGAGAAGAATCAGTAAGGATGGGGCAGATGGGATCTTTAAGTTAAGGAGGGGTAGAGTCACCAGGGGGAACAGGCTAAGAATAGAGGTGTGAAGATTTAGGAAGGAAATGAGGAAACGCTATTTCACAGAGGGTGGTAGCAACATGATACACCCTACCAGAATGGGTGGTATCATGTAAATCTGTGAACAGCTTTAAAAGGGCCTGGGACAGGGAACAGGGGAGAGTGAGGGTGGGTGAGGTGGGGGTGGCAGTGGGATGACAAAGGGGAAGGAATGGGGCAACTGCAAACTAGGGGTGCTGGCTACACACTCGAGCAGACTTAGATAGACTGGGTGGTCTGTTTCTGCTGGCATATTTTCATGTTCATATGTACTTATCCAGTCAGTGGGAAAACAGCCACATTTGCATCTCATTATGCCCTGATCTGCATGCAGTTTGCCCGTCGTTACTGCGGAGCTCCACAGCTCCACCTGTAGATCAGTCAGAAAGAGCATGGTAGGAGGAGCTGCAGGCTACACATGTTTAGAACTACATGGTATACTGTACTCCAGGGGACTGCAGTGCACAGGCACAGGTGGGGGTGCTGGCTACAATAGTCTAACTGCCTATGGCATGGTGGGCAGCATTGCCTGCAGCTTCGCACAGAGTGACAGTCCCATCATGCTGGTGTGTACTGACAGTGAACTGTACTGTATTGCTGTTGTGCAACTGACAGATGCTGCACAACTGGCATGGTACACCCTCAATGACATATGCATTGCTGGGCAGGGGTGTCAGCAGCCAGCTGCACTGTACGAAGCAGCATACATTACATACACAGCACCCTTGACAGTGCATTAGATGGCAACTGGGGACTGCCTGACTCTCCTAGTCTGTCCAGTCCCTACCTACTGGAGTGGCTGCAAAGTCCAGTTTCCTACCACCCTACAGCCTCCTACCACACACCTGGAGAGCATCATGCCTGTCCCATGCTGTCCTGCAGGCCCCCTCCATCTGTGACCCCACGACTGCCTTGCTGTGTTTCCTACATATTGGCTGGAGTCGCACAAAGTCAAGCTAACAGAGCGCAAGCAGTGCAATGCGTTTGCCTTAAGATCACCCTTTCCCAGGTGATATATTCTGCTGCACAATGTGTCGAGCGAAGCCATGCAATGGTGCCTAAGGCAGCGCTATGCACTGAATATTGCAACGCACTGGCCCACCCCTTCTGTTTGCGCCTTGCATACATTATCGGTTTGCCAGACGCTAACGCAATTTGCGCGCACTAATGGCACTTTTGAATATTGCATTTCCAAGCTAATCCGGTGCTAGTTCAGTGGATATGGTTTGTGCGCAGCACTAACTTTTGAATTTCTGGCCCTTAAAGTATTTTCTTTGGAGAATGTCATATCAACTGGATATCAGGTTATTATTGCCTTTGGAGCATAATAATCCAAAATCCAGTTGATATGCATTTTTGACACAACAGTAATCTGGGTGATATTTATGTTCACCAGTAATTATTATACATAACCAAAAGCCAATCAGAGTCCTGAATTTCCCCCTGCCATTTTATAAATGTGGGATATACAATGGTGAGCTGTCAATTAAATGATTTATCTGCACAAGTGCTATTTGACTTTGCGTAACCTCATGAGTGGCATAAGCCACAAGTGAGTTGTCCGAGGTCAAACAGCACAAGTGCAGATAAATCATCTATGAATGAAATACCAGTCGTTTTGTAGATAATTTTGTGCTGAACAACGTTCATGTTCACAGCACTATGCTATGCTGTCTTTTTTTCATTTTAAAGTTATTTGCATTTAAATATAGTTGGTACTAAGGCTGAACATTCTAAATGAATTCCAGAGTAATTGTGACATATCTATTATGGGTGGGATATTCAAAAGGGTTGCGCAATGCGCAATAGGGTTGCGCCTGTGCAAGTCAGAAAATGCGCCATTCTGCGATATTCAGCAGCAGGCAGTTGTGCTACTGAAAACATGCTGAGCAACAGCGCAATGCTAATGAAGGCATGCGCAGCCAAAGGGGGTGAAACAATGCATAAAGTGTGCAGTGCGATATTCAGACTTGTGCAATGCGCAACAGTGGATCAGGCGGAAGTTGCACCATAGCGGAAATTAGCCAAAATAAAAAGGAGCAAGGAAGAGGCACAAGAACGCTACAGGGAAGCCACATGAGGCAGGGAGAGAGACAAGGCCAGAGAGATAAAAAGGGCAGGCCAGGAAGAGCAGAGGACAAAATAGGGGCAAGGGAAGGTGTGTGGGGCCACAGAGTGCAGAGGCCAGTAGGTGTACCTGGTGCAGTAGAGGTAGCAGTCAGGACAGCGGGGGGAACAGAGCAACAACAGCTGGGGGTGGAACACAAGCCAGGGACATGGACAGTCCCACCTTCCACATGGAAGCCGTAATGAGGGGGGTGAGAAGGCATGCTGCAGGGGGAACGTGTCCGTAGAAGGGCTCGTCGGCAGTAAGCCCCCAACAGGCAGTACCGAGTCCGCACCAGCTTTGAGCTTTACTCAGATGTCAAGATTGTGGGCTGGTACTACCTGAACAGGGCAATACTGAGGCGGCTCTGTGAGCTGTGCAGTGATGTGATGCAGGCACCATCACGACGGAGTCATGCTCTGTTAGTGGAGACAAAGGTAACAGCCTGCATGTGCTTGCTTGCCACGGGTACCTTACAGAGACCAACAGGGGACACCACAGGCATAACACAGTCAGCCACGAAATGCATCCTCACCCAATTCCTCAGTGTACTGCTGCCACATGCTGCGGAGTACATCCATTTCCCCAGCACCGTGGTGGAGCGCACAGCAAATATACAGGAGTTCCACAGGGTATCACATATGCCTGGCATGCTAGGGGCAATAGACTGCACCCATGTGGCCATTCGCATGCCACAAGGCCCTGATGGGGCCACCTATATGAATCGGAAGGGTTATGCCAGTGTCAACTGCCAGGTGGTGTGTGATGCCAGTGGGTGCATCATCAATGTCTGTGCCACGCACCCTGGGGGAGCACACGATTCATTCATAAGGTGCCAGTTGGCACTGTGCCATTGATTTGAGAGTGGGGACATCCCCACAGGGCATCTAGTGGGTGAGTATGCATGTAGGACTGACAAATCGGGGGCAAGGGTGGGTAAGCCACAGGTACCATGGGTGTGGTACACAGGGTTATGGGCAATATGAGCCTGAGCAAGACAATAACCTCCACCATCTCCACACAGGTGACAGTGGATACCCACTCCATCCCTGGCTGCTCACACCCTACCGGCGGCCCATGACCCCATCGCAGCAACACTTCAATGAGACACATGCCGCCACACGCAACATCATTGAGTGGGTGTTTGGGATGCTGAAGGCATGCTTCCATTGCCTAGACACCTCTGGCGGTGCCTATAGTATAGCCCCTCAATGGCCCGTGGGATATTCCTGGCCTGTTGTATCCTGCACAACATGGCCAAAGTCTGTGGGAGAGCCGTACAGGTCGAAGAGGGGGACAGCGATGGGGACGACGGTGACACTGGTGACGATGGGGATGGGCAGCCCCCCTTGGATGACGTGACCCCCGACTGATACAGCTGGCCCAGCTGCACCAGGACACCATCACAGAGGAGTACTTCACCCAACACAGGTAAGTCATGGGGCCATGTGCAACCAACAGTGGCTAGGGCACAACCCACATACACACAGAGAAACACACCAGGGGTGTATGATGGCAAGGGAAGTGGCAGGGCACAGAAGCACACACATATACAAGCAGGGACGGGTGAAAAGTAACACGCCACATGGATGGACACACACACACACAATAGGCACAAAGTGTACAGAGGTCAGGTGCACAACATAGCCAGAACACAGACACTAAAAACACACATGTCCACAGGCCACCATATCCACTGACTGTCCATGTACGTGTATCAGATGCTGGGCACCTTTGCACTTTGGTGTACAGCGCAATGCAGGCATCATTATGCACACACACCTGTGGACAGCAGCCAGGAGGGTGTGCAGGTGGTCCGTGTGTCTGCGTGTAGGGCTGGGCACCCACCGGTGCACTGCCCACCGAAACACACTTTGCACACAGGGCAGCACCAGACAGGGCCCGCACTGGGAGACAGCTTAGTCTTGCGGCACAGTGCCATGGCCACCTCGGTTGCATGGGCAGCCCTGCCAAGACCCAGCAGCACTGGCAGGCTGAGCACAGGCCTCATGGAGTGGCACTGATGGACCACCAGGGGTTCCACTGCGCGAACACGACCTTGCCCTCACAGGGGTCTGCAGCACCCCGAACATACCTGCACCAGGGGTGCTCAGGATGCCCACAGCTGAACCCGGCATTGACAGGGTGGGTGTCGCATGATGCCGGGAATGGGGAGTGGATAGCTTACTGTGCAGTGTGAGTGGCACTGGGGCACCTGACTGTGTGCCCAATGTGGCCACGACAGCGACCAATGCCTGTGTCTGCCTGTCAATGGCGGCGATCACATCATCCACAAATGGTCAATCCATGACAGGATTCTCTCATTGTCCCTGCTGTGCCTCACCAGAGCCACACACACAGTGCCTCCACGGATGTTGCAACCCGCATCTGCTGCTGTACTGATGCCTGCAGCAGGCGGGTGTGCTCGTCAAAAAGGTCATCTGCCACATCGGCAACCTGTCTCTCAAGGTATTGAAGGTCCTGATGTTCAGCACCCCTTGAGGGTGGGCACTGCTCACCAGGACCAGGTATGGGCAAGTCTACAGGCAGTGCACATACGCCACCGCAGAACCCGGTACCCCCAGTCCCGGTGGGTGACTGCTGCTGCTGCCCCTCTGCCTGCTGTGCCCAAGGGATCAGATGTTCCACTGCTGTGGCCACAACAGTGCCTGTGACCTGTACAGCCACCGGTGCTGCCCCACCGGTGCTGACAGGCACACACGTCGGAACCAGCTAGGTCCATGGGCGTGAGCTGTCCTGCTGTGTGTCCATTCTGTGACACATGCATGTCAATGCCCATAGCGGTAGTTGCATCATCAATGGTGCAGATCTGTGCCACAGCCACAGTGTGCTGGCATGCTTGCATGCCAGACCACTGAGACACAGGAAGGGCACCCCCCACACCTGTCTCAACGACATCAATGATGTCAGTCAGGCGTGCACACTGGTGCAATGCACGCTGGCTACCTGCTGAGGTGGATGGTCCCTTCTCCAACTCCGGATGGCTGTCTGCAGTGGACAGGCCCTCCACCACTGACCCCTGCAGATGCACAGGATCTGTAACAGAAAGTGAGAACACGTTAGTGCATGTGATCTACCTTCACCCCCTACCATGACATACCATGCAGTGATGGGCTACCACCTGTCTGGAAGCCACTTCCAGGAATGCCCTCAGTGGCACTGTGCTGTATGCTTGCAGTGAGCCTGTCCTCTGCCGGAGTCAGCTGCACCACCTCCGGCTGGCCCCCACCTGTTGCAGCACGTGCCACCCTGATGCTGCCACCTTCTCCTTCACCCTCCTCCTGTCGGTCCCCATCTTCTTTTTACACTCCTGCACAGAGCGCTGGTGGCTGCCGTACAGGTTGATGGCACATGCCACCCCCTCCCATGCAGCAGCATGGGCCTAAGGGGTGCCCCACCATCCACTGAGAAGTGGCTCTTCATCCAGGTAGGCCTCGAAGAGTGCCTCCATCTCAGCTTTCATAAAATTAGGCCTCCTCTTCCGCCAACCATCATCCTCCTCACCCATTCCTTGCTCGGTCATATCACAGCCTGTATAGGTGAGAGTGGTCACCTGTGACTGTGCAGTACACAGCAATTCCCTGAGACCATAGTCCAGAACACCACACAGCATGCAACTCACCTATAAACTGCAGTAACCGAATACGGCCACTGCAGAACAGCGTCACATTTTTATAGCGCACTCCATGCAAATTAGGTGTGGTGCAACTTTAATGAGATGCAAATCATGTTGCTGTGCCATTGAATGGCTGATTGGATGATTTGCATATGATGGCTGAATATCGCGCTGATGCGCTATGTGAAATTGTGTTGTACGTGCTGAGCCAAAGGCACAGTTCTGTGGATGCATAGTACACCACACTGCACATGCCCAGGTAGCTTACGCAGATGTCTGCCACACTGATGACATGCTGTGCATGGTAGGCAATTCAGGGCATGGCCATCATTGTGCCAGTGGTGCTAAAGTGATGGTCACTACATACGCCAGGAAGGCCATGTTAATAGTTCGCTGTGGCAACGGCACACAGGCGACCTTTTGCGCTGGACTCATAGACTTCCGATGGTGCTGTGCATGGCCATGCACCAGAGACCCATGACCCTTTGCCTGACCTTTGCCTCCTTGGTGCTGTACATATGGCATGTCTGCAGCTCTATTGCGCTATTCGGTGACAGCGTGATAGGGGATGGTGGCCCTGTGCCGACAGCACGATAGGGAATAGCGGCATAATGTATTGCACAGCAATTCCACGTGGAGTTGCCATGCTGTGGAGCACCATATTGCCTACTATAGATCTGTAGATGGCATGCAGAAGAGCTGCCCAATGGAGTGCCCTCGAGCTGGCCAACCTGGTGGCCGTTGTGGAGCCTCACTATGGCCCACTGTATGGGGAGATTCCCCTGGACAGGGCGAGAACCCAGGTGTGGTAACAGGTGGCCACTGACCTGGAGGCAGCCACTGGCAGAAGGAGGACCCCAGAACGATGCAGGCACCGCTATGGGGACCTGAGGAGGAGGGAACCGGGGCTACTGGCACATTTGCGGTCACGTGCCAGGAGGGGCGTGGTGCCTCGACCAGGTGGGTGATCCATCTATGCACCTGTATGGTCCATATGGGTAACACTGTCTATTGTGTCCAGCACATGGGGGAGGGTTGGTCTAGGGTTGGCTGTGGTGGTGTTTACAGGGTATGTGATGTATGGGTCTGGTTGGGTGGGTGGGCACACTCATTGGGGCAGGGGGAATATGCTTTGGGATTGTACTGGTGTGTTTCTCACCTTTTGTTTCCCACAGACATGGCAGAGTGGAGGAGGGCCATGGCTGAGTGGCAGAGGGTGGTGGCAGCAGTGCCCGAGCATGGCGGTGGAGAACCACAATGCCAGCAACAGCCCGATGAGGGTGAGTGCCATGACAACATGATTGCTATTGCATGCTGTGTGACAGGGTGGGGAGCAGGGCATGAACACTACTGCCATGCATGCGACATGTGACAGTCAGCACTGTCCAGTGGCACTGCATGTCTGGGAGTGCGTCAATGGTGGTCCATGCGTGTACTGTGCACATGGCTGTGGCACTGCCTGCCCACCACGTAGCCACATTACTGTGCGGCCTTGGTTGTGCTGTGCTGGACATGGGTGGTGTGTGTACAGTGGTACACATGACTGTTGCTGCCTGGTTTGGCATGTCTTGTGCACCCAGTCACTGTGGGTGGGTGCACTCCATCACCGGAGTGGGGCACTTGGCAGTATGCCATACATGATGGGTGGGCTTCAGGGAGATGGACAGTCACACCCATTGACTCTGATCCCTTGTCCTAGGTGTCTGGATACTACTACGGATTGAGAGATCCATGTAGCAGCTGTTGCCAGTGGCCATAGACTCCCTTGAGATCCTGCAGGACTTCCAGTGGCATGGGGTGCGGAGGAGATGGAGGCCCCGGGACCAGCAGCGGGGGAGCAGGCTGGAGGACAGTAGCTGGCCATCACCTCCCCCCTTTGACTAGCTCTCACACCCCACCTTCCCTCTCCCAGTTGTTCACCCCTGCCCCTTACCCACCCCTACCTTGTACCCGTATCTCCACCCCTGTTTTGTACATACGTAAATAGTTGTTGATGTTGTTGTTGTACTTGTTGTTGTTTTTGTAATACAGTTATTTTGATATGAATACTATGGTGGTCTCTGATTTGCAGCTGGCTATAGGTTCTCAGTTGCAGTGGTGTGCATGGCATCTGGGGTGGTATAGTCATGGGTATGTGTGTGTGTGCATGTGGGGAGGTGTCTGATGTGGGAGTGGCTTTCAGTTGGTATCTGTGGTGTGTGTTGTTCTCTGTGCATTGCATTGCTGTGTGCAGTGTTCCATGGTGCCTGCTCCATGTCCATTGTGCCCCTGTCAAGCTGTCCTTGACCTCTGCAGCTGACACCCTTGCATGTCTGTGGCCTGCCAAGTCTGCTGCCTTGTCAGTGGGTGCTGTCCCTGTAAATCTTCCACTGTGACCGTCATGATGCTGGGTTGTCACCTGTCACCGATGGGGTGCATGTTTGCCTTGGGTGACACTGTGGCCTCCACAGTTGCTGTCCCACCTCCATGCTGTGTCTTGTGTGTGTTGCAGGAGCTGTGCAGCACTGTCTGTGACTTGTGATCCAGGTGTAAGCTGGTGGCGTACAGGGCCACAGTACATGTACAGGGTGGGTGTCACCCCTGTGCCATGGTGGACTGCAGGCTGTGTGTGCACAGTTTACATGTGCCTACACTGGGGGCTGGGTTGCCACACTACTGCGTCCCTGTGTTGGTGTCCCTGAGGGTATGGGTGTGTGTTTTCCCCTGCACTGTGTTGCATTCGGTGTGCTGCATGCTTCCATGCACCACTGTGGGTGTCTGTGCTGGCTGCTGTGGCTCATGGTGGGTCACGCTGTGACACCTGTCTACTGTGCAGGGTGCTGTATCAATGGCAGTGGTGTCAGGGGCATGCCCTTTCCCTTGTGGGGTACCACTTGTGGTGACACATGTTCGGTCTCTCAGCTGTGTCTTGGGGGGTTGTGTGTGTTGGCACTGTGTCTGCTGTTGTTGCATTGCCATGTGCTGCCACCCACAGCTGGGTGCTCATGGTGGGTCTGGCTTGTATGGTTCTGTGGCACACGAGGTTGCAGTATGACGGGGGTACGCATGGGGATCCCCACAGTGATGATCTCTGCTCATGGGGGGTGTCTTGGGGTCACAGTGCAGGGTGTACTGTGCAGGGGGAGCTGCTGTACACTGGGGTGGTCGCACCCTTAGTGTGCGAAGTCTCAGCTTGCCAGTGGGTGTGCTGGGGCAACATGGCCCCAGCTTTGTTTGCTTGACCCCATGGGCGGTGGATATTCCGTCCTTCCCAAGTTGTGCTGTGCTTGGGGTGTGGGGGTGCATTGTCAGTTCTGCAGTGTGTTCCTGTGCCCATCTGTGGCATGGATGGTGGGTCCCTGCCTACCTCCCTGATTGTGCAGTTCCAATGCTCTGCTGCTGGGGGGCTCCCTGCTTACGCTATGGCACCTCTGGGCTGCCCTTGTTGCGCTATAGCGCATCGTATCTGCTCAGCTTCCCCTTCCTGGTTGCGCTATGGCACAGGTTATGTGATATTCAAATGTTGGCTGGTTGAGCAGTTTGGCTTGCTCCATTTTTGAATATCATGTCTATTGCGCATGTGCACAATGGACTTGTGCTTGCTCCTGCTATTGCGCACATTTTGGGTGCAGTTTGAATATCCAGCCCAATGTGTATAAAACATGTGATGATGCATTTACTATGTGTATAGATGTAAAATTTCACATTTATCACATACTACTCAAGTCCATGCCTATTGCATAAATTCTAGTAATACTCTTGTATTGTTTTATCAAATACAAAGCCCCATCCACTCTACAAGGTTACCAATAATTTTTTACAATTAGAAGATAAATTACATATAGTTAATTTGTGACTGCAAGGGCAATAGTAACCAGATAACTAGAGTTAGCACAAAGCACTTCTTATTTGAAAAGCTGTACTTATATTGTGGGGACCCATCCAGGGCTGTTTGTTTTCTTTTTTTTTTTTTTCAATATTCAAACCATAAGTATGCAGAGTGAAAGGAGTTCTGACTTTTAATAAAAAATATTTTAAAACTATCTGCTTTACAATCAAGTGCCACTATAATACACTACACCACACAACACAGATACATATTTTTGAGTTAAAGCACTGCATCATGGGT
Source organism: Neoceratodus forsteri (assembly GCA_016271365.2). Taxonomy (NCBI): domain Eukaryota; kingdom Metazoa; phylum Chordata; order Ceratodontiformes; family Ceratodontidae; genus Neoceratodus; species Neoceratodus forsteri. The sequence goes on along the minus strand of JADMNL010000038.1, from coordinate 19,785,955 downwards.
ATGCAAATGACATCTCACTGGCATGAAATGAGAGGCTTGAGAGCTGTGGTTCGGAACCAGCTCATAGGTAGAATGACAGATAAATCCTGACTGGCAGTTAGTGATATTGGAAGGTTCATTAAATGCCTTTTTCATATAGTATGCCATTGCCAGATGTGCTTCAGATGCTGGAGCAGCAGTTTGTTCTGTGGAAAAAAAATTCAGAGGTACAAGACAAACAGCACAGCAATAAATAAACAGCAGGTTATCTTGAAAACACAGTAATCACGTAGAGCCTGGAAAACCTAAAGAGTTACTACTGGAGTTATAGAACTAGGTCTATGGTGAGCAGGTCAGACCAGCCTATAGCCTGGCTCAATCTTGGTGCCTGGCTTGGTTTGACCTCTATAAGAAACTCAGAGAAAGTTATGATCAAAGTAAGCATTTTTGCCAGCTTGGGTAGTCAGTGTAGTATCTGAAATGTTCAATATCTGTGTAGAGAACAGCCTACAGTAGCCAGGGCTCAGCCTGTGTTTTGAATCAAAGAGTCAAGTCAGACCCTGACTCAGCCTTGGCTTGCCCACATCTAGCTCCATGAACATTTGGAGAGGACATACCCTTACAAGTCAAAGCCAAACTTCTGTGCCTTCTGCCCCCCTTCTCTCCCTCTACTCTGATTGATTCTTCCGAAGTATTGTGCCTTTATCTTAAGTATCTGATCAATTGACTTAGGAAACCTTGCATCATCCTTGAAATTTGAATGTACGCAATAGCTTAATTTGCTTGAAACCTTTGTACCATGTTTGACTCTGGGTTGTTTTACCCTCCTCATTCAGATGAAATGCCTTTCAATGTGTTGCTTGTTACCTTTGTACCATACTTGACTCTAGGTTGTTTTACTCTTTGCATTCATTTGTAATACCTTTCATTCTGTTGCCCATTTCTCTTGTTTTGTACTTCCATGTCATGGAACCTTTGCAAAGGAGTCTCTGACTCAAAGGTTTGTACTTCTGATATCTCAACAAATAATCTAAACAGACAGGTGAGGGTGGGATGCAAGAGCCTAAATTATGGGCAATTGTGGAAGGAGGTCACATGTTTAACAATTCCCTGCCTTCCCAAACAAATTAAAATGATCTAGGGAGCTTTGCCATAGGAAATGGGAGTAGTAAACTGCAGTAACCTGTAGGAGTTGTGATTCAATCTCCTACCATTCAAACCGCCATAAAGTGCTTTTTTCCATGAAATAAATGCTTTTCTTTCTGTGCTGTAACCTTTAAGTGTGACATCATGCAAGTGAAACAACGTTTATAAATACTGTTTTGAAACAGGGGGCAGGATTCACAAAAGGGATGTGCCGACGCATCCCTGACTTGCGCTGCAAGACAATTCAGCAAGGTGCCCAATGTGTCAGCGCAACCCGATGTGCCAATGCATCGCAGATGCACCGCAGAAGGTCAGTAACAATATGCAGTGCATCTGGGTGGCTGTGAATGGGCATACTGGGTACAGCCCCATTCACAGCCCAAATCTGAGGTGCATCCCCAGGGCAAGTCCAGGGATGCACCAGTTAAAAATAAGTTTATTTCATCTAGCCTTAAGTGGGTGGCCACCCACAGGCAGGCTGTTGTACTGCAGACAGCAGCACAGCAGTCTGCACACCCTGTCAGTCCAAGTACCCCCCCAACCAGCCAACAGCAGTATACCACCTGTCACCCATTCAAGCTCCAGGTGGCATAGTGGTCCCCCCACCCCAACCCAATGAGGACCTGGGCATGCAGTGCATACTGTAGGCTGCCATTCACAACTTTGTCAAAGGCAAAGTCGTGAATGACAGCCTACAGTATGTGCTGCATGGCCATTGGGTAGCATGGATGATGAATATGCTGTATGCTGTAGAGTAGGCCGTCAGTCTCTGTCAGCATAGTCAGTGGACAGCTGTGGCATTATGGGGGTGGGCTGTACTGCCCTCTGCTAGAGAACTGGCTGTGGGTTTTGGGTGGGAGGGTCCTGAGTGGGTTGGGGGGACCATTATGCCACCACGGCTATGGTTTTTACAGGATTCAGGAGGCTGTACAGTTACAGGCAGGGTGGGGGGACCACTATGTCACCAGGGCAGGCTGTGGGTCTGCAGCTGTTCTGTCAGCCCTGCACGGCACCTGGCGCATTCAGCCAGGTGCACCCCTGCAAGGTGCATGTAAATGGGGTCAGAATGATATGCAAATGGCCCCATTGCACCTTGCAGGCCTTATGGTCCCATTTGCATGTCTGTGACTGTGAATGGTGGTTTTGGGTGCAGCACATCCTGAGACACACTGCCCCATTGAGTTCCCAGCCTGATATGTGAGATGCACTGATACAGCCTGGACTGGGTGCAGCTGTGGTATTCACAGAAGGGATGTGCCAGGGGCATTCCCCCGTGCACATTCTATGAATACCACAGTATGCACTCAGTGCATCTCCATTGTGCCGGGGTAGTCGAGATGCACTGAGCGCATCTCCTTTGTGAATCCTGCCCAGAGACTTTTGTTGCTCAGTCTTGGTACTGCAGACATCTACACTACTGACATAGGAGACTACATCTCTCAGTAAAGAAATCCTGTCAGCTAGATAGTACATGCACAATGCCTTGTTTGGAAAATAAATATGTGAGAGCTTTTATTGTAGAAGCCACTACAGAGATATAATACTGCACCTTACAGTAAGGGAATTGGAAAACAACTTCTCATTGTACTCACAATGCCTTTCTAGGTACATCTACGTATTGGGTTCAGTCACCACCAGCAAAATAAGGGACTGCACCTCTGAGTAAGTATCATTTATCCCAACATTATAGCTTACCCAGACTTTCTTGGTGCTGTATGTAAAACATTGACAGTTCCCTTGCATGGCATATTTCTGGGGGTGTGACCGCACACAGAAAACTGGAGGGCACAGTGCTGATAAAACAAATAAAAATGACTATCACAGATTTTTGCATAAAATAAATTGCAGCTTAAGCATCTGAAGCATAGGCAGCAATGGCATACTATGTGAAAAAGGCATCTTTCACCAACTGGGAGAGAGACCAATCACCATGAGAAGGCAACCTCTGACAGGCACAGAAGCAGGGATTCCTTGACAGCAGTTCTACCTGGGGGAATTCCCCTTGGAGTGCATAGTCTGGGCTCTTTTCTCTACTGATGCTGCTTTTTTCCTCACTTGCTCTGTTAGACCCAGCCAATTGCTGGGTCCATGCCTCCAACATTGGAGGAAGATCTATAAAATATAAATGTTTTTCATCAGCACTCCTAGTGCCTGTTTCAGCACAGTCCTTTTCTGTTTTGTCCACACTTCCCACATAAGCTCAATTGCTCTCCTACACTGGCCCTTCTATTTCCTTCCATCCACTCTTCCTGCAAAATACAGGTGTAAGCCACCCACCAGTTCCTTGTTCAACTAGTAGACACACCTCCCATAGTCGAGGGGAAAAGAGAGGGGTGGGGTACATTGTTTTGCCACCATTAGACAAGGTGGGATTTGCCAGATGGAGTAGACTGTTATAATAACAGACAACCAAGTGTGGCTACTACCTGACACACACCTGATAGGGACCAGTACCATGGCTGACAACCCAGGTCCCAGGGAGAAAACATTTGCTCAGGGTCATGCTAGGTTTGCACTTCTGGACAGGGGTACCCCAGGTTGGTATTCTAGAGTGTGGCATTATTATAAAACACATAGGAACAACACAAAGTCAAGATGGACCCCTAAGGGTTACACACACTGTAAATGCAGACATATGAAGTACATAACTTCATGGATTCCCATTTAGCATAGGATGAACATGTGGAACTTGTGGACTAGCCACTGCTGGACACACTAGATTCTCTGGAAATGCCACTACTAGCCAATACTTGGACACTTCCCATGTTGCATAGGATAAACAGTGGCACACATGACCACAGAGAGCACTACAGGCTCAAACTTCATGGAACCCACATACCTGGGATAAACTGGAGTAAACCCACTCACTGGGGTAGAGCTGGAAGAAACCCACTTACTGGGGCAAAACTGGAAAAAACTCACTTACAGGGTAAACTTTCTTCAGGCATTGGCCACATGCACTGGCAGAAAATAACAGATGCCCTTCAGAACCCATAGAGGTAAACTGGTCACTCCAGATAGGGAGGTCTCTCCCCTTTTGTTTCCTCATTCATACTCGGCCATTCATCTGGTAAATACACCTCACAAACTGTAGAGAATTGTAGATGCTATCTTGAAATGTATGTCACACTGAACATCATACAGAAACACCTCAGGGGTGTCAGAAATAAAAGTTCTGTCACTTGGGTGGTCACCCAGTGGACTCCACTGTGGGCAGACAACTTTTAAAGAAAAAGTCTAAGGTGATAGGGTCCCTTTATAAGAGAATCCACCTTTAAAAATTGCAGGTACTCCTGGGCACACTTTAAACCAAACAAATGTCCTCACAGAAAGATGTCATTCAAAGGCAACTTCCAAAGTCCTGAAAGGAACAGGGGATTGCCCCTGAAATCCTGGAGTCCTGCTCCATCCCTCCTGGAATGAAACAGAAAATTCCAGTGGAGATGGTTTCCACCATTTCAGCTGACTGGCAAAGCTATCCTCCAGTGGGGTGAGAAAGAAAACAAACAGAAAAAAAAACTGCAGCTCTATATCAGAGCTGCCTCAGGAACTGCAGCCACACTTTGCAGCCTCCCACTTCAGAATCTCTCCCAAGACTCCATGAAAATTCTGTCTCCCTCACTCACAGCTGCTGGCTTGTGTGGCTTATGCTGCTGTGAGAGTTCTGAATGACATCATCCCTCTAGCTCTCAGCTGAGACTGAAACCAGAGGGAGACATTTCACTCATTAAACTGGCTTTTCACTAGCTGCCTTTCCTGCCTACCACTAGTTCTAACTGGGATTCTAGTAACCCCTGAGCATAAGGGGATTACACAGGGAAAGCTGATATTTTTCTCTTTCATCCATACTTCAGCCCGCAAGGAAAATGAGTATCATCTATTGCAGTGGTGCGGCTCATCCTTCCAGAAGGCATGTATACTGGCACTGGGGCACTGTCCAATGTGCTGGATAATTGGGGAATTAAAAAAACAGCTTGTCGAGGCCTGGAATCTTATAACATTTCTCCATCACTTTTAAGAAACCACAGACCCACTGGTCCTCATGTACCACACCACCTCCACCAGGGAAGTAGCTCACGCTGTCCTTGGGCATCTGGCACAGGAAAACGGCAGGTGGCAAGAAGGAGTAGGGTTGGGTTCCATAGGTCTCAGCCGCAGTCTCCTAATCAGGGAGCATACATCCCAACGTCAACCAGATTTGCACTCTTGGCCAATGCGAATGATAAGGGGGCAAACCTAGTGCAAATGTCCAATGTACAAGCCCCCCCACAAAAAGTAAGCAATGGTGGTACCCCAAAGGAGCAAAACATCAAGGATAACAAAAAAGTTGTTATTGTTGGGGAATCCACGATTTGAGGAGTGGAATCCCACCTAAATCAGCACCCTGATACTCAAGTGACAGTCAGGTGCCTACTCGGAGCATCTGCAAAAGGGATACTGACTGTATAGACCATCTCATATACAGAGAAGGAAAGTGCGCTGGTGTTTTCATCTATCTAGGTACAAATGATCATGCAGCTCAGTCAGCTGAGAGGATCAAAAATACATCTATCTCATCTAGAGGAAACACTATCATCACATTTGCTGATCATAGCCTTCTCAGATGTCCTCCCAGTATGGAACAGAAGAGGCAGCATTCAGAAAATCTGCAAGGAGGAAATCAGGGAACTGAATGTTTGGCTCCAAAACTTGTGCCTGGAAGAAGGATACCTCTTCATTAGGAACTGGAGGGACTTCCGGAGCAGGAGTCTCTTCAGTTACGACTGCCTGCACCTGACTAAGGAAGGTGCTAAAGCTCTAGGCCAGAAATTTGACATCTTTGTGGACCATTTAAACTAGGCACTGGAGAGAGCGTAGAAACACAAACATAAACCACAACCTCTCCCCATAAATTCATCCCATCAGAGGGGACTAACAAAGAATGAAGCAGGAAATGGGTTAGGCTGCTTTCAGGGGACAATACTAACAAAAGCTCAGTGGTGCAGCAGGGCCCTAAAAAGGGGAAAAAACAGGCCTGGAAAGCCATGTACACAAATGCACGTAGCCTAGCAAACAAACCAGCTGACCTCACAGCTATTGTTGCAGAGGCTGATGCACACTGGGTCACCATCATGAAGCCATGGTTCAAGACAACCATGACTAGGAGGGAGCTATTCCCAGGTACTGCCTTTATCGAAGGGACAGACCTGGCATAAAAGGGGGTGGAGTGGCAATATATGTTAAAGGCACAAGTTTGCTATGGCAAGTGGGAGTAGCAGTCTGCAGGAGTTGTGAATCAGTCTCCTACCATTCCAACTACCAAATAATGCTGTTTTCCTTGAAAAAAAAGCCTTTTATTTTGGTGGTCTGTTTCATTTGCATAAACTGCCTCTTTTTTCTCAGTGCTGCTACCCCAGATGTGACTTCATGCCAGGGAAACAAAGTTACTGTACCCACAATGCCTCAATATGTAAACTGACATGCAGGGTATTATATTTCTGTGCTCAGTGCAGAAATAGGAAACCAAGTCTCTCGGTATAGAAGTCCTGTAGTTATGTATGGTATGCACAATGCACTGTTGTGAAAATAAACATGCAAAAGCTTATAGTATTGATGCCACCACACTAATATAGGACAGTACCTCAGGGGCTTCCAGTTCCGCCACGGATCAATGAGGCAACTAAGAGAAAGCTCTCTCTCTCCGCCCTAAAACAAAAAAAGACCATATTGCTGACTAAATACTTTAAAAAGCAACAACAATGTTGGGAGGGGGTACGTAGAAGGACAGGGAACCAAGATTGGGACTCTGGAAAACCAGACATAATAGAGATGGTGGTGGATTTAAAAGTACCTCTCCTGCATACCCAACCAGCCAAACACAAATGACAGATGGTGACATAGCCTAAGATATATATGAGAAACATGAAAAGCTATCAAGGCACCATTCTGATGTCATCCTGAAGGACATCAGAGAAATGCAGGCTGAGAATAAAATAGAATTTCACCAGAAAAATCAAAAACTCACGCAGGTGGAGTGCCGGGTTCAGGAGGCTGAAGATCGTCTGGTGATCACAGAGGATGGGATTATGCATCTGGGCTGAACGGTGCAAATCCTGTGCCAGCATACCATTGATATAGAACAAAAATGCATCAATCTTGAGAGGAGATCAAGATGAGAAAACCTTTGATTGTAAGGCTTGAAAGATGGGGCAGAAACAGGCCAGATGGTGGACTTTGCTGCTGACCTTCCTTGGGACGTACTTGAGCTCCCCCCAGGATATGGTCCTTGCATAGAGTGTGCCCATAGAGCCTTGCAGCTGAGGTCTGAAGATCAGTTGGCCAGGCCCCGCTCCATCATCATTAAATTGCAGAGCTACCATACGAATGAGGATATCCTCAGACATGCCTGGCAGAAAAGAGAAAGGAGAAGGATCAGGACAGACAGCTCATGGTGCTGAGATGTCTTAAGGTCTCAGTCCTCCAGAACATCTCTCAGAACATGTTGCTCTTACAAGACCTGATGAAGAAATTACCAGGAGTTTCTGATATGGAGCTGAACATGGAAGACAGTTGAAATCCAACTTAGACTCTAATTCTTTGGCTGTGTGAGTAGTCCTCCTTTTTTATATGCATTCTCCCGGACTCTGTCTCACACCTCCTGCTTATGACTCCTAGACCCTACCGGCTCACCTTAAATTTAACGTTCAGCCATTGAACTCAGCCAGACTCTTTCTCTCTACCTTTCGAGACACTGAGCCCTAAACTGAATATACATAATCTGATAATTTGAACTGAACAAACATTATCCTATTTTGGGAACACTGTGTTTGAGCTCGCATAAGAACTGTTCTTTTTTTCAGCGGACTTTGGTGTGCTCCCCCCACTGAAGAGTGTGTAACAGAGATCATAGAGATGATTTGAACTCCTGCAAGAAGGGCAGCCCCACACTTTGTTACATGGGGCACACTCAGGATGCGCTCAATCCCCCTGTGAGACAGCATTCAGTTTAAGATAAGAAATAACCAAAAGTCACTTTTTATTTCTGTATGTTTACTAATTTATGTAACACTGCTATTACCAAATAAAAGAACTTCAGCTTCTTTACCAGTGAAAAGTGTAAACTGATGTTACACTCCCAGACCCATATTAAATAAACAGCCTTAGAAATCACACCGTAGTTATAGGGTACATACAGGGTCTGGGAAGAGTATATATACAGTTGCTGAGGCCTTAACATGGGTGGTACCTGGATGCAGGCTGGGACTTGGGGGGCTGGGGGGGCGGATGGGCACTGTACTTGAACATTAATAAGAAGAGTGGGCAGATCTACAGATCACCCACCTGGAGATGTGGATTATGATTAATAGAGATCCCCAGGGGTCGCCTCCTCTATGCTGATAGAAGTGGAGGGGGTGATTCGTTCTGGAGGCAGAAAAGTTATAATGTTGAACCAGATGTTTTTAACTGTTCATAGTTTCTATGCTGTGGATCCCCCAACAGCCTACCCCCCAGAGTCTCACTACAATTACCTGACCAATCACAGGGAATCTGGAGCCAAACAAGGGAAATTTATTAACGGCACAGATGGCTGAGAAATTTACAAAAATGTTTTCTTTAAATGTAAATGGTCTTACTAATCCCATAAAGCGGGGTAAAATACTATCCTATATAAAGAAATCAGGGGCAGATTTTTGCCTACTTCAAGAGACTCATCTCTCAAAAACAGAGCATGAAAAATTGAGCAGATTTGGATTCGCTCATGTGATAGCCTCAATGTATAGAGGGGTGTGCCATAGGGGCACCCTGATACTGGTACCCAGGCAGGTCACTTTTGAATTAAAAGACACCTTAACAGACCCAGATGGATGTTATGCACTCCTTAAGGGAGTATACAACGGACAGTTAATTACCACCACCTCTCTATATGCCCCTCCAGGCTCTGACTATAAATATTATAGGAACTTAAGAATCAAAGTAAATGCCTGGATGGAGGGTCCTCTAATTCTGGGAGGGGACTTAAACCTTGCATTGTATGACCGCTTGGATTCCACGTCAGAAAACCCTAGAATGGATCGTAGAATGACCTTGAAAGTGAGTAGGCTGTTGGGGGAATTGGGGTTTGTGGACTCATGGCGATGAATGCGTGGACAAGAAAGGGACTACACTTTTTATTCGGCAGTACATAAAATCTGTTCCCAAACTGACTATTTTTTTTGTCCTGAAAGAACATGCTGCACAGCTGGGGAAGTTAGACATAGGGGAAATACTTCTTTCTGACCATGCCACACTTCTTATTCAGATTCGTATGGGGCAGTCTAGGAAAAACACCCTGTGGCACCTCAATCTGTCCCTTCTGCAGTGGAAGGAGGTGCAGGAATCAGTGAAACAAACAATCCTCAAGACTTTAGAACACAATGCTACAACAGAAATTTCCCTGAAGATCCTATGGGACACAATCAAAGCTGTGACCAGGGGCAGGTTGATCGCATTAGCTGTACATTACAAAGGAGAAAGAGAGGCCAAGAGAGAGATGGGCTCCTGGCCCAGATTAGGGAACTTGAGACAAATCAAAAAATCCACTACTCTGCCCAAATAGCTAAAAACCTTCAGCGATGCAAACGAGAACTTAACTCCATATTGCTTTACCAGGTTGAGCTGAACCTGTTATACTTGAGGCAGAGGTATTTTGAAGGTGGCCCTAGAGCCCTTCAGCTGTTGGCCAGTAGACTGAGGCAGAGGAGGTATAATGCAACAATTAACGAGATAATACATCCAATAACAAAAAAAAGTTTCCATGCCAGATATTACAGAGGCATTTATTAAATACTATAGCATCAAGATCTATATGCAGCAGGTTCCCTTCCAGATCCAGACAAAATAAAACATTTCATGGAAGGTCTGCATCTCCCAAAACTTAAACAAAATGATGCTGTCAAACCTATGGCCCCCCTACAGAAGTTAGAGATTGAAACAGGAATAAGTCATCTTAAAACAGGAAAGTGCCTGGGGCCTGACGGGTTCCTGGGTGAATTTTATAAGAAATTCCAGGACCAGGGACAGACATAAGGCAATTCTTGTGGGGGGTAGGAAGAAGTAGGCTGTTGGTTAACTAGGATCTGTGGCTTATCCTGTAGGTAGGGAAATGGGCAGACTAGGTGGGCCAAGCGGTCCTCATCTGCCATCAAAGTCTATGTTTCTATGTTGCCAGGTAGTCCCCTCACTAGAACAGGCATATAATTCCTTTTTGGGAAGGGATGGGACTATGCCCCCCTCCTGGGCACATGCAGTGATTGCTGTGATTCCCAAGCCGGTCAGGGACCCACAGTTATGCACATCATATACGCCTTGATTATTGCAACTCCCTTTATCTAGGGTTACCAGGGGTTGATATCCGTTGCTTTCAGCTAGTGCAGAATGGTGCAGCCTGATTATTGATGGGTACTCCCTGTACCTGTCATATTTTTCCAGTGCTACGCAAACTCACTGGCTGCCAGTACAGTGGCGGATCACCTTTGAAGTCGGACCTCTGATGTATAAAGCCCTACATGGACTGGGCCCCGACTACCTGAAAGAGCTTCTGGAACCTTACTGCCTGGGGTGATCGCTCCACATGGCAGATAAGGGGTTGCTAGAGATTCCAAGGGTTCCTAAATCTTCGGGGGGACCTGCTTTCATGTACGTGGCCCCAGCCCTTTGGAATTCTCTACCTTGTCCGCTTCGGGAGTGTGTGTTCATGGGGAAATTTAAACAGGCACTGAAGATCCATTTGTGGTATCAAGTGTATTCAACTTGATGTTTTTTTACTGATTTAATGAACCAGTATTTATTGCATGTGTGTTTTATTATACTGTTTTTATTCGAATCATATGTTAAGGTGCCTTGGTTTTTAGAAAGGCATGGCACAAATAAATATTACTATTATTATATCAGCCGATTTCTATTCTAAATACAGATTATAAAATCCTAATGGGTATCATCACCAGGTGCCTGGAGACCATCATTCCACAACTTGTTCACATGGATCAAACAGGATTTGTGCCAGGTCGTCAGGCACAGGACAATATACGTACAGTGGTAAACATTATTGAACATTTATCTAACAAGAAAATACTGGCCCTGGTGATTAGCCTAGACACCGAAAAGGCCTTTGATAAAGTCCTCTGGCCTTTTCTTCAGGCAGCCCTGGTCGGCTTCAGTTTCCCGGAATCTTTCTGTAATCGAAATTCCTGATTGTATGCTGACCCAAAGGGAACTGTGTGACTAAATGTACACGTTGGAGACCCCTTCCTTTCGCAGAGGAGTACAAGGCAGGGCTGTCCCCTTCCCCCTTTTATTTGCCCTATTCATAGAGGCTTGGGTGCAGGCCATAAGACTGAACCCTAGAATTAAAGGAACTACAATGGGAGACATTGAACAGAAACTAGGCTTATATGCCGATGACATACTATTTCTTTCCGAACCAGAATCCTCCCTTAATGAAACGTTTAGGCAGACAGACATTTTTTCAGAAAATTCTGGTTATTCATTGAATACTATCAAAACAGAGGTATTAACTTTCTACTGTCAGGCTCCCTATAAAATACAAAGAAAATATCAGATGAGATGGGATATGCCGAAGCTGAAATATTTAGGGATATACTTAGCAAACACCCCGAATACCCTGTTTCAAGCTAATTATATAGGGCTAGTTAAAGATGTGATTCAGGATTACAGGAGATGGACTCTCCTCCCACTCCCCCTCCATTCCAGAACCCAAGCCACAAACATGAACATACTACCAAGATTCCTTTACCTATTTCAAAGTGTCCCTTGCTTACTTTCACACCAGATACTGGTGGAATGGCAAAGGCAATTAATTACATATATATCTGGGGTTCTACCAGAGCGCGAGTAAAAAGGCAAATATACTACCTGAGAAAGAGGGAGGACTTGCTGTCCCGTTTCTTCCTAGGTACTGGATTGCCTCACTAATGAAAATTGTATTAATGTGGCAAACCCTACAGTTTACTTCCCATTGGAAGATGATGGAACTTTCCTTGTTTCAGTCCCCCCCCCCCCAACAGACTTACCCCTTTGTTACCCTTCCCAAAAAATATGAGAACCTCCCTCTTCCAGTAGGGGTTAGGGCAGCACTAGAAGGATGGCGACGAAGGAAGGGAGTCATCTCCCTTTTATATACCAACTATAGTCAAGACCTAGGATATAACATAAAATTACTGAAAATTAAGTGGGATAAGGATCTAGAGACACTTATTGATCCTGAAGCTTGGACTCGAGCCTAGTTTGCCACTTGGACTACCACCTCCATGTCAAACTGGTGTGAATTTCTCTGGAAATTAGAACCCGATACTTTCTGATCCCAAAGATACCGTCTACATTTACCCCTAATGGAACCCCTGTATGCTGGAGGAGATGTGGGGAGGGGGTGTAGCAGGGCATGCACATATTTTCAGGCAATGCTCACAGATTAGGACTTACTGGCAGGGGTGGTTCAACAATGGCAGATCATTTTTACAGGAATAGGAGAGATAAGGCCAGAACATGTAATATTGGGACTGGAGGTACAGGGGTTGAGGGGACAGGAGGCAAGATATTTGTGGAAAATACTCACTGCAGCAGCACTGAAAGCAATTATGAAGCATTGGCTACAAGTAGACCCTCCACTAATAGAAGAATAGAATAACATCATCTCTCAAATACAGGAAATGGAATGTATAACATTCGCTGTACAACACCGCACCCCACAATACATCAACAGATAGGCCAGACAGGACCTGCATGCTCCTTCTTAAAGGAAAATTGCAAGATTCCCCAAATGCCTTTTACACATAGTATGCCATTGCCAGACATGCTTCAGATGATGAAGCTGAAATTTGTTTATTTTTTTAAACTGTCATAGTCATTTTTTTAATGTTTTATCAGCATTTTGTTCTCCAGTTTTCTGTGTGTGGCCACACCCCCAAAATGATGCTATGCCAGGGAGTTGTCAATAATTTACATACAGCAACAAGGGATTCTGGGTAAATTATAATGTTGCCTTAAATGTGCCTTACTCAGATGTACATAGATACATAGACAGTGTCGGCAGATAAGGGCCTACAGCCCACCCAGTCTGCCCATTTGAGCTTGTAAGTTCACTTTACGTTTTCCTAGAAGTCTGTTGCCCCTTACCTCTGACCTCCAGAATCCCTTTATGTCTATCCCATGCATTCTTAAATCCAGTGATTGCTTCAGCCTCCACCACTTCCTCTGGCAGGGTGTTCCACTTGTCCACTACCCGTTCTGTGAAGAAATTCTTCCTCACGTTTCCTCTGAATTGTCCTCCCTGCAACTTCATCCCATGCCCTCTAGTCCTGGAACATCTTTTTCATTTAAAAATAGTGTATTCCTGCACCCTGTTCTTCCCTGTAAGATACTTGTATGTCTCTATCATATCCCCTCTCTCCCTCCTCTCCTCCAGGGAGTACATATTCAATTTGAATCAAAGTATAAACTATATTTTCTAACTTTCCTCTACAAATTGCAGAAAACTATAATACTTTAACTAAAATACCTTGAAATAATAAAAAACATTAGAAACAACTAACAAGAATGTTTAGTTTTAATTCTGATTATTTAGAGAAAACAAGTCTTTTGCACTGATTGCGATTACATAGTGTCCCGTGAAAAATCATGCTTCAGTAAGAAATGTCCCATTTTGGGTTTCTTAAAAGGTGGTAACCCTATAAATACACACTTGTCTATTCTTTTTTTTATAGTTGTTGGTGCCTGGATTTGTTTACTTTTGAGTTGCCTGCACTTTCCCTGCAGTCTGTAGCATGGCCGAGCAGTTCACTATTCTAAACAAAACTGCAGACATTTTCCACAAAACAGCAGTATTTGGCATAAGAAACATGATAATCTTTTTGTTATACCTAAATTTGTCTATTTCCTTGAGAAGAAGCTGTTGAGTGAAGAGCAAGGAGAGAGAGAGAGTGACTAGTCAGCTTCAGAAAACTTGATGCAAGTCTTAGCCAGCGTTGCTATAGTAACGCTTGCATGGGGTCTTCTGAAGCCGCTGAGTCAGTCACTGTCCTCACTCTACACTTGGCTGCTGCTTCTCAAGAAAATAGACACATTTAGATATAACAAAAAGATTATCGTGTTTCTTATGCTAAATACTGCTGTTTTGTGAAAAACGTCTACAGTTTTGTTTAGAATAGTGAACTGCCTGGTCACACTACAGTCTGTGGGAGAAATTAAAATGGTCCAAAATGCCATAATAACTGGATTTGAGGTTATTACAGCATTTGAAGAAACCAGTAATCTGGTTGATATTTAAGCAATAAGGCACGACAGGGTGTGTGTTATCATGATATAACGTCACTCATGGTGTGGATTGAAGCACGAGGTGAAGCCGAGTGCTTCCACCACCCCAGGAGTGATGTTATTACATGATAACACACATCCCTGGAGTGCCTTATTGCTGTTATACAATGGCTCGTTGTCATACAAAATAAAAAAAAAAAATGATTTTAAGGAATCCAAATGGTCATCATCCATAAGCAATACAGTGATGTTATTGTGTAATAACATCACTGTCTCAGGCACACATTGACCAATCAGAGTCCAGGAAATTTTCTTGCCATTGTATAATTGGTGTCACCAGTAATTACAATTCATTAATGAACTGCTTTACAAAAGCAGATAGAAAAAATATCATGCTGCAGAGATTTGATCCTGCCTATTGACGACGACAACAACAAAAAAAAATTTGTTAGACTGTAAACCTCCAACTAGGACGAACCCCCTATTAGGTACATTGCAGGGACTGCAGATGGTGCATTTGCTTTTCTTTATTGAAACTACATGTAATCAGAAGGACACAGACATATATGTACACAAAAGAATTGGTTAGAAACATCTGCTTTATCCATTTTACACCACTTCATTGGAATACATTTCATGTGCTAAAGCACTGTATCATGGGTATGCAAATAAATAGCATACCCTCACATTACACTTAACCATGCCTCATAGTTTCATAGAGCATTCCTACCTTATAAAATGGCAGGGTAAACTCATGTAATTTGATTGGCTCTTATTTAAGTGTAAAATATGGTTTGCACATGGTTAAAAAAAGGACTGCTCAGCAGTGAAGAATCTGCAGCACAGATCAATGAGCATTTGGAACACAGACATTTCATTTAGCCCCCTACTGCCAGAACTGATCTTCCCCACAAACATGGCTGCTACCTTTACACTATAAAAAAAACTTTAACTGGGCTATAAAAATAAAACTACCTTAAACAGCCGCTGAAACCAAAAGTGCTACATTGCAGAATCTGAATAAGCATACCCACAATAAACTTCATACCAAAAACTATATTTCTGCATTACTTCATTTTAAAGTTATTAGCCATTTTGTAACCCTGATTTCACTATCTGTCAAAAAAAAGCCTGTTTCAGTGAAGAGCTGCTGATGATGTCATCTAAGGACAACAAAGTCTAGGTATTCCCTGTCAGCAAGCTTATAGGACCTTGTTTCTCCAAGGTTTTAAAGATCGTGTGCAATGGATTTCACATGCAAAACGGGCAGCACCATTCAAATGTCATTGCTATATAAATTATTTGGGCAGGATTCACAGAAGGGATGTGCCCAGTGCATCCGAGAAGCAGCACGGCATTCCCAAAATGCACCCAGGGGTGTTTCAGGCAGGGTGCTGATGCTGGCACAACCCTGATGCATCACATGCCACCAGTAATGCTATGCGGTGCATCCGGAGGGGCTGTAAGGGGGGGTGTACCCATCCATACAGGGCGCAGCCCTTTTCACAGCCCAATTCTGTGGTACAACCCCGGGGCAAGTCCGGGGATGCACCACAGAAAGATAAGTCTAGAAAACTAGGCTTATGTCAGTGGCCACCTACAGGCAGGCTGCCGCACTGTGGGCAGCAGCACGGGTGGCCCACTCTGGCAGTCCAGAGAGCTCCCCCAGCCCCAAGCCCCAGTACAATGCTGCCCCTGGCAGCAGTAATGGACATGGTGCCCCCCAGCCCCCGTACAAAGCCGCTTCTGGTGGCATCAACAGTGCTGAATCCCCCCCACCCCAAGCCCCCCATAAAGTGCTGCTCCCAGTGGCAGTAGTAGTAGAGATGCCCCCCCGAGCTCCCATATGATGCCACTCCCAGTGGCAGTGGTAGTAAGGATGACCCCTCCAGCACCCATACGATGTCACTTCTGGTAGCAGTAGTAGCAATGATGACCCCCTGAGCACCCGTATGATGCCGCTCCTGGTGGCGGTGAATGTCAGGCTGAACCCCTCCCAGCCCCAAGCCCTCAGTAATGCCACCTCCTGCAGCAGCTATGCACACAGCCCCCCATGTACCCCCAACCCACCCCTCTCCCACCCCCCACCCCAGCAGGGTCCCGCTGTCAGTAGGAAGCTCAACCCACCCGCATACTGCCATGGCCGCCCACCAACAGAGCTGTCTGAGAATGACATCTATTGCACAGCCTGAAGCCCTGTGGCCATTTCCCAGATCGCATGTCATGGGACCACACATGCATGACCATGTTTTAAGCTGTTATGCTGCACTAGCTATGTAGCTAGTGCAGTATAACAAACTGGCTGACGTAGCTAGTGCAGCATAACAACTTTTTTGAATGGATGGATTTCCATCCATACCAACATTCCACCTTACACTATAAAACTTTTAAAGTGATTATTTGAGGTTTTGCAGATGCCTTTTTCACATAGTATGTCATTGGCTCATGCTTCAAATGCCTGAAACTGCAATTGTCTTATTTATTTATATATTTTTTATGCTTATTTCTCCCCCTGGGGGGCCCAAATCAGCCTTGGTGTCAATACATCCTTGTCCTTTGTCTGCTGTCTGACCCATGCTGGTCTCCACTGAGGGCGATCATCCAATTACCACTTGGCTTCCCCCCATGGTGGGGTGGCAGGGGTTGACCAGCTCCCCAACCCAGTCCAGATCCGCATTTGGTGACCCCCTTCTGGAGCCAGTGCAGGTGCACTCAGATGGCCATCAAGCCGTAGCAACTGGGGAACCCCTTTTTCCTTGTTCTGCCTCTTGGAGGCAGTGCATAGAATGCCAGCAGGGGGTGTGCCAAGCATGCATCTGCACACTGCATGCCTGCCTGCTGCCTGCCTGTCAACCCCAATCTAGCAGGATTAAGTGTGTCAACATCTAGCCTCCACTAGGTGTCAGGCTATGGCAGTCTCTGTGGCTCATCCCTCCCCAGGATAGGGGAGCTGTCCTATGGATGCTACATCCTCTCCCTCCCCTGCTGACCCCAGCAACCCGAAGTCACTGGCTTGGCCTCAACTGTCAGCGCCACCGGATTGGCTCAATTTGTTTTATAAAAAAAAATCTGTTATAGTCACTTTTATTTATGTTTTATCAGCACTATGTCCTTCAGTTTTCTGTATGCAGTCACAACCCCCAGAATAATGTCATGCAAGGGAACTGTCAATGTTTTACATACAGCACCAAGGAATTCTGGGTAAATTATCATGTTGATGTAAACATTAGTTACTCAAAAGGTGCAGACCCTTTTTTGTGGTGGTGACTGCACCTAATATGTAGATGTCCATAGCAGGGCACTGTGTGTACAATAAGACATTGTTTTCCAATTCCCTTACTGTGAGGTGCAGTCTCAAATCCCTGTAGTGGGTTCAACAAAAAAAGCTTTCATATGTTTATTTTCCAAACAAGGCATTGTGCATATAGTATCTAGCTAACAAGATTTATTTATTGAGAGATGTACTTTCCTGTGTTGGTAGTATAGATGTGTGCAATATCAAGATTGAACAACAGAGGTCTCCATTTCAAAACAGTGCTTATATACTTTGTTTCCCTTGCATGATGCCATGCTTGGGGGCTGCAGCAGTGAGGAAATAAATGGGGTGGGTTATGCAAATGAAGCAGAGCACAGAAATAAAAGCACTTATTTAATGGAAAACAGAACTTTTTGGCTGTTTGAATAGTGCAAGATTGAATCACAACTTTTAGAGGTTACTAATCCTTTTTTCTATGGCAAAGATCACAAAATCACTTTAAAATGATTTTCTAAGGTTTCATAAATGTCTTTTTTGTATGGCATGCCATTTCCACCTATACTTCAGATGTTGAAGCTACAATTTGTTTTGTAAAAAAATTTTTTTCATTTTTTTAATGCTTTAACAGCACTTTATTTCTGCCAACCCTCCAATTTTTTCTGTGTGCAGCCACATACGCAGAATAGTTTCATGCAAGAACACTATCAATGTTTTAAATACAGCAACAAGAAACTCTATAAATTTTAGATTGGCTTAAATGTTTGTTACTCAGAGGTGCAGTCACTTATTTTGGTAGTGACGATTGCAGTATAGCACTTAATATGTAGAAATATTTATGTATTTAAAAGTTTCACCAGAAAAGACATACTCAACACATGTTTCACCAGAAAAAAATATATACTGAGCAAATAAGCTCATTTCCAGATGCGTCCTGGGGTAGAGAGGTACACAGTAAGCACATATGTAGCAAGGCATTGTGGGTACAATAAAATGTTGTTTTCCAGTTTCCTCACTGTGAGATGCAGACTCATATTTCTGCAGTGGCTTCAACAATAAAAGCTTTTGTATGTTTATTTTGAAAACAACGCAGTGTGTATGTAGGATGTAGCTGACAACATTTCTTTACAGAAATAGCTGATCTTTATGTCTACCTACTCAAAGTGCAGTCTATTTTGGTAGTGTTTAGAGCAGTACAATCTGTAGAAAAGTTTCTGGAAAATGTTTTTGTGATGCAAGTAGGCCAGAAAGTTAATTTACCAGTCTACGTAGATGTTTAACTTTTACTAACTGCTGGAGAAGTGACAGGTCTGAAGTGACAACTCCCGTCAGAATGTGGGAGCATGGTGATGTATTTCTATGTTTATGTTATAGGGCCTGAGTGACTGTAAGCAGTTCAGGAGTGTAATTATGGGTTAGAATGCTTTTCTTTTTCTTTGGTGTCAAGCTTATGCTAGAAGTCCAAAACTGTGAAAGAAAAAGGATGCCTGTTATATGAAGAATGACCAATAGAGATCTCCATTTTGAAAACTTTGGTTCCCTAGCATGATGTCACAGTTGGGGGTTGCAGTACTGAGAAAAAAGGCCAGTTATGCAGAAACAAAAACATTTTTTTTCATGGAAAACAGCACCTTTTGGCAGTTTGAATGGTAGGAGATTGATTTATAACTCCTACAGGTTACTACTCCCGTTTGTTATGGCAAACAAGAAAATCACTTTAAGTGTGCCTTACTCAGAAGAAAAGTCCTGTATGTTGGTAGTGATGAGCATTTCTATGCAAATGCACATGACAAGGCATTGTGGGTAAAATAAGAACCTGTTTTTCAATTTCCTTCCTGTGAGATGCTATCCCATATTTTTGTAGTGGTGTCAACAATTTAAGCTGTTGTGTTTATGTTCACAATACTACATTGTGTACACCATGTCTATCTACAAGACTTCTATATTGAGAGATGCTGTCTCCTGTTTCTGCAGTGAACACAGAAATATAATATCCTACAATGCATAGCTGATTTGTCTATCTAAAACTAAAACTGACACTGTCCCTTTAATAGCTTTATTTTCCAAGCATGATGCCAAAGTTGGGTGTTGCAGCACTGAGAAAAAAAATGGGCAGGTTGTGCAAATGAAGCAGAGTACTTAAAATGATTTTTTTCTTCATGGAAAACAGAACTCTTTGACAGTTTGAATGGTAAGAGTCTGATTTGCAACACCTTCTGGTTACTACTAAAATTTGCTTTAGCAAACGTGCATCTTTATTTTAGTACTTTGTTGTTTTTGTCACATCTATGTTGGTCCAATAAAAGGTATCAAATCATTTTCTTCTGGATTGGTGCTGCATGTACAAGCATTGACAGTTACCTTGCATAACAAATTCTGGGGGAGTGGCCACACACAGAAAACTGGAGGACAGAGTGCTGACAAAACATAAGAATAACATGACTATAATGATTTTTTTAGAAAACAAATTGCAGTTTCAACATGTCAAGCATGGGTGGCAATGGTGTACTACATGAAAAAAGCATCTGTGAAACCTGACAAAAACACTTTAAAATGAAAAGTCCAATGCCCATGCACTGTAACAGAAAATTAATGGGCATTGATCAACCACTCTGTTCTCACTATTTCTGGTTGTCATGGCAAATATCTTAATTGTTTTGACAACCACTCTAAGCAATAATAAGTATGCCCATTACAAAGATCTCTCCATTATTTTCTGCATTTTGATTACATGTACCCCACATTAGCAGGGAATGCAAAAGTTATATAATGCATTAATGAACTGCTTTAGAAATGGAGGATAGATGTCCTGCAGATATTTGTTCCTACCTGTGGATGAGGAACAGGGAGGGTAAAAGAGGATGAGCAGTAGCTTTTTTACATAAGGGAAGGAATCAAAGCAACAGAACAAAAGGGTAAACAGGGAGGAGAAGAAGCACTGTGGGTCAGTTTGGAGACTGGCAATGGCACCACAATCCTCACAGGGGTTATATACAGACCCCCCTCTCAGGGGGAGGAAATGGACAAGGAAATTATAGAAAGTATACTTAGAATGACAGAAAAAGGGGAGATATTGCTGATGGGTGATCTGAATATGCTAGATATTAACTGGAGTGCAGTTGCAGCAGCCACTTCGAAGAGTGAGGTTATTCTAGATGCCCTACATGGGGGCATGCCTTAGACAACTAGTATTGGAACCCACTTGAGAGGGAGCAATCTTAGACCTGGTTCTCTCAAATGGAGATGGAGAGGATCACAGATGTAGAAGTGGGTAGCCATCTGGGAACTAGCGACCATGAACAGTATGGTTCTAATAAACACATCAATAGAGTCAAACCACAAAGACAAAAGTACCGGACTTCAGGAGGGCTGACTTTGCAAAATGGGTGAGTGCCTAAGGAATGCACTAGCAAATGGGCAGGAAGGAGGGTGGAAGAACAATGGGAATAATAAAAACTGCCATCACAGAGTAATGAGCCTTTGTGTGAAGCAAATAAACAAAACAAAATGATGTAAGAAACCACTATGGTTCTCAAAGGAAGTGGCAGTGAAGGTTCAAAGAAAAGAAAGCATTCAGGAAGTACAAGGAATCACAGAAGGAGCAGGACAGAGAACTGTATCAGTTAAAGCAAAGGAAGATGGGAAGGCAGTCAGAACAGCAAAGGCCCAAACTGAGAAAAGATAGCCAACTCAGTTAAGAAGGGGATAAAACCTTTTATAGGTACATCAGGGAGCGAAGGAAGACCAAGGGAGGGATAGTGAGGCTTAATAAAGGGAAGGGAGGGTGGGCAGAGGGAGACTGTGAAAAGGCAGAGATACTAAACAAATATTTTTGCTCAGTATTTACAAATGAAGAGGGGGAGGTACCTAAAACAAACAGTAGAAACACTCTGGATACAGAAGTTGATACCAGCCCATTTACAGAAGAAAGGGTTATGAAAGAACTCTTAAAACTGAAGGTGGACAAAGCAATGGGGCCTGATGTGATTCATCCCAGAATTCTAAAAGAACTAAGGGTAGAACTAGTGACACTACTGACTACCCTGTTTAACAAATCATGGGAGGATGGTGTGGTACCCGAGAACTGGAGTAGGGCAGATTTGATTCCCCTTCACAAAAGTGGGAGCAAGGCAGAAGCAGGAAACTACAGTCCTGTTACTTTAACCTCAGTGATAGGGAAAATGATGGAATCACTTCTGAAGGAAAGAATTGTCGAGTATCTAGAGGCCAGAGGCGCACAGGACCCAAGGCAGCATGGATTCACAGTGGGAAGGTCATGCCAGAAGAATCTGATAGATTTCTTTGACTGGGTGACCAAAGTAGTAGATCAGGGAGGGGCTGTGGACATGGCCTACCTAGACTTTAGCAAGGCATTTGACACAGTCCCACACAAAAGATTAATATACAAGTTAGCCAGCCTGGGAGTGGGTCCCAAGATGACAGCCTGGGTAAAGAATTGGCTGGAGAATAAGACACAGAGAGTACCAGTAAATGGAGTCCACTCTGAAGAAAGGGGGTTACTAGTGGGCACCTAGGGTTCAGTATTGACCGGTCCTCTTCAATGTCTTTATAAGTGACATTGCAGAGGGACTGGAAGAAAAGTATGTCTCTTTGCAGATGACACAAAGATCTGCAACAGAGTTGATGCACAAGGTGGGGTGGAAAGGATGAGAAGGGACTTGACAAGGTTAGAGGAATGGTCAAATGTATGGCAGCTAGATTCAATGCTAAGAAGTGCAGGTAATGCACCTGGAAACAAAACCCAGGGAAAGAGTACACAATGGGAGGTGAGATGCTAACAATAACAAAAATGGAAAGGGACCTGGGGTAGTCATATCAGATGACCTAAAGGTGGGCAAGCAATGTGAGAGGGCAGCAAGGAGGGCTGGGGGGGATACTGGGATGCATAGGGAGAGGCATCACCAGTAGAAAACAGGAAGTTATTATCCCTCTGTACAGACAGCTGGTCAGACCCCATCTGGAGTACTGCGTGCAGTTCTGGAGACCCAGTCTTCGCAAAGACATAGACAGGATGAAAGCTGTCCAGAGAAGGGCAACTAAAATGTTGCAGGGTCTGCACCGGAAGACATATGAAGAGAGACTTAAGGAGCTTAATGTATAGCCTCAAGGAAAGGAGGGAGGGGAGGACATGATAGAAACTTTCAAGTACCTCAAGGAATCAACAAAGTCCAAGAGGTAGCATCTTTAAAAAAAAAAAGGTGTGCAAGAACAAGGGGGCACAATTTGAAGATAGAGGGGGGCGGCTCTGAGGTAATTTAAGGAAGTATTTTTTCACAGAGAGGGTTGTGGATGCATGGAACAGCCTTCTAGAGGAGGTTGTGGAGTCAAAAAACAGTGGTGGAATTCAAGCATGCATGGGACAGTCACAAGGCCATTCTCGGGGGTGGGGATAGGAAAAAGTCAACTGCCAGTTAACTAGGATCTACAGCTTATCCAGTAAGTAGTGGAATGGGCAGATTGGGTAAGCCAAGCGATCCTTATCTACCATCAAATTCTATGTGGATGAAGAAGGAGAAGAAAAGGAAAAAAGTGATTAATATTGTAAACCTCCAACTAGGAGGAACCCCCTATTTAGTTACATTGTAGGGACCACAGATGATGCATTTGCTTTTCTTTACTGAAACTACATGTAATCAGAAGCACACAGACCTGTATGTACACAAAGGAGTTGGTTAGAAACATTTGCTCTATCTGTTTTACACCACTTTATTGGGATGCATTTCATGTGCTAAAGCACTGCATCATGGGTATGCAAATAGCTAGCCTGCCCTCACATAACACTTGACCATGCCTCTTAGTTTCATAGAGTATTCCTACCTTATAAAATGGCAGAGTAAAATCATGTAATCTGATTGGGTCTGATTTATGTGTAAAATTTGGTTTACACATGGTTAAAAAAAGGACTGCTTGACAGTGAAGAGTCTGTAACACAGATCAATGGGCATTTGGAACACAGGCATTTCCGTTAGCCCCCTAGAACTGCAGAACTGCTCTTCCACCACAAACATGGTTGCTACCTTTACACTGTAAAGAAACTTCAACTGGGCCATAACAATAAAACTACCTTAAATAAAATATAAAACAAATGAATTAAATGTTGTTTCCTTGATTATCACACTCTTCTTACATTTATTTATTTGTTTATTTATTTACGAGATTTAGCAGATAGGCATACAGAGGGGTAAATCGCTCGTTTCCAGATGCGTCCTGGGATTTGCATACATAAATACATAGATCATCACATACAATGCAATATAACAGATACAAAGGCAATGGTACATAAATACATAGATCAACACATACAATGCAATATAACAGATGCAAAGGCAATGGTGCAAAGGACAGGTAACACCCTAGTACATAAGGGAGAAGAAGACAGTAATAAAACAGCGGGTCCAGAGAGGAACAGGCTGGGCTAGGCATTTGTTAGGTAATCATAGTTGAAATAGCAGTGCAGCGTGGATTGAGTATCTGGACAGTAGTTGGGGGGTTATGGCCCCAGTACATACCAGACAGAGACATTTGAGGAAAACAATGTTACAAATAGCAAAATCAGTTGTTGGACCGTCGACCTGTTTAAGGCACATTTCGATGCCTTGTGATAACCGATCTGGGCTGCAGGTTGCAGTTACATATGTCAGCGAAGTGATCCTGTAGGAGAGATTTTTGGGACCTTTGGGTAGAGGACAGCCTGATTTCAGCCAGGAGGTCATTCCAGAGTTTGGGCAGTCTGTATATGAAAGCAGATTGCCCCCTTGTGGTGCACATAAAAGGGATTTGTAAGAGTTTAGAGTCGGCGCCTCTCAGGGAGTAGGCCGGGGGGGTTGGGTTGCCAGGACAGAGCTGAGATAGGAAGGGAGAGAGTTAGACCAGTACTTTGCTATGAGATTTGCACAGCGAAGCTGGTGCCTGGAGTGCAGTGAGGGGAGAGCAAGTGCGCTATACAGGTTATAGTGGTGGGTGGAAGGTGGGCATTCCAGGATGAGCTGACAGAAGAAATACAAAAGGGGGTTGAGGCTGGCCAGGGTGGATAGAGGGGCACTGCTGTAGACCACATCTCCGTAGTCGAAAATTGGGAGAATCATTTTGTGCGCTAGTTCCCGCCTGACCGAGTTGGGTAGGCAACCTTTGTTATGGTAAAGTGCACCTAGCTTTGGGTGAAGTTTTTTCTGAAGGTGGTCAATATGGATGGAGAAATCTAAGTGGTGATCGAGCCATACCCACAGGTAACGAAAGGAGTTGCAGGAAACCAGGGAGGTGCCATCCAATGTGTAGAAAATGGGTGGAGCATCTAGTCGGGAGAGTCTAAGCTGAGTACCGAAGGTTATGGATATGTTTTTTTTTGCATTTAAGACAAGTTGGTTAGAGTTTAGCCAGGATTGAATGGCATGGAAATCCTGCTGTAAGGCAGAGTTTAGAGTCTCACTTGCAGGGCCGGAGGCGTATAGAACGGTATCATCAGCATACATTTGTATGGCTGAGTTTTGGCAGGACAATGGGAGGTCATTTAGAAATATAGAAAAGAGAAGGGGACCAAGAACGGACCCCTGGGGGACCCCCATGGTGACCGAGAGCGCAGGGGATACGTGTGAGCCAATTTTTACTGCTTGTTTCCCATCTGATAAGTAGGCTTGGAACCAGCTAATGGCTAAGTCAGATAGCCCAGCATCGTGCAGTTTTGTGATGAGTTTGGGGTGGGAGACGGTATCAAAAGCCTTGGCCAAGTCAATGAATATGGCTGAGGTAAGGAAGCCTTTGTCCATGCCTGCGGCAATATCGTTAGTGAGTCTTAGTAGCGCAGTGATGGTGGAGTGTGATTTGCGAAAACCAGACTGGAAGGGGGCGAAGAAGGAGGTGGCATCAAGGAATTGTGTGAGTTGAGAGAGGGCTAGGTATTCCTGGAGCTTGGCCAGAGTAGGGAGGAGGGAGATAGGGCTATAGTTTCCGGGTTCTGATGGGTTACCACCCTTTGGCGGTGGGATGACTACAGCTTCCTTCCAGGCAGTTGGGATTTGGGCAGTGGAGAAAGAGCAATTTAGGAGGGCAGCTAGGGGTGCCGCAATGGCCGAGGCTAACAGGTACAGGAGTTTGGCGTCCAGACCTAATGGGTATTTACCTTTGTTTGGGTCTAGAGAACGTAGGGCAACTAAGACTTCTGTTGTGGAGACTGGGTGGAAGGAGAACTTTGAGGCGGGGGGAGGAGCCAAAACTGGGGCTGGGAGTTTTGGTGTAGTTGGAGTGAGGTGTAGGTTTGATAGGAGAGAAGTTGCACTGTGGGTGAAAAAGGTGTTGAAAGTTGTGGCAACCTCGCTTGGCTGGGATACAGTTCTACCCTGAAATGTTTAGGGGGGGTGACTGGATAGGGGGAGTGAGCAAGAATTTAATAGATTTCCAGAATTTGGATGGATGACTAAGATTATTGGAGAGGGCTGCATGGAAGTAGTTCATTTTTGCCTGCCTTGTGGCCTTGGTGCAATTATTTCGGAGTGTGCGGTAATGCTGTAAGGATGCAGAGGTACCTAAATGCCTGTGTTTTTTCCAGGCCTGGTCTCTTGCTTGGCATCTGGAGATAATGTCAGCAGAGATCCAGGGGAGAAGGGTTTCCCTTACCCTTTTGCTTCTCAATGGGGCATGATAATCCCATATGGCGACAAATAGATTACTGAGCATCTCGAAAGCAAGGTTAATGGTAGGTGCCAGTTGGATGAATGACCAGTCCGTAGAGGTGAGGTCATTTAGTAGGAAGTTGAGGCAGAGAGAGCTGAAAGATCTTGTGTGGAGAGTTTTTGGTGAATGGTGCAGAGAGGGCTGGTGCACTTTCCTGACCATGTAGATCATATGGTGGTCACTCAATGAATCGGGGAGAAGCCCCGCTTTAATAATCCTATGTGGATGAGTTGTCAGGGCCCAGTCCAGGAGGGAGTGGTTTTGGGACTTTGGGTTGAGGCAGGTGGGTTGCTCAATCAGTTGGGAGAGTTTATGGGTTTGAAACAATAAGTATTGTTTATCGTTTTCACTACAATTTTTTCTTTGCTGACAGTGAAAATTCCCCCTTCTATCTTTACCTGCTTATCAGAGAACTCTTTTCTTCTTGCCCTGATAGTGAGTCTCTGGCTATAACAAATGCCTTTTTTGTCTGTGTGTACAGTGTGCTGAGAGAGAAACATTCTGTCAATGGAACTGAGCAGCATTTTGAATCCACGTACTCTGTGGTAAACATTCCATATCTTGAATGTGAAGAACAACAGAGGAAAAAAAAAACAGGAAGAAGAAAGTAGGCAATGATACAATGACATCACTTGCAGTGGGCAGAGGGACTATTTAATCACAAATGCACACAAGTAAATCTATTTTTTCTACATATAAACATACTTTTCCCAGTAGTCAAAGTAAAAAAAAAAAGAGCAAATTTTATAAGGCAAGTCAAGGGAAAGCAAAATTTATTTAAAAGACGCTCAATCCCTGAGGCTCTGGGTACCATACAAATAAGTAAACACATATTTCAAAAACAAATCAATAAAAAACAAAAAGATAAATATAAGCATATAAATAACTCCTCATAAAAAACAGTTCCCATAAATAATAAACTAAACATCAAGTTACCAACTACTATAATCAAATCTGTAAATTGACAGCTTAGTCCAAAAAGGCCTGGGCGAATAGGAGGGCCTTTAGGTGGGCCTTGAATACCTCCAAAGTAGGGGCCCCCTTAACCCCAAGTGGCAGTGAATTCCACAGGATGGAAGCATGATTCTGATTCTAGAACTCTAAACTGACTGGCTGTGTTTGAGAAGAGCTCCCAAAGCTAAGTGCTTTTTGATATAATTTTCAGTTTAAAAATTGTTTTGTTTTATGTAAATTTAGGTGACTGTGAAAGACAACCCTGTAAGCTCCAGGAAGATATACAATTTGTGTGGTAGATATGTGTTGGAAGTCAGAAGGATCAACACATTTATTTAGTGTGATCTTTCTAATCTGATGTGGTTAATTTTAATACTATAGTATTCTGTATGTGCCTTTGGTGGTGTCTGATATTGAGAACCTAAGTGTCATTTGTGGGTATCCTGTCTGTTTTGGTAGGTACTTTATTTTCTTTGTTAAACAGCTGAGTATACCTATTGCCTAATACTTTATAGTACATTGTATCTTTTTGCTCAGTCTCTGATTTTTCTCTTTTCTCCAATGTTTTAGAACTGTTTAGTTATTGTGGCAGAGGTTTGGTACTGTGTTCTTTCTTGTAGTTCAAGGTGCTTTTGGAACTGCTGATTTATATTGGTTTAAACTACTACATTTTTTTTTCTATTTTAAAAAAAAGCTACATCAACTTGGTTTGTTGTCACCTGTTTGTTGTTGCTAAGTAGCAGAAGTTTTTGCATTGTGCTCTGATTCTGTGATAGAATCTGTATTAGTAGAAGGTAGATTATTGTAATTGTAGTTACCTTTTGATGGTAAGGATAAAGAGGTGAGATAGAAGTGTATGTATTTTCAAATATTATAGAGGAACAGTGGCAGGATTTTTAGGACAGTAAATTAATAAAAAGGGAACTAGGAGAGCTTCAGTAGCAGACAAGTAGTGGAATAGCAGTATAACTGCAGTATAATGTGGGGAGTGGTGCAATGCAGTGGCTGTGGGGCAGCCATATTCAGGCAGATCTTCTGGACACTGAGGTGCTGCCCTATCTGCATGCATCTTTCTGGACTGTGGGAAGAGGTAGCCAGACTCAGAGCAGAAGTAAACTGGGTCAGGAGTACCATCACCCCTATCCAGAGACCACTCAGTCCAATGCAGCTGCCACAAAGGATGCAGAGAACAAAGAGTACTTGGATGACAGTGGGCTCAGAGAGGGTTAGACCAGTCAGGCAGAGGCACATCCCATATCCTATTCCACTCAAGAACTCATATGCCACACTGCCAAACAGGGACAACCAAATAGAGGTACCCAGAGAAATGGAAAGAAAGGATGTGGAGGTTAGCCAAGTGCAAAAGATGGAGATTAGCACCCAGGAGGTGGATAGGCAGAATAGGGGCAAAATTCAGCAGAAAGGCAGACAGCAAGGTGAACCAGGGATAAAGGGCAACCAAGGAAGGGCTGAGAGAACAGCGAAACAGTCTAGGAAGGTCAAATCATGGAAAGTCATGTGTGCAAATGCCAGGAGCCTTAGCAACAAGATGGAAGATCTGGAGGCTGTCATGGTGCAGTCAGACCTGGACATTGTGCCATCACTACTGAAACCTGGTGTAATGAGAACCACGACTGGGAGTGGCCATACCTGGCTACAACATATTCAGAAGAGACAGAGCAGGCAGGAAGGAGGAGGAGTGGCACTGTATGTGAAAAATGACATAAGGGCCACAGAGACCCAGGAGGAACAAAATGGGAGAGATGCTGTGGGTTAAGCTGGAAAGGAAAAATGGGGCCAGCCATCCCAGACAGGTGTGGTCTATAGACCACCAGCCCAGGAGGAAGAAACAGATAGGGAGTTGATGCTAGCCATCCAGAGGATGGCAGACAAGGGTGAGGTAGTACTGGTTGGAGACTTCAATATTCCAGACGTGGACTGAGCATCCCAGCAGCAGCATCAACTAGAAGCAGATTATCCTGGACTCCTTCAGGGTGCCTTCCTCAAGCAACTGGTCATGGAACCAACTCGCAGAAGGCAATACTGGACGTTGTGCTCACAAAC
This sequence comes from Neoceratodus forsteri, assembly GCA_016271365.2. NCBI lineage: Eukaryota > Metazoa > Chordata > Ceratodontiformes > Ceratodontidae > Neoceratodus > Neoceratodus forsteri. Next base: position 19,756,584 of record JADMNL010000038.1, on the reverse strand, counting down.
AGGGAATACCAGTGTGATGAGGGTAAGAGTGGGGAGCACCTGGGGAACAGTGATCACCAGTCACTGTGGTTTGAAATCACAGAAAGAGCAGAACCAAACCACACAAAAACACGTATCCTGGATTTTAGGGGGGCAAACTTTGAGAAAATGGGGAGATACTTGAAAGAGGCATTAAGGGGAATGGGGCAGGAATCAGGGGTTGAGGAACAGTGGGAAGTATTTAAAATGAGGATTACAAGAGCAACAGAATTATGTATTAAGCAGGTTAGCAAGAGGAAAAGGAAGAGGAGACCATTATGGTTTTCCAAAGAGGTAGCAAAGAAAGTGAAAGCCAAAAAGATTGCATTCAGGCAATACAAAAAGACACAGGCAGAAGGGGATAGGGAGAAGTACCAGGAGAAGCAAAGGGAGGCAGGGAGGTCAGTAAGGGAAGCCAAAGCTCAGACAGAAGAACACATTGCAAAATCAGTGGGTAGAGGGGACAAAACCTTTTACAGGTACATAAGTGAAAAAAGAAAGGCAAAGGGAGGGATAGTGAGACTGAAGGGGGAGGATGGGGGCTGTGTGGAGGATGACAACAGTAAAGCTGACATATTGAACAGGTATTTCTGCTCAGTCTTTACTAAGGAAGAGGAGGGTAATGGGTCTGAATGGAGTACAAGGGGTGAGAATGGTGCAGAAATGGACACAAGTCCCTTTACACGAGAAAGGGTCCTGAAGGAACTGGAAGTAATAGTTGATAAAGCAATGGGCAGATGGGGTGCACCCCAGGGTCCTTAAAGAACTAAGAGAGGTGGTGGCTGAACCTCTTGCTATAATGTTTAGCCAATCACTAGAAACAGGGGAGGTACCCAAAGACTGGAGAATAGCAGATGTAGTCCCCTTATACAAAAGTGGGAACAAAGAGGAAGCGGGGAACTACAGACCAGTCAGCCTCACCTCAGTAGTGGGGAAGATCATGGAAGCACTACTGAAGGAGAGATTAGTGGAACATCTGGTTGTCAATGGACTACAGGACCCAAGGCAGCATGGTTTCACCAGGGAAGGTCATGTCAGACCAACCTCATTGAATTTTTGACTGGGTGACTAGGAGGTGGATCGGGAGGGCAGTGGACATGGCCTATCTGGACTTCAGCAAGGCCTTTGACACTGTGCCATAGAAGACTATTGCACAAACTTGGGAATATGGGTGTGGGCAGGACAGTAGTGCGGTGGTAGGTAACTGGCTGGGTGGCAGGACACAGAGGGTGGTGGTAAATGGCTGTCACCCACAGAGGGAAGAGTGACCAGTGGTGTACCACAGGGATCAGTGCTGGACGGTACTATTCAATATCTTCATCAGTGACATTGCACAGGACCTAGAAGGCAGAATTTCACTGTTCGCTGATGACACAAAGCTCTGTAACAGAGTAGACACACCAGAGGGTGTAGACAGAATGAGAAGGACCTGCAGAAACTTGAAGAATGGTCAGGGGTTTGGCAGTTGAAATTCAATGCAAGAAGTGCAAGATAATGCATATGGGGCACAAAAAACCTGGCACAATATATCAATTGGGGATGAGGATATAGCATGCACCAAGCAGGAAAGGGATCTTGGAGTTATCATCTCTGATGACCTCAGGCAGGGAAACAGTGTGACAAAGCAGCAGGTAAAGCAAATAGGATGCTGGGATGCTAGGCAGGGGCATCACCAGCAGGAAAAGGGAAGTCATAATTCCACTATACAAGACACTAGTGAGGCCGCACCTGGAGTACACTGTACAGTTCTGGAGACCTTACCCACGTAAGGACATAGACAGGGTAGACAAGGTTCAGAGGAGGGCAACAAAGATGGTGCATGGATTGCATCACAAGTCCTATGAGGACAGGTTGAAGGCACTGAACATGTACTCCCTGGAGGAGAGGAGGAGAGAGAAGATGATAGAGACATACAAGTATCTTACAGGGAGGAACAGGGTGCAGGAATGCACTATTTTTAAGCGAAAAAGATGTTCCAGGACTAGAGGGCATGGGATGAAGTTGGAGGGAGGACGATTTAGAGGAAACGTGAGGAAGAATTATTTCACAGAACGGGTGGTGGACAAGTGGAACACCCTGCCAGAGGAAGTGGTGGGGGCTGAAACAATCACGGGATTTAACTCATTCTATCCTATTGTCACTTAGAATGTTCAGGTGCCCTCTGCCTGCTGCTAGAACACCTGTGTGCCTGAAGGGGTTTTAGATCTGCAGCATTCATACAAACGCACTGTGCTTAAACCTACATATCTTAAAAACCATACATCCAATTTTAAAACTGTAAAAAGAAAAGTTTTTCAGGACAAAAAGTTTTTGAAAATGATTGAGATTTGGTAATGTCTATTTAACTGGATTTAATGTTGTGTAAGGTTGTTTCATATTTTAATAAATTCTGATGATTTTATCTAAATATAATTATGCTCTGTTTATTAGTCATGCAAAATATTAAATTTCTGTAAAATTATTGATTAAAATTGTTAAAAGTATACAGTAAACATCTCTCATTGTCTAAATATAAATTTTGCAAGTTTTTTACCATTTTTTAGTCAGAAAGCAATATCTGAATCTCTTGTTATTACAGTTTGAGTTTTTGTTCCACTCACTGGTTGAATTTTGCAGTGTTCAATTCTTCCTACCCACTGATTTTAGTTTCTGAATCTGATTATCAATTTTTTTGTTTTTCCCCTAGTTTAATAAGAACATATTTACACAGTACCTTAGAAGGACATATCAGGAAGTGATGCAGGAAGGAAGTGCTTTGTGAGGTCAAGTGATGTAAACAGGAAAAACACTTCCAGTGTAGGTCAGTGAGCTGACACAGGAAATGGAGACATTTGTTAGGGCTGGAGGTCTCTCTATGATTAATTGCATATGTGCTGTAGTTAAAATGTATAATTTCATTGAAATAAACTATTTTATTTTATTTTGCAATAAAATCCCATGATAAGTATAGGAAACTGTATTTTATTTGTGCTGTTTGTTTATCATACTGTAAATGAAGCATGATGTTGTTCATGTAAAGGTTCCAGTCTTTCAGTAAACATCATGTTACATAAATCTGTGTTATTTAATTTCCTGGCATAGTTTATTTTTGGGGTTGTATTATGGGATGGTTTAAGGTGAGGAGATGACTGTATGAGGAAGCACTGTGTGTTTAGTGGTGGTGGTGGAGGGGGTCCTGCATTCAAATACAGGCTCAGATGCACTTCATATGTTCTGGGGAAATGAGAGGGCTGTATGCATCTAATAATGGTGCTAACAGACACTGTAGATACATTATGGGTATACGATAGGATGATGAAATTGCTGAAAAGGCACTGGTAATTTGGGGTATACTGTGTCATTGGGAAGGGGGTGGGTGTGCCTGTACCAAGGAATGATGCTCACAGGCACTGCAGTCATTTTGTGTCATGAATTGGCACCTGTCCTTGGGGTATACTCAGTTGTAGGGAAGCAGGTGGGGCTGCCTGCACCTGGTAATGGTGTTCCTATGCCATGCAGAAACATTGTAGGTACACATACAGGGTGATGACATGGACACCTGTAAAGGTTGTGTACTATGTGCTGTGTCACATGGTTTGCCTGCATACACATGTAATATGTTGCAACATTCAGTATGGCGCACTGTGGGGGTGGGAAGGAGTGTGGGTGTGCCTGCACCATGGAGTGATGCTCATTGGTGCACATGTGTACTGTGTGCTATGTTTCATTTGAATGGACTGTATATGTCATACACTGGCACTGATCACATCACAGTGCATCAGAGATAAGGGATGGTCTGAAGCATTATGAGCACAAGGGACTAAAGTGGTTGTGGAGCGATTCGAACTTGAATAGAACATTACAGTGCATCTGAGGCTAGTGTTGGAATGAATCTTGATGTGCACAATGGACTACACCATGATGACTGAGGAGGGATCCATACCAGTAATGTACATCACAGAGTGTCAGAGATAAAGGTTGGACTGAAGACTGATGAACAGATGGACTAAATCAGTGACTCTGGTGGGATTTGAACCTGAACAGCACTTTACAGTGCAGTAGAGGTTGGGGCTGGACTGACACCAGATCAGTCAATGGACAACACCATTGGCTGTGGAGGGATCTGAACCTGAAATGCACTTCACTGTTCACTACAGTTTGGAGCTCGATGGATGTATGATAAGGAGATAGATTTTACAAGTGGCTGTGGAGGGATTTGAGCCTGAAGAATACTTTACAGTGCTTCAGAGATTGGGGCTGAACTGATGTCATATGAATTGATGGGCTACACCAGTGGATGTAGAGGGTTTTGAACATCAAATGCACTTCACAGTGCATTATGGGATTAGTCTGGACTGATACATGGTAAGTCGATGGACAACACCATCAGCTGTGGAGGGATCTGATCCTGAAATGCACTTCAGTGTTCACTACAGTTTGGGCTCGAATGACACATGATAAGAGACAGATCTTACAAGTGGCTGTGGAGGATTTGAACCTGAAGAATACTTTACAGTGCATCACAGATTGGGGCTGAACTGATGGACTACACCAGTGGATGTGGAGGGTTTTGAACATGAAATGCACTTCATAGTGCATTATGGGATTGGTCTGGACTGATACATGGTAAGTTGATGGACAACACCATCAGTTCAGGAGGGATCTGAACCTGAAATGCACTTCACTGTTCACTACAGTTTGGGGCTCAACTGATGCATGGTAAGGAGCTAGATCTTACAAGTGGCTGTGGAGGGATTTTAACCTGAAGAACACTTTACAGTGCATCAGAGGTTGAGTCTGGACTGACGTCATACGAGTCGATGGACAACACCAGTGACTGTGGAGGGATTCAAAACTGATTTGGCCTTTACAATGCATCAGAGATTGGGGCTGGACTGATGCCAGATAAGTTGAAGGCAGCACCATTATTTTTTTCATTTTAAACAATCAGCAACTACGTATTAGGGAGAAAACTCAAGTGCCGAGCATGAGACAAACATGCTACTGACCCTAACCCACTTATCATCCATAACGCAGGGAGCAACATGCCATATAGATTTTAATATAGCATAATCCGAACATAAACTCTTTAAAAGTAACAAAGGTGCTGAATTCATGTGACCTCATCTAGTACATGCACAAGAAACACTCTCTCCCATCAGGAATGCCAGCCGGATCCATAAGATGTGATCACACAGGATGACCAGAAATTATCCCAAAATGAACAAAGTAACAACTATGAAAACTTTTATCATAAATAAAAATAAAAACAAATAAAGTAAATACAGATTACAAATCGAGGTTTTGGCACTGAAATGAAGTGAGTATTTTAGGATAACAGCAGCGCCTCCATCTTGAAACTAAGTTTCTAGTCACCATGCTCTTCCTGCACCAGTGTGCGCTCTGACTGGTTAATGGATATAGTGACGTGTACAATAAGCATACAGCAAGCATGGCAACAGTGAGGATCAATATGACCAAATGGTGACCCACCACAGAGCTAGGGCGGGTGCAGGTGAGGGCTGTCACCCCTAACTGAAACATCAAAAAAAAAAAATCACTGTACTCTCCAGAGCCCAGAGAGCCACTTTCCCTCCAGTGACGGTTGTAAAAAAAATACAAGTCCTTGCTTGAATGCTAAATAAGGATTTAGTCTAACGTTTCAGGCACACACATTGAATAGAATAGTGGAAGGCACAACAAAAGATCTGCGTGCAGGTTGCCTGGCGGTTCGACAACTAAGGCTTCATCAGTGGGATGGTGCCTGCATCTAAGACAATCCCTTATACCAGTTAAATTCAGAATTGATGATGTCAGAAAATCCGACCAATCACAGAGCTTGATTTTAAATACAGAAATATTCAGCTCACTTAGTGGTATAAATGGACTAATAGTTATAACAATCATGATATCAGTGACAACATGTTATTGTAGAAAATACCTAAAAGACAAAAAAATACACCAAAGTGGTGACGGCCAATCGGATTGCTCGAATAAAAAACAAAAATAAATAAATTATGAAATTAAATATAGTGTAAACCTGATCAGGTTAACATGTTACACTAAAACAAGATGATTTGCTGTTACGATACAAACTAATGGCAGAATGAACATAATACATTTTTCACAGCACATGCAAAAAATAGTAAATTTATGTATTAAGGCTTGTTTTCTCAAAAATAGTCAATGGGAACACATATTATATTAGGTAAAATCAGTAAGGGTACGATGTCCCCTATTAGCTGGTACAACTCAATTCATCAAATGTAAACAAATGCTTGAGCTGCACCAAGAGAAAGATATGGACGCCAATTGGCGTCATCAGGCACTATAGCAAATGATTTAGGACGCCATATGGTGTCATCAGGAAAAAGAGGTATGTTTTTTATGACGCCATATGGCGTCATCAGGAAGGAATGAGTTAAGAATGCATGGGATAGACAGAAAGGAATTCTGGAGATCAGGGATAAGGGGCAACAGACTTCCTGGAAAACATAAACTGAACTTACAAACTTAAATGGGCAGACTGGGTGGGCCATAGGCCCTTATCTGCCGACACTGTCTATGTATCTATGTATGTATCTATGACACTGAAGACCCAGTCACCGACTGATTTCAACCTCATCCTAGGAATTACCAGGGGGCCCCCACAGGAGGAACAGAGGGGTGAACTGAGACAGCAGGTGCAGGAAGGTCTAACAGATAACCAGGGCCCTGACTGAATAGGGCCTTATAGGTGAGAAGGCTCACCTTAAAGAGGATCCTCCACCTGACTAACAGCAGTGCTGCTCACACAACACCAGTGTAATGTGACAAAATTTTGGCTGCTCAGTAAGCAACTGGGAAGCTGCGTTCTGCGGAGAGATCCTCCCATGACCCCAAGGTAGAGCACGTTCCAGTAGTCAAGCCTTGATGTAACTAAGGCATGCATCAAAGTGAGGTGGTCCAGAGGTGGAACAAGAGGCTTTATCCTGGCAACATTTCTGAGATAGAAAAAGCAAAAGTGGACAGTGGAAGATATCTGCGCCTCCATCGTCAAACTGCTATCAAGAATGACACCAAGGTTTCACACCCTAGAGTAGGTCTTCAATGGAATAGATCCCAGAACAAGTCCAGTGTCTGATCCAGAGGCCATCCTATCATGCACTGTGTTCGACTCCACCACCAATACCTCCATCTTATCGGGGTTCAGTCACAACCAACTGGAGGCCATCCAGTTGTTGATCTCAGCAAGGCAGCTGTTTAGCACATCTACCATGTTGGATGTTCCTGGGGAAAAGGATAGGTATAGCTGGGTATCATCGGCATAGCAATGAAAATCCAAGCCATACTTCCTAATGATCCCTCCCAGGGGTAACATGTACACTTCAAACAACATTGGGGCTAACACCGATCCCTGAGGTACTCTGCAAGATAGGGGACTAGGGGTGGAGGAGAAATTCACCATCACAACCTGTTGCCTCCTGTTAGTTAAAGAGAACTTGAACCAGCAGATGACAGTGCCAGTGAGTCTGCAGAGTTTCCTGAGGCGGTCAAGCAACACACAATGGTCCACAGTGTCAACTGCTGAAGAGAGATCAAGGAGAACAAGAATTGTCTTTTCTCTTCTAGCTCTAGCTCTGAGGATATCATTCTGCACCCAAACGAACATGGTTTCTGTGTTATGCCTCACCTGAAACCCTGACTGGAAGTGTTCGTACAACTCATGGGTCACAAGGTGCACCTCCAACTGAAGTGCCACTACCTTCTCCACAATCTTTACCAAAAAGGGAAAGTTGGAGATAGGTTGGTAATTTGCCCTAACATCCGTGTCCAAAGATGGTTTCTTTAGGAGTGGTCCTACCAATGCCTCCTTCAAGGCATCAGGGGAGATCCCCTCAGATAGGGAACACTGGGCAATCAGAGCAAACACTGGGCCAATGGTGTCAATGCATCTCATCAAGAAATGCATTGGCACTGGATCCAGATCGCAAAAAGTGTGCTTCATATTGGTCACCATCCCAGTGACCTCACTTACCTCCACTGATCTAAACTCCCACCAACCGGATACCAGACACTCTGTCTGAGAAGAACCAAGCAAACCCTTCACATTCAGCATTAGAAAAAACCTTTTTCGGCTGTAGATAAGCTGGATGAAGTAGCCTGTCCTCAGTCTGAAAGAATATAGATGGTCAGTTCTTCCCAGCAGCAATCTACCTGGACAGGAACAGTACTTTCTTATGGTTGATTGCCCCCTGGTATGCATTATAATGCACATGCAGGGCCAGTTTGTCCTCCTCCAGGCTGGACCTCCTCCAGCAGTGTTCCAACCTCTGACCCTTTCTCTTCATCTCCCCGAGGTCCCCATCAAGCCATGGGTACCTCAGGTAGGATGATTTGGGTCATACCCAGACAGGTGCAAGGGAGTCAATGGTGTCGGATGTGTAAACCATATTTTACAGCACGGCCAGCAGCCAAAGTCACTCAGCCTTTGGCCTTGTGCCTTACTATACCCCTGGCCATGCTGTAAAATATGGTTTACACACACCCGTTCGTGCCTTATTGCTTACGTACTCTACAGCATGTTCACTGGTCTCTGAACAGAAGCTTCTCACAGCTCTGCTGTAAGTAGTGACTGTAGGGCTCATGTCTGTAGCTGAACAACTTTGAAACATATCACTAGATTCAAATACTAAAATATCACCATGCTTTGATTCCTCAGCAATTGGCTTACTTAAAGGGGCAATGATATTATGCCAACAGTAAAATACTAAAATGTATCTAGTCTTCAGCTACTTGTAACATTAATAGTTATGTTATTTTGCATTCTACAGTTTCTGTATCTAACAAAGTACTTTTTTGTTTTCCTACCCTGTTTGTTTCCCCTTGTTGCACCTGGAAATGAGTCTTGGCTCAGTGTGCTTTTCCCATTTACCAAATTTTAAAGGAATTTAAAGAGCTGTGCCATAGCAAATGGGATTAGTAACCTGTAGCAACCTGTAGGAGTTGTGATTCAATCTCCTACCAGTCAAACTGCTGTTTTCCATAAGATATATGTTTTTATTTCCATACTCTGCATTATTGCAGAATCCACCTTTTTTTCCTCAGTGCTGCCATCCCCAAGCATGATATCATGCAAGAGAATCACAAAGGATTGTGTATGAGCACTCATACACAACAAACATGCTTTACTCAATAGGTTTTCATGGTAACCAGAGACCTCAAGAGTCAAAAAATATCTTTGGAGTATATGAGCAATCATACATACTCTTTTATAGTGTATGGCCACTCATTCAATGAAGGGGTCCTTACTTTTGATTTTTTTCAATCCTTTTTGTCTCCAGGGAGTGTTCTCACTGTCTCGGCCATTCCTCAGATCGCATGTCTCAGGACCACGAATGTGCGACCACGTTTTAAGCTGTCATGCTGCACTAATTATGTAGCTAGTGCAGCATAACAACATTTTTGAATGGATGGATTTCCATCCATAACAACATTCCACCTTACACTATAAAGCTTTTAAAGTGATTATGTGAGCTTTTGCAGATGCCTTTTTCATAAAGTATGTCATTACCCCCATGCTTCAGATGCTGAAACTGCAATTTGCTTTATATATATATATATATATACACACACACACACACATATATATATATATATATATATATATATATATATATATATATATATGTGTTTAATGCTTATTTCTCCCCTGAGGCTCCCAGTTGGCCGTGGTGTCAACGCACCTTGCCCTATGTCTGCCATCTGACCTGTGCTGGTCTCCACTGACGGTAATCACCCAATTACTTCACAGTTTGCCCCCCATGGTGGGGAAGCAGGGGTTGGCCAACTCCCCCACTGAGCCCAGATCTGCACTTGGTGATCCCCTTCTGGAGCCAGTGCAGGTGCACTCAGATGGCCATCAAGCCATAGTAACTGGGGAACCCCTTTTTCCTTGTTCTGTCTTTTGGAGGCAGAGCATGGAATGCCAGCAGGGGGCATGCCACGCATGCGTCCACATGCTGCATGCCCGCCAGTTGCCCCACTTACCTACTCCAATCTAACAGGACCAAGCATGTCAACATTTAGCCTCCACTAGGTGTCAGACTATGGCAGTCTCTGTGGCCGGTCCTTCCCCGGGATTAGAGAACTATCCTATGGATGCTACATCCTCTCCCTCCTCTGCCAAGTCCAGCAACCCAAACTCGCTCCTGAACCTGGGTCGCTGGCATAGCATGAGGAGTGGCATCCAGTGCCTCAACCTCAGCACCACCAGGCTGGTGCAGTTTGTTTTATCAAAAATAAAAATCTCTCATAGTCATTTTTATTTATGTTTTATCAGTACTGTGTCCTCCAGTTTTCTCTGTGCAGTCACACCCTCCAGAATGATGTCAGGCATGGGAACTGTCAATGTTTTACATACAGCACCAAGGAATTCTGGGTAAATTATCATGTTGATGCAAATGTTAGTTACTCAGAGGTGCAGTCCCTTAATATGGTACTGGTGACTGCACCTAATATGTAGATGCAAATAGCAAGGCATTTTCAGTAGAATAAGAAGTTTGTTTTCCAATTCCCTTACTGTGAGGTGCAGTCTCAAATCTATGTAGTGGCTTCAACAACAAAAAGCTTGCATATGCATTTGACACAGTCCTACACAAAATACTTGTAATCAAATTAACTAGTCTGGAAGTGGGTCCCAGGGTGGTAACTTGGATAAAACACTGGCTGGACAACAGGACACGGAAGGTAATTGTAAATAGAGTCCACTCTGAAGAAAGAGGGGTTACTAGTGGGGTACTGCATGGTTCAGTACTTGGTCCAGTCCCTTTTAATGTCTTTATAAGTGACATTGCAGAGGGACTGGAAGGAAAAGTATGCCTCTTTGCAGATGACACAAAGATCAGCAACAGGGTTGATACACAAGGAGGTGTGGAAAGGATGAGAAAGGGACCTGGCAAGGTTGGAGGAATGGTCAGACGTATGGCAACTTGGATTCAGTGCAAAGAAGTGCAAAATAATACACCTGGGAAACAAAAACCTGGGGGACGATTACACAATGGGGGGTAGTAACAACAACAAAAATGGAAAGGGACCTGGGGGTAATCATATCAGATTACCTTAACATTAGCAAGCAACATGAGAAGGCAGTAGGGAGGGATGGGGCATCACCAGCAGAAAACAGGAAGTGTTATCCATCTGTACAGACAGTTGGTGAGACCCCATCTAGAGTACTGCATCCAGTTCTGGAGACCCCATCTCTGCAAGGACATAGACAGGATGGAGGCAGTCCAGAGGAGGGCAACTAAAATGGTGCAGGATCTGCAAGAGAAGCCATATGAGGAGAGACTAAAGGAGTTTGATACGTACCTCAGTGGAATCAACAAAGTCCAAGAGGGTAGCATCTTTCAGAAAAAGAGATGTGCAAGAACAAGGGGACACAATTTGAAGATAATGGGGGGACAGCTCATGGCCAATGTGAGGAAGTATTTTTTCACAGAGAGGGTGGTGGACGCATGGAACAGCCTTCCTGAGGAGGTTGCGTGGTCTAAAACTGTGGGAGAATTCAAGAATGCATGGGACAGCCATAAGGCAATTCTTGTGGGGGGTAGGAAGAAATAGGCTGTTGGTTAACTAGGATCTACAGCTTATCCTGTAGGTAGGGAAATGGGCAGTCTAGGTGGGCCAAGCGGTCCTTATCTGCCATCAAAGTCTCTGTTTCTATGTTTCTATGTTTGTTTTCCTAACAAGGCAATGTGCATATAGTATCTAGCTAACAAGATTTATTCATTGAGAGATGTAGTCTCCTATGTTGGTAGTATAGATGTCCGCAATATCAAGACTGACCAACAGAGGTCTCCATTTCAAAACAGTGCTTATATACTTTGTTTTCATTGCATGATGCCATGCTTGGGGGGGGGCTGCAGCAGTGAGGAAATAAATGGGGTGGGTTATGCAAATGAAGCACAGTGCAGAAATAAAAGCACTTATTTAATGAAAACCAGAACTTTTTGGCTGTTTGAATGGTGCAAGATTGAATCACAACTCCTACAGGTTACTAATCCCTTTTTCTATGGCAAAGATCGCAAAAACACTTAAAAGTGATTTTCTAAGGTTTCCTAGATACTTTTTACGCATGGTATGCCATTGCCACCCATGCTTCAGATGCTGAAGCTTCAATTTGTTTTGTAAAAAAAATCTGTCATTGTCATTTTTTTTATGGTCTTGCAGCACTTGGTTTCTGCCCTCTCTCCAATTTTCTGGGTGTGGCCACAACCCCAGAATGATGTCATGCAAGGGAATGATCAATGTTTTACATACTGCAACAAGGAATTCTGGGAAAATTATAAGTTGGCTTAAATGTTTTTCACTCAGAGGTGCAGTCACTTATTTTGGTAGTGGCAACTGCAGTATAGCACTTAATAGGTAGAAATATTTATTTATTTAAAAGTTTTACCAGAAAAGACATACTGAACACATGTTTCACCAAAGAAGTTATTTTCCAGATACATCCTGGGGTAGAGGGGTCCATAATAAGCACCATAGGTAGCAAGGCATTGTGGGTACAATAAAATGTTTGTTTTTCAGTTTCCTCACTGTGAGATGCAGACTCATATTTCTGTAGTGGCTTCAACAATAAAAGCTTTTGTATGTTTATTTTGAAAACAAAAAAACAAGGCTCTAACCGACAATGTTTCTTTACTGAGAGATGTAGACTTACATAGATACATAGACAGTGTTGGCAGATAAGGGCCTATGGCCCACCCAGTCCACCCATTTGAGCCTGTAAGTTAAGTTTGTTTTCCTTCTATTTCTGTAGTCACCATAGAAACAATTGATTTTTATGTCTACCTAATCAAAGTGCAGTCTATTTTGGTAGTGTTTACAGCAGTACAGTCTGTAGAAAAGTTTCTGGAAAATGTTTTTGTGATGCAGGTAGGCCAAAAAGTTAATTTACCAGTCTACGTAGATGTTTAACTTTTACTAACTGCTGGAGAAGTGACAGGTCTGCAGTGACAACTCCTGTCAGAATGTGGGAGCATGGTGATGCATTTCTATGTTTATGTTATAGGGCCTGAATGACTGTAAGTTGTTCAGGAGTGTAATTATGGGTCAGAATGTTTTTCTTTTTCTTTGGTGTCAAGCTTATGCTAGAAGTCCAAAATTGTGAAAGAAAAAGGATGCCTGCAATACCAAGACTGACCAATAGAGGTCTCCATTTCAAAAGTTTGTTTCCCTTGCATGATGTCACAATTGGGGGGTTGCAGTACTGAGGGGAGACAAAAGGCAGGATTATGCAAATGAAGTAGAGGACAGAAATAAAAACATTTTGTTCATAGAAAACAGCATTTTTGGGGAGTTTAAATGGTAGGAGATTGATTTACAACTCCTACAAGTTACTACTCCCGTTTGTTATGGCAAACAAGAAAATCACTTTAAGTGTGCCTTAGTTTATGCAGAAGAACAGTCCTGTATGTTGGTAGTGATGAGCATTTCTATGCAAATGAATATGACAAGGAATTGTGGGTAAAATAACAACCAATTTCCTTATTGTGAAATGCTGTCCCATGTTTTTGTAGTGGTGTCAACAATTTAAGCTGCTGTGTTTATGTTCATAATAATGCATTGTGCACACCATATCTATCTACAAGACTTCTATACTGAGAGATGCTGTCTCCTGTTTCTGCAGTGAACACAGAAATATAATATCCTGCTGTACATGTCTGCTGTTCTTAGCCTTTGCTGATTGCATTGTGAGGCCTTCTGGCACCATGCAATTCTGCTTAAAGTAGAGCCATTCCAAATTTTCTCATGGGGGATTTGCATATGTTTCCCATGATGCTTTGTATTATTGGAGTATGTGCAATTGTGTTTTCTTTAAAATTTGGCTCTGTTACAAATGTCTTCCAGGATAACCCATGCCTCAGTGCATTTGCTCTGGGGTTATTCTCCTTCTCTATTTTGGGGTTCCCATGGCCCAGACAAATAACATCCCCCTTTAGGGGTGGCTGGCTTCTGCGTCTTGGGTTAAGACACAGATATAGCACACTGATTAGTTATGATGAAGATAAAACATATGTCTGCTATTCTTAGCATTGGCTGATTGTATTGTGAGGTTATCTAACATCATGCAATTTTGATTAAAATTGATCTTGTCCAAGTTTTCTCATGGGGATTTGTGTTATTGGGATATGTGCAATTGTGTTTTCTTTAAAATGTGGTTCTATTGCAAATATCTTCCAGGACAACCCATGTCTCAGTGCATTTGCTCTGGGGTTCTTTTGTAGTTCTTTCCCTTCTCTATTTTGGGGTCCCCATAGCCCAAACAAATAACATCCCCCTTTAGGGATGGCTGGCTCCTTCTCCCTGGCCTAAGACACAATAAGGTGTGTGTGGGTTATGGCCTGATAAGAGCATGCCCCAGGTGTGTTATGAGGCACAAGGTGCTTGTGCTGAGTGCTTTTAGTACCTGGGAAGTGCTCTTATCAGGCCATAACTCACACCTCGGAGTGTCTTATTGCTCTTATAAAATGAGTCCCAAGTACTCATAAAAAAAAAAGGTTTTAATACCTGAAATAGTTAAAAATATAGTCTCTCTCTCTTTAAGAGTATTATTTTCAGTAGTGGGTTTCCTATATATTGAAATGCAAAATCACACTTGCCCCTATAATGTAAAGCATCATGGGCTGCATATGCAAATCACCACAGAATATTATGCTGGTTCAACTTTAAGCAGAAATGCATGGTACCAAAATGTCTCTTACACAGTTCACAAAGGGTGCCAACAGCACACATAGATACCTATCTTATTCTATCAGAACTCATCAGTATGCCTCAACTGTTTGACACCCCAGTGGAATGAACCAGCTACCCTAAGATGGTCGATCTGGGTTATGCTGTGGTGAACCCAATTAAAACAAAAGACAATTTAAAAGACAAAGAACCTCTATGTGCAAGCACTGAGGCAATGGTTACCCCAAAAGGCATTAGGCTGGGAAGCCAAGTTTCAAAGAAATACAAAATCACACATGCCCACACAATGCAAAGCATCATGGGCTGCTTATGCAAATCACCACAGAATATTATGCTGGTTCAACTTTAAGCAGAAATGCATGGTACCAAAAGGCCTTTCACACAGTTTGCAAAGGGTTCATATATATTGTTCACGTTGTGTGCCTATCACTGCTACCAAGAAAGTCTATTCCCATCTGTTAAACACAGTTTTATGGTTGTCTTTTTATTTGTGTATGTTTCTGTAGCTTTTGATTTTTAAATGGTATTTGTGCCACAGAGCATCTAAGTGTCCCGAACAGTTTTGCGAGGATAGTTGGGCCACCCCCGCCACACCACACACACATACATACTTAGTATTACATTTTTTTGGTTTTTTGTTTTTATTGATGGTGAAAGACTGAGAGTATCCTGTGATTTTATGTGTAGTGCTGGGTTTTCCAGGAACAAGCATGTTGCTCAGAAGCCACCATAGTGAGGGGTTTGCGTTTTTCTGTATTGTAGGAAACGGCTGTTTTTTTCATTAGCTGCTTTCCGGTGAACATGTTGAGTCGAGTTTATTTTATCTGAAACTGTTTTATTCAGAAGAGCTGATGGTGAAGATGGCAAAATGGGGTTTTTTTGGCTATTATTTGAAAGCCACGTCTTGGCGGCATGTGCTCAGCGGTCACTGGATGCAAGGTGACTTTGTAAAGAGAAGGAGAAAAAGGTGATACATTTAATATTTAAAATGACTGCCAAGTGGTTCTAACAGTATGAAGCTGTACACTGTTAGAAGGTGACAACAGTGAGAGATATTTGCTGCATGGGAGGGGGCGAGGGCTCCAGCTTGGGTATAGAGCTCCAGCTTGGCTTCAGAGTTCTGCAGTGGTGAAACAGTGATTTCTTTTGTGGTAAGTCCTGACAGGCTGAAGAGGTGCTGGTTGGCAGAATATGCTCTGATAAGGACACGGGTAAAGGTACCTCTCAGCCAATCAGGGCCCAGAAAAATACAGACCCATTTTATAAAACACAGATATGGCACACCGATGAATTTAAATGAGGACGAAAGACATGTATATGTCTACTATTCTTAGCCTTTGCTGATTGCACCATGCAGTTCTGCTTAAAGTTGAGCCAGTCCAAATTCTCTCATTGGGAATTTCCAATGATGCTTTGTATTATTGGGTTATGTGCAATAGTGTTTTCCTCACAGAAATATAATAACCTGCATAGTAATCTGCATTGTGAGTCATTGTGGATATAGTACATAGCTGATTTGTCTATCTAAAACTAAAAACCAACAGTGCTCCTTTAATAACTTTGTTTCCCAGGCATAATGCCAAAGCTGGCTGTTGCAGCACTAAGAAAAAATGGGCAGGTTGTGCAAATGAAGCAAAGTACTTAAAATGATTTTGTTTTTCATGGAAAACAGAACTATTTGACAGTTTGAATGGTAAGAGTCTGATTTGCAACACCTGCTGGTTACTACTCCCATTTGCTATGGCAAGCGTGCATCTTTATTTTAAGCACTTTGTTCTTTTTGTCACATCTGTGTTGGTCCAGTAAAAGGTATCAAATCATTTTCTTCTGGATTGATGCTGTATGTACAAGCATTGACATTACCCTTGCATGACAAATTCTGGGGGAGTGGCTGCACACAGAAAACTGGAAGACAGAGTGCTGACAAAACATAACAATAACATGACTATAACACATTTTTTTAGAAAACAAATTGCAGCTTCAACATGTCAAGCATGGGTGGCAATGGCATACTACATGAAAAAAACATGTACGAAACCTGACGAAATCACTTTAAATTGAAAAGTCCGATGCTCAAGCACTGTAAAAGACAATGTATGGGCATTGATCAACCACTCTGTTCTTACTATTTCTGTTTGCCATGGCAAATATCTTGTTTTTTTATTATCTTTGGTCTTTTTGCCTCCTTCCTGCCACATCACTTCACTCAATCAGAGCCTCCACAAGCCTCGCTACATCGGCGTCCTGACACAGGAGTCTGCCCCTAGAGTGCTCACCCCCTCGGTAGCCCTAGGTATCCCTAGATATCCCCCCAGGTAGGGTGAGGAGAGGCCCCCCACTTACCTTCACCCCACACAATGGTGGAGTGAGTATTGCACAGCGGAGTCTGCTCCTGTCTTAGCGGTTGCCAATGCGGTCAGCGAGGGGTCATCACCTAGGAGTGACAGGCCACCATTTTCCGTGTTCTGCTCCCCGCAGACGTTGGCACTCTAGGAGAGCCAATTGGGAGGTAGGTGTGAAGACTCAACCCCTCCCAGGGCTCTCTGCCAATGCTGCCCCATACCACACTGTCAACACCAGGTTCACCCAAGAGATGGCAGTAGAGCAGTGAGACTTGCACAGAACCTCCCCAGAGAAGGTGAGCTGCCATTGGGTGCTCAATCTTTCACCCCCCCCGCCGACTCGAGCTGGTCCCGAACTGCCGGTGTAGAGTGAGGTATGACATCCAGTGCCTCAACCCTCCACACCACCAGGCCAGCATCTTAAGTGTTTTGAAACCTCTAAGCAGCAATAAAAATGCCCATTACAAAGGTCTCTACATTATTTTCTGTGTTTTGATTACTTGCACCCCACATTAACAGGGGATCCAAAAATTATATAATTCATTAATGAACTGCTTTAGGAAGGGAGAGTAGATATCCTGCAGAGATTTGTTCCTGCCTGTGGACAAAAAAAAGTATCACTAATACTGTAAACCTCCAACTAGGAGTAAACCCCTATTTAGTTACATTGTAGGGACCCCAGATGGTGCATTTGCTTTTCTTTATGGAAACTACATGTAATCAGAAGCACACAGACCTGTATGTACACAAAGGAGTTGGTTAGAAACATCTGCTTTACCTGTTTTACACCACTTTATTGGGATACAGTTCAACTGCTAAAGCACTGCATCAGGGGTATGCAAATAGCTAGCCTGCCCTCACATAACACTTGACCATGCCTACTAGTTTCATACAGCATGCCTACCTTATACAAGCATTTGTCAATGCCAAATGTTGCTTGCTTATTATGTGCTGTTTAGGTATTTGGAAGTGACAGCACCATGCCTAAGAACTGTCATGTGCCCTCCCCAAGACAAGACATCCACTGTGTCTTTCTGTTCAGTATTCACAGAAGAGGGGAAGGGGCAAGGTCCACAGCAGTACAGCAGTTGCCAAGGCAGTGAAGAGGTGGACAATAGTCCATTCACAGGCAAAAAAATCTTGCAGGAGCTGACTAAATTGAAGGTGGGCAATGTGATGGGACCAGATGGTGTACCCCCAAGTATATTAAGAGAACTGTGAAGGGCGATAGCAGTGCCTCTGGCAGCCATGTTGTACTTTATTTTCTCTGTTAAACAACTGAGTATACCTATTGCCTAATACTTTATAGTACATTGTATCTTTTTGCTCAGTCTCTGATTTTTCTCTTCTTTCTCCAATGTTTTAGAACTGTTTAGTTATTGTGGCAGAGGTTTGGTACTGTGTTCTTTCTTGTAGTTCAAGGTGCTTTTGGAACTGCTGATTTCTATTGGTTTAAACGACTACATTTTTTTTCTATTTAAAAAAAAGCTACATCAACTTGGTTTGTTGTCACCTCTTTGTTGTTTCTAAGTAGCAGAAGTTTTTGCATTGTGCTCTGATTCTGTGATAGAATCTGTATTAGTAGAAGGTAGATTATTGTAATTGTAGTTACCTTTTGATGGTAAGGATAAAGAGGTGAGATAGAAGTGCATGTATTTTCAAATATTATAGAGGAACAGTGGCAGGATTTTTAGGACAGTAAATTAATAAAAAGGGAACTAGGAGAGCTTCAGTAGCAGACAAGTAGTGGAATAGCAGTATAATTGCAGTATAATGTGGGGAGTGGTGCAATGCAGTGGCTGTGGGGCAGCCATATTCAGGCAGATCTTCTGGACACTGAGGTGCTGCCCTATCTGCATGCATCTTTCTGGACTGCGAGATGAGATAGCCAGACTCAGAGCAGAAGTAAACTGGGTCAGGAGTACCATCACCCCTATCCAGAGACCACTCAGTCCAATGCAGCTGCCTCAAAGGATGCAGAGAACAAGGAGTACTTGGATGACAGTGGGCTCAGGGAGGGTTAGACCAGTCAGGCAGAGGCACATCCCAGATCCTATTCCACTCAAGAACTCATATGCCACACTGCCAAACAGGGACAACAAAACAGAGGTACCCAGAGAAATGGAAGGAAAGGATGTGGAGGTTAGCCAAGTGCAAAAGATGGGGATTAGCACCCAGGAGGTGGATAGGCAGAATAGGGGCAACATTCAGCAGAAAGGCAGACAGCAAGGAGAACCAGGGATAAAGGACAACCAAGGAAGGGGCTGGAGTAGAACAGCGAAACAGTCTAGGGAGGTCAAATCATGGAAAGTCATGTGTGCAAATGCCAGGAGCCTTAGCAACAAGATGGAAGATCTGGAGGCTGTCATGGTGCAGTCAGACCTGGACATTGTGGCCATCACTGAAACCTGGTGTAATGATAACCACGACTGGGAGTTGGCCATACCTGCCTACAACATATTCAGAAGAGACAGGGCAGGCAGGAAGGGAGGAGGAGTGGCACTGTATGTGAAAAATGACATAAGGGCCACAGAGATCCAGGAGGAACAAAATGGGGGAGAGATACTGTGGGTTAAGCTGGAAAGGAAAATGGGGCCAGCCATCCACACAAGTGTGGTCTATAGACCACCAGCCCAGGAGGAAGAAACAGATAGGGAGCTGATGCTAGCCATCCAGAGGATGGCAGACAAGGGTGAGGTAGTACTGGTTGGAGACTTCAATATTCCAGACATGGACTGGAGCATCCTAGCAGCAGCATCAACTAGGAGCAGATTTATCCTGGACTCCTTCAGGTGCCTTCCTCAAGCAACTGGTCATGGAACCAACTCGGCAGAAGGCAATACTGGACCTTGTGCTCACAAACAGGGACAGTGTGTGATGGGGGTAAGAGTGGGGAGCACCTGGGAACAGTGATCACCAGTCACTGTGGTTTGAAATCACAGAAAGAGCAGAACCAAACCACACAAAACACGTATCCTGGATTTTAGGGGGCAAACTTTGAGAAAATGGGGAGATACTTGAAAGAGGCATTAAGGGAATGGGGCAGGAAAAAGGGGTTGAGGACAGTGGGAAGTATTTAAAATGGGATTACAAGAGCAACAGAATTATGTATTAAGCAGGTTAGCAAGAGGAAAAGGAAGAGGAGACCATTATGGTTTTCCAAAGAGGTAGCAAAAGAAAGTGAAAGCCAAAAGATTGCATTCAGGCAATACAAAAAGACACAGGCAGAAGGGGATAGGGAGAAGTACCAGGAGAAGCAAAGGGAGGCAGGGAGGTCAGTAAGGGAAGCCAAAGCTCAGACAGAAGAACACATTGCAAAATCAGTGGGTAGAGGGGACAAAAGCTTTTACAGGTACATAAGTGAAAAAAGAAAGGCAAAGGGAGGGATAGTGAGACTGAAGGGGGAGGATGGGGGCTGCGTGGAGGATGACAACAGTAAAGCTGACATATTGAACAGGTATTTCTGCTCAGTCTTTACTGAGGAAGAGGAGGGTAATGGGTCTGAATGGAGTACAAGGGGTGAGAATGGTGCAGAAATGGACACAAGTCCCTTTACACAGAAAGGGTCCTGAAGGAACTGGAAGTAATAAGAGTTGATAAAGCAATGGGTCCAGATGGAGTGCACCCGGGTCCTTAAAGAACTAAAAGAGGTGGTGGCTGAACCTCTTGCTATCCTGTTTAGCCGATCACTAGAAACAGGGAGGTACCCAAAGATTGGAGGATAGCAGATGTAGTCCCTTATACAAAGTGGGAACAAAGAGAGAAGCGTGGAACTACAGACCAGTCAGCCTCACCTCGGTAGTGGGGAAGATCATGGAAGCACTACTGAAGGAGAGATTGGTGGAACATCTGGTTGTCAATGGACTACAGGACCCAAGGCAGCATGGTTTCACCAGGGAAGGTCATGTCAGACCAACCTCATTGAATTTTTGACTGGGTGACTAGGGAGGTGGATCAGGAGGGCAGTGGACATGGCCTATCTGGACTTCAGCAAGGCTTTGACACTGTGCCACAAAGAAGACTATTGCACAAACTGGGGAATATGGGTGTGGGCAGGACAGTACTGCAGTGGGTAGGTAACTGGCTGGACAGCAGGACACAGAGGGTGGTGGTAAATGGCTGTCACTCCACAGAGGGAAGAGTGACCAGTGGGGTACCACAGGGATCAGTGCTGGAACTGGTACTATTCAATATATTCATCAGTGACATTACGCAGGACCTAGAAGGCAGAATTTCACTGTTCGCTGATGACACAAAGCTCTGTAACAGAGTAGACACACCAGAGGGTGTAGACAGAATGAGAAGGGACCTGCAGAAACTTGAAGAATGGTCAGGGGTTTGGCAGTTGAAATTCAATGCAAGGAAGTACTAGATAATGCATATGGGGCATAAAAACACTGGCACAATATATCAGTTGGGGGGTGAGGATATAGCATGCACCAAGCAGGAAAGGGATCTTGGAGTTATCATCTCTGATGACCTCAAAGCAGGGAAACAGTGTGACAAGGCCGCAGGTAAAGCAAATAGGATGCTGGGATGCATAGGCAGGGGCATCACCAGCAGGAAAAGGGAGGTCATAATTCCACTGTACAAGACACTAGTGAGGCCGCACCTGGAGTACACTGTGCAGTTCTGGAGACCTTACATTCGTAAGGACATAGACAGGGTAGAGAAGGTTGAGATGAGGGCAACAAAGATGGTGCATGGATTGCATCACAAGTCCTATGAGGACAGGTTGAAGGCACTGAACATGTACTCCCTGGAGGAGAGGAGGGAGAGAGGGGATATGATAGAGACATACATGTATCTTACAGGGAGGAACAGGATGCAGGAATGCACTATTTTTAAGCAAAAAAGATGTTCCAGGACTAGAGGGCATGGGATGAAGTTGGAAGGAGGATGATTCAGAGGAAACATGAGGAAGAATTTCTTCACAGAACAGGTGGTGGACAAGTGGAACACCCTGCCAGAGGAAGTGGTGGGGGCTGAAACAATCACGGGATTTAAGAATGCATGGGATAGACATAAAGGAATTCTGGAGGTCAGGGGTAAGGGGCAACAGACTTTCTGGAAAACATAAACTGAACTTACAAACTTAAATGGGCAGACTGGGTGAGCCATAGGCCCTTATCTGCCGACACTGTCTATGTATCTATGTATGTATCTATAGTACCAGGGAATTGCAGGAGGGCACATGTGGTCCCTCTACAAAGATCCAGCAGCAGGGAGAGGGTGGGGAACTATAGGCCAGTCAGCCTCACCTCAGTAGTGGGGAAGATCATGGAGACATTGCTTAAAGAAAGGATAGTGCGGCATTTAGAAGCCATTGGAGCCCAGGACCATAGGCAACATGGATTCACAGTGGGGAGGTCATGTCAGACAAATCTGGTTGGTCTTTTTCACTGGGTGACAAAGGAAGTAAATCAGGTGGTACAGTGGACAACGCTTACCTTGATTTCAGCAAACCCTTTGACACCATCCCACATAGGAAGCTGATAAACTAACTGCGTAGGCTGGACATGGGGGATCGGGTGGTAAACTGGGTTAGAAACTGGCTAACAGACAGAAGGCAGAGAATGGTGGTGGTAAATGGGGTTCAGTCTGGGGAGAGGGGGTGACCAGTGGGGTGCCTCAGGAATCAGTCCTGGGGCCAGTCCTGTTCAATGTCTTCATTAGTGATATTGCAGAAGGGCTGAAGGGAAAGGTCTGCCTGTTTACAGATGACACCAAGATCTGTAACACAGTGGATACCTCAAAGAGGGAGGAGAAGATGAGGGAGGGACCCGGGGAAGCTTGAAAAATGGTCTGAGGGCTGGCAACTGAAATTTAATTCAAACAAATGCAAAATTATGCAGCTGGAACACACAAACCCTGGGGAAAGCTACAGGATGGGGGGAGAGTAGCTGACAGTCACAAAGAAGGAAAGGGACCTGGGGGTTCTTATTTTAGATGACCTGAAAATGTCAAAGTGCTAAGGAAGCTGGGAGGGCCAGTGACATGCTGGGGTGCATAGGCAGAGGTATCACCGGCATAAAGAGGGAGGTAGTGATGCCATTATATAAAGCCATGGTCAGACTTCACATGGAATACTGTGTGCAGTTCTGGAGGTTGCACCTTCGTAAGGATATTAACAGGCTGGAGATCGTCAAGAGAAGGATGAATAAGATGACACAGAGCTTGCAACACAAGACTTATGAGGAGAAATTAAGGGACCTCAATGTGTACTTATTGGAAGAGAGGAAGGAAAGAGGGGATATGATAGAAACATTCAAGTACCTCAAGGGTATAAATATAACTACTGAGAAGCAAAGACAGCTGCTATAGGCACATGTGTCAGCTTCTGTTTGATATTCTTTGGCTCTTATAAATCTGTAACCTCCAGCATTTCAGTAACCACATGACCACACTGCCTTCTTTAGGCAATTTTACGCTGGTTGATGCCTGGTGTCAGATGGAAGACAGAGGGCTCACCAGATTGTGTTGCCATTTGAAAAACTTCATAGAGTGTTCTTTTATTGGTAAACATTTTGGACAGCAGGGGAAGGCCTCACAGTTTTTATTATGATTTTATCTTATTATGTCTGTGCCCTTTGGTCCCCCCATCCCCACACCCCAACAGTCATCTGTGGCCACAGCTGCATCATGGCCTGCCCTCACATAACACTTGACTATGCCTTCTAGTTTCATAGCGCATTCCTACCTTATAAAATGTCAGGGTAAAATCATGTAATCTGATTGGCTCTTATTTATGTGTAAAATATGGTTTGCACATGTTTTAAAAAAGGACTGCTCAGCAGTGAAGAGTCTGCAACACATATCAATGGGCATTTAGAACACATGCATTTCATTTAGCCCCCCTACTGCCAAAACTGATCTTCCACCACAAACATGGCTGCTACCTTTACACTGTACAAAAACTTCAACTGGGCCATAAAAATAAAACTACCTTAAATAAACTATAAAACAAATTATAAAAAGGGTCTGAGAAATGGAGCTTTCTGATTGGCTGCAAACATTCTAACAGCCTTATGTTAATCTTTTATTAACATACATGTAGATCGTAGCCATATGATGAACAAGGTTTAACACTGTTTAAAAACATTTTTTTTTTTATTATAATAGCAATAAGGTACTCCCAGGGATTATGTTAATGGTCAGTTAATCACCTTCTAGGGGCATGTGGCACTCGGCTACACCTCATGCCATAGTACACCCCTAGAAGGTCATTAACAGATCATTAACTTAACCCTTGGTCATGCCTTATTGCTTAAATAATTACATGTTGGTTACCTCATTATCACACACTTCTTACATACATAAACAAATTTGAAACAAAATTATTGTTTATAGTTTTCACTACAGTTTCTTTGCTGACGGTGAAAATTCCCCCTTCTAGCTTTACCTACTTATCAGGGAACTGCCTTCTTCTTGCCCTGACAGTGAGATAACTGAGTCTCTGGCTGTAACAAAGGCCTTTGATGTCTGCGTGTACAGTGTGTTGGGAGAAAAATATTCTGCTAGTGGAACTGAGCAAAATTTTGAATCCAAGTATTCAGTGGTAAACATTCCATGTCTTACATGTGGAGAACAACAGAGAAAAAAAACAGGGAGAAGAAAGTAGGCAATAATACAATTATATCATCAATGACATCACGTGCAGTGGGCGGAAAGTCTATTTTATCACAAATACATGAAAGTAAATCTATTTTATCTACATATAAACATGCTTTTCCCAATAGTCAAAAGTGAAAAAAAAAAAGTATCCAATTTTATAAGTACAATAAGGCACTTGTGCCTTACTACGCCCCTGGCCGTGCTGTAAAATATGATTTACACACATCCCTTTGTGCCTTATTGCGTTCATGCTCTACAGCACTTTCACTGGTCTCTGAACATATGCTTCTCTCAGATCTGCTGTAAGTAGAGAGTGTAGGGCTCATGTCTGTAGCTGAACAAATGTCAAATATAGCACTAGATTAAACTACTATGTAGCCCCCCCACCAGCCCCATATTTAACCAGTAGGCACGCCTCCCATAGTCTAGGGGAGAAGAGAGGGGTGGGGGTTATATTGTGCAAAAGAAGAAGTTCTGTTGTGCCACCATATGCAAGGTGGGATTTGCCAGCTGGAAGGACTGTTATACACAACAACCAAAACCAAGTGTGGCTACTGCCTGGCACACAAATGGCAGGGACCAATACAATGGCCACACAACCCGGGTTCCAGGGAGAAAACATTTATTCAGGGCTATGCTAGGTTTGCACTTCAGGACAGGGGCACCCAAGTAACTCCAGATATTAGGAAGCAATAACATGATGTCAAAACCAGATTGGGATTCTAGAGTGTGGCTTTTTATTCATGTAACAGAGTAAGAATAAACACAAAGCGAAGATGGACCCCTAAGGGCTACACACATGGTAAATGCAGATACTGTGGTACAGAACATCATGAATTCCCATTTAGCATAGGTAACTGTAGAAATTTGTGGACTTGCCACCTGTAGAACACAAGCAAGAAGGTTTTCACTGTCCTCCACCAGGGTGAGAAATTCAGATGAAAAAAAGACGTAGCTCTATTTCAGAGCTGTGTGAGGAGCTGCACTGCAATCTGCAGCCTCCTCCTACTCAGCACTCTGACACTCCAACTGAACATTCCAAAACTCCCCTCAGCAGCCGGCTAGATTGTGGCTTATGCTGCTGCAACAGTTCTAAAAGACATCATCCCCCCAGATCTATGCTGATACTGAAAACAGAGTAAGACAGAGTGAAATCCATTTAACTGGCATTTCACTAGCTGCCTTCCCTGCCTACCATTGATTCTAACCAGGATTCTTGCAACCCCTGGGGACAAGGGGGTTACAACTAAAATACCAGCATGTTTTGATTCCTGAACAATTGGCAGCTTAAAGGGACAATGATATTATACCAACAGTAAAATACAAAAATGTATCTGGTCTCTATTTATTTGTAACATTAATAGTTATGTTACTTTGCATTCTACAGTATCTGTATCTAACAAAGTACTCTTTTGTTTTCCTTCCCTGTCTTCTTTCCCCTTGTCACACCTGGAAATGAGCCTCGACTCAGTGCGCTTTTCCCAGTTACCAACTTTTAAAGTGATTTAGACAGCTGTGCCATGGCAACTGGGATTAGTTACCTGTAGGATTTGTGATTCAATCTCCTACCATTCAAACTGCCCAAAAGTGCAGTTTTCCATGAAATAAATACATTTATTTCCATGCTGTGCCTTATTTGCATATTCTGCCCATTTTGTTTTCTCAGTGCTGCCACCCTGAAGCGTGACATCATGCAAGGGAAACATAGAGTATTGAGTATGATTGCTCATAAACAGCAAAGATATTTTTCACTCGAAAGGTTTTTGTAGTATCTGAAGACCTCGAGAGTCAAAAAATATCTTTGGAGTATATGAGCCATCATACAGAATCTTTTATAGTGTATGATCACCCATAAAATGAAGGGTGTCCTTACCTTTGAGTTTTTTTCATTCCTTTTTGCCTTCTGGGACTGTTCTCACCATCGCAGACATTCTCCTGGATCACATGTCACTGGACCTAGCATGCGCGACCATGTTCTAAGCTGTTATACTGCACTAGCTACGTAGCTAGTGTAGAATAACAAACTAGCTGATGTAGCCAGTGCAGCATAACAACATTTCTGAACGGATGGATTTCCATCTGTAACAATGTTCCACTATACACTATAAAGTATTTCATTTTTGGCATCTGCTCTCCATACCTCTCAACCTTTTGTCATTGAAATGAGAGACATGGACATTTTTGGATACTCAAAATGAGGGACAATGAGGGACACAGACCCTCAGAATGAGGGACACATCCTCAAACATGGAGATACAAGCTCAAAACACTGTGAAAACCACAGTATTTACTTGTGCAATGTTTATTTTGGATTTAGTATTTTAGAATAATAAGAGTTTCTGCTTTAAAGTCTGAATTTACAGCACATTCGCTGTGTGGGCAGCACCTTTTCCATGAGGGATGGATGAGGGAACAGAGCAATTTTAAGGGGCAAACTGAGGGATGTCCCTCGTAATGAGGGACACTTGAGAGGTATGCTGCTCTCTTCTGTTAAGTAACAGTTACTGTAAAAACTAATAAAAGCACAGTAAATGGTAAATTAAAAGTTAAAGAGATTTACCAACCATTGCCATAACAAATGGTGATAGTAACCTGTAGGTGTTGTGAATCAGTCTCTTACCATTCAAACTGCCAAATAATGCTGTTTTCCATGAAAAAAAAACTTAAATTTTGTTGCTCCGCCTAACATGCATAACCTGACCTTTTTTTCTCAGCACTGCAACACCCAACTGTGACATCATGCTTGAATGCTTGACAGTGGATGAGGAAGATTGCAGTGTACACTAGAGAGCGCTTGACTGTAATGGTTGAAGATGAAATGTGCCACTGGATACCAGCAAATGTTTGACATGAAACAGTGTGAAGGCGGGGGGTGAATGGTGTGCCCTCCCCCATGACAGCCAGGTAAACTATGAATGTTTCACAGGTAACAGCTTGCTAGTGTCTCTTTCAACAACAGAATGCCATAGAAGAACACAATCACATTATGCCAACTATGTAAGAGCTTAACGAGGATATGAACTGGGCTGGCCTGGTGAGGCTGATGATTGATGTGCTGGTGACTGGGTTCAGATCTGGACTTGGGTCACCGGGGATTGGCCACGCAGGGAGAGGACAGAGCATTTGAAAGACTGCTTTGCTTTCCTGGTGAGGGACAGTTTCAGTTCCCAGCGTTTGCCTGGTCCCTAGTGTTGGCTGGCAGTGAGGCACTTTGGGAAGGAGTGACGGCTGCTGATGTGTCTTGCTTGGAAGCATGCTCGGGGATGTCTGGGTGGCATTGCACACCACCCCTTGGGATGAAAACGGAGAATGGCTTCCTGAGCTGTCGATGACCCTAGCCACCCCATTGCCCTGCATCCCGTCGAGCACCCAGGTCACACTGCACTAGCACAAAGATAAGCCCTGAAGGAAAGGGGGGGCAGGGGTAGCCAGTGTCCAAATGGCAGCTTCAGGCCACAGGAGAAACATCGCTAACTGCAAAAAAACAACAAGGGCATAAGTAATATCATACAGTTCTAAATGGTCTTTAGCACCTAAGTGCAGGTTTGAAACACTCACAGAATTTACTCAAAGGCCAGCAAAGATGGAACAGTAACAGAATGGGACCCAGTATTGAAGAACAGCTTCTTCAGAAAGTAAAGGCTGGCAGGTTAAATGCAGTTGTTCAGCTCGTGGCAACCATTTTGAATAAGGTAAAACAGAGGACATTTTGACTCGTATATGTGCTCTGAGGGGGGAAATGGGTTGAAGACCCCAAGAAAGAGCCTGCAGACTCTTTGGGAAAACAATGAAAAACATTATATTTACTCACAATTTCTGCTTATAGATAAATATTTTTCTGTGTTTGTCTTCCGTTGTTTCTGTATTACTAAGGGCAGTTGCTTGAAAGTTGAATCCTTGTCCCTCAGACTTCATCTGCTCTTTTTGGTTGCCGTGGAAACGATTATGATACCACAAGTGGGAGATTATGAGGAGACAAGGAATGAGCACAGATGAGTGAGGCCCAAGGATCCAGTTCCCATACAAATTTCCTTACCTGTGGCAATGGGAATTAGGTATTTGGTGCAGTACTGGCCACTGCTTGGCAGCTGGAACCCAAATTATAGTGAGAAAGAAAGAATGTGACTGGACTGAGAACTGAATCTAGGACCCAGGAATCAGGGACAACATGCCAAGAGAATTTCTGGGGGGCACACAATTAAAAATAAGTCTTGGAAACCTAAAATTATACTTTTACAGCCTCCCTCAGTCCAAAAAGCCCTACTTGAATGGAGATTGGGGGGGCACATGCCTCCCTCTGGTGTATTGGTATGATGGTCCTACCACTGAATACCATCCCTGTGCTTTTACTAATAGAGAATGAGGGGCACATAAAAACAGAAAGCCTGACACACTACTGAAATGATGTATAATACTCTCTAAATTTTCCCAGAGGTATCATGGGGTCTCATGGGTTCTTTGAAGGGGAGAGCTGCAAACATACAGTAGTTATAGGCTGGAGGAAGGTTATAACTGAGGTATTGTACATCTGCCCAGCTGTCTCATGGCCTTTGTGATATGCTGCCAAGGAAAGATAAAGAAATAATTTCATTACAAACATGTTACATTCTGGAACTCCTGAAATCGGTCTGGGGTAGGGGGGAACAGAGTATAATAACCTTTTATTGTTGTATACTGTCAGCTAGAGTCTGAACTTCCCATTCTCTGTGCTGATCCTTGCTGTTCCAAGGCCACAGTGGTGATTGCAGCCATTGATGTCTGCGTAGAGTGGAGAGCAGGGCGCTAGTTTCCTAATTGCCCCCGCCCCCGCTTAATGATTACTTGTGTGCTTTAAAAAAGACATGCACACACGCATCAGTCACATACAGTCATAAAGATAATATACAGTTCGGCTGGTCTGCTGGCAGAGTGGTAGCACTGTGACTTGCACTGCCGACAGCCTGGGTTTGAGAGCAAACCTGGAGTGTTGGAGGGTTGGCCAGGGGAGGTAGATACAGGGTCTGTCAGACAGCCCTCTTCCTCCGGGTGGGTTGGGTGGCAGTTCTCGGTAATACTCTGACTCCTGGTGGTGACCAGAAGACAGTGCAGGTGAGAGTCTCAGCAGTGCTGGGATTCGCGATTGTGGCAGATATCAGCACAGAGAGTGCTGAAGCTCTCGCCGCATTCCACTGATGTCATTGCATGCCCATGGCTGATAAGGGTAACACAGAAAACAAGACAGCAAACAGAACCCTCCACAGCTGCACACAGTGACACTGGGGCTCCCTCTCCTCCACTGAATGATGCCCAAAACGACTGGCCAAGGCTATCAAGGTGGATCTTTGTCTGTCCCCTCTGCTCCCAGGGGGAGCCCTGTCATGGGGGGTTAAGCCACAGGACCTCGGCTTTGCACAGGTAGACCTGAAGGGATGCTGGGTTGGGGAGGGGGTCTGTGAGAGCAGAAAATTGGTACATCTGTAGCCTGCAAAAGTAGAATTGAAAAAAAAAGATGTATACATTTCATGTACACAGCACACTAACATATACACACTCACATGCACAAATACAGTACACACATTTATGAAATCAGTCCTGCACATACACATACCATATACCGTCATATACTGTAGTATAATATCCACACAGCCCTATCCTGGTGGGGTCAAAAACAGTTGGGGAATTCAAGAATGATGGGACAGACACAAGGCAGTTCTAGTGGGGGGTTGCAGGAAGTAGGCTGTTGGTTAACTAGGATCTGCAGCATATCCAATAGGTAGGGAAATGGGCAGACTGGGTGGACCAAGCGGTCCTTGTCTGCCATCAAAGTCTATGTTTCTATGTTTCATACCAGGG
This sequence comes from Neoceratodus forsteri, assembly GCA_016271365.2. NCBI lineage: Eukaryota > Metazoa > Chordata > Ceratodontiformes > Ceratodontidae > Neoceratodus > Neoceratodus forsteri. Next base: position 19,726,066 of record JADMNL010000038.1, on the reverse strand, counting down.
AAACATAGTTATTAAAGGGACAGTGCCTCTTTTTAGTTTTATATAGGGTAACACCTCAAAGAAAACTTTGAAAAACATAATATTTAGGTACAGTTCAGGTTGCATTCCATATAGATTATATAGGTTTCTCTTTCACATAGGTTGTTGCTGAAGAAATGTGTATGACTATATGACTGTTGTTCCATAGAGTTCATTTGTCTCTGTAGCTTATTCCCTGATGGAAATCATAATCCTCTGTTGTGACATCACAACCACTTGCCACGGGAGTAACTGTGATGTCACGTGTAGTGCATTATGCCCTCGGGTAGGGAGAAAGAAACAGGAATAAAGTCTTCAGAATAAAGATCCTGTTTTCATTCACATGATCTCTGTAGTAGATATTGTGAGGAAAAATACAAAACTAATGTGAAAAATAAACTGAACTGTGTCTAAATATTATGTGTTGTTAAGGTTCTCCTGAAGGTGTCAGCTGCTCTTCAAAGATCATGTGAACCAACATTTTTTATCTTGAAGTCATACAGTAATGCTGTTAGCTGTGCTATGTCCTGTTCTGTATATACTCCTGTCTGCCTTCTGAAATCGCTGCACTAAATCAAGTTTCAAGAGCAACTGACACCATCTGACCAAAAGTGCTACACTGCAGAATTAGAATAAGCATACCCCCAATAAATCTCATACCAAAAGCTAGATTATTACGTTACTTCATTTTAAAGTTAGTAGTCATTTTGTAACCCTGATTTCACTACCTGTACAAAAAAGCATGTATAATTGAGGAGCTACTGATGATGTCATCTTGGAAACTCACAGTCTACTATTTCCTGTCAGCAAGTTAATAGGACCAAAGTTGGAAAGATCATGTACAGTGGGTTTCACATATAAAATAAGCAACACTATTCAAAAAGCATTGCTTAAAAAAATTATACACTCTCAGGGTTTTTAATAAAATTTAATTCCACAGTAGACCAGTGCTCTGGAGTGATATTATGTGCCTGTAACATGATAAGTGTAGAAACAGGAAGTTATGCTTTATACAACATTGGACCACAGCATCCTATATCAGCATGTATAATAAAACAAAGGTACAGATACAGATAGAGTGGAATAATTTGTTTTTCTGCTGTGTTTGCTGTTTGGGAATTGGCTGCTGTGCATTATGGGAATGCATATATTTAATTGCATTTTGTATATTGTGGGTGCAATGGTGAACAGTTATTCAATTACTGATTACACTTAGATGTGATCAACATTTCAGAATATGTGTTCATTTTGGCTGACTATTGTGAAGTGTTGCATCAACTCAGTTTTTCTGCTGTGTTTGCTGTTTGGGGTATTTTTGCTGTGCATTATGGGTAATGCATATTTTTAACTGCAATTTGTATATCGTGGGTGCAATGTTGAACAGTCATTTACTTATTGAGTACATGCAGATGTGATCAACATTTTATAAGGTGTTCATTTTGGCTGACTGACATTTGTGAACTGTGGAATCATCTTTGTTTTCTACTGTGTTTGCTGTTTGGGATTTGGCTGCTGTGCATTATGGGAAATACATATATTTAAGTGCACAGGAGTATTTGGCTCTGGTAGTTGTTCCTAAGGTTACCACCTACTCGGTTTTTGACCGAATGATTCGGTTTTCTAGGTCCAGATTTGGTACTCCTGTTTTCACCATTGCAAATTCGTTTTTTATGGTGGATCAAGCAGCACCTGTTAGATTCCCCACTAACTGTTTCATTTTCTTCTCATCTGACTGTAAGCAAGTGTCTGACATTTTAGTGTGATTGCTTGCTTGCAGTACATGCCAATCAGGAAGTGCCTTCAAGAGCAGGGCACTTAAAGAGCCAAATGTGTCCCTGTCTGCTCAGTTGTCACCTCTAACTTCACACCAGCAAATTGTAAGATTATTCATGGAGAGGGTGAACAATACCACCTTAATTAACACCTTATTTTTTCTGAAACCAGACAGGCACCACATTAGGGTAGCTTCCTGTCCCAGTATGGACTGTACAATGTGTTTCAGAAACTTTACCTACTAATCCAGTTTTATTCATAGGTAGTACTTTTTCAGTCATTGTGAATGCTCACATGCTTATAAAACAGATTCTGTTAAATTCTTCACCATTTTATTTGCATGCTCAGATTACAAACAAATTCTGATGTCATGCAGACCTCTGTATACCAGTCAGTCTGAGAGGTGTAAAGTAGGGCTATTAAGACCATTAGCAGCAAATCAAACTAATCATTTCCAGGCTGCACTGTGAGTATGGTCTTTGATTGCTGTGATAAGGAATACTTTTATACCTTTAAATGTTCACAATTTTTTCTTTTAGGGTCTGTCCTATACTTTAATATTTGTTACCCCTTGTGTTGTTAAATTAATAATCTAATATTTTATTTCATTTCTAGCAATAATATGCCTCTCTGCATACCTCTCAACCTCTTGCCTCATGAATCAGGGACAAGGCTTAAAAAAATCAGGGACAAAGACCCCAAATGAGGGACACATCTTAAAAATGTGTAGTATTCACTCAGAAAGCTGATAGAATGAAAGGATTTGTGTTAAGATGCATTTTGTGAAGAAAACAAAGTCTGTAACTTTAATGTCTGACATTATTTTGTGCTCTTAATCACCACTATTCTGTCACAAAAACACAAATTGTATGAGGGACAGAGGAACATTTTGAGGCAAAAGCAGGGACGTCCCTGAAAATCAAGGACAGTTGAGAGGTATGCCTCTCTGTCATCAGTAGTTATTGTTGTCAATTTTCATACTACTTGGATATTCCAGCAAGACCAATCCAGGCCTTTCAGATGAACAGCACAGAATAATGTGGCTAATGTTATACTAAGCTACAGAAATGAGAAAAGGAAGAGAGAAAGAGCAGTAGCTGATGAGATGACAGGAACACAATCTAGATTTGATGGCACTGCAAATTTAGGCATAGTATCAAAACATTTTCAAAACATTATTTTTTTTTACCAGAAGAGACACACTAAGCTAAAGCTTGTTTACAGGTGCAACCGGAGAGCACAAGGGAATTAAGTGATTTGTGTAGGGTCACAAAGTATGCAAGTTTGGGCTGTAGGATTCAAACTCTGGTCTCCAGAATTGCAGCTCAGAGCTTTAAACCACTGCACTATACTGCCTCTATGCTATATATCACATATCATGCTATCTGCTATGTATGACTGACATGGAAAACAAAATAGGGTATTTAACAGCATAGAATAGTTCCTACCACTTTTAAAAACTTCTCTGACATTACAAATAACTTTAGAGTAGTAGCAATGTGAGGGACAGTAGCACATCTTAAAATGGCAGATGATATTTGTAATTACATCTCGTCCACCATTGCTGGTGTAGTTTATTTATTTATTGAAAGAATTTTACCAGGGAAGGCCACCTGATTCAAACTAGCCAGTTGTCAGAGGTGTCCTTGTAGTCACTCAATTTGTCAGCTAAGCTGTGTACACAAGATGGAAAGTCCCCTGAACCCCCTCTCTAACCCCACCAAATGTTAACACACACTGAAATTTAAAACATTTAAATCTAAATAAAATAAACCAAAAATAATAATCATGATGTAATTTAAAGAAGTTGTACACATTGTTATATCAGCAGCAATTCTGAATAAATCAAGTGAATCAGAGTCCAAGTGATGCCCTCATTACATTAGTCATAAAAGGGGCTGGGTTAGGGGTGGAGTTTGGGTGTGTGGTTTAGTATTCGGTTTTCATCTCATCCAAAGGTGGCAACCCTAGTTGTTCCTGAAATTCACTTGGCAGGCCAACAGATGGCTCTCTAACAATGCTACAGCCATACTTAGATCAAATTCCAAATATAGTGAATTGAGTCATTCAGAAAAAAAACTTTCATAGACCAGGTGAAAAACAAAAGAGCCCACATAGTTTGCTTACTGGTACTGTTTTACTTGTGAATACCATTGCACATGATCTTTACAACTTTGGAGAAACAGATCCTATAAGCTTGCTGATGGAATTCTGGACTGTGAGTTCACAAGATGACATCATCATCAGCTCTTCACTGATGCAGGCTTTTTTGGAACAGGTAGTGAAATCAGGGTTACAAAGAGGTTATTAACTTTACAATGAACAACAATAGACATAGTTTTTAGTATAGGTTTCACTGGGGGTATGCTTATTCTAATTCTGCAATGTAGCACTTTTTGTCAGGTGGTGTCAGTTGCTCTTTAAGGTACTCCTCATTCCAGCCATCTTCTGCAGAGAGAGCAAACAAATAGTTTTAAAAACAATGGCAATCAGTTCTGTCCTCCAAGGCTGTGGTCTGAAAGGGAAGGGAGATGTTATATAAATGACAAACTTTTTAAATCCTCTGGCTTTGGTGTGCTTTTTCCCTGTGTCCTCCAACTGGCCCCTTGAGAAAAACAAGGCTCAATTCTCAGAGCTTCCGGTGCAGTGCAAAGGGCTTGCACCACAATGAATGCCACAAAGTGTCCCTTGTACCAAACGATGTGCCCAGAGATTCCCAAAGGCAGCCTGCATCACTCACAGGCTGCTTGCCCCAAACAGGGTTGCACCACCCCTGCACCTCAAATGGGCTGCAGCATGGCACAAGGGGGCATAGAGCAGATGCACGTTGCCACATCCCTAAATCTTGGATTTTTGAAACTCACCTGGATGAGGAATTTTCCAAGTACCCTTAGAAGTATACTTTTGATATCACTCTGGGAGAGTTTGGCTTAGTGTGACAGTGTGCGGTTGTGCCCCATCCCATGCCCCGTCCCCTGACCCCTGATGTCAGTATCAGTGTTACAAAGTAATATTTCCTAGTGATCTAGTGGCACTCCCTCCACTATCCTAGACGTCAACAGCAGCATTAAATATTTTTAATTCCTGCTGATCCAGTGGCCCTCCCTCTTTGATCCCCGATGTCAGTATCAAAGTTATGAATTAATATTTCCTGGTGGTCTAGTGGCCTTCCCCAACCCCCTGTTAAAGTGATCTTGTGAACTTTGCCATAGAAAACAGGATTAATAACCTGAAGTAACCTGTAGGAGTTGTGATTCAATCTGCTACCATTCAAACTGCCAAAAAGTGCTGTTTTCCATGAAGTAAATACTTTTATTTCTGTGCTCTGCTTTGCTTCATTTGCATAACCTGACTTTTTTTTCTCCACAGTGCTACAACCCCCATTTGTGACATCATGCAAAGGAAAGTTAGCAGTGTCAGTGGCTCAGTAGGTAGCACACTCGCCTCTGAGGCCGGGAGATCAGAGGGCTGTGGGTTCAGTTCCCACATCTGGCACTTGGGTTAATATCCCAGTACTGACACTGTAATGTAGCATGAGAGGGGTGCTGCATTTCTGAGGTGCCGTCTTTCGGATGAGATGTTAAACCAAGGTCCCATCTGCCTGGATTGGTGGTAGTTCAGGTGGATGTTAAAGATCCCATGGCACTTATCGAAAAGAGTAGGGGAATTTCCACGGTGTCCTGGCCAAATTTCCCTCATTCACTAAAAATACCACCAACAGCTTAATCTGGTTCAAGGTCAATTGGCATTCATCTGTATCCCTTCCCCTGGGCCATGCCTGAAAATAGGCAGGATTTGTCTAGTGCACTTACCTGGTCAACAAAAGCTAAATAAATAAAAAATAAAAACATGTTGCTGCAAATGTTAGTTATCAGAGGTATAGTCCCTTATATTGGTGGTGACTGCACCTAATATGTAGATGTCCATAGCAAGGCATTGTGGGTACAATAAGACATTGTTTTTCCATTTCCTTTACTGTGCATATAGTATCTAGCTGACAGGATTTCTTTACTGAGTGATGTACTTTCCTATATCAGTACTGTAAATGTCTGCAATACCAAGACTGACCAACAGAGGTCTCTGTTTCAAAACAGTGCCTATAAATATTGTTTCCCTTGTATGATGTCATACATGGGGGTTGTAGCACTGAGAAAAAAGGGTGGGTTATGTAAATGAAGCAGAACACAGAAATAAAAGCATTTATTTAATGGAAAACTGCACTTTTTGGCAGTTTGAATGGTAGCAGATTGAATCACAACTACTACATGTTACTAATCCCATTTTCTATGACGTAGTTCACAAAGCCACTTTAATGATTACTTTGATGACCTGTTGGGGGATTCAAGTTAAGGTGATTATGTGAGCTTTCGCAGATGCCTTTTTCACATAGTATGCCACTGCCCCCATGCCCCAGATTCTGAAGCTGCAATTTGTTTTATAAAAAAATCTGTCATTGTCATTTTTATTTATGTTTTATCAGCACTGTGTCTTCCAGTTTTCTGTGTGCAGTTACACCCCAAGAATGATGTCATGCAATGGGACCATAAATGTTTTACGTACAGCACCAAGGAATTCTGGGTAAAGTATCATGTTGCTGTAAATGTTAGTTACTCTGAGGTGCAGTCCCTTATTTTGGTGGTGGTGACTGCACCTAATATGCAGATGTCCATAGCATGGCATTGTTGGTACAATAAGATGTTGTTTTTCCAACTCCCTTACTGTGTGGTGCAGTCTGAAATCTCATTAGTGGCTTCAACAATAAAAACTCTCAAATGTTTATTTTCCAAACAAGGCATTGTGCATATAGTATCTAGCTGACAGGATTTCTATATTGAGAGATGTAGTCTCCTATATCGGTAATGTAAATGTCTGCAATACCAAGACTGACAACAGAGGTCTCTGTTTCAAAATAGTGCTTATACACTTTGTTTCCCTTGCATGTCCTGAATGGGGGTTGCAGCATTGAGAAAAAAAGGGGTAGGTTATGCAAGTGAAGCAGAGCACAGAAATAAAAGCATTTATTTCATGGAAAACATCACTTTTTGGTGGCTTGAATGGTAACAGGTTGAATCACAACTTCTACAGGTTGCTGCAGGTTATAATTCCATTTTCTATGACAAAGTTCACAAAATCTCTTTAAATAGGTACTCCTCAAACCATGATATAATATCTGAAAAATAAACATCTCTTAATTCCCCAACAGCAAAGAATGGTTAACTGAAGTGATGCTTTTGGTTTTTCCACTTTGCTGACAACTCCTTCAGCCTGGCCAGATCCCTCCTTCATTTTTACACCCTTCTCCTGATGTTTTCACCCTGTTACAGATCTTCATGTCATCTACGAACAGACACACATTCCCATTTAGGTCCTCTGAAATGTCCCTAATGTGTATGTTGAAAAGTATGAGTCCTAGCATGGAGCCCTGGGGAACCCCTCTCGTCACCCATTCTTCTTTTAATTGCACCCCATTTACTACCACCCTCTGAGTCTCTGAGGTTGCCCCCACCCTAAGCTGCCCAATTTGCTTATCAGAAAAGGACCCCACGGTCCATGCAGTCTTAGTCCAGTCTAGTTATTTAAAATCATTTGTTTATTTTTCCTGCTGGAGTGTTTTCCTCTCTTTTCTACTACTGATATATTTGAGTTGCACCTTGACTCCTAAAGTAAAATACTTTTTTTTACCTATCAGTCATGACTGTGTCTTAATTGTAAGGTAGTGATTTATTTCTCTGGCTGAGGGAAAACTCTGTTGGCATCTGTCATCAGAAAAGCATATAACCCAGCTTAACTGAGAACTGGAGGAGGGTGAATGTGATTCCCCTTCACAAAAGTGGGAGGGAGCAAGACAGAGGCAGGAAACTACAGACCTGTCAGTTTGACCTCTGTGGTAGGGAAAATGATGGCATCACTTCTGAAGGAAAGAATTGTTGTGTATCTAGAGGCCAGTGGGGCACAGGACCCAAGGCATCATGGATTCACAGTGGGAATGTCATGTCAGATAAATCTAATCAAGTTCTCTGACTGGGTGACCAAAGTAGTAGACCAGGGAGGGGCTGAGGACATGGCCTACCTAGACTTTAGCAAGGCATTTGGCACAGTCCCTCACAAAAGATTAATAAACAAATTAGCCAGCCTTGGAGTGGATCCCAGGGTGGTAGCCTGGGCAAAACATTGGCTGGACAACAGGACACAGAAGGTAATTGTAAACAGGGTCCACTCTAAAGAAGTGGGGTTACTAGTGGTTTACCACAGGGTTCAGTACTGGGCCCAGTCCTTTTTAATGTCTTTATAAGTGACATTGCAGAGGAACTGGAAGGAAAAGTATGGCTCTTTGCAGATGACACAAAGATCTGCAACAGGATTAATACACAAGGGTGTGTGGAAAGGATGAGAAGGGACTTGGCAAAGTTGGAGGAATGGTCAGAAGTATGCCTGCTTGGATTCAGTACAAAGAAGTGCAAAATAATACACCTGGGAAACAAAACCCAGGGGAAGAGTACACAATGGGGGGAGGCAGTAACAACAATAAAAATGGAAAGGAACCTGGGGATAATCATATCAGATGATCTTAAGGTTGGCAAGCAATGTGAGAAGGCATTAGGGAGGGCTGGGTGGATACTGGGATATATAGGGAGAGGCATCACCAGCAGAAAACAGGAAGTTGTTTTCCCTCTGTACAGCCAGTTGGTGAGACCCCATCTGGAGTACTGTGTCCAGTTCTGGAGACCCCATCTCCACAAGGACATAGACAGAATGAAGGCAGTCCAGCTGAGGGCAACTAAAATGGTGCAGGGTCTGCAAGTGAAGCCATACAAGGAGAGACTAAAGGATTTTAATATGTATGCCCTTGAGGAAAGGAAAGAAAGGGGGGACGTGATAGAAACTTTTAAGTACCTCAGTGAAATCAACAAAGTCCAAGAGGGTAGCATCTTTCAGAAAAAGTGATGTGCAAGAACAAGGGGACACAATTTGAAGATGGGGGGATGGTTCAGGGGCAGTGTGAGGAGGTATTTATTTACACGGAGGGTGGTGGGCACATGGAAGTGCCTTCCTGAGGAGGTTGTGGGGTCTAAAACTGGGAGAATTCAAGAATGCATGAGACAGACATTAGGCAATTCTTGTGGTGGGTAGGAAGAAATAAGCTGTTGGTTAACTATCATCTGCAGTGTATCCAGTAGATAGGGAAATGGACAGACTAGGTGGGCAAAGTGGTCCTTATCTGCCATCATAGTCTATGTTTCTATGTTAAGCAGTGAACTTCCTAGCCTTGTGGAAGGAGATGTGAAATCCTGGGCAACCAGACTGGTGGCAGCTAAGAAAAACGGTAACAGACAACTGTCTAATGGCAGTTACAGCCAAAGGAGAGAGGGTTATCACAGCCAGGTACCAAACTGAGAGGGGCCCACCTGGCAATCTCCAGGTATACTGGTGAACAATCCAACACTGCCAGCACGCTTTGATTCCTGAGTACTTGTCTTATTGAAAAAATCAGTGCTCTTGTCCGAACACCACAAGACAGATATTCAAAAGAGTAAAGGTAAGGAAAGCGAAAAGGGATTACTTGGAAAATAAATTGGGTAATGGATTGTGTGACACTAAGGTCCTTTGGAAAGTTCTGAATGAGCTAATGGGTAAGAGTAAGAGATTGGATAATATTTCATTGCAATTAGATGGACAATTGGTTAATGATCCAGTCAAAGTAGTAAATGGGTTTAATTCTCATTTTACTAATTTAGAGAGGTCTAATATTCAAGGAAGTGTGACAAATTTAGAATTAAAAGAGTTATTAGCTGAAAATAGTAGGGAAAAGGGTGGTGTGTCAAAATTTTATTTTCAGGAACTTACTGAGAAGGATGTCTTGACGTATATATTGAAGATAGAGCCTAGGCCATAATTGGAGTAGATGGAATAGATTATAGGATTCTTAAAAAAGCTGGGTTATTAATTGTTCCAGTGTTGACTAAAATTTTTAATTTTTACCTCACTAATAATGTTTTTCCAACAAAGTGGAAATGTGGTGTTGTAAGGCCTATATATAAAACAGGAAGTAAAATTAATGTTAATAATTATAGACCTATAACACTATTAGCTCCCTTGTCTAAATTACTAGAGAGAATTGTTTCAGATCAGATTAAAGGTTATTTGGAGCAATATTTTCTTGGTCCCCTTCCCAACATGGATTTTGGCAGGGATATAGTACAGAGACTGCCTTGGTGAGGTTCACGGGGCCAGGTGTATAAAGCCCTAGACGAGAGAAAAATAGTAGCTGCTGGCTTTGTGGACCTCACCAAGGCATTTGATTTGGTTGATCATGGGAAGCTGTTATTGAGTTTGCTTGAGGTTAATTTCTCTAACGAAGTGATATTATGGATTAATGATTATTTAACTAGTAGGGTGCAGAAAACTATTATGAATGGTGTAACGTCAGATGAGGGTAACTTGATATGTGGTGTTCCACAAGGGCCAGTATTAGGTCCTTTGTTGTTTTCTTTATTTTTAAATTCATTGCCCAAAATATGTAATGATACAGAACTTATTTTATTTGCAGATGATGCAGTTTTATTGTGTATTGGTGATACTGGACAAATTGTACAGCAACAGTTACAGAAGGATTTTAGTTTATTGCATGGTTGGTTCATATGGCATAATTTGGTGTTGAATCATGTTAAAACAAAATGCATGGTATTTAAAAATGTAAGATCTAATGTGAATTTTGAGCTGATTTTAAAAGATAATTATGGAAATAATATAGAAAGGGTTTCTGAAATCTGTTACTGGGGCCTGGTCATTGATTGTAATTTATCATTTGAAATACATTTTTAGAAATTAATTGGTAAATTGCATCAAAGACTAGGAATGTTATACCGGTTGAAAAAGTATTTAACTTATGAGGTTAGGGTAGTCTTGGTTAATAGCTTATTGTTTTCAGTTATTGATTATGGTTTAATAATTTATTTTTTTACATCAGATAGAATGCGTATTAAGCTTACATCTACTTATCACAACATTATTCGTTTTGTTGCAGGTCAGAAGAAAATAACTTATCATTGCTTACTTTATAGTTGTTTAGTTGATGAGATTTAGATTACGTGTTGGGTATTTCTTCAGAAAATTAATTTAGGATTTTTGCCTAGTGTTATTTGTGAAATGTTTCCTAAATTGTAAATGGTATAAGGACCAGGTCACAGGTAAATTTTAAATTTCGGATTCCCTGTTATAAAAGTGCATTTGCTCAGAATTCTTTGCAATATTATGCAGTAAAATTATATCATGAACTACCTTGTTATATTGTATAATGTGTTACAATTCCATTATTTAAGAGGGTTTTAAAAAGATTTATGTTAGTTGAATCAAAGTGTTGTTGCCTCAAATGAGGTTGTACTATTTGTATGTTTTATATTTTGAATATTGTATATATGCGGTTTATTATGTTGTGACTGGGCACCAGTGAAAATGAGCATATTGTTGCTCACTGGTTATACAGAATAAAAATAAACAAACAAACAAAAGAGTTGAGCCATGCGCAATAGGGTTGTGCCTGCGCAAGTCCGAAATTGCACCATTGTGTGATATTCAGCAGGAGCAAGTTCTCGAATCATATGTTGCTGAGCAAATACGCAATGATAATGAAGGCATGTGCAACTGAAGGGGAGGAACCATGCATAAATGGCGCAGTGATATTCAAAGACTTATGCCATGCAGAGTAGGGGAGCAAGCAAGAAGTTGCGCCATAGCGTAAATAAGCCAAAATAAAAAGGAGCAAGGGAGAGGTGCAAGAACGCTACAGGGAAGCCACATATGTCAGAGGCAGAGGCAGACAGACAGGACAGGAGGCACAAACATAGCAGGCCAGGGAAAGGGTAGTCAGAACAGCCGGGCACAGGGAAGGTGTGAGGAGCCACACAGCACAGAGGCCAGCACAGGCAGGTGTACCCGGTGTAGGGGAGGTAGCAGCCAGGACAGTGGGGGATACAGCAACAGCTGCCAGGGTGAACACAAGTAAGGACATGGCCCGGTGCCACCTTCCACATGGAGGCCGTGAATGGGGGTGCAGAAGGTGGGCGGCAGGGGGGGCGTGGCCGTGGAAGGGCCCGTCGGCGGTATCCCCCAACAGGCAGTACCAAGCCCACACCAGCTTTGAGCTGTTCACTGATACTGAGATTGTGGTCCAGTACCACCTGAATGGGGAAATTCTGATGCAGCTCTGTGAGCTGTGCAGAGATGTGATACAGGCACCCACAAGACGGAGCCATACCCTGTCAGTGGAGACTAAGGTAATGGCCTGTATGTGCTTGCTCACCACGTGTACCTTCCAGAGACCAACTGGGGACACCACAGGCATAACCCAGCTTGGCCACATCATGACACCTCACCCAATTCCTCAGTGTACTGCCACATGCGCTGTGCAGAGTACATCCATTTCCTGAGTATTGGTGTGGCGGAGCATACAGCAACATACAGGAGTTCCACAGGGTAGCAGCATATGCCTAGTGTGCTGGGGCAATAGACTGCACCCATGTGGTCACATAAGCCACCTGGCCCGAGGTCACATACATAAGTGCAAGGGCTATGCCAGCATCAACTGCCAGGTGGTGTGCGATGCCAGGGGTGCATCATCAATGTCTGTGCCGTGCACTCTGGGGAGGCACATGATTTCTCTACTGGCACCAGTGGCACTGTGCCACAGATTCAAGAGTGGGGAGATGCCCACTGGCCACCTAGTGGGTGAGTATGCAAACCATGGACAATCATAGGGCTGGGGGCGTGGCCAGAGGTGGCATGGTGAGTGGCCTACATGGCCTGGGGCAGTGTGATGCTGATCACAGGGCAACCTCTGCCTTCACACACAGGTGACAGTGGATACCTCTGTCCCTGGCTGCTCACACCTACCGGTAGCCCATAACCTGTCGCAGTAATGTTACAATGAGGCACCACGACCACATGTAATGTCATCGAGCAGGTGTTTGGGATGCTGAAGGCATGTTCCATTGCCTGGACACCTCTGGCGGTGCCCTACAGTACAGCCCCTCAAAGGCCTGCAGGATATTCCTGGCCTGTTGCATCCTGCTCAACATGGCCAATGACTGTGGGATAGCTGTACAGGTTGAAGAGGGGGACAGCGATGGGGATGATGGGGACACCAGTGATGATGGTGATGGGCAGCCTCCCTTGGTTGACGGGACCCCCGACTGATCCGGCTGGCACAGTTGCACTGGGACACCATCACGGAGGAGCACTTCAGCCAACCCAGGTAAGTCATGGGGCCATGCACAACCACCAGTGGCCAAGGCACAACCCACAAACATGCATGGACACACACCAGGGGTGCATGCTGTCAAGGGAAGTGGCAGGGCACAGAAGCACACACAACAACAAGGGATGGGTGAGGATCAACATGCCACGCCGAAGGACACACAGACACATGCTTACACACAATGCAACAAATGTGCACAGAGGGCAGAAGGCACACTGACCCAGAATGCACACCCGAGCAACACACATGTCCACAGGCCACCACACCCACTGCCTGTCCATGTTCCATGTATTCAGATGCTGAACTACCATTGCACATTCGGTGTACAATAATGCAGCATCATCTTGCACACACAACTGTGGACAGCAGCAGGAGGTGTGCAGGTGGACTGTGTGGCAACTGCAGGGCCAGATACCCACCCATGCACTGCCCATTGAAATGCACAATACACACAGGGCAGCACCAGACAGTAGCCATGCTGGGAGACAGGTCAGTCACATTACACAGTGCCCCAGTTACCACGGATGCATGGGTGACCCCGCCGAGACCCGCCAGCACTGACAGGCTGACCACTGGCCTCATGGGGTGGCACTGATGGTATCCTAGGGGTTCCACTGCATGAACGTGACTGTGCTCATACAGGGGTCTGCAGCACACTGAACATGCCTGCACCAGGAGCGCTCGGGATGCCCACAGCTGAACCCGGCGTTGACAGGGTGGGAGTCGCACGACGCCAGGAATGGGGGTGGATAGTACACTGCATGGTGTCTGCGATGCATGGGCACTTGACTGTGTGCCCATTGTGGCCATGACAGCAGAGAATGCCTGTGCATGCCTGTCAATGGCAGTGGTCACATCCTCTGGCAGTGGTCACATCCTCCTACAAATGGTCCATCCCTGCCAGGATCAGTGAAGTGTTCCTGCTGTGACGCTCCTCTGGCCACTCCAGAGCCACACACAGTGCATCCACGGACGTCTCAAGCTGCATCTTCTGCTGGACCGATGCTTGCAGTTGGCGGGTGTGCTCATCCAAGAGGTCATCAGCCTCCTCAGCATCCTGTCCCTCAGAGGTGTGCATGGCCTCGATGATCAGCACCCTTGAGGGGTGGGTGCTGCACCAGAGACCAGGTCATAGGCATGTCCACAGGTGGTGCACAGATGCCGCCGCTGAACCCTGTACCCCCAAGCCCATTGGGTGCCGCTGATGCTGCCTCTCGGCTGCCGCTCCCCCAGGGCTCAGTGGATTGCTGTCACAGTGCGGCTGCAGTCGTGATCACTGTCATACACCACCAGTGCTGCCCACTGGTGCTGACAGGCACAGGCTGGGACTGTGATGACATGCAGGCCTCCACAGCGGCACCACCCATGGCCATGAGCATGAATTGCCCTGCTGTGGCCATCCCGTGGCACACACGTGTCACTGCCCATGATGGTCATGTCATTATCACTAGTGACGGACTCTACACCGGCCACAGCCACAGCATGCTGGCATCCGTGGATGCCAGCATGCTGGGACACATGCAGGGCTTCCTCCACACCTGTTACAATGACATCAGTGTGGACAGCCAGGTGGCCTCACTGTCGCAGTGATCCACATATACCTGTGGAGGTGGAGGTGAAAGATCCCTCCTCCGACTCCAGCCAACTGTCCGCAGTGGACAGGCCCACCACCACTGACCCATGCAGATGCTCAGGATCAGTAAGGGAAAGCAAAATCACATTACTGCATGTGACATACCCTACCTCCCCATAGAGAGACCATGACTTACCATGCAGTGATGGGCCACCAACTGTCTGGAAGCCACCACCCGGAACACCCTCAATGGCACTGCACTGCATGCTTCCAGCAAGCTTCTCCTCATCTGGGGTCAGCTGTACCACCTCCAGCTGTCCTCCACCTGTTGCAGCACGTGCTGCCCTGATGGCAGCCACATTCTCCTTTACCTTCCTCCTGTCCGTGCCCATCTTTTTGTTACACTCCTGCATGGAGCTTTGGTGGCTGCCATGCAGGTTCATGGCATGTGCCACCTTCTCCCATGCAGCAGCACAGGCTTGAAGGGTTCCCCTCCATCCACTGAGCAGTGGCTCCTGATCCAGGTAGGCCTCGAACAGGGCCTCAGTTTCAGCCTTTGTAAAGTCCAGCCTCCTCCTCCTCCCACCACTGTTGTCCTCCTCTCCACCAACCTGCTCGGTCATTATGAAGCCTGTAAGAATGGCAGTTGTTACCTGTGACTGTGCAGTCCCATGCATGCCCCTGAATCCACAGTCCACACTCCCAAACAGCACGCAACTCACCAATAGACTGCAGTAACCAACTATGGCCACTGCAGCACATTGTAGCACCTTTATAAGCGCAATCCATGCAAATGAGGCGAGGAGCAACTTTAAGTAGATGCAAATTGCAGTGGTGCACCATTGAATGGCTGATTAGATTATTTGCATATGATGGCTAAATATCACGCTGTTGCGCTTTGGGCAATTGTGTTGAATGTGCTGAGCCAATGGCGCAGTTCTGTGACATGCGTAGTACACCTCACTGCGCATGCCTGGGTTGCTGACGCAGGCGTCTGCTGTGCTGATGATGTGTTGTGCATGGTAGGGAATGCAGGGCATGGCCACCATTGTGCCAGTGGTGCTATAGCGATGGTCACTGCATGGCACTGTGGCAATGGGTCATCATAGGTGCAATGGCCCAACTGCTCAGTAGTCAGCTATGGCACTGGCACACAGGCAGCCAATCACACTGCACACATTGTCTTCCAATGGCACTGTGCTTGGCCATGCGCCAGAGACCCTTGACCCTGTGTCTGACCTTTGCCCCCTAGGTGCCATGCGTCAGGCATGGGTGCACCTCTATTGCGCTGTTCGGTAGCAACACAATAGGGAATGGCAGTGCTGTACCACGCAGCATCTGCACATGGGAAGCCAAGCTGCAGAGCACCATATTGCCTACTATAGCTGCAAGGATGGCACGCAGATGGGCAGCACAGTGGACAGCCACTGAGCTTGCAAATCTGGTGGCAATTGTTGAGCCACACCATGGGCCTCTCTTCGAGGAGGCTCCCCTGGACAGGGCCAGGACCCAGGTGTGGCAGGAGGTGGCAGCTGCCCTGGAAGAGGCCACCGGACAGGGGAGGAGTGCAGAGCAGTGCAGGCACCGCTATGGTGACCTGTGGAGGAGGGAGTCAGAGCTACTGGTCTGACTGTGGGCACATGCCAGGAGGGGCATGGTGCCATGTCCAGGTAGGGGTTCCGTCAACACACTTTTATCGTCCATATGGGTCACAGTGTTGTATGTGTCCAGCACATAGGGAGGGACCATCTGGGGTTGGCTGTGGTGGTGTTCACAGGTGTGGGTGGGTGGGTCTGGCTGGGTGGGAGGGACACACCTTGGGGCAGGGGGACTTTGCTTCGGGAATGTACTGATGTTCTTCTCTCCTTTTTTCCCCCCACAGGCCAGGATGAACTCCACAGGTTGCGGGAAGAGTGGCAGAGGGGGGGAGGACAGTGCAGCCAGGTGGGGTGAGGGCCATCACCGCCCACCTGAATGGCCTGATGAGGGTGAATACCATACATCCATGATTACTATTGCATGCTGTGTGACAGGGTGGGCCACGGGGCATGGCCACCATTCATCGACACCACTGCCATGCACGCAACTAGTTATAGTCAACACTGTCCAGTGGCAATGCATGTCTGGGAGTGCATCAATGGTGGTCCCTGCATGCACCAGGTGCATGGCTGTGCCACTGCCTTTGCACCACATAGCCATGTCACTAAACGGCCACGGTGGTGCTGTGTGTGACTTGGCCGGTGTGTGTGTGCAGTGTTCCCCATGGCTGTATGCACCTGGGTGGGCATGTCTGGTAGACGTGATCACTGTGGATGGTCACACACCATCACAGTGGTATGTCCCATGGCCGTATGCCATGCACAGTGGGCGGGCTGTATGGGGTTGTGCATTCACACCAATTGACTGTGCTCCCTTGTCCCAGGTACCCACCATCTAAGGGACATATGGGACGTCATGAGGGAGATTCTGCAGCTGGCCCAGAAATCCCTGGACATACTCCGCCGACTGAACACGATGGGGGTACTGAGGAGGCACAGAGGCCAGAGGTCATGAAGTCCTGAATGGTGGTCCTTCTAGAATCCTTGGTCCCTGACTTCCCTCCCCCTGGACCCCACCCTCACACCCCTCCTATCCCATCCCATTTATCCACCCCGCCCCTACCCACCCCCACCTTGTTTGTGGCCCCGAGCTTGTATATAGTTTTATTCTTGTACATAGTTGAGTATTATATTTTTCCAATACATTTGATTTTTATTAGAATACTGTGGTGGTCTCTGATTTGCAGTGGGCTACAGGAGCTCAGCTGCAGTGGTGTGCATGGCGTTAGGGGTGGTGCAGTCATGGGTATGCGTGTGTGTCCGTGTGAAGGTGACTATGGTGTGGGGGTAGCTATCAGTCAGTGTCTGTGGAGTGTGTGTTGTTCCCTGTGCACTGGATGACTGTGTGCAGTGGTCCATGGTGCATGCCCTGTGTCCATGGTGCACCCATCAGCCTGTCCATGGCCTGTGCAGCTGACACACAAGCATGTCTGTGACCTGCACAGTCCACTGGCATGTCAGTGGTGGCAGTCCCTGCAGGGCAGCCACTGTACCCGTCACTTTGCTGGGTTGCCCCTGTCACTGGTGTGGTGCATGCCTGGCTCAGGTGGCACTGTGGGCACCACAGTCATTGTCCCACCTCCATGCTGTGCCTTGTGTGTGTTGCAGGGGATGTGCCCCACTGTCTGTGACTTGTGCTCAGGGTGACTGCTGGTGGTGTACGGGTCCACAGTGCCTGCACAGGGTGGCTGGCACTCCAGTGCCATGGAGGACTGTGGGTTGTGTGTACACAGCTTACATGGACCCACAACAGGGGCTTGGTTACCTCACCACTGCGTTGGTGTGCCCTTTGGTATGGGTGGGTGTCTGTCCATATACTGTGTGGCATCCGGTGTGGAGCATGCTTCCATGCACCACTGTGGGTGTCTGTGCTGGCTGTTGTGGCCAGTGGTGGGTCGGGGTGTGTCACTGGAATACTGTGCAGGGTGCTGTACCACTGGTGGTGGTGTCAAGGGCACGCCCTGTCCTGTGGGGGCTGCCTCTTTTGCCGACGGATGGTTGGTCTCTCAGCAGTACCTTTTGGGACTGTGTGTGGTGGCAACATGTCTGCTGTTGTTGCATTGCCATGTGCTGCATCCCACTGATGGGTGCTCATGGTGGGGCTTCCTTGCATGGTTCTGTGGTACACAGGTTGCATTGACACAGTGGGAGTGATGGTATGCACAGAGTTTCCTGCAGTGGTGGTCACTGCTCATGGGGGGTGTCTGGGGATCATGGTGCAGGGTGTTCTCTGCACTGGAGGGGTGGTGTGGCATGGGGTGGTCTGCCCTCCTTGTGTGCCAGTCACAGCTTGCCGGTAGGTGTGCTGAGGCACCATGGCCAGGCTGTGGGTTGGTTGCTGGTCTCCATGGGCCAGTGGTTATTCCAGCCCTCCCCCAATTGTGCTATGCTTGGGGTGTGGGGGAATGATGTCTGTTTTGCTGTGTGTTCCTGTGCCCATCTGTGGCATGGGTGGTGGGACCCTACCTCCCTGGTTGTGCAGTTACATTGCTCTGCTGCTGGGGGGCTCCCTGGTTGCACTATGGCACCTCTGGACTGCTCAGCTGAACATCCCTTGTTGCGCTATGGCGCATCAGATATGCTCAGCTTCCCCTCCCTAGTTGCACTACGGCGCAGGTGGTGCGATATTCAGTCATCGGCTGTAGGTGCAATTTGACCTGCTCTGTTTTTGAATATCACATCTCTTGCACATGGGCGCAATAGACTTGCACTTGCTTCTGCTATTGTGCACTTCTTGGGTGCAGTTTGAATATCTGGGCCCACATGTATAGAATAAAGTAAGCACAGAAAGGTTTAATGGTAACCTTGAGAGAAAAGCTTCATAAATCCCAAAGTCCAAGGATGTGTAAGAAACATTTACACCCTGCCCGGATTCTGAGCTGGATGTAATTGTCCACCTAGGGACAAATGACTTGGCTCATCATGAGGTTAGAGCAGTGCAGGAGGACATTGCAGAGTTGGGGAGGGGCCTAAGACAAGTATCAAACACAGTATCCTTCTCAGAGGTGCTGACTGTCAAAGGCATGGGGGAGGCGAGGGAGTAGTGGCACCATGCAGTTTAATGAATGGTTGAAAAAATGGTGTGGAGCACAGGGGTTTAGCTTCATTGGGACTGGGGTTCCACCTGGAGGACACCAGCCTATACTAGCAGGATGGTCTGCATCTGTCCAGGAAGGGAACAAGTCTTTTGAGCAATCGGTTTAAATGCTTCATTGGCAAGCTTTTAAACTAGTCAATGGGAGGCACTGACAAGCAGCAGAAAAATCCCAGCCTCTCCTACAAAACAGGGTACTAAATGAGAAAAAGACCAAGGTAGAGCGGTCAGTGGGGATGCTGCAACAGAAGGTAAGGCCATCAAAAATGGAGGGCAATGAGTACCAATGCCTGTAGTCTAGGTAACAAACTTCCTGAATTAGTGGCCTTGATGGAGGAGGAACATCTGGATATCGTGGCAGTCACAGAAACATGGTACACACAAAACCATGACTGGGACGTAAACATACCAGGATACACTATCTACAGGAGGGACAGGGAGGGTAAAGAGAGGAGGAGTAGTTCTTTACATAAGGGAAGGAATAAAAGCAACAGAACAAAAAGGGTAAACAGGGAGGAGAAGAAGCACTGTGGGTAAATTTGGAGACAGGCAATGGCACCACAATCTGCACAGGGTTGTATACACGCCCCTTCTCAGGGGAGGAAGTGGACAAGGAAATGATAGAAAGTATACTTAGAATGGCAGAAAAAGGGAGATATTGCTGATGGGTGATCTGAATATGCCAGATGTTAACTGGAGTGCAGTTGCAGCTGCCACTTCAAAGAGTGCAGTTATTCTAGATGCCCTAGGGGGCATGCCTTAACAACTAGTACTGGAGCCCACTCAAGAGGAGCAATATTAGACTTGATACTCTCAAATGGAGATGGAGAGAGATCACAGATGTAGAAGTGGGTAGCCATCTGGGAACTAGCGACCATCGAACATTATGGTTCACAATAAACACAGCAATAGAGTCAAGCCATACAAAGACAAAAGTACTGGACTTTAGGAGGGCTGACTTTGCCAAAATGGGTGAGTGCCTAAGGAATGCACTAGCAAATGGGCAGGAAGGAGGGGTGGAAGAACAATGGGGAATAATAAAAACTGCCATCACAGAGGTAACAAGCCTTTGTGTGAAGCAAATAAACAAAACAAGACGATGTAAGAAACCACTATGGTTCTCAAAGGAAGTGGCAGTGAAGGTTCAAGAGAAAAAGGAAGCATTCAGGAAGTACAAGGAATCGCAGCAGGAGCAGGACAGAGAACTGTATCAGTTAAAGCAAAAGGAGGCTGGGAAGGCAGTCAGAACAGCAAAGGCCCAAACTGAGGAAAAGATAGCCAACTCAGTTAAGAAGGAATAAAACCTTTATAGGTACATCAGGGAGCAAAGGAATACCAAGGAGAGATAGTGAGGCTTAATAAAGGGAGGGAGGTGGGCAGAGGGAGAATGTGAAAAGGCAGAGATACTAAACAAATATTTTGCTCAGTATTTACAAAGGAAGAGGGAGGTACATAAAACAAACAGTAGTAACACTCTGGATACAGAAGTTGATACCAGCCCATTTACAGAAGAAAGGGTTCTGAAAGAACTCTTAAAACTGAAGGTGGACAAAGCAATGGGGCCTGATGGGATTCATCCCAGAATTCTAAAAGAACTAAAGGGTAGAACTAGTGACACCACTGACTACCCTCTTTAACAAATCATGGGAGGATGGGGTGGTACCCGAGGACTGGAGGAGGGCAGATGTGATTCCCTTCACAAAAGTGGGAGCAAGGCAGAAGCAGGAAACTATAGACCTGTTAGTTTAACCTCAGTGATAGGGAAAATGATGGAATCACTTCTAAAGGAAAGAATTGTCAGCGTATCTAGAGGCCAGAAGGGCACAGGACCCTAGGCAGCATGGATTCACAGCGGAAGGTCATGCCAGACGAATCTGATAGATTTCTTTGACTGGGTGACCAAAGTAGTAGATCAGGGAGGGGCTGTGGACATGGCCTACCTAGACTTTAGCAAGGCATTTGACACAGTCCCACACAAAGATTAATATATAAGTTAGCCAGCCTGGGAGTGGGTCCCAAGATGACAGCCTGGGTAAAGAATTGGCTGGAGAATAGGACACAGAGAGTAATAGTAAATGGAGTCCACTCAGAAGAAAGGAGGGTTACTAGCGGGTACCTCAGGGTTCAGTATTAGGATCAGTCCTCTTCAATGTCTTTATAAGCGACATTGCAGAAGGACTGGAAGGAAAAGTATGTCTCTTTGCAGATGACACTAAGATCTGCAACAGAGTTGATGCACAGGGTGGGGTGGAAAGGATGAGAAGGGACTTGGCAAGGTTAGAGGAATGGTCAAATGTATGGCAGCTTAGATTCAATGCTAAGTGAAGGTAATGCACCTGGGAAACAAAAACCCAGGGAAGAAGTACACAATGGGGGTGAGATACTAACAACAACAAAAATGGAAAGGGACCTGGGGTAGTCATATCAGATGACCTAAAGGTGGGCAAGCAATGTGAGAAGGCAGCAAGGAGGGTTGGGGGATACTGGGATGCATAGGAGGCATCACCAGTAGAAAACAGGAAGTTATTATCCCTCTGTACAGACAGCTGGTGAGACCCCATCTGGAGTACTGGGTGCAGTTCTGGAGACCAATCTCCACAAAGACATAGACAGGATGGAAGCTGTCCAGAGGAGGGCAACTAAAATGGTGCAGGGTCTGCACCGGAGGACATATGAAGAGAGACTTAAGGAGCTTAATATGTACAGCCTCGAGGAAAGGAGGGAGAGGGGGGACATGATAGAAACTTTCAAGTACCTCAAGGGAATCAACAAAGTCCAAGAGGGTAGCATCTTTCAAAAAAAGAGTTGTGCAAGAACAAGAGGGCACAATTTGAAGATGGGGGGGCAGCTCAGAGGTAATTTAAGGAAGTATTTTTTCACAGAGAGGGTTATGGATGCATGGAACGGCCTTCCGGAGGAGGTTGTGGAGTCAAAAATCAGTGGTGGAATTCAAGCGTGCATGGGATAGTCATAAGGCAATTCTGGGGGTTGGGGGTAGGAAGAAGTAGGCTGCTGGTTAACTAGGATCTGCAGCTTATCCAGTAGGTAGGGAAATGGGCAGACTGGGTGGGCCAAGCGGTCCTTATCTGCCGTCAAATTCTATGTTTCTATGCCCATGCATTATTTTTATAACTGATTACTTTACTGACTTTCAGTTTGTTTCCTGCACTGGATTGGCATGAATGGCACTGAGTATTTCCTTTCTCCCAGCCTGCCACCTGTCCTGTCTAGCAGCTTGCTGCCTGTCATGGGGCTGGCTGGGAAATGTTTTAAATTCTTACTCTGGGCTCCTTAAAGTCCAATCCCAGCTGTGCTGCATGGCCTGGAGCCTAGGGGAAAATAATACTACAGGAAGCATGTTCACTGTGTCAGTTGTTGTGGCGATTAGCAGTGTCCATTGAGTGTGCTCACTTTGCCCCATGTTGATTGATAGCTTTCAGCTGTCTCGTGTTCATTCACCATTTCAACTGGCCAGTTATAAAGGTGGATTTCACCATGGTTAGCTGGGTGTCATCACGCCTGGTCAGCAATTATATATACTGTGGATTCACATATTCAGGACAAGCATACTTCCAAAACTGCATGCAACCGAAATGTCGTTGGAAATAATGGCTGCCCCAGAAAAGCCTTTTTCACATTGTATGCCATTGCCCCCATATCCAGAATGCTAAAGACACAATGAGTCTTATAAATAAAATCTATCATAATCATTTTTATTTATGTTTTATCAGTACTGTGTTTTCCAGATTTCTGTGCTTATTTATACACCCAGAATAATGTCACACAAAGAAATTATCAATGTTTCACATACAGCATCAAGAAATTAAGAACAAATAATCATGGTAATGCACATGTTTGCTACTCAGAGGTGCAGTCCCTTATTTTGATGGTGGTGACTACACTTAATATGTAGATGTACAGAACAAGGTATTATGGGCACAATAAGGCATTGTTTTCCAGTTCCCTTATTGTGGGGCACAGTCTTAAATCTCTGTAGTGGATTCAACAATAAAAGCTCTCATATGTTTATTTTCCAAACAAGGCATTGTGCATATATTATCTAGCTGACAGGATTTCAATACCAAGAGATGTAGTCTCCTGTGTCGGTAGTGTAAATGTCTGCAATACCAAAACTTGACCAACAGAAGTCTCTGTTTCAAAACAGTGCTTATAAACTTTGTTTCCCTTGCATGATGGCACACAAGGGGGTTGCAGCACTCAGAAAACAAGCTCTGGCAGAGCCACTATGACTGTGAATGCATTAACTAGATAAGGGTGTTTCAAGGGCTTAAAAATAAACATTTATTTAAAAAATATCAGGTTTACAAACCTTTGAGTCAGAGACTCATTTACAAAGGCACAGCATCGAAACGAATAAAAAGACAGCACAGTTAACAAGTCCAAAAACAATGGCTCGGAGAGCAGGTAGTTATAACAGTCATTCACTGGAGATACATGGGTAGCAGTAGATAAACAGATTACATAGTTGAGGCACACAGGCACCACATCAAGAAGACCAAAGCAGTTCAAACAATATACAATAGCTAACACAAATAGACATCAGGAGTCAAAGAGAAGCCCAGAGTGTTCACACGAAGGCTGTTGCATACACTAACTGAATCAAAGTATAGTACATTGAGAAAGGGCACGTTTAAGCAATAAGGCACGACATGGTGTGTGTTATCTTGCAATAACGTCACTCCTGGGATGGGTTGAAGCATGAGGCAAAGCCGAGTATTTATTTATTTATTTGATCCACTGGCTCAGCAATATTTGCACAAGCTGTGCTCAGTGCAGATTTTACAGCACTGGTGATCTTGGTTTTACCCATACCACACTGCATATGGCTTAGTGATATACTGTACAGATGGATGCAGAGTCTAGCCCATTGACGGTTGAAGTTTCAGAAAACCATTATGCTACAAATATCAAGACCCACTCCCTCCCTCACCCCCCAGTCACACTTAATCCTCTACCAAAGTCATGCTTAAATAGCTGCCTGGCTGCCCTTGAATGGGGCTGCTGCAGCTCCCCCACGGTCGGTCGGCACCCAGCCAGCCATCAACTGAGACCAGGATGCCCACCTGCAGCTCCTTGGAAGCTGCCTGCCCTTGAACAGGGCTGTTTCAGCTCCCCCATGGTCAGTCGGCACCCAGCCAGCCACTGACCAAGACTAGGATGCCCGCCTGCAGCTCCTTGGAAGCTAGCTGCCCTTGAACGGGGCTGTTTTAGCTCCCCCATGATCAGTTGGCACCCAGCCAGCCACCGATCGAGACCAGGATGCCCATCTGCAGCTCCTTGGAAGCTGCCTGCCCTTGAATGGGGTTGCTTCAGCTCCCGCGCGGTCAGTCGGCAGCAGCTAGCCACCGACCAAGACCAGGACACCCGCCTGCAGCTCCTTGAAAGCTGCCTGCCCTTGAACGGGGCTGCTTCAGCTCCCCCATGGTCGGTCAACACCCAGCCAGCCACCGACTGAGACCAGGACACCCACCTTGAAAGGTATGGTGACAGCACAGCCAATCGGAACACAGGCGCTTCCAGCAAACCCACTCTGATTGGCAAGGACTTTTCCCCTACTTTTGCCACCTGACACTTTTTACAAATAGATTTTAGATAGAAATAAGCACATTTCAAGTGTCTAATAGATGTTTTTCAACTGTATTCCATTAGCAGGTTATACAGAGCTGCCACTAGAAGGATTCCTGTTCTTTCATTTAAAAAAAATTCTACCTTCTGAAAGACACAGTTGCTTTACTTGCTATATACCTTCCTTCCCACCCTCGAGATCCACTCAAACCAGGTAAGACTTCCTTGAACCACGGGACTGCTGAGAGCCATGCCATTGGCCTCACAGTATCTGTGCTGCACCCTGATTGGATGCTCTCTTGCCTCTTGCTTGGGGACTGGCTCTTGAACCAGCTAACACTTTGCTGTGCTAGGGGCTGCTGCATACATTCATTTCTATGGCAAACAGACAAAATGTTATGCCTGCTTCCCCTCCCCACTCTGACCTTAACTTTATAGACCTTCCTCCATGCCCACTGGTAGCTCCGCCCCCCACTCATGCTCCAATGGGTACCTGTTTTGGGACTCCCCCATCTTTTAGTCACCACCTCCCACTCCTTGGCTGCCTGGCCTTCCTGGTTGTATCCTCACCTCCCACCGATCCAGCTACTGCTCTTCTGCCCCTTTTCCTAGCCCTGCCAGCCTGTCTTAACCCCCTTCCTCCGCCTACCCCAAATCCTACCTTAATCATGTGCCTCCACCATTCTCTACCACCATTCTATTTCTTCTTGCCTGTCTTCCTCCCCTTCTGCTCATCCCAAAAGCCTGCTTTCTCTCCCTCCCCCACAGCTTTCACATTCCTACATTCTTCCTCCACATAGGCATGCTGCACACTGGTCACTGCCCCTTGCCCAGGGTCCATCCTACTGCCATGAAACTGTCCTACACCCACACTGGTCCTAGCCCTCAACTCTGGTCCCCCCTGTCTACGCTTACCCTCACCCACTCGGCAATTTTCTGAGATGCTAGCAGGCGAAAGCATTCCCTTAAAGAAATATGCTGCAGCTCATTGAGGCTAGTCCTTCACCTCCTAATGCGGTCAGGCAATGTGCACCCAAACCCTGGCCCATTCTGCTCTAAAGCCTCTAATCTGAGCAAGCCTTCGGGTGCCCTCTCATTCATACCACTCAACATCTGCAGCCTTCTTCCTAAAATGGATGCTCTACATGCCTTCACCAGTCAACACTGCCCTGACATCCTGGCAGTCGTCGAAATCTGGCTCACGCCATCAGTACTGGACCATGCAATCAGCCTTCCTGGCTACAATATCTTTAGGCTGGATCATCTATCCAAAAGAGGTGGGGGCTGTGCTTTCTACCAAAAAGACTCCATACAGGAGCACCACCTCATTACTTCACTCCAATCCACAACTGCTCAGATCCTGCCAGTGAGAATCCTCCTCAGAGCCCAAAACAAAACCCTAACTGTTGGCACCATCTATATCCCTCCCAAAGAACAGGGAACTAGTCTAACAGCTGTTCTTGACTTTGTAAAGTCACTCCCACTGGTCACTGAATCCATCCTCCTAGGCGACTTCAACATCAACTGGCCTGCGGCTGATGCTGGTACACACAGGGATACTGTTGCTGCGGCAAACCTCACACAAATGGTTGACTCACCAACTAGGAAAAATTACAGGACCAGCACCAGCACACTCTTGGACTGGATCCTTACTAGTCACCCATCATGGATATCTAACACTAATGTCCTCCCTGACTCTCTCAGGGACCACTCCCCTGTTAGCTGCACCTGGTCAAATAAATTCATCAAACAACCACCAAAAACTATCACCAGCAGGGTTCTACCCCATGGTCACCTTCCTTGACTCAAATCCCACCTCCTCCATCAAGACTGGTCCCCTATCTTCATTGCAACCAACATAAACACTGCCCTTGACCACTTCATAAACATCTTCACTGTGGTCTGTGACATGTATGCTCCTATTACGAAATGCAAAGTCAAATCACTCAGTAACCCTTGGCTCACAGGTGACCTCCTCAGGATGCTAAAAACAAGAGACCACCTACAGGAGCTGACCAGAAACTCTAGAAGGCAAAACGACATCCAAAACTACAAATGTGCCTGCAATGACTGCATCAAAACCATCCAGCAAATGAAGTCCACCTACTATAAGCATGCCCTCACAAACTCCTGGGGCAATGGTTGGGAATTCTGGAAGAACATAAAGGAACTCACCGGGAATCCACCCAACTCCCCCCATCAATACTCGACATCAACGGAACCACAACCCTCAACCCAAAAACCATTGCAGATACCTTTAACAAAGCCTTTACTGACCTCAGCGCTGTCCTACCCCAGGACTACTTCAAAGCTGGTGAAGCCCCTCTGTCTACAATGAACACTACTCCCACCAGCTCCCCCCACTTCTACTTCAAAGCAGGCAAGGCTCACCAAGTACACAAGTATGTTACCAAAGCCCTTGGTATACCAAGATTCAGTAATGACTCCCTCAATCTCAAAATCCTATCTGTCACACTTGATGAAGTGCTTAGTTCTCTGACCCACATTTTCAACCTCTCCCTCAGCCTTAGCCAGCTCCCAGAAAGAAGGAAATCTGCCACTGTTACCCCAATCCATAAAAGTGATGACAAAACTGCCAACGATAACTACAGACCTATCTCCCTACTACCCCCACTCTCCAAGGCACTAGAACGCATCATCTCAGACCAGCTCACAGAATACCTGGATACGTACAACATCCTATGCAAGCAACAACACGGGTTCCACAAAGGTGATAGCACCTCCACAGCCCTACTTGAATTCACTGGTGCAATCCACAACGCACTTGACTCCGGTGAACTACTGGGCTCAATTTACATTGACTTAACTAAAGCCTTTGACACCATCAATCACTGCCTTCTGCTTGTCCAGCTTCAGAACACTGGGCTGTCAACTGACTCCATTGGCTGGTTTAAGAGCTACCTTGAAGAATGGTCCCAAACGGTAAGAATCGCTGATACACTCTCAGATCCTAGATCAGTCCACTCGGGAGTCCCCCAGGGCTCCATTCTGGGACCCTTCCTCTTCAGCCTATTCTTAAACTCACTACCGGACAGCTTCCCAGAACAAATAATTCTCTATGTTGACGATGCTGTGATCCTCACCTGCGTTCCTGATCCAATCCAATTACAAAATAAACTTCAGCGGGCCTTTTCCTCCATCAAATCCTGGTTCCTAAATCAAAAACTGCTTCTCAATCAGAAAAAAAACCAAGTCTATGGTCTTCTGCAGCCCCCACAACAAAAACAAACAACTCCACCACTCCATTGCAACCAAACAAGGAGCCATCCTAGAGCAAACACAATTGCTCAAGTACCTCGGCATCACCCTTGATCCCCACTTCTCATACGCTGTCCATATTAGCAATGTGGCAAAGTCTGCCAATGCGAGGTTAGGCATATTATTCCAGCACAGGAAACACCTAACCCCAGAAGCACTGTCAGTGGCCAACCAAAGCTCCATTGTCAGCATCATAGACTATGGTCTTATCATATATGGGTCTGCAACTACCACTACTCTCAAACATATCATGACCTCCCTGAATAAGGCCTGTCATCTCATCACTGGCTCACATCACTGTACCCACACATGTGACCTTTATTCCCAATCTGGATGGCTTCAACTGGACAAATGCATAAAATACCAAACCTGTATCACGGCCAAGAAAATTATAATGGGGCTTGCCCCACCTGGTGTCTGTGCCCTCCTTAAGCCTAGACATAGGAACGTCACTACAAGGAGATCCATTTCCCATCTACTACATATACCACACTGTCGCACGACCCAAGGACAAAGATCATTTGCCTATCAGGCATCCAACTGGCTCAGCTTTCTTGGCAGTGACATAGCGACCACTCCAACACTCGGCCTGTTCAACTCCAAGCTGCGCCTCTCACTGCTTGTAACCTGCGATTGCCCATCTTAACATTTCCACCATTCCAGCTGCACATGCCCCAGCACCCAGCACTTACAATCAGTCTTTGGACCCCTAGCACCTTACCTGTCATATTCCCTCAACAAGGCCCCATGGCTGCACTGTCTCCTACCCTCACCCACCTCCCCAAATATCTCCACTCCTGTCCCTGCCCCAACCACCTCCCATACTCTCCCTTATCCTCAGCACCTCCTTCCCCAATCTTCTACCTCACTCCCCCACCCACCCACCCTCCTTCCCTTGTTTTGCTCATAGCTCAAGTCTTTGTACTGGTTATTACATGTCTGTGAGTCAATGACTATATGTTTGTAACTAAAAATGATGACTGTTGCACATGCTGACATGGAACTTTTGTAAAAGAGCCTTGGCTAAAAGGTATTGTAATCCTAGATTGAAATAAATAAATAAATAAATAAATACTGGTGCCTCTACATCGCCACCACTAAGCTTTTAATGCCAACATGCTTCTTCTGCTGATGTGAGTTAAACTGTTTATTTAAAAACATTTTGTTGAGAAATTTTTGTTTTAGTATATCCATGGTCAGGAAAAATGAATTTGTAAAAGAAACCCAAATCCTCATTTATCAGTTAATTGAAACACAATACAGCATGTTATGAATTTTTCAGATTCTATGTGTAACCTACAGTAAGTCAAACAGAAATTATACACAAATGCCTACCTATCTGCAAGTGAAGCAAATGTGGTTATTATCATTCAGTTGTAAACACCTATAGTCACAGCCAGGATTCACATTGCTAGACTCTGGTAAGAATGGCAAGTTTCCTAAATACTGGTACCTCATCCAGCTGTGTTCTGCTTGGGATGTATGTGTGAGTGTTTAAACATATAACTTTCTAAAGTATATTATATAGCACTGTGAATCCTGGCTGCAATGTCCTTTCTCTGCTGAGGCTAAGCAAGACACTATAATAAGACACTGGCCTGCTGTAGGGGCTATTAGACATCAAACCAAAGGGTACTCTGTGAAGACTAACTTGGAGAAGATGCAATAAAACAAAACTGAATGACAGCCCCCAGACTTCATAAAACACCCAGGGAAAATTAGAAAAAAATCCTCTCACAGCCTAGGCAGAAACAAAACATTAGATTGACGTGAGAACTCAAAACTGGTAGTAATACATATATTCCTGATTTTAACATGCCGTTTTCCTTTAAGAAGATTCAGTAGAATATAAACCATGGCCCAGAACTGCCTGCATGAGAATGAAGTTGGTATATTATTTGGAAAAAGGCAAGACTGGATCTCTTGCTATGCAATGTCCTGCAAAGTAACACACTGACTGCTCTTAGGATGGTGGTGTCAAATGCTTTGCGGTGTCTAGGGAAGCTTGATATGCAGAAAGTTCCAGGAAGTGTTTAACCCATTTTACTTCTAATAGCTTTCTATGATGTCTGTACTATCCATTATAGCATTGATGATCTGGGCAGTTTCTGTGCTTTTCTCCTTGTGTATAGTTTATAAAATTAAACATTTTAAAATGTAAACACTCCTGCTAGCTAGACCTGATACACACAGAAAAAATAGTGAATTAGAGCTATTTAGTAGCTGTTGTCTTACAGAAGCCCCAGTTAGCTAGCTCTCCCCTGAACTGGGAAGAGAGAAGCCCAAGAGGGCAGGTGGGCAGCAAGGTCAGCTCTCGTGGTGGGGACTGACCAAAGGAGCAGACACAAAAGCCCAGTAGGCCTATTTTGCTGGCATTTTTGTATGTCAGTATGCTTGCTGCACCAACACCATGAACCATAAAACAGATGACTGCCATAACTAGGGAGGCAATTTAGCAAGTGGTTTAAGGCTCTTCTTGAAAATCTGGAGATCTAGGTTTGAATCCCACAGCCCCCATACAGATGTGGAGTATCTTATTCAAAAAGTATAAAATACTGTGAAATGATTTTAAAGCAGTGCACATGCTAAATCCTACTGCCACATTCAAAACATCATACACTACCTACTTACCACATATAAACTCAACTATATTAAAAAATAATTCTAGGCACCTTTTTTTTTTTAAAGGAGAGACACACTCAGCTGAAAGCTTGCTTACAGATGTGACCTGGGAGCACAAGGAAGTTAAGTGTTTTGTGCAGGGTCACACAGTATGCAAGTGGGGGCTGTGGGAGTCAAACTCAGGTCTCCATGCTTGTAGCTCAGAGCCTTAAACCACTGCCTACTTAACAATTTACAACATGATTACACTTATATATAATACATACTTCTCAAACTTGAAAGAAAAAATACACTCTATCATCAAAGTCTGTATTTACTGAGTACTGTGCCCATGTTTAAAATAATTTAACCCCCCAAAAAATGTGACATGAAAAATGTGACCTGACATGAAACTGCATGTTTAACTGTAAAGACAATTAAAAATGTTATTTCTAAATGCATTACTAAGACCAATGTTTTCAAAGTTTTTAAACTACTAAAGACAAATTATATATAAACTATACACATATATATATATATATATATATATATATATATATATATATGTATATATAATGTTTAAGAAAAACATGTGGCTCTTACTGTAAATTAGAATGTGTGTTTAGGCCTCTTTCTGAGGCCCCAGGTGGCTCTGATAATCATTTGTTCCAAAGGATTTTTAAGTCAATTTGAAGGCATTAAATATCTTCTGCTCTGTTCTGTTCTCCACTGCACAGGCATGTCTGTTGGTTGATAAGGTCCTAAACTAGTGTATCTTGTTACAGCACGCTACAGCTATCTCATGCCCCTCCCACATGAATCAGAAGCAAGTTTGAGGTGGAGGCGGAGGTGTATCTTACTCCAAAAGAAAAGCTAATGCTGCCTCCCACTCAGGTTCCAGTTCTTGTACCACCCATTTGAGAAAGAAAATAGTACCCTACAACCATTGACTAACATGAAAGCATATTTATTTGTGGGCAGAAAACATTGCTTGGATGAAGGTAAGGTGGAGGAGACTATTTACACCTTCAGTCAGTTCCATGGAGAGAAAACATGACATCACTCTTTTTGTATATGCAATACTCCTGTTGGCTCTGCACACAGTCATTAAAAGGGGTGGGTTATGCATATGAAGCAGAACACAGAAATGAAAGCATTTATTTAATTGGAAATAGCTTTTTTTGGCAGTTTGAATGATAGTTCACAAAATCACGTTAAGTAGTATTCATGATTATCACCAACCTGCTACAATCTGACTCCTACCCTCGCCCAAAAAACAAGATTCTATTTGTCTTTCACTAATGTGCTTTTATTTGTCTCTACAGCACCAGTTAGTTATTCGAAGAGAACAGACACCAAAATGTAAACAAGCACTGTCATAGCATCTCAGTGTGACCACGTGGTTTACACTTTTGCACAATAGCTCTGCTTAGCTTGTGACTTCAGGAATCTTTGGCTAGCTATAACAGAAGGTCCTTTTTTCTCATGCTCTGGCAGATACCAAAATGCTGCACACTGAATATCTAACACTGAACACAGAAATAGCGTCTTGTTGTAACCATTTGGTTTTAAATTAACATTTTCTGAAGAGTCGACTCTGCTGTCCATGTGTTTGAGGGCTGATGTCATTTGAGGTGCTATTCTCTTTCTTCAATGCATAAGCTATGGAGGTATTCACAAGATTCCCCAAATAGAAGATAATGTATGGGCATACATTGGTAACTGGTTTGTTAACTGGCAAGAGGTTGGTGACCATGTAGACCTCAAGAGTGAAGCACGAGAGGTTTATGTCACCATGGCAACCTCGAACCGGTTATTCAAACTGGTTGCTGATGCATGACCATACATTATATTTTATTGTGTATGGTCATACACATCTAGTTAAAAAAATGAAGCAGGATGATCCTTACTGTTCAAATTTTGTAACTGCCACTCCACATGAGGTCATCTTCTCACCGCCGTGGATGTTTTAGTCCGGCCGTCACATCATGATGGGCACATATGCAGAGTGATCACGGTTGTTATACCATTGATGTGATGCACCATCGATGGGTTAACAGCAAAGTGATGTCACATTGATGGTGTAAAAACTGAGTAAAAAGATGAAAACTGCCATATAACAACATTTCATCATACATTATATGCCTGTTAACACATGGCACACCATTGCCAGATAGGCTTTAAATGTTGAAGTAGCAATTTGTTTTGTAAAATCTGTCATTCTTCATTTTTTTACTGTTTTATCCTTCAGTTGCTTGCATGTGGCCACCCCACCAAAGAAAACAATGCTGCCATACCAGGACACTGTCATTGTTTTACATGCAGCAACAAGGAATTATAGAAACATTATTATATTGCCTTAAATGTGCTTTACTCAGATGTACAGTCCCTTATGTTGCTGGTGGTGAGCAGTAATATGTAAATAACTGTACCAAAGCATTGTCAGTAAAATACAAACCTGTTTTTACAATTTCCATACTCTGAGATGCTTTCCCATAGTTGTATGGTGCTGTCAACAACATAAGCTTTTGTTTGCTTAATATCACAACAATGTATTGTACATACCGTAACTAGCTACAAGATTTCTATACTGAGAGAAGTCGGTTCCTATTTCTTTAGTGAGCACAGAAAAAGAAAAGCCTGTATACTAATTTACATAGTGAGGTATTGTGGGTACAGTAGAGTACACCCCTACAGGTCACTTCTCCCATTTTCTATCATAAACATCAAAGGTCATATCAAAAAATTTTTAATGAGCCACTGACACTAAAAGTGCTACAATGCAGAATCTGAATAAGCAAATGCCCAATAACTCTCAGACCAAAAATTAAATTACTACATTACTTCATTTTAAAGGTATTAGTTATTTTGTAACCCTGATTTCACTACTAGTAAAAAAAAGCACATTTCAGTGAAGAGCTGATGATGATGTCATATAGGGAACTCATAGTCTAGTAATTCCTGTTAGGAAGCTGATAGGACCTGTTTCTCCAAAGTTGGAAGGATCATGTGTAATAGTTTTCACATGTAAAACAGTCAGCACCATTCAAAAATCATTGGTATAAAACAATATGTGTCAGGTTTTGTAACACAGTTAATTCCACAGTAGAACCATGGTCTGGAGTGGGTTAATGCACTTATATCATGGCAAGTACGGAAATGGAGTTATGCTTTATACAAGATTGTAACATGACATCCCATATTAGCAAGTACAATAAAACACAGATACAGACACAAATAGGTGGAATCATCTCTGTTTTTCTATTGTGTTTGCTGTTTGGCTGTTGTGCATTATGGCAAATGCATATACTTAACTGAATTTTGTATATTGTGGGTGCAGTCATGGTGAACAGTCATCCAACTACTGATTACATGGAGATGTAATAAACTCATTCCTCTCAACTGTCTTACATTACAACGAATGGTTCCTCATTTTGCTTCACAAAAGTTCTCTGTTCCACGTTGAAATGGTCTGTCCCACACTGTAAGCAAAATTTGTGAAGAAAAAATCCAAATAGTAAATGTGTAAAATGCATTGTTCAATGAACAACAACCTTTGTGAACATAAAAACATACATTTCTACAGTTTTCTAGGCTTCTGTCTCCATGATTTGACAAGGTGTTCCACATTTTGCCTGTTTGTTCCACATTTTGAGAGGCACTGTTCCACATTTGGGGGATAAAAGCTGGAGAGCTATTGATTAACATTTTATATATTTTGGTTGACTTACATTTGTGAACTGTGGAATCATCTCCCTTATTTTGCTGTATTTGCTGTTTGGGATTTGGCTGCTGTGCATTATGGGAAATGCATATATTTAATTGCATTTTGTATATTGTGAGTGCAATGGTGAACAGTCAGTCAATTACTGATTACATGCAGATGTGATCAACAGTTCAGAACATGTGTTTATTCTGTCTGACTTATTTTTGTGAACTGTGGAATCATCTCAGTTTTTCTGCTGTGTTTGCCATTTGGGATTTGGCTACTATGCATTATGGGAAATGCATATATTAAAGTGCACAGAAGAGTTCAGCTCTGGTAGTTGTTTCTGCAATTCCCTTGGCAGACCAATGGCTTTGAAACAATGTTACAGCGATATTTAGATCAATTTCCAAATGTACTGAATCAAGACACTTGGAAAAAAAAAACTTTCATGGATGAAGTGAACAAAAGAGCCCACATATATTACTGTCTGGTGCTGCCTGTTTTACTTCTGAAAACCACTGCACATGATCTTTACAGCTTTGGAGAAACAGATCTTATAAGCTTGCTGACAGGCAATACTAGACTGTAAGGTCCCTAGATGACTTCAGCAGAAGCTCTTCACTGACACAGGCTTTTTTTTGAACAGGTAGTGAAATAAGGGTTACAAAATGGCTAATAACTTTACAATGAAGTAACCCAGACATCTATTTGTTTGGTATGGGGTTTACTGGGGTATGCTTATTCTAATTCTGCAATGTACCACTTTTGGCCAGATTGTGTCAGTTGCTCCTTAAAACTAAGAGAAACATCACCATTCAATAAACACTGCTATAAAACCTATTTATGTTTCAGGTTTTGTAACAAAAGTCAACAAATTACTATATTGTTTAGTATCTTTTTCTTGTGGTCTATTTTCTCAAAGTTGCCGGATGCTGAGTCAACATGCCCCCAGGGCTGCTGATGTCATTTGGGGTGCTTGCCTGTTATGAAGTTGTATTGCTGCTAGTAATACAATGCTGGTAATTTCACTGCTGTTGGTCAGTGTCTGCTTTACAATCATTTAGATTTATTAGGGACTTTATCTGCACTAATTCCTACTAGGGATAGCTTTGCTAGCCTTGGAAAAATATAATTTTAAAGTGATTAATTGAAGGTCAAAGAGAAAAGGTTTTTAAACCTAAAGAAACAGCACCATTCAATAAACACTGCTATAAAACCTATTTGTGTTCCAGATTTTGTAACAAAAGTGAACAAATGAATGCAATTTTGGTGTCTTTTTCTTGTGGTCCATTTCACCAAGGTTGCTGGATGCTGAGTCAGCATGCTTCCAGGCTGCTAATGGTAGTTGGGGTGCTTGCCTGTTATGAATTTGTATTGCTGCTAGTAATACAATGCTAGTAACTTCACTGCTGTTGGTCAGTGTCTGCTTTACAATAATTTAGATTTAATAGGGACCTAATCTGCACTAATTCCTACCAGTGACGGCTGTGCTAGCCCTGGGGAAAAAATAATTTTACAGTGATTTAGTGAGGTTTGCCATAGAAAATGGGAGAAGTAACCTGTAGGAGTGTACCATACTGTACCTACAGTACCTCACTATGTAAATTAATATACAGGCATTTATTTTTCTGTGCTCACTGAAGAAATCATAACCAACACTTCTCTGTATAGAAGCCTTGTAGCTAGATACGATATGTACAATGCATTATTGTGAAAATAAACAAACAAAAGCTTATATTGTTGACACCACTACACAAATATGAGACAGCATCTAAGAGTAAGGAGATTGTAAAACAGGTTCATATTTTACCCACAATGCCTTGCTCCAGTTATTTACGTAAGTAGTATACATGTATACTAACTGTCAAAATCTGATTACCGGAAATTATGTAATGTCCTGCCCCTTCCACTTCTGGTGTGCACCAGAAATTATGCAATGTCCCACCCCTTCTGCTTCCCGTGTGTGTTGGAAATGATACAACATCCATCCTCTTCCATGTGCACTGGATAAGATGCACTCCCACCCCCCTTTTCTCACCTTTGTGTACCGGATATGACACAGCCCCCCTCCATATTGTGACGCTGCTATGGGTGGAGCAAAGGTTGGCATGTTTAGGTTTGCCCAAGACATGTCAGAGCAATTAAAAGTAGACTTAATGCTGCTAAAAACATTTACTGCTGTGCCTCCACAGTGTTTTGGTTCATGTTTTGCTCCTGTGTGTGTGGATTGCCTGAGGAAAACAGCAAAATGGATGAACCTAGCCAATTTTGTTCTGCAACATCTGCTAGTGCCACACCAGAGGATTATGGTACGACTGTATTGATTGAATCATTCTTGAGACTTGGTCTGCATGATAATCATAAGTGTGTTAATATGGATGAACAGTGGGAAGAACCAAATGTTGAAAAACGCCCTGCTGAAAAGCCCAATGTGGCCATGGCAGCAATTCAAGGGCCGCCTGAAAAGAGTATTATGTTGGACCTGATAAAGGGAATTCTAATACGGCTACTGCAAGACTTGATGGCTCAGGACTTGAAGATAAACTGTGAAGGATGCATCATAGAACACCCCTCACAGATAAGACATAAATGTTTATATGAACCAGAGGAGGGGTACTGGGAGCGTGCTTTTCCTGAAGTCTGTGAAAGGTTGTGCCCATGTCGGATCAAGCTACTAGTCAAATTGACAGCATGGAAACCCGGGTGCACAGCATTCTATTTTGATACAATACAAGCTATAAAAGACACTTTGTCTGAATTTGTAGAGATGCTATGTATTGCTAAGGGAGTTCACACCCTGTATGAACAGTTGAGTGTAACACTACAGAGTGCTGTTGAAGAAGCAGTTTCATCAGGAAGTTGTAAAACATTTTTTAAAAGCCCACTGCAAAAAGGAAGCCCTGTGCCATATTATATGTAATTGTATGATGCTGGGAGTTCTGACAAGGAACACAGTGTTGCATGGTGAGAACTGTTAAGATGGGTAACCTGTGAGGAAATCATCAAGGACTGTCTGAAAAGCAGAAAATAGAAAATCTTTTACAGACATTGATAACCATGCAAATTTTAAACCATGCTGCTCAAACTCTGTGTAACCCTGTAAGCTGTGAAAAATTTCAGTTTATACAGATTTTAATGAATGACATTAAAAAAGATGTATGCTGGTGTGAAATAATGAACATGAGCAGGTGCCTAAGTAATAATGGGGTAGAAACTATTCAAAATGTGCTACCAGTAATATTTGAAAAAATGGATGTGGTTTCTCACGGCCGAGTATTGGTAGCTGTGACCTACATTGTTGACATTTGTTGTTACAGTTTAAAATGTCAAAGACAGGAAGATGTTAGCAATGTAATTGAATTTACATCCAATTTTCTTGTTACACAGCAAAACAAGGCCTGGCTTTTTTGTTGTAATATTTATAACGCAGTATAACATCGATTTATTACAATGGTTAACACATGCTCTATGTTGTTATATAACTAGATGTATACATTGTGTGGTGTTTCATAATAAAATTTTCACATATGAAAAAAACACTGGTGTCTCGGTTGTATTACTAATATATTATGACCCTCATACACCAGGTAGCTTAGGAGGTGTTCAGAGACTACATGGTGCTGCTGCAAAACAGGGAAAAATAATTACTCACACTCAGGTAACTCGGTGTCTGTCTTTACAAGATGCCTACACTATGCACAAACCTGTGAGAAAATGATTTCCTAGAAACAGAGTGGTTGTTAACAACACTGACACACAATGGCAGGCTGATTTGGTTGATATGTCTAGTCTTTCCAAAGAATGATGGCTTCCAGTTTATTCTAACAGTTATTGATGTCCTTTCAAAATATGCATGGACCAAAGTGCTAAAAAAAAAATCTGGAAGAGATGTGACAAAGGCTTTTAAACTGAAACTCAGACAGCGGCGCAAGCCTAAAAAATTACAAACAGATGAAGGGGCTGAATTTATTAATGCTAATTTTCAAGTATTTTTACAAGAACAAAACATATAACATTTTACAACATTAAATAATGTTAAGGTTTGTATTGTGGAAAGATTTAACCGTACATTAAAAACAAAAATGTGGAGATATTTTTCAGCATTTAACACATATAGGTACATAGATGTATTACAAGCCTATAATCAGAGCTATCACCAATCCATCAAAATGAGGCCCAATGATGTGACAGCAGCCAATTCTTTACTTTTGGAAAATTCTATATGGTGTTCTTACACTCAGTTTAAAAAGGCCTTTTAAATTTCATGTGGGTGATCATGTGTGGGTTTCTAGATTTAAGAAAACATTTGAAAAAGGTTATGAGCAAAACTTTACAAGTGAGATATTTATTATTTCTGAATGTATACCTTGCCTGTACCAGTTTACAAAATAAAAGGTTATGATGGAGAAAAAATAAGAGGTACTTTTTATGAGCAAGAACTGGTAAAAGTCGAACACACAGCAAATCATGTATACATGGTTGAAAAAATAGTGTCACAGTAAAGACAAGGGGAAAGAACACTGGTTTTAGTAAAATGGCTAGGCTGGCCATAAAAATTTAACAGCAGGGTAGAATCCACATAGCTGAAAAATGTGAAAGTATAAAGGTGCTCCCGTGTTTTGTATGACATCAGTTGAGAGAAGACATTATTGGTAAAACAATGTCTGAGAATGGGTTTTACGTTACATTGCCCAGCAATGCCTCTTTTGAAATGTTTCCCAAAAATACTATTTCAGAATATACTGTGAAACCAGCGAAACCTATCAATTTAGTAGGGAAGGGGGAAGTTGGCTTGTCAAAAATACAATACCCAAGGACTTGGAACAATATTACACAACAAGGAGGGAGATTACAAGCAGGTGAAATGTCTAAGCCATTATTAGCGTTATCAGTTCCCAGAGGTTATTATCACAATGTTGGTGATGTCACAGCAGCCATCAGTGAGGCCCTGTACCAGGTACAACTAGGCATGTTTTTAGAATATGACAGTCGGGAACAGAAAACAAAATTTAGCAACATTAGTGGTGGAACATTTAATGCACGCCATAATCTGGCTTGTATTTTGGGTGTACCACATGGTATACCACAACTAAAAGCAACCACAACCATATTATGCTGACATCAATGGGGGGTTTACACACTGTATGTGCATACAGACATTGTTGAACACCAAAGAGTCAGTGATAGTCACGTGCCCCTACTCCAGTATGTGGAAATATCTGGTAAAAATACTGCAGTCATAACCATCCACTTTGATAAGCCAGATTATATACCAATCAGCAAACAACAGTTTAACACCATAAGTATTATGATAAAGAATGATCAAGACAAAAATGTGTTATTCTTGTTTGGCAAGATGATTGTGAAGCTTCATTTTTGACCTGTTAAAGGAGCCTTCTAAATGACAACCATGTTACAAAAGTTGTACAGTGACCAAAACCTTTATGTAGCCTATTATAAAGCACAAACCAGTTATGGCTTATCTGGTTTTCATGGTGCCTCTATTATGTATGGTGCTGGTATAGGCAGTATATTTAGAACTGTATTTAGAAAAACTGTACTGCTATTACAAAAGGCTTCCAAGCAGTAAAACCATGCCTTAAAACAGCTGCTAAAAATATTGTAAAAGATGCCATGGGAAATGTTGTGAATTCCTTCATGACTCCAGATCTGGGACAACAGCAAGATGGGGCAGGAATGATTGTTTACAAGAGGCTCAATAAGAAGAGGAGAATGGTCCTATCAGGGGCCCGTGAAAGTGTTATTAAAAGGTGGCCTGTTCAAAAGAAAAAAAACGTTTGTGAAATGGAAGTGCAAGGAGAGAAAACCTCATAAAACTAACAGTCAAAGAGACTTATTTTAAGCCTTGGCTCTGGTACACTGCATGTCTCAAGAATGTGGAAAGTCAGAATTAGACCTTTTCGTGTTACCACCAACCCAAACCAGTATAGAGAAAAAACTGCCTTGTCAGCTATAAGTGATAATGTACCCTTGAAATTTTATGTGGCTGGTAACTGTGAAGATTACATCAATCCAAACAACACCTTGTTATACCTTTTGTGCAAGATCACTAAAGCTGATGGTAGCAACATTGATGATGTAGCTACAGTAAGTTTAATTAACTACCCCTTGGAAACCATCTTTAGCCAGGTGGATATAGTGGTGGGTCACTGGCTGATTAGCCAGAGTAATAACTGCTACCCCTATACAACAATTATCAAGTCATTGCTTAATTACAGTGATGACACCCTGTGTACAGAATTTTCATCTGGATTATTTTATAAGGACACAACAGGGCAGCATGAGAAGACCACTCTTAATGACCGATGAGGGTTTTAAAACATGTGCAACTTTTACAGCAGACAGTCGCAGTGTAGAACTGCTTGGACCAATTCATGCAGACCTCTTCTTCCAGGAAAAGCTGCCCCTGAATGGTGTGGATGTTAAAATTAAACTAGTTCGTAACAAGAATTAATTTTGTTTAATTAGTGGTGATGCAAATGAAGATTAGAAACTACAAATTAAATCTGCATCTATCTATGTAAAAAGGGTAAAAATGTCACCAGCTGTACATATTGGCCATGCTCAGGCTTTACAGTCTGCTAATGCAAAGTACCCTATTGACCGTGTTAGCATGAAAGTGTTTAGCATATCTGGGGGCAGCAGTGTGTGTAACCAGGATCATCTGTTTCTGGGGCAGATATCAAAATTGGTGATAGGGTTTGTTGATAATGATGCTTTCAGTGGTGTGTACAATAAAAATCCATTCAATTTTAAACATTTTAACATTAACTTTATAGCCCTGTATGTGGATGGTGAACAAGTTCCTACTAAACCACTGCAGCCTAACTTTACAAATGGTAATGCTGTGAGAGAATATATCAACCTGGTCCATGATAGTGGAAAATATATGAAAGATAGCCCGTTGCTGATAGACCATGTAGGTTTTTGTCAGGGGTACATATTATTTGCTTTTGACCTAAGCCCTGACCAAGGTTGTGGTGACCATTATTCACTAATATGCTCTGGAAATTTGAGAACTGAAATATGTTTTGCTGACCCTCTACCAGCTACTGTGAATATGCTGGTGTATGCTGTCTTTGATAATGTGGTAGAAATTAATCAAAGACAAAATGTTGTGTTTGATTTCAATTAAATATGAACACTCAACTGGATACCTTTCTTCAGGCAGACTCTTTTACCAGGCACAGTTTTTTTTTTTTTTGCAAGTGAAAACTACCTTCAGAAAGATTAACTTGTGTGTCAGCTTCTTCAGTGGTGAACACGCAGCCCCAGTCTATGCCTGGTGAACAATGGTTAGCTATTTATCTTCCTGTCCATACTACTGGGGAGTTTTTTGACTCTTATGGTTTTCCTCCAGACTTTACATTTTTCCCAGCAGCAATTGTTAATTTTTTGTGGAGGAATGTGGCAGAAACACTGCTTAACCCTAAACAGGTTCAAGATATAACATCTATGACCTGCGGCCAACATTGTATATTTTTCCTTCATCATAGGTGCAAAGGTGCAACCTTTAATGATGTAGTTAGGTTGTATTCTGATAATTTAATGTCAAATGATCAAAATGTTTATGCATTTGTCAATCAATGGAGAATTGTTAAAAGATTAAAGCCTTTTTATTTTAGTCCACAGTCAGTAATTTCACATTATGATTATAACCAACGCTATTAGTGCTAGTAGATATTGAAATAAAGCATGCTGTATGTTATAGCTAACAAATGTAGTTTACTTTTATACAGTATTATTACTAATTGTTCTTATTGTAAGGAGACAATAAAACACAACCATTTGTACAATGCATCAGACTGTCTTTATTTTTTACAATGTGACAGCAAAATCAATGTCTACATGTACATAATTTATAAAAAATGTACAAAAACTCTGTTGCCAAAAATGTGTGGTGCTCTAGCCAAGACATTACATTATCAACCATG
Organism: Neoceratodus forsteri; assembly: GCA_016271365.2. Lineage (NCBI taxonomy): Eukaryota > Metazoa > Chordata > Ceratodontiformes > Ceratodontidae > Neoceratodus > Neoceratodus forsteri. The sequence goes on along the minus strand of JADMNL010000038.1, from coordinate 19,683,626 downwards.
CCATTTTTTAAAAGGATTTTTTTCTATTTTGACCACAGGTGATGGTGTGTGGGTTTCAGGTATTAGTGCTGTAGAATCACCTAGCAGAACCTTTGAGAGGTTGTTCTTGGCACTCTGAATCAAAGACCTGTTTTAGATGTTAGGCACCACTGATTCAGGAGAGTTAATTTCTGCTAAAGCTCTGATAAAATTCCCCCCCCCCCAGTTTTTTTAGCATCAGATGTGTGTCTTTGTAAAGTAACAGCCTTGACTAAGTCATACATATGAGACCCTTCAACAGGCACACTGTGATATATAAATTCACCATGATCATTCCGGTCTGTAACACCAACAGACCTTTTGAGTTTGGTTAACAATATTTCAGTGTGTTTTCTGGCATGCACAGAAATACCGTGTAATAATGTCATTGTAAATATCATTGGTACCAGGTGGCTTTGCCATGCTATCTTGTGGTTGCACTAGCTCATGCGGTGTCCAAGATAATGACACATTTGCTACATCTTTTTCCCCTTGGCGTACAACTGTGTGGTAGCGTTGCAACACACTCTCATATACTTTAGCCTTCTCATATTCAGAGAGGTCAGTCCTTTGAAGAACATCCCGCATTTGAGCATCCAGCTGTCATTCCACAACCTTTCTCGGTGGCCCTTCAAGGGGTGGATGACCTCTTAGCAGGTCCAGCTGTTGTTGTGGTACTAAATACATTTTTTGTGCATAATCAAATTCTGTTCACCTGCTTGTTAGAAGACTGGTTAAAAAGGGTATAGCGACATAAGCAGGGTTCCTATAATTCCCCCAGACTGCGGTACAAGTTTTTTTTTTATATTTCACAGACAGCTTTTTATTACTTAATTTTTTGATAATGTTGCATCTCCTCTTCATCATCTTAATCTGGTAAGCTGTGAGAGGTATAGTCCCTTTAATAGCATTGAGCGCAACCTTAGCAATTGCCGCTATTAAACCATCGGGGCAGAACACAGTATAGATTTTCTTTGCTGTGGTGGCCCCTTCACCAACAGCTTAAGCAATGCAAGGTTTATTTTCAGACGTCCTGACATGTCTCAGTACTATGAACATCTGGCTACAATGAACAATTGTCAAATATGTTATTTTTGTGGTGCTCTTTTTTTCATAGTGTACGCAACAGGTAAATCAGGGGAAAACAAGCCAGACCTTAAGCAGTAAGATTCAGGTGTTGAGGCTTTTAAGTCGACCAAGATAACCGTAGGCCTTGTGAGCTGCATCCTCAAAGGCCTCTTCAAAAAATGTCATCTTTCCAGGATACATCTGGTGAGCCAGTGTACTAACCTGTAGCTGATCTCTGAGGTTCTTAAATAATACTATATAATTTGTATTTAAATTAATGGTCTGGCGTTTTTTACCCTGGACAAACAAATTTTTTGTGACATACATGATACTAACATTTCTGTGATGGCAGTACTGAGTAAAACATTTTTGAACCTCACAATTTTCAGATGCTGTTTCCATTAAGTCATCTATAATTAAAAGATTTACTTTTTGGGGAGGTAATAGTTCGTCATCTTGTAGAGTGCTAGGAATACCCTCTATAAATTTAAACTGAGGACATTTTCCACATAACTCTGTATACAAAGGTTGCCAGCAACTATAGCAGCAGATAACATTTTCTGGAAATTCAGTTAAAGCATTGAGACCTACATCCAGCATGCTTTTAATAAAGTAACTTTTTCCAGAGTTTGATGGACCCACCAAAATACAGGAAAATGGGTGCTCCAAGTGTATATCCATACCACGGTCAGAAGAAATAAGGCAGTATTTGAAAATCCTCAGTTAAAACCCTTTTGTTGTATACAACCCTGAAAGTTTTTTTTTTCTGGCTTGTTTTCAATAGAGATGCTTTTTTTGATCCGCACAATTTTTTTCAATCCTATACTGGCTGACTGTACCCCAACACCTTCTTTCACGCCCCCGTCCTTGACAAAATGGTCAACTAGTGAATTGAGACACCTGTAATTAACCTTTTCATTATTTGTCCCATGAAGCGTAATTCCTTTACACTTCATACAAATTTTGCCATTGGTCAGTTTGTAACCATAGGTTTTAGGACCACCTGACACAATGACCAACAATGTGTTCATCAGGTGGTAGTTCACTGGTCAGATCACCCAAATAGTCACCCAGTGGTGCATCCCAATCACCAGGCCTGCTAACAAATATGACAGAGTCTGTGTCATGGTACAGACAGCAGCCCTGTAGGCTTTCAAGTAAACTGTACAGTTTAAGTCTGGCATAGGCTGTGGTAAAGGCTGCTATAACTACATTAATGTTTGTAGCATTAGCATAGTGTTTTTCGGCATATTTCCAGTGTACTGATGCTGTATCATCATTGATAAAATACAGACCAGGTATGTGGTAGCAATCTGTAAAAAGATACTGAACGAGATCTTCAGCATCCTTGACAGTGGCAGTGTTCATCAAACTGGGTTGCTGACCAAACTTTCCTCACAATGAATTCAAAAACAGCTTTGAAATCTGTCTTTGTGCAGGGTTGTATGCTATATTTTCTGACTCTAAAACAACACCCTCCTTAGCATAATACTGCTCAATATATGCTTTACATTCTACATGAGTAGTACACCAAGTTGGATACCCAGAAGCTTCCTGTTTCCCCTTTAGATGTAATTTAATATACTCTGTGAAAAGATTGTCAGATTTCTTTGGGTAGTGCCATACTTCTACACCTCTGCCACCTTGTACCCCCTCTCTAAAGCAAAATTTAATTCCTCAGAACACCATGTACTCTCCAGAGATCACTGATCATCTAAATGGGTACAAGGCTGTGACTGTTGTACTGTCTCGGCACATGTGCAACACAGTGTAAACATCAGCTTTCCACCTATCCTGCTGGGCAGAACAGGTAAGAAGAAGCCACAGGATGCATATGCTTTAGCTTTAATAAGTCCAAAATAATGTCAGAAATCCATAAAATTCTCATATATGACCACTGGGTGCCCCATGGGGTATGTCTTGGTCTTGTTCCCATAGGGATACAAACTGGTAAAATCATAATAATGGATTTTCTCATTAGGTTGCACATGCTAATATAAATGCAGTGCATTTGTGCATCCCCCATAAAGTGATTCACAGGGGTTCTTCAGCTCTGGAAAGTGGTTTGCTTTCAAAAATGCATGCACCTGTGGATTGTCACACACCAACTGCTTCCATTCATGCTCCCACATAACTCTAACATGCATACCTTTTTCATGTCTGAGATAGTTTAATTTCTTGATGGTTAGGTAATATAAATGTCTGTAGGTTGTGTTAAGCACTGGGTTCAACAGGTCTTCAAAGTAACACACCTGGCAGCCATGATAAAAGCAGCCTAAAACTCAAAGGCTGTGAGGGCACCGTCTATTACAGAATAACCATCAAGAGAATAAGAGCCTACCTGTACTTCCTCACCATTTATTGCATGCTGTATGGAAATGTTTTCTTGTTTACTGATGTACATTAACCACTGTATGGCCGGTGTGGAGTAATGCTTGCACTGATGATGATAGTTGTCAGTGGGTATAATCCCTATGGTGTCTGACTCTAAAAATTTAAACCGAAACATGGCTATGCAAACTGATGCTATAGTGATGTACTGAAAGGTGTCAACTTTGACCCCTTTCCTTTGAATCATCTTGAAACATCTGCTCAACACCATCTTGAAACATTTCACTGGCCTGCTTTAGAATCTCCACATCTGCCTTACAGTAATGATGTAATTTATTTTAAAGTCAAATACATCATCTTTATGCATTTCATACCACTCCCAAAACTTTTTTTTCATCAGCCATCATGTTGTCTACACCATAATCTTTGTGTTGTGGAACAGGACCTACATAATTCTGATTTTCTGGTTTGTTAAAAAAGTATGGAAAGCCATGGCCCATGGCACTGCTGTGAGCCTCACTGGAAGGAAATTTAAGCTGTCTATAAATTGGATATTTAGCCATTTTACAGTTCTGGACATCAATTTACTTCCCTGAGTCAATAACTCTGCTTCCATTTTTTCTTTTACAAGCTGGTTTAAAATGAAGTGCCATCATACCCCTTTGAATTGTGAGCAATGAAAGTGTACCCCTGAAACCCTTTTTGGATGAAGTTTTTTTTACAAATTGGACAACACAGTTAGTGCTTTCAAACTCCCACTTTTGACCTTTTACAAGGGCATAGATATAATTTGGAATATGTCTAGAGTCACCTGGGCTGACATCTTACATGCATTCAAAATCATAATGTACATAACTAGCTGAACAAGATGGCAACTTTAAGGGCTGGATGTAGCATAAGTGAGTTTCAAAGGGGTGTACAGCTGTAAGACACTTATGGCACTTTGGTTTAAAACAAATATGGTTCTCACCATGAGGTTTTCCACATGATGCACACAATTTAGATAAACGACAGTTGGGGTATGCCAGTTTATGCCGTCTGTAGCAGTCGGACGAGCTACAGTATTTACGACAGTCAGGGCACTGTACCACTTCACTTTGTCTTTACTACAACCAAATGATCTGCATACATAGCACATGTTAGAGCAGGTGTGTGAACCTTTGTGTGCAAAAAGGGCATTACAATGCTCACATTCATGTCTGGCCCCAAAAAAGCCTTTGAGGTTTTTAATACCATAGTAATGGTTTTCATGTAAAAGAATAAATACAGATGTTGGCCATTTATTAGGAGATGAAAGAAACCTCTGCCATGCACCAGCTTTGTTCATGAAAAAAACAAAGATGGTCACATCTAGCTCTGCCTCAAATAGATATATATGGCTCAAATCTACCATTATTTGTTCTGACAACCCTACCCTGCTCTGTAAATCTCTAGCTTTTGCTAGTATATGTTGGTCAACTAGTTGAGGATATAGCGAAGCCACTACACTCCTGGAAAAGCATACTGCATTATTTTGGTTTACCGAATTAACTAGATGCCTTGCTTTCTGCTTGACAATATGGCTAGATAAAACACTTCTAACATCTCTGGAAACTCCCCCACATACATTTCTCACAACTGTGACTACCAACATTAATGTCTCATTAGCGCACAATCCCATCTTGCTGTTTAATAAATTTGCAATGTGCTCTAAAAATTCATCAGCATTTAACTGCTGAACATTGCTATGTAATGAAAACTCAGGGTCATTTAAACTATCACAATCCAAGTGCAGCTGTACAACATCATTACTACCTAAAGTAGACCTTATTCTGTCCAACAACTGCTGCACAGCTGTATGGATGGCAGAATAGTATTGATTTATAGATGTTATACTGTCTAGATTGGCAAAACGAAACTGCTGGCGATACTCAACACCATTAAAATTATTTCTGAGCACTTCATATTCATTTATTAATTCTAAATAGACAGGTTCTGCTAGACCCTCTTCACTTAATCAATCAATCAATCAAAGTCTTTATTTAACCAGGTGATCACCATTGAGCAAGCTCATTTTCGAGGTGGACCTGGGTCTGTTAACTAGGGACAATATACATGGGATGCAACACACAAGAATATAGTAATAATACAAATAAAGTGAGATACAATAATACAGTATATACAAAGTATCAGCAGGTAGCATTGACAGCAGTATATGTTTGGAACAGAAGATACAGCTAGTTTTGGGTAGGACACAATTTTTCATAAAAGTAAAGAAATATACATATCAGGTGCACCGAACACAAATAAAACCTAATATAAAAAGATATATAGTGATAGGGTATGGAAAATTTAGAGCTGGAACCAAGGTCAAAGGAATGTGGAAGGGGCAGATACGGGGGTAGAAAAAGGGGAGGGGGAAGAGTCAATTATAGATGTGATCAGTCTTTTAACAGTAGTAATTAGAGTGTGCTTTGTCTTACAGGAGTCACTATTTAGGGTAGACAGGCACAGGACTGCTTATTATGATGTAGATATAGAGATTTAAAAGCTGCTAGGCTGATGGGGTGAGTTAATTTCAAAGTTTTTTGCAGCTTGTTCCACAGTTGAGGGAGCACAAAGCTGATGGCTGCTCTGCCAATGCGAGATTTTGCTTTGTAAACATAAAGGTAGATACATGACGTGCTTCTCAGGGCATACTTCCCCAGAGTGCACAAAGGTAAACAGACAGAGATATACTGGGGAAGTTTATTTGAGATAGCTTTGTATGTCTTCCATTAACTGCTGACCCTCCGGACTACAATTGTTTTCTTCATGGCTTGGTATGGCACTGTCCCCTATCTGTAGGTCTTCAGGGGTGCTATTTTGTGCAGGACTCATAAAATATTCACTGTCTGTCAAATCTGTGTGCATATGAGAAATATTGCATTGCCCCCACCCACATTGTTCACACATACAACACTCAGTTTCACACTCGCTACTTTGACACTCAGGAGATTTTTTACATGGGGAACTTGCACAACAATCACACACACAGCATGGTGTGGCAGACCCAGATACCACATTGTTCTCTGGTGATGCCCTGTGTTTTTGCAGGGATGCCTAATGCTGCTCCATTTTGTTATGAGTAGCCAATATTGTTTCAGCCTTTCAAATTCTACACATAATATACTGATTCACTGTATTATGCCTAGTGTTTCTAATGACCCGCACACCTTGTATAATTTTATCAATCATTTTGTTGTAGTTATTTTGTATAGTAGAAATGTTTGCACCTCTACAGGCTCATTTTTTAATTAGTTTTTTAGTGCTCACCATTTCTGGTATTTAAACAACTGCAAAAATGTATATTTACAGTTTAAAAGCTTGTATTATGATGGTTTTGTTTTTGTGAAGCTGACCCCCTTAAATGTGTTATTAAAAATGTAAAATGTTAGTCTGCAACCAGGGGACAGTGTCACATGTGAAGAAACTACCACAGGTGTACAAAAAGGATCTAAATTATAACTATATGTATATACAAGGGTGCCACCAGTTGAGTTTTGCACATGTGGTGACACTTTTTGGGGGGTCAAAGTTGAAGGTGTAATTACAGAGTCAGCTTTAGTCACACATACAGCAGGTGATTTAATGTGTGACAGCTCTGCAGATACACTATCAGGGGCTCTGGTTAATGCTACATGTGTTTGTGTTTGCTTATTGTTATGTTTGCAGCAACGCTTACCCCCAATACCTATACGGCAATGGTGTTCACATTTTTCATTTCTGTTTGTGGGGGTGGTTGGTCTGTCCATAAAGATTCTCAGGTTAGGGCTGAACAAATTTTCACACAGCCCTCATCCTTTTTGTTTGCTGTTGGGGTGCAGGCACTGGAGGTAGCAGCAGTCTTGTCTGGTCAGGAAGACTCTTTTTTTGTCTAGATAACCTTGAATGTGTATGGTGACCTCTTGCATCCTTTGGAAATACTGCTTCTAGAGGCTTAAAATCGATATCTAGAAAACATTAAATAAAAAATACATAAATATATAGCCCCTGTAATCATCATCATCATCATCATCATCAAATCTTTTTTCAGGCGAGCATCATTGAGCAAGGCTCATTTACAAGATGGACCTGATGCTTGCTGCTTTATAATAGTACTGTATTTTGCAGGCTGATTATATATTAGGTATATTTCATGACAGTTATGCATTTCCTTTAGTGTATTTTGATCTGTTTTAGTTGATTGGTGCCCTCAATAAAAAACATGCATAATGTAGGCATATTAAATAATTTGCTGCATTAAACATCCTTGATTTAAAACTATAAATAACAGTAAGAGATATGGGGGGGGGCGTTGTCACTCACACCAGATCTTCTTAATGTATACTTTAGAAACATGTGGCTACACAGTATACTTTTTCTTACAAGGAGGCCTACTAAATTCACAAAAAAAGCACCACAGCTAATTTACAATTGATCACACATCTGCCCCATTATTAACCTGTATTGTACAAAACTGTAAACACTTTTAGTAATGTAGTACCACAGATTTGGCTACTTTAATTGCAACGTACCTGCTTTTTGGTTCTCTTTCCTTAGTGTTGTAGTTCCAGATGACGACCCCGGTTGCTCCGTTTCTATTACAGAAATAAAAACAGTTTATAAGTCAGCACTAATTACTGTATATACAGCTGTTAATTTATTTTTACAGTTTTGCATATTAAAGAGCAAACTTTAGCAGCGTTTTATGTTTTAGCAGCAAAATTTAAAGCTTCTTTCTACAAAGCTCAGAAATTTAATAAGCCAGTTTGTTAGAGGTTTAAAACCCTGGCTCACAATATACAGTGACAGTTATAAATGCACCAAAGGTAAATCATAACATCTTATTGCTAGTCATAGTTCCATCTGTAAAATAGACTATGGTTCTCTGTGTGATGAACAGCAGCACATTTTAAAGTTAAGTACATTACTATTCACCACTCCAAGTGTATGCAACACTGCCAAAAAAATAAAACTATAAAATTGCTCTCATATACACACAATTATAACATTTAAATGCTAATAACTTGTTTGAACAACTTAATTTGACATACCATGTAAAGCTGTATGAGGCACTGCAGGATGATTGCTTGATATAGACAAGGCTGGCAAATCTACATCATAAAAAGCTACATTATAGTTTAATAAATTTCATTTTTCCACACTTAAAATATTAAACAAGAACAGATGAAAGTGTACTTACCACCATCTCCTTGTGATGCTTTTGATTCTAAAACAAGATCATGAAAGTCAACCTGAGAAAGCTGTTTTGCAAAATAATTAGCCATTTTAAAATCTATGCCACAAGAGTTTTTAAAAACTTAAACCATTTAAAAAAGTCTTACTGACACTGATTCACTGGCTGTAAACAGGAAGTTGTGAGCTAATGCATCAACTTTTATAAGGTACAAATGATCTAAACAAGCCTCCCAGGCACGGGCGGAAACCAAGAACCAGTGTAACATAGACCAATGAGGGGCTAGAAGACTCAATGATTAGTAATCATTACATTTAAATACTTGGGGTGGTCTTGGCCAGTAGAAGCACAAATATATTTTAAAAGAAAATGGTTTAAAACAGATACGACCTGAAATAAAACTATGATATGATACAACACATATTTACAAATGTTAACACACAAACTGTGTGAAACACAAGCAGATAAATTAAACCAAACTTCTTTCACTTAAGATGAATGGAGACCTTTACTTAAATGGGGGGGAAAAAAAACATTAAGAGGGGATGTTTTAAAACTTAATTGGTTAAGAACCAGAAATAAAACTATGATATAATATCACTTCTAATACATGTTTATAAATGTTAAAGCAAAAGCTATGTACAGTAAAACAGAAGCAGATAAAATAATTCAAACAATCTTCCACTGAAATAAATGAGGCCTTTGTTTTAAATAAAAAGAAACATTAAGAGGGTTTGTTCTCTAACTTAATTATTTAAGAATCAGAAATAAAACTGTGATATGACGCAACACTTCTCACAAATATTTACAAATGTTAAAGCACAAACGTGTGTGTGTGTGTGTGTATGTGTGTGTTTCTCCAATAAAAAACATTTACAGTAGGGCTTATGGTATAGATTAATTTTAGAATAACCATTATACTGTTTAACAAAAGCAACACTGTTATTATAACATTTAATTGCTTATAAATGTAATAACTTTTGCTACAAAGCTAAAATAATTGACATGTGCTAGAGTTGATCATAATTCAGCTGGACACAGTTTTCAGGTGTGTGTGTGTGTGTGTGTGTGTGTGACCACTCTATTGGTCAAATAGACCTAAGGAATATCTTAAACCAGCACAGTTGTTATTCTCATAAAGAGATAAAGACTTTACTGTGCAGTTATAGATAAAGTGGTAACAGTTTAAACTGGTCAGGAGTCCTCTCCTATCAGTTTGAACACAACAGGTTTCACCCAAACGTAAGCCCCAAGCAACAGTGGACAGCCATGTGTTTTATAGGGCGTAACAGATAACTTCAACTGATAAATTTCAAGCATGACATATGCCCCCCAGACCACCATAATTGGAGTTTTAAATTCAGATCTTGAAATATTGTCTTCTGAATTACTTTATTTCAAGACCTTCATATTTAAGAAAAACATGTTATAGTTTTACATAAAATATATATTAGCGTACACCAAAGACCATGTTGTAAAACATGTACTTTCTGATAACTTGCAAAACAATGCCTGTCTTTTCTTGTAAAAAGAGAATTGCTTAAACAATGTGTGCAACTATTTTTAAAATGTAAAATAATGAAGGATACATTGCACACTAAAAACATTTTGCATTTGAGAATGTGGAGACTGATGGTTATAGAGAGAAGGACCTCTCAATTTATAAAAAAATAAAATGTGCAGGGGAGAACTTAACTAAACCACTATAAGACTTTTAGGTATTGACAAACTAAAAATATGAAAACTGTAAGAATCTTTTAAACAGTGTAAAGGCAGCATCTGATCAGAGGCTTTACCCAATTTATTAAAAATAGAAATAAAATGAACAGGGAAAACATAACTGAACTACTATAAGCCATTTAGGCTGTGACAAAATAAAAATATAAAAACTATAAGGAAACAACAGCTGTATGCATTCAATATCGATATAGAGCATACTGGCATACAAGTCATTGTAGTAAATTACAGTTTGTATTTTAATATGTTTGTTGTATTGTTTGTAGTTTCATTGTAAAAGCGCTCTAAGCATTGGAAGGGTACTTTTTATAAATACAATTTTACTTACTTACTAAAATGTGCAAAAAGAACTTCTGACATGTCCTGGGCAAGCTCAAACATGGCAATCTTCACTCCACCCATTGCAGCATCACAATATGGAAGGGGGCTGCGTCATATCTGGCGCTCAAAGGTGAGAAAATGGGGTGGGGTGCATTATATCCGGCGCACATGGAATGGGCAGGATGTTTCATAATTTCCACCATACATGAGAAGTGGAAGGATGGGGCATTGCATCATTTCTGGTGCACACCAGAAGCGGAAGGGGCGGGACATTACGCAATATTCGGCAATCAAATTTTGACAGTTAGTATACACGTATACTACTCCGAAGTATACATGATGTAATTATAATTCTCCTATTTTTTTCTCATGTATTATTTGTGTGTTTAATACATATTACTTTGAATATGCTTGTGTGATGTCCCTGTTGTTAATCAGGACCTCCTTGTAAATAAGCCTGCTCAACTGAGTTTTTTTCCTGCCAATAAACTTGAACTTGAACTTTTGTCCTAAGGCAGTCAAAATCCCATCTTTGCTTTAAAAGAGAGCTGTGACGTTATCTGTATCTGGCTGACTCATGCATCTGTTTGACCCCACCTAATGGCACTAGGCCCTTTCACTCTCAGTCCTACTTATGTCACCGTCAAACTCCCTAACCAAAAAAATACATTATCATACCTCCCCTCTACTCACAATAACCCTAGTCCTGTTGCCCCTTAGCCCATTTCCCTTCTCTCCCTCAAACTAAGGCCCGCTTCCTCTCATCCTAGTAAGCTTGCCCTCCTCTGCTTCTTCCTACACTGATGCCCTTCTTGCACTACTGCATCTTTGAGTCTATCTCTTGTTTTGTGCTATTTCTATTTACAATCTGTTCTGTTCTACTGTATGTAAAGTTATTTCTCTGAACTGGTTCCCATGCCGTGTTATTTTTTGATTGCTGGTGTGTTGATCATTGATGCTGTTTTTGACCTACCCTATGTATTATTTTCCTGTATTTACAACACGCTCTGTATGTTATTCTGTTTTGTACTCTCCCGGGTCATGCTTGAAAATAGTCATGCTATGACTAGTGCACTTACCCGGTAAACAAAAACGAAATCAAAATAAATAAACACTGTGCTTTTGTACTCTTGCACATTTGAATTTCTACAGGCATACTAGAAAACAAAGGGGGGGTGTACTAGCAGTAGCTCCGATATGGCCCATGGAGATATAGGGATAGTAAGAACCTAATTCAGGTGGCCTTCCTGAACAAAGGGGAACAGAGAGAGAGAGAGAGAGAAAGAGAGAAAGTAAAAGACAAACAGATTAAGGCAGCATGCTGGCACAGCAGATCTGGAGGAAAAGAAAGTCCTATAATGGGGTCATCATAGTACACTAGGAAAGTGCTCAAAATGGCTGAGCGTTGGTGAGCAAACACACCTGGACAGAAGCACGAGGTCAAGCATATTGATTAAACTACTGTACATGTTTTACTCTGAAATGATGAAATATTGCTAAAGAACACACACACATTTGTTTACATAGATTTTTTTTATTTCACATTGAGTACATGTAAAAATAAAGATGTTAAAAAATAATAGGCAGGCAGATTCTATGCTTCTGTGTTAACATAACTAACAGCTTTGCAGTCAAAGTTTTTGTGACTTGATGGGCTGCTCCAATCTCCAAAGATCCTATGTTCCTATGACAACCTAACCGGCTTCATAATTTTTTCTTTAGTTGTTTGAATCTTTTAATTTGCCTTTCCTACCAGACGCTCCCTAGTATTCCTTTCTGGCCTCAGCAGTATGATATAACATTTTGGAGAAAATATGCACACAAGCATTCCAGCACTAGAGGATAATATAGCAAATATTTCCACTGCCACCATGTACATACCATGCGTACTCAAATATGCTGGAATGAAAGACACCCAAAGGCTGACAAAAATGAGCATGCAGAAAGTAATGCGCTTGGCTTCATTAAAACTATCTGGTAGATTTCTGGCAAAGAAAGCAACTACAAAGCTGACGCTCGCTAGAAGGCCCATGTATCCCAGCATGCACCAGAATGCTGTCATGGAACCTTCATTACATAGAATTAGTATTTTACCATGTTCAGATTTCATATTAATTTCTGAGAAAGGAGGGCAACTAGTCAGCCACACTACGCATATGGTTACTTGAAGCAGGGAACAGAACAGTATGATAGAACAGGGGAGCTTGGATCCCAGCCACTTTCTTAGTCTGCTGTCTGGCTTTGTGGCCTTGAAGGCAACAATAACAACTGTGGTTTTTGCAAGAACAGTAGAAACACAGATAGAAAAAATAATACCAAATGCAACTGGACGGAACATGCAGTTTACATTATTTGGGTGACCAATTAATATCAGAGGAGAGAGAAAGCATAGCATAAGGGCCAGGAGAAGAATGTAACTTAGTTCCAGGTTGTTGGCCTTGACAATAGGAGTGTCTCTGTACTTAATGAAGATGGAGAGGACCGAAGCTGTGATCATGGAAAAACATACTGAGATGGCTGACAAACTTGCACCCAGTGGGTGTTCATAGGAGAGGAACTGGATGACTTTTGAAATGCACTGATTCCGTTGGTCATTGGGCCATTGGTATTCTGAACACTTCTGACAGTCACTGGCATCTGTAAATGATTAAAAATGTTCTGTTAAAATACTTACATATTCATTTAACTTACAGCTTAATTCCAATGGTGCCTCAGCAAGCATTTAGGTTAACCAGAAAATATGTTACAGGCCTTATAATTATATTAACATTCATGGAAAGCTGTGAAGAAATGTAATATTTAAATGCAGCATGGACCTTTCATGTTTAGCTGTTCTTAGTTCTCTAAAACAATCAGACACTACAATGTTTTGAGTACTTCAAGTTACCACTGGTTTACTTTTGAAGAGTCTTGTTTTATTTTCCACCATTGAGGTACCTATAGATTGAAACCTACAAGTACCTTGCAGGATTGAACAAGGTGCAAGTGGAGAGTCTGTTTCAGAGAAAGAAAGGCACTAGAACAAGGAGGCATGCAAAGAAGCTAAGAGGGGGAAGGCTTAGGAGAGATGTGTGGATATACCTCTTCATGGAAAGGGTGGTGGATGACTGGAGCAGCCTGCCAGAGGAGGTAGTGGTGGCAAAGACTTTGGGGAGCTTCAAGCACGCGTGGGCTAGGAACAGTGGCATATGAGGTAGAGGAAGGGGGAGTTACACCTATGACCAACTAGGGCCAGTTGTGACAGAACAGCAGTGACAGGGGCAGACTGGATGGGCCTAAAGGTCCTTTTCTGCCAACAAAAACTATGTCTCCATATTTCTGTTCAACTGACATTGCAGTAAACAAGAAAAAATTGTTTTATACTACAGTTTTATTACCAAATTAATTCTGCACAGCAACAAATATTACAATGAAAGAAACCTCCAACACTACTGAGTCTAGTATTGTTCTAAACTTCTCATCAGACAGCTCTGTTAGTTAAGTTGTCATGGGTGACACCCTACACGTATTACCTCAAATTATATTAGGTACATAACACCAAAATTGTTGTAGTGTAAGAGGTCATGTTGCAGGAAATGTGATGATATAAATATTATAAATCTGTATATCTGTCAGGAGGAGTTACTCATCCACCCAGCAAAAAATACCCATATTTTGCTAATGTGATTGATATATGTAATATACCAGTTCAGCAGAAGCACATGAGCATGTCGAACAAAAGAGAATACCAAAGGGGTTAAGGATACTGCTGGAGAGAATGGCAGAAATTAGTTAAGTAAACAATAACCCATGACAAGGGTGTGCGGTTACTGGGGATTAATCAACACCCCAGGTGCACTGTAAGGCACGAGGCTGCAAGCTGAGTGTCCTCATAGCACATGGGGTGTTGATTAATCCCCAATAACCACACACCCTGGAGTGGGTTATTGCAATTATAACATGGTCAATGTGTGGAGAGAAATGCACAAATAGAAGTGGAATAAGAGGAAAAGCACTGTTAGTTAAGTTCTCATGGGTGACACCCTTCACTTATTACCTCAAATTATAAAAAGTACATAACACCAAAATTATTCATGTAACTAAGGCACTTTTGGATCAAGAAATCTGAAACTAGGTACATACTGGCTGAGATATTCAAAGGGATTGCACCTGGCAAACTAACTTGCACCAGCACAATCCCAGAAATGCCCCCCCCGGGCAATATTCAAAAGGGGGAATTGTGCAGTGCAATTCCCGATACACTGGGGTGAAAAGATAATGTATGTGGCACATTTCCAGTGGTGGTGCCCATACATATGCAACACATCCTGATATTCAGCCCGGGATTTGCGCGCATCTGCTGGCACAACCCAGAGATGTGCCACATACCTGGGCTCAAAGTTGAGCCCGTACAAAATAGCTCAAGTGCTAGCCACCCACAGGTGGACTGCTGTAGTGCAGTGCGCAACACGGCAGTCACCAGCCGTAGGTGGCTTTCACCCCCGAGAACACCATATGTAAGCACCTACGGAAATCCATGGTAATGTAGTGGGTCACCCCTCCCCTCCTGTACCTGCAATTGCCATAAATTAATAAAGGTATTCTCCCTGGTAGTCTAGAGGTACCCCCCCCCGCCGGCAACCCTGATCACCATAATGTAATAATGTAATTCTCCCTGGTGGTTCAGTGGTACCCCTTCCCACCGGTAACCTCGATCACCATAATGTAATAATGTAATTCTCCCTGGTGGTTCAGTGGTACCCCTTCCCACCGGTAACCTCGATCACCATAATGTAATAATGTAATTCTCCTGGTGGTTCAGTGGTACCCCTTCCCACCGTAACCTTGATCACCATAATGTAATAATGTAATTCTCCTGGTGGTTCAGTGGTACCCTTCCCACCGTAACCTCGATCACTATAATGTAATAATGTATTCTCCTGGTGGTTCAGTGGTACCCCTTCCCACCGGTAACCTCGATCACCATAATGTAATAATGTAATTCTCCCTGGTGGTTCAGTGGTACCCCTTCCCACCGGTAACCTCGATCACCATAATGTAATAATGTAATTCTCCCTGGTGGTTCAGTGGTACCCCTTCCCACCGGTAACCTCGATCACCATAATGTAATAATGTAATTCTCCCTGGTGGTTCAGTGGTACCCCTTCCCACCGGTAACCTCGATCACCATAATGTAATAATGTAATTCTCCCTGGTGGTTCAGTGGTACCCCTTCCCACCGGTAACCTCGATCACCATAATGTAATAATGTATTTCCCTGGTGGTTCAGTGGTACCCTTCCCACTGGTAACCTTGATCACCATAATGTAATAATGTAATTCTCCTGGTGGTTCAGTGGTACCCTTCCCACCGTAACCTCGATCACCATAATGTAATAATGTAATTCTCCCTGGTGGTTCAGTGGTACCCTTCCCACCGTAACCTCGATCACCATAATGTAATAATGTATTTCCTGGTGGTTCAGTGGTACCTTCCCACCGGTAACCTCGATCACCATAATGTAATAATGTAATTCTCCCTGGTGGTTCAGTGGTACCCCTTCCCCACCGGTAACCTCGATCACCATAATGTAATAATGTAATTCTCCCTGGTGGTTCAGTGGTACCCCTTCCCACCGTAACCTCGATCACCATAATGTAATAATCTCTCCTGGTGGTTCAGTGGTACCCCTTCCCACCGGTAACCTCGATCACCATAATGTAATAATGTAATTCTCCCTGGTGGTTCAGTGGTACCCCTTCCCACTGGTAACCTCGATCACCATAATGTAATAATGTAATTCTCCCTGGTGGTTCAGTGGTACCCCTTCCCACCGGTAACCTCGATCACCATAATGTAATAATTCTCCTGGTGGTTCAGTGGTACCCTTCCCACCGTAACCTCGATCACCATAATGTAATAATGTATTTCTCCCTGGTGGTTCAGTGGTACCCTTCCCACCGTAACCTCAATCACCATAATGTAATAATGTAATTCCCCCTGGTGGTTCAGTGGTACCCCTTCCCACTGGTAACCTCGATCACCATAATGTAATAATGTAATTCCCCCTGGTGGTTCAGTGGTACCCCTTCCCACTGGTAACCTCGATCACCATAATGTAATAATGTAATTCCCCCTGGTGGTTCAGTGGTACCCCTTCCCACCGGTAACCTCGATCACCATAATGTAATAATGTAATTCTCCCTGGTGGTTCAGTGGTACCCCTTCCCACCGGTATCCTCGATCACCATAATGTAATAATGTAATTCTCCCTGGTGGTTCAGTGGTACCCTTCCCACCGGTAACCTCGATCACCATAATGTAATAATGTATCTCCCTGGTGGTTCAGTGGTACCCTTCCCACCGGTAACCTCGATCACCATAATGTAATAATGTAATTCTCCTGGTGGTTCAGTGGTACCCTTCCCACCGTAACCTCGATCACCATAATGTAATAATGTAATTCTCCCTGGTGGTTCAGTGGTACCCCTTCCCACCGGTAACCTCGATCACCATAATGTAATAATGTAATTCTCCCTGGTGGTTCAGTGGTACCCCTTCCCACCGGTAACCTTGATCACCATAATGTAATAATGTACTTCTCCCTGGTGGTTCAGTGGTACCCCTTCCCACTGGTAACCTCGATCACCATAATGTAATAATGTAATTCCCCCTGGTGGTTCAGTGGTACCCCTTCCCACTGGTAACCCCAATTGCCTTCATTTAAAAAGGCTATTCACCCTGGTGGTTCAGTGGTACCCCTTCCCACTGGTAACCCCAATTGCTTTCATTTAAAAAGCCTATTCACCCTGGTGGTCCAGTGGCACCTTCTGCCCACACAGGACCCCCAGCCCACCTCCTGTCATCAGTAAGCAGCAAACCCACTCACATACCTCTGTGGCTGCCTGCTGAATGACAACTTACAGTATCAGCTGTAAACCCATTGGTCCACACTGTGGACCAATGGGCTTGCAGGACATACTGTAATAGTGATTCCCAACTTTGTGAATGAAAGACTTCATTCACAAAGTTGTGAATAACTATTGCAGTATGCATTCCAAGACCTTTGGTCCACAGTGTGGACCACTGGGTTTGCAGCTGGTACTGTAAACTGTCATTTAGCAGGCAGCCACAGAGGTATGTGGATTGGTTTGCTGCCAGCTGATGATGGGGAGGGGGCTGGGTAGGCTGGGGGTCCTCTGTGAGTGGGGGGTGGGGTGCCACTGAACCACCTGGGTGAATAAACTTTTTAAATCATGGCAATCGGGGTTACTGGTGGGAAGGGAGGGTATCACTGGACCACCAGGGTAAATAACATTTTTAAATCATGGTGATTGAGGTTACCGGTGGGGAGGGGGTACCACTGGATCACCAGGGTGAAAAAAACCTTTAAAATTATGGCGATTGTGGTCACCAGTGGGAAGGGGGTACCACTAAACTCCCAGGGAGAATGGAATCATTGAAATATGGCAATCATTGGTACGGAAGGAGGGAGTACTACTGCAGTCCCAGGTATAGGGACTGCATGCTGTGCATGGCACCAGGCAAATTTTGCTGGCCAGCCTTGAACAACACATGCAGAAAGGGCAATAATGACATGCAAATGGCCCCATTTGCACCTAGCATGCATAATGGCACCATTTGCATATACAGGTCTGAATATCTGGATATTGCACCTGGTGCAGCTCCAGTTGCGTTGCAGCATTATCAGTCCTGGCATTCAGATCTGTCTGAGGGATGCACTGGTGCATTGTATTTGTGCTGTGTGCATTATTTGCTATATTCAGAAATGATGCGCCATGGCACATCTCTTTTGAATATATCCCTCGGTTGCTCCAGCACAACTCAGTTGCACTGCACCATTGCCAGGCAAGGTTCTGAATATCGGGCCCTATAAACTGTCACCGCAGCCAAAAAGCCTCAACCACTCTCCACCATGAATACCAACTTCCGTATCACAACCATCCTGTTGTAATCACTAGAAACTGTGAGCAAGTTCAAATACCTAGGATTTTGGCTTGACTGCAAACTTTCCTTTGTTACCCATATTGAAGAATTATCAAAGAAATTACACCAAAGTCTCAGACTATTCTTGTGCATAAAGTATTAGCTTACATACAAGGCCAAATTAAGTGTGGTCTGAACAACATTCCTACCATTACTTGATTATGGCAATTTCCTCTATAGCCATTGTTTTAAATCAGCCCTATCTGATCAGGACACGTTTTATCACAGAAACTTAAGATTAATTAAACACTCATCACTGTTCAGTGTATTCACAGATAGGTTGGACATTGCTGGGTACTAAGAGATGGTGAAATGCCTCCCTCTGGGCTTACAATGCCATCACCACGAAACTTCCTCCTTACATGTCTACTCTGTTCAAATGCTCCCTCTGCACAAATGCACTCAGAAAATATTCTTATATCACACTAGATATCCCTAGAATAAGATTCCAGTATGGCGCTTCATCCTGAAGCCATGCCATACCTACCTTTTGGAACACCTTACAAAGGACTCAAGCTTGTACAGTTTGTCAGGATATGCACCTTCAAGTCATTGACTATGCTTGCACTAAATGATACCAGCAATTGCTACTCATAACCCTGTTACATCCTTATGAAATGCTTCCTTGGTCACCTCAATAGCTCATACTTACTCTCTGCCTTGCCATCCTCCTATATAATTGTCATCTTCAGCCTCATCTCTGTTAAGTCCTTCCTCTGGACCACCCTGTACTATGAACCCCATCCCAGTTGTCTGGCTCCTTGTAGTTCCTACCTTCACTTCTCCATCTAGCCCACCCTAGTTTTCTCACCCCTCTCCTCTCTCCCTTTTCCCCTTCCCCCACCTCCTCTTCTCCTCCTCCACTACAAATACCTCAAGTATCTTGCTCCCTTTCTTCTCTAATTCCC
Organism: Neoceratodus forsteri; assembly: GCA_016271365.2. Classification (NCBI taxonomy): domain Eukaryota; kingdom Metazoa; phylum Chordata; order Ceratodontiformes; family Ceratodontidae; genus Neoceratodus; species Neoceratodus forsteri. The sequence goes on along the minus strand of JADMNL010000038.1, from coordinate 19,664,060 downwards.
TGACAGCACTTTCTGTATATCTGACTATTCCCATATGTGATTGTTCTGTTTCCTTAAGTATTAGCACTCACTTGTTAGGTGTTTCCATGAATGAAGTGCATGTATCATACTTATTGTTATTCCTGTGTCTGCAACCATACTTGTGCATTTTTCCTGTAATTGTAACTGCCCTATTGTGGTTTTGTGCATTGTTCTTCCAGAACCTCCTTGCAAATAAGATTTCTCAATGGTGTTTTCCTGGTAAAATAAAACTGAATTGAAAAAAAAAGAAAACAAATTAATAGTAATAATCCTTATACCTGCAAATGTTTATAACATTTTGATGACTATTATCTAAATTATACTAAAATAACAAATATTTAAATTTTGGTAAAATATTTGGTTACCAATAGAACAGCCCCTTTAAAGCTTTTTATTTTATTCTTTGGAACTGGGTAAGGCCCATTAGGCACAGGTGCCTGTTTTCAGGGGTGGCCTGGGAGCACTGGGTGGTTAAGTGACTTGTTCAGAGTCAAACAGTATTCAAGTGGAATTTGTGCACATCACACCCAGGTCTGCTGGATGTACTAAGCTCATTCACAGCTCGTTACTCTAACCTCTAAGCTATACTGCTGGCTCAATGTGCTTACTCCATGCATTGCCATAATGCTTGATGCTTAAAACCTGCTGCACATGCCCATGGTACATATTTCTCTAAATCCTGACACTGTGGAAACATTTTAATCAGGATTTTTTAAAATTAGATAGAAATAACTGAAAATGTTATTTTAATTAAATTAATTGTTTGTCCAACCACATTCCACCCACTTTCAATCTAGGAGTCTGAAATTTGGTATGCTTATGAAAGCCATTAGTACCTGGTACACCTGCCACACTTGGTATAATTTGGGTAGATTTTTTGAAAACTAGACCAAAATAATTGAAATGTAACATCTGATGAAATTCATTAATTTTGTCATTACACGGCCTTCTATTGAGCTAGAGATCTGAAATTAGGAATAAGTACTTGATTCCCACTTTTTTCCTCTGCCCCTTCCTCCTCACACCACATATTATACTATTACAGATCACTGCACAAGTGTCTAACTACCAGTGAGGGCCCCAGGGTGTCTGGTTGGGACCAGACTCTTTCACCCACTGTAACCACCAGAAACTGGCCACTTATCTGGAAGCAATTGTACAAATTAATAAAATGGAACTGATACCACCTTATGCAATTCCAGATTATCCATACCCCTATTATACTCCTGATAAGTTGCACAGGATGAGTCAGTTACCTAACAACCTCTGCTCCATATGTGGCCAAGAACCTGGCTTCTTATACCATATATTCTCAGTGTCAGTGGCTCAGTAGGTTGCACACTCGCCTCTGAGGCCGGGAGATCAGAGGGCTGTGGGTTCAGCTCCCACATCTGGCACTTTGGTTAATATCCCAGTACTGACACTGTAGTGCAGCATAAGAAGGGTGCTGCACTTTGGAGGTGCCATCTTTCGGAAGAGACGTTAAACCGAGGTCCCATCTGCCTGGATTGGTGGTAGTTCAGGTGGATGTTAAAGATCCTATGGCACTTATCAAAAAGAGTAGGGGAATTTTTTATTGAAACCATAATACATCATATACAATACAGTAACACATCTTACAATATAATGAAATAAAAGAGAATCAAAAACATAAATAAGAATTACATCATATAGTAACCGCAAACATAAAAAAAAAACTGTAGAATCAACCCCCCTCTCCCCCATTAAAGGAGTGGAGGAATTTGTCATAATATTTAATAAAACCAAAACAAAGCAGTATTTCTTTATACAAAATCATAAAAGGAGCAAAATCAGTAACAGAGAAATTAATGCATACGGAAATTCCAGAAGCAAGGAAAGAACCAAATGAAAAACAAATCCTGCCGTTCACCCCTGTAAATAAATAATCCTCATCTAATAGCCTACAAAGGCAAGGTGTTTCCAAAGGCTGGACCATTGAAGAAAGGAAAAATGTGATTTTTCCTCCAATTTCCATTTATCTAAATCAGTGTTAATGATATGAAAAAGTTCCCATGGAGTAATAACCTGTTGCAAAATGAACCTGCAATGACCTAGCCATATCCAGTATAGAACATGAGCAAAAAGAATATGAGAAGTACCATAATGCACCCTACTTGGTAAAGATGGAGTTATCCCAAAAAATAACAACCCTGGTGCTGGTGAAATGGAGCCAATCCTTTTCCACCGATTCTTAACTATATCCCAAAAGTCTAAAATATATGGACAATGTAAATATAAATGATCCATAGTTTCAATTTTCATGGAACAAGAAACACAGGGACAGTACCGTTCTGACAAGGCCTTATGTTTCTGATTCCCTTTAACATTTATCCCTACTGCATAACCCCAACAAGACAGTATCCCATAAATGAACCGGAAGTCTAGAATCTGAAATACAGTCAGAAATCTGTTTTTGTTCCAGTAAAGTAAAATTCGTAAAAGTAGGTACAATAAAGTATCACAAAATAATTTGCCCATAAATTGCTTTTCTGGACAGAGTAACTACAGCATCAAGCTGTATACCCCATTTCTTAATAGAATCAATGACACCATCCCATCTATAAGGGAGACGAGGAGATCTTTTAGTTTTATGCAAAAAGGCATTGTTAGACCATTCCAAAAACATGCCATGTAAGGCTTCACTACCCCACCTACACCACATTTGTCCAGAACCCGTGACTAAAGGAACAATATTCACATAAAAAAAATTTGTGAAAAAAATCACCACCGGATGAATCATGTTTAAACCCCCAGATGTAATAGAAGCATATAAAACCTCCCTTTTAATAGGATTTAACCTACTACCCCAGACACAAGCAAAAAAACAATCCATCATTGAAGTAACCAAACATGCCAGTAAAAAAAATATCGAACTAACAAACAAAAAATTCAGGGATCAAAAAGGATTCTAGGAGAAAGATATGTCGTTTCTTAAATAATTTCCACTGGTTCCATAATTTAACCTTGGAATGCCTCACGTCCAAGACCCATGTCCAGTTGGTACGTGCCATATCGTCCCCACCAAAATAAATACCAAGAATGCGACAAGACACCCATGAGATGGCAATATCACCAATAAAATCCTTTTGATTAGTAAACACTGCAACATTCAAACAACACGATTTGGCCACATTTAGCTGGGCACCAGAAATTCTGCCCAATTCCTGAAGTAAAGCACAGGCTAAATGTACAGAATTTGCATCATAAACCAATAAACAAATGTCATCCGCATAAGCAAATACTTTAATTGGAAATTAAATACCCATACTCAGAGGATAAATGTTCAGGGAATCCTGAAGAATACGCAACAAAGGGTCTAATGCAAAGACATATAGAATAGGGCTCAAGGGACAACCCTGTCTAACTCCTTTTTGTATCAAAATCGTCTTCCCCATCCATCCATTCTCATAAGATGTAACACAAGCTAGAGCATAACATAACTTTATCCTTTGTATAAATAAATCCGGAAGACCATAGGATGCCAAACAATTCCACAGAAAAGCATGAGAAACCCCATCAAAGGCCTTAGCCTGAACCAAGCTAACAATATACCCATTGCCAACCGATGCCGTCAAGGAAGTCCCACTGTCCAAGATTTCTCTAAGTAGCAGTAAGGCCTCAGTAATACGGTGGCCAGGCACAGAGCAAAACTGCATAGGAAAAATAAGTTGAGCCATCATCGACATTATTCTATTACCAAGCAGTTTAGCAAAAATTTTAAAATCTACATTAAGCAAAGTAATAGGACACCAATTTGTGAGCTCAGCCTGGTCACCTGATTTATACAAAAAAAATCATTAAGCCCTAATACATAGAAAAAGGTAAATACAAATCAGACTACATTAAATTAAACACCTCTAAAAAGTCAGTCGGAATAATGCGCCAGAGTATCTTGTAAAGTTCAGCAGTCAAACTATCCGATCCAGGAGCCGTATCCCCTTTCAAGGAAAGAATAACTGACTCCATTTCTAAAGAAGTAAATGGTAAGAGCAATTCATCCTGTGACAAGGAGTTCAAGCATGGTAAATCAGCCAAGTTCAAAATTTGGGTACTATAACCTTTATCAGGAACCGGAGTCCCAAACATAATGTCAATGTATTCTTCTAGGGTAGACATAATACCCTTGTTATCCGAACCCAAAACTCTAGTGATGAAATTAAATTTTGGAACACTTTCTTCTCTGTTCTTTTATGGCAATTGAAAAAGGGGTTACCTTGGTCTAATTTCCCTTGGGTACCAAATCTCTGTTCATGTTGTAAAGACAACATCCTATTATATTGAAATAACTCCATCTGAAAATGAACTTCTTGAATACCTAAAGATACATCCTCCCTTCCCAAATGATGTTTCCTAAGTAAAACTCCTAAATATTGCCTTAATCGGAGATAACTAGAATATTTAGACAGTTGTTGATCTTTTCCCACTGCCAGAAAAAAATCACGTAAGCAGACCTTTAGGTCTTCCACCACAAACCCAGATTCTCATAAAAAAAAACTTTGTAGATAATTTATCATTGAGAACCTCGGTTAAGGAAGACAAAACCATAGGATTCTGTAAAAGAGTGGAATTAAATTTCTAGTATCCTGGGCCAGCTATCCTACTAGAAGGAGAGTCCATACAGACTCCAAGCAAAACATGGTCAGAGGATTCAGTGGGGATGGAAACCAAATTCCCACATGATAGAGATTTGATACAAAAATCATGTCAATACAGGAAGCCAACCTACCCCTATAATAAGTAGGTTTCAATGACTGAGAAGACCTGACAGATACCTGCTTCAACCCAGTATGAGATATTAAGTCCCGTAAGAATGCCCTATCACAATACAGTTTGCTGAGAGGCCCATCCTTCAGGATGTTAATATTAAAATGCTCAGCAAAAAAAAACAAGCCTATTAGTATATAAAAAGGGTTGGATTTTTTTCAATAAAGAAATCCTCTGGGCTTTAAATTGAGGACCATAAATATTAATCAGTCTGCGCAACACTGTATTAATAACAATGTCCAACAAAAAAGCACAGCCAGGTTCAATATCCACCAAACGAAAACAAGTGGCATGAATTTTAAAACAAAACCCTACCCCGCTACAGGGGTCTAATCCCGCCAACCAAAAGGACAAACCTTCCTTCCAATCTCTTGTAATCTGGTCAATGTCCAGTGATGAGTGAATCCTCATATCCTGAAGAAAAAAAAATGTCAAAGGGTAGCTGAGAAAGAATACCGAAGGTAATAAGATACATAGATCCATAGACAGTGTCGGCAGATAAGGGCCTATGGCCCACCCAGTCTGCCCATTTAAGTTTGTAAGTTCAGTTTATGTTTTCCAGGAAGTTTTCCAGGAAGATGTTTCTTTCCAGATGGCACACTATTGACATTTAAACTGGCAATACGTTAACCAGACCCATCAGGGAGGGACAGCTGCTAGCTTATCACTAGAATGGGTAACTCGTTTTGTTTGGGCTTTTGACTGATGTTTCTTAGATGGAACAGTACTGGTAGCAAGAGATGGAAATGGGTCAGGATCAATGCTTGACATTGGTAGATCCAAATCCACCTGCTCACTCCAAGAAAAAACTGAAAATCAATTTGACAGGGGCAAGGGAGAAACAGAAGCCATCTTCCCAGTCTGAGGCCGATTCTGAGACTGTAAATGAAATGCAAATTCATTTTCAGTAGCCGAAATATCAGGTCCGGATTCAGTAATCGAGCCAGGGGGCACCACAACAGTAACTGCAGTTGCCTCAGAAGGACTCTGGGAAGGTAAACCTGAATGGGCTGGGTGTTGGTGCTCCTGAAAATCAGCTGACACTATCCAGACAGGGGAGCCCTGTGGAGTAACTGGTGGATTTGACAAGGTCCACCGAGTTGGAGTAGGATGGGCCTTGAGACATATGGGAAAGGGAAGAGGGAATCCCTAAAACACCCAAATCCATATGGAAAAAAGGGAGAACTAAACCACCACCCCAAGGTACAGGCCATGAAGCACGACCTCGACCTCTACCTTGACCAGAAACAAATCCTTCATTAGGCTGTATTGGTGCAGAAAAAACATTGCTTGGCTTAATCCAGGAAATAATCTTGGTCTGATTCCCCTTCCAAATTATGTGCAGCCCAAGGGCACTCATTAAAGGAATGTTCTTCTTCCCCGCACAGATTACAAAAGGGGCGGGCAGTGCACTAAGGGGCAGTATGCCCAAGCATCCCTCAGCGAAAACACCGAATCTGATCACAATCCACGTTAAGGTGATCGAGGGCCCCACATTTATAACAGCTCTTGGGTTGACCAGCATAAAACAGGACCCCCCCCCGATCTCTACCCCCAAAGAAGGAGCTAGGCAAATGGGAAATCCCAACTTCAGATTGGTTCAACTGTACCCGAAACAACCACCTCCCATTCCAAAACCCGTTTTCATCAATAATGGGTTTAGGTTTTTCCATGACAGTACATTTTTTCTCTAGCCAAAATGAAATATCATTTATACAAACCCCCTCATTCTGAAACAAAATAGTTACAGTTTTAATGTTCAGTTTTGTTACTGGGGTGGCTATAAGATCATGCCATGCTCCAAATTCCTTAACAGAATAATACAATTTCCAAAATGTGTCCAGTAAGTGCATAGAACAGAAACTAAGATCATAAATCCGATCACCCGGTGCATGAATAAAAGCATACACCTCCGAGGGTGCAAAGCCCAGAGAGTCTTTAATTAATGTCTTACCCACCCATATCCTATTAGGGATAACAGGAGCAGTCCCAATATATTTTAACCAGACCAAAAAACATCTCTTCGCTGCTTCTGCAGGCTTGCAAAACAGTCTTGCAAATGTTTTGGGCTGGTCCTGGGATACATCTTGAGTCACAGCATCCGCACCATCACGTCCCAAAGAAGAAATAGGCACCTTACCATCCACAGCAAGGCTGACATCTGAAGAAACAGCTACCATTGGTGCAGTAAAGGTCTGCTGGCTATCTAAACAGTGGTTGTCTGTTCCACACACCGGAGCTGGAAACACCGTCTTGGGTGAAAATCGTGCAGCAGGCATTTGAGTCCCTTGCTATCGTGCCATGGACTCAGAAAAAACAGTGGAAACCGGAGTAGGCAACAAAGTTGGAGAACCCTGTAACAGAACAACCGGGTCAGGAATCCAGTGATCCCCCTCATGAATCCAATTGGCATTCTGTAAAGCCAGCCCTGGGGTCCAGTCTGCAACAGAACCTGGCATCAAAATGATGATGTCATCAATCAGGGCGTGATCCACCGTAGAATGCAAGTCAGGGCCCAAAGAATCAGCAGGAACTTCTAAGGGCAAACGTTTACTACTCCCAGGTAAAGGGCTTTGCCCAGATCGTTTTCTTTTCCCTTCCTCCAAAGTTAATTTCCTGGCCAAAAACTCTAATTCAGCAGCCCAAATCAAATCTAGTAATTGCTGTTTTCGAGTTTCTAAGTCATGTTTGAGGGTTTCTTCTTCTGGGTCTATTGACTCCAAACAGGAGTCCACAACAGGAGAAATCTCAGCATTTGTGGGGATCTCAGACTCTAAATTCGAAATCTCCACCAAGTCAGTCTGACAGTCTTGCTCCAAACAGGAGTGCTCCTCAAGGAAACCCACACCATCCATAGTCAGAGGCACACTAACCTCCATTCGACTCTCCTGCAGCACGACTGCGCGATGTGCAGCGAGAGTAGGGGAATTTTATTGGTAATAAAGTGGGCTTCATTACAAAAAAACAAAACAACTCAATAAACAGAAACAATCCAAACAAGGCAAAAATCAGTTAACAGAAGAAAGTATCACAATGTTTCCAAAACAATACAGCTTGCGAAGTAGAAAAAAGTAAGAAGTCAGACTTTTTTACAGAACACAAAGCAGCCTAATATTACAAAATACTTCATGAATGGAAATAGTTTTTGGTATAACACTAGCAAACATCTGGCTTGCCATAAATAATAACGAATAATAGCAAAAATTATATATAAACTGTCAACATGATACTTTCTATTAAGCAGGTCATTCAGTGCAAAACATAACATGTTCATAAGAAAGAGAGGCCAACAAGGGTTCTGCCCAGTTAGCAGATAGGGTAGACCAGACTTCCAAAGAAAAGGGGCATTCACAAAATAAATGTTGCTGAGTTTCACAAACATTGAGGCAAGAGGATCTAGGACAATATCTCAAAGACAAGGCTTTATGCTTATGATTGTTGTTAACTTCTAGTCTATCATAGTTGCATAACCATACCATATCCCATAAATACGATGGCAGCCGTTGATTTAGCAGTTGGTGGAGTCCCCAGGGGAGATGTCCAGAGGGGCAGAACAGAAAAACAATCTCCTCCTGAGCCTCCAACCTCCAAAGTCGCTCATATAGTTGGGGTCTAGATAAGATACAAAAGTCCTGAGGATGAAGACACCAGGTCAAGGCCATCTTAAAACTCTCTTCCCATAAGTAGGGATCAGTTGGATTTGAAATAACCCTTTATAACGGGTTTGCCAGTTATCAAGGCAGAGGAGAACCATGCTAAAAAATAGGGCTTCCAAAAACAGTCCCTGGTTTCAGCACTTTCCCATAATTATAATGAAGAAAAGGCTGTAAAAAACAACGGGTGGATCATACCAAGTCCACCTTCCTGAGCGGTCTGTAAGTATATTCTTTTAATGGGGTTTAGCCTGGATTCCCACAATCCTTTGAAAAATCCTGTTATTCTGGAAAATAGGGAAATGGGCGGGGAACACATAACAAAGATGCAGGAAAATCGGTATAACCAGAGTTTTAAGGAGCACAACCGTTTCTTCTTCCCAATTAAATGCTTTTTCCACCTATTAATCACATTATCTGCCTTTGTAGGGCAAGATTCCAATTATAGATATGCGGGTCATCACAACCAAAAAAAATACCTAAATACTTAAAAACATTAGTGGATACAGAAACACCAGCATAAAGGCCCGTGATTAGGAGGGAAGTATGCCCCAGTGGTACACAAATACTTTTTGTAAAATTTATCTTAGAACCTGAAACAGAAGAGAATGCCTGTAAAACCTGAACAATATCCTCTTGTTTCGTGGAAGAATCCACAGCCAAAATTAAATCGTCCACATAAGCTAATATTTTAAGTGGTAAAGAGGAGGGAGTACAGAGCAACCCAATAATCTGTGGGCAAAGAAAAAAGGCTCTCAAAAGAGTATCAATAAAAAAGGTATATAATAAGGGACTTAACGGGCACCCCTGATGTACCCCACGGGCCAGAATAGTAGGACGGCCTATCCAGCCATTCACATTAGGACGTATTACAACATTCCTGTATAATAAACGAAGCCAGGAAAGGAAGCATACCGGGAACCCAAAAGCCTTCAGGGCTAGAAATAAGAACTCATGAGAGACTGTATCGAATGCTTTTTCCTGGTCTAAACTTATAATCCATCCTGTTACAGCATTTTGTTTTCCCAGAGTAAACAATTCTCTCAATAAAATCAAATTGTCAGAAAGATGCCTACCTGGGATACCACAGGTTTGAGTTGGGCTAATCATGTGTGATGCCAAAGTAATCATTCTAGATAAAAGAATTTTGGCAATGATCTTATAATCCACATTAAGCAGACTGATTGGTCTCCAATTTGTAATGTCAAAGGATCCCTTTTTCTTAAACAGTAAAATCAGTAAAGGCCTTTCATAGAAGTAGCTAAGGCCAGATTGTAACATCTCATTATAGAGAATAGTTAGAACCGAACAAGATCAGCAGAGAAAGTCTTGAAAAAATGTAGGGTTAGGCCATCAGACCCGGAACAGAATGTGATTTTAAACTAGTAATGGCTGCCAATACCTCTGTTTCAGTAATGACCGAAGAAAGCTTGTTTCGATCAGAGTCCGAAAGCTGAGGTAAGGACAGTGAGCGAAGAAAATGATCCGCATTGTCAAGGTCAGCTTTAGTGCCAAACATGTTGAAAACATAATTTTCAACACAGTGAAGCAAATCCTCAGGTTTCTTAAGTAACTCCCCCGACAGAGACAATAGAGAGGTAATCAATTTAGCTTCAACTCTATCTTTACAGGCCTTAAATGGGTCTAAACAACCTTTAGTAAGATGAGTGCCAAAACGCGCCTCCTGACCCAAAGAGTCAGCACGATTATACTGGGATAACCTCATTTTAGCGCTGACCTCACTAATCTGAGGGCTAAAATCATGAGTAGTAGAGCTAGCTAAAGAGAATAGGTGCTGTAGCTGATGCCATAGTGACAGATAAGACAAATATTTAGTATTCTGTTTTTTTGCTGCTACCTTCTGAAAAAACTGTTTCCAGCTTAGCTTAGATTCCTCCCACCAGTCCATCCCAGTATCATAAAAATCAACTACTGACAACTGAGCTGTAAACTCTTTGTGCCAAAGTTTAAGAAAAAGAGGGTCATTAAGTAGAGAATCATTAAGACGCCAACTGGCTTTCTTACATCTAGGAGCAGTCCCAGGAAAAGTGGCACATAGGACAACGTGATCCGAAGAATCGGTAGCCACAGTTGTACAGGAAAGTAAAATCAAAATCTTAGATAAAAAAAAAATCTATCCTAGTATGTAAGGACCCTTTAAAAAAAGTGGACCCACCTGTTTTATGGAAATGTCTATAGACGTCCACAAGCTTGGCCATAGAGACCACACTATTTAAAGCCACAGAGTCACAAAATAACTTGGAAGTCTTTAGACCTCGATCTGTTTGATGTAGGCCGCAATTGAAATCTCCGACCCATAGGAGTAATCTGGATGAAAAAAGGTAGGGCTTAATCTGGTGAAAAAGGGAAGCCCTCTGAGCCTTGGTTTGAGGCACGTAGGTCCCAATCATACGAAATCTCTCAGATTTATATGAGAAATCTAATAACAAAGCTCTACCAGGGGAAATATCTACTAGTCTAGAGACTGTAAAATTAGAGCTGGAGAACAATATCCCGACCCCATCACAAGTATCAGGTCCAACAGACCAAAAAGAAGGTCCTGCAGTCCATGCCTTAGAGGCCTGGAATAATTCCCCATGGGTCTTTAATCTAGTGTCAACAAGGCAGATAATGTCGCACTGTAAATCAGAAAGGGTTAAAAAATTCCCCCCTAATTTTCTCTTCCCTTTAATGCTGTTCACATTTAAAGAGCAGATCTTTAAGGAAGACAGGATTTAAGTAATAGGTGGTGACTTACCCCTTCATCACTGCCTGGTACGTTTTGCAATGGGATCCGTATCAGCCCCATCACCCCCATCCGGGAAAGAAAGAAGGGAGGAGGAATCAGTATCCTCACCCCCCGAGTCTTTGTCTGAAAAATCTGTGGCTAAAACCGCAAATTTGTTAGAGGTTTGCCAGTTACATGCAGGGGGTTCCCTACTACGAGTATCAACAGCTAAACCCTTCCTAGTCCGTTTATGGGTAACAGTGGTAAAACTAAAATTATCTCCCCCTTGACCCGAGGGGGGGCATATCCATATCTGGAATAACGGGTGTAGTAACAGGGGAAACCACAATGGCAGTAGGAGTAGGTATAACAGGAAAAGAAGGTTGGGAAACTGGAACAGAAGAGACATCTCCAACTACCGGAGGAGGGGTAACCTCTGAATTAGAGGAAGCTAGACTATGGGCAAGTGACTGTTGAGCAATAGTAATAATGCCATCATGAGAGGGACAATCTTCTCTGTTATGAGAGGCCCAGGGACACCTGCCATACTCGTGGCCAGTCCCATAACATAAGTTACACTTAAATGAATTAGTACAATTAGCTGCAATATGACCGTATTCAAAACAGTGGCTACATTTAAGGGTATCACAAGCCGAACTTAAATGGGTACGTGACCCACATTTAAAAGAAGGACTTGGGTTGTCCGGCGTAAAAAATGAAGCCCTTGTCTTTACCTAGAAAGAAAAAATTAGGCAAATGTTGTGGGCCAGTGTTAGTGGAAAAAAGCTTAACACGGACCTTCCAACTGCCATCCCAAATCTGTTCAGAGTCTAGATTAGGGGTAGGCCTATTCAAGACTTCACAGCGTTTGTTTAACCAAAATAAAATGTCTTCAATGTGAACTCCTTAATTTTTAAAAACAACAATAATGTTACGAATGGCAGGTTTAGTGAGAGGGATGGCCTGAAAGGGGGACCAAATGGGTGTAGTCTGAAGTTTGTCATATTGGGCCCAGAATCTATCAAGCCCAGACATTTGTGTAAAACTAACATCAAAATTGAAATTACCTATATTAATCAAGGCAAAAATCTCAGAAGAAAAAAACTTCATGGAACCCTTAAGGAGGGTTTTAGCTATATACAAACGATCTGGTGGGAGTTCTAGTCCACCCTTATAAAGCAAAGCGTGCTGCATTCCTCCTAGGTGCAGGTTCACCTTGGAGGAAAATAAATCAGCAAGTTTAAATGTTGAACTTTTAGGTGCAGCAACAGTAGGTAACAAAGTAGGTCCTGAGAAAACAGTAGTGGGTTCAGGTACAGTAGAAAGAGACTTAGAAACAACAATAGTGTCACTAGTAACAGTAAAAGAAGAAAGAGTCACACCCTGGGGTTCGTTGGAGCTCATGTCATTATTCTTATCAGATTTTTTAAGCATATTAATGTAGACAGGGTCCTGAGAATCAGGAGTCCAAGTCCCTTCAATATCCCTTTCCCAGCCAGCATGCAATAAAGCTGACTCTGGTGACCAGTCTAAATCAGTATTTTGGCCAGATTTAATTTTTTTGGGGAATAAGGAACCCCCTCGTTTGGACCAGCCAGGTTCCTGTGTAGCTGAGAAAAAAAACACTGTGGGTTTCTCCGAAAATGAAACAGAAGCAGTTGTAGCGCTAAAGTCACTTACAGAGCAGGGAATAGCTGCAGGGATGTCAGAATCTGGCTTTTCCGATGTCGGTAGTCGAAGTGGGTCATTTGAAGTAGTCCGAGAAACAGCAGTAGCAGGGGACTGAAGAAAACTCTCCACAGCAGGAACAGAAGCCGAATCCATTGGTAGGCTGTCGACTGGGGGCTTTCCAGTGCCAACGTCATGAGGAGAACAAGGAAGTGGCCTGCGATGCTCAAGTAGAACCTCAGAGTCAATCTAAAAGCTGCAATTGCAGGATTAACGCCTCGCTGCTCCTGAAGACTGGAACTGAATGCGGAGCCACTTTGCACATCAGGTAGACTGAAACAACTTCTTTAGGGGCGTTTTGAAGAACGGAGTCAAATTCCAAAATAGTCAGATTACTAACATCAGCTACAGCAAGACATGCATCTGGGGCCTCTTGAGAAGGTAGCACAGAGGAGGAGGCCGACTCTGAGCTAACAGCCCATCTCCTCCAGGGATCATGCGAACTGGCCATCTTGCAGCCAGCAGCAAAGGCTCCACCTACTCAGAGTAGGGGAATTTCCACGGTGTCCTAGCCAAATTACTGTCATTCATTAAAAAATACCACAAACAGTTTCATCTGGTTCAAGGTCAGTTGGCATTCATCTGTATCCCCTTCCCCCGGGGTCATGCCTGAAAATAGGCAGGATTTGTCTAGTGCACTTACCAGGTCAACAAAAAATAAAATGAAAAAAATATATATATAAATACTCTGGACCTGCCAGAAGGTTGTTTTCTGCTGAAATCCCATTTGATCTTGTTTAGATCCATTGTTGGGGCTCTCTGATGCCTTCCTCCCTGAAATATGTATTGTAGGTTACACAGGCTCTTTGATTGGCAATCAGAAGGCCCACATGGCCTTAATCTCAGTATGTGCCAAGAAGGTCATCGTTCGACATTGGTTAGATCAAGACATCCCCAATTTTTTTGGAATGGTGCAAAGAAATTTTGTTTGCATTGCAAGCTGAGAGCCTTATAGTGAGTCTGTCTGACAACGTATCAAGATACAAACAAATCTGGGAACCGTTGCATACATTATCAACTGTGCATTGATCAACTGGAAACTTCTCTTACTGTTACATACATATATTTATAATTTTCCCTCCTTTTGATTTCTTTCTTTTGGCAGTTAGGGTGTACCAGGATAAGAGGCAACACTTATACCCTTGTTCAGACTATATTTTCATCCGTGGGTGGGTGGGAGGGGCAGGCTTGGGGATAAATGTAAATGTTAAAATTAACAGTTTGCTTTATTTAGCAGAGAGAACAGAACTTATTCAGATCTTGTTTTCTTTTCTTTCACTATTGCATGGTACCTCTGTTATATTCTATTATTCACCAGCGCAAAGTCATTGTTAACTGCTTTTCTGCATTTCTATGTTCCTAAATAAAGTTTATTAAATATGAAAAAAGGAATAATTACTTGAAGATGGACATATTACAATGGTGAGATAAATATCATGGGGGCGATTCCAGAAGAATAGTGCACATCACCGCCAAAGGTGACTTGTGTGAAACACTGTTGTGACAAGGACCCTGCATCTGATTCCAGAAGGGGCAGGGTCTCCTTGGCTAAGTTCTCTGACTTGCAACTTTCTACCAGGTATGCCAGAGGAAGGATGTACCTGAACAGGTTGGCGTTATGCGCCCCCCCCAGTCTGCATATGGAATGCCATGTAACAGCCTGCTGGGCTTACAATGGTCCCATGCCCCAATCCCCTAACTGTTGTCCATATGCCCTGCAGGGCACGATATTGACCCCATGCCTGAGTACTGACCAGCAGCTCACCCTCTCATAATGAGCAACAGATGCCAGGGACCCAAGCTGCATCTATAGCATCCCTGGTAGTCTAGTGACCCCCTGGCAGTGCCCATCCCCCTCTCCCCTACCAACCTGTACCACATCGGTGACTGGCACAGCCCACTTCTCACCTCCACAGTCAGCCACCGACTGTGCTCAGTATGAGTGCATACTGTATATACACTTTAAATGAATGAATGAACCCATTCATTCATTTAGTGCATATATACAGTACATGCTCATACTGGGCACAGTCGGCAGCTGGCCATGAAGGTGAGAGGTGGGCTGTGCCAGTCACTGATGTGGTACATGTTGGTGGGGGAGAAGAGGGCTGGCACTGCCAGGTGGGGAGGCACTAGACTACCAAGGATACCGGGGATATCATGCTGGTATTACTACAGCACGGACATGAGATCGGGGCTTGGTGAGGAGGGTGAGAACAGCCCCATGAGGCACTGACTTATACATTATGGGGATCAGAAATGGGTGGGTCCAATAGCCCTGCGGGGCTGTATCTAATCATTTTTGGGGGATTGGGGGCAGGGGGCACCAATAGCCCTGCAGACATTCCTTACTCATTATTGGGGACCTGGGGGATGAGAAGGGTTCAAAAACCCTGCAGGGCTTTTCCTACTGACTGGGGCCTGAGGCTGGAGGGTGCATATAGTGGGGGATTGGGGCTGGTGGCACATTGGCACAACCCCCAGTGGAGGCAAAATACACTTACACCAGCTGTTTGCTGGTGTAACTGTACATTGACAGGTGTCCTCCAGGGGTTGTTCTGAAATAGCACATTTTGGGACTTTGTTGCTGCCTTCCAGAACAGGGAGCAACAGCTGCTGTAAATGCCCTAGCACCATGTTGCAGGGGGATTAGGGCATTTCTGGTGGTGTAGGTTCACTTTGGCACACGCAGCCTGTTGCATGGTACAGACTGCTTTGCAGAATACCAAATGTTGCAACTGCTGGCGTAACTTGCTACTTGCAGCAGTTGTTTTGGCATAAGTTGAGTTACTCCAGATGTAACCTTTTGAGACTCAGGCCCCATGATATGAGGATGCACTGTCTTAAAATTATAGGTGCTCAAAGTCTGTCATTTTATCTTTTTGTGGGACATTTGCTGAAAACGGCAGTATAGCGCAGTTGTCTAAGGCTCTGAGCTGCAAATTTGGTGACATCCAGTAGACCAGACCTGGGTTTAAATCCCACAGCTTCCACTTGCATACTGTGTGACCCTGAGCAAGTCACTTGTGCTCCCAGGTCACTCCTGTAAAAAAAACTTTCAGCTTAGTGTGCTAAAAAATGTTTATTTATTTTTTCCAATTGTTTTACCAGGAGTCAGACACTAAGCAAAAAGCTTGTTACAGATGCGACCTGGGAGCACAGGAAAGTTAAGTGACTTGCTCAAGGTCACACAGTATGCAAGTGGGGGCTGTGGGATTCAAATCCAGGTCTCCAGATTTGCAACTCAGAGCCTTAAACCACTGCACTATACTGCCTCCTTATTTATTAATTGATTTTAAGATTGGTAGCCGGAAAGGCACACTGAGCCAAGGCTCACTTCCAGGTGCAACCCAGGGAATGGGGGGGGAACGGAAGTTAACAATATAAAAAGAGAAAATTGCATACAAGATACAAAAATACAATATATGGTAGTACAAAAATGCACAGTAGTGCTTAACAGTTTTCCTCACGAGTTACATCTGAAGCACAGAGTGATAATATGCAAAGCATAATTAGTCTGACATAAATGGATTACAATATGGCAATGTAAGATGTGATATAGTAAGGTAGAAAATACATCTGGAAGATAGTATTTAAATTAGTAGAGGAGGTAAGGTGCATAGGGCCTCATGGACAGCAGTAGGAGGTCACTGGAGGTGGTCTAAGTAGACATTTTAGGGCTAGGAAGGTGAGTGTAAGGTGAACAGAGGAGGGAAGTTTGTTCCAGAGGAATGGAAGAGGGAAGGAGAAAGCCCCTTGGCCTGTTGAGGTATGAGCCTGAGGGATGCAAAACGTATGAGTGAGACAGAAGCCGAGGGTGGTGGCAGGGGAGAGGAGTGATAACAGTTAATATGGGAGGAAGCTGAACCAAAATTTTGAGTTGAATGTGACGCTATGAGTCAATCTTCTCTGCTGAAGGGAAGGGAGAGAGAGAGAGAGAAAGGAGTATAGGCCACAGTGGTGAGTGAGTGAGGGGAGACAAAATGACAGAAGGCATTAAAAAGAATATCAAGCTTTGCAAGGGAGGAGGCAGTTGCTGAGCTGTAGATGATGTCAGCTTAAATGAATACTGTGAGAATCTACTTAGTAATAAGTTCACGATGGACTGAGAGGGAAAGGTTGTCCTTATGTCTGTAGAGCAGACCTAGTTGTTGGCAAAATTTTAAGTACAGGATGAGAAATCTAAGGATCGGATGAGCCAGACACCTACAGTAGGTATTTATAGGTAGGAACCACTTTGAGGAGTGTGCCTGTGAGTGTAGTGAAGATGAGGTGGTGATCGCCTAGCTGTTTTTTTGCCTTGAGCTGAAGATTATGTTGACTGTTTTATTACTGTTCATTTTAAGTTGGTGATCCTGGAACCAGTTTAACTGCATGAAAATCTTGTTGAAGGGGAATCTGGACATCAGAAACAGTGGGTCCAGACAGGTAAAACACAGTGTCACTGACATGCATACACATGTAGGAATGGGAGCAGGATGAAGAGAGATCATTAATAAAGAGAGAAAAGAGTGCAGATCCATGGATGGAACCCTGGGGAACATCAGATTGTATGGGGTGGGGGACATTACCAATTTGTATGGCCTGCCGCCTGCCAGTTAGATAGGAATTTAATTTACTACTGGCGGAGACAGTCCAGCTGGCCAGAGTTTGTTTATGAGGAGCAGGTGAGAGACAGAGTTGAAAGGTTTTGTGAGGTTAATGAATATTGTGGAGGAAAAGTGACCTCTATGAACAGCAGAGAGTATGGAGTCAATGAAAGATAGCAGTGAGGAAGTAATGGAGTGAAATGTTCTGAACCCTGATTGGAATGGGGAAGATGGTGTTTGTGGATGTTAGGAAAACATTACCTCCTGAGCAGGCAAGGGATTCTTGGATTTTGGCTAAGGAGGGGAGTAGGGAGATTGGCCAGTAGATTACTGGTGAGGAGGTGTCACTGCCCTTGTGGAGGGAAATTACTTTGGCATATTTCCAGTCTTATGGGACTGAGGATGAGGAAAAAGAGAGGTTCAGGAGGTGTGTAAGGGGGATTACAATGGAGGGGGCAGAGATTCTAAGGAGTCTCAGGTGAAGACCATCAGGGCTGGATTTGGCTAGGTTTAGGGACATGACAGCCCAACAGACTTCAAGTTAGGAAACAATGGAGAAATGGAAGCTGTTTGGCCTGGGGGGATTGGTCGTGTGGTTAGGGTAATTTGAGAGTCATCAGGGAGGGTGTAGGTAGTGAAAAATTCATTTAAGAGATCAGCTGCTGTTGATGGTTCAGAGTACTGGACTCCTATCTCACAAAGGGTAGGTGAAGGTAGTTCTGAGAGGGGGTGTAGGAGTGAACATAGGTCATTCCAGAAGGAGGAGATAGAGTGAGAAAATGATTGCAGATGTGATTTCAAAAAGTTTGCTTTGGCTAGGCCGACCACCTTGGTACAACTATTTCAAACAGTTCTATAGTGTTGTAGATCAGTAGGAGCCTGGAAGACTTTGAATTGACTCCAGGCATGGTCAAGAGATTTACACTGCGATAGTAGATCAGGGGTGATCCAAAGATGGTGAAAACATTTAACTCTAATTGTTTTTGCATGTGTGTGGATATTCCATTATTTTAAGGAAGGTGTTGGTGAAATGGGTGAGGGTAGAGTAGATGTTGATGGAGAACATTTTAGACCAATCAGCTGAGGCAATGTCGTGGAGTAGGGTATTGATATTTGATGATCTAATAGGACAGTGCCAAATATATTGGGGGGGTATGAGAGGTGGGCAGATTTTCCTGATACAGAACGTGAGACAATGGTCACTAAACATATCTGATAAAGTGCCAGCAGTGATTATTCAATGTGGGGTGGGATGAGAGAATCCATTCCAGTAGTGAGTGGTTCTGGAAGTGGGGGGTTAGATGGGTAGACACTGTGATCAGTTTGGTCAGGTTCAAAGATTCCATGCTTAGAAGGGAACTATTAGCAGAGAGGGAAAGCCAGTCTAAATTGAAGTTGCCTAGCAGAATAAGTTCACCTGGGGTAGCATGAGTGGCAACTAAGGTAATACAAGAGACAAGGGATGAGGAAGAGGCATACAGTACCCCCCTGAAAAGGGGAGCTGAGGAAAGGAGTTAGAGTTTAGCCAGGAGGAATTCATGGGAAGATGGGATGGATTCATGGTGGGTAATGCTGCAAGAGATGGATTCACGGATGTAAAGGATGACAAAGCCTCCCTGTTTGCCATGATCCTGACAGGAGAAAGTATATTCTGGAGCTGCTAGCTGACTGTCTGGGACCTTTGAGAACAGCCATGTTTCATACATGCATAGGACATCTGGGGAGTGCTATGCTACCCACACTTTTATGTTATCAAGCTTTGGCAGGAGGTTTCTGGAGTTTGTGTTGAAAATCCTCAGGCCTTTGGGGAGAGCAGGAGGGGTGAGGGGGCAGAAGGGTCTAGGTTTAGTTCAATATCTCCAGCAACGAGTAGTAACAGGAAGAGAAGGGGATTGAAGAAGGGTTGCTATTTGCATAAAGTTTGGCATAGCCATTTAGCAGGGGACTAAGGGGGAAATTATGATGTTAAGCAGTGGATGACCTCATGGATTAATAGGGTGGAGCTTACTAACACTGGGTGAATGGCTAGAGGTAGTAAAAGTGGGTGTTTGAAGGGGAAGAGGGGGTGGAACAAAATGTGGGAAGTGTGATGTGGGTGGGGAGGAGAAATTTGGGGGCAATTGGTGTGTGAGGTGAAAAGGAAAGGAGTAGGGGCTGTGTGAGTAGTAATGCAAGAAGGGTAGGAAAGATATAAGTTGGGGAAAGCACTGGAGAGAGGAGGTGGTGTGATTGGTGGGGAAAAAGAGTGGCAAGTAATATATTAGGCAGGCAGGAGGATGCAGTGCTGAGATATAGTGAGGAAACAGAAGCAAAGCTTACATAGATGAGTGGGAGGAGGGAGGGAATGGTGTATACTGTGAGAGAGGGGATGGTGAATGAGCAGCAGCTGTGAGAGGAGGAATTGCTTCTTGGAGGAAAATCTAGTGCTGGAGTGGGGATTAGCTGGAATGGTAGCCCCTGACATGGGTGTGGGCGATTGAGCAATTTTTTTTTTAAACGGCAACTCAATCGTGATGCATGTCGACGGGGGTTACCTGTGAGGAAGGTGACCAGATGAGGAGGTGTATGTAGCGATAAGATGTTGCTATATGTATACACATGTGGGGGGGGGGGCGCGAACATGTCAGGAAGGAGAGTTTGTGTGGTGTAGTTGGGATTGGGCCACTGAGCTGGCCCCATGGCTTGATAGGTGGCTGGCAGCCTACAGCTGCAAGAGTGCTGGGTTCAGGTCTGGGGCGTGCCTACATTTTTGTGCATCAGGCCTGATATTTTTATTTTTCAAGAATTTTAACCCCCCTCCCGGAGTTGAGAATCCTGCACATAAAACCCCCACATAAAAAAAGATCTGAGTCCCGGCCCTCTTGCTGTGGCGCCAGGGTGTACACCGCCGAAATTAATTTACAGCAATGTACACTGGCAATAACGGCGATTGCCTTTACGTGATTGCAGTCATCAGATCGAACCATTGGAGCTAGAAGATAAGGTGGGAGGGGAGAGGTTTGGTGATGTGGGCAGTGGTTTGACTTAATTTAATAATTGGTGAGTGTGGTGACAAGGGAAAAGGGGCATGGGAAAATGAATAATACCCAACTGCTGAGCCCAGGTGGGAGTGCTATCTCTCCTGTGCATGCACTGGGCAGCGGCAAACAATCAACTGCATTTAGTTGACATTAAAAGGCTACAAGCCAAGCCTTAAATGAGAGATAGGGGCTCCCAAGAATGGTTCTGGACACTGAAGTGGTGTGGTCTTCGAGAAATAACTGACTGTGGATTGCTTGGCTCCTTCGTCCACAGGAGCCTGGAGGGGAGGGCTGCGGGAGAGCAGGAACCCTCACAACCCAGGGGCTGATGTAAAACAGAATGGTGCATTGCTAGTGGATTGCTGGGTTCCTTCATTCTTGGGAGCCTGGAGGGGGGAGGACAGCAGGAACCCTCACAACCCAGGGGCTGATGTAAAACAGAATGGTGCGCTGGTGGTAGATTGCTGGGTTCCTTCATCCATGGGAGCCTGGAGGGGGGAGGACAGCAGGAACCCTCACAACCCAGGGGCTGATGTAAAACAGAATGGTGCATTGGTAGTGGATTGCTGGGTTCCTTCATCCTTGGGAGCCTGGAGGGGGGAGGACTGCAGGACAGCAGGAACCCCCACAACCCAGGGGCTAGGGTTGAAGAGAACAGTGTGCAGGTGGTGGATTGCTGGCTTCCTTCATCCATGGATGCCTGGAGGGGAGAGCTGCAGGAGATACAATCTGCATATCACTCAGGTACTATTGGAGCTATAAATCTGAAACTAGGTATATATATCTAAATGTTGTAATAGACGGTGTGCTCATACAGTTGCATAACAGTTCAAAATGTTCCAAATTTTATAAACTAAAATCAAAATTTTTGCAAAATATTTACATACAAACATGAATTTGCCAGAAGAAATAAGCCATCTGGTCTATCAAGTCTGCTTACATAGATACATAGATACATAGACAGTGTCGGCAGATAAGGGCCTATGGCCCACCCAGTCTGCCCATTTGAGCTTGTAAGTTCAGTTTGTTTTCCTAGAAGTCTGTTGCCCCTTACCCCTGACCTCCAGAATTCCTTTATGTCTATCCCATGCATTCTTAAATACCGTGATTATTTCAGCCCCCACCACTTCCTCTGGCAGGGTGTTCCACTTGTCCACCACCCGTTCTGTGAAGAAATTCTTCCTCATGTTTCCTCTGAATCGTCCTCCCTCCAACTTCATCCCATGGCCTCTAGTCCTGGTACATCTTTTTTCACTTAAAAATAGTGTATTCCTGCACCCTGTTCCTCCCTGTGAGATACTTGTATGTCTCTATCATATCCCCTCTCTCCCGCCTCTCCTCCAGGGAGTAGATGTTCAGTTCCTTCAACCTGTCTTCATAGGATTTGTGATGCAATCCATGCACCATCTTTGTTGCCCTCCTCTGAATCTTCTCTACCCTGTCTATGTCCTTACATAGGTATGGTCTCCAGAACTGTACACTGTACTCCAGGTGGGGCCTCACAAGTGTCTTGTATAGTGGAATTATGACCTCCCTTTTCCTGCTGGTGATGCCACTGCCTATACATCCCAGCATCCTATTTGCTTTACCTGCTGCCTTGTCACACTGTTTCCCTACCTTGAGGTCATCAGAGATGATAACCCCAAGATCCCTTTCCTGTTTGGTGCATGCCATATCCTCACCCCCAATTGGTATATTGTGCCAGGGATTTTGTGCCCCATATGCATTATCTTGCACTTCTTTGCATTGAATTTCAACTGTCAAACCCCTGACCATTCTTCAAGTTTCTGCAGGTCCCTTCTCATTCTGTCTACACCCTCTGGTGTGTCTACTCTGTTACAGAGCTTTGTGTCATCAGCAAACAGTGAAATTCTGCCTTTTAGGTCCTGCGCAATGTCACTGATGAAGATGTTGAATAGGACCGGTCCCAGCACTGATCCCTGTGGTACCCCACTGGTCACTCTTCCCTCTGTGGAGTGACAGCCATTTACCACCACCCTCTGTGTCCTGCCACCCAGCCAGTTACCTACCCACCACACTTCTGTCCTACCCACACCCATATTCCCCAGTTTGTGAAGTAGTCTTCTATGTGGCTCAGTGTCAAAGGCCTTGCTGAAGTCCAGCTAGGCCATGTCCACTGCCCTCCCCTGATCCACCACCCTAGTCACCCAGTCAAAAATTTCAACAAGGTTGGTCCGACATGACCTCCCCCTGGTGAAACCATGCTGCCTTGGGTTCAGTAGTCCATTGACAACCAGATGTTCCACCAATCTCTCCTTCAGTAGTGCTTCCATGATCTTCCCCACTGCAGAGGTGAGGCTGACTGGTCTGTAGTTCCCTGCTTCCTCTTTGTTCCAGCTTTTGTATAAGGGGACTACATCTGCTGTCCTCCAGTCTTTGGGTACCTCCCCTGTTTCCAGTGATCAGCTAAACAGGATAGCCAGAGGTTCAGCCACAACCTGTCTTAGTTCTTTAAGGACCCTGGGGTGCACCCTATCTGGCCCCATTGCTTTATCAACTCTTATTACTTCTAGTTCCTTCAGGACCCTTTCTCATGTAAAGGGACTTGTGTCCATTTCTGCACCATTCTCACCCCTTATACTCCATTCAGACCCATTACCCTCCTCTTCCTCAGTAAAGACTGAGCAGAAATACCTGTTCAATATGTCAGCTTTACTGTTGTCATCCTCCACACGACTCCCATCCTCCCCCTTCAGTCTCACTATCCCTCCCTTTGCCTTTATTTTTTCACTTATGTACCTGTAAAAGGTTTTGTCCCCTCTACCCACTGATTTTGCAATGCGTTCTTCTGTCTGAGCTTTGGCTTCCCTTACTGACCTCCCTGCCTCCCTTTGCTTCTCCTGGTACTTCTCCCTATCCTGTTCTGCTTGTGTCTTTTTGTATTGCCTGAATGCAATATTTTTGGCTTTCACTTTCTTTGCTACCTCTTTGGAAAACTATAATGGTCTCTTCTTCCTTTTCCTCTTGCTAACCTGCTTAATGCATAATTCTGTTGTTCTTGTAATCCCCATTTTAAATACTGCCCACTGTTCCTCAACCCCTGATTCCTGTCCCATTCCCCTTAATGCCTCTTTCAAGTATCTCCCCATTTTCCCAAAGTCTGCCCCCCTAAAATCCAGGATACATGTTTTTGTATGGTTTGGTTCTGCTCTTTCTGTGATTTCAAACCACAATGACTGGTAGTTACTGTTCCCCAGGTGCTCCCCCACTGTTACCCCATCACACTGTCCCTGTTTGTGAGCAGAAGGTCCAGTATTGCCTTCTGCCGAGTTGGTTCCATGACCAGTTGCTTGAGGAAGGCACCCTGAAGGGAGTCCAAGATAAATCTGCTCCTAGTTGATGCTGCTGCAAGGATGCTCCAGTCCACATCTGGAATATTGAAGTCTCCAACCAGTATTACCTCACCCTTGCCTGCCATCCTTTGGATATGTAGCATCAGCTCCCTATCTGTTTCTTCCTCCTGGGCTGGTGGTCTATAGACCACACCTGTGTAGATGGCTGTCCCCATTTTCATTTCTAGCTTAACCCACAGTATCTCTCCCCCATTTTGTTCCTCCTGGATCTCTGTGGCCCTTATGTCATTTTTCATATACAGTTCCACTCCTCCTCCCTTTTTGCCTGCTCTCTCTCTCTTCTGAATATGTTGTAGCCAAGTATGGCCATCTCCCAGTCATGGTTATCATTACACCAGGTTTCAGTGATGGCCACAATGTCCAGGTTTGACTGCACCATGACAGCCTCCAGATCTTCCATCTTGTTGCTAAGGCTCCTGGCATTTGCACACATGGCTTTCCATGATTTGACCTCCCTAGACTGTTTCGCTGTTCTACTCCAGCCCCTTCCTTGGTTGTCCTTTATCCCTGGTTCTCCTTGCTGTCTTCCCTTCTACTGAATTGTGCCCCTTTTCTGCCTATCCACCTCTTGGGCACTAATCTCCATCTTTTGCACACTTCTTTGAAGAGATGGCCACTACTCTGGTTCACTGGTTCCACTGCTAGCTGTAGGGGGTGAGCAAGTAGGTACCCTCCTTGCTGGCTTGCCACCCCCCTTTGCTAGTTTAAATGCTTGTCAATATAGCATTTAAACTTATCATTGAGTGCTTGGATTCCCCTCCAGGATGGATGAGGCCATCAGGCTTGAACAAACCTCCATCCCTCCAGGTGGGTTCCCAGTCACCAATGAATCCAAACCCTTCCTTACAGCACCAGTTCTTCAACCATGAGTTAAAGTTCCTGGTGCATGAACTCCTATGCTCTCCCTTGCCTCTCACAGGTAGTACCTCTGAGAAAGTGACAGAATTAGCTACTTGCTTGAGACCCTTCCCCAATTTCCTAAACAAGTAAGCAGTTAGCACCCTCACCTTGTAGCTGCCCTGACCCCCCCTTCCAAATTACCCCCCTTTCACCTTGTTTCATCCCCTTCTGAAACTACCCACTGTCTCACAGGCTACTACCTCCTCCAGCACAGATTCCATTCTGTCATAACCCTCCCTATGAAAAGTGTCTCCTCATTTCTGTCCTATATCTTCCCCCCTCCAATCTAAAGCCATGCCCTCTCATGTCCCTTCCCCTTCTCAGCCTGAGTATCCCCTCAGTGCCTGCCTTGTTTATCCCCTTTACGTACTTAAAGGTCTCAATCTTATCTTTTTGGGAGTAATTATATCAGATGACCTAAAGGTGGGCAAGCAATGTGAGAAGACAGTAAGGAAGGCTGGGGGGATATTGGGATGTATAGGGAGAGGCATCAATAGTAGAAAACAGGAAGTTGTTATCCCTCTGTACAGACAGTTGGTGAGACCCCATCTGGAGTACTGTGTGCAGTTCTGGAGACCCCGTCTCCACAAAGACATAGGCAGAGTGGAGGCTGTCCAGAGGAGGACAACCAAAATGGTTCAGGGTCTGCACCAGAAGACATACGAAGAAAGACTAAAGGAGCTTAATATGTATACTCTTGAGGAAAGGAGGGAGAGAGGAGACATGATAGAAACTTTCAAGTACCTCAAGGGAATCAACAAAGTCCAAGAGGGAGGCATCTTTCAGAAAAAGAGATGTGCAAGAACAAGGGGGCACAATTTGAAGATAATAGGGTGGATGGCTCAGAGGTAATGTGAGGAAGTATTTTTTCACAGAGAGGGCTGTGAATGCATGGAACAGCCTCCCTGAGGAGGTTGTGGAGTCAAAAACAGTAGGGGAATTTAAGAATGCATGGGACAGACATAACGCAGTTCTGGTGGTGGGTAGGAGGAAGTAAGCTGTTGGTTAATTAGGATCTGCAGCTTATCTGTTAGGTAGAAAAATGGGCAGACTAGGTGGGTCAAGTGGTCTTTATCTGCCATCAAATTCTATGTTTCTATGTTTCTTCCCAGTCCCTTCTCTCCTCCAAGGAGTACATGTTCAGCTCTCTCAGCCTCTCCTCGTATGGTTTGTCCTCCAATCTCTGGATCATCCTTATTGCCCGGAATTGTACCTCTTTCCAATAATTTCACATCATTCATCAGATACAGGCACCAGAATTGCACACAGTAGTCCAGGTGTGGCCTGACCAGTGTTCTGTATAGGGGCAGGATCACCTCCCTGCTCCTGTGGGAGATCCCTGTCACGATACAACCCAGCATCCTCTTGGCTTTCAGAGCCGCCTTCCTACACTGCTCTGTATTGTTCGTCTTCCCTATTACAATGATCCCTAGATCCTTCTCCTCCCCAGTAAAATCTAGCTGCACCTCTCCAAGCTAGTAACCCCTCCCTGGGTTCTTTGCTCCAAAGTTCAGGACTTTGCACTTATTTGCATTGAACCCCAACTGCCACGTTTATGATCACTCCACCCGTTTGGTCAGGTCATCCTGTAGCCCCTGCCAACCTGCTATATTGTCCTCCACTGCCCCCAATTTGGCATTGTCAGTAGACTCTTCTTATTCCTGATGCCATACGAGACATCTACTATGAATATTCCAAACAGTACTGGTCCCAGTACTGATCCCTGTGGCACTTTGCTCATCACAGCCCTTGGAGATAAGAGTCCCCCAATCACCACAACTACCCTCTGCTGTCTCCCCTGCAGTCAATTCTCAGTCCATTTAACCATCTTAGTCCCCACCACCACATATCTCAACTTCCCTCCCAACCTCCTACGTGACACCGAATTGAAGGCCTTACTGAAGTCCAAGTATATGACACCCAGCACGACTCTTGTCCAACTCCGTGGTGACCCAGTTGTAATACTCAACTAGGTTCATCTAGCAGGATTTTTCAGAGATAAACCCATGCTGGTGACTGTCTTGGAGTCCATTGGCTTCCATAAAGGCCACCAACCTTTCCTTAAGTATTGTGCCTATCAGCTTCCCCACAATGGAAGTTAAGCTTACTGGCTTTTAATTACCCTGCTCATCCTTTGGTCCACTTTTATGGATGGGTACCACATGGACCATCCTTCAGTCATGCAGTATGCACCCTGTGTCCAGGGAGGTATTAAACAGTTCCGTCAGTAGTCCAGCCAAGATCTCGGCCATTTCCCTCAACACCTTGGGGTGTATGCTGTCTGGTCCTGGTGCTGTATCCACCCTCAGAGCCCTTAACTCCTCCAATACCATACCCTCAGTGATCACCCTGTCCGTTATCCCTTCTCCACCCCCATTCCCACCCTGTCCACCCTCTGCCATAGATGCCCTTCTTTCTCTCTCATGAACACAGAATAGAAGTACTCATTCAGTGCTTCTGACTGATCCACCCCTTTCTCTGCCCACTCACGGCCTTCCTGATCCTAATTATCTGGTCCTTGCATCTCCTTCTGTCCCATATCATAGGTATCATAGGTTAGTACAAAGTTTAAAAGACCAGGGTCCACTGTACCTCGCCGGTTGGTTTAGCTATACCCACAAATTGAATTTTCAGTCAGATACTTATCTAATTTGCTCTTGAAATCTGAAATGTTACTGCTGGTCACTACTTCCACTGGGAGTTCATTCCACACCTTCACAACTCGTGGGCTAAGCCAGTATTTTCTTTTCTTAGTATGGTAACTTTCCTTGACTTTCTACAAAGGATGTGCCCTAGTTCAGTATTTCTGCTTCCTAAGGACCAGTCCTAACTGCTCTCGTAGTCCTATGTCTGATAATGCCCTGAAAATTAGGTACTTGCCCCTCTTTAACCTTCAGTATTCCAGGAAAAATAGCACCAGTGCCCTCAATCTCACCTCATAATCTTTAACCCTTGTGTCCTTTATCATGCATGTGACTCTTCTCTGCACTCTTTCTAGGGCTTTTATTTCAGTTCTTCCCCCCGGAGACCAGAACTGTGCACAATACTCCATATGGGGCCTCACTAATGAAGTATACAGTGGAATCTCCCTATTTCTGCTCCTAATGTGTCTATTTATACAGTACAATATACTGTGTTGCTAGGATTTTCAACCACCTGGTTACAGTGTAGTTTGAAACTCAGGTCATTACTAGTTTTAATGCCAAGATCCTTTTCATCTGCAACTTCTCTCAATATCGACCCATTTAAAACACATTTAAATTTTCTGTTCTTGTTCCTGATGTGCATCTCCATACACCTGTCAGTATTAAATGTAAGTTTGTAATAATTTACCCATTGCTCAAATTCTCCTGATGCAGTCTGTAGTATGTTAGCCTTATTAGTATTGCTGACAGCTAGTCCAATCCAGTTATCTTCTGCAAACTTTGATTCCCATATGTTTGATTTGGTAGTCATAGAAGAGATACAGTATATTAAAGAGGCAGGGGCCCAACACTGACCCCTGAGGCACACTGCTGGTCACCTCTGCTCACTCAGAGTATGAACCTTTGATGCAGACTCTAAGCTTCCTATTTGTCAGCCATAAATCTATCCACTGTGTTATATTAATTACTCTGTATTTTATGCTCAAAAAGGGCATCGATCAATTCCCCATGCGGAACCTTATCAAATGCTTTTGAAAAGTCTAAGAAAATGATGTTTACCAAGTCCCCGCTGTCCAGCGCCTTGCTGGCTTTACCATAAAAATCTAACAGATTAGTCTGGCAAAAATGGCCCTTGGTGAACCCATGCTAAACCCAATCAATTGCCCCCAGCCAGTGCATAAAGTCTATGATATGGTCCTTGAGAATTTCTTCAAGGACCTTACCCAGTGCAGCTGTCAGGCTGACCAGCCTGTAGTTGCCCACATCCTGCTTTGTTCCTTTTTTGTGTATGGGCACCACATTTGCCCTCCTCCAAGCCTCCAACACCTCCCCTGGTTTATAGAACTCTGAAAGAGAGCAGTCACTGGTCCAGCCAGTTCCTCTGCCAACTCCCTAATGACCCTCGGATGCAACCCATCTGGACCCTGGGACTTGTTCTGATCCAGTCTCGACAAACTTTTTATTATATCTGCTATGTCTAACATCAGGCTATGTTCCTCTACAGTATCTGAATGGGCTTTGATCCCATATGTTTTTGTGTTAAATACTGAGGTAAAGTAATAATTCCAGTGTTTAGCCATAAAGTGATTGTCAGTAATTAATGTCCCATCTATATCTTTCAGTGGGCCAATTGTTTTTGCCCCAACCCTTTGTTTGGTAATGTACAAATAGGATTTGTAGTTATCTTTAACCTTCTTTGCCAGTCTAAACTCGTGATTGCATTTAACATGTTTGATGGTGCTTTTAGTTACTCCAAATACCTCCTTGTAAACCCCAAATATTCCTGGTGGCCACTTTTCATAGCCCCTTGCATAATCCTTGATTTTTCTTTTTATGCATTTTTTGACCCTAGGTGTCAGCCATGCTAGTGAATCTCTAGCGATGTTATTGTATTTCCTAGTGGATTACATATGCTTATGTACCAGCTCAACAATTTGACTAACAGATCCCACATTTGTTGCAAAGACTGGTTTTCAGAGGCTTTCCCCAGTTCCAGCTGGCTAGTTTTTTCATAACCTGAAAATCTGCTTTCCTGTAGTTGAGTAGAAGTTTCCCCTGTGTGCATAACCTTGCCTCCCTCTACACAAAATCCCACCACGGAATGGTCGCCAGATCCTAGAGGCACTAATGCCCTACAGTCTTGTATCTTGTCAATCATGTTGCTCAGGACCAAGTCCAGTACATGATTCCCTCTGGTGTTATTCACCACGAGCTGTTCCACTCCAGCCAAGTTGGATATTTCCATGAAACGTGTTTCAGTGGAAATTTTATCCTTTAAGTTAACACAGTCAATGCTAGGGAGATTGAAATCTTCCAGCAGAATTACATTCTCAGTCATAGTTTCTTGATAAAGTCTAAAAGTTCTACATCCTCTTGATTAGAGTTTGAGGGTGGTCTGTACACAACTCCAATGTTGATTTTCATGCCATGGGGTATGGAAAGTTTAATCTATATTAACTCTGATGACATCCAAGTAGAAGAATCTATCTGCTCAGATAAAACAGTGTCCACTACATACAGAGCCACCCCCACCACCCCTTGTATCAGGTCTATCTCTATGATATAAATTGTAGCCAGGAATGTGCCTGTCTCAGTTATCATCACTATTCCACCACATTTCAATGACTGCACAGATCTGCATTTTATTCTCATGTAGGGTGTACAGGAGCTCATCAGATTTCTTTATTAGGCTTCTAGCATTCAGTAGTAAGCAATTCCATTTTGAAGCTGCCATCAGCCTAGAAGGATCCCTCCTTCTGCTGAAGGCTCCCTCTGTATTGCATGCTGCCCCATTGCTCCCCCTGTGAAGGAGTTTAAATGTTTATCAATTTACAGCTTTAACTTGTGGGCCAGTATTCCATTACCCTTCCTGTTGAAATGTAGCCCATCCCGAGCAAACATGCCAGGGTCCTGGAAGTTGTCCCAGTGATTTACCAATGTGTGCCTCTCCCTATGACACCATCTTTTTAACCAGCTGTTAAACAATACAATTTTTCTGTTGCTTGCTGCATTTGCCCTGGGAACAGGCAGTACTGCTGAAATTATTATGTCACGGCCCTTTTCCCTTAACGTTTGCCCTACCTTCTCAAAATCTCTCTGAATGTCTAGGATGCTCCACTTACCCATGTCGTATACCACAACATGTAATACTGTTACTGGCCTTGTTGTATTTTCTAGTAATCCTGGAAGGAGCTTCATAATATCTCCTGTCCCTGCCCCAGGGAAAACACTGAGGGACAGATATTCAAAACTTTGCTTCAGGGCTAAATTAGCACTGCCTGGCAGGCAAAGTTAGCCCAGAGCACAAAGCAAGCTATAGTCAAAAGGAATAGCCCAGGACAAACAGCCTCTGAATATAGCCTGGAAATGAGGCCAGGCAAACTAGGCTGGGAGTGCAGAGCAAATGTAGCCCAGTAATAAGACAGCTCTGAATAGAGCAACCAGGAAGTGCAGACCACAACAGCAGCTCAGTGCGCAGTGACATGAAGGTAGGTAGAAGTGACCTATGTGGCCAATGTGTGTTCCAGCAAATGCGTGGACCCAGTGCAGCTGCAGGGAGCAGCCTATGGAAAAGTACAGTGTGAAAAACAGTATAATATTCCCAGAACCGTTTACGTGGAACTAACGTGTTTGCACTGGATTAGCATGGAGCTAAGCTGTTTGCTTGGTGCTAAACTTTGCCATATTCAAAAGTGACATGCAAATGAGCCTACTTAGGTAGTCTCTGGGCAAACAGCCACATTAGCATCCCATTATTTCTTAATTTGCATGCAGTTTGCTCAGCACTACTGCAGGGTCCCACAGCTCCACCTGTAGGTCAATCTGGAAGTACAGGGGCTTGCCAGGTCTGACAGCAGCTCCACCTGTAGATCAGTCAGGCAGCGCATGATGATAGCTGCAGGCTACATATGAACAGTACAGTACAGCATAGCACAACATATTGTACCCCAAGGGACAACACAGCATAGGCACAGGTAGCAGTGGTGCTGCATGCAACTGTCACACT
Organism: Neoceratodus forsteri; assembly: GCA_016271365.2. Classification (NCBI taxonomy): domain Eukaryota; kingdom Metazoa; phylum Chordata; order Ceratodontiformes; family Ceratodontidae; genus Neoceratodus; species Neoceratodus forsteri. The sequence continues at coordinate 19,632,611 of JADMNL010000038.1, read as the reverse complement.
GAAGGTCATGCTACAGTGCACAGCAGACACTACAGTAGCAAGGGGGGCAGTAGTGTGAGAGACACAGCAATGCCTATGGTATGCAGGGCAGTGATGACCACTGCACTGTACACAGTGACAGGCCCAGCTTGCAGATGATTACTGACAGTAGACAGTACTGTTATGCTGTTGTGTGATCCACAGATGCTGCACCTGTGGCATGGAATGCTCATAGTGACATATACATGGCTAGCTGTGTGTGCTGTGGCATCTGTACAGTTGTTGCGGTATGTGGCTGGGGGGGCATGTGAGCTCCGACAGGCACACAGGTGGTGGGGTATTTCCACTACTGGCCCATGTGCACTGCAAGATGTGTCCCAGCCTTGTGGCCACAGCTGGGCTGTGGTGAGGTCTGGCCACCCATACACCCTCCCCTTCATGGCCACCATGCCTACAGTGCTGCATGTGTGTGCTAGCATCTGTTGGTCCCCAGAGATTTATGGTCTGCTGGTGTGTGCTGTATGGCCACACTGCCATGATATCCCCTGTGGGCCAGATCCCACCTTACTGCCTGTGCATGGCTGGGACAGGTGGCAGCTGATGGCATCATGGTGGTGCCATAAGTGAGCAGCATGTGTCCTCCATGTCTAGCATTTTCTAAGTGTCATAATCATATATTAGGGTAGTGCAAGCTGTGCAAAAGCCACGCAAACATTGCGCAAAGTAACATTGTCATGCAAAGCTGTTTGCCCAGAATTAAGACCAGCTTTTCCTGGGCGGTAATATGTACCGCGCAAAGGGATGTGCTGGTCGCGCTAAACACCTTAACGTGGCTCTAGTCACTGAATATCTCATAGCACCTGTATTCATGTTCACTTTGCCCCTTGCATATCATTATGGTTTGCCAGGTGCTAATGCGGTTTGTATGTACTATTTGGCCTTTTGAATATGGCAGAACCGCGCTAATCCCATGCTAAACCCACGTAAACGGTTTGCGCACCATGCAAAGCTTTGAATATCTAGGCCTAACTGTGGTAAATTTATTGTGATCTTTACATAATGTGTTGTTGCTATACCACAGCATGGAGTCTCCAGTTACCAGAACATCCCGAGGGTCCCCCTTCACTGATAATGATTCACTACCCTGCAGTCGGCTGTCCATATTAACCCTATGCTGCATAGTTGCGTCAACCAAGTGAGGCAGTTGTCCCCCCTGCATATCCATCTGTTCCTCAATACATGCAGCCTCCTCCACCTTCAAGGTACTGAACCTATCTGTGATGAGAATGTTGGATGAGCCCCCAATGTTTCTTCTCCCCTTTTTGTTGGTTTTCTGTACAGTACACCAGTCATACAATTTCCTACTGTCTTCTACAGTTAGTTTGATGATCTGTCTCCGGGTTAATTGGATCATTGGGCCTAAGTTGGAATCTGGATGTATTGCTGTGTCAGTAAACTGCTCCAGTGTGCTAATACCGTTCTGAAGTTGGACTCTCTGCTGTAACACTACCATTTTTGTCTGTAGCACCTCTATTAAAACACATTTGTCACACACAAAATCTGGCACCTGATCCCCATCAGCAAACATGCTGCATTTAATACAAAAGTTATTATAATAGGCTTTGTTGGTCCCAATCGCTATGTACAGTGAACTAGCCATCTTGAGCAAATTCCCCCCCTCAGAATCAGTTTGGAGTATTACTGCATCTTACCTTATAAAATACTAGGCCAGATCCCCAGCTATCCCCTGCTGACACAGCCGTCACACACTGAGACACGTGTGTATCTGTGTGCGTCTCCATGTATGATGCTGTGCATGCCCCGGTCGAGCTCGCCCAAGCTTACTTGGGGCTCTGGTTTTAAGTCCTGAGGACTGGAAGTACAGGGTGTCACTTCCAGTGCACTTGGTGCTGTTGTTCACCCAGAAAACAATGCTTTTTAAAACATAGAAATATAGACTTTGACGGCAGATAAGGACAGCTAGGCCCATCTAGTCTGCCCATTTCCCTACCTACAGGATAGGCCGCAGATCCTAGTTAACCAACAGCCTATATCTTCCTGCCCCCCACAAGAATTGCCTTATGTCTGTCCCATGCATTCTTGAATTCTCCCATAGTTTTAGACCCCACAACTTCCTCAGGAAGGCTGTTCCATGCACCCACTACCCTCTTTGTGAAATAATACTTCCCCACATTGCCCCTGAACCGTCCTCCTTCTATCTTTAAATCGTGTCCCCTTGTTCTTGCAAGTCTCTTTTTCTGAAAGATGCTACCCTCTTGGACTTTGTTGATTCCTTGAGGTACTTGAAAGTTTCTATCATGTCCCCCTCTCCTTCTTTCCTCAAGGGTATACATATTAAGCTCCTTTAGTCTCTCCTCATATGGCTTCTCTTGCAGACCCTGCACCATTTTAGTTGCCCTCTCTGGACTGCCTCTATCCTGTCTATGTTCTTGCAGAGATGGGGTCTCCAGAACTGGACACAGTATTCAGATGGGGTCTCACCAACTGTCTGTACAGAGGGATAACAACTTCCTGTTTTCTGCTGCTGATGCCTCTCCTATACATCCCAGTATACCCCCAGCTCTCCTACTGCCTTCTCACATTGCTTGCTAACCTTAAGGTCATCTAATATGATTACCCCCAGGTCCCTTTCCTGTTTTGTTGTTGTTACTACCTTCCCACCCATTGTGTATTCTTCCCCTGGGTTCCTGTTTCCCAGGTGCATTATTTTGCACTTTTTTGCATTGAATCCTAGCTGCCATATGTCTGACCATTCCTCCAACCTTGCCAAGTCCCTTTTCCTTCTTTCCACGCCTCCTTGAGTATCAACCCTGTTGCAGATCTTTGTGTCATCTGCAAAAAGGCATACTTTTCCTTCCAGTCCCTCTGCAATGTCACTGATGAAGACATTAAAAAGGACTGGACCTAATACTGAACCCTGTGGTACCCTACTGGTAACCGCCCTTTCTTCAGAGTGGACTCCATTTACTATTACCTTCTGTGTCCTGTTGTCCAGCCAATGTTTTACCCAGGCTACCACCCTGGGACCCACTCCCAGGCTGGTTAATTTGACTAATAATCTTTTGTGTGGGACTGTGTCAAATGCCTTGCTAAAGTCTAGGTAGGCCATGTCACAGCCCCTCCCTGGTCTACTACTTTGGTCACCCAGTCAAAGAAATCTATTAGATTCGTCTGACATGACCTTCCCGCTGTGAACCCATGCTGCCTTGGATCCTGTGCTCCACTGACCTCTAGGTACTCAATTATTCTTTCCTTCAGAAGTGACTCCATCACTTTCCCTACCACAGAGGTCAGACTGACAGGTCTGTAGTTTCCTGCCTCTGTCTTGGTCCCACTTTTATGAAGGGGAATTACATCCGTCTTCCTCCAGTCCTCGGGTACCACACCATCCTCCCATGATTTATTAAAAAGAGTAGCCAGTGGTTTCACTAGTTCCTTCCTTAATTCTTTTAGAATTCTGGGGTGAATTCCATCAAGACCCATTGCTTTGTCCACCTTCAGTTTTAGGAGTTCTTGCAGAACCCTTTCTTCTGTGAAAGGACTGGGATCGACCCCCTATCAAGAGTGCTTCTGTTAATTGGATTAGGCACTTCCCTCCTCTTTGTGAATACTGAGCAGAAATATTCGTTCAGTATTCCTGCTTTTCACTGTCCCCTCTGCCCATCCACCGTTCATTCTATTCAGCCTCACTATCCCTCCTTTGTCTTTCTATGCTCGCATGTACCTGTAAAGGTTTTATTCCCTCTTAACTGAGTTGGCTATTTTTTCCTCAGTTTGGGCCTTTGCTATTCTGACTTCCCTCCTGCTTCTTTCTGCCTTAACTGGTACAGCTCTCTGTCCTGCTCCTTCTGTGTTTCCTTATACTTCCGGAATGCTATCTTTTCTTCCTGACTTTCACAGCCACCTCTCTTGAGAACCATAGTGGCTTTTTCTTTCATTTGATTTGTTTATTTGCTTCACACAAAGGCTTGTTGCCTCTGTGATGGCAGTTTTGATAATTCCCATTGTTGCTCCACACCTCCTTCTAGCCTGTTTGCTAGTGCTTTTCTGAGGCACTCTCCCATCTTGCCAAAGTCAGCCCTCCTAAAGTCAGTACCCTCACTTTTGTATGGCTTGACTCTGTAGCTGAGTTTAACATGAACCACAATGTTTGATGGTCACTTGTCCCCAGATGGCAACCCACTTCTAGATCTGAGATCCTCTCACTGCCCCCGTTTGAGAGTATGAGGTCTAAGATTGCTCCCTCATGAGTGGGTTCCGAAACTAGCTGTCTAATGCCTGCCACCTGTAGGGCGTCAAGAATGGCCCTGCTCTTGGATGTGGCTGCAGCAAATGTGCTCCAGTTAACATCTGGCATATGCAGGTCTCCCATCAACAGTATCTCTCCTTTCTCTGCCATTCTAAGAATGCCTTCCATCATATCCTTGTCCATTCCTTCCCCCTGACATGGGAGTCTGTACACAATCCCTGTGTGGATTGTGGTGCCCTTTCCAGTCTCCAAGGTGACCCACAGTGCCTCCTCTCCTCTGTTTACTCTTTTGTTTCAGTTGCTTTTATCCTTCCTTTACATAGGGAGCTACTCCTCCCCCTCTTCTCCCCTGCCTGTCTCTCCTGTAAGTTATATACCCATGTATGTTAACATCCCAGTCATGGTTCTCTGTGTACCATGTTTCTGTGACTGCTACAATATCCAGGTATCCCTCTTCCATTAAGGCCACCAGCTCAGGGAGCTTGTTGCTCAGACTACGGGCATTGGTACTCATTACCCTCCATTTCCTGATGGCCTTACCCCCTTTTGCCCCATCCCTGTCCTTCTTGCCTTTGTCACTTTCTCCATTTACCCCTGCCCTTCTCCCTATCGACACCTCCATGTTGGTGTTTGCCACACTTACTACCGTGATTGTTTATTTAAAAAAGGTAAAATGAATATTCCCTGAATACAATTACACCAGCTCATGCGGTGGACTTCTGGAGCCTTTACAGCAGCAGTACAATGCAGTCTAACTGGCACAGGGCAGTAAGCACCACCACCTGCCCACAACCCTTGCTGCACAGTGCAGCCCAAGGTACTTGCTGGCTCTTGTTGCTAGGCAACAGTCCACAATGTTCCTCCCCCCAAAGGATCACAGTACACCTCCTAATACTGAGGAAAACCTCAGAATTTAGCTATAAATCACATGTGTAGCACTATAACTGCACAAACCTTTCCATGGCTCAGTCAGGGCTCTGGACTGGAAGTATAGGGCATCATTTCTGGTGCACTTGGTCCTGTTGTTAGCCCAGAAAATGATGCTTTTTATTTAAAATAAAAGTAAAATGGATATTCCCTGAATACCTTTACCACAGCCTCATGCGGTCTACTTCTGGAACCCCTGCAGGAGCAATAAAATGCACTCTAGCTGGCTTGAGTGCAATGAGCACCTCCACCTGCCCACAAACTCTTTCTGCACAGTGCAGCCCAAGGTACTTTCTGGTTCTTGTTGTTAGGCAATGGCCCACAACGTTCCTCTCCCCAGAGGATCACAGTATGCTTCCCAGTACTAGGGAAAATCTTAGAATTCAGCTATAATTGACTGTGTGTCGCATGTGTAGCACTATAACTGCACAAACCTTTGTATGTATCTAAAGAATCATGCTGGGTCATGCCTGAAAATAGGCATTCTTATGCCTAGTGTACTCACCCAGTTACCAAAAGCAAATAAATAAATAAATAAGAAGTCCTTCTTGCTGTCCCAGATGCCCAGCACCAACCTCAATTCACTGGAGGCCTTAGCTGCTCTGACTCCCCTGGTAACTTACTTGGATCTCTTCACATACTCTTCCCTATCCTACACCTTTCCTGATTTCTTGTTCTTCTTCAACGCTGCATTTTTAGCCCTCACCATTTCTAAGACCCCTCTACTTAAGCAGCTTGGCTTTTTAGTTCTTCCTTTTTTGCTCTGCAATCTGAAACATGTCTCAGTAGCCTACAATATCCCCAATCTGATTTTTTCCATTTCTGATTTGCATCCCAGTGTGACCGTATTCCTTCCAGATACACCCTTAAGATTTCACCCATCCAAGCCGGCCCATTGGCACTGAGGGTTGAGGTGTGGGACACCACACCTCATGCCATACCTGTGACCTGGGTTCCTGAACGAGGCTGGGCTGCTGGGGGTTGGCAGCAGAGAGAGAGGATCGAGCATCCAGAGGCTAGCTCTCCTCTCTCTGGGGTGGGATTCAGGCTTTTCTGGCACTGCAGTGGCCCCCAGTGGAGACCAGAGGTACTGCAGATGCTAGGGGCAACACATAGTGGGTCGAGAGCTGCGGCAGGAGACCTGACACCATTGCATGTCCGAGCTTTTGGGGAGGGATTGAGGGCATAACTACAAAGCTGCCAGAAAAACCCTCTGCTTCCTGATAGGTGACGGAAGGTCCGAGGGTGTCAGCCTACTATGACAAATGTCGGGCTCCTCCTCTCACTTCCTCTGCTCTCCTCCATCCCAGGATCCCCAACTGGATTCTAGATAGAGTGCCAGGAGGTGTAATCTGGTAGTCCCACCTTGGGGGACTCAAAGTCGGGGGCTGGGTGGCTATAGGGAGTGGATGGAGAGACCAGTCATGGAAGAGTGAAAGGGAGCTTCAGGCGGGTAGGATCAAAGTGGACATTATGCGACCACTCCTGAAAGAGTTCAGGAAGGTAAGAGAGAAAAATAAAGTAAAAAAAAAAGATTTCACCCATCCTACCAAAGTCAACCTGTCTGAAGTCTACCACCCTGGTCCTTGTACCCAATGCTTCTCTTTTGATTGAAGTCCCCCACGATCACTGTGTTACCATGATCACTGTGTTACCTTTCCAACACACCTTCCTGCAGTAATTTGCTCTTCCAGCTCCATGTCCAGGTCTTCCTTTGAGTCAGTGGCCTGTATACCACCCCCATCCTGAGAATCCTATTCTTAATGTCCTGGAATTGCATCCACATGACCCCTGTCCTACCCTCCTACCCCTATTCCCTTGCACACATTATCCCTTCCCTTATGTACATCAATACCCCTCCCCTTTCCCTTTGCCCCATCTATCCTGTAAATCCTATACCCTAGGATCATTAGGTCCCAGTCCTCGTATTAGTTGGTCCATGTTTCTGTGATGGCAGCTATGTCCACCATCCCCTTTGCCAACAGAGCCTGTAGTTCTGCGGTTTTGTTCCCCAGACTCCTTTCATTCAAGGAGACAACCCACCAAGATGTCTCCTTACACTTCTTACCTGATTTTCCTACCTTCTCAGCCCCACCATTTGATTCCTCCTTGCTTCCATCCCAGTTTGTATGGGGGGTAGGCTCATTTGTCTCTGGAGAGTCTTCCCTTCAACAACCCACTCACCACCCCCACCTAGTTTAAATCAACATTTGTTTCTATGTATTCTTCTAACCTCTGTTTTAGCACCCCTTCCCCTCCCTGCTTAAATGTAATCTGTCCCCTGTGCACATATCCCTACTGTCCTAGACCCTGTCCCAGCCTCCCACTAACCCATGACCATTGGATCAACACCAATTTCCCAGAAAACTATTGAATTCCTGTATCCTACCCTTCATTGCTGTACTTGCCCTGGGCACTGGGAGTACCTCAGAGAAGGCAACTGAACTCCCTACGTCCTCACTCAAGTACCCCGATTCCATGAAACCTCTCCTTCACCATCTCTACCATTTCTCTTGCCAAGTAATTTGTTCCCATGTGCACCACCACATATTGTTTATGCCTTCCCCTCTAAGCACTCTTGAGAATAGTCTGTCCTGCTTTATATGCTATCAACACAGGTACAGACTCTACCCATATGCAACTATGTCTTTCCCCTTTACTCCCCATATGGCCACTTTTAGTATGGAATCACCCAGAACTAGCACATTCCTCCCTTCATGTTTCATCCCATCCCCTAAATCCTCTTTCCTTGTGCCTTCCCTGAGAGTCTGCCCTGTCCTGCACATTTGTGTCTGTATCTGTACCCTCAACTTCACCCCAGCCACCTCCCAGTGCTGTCCCTTCCCCTAATGCTCTCTGTACCCGACTTGTCACCCTTCCCACCTGAAGCTCCCTCATCCTCAATGCCATCCCTACTCTTCACACTGAACCCTCTCTTTCATCCCTCTCTGTACTGTAACCTCTATGTCCACCCTCACCGCCATACACTTTTTTCCTTAACTGAGATCAGCTCCCCTCCCTCAGAGCTATGCCTCCTGGAAGACACATAACCTCCCTCTCCTTCCTGATGCCTGATCCTAGCTCCATACCCCAAACTATTGTGTCCCCCAGTAGGAGAAACTTCCTTCTCTCCTGGGATTCTCTTGCCTTGTCCCATGTGTCCCGCTCCAGGTGGATCTGTTCTACACCCCTGGTAACAACTTGGGTTCCCTTTCAGGGTTCTCACTCTCCTTGAGAACATCATATTTGTTCTTTAGCTGTACCAGGTGCAGGGGGTGCTTGAGCATCACCTTCCTCAACCTCCCTGAGCCCACTGTAGTCTATCCAGGCCTCTATCTGAGTACCCTCTGTGGCAGTGGCTGGTGGTATGGTGGTCCCTGGGTGGTGGCAAAGGTCCCCAGTACTCCTGCCAACTGTATGTGAAGCCTGGCAACCTCCTCCCTCAGCCCAGAAAGGTGCTTGGAAATGGGCAGCACTGCAGTTCCCAGAAAGTTCTTCTGAACAATGTTGCTGTATACCCACTGCACCATTCCTTGTGCCATCCACACACTCCTTAATTATATCTCTACCCTCTTTCAGTTTTTATTTACAGTATCTCTCCCTTTACAGAATGTATTTGTTTATGGCCCTGGTATGTTTCTGCAGCCCTTGCCCCTTTCTGCTCTTTGCCCCTGTCAAATGTATCCTATTCCAAACAAAGTGAAATTGACAAGATCATGCAATTTAAATATACACATGCCCACTCATGTGATATAATCAGCAGCTCTTTCTCCTTTTGTTTTTATTTGATCTTTAGCTATCAGCCCACCCCAGGCAGATTCTATATGCTCCTCCCAACTAACTAAGCATTTGATAATGTGTGGATGTGAGGGTGGGGATGGGTGAGAGGGAAAACATCTCAGAGACAAAATGCCTCCTGGACATATTCAAACTTACACTAACTTGTTTTTTTCTCTTTTAGATATTTCCTGAAGAAGACCTAAGGTCAAAACGTAGATTTTTAACTCTATTTTCTATTTTCAGCGTGCATTTAATATAACCATTTTGTTTGCATATTCAAACTTACACACTTACCTCTCCCAGCAGCAAGCAGAATGAACAGTTATAGAAAGATTCAACCTAGCAACTCCTGCTTGATTGGCTCCTCTGTTTCTGGGCAAAGAAACCCTTCCCCCAGAAGCCAGCAACAGTTAGACAAACAAATGTTTCCTAGACAGATTCAGACTTACACTCTACCTCTCTCAGCAGCAAGAAGAATGAATAGTTAAAGAGGGATTCAACCGAGCAACTCCTGCTTGATTGGCTCCTGGGCATAATTAAACTTACACTCTTACCTCCCCCAGTAGCAAGCAGAATGAATAGTTAAAGATTCAACCTAGCAACTCCTACTTCATTGGCTCCTCTGTTTCTGGGTAAAGAAACCCCTCCCCCAGCAGCCAGCAACAGTTACACAGTTAAAGAGAGAATCAAATTAATCCTCCTCTGGGCAAAGAATCCCCTCACCCAGCAGCCAGCAACAGTTAGACAAACAAATGTTTCCTAGACAGATTCAGACTTACACTCTACCTCTCTCAGCAGCAAGAAGAATGAATAGTTAAAGAGGGATTCAACCGAGCAACTCCTGCTTGATTGGCTCCTCTGTTTCTGGGAAAAGAAACCCCTCTGCTGCAGTCAGCAACAATTAAATAGTTAAAGGTCCATCTCAGGTAAACCACAGAGACAAAATGACAAAAGGTAAATCTCAGAGACAAAATGCCTCCTGGACAGATTCGGACTTACACTCTTACCTCTCCCAGAAGCAAGCAGAAAGAACAGTTAAAGAGAGATTCAAACTAGCTGCTCCTGCTTGATTGGCTCCTCTGTTTCTGGACAAAGAAATACAGCCACCAGCAGCCAGCATGCCTATAGCACAGCCCCCTTAAAACATAGAAACATAGAATTTGATGGCAGATAAGGACCGCTTGGCCCACCCAGTCTGCCCATTTCCCTACCTGATGGATAAGTTGCAGATCCTAGTTAACCAGCAGCCTACTTCTTCCTACCCCCACCCCCTAGAATTGCCGTATGACTGTCCCATGCATGCTTGAATTCCACCACTGTTTTTGACTCCACAACCTCCTCTGGAAGGCCGCTCCATACATCCACAACCCTCTGTGAAAAAATACTTCCTTAAATTACCTCTGAGCCACTTCCCTCCTATCTTCAAATTGTGCCCCCTTGTTCTTGCACACCCTTTTTGAAAGATGCTACCTCTTGGACTTTGTTGATTCCTTTGAGGTACTTGAAAGTTTCTATCATGTCCTCTCTCTCCTTTCCTCGAGGCTATACATATTAAGCCCTTAAGTCTCTCTTCATATGTCTCTCCGGTGCAGACCCTGCACCATTTTAGTTGCCCTCTTCTGGACAGCTTCCATCCTGTATATGTCTTTGCGGAGATTGGGTCTCCAGAACTGCACACAGTACTCCAGATGTGGTCTCACCAGCTGTCTATTCAGAGGAATAATAACTTCCTGTTTTCTACTAAAAGCTTGAGACTTTAAACTTAGAAGATGTAACAATTTTGCAAGTTTCTCTAAATACTGTAACTATGGAGAAATTTGGATAAGAAAATTTAAAATTAGATGGAAAAAATGAAAATTTAATTTTGATTAAATCTTTGGTCACTGATAACTCAGCTCTTATTCAACTTAGGACGCTGAAATTTGGAACTTTTGCAAACCACCAATACCCATGTACATGCCAATTATGATATTATTTGGATACAAATTTTAAAACTACATAAAAATAACACACATATGGTGACCATGACCAGAATGGCAGCCTAAGTGTATGGCTCCAAGTTGCTGTTTTAAAATCCTGGTGAATCTATCCATTTTTTTTTTGCCACTTCTACTTGTTTTTAGAACTGTTACCTGCCTATATCTCCACTGTAATTGGTATTACCAGTTTTGACGATGTAGCAAAGTCTGATCATGGTTAACTACCTTGCTGTGACATGCAGAGAATGATCTGCTGCAGGATTAAGAATGGCAGCATCTGGCATCCGTGTCTTAGTGGAGTTAGCTGATCTCACAGATATTCAGGAGATGTTGTAATCATTGGTTAGTGACATCACCACTGTCAAAGAATATGTAGCCCGTCTTGACCAGGGAGTGGAAGCAGAGGAGTTACAGGTTGTGTATACTGAGCAGTTTGCATTGAAAGTAGAGTCAGATTCAGCTCGGTAGGCGGATAAAATTGCTCATTTGGAAAAGCAAGTTCAGCTTCTGGAAGCCAAACAGGATGATTTAGAAAACTGAAACAGATGTAACAACCTCTGGATAGTTGGTGTTCCAGAGGGTTCAGAGGGACTGAATGTTTATTTATTTATTTATTAATGAGATTTACCAGATAAGCATACTGAGCGGGAAAAAACACTCATTTCCAGATGTGACCAGGGTATACATAACGTTAATATAACAGTGCTAGAATTAACATTTGTATGCAGTAGGCATTGTTACAATAAAATATATGCATAAAGTACATACTTAGGTACAGTAGGCTCAAAACTTAAGTGAAACAGAACAAGTCAAAAGATGATTACAGTCAGGGCAATTAAGCAACTGAATTTAGTTTACAAATTTGTTTACTTAGTACATACAAGGAATGAGGGCAAAGAAGATAGTCATATCATATGTATGTCTTTCCTTGGCATTTTAGTCCCCAACACCTGAAACACCAGTGGGATATTCTTTGGAGGTTGAATGGGCTCATTGATACCTAGAGGTCTTCTACCCAGGCGCATCATTGCCTATTTTTTGCATTTTTTCTACAAAGAACAAATCATCCATCTGGCAAAAAAAAAGGGGATCCCTGAAATTGAACGGGCATACAGTTTATTTGTTCCAAGATGTCTATAATGATTTGGCAGCTAAAAGGAATGCTCTTGTGCCCATTCATAAGGAGCTAACCCTGCAGAAAGTGCAATATAATATGAGGTACCCTGCTGTACTGCAAGTTCTGTGGGAAGGTCAATGATTGACATTTGAACATGTACACGAAGCTCAGCAGTTTGTAAACAGTATCAGACAATGGTCTCAGCCTGTCACTTCTTCTGCTAGCACTGTCTCTACACCTGCTGCACATATGGCACCAGTTTTCCAAGCTTCCTTGGCTATGGACCACCTCTCAGCATCCGAACAAAATAATGATTATTCATCTTACCAGGGTCCTGCGGCCGGTTGCACAAAATTTGGCTTATGATTAGCCTAAATATGTGGTCTTATGACTTAAAAGTGGTCTTGTCTATGACTGGCAGTTAAAACTGTTGCAAGAACAAAAAACGTCTTGACTTACACAAGACAGATCTTAGCCTGATGTTGCCTAGCAACATAGACTGGACTTTAAATTAGACTTACTGTACCCTGAAGAAAAAAAAAAACAAGATGACTACTAAGTACAAGAATGGTATTGTGCAGTACTCTACTGGTGAGAAACTTTTTTATTTTTAAAAAATACTGCCTTATTTTAATCTTTGAACATGTTTTTCATTTACTTTTTTTTTTGTTAGGAACACAGGCTGACCAGGAATCGCCTCAAAGATGTTGCCTAAATGCAGCTGCTCACCCCACGGCTTTTATATTGGCTCACCCAGCCCCTGTGTAGCACCCTCCCACCCCACTTGTATACTCTGCCCCACTTCTAGTCAGCCACACACATACTCATCAAGCCCCCAATACTTGTTTCCCACCCCCTTATACTCAGCCTCCCTATACTCAGTCCCTCCTCAGCCCCCGCTTCCACTTCATCTCCACCCTGCCACTCACACTGTTATAACCTGTGCCTATTGGCTGCTGCAGGAATTATTTAGGTATATAAGGGCCAGTAGGTCACTCTAAACTTAGCCACCCTGCAGCTTTAATTGTCACCCCCATCTGCATCAGATTTGTTGTGGGGTTATTTCAGTACAGCTCCGGTGTGGCTTAGCTGTTGGGTTCTCATATCCCTCCTCTTTTCACTGGGCTACATGGCAGTGTCCACATCTCCTGCTCCCAACAGTCCCACTCAGGGTAATTATGTTTGCCATCAGAGCAGTGGCTCGGGTATAGGAAGGGAGGAGCGCTAGCCACCTATACTGCCCTTCATCTCTGGACAAGCTTCCGTCACCCCATCTCCTAATTGCATTGAGCAGGCTGCAACCTAAGCTCCATGTGAGACAGGAGTAGATAGTGCTGCATGGCATTTTCACTTTAAGCGCAGTTGATCATGCTACCAGCATCAGCTGCAGGACAGATTATATTGACCAAACAGTGTGGTGACTTCATGTTTAGGCTTTTGAAAGAGCAGAGCACCACATCTTTTTGCTCAGCGTGCAACCGTTGAACGAGTTATTGTACTCAGTGACAATAGTCTGCAGTACTCATATGATGGGACACCGACTCCACGGACACAGTGTTGACAATGGTTAACATCACAGTTCATGTGAGTAAGCTTAATAAAAATGGGCATTCTCTCTAGGTAAATGTAAGGGAGTAGAAACTTACATAGCCAATCACAAGTCCTAGTTTGCAAATACAGCAATTGTGTTGCTGGGCATATTTGCACCAGGGAAGTAATAACTGAACACAAAACACTGAAATGTAAAGACTATGTTATGGGAGATAGTACTCCTCACAGTGTGTTGCCAATAGAGATGAGGCATTGCTAGTGACCTCTGTATTTTTTTTTATTATTATTATGCTCATTTTGCCCCAGGCACCATCCATCCACCCACCCACCCACCCACATAACCAGCCCTGCCACTAACTACCCCACAGCCACCCCACCAGGGTACACTCTGGATTGCCCACTGCAAGAGCTGGGCTGAGGGAGGAGGACCCAACCATCCAACAGACAAGATTCAACCCCAGTATGCTTCTGCCCCTGGATTATGCCCTGGGTTGCACCCTCCTAGGTGGGGTTACTGGGAAGGGGCCCTATGGAAGATGGAATTCATCCCTGATGATTCTGCTGGCAGTGGTGTGGCACTGGTTGTGCAGGGCAGTCATCATCCTGCCAGCCTGAGATTTTCTCATTAAAGCTCACTCAGGAAGTGGGACATGCAATGAGGTAAGAGTGTGAATGCCTGACGTCCATCCCTGCCTCCAACTGTGTAGGCAGCAGACACTGGAAACACTTATTGTTTCTGCTACGGGTCACTCTATGCTCTGGACCCTCCTCCTCCTCTACCCCCTGGAAGAGGAGAACAATCTCCAGGACGCTCAACCCTCCTCCCCGCTGGCCAGCTCTCCAGCTCCTGAGTCCATTCCCAAACTCGGGTCATCGGCATTGTGCACAGAAGCCCAACCACAGCACTGGTGGGCTGGCCTTTTTTTTCTTAACTCGGCTTTATTCTTTGGTTCATATTATAGCTCAAGGGACCGATTGGAGCACTCCTGTCCTCTGCTGCATGAGACGCTCTTCCTCTTCAACGTGTGTCTCGCACAGCTGACCTAGATGTGGGCATGTTCAACTAATTTTATTTTTGAAGACCACTCTTATGGTTGTAAGAGTGATCTCATGTACATTTATTTGGTATCAGAATTGCTAATCTTTGCTTTATGATTCTCCTGTTCTAAGAATGCACTTGAGACCACTCTTGCAACTGTAAGAGTGCTCTCAATGGCATTATTGGCATGCAGCATGACACATTTAAAAAGATGGAAACATGTAGCTTATACAATTGTGTCAGAGCCTTTAGAAGTTATACTACCAGAATACAATAAATTACAGCTGCAAGGTCCTTTGCACTGATTGACCAGAACAAGTAAAATGGAGCTCTCAGTTGTAAAGGCAATACCCTGGAAACATAGAGAATACTGGATGGGCAACTACGCACAACCAATGTGTTCCGACACAGAAGATTCTGATTCCCTCTGACCTCGAGAGCAAAGCTTGAGAACAGAACACACTGGTTGTGCTTAAAGTTGCTCATCCTATAATTTTTATAGTGTATAATATTATATGAAATGTGTGCATGGTGGTTCTTTCGATTTCAGAGTGAAACTGACTTACAGTGTATGGTAGAACCTTGTTCTCATTAAAAATCCAACCATACCGAAACACTGTTCATCCACAGAGTCAAAAATGAATGGAACACTGACTGTACGTGCAGAACAGCATTCCATTCATTTGGAATGAGAGACTTGATCTTGAAATGTAAGCCGCATGGCCCAAGGAACCGCCGTGAATCATATGTGGTTCTCATTAAAAATCGTACCATATACTATAAAAAACTACTGGCTTCTCAATCTCACTAAACCAGTGTGTTTTCCATCACCTCGGGGTTTATGATTACATCGGAACTCTTTAGCTTTGCTCTCAAGGTCTCATGGAATCATAAACCCCTCTGTGGCTGAACACACTGGTTCAACACGATAGCTCAGCCCGTATTCTCTATGTGCAGTCTCCACAGATTTTAGAATGCTGTTGTATCAGAGAAAGGTACAATCACATTCCATGACCTTTAAGCTGTACTACAACAGCATTTTGAAAGAGATGGAATTCTATACAGAACAATGCTCTACTATACACTATAGATGCTTTCATGCCACTCATTGTTTTTTCAGTTTTTTTTTTTACTTTCAAAACTTTTTCCTTATTTTCACCACCAGCTGCCAGACATCCTTCCATCTACCCAAGTCCTTATACCCATGGCAGGAGTCATTCAGTGATCATACTCGCCACAAACGTTTGCTTGACTGCCTTTTCTGGATACCCTGACCATAATCCGTGACTTATCCCCCCACTCTTTTCTACCTGTTTATTAATGTTATTTATTTCTTCATTTGTCTCTCTGTATCTTTATCTTCCTTCTGTGCACCAACTGTAACTTTTTATCAAACGCTCCTTTTTTTTAATTTAATGCAGTCCTATACTCATTTCATATCTATCTGCTCTCTATCACTACTGTATTTTCTCCATACCTACCTGTTTGTTTTCTTAACAGATCTGAAAGGATGTCGACCCCTTCCCTATCAGATAAGTATTACTCTACAACTATCTTGTCCTAGTCTTCCTATTTACTCCCTGTGAACTATGGATCCTTTATGACCTCTTCCCTATATTTTATTATACAGGTCCAATGGACGTTTTTACTTCAAGACTCCTTCCTCTGTTTCCCTTGTTCCCAGATAAAGAGATCTTCTACATATTATCTAGAGTTAGGTTTACTGTAATGATGCAGCTCTGCACTTTTATTTATTTATTTTTTTAATAACATTTCTGCCTTGGAGTTTAACACTGGTAAGCAATAAGCCCTGTTCCCTCCTCACCTGTCCTGCACTCACCTTATACATACCCACCAAACACAAAGTCCCCCATGGATTGCCCCCCCCGGTGTTGGGGCCTGGAAGGTGTAGTAGAAATTTCTGAGTTCATAAAACTATATTTGCTATTATATGCCCTGAAGCTATGCTTGCTTTGTAAACCATGCTGTAACAAAGTCATAATGGATGTAGTAGAAATTTATGGTATCATGCTGTTTTTTATTTTGTTATAGAATGATACTGAGTTTACTTGAGGTACATTTGTAGAAGCAGAAAGCAAAATAAAACAACAACAATTTGGCATAGATGGCAGGATCAGCATGCTCGGACCTCAGTCAGCTCGGTCGGAGACTGCTTCCCAGGTCTCCCGCTTGGAGGAGAAGTCCTGACGCTGAGGGGAACGCTGAAGGAAAATCTCAAAGATACAGCCAGGGGGAGATTGAAATGGGACGGCCCCGATCGTGCTGGATTTTTGTTTCCCTTGGGCTCCGAGTGGCACTGATCTGTAAGTACCTACCTTTTTGCCTTGGGACACTGCATGTTATAAAGAATAAGTAAACCAGTAACTGGTGACGTGTTGAGCCTGTTTTACTCGTATGAGACTTTAAGGCAAAAGGGGAACAGGGAACCGGGGGGGAACCTGCAAAAGAACTCTTAGGTGAGTTGAGCACCCTAGCAAGATACCCTTAGGTGGGTTGAGCACCCTAGCAAGATACCCTTAAGTTGGTTGAGCAAGGGAACCCTAGCAAGATACCCTTAGGTGGGTTGAGTGCCCTAGCAAGATACCCTTAGGTGGGTTGAGCACCCTCGCAAGATATACCCTTAGGTGGGTTGGCCCTCGCAAAGATACCCTTAGGTGGGTTGAGCACCCTTGCAAGATACCCGCCAGGTGGGTTGAGCTTTCATGAAACCCTTAAGTGGGTTGGAGTGCTTAAAACTGTGGAGGAGGCAGGCAACAGTAACTCCCGGTGTTTTTTTTTTATCTTTTCCTTTTTGATTTGCTTTCTTTGTGGGGGTTTCTTTTACTTGGGGTACAAATTCAGGAGATATTGGTTAAAATGGGGGGGAGAGCAGAAAACATAAGTAGAAAAATAAGGAGTCTCCGTGGGTTGCCTCCAGCCCCATAAAATGCATGCTTAAAAAGTAAGGAGAGTAATAATAAAAGTAGAAAGAGAGGGTTTAAGGACTGCAGGTTTAAAAATATGTGGAGAGATGTATTAAGAAAAAGTCTCTCAAACAAGCAAGGGCAACTGCCCTTTGCCCTTGTAATTTGTGCTTGCTACAAGTATATACTGTTAGAGCCAATGATGGCTTTCACAGTTCAGGCTGTTTTTAGTAGAAAAGCAGCGGTTGATAAAGTAACATTAGATAAGCAACATTTAGAGAAAGAAAATAAACTACTGTGGATGTACACACAGTAGGTGACTATAGACGGGATGATTTGAAAATCCTCTCCCCTCCCATGTTGCCTATCTGTGTAGTTTCAAGTTTTTCTGTATCAATTTCAAGTTCCCTTGCCTCCTATAGAGGCTGAAACATTTAATCCCAAACCCAAGTACTAAAGACCTCTACTAGATAGATCTCAACCCTGTACTGTTAGCGATTTTGTTGTTGTGTTTTTAAACGGCAAACCAGAGCTCTGGATAAAGACCTGGTTTGGCAGGTTACCAAAATGGCCAAAAGAAAACATTTGAAAGGGTTAAAACCTTTAAAAGGGTTAATAGCTGCAGCGTTTGAAAATTATCATGAAGGTCCTGCAGTTGGTTTTCTCAATCGGACCAGTGTATCAAAAAAGAAGAAGGAAAATACCTTGGTAAGTCTGAATTGTTTTATTATTTAAAGTTTTTTTTTATGTCTGTTTTATTTCTGTAATACATATACTAAACAAGGTAATGCTCCATCTCTCTTGTGCGTATTTTCCAGCGTATATCTGTGTTCTGTAATTATGTTCTGTTGTCAAGGTTGCGAGATAGGATTGACTGCCTTCGGTGCACAACATGTTACAGTAAAAAAAGAAAGAGGAAGCTTCTTTGCCTCATATCTGATTGCTTTAATTGGTTTTAGTTTTAATGAACATTTGTGCTGCCTAGATAGGGTCAGTGAAGAACTTTTGTATGTAGTTGTTGGTTGGAGCAGGTAGTGTTGAAGGTAAAGAGTTATGATGTCATAGATTGCAATGTGCAGAAAGATTTGTAGTTTGCAAGCAATGTGCCAAGCCACTGCTAGGTGAAAATGTAATGTGTTAACAGCTATAAATGGCTTTATCATACTTCTAGTTAAAACCAGAAACTTTTTTGCAAAATGGCAGAGTGCCATATTTTAGCTATGTGCCAAAAGGTGTAACCATGTTATACGAGATGTGTTCACTTACAGATGGTATGTTGTGCTGAGTTAGAATGTGTTTAAAAAGTGTTTTGTTCTGGAAAGATTTGGCATGGCAATATGTATAAATCTGTTGGTTTAAAAATTGTCAGTGTTACAAGACAGGCAGGACGCAGCACATATATCTAAAATACATACAGTTTTCTAATAAAACTATGGGCATTACCTCAGCAAATTGGTGTCAAATAATGTCAATCTTATTTTGTGTTAAGTATTTCTTTTTGTGTATGTGTATGTGTATGTGTATGTGTATGTGTGTGTACTGTCTTGGCCAGCAGTTTTATTGTGTGCTCTATTATTATTTAAAGATATTTTAATATCAGTAGTGTTCAAGGACACTACAAAAATAACTAGGTTTGAATGACCCTTGCATGCACACTGTGACCTTTTGCACATTATTTGACCTTCTTGTGTTTCAACATTTTATGTTACTACCAGTTCAAACTTGATGTGTATTCCATACCTAAAGCACAACTTTTCACACAAAATGTATGTTTTCATGAAAGCACACCAAGAGTGAACCATGTAATTTGACTTTTTATTGCAAAACTAGTATTCTAAGTGAAGAGGAACAAACTTTTCCTCTCGTCTCACTGCTTCTGACTTGCAGCCAACACAGGCAATACTCCAGCTGGAAGGGGAAAATTATTCATCATCTCCCCATATTTTTATTACATATATATATAGTACGCTTTTGAAAAAAGGGCTATTACAGCTGTTTTTGAGAGTTTACCATCTACAGTTAAAAAACAATGGTTTTGTTTTTATGTGTGACCATGGTGCAATCAATTTTTTTTTCTTTTTAAAATGCATTCTAAAAAATACGTACGTACAGTACATCAATCCGGATCTTATAAACTCAGCTGACATTTTGTCATGCTTAGGATAAGGGAACCCAGGGATGCTTTGCTTCTTTTATCCTATGAAAATAATCTTGTTTCATTTTTAAGCTGGTGTGTGTTTGTATTTGTTGTTTGTCTATGTTTCTTCTCTTTCTTCTAGAGAAAAAGAGGTTCCCCATCTTTATAGTAAGGTATAAAACTTACTAAACTAATTGTAATATTATCTTGTTATAAGTTGAAGTGTAGTAGGTGGGGACTGCAATGGGGCCACCCCATTACCATTTATCCAGTGCACATTTTTTTTAAGGAGCTGCCGACTAGCTACTAATATTGCCAGACCATTTCTGGGTTAATATTCATGTCACCATCCACAGCTAACCTTTTTTATTGCTACAGTATTCGAGCTGTCTCTTCCACTAGTAGGAGCTCAGGGAAGGGGGTAAGCTACCCTTCCTCCCTTCCAGTGTAATACCCACAAAGGTTGCAAGGTATATCACTGTTCCCCCAGAGGGGTAAATAAAGAAAATGTGTATTTGCCAATAATTGTTTCTTATTTACAGGTTTTAAAAAGACCCAAAGTATTTTGACAGCATAACCCAACTCAAGCCCTTCTGCTTTGTCTAGTGCAAACAGTTAAATCTCACACCTATTATTAATACAAGGGCTTCTGCCCTCAGCAAGTAATCACGCTAGAGGGTAAAGTTGTGTATGTATGTCCACACATATTCATTCTTTTGATTGTCTTTTCAGTTTTCTTATCCTGTCAAAACAAATGTAAAACAACTTTTGTCATAACCTTACAGCAATGAATGTATTTTTTTCTCAACCAGTAAATTCACAGTACTCTAACATTTCTGGACTCTAAGCTAAGTTTACAGTTTATATTTGTTGTTTAAAATGTATTTTATGCATTATGCTCAATACTGAAATTGTTCTATTGCAAACACTAATGTTTCACGTTTATGTTATAATGTTTTGATATACATCTTGCTACACTGTATCGTGTGTATTCAAAAAGTGCTCCACATGTATAACGTTTTTAATGCTCATAACCAAACCTAAATACTGGGGCCAGCATTGCTGACCTACCCCTACAACATGTTCCAAAGCAAAACCCCAGACAAATTAATGCTCCGTTTGTCTTATTTATTCACAGGTGCAATAGGCACTGTTATTAAATTGGCATAGACCAACAACATATGTATTTGTCCCACTAATTGCATAGTGTATCAGGCATATTGCTATGAACTATATGTTTAAAGCATGTTATTGTAACATTACAAGATTTTATGACTCAAGTCTCAGTCAGGCCTGCTTGCAACAGACAGGGAAATAATGTTCATCACTGTCATAACTGCTTCTGTGATTTGAAAGCAGGGATGTAACCATAACATTGTCATGATTTACAGATGGTCAAATGGTATAATTTAACCTCGGCCTGCACCCCCAGGGTGTGCGGTTGATGTCCCATTTTAATTTTTCTCTTTCCAATTGCCATAATTTAGGCTCTGTCACACCACTCTTTACAAAACAAAAAAGTCAAATGGTTTACAAGATTGTTATTTATGTGTTTTTAGTTCAGTGTCTAACACACTTTGCAAGTTTGCAGGTTTCCACGGTGTGGCACACATAAGATCTCCACATTCCACAGCAGTAAAACTTTCATCTAAGTTGCCGAGACCTTCATCTTTTTCCTGGAAAGAAAACAACTGCCACAGCTTTGATGTCATCACTATCTTTGTGCCTGACTAGCTCCATATAAGGACTATTGCATAAATCAAGTTATTATTACCTCTGCAAGGGTAATGTTTTTAGCAAAATTACACCTATTTGTAGAACTTTAAATCAACTGAATAATGTCCAATCAGTTCAGGCTCTGCAATCAAGCTTATTGTTTCTGCTTACTATGAAGTTAAGTCTGGGGTAGGGGCAATCCCCTAACTCCAGCAAGAACATTTTTTTCAACTGATCTTCAAGCAAGACATGCATTTTCTTCACTGCTGCTTGTTCCAAACATGGCTGGTATCTTATACAACCCTATTACTCTGGTTTATTGTAAACTGTTACTTTTTTATAAACTGTTAATCTTTGTGCCAGAGTGTAATCAACTATCATGACACAAATGCCATGCAAGTGTGTGTGTGTGTGTGTGTGTGGCTCCATTAAAAGAACTCAATAAACTCAATGCTTAATCTAATGCACCCCTGGTCAATGTGTCTGCCAATCAGCCAACCAGCAGCCAGCAACGTGAACACTCACTGACTTTTCTACTGTGCTGGTGTTTGTTTTAAAATTACTGTCTGCATTGCCCCATGTGCCTTTTGGGGTTACCACCATTCTGCAAATGACATTTCACCTGTACTGTAGTTACACCAACCTGCGCTTACTTATATGAACTTTATGGACTGTTAACTTTATGAACTGTTATGTTTTATAAGGACTTATCTGTCAAGAGACATTATCAACAGATTCTTCAATCAAGCTCCAAGGGTGTGCCACACCTCAACACAAGGTAGCATCTACCTTATTCACTCTCAAAGTGGATTCCATGAACTCTTTTTCATCGACAAAATTGTTACGTTATATTGTGTTATATATGGTATCACATGTTAGCATTTTTTTCACATATTTGAATTGTGATGTTGACATCCCTCAGTTCTGTATTGTGTTTTACAAACTCACCATTTGTGTTCCATCTGTAACTCCCTCTGTATCAACTCCAGAACAAAATGTTTTTTTTTATAAATGCCTTAACTATCTGTATGCTGGCAACCAGTTTTAAATCACATAGATAAAAAGGGGGGTGGTTAGTTGATACAAAGTATCAAAGGGGGGAGAATGTAGTAGAAATTTTTGAGTTCATAAAACTATATTTGCTATTATATGCCCTGAAGCTATGCTTGCTTTGTAAACCATGCTGTAACAAAGTCATAATGGATGTAGTAGAAATTTCTGGTATCATGCTGTTTTTTATTTTGTTATAGAATGATACTGAGGTTACTTGAGGTACATTTGTAGAAGCAGAAAGCAAAATAAAACTGGATAGAACTGGTTGGTACCAGCCTGGATAACAGGCTTGGACAAAAATATAAGATAACACATGCTTAGGCAAAACATATAAGATAACAGCATGTTAAGGCATTGAAGGTAAGCTGTACATTGCTATGGTGTGAGTGAAACTCATTGTTCCACTCAGGTCAGCTTGACCCAGGCATATGTATCAAGAAGTATTGGGAAAGAAATGAGAGTGTATTCTGTTACATTGGTATCAACATGTTTTTCTAATTCATGATTGGTTAATACTGCAATGTTGGTATTTTTCAAGATAAAAGTACGCCTAACAACGCCTTGATAATAAGTGTATATAAGTGATTGACTAATGAAACTCAGGGAGCCTTGCATGATTTTTGGAAGCAGACTCCCATATGCATATGTAATAAACCGTTCTTTCTACTATGCAGTGGTCCTGAGTCTGATTTTTAAACTAAACTGTAAGAACATATATTTTTTTCCACGACAAAGGTAAGGGCCATTCTCCACCCACCCAGTGAGTCACTTCCAGAATTCAGCCAGTGCTTTAATTGGTGGCACAGGATGGATGCAGGCATGGAGTGTTTCATGAAGTCTGTGTTGACCATTTTTCAGTTTTCTTCCCTTTGGTCCCCTGCTGTGGTGGCATGTAAGCATGCAGCAAGGATGTGCGTGACTGCTACAGAATCACTGCCCCTCCCTTTCATGTTGCTCAAGCTTCTGGCACCACCCACAGATCTCCACCTAGGGGCAGTCAAGGGCTGAGTCAGCATGCCTCACAACCCTAGGAGAGTGGAGCTGCTTTTCGATGGTTGCTCAACCCCCCACCCCGACAACCAATATGTGTGTATGTGTGTGTGTGTGTGACTGTGTGTAGATACAAGTGTTTTTTTCTCTGTGTGTGTGTGTGTGCCTGTGTGTCTGTGTGTGTGTAGATACAGGTATTTGTGTGTGTGTGTGTGTGTGACTGTGTGTAGATACAAGTTTTTTTTTCTGTGTGTGTGTCTGTGTGTGTGTCTGTGTGTTTGTAGATAAAGGTATTTTTGTGTGTGTGTATGTGTGTGTGTGTGACTGTGTGTAGATACAAGTGTTTTTTTCTGTGTGTGCCTGTAGATACAGGTGTGTGTGTGTGTGTGTGTGTGTGTGTAGATACAGGTGTTTTTTTTCTGTGTGTGTCTGTAGATACAGGTTTGTGTGTGTGTGTGTGTGTGTGTGTGTGTGTGTGTGTGTGTGTGTAGATACAGGTGTTTTTTTCTGTGTGTGTCTGTAGATACAGGTATTGTGTGTGTGTGTCTGTGTGTGTGTGTGACTGTGTGTAGATACCAGTGTTTTTTTCTGTGTGTGTCTGTAGATACAGGTATTTGTGTGTGTGTGTGTGTGTGTGTGTGTAGATACAGGTATTTGTGTGTGTGTGTGTGTGTGTAGATACAGGTATTGTTGTGTGAGTGTGTGTGTGTAGATACAGGTTTTGTGTGTGTGTGTGTGTGTGTGTGTGTGTGTGTGTGACTGTGTGTAGATACAAGTGTTTTTCTGTGTGTGTGTGTGTGTGTGTGTGTGTGACATGCACAGTATACATGGATTTCTGAATTGCCAATGCCTTTCTGACCATGATGGGAGGGTTCTGTTGTCATAACCGGCTCTGAAGGGCTCCATCTGCATGTAGGTGTTTGTTTGCAGTGTAGGCTGTACAGCACACGTTATATTATACTCGAACTGCTGTTTTGGAAGATGAGCAATACTGTGGGCAGTAGCTGGTTCTGTTCAAGGGTGTGTGTGTGTGTGTGTGTGTATCAGAGTCCTCAGCATTTTGTTGGTAATACAGAGTTTTTTGGGGGGAGGAGCAGAGAGTGGTGTGTGCGATGATGTCAGAATTTAACTGTGTGCATATATGGGCGACAAACTTTTATCACTTTGTTGACATACAACCATTTTATGGCTAATACAGGGGGGTGTACCATGCTATGATCAAGATATAGATTCTTGTGTGTGTTGGGGGGGTATACTCAATATACTGATGCTTGTGTGAGGGTATGTGTGTCACACATTTTTTTTTCTCTTTCCCTTGCACCCCCCACCAGTCTCACCCTTCGCTGCCACTTCTGCTACCTGGCTGCCCAGTATCCCTACATCTCAGAGGGTTTATCTTATCCCTGTGGGGGGGGCTCTACCTGGGATGAACGGAGGGGAGTATCATTTCTGGGAGGGAGTCTGCAAGGTGCGCAAGGTTGGTGGAGCAGGGGTTGTGTTCTGGGGGACATGTGGCATGGGAGGGACTAGGCAGTCATTGTGTGGTAGGCCAAGATGGGTGCCTTTTCCATTTTCTGGGTCCCATCCACTGGTGTGCACCAGGGCAATGCTCCACAGCACCTTCCTTCAGGAGGAGAGTGTCAACATAGATGCTCTATCACCCTCCATGCTGGCCTGCATGCCATTCATTTCAGGCTGAGGGCTTGATCCCAGTTCATCAGTGTGTCAAGCTTGTGCCTTACTGCTTGGTGCCATGGAGCCGCTTCCATCACATTTTTTAAGCACTCCCCCATATATCATCATATGAATCCTATGGGCAGAATTTTCAGACTGGATATGTCCACCCAATATTTAAAAAAAAAGACTTTCTTTTGCACTGTTGCATCATCTAGTTATCCAGTGATGAACAGAGGTGAAATGGCCAGCCAGCTTTGGATGACTGAGCAATTAATGGGAACCCTATTGTGTCTCAGAGGGTGACAAGGAGGAAGACTGACTGGGCTATAGTGGAATCCAGTAGGGTGGGTGTTATGGGAAAGGAACTCATTCCTTAGCCACTACTCAATGCTTTTGATGCTCTGGAAAGATGGGACAATGAACAGGAGGCACCTGCGATAGTGGTCTGAAAGAATGTGAGGATCCTTCATGTGGGAGGCCCCAATGTGTGTGGCAGAAAATTTCAGCAAAAGATCAGTGGCTGGGAAATTAGAAGGAGCACTGCTGGAGGAGAGGCTAATGGGCTACATGGAGTCAAATGAGCTGCATGACCCCCAGCCATATGGTTTTACCTGGAGGGGCTCATGCCAAACAAACCTCATAGATTTCTTTGACTGAGTGACTAAGGAGAGGGATCAGCTGAAGACAGAGGATGTGGCATATCTGGACTTCAGTAATGTCTTTGTCACTGCGACACACAGGCTAATAAAGAAACATATACACATAGAACATTGGCAGAAAAGGACCACTAGGACTTCACTATCACCTACTCCCCCCCTTCCCCAACTCTAACATGCCATTGTGTCTATCCCACACTCTTTTGAATCCCCCCACAGTCCTTGCCCCCATCACATCCTCTGGGAGTCTGTTCCAGTTTTCCACCACCCTCTCCATGAAGTAGATCTTTCTGATGTTACACCTGAATGTCCCTCCTACTATCTACAACCCATGCCCCTTTGCTCATGGCTGCTCCCTTCGTTGGAAGATGTCCCCTTCTGGCACACTGTTGATACCCTTGACATATTTACAGGTCTCAATCATGTCCCCCCCTTTCCCTTCTTTGCTCAAGAGAGTACATGCTGAGGTCCCTCCGCCGTTCTTCATAAGACAGATTGCTAATTTCCCTTACCATTTTTGTCACCTGCCTCTGGACCCTCTCCACCCTGTCCCACTTCCTTCTTGAGGTATGGTCTCCTGAACTGGACCCCATATTCAAGGTGAGGCCTGGCAAGCTGCCTGTACAAGGGCATTATGACCTCCCTCTTCCTGCCAGTTATTCCCCTGCCGATACATCCCAGCATCCTGCTGGCCCTTGCCCCACCTTCTCACACCACTTCACCACCTTCAGGTCTTGTGAGATGATTATATCAAGGTTCTTCTCCAACTCTGTTGCCTCCAGGGCATGCCCCCACCATACAATATTTCACACCCTGCTATTTCTACCTAAGTGCATTTGTTTGTACTGAAGGGCAACTGCCATTACCTGGACCACTCCTCCACTTTCTCCAGATTCCTTTGCATGCTCTCAACCTCTATTTAAAACTTATAAAGAACCTTAGTAAGCTGAGGTTGTGGAGAAGGTGGTAAGCTGGGTATCAAACAGGTTAAAGGTTAGGAGACAGAGTGTGGTGGTAAACAAAGCCACCCACCAAGGGGTCAGCAGTGAGACCAGTGCAATGCCACAGGTATTAGTATGGGGTTATGTCTTCTTCAATGTCTCCATAAGTGACACTGAAGAGGAACCAGAGGTGAAGGAGTGTCTTTTTGCAGATAACACAGACATTTGCAACAGGGTGGATGCCCATAAAGGGGTGGAGAGATTGCACTGGGATCTGGAGAAACTAGAGGAGTAGTGTAGAGGATTGCAGCTGGGTTTCAAAGCCAAAAAAGGCAAAGTCGCACACCTTGGGCAGATAAACCAAGGGGCTGTATATAAGTTGGGTGTTACGGTCATGAAGTAATTAAGGACATGGGGGAAACCATATCCAACAATCTCAAGGTGGTGGGCACAGCAAGAAACATTCTTAGATTTTTGAAATGTACATCACTGGGCAGAGTTATGACAGTTTTTTGGGGATCAAAATCCAAAAACAAGATGACGACTCATGAAAAAGGATTTTTTTTTGATGAACAGGGATTGGTCCCTCAAGAAAAAGGATTCTTGTTTGTCAGAGCAAAACAATTTTTCGTTCCAGTTCTCTATCCAAATGAGTAAACTGAGCATGCTCAGAACTCAACATTTTTTAATTAAATAACTTTGGAACGGATTAATATTGTTTTTCGCCAAGCCACTGGGATTGGTAATGAGTCCTGTCCTCTTCAAAGTCCTAATAAGTTACATTGCTGAGGAATCAGAGGGGAAGATGTGTCTAATAGTAGATGACATAAAAATCTGCATCAGAGTGTAGTCCCAGGTAGGGATGGAGAGAATGCAAAGTCATCTGAGAAAACTAAGGGAATGAATTATAGAGTGGCAGCTGGGTTTCAGTACCAAGAAGTGTAAAGTCATACACCTGGGTAGGGGAAACATGATGGCTGTCTATAAGATGAGGGGGTTATTACAATCATAATAAGAAAGGAACCTTGTGGAAATCATTTCTGATCTCAGAGTGGCAGGGCTGTACAACATGGCAGTTGGCAAAGCCAGTTGTATGTTGGGGTGCACAGGGCAGAGGAATTCTAGCAGGAAAAAGGTGGTCGTGATGCCACTGTATCGTTCACAAGGACACGTGTCCACAAGGACATTAATAAAGTGGAAACAATTCAGAGGAGGGCTACAAAAATTATGTAGGTGTTGTAGAGAAATGTTATGAATAGAAGCCATAGGAACTCTGCGTGTACTCCCTGGGGGAGAGGGGACATGATTAAGACCTTAAGTACCTCAGGGAGTAAACAAGGTGCAGGAGTGGAGTCTCTCAGAGGAGGAGGAGGAAAACCAGGACATGAGGCATGCAATGAAGCTTGAGGCAGAGGGGTTAAGAGGGATGTGGCAAAATATGTCTTCTCAGAAAGGGTGGTGAATACCAAGAACAGCTTGCCAGAGGAGATGGGGGGGGCCAAGACAGTGGGGGCTTTCAAGCACGCATGGGAAAAGCACATGGTCATGCTAAGAAAAGGATAGGGAGGAGGGAGAGACATTGAGCCCAAATATGGTCTGGGGAGTAGTAATAGGCATGGTAATAGGGCAGACTGCATGAACCTACCAATCCTTTTTCTGCTAACAAATTCTTCATTTCTTGAGTTCCTGGGGGAGATGACTGTGACTTCTAGATAGATACTTCTGCTCAGAATTTACTGAAGAGAAGGCAGGGCAGCGCACACAGCTCAGCACCATGGACACAGGAGGGGAGGGAGGTATGCACTAGTCCCATCACAAAAGAAAGGGTCCTACAAGACTTCAATAAGCTCAGGGTGGACAAGGCAATGGGACCTGATGGCATACATCCCAGGGTACTAAAGGAGCTAAGGGTGGAACTAGCAGAGCCATTATCAGAACTGTTTGGTGAGTCTCTGAGCACAGGAGAGGTCTCAGAAGACTGGAGAAGGGCTCATGCATTCCCACTCCACAAGAGTGGTAACAGGGAGGAGGCAGGGAAATATAGACCAGTCAGTTTTACTTCAGTAGCGGGCAACATTATAGAGACACTCCTTAAGGAAAGTATAGTGCAACACCTGGAATCCATAGGAGCACAGGATCCAAGATAGCATAGGTTTACAAAAGGACGGTCCTGTCAAACTAATCTCATAGATTTCTTTGACTGGGTAACCAGAGTGGTGGACCAAGGGGAAGGAGTTGATGTCACCTATCTTGACTTCAGCAAAGCTTTCGATACTGCTTCACATAGAAGATTGATTAATAAGCTGGGTAGGCTTGGGTGGGTCAGACATTGGTCAACTGAGTGGCAAACTGGTTGACGGGCAGAAAACAGAGAGTGGTGGTAAACGGTATACAGTCAGAAGAGATGTAAGTCACAAGTAGGGTACCTCAGGGATTAGTTCTGGGGCCAGCCCTCTTCAATATCTTCATCAATGACATTGCAGATGGACTGGAGGGTAAGGTTTGTCTGTTTCCAGACGACACCAAGATCCGCAACAGATAAGCTGATCCAGATGGGATGGGCAGAATGAGAAGAGATCTGGATAAACTAGCAAAATGGTTGGAAGAGTGGCAACTGGGGTTAATGCAAAGAAATGCAGGAATGCACATAGGGAAGAGAAACCCTGAAGCCACCTATAGGCTGAGAGGAAAGTTACTGGCAGTCACAACGGAAGAAAGAGGATTGGGTGTCATCATCACCAATGACCTGAAATCATCCAAGCAGACATCTAAAGCAGTAAGTTAGGCTAGAGGGACATAAGAGTGTATTAGTAACTGTATTACAAGTCAGAAGAGGGGGGTAATAATCATCCCTCTTTACAAGACACTGGCTAGGCCCCATCCAAAGTACTGCTTGCAATACTGGAGGCTACACCTTCACAAGGACATTAACCAAATTGAGACAGTCCAGAGAAGGGTAACCAAAATGGTGCAGGGACTGCAACAGAAGACATATGAGGACAGATTAACTGAACTTAATATGTATACCCTAGAGCAAAAGAGGGAGAGAGGTGATATACTAACATACTAACATACTATTTGCCAGCAGATTAGGCCTTATGGTCTATCAAGTCTGCTCGAACCTAGATCCTTAGTTGGGTGCCGAGACCCTCCCATCCCTTGTGCTCCAGAAACCCCTATCATCCATCCCCACCCCCCCGGGACAGGCCATCATCTGATACATCCACTTTCTGTGTCTGTCTCACCCTTTCTTAAAGCTCTCCACTGTGGATCTCTGAACCAGCTCACCAGGCAGAGCATTCCAAGGGTCCACCACCCTCTCAGTGAAAACCTCCTCCTCTTTCCCCCTCACCCTTCCACCTTCCAACTTCAAACCATGCCCTCTGGTGATGCCTCCCTGCTTTAGTCTAAAGATCCCTCCATATTTACCTATTTATTCCCTTGAGGTACTTGAAGACCTCAATCATGTCCCCTGTCTCTCCTCTCCTCCAATGAAAACAGGCAGAGCTCCTCAAGTCTGTCCTCGTAAGTCAAATCCCTAGCCCTCGTATCATCTTTGTTGCCCTCCTCTGTACCCTCTCCAGGAGCTGTATGTCCCTCTTCAAGTGTGGTCTCCAGTACTGTACACAGTACTCAAGGTGTGTCTAACCAGTCCATTGTACAGTGGCAGAATCACTTCCTTGCTCCTAGAGGTGATCCCCCTTGAGTGCATCCCAACATCCTGTTTGCCTTTAGCTGCTCTCCTGCACTGCTCAGTGTTATTCATACATGTATCCACCATGACCCCTAGGTCTTTTCCCTGTTGAGGCTTCCAGCACCTCCCTCCCAGGGTGTACCTGTGTTTAGGGTTTCCCCGACCAAGATGCAACACCTTGCACTTGGTGATATTGAAATTAATTTCCATGTGTGAGCCCAGCTTTCCAGGGTGTCCAGGTCCCTTGCAGGCCAACCTCCCTCTTCTCCCTCAACTACTGCTCCCATCTTGGAGTCATCCACGAAGAGACTCATTTCACACCTATACCATCCCTGATGTCTGATATGTATGCATTAAACAGGTTGGACCCAGGACCGAGCCCTGTGGTACCCACTACCAACCTCTGTAGGGTTGGGAGCTCCCCACAGACCACTACTCTCTGGTGCGTCCAGCTATCCAGTTTTCAATCCATCTGACCATCAAGGGCCTACTCCTAACCCCATCAGTTTCTCCACCAGACCATTGTGGGGACAGAGTCAAACCTTGCTGAAGTCCAAGAATAATACATCCACAGGCTTACCCCTATCCAGTTCTGATGTTACCCATTCATAGAACTCTACAAGGTTGGTTTGACATGATCTACCTGGCACAAACCCATGCTGCCGACTATCCAGACCTCCCACCTCCTCCAAGTAAACCCCCAATCGTTCCTTTAGTATACTCTCCATTAATTTTCCCACCACCGAGGTTAAACTGATGGGTCTATAGTTTCCTGGTACTTCCTTCGACCCCCCTTTATGGATTGGTACCACATGTGCCTCTCGCCAATCCCTAGGTACCCTCCCTGTCTCAAGTGACCTGTTGAAAAGCTCCGCCAGGGGTGCAGCCAGTATGTCCGCCAATTCCCATAGTACTCTCGGATGAATGCCATCCGGCCCAGGAGATTTGTCTTTCTTTAGGGCCTTGAGGGCAAACCACACCCTTTTGGTGGGGATGGCATCATCCTCCCCACCTTACTGGTCTTTTTATCCTTATCCAGATACGACACCCTAGGTACCTTTCCTCCTTGCTCCATTTCTGCTGCTCCCCTGATCCCACCCCTGCCGCTTCTATCCCTTTGTGCCTTGCTTTGTAGATATCCCATCCCCTCCCTAGTGAACACAGAGGCAAAGTACTGTTAAATACCTCTGCCTGGTCCTCGCCTCTTCCACCCACCCTCCTTCTGATCTCAATCTGCTGAGATGGCCCTTAGTTTTTCTCCGCTCCCCAATGTACCGGAAGAACCCCTTTTCCCCTCCATGTATCCCCTGTGTCAGCCGATGCTCTTTACTGGACTTTGCTCCCCTCACCATACGGGTGACTTTTCTAGATGCGAGCTGGTACATTTCCTTATCCCTATCCCCTCTTGTTGTTTTATATGTTTTGTAAGCCGCCTTCTTTTCTCTGACTGCTACCTGGACCTCCCTGGACCACCAGCATGGTTTATGTGACCTTGCTCCCTTACGTTTCAACTTAGCGCAGATCCTGACTGCCTCATGAAGTCCCGTTTATGACCTCCATCTCCTTTCCACACTTGTTGTTGAGGTAATCCCCTTCAAGTGATCCTTGAGAATATTTCCCATGCCCATAAAGTCTGCCCCCAGAGTCCACTGCCAGTGTCCTAGATCTCACCCCACTCCCCCAATGCTTATTTGAAACCAGACAGTATTGTGGTCACTCCCAGTCAGGGGTCCTGTACAACCATGTCCCTTACCAGATCCCCATCTGCCAGAACCACATCCAGGACATGCCCCTCCCTTGTGGGCTCCATCACATGCTGTGTTAAGAACACATCCTGGAAGCCATCCAGCAGCCTCTGCTCCTTGGCCACCTGTAGAGGACATGGTTCCCCAGTTAGTACCTGGCATATTAAGGTCCCCATCAACACCACTCCTTCCCTTTTGGACCACACTGGGCAATGATGTTGTCCAGCAAACCATCCTCTAGAACATCACTCATCCGGGGGCCTATGCTACAGCTTGACCTTATCTCCTGCTGGGGATCGTGGGTGACCCATAAGGCCTCCACGTTTCCCTCTGCCTCTTCTACCACAGTAATTTCTATGTCATCTCTAATGAACATAGCCACTCCACCCCTCTGCCCTCCCTTTCTATCCTTCCTAAGCATAGTGTACCCCCGTACATTTAGGTCCCAGTCATGATTTTTGTTGTCCACGTTTCCGTGACTGCCGCCACATCCACCTCCTCGAACAGCATGGCCTGGAACTCTGGCAACTTGTTTCCCAAACTCCTGGCATTTACTAACACTAACCCCACCCCTTATCCCTGATCCTTTTGTCGAACCCACCCAGATTCCTTTATACTCCATCCTCCCTGCTCCTCCTGAAACCTCCACCTCCTGAGTCTGTTCCCCTCCCCTTGGGCTTGAAGCTACTCCCCTCATCTGGAGGAGGGCTTCTGTCAGCCCTCATATCCCTCCCCTTACAAGTTTAAACCCCACCTTTCTTGTATGTAGTCAGCCATCCCTGTTTAAGGACTTCCTTCCCTAATGGGGCAAGATGAAACCTGTCCTTGGCATATAGTCCCTTATCCTCCCAAACTCCATTCCAGTTCCCTAACACCCCAACCCATTCTCTTCACCCCACTTCCTGAGCCATTCATTAACCTCTGTGAGCTTAATTTTTTTCTCCACTGAGGCCTTTGGTACTGGTAATATCTCCGAAAAGGAAATGTTGCATCCACTATCCCGACAGACTCTGGCAAGTTCTTGGAACCTTGCTTGGATTTCCAAAATGCTATTTCCCTCTAGATCATTAGTTCCCAAATGCACCAGGAAATCCGGTTTCCCTCCACAATCCCTAACCATTTCATACACCATGAACTTTGCTCTGTGCACTGTCAGCCCAGAGATACTCACTACCTTCACCTGGCTGGCATCCATCCCCCTGTCCCTCCCAATGGATACCCATAATCCTTAGTCTCCCAGTAACAGAACCTTAACCCGCCATCATCCTATGGTTACCTCCACTATGCCCTCTCAGCCCCCTCTCCCACTTTATTCATGATCACAATTTCATGAGTCTTCCTGCCTTATTAGAGACCCCTTGTCACCCTCCCCTTTCTGCCTCCTTGCTATTTGCCCTTAACTCAAACCCCCTCTGAATAGGTGTCCCTTTAACCCTCTCTTATCTGAACCATTTATCCTGGCCCTGATGGTTTCCCCTTCCACCCTCATCCCCCTTGTAATAGTACCCCTGTCTCCAGAGGCTCTCTGTGGGTCCCTTTAGCTGGGCCCCATCCTTGGTACTGACCTTCCTGCTGAAGGGGCCCTCTCCCACCTCCTTGTCTCCCAGTTCCTCTCCAATCATGCTCTCCTCCTCATGTCTGGAATATGTTGCATCTCCCCATTTGCTTAACATATATGTTTCCCCTTCTCCTCTGGGACTATGTCTATCCTTTCCATAGCTGTTCTGTGATGCCCTATGGGTATCTGACTCCTCCCCGGCCTCAGTATAAGTTTCCTCATTTCCACCAACCCCTTACTCCCCTCTAGGATGCTTAGTATCTCAAATTTATTGTGACACTCTATGTCAGCCTCCATCAAGTAGCCCGAGGTTTCCCCTGACTGCATCTCTAAACTGACCCTCTTCTTCCTCTCTTGCACTGTTCACCTTGGGAGCTCCTTCCCACAGTCTGCTGTTTTAGGCTTCCTGTAGCACCCTCTGACTTTTCCCCTCAGTCTCCTTGAATTCAGAATTTTCACCCTGTCAGCTTTCCCTTAGCATCAACTTCCCTATCTAAGGGTCCTCTGTCCCTAATATCCCCCTTCTGCTTGCTGTAGCATAATGTCCTGTAATTTCAGAGCGTTGCCCCAGCCTCCCCTCAGCCCACCCTTCTGCCCATATCCACACCCTTGTCCTTGGACACCCCCAGCTCCCAGCTTACTCCTTAACCAATATACCTCACTCCTAATACAAGATAGCTGTCTACAGAGTGGGCAGCCGCCCTCTCTCCAGGCCCAATTTAGAATTATTGCCACCCACAGCCTGTGCAGCCTACAACCCTCCGAAGATGCCTGCCATGGTGGAATATGGCCACCAGATTATCCCCTCTGTTTATAATAGCACACCCCCTTTTCTCAGTCCCTTTCCTCTGGAGTACAGTTTCTCTCTATACTGACTGTAGTTATTTACAAACCCAATTTCAACCCCACCAACAAAGTTCCCAAGTCTCACAAACACATACAGTCCAGTATGTGTTCAGTCCCACTAACAGTGTGTGTAAGCAGACTCCAGGTACCGTATGATGTCACAGGCCCACCAACTCCTGTTGCTTCAAAATTTCAGTCCCAAACAGAAATACTCAGCCCTTCAATCCCAACCCCCAGTGGCTTTTCAGTATTTAAGTAAGCCTACAAAACAGGGTGGGTGAGAGGGCTCTTACCAAACACCAGGCAAACACATTTAAATTACCTTCTAATTTTCCCTGCCAAACATCTATCCCCAAACCTACAATATCACAGCCCAAGTATCAGTTCAAATTCAAGGTAATAATTTTTAACACATAGAACTAATTTCACTAACAAACTATTCAAATATTTCAGTTTAAAACAAAATATAACTCCTGGCCTCTTTTCTACCAACCTGTTGCTTAAGCTCCCAAGTGAACAATGAAAGCCACAGTAATTCCTGTTTAAAGACAAGTTAATTGCAGCTAATGTCCCTCCTCCAAACACCAGGCAAACACATTTAAATTACCTTCTAATTTTCCTGCCAAACATCTATCCCCAAACCTACAATATCACAGCCCAAGTATCAGTTCAAATTCAAGGTAATAATTTTTAACACATAGAACTAATTTCACTAACAAACTATTCAAATATTTCAGTTTAAAACAAAATATAACTCCTGGCCTCTTTTCTACCAACCTGTTGCTTAAGCTCCCAAGTGAACCATTCAAATATCTTAAGAGCATTAACAAGGTGAAAGAGTCTAAAATGTTTCAATGTTAGAAAAATAGCAGGATGAGAGGACACAGCATGAGATTAGACTGAGGGAGGCCGATTAAGGGGTACTATGAGGAAGTTGTTTTTCACAGAAAGGGTGGTGGATGCATGGAACGGCCTACCTCAGGAAGTGGTGGATATGAATACAGTGCAGGACTTCAAACAGGCATGGGATAGGCATAAGGGAGCAATACAGATGAGTATGAATAGATAGGCCATGGACAGAGCAAAGGCCAATGGCACATTCATAAGATAGAAAAATAAATGGACAGACTAGATGGGCCTTGCAGTCCTTATCTGCCGTCAACTTCTATGTTTCTATGTTTTTTATCTGGGAGTAGATGGTATTCTACTCCTTCTTACCAGGAAATGTATACAAAATTCCTGGGTCTTTTGACAACAGCCCACTTATGAAATGTGGCCGAACCTAGTTTTAATAGTCTTACCCATGGAAAGACATACCTATGACTTAAGGGAACAGCCTCCAAAATCTGGAAGGCAGTGTGGCCACTATACATTCTCCCTGCCCCTTCTGGAGGTTATTCTGATATGTATAGGGTGATCAAAGAGCTACAACAGTGCTAAATAAAGAAATATAACAGACACACTTAGACAAAGCAAAATCATGTTTATTACATAGGCATGACAAACAATGTGACAAATGCTGTCATTGGATCCTCACCACCCTTGATGCTTTACTGTAGCCCTTACTGTACTGGCTGCTTTGCTTGAGGGGGGTCACTGATGACTTTCTGATCCCTCACATCATTTGTGGTGGCCCACTTGCTCCACCCTTCCTTCCAATATTCTGTACTGGTTCCCTTTTCCCTAAGTGCATCAACTTGTGCTTCCCACATTTCAACTCAAGTGTATCACATACATGTCAGTGTTTTTTAGAATAAAATATATTTTGGCCACCCTATTTGTCACAGAGAACTGAGGCACTTGTGTCTCAGGTGCTGCCATGCAGGTGATCCATGTCCTCAGGTTGCTGTTGGTCAGCTGGGGGAAGAGGACAGAGTGTCTCAGGGACCTTTTTGCCTCCTGGAAGGAGTGGCCAAGCTAACTTGGCCATTGACTGCCATTGGGTGGAGGCCTGGTGGTAGAGCAGGTGCTGAGATACTATGAAGGGTGAGGACCACGTGTCTGCAGCCTGTGCGTACCACCATGCATATGCCCAGGCATGCCACAGCAGCCAGGGTACTGAGCTGAAAAACAGAAACATGGTGGTCAAGCATTAGCCCTGCCTCTTTCCCTTGGGGAGGGCCCTTCCTCCTCTAGCCCTGCCATGATGGTGGGAATCCAAGGGGAAAATAAGTTTCCAGAGCCAGTGGGAAGTGGTAGCCAGTCACGGGAAGTGGGAATGAGACTGAAAAGCTGCCAGCCTGTACTTAGGATCTGATAAAAACCTATATGTCAAAAGAAAAAAAAGACTATAAAATATTTTCTTCATGGTAATATACAGATAAGCTAAGTGAAATAGCAGTTTTAAAACAGTAAATCAATACAGTCCTGGAGGGGAGGCTATACTACTGGCTGAGGTCCATACCATTCCAGTGCAGTGGCAATCTCAAGGGTAAGGTTCAAGTCCGGTGAGTCATGCTAGTTAGTGCGCTCATCATCACTCGCAGCACTCATCCCAGGGACACCCAACATTGATGCCTGCCCGTAATGATCGGACCATATGATGAGATGACCACTGCAAGCACTGACCACAGTCACTGTTTACTACCACCATCATATCGTAATAGGAGTAGGAGGAAGAGCAGCCGCCAACAATAGACAAACTGAGGTGGCATCTGGCAGGTTGGCATGAGAGCCAGCACCTGACAGTGACACTGGGGGAATCTGGGACCTTGAGGGGAAGAATTTGAGCTGAAGTATAGTTCCACCTCTTTGAATACCCACTGCTCGAATTTGGGGTCCCAGAGGAGGAGGGGACTGCACCTTCACCTTGAGGAAGGTGGGGCCTGTGCTAGCCAGTTTAAGTACTCAGTGATGTTTTGAGCATGTGCCAAAACACAAACTGAGTCAATCCTGGGGTTTACAAACCCCTGCTGTTGCTGCAGCATGAGCAGAACAGAGATCAGTATGACTCTGTAAGTCAAGCAGCAGAGATTAAAAGGTGTAGTTGTGGCCTGTAGTGTTTCCTTTGTAGCCGGACTTCTAATAGGCCTTATACTGACAACTAATGTGAAACCCTGACTCTTAGGTGATTGGCTGTGGATGCATGGACCTGAGATCATCCCTAATCACAATCAGAGTATAGAAGTTACACTTAATTACTGCTATGGCCTGACTAAGATAAAGGGAAATGTGCATTTAAACATAACTTTGAGAATAGACATTCACCACTACTACTCTTGCACCCAAGTGACTGATCATTTTCACCAGCCACCTTTCCTGAGAATCCATGCACACCTTATCTAAACTTAGTATACCCTTCCTTGAAAGGAGGGAGTTATACAGAAGGAATAGTTGGGGGGCGGGGGTGAATCCAGAGAGTGACCCATGTGGATGGCTGCACTGGGGCATAAAATGACCCAGTCTGTGGGACTGCTTTAAGCTGATGAGGCAAGATGGCATGGGAGCCACTGTGAAGCAGCATCCAAGGTCATATCCCAAATAACCAGGTAGTCCACTATCCACAAACCCTCAGTCCTGTAAGCAAATCAGCAGGAACATGGGCACAGATGTGTGCCCCCAAAGTAGTGGGGAGAAGGTAGTAGGATGCAGCTATAAGGCCTATATAAAGCAACAGAGTGTACCTAAGGGAAAACCCCATCAGGATCTCCAACCTGTCACTACAGATGTTTGCTGTACAGAAAACGTCTGTGGGGGGTGGGAATCCCCAGGCATCTTCACCTACCCTCCCTGAATTTTAACAGCAAAGTCCAAGAAGTCCCCCCCTCCCACAACATCTTCAGCTCATAGTAGAGATCTTTACATCCATCTACACTTGAAAAACAGTAAGGATAGTTCACTCATCTCTTTCACAGAGGAAATCCTATGTTTGTAGACATACAGGATAATTCATATGTTCTTCATTTAACATCAATGAATAAAGAAGGCAACATAAGTTCTCTTTTCTCAGGTATGGGACTTAGCCAAAGGTCTCGGCAGTACAATGCCTTTAATGCATCAGGTGCCATTGCTGTACTTTCGGTTATTCATTAATCAGATAATTCATAAAATGTTAAGGAGTCACTCACTGCATTTTAAAGTTTGCAAGCTGTGAACTGAATAGTTTTTTCATTCAATTGTAGACCTGTCATACAAAATACATGAGTCTCTTAACAGCAGCCAACTTTCAAAGTGTGGCACAACTAGGTTTTGAAAACCTTACCCAAGGTGAGAACCACATATGAGATAAAATGATAGGCCAAAAAAATTGAAAGACTGTGGCATCCCTGCATATATATTTGTGTATATATTATGGTAGCACGGTAGTGCTACCATAGTTAGGGTATAGGAGCCATTTCTATGTTAAACTGCAAAACTTTGCACCTTAATAACTTTGCAACTGTTTGACAGATTTGCCTGAAATTTGGAATACATGATCAAGAACCATAGGCCTTGGGAGCTGCCAAGTTTCGTACTGCTCGGATATACAGCTGCGGAGTTATTAAGTGTGATCTCTATCTTGGCCTTGTTCACAGCTTTTCTGGAATTCAGCAGTCGCCTACAGGTCGTACATTTTGTACGACCAGTCCAAAATCTTCAGAGAGCATGCGGCTGGGGTCCCCGATGTGCCTTTCAAAGATTTCGTGAAAAAATTTTAAATGGTTCAAAAGTTATTCAAAAAACAGTTTCCCATTATAAGTCAATGGGAAAAGTTAACAAAAAGTTCGACAGTGTCGCAAATGCACTTTTTAGTGTCGCAAATGGCCCTGTTAGTGTCGCAAATCCGCCATCTTGTTTTCAGTTGATGATCAGAAAAATGGTTGGCATTTAAAAGTTGAGACCCTCTAGCAACCTAATTATTTTTGTATTCACCTAGTCGGGCCCTGAGGATGCTAGCCATGTTTTTATTTTAGGGTAAAACACCCCAGAAATATGTTTTCAAATTTCTGGAAAAAGTAGTGTTGCAAAGTAATTATCGCACTTGTGAAAGTGTTGCAAATTTTGGCGAAAGTCATAAATCATTTACACTACTTTTGCTACACTATGCCTAAAATAACAGTAATTCTTTGGCACTCCGCTGCAAAAGAACGGTTGGGAGTTTTAGGCTGAAATTTGAAGGGAACGCAGAAGACATCTCACAGATGTGCCTTTCAGTGTTGTTTTGAAAATATTACATGGCGGCAAAGTTGTGGCACTCCGAAGTTTTTCCCATAGGATAACATTACGGCGCCCAATGCATTGCAGAAATCCTTTGGCACCCTACTGCAAAATAACGGTTTGGTCTTTCTTCCTGAAATTTGGAGGGAAGACAGCCAATAGCCCACAGTTGTGCATTTCAGTGGTTTGGTGAAAAAACATTACAGGGAGACAAAGTTATGGCGCTCCAAACTTTTCTTTTTTTCCCATAGGATAACATTACGGCGTTCGCCGCGCCTTTCAGGGCCCGTATCTCGGAAACGGTGCGAGATATGGACTTTTCGTCTGAATATTTCTTAGCTCCATAATGGGGCTAAGATTCAAATTAGCCAGGACAGTTGTAAATAATATGACTTTTACATTTTTTTTCTACGTCGTACGGTTCCTGAGATATAATGTATTTAGTATTCCAAGATCTCATTTTCTGCGCCGATACTCATTATTTTGCATACATTATTTGTACTCACTGTCTTTCTCAATGCAGGTTTTGGGGAAAATCAGCCTGTGTGCTTACATTACTGTTACTATTGCCCTTTCCACTTGCGGTTCTGTACCTATTTCACTTACCGTTGACGTCTGCGCCACCATGTGCGTTATCCTTTGCGTTTTCATTTGCGCTTGCATTTCTGTTATTTTTTGCCATTTCTGTCTACAGTACTGTTTATCTTACTGTTTCGCTTTACGTCACCATGCCTATTGACATTTCTGTTTGCAGGCACCATGTTACTATGTGACAACACATCACGTGGCAGACCATTCCCGTCTACGCCACCATATCGTTACCCTTTCTGTTCTCATTCGTTGCGTATGTTACCATGTGCACCACTGTTAGCATTTCTGTTTGCGTTGCTGTCCCTGTTAGTATGCCACAACACATCATGTGGCGGAGGCCAGCAGGGCCCCGCTGCTGCATTACATTCACTATTTCGTCATCATTCTCAAAAAGAAATTAGAGGCAAAAACTCAGTTTAATGCATTAGTTAGGGTTGTTCTAGCGACAAAAGTGAAATTTGCTGTTAGGTTGAAACCTCCCCTTGGACCCCGCACCACCCCCAACCAGCATTGGGGTGTGCATTGGGATCGTCAGCCTAACTCTCATCCCATGACATGTGTAAAGCAGCAGAAGTATAGGGAGAATGGGGTGAGAGTTGAGAACCACGATCCCAATCGCACCCAATGCCAGTTGGGGGTGGGCGGGGTCCAAGGGGGTTTCAACCCTAACAGCGAATTTCTTCACTTTTGTCGCTGTGGAACAACCCTAACTAATGCATTAAACTGAGTTTTTGCCTGTAATATATATATATATATATATATATATATATATATATATATTTTGCCTGCCTCCTAGGAAGCCATGCAGAGGTGTATGATGTGGTGAAAGATATATTGGTGCTAAATAAAGAAATAAACCGGGCACACCAAAACAAAATAAAATCATGTTTATTATGCAGCCATGATAGTGTGATGAATGCTATCATTGGGCTCCAGCTCCCGTGATATCTCACTGTAGCCCATATTGTACTGGTTGCTGTGCTTGTGGGAGCCACTGTTGACTCTCAGTCCCTCTCTTCAACTGTAGTGGCCACCCACCCTTATCCTCCATCCAGTATTCTATATATGGTTTCCTTTTGCCTAAGTGCATCACCTTGAACTTCCAGCATCAAAACTCAAGTGTACTGCATGCTTGCTAGTTATCTTTTTTGGATATAATATATTTTTACCACCCTATTTGGTGCCGAGTACTAATGTGTTGCATCCCACCTGCTGCCATGCTGTTGACCCAGGTTCTAGAATGATCACAGGTGACCATGGGGCAGTCAAGGGGGAAGTGCACAGACTGTACCAGCAACTGCAGTCACCTACTGGAAGGGGTGCCCAAGTCTTGGCCTTTGACTTCTACTGGGTAGAAGCCCAGTGATAATGTAGAATTTTTAAATGGTGAAGACTGCAGGTTTGTAGCATGTGCATGCCTCCATGCATACACTCAGGCATGCTGCAGTGGCCAGGGGACTGAAGAGAGAAAAACAAAAACATCCACGGGTGAATGGAGGAAAAGTTGAATGTCACCCTGGCTGTCAGCTCTCCTACTGCTTGAAATGGTAGAGATCCAGAATTGAGAATGACCATGGGTTGCTGGAGGGCTATCCAGGGGAGGAGAATTGAGCATCCTACAGGATGCTCTTCTCAGGGAAGGGGGTCTCAACTGCTGCACAACTCCCACCTGGGCAACTTGGGGTGATGGTGCAGGTGATGGAGAAAACCAAGGATATAGCATCGGCACCAGGGACCACCATCAGGGATGAGGACATGATGTCATGACTGATGCCATCCCCCTCACCAGCAGTGAGAACAGCTCCAGGCCAGGACACCAAAGTGACCACTGGGAAAGGTTCTGCATATAGCATCAGCCCCACCACTGAGGATGAGGACCATATGTAACAGCTGAAGTCACCCTGCTCACTGGCATTGGACAGTACCAGACCATAACACTGAGGTTACCATTGGGGAAGACTGAGCATATAGCTTTGGTCTCACCACCGGAGACATGTGATGTGCAGGACAGGCAGATGGGGGAAGGTTCACAGCAGGCCACTCAGGAGAAGCCAGCTGTCAACCAGACCTATCTTCTAAGGCCGCAGACCCCCCAGCAGGGCAAGGTCATAGACGACCCAGTGCTTCAATAACAAGAAATGCTGAGTTATGCATATTGGAGCCAAGAATCCCAGGACAGAGTATTACCTGGATGGAGTCTGAGTATCTGCATCAGAGGAGGAAAAGGAACTGGGAATAATGATCACCACTGACCTGAAGCACCCCATGCAGTGCTAGAAAGCAAAGGCAAACAAGATGCTGGGATGCATATCTAGGGGGATCAGTAGCAGGAGAGATGAGGTTACACTGCCCTTCTACAGGTCACTGATAAGGCCACATCTAGAGTACAGAGTTCACTACTGGTGCCCACACCTCAAAATGGACATTAACCTGCTGGAGAAGATCCAGAGGAGGGCTACAAAGATGATAGCGGGTCAGCAGGGTAAGGCATATGAGAAGAGGTTGAGGGCACTGAAAATGTACTCCCTGGAACACAGGATAGAGAGAGGGGACATGACTGGGTCCTTCAAGTTCTTGAAAGGGATAAAGGGATACCTTAGAGCAAAGGAGGAAGAAAGGTGATATGATCGAAATATTCAAACACCTTGAGAGCATTAACAAGGTGAAAGAGTCTAACATGTTTCAATATAAGAAAAATAGCAGGACAAGAGGACACAGCATGAGATTAGAGGGAGGCCAATTAAGGGGCAATGTGAGGAAGTTCTTGTTCACAGAAAGAGTGGTGGATGCATGGAACGGCTTACCTCAGGAAGTGGTGGATATAAATACAGTGCAGGACTTCAAACAGGCATGGGATAGGCATAAGGGAGCAATACAAATGAGTATGAATAGATAGGCCATTGACAGAGCAAAGGCAGATGGCACATTTATAAGGTAGAAAAAGAAATGGGCTGACTGGATGGGCCTTGCACTCCTTATCTGCCATCAACTTCTATGTTCCTATATAAATAAGGTTGATAATGAGAGTCTCTTTAAGCTGAGTGGCAACCATAACACGAGGCGGCACAGTCTTGAGCTAGGAGTGGGAGGTCAGGAAGCACTACTTCACAGAGAGGGTGGTGGACACTTTGAATGCGCTTCTGGAAGAGGTCAACTTGTTGAAGACAGTGGGCAGCTTTAAGAGAGGCTGGGATAGGCATGGGGAAGGTAAGAATCATGGGGCGGGACTATGGGAGGAGTGGGGAAGGAGGGCAGGGACAGTAGCTCAAGCTCTGGACTCTACACTATGAGCAGACTAGACAGACCAAATAGCCTTCTTCTGCTGACATCTTTGTATGTTCATATGACAGTAGAGATGCCAAAAAAAGGGCCCAGGGGAAAAGGCCCAGAGACTGTACCTCACTGTTTGAGTAAACAATATTGGGGCCCAGCCCCCCCACCAGACCCCATGGAAAAGATTTTTAATTTAATACATTGCTAGTGAGACCCCATCTGGAGTAATGTGTGCAGTTCTGGACACCCAATCTCCACAAGGACATAGACAGGATGGAGGCAGTCCAGAGAAGAACAACTAAAATGGCGGAGGGTCTGCTCCTTATGACTTATAAAGAGAGACTTAAGGAGCTTAATATGTATTCCCTTGAGGAAAGGAGAGACAGAGGGGACATGATAGAAACTTTCAAGCACCTGAAGGGAATCAACTACTGTAAGTCCAAGAGGGTAGCATCTTTCAGAAAAAGAGATGTGCAAGAACAAAGGGGTACAATTTGAAGATAGAAGGGGGATGGCTCAGAAGTAATGTGAGGAAGTGTTTTTTTCATGGAGAAGGTTGTGGATACATGGAATGGCCTTTCTGTGGAGGTTGTAGAGTCAAAAACAGTGGGGGAATTCAAGAATGCATGGGACAGACATAAGGCAATTCTAGTGGGGGGGTAGGAGGAAGTAGGCTGTTGGTTAACTAGGATCTGCAGTTTATCCAGTAGGTAGAGAAATGGGCAGACTGGGTAGGCCAAGCTGTCCTTATCTGCCATCAAATTCTATGTTCCCATTGGCCAATGGTCACTAGGGAAACAAGCTCACTAGTCCACTAATTTACTTATTTTATTTCTTTCACTATATCTCTATCTTCCTACTTTGCCCTAACAGTAACTTTAATCTCAAGCTCCCTTTTTTATGTTTGCTTGAGTGCGTTCACAAGAAACATTTCATCACAGCTTAGGAGAGAAGTGGGGTTTTGAAGGTGCGGCACTGTTGGGGGGCAATGGTCCCAGTGCCTTTTGAGGCTTGGCCCGCTTTCCCCAATGCAGTGGCATGCTGCTTGCTGACACTAGTTCAGTCAGCATGCCACCACCTTGAAAGCAATCTGCCGCTGCAATGAGGGAGTGACCTATCATTGCAGGGCAGTCCCTTGCCTGGTGTAAAATTTCTTATAACATAGCGGCGGGCGGTGACTCTCACCATCTGCCTC
Organism: Neoceratodus forsteri; assembly: GCA_016271365.2. NCBI lineage: Eukaryota > Metazoa > Chordata > Ceratodontiformes > Ceratodontidae > Neoceratodus > Neoceratodus forsteri. The sequence goes on along the minus strand of JADMNL010000038.1, from coordinate 19,587,837 downwards.
AGAGTCCCCATGAAATCCAACTTGGGGTTTCCAAATCTCCCTGCTAGCATGCACCATCCCCAGTTTATTTGCCGATGGGATAGCCCAATCCCTGTCAGCATGATGTACCCCCCTCATTTCTTGAACATGTACTCCCTGGAGGAGAGGAGGGAGAGAGGGGATATGATAGAGACATACAAGTATCTTACAGGGAGGAACAGGGTGCAGGAAAACACTATTTTTAAGCGAAAAAGATGTTTCAGGACTAGAGGGCATGGGATGAAGTTGGAGGGAGGATGATTCAGAGGAAACATGAGAAAGAATTTCTTCACAGAACGGGTGGTGGACAAGTGGAACACCCTGCCAGAGGAAGTGGTGGGGCTGAAACAATCACGGATTAAAGAATGTATGGGATAGACATAAAGGAATTCTAGAGGTCAGGGTAAGGGGAAATAGACTTTTAGGAAAACAAACTGAACTTACAAGCTCAAATGGGCACACTAGGTGGGCCAAAGGCCCTTATCTTCCGACACTGTCTATGTATCTATGTATCTATGTTATGTGCCGAGGGAGTGCCCAATCCCCCCCTCGGCTCTTGTGCTCCGACTCCCTCCTACCACACTGTATGGCCGACGGGGATGCCCAATCCTCATTGGATCCAGTACCCACCTCCCCAACAAACACCCAGCCAGGTGGCTCACTGGGATCCCACCACAGCGTGCCCAAAAGTGTTCTGCAATGTCTTTGTTTAATTTTAAATCCTGTAAAAAATTAAAAAGGTCCCTCGTTGAGCCCCATGCCTCCTTCCCCAACCCACACCCACCAGCTGCGTACTCTACCTCCCCACAACCCCCCTCACCCCATGCTTTCCTCCAGAGCCCGGCATGATGATCTTCGGTGAACAGGGAAAAAGTCTGCACTCTTCAAAGCCAACTGCAAAATTAAAGAAATGCCAGTAAGCTGCATAATGGCATAAATGTTTTTTTTCAACTTTGATGCATATCTTGGCCATTTTTTGGAATTTTTTTCACCAAATTTTCAACATGAGGTTCTTGGGACCCCACCTCATGAATTCAGTCACTGTCATCTCGTTATTCAGTCCCGAAAGGTGATTTTGTGGTCACTGCACGGAATCACCTTTCCAAACTGATTAATGAAACAACAGTGTCACTGTTCATGAGGTAGGTGCTCAAAAAGTCTATGTTGCAAATTTGGTGAAATAAATTCCAAAAAATGACTGCATTACGAGTGTGTATTGTGCAGTTTCTATGCATGCTCATAACTTCGCGGATTTGTAATATTTTCACTCCAGGGCCCAGATATTCAAACTGCACCACAAAGTAGCGCAATAGCAGGAGCAGGCACAAGTACAGTGCACCCATGTGCAACACATCCGATATTCAAACACTGCGCAGGTCAAGATGCGCCTACAGCACATAACTGAATATCACACCAACTGCACCATGGCGCAACCAGGGATGCACAGTGGAGCAGGGTAGCAGCACATCAGCGCAACCAGGGATGCGCAGGGACAGGATGCAGGGGTCCACACCCATGGTAGGGATGGGCAGAGGAGCACACAGCAGAACAGACATTGCCCCCTACACCCCATGAACCGCACAACCTGAGGAGAGCTGGAAGAACCACTAGCCCATGGACACCAGCAACAATCCCACAGCTGGGGCATGGTGCCCCAGCACACCCCCTGGCAAGCTGTGACTGGCATACAAGGATGACTGGTCACCCGGTGCCACACCATCCCACCAAATGCAAAGCACACCCTGTACCACAATCCCCAGACTCCCTGCCCAGGAGTAGTGCCCAACAGTGCAGGACACCCCATGCATGCCACCACCCCTACTGTGACAATGCAACCCTATGCACCACAGAGCCATGCAAGGCAGCTCCACCATGAGCACCCTGCAGTGGGCAGAAACAGACAGCAATGCAACAACTGCATACACAGTGCCACCCTGCACATCCCCCCCTGAGGTACAGCTGAGAGACCGACCATGCGTTGGCACATGAGGTACCCCACATGCGACAGGACACGCCCCGGACCTCACCACCAGTGGTACAGCACCTTGCTGGGACACACCCCTAGGATGGGGTGCACACCCCATCCCAGCACTGGCCACGACAGCCAGCACAGACACCCACAGTGTTACATGGAAGCATGCACCACACAGGATGCAACACAGTGCATGGACAAATATCCACCCATACCCAAAGGCACACCAACACAGGGACACAGTAGCGGGTCAACCAAGCCACTCATGTGTGGCCACAGCAGCTGTGTAAACATGGCCAGCAACCCTCCATGGCACAGATGTGCCAGCCACCCTGCACAGGCACCATGAAGCTGTACACCACTAGCATGCGGCTAGAACACAAGTGACAGACAGTGGAGCACATCCCCTGCAACAGACACAAGTGACAGCATGGAGGTGGGACAACAACAGCAGAGGCCACAGTGCCACCTGAGGCAGACATGCACCATGCTGGTGACAGGAGGCAAGCCAGCATAGTGATGGGTACAGTGGCTGTCCAGCATGGACAGCCACCACTGACATGCCAGCAGACCATGCAGATCACAGACATGCAAGGCTGTCAGCTGCACAGGCCGTGGATGGTCTGACAGGGGCACCATGGACACAGTGCATGCACCGGGGACCACTGCACACAGTCATCCAGTACACAGGGAACAACACACAAACCACAGATAGTGACCGATAGCTACACCCACACCATAGGTGCTTCCCTTAATGACACACACACACCCATGCCTGCACCACCCCTGACGCCATGCACAGCACAGCAGCTGAGCACCTGTAGCCAGCTGCAAATTAGAGACCACCACAGTAGGCAGAACTAAACAAATGTATTTTTCCAAGGTACAAAAAACTATATACAGCTATATACATAAGAGGGGTGTGAGGGCCACATACCAGGTGGGGGTGGGTAAGGGGCAGGGGTGAACAAATGGGAGAGGGAAGAAGGGGTGTAAGGGTGGATCCAGGGGTGTAGGGTGTATCTTGGCACTCCTCACTCTTGTGGCACCTCCTGGTTCACCATCTCTGGACACCATGCTGGTCCAACCTCTGGAGTACCTCCAATGATGCCCTCGCAATTTGGAGGAGCTCCTGCATGGCCCTCTCCAGCTGCATCAGCCTCCATCCACCTAGGACAAGGGAGCAGAGTCAATAAGTAATGTTCATCCCCCTGCAGCCCAGCCATTGTGCATGGCACACAGCCATGGGACACACCCCTGTGAGGGTGTGCGACCACCCACAGTAATCGTGTCCACATGACCTGTCTACCCAGGTGCACACAGCCATGTGGACCACTGCACACACCCACTGCCCAAGTCCTGCACAGTACCACCGTGGCTGTACAGTAAAATGGCTATGAGGTGCAAAGGCAGTGGCACAGCCATGTACCAGGTGCACGCATGGACCACCAGCAATGCACACCCACACATGCAGTGCCACTGTATCGTGGAAACATGCCCACCGTGATACCCATATGGATGCAACCAGTGTATGGATGGGGCACCTACCTGGACATAGCACTGTACCTCGCCTGGCATGTGCCCGCAGGTGGGCAAGCCTGTCTGGGTCCCTCCGCTGGAGGTCCCCATAGTGGTGGCAACACTGCTCCGATGTTCTGGCAATTCTTGTGGCCTCTTCCAGTGCCACTGCCACCTCCTCCCAGATAGCACTTCCAGCCCTGTCCAGGAGGTCATTCCCAAAAAGGGCCCCAGCACAGAGCTCCACGATGGCCATGAAATTGGCCAGCTCCACTTGGCTATGGAGAACAGCCCTCCTTGCCATTTCAGCATTAGTTAGAAAACAAAATGGCACTCTGTGCCGCCGTCCACCGATGCAGATGCTGTCTTGATACAGCACTGCCATTCCCATCATGCTGTCACCCGAACAGCATGATGGGGTGCACCCGTGCAGACGCATGGCACTTAGGGGGCAAAGATCGAGCACAGAGTCAAGGTTCTCTCGCACACGCACTGCCACAGCGTGATTGGTACTTTCTGCATGTAACGTGGTTGGGTGCCGGTGTGAGATGCCCTGCAGTGGCCTACCGTGCTGTGGCACCATGGCATCTACAGCACTTCAGGGCACTAACGCCATACATGTGAACAGTGCACTAGCACCACTGGCACAGTGGTGGCCATGCCCTGCACTGCCTCCCACACTCAGCATGTCAGCAGCATGGCGGGCATCAGCACCCCAGGCATGCGCCGTGCGGTGCATACTGTGCATGTCATAGAGCTGTGCCCGTGCCTGAGCATGCTCAGCACAATTGCGCAAGGTGCAACAGTGTGATATTCAGCCAGCATATGCAAATCAGCTCATCAGCTATTCCATGGCGCAGCTACTGCATTAGTATCCACTTAAAGTTGCGCCTCACCTCATTTGGATGCCTTGTGCTATATAAATGTGACATGGGGCTGCAGAGGCCATAGTCTAGTATTGCAGTCTATTGTGGTGCATTGCATGCTGTTTAGAAGTATGAACTGTGGTGATGCATAGACTGCACATTGAAAGGTAACACCTGTCATTCCCATAAGCTCTATAATGACTGAACATGAGGAAGAGGAGGCCCAGCTTTACAGGTGGAAACAGATGTCCTGTTCAAGACATACCTCAACATGGAACCACTGCTCAGTGGACAGTGGGGAACACCACAGTCCCGTGCTGTGGCATGGGGTGAGGTTGCATATGCCGTGAACCAGCATGGCAGCCACCAGTGGTCCATGCAGGAATGTAAAAAGAAGGTCGGCACAGACAGAAAGAGAATTAAGAACAAGTTGGCTGCCATCAGGGCAGTACATGCTGCAACCAGTGGTGGGCAGCCAGATGTGCCACACCTGACGCAACAGGAGGAGTGGGTGGCTGGCAGCATGCGGTGTTGTGCCACAGAGGGGCATTCCAGGTGGTGGCTTCCAGATGGGTGGCAGCCCGTCACTGCATGGTAGGTCCTGTGCTGTCACTGTGTGGGAGGTGGGGGGAATGCCACAGGGTAGGGCGGAGACATTAATGCTACTGTATTCCCTTACAAATCCTGAGTATCTACATGGGTCAACGGTGGTGGGTGTGTCCACAGTGGGCAAGGCCCTGGACACGGAGGAGTGCCCATCCACCTCCACAGATGTCCGAGAGTCAGTACCACCACATATCTGCCTGTCTGTCTGGACTGAAGATGGTGGTGCTGGTGCTGACAAGACCCTGCCTGTGTCCCAGCGTGACACTGGCCATGGAATCCAGCATGCTGGGACACTGACTGGTGCCAAATCAGGCACAGATGATGATGGATCACTCATCCCAGACAGTAATACATGTAGGACACAGGATGGTCCCACAGCAGGAAACGGCATGGGCGTAGCTGTGGGTGGTGCCACCGTGGAGGCCTGCATGACATCACAGTCCCAGCCTGTGCCTGTATGCCCCAGTGGGGCAACACTGGTGTGCGTCCAGGCTGGTGGGGCTGTTGCAGCTACTACGGTGGCACCGGTGAGCCCTGGTGATCTGTGGTAGGGGGCACTGCTAGCAGTTGGAAAATGGGGATGGGGAACAGTGTCAAGGGGTGGCATCAGTGCACTGTGTGTGGACATGCCCAGGCATGGCTCTGGTGTGCAGCGCCTAACTTCAAGGGGTGCTGCCCAGCACAGCCATGAACACCATGAGGGACAACGTGCCAATCAGGCGGATGACCTCTTTGACGAGCACAGCCGCATACTCCAGGATTCAGTGGATCAGCAGTTGTGGCTTGTGATGGTGGTGGATACACTCAGTGCAGTCCTGCACCAGGCAGAGGAGTGGTGCAGCAAAGACAGTGGTTTGCTCCTGGCAGGGATAGACCAGCTGCGGGAGGATGTGACCACTGCCATTAACAGGCAGACACATGCATTCACAGCTGTCATGGCCACAATGGGCACCCAGTTATTTGCCCATGCGCCACAGACACCACGCAGTGCCATGTCCACCTCCCATTCCTGGCATCATGCAACACCTTCCATGTTGATACTGGGTTCAGCTGTGGGCATACTGAACACGCCAGGCGCAGGCATGTTCAGTGAGCTGCTGACCCCTACACAAACATAGTCGCATTCCCACAGCATCAACCAGGGCCCTGATTTTTCTGCGGCACATCGGAGCAAAGTTCTGCGGCAGGGTTCTCATTTGCCACAGAACTTCTGCGGCACTCAACACCAATTTCTAAGGCAATTCTGCGGCACATTTTTACCCTTAATATTTTTCCTTTTTTTGTTTTTTTTTGCCATATCTGACACAATGCACGCTCGTAACACAGTCATTTTATGGGTGTTTGTCACCAAATTTTCAACATAGCCAGTTTAAGACCTCTGCTCATGAACAGTATCACTGTGATTTTATTAATCTGTCGGAACATTGATTTCGCACACCGACTGCGCCATTCTGCGCTACAAGGGTGGAAACACATTTTGGGTGAGATGTGAAAAATGACAGCTGTACTACTCATAAGACAGTGTGGTGAAATGGCAATGTTGAAACTCTGGAGTGACAATATTGAAATTTCGTGAACTTATGAGCCTGCGTAGGAACTGCACAACGCACGCTCGTTAAACAGTCATTTTTTGGAATTTTTTCACCAAATTTTCAACATAGCCATTTCAAGACCTCTGCTCATGAACAGTGTCACTGTTATTTTCTTAATTTGTCCCGTACATTGATTTCGCACACCGACTACGCCATTCTGTGCTACAAGGGAGGAAACACATTTTGGGTGAGATGTAAAAAATGATAGCTGTACTACTCATAAGATAGTGTGGTGAAATGGCAATGTTGAAACTCTGGAGTGAAAATATTGAAATTTCACAAACTTATGAGCCTGCATAGGAACTGCACAACGCATGCTCGTTAAACAGTCATTTTTTGGAATTTTGGCACCAAATTTTCAACATGGGGGTTTGGGGCCCCCCCTTCTCATGAATGATGTCACTGTCATGGTGGTATTCAGTCCCAAAGGGTGATTTCACAGTCACTGCGCAGTCACTGCACGAAATCACCCTTCGAGCCCGAATAATGCCATGACAGTGACATCATTCATGAGAAGGGGTCCCAAAAACCCCATGTTGAAAATTTGGTGCAAAAATTCCCAAAATGCCTGAGATATGCACAAAGTTGAACCCCTCCATTCTAGCCATTATACAGCTTACGGCATTTCCTCAGTTCGTCGCCTTTGAAGAGTGCAGACGTGTTCCCGGTCCACCGAAGATCATTGCGCCGGAGTCCAGAGGTAAGTATGGGGTGTGGGGTGTGGGGAGGCTGGGTGCACAGTGGGTGGGTGCGGGATGTGGGAGGGGGGCTCGGTAGATGCGCCGTGGGACAGTTCTTGTTTTACAGGGAAAAAAAAAGACATCACAGGACCGCTTGCCACACTGGGGTGGGCTCCCAGCGTGGCACAACGACTTTGGGGGGCATTCAGCCGACAGGGGATTGGGCACCCCCGTCGGCAAAAAGAAAACAAACTATTGGCACGTTTGCCACGCTGGGGTGGGCTCCCAGCGTGGCACAACGACTTTGGGGGGGGCGTTCAGCCGATGGGGGATTGGGCACCCCGTCCGCAAATGAAGCAGACGTTTGTTCCGCGTCAGCTGTGAATTCTGTGGGTGATGGCAAATTCCGCAGATATTTCCATGGTTTGCTGCATCCGCGGAATCGCGGAAAACTTGGGGCCCTGGCATCAACCCTGGGGGAACATCTGTGCGTCCCCATAAGGCCAATGGTCAGACTGGCACAGCTGACAGGTCTCAGTGGGGCTGCCTATTCATCCGTGGCAGCCATGGCCCTGTGCCACATGACTGACCTGTCTCCCACCATGGCCAATGCCTGCCACTGTCCTGTGTGTCGTGTGTTGTGCACCGTATGATGCATGGGTGGGGTACCCAGCCCTGCACACACACTGTCCATGTGCACACCCTTCTGGCTGCCGGCCACTGTGGTGTGTGCATGATGATGCCTGTATTGGGCTGTCTGCCAGTGTGCAGTGGTGCCCAGCTTCTGAGGCACACACAGCGATGGCCACTGGGCATTGCTGTGTGTGGTGCTAATAGGGGTTGCAGTCATGGTGTTGCCTTCTACCCTTGTGCATGTCTTGTGGTGTGTGTGGGGTGTATGTGTGTGCATGTGTGGGTGTGTGTGTGTATGTGTGTGTGTGTGTGTGTGGGGGGTGTATGTGTGTGTGTGTATGTGTATGTGTGTGTATGTGTGTAGGTGTGTGTGTGTGTGTATGTGTGTGTGTGTGTGTGTGTGTGTGTGTAGGTGTGTGTGTGTGTGTGTGTGTGTAGGGGTCAGTGTGTGTGTGTGTGTATGTGTGTGTGTGTGTGTGTGTGGTGTGTGTGTGTGTGTGTGTGTGTAGGTGTGTGTGTGTGTGTGTGTGTGTGTGTGTGTGTGTGTGTGTGTGTGTGTGTGTGTGTGTGTGCGTGTGTGCGTGAGCATGTATCGTGTTTGGCCATGCCCATCCCTGACAGCATGTGTGGATCCATGCTCAGTCCCATTCACTTGCTGCCATCCACCCCTGGGGTTCATCCATGCCTGTCTGTGGGTTGTGCCCTTGCCATTGGTGGTTGCACATGGCCCCGTGACCTATCTGTGTTGGCTGAAGTGCTCCTCTGTGATGGTGTCCCGGTGCAGTTGAGCCGTCCTGAACAGGCAGGGGTCCCTTCGCCCAGGGGGTGGCTGCCCATCACCATCTGGACCGGTGTCATCATCGTCCTCATCGCTGTCCCCCTCTTTGACCTCTACAGCTATCGCACAGTCATTGGCCATGTTATGCGGGATGCAACAGGCCAGGAAAAGCTTGCAGGCCTTCGAGGGGCTGTATTGTAGGGCTCCAACAGATGTGTCCAGGCACTGGAAATGTGACTTCAGCATCCCAAACACCCACTCGATAATATTGCTCGTGGTGGCATGTGCCTCATTGTACCAATGCTACGATGGGGTCAAGGGGCATCAGTATGGCGTGAGCAGCCAGGGACAGAGTGAGTATCCACTGTCACCTGTGTATAGAGGGTGGACATTAGTTTGGTGGTCTGCATTGCTCTGCCATGGGCCGTCAAGGCCGGTACCTATGGCACCTCTGACTATGCCTCCCCCCCACAGCTACCCATGTCATCCTGCGTGTTGTGCATACTCACCCACTAGGTGGCCAGTGGGGATGTCCCCACTCTTGAACCTGTGGCACAGTGCAGACTGGTGCCAGGTGAAGGCATCATGTGCTCCTCCAGGGTGTGTGGCACAGACATTGGTTATGCACCCCCTGGCATCGCACACCACCTGGCAGTTGATACTGGAGAATCCCTTGTGGTTCATGTAGGCTGTGCCATCTGGGCCAGGTGGTGTGCAGATGGCCTCATGAGCGCAGTCAATGGCCCTGAGCTGCCAGGCATACGTGCTACCCTGTGGAACTGTTGTATGTGTGCTGTGCGCTCCGCCTGTGTGCTGGGGAAATGGATGTACTCCACAGCATGTGGCAGCAGTGCGCTAAGGAATTGTGTAGTAGGCATGATGCGGATGACTGGGTTATGCCTGTTGTGTCCCTTGTTGGTCTCTGGAAGGTGCCCGTGGTGAGCAGACACATGACAGCTGTCACCTTAGTCTCCACTGACACAGCATGGCTCTGTCATATAGGTGCCTGCATCTCATTACTGCACAGCTCACAGAGCCACCTCAGTACCGTCCGGTTCAGGTGGTACCAGCCCACAATCTCTCTATCAGTATACTGCTTGAAGGCGATGCAGGCTTGGTACTGCCTGTTGGGGGCATATCACCGATGGGCCCTTCTATGGCCGCACCCCACTGCTGCCTGCCTTCTCACACCCTTCATTACTGCCTCCATCTGTATGGTGGCACTGGCCATGTCCTTGGCTGTTGTCCCCCCCCGACAGATGTTGTCCCATTCCCCCTACTGTCCTATGTGCTGCTCCCCCTCCACTGAATACACCTCTGGCCTTCTGCTGTCCTACCTCCTGCCACTGCCCTGACTACTCTGCAGCACTGCCCTGTCTGTCCTGCACACTGTCACAGGCTCCCCACTCCTGTCCTGTGTGGTACAGGTGTGCCCTGTCCTGCTCCTTCTATGTCCCCCTCTTTGCTTCCATCTTAGCTCTTGCTGCTAACTCACTCTTACCTCTGGCTTCCCTGTAGCGTTCTTGCACCTCTCTCTTGTTCCTTTTTATATTGGCTCATTTCCACTATTGTGCAACTTCCACTAGCTCCCCTATTGTGCATGGCACATGCTGTTCAATATCGCACTGCGCCATTTATTCATGGTTCCTCCCCTTACAGTTGCACATGCATTAATTACCATTGCACTCTTGCGCATTGCAACTTGAGCTGCCTTCTGCTGAATATCGCATAATGGTGCATTTTCAGACTTGCGCTGGTGCATCTCTGTTGCGCATGGCGCAACCCTTTTGAATATCTGGTCTCAGGTTTTCAACACTGGCATTTTTCCACACCTCTTTATGAAAAGTACAGATGTCATTTTTCACATTGTGGCTGAAATGTGTTTTTGCACTCCCGGCGCAGTATAGCATGATCACTTGTGGGAACTCAGTGTTCAGGACAGATTAACAAAACCACAATCACACTGTTCATGAGCAGAGGTCCTAAAATGCCTATGTTGAAAATTTGGTGACAAAAGTCCATAAAATGACTGTGTTACAAGCATGCACCCTCGTAAACTTCACAAATTTGTATATTTTCGCTCCAGATTTTAAACATTGGCATTTTGCCACACCTCCTTATGAACAGTAGAGCTGTCATTTTTCATGTCCTGCCCAAAATATGCATTTGTATATCTGGCGGAGAATGGCACGGTCGTTGTGGGAAATTAATGTTTCGGACAGATTAAGAAAATCAGTGTTCATGAGCTGAGGTCACAAAATGCCTATGTTGTAAATTTGGTGAAATAATTCTATGAAATGACTGCATTACAAGCGTGTGTTGCGCAGTTTCCATGTACGCTCACAACTTCGAACATTTTTAATATTTTCACTACAAATTTTCAACATTGCCATCTCTTCACACCTCCCTATGAATAGTACAGCTGTCATTCTTCACATCCTGCCTGATCTGTGTTTTCACACATCTGGGGCAGAATGGCACAGTTGCTGTGGGAATTCGAAGTTCGGGACACATTAACAAAATCACAGTGCCACTGTTCATGAGAAGAGATCCTAAATGCTTTCATGAGGTAGGGGTCACAAAAAGGCCATGTTGAAAATTTGTACCGCAAATACAAACATACGCCCAAGGCGTTAGGGTTTCTAACCATAACATCCCACCCTGTACAGACTGACAGGCATCACAGGTGTAGCTGTGGATCACCGGCTGTAATGTTCACGCCATCCCACCCCCACCCTGAAGCCAGTGACAGGCATCGAGGTGTCCCTTGCACTCTTCAGTCCCAGACTTCACCCCATTCTCCTATACTGCACCCATTTCAATGACTGTCCTTGTGAAATGGGGTGACTGTGAAGTCAAACACCCCAAGGCACACCTCAACACTTGTCGGGACTCGGTGTCTACAGGATAGGGTGAGGTGAAATTACATGAGCATTATGGGTAATGACCCACAGGCACACGCCAATGCCTGTCCATCTCTGCAGGGTGGAGGTGGGGGTTGGCGTGAGTTCAGTACTTCACTGCCACTCCTATTCTCCATCTGTCTAATTCCTGCATGTACAGTGCTAATATCAGCAAGCAAACATTCGGCATTGACAAATGCTTGTTATCACAATGTGGTCCTGTACCCATTTTGTATCTCTCTGCTCTTGCTACTGTATTTCCTGCATATTAACCTATTGTTTTGATTTTAAAAGTTCTGACAGGACGCTGACCCCTGCCCCATTAGATAAGTATTACTCCATATCTAACCTGACCTATCTTTTCCATTTACTCCCTAAGAACTACGTATCCTTTGTGACCCCTTTTCCTATATTTTATTTTACAGGTCTGATGGACATCATCTATTCAGTATTCCTACTTCAGTCTCCCCTAGTACCCCAGTAAGAGACCCTATGCATATTGTTTAACAGAATAAAATCTTCCCCACTGCTGGGTGTGTTCAGAACAACAACAGAACTGTACCTCAAATGTGAGCACCATCTTCCATAATAAAACACAGAGGGAGTCAATCAAAATTAAAATAAAAAGTTTTCTTCATGATAGTACCAAGACCTCTTACCAATAGACTGGGGACACTGATGTCCCTGATCTATTGGTAGGATGTCTTGGCACGATTATGAATAAAACTTTTATTGATTTGAATTGTCATTGATTTCCAGCGTGTTTTACGATGGAAGATGGTGTTCACATTTGAGGTACGATCCTCTGCATATTACCTGCACATGTTGGGCTTACTATAGCAGTTCGACTGTGCTTGTTACAGAGAGAGGGAGAGAGAGAAGGAGAATGGGAAAGAATGAGAGAATGAATGAGAATTAAGGCTAAACATACCACAGCACTTCTTATTTCCTAACACTTTTTGCCTTGGTGGTCATCACAGGTGGGCTGTCAGTCCTATACCTGCCTTACCTGTTGAGCACCCACCTCCAATGAATGCAGTTCCCCAGAAAATGGAGCAACGGAGAGGAGGCGCCCAGGAAGTAAATTCCCCGGATGCAGACAGGCATAGGGACAAGGAAGGGGAAAAGGAGCAGAGGAATGGGGTGTGCAGCAGCAGGACAGGAGGGTGGGCAGTACCTGGGATCCCCAGAAGCAGACAGGCATAGGGACAAGGAAGGACCAGAGGAATGGGGTGTGCAGCAGCAGGACAGAAGGGTGGGCAGCACCTGGGATCCCCAGAAGCAGAAAGGCATAGGGACAAGGAAGGAGGAAAGGACCAGAGGAATGGGGTGTGCAGCAGTAGGACAGAAGGGTGGGCAGTACCTGGGACAAGAGTATGGTGAAGGGTGGAATCAGTCAGGGAGAGCAGCGTAGGGAGAATGAAGGACAAATGAAAATGAAGAGTCATGTGTGACTGAATGGGGGGAGTTTAAAACGGGCTTGAGAAAATGCTTCTTCTCAGAAAGGAATGATAGATACCTGGAACAGCCTGCTAGAGGAGGTCATGGGGGCCAAGACAGTGGGGGCCATGCTTGGGACAGGCACATGGGCATAATAAGACAGAGGAAAAGGAGGGACACCTAAGACTGAAAAAAGTCCAAGGAGTAATAATAGAGAAATAGGACAGGCTAGATAGGCCTACCAGTTCTTTTTTTCTTCCAACAAACTATGTGTTTCTTTGTTTCTACAGTACATAAAAGGAGATGAATGGGAAGCACCAAGTTAGGTTGACAGTAAAACTGCCGACCTCCAGCACAGCAGTGGGACAATAATTATGCAGGTATTGTGCCACCCAATCCCCCATTATTTTCTGTGGGGGCTGTGCCCCCCATCCCCCATTTGGGTGGCTCTGCCCCCCGCACCCCCCGGACTTTAGGATTCTCAATGCCAGGTCGGCATTGGTCTGGGGAGGGGGCAGGAGGCAGGACACTGGGGGAAAGTGAAACACGGAAACAGACCATTACAGCGACTGTCACTGTAGTGGTCTTTTTCCATGTTTTGCCGTCAGGCAAAAGGGGGTCCACCCAATGAATGGGACCCTTATACAAGAGTAGTGTTTATTCTACTGCTCCTTTTGAGGAAGTACATACATAATACACTGGTCTGTCAGCAGCAGACAACTGTTGACATGTGGCACAGCCAGGTTTTGAAGGTCTTACCCAAGGAGAGACTTTCATACTAGTTAAAGTGACAGGACAAAACATTTGAATTGCAGTGGGACTGTTATATGTATTCCCTGCCTCCACATGAGGCCATGCTGATATGTATGAGGTGCTAAAAGAGCTATATTAGTGCTAAATAAAGAAATACTGAACAGCAGATGCGCCCAAAACAGAATGAAATCATTTCTATTATTCAGGCATGACACGAAGTGTGAAGAATGCTATCGTTTGCTTGTAAATGTCTTGTTGAACCAATTGTTTTTTTTACTGTCCAAACATTAAGTTTTAATAAGCATTATAAAGTAGAATGTGTAGTGTCTAGCTGTATATTGGCATCATCACTGCCCCTCTCCTACTATAAAAACCCTTCCCAATGAACCCCACTTTCCTCAATGCCTTACAATAGCCCTTAGTGGACTGGCCTGTTTGCTTGAGGGAGTCACTGAGGACTCCCAGATTCCTCTCCTCAGCTGGCAGCTGTAGTGGTCAACTTACCTTAAACTCAAGTGTATGGCATGAATTCCAATGATTTTTAGAATATAAAATGTTTTGCTTGCTCCAGTAGCATGGAGGACTGAAGCACTTGTGTCTCACGTACCACCAAGCCAGCAATCAAGGTTCAGGTATGACCTCGGGTTGCTGGGATCAACCGGGGGGATGAGCATCCCAGGGACAGCTCTCCTACCTCGGGAGGGTTGACCAAGCTGTGCTAGCATTTGACTGTCACCTGGTAGAGGCCCATTGCTAGTGCACGTCCCAAGAGACTGAAGGATGAGGATTGCAGTTCTGCAGCGTGTGCTCATATCTCAATGCTCAGTCACTAGTGTGCCATGGTGGCCAGGGGGACAGGGGAGAAAAACAGAAAAATAGCAGTCAGTTGAGCTTAAGGAAGCCCAGCCAGCTTTCCCTTGGCCCAAACCGCAACTTGGTGCCTTGGACATACCTGCATAATTGTGCATTGGGGGGCCCTCCCTCCTCTAGCCCCGCTGTGGGGGAATCCAAGGGGGATTCAAGCCCCTGGGGAGGCAGTACCTGGTCATGGGAACCAGAAACATGGCTGAGAAACCATCCACATGAACCGAAGAATAAACCTTCATAGAAAAAAGAATATTAAATATTTTTTCAACGTAACGTACAGATATGCTACATGAAATAGCAGTTCCTAAAACAGGACATCAATGCACCCAAGTATATATATCATTTTTTTTAACTGTACAATATTCAAAATAGTTTCATATGGTACAATAAAATAAATTTTCCAAGAACTGACTATGGCAAGATAAGCCTACTAACAACAAATAAGCCTGGTATGTACTGTAGGAGGCTTAAATTAAAGTCTCCAAATAAGGCCAATTGAATGCTAGACAATTGTTGTGCAACAGACTTACATTTTTAAAGCCTGCCTTGCTTTTGTAAGACCAAAAACATGTCTTAAACATGGACTTAACTCTTTTGTGCAACTGGCCACTGGACCTTTTTTGAATCCAACTGTAAAAGGGGAAGCTTTTTATAATGCTAAGCCAAAGTGGCTTTGGGAAGGGAGGAAGAATGGTGGGGTTCAGTGATAATTAATTTCTACCCTGGAAGATACATCTCCAAGCCATTCTGCCTCGTCATCTTACCCACTGCCTTCTACTTTCAGCTCCTCCAGGTGGTCTAAAACTCCAGATCCGAAACATCCTCACACTTCCTCGAGCTTATCTCTTAAACAGTCTCAGCTTTTGGTTACTGACTGGGCTGATTTTCTGGAAGAGGACTTGACTGCTTCCTTGCAGACTGAAGGTACCAATGGTAAGATACAATACCTCTACTTTTCTGATGGTGGGGATTCTACTTCTGAGACTAACTCCACTAATCTGGATCACCCTGTCTTACCTGTGGCCAATCTGT
Source organism: Neoceratodus forsteri (assembly GCA_016271365.2). NCBI lineage: Eukaryota > Metazoa > Chordata > Ceratodontiformes > Ceratodontidae > Neoceratodus > Neoceratodus forsteri. The sequence continues at coordinate 19,572,179 of JADMNL010000038.1, read as the reverse complement.
CTCCAGAAGCTCTTGCCTCCAGCTCCTGATGGACTGGTTGTTCATTGGACTAAACGTGCCAGCATATACCCTGGTCTTTAATGTCGGGTTTGGATATAGAGTAGCACTCTCTTAAGTTTTTTACAATTGTGGTGTTGGGGGTAGCACCTTCATAACTATATTTAGTATCATTTCTATTTTCCTTTCCTTCTGGATATTGAATTTGCAGGAGCCTTATTACTAAGGGATACCTCTGGCAAGGAGGTGAATTCAGTCACCTTTGCCCTAATTTTACGTTCCCCTTTACTATGCCATGGTTGAGCATTTGGCCCTTTGGACAGTTGGTTTGAGGCACTAAATTGTTACCACCCCTGTTAAAAGATACTGCCATTTGCAATTTGAGGGGAAGGTACTCAGTCATGTATTAGGGCTCCTCTGTTTCAGAGGCCTGGTGGGTGAGGCATGGCAGGAAAGCATTCTGGCCATCTTCATGTTTACCTGCAGTTGTGTAGCATGTCTCACGTTATGCCTCCTGAGGAGGGGGAGGGTGTGGGTGATTTTTCTGTGCCTACTATGCTGACTTTCTTCCTCGTGCTAATTGTTTTCTATTTGTTTATCAATGTTTGGGGCTTCTAGGATCCCTGCTTATGTTCTTTGGGTATGATACCTCTTTATATACGTGGGGACAACTTGCCGTTATATTCTCTTTTATTACATACAGTAATGGAAATTGGTTTCATAGTATCCTTAGCAATTTGAGGGTTAATGTGGGTTCCTTAAATATTCATATTAGTTTGTTTTGGCAATATACAGTTAGGGATGTGGGTTGGTTTACACTTCTTTGCTCATGTTTGGGGATGAGTAGGCAAATTATATCATTATACAATGTTTGCTTAGTTAATCATTTTGCTTGTGAGAGTTATGGTATTAGCAGATTCAATTTTTACCTTTCCAACAGGTATAGTACCTCCTAAGGTCCTCCCCAAGTTCTTTTTGTTTGGTTATGGCTTCACTTGGAAATGGGAGAATTAAAAGTGCTGAGTTTGAATGCACAGGGCATGAATTACCCTATTAAATGGAAGAATATCTACTCCTTCCTTAACTCCTGTAAATGTGATGCAGCCTTCTTGCAGGAAACCCACCTCCTTAAAAGGTAGGCTAGCAGACTGGTGAAAGATTGGGTTGGAAGGCTTTTTTTTGGCTCCTTTATGACCAATAAAAGGGGAGTTTCGATCCTGGTACAGAAAGGAAGTCCCCAGCAAGTAGTGGAGTCTGTCACAGATAAAGAAGGCCACTGGCTTATATTGAAAGCTCAGTTTTATGGAATAGATCTTTTATTGATTAATATTTCTTCCCCAAATGTTGACTCCCCAGATTTCTTTTTATTGATCACTCATTTGATTGCTGAAAGGAGTGGGGACTCTACAATTATTATTTATGGGGGGATTTTATTATTTTTCATGACCCTACTGTGGATAGATCCCCTCAAGAAAAGGGCACTCCCTCACATACTAAATCAAGGAAAGTGGTTAATCGACTATGTTTCGAATTTTGCCTGCAAGACTGTTGGAGGCTACTCCACCTGGACACATTTGACTTCATTTTCTGATCCCACAGGTTTAAATCTTGTAGTCAGTTGGACTATTTTCTTTGTAGTTCGGTGACTGTGGGAGACTTATTGGATGTATCCATTCTCCCTATTCTTCTATCATACCACGCACCGATTAGCATGGTCTGGGTTCCGAAGCAACACTTAGTAAAACTCCTAGAAGGTGTTTCAACCCTGCACTCCTGTGTTCAGAAGATGTCTGAGGCTGGTGCAGGACAAGATGATGTTTTATTTTGACTCGAGTGTGTCCCCTGATATTTTGATGTTTAGACTCTGGGAGGCATTCAAGGCCTTCATGCAGGGCCGTGCAATTATATAAGCCTCCAGGCATAATAAACAGTGCAAACCAGTGATATCAGACCTTAACGGGCAAATTAAATAATTGGAGAAGGCAATCTATAGCTCCTCCTTGTCACATGATTGCCAAATTGCTGACATCACTTCTCTTAAGTATAAAGTAAGTGCTATTTATACTCAGCAGGCCACTAGAGCTCTAGTTTTCCTGAAACAGTCGTACTGGGAATCGGGAGACAAAGCAGGAAAGCTACTCGCTTACAGGTTGAAAAAGAAATCCAAGGAAACCTCGGCCCCATTTGTTAAATCAAATGACAAACATATAATTTCAGATCCAGTACAAATGGCATGCCTTTTTCAGAAATACTATACTACCCTTTACCAGGCATCTGTAATCACCAGTACAAAGGTTTACGAGACCATTTTTTAATAATTTAGATTTACCTCATTTATCTCCAGAGGTTGCTCAAACTTTGGAAGAGGACATAACAGTACAAGAGATTCAACATGCTATCTGCTCCTTGGCTTCAAGGAAAGCTCCAGGAACAGATGGTCTGGGATTAAACTTTTACCAGGAGTTTGAACCATTTTATCCCCCTGGCTGCACAAACCTTTTTTGGCACTTTGGATCCTTTTACGCAAGAAGCCATTATCACTGTCCTGATGAAGCCCTATAAAGATCTCATGGTGCATTCTAATTTCAGACCCATTTCCCTGCTTAACGTTGACTATAAAATTTTAGCTAAAATCCTTGCTCTCTGGTTGAAGAAGATCCTACAGTTGATTGTCCACAAATCACAGGCTGGGTTCATGAAAGGTCAGGAGAGCAGTGAAACTATTCGAGTGGTGAGTCATCTAATACAGGTGGCTTCTAAAGGGCCAGATTCCACGGATTTGATTGCATAAGATACCGAAAAGGCATTTGATTCTATGGAATGGTAATACCTTTTGTTATGCTCTCAGCTTTGGTGTAGGCCCTGTCTTTATAAAATGGGTTCAATGTTTGTATTCCAATCCTAGTGCCAGGGTTCTGGTTAATGGTATCCTTTCAGACAGCTTTTGACTATTCCGGGGCACAGGGCAGGGCTGCTCTTTGAGCCCACTGTTGTTTTTACTGGCTATGGAACTTCTCCTTGTCACTTTGCAGCAGCATCTGGATATTTGGGGGACAAGTGTAGGGGGTTGCTCAGTTCCCACTTTATTATATGCTGATGATTTGCTGTTGGCACTGTCCAAAGTGGAGATTTCTCTCCCATTGGTGTGTGTGTGTGGGGGGGGTGGGTTATGATAAGTTCAGTGCCATGTCAGGTCTGAGAGTGAACTGGTCAAAAACAGAAATCCTTCCCCTCCATAAAGCAGACCCTGTCTGAGTGGGTTTGCACCTGAGAGCCTTAAAATGGGCTCCTAATGGGATTTGATATTAGGCATACATAATGTATCTCATCCAATTTACAAGATATGCGTTAAAAAAATATACAAGATTTGTTGGAAGGCCTAACTTTGGATATGAATCGGTGGGGTAAATTGTATTTGTCTTTGCCTGGGAAGGTTGCTGCTATTAAATTGATGGCTTTTCCTAAGCTGTTTTACTGTTTATGTAACTAGCCAATGTCAATTTCTTCTATAAACTGGTATGAAATAGGTTATTTTCAAATGCCATGTGTGGTGGGAATATCCCTTGTTTTAGTAGTAAGACACTAAGGGCTTGTGACATGGTTGAATAAGACCTTGTCCCATTTGTTATGTAAAAGGAGTTAAATGCAAGGATCTGTTGAATCCTCTTCTGTTCTGTCTCTTGTCTATCTGACTGTGATGTCAAATTTTCTTGTGATACCTAGGAACTGTCCACTCTGACTGTCTTGCTATTCCCCCCTCCCACTAGCTCTCTGCCTTCACTTGCTGTTTCTAACTTTTCTTCCCCCTTGCGTATCGGAAGTTATAACATATGTATGAATCTTTATGTGAAACTGGGATCCCTTGGTTTGAAAATGTATATAGTTATATTGTTGAAATGTTTGTAAAACGCTATTTGAAACTTAGGGGGTTAACCTGGAATGCAATACTAGCTCTTTGTAGAAGCTGTAAACAAAAGGTCAGTTCTGGGATATCATGTACTGTTTTAGTGTTTTGTTGTACCTATAATGTAGGAAACTGACAAACACTTAAAATTGACAAGAACATGTTCTGAAAAACAGAATAATCTCTTAATGAGTTCCCAGACAAAGACTTATAAAAACAGCAGAAATATTTTTGCTAGGGAGACAGAGCAAAACTGAAAGTTGAAAATTAGAGATATCCTCAGATGAAGGACATTGTTTTCTGTGTCTGTTCTGCCTTCATATTATATTTTACAAATTGGTATTATTATTTTGCTGTTAATAATAATAAAACACTCATTGCAAATTTTAAAACTGCTTCTGGTCAGTCTATGCTTCCTGACCTGGGCCTCGATGATAGGGCTCCAGTTATTAAGGGTGACTGAAATATGCCTTGGCCATGGGGGTATTACCTTGCAAAAAGATTTAAGCAATCTTTTCAATGTCTTCATTCAGGTAGAAAGGTTACTCCCCTGTGCGTTGACACTGTGCAATCCATTGCTGGGAATCTTCCTTTTGTTACCCTCTTAAGGGAACCCAGTTTGGTTTAACAATATAGTGCTACCCCTATGAATTACTCAAGACAAGTTTGGCAGACAGTGGTTAAACTTCCAGAGTGGAATTCTTCTTTTTGGGGCCCTTATGAACTAATGTGGAACAACCTGCATACATTTATTGCACTGCTGACAGATATTTTGTTTTTTAAATTCTTTTTTTTTTAATTTTAAATCATTAAGTGTGGGATAGATAGAACTGTTATTCTCTGCTTCATATGTTATGTTATTTTTGAATATGTATGTTTTGTATTACTGTAAAGCGTTCCGAGCCTCAGGGAAGGAGCACTATAAAAATAAAGTTCCTATACTATCCTATACTACAAATAAGGGGTTCCACAATTTCATGGGTATTTTGGTCCTCTAAAGGACTTATTATGGTGGGGGGGCCTGTTTGACCAGCAAAGTGGTGTACTCAAATCCTTCTTCTAGTTGCAAGATGAATACAATCTCCCTAGTCATGATTTTTAATTTTTTTTGGCAGTTTTTACAACTGAGACATGCTCTTGCTACTGGGCTCATGAAGCGTGGTACCCTGGTCCAGACTGACTTAACCCTTATGCTACAGAAATGGTCTGCTATTCCCAAGGGTCATACAGGTCTTCTCAATAGACTTGTGCAAAAGAGATATACCCCAAACCAAACTGAGAACCTCACAGGTTACAATGGGTAGAGGAGTTGCAGGAGACTCTAGATGTGGACAATTGGAGCAAATGTTGGACTGATGCCCATAGGCTCTTCATTGACCCAAATGTGCAACTTATACAAGAGAAGATTCTAATTCAATGGTATAGAACACCTGTTAGATTAGTCATCATGAGTATAGCTGACTCACAATTGGTGTTGGAGATGTCAACAGGAGCCTGGGTCTCTATGTCACATACTTTGGAGTTGTGCCTTAGTGAGGCGGTGGTTGGAGGATATTATTACACCCATAGAATGTATTATAGGCTTTAAGCTATCCAGCTCTGTCTGTTTATGGATACTTGGTGATTCCCTGTGGTTAGACACAGCAGTTTTAAAATTTAAGGAATTTATTGTTGTGGTAGCTGTAGAGGCTAAAAGACTTCTTCATTGGCATTTTGCCACCCTCTCTTCATTTAGTCAGTGATTGTAAGCAATATCAAAATCTGGCTCCTACTAACAAATGGTTCACTGGAGAAGAAGGTCTACATTAAAATTCCTTCACTCTTGGGGCCCCTGATTAAGATATATTGGGGTGACTGGGTAAATACCATTTGAAACTGCACAGTCTATCTTTGCTTGCTTGATTACTATACATGATGGGAGGCCAGTTTTTGCACATACATGGGTTTAAAGCAAATGTGGGGTAGAAAGGTGGTGCTTTATGTTACGCTATTTACTTTGTATTCTTATCCTTAATTTTTTATTATCCTCTTTTTTAGAATTAGATTGTTATAAATATATTTAGCTCCAAAGTTTCACTTGGGAGTTGTATCCTGATCCTTTGCTCCCCTGGTGGAGTGATTAGTATTTTTTTTTTCATTTTGTCTTTTTATTGAAATTTGAGTATATGAGAAAGCACACATCTTATACAATAGAGGAAAATCCCCCATATAAGGTATAAAATATCAGTTAAACACAGTATTTAGGGTAAACATATTGGAGAAGCCTTATATATATGTATTGATAATAAAACACAAACCTAGACAGGATGTAAGTGGAGAGCAGAAGGGGTTACAATCAATAGGGTATTATGGAATCAGAAATGGCAACCATGTATGAAATAAATGCTAGGGTGGGCTATGGCAAGGCATTCAGTAAATTGCAGAAAGTGATAAATGTGGTAATATGAACAGTGCTCAGTAATGCAGAGGTAAAGATAAGAGAAAAGTGTGTAAGGAAAGAAAGAAGAGAAAAAAGCAAGAAAGAAGGAAAGGAGAGACGGGGAGAGAGAAAGTAGGGAAAGAGGGGAAAGAAAGAGGAGATATCTCTGCACAAAAGTTTTGAAAAAACCTAATGAGTAATCAGTATTTCTTCTTTAATAACAAGCTTAATTGTGGTTTGTACACATTTGGTTATTGATTTTGTAACTTGTTTATGTTTTGCATAATCAATAACAATCTTTATAGACAAAAAATGAAATAACACACATGTAAAATTTAGCAACATTCTACATAATTTTCATACAAATTCCATAGAATCAGAATGGTAATTCTGCAGGCACTCTGCCAGCAGGATTTTATATTCTGCCCCATTCTACTTTCGAATCTACCCCATCCAGCTTCATAACATTCCTCTTATTCTTGAGCACCTTATCTTCTGAAAAATAATAGCCTCTTCTACCTTATTTACCCCCACAAGGTTATTAAAGGCCTCTGTCATATTTCCCTTTGTCCTCCTCAGTTTTAGTGTGTACACACTGAATTCCATTAGTCTCTCCTCATAGGGCTTTTGATACAGGCCCTGCACCATTTTAGTTGCTGTCCTCTGGACTCCACTCTGTCTATGTCCTTCTGGATGTGGTCTCCAGAACTGGACATGATATAGGTGGGATCGTATCAGTGATCTATACAGAGGCAACACTACCTCCCTCTTTCTGCTAATGATACCCCTCACTATGCACTGCAGCATTCCACTTGCCCCAACCCAAGTGCCTTGTTGCACTGCCTGGTCACCCTTAGGTCATCTGATATGATTACCCCAGATCTCTTTCCTGCATGGTGATTGTCAATACCACTCCTCCCATTTTGTATTCCACCCCTGGGCTTCTGTGCCCTAAGTGAAATATTTTGCACTTTTTCACATTGAAACACAGCTGCCATACCTTTGGCCACTCCTCTAGTTTTCTCAGGTTTCTGTTCATCCTTCCCATACCTCCTGAGTGTCCTCCCTACTGCAGATTTTGGTGTCATCTACAAAGAGGCAGATCTACCCTCCCAGCTCCTTTGCAATGTCACTTATAAAGACACTAAAATGGACCAGTCCCAGCACCGATTCCTGAGGTACACTGCTGGTTACCCCCTTCCTTGGAATGTATTCCATTTACCACCACCCCCCTCTGTTGGCGATCCCCAAACCAATTTCTTATCCAGTTTACCAATTTTGGACCCACTCCTAAGCTACTCAGCTTGCTTACTAGTCTACCATATGGAATGGTATCAGACATCTTACTGAACCCAAGGTAGGCCCTTTTATCTTCACCCACTGTTCCTCCATCCCAACCAAGTTATCCACCCCTGCAAAGTTATCCCTGAGGCATTCACCAATCTTTAAAAAATCTGCCCTTCTAATGTATAGGACCCTCACCCTTGTGTGGTTCAATTACACAAATGTCCTTACATTGAACCACACTGTACGGTAATTAATGGTCCTCAAGTGGCCTCCCACCTTGGCATTGGCAATACTGTCCCTGTTAGTGAGCATCAGATCCAGTATTGCCCCATCATAAGTGGGTTCACTGGCTAGTTGCCTGAGGAACGCCCCCCTGCAGAGAGTCCAGGATGTCCCTGCATCTAGCTGAAGCTGCTGCTGAGAGGTCCTAATCCACATCTGGCAGATTGAGGTCCCCCACCAGCAGCACCTCCCCCTTTTCTGCCATTTTGCCAATGGCTACCACCAGTACCTCATCTAATTCCTTCCTCTTTGATGGAGGTCTGCAGAGCACTCCAATATGAATAGTGACTCCATTCCCCATCTCTTGGGTGACCCAAAGTACCTCGGCCTCTCCCCGTATTCACTGTATCGCCGTGGCTTTTATGCTTTCCTTCACATAAAGCACCAAGCTCTTTCCTTTATTTCCCACCTGGTCCTTCTTCAACAGGAAATAGCCCAGTACGGTCATGTCGAGTTATGGTTTTCAGTGCTCCATAACTCAGTAACAACCATAATATCAAAGTTAGCCTCTGTCATGATGGCCACTAGGTCTGGAATCTTATTTCCTAGACTTGTAATATTTGTACATATGGCCTTCCAGACTTTGTTTCCACTCTGCTTGTTGCCCCTATGTTTCCTTTTTGCCCTCCCTCCTTCCCACCTCTCTTTTTAATGTTCCCATTCATGTCTTCTTTATCTCAACCAACCTGCTCCCTTTATCAATTTGCACCCATGGGGGGGGCTATCCCCTTGGGTTCTCCTTACTTTCTACTTCAGCCTGTTGGGGTGCAGTTTCTGACTCTCTGATTCCTTCTGCCACCCCCATTGGCTAGTAGTTTAAATGGTCTCTGAAGTAACATTAAACCATCCACTGAAGACTGGAGTTCCCCTCCCGGATACATGCAAGCCTTCATTCTTGTATAGGTCCCTGTCCTCCCAGATGGGTCCCCAGTCCCCAGTGTAGCTGAACCCTTCCTCTTGATGCCTTTCCTTCAGCCATGAGTTGAAGCTCTTGGTGTGGAATTCCCTCTCTTGTCCCCTGTCACAGACAGCAGCACCTTAGTGAAAGCCACTGAGTGGTCTACCTGTCTTAAGACCCTTCCTCAGCTCCTTAAACTCCCCCTGCACTCTCACCCCTGTCCATAGTCAGGTCATTAGTCCCCATGTGGACTATGGCATCCAGCTCTCCCTCCCATCCTGCTGCTTCAGTGATCCTCAGGGTCTGCTTTCCAACCCTCTGGGCCATGGCACCAGTAAGGCACCTAACCTGCCTCTCAACCCTTTCCTATTTCCAAATCTATCCACCTCATAGTGAATCCCTCAACAGAAGTCACTTCCTCCTCCTCCTCCTCTGGAGTCCTATATCACCTTCCTTAGGGTCTCCACTATGGAGGGCCCCCATATTACCCTTGGTCACTACTGTGAGTGCTTCCTCCTAGCAGTCCTACCCCAGCAAAGTGGTGTAGGAATTTTGTAGTGGTACAAGTTGAGGAATGTGCCTTTGTCCCACCACCCCTTCCCCACTTCCAGACCCCATCATAGTCCAGTCATTCCTCCTCCCTGGCATTCTCTGAGGCAATTGTGACAGATATGGTAGCCTCTGGGTGGGGGAGTGATCCCCTGATTCCTATCCAACCTGGCCTGGTGTTAGTGACTTCCTCCTTTGACCCAGAGAGGTGTGTGAGGATGGAGCAGCACTATAGTCTCCAAATGTCTTTCTGAAAACTTTCACTCCACAGGCACTGCATTGCACCACTCCTAGCATTCTCACCCTCTGTTTTCCCTGGGTTGTCTGGAGATACTTTTGTACCCTTACCCTGATAGAGTGTTTCTAATTTTCCCCTTTTTTGTTTATTTCTACATGTGCTCCCCCGTGCCTTGTTTAAATCATCATATACTCCTACCCTATATGGGGCAGTGCTCCTACTCCTGGGTTTGGCCTACCTTTGACCTTCCACCCCTCCCAGCAGTGGCTGCAGTTACACAGTAGTGAACAGGTGCCTTGCCCCAGTCAACCGACAGAGCCCTCGGCCTATCTGCTTCCTTCTGCTGATGCCTGTCAATGCCTGATACCAGTCACCTGTTCCACTCCTTTGTTGTTCCACTTACTTACTCACTTGGACAAGAATGAGTGGGACACACTTGCAGTGGTTGCTTTCATGTGGAACTTGCTTCTTTGTTGGTGGCACACTAGTAGATGAGGCTCAGGACAGAGAAATAAGGGCCCCTCCCCCAAACTAAGGGGCAGGATACAATTCTTAAAAATATAGCCCCTCAATGTGGGCCACTCTGGCTGCTCAGGGTAAAGCAGAGAACCAGCCACACCAAATCAGCCTTCTCCGAAGTCATGTATTATTTATTCACTTTGACAGTAGAGAGCCACCATTTCCTAACATTTCACCCAGGGCTTCTTCAGGGGAGCGGATCTGTGTGTAAATATATACATCAGTAAATATACGTATATTCAAAACATGTTCATAAATTATTTATGTATGTGTTTATTTGTTTATTTATTGATCATATTAGACATACCTTTGAGTCAGAAACTTGTTTACAAAGGTTCCACATCAAAGAACATACAATCAGACAATAATACATGAACCAATAAACAGATAGAATAACAATGCAGCACAAAGCATCACAGTAGGGTAAAATAATTATAAATTAAGTGCCATAGGCTTTACAGGTAAAAACAGAGGTTTATCATACAGAGAATAATAACAATACAACTAAAGAAACATAAATCCCTGGATACACCATAACAGGAATTTTCTCATTATTTACAACAAATAACAAAAATTATAAACATCCTCCGGGGCAATACTGAAGTGTTACTTATTTCCTTATCCTGTCACATCACAATATTTAATAACTACAATATCTCCTCGATATTCACCTGTTAACTTCAATGATATTACACTCATCAATTCATATGTTCCTCTTACAGCCCCCTCAAGAAAATTCACTCTCAAATCCTGCTACTTCATACGTTGTTATGAGTACATCATCTTGTTTTACCATGTGAGCTGTCATTTGTTGCATGGTAAAATACCAGCATATATTACACTGTTTTAATATTATCACATAGCTCTTTGAAATTTTAGTCACAGCTTGCAAACATATAAACACCGAACCCATTATCTAAACTCTCCCATGTAATCACTTCCTCCATCTATTTCATTGTCACATGCTCTACAGTATTGTCTCTCATTTACCTTAGTCTTTATTGATGGGAAAGATGGGAAAGTTCCTGTAGCTTATGTCAGTAAATTAATTTCTCTATTCCTAAAAAGACAGAATTCTGAACAACTTTAGAATAGTGTGTAACTATTTCAAATCTGCTAAATGAAGGAGACAATGTACCTTGGGAGGAAGGCCATTTAAACCAAGGGTTCAGGCCTTTAAAACATACCTTGTTTTTTGAGTTTGCGCATACACGTTGAACTTCTTGGGAGAGTAAGCACTGAGGGGTGTGACACTGTCTGTCCAATGCAGAATGCTCTGCATGGGGCTTCACAGCATCACACCAATCCTCAGTCAGGCTGGTCCAGATGCTGTTTTGCCTTCAGTGGTCTGCATATGAAAAGAAAAAGCCGCACCAATCAGAAGCCTGCTTTTTCCTTTCATCTGCAGATCACTGCAGAGCAAACAACTGACTGCATCCTGATGTCTGACTCTCCACGCTGGCTTGGAGAAGACACTTTCTGCCTGCCTCCTCCATGCTGCTGCTGTTTTGCCAACACCGAGATGCCTACTCTTGGTGTCAGATGTGCCCCCCCACACAGACACATAACCTCCTACCTCAGGGTGCCCAATCTCTGGGGTTGGCATTTAATTATTTTTTCGACATCGAGATGCTCACTCATGGTGTCGGATGCGTCTCCCCTCCCACGCATACACATAACCTCTGACCTCAGGGTGCCCAATCCCCAGGTCAACACTGAAGCCCCCAATACTCTGGCACACTGGGAGCCCACCCCAGTGTACCAACATGCATTGTTTTTCCTGTAAAAAACACATAAAACAGACCCACGATGTCTTGTTTTTAAACCTGAAAAGAAAGAAAACAGTCCCTCATTGTTGCTGTCAGCCCAAAAACCCCTCCTCCAACCTACACCCTCCCTCTGCACACTTGACTTCCCCATACCCTCCCCTCCCATACTTACCTCCGCAGGTCAGGAGCAGTCATGTTCAGTGAACCAGGAACATGTCTGCGCTCTTCAAACGCCAACCACAAACTGAAAAAGTGCTGGTAAGTTCTATAATGGCAGTGAATGGTGGGGTTCAAGTTAGGTTGCTATCTCAGCCATTTTGGGGAGTTTTGGTCCCAAATTTTCAACATGGGGTTCTTGGGACTCCACCTCATGAACACAGTCACTCTCACTTCGTTTCTCTGTCCTGAAAGGTGGTTTTGCAGTCACTGCACAGAATCACATTTGGGGACCAAGTAACGAAATGACAGTGCCACTGTTCATAAGGTGGGGTCCCAAAAAGCCCTTGTTGCAAATTTGGTGAAAACACTCCCCAAAATAACTGTATTACAAGCATCTGTTGTGCAGTTTCTATGCATGTTCAAAACGTCATAGTTTTTTTAAGATTTTCACTCCAAATTTCCAGCATTATCAATTTTTCTTACCCCCTTTCATACAGCTGTCATTTTTTGTACCCTTCCTAAAATGTGTTTTTGTGCCTGTGGCACAAAATGGCACAGTCACTGTGCAAAATCAACTTTTGGGACAGATGAACAAAATTCCAGTACTACTGTACATGAGAGGAAGTCCTAAAAAGGGTATGTTGAAAATTTGGTGAAAAAATAAAACAAAAATTACTGTTTTGAGCATGCATTGAGCAGTTTCTATGTACACTTGTAACTTTGCCAGTTTTTCATATTTTTGCTCCAGATTTTCAACATTGCCATTTCTTCACATCTCCTCACAAACAGTACAGCTGTCATTTTTCACATCCTGCCTGAAATGTGTTCTTGCACTTGTGGTGCTGAATGGCACACTTGCTGTGTGAAATCACCTATTGAGATTGAGTAACAAATTGATACTGGCACTGTTCACGAAGTGATGTCCCAAAAAGCCCATGTTGAAAATTTGGAGCAAAAATACGAACAAACACCAAGGCATTAGGGAGTTACAACTGTAATGCCCACCCTTAGAAAGCAAGACAGAGGAATATACAGAGAAAAATATGGGAGGCAAGTACAAGAGCAATACCAACAGCGAACTCTTGGCATTGACAAATGCTTGTTAAACTTCAGAATTTGTGATTTCATATTATTCTTAGTGTAATCATTCATGCATCTGAAAATGGTCCAAAATGGACCACATCAGGGGTCACCTATTCAAAACTTGGCCCAGGGGCTAAATTAGCACAGCATGGCACACTAAATTAGCTCTGGATCAATAATACACAATACATAGATACATATATACATAGACAGTGTCGGCAGATAAGGGCCTATGGCCCACCCAGTCTGACCATTTAAGTTTGTAAGTTCAGTTTATGTTTTCCAGGAAGTCTGTTGCCCCTTACCCCTGATCTCCAGAATTCCTTTATGTCTATCCCATGCATTCTAAAATCCTGTGATTGTTTCAGCCCCCACCACTTCCTCTGGCAGGGTGTTCCACTTGTCCACCACCCGTTCTGTAAAGAAATTCTTCCTCATGTTTCCTCTGAATCGTCCTCCCTCCAACTTCATCCCATGCCCTCTAGTCCTGGAACATCTTTTTCGCTTAAAAATAGTGCATTCCTGCACCCTGTTCCTCCCTATAAGATACTTGTATGTCTCTATCATATCCCCTCTCTCCCTTCTCTCCTGCAGGGAGTACATGTTCAGTGCCTTCAACTTGTCCTCATAGGACTTGTGATGCAATCCATGCACCATCTTTGTTGCCCTCCTCTGAACCTTCTCTACCCTGTCTATGTCCTTACGTAGGTAAGGTCTCCAGAACTGCACAGTGTACTCCAGGTGCGGCCTCACTAGTGTCTTGTACAGTGGAATTATGACCTCCCTTTTCCTGCTGGTGATGCCCCTGCCTATGCATCCCAGCATCCTATTTGCTTTACCTGCTGCCTTGTCACACTGTTTCCCTGCCTTGAGGTCATCAGAGATGATAACTCCAAGATCCCTTTCTGCTTGGTGCATGCTATATCCTCACCCCCAACTGATATATTGTGCCAGGGTTTTGTGCCCCATATGCATTATCTTGCACTTCCTTGCATTGAATTTCAACTGCCAAACCCCTGACCATTCTTCAAGTTTCTGCAGGTCTCTTCTCATTCTGTCTACACCCTCTGGTGTGTCTACTCTGTTACAGAGCTTTGTGTCATCAGCGAACAGTGAAATTCTGCCTTCTAGGTCCTGTGCAATGTCACTGATGAAGATATTGAATAGTACCGGTCCCAGCACTGATCTCTGTGGTACCACAGCTGCATTGGACTGAGTGGTCTCTGAATAGGGGTGATGGTACTCCTGACCCAGTTTACTTCTGCTCTGAGTCTGGCTACCTCATCCCTCAGTCCAGAAAGATGCATGCAGATAGGGCAGCACCTCAGTGTCCAGAAGATCTGCCTGAATATGGCTGCCCCACAGCCACTGCATTGCACCACTCCTCACATTATACAGCAGTTATACTGCTATTCCACTACTTGTCTGCTACTGAAGCTCTCCTAGTTCCCTTTTTTATTAATTTACTGTCCTAAAAATCCTGCCACTGTTCTTCTATAATATTTGAAAATACATACACTTCTATCTCACCTCTTTATCCTTACCATCAAAAGGTAACTACTTAAGCAATAATACCCGAGAGGGTGGGCGGTATTGGGCAATACCGGACTGCCCAGGGGCGTAATGAGGCCCGACGCTGCAGGCGGAGGGCCTTATAGCCCCTGGAAGGTCCGGTATTGCCCATACCACCCACCCTCAAGGGTATTATTGCGTTTAGAAAATGGGCACAGTAAAAAGAAATGGCAGAGAAAAAAAAATTGTTAATAAAATAATTAAGTTACATTAAGTTTTGTAATTAAATAGTTCCTCCACCTGGCATAATGGGATAATATAGCCCTCTGGTAAGTTTCAGGTCCTTCAGATATGCAGTTCATTTTAAAAGCCAGGGTTGTCACGGAGTATGGCAGCATTAAACAATCATTTTAAAACGTCTAAGTCCTTCAGATATGGCGGGCATCTGCAGTTCATTTTAAAAGCCAGGGGTTGTTACGGAGTATGGTAGCATTACACAATCATTTTAAAACTTGTAACTGTACGGCTTTTTTTTTTCTAATCATGGGGAGATAATGCGGCACAATGTGGGAATAGGTAAGCTAGAGTAGCGCTGCTAGGAAACAGCAGAGGAGGAGAGATGTGAAGGAGAGAAGGCTTTATTTTTATCAGCGATCTGGCAAAGTGTACGGCTTTTTTTTTTATGTCAGTTTGGTTGTCATAGTAACACCCCGCACACGCACACCAGCATAGACGCACATGGCTTAAAACAAGATGGCTTTTTGTTCCAGTGTGTGTGTGTGGTTGCAGCGTCATTTTTTTCCATTTTCTTTTTTTGGGGGAGATTTCATACAGCGCTGTGCCTGGGAAGATGTTATGTGTGTGAAAAAAACATCAGCGGCAACAAGTGGGCTAATCAGTAGCGGTGCTTAGTGAGAGAACTGGCAAGTACATTTTAAAAGCGGTCACAGTATTTGTATGTGGCGAATGTCAGCGCTTTGGAATTCAGGGGTTGATGTTTCAGTTTTCTTTTTGAGTGTTTTATGGTGATGTTTTCGAGTCGTTGGGGGTGGGGGGGATGTGTTGTTACAGGACCTTGGTAGCAACCCAGTATCTTTTGCTTAGCGAGAGAAAAAATGGTGGTTGTTTGAAACCGAGTGCCCAGTGCTTCAGCCAATGGTGAAGCAGGCTAGGCACAATGATACTGGAGTGGGCATCAGGCAGGTTAGGGCTGGCACTTTTTATTTGGTGGGCATCTATTGAAAGTTAATGTACCCCGTGGAATGGGTACCAGCCAATCAGATGTCTCCAAATAAAAAGCCCATTTTCTAAAATCACAATAATCTACCTTCTACTAATACAGATTCTATCACAGAATCAGAGCACAATGCAAAAACTTCTGCTACTTAGCAACAACAAACAAGTGACAACAAACCAAGTTGATGTAGCTTTTTTTAAAATAGAAAAAAAATGTAGTAGTTTAAACCAATAGAAATCAGCAGTTCAAAAGCACCTTGAACTACAAGAAAGAACACAGTACCAAACCTCTGCCACAATAACTAAACAGTTCTAAAACATTGGAGAAAGAAGAGAAAAATCAGAGACTGAGCAAAAAGATACAATGTACTATAAAGTATGAGGCAATAGGTATACTCAGCTGTTTAACAAAGAAAATAAAGTACCTACCAAAACAGACAGGATACCCACAAATGACACTTAGGTTCTCAATATCAGACACCACCAAAGGCACATACAGAAAAGGTTTAAACTATAGTATTAAAATTAATCACATCAGATTAGAAAGATCACACTAAATAAATGTGTTGATCCTTCTGACTTCCAACAAATATCTACCACACAAATTGTATATCTTCCTGGAGCTTACAGGGTTGTCTTTCACAGGAATATTCATATTCAAAGGAATAGCCCCGAGGCGAAACCTGCTGAATATAGTGTGCAAAGAAAGCAGTGCAAACAGAGCTAGGAGTGCAGTGCTAAAATAGCCCAGGAGATAAGACAGCTTTGAATATAGCAACAGGGAAGTGCAAAATGAAACAGTTGTTCAGTGGACACAGAGGTGGAGTAAGGCAGAGCTGAAGTTGATGGACAATGTGTGTGATAGCACTGAAGTGTTGTACAGCAACAGCAGACAACAATGCGGGCCACACACTGTAGAACTGTGCTATGCTTAAGGGAGGTTTGCCTGGGGCTAACCCGATTGCACAGTGCTGACACATTAGCCTGGTGCAAACACATTAGCCTGGGGCAAAAGATTGCTATATTCAAAGATCCTATACAAATGAGCCTACTCAGGCAGTCTGCGGGCAAACAGTCACATTAGCATCTCATTATGGCCTGCTTTGTATGCACTCTCATGTATTCTGCCCAGCATTCTTACAAGGAGTTGACAACAACCTCCTGTTGGTCAAAATAGAAGTACAGGCTGGAAGCTGCAGGCACGGGTGTGCTCACATCATGCCCAGTTTGTCAGAATGGATGCACAGGCTGGATGTTGCAGGGAATGGGTGTTTGCAGGCACGATCAGTGAGTGCATGCCACTCACCCATGCAGCACTGTAATGAGGGACACAGAGGTGCAGAATGAGGGTCAATGAGGGACACATCCTTAAACATGGAGAAACAAACACAGAACGCTATAGAAACCAGCACCTCTGTATGTACAAAGGCTATGTGTTAGTGAACAGCATTGACTAGTATTAATGCATGCTTTACAGCCTGGATGTACAGCACATCCTCTGTGTGTGCAGCACATATTCCATGAGGGACAACCAAGGGATGGCACATTTGTGAGGGGGAGAATGAGGGATGACCCTTATAAGAAGGAACACTCACGAGGGATGTAGCATACATATATATATATATATATATATATATATATATATATATATATATATATATATATATATATATATTTATAGATAGACCATCACAAATAGATAGATAGATAGATAGATAGATAGATAGATAGATAGATAGATAGACAGACAGACAGACACACACACACGTACCACTCAACCTCACAGAATTAATATTCAGAGCCCTGGACTGCAACATGCAGAGCAACTGACCAGGATGTGGAGTACTTTTTATGTTACAGAATAACATGTCATGAAATAGTGGACCCCATATATACTGTATGGTGTCAATCATTGTCTATTATGCTATTTTAATGATGCAATAGTTTGTGTGTCCAGATGTAGCTCTTGTATTACGAGGAACATCAGGAAACCCATGTGGAGCAAGGTTACATGTAAGTGTGACAATCACAGCCACTATGAGAAGCCCATAGCAGTTGAGAGATATGGGTCCAGCCCCAAACCCCAGAACTGCAGTTGTTCACCTCCCCAGTGGTCCGGTGCACAGCCCCATTCTTCTCATATACATTCTTTAGTATCTCCAGTAGTCCCGTACTCACTGGCAGCCTTGATCCCTGAAGATATAATTTCCCCAATACCAGGTAGTCTAGTGGCCCCCGTCCCACCACCCAGCACTGCCGACCATCCCACTCTCCTCCATCCTGGAACAGAGCTGGTGACTGACTAAGCCCACCGCTCACCTCCATGGCCAGCCACTGACTGAGTTATGAATGAGTACATACATATACAGTACACACTCATTCATAACTCAGTCGGTGGCTGCCCGCAGAGGTGATCGGTGGGCTGTGCCAGTCATTGACTCCATTCTGGGATAGGGAAGTGGGGAGGTCAGCACTGTCAGGTAGTGGAATGTGGGGCCCACTAGACTACAAGGGAAAGTAATGTTACGTGCAATGGGTGACGGGGATCTTGATGGAGGGGGCACTAGACTACCAGGGGAAGTACTGGTTGTTGGACACAGGTGACCAGGATTGGGATGGGGGGGGCCATGGTATGTTGTATGATGAATGGGGATCTGCCTCCCCCTGCTTGCACCTTAGTACTGCATGCTTTTTACTGGTGGTATTCAGCGTGGTGCTATAGGTAGTACAATCACCTGTAGCGAGGTGCTATTCATTTGGATATGCTGCTGCAGTAGCATTCATGGCCCCTCCCCTCACTCCCTCCCCTGCATTCATTTACTTCTAGTGTCGGTGCTATCACACAGTGCTGGCGCTAATTGGGCTTATGAATATTGCAGACGGGTACAACTTTGGCGCTTTTCCAGCACAACAGGTTTGTGTGAAGGCTTTGAGTATCTGTCCCCAAAGACTTACCTATGCAAAGTGCTGTATTTAAAGGCTTTATGTGTGGTAGGATAAAGCATGCTCTTTCCAAATAATATAATGTGTTTCAAACGGCAGCCAGAATGAACTGCACTGTCCACCGCAAATAACTGCCTTTTTATACTCCTACCCAAGGGAGCTCGAACACTCCAGCCACTCATCCAACTCAGGTGCACTGCATCCTGTTGCCAGCACGTCCAGGTAGGAGTTACTGGTCAAGTGATCCGTCACCTAGCAACTGCTCAGCTGAAAACATAAGGGGCTTCTGTATGCTACAGTATGTTAACTATAATTCCTGTGTTTCTGTGATAGAAGTATGTTTGCAAAGTGATAAATGTCCACTTAAACCTGTTCTTATCTTATATTTTCTAAAAATTGTAAACAAAAAGTACAATGTTTCTCCCAAGTCTTAAAGTGACTCTAACAGGATCACTAGAGGGAAAACGTTAAACTGTTAACTATAAAAGCACGCATTACATATCTATGACAAGTTAGCACCGATGTGTAGTTCTCTATATTCATAAAATGCAATTTATACAATGGCAGTAAAAAAAAACAAACTGGAAGCTGATTGGCTGTCTGCCCTTGGCAGCAGTGAGGTTATCTGAGCACAATCTCACTGTATTAATTTGGCATTACATTATTGCATTGGTGTCATCTTCTTTTAAGAAACGAAGATATATTGCCACACTAAAAAGCTAGTAAAGACATTTTTTACATTTTTTTGATTTTTGTTGTGTATAACAACAAGCTATTCTATATTATATTGTATATATTGTAAAAATGCACTCCTGGGTGTGGGTCATGCTGAGATAACCTCACTTCTGGGAGATTGGATGCCTTGGCCTCCGGCCCCTTGCCCAAGCACCAAGGTGTGAGGTTATCCCTGCATGACCCACACCCTGTTGTGCATTATTAAGTCTAAATATATACTCTGGCTGCTCTCACATCTACCCTTCACCCAATAAGAAATACACTAATTCAATCAAGTTTCACATTGACATGTTGTCTCGAAAAAAACATAGGCCTTTTCTGTCCCACATATAGCAAATGCTGGCAGATTCTACTTAAGGCACTGGCTACCAAAATATGTAAGTATTAACACATGGTGTTGTGTGTATTTTTGTAAGCTGCATGTCCAGGTGCATTGTGAGACACAAAGTGCTTGTGCTGAGTGCCTTCAACCAACTGGAAGAGCAATTTACAAAAATAAACCAACAACCTGGAGTATCTTATTGCACTTTTAAAGTCAGTCCCCTCCCATAAAAAAAAGAAGAATTTCTATATTCATAAAACAAACATACAAAGGAAATAAAATGTTTTAATGACAGAAACTGTTTAATGTTTGTGCAACTAGGTGGTTGTAATGTTCACCACTAGATGGCGCTGTATATATGTGGTTTAATTTTTTTCCTTCAGGTTTTGTGCGGCTGTCCTGCTAGTTAACAGCTGCTCCCAGAAGTTTTACAAAGTGATTTTGTGTAGTTCACCACTCCACTGGAAACTGTTTTTCAGACTGCTGCAACTTTGTAAGTTCATTTTTTAAAATAAAACTGGTTGCTGCAGACACCACCCTACCTCCCACTCACTCATACATTCGCTCATCTGCTCTTCCACTCACTGACTGACTCACTCGCCTACCCTTCCACTCACTTGCCCACCTTCCTACTTGCTCTTTCACTCGCCCAATCTCCCTGCCACCCACTTCCTTTTGATAAAAGAAACTGATATTTTAAAAAGTGCCCATTTAATGAGAAGTGCCTCACAGCGATACTCCCCTATCCCCTCGGCCCACTGCAAGCAGGAGCAGCACTTACAAAGAGGGGCAGAATCTGGAGTTGACTGCTCCTTGATAGGCTGGCATCAGGCTTACACTGACTGAGCAAGTGATCACAAGCAGGAAAAGGTTTTTGTTGCTAACCAGGACCAGGAACCTTTGGACCACCGCCAAGACAACCGCCGGGGTCTCCGCTCCTAAAGCGGCGCCTCAAAAAGAAAAGCCACGCTCCTCCAGTTCACCTGTTGCCAGGGGCCACATCCAACCGCTAAAGCCGAGGAAGGGAACCAGGAGCTTGGCCGCCCCTGGTACTCAGTCAGCTAAAGAAGCTCATGGGCGATTCTCTCTGAGACACCCGCTGGGGCTTTGGATCCCCCCTCCTCCAGGACCAGGAACCTTCGGACCACCACCAAGACAACCGCCAGGGTCTCCACTCCTAAAGCGGCACCTCAAAAAGAAAAGCTGCGCTCCTCCAGTTCACCTGTTGCCAGGGGCCACATCCAACCACTAAAGCTGAGGAAGGGAACCAGGAGCTCAGCCGCTCCCTGGTACCTTGTGTCGCTGAAAGCGCAAAGCCCGCAAGGAACGTTCCTTCATCCTCCCTGCCGCCGGTTCTCTTCTGCTGGGTCGGGACTCTAACCAGTACCATCCCACACAGAAAGCAGCTGTTCTTGCTTCCTTTTTCTGTAGTTAGCTACCACTTTTGAACCCCCGGGGACTGTGAGCATTGCCGCTTTGGCTTCGTGATACAGCTCCTCCATAGCATGCTTTGCGCCGGCTCCCCACCCTCCCCCCACCTCACTCACCCTGGTCGACCCTTTAGCTATATAGTCTCCTGTCTGTCATATGACTAAGTGTCTACTTTTCCATTGGCTCCTTATATTCCTCTCCCACTAGGGGGCAGCATCCTATCCCTGCCACGCTTCAGCGCTAACTAGCTTGTCCTGCAGTGCTATGCCATTACCTGAAACTGGCTATACGTGTACTCCAGGATCCCAGTTACATCTCGACCCCTTACACCCTGTCTAATCCACCTCTGTTCTTCCCCCTACTTGCTGGAATGCCCCTTCACTCCGGTCACTCCACAATGACTCTGCTCTGTACTATTAGCCATCCTAAACTAGTCCCCATCATCTGCCTATTTCTCCTATTTGGTCTGAACTGGATCACTGAGTCTTTCTCCACTACCGAGGAATGCTACACTCAGTCTACAAATGACTTTAGATTTTCCAATCTTCTCCTCTCCTCTCATGCTCATCTACCCATCACCCACCTTATACTACTCAAAAGGGGGTGTACCTACCTATCCCCCTCCGTTTCTATCTCCAAGGCAGTCACAAACCTAAAAGTAAACTAGGCATGTTCCCTAGAGTCATGTTTATGCACCTTGCACAGAGGCTTCTCATGCTATCATGTGATATTGAATCTAACCCTGGTCCCAAACTTAACACCCCACTGTCTAACTCAACTAGCACTAAAAAAGTACAGTTACGTAAGAACTTACCGTAACAGTAGATCTTCAAGAACAGCTCTTGCAGCAGGTTACACCATTGGGACTGAAGCCGGCAGGCTCCAGGACTCCGGAGATCTTTTCTAGCTAGCTATCTTCAGCGGGGACCGCCCCCGACGTCGGCCCGCCTCCGACGTCAGGCGTGGTATAAGAGGGGGCGGTCCTGCCAGAATCCCCAGTTCTCCCGCCGGAGACTCCCGGCCAGAGGTTGCAATAGCGGGGGAGACTGAGGATCCACCGTCAGAAGGCAAAAAGGAGTACGAAAACTCTGAGTAGAAAAAAGGGAAATTCCCCTTACAAGGAAAAAGCTGACTCCTGTGCTCGCCCAGCCATGCGGAAGAATTCAAATTCCTGCCGACTGATCATTCAGACTGGCTGGCTGAAATACTCACCATCCTTTTTTCCCTCACTCCTCCGTTCTAGAGGAGCAACTGCGAGAAGACCTCCTCCAAGGGGGATATGGCGGGTGGGAAGGTACCTGCTGCAAGAGCTGTTCTCGAAGATCTACTGTTACGGTAAGTTCTTACGTAACTGTACTATCTTACTTAGAGATACAGCTCTTGCAGCAGGTTACACCATTAGGACTGATTCCCAAGCAGTAAAGCTTGACCCTTCACATCGGGAGGAGGAAAAAGAAGAAACCGAAGCAGCAGCAACCTCGATTCAGGACAGGAGGCCCTGCAGCACCGGCCTGGCGAGAACCAGCCCTTCGCCTAGAGGCAATATCCAGACTATAATGCCTGATAAAGGTATGCACAGAGTTCAAGTAGCCACTAGCGCAAATAGTTGAGTTGAGACATTCTTGAGAGCTGCAAAAGAAGTGGCTACACCCTAGTAGTATGGCCCGAACAGAACCGGGAGGGCTTTTGTTTGATTGGTAGCAATGAGAGATGCATTGCACAAGCCAGCGGGATAAGGATTGCTTAGACACTGGCCGACCTCTCATTCTCTGTGCGAAGGACACAAAAAGTTACTCAGAAGCCCGAAAGGACTTAGTTCTATTGAGGTAATACCTCAGGCTGCGGTGAACATCAAGAGTATGGAGCAAAGCCTCTCCTCTATTGGAATAGTTCGGGAAGTAGACCGGAAGGTCAATATCCTGATTTAAGGTCAGAGCTGAAACCACCTTAGGCAAAAACTTAGGATTAGTTCTCAGAGACACTCTGTCTCGGTGAAGAAAAACAAATAAGGCTCCTCACACATCAGGGCATGAAGCTCAGAAATCCTTCTGGCTGAAGTAACTGCAACTAAAAACAACGTTTTCAAGACAGAAAACGAGCTGCAATCCAGCGCTGGTTCAAAGGGAGGGAGCGTGAGTTGCTCCAAAACAAAGAAAGATCCCATGGAGGGATCGGATCTTTAATAGGAGGCCTAAGGTGCAGCACCCCTCTCAGAAACTCCCGAGAAGCGTCCAGTTGAGCAATGGTGCGCTGGCCCACGGCTGGTGATAGGCGAAATAGCACAAGGTGTACTTTAACAGAGGAGTAGGCGAACCCGTAGAAAAAGGGAGAGGAGGTGGTCCAAGACTGCCCCACAGGGCAACCTAGGGAGAAAGGTCCGAGCCCGTGACCAAAGACAGAATCAGCGCCATTTCATGGCGTAGTAGCGTGAGTAGCCGGCTTTCTGGCTGCAGAGAGTACCTCTGCAACCTCCTGCGAGACCCCGTGTCGCATGATGGCTACGTCTCTAGGAGCCAAGCATGCAGGTTCAAAGACCGCAGATCCGGATGTAACAGCGAACCTTGCTTCTGAGACAGAAGGTGAGAACTGCGCGGCAGTGGGAGTGGAGGTTCCTGAGACAGCTGCACCAGCAATGGGAACCAGATTTGTCTGGGCCAGAATGGGGCCACCAGAATCAAACGCGCACGCTCCCTGCGCAGTTTGAGCAGAACTCTCTGGATCAACGGGAAAGGAGGGAAAGCGTAGAGGAACCTGTTCTCCCAGGAGATGGACAACGCGTCTCACCAGAAAACTCCAGGCCCTGGATCTAGCGAGCAGAAACTGGGCAGTTTTGCCTTGGATGGGGATGCGAATAAGTCTAGCTCTGGAGTTCCCCATCGAAGGAACAGGTCCTCTGCTACCTCCTGAAGAAGTTCCCAATCGTGGACTTTGGCCTGGGAGCAACTCAGGCCATCCGCAATCGTGTTGTCCATGCCGGGAACGTGTACCGCGACTAGACTTGCGCCGTGTCCGATTACCCAATCCCACACTCTCATGGCTTCCCTGCAAAGGGGGTAAGAGTGTGCGCCTCCTTGTTTGTTGAGGTAATATATAACCGCCGTGTTGTCCATCTGAAGCAGGATGGTACACGGTGGGATCATGGACTGGAGAGCATAGAGTACCGCTCTCATCTCCAGAACATTGATGTGCAGATGAGCTTCCAGTGGACTCCAAATGCCCTGAGACTTCACCCCATCCAGGTGAGCTCCCAACCCGAGACCTGAAGCGTCCATGGTGAGGGTAATCTCTGGGGACGGCATTGCAAAACGGACGCCCTTGGAGAGCGACCCAGGGGCTAACCATCATCGCCAGTCCTGAATCACTCTTTTTGTGATTCTGATCGGGTGCTGCAGATGGTCTTGCCTCTGGTCCCACTGCGCCTTGAGCATCCACTGCGTTACACGCATGTGGAGCTGCGCAAGAGGGACCGTGGGAATGGCCGCAGCCATGTGACCGAGCAGGCAAAGGACCAATCTGGCCAAAGCGGTCGGATTCGCCGATAGGTCTTCTATGAGGGACCTGATGTGTTCCGCCCTGTCGCCTGGGAGGAAAGCCCTCCCCTGGACCGTGTCCAGCACTGCGCCTATGAACTGCAGGTTCTGCAACAGTACCAAGACCAACTTATCCTGGTTTATCAAGATCCCGAGCGATCTGAACAGGATCTGAGTGTCCCGGATCGCTTGCAGAAGCGCCTCTCTGGAGGCGGCCATGAGAAGCCAATCGTCAAGGTAAGGGAACACATAGTGGCCCTTCCTCCTTAGAGCAGCTGCCACGACTGCCATGCACTTTGTAAAAACCCTCGGAGTGGATGACAGTCCGAAGGGAAGAGCTTGGAATTGGAAATGGTGGCCTGAGAACTCGAAGCGCAGGAACCTCTGATGCGCCTGAGCTATGGGGATGTGCAGGTAGGCATCCTGCATGTCTAGGGATGCTAAATAGGCGTCTTGTTTTAGCATGGGAATGAGACCCGGAAGGGTCACCATGCGAAACCTTTTGTAGGCGACCGATTGATTGAGGTCGTTTAAGTCCAGAATTGGACGGAGGTCCCCTGTCTTTTTGGGAACCAGGAAGAAGTGAGAATAATACCCTTGTCCTCTCTGGTTTCCTGGGACAGATTGAATCGCTCCCTTGTCCAAGAGAGCGACCACCTCTTGCCAAATCAAGTCGTGATGCTGACCCGAGTATCGGGAAAGCAGAGGAGGCCTCGAGGGTGGCTGTTCTGTGAACTCTAAAAAGTGGCCTTTGCTGACCAGCTGAAGAACCCACCTGTCAGTGGTTATTGCCTGCCAACCTGACAGGAAGTTCACAATGCGACCCCCGACCAAAAAGTCCTGTTGATCCTGAGGGGCGGGGGCCAGAAAGGAGTCATGCTGTGGCGGCTGAAGGACCCGCTGGCTGGGTGGCCTTGGAAGGACGTTGACCCCTGCCGGCGGGCTGCTTCTCCTGGGTCCTTCGGAAGCCAGAGCCCCTGTGTTGTGTGGCGGAATGGGGCTGTTGCCTCTGAGTCCACCCACGGAAATGGCCTTGGCTTCTACGAAAGGAGCCAAGCCTCGGCCGGTACATCGCCTGGACTGTCCGGACCGCCTTTCCAGCCTCTTGGAGTTTGGCAATGATACGCTCTGATGGGTTACCAAACAATACCTCACCTTCGAAGGTAGCGTCCAAAATATTTTTCTGGATGTCTGGGGTGAAACCGGAGACACGAAGCCATGAGTGCCTCCGGAGGCAAACACCTGAAGCAGCCACCCTGGCTGACGAGTCCGCTGAATCATATGCGGCCCTCAAAACTTGGGTTCCCACGTCTGAACCCGTCCGGAGGAGCTGAAGCATCTCCTCCTTCTGCTCACCTTCCGGCAGCTTCTCAGCCGCCTCTAGTCCCTGCTCCCACAGGGCGTTCTGAAACTGCACCATGTGGGTGAGGTAGTTCAGGGACGTGATGGCGCAAGTCGCGGAAGTGTAAGTGCGCCTCCCCAGAGAGTCCAGCTGTTTGGACTCTGGGTCCGGTGGCAGGGTGCTCAAATGTTGCGGCCTCTGAGACCGATCATGTGAGGCAGTAATAACCAGGGAGTCAGCCAGAGGGTGCTGTGACAGGTACTGGTCCCCCTTAGGGGCCCTGTACAGCCTGTCAGCCTTTTTCGGCACCACCGGGAGTGAATGTGGATGCTTCCACGCAGCCTTGGTGACGTCCACGAAAGTGTCCACCAAGGGTGGCACCACCACAGGCTTAGGGTCTCTCTGCCGAAGGTACTTCGCCAGGCGTAGCCTTTCAGGGTCAAGTTCCTCTGCTTCCCAAACCATGTTCTCCTGGATATGTCTGAGTATATCCATGAAGGATGGATCATCTGGAGGTGACCTTGGAGTCTCACGTGGGTCCGGCGAGGGAAGCGAGACCAGAGATGGGGATCTGGTCGATGAACAAGATGATCCCATTACCTCTGTTGACGGCGACCGACGTCGCCTCCTGGACCTCTTGGGACTGGGCGATCCGGAGGACGACGATCTAGTCGGAGGTCTCCTTTTAGAGTGCCAGCCCCTGGGAGGAGTCTCAGGCTCCCTGGGGACAGAATGGCCAGCTGACCTCACAGGTGAAGGTGGGGCCGGAGCT
Source organism: Neoceratodus forsteri (assembly GCA_016271365.2). Taxonomy (NCBI): domain Eukaryota; kingdom Metazoa; phylum Chordata; order Ceratodontiformes; family Ceratodontidae; genus Neoceratodus; species Neoceratodus forsteri. The sequence goes on along the minus strand of JADMNL010000038.1, from coordinate 19,545,252 downwards.
GTAGCAACAGGAGGAGGAGGAGGAGGTGGAGGAGGAAGGACTGAGGATACCACATCCTTCCTGATAGTATCCCACCAGTATGTAAAGAGGTCCTTCACCTCGGCCAAGGATAGCCCCGACCTCGGCTCCAAGGTCGAGGACCAGACGTTGGGTCCCGGCGACGGCTCCACGGGGGCCTCGGGTGGTGGCGAGGGACCCCGGGGAGACTCCTCACGGCCGGGAGCGCCCACCTGGTCATCAGGCTGGGCCGAATTCTCCTCGGTGAGGGACTCCTGTCCGACCGGCGTCGGAGGCGCTGGAGCCCTCGGCTCAGGCAGCGCAGACGTCGGTCCCCCCACCGACGTCCGATGCATAGAAGGGGCCGACGCCGGCCAGCCGGCCGACGTCGGCTCGGAGGAACGGTGGTGAACGGCCGACGGCGGTCTGGCTAACGCCGGATCCACCGGCCTCCTCAATGGAGTGAGTTCCAAGGTCTTCCGGGGGGGGGGAGTGAGGAAGACCGGGCATCAGGGGCCGAGGAGCGGGAGCCCGACTTGTGGTGGTGGTGGTGGTGGCATTCCCCCGACTTCACCAAGGCCTTCTGGGCAGATGAAGAGGATGATGGCCTGGTGGCAGAGGCCTGAGCGGGCTGAGTAGCGGGGACCACAGCAGAGGGGAGCGAAGAGGCCCTGGAAGGCGAGCGGTCTGACCGAGACCCGGAGCTCCGGGATTCGGAGGCCCGAACCGGCGACCGGGCAGGATCCTTGGATCTCTTCTTTTTCTTGGCGTGCCGATGTGTCGAATCCCCCTTGGAGGCCATCGCTTGTAGTTGTTCTTCCAGGAGGTAGGCTTGAAGGGCCTTCTGCCGGCGGATCCTGGTGCGGCTATTGAACCCCTGGCAGAGGGAACAGGCCTTAATGTCGTGGTCTGGGCCCAAGCACCTGACGCACGTGGAGTGCGGATCTTTAAAAGGAATTTGTTTGCCGCATGCACACTTCGAAGAATGGCCGGTCGGAGAGGACATCAGACAAGAAACTATTGATTGTAGAAAATCTTCCACTGCAAATTTTTGAAAATTTCGAAACCACGCATCGCGTCGCTAGAACTAACCGTAGGTCGAGGCATGCACTTTTGATGGCGGGAAAGAACTGGGGATTCTGGCGGGACCGCCCCCTCTTATACCACGCCTGACGTCGGAGGCGGGCCGACGTCGGGGGCGGTCCCCGCTGAAGATAGCTAGCTAGAAAAGATCTCCGGGGTCCTGGTGCCTGCCGGCTTCAGTCCTAATGGTGTAACCTGCTGCAAGAGCTGTATCTCGAAGTAAGATAGGCCTGGTACTAGCCCACATGAACATTAGAAGCCTCCTGAGTCACCTTGCTGAACTTGAAGCCTGGGCTAAGTTGGTGAATCCTGACATACTATGCCTCACCGAAACGTGGTTGAAACCGAATGTATCTGATACTTCTTACTCTCTGCCTGGGTATAATATTTTTCGACAAGACTGATCTGGTTCCAAGAGGGGGGGTGGGGTCACCATATACTATAAAAATCATCTGTCTCTTAGCATCTTGTCTAACCCTGATTCTCTCATGCAATGTGAAATGCTGCATGCGACTTTGACACTTGGGTCGAAATACCTGCACATTGTATGTGTGTATAACCCACCCACCAGTGGGCTGAACGGTCTCCAGAATCTACTGCAGTACGTTTCTCAAACTGTAAAAGTAAATGAAACCCTTCTCCTAGGTGACTTGAACCTGAACTGGTTGGGCCCACATCACAGTCTCCTTGCCTCACTGATCCAGAAGCACAATTTTCATCAACTTATAACTGAATGCACCAGAATCACTAATTCACTATCAGGTACGTTACTGGACTGGATCCTTACCAACAGACCGGATCATGTTTCCAAAGCTGCTGTTCTGGCTGACTCACTTACAGATCACTCACCAACCATCTGTCATTGGCGCTCCTGCCCACCGCCTGCTCCTCGATCCCGCCTGATTACTTTCATGAACTATGCTGCCCTGGATGTACAAGCCTTTCTCTCTGACATATCTGACATAGACTGGTCTGATGTCTTCTCCACATCCAATGTTGACACTGCCCTTGACATATTCCTTACCAAGTTTGGTGAAGTACAAAAGAAACACCTCCCAAAGGTAAAAAAGAAGGGTCAGAGGTCAGCAATCAAGATGGCTAGATAAAGAACTTCTATGTAAGTTAAAAGCCAGGGACAAGCAATGGAAACAATTCAAAAAATCTGGGCTCCCCCGGGATCTCATCCTATACAAACAGCACAGAAATTATTGTAAAAAGCGCATCAGGCAGGCTAAAAGCAGGTACTGTCAAAACTTGCTGACTAATTCCTCCAACGATCCTCAAAAATTTTGGAGCCACATTAAAACCTTTTTAGGATCCACGCAAGCTGTCACTCCCTCTGAAATGATTCTACAAGGTGTCCACTGTAATGACTCCCTCACTATTGCAAATGCATTTAACCAGCAGTTCTCCGACCTATCTGCCTACACAGCCTCCCTTCAATCTCCTGCCACACAACTAAACTCAACATTCTCTGGCACGTCACCTGCCTCAGCTAAACCATTTTACTTCAAGGTGGTCACTTGGCATCAAGTCTTCAAACTACTCAAGGCTATCTCTGACAATACCAGCCCTGGCTCTGATGCAATGGAACCTCGTCTATTAAAGATGGCTGCTCACCTCATATCCAGACCTATAGCTAGAATCTTCACCCTATCCCTCTCCAATGGCTCTGTCCCCGAAATCTGGAAGGCCGCCAGAATTACTCCTGTGTTTAAAAAAGGTAGCAAGAATGATACGTCCAACTACAGACCAATTGCTATACTATCAGTCCTTAGCAAGATTCTTGAGAAATTAGTCTCTATTCAAGTCACTGAATTCATTGAAAATTCCAGTTTACTCTGTGCTGCACAGCATGGCTTCAGAAAACACCACAGCACCATGACTGCGCTAGCAAAATTCTCCTCTGATATTCTCACCAACATGGACAAAGGGCAGTTAACAGGGGCTGTTTTCATCAACCTTACTAAAGCGTTCGACTTTGTTGACTATCCATTACTACTTGCCTCCCTTAGAAACCTGGGTTTCTCTTACCGTGTCACAACTTGATTCAGCAGCTACCTTGCCAACAGGTCTCAAGCAGTGAAATTCAACTCGGCTATCTCTGACAGTGCAGTTATCAATATTGGTGTCCCTCAGGGCTCCATACTTGGTCCTCTCCTCTTCTCACTATTTATAAACAATCTCCCTGATGTAATAACCTCTGGCCACTCACTACTTTATGCTGATGACCTGGTCATCTATGCCCACTCTTCTCCACTCTCTGGATATGCTGCTTTAAGTCAAGATTTTGGTCTAGATGAATGCCCAAATAGCGAAAAGAGCTAACAGACTCCAGAGGGATTCCATTAATGTCAGGCACAGAGAGTGGAGAAGAGCAGGTTCTTATTTTGTGTGGTGATCCAAATAGCATAGCTTTAGTTTTATTTGAGTTGAGGACAAGGCGTTGAGTGTGTAGCCAGCGCTGCAACAAGTGGAAGTCAGTGGTAAGGGCAGCATTCAGGTTGATTATATTGTCATCCTTCCTTCCTTAACCTGCACCCTCTGTTCTTGTAACCCTGACCATCCTTGCCTCTCCTCTCTTCCCTTCCCACTTTAGCCATTCCTCCAGTACCTTTTCTATCCTTACCCTCCCCCTTTTCCTGCCCTTCCCTCCTCCTGCTCTCTGCCACTACAATCCCCCTCTAGCCAACCTCTACTCCCCTCTCTGCCGTCTTTCGGTTCCACCGGTCCAGCTGCAGGTTGCAACCTTGTACCACTAATGCCGTGCCGTCACGTCACCTTCTTACCCTCCTTTCACCTTTCTGCCCCTCTCCTTGCCATCTATTCCCCTCCTTCTTTCATTCTTTCCCTCTTCTCCCTTTTGTTCTGTCCTCACCCCCTCCCCTCTCCTATTTATCATACCGTCCACCTGTCTGCGTCCGACCGTGACTTCCCCGATCTCCCCCTTTTTCTCCTGCCGTCTCTTAGTTCCACCGGCTCGGTCGCAGGTTGCTACTCTATGCCACCAATGCCATATTAGCATGCCATGTATTCTTCTCCCTCCTTCTGTGCCGCCTAGCTCTTACTAGGGCACTCCATCTAACCTCCCTCCTCGTTTCCCAGTTTATTCCATGCCCCATCATCCCTATTCCATATATACCCGCTTCCCACCTGCCCTGCCCCTACCTCCTGTCCTCCCCCATCCCCCTAGTTCAAATCCCTCTACACCCTTGCACCTGGTCCCTCCCACCGTCCTCTCCTGCACATCACCCTCTCCTATTTTCCGCACCCATAGTTACTCTCCCCTGCTCCCAGACCTCTCCGTCTCTCCTGCCGACTCCCGGTTCCACCGACCCGGCTGCAGGTGGTAACCTTCTCCCGCTAATGCCGCACTTGCCGCCTTAACCTTCCCTCATGCCCTCCCCTTCTCTCACTATTTGCTCTACTCCCCCTTTCTCTCTCTCTCAAACCTTGCCCATCCACCTGTCCCCTACCACCTCACCCCCTAGTTATCAACAATGAATACAGGTAATTTTATCCTTAATTGTTATGCTTTGACTGCACTGTGTGACTTTGTTCTTTGCCAATGTATCTTGCTTTGTGTAATTTTTTATGTATCACTGTGTTCTGTAACTGTACCTCCCGGGTCATGCCTGAAAATAGTCACATGTTGGCTAGCACACTTACCCGGTCAACAAAAACTAACTAAATAAATAAATAAAAACCATAGACACAAAAGATACATGATTGGTGTCTTTTTTTCCTGACTCTGAGCTAAGGCTTGTGTGGCTCAGTGCTGGTGGTAACAAGTGAGGCCACGGGGGGTGGGGCTGTAGTGATAATTTATGCTGCCTACCTGGTCCTACCATTCATGAGTCTCAGGCTTGGGGAGAACTGGGAGGAGGTGGAGAGGAGCTTGGGTTGTGATGTCTCCAGGTCCCCTTTAAACTGAATATTTTAACATTAATTGTGCTTGCATTCAAGTGTTTGAGGGAAGAGCAGCCCATGATTTGAAAAAGCTCTCTTGGAGCAGGCCTGTCAGCATAGTAGTAGCACTGCTACTTGCGATGCTAGTGAACTAGGTTCAGAAATAAGCCCAAGTTATTGGAGGAAGATCGAGCATCCCATAGTCTGCTGTCGTCCTCTGAGGCACAAGGGAGGAATCTCTCCACCATGTGACTGCCACTATGGTGAAAATGGTTGGTGGAGTAGGCTGAAGCACAATTAATACTGGGAAGGAGCACAACTGGCCAGGCTTCATGTTGCCACACAATGTATGCTTGTCTGCCTGGCCCTGTGACTTGGTGGAAGGAGGGGAGAAAAGTGAAAAGGAACCTCAAACCAATGCATAAGGTCAGCCCCCAATGGTTTACAGAACTGGATCCCCCCACCCACCCAGTCTCTATTAGCTACACAACTTGCCTGTTTCCAAAGCTATGAGGCTGGCCTGAGGTCCTCCATCATGGGGAGGAGATATCTGGGGGGACAGGCTGGGGGAAAAGTAAGCTCAGGGAGAAAGCAGGGTGATGATGTTCAGGCCAGATGGTGGTCTGAAGAGGGCTCACAACACAGGCTGAGGAGGGAAAAAACAGAAAGTGAAAATAAGAAACAGCACTCTTTTTTCCCTCCAGTTGTTTAAACAGGAGAGACACACTAAACTGAAAGCTTGTTTACAGGTGCAACCTGGGAGCACAAGGAAGTTAAGTGACTTGCTCAGAGTGACATAGTATGCAAGTGGGGGCTGTGGGATTCAAACCCAGGTCTCCACATTTGCAGCTCAGAGCCTTAAACCACCGTGCTATACTGCCTGCTATGATCCAGTCAAGTGCCTGGCAGTCCTAGTGACAGAAATCAATGATGGAGCTTTTAAAGCCTTTTTCTTAAAGTAAACAAACCAGAAAAAAGGTAGAAGTGTGCCTTAGAGAGTTGAATTAGAACTATATGTTGTCTGGTTTGGGAGCGGGCTAGTGGGAGTTTTTGAGCGGAAGGGAATGCTGCTATACAAAATGATGGCAAGTGACCAGCTGTTCTGCTTTAGCAACATGACTGCACCAATGATTCTACATTTTCTGACAGGCATTCATACTCAAATATATGGTTTCCTGATTGACAGAAGAAGTACAAAGCCATGGATTTTTTTTTTATTAACTACATGGCTTTGGAACCTTCATGACCAGTCAGGACACATGAAATTTCCTATCTTCTTTATAAACTGCAAAAAACACATACTGTAACTCTTTGCTTCATGCCAAGAAGATCTCTCTCTCTCTCTCTCTCAGAGCTTATAACATGTTCTTTTGTCATCAGAAATCTTTGAATAGAGCATGGTATTGGCATATTTGAAATTACAGAAATTATGGAAATCCTAGCACTTAGCTGGTTTTATTTTGTAGAAGCACATTAACAATGATTTGATTTTCCAAAAGTTTCTATTTATTAGTTCTAGTTCTATATCTGTTTATTCCCCTTAACTGACTTAGCCCCTCGCTGTCCACCCTATCATCTCCAAATGCTTTCCGTATGCTTGGAGTTGCACCCCATAGTATCTCCAACCTACGGTGGAGGACCACAGGCTGGGCCAGGTCCCTTGGAAAGGTTGCAGAGTGGGCCTAGGGTGGTGTGAGGCAGGGCCTCTGAGTTGCGTGGAGCTGTCATGCTTGCATGGCCGCAGTTTCTCATTTTCTTCCATGCTACCCTCCCCTCGGAGATGCAGGCTAACCCACTTGCTGAACTTCTGCAGTATTGCCACTCACGGTCACCCAGGTGGCAGTCATGAAAGTTGTCCCATTCCTTTCCTGCCAATTCCTCCTCCTCCTCTGAGTGGCCCTCGAATGATCTAGATGCGGTTCCTGAAACCAGATAATCAGCATTGTGAGTATTGTCTGGTTTAGTAACAGGAGGCAGCACATCATACCTTGTTTTATTTTATTCTTTTGTTAACTGGGTAAAATCCACTAGGCACAAGTGCTTTTTTTCAGGGGCAACCCAGGAGCACTGACTTGCTCAGAGTCACATGTTATGAAAGTGGAGGCTGTGGGAATCAAACCCAGGTCTGCTGGATGTACCAAGCTCATTTACAGCTCGTTACTCTAACCTCTACGCTAGTCACAATATATCAGTATGTCACAGACTGAGGATCACGTGCAAGGCACAGAATCCTGCTTACAGACAACTGGTTCACCAAATGCATTGTGACGGTGAGGCACAAAACTATGGGTCTGGCCTTAGCGATCAACAAAAACGTGTTTTTTTGACTGAAAATTCTAAAACATCACAGTGTTGTCACAGGAAGTGACAAAATCCATGGAGTTTTTATATAAAAAGGAAAAATCATGGACTCAATGATATTCAAGACTTTAGTGACAAAAGTATGATCCTACTTATGGGCAATTTACAAAAATGAAAGAGTTCCACAAAACTGTAAGACTGTCAAGCCACAGCACTGCACCTAACAGAAAGCAGTTTGGAACCCGACTACAAGAAGGGTAAGTGGTTAAGTGTTAAAATCCTTGTGCATTTTCAAATGTTGTGCATAGTTCAAAGGTCATGAAAAACTTGTAAATTAATATTTTATTTTTAAGCCCATCAACTCACATAATAATGACTTTATTAATATATCTGTTTTATTTATATGTTTATTTATTCATTAATTTATTTAAAAGGTTTCACTAGGAAAGAGATACAGAGCTTCTAACACCTCATTGCCAGATGCCTCCTGAGGGTAGGCAATATGGAATGTGGAATGCAATATATCAAGGAGCGTAACCAAACTTGAAGACAGGTCAGTATAACAGATATGTGTGCTATAAAATAATGAGAACAGATCCAGAAGCAAATGGTTTGATACCTTTTATTGGACCAAAACAGATGCTACAAGAAAAAAAATCAGATAATTTAGGTGATAGAACTACTCTTACAGAACAATGAACAGGTAATAAAGGAAACAGATTGCCAGACACAACTAGTGGTAGGGTAGGAAGAGAGTCATGGATAGTTGGAGGAGGGAGAAGAACAGTAACGAAGCAGTGACTTTAAGGAGAAAACCGAAGAGGCAGAGTGCAGTGACAAGGGAAGGGAGGACCCGAGTTTAGGAAAGCGGTGTGAAAATGCGCTATAGATTAACCAACAGTAGACATTCTAGAAGGAATAGCAAGGGAATGAGAAATATTCTTGTGTACAGAGTAAGAGAAAGCTAAGGGAGAGGATAAAAGGGATGTAAGGTAGAAGGGAAGGGGACTAAATCAGAATTTAGATATAATTACTGGTGACCCCCTTTAATAACCTGTTTTACTAGAGCAAAAAAAATGCAGTAATAACCTGAAATCTGGTTATTATGGCATTTTCACATAATCTGATTCACAGCATTATAGGAATGAAGCAGTAGTCCATGCTCAACACATCTTGAGTGCTTCCTACAGTTTCTCTCCCTACGAGCATCTGTTTTCATAATAAAACAACATTGTCTCATACTCACCTGATCTCAGAGGGTTTCATGCGAGCAGCTGTTTCACCAGTCATTTATTTGACTATTCATATTTAACAGTTACCAGCAAGTATGAAAAATAATGGATAGGGAAGTATGTGTCTATATTTTTTTCACACTGTCGGTGTATGATGACTGCATAAACCTTTTGAGCTTCACTTTCGAGGTTTATGGGTCATCAAACACCTCGGGTGTGTAAAAAATATTCATACCACACACTTCCCTATCCATTATTCTTTATATAAATAATAATTATCTGTTGCTGCAGTTACTAAGTGCGCCGAAAGGTAGGTGGGCAGGGTGGGAGTGGATGTTTCCTACTTACTGTATAAACTGAAGCTTTCCCTTTTTACCTGAAACCTAATACCACGAGAAATTAACTATGGACAGACATGCCCAACTTAGTTTTGTTTTCTGTCTGTCTCTTTCTCTCTTTCTCAGTTCAGGTGACATCAGGGATCTCTTGAGCTTTGCACTCAAGGTCCATATGATGTCATATCAACTGCTTGATAAAAACAGAACCTCATTGTGCATGGTTGCTCATGTGGAATTCTGTACATTACTTGAGTATCACACTCGATGTCCTTATGGTGCCATCAGAGCCCCTTGATGGAAACAAAACCTTCATGTGAATAGCTGCCCATACGTTATTCTGTTTATTACTCAAGCTTCACTGTCATAGTCTCTATATTGACATCACAACCCGTGAATAGAAAAACAGTCTCACTGTGTATGGTTGCCCATATAATATTATGTTGATTACTGCAGCATCGCACTTTAGGTCACTTTGATGTTATCAGAGCCCCCTCGATAGAAACACAATCTTGTTGTGCATGGTTCCCACACATTATTCTGTACATTACTCAAGTTTCACTCACAAGGTTCCTATGATGTCATGAGATCCCTTGATGGACACACAGCCTTGTTTTGTATGGTTGCCCATACATTATTTTTTACATTACTCAAACTTCATTCTCAAGGGCCTATGTTGTCTTGAGATCCCCTCGATGAAAACCTATCCTTCTAGTGTATAGTTGCTTATATATTATTCTGTACTTACTGATACTCCACTTTTGAGATCCCAAAGATGTCATTGGATTCCCTCGATGAAAATACAGCCCTGCTATGTATGGTTTCCCATGCATTATTCTTGATATTACTTGAACGTCATGCTCGAGGTACTATGATGTCATCATAATCCCCCAATGGAAACACAGCATTGTTGCATATTGTTGCCCTCACATTACTCAGTACAATACTCAAGCTTCACGTTTGAGGTCCTTATGATGTTATGTCTCCCCTCGATAGAAACACAGCATTGTTGTGTATTGTTGCCCTCACATTACTCAGTACAATACTCAAGCTTCACGTTTGAGGTCCTTATGATGTTATGTCTCCTCTCGATAGAAACACAGCATTGTTGTGTATTGTTGCCCTCACATTACTCAGTACAATACTCAAGCTTCACGTTTGAGGTCCTTATGATGTTATGTCTCCCCTCGATAGAAACACAGCATTGTTGTGTATTGTTGCCCTCACATTACTCAGTACAATACTCAAGCTTCACGTTTGAGGTCCTTATGATGTTATGTCTCCCCTCGATAGAAACACAGCATTGTTGTTGATGGTTGCCCTCACGTTACTCAGTACAATACTGAAGCTTCACGTTTGAGGTCCTTATGATGTTATATCACCCCTTGATGAAAACACAGCCTTGTTGTTGATGGTTGCCCTCAAATTCCTCAGTACAATACTCAAACTTCATGTTTGAGGTCCTTATGATGTTATATCACCCCTTGATGGAAACACAGCCTTGTAGTTTATGGTTGCCCATACACTGACTGATTTATGTATTTATTTAAAAAATGGTAACTGGTAAAGGTACACTGAGTCAAGGCTCATTTCCAGATGCAAACCAAGGAAAAAAGTAGAAGAAAACATCAAGCAAATAGAATAAAATACATGATTACAAACAAATAAAGTGCAAACAATAACAGTGCAATTTGGTAAAAGGTGGACAATGTTCAATTCATGGGTACCAGGAACAATAAAGCAATCTACATCCTGAGACAAAAAACAAGCAATTGGTAGACAATCACATTGAATAGACATGCAAGGCATTCAACCGTCCCAAGGGAGAGGGCTACTTAACCCCCTTCTGGCACGCGGGGGTTAAGGGCCTGAGGGTGTCCATCCTTGCATACTTAAGCAGTATGCACCTTGCCTGACCAGACCTATCACCTGGCTTTTTAACCTCTTGATTCGTACGTCTACTGTCCCGTCCACCTGGAAAACTGCCAGAACCACCCCTATACACAAAAAGGGAGATGTCAAACTCATGTCCAACTACCGCCCTATATCTCTTCTGCCCACTCTCAGTAAGCTGCTTCAAAAAATAGTCCACCGCCAGCTTGCTGCTCACCTTGACATGTTTAATCTTCAAACCCCGTGCCAACATGGTTTCCGGCCCAGTCACAGTACCACCTCTGCACTTACATAACTTACAAATGACATCAGAAATAATATGGACCATGGCCTACTCACTGGAGCCGTCTTTATCGACCTGTCTAAAGCCTTCGACATGGTACACCATCCTCTCATGATAAAGAAGCTCCAATCCATTGGAGCATCTGACCAAGCCCTCTCCTGGTTCCATAGCTATCTTGACAATCGGACTCAGGCAGTAGCATTTCACAAGGCCCTTTCCTCCCCCCTAAACATCTCCCGTGGAGTTCCCCAGAGATCCACTCTTGGACCTCTACTTTTCTTCCTCTTCCTAAATGATATTCCCACCATGTCCCAGCATAGCTGCACTCTTATGTACACAGATGACCTTGTTCTCTACTCTGGGTCAAAATCGGTTGCTGCCATCAACTCCACTTTCACTAATGACTTCCAATTCCCTGCAGACCTGGCTCTCTAGCAACCACCAAGTCCTGAACCTAGAAAAACCTGTGCTATGCTATTCGGATCCTCTAAGAAACTGTCTGCCTCTGCGAACAGGCTACGGGTTCAATGCCTTGATGGCTCCCTCATCTCAAACACTGAGTCCTTCAAGTACCTTGGGGTCACTTTGGATCCCACACTTGACCTGTCTCAACATGTCAATATGGTGTGCCGTGCCATCAATGCTAAAATTGGTGGAGCTTATCGCGTGTGTCGCTCCCTCACTCCTTCCGCTAGACTTTCTGTTGCGAGAGGTATTCTCTTACCCCAGCTCCAATATGCTCTGCCCCTCCTCTTTGCTCAAACTTTGCTACCTCCACAAATGGGACACTGTCTACAACAACATCTGTAGATTCACCTTAACTGCTCCAAGTCTTACCCATCATTGTCTCCTACGCTGGCTTAAATTGGCTGTCACCTAAGGATATTCAAGCCTACTCCCTGGGCTGCTTTATCGACTCCCTGTCTAGACCTCCCTGCCCTGTCTATCTTGCCAACCTCCTGACTCCTGCCTCACACCCCGTACCCTCAGGTCTTCCTCTGTCCCCATGTCTCTACTAGACCTTGCATGACAAAAATGGGTGAACAGGCATTTTCCCATTTGCTCCCAAATTCTGGAACTCACTCCCCCTTATGGTGAAAACTTCAGCCTCCCATCGAGAATTCTAAAACTCGCTGTTCACCCACCTCCTAGCCTCTGGCCAATGCAAATGCTCTTAATTTGCTTTGTCCCACTGCAGGCTGTCGGGTCTGACCCTGAGTACTATACTAATGTTCTCCCATGCAATACGTTTGTCTAGGTGGCTGTGAACCTTGATGTCTTTACTGTCCTCAGCTGTCTAATGGTTACCCTATATGCTTTATTTTACATCCTTATTATGATCTATGCCTAAAATGTACCCTTATGTAACTATTACTGTGCTACCCAATGTATATCTTGTTTTGCTCCTGTACACCTATATTATGTCTGTGCATTTCTGCATATTGTAACCAATGTCCTGTGCTCTCCTGGATCATGCCTGAAAATAGGCAGGTCTGTTGCCTAGCGCACTTACCCAGTTACCAAAAGCTAATAAATAAATAAATAAATAAAAATTAGGGAGGGGAAGGGAAGGGAAAGTCAGGCCAGGAAGGGTGCTGACAAGTGGAAGACTGAAGTGGGAGGAGTTTAGGCTGGTGCTTAAAGCAGGTTGTGGATGGTGAAAAAAACAGAGCTGCTGTTTATAGTTGTCCCTGCATTATTCTGTACATTACTCGAACTTCATTCTCCCAGTCCCTATGATGTCATTAGAGCCTCTTGATGGACACACCATCTTGTTGTGCAGGATTGCTCTTATGATATTCTGTGCATTACTTGAACTTCACTCTTGAAGTCTCTATGATGTCATCAGAACCCCTCAATGGAAACACAGCCCTTTGTGCATGATTACCCATAGGTTATTCTGTACATTACTCTAGCTTAGATCCTGAGGTCCTTATGATATCACTAGAGCCTCCTGATGGAAACACAGCCTTGTTGTGTATGGGCATTACTCAGCTTTGCTCACAAGATCTCACCACTCCCCACCAAAATATATGGGAGGTGAAGGCCATTAGGGATAGCTCAGGGGGGAGGTCTGGGGTAAGACCTGCTCAAGTGGCTGCTGGAGAGTCATGGATTCAGGGGGTGAGGCCCAGGAGATGCCCTGAGGTGAAACAGGTACTGGAGAGGGGGGTCCTATCTGTCTAGCGCCAGCACCCAAGGGCTCTGCTATTGTTGATGGGCAGATGATTGCTCCAGCAGTCTCCTATTATCTCACTCAGGCTGTGTTATGCAATGCCAGGTCAATAAGGAACAAGATGGACATAATGGCAGACTTGATCTCTTTGGTAGACCTGGCTGGCATCATGGAGACCTGGCTGGATGAAAATGCTTCTTCCATTCTGGAGGCAGCAGTACCAGCTGGGCACTCTGTGATACACAGCCCAAGGGATGATCACAGGGGCGAGGGGTGGCCATTTGTTTTAAAACTGGCCTGAACCTCACAGTGCTACCTATAGGTCCCACAAGGTCATTTGAGTGTGTTGCTGTGTAAGGAGGGCCTGGTGCATGCTTCAGAGTCTGTCTGCTCTATTGTCCTCTGGGGTGCGGTGGAGACTTCCTATGGGAGATTGCCAAGCTCATTGCCGGCCTGATGCTAGAGTCCCCAAGATGGCTTATTCTGGGGGACTTCAATGCTTGGGTCAATGATGGGCTCCTGGGATTTGGGGCAGATTTTTTGAATATGTAGGCTATGGGCCTGACACAACATGCTGTGTCAGTGACTCACTCATGTGGCCACATTTTTGACCTTGTGTTTTCAATTGGCCTAGAGGTTAGTGATCTAAAGATAGCCCTGGTGTCATGGTCAGATCACAGCACCATGGGACTCATGTTTGGGGTCCACCCATGATGGTCCTGCCCCTGTGGAGATAGTCCAGTGTCACCCTTTAAGAGGAGTGTCCTCATTAGGACTTTTTGCAGTGCTGGACCTATCAGGTGTGGAGACTGATTGTGAGTCTGGAATGCAGGAGGGGGTGACTGCCTGTACTAGGGAGATCACCGCTGCCTTTGATTCAGTTGCAGCTGTCCATGTATGACCTCTGTCCACCCAAAAGAGACCTGCTTGGTTCAATGAAGAACTCAGGGACCTAAAGCCTTGGGGTCAGAGCTGAGAGGTATTGGAGGAGGTCGCAGCTACTGAAGGAAAAATTTGCCCTAAGGTCACATTATTGTGATTATCAGGGGACAATCTCCCAGAATAAGGCAGATTTTGTGTCTAGGGAGATTGTTGGGGAAAGGAACAAACCAGCTCAGCTCTTCTGCATGATGGACAGGCTATTACACCTGGCCTGTCTCCATGTGAGAAGGAAGGGTTCAAGCACTAGGTGTGAAGACTTTGCTCTGTTCTTTGCCACAAAGTGTCCTCTATCAGGGCCAGGATCTCCTCCAATGTCTCTTGAAGGGATTGTGAGTAATTTCTGGGCCATGCTGGAGCACTCCTCCTCCTGTCTAGGCTGAGTTTGAGCCAGTTGGAGTAGAAAAAGTGGTGACTACGATCTCAAGGCTGCAAACAACACAGCGTGACCTTGACCCAGGTCCTACCTGCCTTTTGGTGGAGTGTTTGGACCTGTTGTTGCAGAGGTTGTCCACACTTCTTTGAGGAGTGGGGTCTTTAGGCATTCTTGAAAGAGGTATTGGTTAGGCCCTTACTGAAAAAACCCTCAGTGGACCCGGAGTGTCTCAGTAACTACACACCAGTCTCAAACCTTCCATTTTTAGGGAAGGTTACTGAGAAAGTGGTGGCCCACCCATTTCAAACAGCATCTTGCCTCCTGTTCCATTTATGAGATACGCCATTCTGGATTCTGGGCTGGACACAGTACAGTGACTGCTCTGCTGAAGGTGCTTAATGATCTCCTGATGGCAAAGGACAGGAGAGAGCATGCCATCTGAGTTCTCCTGCACCTGTTGGCAGCGTTTGATGCTGTGGATTACGAAGTGCTACTCAACTGCCTGTGGTACTGGTGTGGCTTGTCAGGAAATGTCATCAACTGGTTTGGATTATGCCTGATAGGCAGAGTGCAGAAGGTGATGATGAGGCTTGCTACATCTAGCCCAAAGCTTCTGTCCTGTGGTGTGCTTCAGGGTTTGGGTTTGTCGCCCATGAGGTAGAAGACTTGGTTTGCTGGCCAAGGCACCTAGCTTCACCTGAGCTCTTTCCTTCTAAGACTGCTTGAAAGGCAGAGTAGAGAAACTTACCAGAGCAAGGGAGAAGGATTAAGATTTAGTTTGGCTAAGCAGATTTACTGTGTGGTGGTGTTTTTTATTTTTTACTCACAGGGATTGCTACTGTTTGTTGCTAACATTTCATTGCTTTATTTTTTCTCTGATTCAAATTGTTGTTGCTGGTATACCTTCTTCTGCATTATTACAAGGTGTGCCTACAGGTGTGTGCTAACAGATTACTGCTGTAATCTTCTGATTCAAATTGTCTTTTGCAAGGTATATCTTCTGTTACTGCTCTATTTTTCTCTGGAGCAAAGTGTTTCTTACAGGGTATATCTTCTCTGAAATTACTGTATTACAGGTGGAGCTTACATTTTTGTGACTTTTTATCATTGGGCTAAGCAAAATTACTGTTTGACACTGTGTTTTATTTTATTCTTGTTTGTTGAAAAGGTTTGTTGTCTCAGAGGTGTTTCAGTCTCCTTCTCACATTGAAGGAGCTAATTGCTTTTCCTCCCACAGCTCTTCCAAAGGATTAGGTGTATGTGGGGGTGGAGCTGGCAAACTGTCAGTAATTTCCAACAGAAAGAAGGGTTAAATAGTCAGGTTAGTTGATATCTTGGAGGTAGAAGACTTGGTTTGCTGGCCAAGGCACCTAGCTTCACCTGAGCTCTTTCCTTCTAAGACTGCTTGAAAGGCAGAGTAGAGAAACTTACCAGAGCAAGGGAGAAGGATTAAGACTTAGTTTGGCTAAGCAGATTTACTGTGTGGTGGTGTTTTATTTTTACTCACAGGGATTGCTACTGTTTGTTGCTAACATTTCATTGCTTTATTTTTCTCTGATTCAAATTGTTGTTGCTGGTATACCTTCTGCATTATTACAAGGTGTGCCTACAGGTGTGTGCTAACAGATTACTGTTGTAATCTTCTGATTTAAATTGTCTTTTGCAAGGTATATCTTCTGTTACTGCTTTATTTTTCTCTGAAGCAAAGTGTTTCTTACAGGGTATATTTTCTCTGAAATTATTATAGGTGGTGCTTACAGGTTTTACAGTTTTATCTAACATTAGGATAAGCTTTCAGGGTTACTGCATTTGTTGTTGACTGATTGTTTCTGCTCTTACCTCCTTGTTCTTTCATCCGTGGTTCTTCTTTTTAGGCAGGGGAAGGGCCCAACCACCCACCCACATCCCCAACCACCCCACGCTACACTCCTTTTATAGGGTACCACAGTTGTGACATTTCCTGTGGCACAGCAAGAAGGGGCAGATCAGTGGGGCCTCCACAAGGTGATCTCATTTACAGGGGCACTAGTAATTTAACTTGTTATAACAAGTTAAACAAAGCACAATTAAACCATTACTTGCATTTTTTTCCTTTTTTCCTTCTAATTACTCTGACTAGGTTTAAACCCAGCAACTTATTTGGAATGGATTTCATTAACTGCAGGTACTGTGGAACAATTTTCAGAAGGACAGTCTTACAGGATTTAGGACACTGTCCTACATGCTGGGCCTTTGGAGATCTTAGGTCTCAGCTCCGGGCAGCATGGGCAGAGATTGCACTCCTCAAATTTCATATTGAAGAGGAAATACATTATAAGAACCACCCGCCATTTCCCCAGCATCCAACAGAAAAACCTTGACCGCAGAGGGTAGTTGGTCCAGGAGGTTGGCAGGTGGTTAGGAGGAGCAAATCAGGTGCCCCATCACTCTCTGCTCTCCAACACATTACCTCCAAAAACCATATAAACACTACAAACAGCTATCTGCCTCTATCTCTGAAATCAAATAAAGAGGCAGAAGACACTGCAGAGCAGGACACTGCGCACAGGAGCTAGCAACAACAATACTCACCCAAATCAGGAACCAAAACTAAACATGCACAAAGGAAATCCAAAACTTCTGATCATAGGAGACTCCATGATTCGGGGAGTTGATACCCATCTCCAGCAAGCGGATGGTCAGATGTCTCCAGGTAAATCAGCATGGAGAGACACTGACCACATTGCTAAAATTGTTAACAAAGCAGGAGAAAACATTGATGTCCTAGTACACATAGGGACTAATGATCTCACCAGCTGGTCAGTTGTGGAGACCAAGGAACACCTGACTAGGCTGGGTGACAAACTATCATCTATTTTGTCCAGCATCTCCTTCTCTGAGATCCTGCCAGTCTGGGAGAAGGGAACAGATGGACGGAAGGTCAGAGAAGGGGAGATAGGGGAGCTAAACACGTGGCTCAAGGACTGGTGCCAGGAAAAGGACACAGATTTGTAGGAACTGGCAACAGTTCTGGGAGTGAAAGTTCTTTAAATTTGATGGACTGCATCTGACTAAAGAGGAGTCAGTGCATTGGGGCAGAAGTTTGATGTCTTTGCAGAATATTTAAACTAGCAATGGGGAGAGGGTGCAGCACCCATATGTTGAATGGGAAGAACACCCTCCCCTCAGCTAGAGGTCAAACAGGAATTCAGTGTGTTTGCTGCTCATTTGCATCACCAGGTAAGAAAAAGGTTTGTCTTCCCATACGATGCACAGGGGTAATGCCAAACTTCACCCAACAACTAACACACCAAAATCTGGCCAATGGAAAATCATGTACACAAATGCTCACAGCCTGGGAAATAAGATCCCAGACCTGCAGGCAATAATGTCAGAGGCTAAACTGGACATAGTAGCAATTAGTGAGATGTGGTTTACCAGTAACCACACCTGGGAGACTTCAGTACCTGGCTATGTATTGTTCAGAAGAGACTGAGGTGCAAAAGGGGAGTGGCCCTGTATGTTAATGAAAATATCAAAGCTACAGAAATTCAGAATACACATAAGGAGCCAGAAGAACTGTGGGTCACCCTGGAAACAGGAAATGGGACAGCCATAAGAACTGGGGTTGTCTACAGCCCCCAGACCAGAGGGAGGACATAGACACATTACTGTTAGAAGATATACAAAACATGACAGCTAAAGGGGAGGTTCTGATAATGGGAGACTTCAACATGCCAGATACAGATTGGTCAATACCAGCAGGATCATCTGCCAGAACTAGACTCATAGTGGATTCCCTGCAGGGGGAGGGCCTCAAACAACTGGTACAGCAACCCACAAAGAAACAGGGCTATCCTAGATCTAGTACTGACTAACAAAGAAAGGAACACAGATCTCCAGGTAGAAGGTCACCTGGGGGCCAGTGACCATCACATGGTATGGTTCAATTTGGCTACTACATCTAAATCATCCCATTCCAAGGCAAAAATATGGGACTTCAGAGGAGCTGACTTTGATAAGATGGCCAACAGAGTTAAGCTAGCCTAGCAAAAAGAAACACAGGTGAGGGGTACAGGCAAAGTGGGCAAGCATTAAGGATGCAATACTTGAAGCAACATCCCATTGTGTTAGACAGAAAAGGAAGTGCAAAAGAAGAAGAAACCACTTTGGTTCTCAAAACAGTAGCAGAAAAGGTCAGAGCCAAAAGGCTGGCCTTCAGGAAATATAAAGGAACACAGCGGATGAAGATAGGGAGGCATACCAAACTGCCCTAAGGGAAGCAGGTATGGCAGTAAGGCAGGCAAAGTCCCAAACTGAGGAAACACTAGCACTAACAGTAATGAAGGTGACAAGACTTTCTATGATATTAGTGAAAGGAGAAAGTCCAGAGGGGTATGCTAAGCTTAATGGATAAAAGGGAGCATGTGAGGGAGGACCCTGTAAAGGCATCTATCCTAAATAGATAATTTTGCTCAGTATTTACTGAAGAGAAGGTAGGGCAGGGCCCACAGCTCAGCATCATGGACACAGGGGGGAGGGAGGTGAGCACTACTCCCTTCACAAAAGAAAGGGTCCTACAAGAGCTTGCTAAGCTCAGGGTGGATAAGGCAATGGGACCTTATGGCATACATCCCAGGGTACTTAAGGAGCTAAAGGAGGAACTAGCAGAGCCATTAGCAGAATTGTTTAGTGAGTCTCTGAGCACAGGAGAGGTCCCAGAAGACTGGAGAAGGGCTCATGTGATCCCGCCTCCACAAGAGTGGTAGCAGGGAGGAGGCGGGAACTACAGACAGGTCAGTCTTACCTCAGTAGTGGGCAAGATTAGGAAGCACCCTCATGGAAAGGATAGTGCAACACCTGGAATCCATAGGGCACAGGATCCAAGACAGCATGGGTTTACAAAGGAAGGTCCTGTCAAACTAATCTCATAGAGTTCTTTGACTGGGTAACCAGAGTGGTGGACCAAGGAGGAGCAGTTGATGTCGCCTACCTTGACTTCAGCAAAGCTTTTGACACTGTTCCACATAGAAGACTGATAAATAAGCTAGGTAGGCTCGGGTGGGTCAGAAGTTGGTCAGCTGGGTGGCAAACTGGTTGACTGGCAGAAAACAGAGAGTGGTGGTAAATGGTATACAGTCAGAAGAGATGCATGTCACAAGTGGGGTACCTCAGGGATCAGTCCTGGGGCCAGTCCTATTCAATATCTTCATTAGTGACCTCGCAGATGGACTAGAGGGTAAGGCTTGTCTGTTTGCAGATGACACCAAGATCTGCAACAGAGTGGATGATCCAGATGGGGTGGGCAGAATGAGAAGAGATCTGGATAAACTAGCAGAATGGTCAGAAGAGTGGCAACTGGGATTTAATGCAAACAAGTGCAAAATCATGCACATAGGGAAGAGAAACCCTGAAGCCACTTATAGGCTGGGAGGGGAGTTGCTTGCAGTCACAAAGGAAGAAAGAGACTTGGGCATCATCATCACTGATGACCTAAAATCATCCAAGCAGACCTCTAAAGCAGTAGGTAAGGCTAGGGGGGTGTTAGGGTGTATTAGTAGGGGTATCACAAGTCGTAAGAGGGAGGTAATAATCCCTCTGTACAAGACATTGGTTAGGCCCCATCTGGAGTACTGCGTGCAGTATTGGAGGCCACACCTTCACAAGGACATTAACCAAACTGAGGCAGTCCAGAGAAGGGCAACCAAAATGGTGCAGGGACTGCATCAGAAGACATGAGGACAGATTAACGGAGCTCAATATGTATACCCTGAGGCAAAGGAGGAGAGGTGATATGATCGAGGCATTCAAACACCTTAAGGGCATAAACAAGGTGAAAGAGTCTAACATGTTTAAATATAAGAAAAATAGCAGGACAAGAGGACACAGCATGAGATTAGAGGGAGGCCGATTAAGGGGGAATGTGAGGAAATTCTTTTTCACAGAAAGGGTGGTAGAGGCATGGAATGGCTTACCACAAGAAGTGGTGGCTATGAATACAGTGCAGGGCTTCAAACAGGCGTGGGATAGGCATAAGGGAGCAATACAAATGACTATGAATAGATAGGTCACTGACAGAGCAAAGGCCAATGGCACATTTATAAGGTAGAAAAAGAAATGGGCAGACTGGATGGGCCTTACGGTCCTTATCTGCCGTCAACTTCTATGTTTCTATGTTTCTCTGTTGTTCAGTGTATAGAAACATAGAAACATAGAATTTGATGGCAGATAAGGATCGCTTGGCCCACCTAGTCTGCCCATTTCCCTACTTAATGGATAAGCTGCAGATCCTAGTTAATTAACAGCCTAATTCCTCCTACTCCCCACTAGAATTGTCTTATGTCTGTCCCATGCATTATTGAATTCCCCCATTGTTTTTGACTCTAAGTCCTCAACAGGAAGGCTGTTCCATGTATCCACAACCCTCTCTGTGAAGAAATACTTCTACACATTACCTCTGAGCTGCCCCCCCTCTATCTTCAAATTGTGCCCCCTTGTTTTTGTACATCTCTTTTTCTGAAAGATGCTACCCTCTTAAACTTTATTGAGTCCTTTGAGGTATATTCTGCCATTGGGAGACATTATCAGGTGGTATGGGCTGGGTTTTCACTACTAGGCAGATGATACTCAGCTGTACTTGTCCTGTGCAGTTGGTAACCAGATGGCGTCTTCCATATTTAATAGCTGCTCAGAGGAAAGACAGAGCTGGATGACTCAGAACTGGCTTAGACTTAACCCAGACAAGAGTGAGGTGCTAGTGGTAGATCCAGGTTATCGTGGTGGGGGGCAATCGAGGTGACCCCCTTGGCTTAGTGCTGGGGGGATTCCTCTTACCCCATCTATACAGGTGAAAGATATGGGCGTGATCCTAGATGATGACCTGACACTGGATGCTCAAGTGTCAGACATCATCAAAAGCGGATATTAACATCGGAGGAACATTGCTCAGATCTGGGCCCTAACTCCATCTGAGAACCTGCCAAGACTGGTACATGCATTTGTCACTTCCATGTTGGACTACTGCTATGCCCAAAACCATGGGCATTCTGGAGGCAACCTTTACCAACTGCAGCTGGTGCAGAACCTGGCGGCGAGACTACTGTCAAGCATAAAAAGAGACAATCATATTACTTCTGTCCTCTGGGAACTGCCCTGGCTGCCACTTAGGTGGGAGATTGTCTTCAAGGTATGGATCCTAAGCTACAAGGCCCTGCATGATCAGGGACCAGCTGATCTGCAAAATCTTCTGGAGCCCATTGGCCATCCCGGGCTCTTCATTCTGCTGACGGTAGCCTCCTAGGAGTTCCTAGGGTCATGCTGCAGCGTTTTGGGGACTTTGCACTCTCAGTTGCTGTGCTTACACTGGGGGAACTCATTAGCTGTATATTTAAGGGAGGTATCCTTGGTAGAAGCCTTTAAAACAGGTCTTAAAATACTCCTTTTTCAACAGGCATTTTATTCATAATTTTAAGGAAAATTGAATACAGTATCCTATTTTATGTATGTATGGATGTGTTTTGAAGAGTGTTTCTATTCTTGCTGGCTTGACATTTTTCAATACAGTATTGCACTGAATCTTTGTTTGTAATGTACAGTGCTATGAATCCTTGGAAAGGTACGCTTTATAAATAAAGCGTCTGTCTATCTATCTATCTATCTATCTATCTATCTATTAAGATCCTACTGATGTCATCAGCACCTCTTGATGGAAATGCAGTCTTGTTGTGTATAGCTGCCGTATATTATTCTGTACATTACTCAAGCGTCAGTCTTGTTGTGTATAGCTGCCCGTATATTATTCTGTACATTACTCAAGCTTCAGTCTTGTTGTGTATAGCTGCCCATATATTATTCTGTACATTACTCAAGCATCAGTCTTGTTGTGTATAGCTGCCCGTATATTATTCTGTACATTACTCAAGCGTCAGTCTTGTTGTGTATAGCTGCCCGTATATTATTCTGTACTCAAAGCTTCAGTCTTGTTGTGTATAGCTGCCCATATATTATTCTGTACATTACTCAAGCGTCAGTCTTGTTGTGTATAGCTGCCCATATATTATTCTGTACATTACTCAAGCTTCAATCTTGTGTCCCCAATGAATTCTTGTAGCCCCTTAATGGAAACACAGCCTTGTTGTGCATGGTTGCCCATACATTATTCTGTACATTACTTGAGCTTCACTCTTAAGGTCCCTATGACGTCATCAGAATCCCCAATGGAAACACAGTCTTGTACATGGTTGCCCATACGTCATTCTGTGCATTACTTGAGCTTCACTCTTAAAGTCCCTATGATATCATCAGAACCCCTCAATGAAGATGCAGTCTTGTTGTGTATGGTTGCCCATACATTATTCTGTACATTACGTGGGCTTGACTCTTGAGATCCCTATGATGTCTTCAGAACCCCTAGATGAAAACACAGACTTGTGTATGGGTGCCATTACATTATTATGTATATTACTCCAGCTTCACTTTTGATGTCTCTATGATATCATCAGATCCCCCCAATGGTATCATGGCCCTTTTGTGCACGGTTGCCCATGCATTATTCTGTACGTAACTCAAGTTCATTCTGGAAGCCCGAATATTTCATGTCACCCCTCAATGGAAATACTACCCTGTTGTGCATGGTTACCCAAAAATTAATCTGAGCATTACTCAAGCTTTGCTCCTGGGGTTCTTATGATGTCATGTTTAGTTATTAATTAATTAATTTATTTATTTATTTCAGATTCGGATTAATACCTGTAAGCTGGGGGCTCATTTACAAAGGCTCAAAATCAACAAGGAACACAAGACATTTGCAGGTGCTGAAACATTGCAGAACAGAAAGACATCAACTAACAAGTGGTATTAGTGTGCAGTTACAACATTAAACAGGGTACAAGAAGTGAGGAAAACAGGACCACACTTGTGGAGAAAAATATATTAATGCAGCACTAATTAAGCGTGGTACAGTGTTTAACAATCATGTAACAGTTCAGACGGAGTGCTCCCAGCCTGCAGAAATGCAGTTTTAGTAGCCAAGGTGAGGCTTTATCAGGGGGAGGTAGTAGGTAGTGGGAGGTGGGGGGAGGTGGGCAGTTGTGGAACAGGAGGGTGGGAGTGAGAGAGGGTAGTTTTTGACAGGAGCAAGAATGACTGTAGGAGGCCTTGGGTTAACAGAAACACTGGCAGTCAGATATGCTGGCAAGAAGAGATCGAAGCCCATTTTAAAAGTGGCCAAGTCTGGGGAACTTGGTAAGGTCTGCAGGCAGATCATTGAACCATTTAGGCCCACAGTAGGAGACAGAGACTTTTGCCAAAGGTGGCTTGTTTGAAGGGAACAGTTAGGACAGCCCTGGAGGCACTCCTTGTGCATTTAGGTGGTTGTGCAGGCTCAAAGAGGGCTGAAGTAGCACTAGGCATGGACCCCATCAGAGACTGTTTTGCAAAGAGGCAGGCCTGGTATTGGAGTCTGTAGTGGAGTGGGAGCCAGCCAGTTTCCTTGTATAGGTCACAACAGTGAGTCATATCACCGCCTGATGGAAACACTGCCTTGTTGTGCATGGTTGCCTATACTTTATACTGCACATTACTCAGGTTTCACTCTCAAGGTCCCTATGATGTCATGAAATCCCATGATGGGAGGGTGAGAAAAAACAGCCCTGCTGTGTTTAGTTGCCCCTGCATTATTCTGTACGTTACTCAAACTTCACTCTCACGCTCTCTATGATGTCATCAGAACCCCTCAATAGAAGCACAGCCATTTGTGCATGATTGCCCATAGGTTATCATGTCCATCACTCTAGCTTCTCTCCCAAGGTCCCTTTGATATATCCAGAGCCTTCTGATGGAAACACAGCCTTGTTGTGTATAGGCATTATTCAAGACTGGCTGTCAAGATTCCTATGACGTCATCAGAACCCCTCAGCGGAAACACAGGCTTGTGCATGGTTGCCTATATATTAATCTGTATATTACTCGGGCTTCACTCTCGAGGTCCCTATGATGTCATCAGGACCCCTTGATGGAAATGCAGTCTTGTTGTGTATGGTTTCCCATACATTATTCTGTACATTACTCAAGCTTCACTCTTGATGTCTATATGATGTCATTAGAACCCCTCAGCAGAAACATGACCCTGCATGCATTATTCTGTACATTACTCAAGCTGCACTGTGGAAGCCCCTATGATTCATGTCACACCTCAATGGAAACTCTGCCCTATTGTGCATGGTTGCCTATACATGAATCTGTTCATTACCCAAGCTTTGCTCCTGAAGAATTAAGGAAGGAACTAGTGAAACCACTGGCTACTCTTTTTAATAAATCATGGGAGGATGGTGTGGTACCCGAGGACTGGAGGAAGGCAGATGTGATTCCCCTTCACAAAAGTGGGACCAAGACAGAGGCAGGAAACTACAGACCTGTCAGTCTGACCTCTGTGGTAGGGAAAGTGATGGAGTCACTTCTGAAGGAAAGAATAGTTGAGTACCTAGAGGTCAGTGGAGCACAGGATCCAAGGCAGCATGGGTTCACAGTGGGAAGGTCATGTCAGATGAATCTAATAGATTTCTTTAACTGGGTGACCAAAGTAGTAGACCAGGGAGGGGCTGTGGACATGGCCTACCTACACTTTAGCAAGGCATTTGACACAGTCCCACACAAAAGATTATTAGTCAAATTAACCAGCCTGGGAGTGGGTCCCAGGGTGGTAGCCTGAGTAAAACATTGGCTGGACAACAGGACACAGAAGGTAATAGTAAATGGAGTCCACTCTGAAGAAAGGGCGGTTACTAGTGGGGTTCTGCAGGGTTCAGTATTAGGTCCAGTCCTTTTTAATGTCTTCATCAATGGCATTGTAGAGGGACTGGAAGGAAAAGTATGCCTTTTTGAAGATGACACAAAGATCTGCAACAGGGTTGATACACAAGGAGGCGTGGAAAGGATGAAAAGGGACTTGGCAAGGTTGGAGGAATGGTCAGACGTATGGCAGCTAGGATTCAATGCAAAAGTGCAAATAATGCACCTGGGAAACAAGAACCCAGGGAAGAATACACAATGGGTGGGGAGGTAGTAACAACAACAAAACAGGAAAGGGACCTGGGGTAATCATATCAGATGACCTTAAGGTTAGTGCTAAATGTGAGAAGGCAGTAGGGAGGGCTGGGGATATACTGGGATGCATAAGGAGAGGCATCATCAGCAGAAAACAGGAAGTTGTTATCCCTCCACAGACAGTTGGTGAGACCCCATCTGGAGTATCATGCCCAGTTCTGGAGACCCCATCTCCGGCAAGGACATAGACAGGATAGAGGCAGTCCAGAGGAGGGCAACTAAAATAGTGCAGGGTCTGCAAGAGAAGCCATATGAGGAGAGACTAAAGGACTTAATATGTATACCCTTGAGGAAAGAAGGAGAGGGGGACATGATAGAAACTTTCAAGTACCTCAAGGAATCAACAAAGTCCAAGAGGGTAGCATCTTTCATAAAAAGAGACTTGCAAGAACAAGGGGACACAATTTAAAGATAGAAGGAGGGCGGTTCAGGGGCAATGTGAGGAAGTATTATTTCACAGAGAGGGTAGTGGATGCATGGAACAGCCTTCCTGAGGAAGCTGTGGGGTCTAAAACTGTGGGAGAATTCAAAAATGCATGGGACAGACATAAGGCAATTCTTGTGGGAGACAGGAAGATATAGGCTGTTGGTTAACTAGGATCTACAGCCTATCCTGTAGGTAGGGAAATGGGCAGACTAGATGGGCCTAGCGGTCCTTATCTGCCGTCAAAGTCTATGTTTCTATATTTCTATGTTCCTATGGTGTCATGTCACCCCATCATGGAAACACTGCCTCATTGTGCATGGTTGCCTATACTTTATTCTGTATATTATGCAAGTTTTACTCTTAAGGTCCCTATGTCATCAAAACTTCTTAATGGAAACACAGCCTTATTGTGCATGGTTGCTCATATGTTATTCTGCACATTTCATGAACTTTAGTCTCTAGGTCCCTATGATGTCATGTCACCCCTCAATGGAAATACAGCCTTGTTATGCATAAATGCCCATGCATTATTCTGTACATTACCTGTGCTTCACTCTTGAGGTCCCTACAATGTCATCAGAACCCCTCAATGGAAACACAGCCACATTGCTCATGGTTGCTCGTTCACTATTCTTTACATTACTAGAGCTTCACTCTTGAGGTCACCATGATATTGTCAGAACCCCTTGATGAAAACAGAGCCTTGTGTATGTTTTCCCGTGCTTTATTCTTTATATATTGTGTCTGAGGCCATGCAAAGACAGGATGTACTGCCTCCAGAAACTATGTTACAACCATCCCGTGAGAAAGAGACTGAGAACGTGGTGTAGTGACACATGTTTTTGAAAGACTGAATGGGTAAAGGACATTTCATTCCATCTTCCACATATGCTACAAAAAACTTGACTGGGCAAGAAAGTTAAAAAATCATGATTGTTAATTCAGTTAGCATGTTTGAGCACAGGTGCTCATTTGCAAAGGTTCCACATCAGTGACACATAGAAACATTGACCCCTAGGCCCATCCAGTCTGCCCATTTTGCCTGCCTACTGTAAAACTCACAGACCTTACTTGATCTCTGGCTTTATCGCCTTGTTCCTATTGCTAGAGTTCCCCTATGCCTGTCCCATGCATGTTTCAATTTCTCCATTGTGTTTTCCCCCCATCACCTCCACTGGGAGTCTATTCCTTGCATCCACAACCCTTTCTGTGAAGTAATATTTCCTCATGCGACCCCTCATTCTACCCCCTTCCAACCTCATGTCATGCCCCCTCATTCCTGGACATCTTCTTTTCTGAAAGTTGCTACTCTACAGTACCCTATTTATGCCTTTTAAATATTTGTAGGTGTCTATCTAATTTCCCCTGTCTTTCCTCCCCAGGGTATACATATTGAGGTCTCTTATTCTCTCCCCATATAAGTTTTGGTGCAGGCTCTGCACTATCTTTGTTGCCCATCTTTCAACCACCTCCACCCTGTCTATGTCCTTATGGAGATGTGGCCTCCTAAACTGGACTCAGTATTCCAAATGAGGCCTCACCAATTACCTGTACAGCAGTATCACCACCCCTTTTCTTCTGTTGGTGATACCTCTTACTAAGCACCCCAGTACCCAACTGGCTCCCCCCACAGCCTTGTTTCATTGTTTGGCCACCTTTAGGTCATCAGATATGAAAACTCCCAAATCCCTTTCCTGTTTGGTGAGCATCAATATCTCTTCCCCCCAATCATGTTATCCTTCAAGTGTCAGCATGGTTCAGTTAGTAACACATCCACCTCTGGACCAGAGGGTTGTGAGTTCTCATCCCACACCGGGATTTGACTCATATCTAAAATGCTGTCACCCGAGTACAGTATTAGGGTGATACTCTACTGCTAGGGTGTGCCAATCTTTAGATGAGACATTAAACCAATGTCCCTTCTACCCATTCTGATGCTGTCCTGGTGGGTGTCCAGGTAGAAGTAAAAGAACCCAAAGCACTCTTTGCAAACAGAAGGAGACATTCTTGGTGTCCTGACCAGTATTCACCTTCCCATAAAACTGGTTTATGCAATTGTCCAGGCTGTGTGAGGGTGCTGACATGTGATATGGCCAACACTACACATTCAGTCAGTTCACTACCAGTCTAGCATTGCTTGTAAAGTGCTTTGGGATACACTGTGCATAAAAAGCACTCTATAAATGCTGCTACTACTTCTCCTTCTCCTTCTCCTCCTCCTCCTCCTCCTCCTCCTCTTCCCCTTCCTCCCCCTCTCCCCTGGGTTCCTGCACCCCAAATGCATGATTTTGCACTTTTTCACGTTGAATCTCAGCTGCCACACTCTACACCATTCCTCCAGTTTAGCTAGGTCCCTCCTCATTTTTTCATCCCACTCAGTGTGTCCAACCTGTTGCAGAGCTTAGTGTCATCCTCAAAGAGGCACGCCTTCCCTTCCAGCCCCACAACAATGTCACCTGTGAAGACATTAAACAGGACTGGCCCTTGAACTGAACTATGAGGCTGCAAACAAAGACACTTACTTCATCAGTTCAGAGGATTATAGTCAGGTCATAATACAGAAGATGCATAGATACACAGACGGTTTTAGGCAGATACAATAGCAGCTGCATAGTCTGATTACAGAGCTAGTTAAGGCACCAGTCAGGTAGTGATCCAGATTTTCTAAAGCAGAGTACAGCTGGTACTGGAGTTGTGGGATAAGCACACAGATCTTTTGAATTGGGCAATGCTTGGAATGTTTAGCAGGGATTCATTCAGCCAACCTCCTGCACTAACAGCTAAGGAGCACTTGTTCCGATTGACTCTTTGGAAGGGCAGTTCCAGAGCGTTCCTAGTCATGATCCTGATATACCGCTAGTTGCTGATGGGGTGGAAGAAGTTGGGTGTGGTTGAAGGCGTGAGACCTAGCAGTGCCTTTCTGAGAAGAAGACAGGTTTGATCCTTTAGCCTGCCATGCAGGGGTAACCTGTTAGTGAGCATATTCAAAGTGCAGTTTTGGGTGAGCTTATCCATTCCCAGTGCAAGATAACCGGCCCTGTTGCATATCACCTTGACTCTGTTTACCACAGTATCACAAGCAATACCATATACAGGAAGGCATTAGCCCATCAGTGACAGGACTGTGCTAGACACAGGATGTCTGGCATCAGTGGTAAGGCTGAGATGGTGCCTATACAGAGCATCCAGTCATCTGTTAGCCATACATGGACAGTTCAAATGTTACTCTGATGAACATTGAACTAGCTGAGGGTGATGGCGGAAGGAATTGGGGAGGCAGATACTCTCTCCCACAGGCTGAAGTAGAGATTAAGGAGAACTTAGGGGAGAAGAATCCTCCATAGTTCAAATTAGTAAAGGAAGCAGGGTAGTGGAGACAACAGGAGAAGGGAATGGAAGCCGTAAAAGGAAAAGGGGAAGGAAGAAGGGAAAAGGGGGACATCAAGCAGTGAAAACAAAATCTGGAAGGCTGTGTGTTTAAATGCTAGCAGTCTAGGAAATAAGATCCAGAATAAGAGACCATCATGTCAGCAACCAGCATGGAGACTGTGACCATTACCGAGTCATGGGGCACTGAAAACCATGACTGGGATATGGCCATATCAGGCTATACTCCATTCAGGAGGGACAGGGTGGGAAGGAAAGGAGGGGACAAGTAGCTTTATGTGAAGAAAAGCATAACAGCAAATGAGATACAGGGACTACAGGAGAAGCAGAGGTACTATGAGTCACTCTAGAGATGGGACTTGAGCCACTATTCACACTGGACTGATCTCCATACCTCCTGTACAGGGGGAGTGACTAGATAAGGTGCTGGTGGAATACATTGAAAAGATGGCAAGAAAAGGAGGAGGTACTGCTGGTGGGGGACTACAGCCTGCCAGATGTAGATTGAAGTCTCCCAGCAGCATCTTCAGTAGGGATATCCTGTACTCTGCAGTGGGCATTCCACAGACAACTAGTCCATGAACCCACTTGTGATTGGGCAATACTACACTTGGTACTCACTAACAGGGACAGTATTGCAAATGTCAATTTGGGAGGCTACCTGGGGACCACAGATTATTGGCAGGAAATAGGCTGTTGGATAACTAGAATCTGCAGCTTATCCAGTAGGTAGGGAAATGGGCAGACTGGGTGGGCCAAGTGGTCCGTATCTGCCATCAAAGTCTATGTTTCTATGTTATTGCATGGTGTGGCTCAATATAAGGATGGCTGAGGAATTGAACCACAGAGGGTTAGGCGAGGGTCCAGAAATTCAGGAGAGCAGATTTTATAAAGATATTCAAGTCAGTAGTTTATTGAGTGGCAAAAAAAGCCATTACATTACAAACATACATACAAACATTATCACACTTCATTTCATAAATACTTTACAAGATAAAAACTGCTTTACAGGAATCAGATAAAAAAAACAAGCATTTGTCAATGTTGAATGTTGTCTTGCTGGCATTGGCATTGGTAGTGCAGGAGTCAGAGAAGCATAATAGGAATGGCAGTGAAGTATGGAACCAAAATCAACCCAACCCCACCCTGCAGAGACTGACAGGCATTGAGGTGTGCCTTTAGGTCATCAGCCATAATGCTCATGCCATTTCACCTCACCCTGCCCTGTAGACTCTGACAAGCATTGTGTAGTGCCTTGGGGTTATCGGGCCTTACGCTCACCCCATTCCATAAGGAAATACATTGAGGTGGGAGCAGTATAGGGAAATAGGGTGAAGTCTGGGGGGAAAAGAATCCAAGGCACACCTTGATGCCAGCCACTAGCTGCAGGGTGGGATGGGGGTGGAATAGCTTTAGCTTTACAGCTGTCAATCCAAAGGCACACCCCTGATGCCTGTCAGTCTCTGCAGCGTGGGATGTTATGGTTAGAAGGTCCTGGGCGTTTGTTGGTTTTTGCACTCCAAATTTTCAACATGGCTGTTTTGTGACCCCACCTCATGAAAGCATTTGGGACCTCCGCTCATGAACAGTGACACTGTGATATTGTTAATCTGTCCTGAATATTGATTTTCCTCAGTGACCATGCCATTCTGCACCAGATGTGCGAAAACACATTTTGGTCAGGATGTGAAAAATGACAGCTGTACTGTTCATAAGGAGGTGTGAAGAAATGGCAATGTCGAAAATCTGGAGTGAAAATATTAAACATTTTCTAAGTTGCAAGTGTGCGTGGAAACTGGACAATGCATGTTCGTAACAAAGTCATTTTGAAGAATTCTTTCATCAAATTTTCAGCATAAGCATTTTGGGACCTCTGCTCATAAACAGTGTCATTATAATTTTCTTAATCTGCCCTGAATGTTGATTTCTCACAGTGACCATGCCATTGTGCACCAGGGCCCAGATATTCAAACTGCGCTCAAAACTGGCGCAACAGCAGGAGCAAGCACAAACCAGTTGCGCAAATGCACAACAGGTGCGATATTCAAACATGGAGCAGAGCAAATTGCGCAAGCAACCAACGTCTGAATAGCGCACATACTGCGCCATCGCGCAACCAGGAAGGAGAAGCTGAGCCAAAATGCAGCGCCATGGCGCAACCATGGAAGCTCAGCTGAGCAGTGCAGAGCTGCCATAGCGCAAGCACAGCCCCCAGAGCAATGGAACTGCACATCCAGGGAGGCAGGCTGGGCCCACCGCCAGCCATGCCACACATGGGCACAGGAACCTCACTGCAGAACCCACACCACACTGGCACACCCCAAGCACAGCATCACTGGGGTGGGACGGCTGATCCACGTGCCCATGGGGACAAGCCAACTAAAGCATAGCAGAGCCATGACGCCCAGCACAACCACTGGCAGGCAGAGAGTGCCACACCCAGGGGTTGACAACCACAGTGCACATCAGTCCCCCTGTACGCACAGCACAGCGCACCCGTCCCCCAAGACACGCTCATGTGCAGTGACAGGCACTGCAGGAAACACCATGCACCCCCATGCCACACGCCAACCCCATGCTGCAGAGAAGCAGACCACCCAGACCCACCCTGTGCAACCGTGCAGTGGGTGGCAGCAGATGGCGAGAGCAACAGAAAGGCAATGCTATGCTGGTGATACCTCCCATGGACACACACACACACACACACACACACATATATCCAGGACCATAATAGCCCAGATGGCATGTACACCCCTGCAACGGAGCACCCAGAGCCAGTTGCAAAGCAGACACCAACACAGTAGTTGTACCAAAATAGAATTTTATATTCAAACAAAAAGAGGTAACAAAACAGCTAAAACTATGTACAAGTTGGGGGACGGGTAAAAGGCAGGGGTGTGCAAGGGGGAGGGAAAACAACTTGGAGAGGGAAGTCAGGGTGAAAGGGATGGGGGAAGGGCAAATAAAAGGTGGGCTACGGCCCAGCAGGCTCCTGCTCCTCCCCCTGCCGTCTTCCCCTCCTGTGTCTGTGCCACCATTCCCCCTGTTGCTGTAGGGCTTGCAGGAGCTCTCTGTTGTCTCCGGCCAGCTGCGTCAGGCACCGGACATCGTGCGCCATGCACTGAAGCACACCGAGGCCTAGGAAAATGGGAACACAGTCAATGGCTGAGACTGACCACAACCCTGAACACCACCCAACCTGCAACCCAGCTAACCCAATGTGCTGCACATGTGATGGCATGCACCCACCCACAGTGAACATGCACATGGCCATCACAAACAGGCGGCACCAGCCATCGCACCACCGCCCACACACACTGCCCACGTCAATCACAGTACAAACTAGGCTGTCAGTGATGTTGCAACGTGGTGCGATGCCAGTCACACAGCTTGTGCCCAGTGCATGCCTGGACCACCTGTGATGCATACACAGACGTGTCGTGATGCTGCACTGTGATGCAGGTCACCTGTGTCACGCCTACATACATGGATACATAGACAGTGTCGGCAGATAGGGGCCTATGGGACACCTAGTCTGGCCATTTGGCCTTGTCACGA
The DNA here is from genome assembly GCA_016271365.2 of Neoceratodus forsteri. Classification (NCBI taxonomy): domain Eukaryota; kingdom Metazoa; phylum Chordata; order Ceratodontiformes; family Ceratodontidae; genus Neoceratodus; species Neoceratodus forsteri. Next base: position 19,512,274 of record JADMNL010000038.1, on the reverse strand, counting down.
TCACCTCATGTCCTATAAGTCCATTCCCCTCACCCCTGACCTCCAGAAGTCCCTCATGGTGAGCCCACACATACAGATCTCCTGTGACCAAGTCAGCCCCCACCACATCCTCTGGCAGGGTGTTCCACTCGTCCACCACCCATGATGTGAGGAAACACATTAGCATGTTTCCCTTAAACGAGCCCCCTCCAACTGCATCCCATGCCCTCTACACCTGGAACATCCTCTACGCTGACAAATATTGGTTCCTGCACACTGTTCCCCCCTGTACAATACTCGTATGACCCCATCATATCCTCACACCCTCCTCCCTCCAGGAGTACATGTTCAGTTCCGCCAACCTGTCTGCATAGGACATGTGATGCAATCCATGCACCATCCATGTCGCCCTCCTGTGAACGCCTCCACCCAGTCCCTGTCCACGCAGCTATGTGTTCCGGAACTGTACACTGTACTCCAGTGTGGGGACTCACTAGTGTTACGTATAGTGGAACTACTACCACCCATCTGGTTGTGTCCATCATGGTTGGTGGTCCTGCTCCCCAGCATGCAATAGCATCCATGACGAATGATACTCACACTCCTCCAGCAGCTCAGTCTGCCGCTGCTGCTGCTGCTGTTGATGCTGCTGCTGCGAGGCCGACGGCCTCTGGAACTGGGGCTCTGCATGGCCCACATCAGCCGCGTCCGCGCCGGGCCACCATCCGGCCTGTGGGAGACATATGGTGAGACAAACATCAGTGTGACTCAAAAGCAGAGTGCCCCTGCCCCAGTAAGACTGCCTGCCCACACAGCCATAACCATCCATCGCACAGCTGCACACACTGACACACCGATGCACAGCCACCCAGGCACACACACACCCTACAGAGAATATGGGTGAATAGATGGTACACTCCGTGGCCTAGGCAGCAGGCCCCGCCTGTCGCGGGAACGCAGCCGCCTAACAGCTCCGGGTCCCTCCGCGAGTATCACCGGACCCGGTGCCGCACTGCTCCGCAGACCGGCCCCGCCAGTGACCCCACCAGGCCAGTGGCCACCTGCTGCCACACATGGGTCTCTCGGTCCGGTGAGGGGCCTCACCATACAGTTGGTCATAGTGGCTCCACTAGGGCCACCAGGTTGGCCACCTCAACTTGGCTCCACGGCACGCCCTCCTCCTAGCCATGGCACCGACTTTACAGCAGGCAATATGGCGCCCCGCTGCGCTGTGACCCCGATGAGTTGTTGCGCCAATAGACCAGCACAGGCACCTATCGCGCTGTTCGCACAGCGGCCATCTTACATGGCGCTGTAGCCATACAGCGCAATAGGGACGTACATGGCATGCACTCAGCCAGGGGTCAGAGGGCATACCCAAGGTCACGGCAATGACGCAAGGCTACGCACAGCGCTATAGGATGCATAGGTATCCTGCGCGACTGCGAAGCACAGCACCAGTGCCACAGGGGACTATCGCGCAGAGGTGCCACAGCGCCATATAGTGCCCAGTGCTGCAGCGCCACTGGCACAATGGTGGCCATGTCCAGAATAGCCTATCGCGCTCAGCAGTTCTGCAGCGCGATCGACGCATGCGTAACCCGTCTGGGCTTGCGCAATGCAGTGTAGCACACAACCACAAACATGCGCCATCGGCTCAGCCGGACCTTCCCTATTGCGCTAAGCGCATTTACGCGATATTCAGCCGACATATGCAAAGCGCGATCAGCCATTCAAAGCGCGGTGGCGCGATTAGCGTGTCATTAAAGTTCGCCACACCTCATTTGCATGTGTTCTGCTATAAAAATACGACACTGGGTTGTGGCGGCCAGATTTAGTTGTTGCAGCTGAGGGTGAGTTACATGCTGTGTGATGCTCAGGACAATGCACATGGGCAGGGGTGCTGGAGGGTGTCACGGGATGAGGGGCTGAGCATGATGAGGGGCACTAGAAGGGGCAGAGGGCACCCTTTCCATCAGTATCTGCCAGGCAGAGAGGAAAGGGGCTTATGCCCCCGGCCTACAGCTATGCTCATGGGGAAATGCTGTGGACTGCAGAGTGACAGGTGTCCACTTCCACCCATACAGATCAGCATGACTGGCGAGAACCAGGCCGAGGTGTGGACGGCGGGCGTGAGGAGGCCGAACTTCACCACAGCAGAGACCGAGGCCCTCTTCCAGGCCTACCTGGAGGATGAGCCGCTTTTGAGTGGGCGGAGGGCACCCCTCAGCAGCGTGCAGCTGCATGGGAGGGTAGCTTTGGCGTCAACCTGCGGAAGCCACCAGCGCTCCATGCAGGAGTGCCCATGAAGATGGGGACTGACCGCAGGAGGCTGAAGGAGAAGGTGGCAGCCTTCAGGGTGGCACTGCTGCCACTGGTGGGGGACCACCAGTGGTGTTGCAGCTGACCCCGACCGAGGAGACACTGGTCGCGGCCATGCAGCCGAGTGCCATTGCAGGTGTTCCTGGCGGAGGATTCCAGACAGGTGGAAGCCCATCACTGCACGGTATGTCATGGTGATGTTGTGGGGCGGCTGTTGTTCACATGCACTCACATGTACTCTCTTTCTGTTTCAGATCCTGTTCGTCTGCAGGAGACGGTAGTGGTGGGTGCTGACAGTGAGGCAGACCTGCTGGACCGGGAGGAGGGACCTTCCACCTCCGCCAGCAGCCTGCACGCACTGCAGCAGCAGGCCGGCTGGGCTGACAACTCCGCCGGCAGTGATACGGGTGCAGGGGGTGCACAGCCTGTGTCACAGCAGTCTGGCATGCAGGTGTGCCAGCATGCTGTGCCTATGGCAGTGGCACGCACCGCACTATTGAGGATGGCAGGCCTGCAATGGCCAGTGAGAGGTGTGTCCCACGAGGGACACACGGCAGGCGCCAGCACGTGCCCCGGGCCGTCCAGCTCCACACCGTGTACCAGCATGCTGGCACAGTCACAGGCTGGGCCTGTCAGCACCGGTGGGGCAGCACGGTGGCTGAGCAGGTGTCTGGCACTGTTGACAGCACAGGGTGGAACAGGTGGACCTGGGGGCTCAGCAGTTGGAGGGGCAGCAGCAGTTGCACACCAGGCCTGGGGGACAGCGTCAGGCAGTGGCACTTGTCCACCGCCCTAGATCAGCCCATACCTGGTCCTGGCGAACAGCGGCCACCCTCAAGGGTGCTGTGCACCAGGACCATCCACACCCTGGGGTCACGATGCCATTGGGGCACAGTACCGCTGGGCGTGCACACCGCCTGCTGCAGGAGTCGGTACAGCTGCAGGGGCGGGTTGCAAGGTCCGTGGAGGCACTGACTGTGTCCGTGGGCGCGCATAGCAGGGAGTGTGCTCGGGACTGGGCCGAGATGGTCCATATGCGGACGGATGTGACCGCTGCCATCGACAGGCTGACCCAGGCAGTGGTCTCTGTGGCGACCGCATTGACCACATTGTCTGGTGACCCTGTACCGCACCCCACGATCGCGCGCACTCCCCCGTTCCGGTGTAGTGCGACACCAGGCCTGTCGACGCCGGGTTCTGCTGTGGGCATCCGAGCACCCTGGTGCAAAGTTTCTTCAGCCGGATGCAGACCCTGTGCGGGCAGGGCGCGGTCACGCACTGGGACCTGGTGGTGCAGTAGTGCCACCCGATGTGGCCCCTGCGCGCTGCCTGCTGGGCTGCTACGGCGGGCCGCCACGCATCCGTGGTGGCTGTGGGACAGTGCTCCCTGACTGAGCTGTCTCCCAATGCAGGCCCTGTCTGGTGCTGCCCTGTTTGCAATGTGTGTCATGGTGGGCAGTGCACTGCTGGGTGCTCTGCTCACCATGCTGACACACGGACCACCTGCACACTCCCAACTGCTGTCCACAGGTGCGTGTGGATGATGATGCCTGCATTGCACTGTACACCAAGGTGCAAGGTTGCCCAGGTCCTGACACACGTACGTGGACAGTCCAGGTGGTGAGGGTGGTTGGTGGTGCCGTGTGATAGCGAGTAATTTCCGCATTGCTGTGCTGCTGCCCCTGTATGCTGCCTGGTGTGTGTGTGTGTGTTTATTTGAGTGCTCACCCCTCTCTGCTAATGTGTTGGTATGCGTAGACCCTTCAACTCCCCTGACCTTCATGCACGGTGTGTTCCCCTGTGCCTGTGGTTTGTGCATAGACAGTGTTGCCTGCACATGTCCCCTGACTTACCTGTGTTGTGCGTGGTGCTCTTCTGCAATGGTGTCCCGGTGCAGCTGGGCCTGCAGGTCAGTCGGGGTCCCTCCGTCCCTGGGGGTGGCTCATTACCCATATCACCGGCGCCACTGGCGTCCCCCCGCTGTCCCCTCTCGGACCTGTCGGCTATCCCATGGTCTTTGGCCATGTTGTGCAGGATGCAACAGGCCAGAATATCCCACAGGCCTTTTGGGGGCTGTACTGTAGAAGCTCCGCGGAGGTGTCCAGGCATCGAGGCGTGCCTTGAGTATCGAACACCGCTCTATGATGTTCCGTGTTCGGCGTGTGCCTCATTGAAACCGGTGCTGCGCTGGGGTCGTGGGGCGCCCGGTATGGTGTGAGCAGCCAGGGATGGAGTGGGTATCCACAGTCACCTGTGTGGAGATAGTGGAGATCAGTGTTAGGTCAGGTCCATATTGCCCATATCATGTGTGCCACTACCATGGCACCTGTGTCATTCCACCCTTGCAAATTTGCATTCCATACATGTGTACTCACCACTAGATGACCCATTGGGATGTTCCCACTCTCAAATCGATGGCACAGTGCAGATTGGTGCCATATGAAGGCATCATGTGCTCCGCCAGGGTGTGTAGCACAGACATTGATGATCGCCAGTGGCATCACACACCACCTGGCAGTTGACACTCAGGTAGCCCTTTCGGTTCTGATATGCTTGCCCGTCGGGGCCAGGTGGCGTCGCGAATGGCCACATGGGTGCAGTCTATGGCACCTACATGCCAGGCATTTGTGCTACCCTGGAACTCCTGCATGTTTGCTATGCGCTCTGCCGCGGTGCTGGGGAAATGGATGTACTCCGCGGCATGAGGCAGCAGTCAGCTGAGGTGGGTGAGGATGCGTGGCGTGGCTGACTGCGTGATGCCTGTGGTGTCCCCTGTCGGCCTCTGGAAGGTGCCCGTGGCGAGCAGGCACATGCAGGCTGTCACCTTGGTCTCCACGGACAGGCGTGACTCCGTCGTGAGGTGCCTGCATCACATCACTGCACAGCTCACTGAGCCGTCTCAGTATTGCCCTGTTCAGGCGGTACGGGCCACGATCTCAACATCACTGTACAGCTCGTAGCTGATGCGGGCCCGATACCGCCTGTCGAGGGCATACCACGGCGGGCCCCTCCCGGCCATGTCCCCTGCAGCATGCTGTCTCACCCCTCATTACAGCTTCCATGTGGAAGCTGACACTGTATCCATCTCCTGGCTTCTGCCCCAGCTGCTGTTCCTGTGTTACCCCCACTGCCCCCACTGCTACTTCCATTGCGGCACCCCACTGGCCTCTCTGTCCTCCAGGACCCACTGTCCCTCTGTCCTTCCTGCTCCTGTCTCTGTCTCTGTCTCTCTCTCTCTCTGTCTCTCTCCCCGGTTTGCGGCGGCCTACTCGAGTTCTTGGCGCTCCCTTGAGCCGTTTTTTTTGGCTCAAATCCGGTTCTTGCAACTTCCGGCTGGCCACTCTTGCACATTCGCAAGTGTTCAAAATATCGCATTCCTTTATGCATGGACCCGCCCCTTCGGTTGGCATGCCTTCATTTCCATTGCGCTGTGGCTCAGCGTGTTTTCGGTGGCGCAACTGGCCCCTTCTCAATGTCGCAGAATGGCGCATTTTGGGTTAGCGCTTGCGGAACCCTGTTAGCATGGCGCCAAGCACCTTTGGATATCTAGGCCTGGTGTGCAAAACACATATAGGGCAGGATGTGAAAAATGATAGCTGTACTGTTCATAAGGAGATGTGCAAAAATGGCAATGTTGAAAATCTGAAGCAAAAATTTAAAAAATGCTCGAAATTATGAGCGTGCATGGAAACTGCGCAACACACACTCATAACATAGTTATTTTGTGGAATTTTGTCACCAAATTTTCAACATAGGCATTTTGGGACCTCCACTCTTGAACAATGTCACTGTGATTTTCTTAACCTGTCCCAAACATTGATTTCCCACAGCGACCGCTCATTGTGTGTCAGATGTGCAAAAACACATTTCAGGCAGGATGTGAAAAATGACAGCTGTACTGTTCATAAGGAGAAACATAGAAACATAGACTTTGACAGCAGATAAGGACCGCTAGGCCCATCTAGTCTGCCCATTTCCCTACCTACAGGATAGGCCGCAGATCCTAGTTAACCAACAGCCTATATCTTCCTGCCCCCCACAAGAATTGCCTTATGTTTGTCCCATGCATTCTTGAATTCTCCCACAGTTTTAGACCCCACAACTTCCTCAGGAAGGCTGTTCCATGCATCCATTACCCTATCTGTGAAATAATACTTCCTCACATTGCCCCTGAACTGCCCTTCTTCTATCTTTAAATTGTGTCCCCTTGTTCTTGCAAGTCTCTTTTTCTGAAAGATGCTACCCTTTTGGACTTTGTTGATTCCCTTGGGTACTTAAAGTTTCTATCATGTCCCCCCCTCTCCCTTCTTTCCTCAAGGGTATACATATTAAGCTCCATTAGTCTCTCCTCATACGGCTTCTCTTGCAGACCCTGCACCATTTAGTTGCCTCCTCTGGACTACCTCTATCCTGTCTATGTCCTTGCGGAGATGGGGTCTCCAGAACTGGACACAGTATTCCAGATGGGGTCTCACCAACTGTGTGTACAGAGAGATAACAACTTCCTGTTTTCTGCTGCTGATGCCTCTCCATATACATCCCAGTATACCCCGGCCCTCCCTACTGCCTTCCCACATTGCTTGCTAACCTTGAGGTCATCTGATATGATTACCCCAGGTCCCTTTCCTGTTTTGTTGTTGTTACTACCTCCCACCCATTGTGTATTCTTCCCTGGGTTCTTGTTTCCCAGGTGCATTATTTTGCACTTTTGCATTGAATCCTAGCTGCCATTAGTCTGACCATTCCTCCAACCTTGCCAAGTCCTTTTCATCCTTTCACGCCTCCTTGTGTATCAACCCTGTTGCAGATCTTTGTGTCATCTGCAAAGGCATACTTTCCTTCAGTCCCTCTGCAATGCCACTGATGAAGACATTAAAGGACTGGACCCAATACTGAACCCTGCAGTACCCACTAGTAACCGCCCTTTCTTCAAGTGGACTCCATTTACAATTACCTTCTGTGTCCTGTTGTCCAGCCAATGTTTTGCAGGCTACCACCCTGGTACCCACTCCCAGGCTGGTTAATTTGACTAATAATCTTTTGTGTGGGACTGTGTCAAATGCCTTGCTAAAGTCTAGGTAGGCCATGTCCACAGCCCCTCCCTGGTCTACTACTTTGGTCACCCAGTTAAAGAAATCTATTAGATTCGTCTGACATGACCTTCCCGCTGTGAACCCATGCTGCCTTGGATCCTGTGCTCCACTGACCTCTAGGTACTCAACTATTCTTTCCTTCAGAAGTGATTCCATCACTTTCCCTACCACAGAGGTCAGACTGACAGGTCTGTAGTTTTCTGCCTCTGTCTTGGTCCCACTTTTGTGAAGGGAAATCACATCCGCCTTCCTCCAGTCCTCGGGTACCACACCATCCTCCCATGATTTATTAAAAAGAGTAGCCAGTGGTTTCACTAGTTCCTTCCTTAATTCCTTTAGAATTCTGGGGTGAATTCCATCAGGACCCATTGCTTTGTCCACCTTCAGTTTTAGGAGTTCTTGCAGAACCCTTTCTTCTGTGAAAGGACTGGGATCGACCCCCCTATCAAGAGTGCTTCTGTTAATTGGATTAGGCACTTCCCCCTCCTCTTTTGTGAATACTGAGCAGAAATATTCGTTCAGTATTCCTGCTTTTTCACTGTCCCCCTCTGCCCACCCACCGTTCATTCTATTCAGCCTCACTATCCCTCCTTTGTCTTTCTCGCTAGCTGATGTACCTATAAAGGTTTTATCCCCTTCTTAACTGAGTTGGCTATCTTTTCCTCAGTTTGGGCCTTTGCTATTCTGCTTTCCTCCTGCTTCTTTCTGCCTTAACTGGTACAGCTCTCTGTCCTGCTCCTTCTGTGTTTCCTTATACTTCTGGAATGCTATCTTTTCTTCCTGACTTTCACAGCCACTCTCTTGAGAACCATAGTGGCTTTTCTTTCGTTTTGATTTGTTTATTTGCTTCACACAAAGGCTTGTTGCCTCTGTGATGGCAGTTTGATAATTCCCATTGTTGCTCCACACACCTCCTTCTAGCCTGTTTGCTGGTGCTTTCTGAGGCACTCTCCCATCTTGCCAAAGTCAGCCCTCCTAAGAGTCCAGTACCCTCACTTTTGTGAAGCTTGACTCTGTAGCTGAGTTTAACGTGAACCACACTGTTTGATGGTCACTTGTCCCCAGATGGCAACCCACTTCTAGATCTGAGATCCTCCTGCCCCCATTTGAAAGTATGAGGTCTAAGATTGCTCCCTCACAGTGGGTTCGAAACTAGCTGTCTAATTGCCTGCCACCTGTAGGGCATCAAGAATGGCCCTGCTCTTGGATGTGGCTGCAGCAAATGTGCTCCAGTTAACGTCTGGCATATTCAGGTCTCCATCAACAGTATCTCCCTTTCTATGCCATTCTAAGAATGCCTTCCATCATATCCTTGTCCATTCCTTCCCCTGACATGGGGTCTGTACACACCCTGTGCAGATTGTGGTGCCCTTTCCAGTCTCCAAGGTGACCCACAGTGCCTCCTCTCCTCCCTGTTTACTCTTTTGTTCAGTTGCCTTTATCCCTTCCTTTACAGAGAGCTACTCCTCCCCTCTTCTCCCTGCCTGTCTCTCTTGTAGGTTATGTACCCTGGTATGTTAACATCCCAGTCATGGTTCTCTGTGTACCATGTTTCTGTGACTGCTCGATATCCAGGCATCCCTTTTCCATTAAGGCCACCAGCTCAGGGCTTGTTGCCCAGACTACGTGCATTGGTACTCATTACCCTCCATTTCCTGATGGCCTTACCCCTTTTGCCCCATCCCTGTCCTTCTTGCCTTTGTCCTTTCTCCATTTACCCCTGCCCTTCTCCCTATTGCGCCTCCATGTTGGTGTTTGCCACACTTACTACCATGTGATTGTTTGGGGGCTAGGATTTTCCTGCTCCTTTCAGTGCCTCCCCTTGGCTAGTTTAAAAGCTTGCCAATGAAGCATTTAAACCTATCACCTAGGATCCTGGTTCCCCTCCCGGACAGATGCAGCCCATCATGCCAGTATAGTCTTGCATCACCCAGGTGGACCCCAGTCCCAATGAAGCCAAATCCTGAGCTCCACACCAGTTTTCAACCACTGATTGAATCCCATGGTACGGAACACCCTAGCCTCCTATGCCATAGATGGGTAGCACCTTCAAGAAGGTTACCGTGCGTGCTATGACTAAGGCCCTCCCAATTCCACAAACTCTTCCTGCACTTCTCTAATCCCTTTCTTAGCCAGGTCATTTGTCCTAAGTGGACAATGACATCCAGCTCCCTCCCTGTGCAGCTGCTCTGGCAATCCTGAGATTCGCTCCCTGTCCCTCAAGCCATGGCTCCAGGCAGGCACCTTACCTCCCTCTCCCTTCCTTGCCCAGTTCTACCTTCCTAACAATGGGTCCCCACCAGGAGTTGTTTCCTTCCCCTGCAGGGTCCTCTGCCACCCCCCTGTGGGTCTCCTTTGTGGAGGTTCCCAGCATCCTCCTTGGTCTCCACTGTGGGTGCCTCCATAGAGGAACCACACTTTGCGAGAATGGCATAGGAATTGTGGAGAGGTACAACTGGAGGGATGTGCCTCTGTTCCACCACCCTCACCCTCCCTGAGCCCACTGTGGTCCAACCACTCCTCTTTCTTGGCAACCTCTGAGGCAACGGCAGTGGCACTGGTGGTCCCTGGATGGAAGAGGAGGTCCCACAAATCCTGGCCAACTCAGCCTGGAGATGAGCAACCTCCTCCCTCAGCCCAGAGAGGTGCCTGCAGATGGGACAACACCGCATCCTCCAGAACATCTCCCGGAAGATCTGCTCCCACAGCCACTGCACTGCACCACCCAATCATGTCTTATTTCTGGCCCCTTAACTGTTTGCAATCCTTACTCTTTCCTCTGGTTTTTTTCTCTCTCCTTAGTTTCTGCCTGTGTGCCCTTTAAGCTCCTGATTGTCCTGTTCTGAGACAAGAATATCCTATATTTCTCAGTAGACCACTTACTTGTTCAGAGGCGGACCTCCAGCAGCTAGAGGGGCGGAGGCTACTCTTGCCCTTCTAGGATGGTGGGTCCTTGGTGGTTCTGTGATCACTCACTTCCTGCCCCTAAACAGGAAGTTCCTGTTGTCAGTCAAATCCTGTGCCTATAAAAATAGAACTAGCTTTGGGTGGGGGAGGAAAGAAGGGCAATATAGTCCCAGTAGAGAAGTTCAGTCACACAGCAGTCCTTTCTCCTGGTGTCTTCTGCCAAGCTATTAGCAGAATCTTTCTAAGGCAGTCTTTAACTGTAGCTTCCTTCTAGCTAAGCCACTCCCCCTACTTACCAGATCTTTCTACAAGTAATTTAAACCTCACAGCAGTTAAGTCCTTTCAGTCACCTGAGATTTACACCTAGATGACTTTTCAGTTACCCATTCAGTTCAGTTAACCCAAACACACACTTTTTTTGGTTTGTTTTGTATGTTAGTTTTTTTACCCTAAATTAAAGGTCCAAATACAAAAGTTCTTCTACTTTAGTCCCAGCAGAGAGGTTCAGTCACACAGCAGTCCTTTCTCCTGGTGTGATAAAATGGTAATGTTGAAAATCTGGAGTGAAAATATTAAAAATTCTTGAAGTTACAAGTGTGCGTGGAAACTGCGCAATGCACACTTGTAACACATTTTTTGGATTTTTTTCAGCAAGTTTGCAAAATAGGTTTTTTTTGGGAGCACACCTCATGAACAGTGACACTGTCATTTCATTAATCAGTCCTGAAAAGTGATTCTGTGCAGTGACAGCAAAATCACTTTTCTGGACCGAATAATGATATGACAGTAACTGAGTTCATGAGGTGGGATCCCAAGAACCCCATGTTGGAAATTTGGTGCCAAAAGTTGCAAAAACGGCCAAGATATCCACCTAAGTTGAAACTCCCCATTGATGCCATTATACAGCCTACCGGCATTTCTTCATTTCACGGTCAGCTTTGCAGAGGTTAGACGTGTTCCCGCTCCACCGAAGATCATTGTGCCGTGCTCTGGAGGTAAGTATGGGGTGAAGGAGTGTGGGAAATAGAGTACAGAGGGTGGGTGTGGGTTGGGGAAGGGCACGCAGACAATGAAGGACTGTTTTCTTGTTTACAAGTTTAAAAAAAAAAAAAGTAAAAAAAACTTCATGGAAGGTTTTCTTTTTTTCAGGTACATTTGACACACTGGGGTGGGCTCTCAGTGTGCCACCTGGGTGTTTTTGAGGGGAGAGGTGCCATTAAGGATTGGGCTCCCTGTCAGCAAAGAAAATAGGTCTGTGTTTTGGGGGGGCATGATGCCGAGGGGGATTGGGCACCCCTCAGCAGACATATTCAGTTAGAAGGACATCATGCCATCTGGGATTGGGCTCCCCATTGGAAAATTAACTGGGAAGGGGGCATGTTGATAGTGGGATTGGGCACCCCTCACGTCGGCTTTCAGAACTGTGAGAGACGGATTGCGACAGCCACTGCCAAGTTTATTGAAATGTTACACCCGGCAAGGCACACCTTGCAATGACGGGTTCCTCATTGGAGCAGCAAAATTGTTTCAAGTTGGTGGCATGCTTTTGCAGCGCTGTCATAGACAGGCATGCTACAGAGCCCTCCCCAAAAAAGCAGTGGCACCATTGGCCACAACACAACTGCACCACCAAAACCTATTATTCCAAGCTACCACAATATGGTGTTTGCACTTGCGCGCAAGACAACATAAGGCAAAAGGAAATAAATTGATTCTGTTATAAATTACTGTATATTGTACATTCTGTAACAGCTTTAACAGAGATTCTAATAATCTATAGGTATACATGGGAGAGAATAACATCCATCAGTTTTTTATATGTAGTCAAAGTTTGTAACACTGTCATATGTATTTAACTATATATCAATATTTTTGTTCTTTTTTTCAAATGTTAGCTATTTCTGTTAACTATGTAGATAAGTCTATAAGTACTTGTTCAGCATTATAAATCAGATCAAGCATATATCTATCTGGTATGTTACAAGTTCCCAGATATTTCCTTAAGTGCTTTTTCCTTTGTTTATCATACCATGGGCATCTTAGTGTGATATGTTTTACATTTTCATCTTCTTGTAAAGTACAGTGGCATTTTTTTTGTTAGATTTTTATTTTTATTATGTCTTACTTCTAGAACAGTACATTACTTGTAAAGGTTGTGTTAGTATTGTTCTGTACTCGGTAGTCTTTATTATATTTAAATATGATTTTAGATTATGCTGGTATTGCTTACTAGCCAATGTGATGTTTTTATTTGTTTTAAATCCTGCAGATCTTACTGTCTGGAGATGCCATATAATTTTTTAGTTATAGATCCAGCATAAGTTTTATTAATAAAGATATTTTGTTTAACCTACTCATTAAGATGTGTCAGTCGGCTGTCTTCCATTATTCTCCTTACTGCATTCAGCCACCCAGAAGAATTATCTCCCAATAATTTCTCTTTTTCAGTTATGCATAATTTTATTAGTTGATCTGAATTATCTGATAACAGTTTTGCCCCAATGTTAATCATTCTTGCTTGTGCCATGTATTCAAAACGTGGTTGACCTAGCTGTTACCTTATCAATACACTGGTGATACCAATTGGAAGTCTGCGTAGTTCTTTATATGCAATATTTAGAACAGATTCTATTTTTTAAAGTTTTTTAAAGTTTTTTTTATTTTTTAAAGTTACCTACTCACCATACTTCTGCTGAGTATAAGGCTTGAATGATTGCTTTAGCATTTATGATCCTTAACAGTGGCCACCCTGCAGATAATTAAACCTGTTCAGTGCTTTTATTGCTTTTTGCACCTTGTTGACTGTATTGTTTATATATTTATTCCGGCTAACATTGCAAGAGAACCATACCCCCAGGTATTGATATTCATTGACATAATTCAGTTTTTGACTTGCAAGAACAACTTTTTCTATATTTTCTATAGCTCCCAAATACTATAACTTATATTTTTAAGGTATTAGGTTTTAAATTACACTCAAAGCATAATTTGCCCATCACAATTAATTCTTTTTGTAAACCTTTTTTATTGGTGGAGGGTACCACAATGTTGTTTGCGTACAATAATATAAGGATTCTGGTATTTCCAGGTCTGGAAGCATGGTGCTATTTGTTATCTATTGCATTATTTATGTGGTTCATATAAATGTTAAACAAAGTTGGGGCCAGGACTCAGCCCTGGTGTACACCAAGATTTTTCCTGATCTTACTTGTCAGTTTCCCGGCCTTTGTATACTTTATTTGTATTCAGGTGTCCCTCTACATTCTCTTAATTAGATTAAGTAAATTACAGACAATTCCCAAACTTTGCATTTTTTCCCATAATAGCGATCTTAATAGGGAGTCGAAAGTGGATGAAAAATCCACAAATGCGACGAAGAGAGATTGCTTTCTAACAATACAGTATTTTTCTATCAGATGCTGTAGCAAAAATATTTGTGTAATTGTACCTTTATTTTTTTGTAAAACCTGCCTGCAGATTTGATATTATTTGATTTTATTCAAACCATACAATTAACCTAATAAGTAGCACTTTGGCAAAATCTTAGACAAATTATCTATTTAACATATTGATCTATAATTATTAGGATCAGCAGTAGACCCCTTTTTTGTGTATAGGTAGATCATGGCTACGTACCATATTGATGGAAAATAATCATGCATTATAAATGTATTGAATAAGTCTGTAAGTACAGTAGACCACCAGTCTACATGTAACCTACAAAAATCTCTACAGAACTTATCAAGACCTGGTGACTTATTTTATCCGAAGCTATTTATAGCTGTTTTTAACTCATTCTCATTGAACCATTTAAAGTCTTCATTTATTTCTAGATTATCCAACTCTTTTTTTGTGTGTCTCATCTTAGAATACTTTTTGTGAAATAATTCACCCATTTGTCTGGGGTAATATAAGTGTCTAACCTTGTTTTATAGACATTTGTGCCTCTGGCTACCATCCACCAACATGTTTTATCATCATTCTCTCTTATTACATTATACACGGTTTCCCATAATTCATTCTGATGTTCCATTTTCTTATCCTTAACATGCACTCTATACTCTTTTCTGGCCTGATTTAATGCTATTAAGTTTTTTTCTTGTGGGTTCTTTCTTTGTCCTCCTTACTTGTTGTGCAAATGTCCTCTTTTCCTGCCTACAGTGCTTATAGAACCAGTTTTCGTACTTGTAATTTTTTTAGTTCTACTATTTTTTCATTTGTTGTGTCTAGACAGTTATAGTATAGTTGCATTATTGTGTTGCTGGTTCTAACTCCACTTCAAGATGTTCTTCCATCATTTTTATGAATTGAGTACACACTTTACCAGCTGTTACCTCTGTGATCTTGTCCCGTTTGATTTTATCATTCCTTATTTCTATTCTTTCTTCATCTTTTCATTTAACCAGATTTGTAACATCTTCATGTAATAATAATGGAATATGATCACTTTCAGGTCTATGTAAATTTTTGAGATCAATGTATCTATTAAACTCATAAAGTGAGCATAATATATAGTCACTGAACTTTTTATATTCAAGCACTTTACTTTCCCCTCAGGCCCAGATATTCAGAAGTGTACCAAAGGCTGGTGCAAGTTCAACGCAGCACAAACCTGATGTGCTATGGTGCAACAGGAGCCATATTCAGAGGTGGTGCAGGCCAAATTGCACCAGCACAACCTGGCTGAATATGGTAGAGTTGCGCCATGATGCAAACAGAGTTGTGCCATGGCACAAACAGAGTTGCACCATGGTGCAAACAGAGATTCGCCATCACAACTGTGGGAGCAGAGCAGCAGAGTAACAGAGGGGGGCACAGCACAGAGAACAGACCCAAGGACAGAGCCACGGAAGCACAGCAACAGCCACAGGAGGCATCCACCAGCAAGGCACAGCAGGGCATGCACAGGCACCCAGGCACTTACCCCAGAACACAACAGTGACATGGATAGCAGGTGACAGGAGGTGCCAATGGCCAATGGGGGGCTACCAAGGGAGCCCCCAGGCCACTGGCCATGCCCCCCTCCCAGATCATAGCAGGCAACACCCAGGACCATGCAGCCAAGCACACACATGCCACACAGGCACACAGGAAGACCACATGGTAGGCACTGAATGTACTTGGTGGTAAGGAGCATAGCAGACCACATGGGACAGGCTACACAATGCCAAGCAGGGGCCCCAACACAGCATGTGGACAGTACCTGACCAATGACCATGACTGTGTGCCGCCACCACACACACAACTGCCACACACCCCTGACAGCTCTCCCATGGTTCCCCCAAGGCACAGCCACCGACTGAGGGGATGGACACCACCACAGTGGGACACACCACAGCATGCAGCAGTGAACCACAGATGTACAACATGCACCCCATAACATGCACACCACAAGGACAAACACTGGGCCACTGCAGAATGGCTCCTCACACTACCTGCAAAGCAGACACAGACACAGGCAGGTAATTCAGAAATAGATATTCATCAGCAAACTATTTTGAAAACACCAAGGGTTGGGAAAGGGTAGGTACAGCTAAGGAAGGGGACAGGGAACAGAGACTGTACAGTGGGAGGGGGGACTGTAGGGGAAGTTACATCAATGAAAACAGGTGACAACAGGGGCAAAACTAACGGCGGCCCCATCTGGCCACCCTGGTGAGCCAACACACCCTCCAATTGGCCAGCAGCATCCCACATATCTGCATCCCTGCACCCATGGTCACCAAAGCCACAAGCAGTGTCTGATGCAGCAGGCAGCTTAACATCACCCATGGTGGTCTTCACCTCTGGACACCTATAACAAGGCACAGGACAGGTGATCAGTACAATGTCCCAAGGAACCATGGCCACCAACAGTGTGCAATGGCAGTGGGAACACACACCCCTGGAGAGCCCATAATGGCCACCTGCAGGGGGGTGGGCCAACACCAGCCAGCAACTTGGCACACCATGACATTGCACAGAGGTGGTGCCCACTGCATAATGGCCACATGACTGTGCAGTGACAGTCACATGGCACAGTGCACCAGCAGCACCACAGCAACAACAGTGTTAGCCAGGTGCATGCCCACCCCACCAACAGCTAGCACATGTGTCCAATGGATGTGCCACAATGGCATGCACCATGCACAGTGTGACACATCCGGCTGCCACAGCACATGGCACAGGTGGCCATGCTCAAACCCACTCCCCCTGCCACCCCCATGTACAGTGCGAAGGACCATGAGAGTGCCTACCTTCCCTTTGTGACTCTGCTGGTGCCGATCCTGTGCCATCAACACCTGCTGTGGCCTGCTGTGCTGCTCCAGCCTGGTCACCCCATCAGTTCACCAGTCCTGGGAATGGAAAGAAGACAGGTGCACATGAGGAACCAACCACAGCAGCTCCCCCACCCCACCCCTGGGCACAGGGTGTGCCCCTGCCTGACACGTCCTGCATGCCTGCATGGCTGCATTGCAGTGCAAGTGGAAGCTGGCAATGCCACTCCATGATGCACCTGACAACAGTGTACCCCTCTGCAGGGCATGCCAGGCAGCCAGGCCAACACCACAATACAGCACCAGGGCAGACATGCAACATGAGATGACTTACCTGGCTGTGGCACAGCCCCACACCTGGTGCATGCCTGAAACCTCCAAAGCCTGTCTGGGTCCTGCCGCATCAGGTCACTGTAGCAGTGCCTGCACTGCTCCCCAGTCCTGGCCACCCTGGTGCTCTGCTCCAGCCTGGCAGCAATCGCCTGCCATACAGTGCCCCTGGCCTGCTGCAGGTGCACCTGCCCAAAGAGTTGGGGGGTGTGGGGTTCAACACAGGCCATGAGGTTTACCAGCTTGACCTGTGTCCAATTGGGGGCATGTCTGATTCATCCCTGCTCCATGTTGTCGAATGCGATATTGGTGGGAGGAGGTGCATCTGTCCATGACATGCACCTGATGCATGGTGCACGGGAGCATGCACAGTGCCCACCCATCACGCAGTGCCAGAGATGCCCATAATATGTATGGCTACATAGGGTCCTAGGGTCAGAGGTCTGGGTCAGGGGTCGCCCACCATTGCACATGTGCATGATAGGGCATAGCACCCCATGCATGACCGTGCACGTGACTGGCCATGCATAATATGTGTAATGCCACTGTATTGTGCTGTCCACACATGGTGCATGGCTGACACCATAATACTGTGATGCGCATGCGCACTGCAGGCCAGCTCACTGAGCATGCATGTACATTGCCTCACTACAACTTGCTCCAATGCAATCCCATTGTGCAAGGTGCAAAATCATGATATTCAGACACCACGTGCAAATGAGCTAATTAGCCAATGTGTGGCGGCGCAGTGTGTGCATTAACATGTCATTACTGTTGCGCTGACCTCATTTGCATGTGTTGCGCCTTATATATGCTATGGAACAGCACAGGCCATGGACCGGTATTGCAACCTTGATAGGTAAGTTGTGCATGCCGATGTAGCTCACTGGGATCAGACAGCACTGCAGGGTGGGACAGAGCAGGGAGATGCTGCCAATGACACGCTGTGCTGTCCATGTCCACAGGCAGAAACGTGTCGGCACATGAGGAGGACGAGGAGCGGGGGCCTGCCCGGAAGCGCAGGCCCAACTTCACAAAGGCTGAGACTGATCCCCTGTTTGAGGCCTACCTGGACAGGAAGCCACTGTTGAGTGGTGTCACGGGCACACCACAGGCCAGGGCTGGTGCATGAGAAGAGGTGGCAACCTACGTGAATCAGCATGGCAGCCATGAGCAATCAGCAGAGGAGTGCCGAAAGAAGGTGGGGAGCAGACAAGCGGTGGATCAGTGAGAAGGTGGCAGCCATCCAGGCATCCCGTACTGCCACCAGAGGAGGGCCTGTGGATGCACCCACACTAAGGCTGCAGGAGGAGTTGGGGGCAGCCACCGTGTGCCGCACCACGGTGGAGGGTGTGCCTTGAGGAGGATTCCAGATGGGTGGCAGCCCATCACTGCATGGTACATATGTCAGCCATGCACAGCTGGTAGCACAGAGGGTGTGTACATGGGCATGCTGGCGTGCATGCAGCCCCCATGCATTTCATGTGCATGTGTGCACACCCATGCACATGCCATGCTGCCAGACACATGCAGTGGCAGTGTATGGGGGGGCACATGTGTGTATTGCATTACTGACATGCCCATTTTCTCTTGCAGCACCAGCACGCCTCTGTGCAGAAGATGGGATACTGGCAGTGGCAGCAACATTGAACACTGGTACAGCCCCAGAAGACCAGCTGTCCACATCCACTGGCATCCGTGGCCTAACAGGTTGCAGCTCAGCACCACGGTGAAGGCGGATGTCCTGGACTTGTGGTCAGATGAGGTCCTGGATGTGATCCTACTGGATGCCAACCTTGGTGTCCTATGTGTGGAGACACAGATCGGGGTGGGATCCAATTCTGATGAGAACTACTCTCAGCTCCTAGACAGCATGGGTGACACTGTGGGTGTGTCATCCTGGTGGCATCTACCACAGGCACCATGCCCAGTCCCCTGACAGTGGTGGAACAGCTGCCTGCCACCACTGCGGGTGTAGCGGTGTGTGCTGCCATAGCTGTGCCCTGCAGTGGTGGTGGTGGTGGTGCAGCTGTGAAGGTGCAGGGTGATGTACAGCAGCCAGATGGATGATGGCAGCAGGCTGTGGGTGCCACTGGACAGCCGGACATAGGGTCCACCACTGGTCCACCTGCTGTGCCCATTCCCCCCCTGCAGATCCCACTGTGCAGTGTCCACCAGAGAGGGGCTGTGCAGCATGGCCGGTCACCACAAGAGGATTGGTGTCCCACCCTGGAGTCCCAGGATGCCAACCATCTGGCCGAGTACACTGGGCTGCTGCGGGCATCTATGCAGCAACAGGTGCTGCTTGCCACTGGGGTGCACTGTGCAGATCCTGGTGGATGCACTACATGCAGGAGGCCATGACTGCATCCTTGGATTGCATTGCCAGTGTGATCACAGATGGCGTTGTGTTGCTGGATGCCACAGGGCATGGCCATGCACAGGTGACCCTGCACAGTGCACTGTCCACCCCACTGACCCGGCATTGGGTGACCCAAACACAGTTAACACCGGGATCTGATATATGCATCCCAGGCACACCCAGGGCTGGCCTATTTGGGCACTTGCACCCCCCTGTGAGAACACGGTCAGGGTCCTATGGTTCCACCCCTGGAGGACTGTTGGAACCCTCCCAGCTGATGAGCAGCCTGTGGCTGCTGATCAGCCCAAGGGTGGCTGTCCCCATGGCTGCAGTGGCCATGATACCATACAGCAGTCCTGATCCATGGGCCACCCTGACTTCAGTCTGCAGCCGTTGCCCTGTTCTCACATGGGCGGTGTGTGTGGCCACCACTGGTGTCGCCTGCATGCTGCCTGTATGTGTGCTTGTCCGGCCACTGGACTGTGTGGCAAGTGTGTGATGAGGGCAGTCTGGCACTGGCTGCACCTGTGCACTGGTACAATGTGTCTGATTCACACCACATAACAATGCCTGAGAGTGTGTGTGTGTGTGTGTGTTGCTGTGTATGGTTGTGTGCCACTGACTCCCCTACCCCTGCAGCATGCCTCTGTGTGTGCATGCCTGTTGCCATGCCCACCCCTGCATGTGTGCTGTACCTGGTTGTGTGGCCCATGTTTCTGTACCACACCACCTACCTGTGTGCACCATAGTGCTCCTGTGCGATGGTGTCCAAATGGTGTCACGCTTGCTGGAGCAGCCAGGGTTCCCTCCCCACAGGGGTGGCTGTCCACCACCCTCTGGCCCATTGCCTCCATCATCCCTACTACTGTCACCCTCATCAGCCTCGACAGCTATCCAACGGTCAATGGCGATGTTGTGCAGTATGCAGCAGTCCAGGAATAGGCCACAGGCTTTTGAGGGGCTGTACTGTAGGGCACTGCCTGACCTGTTTAGGCAATGGAACCATGCCTTCAGCATGCCAAAGACATGCTTGATGATGTTGTACATGCTGGTGTGTGCCTCGTTGTACCATTCATCTGCTAGGGATGACGGGTGCCAGTAGGGAGTGAGCAGCCAGGGCCTCAGCGGATATACACTGTCACCTCTGTGGAGATTGACATGGTTAGCCCTCTGCTAGTCTGTACTTCACCCCTTGCCTATCCCTGGTGCCCACACCACCATGTACACCCTGCCCACCCCCATCCCCGGGTCTTCTCTACCCATCCCCCCTTTCCCATGCAATACTCACCCACTAGGTGGCCCGTGGGAATGTCCCCATGTTCAAACCTGTGGCACAGTGCAGAGCAGTGCCAGATAAATGTGTCATGTGCACTCCCAGGGTGTGTGGTGCAGACATTGGTGATGCACCCCACAGCATCGCACACCACCTGGCAGTTGACACTCAGGCTCCCCTTCCTGTTGATGTATGCAACACCCCTAGGGCCAAGTGGCATGTGGATGCCCATGTGGGTGCAGTCAATGGCCCCAATCATGCCAGGCATGTGTGCCACCCTGTGGAAGTCTTGCATGGTTGCTGTACGCTCCACCTGTGTGCTGGAGAAATGGATATATTCCGAAGCATGTGGCAGCAGTGCATTGAGGAACTGTGTGAGAAGGTGAGATGTGGCTGACTGAGTTATGCCTGTGGTGTCCCCTGTTGTTCTTTGGCAGGTGCTCATTGCCTGCTCTATAGACATAAGAACTGCCTCACAGATGAAGCCCTAAGCACTGCCATTCACAGTTCAGTAATCTCTATAGTAGACCATGGGCTTGTGATCTACCGGACTGCCACTGACACAGCTCTCTGACACATCGTCACAGCACTAAACAAGGCATGTTCAGAGAATCCATGTATTGGGTCAAGAATCACCCCAAGATATTTAAATAGTTGTACTTGTTCAAGGGTGGCCCCTTTGCTGTTTGAGATAGAGAGGTCTCTGTTTTTATGTTTGCTGTGGGTACCATGGAACAGCATTGATTTGGTCTTGCTGTTGTTAAGAACAAGCATGTGGGATTTAAACCATGCCTCCACATCATTGAAGCTTTCTTGTAGAAGCAACTGAAGAAAGGAGGGGTCAGAGTGGGAGGTGAAGAAAACAGTATCTTTGGCATAGAGTAGGATTTTTTCTGAGCAAGATGAAGAGAGTCTGTTTAGGAAAATGCTGAAAAACATAGGACCCAGGAAGGATCCTTGTGGGATTCCTGCTTGGACCAAGAGGGCTACTGAGAGGGATTCATCAATTTGTACCTGTTGTGCTCGGTCACTGAGGTAGCTTTGAAACCAAAGAGTTGTGTCCAGAGATAGGCATATTAGAGATAGTTGTTGAAGCAGTAGTGAATGGTTGATGGTGTCAAATGCCTTAGGTCGATGAAGGTGTTGCCAAAGAGATCCCCTTGGTCCAGGGCATCGTGGATGTAGAAGGTAAGCTCTAGGAGTGCTGTGGTCATGCTGTGGCCCTTGTGAAATCCATGCTGTTCTTAACATAGCAGGTTATATTTAGTAAGGTATTCTATCAGTTGGTCGACAGCTATTCTCTCCAGCGCTTTTGAGAGAGGGGGGAGAATGGAGATTGGTCTATAATTGCTTGTAACAGATTTATCACCACTTTTGTGGATAGGTGTCACCATTGCTGATTTCCATTTTTGGGGGAACTGTGAGAGCATGAGAGATTTGCTATGGACTTTGGTGAGGGGTTGAGGACTTCATCATGGGTAAGAGCGAGGAGTTTCAGGTTGAGGGAGTCGCTGCTTGATGTAGACTTTCCAAGTACTTGAAGGAGGTACTTTTTTGTGATATCCTTGGAAGCGGCTTTGAAGTAGAATGGCGGATTTCCGTCCAAATTTCTGACTTTGACTGAGTAAATGGTATCTTGAGGGCGATCAAAGAAAGTTGGCACTAAAACATGGCTAAGGTTGGTAAATGCTGCATTAAAGGCATTTGCCACGGTGACTTGATTTGTGATGATGTGGCTATTTAGGTGGACCATAGCAGGTGGGACTTTTTTTTTCCAGTTAGTTCCGTTAGGTTGGCCCAAAACTTATTTCCATCTTTTCAAGAGTTTGTTAGCACTCTTTTGTAGTAGTTGGCCTTTTCATTTCGAATTGTGTGGGTGCAGGCATTTCTTGCAGCTTTGAAGGCTTGAGTGTCTGCCCTGTTTCTTGTCAGCTTTGCACATTGCTAGAGGTGATCCTGGGCCTTCATTTGCTCAAGAAGACCAAGGGTTGTTAACACCTTTAATCTTGTGTTTCATGAAGGGTGCATGTGCATCACAGGCTGTGTTGAAGCTTGGATAAAGTAGTCAAGTGCAGTGTCCACGTCTGGGGCTGCATCTATAGGTGGCCAGTCATGATCTCATAGGCATGTTTTTAGTGGCCACAGGTGTCAAGATAGTAGTTTTCTACTGTTGATGATTTTAGGGGGGTCTTAATGAATTAATTGGCCCATGAGAGTAGGACTGGTGAGTGGTCGCTTATACAATCGGGGAGAACTACCGTGTTAGTAATGTGTTCAGGGCACTTTGTAAGAACCCAGTCCAGAAGAGTTGAGGTACCTGCTCTGTAGTTTACTCGGGTGGGTGTTTTATCCATTTGAGAGAAATTGGCAGCTGCCAAGGCATCTTTATACTTATGTGCACTGGGGGATGACCAAAATATGGTGTCATCCACAAATATATGTATGTTTGCTGAGGAGATGTTAAGGTCAGTATCTTTTATGTAGATTGTGAATAGGATGGGTCCAAGTATGGAACCCTAGGGAACTCCTATCATGAGAGTTTTTAGTGGGGAGAGTTCACACTGAGTTTAATTGGCATAATCATGTCAAATCAATAATGTATACCCCTATCTTATCTAACTTGTCACTAGCTTGAAGGATCTTTTCTGCTAGTATATAATTTAATGTTAGATCAATCTGACTGCCATCTTTCTAGTTCATGTATACCATTTCAACTTTTACTATATTGCCATCATAAAATTCAACCCTCAGGAAGTTGACTATCCTTTGTGTGGCAATTGATTTTAACCTTGGTTGTGATTCATACAGTACCTCATATAGTTAATCCCAAAAAATGGATAAAACCATGTCTGGCAAAATCATTGGTGCATTATCTAACATTAATATGTCCTGTAGGGTGTATACTTTTGCCATTTTCTCAATCAAGTCCAATTCAGTTAATACCCCCTAATCAATCAATTTAGTAGCCGGAATTGGATAACCCAAACTCAGACCAACTTCATGTAAGTAAGTTGAATTTTGCCATACATAATTGGCCACTCTTTCATGCTTAAAAAACAGCATTAATTAATTTCCAAGGCAATCTTAAGCTCATACAGCCTTCACAATATCTTCAGCAACAATGTCAAGTTGTAACCATTCTTTACAAATCTGTTGTCCCAACACCAATAACACTTACTCATTCTCAGTCTCATTTGTTGCAACACCTCTTGGCAGCATTATTGTAAGTTCTTCCTCTAATTCCCTCACTTCCAACAGTGTTGCATGATTGTTTTCTTGGGTGTCATTTTTTTAACTAGTACCTGCATTTTCTTTTCTCTTGTTTGCTTCATTTACCAATTTTTTTGGTTATTTGCTTTTCACATGCCTACCTCTCAACTGTCCCTGATTTTCAGGGATGTCCCTGATTTTGCCTCAGAATTTTCCTCTGTCCCTCATAAAATTTGTGTCTTTGTGACAGAACAGGGGGATTAAAATCACAAAATAATGTCAGACATTAAAGTTACACAATTGTTTTTTTTTTTTTCAGAAAATGCATCCTAACACAAATCCCATTATTCTATCACCTTTCTGAGTGAATAGTACCAGTTTTGGGGCTGTGTCCCTGATTTTGGATCTTTGTCCCTGATTTTTTAAAGCCTTGTCACTGATTCATGAGGCAAGAGGTTGAGAGGTATGTTCACATGTATTCTTAATCTGTTGCTCAACACCTTCAATACTCTATTGTTCTTGTCTTTGTTATAGTTGTAATCGTTGTCAGGTGTTTTTCTTTACAATAGGTTTTGTTACTTTTATTGCTTTTGTGTTTGAGTATTATTACATTATGCTGTGATTTACTGTATTTTTGCTTTTGTTTTTATTTTTATATTTATTTGGACCAACTTGTGTTTTCATTTTGACTGCAATTTTTCTATTGGGAGGGCTCTTCTTTTCTCCTTGATTAGTAATTGTGTCACACTGGTTTACCCCAGCAATAATTTGCTTGTTCTGAATTTCCTGAAGTTCACCAATTATTGCTTTATAATAACTGGTCAGCAATTTTTTCTATATGCTGAACCAGTTAAAATTTGCCGTTATAACCTACAGGATATAATGGCAAGCATGCACCCAGTCAGTCAAGAACAGCTGCTGCCTTACTGGCTGCCCACCTCCTCCTGAGTGGGCTAATCGCATTCAGAATCATGGCGGCTCCTTTTCCCCCGAGCAGCGAGGATCTGCCAGACCACAAGTATTCATCGTGATGTGTTCTGTTCCTTTTTTTTCAAAAAATAAACCATTAATTCCTCCAGTTGAAAGTAAAAAAATGTATCTGGTTGATCCTGATGACTGCAGCAGACGAGAAATACCTCGGAGAATGGCTCCAATCTTGATGACTGGTAAGCAGTGATCGCAAGTCTGACCTAAACTGTAAACTATTCTAAAACAAACTACAAGTTAAAATAAAAACATAGAAACATAGACTCTGATGGCAGATAAGGACCACTAGGCCCATCTAGTCTGCCCATTTCTCTACCTCAGGATAGGCCGCAGATCCTAGTTAACCAACAGCCTATTTCTTCCTACCCCCCACAAGAATTGCCTTATGTCTGTCCCATGCATTCTTGAATTCTCCCACAGTTTTAGACTCCACAACCTCCTCAGGAAGGCCATTTCATGCATCCACTACCCTCTCTGTGAAATAAAACTTCCTTACATTGCCCCTGAACCACCCCCATCTTTAAATTGTGTCCCCTTGTTCTTGCACATCTCTTTTTCTGAAAGATGCTAACCTCTTGGACTTTGTTGATTCCACTGAGGTACTTAAAAGTTTCTATCATGTCCCCCCTCTCCCTTCTTTCCCCAATGGTATACATATTAAGCTCCTTTAGTCTCTCCTCATACAGCTTCTCTTGCAGACCCCGTACCATTTTAGTTGCCCTGCTCTGGATGACCTCTACCCTGTCTATGTCCTTGCAGAGATGGGGTCTCCAGAACTGGACACAGTACTCCAGATGGGGTCTCACCAACTGTCTGTACAGAGGGATAACAACTTCCTGTTTTCTGCTGCTAATGCCTCTCCCTATACATCCCAGTACACCCCCAGCCCTCCCTACTGCCTTCTCACATTACTTGCTAACCTTAAGGTCATCTGATATGATTACATCCTTTCCATGCCTCCTTGTGAATCAACCCTGTTGCAGATCTTTGTGTCATCTGCAAAAAGGCATACTTTTCCTTCCAGTCCCTCTGCAATGTCACTGATGAAGACATTAAAAAGGACTGAACCCAATACTGAACCCTGTGGTACCCCACTAGTAACCCCTCTTTCTTCAGAGTGGACTCCATTTACAATTACTTTGTGTCCTGTTGTACAGCCAATGTTTTATCCAGCTATCACCCTGGGACCCACTCCCAGGCTGGTTAATCTGACTATTAATCTTTTGTGTGGGACTGTGTCACATGCCTTGCTAAAGTCTAGGTAGGCCATGTCCACAGCCCCTCTCTGGTCTGCTAGTTTAGTCACCCAGTCAAAGAAATCTATTAGATTCATCTAACATGACCTTCCCGCTATGAACCCATGCTGCCTTGGGTCCTGTGCTCCACTGGCCTCAAGGTAATCAACTATTCTTTCCTTCAGAAGTAACTCCATCACTTTCCCTACCACAGAGGTCAGACTGACAGGTGTGTAGTTTCCTGCCTCTGTCTTGGTCCCACTTTTTCACCAGGAAGGAGGGACCTGTGTGAAGTGAGTCTCCAGTCAGAAGAGGCCTGCTGTATTGATACAGCTTGAAGAGGGCAGCCCTTATTCAAGTAAGGAGAGTGACCAGCATTCTCCCTACTTGAACTCCCTACACACTGTCTGTGCAGCTCTGATTATCCCCTCTAAACATTCCATGGACTCTTGCAGTACCATAAGCCACAATAGAATTCACATTTGAAATTTAACTGCTCCTCCTGAACATTCTGAGGCTGTTTTTCCTGTCAGCCTGGATTCCCATTTTACTACATGTACTTTTGTGTAGAGATGTGCAGAATATAAAATTCTACCATCTGAGTGTCCATGGAATGACCATGCTGATTCCATGGAACTCTGCAGAATTTTCATGAAAATTCTGTAGAATTTTGCAAAATTTTAAATTTCAGTTATTTCACTAAAATTTTAAAAGTACACATCCAAATGACACTGTATGTGGAACATACTGAGTCTAGTATGCCATACAAATGTATACTAAATTCCAGAGGCCTACATTAAATGAAGACAGAGTTATGGGTTGCCAAACATTTAATCAAAATAAAGTTTCAGTTATTTTTTAATCATTTGTAAATGTCTTCTCCAAATTTCTCAAGAATAAAAGGATTTAGAGAAGCACATAGAATACATATATGCAACATGTTTTAAGTCTCAAATCTTAATTGAAGCTGAGTTATAGGTAGTCAAATATTTTGACAAATGTTGGATTTCTGTAATTTTGGAATAACTTTGATAGTATTCTTTAAAATATTACCAAAAGTTCCAGGTATACAGCTTAGCAGTACCTTTGTATACGCCCATAGTTTCAGACTGCAAGCTTTGAATGGGATTGCATCATAGCCTGCCAAACATGTTGCCAAAATTAATGTTTTTGTTAGTTCCTTCTAATTTTCAAACTGCATATCCAAATTTAACTAGAGTTGAAACATAAAAACCTCTATACCACATGGTAATTTCTAAAAAAGTTCATATTTTCAGCTTTAAATTGGATTAAATGAAACATAGTCAAACTTTCATTAAAAAAATAAAATTTTGCAAGAATGTAAACTTCTAATTTATAAACCCCTGAAACTTTAAAAATCGAGAATGCAATACCATTAAATGTGTCAGCTTCATAGATTTACAAGAGGACTGTGTGTGGCAAAATTTTATTTATTGCTTGATGTGAGAAATTGCAAAATAACATTTCTACTTACAGTCATATCCCATGAGTCTTTGTGAAAATCACAGCATTTCATGAAAACTTCCATAAAACTGGAATTTTCTAAATTCATTCAGCCTTATCTAGGGGTTTTAATTAAAGCATGGGGTATAAGAGGAAGGTAATGTAGAGCGTCACCAGGTTCAGGAGTTGGATGCACAGTTTCACCAAGAAATGAACAGCTGAGCTGGGTAGCACAACAGTGGTAGACCCCCAGCTTGGAGCAAGAAAGCACAGTGTCAACAATTCCAACCTGAATGCAGGATATTTAAGGATCACATCCAGTAAATTTATGATCCAGGGTGTACAAGCAAGTCTAGGACTCAGAGGTACTCAAAAGCATGCAGGAGGGGAAGACAATGTTGTGGGCAGCAGGAAGAAAGAAGTCTGGCTATTTCAACAGTTTAGGTTGATAGGAAAGGGTGACTCACATTTTAAGGAGGTTTGTCACTGTAAAGAACAAAGTGGATATTAGTTGGATCAGTAGTTCTGCTGAGTCAACCTGGCCATACCAAAAGGGAAGTGGGGATAGTCACCCAGTGAGGAACAACAGGACTACAAAAAGCACAGCCCAGCTTATCAAATGAAGCAATGAAATGTGCATTATTGATGTTAAATTCCATAAAAACTAATTATGGATGCTTCATCTACAGAATATACTATCATAAATGTGTGAGAAAATGTTACTAACCATTTTTTTCTTCTGCAAAATTAAAACTGCTTAACCAATTTATCCAGTTGTGTTAATCACCAGGATACATGGACTATGGCTATGAATGTCAAATGTTAACACTATGCATGCAAGAGCAGAGAAGTTATAAACATTCACATTTTTGATAGTTTTGATAGTTTTCAGAAAGTTTTGCAAATATTTACATAGTAAAGATTTGAACCCCTGTAACTTAAAAATCTCTTATCTAATTCCCTCCATATTTAGACCATTCTATAAGCATTACAAATAGGTTATCCTTTCTAATTTACACATGTCTAGCTCTAAAGGTGCCTGAATTATATGTAGATGAAATCTGTTCATGAAATTTCCTGAATAAAATAAAACTACATATATTGAGCACATATAATTTTTAGACGATGCATCATACTGTCATAAAATCTTGTACATTGTTAGAACACCTATCATCAATAAATCATGTCAAATTAAAGATCCCTGACCCAATAGACAGTTAAGATATATGCAGATGAAAAATGTTCATGAAATTTCTCACAAACAATAAAATGACAAAATGCGAGCCCCTATAATTTTGAAACTGTTAGACTGCATTACATGATGTTTGGCATGTCTGTGGTCATTGTCCCAAAGAATATACATTCCAAATATCATACCTCTAGCTTGAATGATTATTGAGTTACCACCAAATTACTAAAGTTTTAAAATTCCACGAACATTCGCTGGAAGTCCGCAGAATTTTGCTGAATTTTACAAATTTTTGCTGAAATTCCATGGATTCAGAATGTTCCAATTACACACAGCTCTACTTTTGTGACTTAACAATAGCTATTTTCTCAACATTTAAGCACTTTCACACCTTTCGGACTAGAAAGCCCACATTCTCAGCTTTCACTAAAACATTTTTTAGTAAAATTCTTTAGGAACCCCAAGCCACAAAGGTTTAAACTTTTCTTTCAATCAAGTATTAAACACAGTTTTTCTCAGTGATTTATTCTTCAGTTTTCCACATAAACAGTTGTTTCTCCTGTAAGTAAGTTGCCTTCTACAGTCATTTCGGTTAAAAATTAAGTATTCATTTTTTCCACACTTGGCTCCACATTCTTTTTTTTATTATTTATTTAGTTGTTTAACCAGGTATAGCACACTAAGCTGAAAGCTTTTTTACAGGAGTGACCTGGGAGCACAAGGAGGTTAAGTGACTTGCTTAGGGTCACACAGTATGCAAGTGGAAGCTGTGGGATTCAGACCCAGGTCTGGTCTGCTGGATGTCACCAGATTTGTAGCTCAGAGCCTTAGACCACTGCGCTATACTGCCTCCTTCTTAGTAACTGCCTGCATGAATTATGCCTCTCCAGGACCCACTCTCCCTATTAAGTTTAAGGACTCCCTTGTTTTACACTTTATTCATAAAAAATAACTACTTTCCCCAGAAACAGTAGTAAACACTTTGAACTACAAGTCTGCCTAGTTTGATCAAAATCTAATGTAAACCGGCCGGCAGCATGCTTTTTGAAAATGAATATGCTTTCTGAACCCATTTCTGACTGAACTTGCTTCCCACAAGCAGAGCTTTAATTTAAACTGCTCTTTCTTTGGCCCTGTTCACACTACAGCATGATAATTTAAAACATTTTTTAATATGAATTAATTACCGTGCTGTAGCATCCATGTTGTTCGGTTCACACTGTCAGTAATGTGTTGCAAACTGTTATTAAAAACGGATTACAACATCCGTTCTACTGCCTTGGGACTGGATTAACTAGCAATTGGTTCCCAATCGGGGACATCCAACTTCACAAAAGGGAATTGCGCCAGACCGTCAGCACTGCAGGTTAATCCGATTTAACTCCTGAAATGTTTTTAAAACTGTGTTTAAGCTTAGGTCTTATCAGAGTTTAAACACGGTTTAAAAAAACATGGACTTACAAGCATGTGCAGTGCAAATGCGAACCGAGCTAAAAATCTACTCACCAAAGTCTACTTCCAGATGTCCACATTACACACAGATCTGAACACTCTTAGATGAACCCCTTGAAGTAGTTGATACCTTTAAATACCTAGGGTTCTGGCTGGATAACATGCTCAACTTTCTGTGCCACTTAAATGAAACCTTGAAGAAACTAAGACAGCAATTAGGTTTATTCTATTGCATTAAACACCTACTTACATTAGAAGCCAGAATGAGACTAGTACAAACTACATTCTTACCTATACTGGACTACGCTGACTTCCTTTACAGTCATTGCCCATCAACGATGCTAAACAAACTGGACACTCTTTACCACCGGGCTTTAAGATTTATCTTAAATCTACCCCGTAGTACACATCACTGTCATCTATACCAGGTTTCAGGATGGACCTCACTCTCAACTAGAAGAAAAAGGAATGTTCTTCTCTGGTATTTTAGAGCATTATCTGATAACCTCCCTGCATACATCTCAAACATCTTCAAACGAGCTAAAGGTTCCTATGGCCTGAGATGCTTCTCCTTAATCTGCTTCCAGATTCCTAGAGTGAAAACTACCCTTGGCTCAGCAGCAATCAACTTCTCACTTCCATCACTTTGGAACACTATGCAAGACTCATTAAAATTATCCTCACTTCCAAGCATTTTCACATTCAAAGCTCTATTAATGGATTATCTGAAGGAATCATGCAATTGCTTCAGATGCTGATGACTCAAGCCCCAGGTGCCACTCTCAAATCCTCACGCCTAAGTATCTCATCACCCACATTCCTAACAACAGAAACCTAGGACCTACAAGCCTAGTTCCCTTAATCCAAGATGGCCCTGCCTATCCTCTACCTTTTACCTATTCTGGCCTCCCTTTTGGCTGCTTACTCTTTCACCCCAATTTCTACCCTATTTCTTAATATCTCCTTATTTTTTATCATTTAGGTATGAGCTCTTACTCAGCGGAGACTATATGGGATTGTTGTCTCTTCTCATTTCAGTAAAGCTTATCATTATGTACCTTTGCATGTTAATTATGTTGACCGGTATGTATAGACCCATATTGACCAGCACCTTCACAATGTTTTTTTTTTTTTTTTTTTTTTGCACCGTTGTCCACTGTAATTGTAATCTTATGACATGTACTGTATTGTATTTATGCCCAGGACCACCTTGAAAATGAGCTTGCTCAATGGTGTTTATGCCTGATTAAATAAGGTGATTGATTGATTGAGCTAGGGCACTTTAAAACGGTTTAAGCTTGTTAAACCATTTTAAATGCACTAGTGTGAACAGAGTCTTTAAATGAACACATTTCTGAGAATGAATTCAACTTCTCCTGTATTCCCAGGACTTCCCTCTAGCGTCCTATGGCTTTTATTATATAAAAAATATGTGTTTTTAGTGTGATTTATTGCCTGTGTAAAGGCCATGGGTCACCCACCCCAAGTATAGAACACGCCTTCTCCACTCTAAGAATGGCTCCTTTACTGAGCTTTAGAAAACATCCCAAAATCAAGACTATGCCCAATACTTTATTTCTGATATGTGAACCAGCCCTTGAGAAATGTTCCTGGTGCGTGTCACCTGCTCAATTATGAAAGATATATTTGGATGTCCTGCCTGCGAGAGGTGCACCTTCTCAGCATCTCCCGCTTGTGCCTTTGTAAAGTCTTTTGCAGGCCAAAGCCTGTTTCGCAACCGGGATTGTGGTGGAGGAGTAGCCAACCTGAAGCAGTGCTGAGAATTCTGAAACAAGCACACTAGCACTCAGCTGTGGAACCAAAGATCGGTTACTCACACTCCCCGCTCCTCACAATGGTGTAACCAGCACCCGCTGTTGCCACCCTACCAACCACATTAAATCAGCAGGGCTGCATCCCATTCCTTTTCCTTACTTACAGACAGGATCTTTTATTTTAAAACATCAAACTGTTTAATAAGAGACCCAGGAAGACCAGCCTAAAGCACTAAACCACAGGGGCTGTGTTATGGTAGCAAGGGCACATGGACAATTAGTCCACTGGCCACAAGTTATAAAATTACTGTTTTTTTTTTAATTAAAACTACATTCATTTTATATAAAAATTGTGCCAATCACTAAAAGAAGTGCACAAAAAATGCTTGTGGGTAAGGTAGCCGAGGCAAGGCAGTTCTTTCCTTCCTCCCCCCTTTGCTAATACCCTCTCACAACAGCACTACTAATATGATCACACTGAACCAAAATCTATTTTTCAATTAATATTTCCCTTTTTTTATTACTAAGTACCATTTTGTCTTTTTTGTTTACAGGGGCCACCTTGTCTATCACTGACAGCACCCACCTACCCCGGGACTTGAACCCAGGTCCCATTGTCTAACATCTAAAGGTACCCAAATGTAACTATTTTTATACCTATTCAGAGTAGCAGGTATTACATGACTGTTGCACAGGCACAATTCCAATGTACATGCATGGGATGTTCTTTACCATTGGCTGAACAACAACAGTTTTGGTTGCCATTATTTGATTTTTTTTCTGTTTAACTAAGAAAACATTATAAACAAAATGCTCAGAACTATAAGTTATAAATGTCCTTCATAGTGTTGGGTCAGTGAGAATGTCTAAATAATGCTTGCCACCAAGGGCCAGATATTCAAAATGTAGCCCTGGGGCTAACTTAGCACCGCCTGGCATGCTGAATAAGCGCTGAACCAGTATCAAGCTATAGTCAAAGGAATAGTCCTGGGCTAAACCTGCTGAATATAGCATGCAAAGGAAGCAGTACAAACAGGGCTGGTAATGCAGTGCTAAAATGGCCTGGGAAGAAAAGACAGCTCTGAATATAGTAACAGAAAGGTGCAAAATGCAACAGTTGCTTGGTGGACACAGAGGCGGAGTAAGACAGAATTGAAGTTAGTGAACCATGTGTGTGATAGCGCTGAAGTGTTGTACAACAACAGCAAACAACTAAGAGAGGTGGTGGCTGAACCTCTGGCTATCCTGTTTAGCCGATCACTGGAAACAGGGGAGGTACCCAAAGACTGGAGGACAGCAGATGTAGTCCCCTTATACAAAAGTTGGAACAAAGAGGAAGCAGGGAACTACAGACCAGTCAGCCTCACCTCGGTAGTGGGGAAGATCATGGAAGCGCTAGTGAAGGAGAGATTGGTGGAACATCTGGTTATCAATGGACTACAGGACCCAAGGCAGCATGGTTTCACCAGGGGGAGGTCATGTCAGACCAACCTCGTTGAATTTTTTGACTGGGTGACTAGGGAGGTGTATCAGGGGAGGGCAGTGGACATGGCCTATCTGGACTTCAGCAAGGTCTTTGACACTGTGCCACATAGAAGACTATTACACAAACTGGGGAATATGGGTGTGGGCAGGACAGTAGTGTGGTGGGTAGGTAACTGGCTGGGTGGCAGGACACAGAGGGTGGTGGTAAATGGCTGTCACTCCACAGAGGGAATAGTGACCAGTGGGGTACCACAGGGATCAGTGCTGGGGCTGGTCCTATTCAACATCTTCATCAGTGACATTGCGCAGGATCTAGAAGGCATAATTTCACTGTTCGCTGATGACACAAAGCTCTGTAACAGAGTAGACACACCAGAGGGTGTAGACAGAATGAGAAGCGACCTGCAGAAACTTGAAGAATGGTCAGGGGTTTGGCAGTTGAAATTCAATGCAAAGAAGTGCAAGATAATGCATATGGGGCACAAAACCCAGGCACAATATATCAGTTGGGGGGTGAGGATATAGCATGCACCAAGCAGGAAAGGGATCTTGGGGTTGTCATCTCTGATGACCTCAAGGTAGGGAAACAGTGTGACAAGGCAGCAGGTAAAGCAAATAGGATGCTGGGATGTATAGGCAGGGGGCATCACCAGCAGGAAAAGGGAGGTCATAATTCCGCTATACAAGACACTAGTGAGGCCCCACCTGGAGTACAGTGTACAGTTCTGGAGACCATACCTAT
The DNA here is from genome assembly GCA_016271365.2 of Neoceratodus forsteri. Taxonomy (NCBI): domain Eukaryota; kingdom Metazoa; phylum Chordata; order Ceratodontiformes; family Ceratodontidae; genus Neoceratodus; species Neoceratodus forsteri. The sequence goes on along the minus strand of JADMNL010000038.1, from coordinate 19,478,212 downwards.
GTAAGGACATAGACAGGGTAGAGAAGGTTCAGAGGAGGGCAACAAAGATGGTGAATGGATTGCATCACAAGCCCTATGAAGACAGGCTGAAGTAACTGAACATGTACTCCCTGGAGGAGAGGAGGGAGAGAGGGGATATGATAGAGACATACAAGTATCTTACAGGGAGGAACAGGGTGCAGGAAAACACTATTTTTAAGCGAAAAAGATGTTCCAGGACTAGAGGGCATGGGATGAAGTTGAGGAGGACGATTTAGAGGAAACATGAGAAAGAATTTCTTCACAGAACGGTGGTGGACAAGTGGAACACCCTGCCAGAGGAAGTGGTGGGGGCTGAAACAATCATGGGATTTAAGAATGCATGGGATAGACATAAAGGAATTTTAGAGGTCAGGGGTAAGGGGCAACAGACTTCTAGGAAAACAAACTGAACTTACAAACTCAAATGGGCAGACTGGGAGGGCCATAGGCCCTTATCTGCCGACACTGTCTATGTATCTATGTATAACAATGCGGGCCACACACTGCACAACTGTGCTATGCTCATTGGAGGTTTGCCCAGAGCTAACCTGACTACACAGTGCTAATGCATTAGCCCAGTGCAAAAATATTAGCCTAGAGCAAATGTTTGCCACGTTCAAATATCCTATGTAAATGAGCCTACTCAAGCAATCCTTTGGCAAACAGTCACATTTGCATCTCATTATGGCCTGCTTTGCATGCACTCCCATGTACTTTGCCCAGAGTTATTGCACGGAGATCACAGCAACACCCTGTTTGCCGGAATGGAAGTACAGACTGGAAGCTGTAGGCCAGGGTGTGCTTACAGCAAGCCCCTGTTGGTCAGGATTGGACATACAGACTGAATCCTGCAGGAAATAGGTGATTTCAGGCACAGTCAGTGCATACCACCCACCCATGCAGTACCACCATGATGGATACAGACCTGCTGGCTGAGAGGCAATGAGAGACACTGGCTCTCACAATCAGGGACACAGCAAGCATCGAACATGGTGACACAAGCTCAGAATACAGTGGAACCATTGCCTTTACTTGCACAAATTAACCTACATGTGTAACATCGTATAATATTATTAATTGCTGCTGGAACGTATGACTTGACAGCATATTCTCTGTGTGTGTAACACCTATTCCATGAGGGAAATAAAAGGGGCAGAGCAATTTAGAAGGGTAATGTGTGGGATATCCCTCAGAATGAGGGACAATTGGGTGGCAGAAGAGAAGAATAATCAGCATTCATATAGCACTTTTCATACACAGTATATCCCAAAGCACTTTACAAGCAATGCTAGACTGGTAGTGAAGCGACTGAGTGTATAGTGGCAGCAATATCTCACATCAGCACCAACACACAGCCTGGACAATTGCATGAACCAGTTTATGTGAAGGAGAATGTTGGCCAGGACACTGGGAATATTCCCTACTCTTTGCGAAGAGTGCACTGGGTTCTTTTACTTCCACCTGGGCACTCACCAGGACAACACCAGGATGGGTAGCAGGGACCTGGATTTAACATCTCATCCGAACAACGGCACACCCCAGCAGTACAGCATTCCCCTAATACTGCACTTGGATGCCAGCATTTTAGGTACAAGTCCTATCCAGGTGTGGGATAAGAACCCATGACCTTCTGGTCCAGAGGCGGATGTGCTATCAACTAAGCCACGCAAACACCCATCCAGTACATTGTCACCCATCCCCACTCAGCAGTGCTGCCCCCCACTTCCCCCAACCATCCCCAAATGGCGCTGATGACTGGCTCAACCCACCGCTCACCTCCATGGCCAGCCACTGGCTGAGTGTTGAATCAGAGTGTATTGTGATGAGTGATGAATGAGCACATACTTACATTCAGTCATTACTCACTACGGTACTTGCTCATTCAACAGTCAGTCAGTAGCTGGCCATAGATGTGAGCAGTGACTTGAGCCAGTTGCCAGCTCCATTTGGGAGTGGCTTGGGGAAGTGGGGGGTTGGTACTGCTACGGTATTACCAGGGACCAACAGGGACAATATGTGAATAATAAAACTATGGGGTCGGGGACATGGTGGGCTGGGAGAGCACCAAGCTACCAGGCAAAATAAATATTTTTGAATGCTACATGGGTTGGAATCATGATGTGGGGTAGGGGGACTACTAGACTACCAGGGACAATATGTGTATTTCAAAACTGTGGGGTTGGGGATCATGGTGGGAGGGTGGGGGGACCAACGGACTGCCAGGGGTACACATCGATGTAATTTGAAGTTACACTTTGAATTACTTCAGTTTACACTGCTGCATTACCACAAGCCTTTTGCAGGTGGTATTTAGTGCCACACTACAGGTGGTGCAAAAACTTGTAGTGCGGCACTATTGTTTTGAATATGCCAGTGTGCCAGTACTCATTGCTACTCCCCTCACTCAATCCATTGAATGCAATAACTTTTAGCCTCAGCACTATCACACAGTACTGGCATTAAAAGGGCTTCTGAATATTGCAGTCTGGTGCAAATTCAGTGATATTCCAGTGCTACGGATTTGCACCAGGCACAAATATTTGAATACCTGGCCTCAAATCTTCAGTTATTATTTGCAAACCAATCTGAATAACAGGACCTGTAAATATGATCATGATGTTCCATTTCCAAACGTTGTTAATTTTTCAGTTATTGTGTTTTTTATGTCTAATGCCAAGAGTGATATTATTCTCATCATAGTAGTTCAGAATTAAAATGTTATACTTATTCAGACTGGTTAATACGCTGGTGTACCAAAAGGATGCTTGCAGCTTAAGTGCAGCTAGTTCCATTTCTCCATGAGACATTTATAGGGGAGCCTTTGGCATGACGCTCTTGTAATTTTTAGCCAAAAATTCATTTTCATTGAATCTATGATTGTATTAGTATTAATTCTGATCTGATATAACTAGGCAAACATGAGTGGCCTAACCTTAAGACTGTTCTTAGCATTTTAAAAAGTGGTATAGCTAGTTTACCTATACTTTTCAGGTCCCATACTTCTATTCCATTTAGTAATTGTGAATCGTATTTTGTCCTGATTGTTTCAGTTTACAGTTTTATACATAAACCCCCATAAGTATAACTGAATTTGGAAAGCATCAAAATCACTTTTTTTCACATTATCTAAGGTTTTATTGGTGTGCCTAATCCAAGAGCCATTTGCATCAAATATAAAATCTAAATATGTATAATAATTGAATATGTATAGTCTTTGGGTTCCAATATACCAGTGTCCCTGGCCAGTCTTTGACCAAAGACCATAACTTTGGTCACAGAATAATTTGATTGGAATGTCAGGTCTTTAGCTTTATAGTATAACTGGTCTATTTTTTTTTTTTTTTGTAACCCATTTCTGGAAAGTGAAAATAATGCAAGACCATCCACGTAGGCAAGGGCAGAACCAGTATTAACCAGTCTGAATAAGTATAACATTCTAAACTACTATGATGAGAATAATATCACTCTTGGCATTAGACATAAAAAACACAATAACTGAAAAATTAACAACTTTTGGAAATGGAACATCATGATCATATTTACAGGTCCTGTTATTCAGATTGGTTTGCAAATAATAATTGAAGATTTGAGGCCAGGTATTCAAATATTTGTGCCTGGTGCAAATCCGTAGCACTGGAATACTGGCAGTAAGGCAGGCAAAGTCCCAAACTGATGAAACACTAGCACGAACAGTAAAAGAAAGTGACAAGACTTTCTATAGATATATTAGTGAAAGGAGAAAGTCCAGAGGGGGTATTGCTAAGCTTAATGGAGAAAAGGGAGCATGTGAGGAGGAGGACCCTGTAAAGGCATCTATCCTAAATAGATACTTTGCTCAGTATTTACTGAAGAGAAGGTAGGACAGGGCCCACAGCTCAGCATCATGGACACAGGGGAGGGAGTGAGCACTACCCCTTCACAAAAGAAAGGGTCCTACAAGAGCTTGCTAAGCTCAGGGTGGATAAGGCAATGGGACCTGATGGCATACATCCCAGGGTACTAAGGAGCTAAAGGAGGAACTAGCAGAGCCATTAGCAGAATTGTTTAGTGAGTCTCTGAGCACAGGAGAGGTCCCAGAAGACTGGAGAAGGGCTCATGTGATCCCGCCTCCACAAGAGTGGTAGCAGGGAGGAGGCGGGAACTACAGACCGGTCAGTCTTACCTCAGTAGTGGGCAAGATTATGGAGGTACTCCTTAAGGAAAGGATAGTGCAACACCTGGAATCCATAGGGCACAGGATCCAAGACAGCATGGGTTTACAAAGGAAGGTCCTGTCAAACTAATCTCATAGATTTTTGACTGGGTAACCAGAGTGGTGGACCAAGGGGAGCAGTTGATGTCGCCTACCTTGACTTCAGCAAAGCTTTTGACACTGTTCCACATAGAAGATTGATAAATAAGCTGGGTAGGCTCAGGGTGGGTCAGAAGTTGGTCAACTGGGTGGCAAACTGGTTGACGGGCAGAAAACAGAGAGTGGTGGTAAATGGTATACAGTCAGAAGAGATGCAAGTCACAAGTGGGGTACCTCTAGGGATCAGTCCTGCTAGTCCTCTTCAACATCTTCATTAGTGACCTTGCAGATGGACTAGAGGGTAAGGCTTGTCTGTTTGCAGATGACACCAAGATCTGCAACAGAGTAGATGATCCAGATGAGGTGGGCAGAATGAGAAGAGATCTGGATAAACTAGCAGAATGGTCAGAAGAGTGGCAACTGGGATTTAATGCAAAGAAGTGCAAAATCATGCACATAGGGAAGAGAAACCCTGAAGCCACCTATAGGCTGGGAGGGGAGTTGCTAGCAGTCACAAAGGAAAGAAGACTTGGGCATCATCATCACTGATGACCTAAAATCATCAAACAGACCTCTAAAGCAGTAGGTAAGGCTGGGGGGTGTTAGGGTGTATTAGTAGGGGCATCACAAGTCGTAAGAGGGAGTTAATAATCCCTCTGTACAAGACACTGGTTAGGCCTCATCTGGAGTACTGCGTGCAGTATTGGAGGCCACACCTTCACAAGAACATTAACCAAATTGAGGCAGTCCAGAGAAGGGCAACCAAAATGGTGCAGGGACTGCATCAGAAGACATATGAGGACAGATTAACGGAGCTCAATATGTATACCCTTGATCAAAGGAGGGAGAGAGGTGATATGATCGAGGAATTCAAACACCTTAAGGGCATAAACAAGGTGAAAGAGTCTAACATGTTTAAATATAAGAAAAATAGCAGGACAAGAGGACACAGCATGAGATTAGAGGGAGGCCGATTAAGGGGGAATGTGAGGAAATTCTTTTTCACAGAAAGGGTGGTGGACGCATGGAATGGCTTACCACAAGAAGTGGTGGCTATGAATACAGTGCAGGGCTTCAAACAGGCATGGGATAGGCATAAGGGAGCAATAAAAATGACTATGAATAGATAGGCCACTGACAGAGCAAAGGCCGATGGCACATTTATAAGGTAGAAAAAGAAATGGGCAGACTGGATGGGCCTTGCGGTCCTTATCTGCCATCAACTTCTATGTTTCTATGTGTTCAATATTTTAGGAAAGTCCGATGCAAGGCAGACAATGTCTATCAGCATTCTATCACTGCACAGGGAGCATACAGCAGGGGATAATGTGCAGCCTTGTCACATATCTCTGTTAGTGGGAATTATTTTAGTAAGTTGGCTCTTGATGCTAAGTTTTATTCTTGCCCAGGTGTCTTTATAAAGATTGTAGATTATGTAAACTAGATCTGCATTAATATCATGATTTATTAGCTGGTCCCACCACTGACCACTAGAAATTGAATCAAAGGCCTCCAAAAAGCATCAAAGACTGCACTGATTTATTTATTCATTTGTAACATAGGAATTACAACCTTTTGAGTCATAGACTAGTTTCCAAAGGCTCCATGCCAAATATGATGCTACAGATAATGACAATCCAGTTTAACAATATTGCAAAATCATATGAGTGCGGCTGTGCAAGTAGTAAGTAGGAGTAGAATTTGAGTTAAACATTAGGGCCCAGATATTCAAAAGGGTTGCGCCATGCGCAATAGGGTTGCACCTGCACAAGTCCGAAATTGCACCATTCTGCGATATTCAGCAGGAGGCAGTTGTGCCACTGAAAACATGCTGAGCAACAGCGCAATGCAAATGAATGCATGCTGAACTGGAAGGGGAGGAACCATGCATAAACTGCACAGCTTGATATTCAGCCGGGCTGTGCAGAGTTGTGCAGGCGCAACCCCCAACCTGTGCCTGCACAACTTTGAGCCAAAAAAATAAGGAGTAAGTCGAGGGCCACCTACAGGTGAGCTGCCGCATTGTAGGGCTCAACACAGCAGCTGCCACCTGTAGCTGGCACTTAACCTACTCCCTGTGCTCCCCCTGCAGCCCGATCATGGGCAAAAGTGTAAAAACATCCCCACCCCCAACGGCCCAATCGCAGGCAAAAGCAGAAAAATCCCCTCCCCGACTGGCCCGATCGTGAGCGCAAAGCTTAAATCATCCACCAACCAGCCCAATCCACGGGCAGCAAAGTGTTCCCCGAGCGTATCCCTGGTGGTCCAGTGGACGCTAAGCCTGATCACAGGCTGAACAGTTTTAAACCCCAGATGCCTCCCTGGTGGTCAGTGAACCGATAAGCCCAATCACAGGCTGCATAATGTAGCGAACCCCCTACCCCCAAAGACCATATCCCTGGTGATCTAGTGTCCCCCATCCCACCCACCCACCCATGAGCCCCACCACCCCACTTCATTCATATCTGGACTGCCTTGTACAGTATGGGCTGCATGCCCATTGGCTCTTGCTCAACACCAATGAGTGTGCAGCCCTACCGAGCAGTCAGTCAGTGGGCGATGGGGCAGCAGGCGGGTGGATGCTGCCACCCACCAGCTGCGGGTGGAGCGGGGTGGTGGGGCTTCATGGGTGGGTGGGGTGGGGGACACTAGATCACCTGGGATATTATCTGGAGCAGGGGGTTTGCCACATGTGCAGCCCACGATCGGGCTTATCGGTCCACTGGACCACCAGGGATACGTTCTGGGGGAGGGTTTAAAACTGTTCAGCCGCAATCAGGCTTAGTGGTCCACTGGACCACCAGGGATATGTTCAGGGGGAAACACTTTGCTGCCCGCGATCAGGCTGGTGGCGGGGTGATGTAAGCTTATGCCCGCGATCAGGCCAGTCGGGGAAGGGGGACTTTCTTACACATTTGCCCATGATTGGGCTGCAGGGGGCATCGGTCCCCGACGGCAGCTGCCTGGCAGGGTGCCAGGTGCAAGTTCTCGGGGATCGGCGCACCTGCATGCTAATGGTGCGTATGTTCCATTTTTTCTCTGTCAGGACTACAAAGCATGGTGCATACACTACAAGTCTCAGAAGGCATTGCACCACAACTTCACAGAGCTAAGTGCTTGATTAAGAGCAGGTGCAGGAGAGTGATTGCCTGCATAAAAGAGACGGCTCAAACAATTGCTTGTGTCTCAGTAATTGATTAGGAACAGACGTGGAGCCTGGCTGGGGAACACTTGTAGAAGGATTTTACTTTGGAAAGAGAGAATGCTGAATCAATTGACTGCCTGGTTTGGAACTTTTGTTTGGCCTTCAACAACAAATTGGATTTTTATTTTGGAAAGAGAGAACTCTGAATCAACTGACTGCCTGGTTTGGAACCTTTTATTTGACCTACAAGAATGAATTGAATTCTGACTTTGGACTGGCTGAAAACCTGAGACTGCTAAATAATTTTCCTTTGAAACATAGAACAAGAGACTCTGTGCTGATTTTGTTTGTATGTCCCAGGAAACAGCTTAGCTACCTGGGTTATAGAGAGGGAACAAAAGTTCACTGTGTAGTTAGCGCTCAACAAAGAGCTCGGTATTATTTTTTGTTGTTTTATTTTCAACCTGTGTTATATTTGAATGCACCTCTCATGGTAATCTTACCAATAAATACACAGTCAGTCTGCTGTGTCAAGCTGCACATCTTGGGCTGTGGTACAAAGTGTGTTTATATCCCCACCTACAAGATTCCAGAGTAACACAACCTCCCCCTCTTTGTGTTACAATATCCTATACAGTGGGTAGCTAAACAGAAGCTGCCTAACATGTAAGCAGATGTTACAAACTGTGCAACATACTTATGTAGGGTGACTGCCTATACAAGAGGTAGCTAGCTGATCTCAGCAGTACCAGGTGACAGAAAGATTGCAGTGAGTTGCCTCCTGGGATGCTTTACAGAGTGCTGCATATAGGCATATAGTTTTTGTTTCCTTGGGAAAACATACTTTTCCATTAAACATTGCAGAATAAAGCAGTAGTCAATAGTAGAATAGCCTGACCAAAATCCTGCTTGCAGTTCACTAATACTGTCTGTTGCTTTTATCTGTGATCTTAATCTTTCTGAGGTTATTTTAGAAAGTATTTTCAGAGTTACATCTAGCAAGATAATAGAGCAGTACACAGTAGGATCACCTGTGCAGCCTTTCTTGTGGATTGATATAATTCAGCCCCTTGCCAGGAGGATGGAACACATTTTCCTTTTATACATTTATTGTATAGACACATCACAGCTTTCCCTTATTGCTAGGTATCACAGAACTCTGCCTCTCGTGGTATTTTATCCGGTCTAGGCACTTTATTGGCTTTCAGTGAATTGATTGCAAAGCAAACTTCCTCATGCTTACCTGGAGACATTCTAACTTTGTCAGGGGTCACTGTTGAAAATGAGGCATTGGCATTTGGATCATAAAAAAACATGGGCAAAGAATTTTATCCGCTGATTTTCAGAAAGGAATGAATCAATATAATCTGTATAATTATTGGTATCCTTGGTAACCAGTGTCCTAATTTTTTAAATATTGTCTCTGATTTTAACATATTATAGTATGCAATCTTTTAATCTTTCAAAAAAAATCTATCTTTTCCTCTCTTGATTTAGTTCTTTAAGTACTTCCTTGATTTTACTTCTTTTAATTTTCTTCTAACCAGGGACCTTAGTCGGACCTAATATTTTTTGCATTCCATGTCAAACCATCAACTCAGTTTCATTTGTTTTCCCTAACAAAAAAAATCTTGATGCAGGTTACTCATTATCAAATCAAAAAGTTCATCAAACTTCTTTGAAAGATGATGGGCAACCAGTAATGTCTTTATAAGTGACTTTGCAGAGGAGCTGGAATGGAAAGTCTGGCTCTTTGTGGATGACACCAAAGTCTGCAATTGGATGAACACTCCAGGGGGATTTGAAAGGATGAGCAGAGACCTGAAAAAAACTAAAGAAGTGGTTATAGGTATGGCAACTGGGTTTCAATATGAAAAAATGCAAAACTTGCACTTCAAAGAGCCAGCCCAGTGGCTCTGCGTGTTGAGGCCCTGGACACCACACCTCGTGCATGCCAGTGACCCAGGTTCAGGAATGAGTTCAGCCCACTAGAGGTCATCTAAGGAGGGAGGGTGAGGAGCTGGGCTTGATCAGCCGCAAGGCAGTTCTCCTCTATGGGGAGAGATGTGGGGTTTTCCTGGTTCTTGTCTGCTACCTGGTGGAAGTTAGGTGGCAGTGCCTAGCCATGAGGGAAACCTGGCACTAGGGTAGGTGGGCAGAAGGGGCTGTTTCCAGAGCCGCAGAGTGCATGTGTGCCTCCACGCTCACATGTGATCACAATCTGGGGTCCCAGGGTAATGGGGACAAAAAAACATAAAACATAACGGGCCAGATATTCAAAACTTTGCGCCGGGCAAAAAACGTTTGCATAGGTTTAGCATGGGATTAGCGCGGGTCTTCTATATTCAAAAGGCCAAATAGCATGGGTAAACTGCATTAGTGCTGGGCAAAACTATAATGTATGCAAGGGGCAAACTGACATAAATATAGGTGCAATGCTATATTCAGTGACTAGCGCCGCGCAAAGTGGTTTTGTGTGACTTAGCGCGACACTTAGTCCAGTGCAAAGTACCACCCAGGAAAAGCTTGTCTTAACCCTGGGCAATCAGCTTTGCATGACACTTTGGCTTTGCGTGGTGTTTGTGCAGGTTTAGTGTGGGTTTTGCGCGACCTTAACAAAGAAATATGACACATAGATAAAGCCAAACATAGAGGAAGTATGCTGCTATCCGATGGCATCACAATGATGCCATCATCTGCACCAGTCCCAGCCATGCCAGGCAGTAAGTGGTGACCCTGCTGCCAGTGGACAGCATGGCAGTGTGGCCATACAGCACACACCTGCGGACCACACATCTGTGGACGTGAACAGATGCCAGCACACGCATGTAGCACTGTGGGCATGGAGGGTGTTGAGGGGAGCGTGTATGGGTGGTGAGGCTGTGCCACAAACCAGGTGTGGCCACAAGGCTGGGACACATCATGCAGTGCACATGGGCCAGTATTGGGAATACCCCAACACTAGTGTGCCTTTCAGATAATATATCCCCCCCCCCGGCCACATACCGCACAGCTGTACAACTGCCACAGCACACAAAGCCAGAAATGTACATGTCACTGTGAGTATCCCATGCCACAGGTGCAGCATCTGTGGGTCACACAACAGTGTAACAGTAATGTCCACTGTCAGTAAACACCTGCAGGTTGGGCCTGTCACTATATACAGTGCAGTCATCATCACTGCCCTACACACCATAGACAGTGCTGTGTTCCTCACACTACTGGCTCCCTTGCTACCATAGTGTCTGCTGTGCACTGTACTATGCCCTACAGTGTGACAGTTGCATGCAGCACCACCACCACCTGTGCCTATGCTGTCTTGTTCTCTGGGGTACAATATGCTATGCTATGCTGTACTGTTTACATGCAGCCTGCAGCTATCATTGTGCACTGCCAGACTGACCTACAGGTGGAGCTGCGGTTGGACCTGGTCAGCCCCTGTACTTTCAGACTGACCTACAGGTGGCTCTGTGGGACCCTGCAGTAACGCTGGTCAAACTGTATGCAAATCAGGGTATAATGAGATACTAATCCGGTTGTTTGCCCAGAGACTACCTAAGTAGGCTCATTTGCATGGCACTTTTTGAATATGGCACATTTTAGCTCCGGGCAAATGTGTTTGCACTGGGTTAACTGCTTAGCTCCGCGCTAATGTGTTAGCACAGCGCTAACGGTACGGGGAATAATGTACAGTTTTGATCACTGTTCTTTCACATCTGCTGCTTCTTGCAGCTGTACTGAGTCCATGCATTTGCTGGCACACACATTGGACATGTAGTTCGTCTGTACCTGCCCTCACGTTGCTGTGCACTGTGTTGTTGTTGTTGTTGTTGTTGTTGTAGGTTGCACTTCCTGATTGCTTTATTCAGCGCTGTCTTATTCCCGGGCTAATTTTGCCCTGCGCTTCCAGACCAGTTTGCCCAGCTTCCTTAGACTGCAGTATTCAGCAGGATTAGTACCAGGCTATTTCCATTTCAATATAGCTTGCTCTGTGCTCCGGGTTAAGTTTGCCCACCCGGGCAGTGCTAATTTAGCCCCTGGGCAAAGTTTTGAATGTCTGGCCCAACATGTCTCAATTATTGTCAAGAAAGGCAGGAGGAGTAACTAGGGAGCAAAAAGCTACATGGAGAAAAAATACACTTCAGGCACAGAATCCCAGGAGAGGAGTACAAGGTTTGTAGAGTGGTACTGACAACAACAGGTAGGACAGAGACCTGGGGCTAATCATATCAGATGACCTAAAGGTGGCCGGGCAGTGTGGCGAGGCACTGGGAAGGACTAGTGTGATGCTAGGGTGCATTAGGAGCGGTATTACCAGCAGAAAGGGGGAGGTGGTGGTGTTTCTGTGTAAACCACTAGTAAGACCCCACATAGAGTACTGTACCTGGTTCTGGAGACCACAGAAGTATAGAAAATAGACTGTGATGGCACATACGGGCCACAAGCCAACCTAGTATGCCCATATATTTTAACCTGTGTGTGTTTCTCCTGTAGAACCTTATTTGATCTATGGTGCCATCTCTTCCCCTCCTTTCCCTTTTGATTCCCTTATGCCTATTCCAGGCATTTCTAAACCCCACCATTGTTTTTGCCTCCAACAGCTACACTGAAAGGACGTTCTAGGCATCCACCACCTTTTCAGTGAAGAAGTACCTCCTCACATCCCTACTAAATTTATCGCCCTTCAGCTTCATGGCATGCCAGCCCTGTTTTAGGGCACCTTTTTCTCTGAAAAATACCCCTTCCTGTACCTTATTAACCCCCGTGAGGTATTAAAAGGTCTTTATATCATATTCCATTCAGATGCAGAAAATCTATAGACAGAAGTTGCTGCAACTAAATGTATTTTCACTGAAGCCTCCCATACAATGAATGTGTATAAACAAATGAAAAAAAAATAACATCAGTCAGTCCACACGCCCTGTGTCTGAACTTTAACCCCAGCCCTTCAGCTTTTACAGAGCCTTTGATAGGGGGCGTGGTTAGAAGGACATTCATACTTTGCTGTCCATGTTAAACACTTTGCTGTCACTTTGAAACTTTAGATTAAAAGGGTGAGGTATGATTGTTGGAGGATCATGTACGATCACCCATTTTACCACTTCATTACTTTCATATTCTGACGTGTTTGGGGATCTACGTGGACACTTAACTGCCCAAGGTAGAAGTACGGAGTAGTGCACAGCAGTTTATCTTTGAAAAAGAGCAGGTCAAAAAGGGTCAAATGAAGACAGAATGTGTGTTTTTTTTTAACAATCTGACATCAGAATAAAAAGGGAACTGAATGGTAAATTGCGTGATTGCATATGATCCTCCAGCAATCCTACCTCGCTCTTTCCCTCGAAAGTTTCCAAACTGCAGCAAAGTGTTGAACACGGACAGAAAAGTATGCATGTCCTATAACAACAAGTGCTGTATTGTGCGCAAAGAATACAAATGACACTTTATAAACATTTGAATTCGCTAAATGTTTTGTATGAGCTGGTCACTGTAATCACACTAGTACGTAATGACATCATAGTAATGATGTATTTAACATGGCGTTGCTGTCCCTCTATCCACACCCCCTGATGAAGGTTCAGTAATGAGCTGAAGTGTCGGGGTTACGGTTTGGACACGGTGAGTGAACTGATTGATTTTTTTTTCATTTGCTGGCACATGTTAATTGTATGTGAGGCTTCAGTGATGCAGGCTTTACTAATAAAATACACTTATCTTCAGCTACTTCAGTCCATGGATTTTCTGTGTCTGAGTGTGCTGTTATTTGACTGTGACTGTGAATTCTGGACTAACTGCCCTGATTGCAGAATCATTCAGCACCAACGTTCCCAGCACCTGCTATGGAAGTGACTCTACCATACTCCCCCTCTACCTCCTCTCCTTCAGGGTATATATATTTAGCTCCTTTTGCCTCTCTTCATAGGGCTTTAGATGCAGCCCCTGTACCATTTTGGTAGCACTCCTCAGGACCACATCAACTCTATGTCCTTCCTGAGGTGTGACCTTCAGAACTGGACACAGTATTTGAGGATAGTTCTTAACAGTGATCTGTATAGGGGCTGTTGGTGAGCATATTGTTACTATTATGTGCACATTATTAGTCGGATCCATAAGCACAGCATATTCATAAACACTGAGTAGTTAGGTTTCACATTTAAACATTAAGGCCCAGATATTCAAAGCATTGCATGGTGCACAAACTGTTTGCATAGGTTTAGCCTGAGATTAGCACAGGTCTACTATATTCAAAAGGCCAAATAGCATGCACAAACCACATTAGCTCCGGACAAACCATAATTATATGCAAGAGGCAAACTGAACATGAATACAGGTGCTATGGGATATTCAGCGACTAGCGCCACGCTGAGGTGTTTAGCGTGACTCAGCATGACCCTTTGGGCAGTACAAATTACTGCCCAGGAAAAGCTGGTCTTAACTCTGGGCAAACAGCATTGTGTGACATTGTGGCCTTGCGTGGCATTAGCGCGACTTTAGCGCGGCCTTGCGCAACCTTAACATATGACTATGACACAGAGAAAATGCCAGAAATGGAGGAAACATGCTGCTCACTGATGGCACCACAATGATGCCAACTGCTGCCACCAGTCCCAGCTATGCCAGGCAGTATGTGGTGACCCAGCCCCCGGGGCCACCATGGTAGTGTGGCCATACAGCACACACCTGCAGACCATATGTCTGTGGTGACCAACAGATGCCAGCACACACATGCAGCACTGTGGGCATGGTGGGTGCTGATGGGAGGGTGTACAGGTGGCCAGGCCTCACCACAGACTGGGTGCAGTCACAAGGCTGGGACACAGCACACAGTGCACATGGGCCAGTATTGGGAATACCCCAATACCAGTGTGCCTGTCCAATCGTACATGCCCCCCAGTCACTTACCGCACAGCTGTACATACACCACAGCACACACAGCCGGCCATGCCTATGTCACAATGAGCATCCCATGCCAAAGGTGCTGCATCTGTGGGTTTCACATCAGTGCGACAGGAATTCCCACTGGCAGTACACACCTACAAGGTGGGCTCATCACTGTGTACAGAGCAGTGGTCTTCACTACCCTACACACTATAGGCATTGCTGTGTCCCTCACACTACTGGCCCCCTTGCTACTGTGGTGTCTGCTGTGCACTGTAGCATGACCTACAGTGTGACAGTTGCATGCAGCACCACCACGGCCTGTGCCTATGCTGGGTTGTCCCCTGGGGTACACAATGCTATGCTGTACTGCATACATGTAGCCTGCAGCAACCATCATGCACTGTCAGACTGACCTACAGGTGGAGCTCCAGCCAGACCTGACCAGCCCTTGTACTTCCAGACTGACCTACAGGTGGAGCTGTGGGCCCTGCAGTAATGCTTGGCAAACTGCATACACATCAGGGCATAATGAGATGCTGATCTGGACATTTGCCCAAAGACTACCCAAGTAGGCTCATTTGAATGTCACTTTTGAATATGGCAAATCTTAGCACCGGGCAAACAACTTAGCTCCGTGCAATAGCTGTGCTAACATGTTAGAGCAGCACTAATGGTTCAGGGATTATTATACAGTTCTGAAGCTGTTCTTTTACATCCATTGCTGCCTGCAGCTGTACTGGGCCCACGCATTTGCTGGCACACACATTGGCCACATAAGTGGTTCACCTCTACCTACCTTCACATCACTGTGCACTGTGTTGTTGGTGTGGTTTGCACTTCCAGGTTGCTATGTTCAGTGCTGTCTTATTCCAGGGCTATGTTTGCCCTGCACTCCCAGCCCAGTTAGCACGGCCTCATTCCCGTGCTATATGCAGAAGCTGTTTTTCCCGGCTATTCCTTTTAAATATAACTTGCTTTGTGCTCTGGGCTAAGTTTGCCCACCGGGCAGTGCTAATTTAGCCCTGGGGCAAAGTTTTGAATATATGTAAAATGACAGCTGGTTCAGAGGTTCATCATTCTGAATGCAGTAGGTAGATATGTGAGCTGTAAATGTAAACTGCAACCCTTAAAAGTTACATACAAAATGTGACTGACAAAGGTTAGGTGCAGCCTCGCATCTGAACTTATGCCACTTAACTTTGTTTTTCTTAATCTATTATTGCTGCGCATCATTCCTGTGTTATCTTCACTATGGCTTGGCCAGCTAAATGGAAGAAACATTCTATTGCTATTTTATTCCCTCTCTATGAATGGCTGCACATAACATTTCAGTGCGCTGTCATGAAGAGGCAGTTCTCTGTGATTAAATGTTCAAAGTTATTTCTTAAACAAGAGGTAACTTACTAATGACTGTGAGAGTGAAAAATAAAACTATGTATTTCTTTTGAACTGGGTGGCATACTGTGTTACAAATACCTTTTATGTTATCTTTAGAATTCTCACAAAGTCTGTGGCATGCTTTTTAAAGGTTTTTCTTGTCTGGGAGGGAAGGGAAGTTCTGCATTGTTTTGATAAATATTTTCTCTATTAGGTTGCTGCAAGATACAGCAGTTGGGTCATTCTGCATTCTGTTGTTCAAGTTATGTTTTGTCTTGCCACTTAAAACAAGATTAATAGTGCTATTTAATATTTTGATTTAAATGGTATTGCCATATTCTGAATATGAATGTTTTGCAAATACTGTCTGTTCTGTAAGTTTAAAGGAAGATTTTTCTACTCACAGTGTTACTGGAGCTGCATATTATCTTATCTCAGCAACAGCAAAGACAAAGTAAACTGTCTCTAGCCATTAGTTACTGTTTTGCAGCTTATAGCCTGATGCAAAAATTAAGATTTTTTTTGTATCGGTTTAAGTCCTTTTACAAAGTACTATAGTTTCTAGTGAAACTATAGATTCTTTGCAAAAACATATAGCATAGTGCACGAGTAATAGTTAACAACAGGCTTATTCTTTCACTGAGTTGGTACAACAACGACAGATTAGGTAATCAGTCGTCATAGTACCAACGAGGTGAAAGAACAGCCTTGCCGTTAAATGGTACACATGCACTGTTCTGTATACTGTATAGTGGAACGTTGTTGCCTCAAAAAAAATGATTACATCTTTCTTTTTAAAATAAGACTAACTGTCAGATTGCTGCTCGAGGACACCATGTGTGACGTCCGCACTGCAGCAGAACGAAAAGTCGTTCTGCTGTCATGCGGCGTCACTTTTTAGTTCTGCTGCACTGCGGACATCACTAGTGCAGCAGAACAACATTTTGAGAGTGCTAGATTTCAGTGAACAATGGCGTTCCACTATACACTATATATAGGGTTGAGGACAGCATGAAAATCGGGGAAGTGTGGCTTTAGTGTTTCCAACCCTGAAACTCCAATGTCACCACTATAGCAAATCAGGGACAGAGTCTTCATAGGGGTTGTCAACCCTGAAGCTCACCTGATTCTATAGACTCCAGAAACATGCAGACCTAATTGGTGAGCTTTAGAGTTGACAACCCCTATGAAAACACCTCCCCTGATTTGCTTTAGAAGTAGAATTGGAATTTTAATTTTGGAAACCCTAAAGCCACATTTTCTTTATTTTGATGCAGTAGCCTCAATCCTAAATGTTGTATTAATGCAGTTTTTTGCAAAGAATTTTCTTACTTTTTGAGATAGTGCAATTGTATCCCCATTTCTCTGATGTACTGCTCTCCCAACCCTCCATTTATAGGACAACAGCAATGAAATTGTCAACATATCCTTCCTATTATCCTACCTCATGAGCTCGATAGTAAAAACTGTGCAATCCCCACCAAAATGTCATTCTGTGCCACCACTGCATCATTCCGTGCCAAGGGCTTGAAAAGACATTTTGAATGTGGTTTGAAATATGACAGCTATCACATTTATGAGGTGGGTACAAAGAAATGTCTATGTTGATAATTTAGTGTTAAAATATTGAAAATTACCAAAGTTATGAAGGATCCAGAAGCAAATGATTTGATACCTTTTATTGGACAAACATAGATATAACAAAAAGAACAAAGTGCTTTAACTTTCAGACAAGTCCTTCCTCTGAAGCTTAATGACAGTAATTTGGAAAAATCCCATACTTTTAACACCCATATTGTAGGAAAATAACAGAAACAAATTCCAATTGGTTCAAAATACTCATTTAAAAAATAACAGAAGAAAATGTCAAAGAAGCTGAATATAAAGGTGAACTGGTACCGTGCAGCTTTTCTGAAATGTTCTTCTGTTATATTTTAAATGAGTATTTCGAGCCAATGTGAATTTTTTTCTGTGGTTTTTTTCTGTATGATCTGGGTGTTAAAAGTATGGGATTTTCTAAATAACTGTCATTAAGCTTCTGAGGAAGGACTTGGCCTGAAACTTAAAGCACTTTGTTCTTTTTGTTACCTTTTGTTGTGCCAACATAGATGTAGCAAATCATTTGCTTCTGAATCTGTTCTTACTAGTACCAATCCAGTAAAGACTAAATCTGTATGTCAAGGTTATGCGGGAGCATAGTGAAATGTCAATGAACATAAAGGACCTTGCCATTTCAGCATAATTTGACACCAAATTTTCAAAATACCCTTCTTAGGACCCCCACTTCATGAACAAGGTATAGTGAAAATGTTTGAAATCCCACTGTAAAGTGATTTCACCAAACAACTGTGAAATCGCATTTCATGCAGAATTTTTAAAATGACACCCACATTGTTCATGAGGAGGGGTCTCAAAAAGGGTATGTTAAAAATTTGGTGTATACATATGCAAAAATGGCAAACTTAAACACCAAAGTTGAAAACCCCATTCATATATATTGCACTGCATTTACCCTAGTTTTTCATATTGCAGTCAATGGTTCCAGCAGAAAGACGTGCCTCTGATCAGGGAGCTCATCTTCACCATAGCATCTCCTCAGGTGGGTGAGGGTCTGTGAGGATGTGGGGGTGTGGGATAGTGGCTGCAGAGTGGGAGGTGGAGGTGGCATAGGGTTAAATTGGCAAGGGGCAATTTCTTTTCTTAAACTAAATAAAAACAACAAAAGGTGAGTGACCATTTTCTTTATTACAGGGGAAAAAAGCAAGCACGACAAAGTAAGGTGGTACCAGTAGCCACCATGGAAATCATTCTGACATGAGGGATGGCGATCAGAGGGTGAGGGGTGCCACTAGACTTCAAGAGAAAATGGATGGGAGATGGGGACTGTATTTTTAATAAATAAAACAAAGGGGAAATGGTTTGTTTGTGTGTGTGTGTGTGGGGGGGTGCCACTAATCACCAGGAAAATCATTGTGATGGGGGGGACAGTGATTGAAGGGTGGGGGTGCCACTAGACACTGGGGAAAAATGGATGGGAGATGGGGAGATTATATTTTAAACAGATGGGAGACACAGATTCAATTTTGAGAAATAAAAGAAGGGTTCAGGGATCAGAGGGCAGGGGTGCTACTAGATAACAAGGAAAAACAGATGGGAATAATATTTTTTTAATAATAAAAGGCGACAGAGATTAGAAGTGTGGGGAGAGAGGGTGCCAGTCGACACCAGGAAAGAAACCAACCTACTCCTCCCCCACAATGTTAATCCTGCTTCTGTGATTTACAACTGTCTTTATAGTAATTAAAGAAATTTGCCATATTTGAAAAAGGTTCTTTTTTCATCACTCATGATATGAAAAAGATGTTTTTTTTTCATACCATATAAGAAAAAAGATTTTTAAATGTACAACACAAAAATTTTAAGGGCATGACTTCAAGAGTAAAGGAAAGGGAATCCAAATAAGCAAAGTACATGTGTTGGTTGCCTCCCAGCATCTAATTTTATGGGGTTTTCAAATTAGAATTTTAGGAAAAATCAGAAACCAAGATGGCAGCCAAACAAAAAAGTACACCCCCAATATGAAATAATTATTTTTTCATTTCATGCAATTATTTTCAGGTGTTTACTGAGCATGGTCAGAATAAATTTCTAAAAAATTTAAAATTAAATAACTTTGGAACGGATTATTATTTTTTCACCAAACCAGCAAAAAGCACATCTGTGGGTAAGCCTTTCTACCCTGAACCATTCAGACCATAATTCCAAACCATTTGGGCTGTAGCAGAATTCAAGCCCATGGGGGAGAAAAAAACTATAAAAAATTACTTTTTTAACTAGCTAGATCTCAGAAACCACACATCCAACCAGAACAAAATTTAAGATTTCAAAAGATCTACTACAGGAGACATAACATGCAAACTGTCACACAAATCCATTAACTGCAGTAATGCACTCCAGGGTGTGTGTCATGTTGGAATAATGTCACTTCTGGAGTGCTGGTTGCACTCAGCCTGCGGCCTTATACCCAACCACTCCAAGCATGATGTTATCCCAGCATGACACACACCCTGTCATGCATTATTGCTTAAATATAGTGGTGTGACCACACCACTTTTATATACTTTTATAATAATACCCATAAATAAATGTAAATGGCAAGAGGGGTTTCGTATGTAAATGAAAGCTTGAGTATGTAGTGAGAATGGCATGAAAGGAACAAAGGTTATGAATGGGTTTTATGAAAGTAAAGATACAGTTTAAACTTATGTGAGTGAAACTACCACCCTATGTTTCAAATGAAGTTGTCCCTTCAGTGGCATGGAGTCCAGATAACTGCCAATTTGCCACAGAGTTTTATTAGTTTAAACCTAGGGTGGGATATTCAGAACAGTTGCACCATGCGCAACAGGGATGTGCCTGGGCAACAGCGGGAATGCGTGATACTGCAATATTCAGCAGGAGCAGCAGCGCAGCACAACATGCAATGCACTGCAGTACCACAGAAATGAATGCATGTGCAACTGCAGAGGGCGTAACCAGGAATAATGTGCTTAGTGAGATTCATCAGTAGGTGATGTGCACAGTAGCAAAGCAAGCAAAAGTTGCATGACAGCGGAAATGAGCTAAAATAAAAGGGAGCAACAGAGGGGAGGATTAATGTGCCACAGAGGAGCAATAGGTGGGAGCGCGGAGACAGAGTGGCAGGGAGGCAAGACAGGAAGCAGTGGGCAGGTGTGGCCAGGAGGTGAACAGGGCCCACTGGAGGTGTGCGTGTGCGTGAGAGCCTGAGAGTGACACAGTGGATGGAGGGCAATGTTAAGAGACAGGGCACCCAGAGGTGAACAGCCAGAGGCAAACCCGGTGCAGGGGCAGCACCAGCAACACACAGTGCCAGGGACCAGGTAGAGAGCCACTCAGGAGGGGAACACCAGTCAGGGACATGGCCAGTGCCACCTTCCAGATGGAGGCGGTAATGAGGGGTGTGAGAAGGCAGGCAGCAGGGAGGCGTGGCCATGGAAGGGCCCGTCGGCGGTATGCCCAAAACAGGCTGTACTGAGCCCTCACCACCTTCGAACAGTACAGTGATCATGGGCCAGTACCAACTGAACCAAGTGATTCTGAGAACTCTGTGAGCTGTGCAGTGATGAGATGCAGGTGCCCGCACATCGGAGCCATCCTCTGTCAGTGGAGATGAAGGTCACAGCTGTCATGTGCCTGCTCACTACAGGCACCTTCCAGAAACCAACAGGGGACACAACAGGCATAACCCAGTCAGCCGCATCATGCCTACACACACAATTCCTCAGTGCATTGCTGTCACATATTGCAGAGTACATCTATTTCCCCAGAACACAGGTGGAGCGCACAGCACACATACAGGAGTTCCACAGGGTAGCATGGTTGTCTGGCATGCTCAGTACCATTGACTGCACCCATATAGACATCCTCATGACATCTGGCCTGGAGGGGGTGGCATACATCAACCACAAGGGCTACCAGAGTGTCAATTGCCAGGCGGTGTGTGATGCCAGTGGGTACATAATCAATGTGCCACGCACCTTGGAGGAGCACATGATGCCTTCATCTGGCAACAGTCTGCACAGTGCCATAGGTCCGAGAGTGAGGACATCCCCATTGGCCATCTGGTAGGTGAGTATGCATAGCACGCTGGACAATGGGTACAGACATGGGGGTGTATGGGGCATTGGCAGGAGTGCTATGGGAAATGGCCATGATGGCCCATGGCACAGTGATGCAAACCACCATGCTAACAACTCCCCTCTACACACAGGTGACAGTAGTTACCCGCTATGGCCCTGGCTGCTCACACCGTACCAGTGCCCCATGACCCCAGCACAGCAACAATACAATGAGGCACATGCCAAAACATGGAATGTCATTGAGTGGGTGTTCGGGCTGCTGAAAGCACAGTTTCTGTTGCCTGCACACATCAGGCGGTGCCCTAGAGTACAGCCCCTCAAAGGCCTACAGGCTATTCCTGGCCTGCTGTATCCTGCACAATGTGGCCACCGACTGTGGGATAGCCGTTGAGGTTGAGGAGGGGAACAGCAATGGGGATGAAGAGGATGCTGGTCCAGCTTTTGTTGGGCAGCCACCCCTGGACAAAGGGACCCCCGGCTGGCCTGGATGGCACAGCAGCACCGGGACACCATCGCAGAGGAGCACTTTGGACAACACAGGTAGGCAATGGGGCCACGTGCAACCACCAAGGGCAAGGGCACAGCCCACAGACAGGCGGGGTGGACACCAGGGGAGGATGGCGTCAGGGGTGTGGGAATGGGTGGGGGACCACACACCAAGGAAATGATGGACAGGGCTACATATGGCATGCACACACACACACGCACAAACACCACTACACATGCTCAAAGGGCAACAGGCACCCCCACATACACACAGGACCACACACAGCCTTGCCTAGAGGCTGGCACTGTGTGTGCCACAGACGCTGAGCACCATTGCACAGTGGTAGACAGCTCTACACAGGCATCATCATGCACACGCCACAGAGGCCAGCAGCTGGGAGGGAGTGCACAGTGACCGTGTGTGTGTGTACAGCTGGGCACCTCACCCATGCATCGCACAAAGAACACCACAGTGCACACAGGGCAGCATCAGACAGTGGCCATGGAGGGGGATGGGTCAGTCTAGTGGCACAGTATCACAACCACCATGGATGCATGGGCAGCCCCGCCGAGACCTGCCAGCCATGCCAGGCTGACCAGTGGCCTCATGGGGTGGCACCAATGGGCTCCCGGGGGGACGCTGCATGAATGTCTGTGCAGGGGTCTGCAGGCAACCAAACATGTCAGCACCAAGCATGCTAGGTATGTCCACAGCCAAACCCGGCGTTGACATAGCAGGAGTTGCACGATGCTGGGAAGGGGGGTGGACATAGCACTCTGCAGGGTGTGTGGAGGCTGGGCACTTAATCAGTTGGCCAGTGTAACCACGACAGTAGCCATTGCAGTGGTCTGCCTGTCAATGGCAGCGGTCACATCCGCCTGGTGCTGAGCCAACTCTGCCAGGAGCAAGGCATGGTCCCTGCTGCACCACTCCTCTGCCTGGTGCAGAACCGCACTGAGCACATCCACCATAACCACAAGCCACATCTGCTGATCCACTGAGGCCTGGAGAAGATGTCTGTGGTCATCAAAGGGGTCGTCTGTATGTCCAGCATGCTGTCCCCCATGGTGTTCCTGGCCCTGCTGCACAGCACCTCTCGATGGTGGGCACTGTGCTGCCATTCTGTAGTATGTCCACACGCAGTGCACTGCCACTGCCCCCACCCCGTTCCCATGTTGACAATGGCCATCTACTGCTGCTGCCCCTCCAGCTGTGGATTGCCAGGCATCACTAGCATGGCTGCAGCAGCAACAGCCCCACCACCCTGGCCGCACACCAGTGCTGCCCCACTGGAGCATGCAGACACAGCCTGGGAATGGGCTGTTGTCAGGCAGCCATGCCAGCACTACCCACAGAACCGCCTGGGCAGATGCCATCTGTGGGACCATCCTGTGTCCCACATACATCACTGTCCAGGACGTGCATCATGTCGTCATCAGTGCTGGAGCCAGCCCCGATCCATGTCTCAGCACACTGGACACTGAGGGTGGTGTCACACTGGGACATAGGCAGGACCATGTCTGCACCCGTACCACTGGCATCAGTCCAGACAGATATGCAGGGCTGCAAATGGTTGGTCCCTCGGACACCTGTGGAAGTGGATGGGTGCTTCACCATGACCAGGGCTTCCCCCTCGGACACATCCACCACCGCTTTCCCATGCAGACGCTCAGAAGCTGTAGAGGGACACAGTACTGTTAGTGTTTCCGTCTGGCCCTGGGGCCTGCCCCCCCTACCACCCACACACTGCCAGTGCTGGATCTACCTTGTAGTGATGGGTTGCCACCCATCTGGAAGCCACCATCAGAAACACCCTCAATGGCACTACGCTGCATGCTGGTGGCCACCTGCTCCTCCCATGGCGTCAGGTTGGGTACGTCCTGCTGGCCCCCACCAGTGTAAGGACATGCCACCCTGATGGTGGGTACCTTATCTTTTATCTGCCTCCTGTCCATGCCAACCTTTTTCTTGCACTCCTGCATGGACCACTGGTGGCTGCCCTGCTGGTTGATGGCACGTGCCACCTCACCCACGCCGCAGCATGGGCCTATGGTGTTCCCCTCTGTTCACTAAGCATAAGCTCCCTGTTGAGGTATGCCTCAAACAGGGCATAAGATTCTGCCCTGGTACAGTTAGGCCTCCTCCTTCGCACCCTTCCCTGCTCTTCTTCATCCTCTTGCTCGGTCATGCTCATGCCTGGGGGATGAACAGGTGTTGCCTTGGACTGTGTAGTCCCATACAGCCCTCCCAGACCACTGTCCCCACGTCCCAACAGCATGCTACCTACCTCAAGGGACTGCAATACCGATCCATGGCCCATGCAGCCTCGGGTCACATTTTTATAGCGCAACACATGCAAATGAGTTCAGGCGCAACTGTAATGGGATGCTAATGCAGTGGATGTGTCATGGAATGGCTCATGAGGCGATTTGCATATCCTGACTGAATATCACACTCTTGCACCTTGCGCAATGGTGTTGAGCATGCTCAGGCTATGGCGCACTACTGTGACGTGTACAATCGGCACTGCACCATGCATGCCCGCTGTGCTGATGCTAGTGGTGCTGCTGACTTGCTGTGTGTGGGAGGCAGTACAGGGCATGGCCACTACTGTGCCTGTGGCACAAGTGTGCTATATGCTCAGAGGGGCGCTCGTGCCATGCTGTGCTGTGGGCACCATGGCACCACCACACGGTAGGCCACTGCATGGCATCACACACATGCACACTACATGCAGGGCTTCTCAATAGCTCTGTAGCGCTCCGTGCACAGACACATCCTTGATCCTGCAGATGACCTTTGCCCTCTAGGCACCAATGTTACTCATGGCTGCACTCCCATTGCACAGTCTGGTATCAGTGCGATAGCAACTGGCAGCGCAGTACCTTGCTGCCGCTGCATGTGGTGCACGTGCACTACAGGGTGCCATTTTGTTCTGGCTAGTTACAGCACTATGCCACGCACAAGAGTGCCAGTGTGGACGGCAATTGAGCTGGCCAACCTAGTAGCATTAGTGGAACCCCAAGCAGGTGCTCTCTTTGGCCAGGTACCCCTCCTGAGGAAACGGACAACAGTGTGGCAGGAGGTGGCAGAGGGCCTTAAGGAGGCCATGGGGAGCAGCAGAACTGCTGAGCAGTGTCACCACCACTATGGGGACCTCCAGCGGCAGGACCTTGACTGCCTAGGGTGACTGCAGGCATGTGCCCGGCGGGGCGCCATACCATGGCCAGGTAGGTGGTCCTTCACAACACTGGTAGTATCTGTCTGTTCTGGTTTTGTGGTGGTCATCAGGCCATGCCGTGGGGGGGTCCATACCTGTGTTATCAGTGTTGGGGGTGCTTCTTATACACCCTGAGCCACCGTGTCATGGCTGGGCTGTGTGGGCACACACACAGCAAGGGGGGTGCCATGTTACTGACCTGTACTGATGTTGCCCTCTCCATGTTTGCACTCTAGGCCCAGAGGATTGCTGTAGGACCCAGTTGGCCCATGAGGAAGGATGGCAAGCTGGCACTGGAGGAGTGGCCTAGCAGGCAGGGCACAGTGGTGGTGCCAGGGGTCAGCAGCGCCTGCTGACCAGGACACAGGTGAGTGCCATGTTTCCCCTTATATCTGAGCATGGTGGGTTTTAGGGGTGGTGGTGGGGCATGGCCCCCTGCACATGGCCTCACTGCTGTGCATGTCCCACGGGGCACTCCGCACCATCCTGTGGGTATGTACATGTGGGTGGGTGTCACAGGTGGGCTGTGCATGCACTGGGTGCCTGACTGTGCCACTGCCATCACACTGCATAGCCATGTCACTGTACGGTCACGATGGTGCTGTGCAGTACATGGGTGGTGGGGGTGTGCAGTGGTTTGCATGGCTTTGGGTGCCAGGGTAGGCAGGTCACGCGGGTGCACCCACTGTGGGTGGCCACATGCCATCACAGGAGTGCAGGCCACAGCTATATGCCATGCACATTGGGTGTGCTGCAGTGGTCTGGCCAATCGCACATACTGACTCTGCTCCCTTGTCCAAGGTGGACACTGCTAGACGACCCTGGAGTGTCATGTTCAGGTGATCCTGCAGGTTACCAGGGCCACACTGGAGCTGCTGCATGGTATAGAGTGGAGTGAATGGTGGTGGCACAGAAGGCACCATAGGGAGCGCGGTGATGAGAGGGGACACTACTAGGGCCTGCAGCACCCGTGCTGTTCCTTTCCCTCCTTGGACTGTCCCTCACACCCCTTTGTCCCCCTTCTTGCTATTCCCCTTTGCCCCCTGCCCACCCCCAAGTTGTAGCCTTGTACTTTCCTTCCCCCACTTTGTATATAGTTCATGTTGAATCTGTTACCTTTTGCAATATAGATACTTTTCATACTACAACTGTGGTGGTCTCTGATTTGCAGCAGGTGTCTGGTGCCTTGCTGCAGTGGTGTGCATGGCGTCTAAGGAGTGGTGCTGGCCTGGCCATGGATGTGTCTGCCAGGGCTCCTCCACTGGTGTGGGTAGGGGCCATGGTCCCTGTCCATAGTATGTGTGTTGTGCCCTGTGCACTGTATGCCTGTGTGCAGCAGTCTCTGGTGCATGCGCTTTGTCCCAGTCATCCCTGGCAGTGTGTGCCTGGCCCATGCTGCTGTGCCCCTTGTGTTTCTGTGGTATGCATGGTCATGCCAACCCCTCCACCACATGCATGACATTGGTGGCAGTCCATGCCAGCCACCCACTGGGCACGGCGCCCTGGCAGCTGGTGTTCTGACTCCTGGTCTATCGCATGTCTGCCTCTGGTGACACTGTGGGCGGTGCCTTTGTTGTCCCCCTCCATGCTGTCTATGGTGTCTGGGGCAGTGCCTGTGGTCTGCTGTTTGTCACATATGTTCCAGCTACATGCTGGTGGTGGACAGGTTCGTGGTGCGCACACCACATGGCTGGCTCGCCAGCGCCATGGTGGTGTGCAGACCGTGGGTACATGGCACCGTTGGACTCACAACAGCAGCATCTGTTGCCCCG
This sequence comes from Neoceratodus forsteri, assembly GCA_016271365.2. Taxonomy (NCBI): domain Eukaryota; kingdom Metazoa; phylum Chordata; order Ceratodontiformes; family Ceratodontidae; genus Neoceratodus; species Neoceratodus forsteri. Next base: position 19,451,357 of record JADMNL010000038.1, on the reverse strand, counting down.
CTATGTGTGGCTAAGTGACGGGGTACCCTTGGGACCAGGTGGGGAATTTGTTCATGTCCTGCATTGCTTCCTGTGTGGCACATGCCTCCATGCACCACAGTGGGCTGCTGTGCTGTCTGGTAGGGCCAGTGCTGGAACAGGATGTGTGCATGGGTGGGTGTGCAGGGTGCTGTCCTGCTGGTGGTGGTGTCCAGGGAGAGCCTTGTCACATGCGGGGGTCCCTCGAGTACTGACGCAAGTTCAACCTCTTTGCTGTGCCACTGTGGAGGCCATGCAGGGAGGGCCCAGTGTTTGCTGTGGTGGCGTCAGCGGCTGGTGTCGTCTGCTGCGGGGGGGGTCATGGTGGGGCTGTCATGCATGGCATCATGGGGCACAGGGTTGCATTGTCACAGTGGTGGTAGTGGCATACTTTTGGTGCCATGCACGGTTTGGTCATGCCTCTTTGCTGGGTATCTTGGGATCGCTGTATAGGGGGCAGTCAGCATTGGTGTGGTGATGTGGCATGGGAGGGTCCTGGCCCTCCTTGTGTTGTAATCACCATTTTCTGGGGGATGGTGCTGGGGCACCTTGCCCTGCAGGTGTGGACTGCTGGCCCATGTCTGCTGTTGGATCGCTGCTGGGGTACATGGGTTGATGTTCCGTTCAGCTCACCTCTGGATGTGCAGCCCATGAGGGGCCTGGGAGGGGTTGGTCTGTCTGGCCAGTTGTATGCTTCACTCATGATGCATCCATGGCTAGTGCACTCCTGCTTCCTCTCCTTGTCCCTGCGCATTGGGCCTACTCCATTGCACATCCCTGGTTGCACCATGGTGCATCAGGTGCAATATTCAGCTGTGTTGTGCAGGCGCACCTTGGCCTGTGCTTGGTTTGAATATCATGTGCGTTGCACAGTGGTGCACTGCACTTGCTCCTGCTATTGTGCATCATTTTGGTGCAGTCTGAATATCCCACCCCTAGTGTTTTAAAAAAATTATATATATATATATATATATATATATATATATATAAAATTATATTTTATGGAGAGATAGGAGGCTCAATACTTAATTGTTAACAGGAAGAAGAGTTTTCCTTCAGCTGTTAATGCTGGTACATTTAAAAGTTACATTATAATGGCACATGTGAGTCATCTTAATTGCAAGGGGGTCCCAAATTGTTAAATTTACCCCTTGTGTAAGAGTTTTTGTGCACCATATTGCTAGCTAGTTGTAATATATTTTTTTTTTAATTGTTTTACCTTTTTTTATTCTCTTCCACTGGAAGGGGGGGTGCTTGTGTAAGATGCACATTTAAACTAAACTGTTTCATTATGAACTTGAGTCCTTGGCCCTTGGCTTTGAGAAGATACTGGCTGCCATCCAAGCCAGCAAATAAAAGACTCTCTCACAATAAGTGCTCATTAGACAAAATGAAGTTGAAGTATTGTCAGCATTTTAAGGTATTATCCCTTTTTATTAAATCAAATGCCAGTGTTGCTATGCTTACATAGTCAGTATTATAGACATGATCCTATCGGGGGGGGGGTACCTCAAACTTTTGATTAAGTACTCCGTACAGGGGTTTCAATGTGTTGAATGACACATCCCTGCTTTTTGCTGTGTTTAATGCCTTTTTGAGATATTTTGAAAGTTCACTGCTTTTATGTTAGGCTCAGCCATTCTGGTGTAGGTATGAACTTATTTCCTTGCACTACAAGGAGCTTGTGGGAGAGAAAGACATGAATCCTCTCTACTGCCCCACCTCATCACTAACTGCTTTCAAAAGTATTTAATTGACAACTGTTTGTTTTAAATAGCGCATAAGCACATTTACTAATGTGCCCATAAGAGGCAGCCAACCATTTTAAATGCTAATTACATTGTTCAAGTTCAGAGTAGCTGCTGATGACGAATTTCATGCCAATTTGTTTAAAGAATAATATTCTAAAAATGGTGGCACATGTATACTGTTCTCACACATATACATACATACATACATACACACACACTGGTAGAAAGCTTTTAATGGTTCACCAGAGAGCAGAATGAATGTGTGATGCTACAACTGTTACCAACTTGGTGTGACACAACATGTTAATAAAAATGCCCATGGACAGACAATGCCATTAAATGCAGTTACAAGCTGGGGACATGGTATTGATCTCGCCATATGAAATCATGACAGGCAGGCACATGCAGCCACCTCAGCAAGCTTTGTTTGCCCCAATACCTCCTGAAATTTAGCAGGAAGGGGGAAACTATACACTTTGTGCAGGCCCCTGATGCAGAAATAAAAATAAGTGTCCACTAGGTGGGGAATATACATATTAACCTTTTCTCAGTTAATGCAATTAAATAAATTTGATAATTAATATATCTTTTGCTTTTATTTTTCAGAATCCTTTCTGCCCTTAAAAGTGTTTGCTGCTACATCACCAAAATGAAGGATCCAATACTGCCCAAGGCAAAAGGGCTGTACAAGCACATGTGGATATTTCACCTTATACCCTGGGCTACCACTAGTCACAAATCGCATACAATAACATTGAGGCAGACAAGCCCCAACAGAAGAAAAGCTTGAAAGTGATTGTCTATTGTGCCAAGGCTCAACTCTGCATCTAACATACTAATTGCCAGCAGATTAGGCCTTACAGTCCATCAAGTCTGCTCGAACCTCAGATCCCTAGTTGGGTACTGAGGCCCTCCCTCTCCTTGTGTTCCAGAAACCCCTATCATCCACTCCCACCCCCCTGGACCAGGCCATCATCTGATACATCCACTTTCTGTGTCTGTCCCACCCTCTCTTGAAGCCCTCCACTGTGGATCTCTGAACCATCTCACCAGGCAGTGCATTCCAAGGGTCCACCACCCTCTCAGTGAAAAACCTCCTTCTCTTTCCCCCCTCACCCTTCCACCTTCAAACCATGCCCTCTGGTGATACCTCCCTGCTTTAGTCTAAAGATCCCCTCTGTGTTTACTCTATTTATTCCCTTGAGGTACTTGAAGACCTCAATGTTTGCCCCCTGTCTCTCCTCTCCTCCAATGAAAACAGGCATAGTTCCTCTAGTCTGTCCTCATATGTCAAATCCCCTAGTCCTCATATCATCTTAGTTGCCCTCCTCTGTACCCTCTCCAGGAGCTGTATGTCCCTCTTCAAGTATAGTACTGTACACAGTACTCAAGGTGTGGTCTAGCCAGTCCATTGTACAGCAGCAGAATCACTTCCTTGCTCCTAGAGGTGATCCCCCTTATGATGCATCCCATCATCCTGTTTGCTTTGCTAGCTGCTCTCCTTTACTGCTCAGTTATTCATACATGTATCCACCATGACCCCTAGGTCATTTCCCCCCTGTTGAGGCCTCCAGCGCCTCCCCTCCCAGGGTGTACCTGTGTTTTGGGTTTCCCCGACCAAGATGCAACACCTTGCACTTGATGATATTGAAATTTAACTTCCATGTGGGAGCCTTGTGTTACAAGGCATGATGTCCTGATTCCTGTAACCAGGAACAGCTCTGGTCATGCAAATTGGACAAGAAAAAAGGCAATAGGGTTACATTTTACCCCAGGTACCCAAATTGGTATTTTGATGACTTCATAATGTACAGTATGACAAACTGGGTATTGATAATGTTACAGCATGGGGATATACGATGGCAATTATTTGGAGTGCTAGTTAGCATTAGAAAGATGCGACTTACCAGTCTGAAATAATTCAGTTTGTCAGTCTACCAAATGTGGGACCAATTATTCTAGGCAATTACTCATGCTTTTTCTATCCGCAGCAGCTCAATTATGCAAAGTATTAACAAAGAAGGTTATCGGGGTTAAAATCACCTTGAGCCCTGACAACTTTATAAATATGTTATAGTTCTTCTATTAATTCTAGTTCTACCGTTGCACAAAATAAAGATTACTTTTCTGAAAATTTACAGCACTGATACCAGAAAATTGGTACATTTATCAAAAACTGGGAAAACTTGTGTTTGTAACAATGTACGATACGAATGTATCTGTTTCGTTAAATTTAAGTATTGAGTTGCCAAAAGACATTCACTTTCAATATTTAAAGCAGTTATATCATGTTTTTATTACTGAGGTGAATTAATTTTAGGCATAGGAATATTAGATTTGAGCCTCCACAGTTACTGCCACAGCTGGGTAAAAAATTTAAAAGGAGGGAAGAGAAGTTTATGGGGAGGCATTACAGTTATACTAGGTTCAGGAATGGGGGTTTGGAACAGGATGGACTTAGATACAATAAAAGAACACCAAATATACTTCAAAAATATGTTGAGAAAAGGGCTATTAGACAATAAGGTACACATTAGACAGGATACTTTTAGATGAACACTTTAGAACTATTGATAACATGAAAGAAATATTGCATGATGTTCTTATCCTACAAAACTGAACACAGTAATGTAAAAGTTGATAATATGTATAAAATTAGTAGAAATCACTATGTGTAACATGCGGTGCATCTGTTCTTAACAGACTGCAAGATACCTTTAGAGATACTGAGACCAGTAAACTTCCTGCTTTTATAAATACTACTGTGTTGCAGAAATTCTGATACGATGTGAAACATACTAAGGCTACTGAGTGCCTTAAAAAAATCAAAAAAAAAAAAAACCTAACCAGAGTTTATTTTGCTGGGTATGAATGTGTATGTATTCATAGCTTACTGATGGTGCCTCATATTTTAGAAATATCTATTATGCCATGTCAAATGCCTGTTTTAACATTGACAAAGGTTGTTACTTTGAATAAGGTTTAGTACCTTATTATACACAGATTGCACCTGTTCCGATCTCCATCATGCAGGTGCACAACAATTGGGTTGAGACGGAAAATTCTTGCTGCACTGAAATACAAGGTTTAATCTCTGAAGATGATATTGCATTGGGTGAGGAAAGGGGCCACTTTCCTTGTGGTATCCCTAAGAAAGCTACAAACTGTCACTTACAAACTGAACTATGGACACAAAAGCTACATGTGCATGCTGCTTACGCAGAAAATGGACAGTGTGTTGGGTTGACCATCCATGACACTCCAGACCTTACATCATGGGTTTTAGCCCACCTGATAGGCTAATGATGCACATGACCTAGGATCAAATTTCTAGACCCCAGGTCCCATAAGCCCCTGCTCTCCAGTTCAAATCATGCATCTAATCAGGCTACAAGCACCCCAGGAGTCTTTGTATTGTGCCAGGAAAGGTAGGCCTGTGGAGCCCACAGAATCATATTTTATTCAAATGGTTTTGTTCTGAGCCTGCCTATAGTAAATTCTGAGCAGTTGAGATGCTTCAGGGTTAATTTCAAACTTTTTTGTTGTGGCAGTTTATGGCATTGCAGAATTTACTGAATTGCTAACTAAATCGTTGTTGTTTAAGGGTAGCGCAGATTGTGCTCTTCATTCTGTTTACTGTAATCCCTACTTTCTGCCACTTTGAATGTTTCTTTCTAAAGTTTGAATGAGTTTTCATGAGGGGATCTAGCGAGGAGCAGGCCTGCCAATGCCTGTCACCTGTAGCCCTGAGCTCGGCAATGTGCCTTCCATTTTGCTATCTAGCTTTTGTGGTATTTTGAATGTTATCTGGACATTGTTCTGGTCTTTTTTCTTGTGTTGGCATCTGCATCTCACTTTTAGCAACACAGCCTTCCAAAATAGCTCCATGGGCCCAACGGAACACACAGAGGACCGCGTGGTCAATGTGACCCCCCCCGGTCTCAGACCATTACTCCTAGCTGATTTCTCAGCTTGTCAGTGCCTTAATGGCCATCACCACCCAGCTATGGCGGTGCATTGCTTCTCACGCCATACGTTTTACATGAAGCAGTTGCACTCCTCCAGCAGCCTCCCCACACAGTGTGCGGCCAACAGGGATCAGCCTTGTTGCTGCGGCCAGACCTCCTTGCTCTCTTTCTCTCCAGTAGCCACTCAAACCCCCAGAACGGGGGCTGTAGCTTCTCCTATGGAGACAGGAGAACAGGAGGCTGAGAGAGTCAAGAGGGGCTCAGTTCACCAGGGAATCCTGTTTGTTCCTAACATCTGATCTTCCAGGGCAGGCCCTGGACAAGGAGGAGGGGGAAAGTAGGAGAGGCTTCTAATTCAGATACAGGCCTCAAGGCCTTCACTCCCTAACTTGGGGGGGGGACAGGTTCCAGCTCATTCAGAGCACAGGGGGCCTACATAAAAAGGATTATATTTGTCCACAGGTCTCAGCAGTTTCTCCTCCCAAGCAGAGGCTTCTAGGCCTGTGGGTGGAGCTGAAGCATTTGTGTTTTAGAAGGAGACTCTCCAGGCTTGGGCCCCTTCCTCAGTGGCCAGCCTGACTGGATCCCCTGGTCATTCCCATGACCATGTTCCTCCAACTGTCTTCCATCCTTCCCATTCCATCTGGGGCACTGAATCATAGCTGCCCTCAAGCGGGGGTAGAGGAGGAGATGTATTCTTTTTCTCTAGCTGGGATTGTTATTCCACCATTTTGATCATATTGGTCACCATTTTGGAGGGGAGCGAGTGTTACCCTTCCTGTTCAACACCAGATTACATGGGCGGGGGGGTGAGAGGGACAAATCAAACTGGATATCTGGCATGTCAGGGTATGTGTGTCTTGGTCCACAATGCAATTCAGCAGATGACGTTCCTGTCGTTGTTTTTCGAGGGCATCCAGCTTCTCCTCTGGAGGCCCACAATTTCTCTGTCCCCAACCCCCACTTCTTTTCTCTCTCTTCCTCCCCAGATGGTGAAAGTGAGGAAGTGCACTACATGTAGCACCACCCTAATGCCCCACAACATGGGGCCTCAATGCCCTGCATGCATTCATGATGACGATGAATAATCTCTGCCGCAATCCCCAGTGATGGGATCTGATGCCCCTGGACCGGTGGAACCACTTGTATGGACCCAGGGACCATTCTCCAACAAAACATGCCAGCACCGGTGGCTATGATGGAGAGTCGGCAAAACCTGATGTTAAAGATCATGGAGAGATTGGAGGCCATGGTGCGTTTCGGGTTGGCACCAACCCCAAAGCCAGAGCCAGAGAACCCAGGGGGGCTGTCGGGGATCCATTCAGACCCGGTCGACCCACCCCCAAACACCCCAGCACCTGACACTGGGGATGGTACAGGGGACAAGGAACTTCCTGATTATGAGGAAGCCATACCGTCCAATGAAGAAGAGATGGAAACACAGTCCACCCCATCTCTCACATCCAAACTGTGCTCCTTTGATTTGATCCCAGGTCTTATGAGGATAATTAAGACCACTATGAGGTTCGAGCTCAAGGAGGGCCAACCTGAATTGAAGCTTGATCCCATGATTCAGTAAAGGAAGGCCACCAAGGAGACCTTCCCAGTTTGTCCAGCAATCAATGACGTATTCATTAAAGAATGGGAGTCTACAGAACTGGGTAGAATGTCAGACAAGAGAAACCTAGACTATATGTATCCAGTCCAGGAAGATACGGCCAGCGTCTGGTACACAGCACCCTCGATTGACTCCCAAGTGGCTGCGCTCAGCAAGAAAACAATCCTAACCTGTGGCACCATATCTTTGAAGGACCCCACAGATACAAAGGTGGAGGACATGTTAAAGAAACTATTTGAGATAGAGGGCACAGCAGCCAAGGCTTCTACTACTGCCATCTACACAGCATGTGCTCAAATATGCTGGCTTGAGGTGCTCCTAGACAAAGCAGCTCCCAAGACCAGGGAGGCCTAGTTATTAGAATGAACGCTGGACACTGCTAAGTACCTGGTGGATATGGTAGTGAACACTCTAAAATTAAATGCCAGGGCCATGGCTCTAACAAACTGGGCAAGGAGAATATTGTGGCTAAAACTATGGGAAGCAGACAGTGAGTCCAAGACACTGTTACAAAACTTACCCATGAAGGACAAGCATGTCTTCAGGGAGGGAATACAAGACTGCTTGAAACAGAAGGAAGAGGGGAAAGACCTACTCAAGAACAAGAACAGACCAACCTACCTGCCTTCAGGAAGATGGAAATTTTGAAGGGGAAGCAAGCCCCACCAAGCCCGTAGAGACCATTATTACCAGAACAAATCCTTTAGAGGCAGAGGGAGTCAAGGAGGACCCCATAATTCCTTCAACCCTAATTACCAATCCTGAAACTTCCAGGGCTGTGGCTCCAAGTTTAGCGGCAAAGAAGAGGGAACAGAAGCAAACAAACAACGACTACAAACTCTTTCCTCACAAGATAATGCCCATACAGTGCCCTTGCCCACCCGTGGGCAAAAGTCTCGTGCTATTCCACCACTGGTGGTGCAATACAACCACAGACAGATGGGTACTAGAGGTAGTGTCCAGGGGGTACTCTATAGAACTGTCCAGCTCTCGGGTACCACACAGGTTCGTAAGCTCCCCCATATCAAAGAAGAGTGTCACCTCATCAGGTACAACAAATTCTGCAGGACCTGATGCAGAACAAGGCAATCCAGTTAGTGCCTCCGCACGAACATGAACAGGGAGTGTACTCCATCTTCTTCCTCATGCCCAAAAAGACAGGGGAACTTCGTCCCATGTTAGACCTCAAACACCTCAACAGGTTCATAGTCATTCAGAGGTTCAAGATGTTGACACTGAAGTCGACTCTCCACAGTATTCAGATATTTTCTCTCACTTCTTCTATAGATCTGAAGGATGCGTACTGTACATTCACATCCCCATCCGGCCATGCCACAGATGGTATCTCCGTTCCACATCCTCAGCCAGCATTTACAATACCAAGCTCTACCCTTCAGTCTTACCTCAGCACCAGAGGTATTCACCAAGGTGTCTGTAGTTCTTGTCAACAAGCTGAGAGAGCAGGGAGTGGATATTCTTCCATACCTGGATGACTGGCTAATCTGAGCTCGATCCAAGGAGCAATCGCACAGAGATACCACGATGGTATTTTGGACACTCAAGGAACATGGCTGGATGGTGAACCAAGCCAAGAGCTGTCTGGTACCCACACAACAACTGGAACATCTGGGAGCAGAGGCAAACATGTTCCAGGGGTGGGCCAGGCCATCCCAGAAGAGGGTGGAAACGGTGATAGCCTCAGCCCATCAGCTAAAGGCCACCAACCTGCTCACTATCGGGTAGATAGCTCAGATGCTGGGCTGTATGGTGTCATGCATCGATCAGATCCCATGGGCCAGGTGGCATATGAGACCCCTATAGAACTACATGCTGACCCAGGGATCCCCAAATGAGTGGAATCTAAAGGTCAGAATACCACTACCCACCACAGTGCAACACTCCCTAGGTTGGTGGACTACGAGATGATCCCTCATGCAAGGGGTTCCACTAGAGGCAACCTACAATGTCACCATTGAGGCAGACACAAGCCTTCTAGGGTGGGGAGCATGCTTGGGCTCCCAGTCGGCTCAGCCTGGCCTCTGGCGTCATCCAGTGGCCCTATCAACATGTTGGAGATGAGGGTAGTTTACCATACCCTCAGATCATTCCAAATGGCTATTTCTGGCCAGTCGGTGCTAATTCACTCTGACAATCGGGTCACAGTGGCCTACATTGCCAAGCAAGGGGGAATCGGAAGCAAAGCCATGCAGAGAGAAGTGATGAGGGTGTTGGACTGGGCTCAGGCCCATCTCGTTCACATTGGTATGATCCATCTAGCTGGCACGCTCAACATTCGAGCAGACTGGCTCAGCCATCAACAGGTGCACCCAAGAGAGTGGCACCTACACATCAACCTGTTCCAGCTGATACAGGAGTCATGGGGTCCTGTTTCTATGGATCTCATGGCAATGGCGGACAACACCCAGGTAAAACAGTTCTTTTCCAGATCTAGGGAGCACTGCTCTCAGGAAATCAACACGCTGTCCCAGACTTGGTCCCAGGACCGGGCGTATGTGTTTTCCCCCTCCTACCACAGGTCCTGGCAAAAATCCACCAGTCACAAAAGACAATTGTCCTGGTTGTGCCATACTGGCCCTGGAGAGCCTGGTTCTCAGAAGTGGTAGCCATGGCACTGGACAAACTCAGATCCCCGTACAGACCGGACATGCTGACACAGGGGCCCATGGTCCACCCCTGAAGCTGATGGCTTGGATCCTGGGAGGCAGAGATTGCTGAGAACTGGGTACCATGCATCGGTAATATTCACATTGCTGCAGTCCAGGAGGCCCTCAGCCACCACTACCTATGGCATGCAGTGGTCCAGATTTGCGGCATGGTGCAGAGACAAGGGCAAAGAACCAGAACAAGCAGACATGTCCACCATACTGCTGTACCTGCAGCAGGGGGTAGACAAAGGAATATCCCATTCATTCCTCCAGGTGCAGTTGTTCACCATCAGTGTCGCCATTGGCCCCATAGGCCAACACAGCCCAGGGGCCCATCCAGATGCAGTACACTTCCTAAAAGCAGTAGAAGTGCTTCGCCCCAGGGTCAGGACCCTAATTGCCCCTTGGGATCTGACCTTAGTCTCAGAATCCCTCAGCACCACACCTTTTGAGCCCTTGTAGGAAGTAGACCCTTATTTGGGGGGGTCTAAAAACCTGTTTCCTCGTGGCCATTTACTCTGCCCAGAGGATTAGCGAACTGGGGGCACTATCATGCAGGGAGCCCTACACAGTGTTCACCCCTAAAGGGGTACATCTACAGACAGTTCCAGCCTTTCAGCCAAAATTCATGTCTATTTTCTATAGGGAACAGCCCAATTAATTGCAAACATTCTCAGATACATTGCAGACAGTGGACATAAGGCTACCTCACCACCTGGATGTGGGGGGGCACAAGAGCCAAGTACATATCTAGAACTCAAACTGAGAGACTGTTCATCATATCAAAAGGGCAATGACTGGGTAAGACAGCATCCAAGACCATTATAGTGGGCTGGCTCAAGAGAACCATTCAGGAGGCTTACAAAGTGAAAGATCTAACATCCCCAGAGGGTATTAGGGCTCACTATACCGCAGTGTCCACCTTCTGGGTGGAGAAGGCCATTGTGGCTAAGGAGGACATTTGCAAGGCAGCTACTTGGACTTCCATCCATACTTTTGCCAGGCACTATAGGTTGGACCACCTGTACAAACTACAGGCCCCATTTGCCACTCAGGTTCTCTTGGTGACCAGCTCGTACTCCTCTCACTCTTAGATCGCTCTGTCCCACTCGAATTTGGGTACAGTACTACTGCTTATCAACCCACAATGTAAAGTCTGGAGTGCCATGGATGGTCAACCCAACACACCTGGTAAAGGTGATTCTGTTGGTTGACATCCATGACACTCCATGGTCCACCTTACAGAGCAATCAGAGTGACTAGGAGTATATCCAAACTATAACAAAAGAATAGGGGTACGTCGCTAGGGAAATGTTGGCATCTAGGATGTCTCATCAGCTATTTAGCAGGTCGAGTATTAGTTTTGTATCAATAGGTAAATAAAATGGGCCTTACTGGCAGCACTCTGAAGGCATCTCAGTATGTGTGTGTTTATCTTGAAATATATTGTGGTATTACTACCCTTACTTTCCAGCTAAAGAAGATTCAAACTGGAAAGCAGGGGCTTATGGGACCTGGGGTCTAGAAATTTTATCCTAGGTCATGTGCATCATTAGCCTATCAGGTGGGCTAAAACCCATGATGTAAGGTCTGGAGTGCCATGGATGTCAACTAACACAATCATCTTTACCAGGTGAGTAAACGCCCATTACTGCATTGTTACTATTACTGATCACGTGATGTATGGACTCAGAAATGACTGCATTGTGTGGTCTTCAAGTTTTTGTTTTCACCCTAATTTCACCACTGTCATCAATGGTTACACATATGGGTGGTGCAGTTAGATGCTGGACGTAATCTACACTGGTAATTTTCTGTGTATTTCTGTTTTAGCAATTCATATTAACTGTTTGCAGTTATTGTGCATAGTGAAACTTTAAGCATACCATGTCTCAAGTTCAAATACAAGCACAAAATGTACAATATGACCCCTTTAGCTCAAGGTGAGCCACCTGATATAATTCAGATGACTCGAGATGGGGAATTTTGGTGAGCATGTTATTACTATTATGTGCATATAATTAGTTAGATCCAAAAGCACAGCGTATTCATAAAAACTGTGTAGTTAGGTTTCACACATAAACATTAATAAGTGCAGTATTCTGAAAAGGAATGCACCCAGCACATCTGAGATGTGTTGGTGCATCCCTGATGCACCAACGCATCACAGATGTGCCGCACACCACCCATAATGATATGCAACACATCTAGAGGGGTTGTGCAGGGGATGTGTTCATGCATATGATGTGCAGTCCCATTTAAAACCCATCCAGAAGATGCATCCCTGGAGCAAGTCTGGAGATGTGTCTCCAAGAGAAGTCTACATCAAGTAGAAATAAGTGGGTGGCCACCCACAGGCAGGCTGCCTTACTGCAGACAGCAACATGGCAGCCAGCCCACCCTGCCAGTCTACAGTGCCCCCTCCCTGCCTGCTACCTCATTTCCAAGCTGCACACTGAAGTGGTGGATCCTTGCACTAAGAAACCCCCCTCTCTGCCCAAACCCTGTTTTGTATGCCACATTCTGCAGCAGTATATTCATGTACAAAGAACCCCGCCTCACCTGCAGCCCTGTTTCAAAGCCACACACTGTGATGGTAGATCCTTGTACAAAGAACTGCCTCTCCCACCCTGACATGCATGCACTGCTGACAGCGCTCCAAATGACCCCCTGTCAGTCCAGCAGACCCCCCCCACCCACTCAGGCACTCTCTCTCCAACCCACTCCCTCATCCCAGCAGGTTCCAATTTTTGGCGGGTAGCAAAAACCCACATGCATGCTACCATGGCTGTCCACCAACAGAGCTGTCTGTAAAAGACAGCTATTGTACTACTGAAAGCTAATTGATGGACCCTGTTGCCTAATGGACTTGCAGTGAGTACTGTACTCTGTCATTCACATCTTTGTGAATGACAGAGTACAGTACTCACTACAAGCCTATTGGTCAACAGGGTCCACCAATGGGCATTCAGTAGTACAGTACCTGTCATTCACAGATAGTTCTGTCAGAAGGCAGCCATGGTGGTATGCGGGTGGGTTGTGCTGCCCGCTGAACATCGGGATCTGCTGAGATGAGAGGAGCAGGGTGGGGAGAGGGTGCCTAAGTGGGTGGGGTCTGCTGACTGATGGGGGTTATTTGAGTGCCGTTGGCTGTGTGTATCAGGGTGGGGGGTTCTTTGTACAAGGATCTATCACCGCAGTATGCAGCTTTGAAACAGGGCTGCAGGGAGGGGGGGTTTCTTTGTACATGGATATACCTTCACAGTATGTGGCTTTGAAACGGTGCTGCAGACAGGGACAGTGGTGTTCTTAGTACAGGGTGTGGCATTCAAAATGAGGGCTTGGGCAGGGGGAGGGGACCACTGGACCTCTTTCGTGGGCATCCTTATGGCCAGTGAACGGGTCAGGGATGGGTGTTGGTTGCAACTTGCCTACCTGGGGCTATGTGTGTGGCACATAGCCATTACAGGGCACCCAGAGTAGTCTGCTGTGTGCATCCCTGCATGGCACTTGCAAATGGGTCCTTAATGACATGCCAATGGCCCAATTTGCATGTTGTTGGCTCTGAATGGCAACTTTTGGCACAGTGCATCATCAGATGTGCTGCCCCATTGGTTTCCCCAGCCCAGCCAGGGGGTTGCGCTGGCACATTCAGGGCTGGGCACAACTGTTGCATTCGGAGATGGGATGGGCCAGGTACATCCCCTGGTGCATCTTCTGTGAATACTCTAGTAGATGCTTGGTGTGTCTCATTTGCACTGGAGCATCTGAGATGCACTGAGCGCAATTCCTTTGAGAATCCTGCCGTATGTGTATAAATGCTTACTATCATGACCAGATTATTATGCTGGGCATATTAGTAGTATAAATATATTAGTAGAGACATTATATCAATAACTGCATATACCCTACTAGTATTATAAACCAACGCACCTTTAAATACTGTAGGCATAGTGAAACACTAAGAGGTTAAATCAGGCTGAGTCAGAATAAACTCTAAAATGCAGAGATTTACTAACCTTGACAGGCTGTGATAGCTGTGGGTTCTCAAAGCTAAGCAAATGTGTTATCTGTTTACTCAATGTCTGAGCATGGCCTGGGACCATTATTCTTGTGTGTGTCTCATGTATACTTTTTTCGGACTGTTTGTCTAAGCATAGCCACCTGTTGTCCAGCTTTAGGGAGATGGGATTGGACAGTAGGTCCTCCATGTCTTACTAATGTAAAGTCATAACAACCTAGTCCAAAACATGGTTTGGGTAAGAAATTGATAGCTCATAGAATGCTAATCAAGACTGGCTCTCAACAGGAGGGGGGCGTGGCCAAGCTGGCACCCAGAATGTCTGCTTAGTTCTGGAGCTCTGAGCCTAAACCATCAGGTATCTCCTTTCCACAGCTACCCCAGGATGCACTGAGGATCAAAATTGTGGGACTTGTTAGGGAAAACAGTTATGCCACCAAAACTGTTGAAAAAACAGGGACAACTTCCCTTTAAAAGCGCTAACAATGGGCCTAAAGGTCTGAGCCTGGAGGCTCTGCCACCATGAGGAGAGAATGCTGGCAATGGAGCTGCAACGACCTCAGCAGAGACTGTGGAAGACAACATGTATAGCCCTCACTGTGTGGTACTAGAAAAGTTATTTAATGATTTAAAATATGACCTGGCTAGTAAAATGAATGCTGGATTCGAAAATGTATCTGCACAGTTGGCCCTCCTGTAAACAACTTGTGGGAGATCGTGTAACAACATTTGGCTCGATTAATGGAGGTGGAAGAAAGGTTTAGTATGCAAGAAGACCGTTATAATCAGTGGAGCCCCCAATAGCAAGCAGCAATGACTGAAATAGAGAAATTAAAAACAATATAAGATGAGCATGAAAACAGGGAGAGGCGAACAAATATACGAATAGTGGGCATGGCTGAAGGGATGGAAGGCAGAGACTGTAACTTTTTGCTAGATTTGGTTAAGAGCAAAGTTAGATCTGCCAGCAGAATGCTCCTTGGAGATACAGCGGACACATAGAACTCCCGGTCGATGACCACCCCCAAATGAAAGGCCTCGTCACATTGTTGTAAAATTTCTGAGATACCAGGACAGAATGGCGGTACTGAATGCAGCATGAAAGGTGGGTGCCATTAGAGAAGGCTTTCAATCTGTCAGTATATTCCAAGACTTTTCAAGTCAGTACAAACAGATCGGAATGCATTTATGCCTGTGAAGAGGAGGTTATATCAACTGGAGTGGCCTTTTGCACTTATCTACCCTGCTCGACTGATTATAGGGAGAAAAGGTGCTACACCGACGATGTTTACAAACCCGGACGCAGCAATGCAGTATATTGAACATGAATCAAAGCAACAAGAAGATGCAGATAAGTGAACTTTACTTTGGAACTGGGCTAACTCATTAGTACTTTTATCCTTGTTGCCCAATATTATACAGGATGCGTATAGAGAGTGTGGGTTGGGAGGAGAAGTGGAGTTTATTGCTGGATCTGCTCCGTAACTCCTAGGAGGCCTATCAAGGCTGGATCGGGCGGCCTTCCCCGTTTCCCCCCCCCCGCTGTAGCTTTGGGCAGGACCTTTTTGTTTGTTTTTCTCTAAGAAAAGGTGAACCAGAGTGACATTACAGAGATCTAAATGATGCCTAATTACTCTTTGTTAAATGTTGGGACAAATCTTCAGTTCATTTATTTATATTTTTACAGCACCACGCTACATTAGCAGTCTGATTAGCAGAATGTGGGCAATGGGAAGCTGAAACACTGTCCTGCCTGTCTCTGCACATTAATTGCACAGTGGACTGATCTATGTATGGACAGGGTAGCATCAAGGTGGGGTGAGGAGCTTTTTGCGGTCTGTTCTGAAACTCTTATGAGGCCTACAATGGCTGGAGTGGCCGGCTTTCCCCACTTCCCCTGACATCAGCCCCGGGGCCTAGAGGGGTTCTACAGTGCTCCACCTGTAGTTACCAACTTTTGCTTTGGTTATTATACTTGGGTCCCAGAGGCTGTCATATGCTCTGCCTTATTTACAAAAGAATACAGAACCAAGGGCAAGTTTAATCAAATTAATAAGGAGATGCAAACCTATTCTCTTGTCTCATTTTTGTCTGCAGGGGATGATGTGGGTAGGGGATGTGTGCGGATTTTAACTAGTGAATTGGTTTTCCTTGAATATATGGACACAACATATGTCTCGGGTGGGGAGAGGGATTCAGTTGTTTTATTTTTGTATGCTTTCCAGGTGGGGTAGGTGCAGGCCAGCGCAGAGACCAGTTTTAAACTGGTCACCCCTTCCTAATGAAGTGGGGGATATTTTCACACAACCCAGGGATTAAAAGTGAGATGGAACACTTAGGGAATGATAGGGCGTATGAGCAATAAGACTATATGCTAAATTATGTGTGGGGGCCTGCCCACTCCTGTTGGGCTCCTCAGTCTGGAGGTTCCTTGGGGGGGATGGACCCCTAAGTATTCTTGATTGACCTAGACTTATATATCTACTTTATCTAGACAATGGGGTTGTGGGAGGTTACATTTTATGCTCTGCAATTGGGGGGTCCTGATGGGGCCGTGTGGCACTGCCATAAGCACTCTGGTTTTATTAAGAAGAAAATGATGGTTTGGCCAGCAGGCTATTCCACAAGAGTAAGGGGTTTTAATTAGAGGTACACCTGGGGAAGGGGAAGCTAGGTGGTGAATTAAAATCTGATACTACCCAGTTAGATTTCTCACACTAGGGCTTAGCTTTTTCTACCAGGTTAGCTAGTTACCGCTATGCAGGTCTTATCTTTCTTTTCTTTTTCTTCTAGGTCTTTTTGTGGGGACCTCTGAAATGTTGCAGATGAGAGGGGCACGGAGGGGAGATCTGTTAATTGGGAGGAAAAATAAAAAAGGACAAGAGTCGGGTGATGCGAGGGGGCTCGGGGTAGTTGCAATGCAATGTGCTTGGGAGATCCTAGATCTAGGAATATATCTGATGTCACCGTATGGCTAGTTTAAAAATGTTATCCTGGAATGTAAATGGCTTAAAAACTGCAGTGAAACAGAAACGTGTAAGGGCATATATTAAGAAAAAGAATGCAAATATTGTGATGCTACAAGAATTGCATTTAACATGTGATGAGATTAAACGAATAGAAAAAAATTGGGGGGAGTACGATGATAGCATCTTATTTCACGTCCAAGGCCAGAGGAACATATGTGTGTGGTTCAGACCTGGGGTCAGGGTTCAAATTCATGCAACCCAAAGAGACAGTCTGGGAGATATGTTATAGTGAAGGCTATGGTGGAGGAGGAATTGCTAGTCGTGGGATCCTTGTATGGGCCTACATTTGATTGTCCAGAATTTTTTGAGCACCTGGCTATCATGCTAGCAGTGTTCCCAGATAAAATGATCATAGGGGGTGATTATAATACCTATTGGGACCCACTTCTTGACCATTCTAAACCCAGATTTAGGCGTTCCCCCAGGAGTGTGGGAGCCCTCTGGAGATTGGAGGAGGAAAGGGCCTTGCAGGAATTGTGGAGATTTAAACACCCAGATACAGAGGAATTTTCCTTTTACTCCTGTGCTCATAAGGTCTATACAAGACTAGATTATTTCCTGGCTATTCCTGCCTTTTTGGGGCGAATAAGGGAGATAGAATATGGTCCTATCGTGGTACCAGACCGTGCTCCATTATACTTAGAGATGGAGAAAGATGAGGGAAGGATGCGACAATGGAGAATGGATCCCACATTACTGTCCGATCCCCAATACGTGCAACAAATGTCCAAGAAGCTAAAGGAGTTCCTTGAAAATAATAAGGGGGAAGACACCTCACCAAGAACTACTTGGGAGGCCCTGAAAGCTTTTGTAAGGGGGGAGACAATCTCATATGCAGCCTTTAAAGGCAAAAAGGAAAAACTAAGGGAGAATGAACTAGAAGCTAATATACTGAGGTTAGAAAGGCAGGTTATGGGTAGCCAGTCACCCGAGGATCTAGTGAAATTGAAGAGTATGAAGGGGGAATACAACCAATTGTGTTGTAAATATATAGAAAGGGATATCTTAATGTCAAAAGTGGGACAGTATTACGAGGGGGACAAGTCGGGGAGATGGTTGGCCTGGCTAATTAAAAAATAAGGAGCAGAAAGAACAATCTTAACAGTAGAAAATGAGAATAGGGATGATACCTCTTTTGCTCAAGAGATAAATACAATCTTCAAATCATTTTATGAAAAGTTGTACACATCTGAATTTCTGCAAGGGACACATTTAGATAGTTTCCTAGAAAATATACCCCTTCCTGAAATACCCATTCAGATTAACGAGATGCTGGGACAAGAACTTAAAGTTCAGTAGTTAAGGAGGCAATCTGGACTTCTAGGTCGGGGAGAGCTCCGGGGCCTGATGGTCTACCCATGGAATTCTACAAGAAATTTTGGAATGATTTGGGCCAGCTTTTCCAGTATATGGTGAGGGAAGTATTGGAGAAAGGGGGGCTGATGCCATCTCAGCAGTTGGCTGTTATAACAATTTTACCCAAACTGGACAAGAACCCCAAAAATGTAACTCATATCATCCAATCTCTTTACTAAACGCTGACTATAAGATCATAGCGAAAATATTGGCGAGGAGGTTGGAGGGGGTCCTACCACAGATTATCCATCATGATCTGGGGGGCTTTGTTAGGGGGGGCAAGCGAGGCATAATCTGAGACGGGTAATGAATATAATTTGGCAAGGGTCCTGAGGAAGGAAAACGTACGGAGGCCTCCTCTCATTAGATGCAGAAAAGGCCTTTGACAGGGTTGAATGGGCGTTTGTTTGCAGTACTAAGAAAGTTTGGTCTGCACCCGGTCTTTAGACAGTGGGTGGAGTGGTTGTATCAATCCCCGTGGGCTTAAATTCTTACAAATAATACCTTATCGCCCCCCTTTCGACTCCATAGGGGGACGAGACGGCAGTACCCCCTTTCGCCATTGATATATGTGTTGACCATTGAGGTCTTGGCATCAGCCATTAGACATCATCGGGATATCGAAGGTTACACAGTGAATGGAGAGGAGCATGTTATCTCTTTTTTTGTGGATGATGTGCTTTTATTCTTAGCTGATAGAGTGAGAGCAATGCCTGCCTTGACTTCACTTTTCAGGGAATATGGTCCTATTTCAGGTCATAAAATCAACAGGAACAAGAGTGAATGGCTCCCTCTGGTGGACGGTGGAGAGCCCATACAGATAAATGGCATAGACACTACTCCTAGAACAGTAATTAAATATCTGGGAATACTGCTACCACGTAGAATAGTGGATATGGGGTACATAAATTACAGTCCATTAGCAACAAAAATTAAGGAACGATGCAGTAGATGGACATCGCTCCCCTTGTCTTTGTTGGGAAGAGTAAACTTAGTAAAAATGCAAATTCTACCTCCGTGCCTTTACCTTTTTCAGACCCTTCCTATTATGCCTCCACCGGGCTGCCTCAAGTCCCTTGTGGGATCTATTACTTCCTTAATTTGGGCAAATCGAAGACCTAGGATCAGGAAGGAGGTGTTGTGACAGCCAATGCACAGAGGGGGCCTGACACTCCCCAATTTGAAGCTGTATGCTTTAGCGGCCCAACTAACATTTATCATGGATTGCCAGGAAACAGGAGGAAGAGCGAGAGCTTGGGTCACTGTGGAGTCACAATCTAGGGTGTGCTCCCCCTACGCCCTATGTCTCCTCCCATCAGGACTGAGGGAAGGAGAGGGTGGGAAGCCGAAGAACATGTCTCCTCCCATCAGGACTGAGGGAAGGAGATGGTCAGAAGCCTAAGACTCCATTCACCAACTGCATGCTTAAAGCCTGGGGGAGGGCTTCACTGCTGATGGGGGACAAGGGAGGTATGTCACCAGAGGGGTCCATCTTGTTTAGTTTGTGGAGGGATAGAGAGGCTCCCCCTCGATCAAACAGGCTTTGTGGGAGGGGAAGGGTCTCTTTCTTCTGTCCCACTTATTCAGTGGTGGGGCCTTTTCTAGTTTCTCTGAGTTGAGACAAAACATTTGACATTCATCCATCACACTACCTTACTTATGTGGTAATAAGATCCAGGATGCTTAAGTTAACTGGGATTAAGGGGGGGGGCTTCCTTGAGTAGAACATCTTTGGAGGAAATGTTTCAACACTGTAAAAAGCATGTGGGTGTGAAACTATTGTCCATGCTATACAAAGCTTTGTTGGGAGCACAGCCAGATAAGCTGCAGAAGTTAACTTGTCTACACCCAAGTCCCTTTCCCAGCTGTCATTTTAACAGGAGGAGACTGGAATTTGGCCCTGTGGAGTAGCAAGGCGGTTTCTGTAAACAACAGATTGCGAATAATTAATTATAACATTGTGCATAGTATCTATCATACCCCTGCTCTGGCACACAAGATTAACCCCCAAATCTCAATGCCCTAAATGTTGTGCTTAGAGATGTACTTTTTTCCACATGGTTTGGGCGTGCCCAAAAATGGGAATGTACTGGAATGAGATAAATCATATCTTAAATAAGGTTTCGGAGAGTAAGATTCAATTAGACCCTGTAGATGTTCTATTCGGAGTACCAAGAAATGGAGGGGGTCAGTCAGTAGCCTCACATCCTTTGAGAAGACTGGCAATAGTAGTGGGCAAGCAGATTTTAGCGCAAAATTGGATGGCTCAGGCCATGCCTACTATCGCTCAGTGGGCAAATGCCTTCCTAAGCAACATGAAGCTAGAACATATTCAATATAAAGTTCTGGGATGACTAGACAAATATGATAAAATCTGGTCCCCTTTGGAAAGGGCCTTGAGTAAAGAATGGTTTCCGCTCTTTTAGGTAACCACATGTACTGAGGGCACTGTTCATAGAAGGTGTAAGGGAGTTCCTCTGGTGCTGAACTGAACAGGGGTCTATAATAAAAGGAGGGGTTGCATCAGTATCCTCGTACAAAATTGGGGGAATTCCAGGAATTTAAGTAAATGGTAAAATCACAATGACTACAGTTGGCTAGTTTCACTGTATAAAATGGTGTTTTCATTAACTGGATCCTGAATTGTACCCAAGCTATGTGTACATGTATTATATCGTAACTGAACAAGATGTCATTGATTATCTGACTATATAGAGCTCTCCTCACTCCGGTGGCTCGTCCATAAATAAAGTTTAAAAAACAAAGACTGGCTCTCATGAGAAAGCATCCTGTCAGCACCACGTAGACCAAGGCCAACTTTAGTAAATATAAGGTGAGAGGTTTTATCTCAGTGCACCACACAGAATCTGACATTATGAAGGTGTCATGAAGTCCCAGCCAGGTGGTTCTGCTGTAATTATGTAGTTTAACATTACATCTGTTAGTCTAGATGACAGGGCAATTTAGATACAAGTATGAAATGCATGTGTTGCTCTATGTTTGCATATTATTTAAATAGAATGGCCTATGGAACTAGAAATGTTATATTGAACATCTGTGTCTTACCTAGTCTGACCTTGAGAAATAAAATTGTACTTTGTTGGGGGGGCATGGTTTAGCACCGAATGAGTATGGACGCATAGGAGCAGAGCTCTCCGAGTTTGGTGATAAAATCTGTCATTTTCTGATAGAAGGTCCCATTTCTTTAACTAAAAACGTGCTTAGCTGTCCATCAGTATTTCTTTGGCATGCTTTGGCAACTGCAATACACGCAAGTGCCTGTCTATACCGGAGTACCGGAACTCTAACTCATCCAGTGCGGCTTTCTGAATGCAAGCATGGCCTCCTTACAGCAAGCCTCTGGAGACAACACCTGGATGAAGTTTATGTTCAGCCAAATTATGGACCAAATGGCCCAGTTTACCACTGCAGTGAACGCTACTACACAGAATCTGCAGAGCATCGAAAATCTGCATTTTCCATAATGAACACAGGCTTGGTTCACACAATGCAGCCCTATAAGAACCCACAGCCACTATGCGAGAGCTGGCTAAAGTGATCCATCAACTGCAAGATAAAGTTGGTGATGTCAAGAATCAAAGTTGCCACAATAATTAGCAGTTTGTAGGATTCCCAGAAGGTGCTGAGCAGAACAATGCTGCTATCTTTCTGCAAACTACACTTCCTACACTCCTGGGCCTGCCAGAAGACATCAGGCCACAAATTGAACAGGCCCATCATTCCCTGGCTCCACCACCTAAGCCAGGTGAGTGGCCTAGGCCCCTACTTGCATGATTTCTAGACTTCTGACAGAAGGAAATCGTTGCGATGGCTGCCAGGAACAACAGTTCATATTATGGTGGGGGCATAAGGTGAAAATCATCCAGGACTATTCTCGTGAACTTTCTGAGTGCCAAAAGGAATATGCCCCCTGCTAGGAAGATCCTGCACCAACATGGTTACTCTTTCTCACTGAGATACCCCACGACTATGCAGGTCATCTATAATGGTGCCCCTCTACATTTTGCTATACCCAAAAGCCTAATGGACTTCCTACAGGCCAAGCATCCAGCTGACTTCTCAGGGGATGATTTTCCAGAGGCTCTGATACCTTCACCCTCTCCCCAGATACCAGAAAGCAATACACTGGCACCTCAGGAAGCCCCTACAAGGCCTGCAGTCTTTGAGGCCTCTCTTCCCCCACAGTCTAAGAAGAGGCATACCTCCCATCAACATGTAAGACGGTGACATCCAGCTGCACACACCAACTCTCCCAGCCTGAAAGCAGAAGAGGGTTTCCATGGACAGAAGACATCCCAATCTCTGCACTTACTTTACCCCTAACCCATATATGCCACTTTTGCCTGAGCAGTCTGATGTACCAGATGGAATGGAAAGTGACTCAGCACCTGCAGAAGATGTTGGCCAGGTACCGGAGGACTCCCATGACAAATCCTGGGCTGACACTGTGGCAGATACTTCATGCACGAATGAAGCCTCCTGCCTGCCTAGCCACAAGACCTCACCCTACCGCGGTTCAAATAAATACAATGTGGACACTGCTGACTCACCGGCAAATAAGGCCCTTTCATGCAGAACCAAGTTAAATACTGCATTGGGTTTGAGAATGGGTCAAGGGGTATTTGGGCTGCTTGCTGAACATTAGCTGCCCTCCCCCATCTCTGTGTATAGCTTCACAGGTCAGCAAGCGTGCGCTGGTCTTTCTCTGACCAGCTATCAGTCCTAGACTTGCTGCAGCTTGTGCTACAGACTGTGCCATATGTACTTTAGACCTGCTCCATCCCTATATGGGACAGTGACTTGACAGTTGTACCTCAGCACTTCCTACATATACCTGGAGATTTCACCTCCCTTGGATTGTGGGATCCGATGCTGCCCACAATAGCTCAGGGACACAGCTACTACTGTCCAAGTAATATGGCTAGCACCACCACCCCCATGGAAGCCAGCATGTGTCTTGGAACCTCGGTTGCTGACAGCATACCTCTGAGCCTCCCGCTAGCCATAGTCCGGCTTTGCATTGTATATAGTTTTATTAGTTATGTATGTTTGGTTTTATATATCATCTATGTCTATCATACAGTTTCACATCAAGACAGTCTGCTCTGGCCTCATAATGGGTTGTTTCCTTAGAGAGCTCTCATCAGGGGATTGGGGTTTATACCAAGCTGGGCTGGGGCACCCTCAGATCTTGGTCTGTATGCAACACTCACTCATCACCTTTAACAGGCATGCATATGTACCTCAGAATTATGGGTGATCTATGCCTAATCACCTGGAACATGCGTGGTTTAAATACCCCAATGAAATGTACCCAGGTGATGACCCACTTTAAGAGACTGAGAGCTGAGGTCACCCTACTCCAGGAAACTAAACTTAGAAAAGTGGATCATGCTAAGTTGCAGCGAGCCTGGGTTGGCCAAGCTGTTTCAGCATCTGCCCCCATACGTAAGCGAGGAGTTGCTATTTTTTTTTAGTTACTCTTTGTTCTCCCTTCCCTGCTGGAGCCCTGCTCTGTCGGGAGACACACACACGCAACTCTGCTTTGCTGCCTTACCTGTAACCCGGTGGACCCCGATGGAGTTATGACTGTACCTCCCAGGCAGGTATGAGGTGGAGCCCGTACACCCTGAGAATTCAACATTTTCATTGGGTCCCTCTGATGGTCAGACAGGCAGGCAGAAGCCATTAAGGTCTGCTTAGGTGTTCCTTCCTCTCAGTGCTCCAGCACATTTTTCTCCTGTTCTAGAGGAGTGGCATGCACCCTGACATCATGGCGTCACTGCCGACAGCACCCCCCAACCCTCTCTGTATGCATCAACACTTGCGGTGCCTCTGGCCTCCGCCAGAGGCCAGTCAAGCGCCGAGCTTAGATCCCCCCCTCCCTGCCGGGAGAGGAGAGCTGTCCTCTGGATGCTCAATCCTCTCCCTCCCCACTGACCTCCGACAGCCCAGGCTCATTTCTGAAGTTGGATTGCTGGTGTGGCGCGAGGTGTGGCATCCAGCGCCTCAACCCTCGGTACCACTGGACCTGCAGGGTTGCTATTTTACTGCACAAGTCCCTCAAATGGGTCTCCACTAATATTAAGCGGGATGCCAATGATAGATGGGTTGTTGCTCTTATGTCTACCCCAGAAGGCTCTCTAGTTCTTGCTATTGGATACAGTCCCAATGAAGATCAGCCTGAGATGTTTCATTACCTTGCTGAGGCGATTAGCTCACTGATCACTTCAAATGACCCAGTCATTGTAGGGGGGGCAATTTTAATTTGCTGTTGGACCCAGTTCTAGATTGGAGCTCTACCTGTCCTGATCAGCATCCATGCTCCTGCCTTGCCGTCCTCTAACTCACAACAGACCTGGGACTCCAGGACCCATGGCAAGTCCTTCACCCTTGGGACCGGGACTATATGTTCCTATCTCTGGTCCATCACTCATTTAGCAGGCTGGACTGTTGGTTGGTATCTCCCCAGATCATGAATGCCTCCCTAGCTGCTAAAATTCATTTGATAGTAATCTCGGACCATGCCCCTGTCCAGCTCCAGCTGGTGCTATGTTTCTCGACCCCCCCCCACTCTAGAATCTGGCACCTAGATCCCCTGTTGCACAATCCAGAATTCCCTGAATGGCTCAAGACACAAATATCCAACTTTTTATTGGACGACCCCCCTACTGAGTCCTCCCCAGCTATTGTCTGGGAAGTGCTCGAGGCTACCCTCAGAGGGTCCATCATGGGGTTCTCGGCCCACCGTAGGTGCCTGAGAGAGCAACAACTCACAACCCTGGAGACTCAGTTAGTAGATTTGGAAATTTAGCTGAAGCAATCTCTGCATGCTAGCTTACAATCCTCACTCCTCCAAAACGTTACCCGGACTCAGATGCACATCAATGAGTTGCTGGCCAGAAAGGCTGAGCTGGCCATCCTGCAGCTAAAGCATAAGTACTGGGAGGGAGGAGGGAAGAAAGGGGGGAAAGTGCTTGCGTTCTGGCTGCAGAAGCAGCAGGCTGAATGCTGTAGTCCAGGATTAAAGTGACTGAGGGGGGGTCTGTTCAAGCCTGCCCATAGGTAACTATAAAATAACTCTAATATAAGTCACAAATCAGAAAGGGGTAGCATGACCTCCTTCTTACTGCTGGTGATGCCTTTTCACCCCAGCATCCCAGTAGACTTTCCAACTGCCTTGTCACACTTCCTGGCCACCTTTAGGTCATCTTAAATCATTGCTCCTAGGTCTCTTCCCTGCTTGGTCTTAGTCACTATCACAGTATCAATGTTGTACTCTGCTTCTGGGTTTCTATGGCTCAAGTGCATTATTTTGCACTTTTTTTGCAGTACAACACAACTGCCATAACTTTGACCACTCCTCCAATCTTCTCAGATCCCTACCCACCCATTCCATTACCCTGTAGTGTTGTTCACTCTGTTACAGATCTTGTTGTCATGCACAAAGAGGGAGACCTTTCCCTCCAGTTCCTCTGCTATGTCACTTATAATAAGATAATTTAAGAGGACTGGTCCTAACACTGAGTTGGTTAAGTAGCATCATCTGCCCCACTTATAAAAAAGATGTTAATAATCCCTCCACATACAGGCCAATAAGTTTAATAGATTCTTTACAAAAACTCTTCGCTCACATTATTCTATCATGTATTCAGTCTTGGGTAGATTAAAACAATATAATCAGTGAACTTTAAAATGGTTTCAGACCCAATTGGTCTATGATACAACACGGTTATGTACTTAAACATTTAATATGGAAATATGGTACTATTAAACATGTCAAATTGTATTGTTATTTCAGTGATTTTAAATCAGCTTGTAATTCACAGATATTCACAGATAGGCCCTCTAACATTCAAAATAACGCAATCCCTAGTACTCTTTAATTTATATATCAATCTGTTAATCAAACAACTAGACAATGCTGATTTTCACTCTCCCAAAATTCTCAATAACCAATTACATGTCTAGCTTATGCAGATGATCTGCTGGCCTTGTTATCCCTTTGGCAGTCCTATATACCCAATTCTTGGTTTCCCAGTTCCTATAGTCACAGACACACAGGCATGGGGAGGTTATAGAGAGAGGCGTGGGTCTCTGTTGTATGTTTGTCTGTGTTTTTATTAATGGGTTTGTTGTGTATGGTTAGCCAAGGAGGTGACCTCAGCGGGGAAAGCAGTGGACCCCAGAGGAGGTGGAATCTAATCCTGGTGGGGGACTCCATCATAAGAGGGATCCAGCTAGGAACACAGGAGGGGGAGGACAGGGAGATGAGGTGCCTACCAGGTGCCATGGCATGGAGAGATGGAAGGAAGATACTGGGGCTCACTGGGAAGGCAAGACGGGAGGGTGAGCTGGATGTCATTAGCCTCCTAGGTACTAATGACCTGGCAAATGGGGAGCCAAAGGAAGTTCAGGAAGAGTTTAGGAAACTGGAGAGGGGTCTCAAGCAAGTAGCTACTTCTGTCACTTTCTCAGAAGTACTACCTGTGAGAGGCAAAGGAGAGCATAGGAGTGCATGCACCAGGAACTTTAACTCATGGTTGAAGAACTGGTGCTGTGAGGAAGGGTTTGGATTCATTGGTGACTGGGGACACACCTGGAGGGATGGAGGTTTGTTTAAGCCTGACGGCCTGCATCCATCCTGGAGGGGAATCCAAGCACTCAATGATACATTTAAATGCTACATTGACAAGCATTTAAACTAGCAAAGGGGGGTGCCAAGCCAGCAAGGAGGGTACTTACTTGCTAACCCCCCACAGCTAGCAGTGGAACCAGTGAACCAGAGGAGTGGCTATCTCTGCAAAGCAGAGTGCAGAAGATGGAGATTAGTGCCCAAGAGGTGGATAAGCAGAAAGGGGCAAATTCAGCAGAAGGGCAGACAGCAAGGAGAACCTAGGGATAAATGACAACCAAGGAAGGGCTGGAGTAGAACAGTGAAGCAGTCTAGGAGGTCAAATCATGTAAAGCCCTGTGTGCAAATGCCAGGAGCCTTAGCAACAAGATGGAAGATCTGAGGCTGTCATGGTACAGTCAGACCTGGACATTGTGGCCATCACTGAAACCTGGTGTAATGATAACCATGACTGGGAGATGGCCATACCTGGCTACAACATATTCAGAAGAGACAGAGCAGGCAAGAAGGGAGGAGGAGGAGGGCACTGTATGTGAAAAATGACATAAGGGCCACAGAGATCCAGGAGGAACAAAATGGGGAGAGATACTGTGGGTTAAGCTGGAAAGGAAAATGGGACAGCCATCCGCAGTGTGGTCTATAGACCACCAGCCCAGGAGGAAGAAACAGATAGGGAGTTGATGCTAGCCATCCAAAGGATGGCAGACAAGCGTGAGGTAGTACCGGTTGAGACTTCAATATTCCAGACGTGACTGGAGCATCCCAGCAGCAGCATCAACTAGGAGCAGATTTATCCTGGACTCTTCAGGGTGCCTTCTCAAGCAACTGGTCATGGAACCAACTCGGCAGAAGGCAATACTGGACCTTGAGCTCACAAACGGGACAGTGTGATGGGGGTAATAGTGGGGAGCACCTGGGAAACAGTGACCACCAGTCATTGTGGTTTGAAATCACAGAAATAGCAGAACCAAACCACACAAAAACACGTATTCTGGATTTTAGGGGGGTAGACGTTGGGAAAATGGGGAGATACTTGAAAGAGGCATTAAGGGGAATGGGACAGGAATCAGGAGTTGAGGAACAGTGGGCAGTATTTAAAATGGGGATTTAAAGAACAACAGAATTATGCATTAAGCAGGTTAGCAAGAGGAAAAGGAAGAGGAGACCATTATGGTTTTCCAAAGAGGTAGCAAAGAAAGTGAAAGCCAAAAGATTGCATTCAGGCAATACAAAAAGCCACAGGCAGAAAGGGATAGGGAGAAGTACCAGGAGAAGCAAAGGAGGCAGGAGGTCAGTAAGGAAGCCAAAGCTCAGACAGAAGAACACATTGCAAAATCAGTGGGTAGAGGGACAAACCTTTACAGGTACATAAGTGAAAAAGAAAGACAAAAGGAGGGATAGTGAGACTGAAGGGGGAGGATGGGGGCTGCGTGGAGGATGACAACAGTAAAGCTGACATATTGAACAGGTATTTCTGCTCAGTCTTTACTGAAGAGGAGGGTAATGGGTCTGAAGGGAGTACAAGGGGTGAGAATGGTGCAGAAATGGACACAAGTCCCTTTACACGGGTAAGGGTCATGAAGGAACTGGAAGTAATAAGAGTTAATAAAGCAATGGGGCCAGATGGGGTGCACCCCAGGGTCCTGAAAGAACTAAGAGAGGTGGTGGCTGAACCTCTGGCTATCCTGTTTAGCTGATCACTGGAAACAGGGGAGGTACCCAAAGACTGGCAGACAGCAGATGTAGTCCCCTTATACAAAAGTGGGAACAAAGAGGAAGCAGAGAACTACAGACCAGTCAGCCTCACCTCGGTAGTGGGGAAGATCATGGAAGCACTACTGAAGGAGAGATTGGTGGAACATCTGGTTGTCAATGGACTACAGGATCCAAGGCAGCATGGTTTCACCAGGGGGAGGTCATGTCAGACCAACCTGTTTAATTTTTTGACTGGGTGACTAGGGAGGTGGATCCGGGGAGGGCAGTGGACATGGCCTATCTGGACTTCAGCAAGGCCTTTGACACTGTGCCACATAGAAGACTATTACACAAACTGGGGAATATGGGTGTGGGCAGGACAGTAGTGTGGTGGGTAGTTAACTGGCTGGGTGACAGAGCACAGAGGGTGGTGGTAAATAGCTGTCATTCCACAGAGGGAAGAGTGACCAGTGGGGTACCACAGGGATCAGTGCTGGGACTGGTCCTATTCAACATCTACATCAGTGACATTGCGCAGGACCTAGAAGGCAGAATTTCACTGTTCGTTGATGACACAAAGCTCTGTAACAGAGTAGACACACCAGAGGGTGTAGACAGAATGAGAAACTACCTGCTGAAACTTGAAGAATGGTCAGGGGTTTGGCAGTTGAAATTCAATGCAAAGAAGTGCAAGATAATGCATTTGGGACACAAAAACCCTGGCACAATATATCAGTTGGGGGGTGAGGATATAGCATGCACCAAGCAGGAAAGGGATCTTGGGGTTGTCAACTCTGATGACCTCAAGGGAGGGGAACCAGTGACAAGGCAGCAGGTAAAGCAAATAGGATGCTGGGATGTATAGGCAGGGCATCACCAGCAGGAAAGGGAGGTCATAATTCCGCTGTACAAGACACTAGAGGCCTACCTGGAGTGCAGTGTACAGTTCTGGAGACCATACCTCACGTAAGGACATAGACAAGGTAGAGAAGGTTCAGAGGAGGGCAACAAAGATGGTGCATGGATTGCATCACAAGTCTTATGAAGACAGGTTGAAGGAACTGAACATGTACTCCCTGGAGGAGAAGAGGAGAGAGGATATGATAGAGACATACAAGTATCTTACAGGGAGGAACAGGGTGCAGGAAAACACTATTTTTAAGAGAAAGATGTTCCAGGACTAGAGGGCATGGGATGAAGTTGGAGGGAGGACGATTCAGAGGAAACATGAGAAAGAATTTCTTCACAGAACGGGTGGTGGACAAGTGGAACACCCTGCAAGAGGAAGTGGTGGGGGCTGAAACAATCACGGGATTTAAGAACGCATGGGATAGACATAAAGGAATTCTGGAGGTCAGGGGTAAGGGGCAACAGACTTCTAAGAAAACAAACTGAACTTACAAGCTCAAATGGGCAGACTGGGTGGGCCAAAGGCCCTTATCTGCCGACACTGTCTATGTATCTATGTATCTACGTCAAGGGAAACCAATTAAGAAGGTATCTAGACACAAGATTAAATGCAGGAGTTTCTTCATATGGTCTCCAGAGGGATATAATGTATTTTAAACTGACTGAATACATAGTATGGCAGATAAAAACAAAACTTAGAGATTCAGAAGTTTATTTAATTCAAAAGAAAATCAATTCTCTTAAAAATGATCACTGATATAAATTCCTGAAAATAAGTCAGTTTGGAGCCCTACTTAATATTGTCATTTAATCCCAAGGACCAGAGGCTGTTAACAAGATACCGTATGAAATTGTATACTGCAAATTATATTTATTCTTCTCAAAAGAAACATCACTTTGAGACTAAATATTTCTGTGATTGTAATTTGCACACAGAAGATGACCCTAAACATGTCATTCTACATTGTCCTAAATACAAAAAGAAAAGAAAACTTTGGTTAGACCCAGTACTGGCTACCCTCTGTCTTCCATCGAATAGGTTGGTTTTTTTGAACTTTTTTCCACCAGAGCTACATTGGTATTGCATTGTATATGTAGATTCTTGAAGTCATTAATTTTGTAAAAGCACAAATCCATTTAAATATCAAATAATATCAATATATATATATATATATATATATATATTTATACTGTATAGTCATTGTTTATGGATGATTTGGCTTGATGTATCTGTATATTAATTATTGTCGCTATTTAAAAAGTTTGTATGACAGTTTTATGTTGAGCAATGTAATATTGTGAATGGTAACTGTTTTTATCCTGTTTTATGTTGAAATAACTTTACGTCAATCAATAAAATGTTTACCTACCTACCTACCAACATGGATCCTCAAGGTACTCCACAGGTCACCCTCCCTTCTTCAGAGCAAACTATATTTACCATCACCCTCTGTGATCTGTCCTGTAACCATTTTCTAACCCAGGTTACCACCTTAATATCCACTCCAAAGTTCCCCAACTTGTTTACTAGTCTCCTATGAGGAACAGTGCTAAAAAACCTTTCTGAATTCCAGGTAGGCCACATTCACCACCACTCCCTGATTCAAATCCTCCGTCACCCAATCAAGGATATCTATAAGATTTGTTTAGCTTGACCTTCTCTGTGAAACGATGCTGCCTAGAATCCTGCAATCCATTGTATACCAGATATTCCACAATATTTCCATTAATGTACCTAACCCCAATATCAGAATGACAGGCCTATAGTTTCCCGCCTCCTCCCTTCTACCACTTTTGTGAGGTGGAACTGCCTCTGCCCTTCTACAGTCCTCCGGGAACACGACAGTCTCCAGTGACCTGTTAAATGAATCTGTCAGAGGTACAGACAGTGTCTACCCGAGCTCCCTCAGCACACTTGCATGTAACCTGTCCAATACCATAGCTCTGTCCATCTTCAGGTTAGATAGTGTTTTCTGCACTTTCTCCTCAGAAAATAGACTGGTGTCCACATGCTTCCCATCAATGCTCCTGCTGTCTCTGAGATTCTGGCCTCTCCCTTTCTACTATGAAAACTGAGCAGGAGTATTTATTCAATACGTTTACATTTTCTTGATCTCCCATCCTTAAAGTCAATCCTCCTTCCTTTTTTGCTAACAAAACTAAAAAGTGTCTTGTTCCCTTTGATACTCCCCAAGTTATTCTTTCCTCAGTTTGCGTATTTGTGCTCCTTACTGTCTTGCCTACCTCCCTCTGTTTTCCCAGATACACTTCCATATCCTCCTCTCTCTGAGTCTCTGCATATTTTCTGAATGCTACTTGTTTAGCCTTTACCCTTTCTACCACCTCTTTTGAGAACCACAGTGGTCCTCTTTATTTTACTTTTGCTGGCCTGCTTGATGGAGAGGTTCATTGCCTTCACTATGTTCTCTTTTATTTTGGCCCACATTTCCTTCACCCCCTCCCATTCCTCTCCTCCTTCCAGGTTATTCCTAAATCAGTCACTCATCTTAGGAAAATCAGCCTTCTGACCCACATCTCCAGAAAGATAAAGACACTGAGTGGAAGTAGTTTAAAGGAAGGCAACTAAAATAGTGCAGGATCTGCATGAAAAGCCGTAGGAGGAGAAACTAAAGGATCTCAATATATACACCCTGGTAGAGAGGAGGGAGAGACAAGGATATGACAGAGACCTTTAAATACCTCACAGGGAGTAAATAAGGTACAGAAGGGAAGTATTTTTCAGAATGTGCTCAGGAACAAAAGGACAGGCTATGAAACCGAAGGGAAGATTATGTATGTATGTATGTATTTATTTTATATGATTCACCAGGAAATACATATTAA
Organism: Neoceratodus forsteri; assembly: GCA_016271365.2. Taxonomy (NCBI): domain Eukaryota; kingdom Metazoa; phylum Chordata; order Ceratodontiformes; family Ceratodontidae; genus Neoceratodus; species Neoceratodus forsteri. The sequence continues at coordinate 19,418,826 of JADMNL010000038.1, read as the reverse complement.
GCTGACATGCTCATTTCCAGATGTGTCTTGGGGAGAAGGTAAAAGGAGGGCAATGAAGGCATTTAAGCTAAATAATTATATAGAAAAACAGACATCATGTACAAGAATCATATGAAAAGCAAAAAGATAAAGTTTATACAAAATGAGGTATGGCATGTACTCTAATCGATTTCAAGGAGCATTATACAAGATACAAAGTGCAATTATTCAAGGCGTAGGGCATGGAAAGCTGATACAGTGAGTGAAGAGGTGGGGCAGTGCCTGTAAGTTAGGGTGTGAAGCATGGATCTGGAGGAGAAGGAGAGCTGTGGGTGGGAAGAAAGAAGGGGATACTGGAGTGGAGTAAGGTAAGTAGTAAGTGCAAATGCAGGAGCACAGGGTGAAAGCATGAAGAAGAGAGAGCATTGGAAGTGGCAGAGTGGATAGATGGGGGAGGAAATTCCAGAGTTTGGGGGAATGATAGGAGAAAGCAGCCTGGCCAGCTGAGGATCTCCTAGATGGGAGCGCAGAGGAGCAATAGCCAGTACTATGAAGGGTGTAAGAGGAATGAGCGGGGGAAGAAAGGAGAGAGGTATGATATGATGTGGGGGAGGGAGCCAAGCCAGTATTTGGAGATAAAAGAGGCATAATGCGAGAGGCATCTAGATTTGATGGAGAGGAGAGAGAGGGAAGAATATTTTATTCATTTATTTGCTTTTGGTAACTGGGTGGGTGCACTAGACATAAAGATGCCTATTTTCAGCATGACCCAGGAGTATTTAAGTGAAAATACATGAGCAGTACAATGTGGCACAGCACAAGGAAGAGGTAGACAATAGGATAATAGCAATACAAACAGTATTTGATAAGTAGATTGTTTTAAAGTGTTCAACAAATATTGCCAGTTGCAGCTAGAACAGTAAAGCTACACAGAACACGTATACAATAGGACTATGTTAGAGCTATCAGGAGGGTTCAGACTAACAGTAAGTGCCATCAAGTGACGCATGGTAGGGAGCAGTGGTTGTTTTGAGGCAAACAGTCCAGAACAAATCGACAGAAAGAATGAAAAAGGGTATTCAGTCTGGCAAGGGTGGTCTTAGGAGCAGCACTGTAGACAACATCACCAAAGTCACAGATGGGACCGATCATCTTCAGTACAAGTGCACAACAAGCAGGAGGAGGAATGCAATCTCTATTCCTGTATAACACTCTTAGTTTGGGTCAAGTTTGTTGTGTATGATTTCCACATGCTCAGAAAAGTCAAGGTGCCGGCTGATCCAGATCCTGAGGTGTTTACATGATGGAACATCAAGGTGCCGGCTGATCCAGATCCTGAGGTGTTTACATGATGGAACATCATCAATAGTGTTCCCGTCTAGGGTGTGGAAAGAGGAGAGTATAGTAAGCGTCTGCCTAGTGCCAAAGGTCACTGAAACTGTTTTTATGGCACTGAGGGATTACTGAGTCAAACAGAACCAGTGCTGAACATTGTTGAAGTCCAACTGAAGCCTGGCAGTGAGATCAGAGGGGGATGAATCAGTGATAAACAGAACAGTATAATTCTCACACATGTGGATGGATGCAAAGGAATAGACAGTGGAGAGGTCATTCAGGAAAACTCAAAAAAGTATTGGGCCAAGCATGGTACCTTGTGGAACACCAGTGTTGATTGGTAGTGGAGGCAATGTGGAATCATCAATTTGCACTGATTGAGCCCTACTCTCAAGGTATGAGTAGAACCAATCAGTAGAGGAGTTAGAGGGTTTTGCTGCCTTAAGCTTGTCAAGGAGAATGGGGTGAGAAACAGTGTTGAAGGCTTTGGCCAAGCCTGACAGAATGGACCTTGTAAGCTGGGGAAGGGTGGAGGAGGTGTAGTGGAATTTATGGATGTCAGACTGGTAAAGGGTGAAGAAAGGAAAAGTCAAGGAAGGTGGAGAGCTGGAACTACACAAGGTGCTCTTGCATTTTGGCTACAGTGAGGAGCAGGGAGATAGGGTGGTAGTTGCCAGGTGAGGAGCAGTCCCCTTCTTTGGGAAGTGGTATGATGCTGGTATGTTTCCAGGAGTCAGGGATGAAGGCAAGGGAGAAAGAGGGGTTGAGAAGGGAGGTGATAGGTAAAGAAATTGCCAGAGCAGAGAGATGAAAGAGTTTGGGGTTGAGCCCATCAGGGCTCCTGCCCTTAAGGAGGTTAAGAACCAAGCAAGCCTTGTGGAAGACAGTGATGGGGGAGAAGGAGAAGGGGAGGGGAGGGGAGGAGTGGTTAGATGGAGGGAGGTGGTATGGGAGTGATGGGGGAGGAAGGAGAGAAGGGAGGAGGCATAAGAGGTAAAGAATGAGTTGAACTCAGAAGCAGCAGAGAGGGGGGACAAAAATGCAAATGTTGCTCACCTTGAGAACTGGGGAAGGACTGAGTTGAGTGGGAGAGAAGGGCATGGATGAACTTCCAGAACTTGGAGGGATTGTTAAGGTTGTCCTGGAGGGTGGAGGCAAAGTACTCAGCCTTAGCAAGCCTAGCTGCTCTGGTACTGACATTTCAAAGGGCTCGGTTAAGTAAGCAGGGGAGCCAGAGGACTGATGAGTCTTCCGGGCAAGGTCATGTGCACATAGGCAGGCCAGTAGTTCAGCCAAGATCCAATGGAGATGGGGGCCATGGACCCTTGTTAAACTGAGGGGGGCATGCTGATCCCAGATAGACATGAATTTAATATTAAACTATTGGTGGGCAGAATTGATCTTGTTAGCAAACGAAACTGGTGACCAGTCAGCAACCACTAAATCGGCATGTCAGGAGGACAAGTCCAGTGACTGGAAAGACCAGATCTGGAGGAGTTTTGGGGTGGTGCTTTGGACAGTGAATTCTGCACGCACAGTAGATCATGTGGTGGAGATGTGAGGAAGTACTTCTTCACAGAAAAAGTGGTGGATTCCTGGAACAGCCTTCAAGCTGAGGGGCGTCGGTGAAAACAGTGGTGCGGTTCAAGAATACATAGAATAGGCATAAGAGAACGATAATGGAAAGGGAGGGGGGAGGGAGGAAGAACTGTAGATCAAGTGCAGTCTGCAGTAATACTGTAGTAGAGAAAAATGGGTAGACTGGGTGGGCCAAACAGTCCTAATTTGCCATCAAGTTCTTTGTTTCTGTTTCATACTAGCACAATTGTCCACATGTGGGGCAAAAGATATGGAGCCTGATTACAAAAGGAGCTCTTGGAGTGATGCAAGTTGCACTACTCCAAGGGCTACGACAATGCCGACGGAACCAGGAACCCGGCTCCATATTCCAAGAGAAAGCAGGGTTCCTGCACCAAACACTCCAGGATTGCTGCAAGTGCAGGACTGAACCAGACCAATGGTACACCAGCAGCACATGATGCAGGGACCTGGCATCCCTTATGCCACTGCAGCATAGAGTGGGCATCACTAGTGGTGATGGTTAGGGTGTACACAAGTACCTAGTACCTAGCATGGGTGTGGGGGTGGGTGGGGTTATAGGGTGGGTTGGTGTGCTAGCAGAGCGGCTGGGTATTGCTTTGGCACCCAGCAGGGTGCATATGCCTATGAAATATCAATTTGGAGGCATATGCATCCCAGAGTACCATAGTGATCCCATACATCCCAGCTGCCACACCAGCCTTCCCTATGCCTCTCTATGCCCCTCCTGCCCATGGACCCCACTATTAGCCTACACATCACAGAGTCCCAGTCAGTTGCAAAGGGCTTAGACCCCCTCCTGGCAGGTCTAAGTGGATCCCCTTGTAACAGCCACTGTGGGTCTCTTGGAATCAGAAATGTGAGCCCCACCATGGCGCAAGCCCCCTTGTGACCTGAATTACCCAGATGCAGGTCGTGAGGGTGGCACAGTGCCCATTCAGCACAATGGATTCCCCATCTGACACAGCCCGCTTTCTGGAATGGGGATTGCTGCAACCGGCGATGCAAAGTGTGGCTTGCATCTTTGCTGTTTGGTGCAAGCAAATGGCTTCTGGAATCGGGCCTCTGGTGTCATCCTGAGTAACACTAAGGTACTTAAAGGTTTCAACTTGTTCTAGGCTTTGACCTTTAGCACTGAGGATTACTAGAGGTTGGATCTTTTGTTTTCCATTTGTGGGTCAGCAAATAACTTTATTTATTTATTTTTGTGATTCAGCTCCAATTTGTTGTAGGTGCCCCATTTTCCTATTGCCTCAAAGTTGACCTGGAGGTCAGCTGAGATAATACCCTGGTACGCATTGCTGTTGAAAATGATGATGTCCTCAGCACATAGGAGTACCCTTGCAGATTGGCAGGCATCTTGTAGGCTGTTAATGAACAGGCCAATTAGGAGAGGACCAAGTATTGACCCCCTGCAGTACCCTGTGGTGACACTCTTGTCATCAGATAGAAAGCTACCAATCTTCACATGCTGGGATCAGTTAGAGAGCTAGTTACAAAACCAGGCAAATGTGTCCTGGGACAGGCCAAGAGAGAGGAACGTGTGATGCAGAAGGCTGTGGTTGACAAGGTCAATGACTTTAGTCAGGCTGATATGGTTCCACATCATAAGAGTGAAAGCAAAAGAGTGATAGCTATTATGGCAAGTGTATATTGCCGAAAAACAATTCGGTGATATACACAAAACAGTGACACTACATCTGGCCAGTAGTTTTCAAAGTTTATGTGGGGGGGGTGCCCCCCTGCACCCCTCCTCATGGGGGGGGCTTCACCCCCCGCACTCTCCTACTGAAGGATTCTCAACTCCAGTGGGTGTATGTCAGAGGGGTAAGACTCTCCCAAAAAAAAACAAGAGCCACAGGCATCAGCAAGATATTTCTCCCTCCCTCCCTCCCCATCCCCAAACCCAGAACCTCCTATGCCAGAGCCAGCCACCCTCACCACCACACCACATGGGCTGGCTCAGCAGGACCAGGAACACTGCCCAACAGAAACCCTGTCTCCTATCCTTCCCCTTCCCCTCGCTATTCCTGCCTTCCAGTCACCCTTCTGCATGGTCTCCATCGACCAGCTTGCTACCCTTGTAGGGTAGCCGTTAACCATTTTGCTTAATATGACTTGCTCATTTGCAAGTCGCTCATATGTGATCATCCTTCTTACATGATACCAGTTAATATATATGGCTCCAACCAGGTTACTGTTATCCACAGCCTTGTGCAGGTGGTTAGAATATTCTATGATGGCTGTACTGGTGCTATAAACCTTTCTGAATCCAGGTTGCTGTACAAAACATGGGAACAAACCACATTCTCTTTGGGAACCTATAAGCATAGAAACATTGGCATTGTTTGAAGGAAAAGGCCGAGCCACCCATAAAGTTTTCCCTGTCCAGCCTGGGCAATTTCCCTTGCAGTAATTGTTTTCACTGTGGTGCCATGCATGAACTTAGAGGAACAGTCAACACTAAGAGCCCCACACCAGGGGTGGAGCTGGTTCCAATTTGCACTTTGTGTGCAAAAACATTATTTTTTGCTTACTGTTTACTGTAGTATAGTTGACTGTATCAGGCTGCTTCTGTTGACATCTAAGATGACATTTTCTCTAACTACAAATCCCATAATCCCCCCACTGCTGACATCAGAACAGGGCTGCTGCAGTGGGAGATTTAATAACCTGCAATGCATGTTAGAGTTATATTTATTTTATTTAGATTTTCTTTAAACAGGTAAATAGCACTGGGCCACATAGTGCTTTTACAGGCTTAACCTGGAGTTAAGTAAAAAATAACATAGATGAATCTCTGATACAAATAAAAAAACTTGCTGTGCAAATATACACTCGCAGAATATGTATAATTATAAAATAAAGATAAGACAAAATGTACATACTTAAAATACACAATATGATATAGACAATACATAACAGACTCTGGATCCAGTCCAGACAATCAGGAGCACCCATCCTGTTTTCAAGATCCTACTATATTAAACTTCAATTACATTTATACTGTGCATCTTCTTTAATTAATTTTTTTAAAGATGACTTAAAGGTATAACCATTTTTCAAGTTTTGCATATTATATGGGAGTGCATTTCACATATTTTATGGCTGTGCAAGGGGAGCCTGCATCTGTTTTGCGACAGCTCAGAAAATAACCTACCAGAACAGGCCTTGGAACGCTTCCTGTGTGGAGTTTTGGAATGATCCTTCCAAAACTGCACATCAGTGAGTAGCAGTCTGCCATGGCTGCTCACGTCACTGCTCCATCGAAACCATCTGATCACCTGCTCCTGATCTCACAACAGCTTCCATTGGACTTTTGGAAGTCTCCTTCTGAAAGCCTAGTGGAGCTTAACCCCTCCATTGCCGCGATCAGCATACGGAATAACATCCGCACTATTTCGACTGTTACTTCCACATTCCAATGCATGGTGAACTGCCATGTTGTGAATGGCACGATGCCATGTCAACCGCCCCTCAGTTCATGCTGCACAATGGGAGCCCACCCCCAGTGTTTGCCAATATTTAGAAAACGGTCCCTCGAGTCCCTCATGCATGTGGACATGAGAGCCCACCCTATGTGCCGTAAATATGTGTTGGTGTGTTTCGCTTCAACCCCCCAGTTTATGCTGCACAATGGGAGCCCACCCAGTCTGGCCAATATTTAGAAAATAGTCCCTTGTAGTCCCATACATGTGACATACTGGGAGCCCACCCCAGTGTATTGAATGGTCCCTCCTTGCATTGTGTTTCCTCCTGTAAACCAGAAAACAGTCCCTGATCATCACTGCAGTCCCCTCCCTCCCTCTCCCTCCCGTCCCCTCCCACGCTACCACTGAGCACCCACCTCCCTAGGCCCACCTTACCCTATATGTATCTCTGGAGGTCAGCGCTGTCCTCTGCTCTAGACTGGGACACATCTGCAGTTGTCAAAGCCCAACTGCAAACTGCTGAATTAACGGCAAGTGTGCTATACAGCCATTCAATGCGATTTGCACAGTATGCTGATAAAGCACACCACAGCTGTATTGGTTCTGGCTAGAGTTTGTTATAACTAATTGCTTAAAGACTTTCTGTTTCTGAACAGATTTACATAATGAAATAGTTAGTGTAATAATATCTTGAGCTCTCAAAGCTCTGCTACCTATTTTCTGTTAAAAAAACTAGTATTGGGCTATCTGATGCACAGTGTAAACTGCTGAACACAAAACATGACATCTGAAGTCTGTCTCTTTGTTCCATGGACAACCAATACAGTTTATTGTACATATTACACTGATGTTCCCTTTGTTTTGTCATGAGAGCAAATCTACATATGGTGTTGTATAAGCAGACCCTTTGTTTTTACATTTTTTCTGACCCCTTCCCCCCCATACACACACTAAGTGCACGTGTTCTAATACTGGGATTAAACAAGTTTGGACTATTGTGTATCTTGTTTTGTTCATCAAAAAATACTTAATGGCATATAACATAAATATTTCTTGATGAAATAGTTTTGTTACATTAGCTGCGTGTGATGCAAAATTTATTGACTGTCTAGGACAACTTCCAAACATTTAAATTATGTTACCATTTCCAGTTGTGTTCCATCTGCAGTATGAACTTTGAACAGTTCTGTTACTGTTTTTAGTTTGCTATTTGTACAGAATAACACCCTTTTGTATGTTTTTTGTTGTTCAAAACGAGACAATTTATTTGAAACCATTTTGTCATTTTTTTCAAATTCACGCTCAGGGTTTGGTTTTAAATTTTTCAAATCTTTATCTGCTATATATATATAACTGCATCATCTGCATACAACACCATATGCAAACTTGTAAAGATGATAGGCAATTTATTAATATAACAGGAAAATAGCAGAGGTCCCAATATTAAGCCCTGTGGTATCCCATATTGAACATCCATTAGATCTGATATCACAGCAATTGGCCAAACTTGTTGCTTCCTGCCAGTTACATAACTGTGCAACCAGTTCACTAGAGGGTTCCCAAAGCCAATACCAGACAATTTTGCTTCTAATAAAGGGTGATTCATGAAACTGAAGGCCTTAGTCAGGTCCACGAATGCTACTCCTGCATACAAACCTTCCTCCACATTCTCTTGCAGAACCTGACCTAGGCCATGGTCGTGCCACACCCCCTCCAAAAACCATGCTGAGAAATTGTAAGTTTCTTGTACTTCTCCAAATACTCCATAATCTGCGACTGTAGTAGTCTTTCCTGACTATTTCCAGTCATGGATAATAATGAAATGGGCCTATAATTACTCGTGTTATTTGCTTGGCCTCCCTTAAGGATTTGTGATATGTATGCCCTTTTCCAAATATCATGTACTGTTTTAGTTGTAAAACTTTTATCATATCTTATTTGCAAAGGACAGGCAAGTTCTTCAGTCACATACAGTATTTCAGAACTTTAGCCTTAACTTGATCAAGATCTGACCCTTTATGTTCATCTAATCTTTTAAAACTTTTTACTGTATCTTGTTTTGTTATGATTAAAATAAAACTTTGGAGAAGTATTAATTTATTCCATGTCTTTTTGCTGTTGTGTATCTTCCTTAAAGTTAGTTTAATATTTGGACAAATCTGTGAAATTTTCATTTAAAGGTCACTATTTGCTTATTGTCAATTATTTCTTTATCTTCTTTTAATAAGCTGGTTTTACTATTCTTCCTTTTTGGTGCAAGTAAAATACTGGCTCTGCAATGTCGGTTCATAAAATATTTCATCGACCGATGTTACAGTGACAGATTTATGTCAATAGCAATTGTGGTTGCCATAAATCAGTTGAAGAACACTTTATTTTCTTCTGAGGGCTTCACCCCCAAGCCCTCCATGTGGGGGGCTCTGCCCCCCACACCCCGTGTACTTAATTTAATCAACTCCATTGGGGAGAGGGTACAAGATCCTGGGGAAGCAGTGCCAGGGGCTTGCGGTGACTACAGCGACCCATCACTGAGTCGCTGTACTGTCGTTCACTGTAAAGCTGTCACCGTATGATCAGCATATGAAAATTATTCATACTTTCCTAGAATTTCTGTTTATCTTGAAAACTCAACCTTTGCTCGTTGTTATAAAACTTAACTTTTGCCCTTTTCATCTCCTTTTTGCATGGGCTGTATTTCAAAATTGTCTGAATGAATTCCAATCACTTTCTAACTCTGTCGTTTTATAGCGTGCCCAGGCAATTTCTTTGTCCTTATTTAATGTCCCATTTATCCATATGTTGTGTATATCTCTTGCCATTTTCTTTTTTGTTGGGGATCTGTTATCAATTATTGCATATAAGTTTCTTAAGAATAAATCAACAGCAGTGTTTACGTCATTAGTGACGATCAACATATTCCAGTTAGTTTCCATTAAATCTTTTTTGTTAATTAATTGTTCATTAGTTAATGCCCTAGTCTCAATTATCCTACTTTTCCCTTTTGTCCTTTTAGTGCTCTAAATGTAGAATATGGGTAGGTGGTCACTAACTGGGTTTGATAATACTCCTACAGCCCTGTTATTTCTTACATTATTTATCAGCAACCAGTCCAGTAATGTAAGTGATGCTGTTCTATAATTTAATTGTGTCCTTTCATTTATTAATTGAAATAGGTTCAGTTTTCATAATAATTTCTTATATTTGCTAACTTCGTTTCTTAACCAACTGAAATTTAAATCTCTCTCCGTATAAGCTCTGGGGCCAGATATTCAAAGACTTGCACCAGGCACAAACCCATTATGCTGGAATAGCACCGAATTTGCAGCTGGCTGCAATATTTCAATGGTCAGTTAGCGCTTGTGCTATGTGATAGCACCAACGCTAAAAGTAAATGTATTCAGAGAGGGAGTGAGGGGAGGGGCAATGAATGTTAGCACACCAGCATATTCAAAAGAACAGTGCCATGTTACAGGATGTTGTGCAATCCATAGAGCAGCACACAATATCACCAGCAAAACCATGTGGTAATTCCCCGGTTGATTGCCAGCTCAATATGAAGAAGCCCCCCCCCACACTGAGAATCACACCCATCCCCGTCCAGACATGGCAGGCAAATGATAAAAAGTTGTTTCTAGTGTCCAGTGGTCCCATCCCCTGGCTGATCACTGGCTCAACATGATGAATGCCCCACCACCACCGAGATTCACTCCCCTTCCCCCGTTGTCCATTGCCGCCATTGGCAGATCATACACAGTTCATTAATAAACAAAAACACTTTCCCTGGTGTCTTTTACCTGGTTAACAAAAGCTGAATAAATAAAGAAATAGTGGACTCCCACCTGCTGAGAGTCACTCCCTGTCCCCCGTTGTCCATTGCCACCATCGGCAGATCATACACAGTTCATTTATAAACAAAAACACTTTCACTGGTGTCTAGTGGAACCCCACCCCTACCCTGCCTGGTAGAGACCCCCACCCTACTACCCTCACACCCGTGATTCCATTGGGCCACCATCACAGCCCTCTACTCACCTCCATGTCCAGCAGCCAGACTGATCACCTGCAATGACAGATCACGACTGACCACTTGCAATGAATAAGCGCATGCTTGTACATGCACATGCTTATTCACTGCAAGTGATCAGCTGGGGCATCTGTCATTGCAAGCATTCAGTCAGGCTGCTGGCCATGCAGGTAAGTGGAGGGCTGTGCCGGTGGCCCGGTGGAGTCATGGATGGGGGGAATGGGGTGGGTGTCACTACCGGACAGCGTGGAGAAGTGGGGGGTCTGCTGGACAGCAGGGAAAGTGTTTTTTGTTTATAAATGAACTGTATAAATCTGCCAATGGTGACAATGGACAACGGGTATGGAGAATGACTCTCAGTGGGGGGGGCACTATTTATTTATTTATTCAGCTTTTGTTAACCAGGTAAAAGACACCAGAGAAAGTATTTTTGTTTCTGAATGAACTGCATGCGATCTGCTAATGACAGCAATATATGACAGGGGATGGGAGTGAATTCCTGCGGGGGGGGATTCTTCATATTGAACTGGCAATCAGCCATGGGAGTGGGGGACCACTGGACACCAATGAACACAGAAGCACGGATCTGGAGGGCACACAGATCTGGAGGGCACACAGGGCACATGGGGAAGATCCACAGACAAACAAAGGCCACCGACCTGGAACATGTACCTGCCCAAGGTCTGCAACCCCATCCATGCCAATGTCAGTGACATGCAATAGACACCCACCAAATATGGCCATGGTGCACATAGGTCATGGTGGCAGGGACAAGGTGGACACAGGGGCCCACCGACCAGGGATGGGCAAGGCACAGGCCACCTATCCCATCATGAGTCCACGTAGGATAGACACAGCTCATGCACACACAGCCCGCAATGCAGTTAAGGAACCTCTGCCAGTAGCACAGGCCTGCGGGTCAGTGCTTTGTCAGCTGCAACATGGTGTGTCACCAGGCATACTAACCAGGGCTTTGGCATGCACAGCAATGGTGGCCTCACCAGCCACAGGGACATGGGGAAACAGAACCCCAAAACCACATGGGAGCACACACTCGGGCAGCACAACAGTATGCCCAGTCCCCACATATCAGCACCATACAGCACCCAGCATGGGCCCCGAATAACACCACACATGTCCCCGTACCTTCAGCACCATCAGGATGGGACACCCCATGCACAAGGCACAGGCAGGCAACACACCCATGGGCATGTGCATGCACCAGTGCACACTGAGGGCCATGTGATGACAGATGGAACAGTTCATGGGAATACAAGTGCCCCATGGATAGAAGACCCAACCCCCTGGCCACACAATCCCAGCACAGACCAATACACCACCAACACAGCGACACACCAAGCATGGCCGACCCATAGGCAGACATGGCAGGGCCATGTGCAACAGCGTTGACCACAGCCGGACCACACTTGCCCACTGCCCACAAAATGGCATGCCCCTGGGTGCACCATGGGCACACAATTGCAGCATGGCTCCACACACCACCTGCAAATCAGACACTGACACAGGCCCATAGTGAACAAAAGGCTTTATAAAACAATCACAATACAAACAGCAATAAACAGGATCAGGGATGGGGGAGAGGGGGATGGAGACAAAGAGCAAGAGCTATACAGGTGGATGTGGGACAGCAGGAAAAGAGGTCTTCAGAAGAGATGGTGGCTATGTACGGCAGGGGGTGGAAATGTCCATTATCTGTGGCCCCTGATGGACTGCCTCAGCTGCTGGATCTCCCTCCTCAATGCTGCCGTCTCCCATATGTGGCACCTCTGCAGGGCAAGGAGTCTCCTCTGGAGTGCAAGGACCCATCCAGTGTTCTGGACACGTGGGCATGCCATCCCACCAGCTACTGTCCTGTGACCACCTAGGGGAAGGGACAGGACAGCCAATCAGTGCAAAGCCACACAGACACAAGCCCACCCACGATGTGCCATGGACTGTGAGGGCACACACTACTAGGGGACCGTAGATGGCCCGAGCATGGGGGCCACACCAGTCAGCACATGCACGGTGCTCATTCCTGCTGTGCACGTGTGCTCATGGCATCGCAGAGGTCTATCACAGCATTCTGTGTTACATGCACATAGCAGTACTATGGTGCAGTGTTATTGCACATTGGCTACTGTGTTGCATAGCGCATCACATGGTATCCCATGTCAGTCCCATACCGCACACATGTGCATACGCTCGTGGGGTCATGACTCCCAACCCGCGCACTTGGGGGGCCACGTGCGTACTACACATGTCTGTGGATGCACAGTGCTACCATCACACCTCATGTGGATGAGGGAGCAGGGTCAGCCCCAGCCACAACCTCAGTGGGTATGCTCCGTCACCTGTGAGGGAATGGACATGGTTCGCCCTTTGCTCTGCTGTGACACTTCCTAGTCCTGGACACTCACTGCTCACTCTGGCATGCCTCCCTTAGCAGTGCCGTGAAGACTCCAGCCCATGCCATACTCACCCACTAGGTGGCCTGTGGGGATGTCCCCACATTCAAACCTCTGGCACAGTATGGAGCTGTGCCAGATGAATGCATCATGTGCACTCCTGGGGTGTGTGACACAGACATTGATGATGCACCCCATGGCATCGCACACCACCTGGCAGTTCACTGATGGGTAACCCTTATGGTTGATGTAGACTGGCCCTTTGGGACCAGGTGGTATGCGAATGCCCACGTGGGTGCAGTCAATGGCCCCAATCATGCCTGGCAAATGTGCAACCCTGTGAAAGGCCTGCATGTTTGCTGTACACTCTGCCTGTGTACTGGGGAAATATATGTACTCCACAGTATGTGGTAGCAGAGCATTGAGGACGTGAGTGAGGAGGTAGGATGTGGCCGACTGAGTGATCCCAATGGTGTCCTCGGTTGGTCTTTGGAAGGTGCCCGTGGCAAGCAAACACATGACTGCAATCACTTTAGTCTCCACAAGCATGGCATGACTCCATTTGGTGGGTGCCTGCATCTCGTCACTGCACAGCTCACAGAGCTGCCTCAGAATTGCCCTGTTCAGGTGATACTGGCCCACTGTCTCTGTATCACTGTAGTTCTTGAATGGGATGCGGGCACGGTACCACCTATGTTGGGCATACCACTGCAGGGCCCTTCATCGGCCATGTTGGTGTTCCTCCTGCCCCCTCACACCTCTCATTACCGCCTCCATGTGGAATGGCCCAAGGTCCATCTCACCCTGGCTCTCCACTGGCTCCCTGTCTGGCTGTCAGTGTGTGTGTGTGTGTGTGTGTCCCTTTGTCACTGTCTGTCTGTCTGTCTGTGTCTCTCTCTCTCTCTCTCTCTCTCTCTCTCTCTCTCTCTCGGCACAGTGTTGCACACCTTTATCTGTGTGTTTGAGCCTGGATTTTATGGGCTCAAGTCGGGATGGCACATCTGGGGACTTGCTCCTCAGTTGCACCATCGTTTGTGATTAAATGTGCTGTTGCACCACTTATTCATGGGTACACCCACTGCACTTTTTGCTGCATACATTACATTTGTGCCTTGGCACAGTGAGATTTGTGCTGTGCAGCCGTGGTGTTTGAATATCACCCTGTGGTGCACTTTGGCTGTTGCACCAGCACAACTCATTTTTGCATTGCACAACTGCTTTGAATATCCTGCCCATAGTGTATTAAAAATGACAGTTTCTGTGAGCCTAGCACCAGTCATTGGATATTTGCATGTTGTTTTGTGGTACAGTGAGTCAGTCCTAATAACAAACAGTGGTAGTAATAAACCTAATGTCTTGTAGCATAGTTTATAAGTAAGATGTAAAAGCAACAGATGAAACATGCAAAGGTAACCATAACATACTGTTAATAAGCATTTCCAGGTAACGCAGCAGCATAACATGTGTTGGTGGTAGTTTCCCACCAGAGCAGTATCTCCAAAGTACTGTGTATGTGTCAGGTGTATCTGTCCTGCTACCACATGCCTATATGGTAGCGACGATACTTGAAGTGACCCAATTGTTGGATTATGACACATATAAATCAATATTTTGAAAATGTATACAGACTAAGTGTCATTGTATTAGGAAGATATGCCAGCAGCAATATGTCATCATACTGTGCTGGCAGTATAGAGTTACTTACACTGTATTGTTTTTTCATTACATAGTGTTATGTGAAATCAGTACAGTGCTGTGATTATTGTGCTTACAGATGTGCTGGAGTGGTATAGTGTTGTACAATGTTGCATGTGTCTTCTGTGTGTGTGTGTGTGGGGGTGGGTGGGTGTGTGTGTGTGTGTGTGTGCGGGGAATGCGGAGTTAGGGTTTTGTGCGTGGGGTAGTGGGGTGGTAACCCTAACGTGGAATTTCCACACTTTTGTCAGTGTGGAAACAAACCCTAACTGATGCATTAATGGAGTTTTTGTAAAGAACGTCCTTTCTTTTTTTAAAAGTGTAATGTAAGAAGTAAATGGAATGTGTTGGTTTGGGCCCCGCACTCCCACCAAGCTGCCCAGCTGTGCATAATGATATGTGTCTGTGGGAGCACGGGCCCTCCAGGCCCTGCACTCCTGCTTACACATAAGTATGGAGGCAAACAGCAGCCCTATGAGGCAAGGAGCCCTTGTAACACTAATTAATCCATATCTCAGGAACCGTAGCAGGTGGGAAAAAAATTCAAGTGTAGTTGTGATCGTGAGAGTGAGTAGTTCTTGCAACATGAGTAGACTGAATCTATATCTCACACCGTTTCTGAGATATGGGCACCAAAAAGCTCTGTGGCTGCTAACTGTGAAGGCATAATAGTGGCCTATACACATGAAAATGAGTGATTTGAACACTAATTCACAAATATCTCAGGAACCATACAAGGCAGGAAAAAAATTCAAATGTCATGGTTTTCATGGCTTTCCAACGTACTTCTATACTTAATCCTCCCTTATGGGGACTAAGAATTTTTGCAACGAAAAGTCCATATCTCGAAAGGTTTTCGAGATACGAGCCCTGAAATGCGTCACGGATATCGCAATTTTATCCTATGGGAAAATTTCTGAACTTCAGAATGCTGTAAATATAGGCCTGTTCAATGTTTCTGTACCAAACCACCAAAAGGCACATATGTGGGACTAGGGCTGTCCACCCTGAAAAGTTCAGGCCAATAGCACAGTTCATTTTGCCACAATGAACAGAGAAAGAAAACAACCACCACAATGTTATCCTATGGGAAAATTTCTTAACGTTGGAATGGTGTAACTATGGGCCTGTTGAATCTTTTCATACCAAACCATTGAAAGGCACATCTGTGACACTAGGTCTTGCCACCCTGGAAATTTCAGTCCAATAGCACAAACCAGCTTGCCACAATCAAGTGACAAAAAAACAACACATAGCAAAATGTGTTCGTGTGGTGTTGCCATGATAACAATAATGTTTGCGCAATTCTCCTATCTCTATAATGGGAATGCTAACATGCACAAAAAAATGTTAGCATGGTTACAGTTTTGAGTTAGCGTGATTGTTTGCGCAGCAACATAACTGTTTGTGCAATCAAAAAAAAAAGAAACAAATTTAAAAAAACATCTTTTCAGACTAGCTAGTGAAAAACTAATGTCAGGGGCATGTTCCTCATAGCCTGATAAGGTAAACCCAATGACTGGTGTTTTGTAAAGTGCAGTATTTTTTGAATTACAGCGTTTTTCTCTCTCACTAACTGAAAACAAGATGGCGGCCACACAACAACATTTTGGGGCAAGCTCAACAACAAAATTCATTTGCAAATGTTTTCACAGTGCACATATACATTTTTCCATAGGCTATAACAGGACATGAAAATATGGAATAACTTTTGAATGGAGCAAGATTTTTTCACCAAATATTCAAAAACCACCAGTGCAACCCAGGACACATGTAGACAACCCAACCTGAACCCACTTAAATGCATTCTTCAGTGCATTATGGGTGGACAAAGAATTCTCAACATTGGGGAAAATTCACTTTTTCAGTGCACTACGGTTCTGCAATCATGCATTTGATCAAAACGAAAATTTACAGATCCAGAGTCCTATGATAGACCTTTCTACATGCCAGATTTCCAGCAAATCAGACAAATTGTTCAAAAGTTATTAAAGTGCAAAAGTTGAGGTTTAACATAGAAATTGCTATCCAACCCTAACTATAGTAGCATTACCATACCACTAAATATAGATATGTATATATATATATATATCAAATCTTTATTTATACAGGCGAACATCATTGAGCAAGGCTGATTTACAAGATGGACCTGATAAGGTCAAGGTTCAATAGTTGATACACAGCAAATACATCATACGCTTTATAAGACAGTAATATATACAGAGAAAAGTAATGTTTATAACACAATGAAGTACAGTGAATTCACATGTTAAAACTCAGTTAAAGGAAGGTTAAGCTAATATCTACAGTATGTACAGTGCATTAATATCCCAATGGGGACCATGACAGACACACAACATAATGACTACTAGGATGGTGAAGGTATTATTGGGTGCCATAAGCTGGGGGTGTCTGACTGGAAGGAATATGCCATATATGATTGGAAGCCAGATTTGTAGGATGACTAATCTAGCTCTAGCGGTAGCAACTGCATTTCTCTGTGAAGAAGGCTGTACAATGCTGTTTAAAGGATGCAAATGGAATGATAATGGGCAGTTTTAGGGATTTTTGTAGGGTGTTCCATGCTATAGCTAGAGAATAGCTGATTGCTTCCCTCCCAAGTCTGGTGCTGACTTTGGGCAATTTGAGCAGGATGATATTGTTGCTTCTTAGGGCATTGGAGCTAGGAGTGGTCTGGTTGAAGCAGTCCAGGATATAGTTTGGGAGTTTTTTTGATAAAGCTCTGTAAATCCATAGAGCTGCATTTCTGCTCCTCCTGATATGAAGGGAAACCTATCGAACTGCATCATAAAGACAGCAATGGTGCGTATTATATGGCAGATCTGTAATGAACCTTATTGCACTATGATATAAGGTATCCAACTTGTGAAGGTAGGAGATGGGGCAGTGACTATAAAGGAAGTCTGCATAGTCAATAACTGATAGAAAGATGGCCTGGACTAACCTCATCTTTGAGTCTCTGTTAAGGAAGGGTTTTAATCTATAGAGGAGGCCAAGCCTTTGGCGAAGCTTTTAACAGTTTTCTAGATGATGGGTGAAGTCGAGTCTGTTGTCAATCCACACACCTAGGTATTTAAAGTTTTCAACATACTCCAGATTTTCCAAGTATAGTGCATAGCTGGGGAGAGTGATTGAAGAGGATGTTGGTGGAGTTTTAGTTGTGAACATCATTGCTTTAGTTTTCTTGCATTTAGCAAGCTTTTCTCGAGTAGCTGATGTTGTAACAAGGAAAATTCTTTTTGTAGGATTTCATGAGCAACTGTAGGCGAAGGGTTGCTGACATACAGAACAGTGTCATCAGCAAAGAGGTGTACTGAGGACTTGGTAAGGGTTGAATCAATGTTATTTATATAAATGGCAAAAAGGTTAGGACCCAGAATAGAGCATTGGGGAACTCCTCTTGACAGTGGTCTTAATGGGGTAGGTCACATTCAGCTTTTACCTGCTGTGACCTACCAGAGAGATAGCATCTGAACCACTTAAGGGAGGGTGGATCTAGGCCAAGGGAGTGCAGGGATGAGAGTAGCAGCTCATGGTCCACAGTATCGAATGCTTTGCTCAGGTCCAGAAATACTGCACAGACATTATTCTTCTTGTCCAATTCAATTTGCCAGTCATTTGTGACCTTGGCTAATGCAGTGATAGTGCTATGTTTGGCCCTGAATCCAGATTGAGCTGGATTTAATAGGTTAGCATTGTCAAGATATTCCCTTAGCTGATTACTCACTAATTTCTCCAGCATCTTGGATAGCACAGGTAGAATGGAAATGGGCCTGTAATTATTAAGATCCATAGGGTCCCCTGATTTTAGAAGGGGGACCACTTGGGCTGTCTTCCACAGTGTGGGAATAGAGCCAGAGTTTAGACTGCAAGTACATGGCACGCAATCTTTAGAAAGAAGGGGTCCAGAGAGTCTGCTCCTGCGCTTTTTGTGGTATCCAGATGCCATAATAGATCCTCAACTTGTTTCAACAGTATAGGTTTGAAGCTAAAGGAAGAGTCAACTCTTTGATCACCAATGTAGTGGGAGCTTAATTGATCCCTCAGCAGGTTAGCTGGGGAGGTGTCAAAGGCAAGGCCAGCCGTTGTGAAGTGGTTATTGAATGCGTCCAGGATTTCCATTTTGCCAGTAATAGGGCCATAATTATTGTGTAGTTTAGTTGGAAGGGGGTTGTTAACATCCTGTCCCATCATACCCTTGATGGTGCCCCAAAACCTAGTTGGATTATGGAAGGAGGAGTCGAGCTCAGTGAGGTAGAAGGCAGCCTTTGCATCCCTAACTTTCCTGGTGCATCTGTTCCTGGCTTTCCTAAAAATCGTCCAGCTGTTTGCATTCTTAGTTTTTCTTGCCACTTTCCAGAGTTTGTCTCTCTCCAGCAGTGCAGCTTTGAGGTCAGCTGAAAACCAGCGACATGATTTTTTTTTTTATTCGGACACTAGAGATTGGGGCATGGGTGTTAAGGGCATTTATTATAATGCTATTTAGCACCTGCTGAGCTTTTTCTACAGAATGTGCAAGATAGAACTTTTGCCAGTGTGGAGAGTAGGCTATATCATGCAGATATCCTTCAATATAGATGTTTTTCTTGGATCTCCTCATGAGGAATTTTGCAGGATTTGTTTTTATGCTGTTGGATCTTACCCCTGCGATGGGGCAATGATCACTTATGTCGCATAGGAGCACTCCAGCATGTGTGAATAGATGTGGTTTACTCACTAGCATGATATCAAGTAGTGTGTTGTTACTACTATTCCTTGCATTTATTCTTGTTGGTTCATTAATTAACTGTGTGAGCCCATGGGTGTCACAGAATGATACCAGAGGTGTAGCTGCCTGGGTGAGCCAGTTGAAATTCAGGTCACCTAGAATAATGACTTCTTCAGTGCTGGGCTTGACCAGGTTCCCCAGGTGGGATAAGAGCTCGTGTTCAGCAGAGGGGGGTCTGTAGCATCCAATTAGTTGAAAAGCTGCTGTATTGGGGAGAAAGACTTTTAGAGATAGGCATTCAAACTCCTTGGGCATAGATGTTGCAGCAGTACAGGATACAGCTAAACCAGTTTTTGCATATATGGCTACTCCACCTCCCCTTGTTTGGCGATCAGCTCTGAATAGCTGATAGTTAGGTAGGTTAACATCCCTGTCCGCTGTGGTGGGTTTGAGCCATGTTTCAGTTACCACGAGAAAGTCTGGCACGGTATGGGCAACCCAGGCTTGTATCAACGTAAATTTTTTCAACAGACTGCATACATTAATATGCAGGAAACTGAGGCCTTTAATTGAGGTTAGGTCTGATGGAGAGGTGATACTTTCAAGAGGTCCAGGGTTGATTCTACATTACCAATACAGAGCAATAGAAAGAGCAGTAGTTTCATCAGGGCTGCCAGTGATAGGAGAGGGGCTGCCTTTGGTCCTCCTTCTTTATTCTGTTGCCACTCTTTTTGGGGTGCTCCTGTGGTTTAAGGAAGTGTGTTGGGATACCAAGTAGCAGTTTGATGACTAGGCTTAGGGGGGATCTATATATCCAGCAGTGGAGCCTTGGCTGAAATACATGTGTGGTGGTATGTGTCTCTTTACAGTGATTATACCACTGTAGTCGATGCAGCAATGGTAGAGCATATATGAGGGTTTGAGTGTCAGCCAAAGGGGATGGTTCAGAGAGGCTGTGCGGATGGACCACTCTAAATTGTATGACAGGGACATCTTCTTTGTGGAACCCTATGGCTGATAGTGAAAGGAGTATCAGAAGTAGGCTCCCCACTCTGAAGAGATATTGGTAGTTGGCTGTGGAGGAGTAGTGAAGTTGCTGATTGGTTGGATCAGCAAGCGGTGTGACTGTCTATTGGTTTAGAAAAAATGCTGAGGACGCGAAAGAGACTTGAGGGGAAGAAGCCTATACATTAACACACAAGAGGGGGAAGGCGGGTGGGCAAAAATTTTGCGCTTTCCGACTGCTCCCTCGCTGTTCCTCCCGGCCTCGTGGTTCCCTGGTTTGGCTAAGGTGCCGCCGACCGCCCACTGGCGGAGCGAAGCCCCGGTGCTCAGCTGGGTGCTGTAGGGTGGGAGTTGCAGGCTGGAGAGAGACAGAGGAGGGTGCAGTAGTTAATAAAGGCAGAAACAAGTGTTCCTGAGCGTCACTGACTGAATCTGCACAACAAAAGGACTGTGGGGTGCTGTGGTGCCTCAGCGTCTGGCCCACCTTGCAAATGCAAAAAAGGAGCTGTAATTACAGTAAAGAGCATTAAAATGGCAGTTTCCCCTTGCAATACAATAGTGGAAAACAGCACTTTTTAGGTAATTTACACAGTTAAAATAGAAGGAGAGTGGCGCCTCAGCGTCTGGCCCACTGCTGCTAACAGGATCCAGCAGAATTCAAACAAAAGCAACAACAGATTCCCTCTACAGATGCCTCACAAGTTGGAAGTAGCTCTTTTGGAGATTTTGCAGAAAAACAGGGGAAGAGTGAAAGGCAAAATCAAGATCCACACAGATTTCGGCAATGCAGACTGAGCCAGTGTAAGTCAATGGGGTAGGAGAGCCAATGGGCTGCTGTGCCTGGAGGAGCGCTCCCTTACCGATTGGCTGTGCCTTTCCTAACTGCTCCCTCACTCTTCCTCCTGGCCTTGTGGTTCCCTGATTCGGCTAAGGTGCCGCTGACCACCCGCTGGCGGAGCGAAGCCCGGCACTCAGCTGGGTGCTATGGGATGGGAGTTGCAGGCAATTGTCTGCACCTTTCCCGACTGCTCCCTCGCTGTTCCTCCTGGCCTCGTGGTTCCCTGGTTCGGCTAAGGTGCTGCCGACCGCCCGCTGGCGGAGCGAAGCCCCGGCGCTCAGCTGGGTGCTGTGGGGTGGGAGTTGCAGGCGATTGGTTGCGCCTTTCCTGACTGCTCCCTTGCTGTTCCTCCTGGCCTCGTGGTTTCCTGGTTCGGCTAAGGTGCCGCTTACCGCCCGCTGGCGGAGTGAAGTATATATACACACATACATATATATATATGTATATTATGGTAGCATGGTAGTGCTACCATAGTTAGGGTTGAGTAGCACTTTTTAGGTTAAAGGGTCAAATGTTGCACCTTAATAACTTTGCCACCGTTCAATGTATTTGCCTGAGATTTGTTATGCATGATTGGGCATGACAGTTCTTGGGAACTGCCAAGTTTTGTACCAGTTGGATATACAGCTGCGGAGTTATTAAGCGACAACCAATTGCACAATTACACTTTTTTGTGATTTCTTTGCTCTCACCTACAGGTCGCACGGTTTGTGCGATCGGTCCAAAAACTTCAGGGAGCATGCAGCTGGGGTCCGCGATGTGCCTTTTGAAGATTTTGTGAAAAAATATTGAACAGTTCGAAAGTTATTCAAAATACAAGTTCCCATTATAAGTCACTGGGAAAAGGTTACAAAAAGTGCAACACTTTCGCAAATGCATTTTTTAGTGTCACAAATGGCCCTAGTAGTGTCGCAAATCCACCATTTTGTTTTAAGTTGGTGATCAAAAAAATGCTTGGCATTTAAATTTGGGACTCTCTAGGGACACAATTTTTTCTGTTTTCACCTAGTCAGACCCTGAGGATGCTAGCCATGTCTTAATTTTGGGGTTAAACACCCCAGAAATATGTTTTTCAAATTTCTGGAAGCAGTAGTGTCACAAAGAAGTGTCATGCTCACGACACTTTTGCAAATGTTTGCGAAAATTGCTGCAAATTACGACACTACTCTTTCAGACTTGGCCAAAATGACAGGAATTCTTTGCCACCCTGCTGGGAAAGAATGGTTTGGTCTTTTGAGCTGAAATTTGGAGGAAAGGTAGCCAACATCTCACAGATGTGCCTTTTGGTGGTTTGGTGAAAAAATATTGCATAGCTCCAAAGTTACGGTACTCAAAATTTGGCATTTTTCCCCATAGACTAACATGTTGGCATACGCCATGCCTTTCGGGGTTCGTATCTCAAAAACAATGTGAGATACAGATTTTGGCTATGCAACAGCAAAAAGCTAGCCAGGAAAATCATGATTTGTATGAAATTTAAATTTTTTTCTATGCTGTACGGTTCTGAGATATTAGTAATTATGTACTTCCAATGCTCGTTTTTAGCTTTGATGCCCATTACAATGCATACATTCTTTGTACACACTATGTTTCTGTATGCACCTGTTCAGCAAAAACAGGGTATGCGCTTCCATTACTGTTGCAGTTACTGTGTCAACTTGCATTTCTGTCTCCGTTTGCGTTTACTTTCCCGTGTACGCCACTGTGTGTGTTACCCTTTGCGTTGTCATTTGAGCTTGTGTTTTCGTTACTGTTACCATTTGCGTTTACACTACTGTTTCTCTTTGTGTTTTTGTTTGCACCACTGTGAGCATTGCCATTTCTGTTTACGGTAGCCCTTTCATTTGTGTTTCCGTTTCTCTTTCATTTTGCGTCTTCCTTGCTGTTACTGCTACCGTTTGCATTTGCAATTCCTTTACTGTGCCCGTGCACATTATGGTTTGTGTTTCCATATGCACTTCCATTTCCTTTTGTGTTTCTGTTTGCTTTGGTGTTATTGTTGCTGTTACCATTACCTTTTGCATTTACAATTGTGGTACTGTGCCCGTGCGTGTTTCGGTTTGCGTTTCCATACGTGCTTCTGTTCCCATTTCTGTTTCTGTTTCCTTTGGCATTATTCTTCCTGTTATCTTTACCATTTGCATTCACAATTCTGGTACCGTGCCTGTGTGCGTTACAGTTTGCATTTACGTGTGCACTTGCATTCACGTTTCTGTTTCTGTTCCCCTTCACGTTCTTTTTGCTGTGACACTTAACATTTCCATTTTAAATACCACTGCCATCACTGTTTATGTTACCAGTTGAGTTTTTGTACATGCTTCAATGTCCGTTTGCGTCGCTGTTTGCTTCGGCGTCACTTTGCGCTTGTGTTTCTATTAACGTTTCCTTTACCATTTACGTTTGCATTACCATGTGCACCACTGTTGGTGCTTCTGTTTGCATTGCTGTTCCTGTTACTATGTCACAAGACATCGTGTGGCGGACATAGGGCCCAAAAGGGCCGCACTCCCGCCGCTTGCATTTATCGCTATTTCTCGTCATCATTCTAAAGAAGGAAATTAGAGGCAAAAAACTCCATTTAATGCATCAGTTAGGGTTGTTCCACAGTGACAAAAGTGAGGACGTTTGGTGTTAGGGTTGAAAAACCCTCTTGGACTCCCCACAGCCCACCCCCCCACTGGCATTGTGGTGTGCCATGGGGTCGTCGGTCCTAACTCTCACCCCATTTTCCTACACCTCAGATTCTTTACACATGTGATGGAGTGTGAGTTAAGGCCAACGATCCAAACAAATTTCCTCGCTTTTGTCGCTGTGTAACAAACCCTAACTGATGTATTAAATGGAGTTTTTACCTCTATATATATATATATATATATATATATATATAAAACTGTGTATGTGTATATGCATATACTTCCCAAATGTCCCTCATTATGGGGACACCCCACATTGTACCCCACATACTTGCTCTGCCCTGCATATGTTCCTCATGGGGACAGTGGTGCACACACAGTAGATGTGCTGTGCATCTGGATGTCCCAGTGGACAATGCCATAGGCTATGATGCTACATATACTGTAGCATCTGTATGTTCAGCATTCCTGGCTTCCAATGGGATGGGGTTTGTTTCTCCATGTTTGAGGCTGCTTCCCTCATTCTGGGGATCAGTGTCCCTCATTGTCCCTCATTCTGAGTGACTGGGTCCCACCTGTCAGTGTTGCCTGGTAGGATGCCTGCACTGAGTAAGCCTGCTGACACCCATTGCCTGTAGCATCCTACCTGTACTCCCAGGCTGACATACAGGTGGAGCTGTGAGCAGACTCAGCCTGCTCCTATACTCCCACGCTGATATACAGGTGGAGCTGTGAAGACCATGGAATAGCACCAAGCAAAATATATGGAAATGTATGCTAAGCAGCCCATAATTAGATGCAAATGTGGTTCTTTGTACACATATTGCCTAATTAGTTACATTTGCATATGAGCCTTGAATATTGCAGATATTAGCCCCAGGCTAATGTGTTTACTTTGGGCTAACCTGTCACTTGTGCAGCACAGTTTTGCTGTATGTAGCCTGCACTGACTGTTGCTGTTGTGCAGCACTCCATTACTGTCACTCACATTGGCCTGCTACTGCAGCTCTGCCTTACTCCACCTCTGCTTCCACTGAGCTGCCATTGCATTTTGGCCTTTCCTGTTGCTATATTCAGAGCTGTCTTATTTATGGGGCTATTTTTGCACTGTGATCCCATCCCTGTTTGCACTGCTTCCTTTGCACACTATATTCAGCAGGTTAAGCCCTGGGGCCATTACTTTGAATATGGTGTGCTAATGGTTCTGGGCTAATTTAGCATGCCTTGCAGTGCCAATTTTGCCCTGGGGCTAAGTTTTGAATATCTGGCCCCTGATCTTTTGTTGGCTGGTTCCACTATCCTCCATGGGCTATGTACAGTCACATAAGGCTGTACTTATCCATGGGAGAACAGTGGTACTGGCAAACATCTGATCGGAACTTACAAAAACTCTAACATGCTTGTAGGCAGTGGCAGAGCTGGGGGGGGCCTGGGGGGTCGTCCCTCCTGGCTGCCCCAGTGTGAGTAGTGGTGCCCCACCACCATCTTTATTCACTGTTTATTGCCTATGGTGAGGCCCATTATTGACTGACTGGCCCTCCCGGCTCCCAAACACTCCCAAACCTGGCTCCGCCACTGCTTGTAGGCTTTCTGGTACTTGGGTCAATATCCCAATACTGATACTGTAGTGCAGCATGGGTGGGGTGCTACACTTCTGAGGTGCCATCTTTCAGATGAGACATGAAACCGACGTCCCATCTGCCTGGATTGGTGGTAGTTCAGGTGGATGTTAAAGATCCCATGGCACTTATTGAAAAGAGTAGGGGATTTCCCCAGTTTCCTGGTCAAATTTCCCCCATTCACTAAAAATACCACCAACAGCTTAATCTGGATCAATTTCAGTTGCTTACCATCTGTATCCCCCCCTCCCCCTGGTCACCCCTGTAGGCTATTGACTTTTCCATTGCAGCAGCCCTCCTGGACTTAGGCCCATTGCCACTCCTCGAGCCTTGTGACTAAGTGTAGCTGGTGCAGGTAGTGGGACATCTCCTCAGTAGTTTTTTACTGCTTGCTATACAGTTGTTGTAACTACTCAGCAATGGACAGAATAGATTATTATTCTGGTTTTATCCTTCAGATCCTACAGTTTGGGTGGGATTTGCAGCCCCCTGGACATAGCACTTGTGTCCATATTTCAAGCATGCGCTGCATCCATGCAGATTTGGCCAGATGTCTGGGTCCCATTCATATAATCTGGATGAATCTGTGACATCTCCCATAGTTTACTGTGTAAGACTCATGTCTATTTCTCAGAGGCAACTCTGGTCCATCCTGAACATTAGACCAACTTTTTGTGGTCCAAATTTTCAGATGGAATTCCACAGTTGCATTTGAAAAATGGGTGCAACTCTTTAAACATCTTGCCAGGTGGCTCTAAGAAACAGGAGTGCTTTGCATACTCTGGATCATAAAATGCTTATTACTGCAGTTTGCTTGTGGAAATAAACTGTGTATTGCACAGCTAATTAAACATACAGCAGAGCTACCCACCATGCAATGCAATAACTTGCAGTAAATGTCATGCCATACAATACTGCAGGATAAAAGGGTCACTGTTCCCTGCAGTATACTGCAGCATTTTGAGTTATACTGCAGCATTATGGTGTTGCATGTGAGCTGATGCCACTGTAGAAAGCATAAAAAACAAATGATTTTGGTAGAAAAAGACTGTTGACCCCTCTAGTCTGCCCTGCATGGTCAGTCGGTAACTGCACGCTGCACTGCAGGTATCGTTTCAATGCTCCATTGTAATAGCTTAGTACTTTATGTATTACTGTAAAATACAGATCTAAAAAAGGATTTCTCACCAGTAGAATTTGTTATTTCCCCCTCATAACAAGAAATACAGTCAAAGCAGCACACCGGCTGCCCGGGCTGCGTAGCTTTCCTGAAGCCGAAAGGACAATCCTCACTGCATTCAGAACGTGGAGCCTGAAAAGCAAATCAGGTGGAATTATTATTACTTGTTTTGTTCCATCAAATATCAACCCAAACTCAAGCCATTCATTGGTCTAGTTGTACTTATTGTAATACCAGTAAGAGTTCCACAGGCACTATGAATACATTTGTACAGTACCTGCCTCTTGGCATACATAGTATTGCATTAGAAAGATTTGTGTTCCCCAAGAGAAATCCAAATTTTACATTGTAGATTTCCTGTGAGTTGTCTTTCATAAATGAAATGATGATCCACCCAAGGATAAAGGGGAATGAGGGACCAGACATGAACTCCTCTTTTGTGTATCGCTGCCTAAAATAAACATTTTTAAAGTTTTCAATGATCGGAAACAGAAAGGAGCCACACAAGAGTACTTCTGATGAAGATATAAAGGTGAAATCTTCTTCATTAGAGTGCAAAACAGTGGAAAAAAGCAAAGCACAGCAAAAAAAATGCATGGAAATGGGTATTAAGAGTGCTTGCTGACTTAATCTTTCTACTAACATAGCTTCATCGTTTGCACATGCTTTTCTCTTCACACGTGTTCCTACAGCAGAGCACCACAGCCCCGAGGAGTGTTTATTCCTTTTGTGTTTGGCAGTGCTTTTCCTCACAGTGCTGCACCTCTCCCACATCCCTCTCATAGAAATGCAGAATTTCTTGGTAAATAAGGACTGCTTGGCCCACCCTGTCTGTCCATTTCCTCCTACATACCATATCATTGCAGACTCTACTTGATCTACAGCTCTTTCTCACTCCCACTTCTTTTCCTGTAAGATTCCTTTATGCCTATCCAATGTGTTATTGAACCCCACCACTGTTTTCACCCCCACTGGAAGGCTGTTCCAGGAATTCACAAAATACTTCCCTCCTGTACCTTATTTTTCCCACCATGAGATAGTTAAAGGTTTCTAACATATCCCCTTGTCCCTCCTCTCTTCCAGGGTGTACATATTCAGGTCCTTAAGTCATTCTGATGCAGACCCAGCACCATTTTAGTTGCCCTCCTCTGGACCACCTCCACTCTCTATATGTCTTTCTGAAGATGTGCTCACCAGACTTGGACACAGTACTCTGGGGGGTGGGGGGGGAGTCTTACCAGTGATCTGAACAAAGGCAATACCATCTCCCTCCTTCTGCTGGCTATACCCCTCTCAATGCACCCCAGCACCCCAGCAAACATCTAGTCATTCCAGCTACCTTGTTGCTCTGCCTGGCCATCTTGAGGTCACCTGACATGATTACCCTCAGATCTCTTCCCTGTTTGGTGGTTGTCAGTACCACCCCACCCATTTTGTACTCTGCCGCTGTGCTTTTGTGCCCCAGGTGCATTATCATGCATTGTTTTACATTGAAACCTGGCTGCCATACCCCTGATTACTCCTCAAGATTTTTCAGATTACTGCACATCCTTTCCATCCCCCCTGGAGTGTCTACCCTATTGCAAATTTTTGTATCATCTGCAAAGAGGCAGACCTTTCCTTCCAGCTCCTCTGTGATGTTATAAAGACATTAAAGAGGACTGGTTCCAGCACTGAACTCTGAGGCACCCCACTGGCCACCATCAGTTCCCCAGAGTGAACTTTGTTTACAGCCACCTCTGCCACCTAGCCCTTAACCCATTTCTTTCTCAGTTAACCATATCCAGATCCACCCCTGAGATACCCAGCTTGATTACTAGTCTCTTATATGGAATAGTGTTGAAAGCCTTGCAGAATTCTAGCTAGGCTATGACCACTGTCCTCCCTAATATAGGTGGGGAAATGGGCAGACTGGGTGGGCCAAGTGGTCCTTATCTGTGATCAAAGTCTATGTTTTCTATGTTTCTATATAGTTCCTTGGTCAACCAGTCAAAAAAATCTATCATTTGACATGACATCCACCCAATGACTTCATGCTGTCTCATTTCCTGTAATTGACTGGATTCAAGATATTCTACAATCCTTTCCTTCAGCGGTGATTCCATTAGCTTTCCCATCAGTGTAGTCAAGCTAACTGGTATATAATTACCAGCCTCTTCCTTGTCCTCCTCTACTTTGTTAAACTGTGTTGAATGAATAAAGTTTAGTGAATGATACTGCAGTCATGATCAAGGCCACGAGTTTTCTTCGGCACTTATGAGCAAAGTTCTGTGGCAGGGTTCCTAATTGCCACAGAACCTCTGCAACAGTAGACAGTCATTTCTGTGGTGATTCTGTGGCAGAAAGTTGTCACACTATTTCGTCTTGAACTATCTTTCTCACCCACAGGACACATTTTGAAATGAGCTGTTAATAGATCAGAATTCCTGGTAAAGCTTTTGAAATAGATAGATAGATAGATAGATAGATAGATAGATAGATAGATAGATAGATAGATAATGTCTGTCAATATTTATCAAAATAAAGTAGGCAGATAGAGTAAATATGTAAGATAGATACATACATACACATACAAATATATGTCTATCTGTCTGTCTATGTGGCTATCTATCTGTCTGTGGGTTCACTAAGCAGGGTCACAGTCAATGGATTGTCTAACCAGGGTTGCATATGAGCATTCAAAATCTGCAGATACAATTGTTATGAAATGATGATACATTGCTAAATAGAGATAGATAGATAGATAGAATGAATGAATGAATAGTGGATGGTTGACCATCCACAGCAAGGTTATGTTTCCATCGAGGGAGTTGGTGATCTCACAGAGACCTCGAGAGCAAAGCTCGAGAGGTCTCCATGGCATCATCAACTCCCGAGATGGAAACATAGACTTAGTTGTGGCTGGACAACCATCCATTATTTTTTATAGTATATGGTTCCCCCCAAATGGACACAAGGTTCATACCTTGCGTTGACACTCCTGCACTGGTCCTCGCTCAAGTCCCGTTCCCCAAGACACCGGTCCTCCTCACTGTGGTTACGCTCTGTTCTGATCATGTCCCTGAATACAGTGGTACTACTCGATGTGGTCCCACTCTGCTTTTACTGTAACTGTGCCAGAGATTTTTAAAAAAACTGCAAATTGAGAGTTTGGACACACGGAGCCAATTATGGCAGTCTGTGTCCAAACTGCTCATCCACCATTTTAGAATGCATTTTTTTAATCACTGCCTGTTTCCACCAATCAGGTAAGAGCTCAGGGGGCAACAGTTGTTGTACTATCGATGTGACGTCAGAACGGCAGTACAACTTTTTTGACCTTTGAACTGTCCTACAACAGGATTCAGAAAACCATTGTTTTCCATCCACAATAAACCCTAGCCATATACTATAGATGAATAGATAGATAGATAGATAGATAGATAGATAGATAGATAGACAGACAGATAGATAGGCAGATAGACAGACAGAGACTGTTGGGGTGAGTGCCAGCAGCTTTACTCTAGCCATTTCTTATATTTCCATTAATAATGTTAAAATAATTAATTTTCAGCTAGGAGGGTGTTTTTTTTTTATTTTGTGGTTACTGTAGTGTGAGGCCAGGCTTCAATTAAAATTGAAATTCCAGCTACGAGCTGGGCTCAGCCCTTGATGGGATTGCTCTTGTTGAGAGCCTCCCTTCTTGGCTGAATTATTATAAAAATGATAATACTCCATTGGGCAGAGACCCTCTACAAGTGAACATTATTAACTCCATGTAGACCCCTCCATGGATCTCTAGGGCGCAGTCCCACTATTGGTGGGAAACTAACTGGATTTAAATATTAAGTGAAGCCTCTGTAGCTCTGTAGGGCTCAACCCAGCTACAGGCAGAAAATTTAAACAAGCATTTGTCAATGCAGAATGTTTGCTTGCTGGTATTAGCACTGGAAATGCTGGAGTTAGGGAGATGCAGAAAAGGAATGGCAGTGAAGTACTGAACTTCATGCCAACCCCACCTCCACCCTGCAGAGACAGACAGGCATTGGGGTATGCGTTTGGGTCATCGCCCATAACATTTCATGCCATTTCACGTCACCCTATCCTACAGACAATGACATGTGTTGAGGTGTGCTTTGGGTGTTTGGCTGTAAAGTCACCCCATTCCATAAGGACATATGCTGAAATGGGTGCAGTATAGGAGAACAGGGTGAACTGTGGGGCCGAAGAGTTCAAGGCACCTCTCGATGCCTGTCACTGGCTGCAGGTCGTGGGGTGGGGGTGGAATGGCATGAGCATTACAGTTGGAAATCCAAAGGCATGCCCCTGATGCCTGTCAGTATGTACAGGGTGGGACGTTATGGTTAGACACCCTAACACCCTGGGCATTTGTTGGTATTTACATTACAAATTTTAAACATGGTCTTTTTGTGACCCCCACCTCATGAGAGCATTTGGGACCTCTTCTCATGAATAGTGGCACTGTGATTTTGTTAATGTGTCCCGAACTTTGAGTTCCCACAGTGACCGTGACATTCTGTGCCAGATGTATGAAAACACGGATCGGGCAGGATGTGAAAAATGACAGCTGTACCATTCATAGGGACCTGTGAAGAGATGGCAATGTTGAAAATCTGTAGTGAAAATATTAAAAATACTTGAACTTCTGGGCTTATGTGGAAACTGTGCAATGCATATGCGTAACACAGTCATTTGGAGTAATTTTTTCATCAAATTTTCAACATAGGCATTTTGCAACCTCTGCCCATGAACACTGTCACTATGATTTTCCTAATCTGTTCTGATGATTGATTTCCCTCAGCTACTGCGCTATTCTGTACCAGAGGTGTAAATGCATATTTCGGGCAGGATATGAAAAATGACAGCTGCACTGTTCATAAGAAGGTGTGTAAAAATGCCAATATTGAAAATCTGGAGTGAAAATATTACAGATGAGCGTAATTACGAGGGTGCGTGGAAACTGCACAATGTACACTCATAACACAGTCATTTTATGGACTTTTGTCACAAAATTTTCAACACAGGCATTTTAGCACCTCTGCTCATGAACAGTGTCACTGTGATTTGTTTTTAATCTGTCCTGAACACTGACTTCCCACAGTGACCACGCTATTCTGCGCCAGAAGCGCGAAAATACATTTTGGCCAGGATGTGAAAAATGACAGCTGTACTATTCATAAGGAGGTGTGGGAAAAATGCCAATGTTGAAAATCTGGAGTGAAAATATTGCAAAATATTATAAACTGGCGAAGTTACAAGCATGCATGGAAACTGCGCAACGCACGCTCGTAACACAGTCATTTTATGGACTTTCATCACCAAATTTTCAACATAGGCATTTTAGGACCTCTGCTCATGAACAGTGTCACTGTGATTTTCTTAATGTGTCCTGAACACTGATTTCCCACAGCGACCGCACTATTCTGCACCGGTAGTGTGAAACCACATTTCAGTCAGGATGTGAAAAATGACAGCTGTACTGTTCATAATTTGTTGGTATTTAAAATGCCAATGTTGAAAATCTGGAGTGAAAATATTACAAATTCGTAAAGTTACGCTCATAAAACCGCCATTTTTTGGATTTTTTTGCCAAATTTGCAACATAGGCTTTTTGAGAGCCCACCTCATGAACACTGGCACTGACATTTCATTAATCGGTCCCGGAAGGTGATTCCATGCAGTGACCACAAAATCACCTTTCAGGACTGAATAACACCATGACAGTGCCTGAATTCATGAGGAGGGGTCCCAATAACCCCATGTTGAAAATTTGGTGCCAAAATTCCCAAATATGCCTGAGATATGCACCAAAGTTGAAAAAACCCTATTTATGCCATTATATAACTTACCGGCATTTCTTCAGCTAGCGGTCGGCTTTGAAGAGTGCAGACTTGTTCCCGGTCCACCAAAGATCATTGCACCAGGGTCCAGAGGTAAGTATAGGGTGAGGGAGGTGTGGGGAGGTCGGGTGCGCAGTGGGTGGGTGCAGGTTGGGGGGAGAGGACGGTGACCAGTGTGGGACCATTTCCTTTGTTTCAGGGAGATAAAAAAAAAGAAAAAGACATTGCAGGAAGGTTTTTTTTCCAGGCTTGTTTCCAGCACACTGGGGTGGGCTTCCAGTGTGCCACCTGCCTTTTTTGGGGTGGGGGTACTGAAGCCAATAGGGATTTATGTCCCCCGTTGAAAGAATGACTGTTTGGGGATGGCCCATGATGCCAAGGGGGATTTTGTACCCCCTCAGCACACAAAAAATGGGGGAGGGGGTTACATCATGCCAACGGGGAGTGGGCTCCCCCATCAGCAAATTAACTGGGTTGGGGGCTGCCGATAGGTGGATTGGCCACGCCATTTGACTTTCATGGGGCTGAGAGGCAGTGGCAATCTGTCACCATGTTTACTTAATTGTTAGACTTGGGAAGGTACCGCCCTGCAATGGCGGGTCGCTCCCTCATTGCAGCAGAACGGCTGATGCTGCAATGATGAGGAGGCCCCTCATTGCAGTGGTGAAAACGTTTCTACCTGGTGGCACTTTTGGAGATCAGTGTCATTGGCACACTGTGCCTCCATTGGTCCACCAGTGCCAAGCCCCCAAATGCAGCTCTTCCGTTGGCTGCCACAGTGCCACACCTCCACAACCCGCTTCTCTCCTAAGCTGCCGCATAATGTTTCTTGCACATGCGCGCAAGCAAACATAAAAAAGAAACAATGTCTCCTCCTCACTGTCGCTTTCCTCCTCAGGACATCTTTAATAAATTTAATTATTTAAAAAAATAATAATATTGCCCTCCTGAGCAGAGACCCACTCACAACGGGAATTATTGCACTCATGTCAGCCCCTCCATGGCTCTCTGGGACTCAGTTCCACTATTCGCAGCAAACAAAAAGGACAAGATCAGATCATGAATATTATCATTTTACTGCTTCACCAGTACAGCTGCTCCTCTTTTTGTGATGTGGATTTAAATGTTGTGAGCCTGTAAATTAGGAGCCGCTGTACTGGTGAAGCAGTAAAATGACAATATACCTGATCTGATCTTGATCTTTTTGTTTGCCGTAAATAGCAGGCACGAACCTCAGAGAGCCACAGAGGGGCTTGGATGCAATCATTCCCATTGTGAGTGAGTTTCTGCTCAGGAGGGTAACATAATTATTTTTAAAAATAATTAAATTAATTAACATGATCCCCAGGAGGGAGGTGCCGGTGAGGAGGAGACGTAGTTTCCTTTTTAACAGTCTGTCAGTTCTGTTCTCACAGGCTCCCTAAGCCATCTCTCTCCTTTTGCAGTTGCTGTAAATGTTCTCTCAGGTAGCAGGTCTCAAGGTATAACTGGCCAAAAGCGAGGGTAGTCTATATCCATTATATCTGGGTATCAAACTTACAATGATTATAGCTTAGTTACGTGAAATTATTCTGGTCCCCGTGATAGCAGAGCTAAAGGTGGAGTGTGATTGCTGGAAGATGATTAACTGCCAAAAGGTTATTTCACTGCATCTCACTCCGGTAAGACAATTCAAGACCAAGCCTCACAGCTCACCTCAGATTTACCAGTGAATAGAAACTCAAACCTACAGGTGTATAGGAAATCAATATAGATTTATTTGATATATCCACACACTATTAATATCAAAACAAAATAAAGTGCTACCCCTGCGGTACTGTTACAAAAGCTTGATGGTACTTTATCAGCTCTTGTTTTCATTTTTCATATTAATGGTGTGTTGATATATCAGATAAATCAATATTAATTTCCTATACACCTGTACGTTTAAATCTCCATTCACCGTTACATATGGGATGAGTTGCACGGCAGTTCATTTATGAATGAAATGCTATGGTAGTGTTTGTTTATGTGCTCAGACTGTTTTCACAGTAATAATTACAACATGTAAACAACAATGAAGAAGGGGGTTGCAGCAATAAAAGACAAGCAGAGCAGGTCAGAGAGTTCTGTAAAACAGCACTGGTTATTTTAGTTTTTACTGTTATTTGTTATTAGCCTGCACATTAAATATCAGACCTGCCCAGATGGGAGACTGTTTTTATTCTTATACTCAACGACCACATCTAGCCTCAGAGAACCACAGAGGGGAGATGGTAATGTTTTAAATCCTGGCTCTAAGTGTGGACTAGTAGCAGCGGGGGGGGGGGTCTCAACCTGGGTGGCAGAATGGGTCTTAAAATTGTAAAACAACACCAGCAGGGGAGCTTTCATAATTATTTCTGTCCTGACCAGCCTGTTTTTCCTTTTTCCAACAGCTGGACGGAACCCCACACAGGCTTCAGTTAAATTAAATGTTTCCACTTGGAGCGAGTGTTAGCCCTGGGGGCATTATTAATTTTAAAATACCCGCCCCAAGTGGGGTTCAGAGCACAGTGAAAGAGCAGCTATGTCCAAGCTCTGTCAAGGTATGTGGTGGTGTGAGCCATCAAGTTGATTTCCACTGTATTCTGTGGGTGGCAGCGACTTCTGTGGATGGAACAGAAATCCACGGGTGGAGATCAATTCTGCGGTTACTTCCATGGACATCCGTGGGTGCGAAACCGCTGCAAAACTCAGGGCCTTGGTCATGATTTTATTACGCTTTTCATGTAGTGAGTAGCCACTAGCTTTTAGTATGTGTAGGAATTTAAAACACCTTCAAGTGTACCTCAGCGTTTTGAAAACGTTTGCTATGTTTGGGGTTTAACAAGACAAAAATATTCCAGCACAACCCATCAAAGTACAAGACACATAGGTAGCAGAGTAAGACTTATTTATTCACAAAAGTGTAAGTTACCGCTTACAGAAAGGAAGCACCACAGGGACTCACAACCTTCAACCAGTTTCACCATATATGAGTCCTCAGGGAGCTTACTCCCTGAGGACTCCTATACGGCAAAACTGGTTGGAAGCCATGGGTCCCCCTGGTGCACCCTTTTGTAGGAGGTACTATGCACTTTAATGAATAACTAAGTCTAGCACTGCTACCTGTGTATCTTGTGCTTGGTGGGTGGTACTGAAACATTTTTTATTTTTTTACAGTTCTTTTTTCCTTCGCATAGCCTGCTGTGGGGTGTTCTTTGGAGTTTAGCCAAACCCTTGTGTGCATTGAACTTTGCTGGGTCACGTCATGTCTACCCCCTTCTTGGAGGATCCACATTGCTGCCCTAAATTTGCAATGATGAATTTTTACTAGTTACGATCATGACACACCCCATAGTGTCTATGTAGCTACCCTGAATTCACAATGATGAATTTTTAGGAATTAAGATCACCAGTGAAAAGCCACTGGTCTACATAGCTATCCTGAATTTGAAGTGGTGAATTTTTAAGAATGATTATTAACATACATCCCATGGCATCTATATACTTACCCTGGATTCAAAATGGCAAACTTTTAGGAATTAAGATCACTGTGCACCCCATAGGGTGTACATAGTCACCCTGAACTTTCAGTGGTCGCTTTTTAGGAACTATGATTACCATGCACCCTTGGGGCTCTGCATAGCTACCATGAATTCACAGTGATGAATTTTAGGAATTAATATCACCATGCACCCCATGGAGTCTGCACAGCTATTCTGAATTTGCAATGGTGAATATTTAGGAATTGTATTTATTTATTTACTTGATTGTACATTTCAAAATTGGTAACCGGGAAAGGCACACTGTGCTAATGTTCATTTACAGGTGCAACACAGGGAAAGGGGGAGTGGAGAATATAGTTATGTGGAAATACAAACCGGGTTATTGATGAGATAGCAATGATGACATAAAGAGCAGAAGTCAAGTGCAGTACAAACAATGTTAAAACATTGCAACTGGGTTCAAATAAATAGCAAATAGGGCAGAGTCAAAAAGTGTGGGTGGCAGGGATAATGGGATGTAGAACTACTGTAATGCTGAATAGAAAGAGTCAGGAAGGGTAGGGAAATGATCAGAACAGGATTTGCAGGAGCAAGTGGGGAGAAGTTTTAGTTGGGATCTGAGGGAGAGAAGGGAGGGAGAGGAATGAATGGAAGAAGGTCGATGGTTCCAGAGGAATGGGAGATGGTATGAAAAAGCACATTTTCCAGCTGGAGAGTGTGGGTGGAGGAAGGAGAAAGTTCAGGGGTCCCTGGAGTACAAGGACTAGGAGGAGAAGGGAATGGTGAAAGGAAATGGGATAAGTAGGAGCGAAAGGACTCAGACCAGCATGTAAAGATGAGGGAAGCACAGGTGAACTGGTGATGTGAAGGGAGTGGGAGGATAGAAAGGAAAGAGCAGTGCTTGGAGTGAGGCAGTGAGCTGAAAGCAAAGTGCCAGAAGGCATTGTGAAAGGTATCTAATCTGCCAAGGGAAGTGGAGGGGCAGTGTCATAGACCACATCCACATAGTCAAAGACTGGGAGAACTAGTTTGGTGACAAATTCCCAGTGGACCTGCTTAGAGAGGCAGTCCTTATTGCAGTAAAGAACACCACATTTGGGGGTCTGTTTAGTATGGATAGCATCAATGTGAGCAGAGAAGTTAAGTCTGCTATAACATAACCACACCCTTAAGTACATGAAGTTTGAGACAGCCTCAAATAGGGAGACATTCAGCATGGAAAAAACAGGGAGGGAGTGTGGGGAACCAAGCCAATTTCTTGCTGGTACCAAAGATCACAGACAAAGATGTGTGTGTGTGTGTGTGTGTGTGTGTGTGTGTGTGTGTGTGTGTGTGTGTGTGTGTGTAGCTGTGTGTGTGTGTGTGTGTGTGTGTGTAGCTGTGTGTGTGTGTGTGTGTGTGTGTGTGTGTGTGTGTGTGTGTGTGTGTGTGTGTCTGTGTTGACTCATAGCTGATTGGACTGGAACCAGTGCAGAACATTGTGATAGTCATGCTAGAGGAAGACCTCCAAACTTGCAGTCGAGGGAACTGAGGTGTAGAGGACTGTGACATTTGCATACATGTGAATATGAAAGTTGGCACAGGCAGAGGAAAGATCCTTTAGGAAGATTGAGAATAGGACAGGAGGCAGGATGGAGCCCTGTGGGACCCCAGCCTCTATAGGGATTCATAGGGAAAGGGTGCCTCCTACCTCTATCAACTGGTGACAGAATTGAGATCATCATGCACC
Source organism: Neoceratodus forsteri (assembly GCA_016271365.2). Lineage (NCBI taxonomy): Eukaryota > Metazoa > Chordata > Ceratodontiformes > Ceratodontidae > Neoceratodus > Neoceratodus forsteri. The sequence continues at coordinate 19,381,273 of JADMNL010000038.1, read as the reverse complement.
CATGGGGTCTGCATAGCTACCCTAAATTTGCAATGATTAATGTTTAGGAATTAAGATCACCATGTACAACAGAGGTTCTACATAGCTACCCTGAATTTGGAATGGTGAATTTTTAAAAATTAAGATCACCAATGATAACTCAATGGGTCTTAATAGCTACCATCAATTGGCCATAGTGAGTTTTATGGAATTAAGATTAACACACATTCCATGGAATCTTCATAGCTGCCCTGACTTCAGAATGGTGAATTTTGAGGAATTCAGTTTGCAATGGTGAATTTTCAGGAATTAGGATCAGCATGAATCTCATGGGATCTATATAACTAGCCTGTATTTGCAATGGTAATTTCTTTCAAAGAACTAAGATGGCCATGCACCCATGGAGTCTACATAGCTATCCTTCCATTGCAATAGTGAATTTTTAGGAATTGAGATTACCACCCCCCATGGGTCTACATAGTTATCCTGAAATGTTTAGTAATTAAGATGCCACGCACCCAATAGACTCTACATAATTACCCTGAATTCACAATGATGAAATTTTTAGAATTAAGCTCACCATGTACATGCACCCCATACATAGCTACATAGACTTTGCACTGGTGAATTTTCAGAGCTGCATAGAAATGCTGTGCAGTCCTTCTGTGACTACAGAGAGAGAGAGAGAGAGAGTAGCAGCTAGAAAACATGTGACAGGATACCTAGACTATTTCCTTCCACAGTTAGAACTGAAACTCATAAGGTCATCTGCATGTAACACAGTGGTGTCTCTCCTCTCCTCTCCACCACTGGACTATATTCTTGGTAGTAATTCATTTATTTATGTTTACTGAAATTCTCCTACTTTTTGAGGGGAACAAGCATCTGGTCGTAATCAGACTTGTCATGAGTGAAAGAGATTAGCTTAGTTGCTTTATTTTCCCCAGTGACAAGGGCTGAAGTTAGGGGATTCAACCAAACCTAATTACTTGGGTAAACAAATGTCGAGAAAGAATTGTTAAAGGTCAAACAAGTATAAGAATTAAATGTTTATGTTAAAGTACAATAGTATTGATAACTTTTAGTAGGTATGAATCAGTAGGTGATTACTTAAATGTCTTTTTATCTACACTTTGATGGGTATAACTTATTTATGCTACAGTATTGCTCAGCCCTTCAGAATTATTAATTATCTAATTGTTTAGTTCAATGATAATGTTAAAATTAATACTGCTGCTTTTTTGAAATATTGTATTAGCTAGCATTCACATTATGTACTTGTTTATTGTATGTTTTTTCTTTTCCTTTGTTTAAAACATCAATAAACCCTTTAACAAAACAAAAAGCCTTTGTCCCCTTGCGTTCCCATTCTGTGACATGTCTCAAGTGTGACAGCAATCAGCCACATCTTTATAGATACCAGGGGCCAGATTTTCAGACTGGCAAGGATACCGCAAGCCCCCGGTGTGCCGAACATATGGCGCATGGGGCTTGCGGTATTCACCTGCTCACAGTCAGGATCTTACATCCCTTGCACCACACGCAGGACCTTAGACCACATTACTATGGTCTAGTCTGCACCACTCCTGGGCACCAAAGTCATGGTGCTTGCACCAGATAGCTGGCATGAGCTGCCGTAACCATGGAATGTGTTGCAAAGGTGCCTGACATCTGAAAACGGGTGCAACTGCAACAAACTGGTTTGGTGTACCCGCAAAAGCTTAAGTCCCCTGGCACAGGGCTTGACACAAGCCCTACGCCACTGTTTGAAAATCTGGCACTGGATCAATAGAAGTTTTGTATCAACCTCTTCTTGGTCCATGACGGTCAAACAAGGATAAGAACAGGACTAATACTTTTAGTAAGTATGAATTAGTAGGTGATTACTTAAATGTATTTTTATGTACACTTTGATAGGTATAACTTATTTGTGTTAGAGTATTGCTCAACCTTCCTATAGAGTTATTAGTTATCTAATTGCTTAGTTCAATGCTAGTGAAAAAATCATTACTGCTGCTTTATTGAATATGTATCTGCTAGTGCTCATATTATGTACTTAATTTTATTGCATGTTTTCTTTTGTATAAAAAAAATCATATGACTGTACATACAAACATACAAATTTGCCAGCAGAAACAGACTACCCAGTCTATCAATGTCTGCCCAATGTGTGCAGCTAGACCCCTAGATTGCAACTGTCTCAACCCCCTTCCCATCTGTCATTCCCATGATGGCCTCAGCCCCCTCCACCCAGACCCTCCCTCGTGCTCTGTCCCACACCTTCTTAAAACTTATTTAATGGAATTCAATGGAATAAAAGCCTGTGACCCCTAGCTTTCCCACTGTGACATGTGTCACAAGTGTGACAGCACTTAGCCACATCTTAATAGACACCAGGCCAATAGAACTTTTGTATCAGCCTTTGCTTGCTGTTCCTGCCTGCCCATGTTCCATTAGTGGAACGTTGCATGAAATGCTGAGTAGCTGTTGCCTAAACTCCTTAGGTACTACCAGCTGTTTGCACACCTGCCAGACCTTGACTCCTTGAGCTGCAACCTGGGGCTGGTTCTGGAGAAAATTTGGTCTCGAGGCAACCATACTTATGTTATTAAAGCATGAGGGTTATTGTGTCACCATAATTACATTTTACAAGGTGGATCCTGTCCATATATGCATCCACACTGCAAACGGCTAAGGGCAGTTTACATCATGTTAGTTATGAGCAATGCAGATGTTTATAATTCTGACCTTGCAGGATGGAGACTGGCTCATTCATTTTATTCTTTGGCAACTGGGCAAGGCCCATTAGGCACAGGTGCCTCTTTCTGGAAGTGACCTGGGGGAACTGTGGTGGTTGAGTGACTTGTGCAGGATTGCACAATGTGCAGGTGGTGGTGCAGGGTTCAGGCTCAGGTCTGCTGAATATCTCAGGATCATTCACAGCTCATTGCTCTAGCCTCAGGGCTGTACTAGAATCTGCATATTTTATACATTTAAAGCAGAGACAAGTTATGATCCTAAATCAGAGTTTGTGCATTAAATGTATAAAATATACATTTAACAGAAATGTAATGTAAGAGCCTGACCACCCTCCCACATCTAGGGGTATTGGATGGCGTCTCATCCAGGAGAGTGCCTGCCTTACACCTTGATGACTGGTACTGTACTGACACCAGTCACCTTTGCATCATGAGCCATGGGCAATGAGGATCAGTGGTACCATAGCGCCACACCCTGGGGCATCATAACAAGACTAGTTTGTCCATATAAAAAGGTGGAACTAGGCATAGTGGTATTTTATTATTTAACTCTAAGAGGATACACAGTTCGCTGGGCATTTCTTTGTCCATTACTTTTTTCCAGGTGTTTTATATATATTTTTCACCCCATCCAACATTACTTTGCAACCCTGCTAGCTCTGTTCAGTGCTTGCAAAGAATTAAAATCACCATGCACCCATGGGGTTTACATACTGTGGCTATACTGAATTTGCAATGGTGAATTTTTTGGAATTAAGATAATAAGTTATAACCCATTGGATCTACATAGCTACCCTGAATTTACAATGGTAAATGTTTAACATTGAGTACTTACTTGCATTAATTTTTTTTTTTACTTGTGTTATTTGGCTGTATTGTAAATATATCTGTATGCATTGTACCATTTGACCTGGAGCTAACCAGGTCCATCTTTTAAATGAGCTTGCTCAATGATGTTCACCTGGATAAATAAAGATTTTGATTAATTGATTGACTGATTAAGAATTACGATTGACATGCACTTTATGGATCTACATAGCCATCCTGAATTTGTAATAGTAAATTTTTAGGAATTAAGATAACCTTGTACTCTGTGGGGTCTACATAGCCAACTTGAATTTGCAATGGTGAGTTTTTAGGACTTAAGGTCACCAGTGATACCCTATGTGTCTACATAGCTACCCTGAATTCACAATGGTGAATTAAAATTAAGATCACCATACACCCTATGGGGTCTACATAGCTACCCTGATTTCGCAAAAGGGTGGAGTTTTAGGAATTAAGCTCACCATGCACCCGATGGGGTCTACATAGCTACCTTGAATTATCAAGGGTGATTTTTAGGAATTAATATCACCACACACACCATGGGGCCTACATAACTATACAGTTACAACAAAATGAAAACCAGGCTGCAGATGAGATAAACATGATCACATAGAGAGTATAAACTGAGTGCAGAACAAATTATAGTGTCAAAACACTGCAACTGATGTCAAATAACTAGCGTACAAAACCAGCTGTGCAAAATTGGGCATAGTCAAAAAAATGTAGATCGCCTGGATAAAGGGATGCAGAACTAATGGTAAACAGGAAGAGTTGGGAAGGGTAGGAAAAGGATTAGAAAAAGGGTTTGCAGGAGCAAGGAGGAGGGCAAGAAGTTTTAGTTGGCATCAGAGGGCAGAAAGGGAGGGAGGGAGTGAAATGAAATGAAAAGAGGAAAGTAGTTGGTTTCAGAGAGAGGTGAGACAGTATGAGAACGCAGATTTCCCAGCTGAGGAGTGTGGGTGGTGGAGAAAGTGCATAGGTCCATGGAGTACATGGAGTAGGAGGAGAAGGGGATGGGGCGAGAGAAAATGGGATAAGTAGATGGGGAGGACCCAAACCAGTATCTAAAGATGAGGGAAGCACAGTGGAACTGGTGACATGAAGGGAGTGGGTCGATGAAAAAGGAGGAGTAAATGAAGCAGTGGTGGGAGCAAGAGGGTGAGTTGATAGGCATTGTAGATGGTGTCCAGTCTGCCAAAGGAGGTGGAAGGACAGTACCATGGACCACATCTGCATAGCTGAACACTGGAAAAACCACTTTGGCGACTAATTTGTGCTGGACATGCAGAGAAAGGCAGTCCTTATGGCAGTAAAGGGCACCACATTTGTGGGCAGTTTGGCAAGGATAGCATCGATGTGAGTGGAGACATCAGGCTTGATATATAACCACACACCAAGAAACTTGAAGGTTGGGAAACCCTCAAGTAGGGAATCATCCAGCATGGAGAAAACAGGAAGGGTGGTGAACCAGACCAGTTTCTGGCTGGTACCAAGGGTCACAGATGCAGTTTTTGTGTGCGTGTGTTGACCCATAGCTTGGTGGACTAGAACTAGTACAGCAGATTATGAAAGACATATTAGAGGATGACTTCCAAAGATGCAGTCGAGGGAACTGAGGTGCAGATGATTGTGTCATTTGCCTACCTGGGAATATTTATTGATTTAGTTCAATGATTTTGCAGGAAAGATATAGTGAGCTGGTTACAGCTTGTTTCCAGATGTGCCATGGAGAAAGGGAAGAGGGAAAAGATAATAGATGACAGATAGAAAAAGAACAGAGTATAAAATACATAGAAATGAATAAGTATAAAAAAAAAAGTTATGTTCAAGAATACATTGCCAAAAATAATTTTCCAAGAAATAATTGTGAAACTGAATAAAAAAATGTAAATAGTTATCAACTTAACAAAATAAAATTGGGGGGAATGACTGATACTTGGGAAGTGGGAAAATGGTGAAGGATAGAGAATTAGGTAAATTGAAAGTAAGGATTAAAGGAAAACACTGGACAAGACATAGCTTTCCTCAGACACTACATGAACTCTCAAGTAGTGCTTTCAGACAGTAACAAACAACTTTTTTAGTGATTTAAAACAGCTATCCACAGCTTCCATTTTCTGTTGCTGGTAGCCACCGTCTCATGAACAGCAGTGAGATTCCTGAGCTCACTGTATGCTAATATGTCTGTTTGACCTCTGCGATTGTATATCATATTGTATCTCATATCACCCATCACTGTCATATCCTCCTCCTCCTCTGCTTCTCTGTTCTCTCCTTCTTGTCTAATATGACCTGTCCTACTTATAGGGTCCTCAGTATCCTGAAGAGGAATAGCCTGTGTCCATCACCTTCCTCCCCCCCTGCACACCTCATTTTCCCTTTAGCTACCTCCCCTTGTGATTACTCTAGCACTTACTACTTGCCCAGTCTCTAACTTCAGCACTTCTTTGTGCTATCTGATCACAATTCCAGGCCCTACTGCTCATGACAGGGTTATGTAAGCTTTCACAGTGTTAGTTATGCTTCAGTCTTGGCTTAGCTACCATGTAAATAAAATGTGTCTTTATTCTGTAAATCTCCTTCACTGTAATGGTACTAGTATTTTTTCTTCTCTGTTCACTAAGCGATGTATTGTAATATGTTTTAATGTTTATTTGCTCTCCCATGTTTGTAACCCCTTCCCCCAGGATGCTTCTGGAAATGAGCTGTTTCACAGCTCATGACGTCATTCCTGGTGAAACATTTTGCAAATTAAAATAAAAAATAAAATATTGGTTGGCAGGACATATTAGCATAAGGTGAGCTCTGTAAGCTCTCGGCTGCTCATGTGATGGTAGATGCCAGCAATAGAAAGTGGAAGTTTAAGGCCACTGTTTAAATTACTAAAACAGCAGTCAGAGGTAATTTAAAAAAGATTTTACTGTCTGAATGCACTAGTCAGTCATTTTTGTAGCGCACAAGTAAAGCTGTGTCTTTTCCAATGTTTCCCTTTAAACCAAATATTAGAAGCAACTGCAGGAGTGAATAGAGAGCTCACAAAGAAGAGTTTTAAGAGCAGGAAAGAAAGGAGCAGAGTGAATACAAGGGGAAGGAAACCACAAAACTTAGGGAAATGAAATGAGAAAGCAGTCTGACTAGCATTAGATTTCATTTGAGGGAGAACTAGAGCAAGTATTACGAAGAGAATAGAAGGACCAAGGACAGATGGAGAGGAGAAAAGGTAGATATGAGGGGAGAGATACAAGCCAAAATTTGGAGAGATAGGAGACACAGTGGGTAAAGCACCTGACTTCAAGAGAGGGGAGAAGGAAGAATACAAGGCTTAGTGATAAGTACACTTTAGTTTACCAAGAGCAAAGTGACAGAAGGAGTGAAAGAGAGGATCAAGTCTAGACAAAGTAGACTTAGAAGCGACACTATAAACAATATCTCCATAGTACAAAATGGGCAAAATCATCTTTCACAGATTTATATGAGTCAATTAGACATTCACTCAATCACAGCTAGCCCATTTTTTAAAAGGTAATAGCCACATATTTTGTTCTTAAGACAATACTCATCCAATCTTCCAGTCAATCCAAATTTTATTGCTCGACTTACATAAAGTAATTACAAAATGTACATAAAAACATGCCTACATTTTTGGCACACATCAATAGCTTACACATTTTTAAAATCATAAATAACAATAATCCATCCACATTTCCTTCTGAATGAAATATGCTTAAATTCCTCAAAACATTCTTATATTACTAGTTAAAACGTAAGGCAATTATTATGTGTAAATAAAAGGAAAACTCCATTACTTCTCGTCCGCCTGTATATATACACAGATATCCGGATCAAGTATCAGATGGGAACATACTGGTTTGAAGATGTAATTTTTGTACTTTCTATTAATTTCAGGAAGGAGGCCACGGGGACTAAAATGCTCTCTGTTCAGTCTTTTACTAGGTGTGTGACCAAATGTCTAGGTTCATGTTCTAGGGTTCCCAAGATTTTCCCAGATATTTCTCTCTATATTTATTATATAGGGAACACAGAATGATGACGTGTACTAAGTCCTCTCGTCCATAGCTACATTTGCATCATACTTCTGTTTCTTGGTTCATTTTATTACATTGGTTCATTTTCCACTGACTAGTGAAAAAAAATAATCTGAAACATGTGAAAACCTGTCTGAGATTGGGGTTTGTTAATATCTGTAGATATTTTTCCTTTTTATGGTCTCCTTTATTATTCTTCAGCCATGTGCAGGCTTTATACTGTTTGCATCTTTTTGGATCTTGCTGAATGTAGCTATCTTATTCTAGTTTTTATTTCTATATTTATTTGTTCTAGAGGGTATCTAAGGCTGTTTGTAATATAAGACATTAAGCCATTAGGCCTAATGAATTCCTTGACCATTTGAACACTAGGGAATATAATTTCTTTTCTCAATATATGTTATAGCTTCCTCCAGACATAATCTTGGCAATCTATGATTTGCCTTGCTAAATACTTTAAGCCAATTAATTATTGACCTTTGTATAATTTGACATCCTATGGGAACCTGTCCTATTTCTGCTCTAACAAGCATTGAAGGGGTACTTCCTGGGAGTCCTAAGATTTTCTTATAGAGTTTATTTAGGCACGAGTCAATATTTGTTCTAACTTGGCTACCTCAAACTTTGTTCAATATAATATCTGACTTCTTAATTTGCCATTTATTGCATTTATATTTCCCTTTGCCAAATTACACCCATATCTGTATGAACATGCATTCATTAGTGGAATACATTTTTTAGTTTTATCCTCTGTTTCTCTGATGCATTTTCTCCAGGTCCCTTACTGTGAAAAAATGATACCTAAATAACAAAATACCATTACCACCTCTAGCCTATTGTTGTTTATTATGCATTTATAATTATTATTCCCTCCAAATACATGCACTTTGGTTTTATTGTAGTTAATTTGAAGTTCTGCTAGGTCACATTCCTGTTGGAATTTCCCCTGTATCCTCTTCATTCCCCCCAAAAAAACTAGTAGATAGTAAAGCAATATCATCTGCGTATGCCAGATATGGACATGATCTATTCCCAGTCTTAGGCATATGATGTTCTGGGTCATATAATGTTCTTAAGACAGTATCAGCAAAGATGTTGAATAATAAAAGGGACAGTGTACACCATTGTTTAATCCCTATATTTGACTCAAATCAATTACTAATGTCTCCCTTATTATTGTACCTGACACTCGTATAATTATTGTAATATAATATTTTGATCTTATTCAATAATGGTAGCTCCAACCCTATTTTCCATATCTATTCCACAATAGTTCTCTATTCATTCTATCAAATGCTGACTTTAATTCAACAAAAGTACAATACATTTTTTGCGGCTCTACCATGCCAGTCTGACATCTCTGATGTTGACTGGCATTCCAACAACAGGAATCATGTCGACTGCAAATCGTGGTCAGCATGATTCCATGACAGACTCTTGGTCCTGCTTTCAATGGGGGGTCTTGGACCTGAACCGCCCTCATGGGGGGCTGTGCCCCATGTACCACCCTACTAAAGGATTCTTAACTCCTATCAGAGTTATGTCGGGCAGGGGTGCAGGACCAGGAGAAAGCATGCCCCTGTCTTGGGCACACCAACACAGTGACCTGTCAGCAAAGTGTCAATTTTGCTGACAGGAGTGTAGTTCACTGTGTTGGTGTCACCGTAAGGGAGGCGTACAGAGTTGTTGCTTCGTAACTACCTTATAGTGGTAAACCATATCCAATCTTGTCTTAGATACATAGACATTATCAGCAGATAAGGGCCTATGGCCCACCCAGTCTACCCATTTGACCTTGTAAGTTCACTTTATGTTTTCCTACACATCTGTTGCCCCTTACCCCTGACCTCCAGGATTCCCTTATGTCTATCCCATGCATTCTTAAATCATGTGATTGTTTCAACCTCAACTACTTCCTTTGGCAGGGTGTTCCACTTTTATTTATTTTATTTATATTTTTATTTCAGTTTCAGAATTACAACCTTTGAGCCAAACTGGCTGTTTTAGAAAAGCTCCAAGTGAGTAAAAGAATAGACAAAACAGTACCATTTTCATCATAAGTCGGGAACATACAATAGCCTAGTGATAAGGCTATTTTACAAGCACTTGTCCACCACCCATTATGTGAAGAAATTCTTCCTCACGTTTTCTCTGAATCATCCTCCCTCCCACTTCATCCCATGCCCTCTAGTCCTGGAACATCTTTTTCACTGAAAAATAGTGTATTCCTGCACCTTGTTCCTCCTTGTAAGATACATATACTGTATGTCTCTATCATGTCCCCTTTCTCCCTCCTCTCCTCCAGGGAGTACATTATCAAGTCCTTCAACCTGTCCTCATAGGACTTGTGATGCAATCCATGTACCATCTGTGTCACCCTTCTCTGAATCCTCTCTACCCTGTCTATGTCCTTATGTAGGTAAGGTCTCCAGAACTGTACACTGTACTCCAGGTGGGGACTCACCAGTGTCCTGTATAGTGGAATTATAACCTCCCATTTCCAGCTGGTGATGCCCCTGCCTATACATCACAGCATTCTATTTGCTTTACCTGCTGCCTTGTCACACTGTTTCCCTACCTTGAGGTCATCAGAGATGATAGCCCCAAGATCCCTTTCCTGCTTGATGCATGCTATATCCTCACCCCCAACTGATATGTTGTTCCAGGGTTTTTGTGCCCCATATGCATTATTTTGCACTTCTTTGCATTGAATTTCAACTGCCAACCCCCTTAGCATTCTTCAAGTGTCTGCAGGTCCCTCCTCATTCTGTCTACACCCTCTGGCATGTCCACTCTGTTACAGAGCTTTGTATCATCAGTAAACAGTGAAATTCTGCTTTCCAGGTCATGTGCAATGTCTCTGATGAAGAAGTTGACTAAGACTAGTCCCAGCACTGATCCCTGTAGTACCCCACTGGTCACTCTTCCCTCTGTGGAGTGACAGTCATTTACCACCACCCTATGTGTCCTGCCACCCAGCCAGTTACCTACCCACTACACTACTGCCAAATTACCCAGTTTGTTTAATTGCCTTCAATGTGGCACAGTGTCAAAGGCCTTGCTAAAGTCCAGATGGACCACATCTACTGCCCACCCAATCCACCTCCCTTGTCACTCAGTTAAAAAATTCAATGAGGTTTGTCTGACATGACTTCCCCCTGGTGAAACCATGCTACCCTGGGTTCTGTAATCCATTGGCAACTAGATGTTCCACCAATCTCTCCTTCAGTAGTTCTTCCATGATCTTTCCCACTACCGAGGTGAGGCTGACTGGTCTGTAGTTCCCCTCTTCCTCTTTGTTCCCACTTTTGTATAAGGGGACTACATCTGCTGTCCTTCAGTCTTTGGGTAACTCCCCCATTTCCAGTGATTGGCTAAACAGGATAGCCAGAGGTTCAGCCACCACCTCTCTTAGTTCTTTAAGGACCCTGGGGTGCACCCCATCTGGCCCCATTGCTTTGTCAACTCTTATTACTTCCAGTTCCTTCAGGACCTTTCTCGGTAAAGGGACTTCTGTGTCCATTTCTGCACCATTCTCACCCCTTGTACTCCCTTCAGACCCATTACCCCCTCTTCCTCAGTAAAGACTGAGCAGAAATACCTGTTCAGTATGTCAGCTTTACTGTTGTCATCCTCCACGTGGCCCCCATCCTTCCCCTTCAGTCTCACTATCCCTCCCTTTGTTTTTCTTTTTTTACTTATGTACCTGTAAAATGTTTTGTCTCTTCTACCCACTGATTTTGCAATGCACTCTTCTGTCTGAGCTTTGGCTTCCCTTACTGACCTTCCTGCCTCCCTTTGCTTCTCCTGGTACTTCTCCCTATCCCCTTCTGCCTGTGTCTTTTTGTGTTGCCTGAATGTAATCTTTTTGGCTTTCACTTTCTTTGCTACCTCTTTGGAAAACCATAATGGCCTCCTCTTCCTTTTCCCCTTGCTAACCTGCTTAATGCATAATTCTGTTGCTCTTGTAATCCCCATTTTAAATACAGCCCACTGTTCCTCAACCCCTGATGCTTGCCATATTTCCATTAATGCCTTTTTCAAGCATCTCCCCATTTTTTCAAAGTCTGCCTCCCTAAAATCCAGGATATGTGTTTTTGTGCTGTTTATTCTGTTCCTTCTATGCTTTAAAACCACAGCAACTGGTGGTCACTGTTCATCAGGTGCTCCCCCACCGTTACCTTCTCCTCTGTAATTGTCTGCCAGATCCCCCCTGTTTCTTTTATCTCAAAATGTCTGTACACTATATGTCATCCAGGTCTTTTTTCCCCTGGAAAACTGTTACAATTTGACTATTACCTTAGTGTAAACTGACTGATGACCTATGTACATTTGTGTGTAATTGCGTAAATCTACTGAGTACCTGTGGTTCATTGAACACAAATGCTTAACTGCTCCCTGTTCTGCACTCGCTGCCTGTCGTTTCTTTCTTCATATCTACCAGACCTAAATGTAAATAGTAATTTGTGCCTGAATCTATTCTACTCTCCATAACTGTTTGCACCTGACTGGTTAACCATAATGTAACTTATTGTCTACTGACGTTTCTCACTGTATCAGCACCCTATGGCCCAGGTCGTGACTGAAAATGGTCCTCTGGATCAGTGCACTTGCCTGGTTACCGAAAAACTGCGATAAAAAAATACTGTCCCTGTTTGTGAGCACAAGGTTCGGTATTGCCTTCTGCCAAGTTGGTTCCATGGCCAGTTGCTTGAGGAAGGCACCTTGAAGGGAGTCCAGGATAAATCTGCTCCTGGCTGCTGCTGCTGCTGGGAGGTTGTAGTCCACATCTAGAATACTGAGGTGTCCAACCTGCACCACCTCACTCTTGTCTGTGATCCTTTGGATGGCTTGTATCAGCTCCCTATCTGTTTCTTCCACCTGGGCTAGTGGTCTATAGACCACCCCTGTGCAGATGGCTGGCCCCATTTTCCTTACCAGCTTAACCCACAGTATCTGTCCCTCATTTTGTTCCTCCTAGATCTCTATGGCCTTTATGCCATCTTTCACATAAAGTGGCACTACTCCTCCCTTCTTACCTGCCCTGTCTCTTCTGACTATGTTGTAGACAGGTATGGCCATCTCCCAGCTGTGGTTATTATTACACTGAGTCTCTGTGATGGCCACAGTGTCCAGGTCCAACTGCACCATAACAGCCTCCAGATCCTCCATCTTATGTCTAAGGCCACTGGCATTGGCACACTTGGCTTTTCATGATTTGAACTCCCTGGACTGTTTAGCTGTTCTGCTCCAGCCCCCTCCCTGGTTGTCCTTTATCCCTGGTTCTCCCTGCTGTTTGCCCTTCTGTTGAATTTTGCCCCCTTTCTGCCTATCCACCTCCTGGGTGCTTATCTCCATCTTTTGGACACTTCTTTGTGGAGATATCCACTCCTCTTGTTCACTGGTTCCACTGCTAACTGGAGGGGAGTGTGCAATTAGGTGCTCTCCTTGCTGGCCTGCCACCCCCTTGGCTAGTTTAAATGCTTGTCCATGTAGCATTTTAACTTATCATTGAGTGCTTGGTTTCCCCTCCAGGATGGATGCAGGCTGTCAGGCTTGAACAAGCCTCCATCCCTCCAGGTGGGTCCCCAGCCACCAATGAATCCAAACCCTTCCTCACAGCACCAGTTCTTCAACCATGAGTTAAAGTTCCTGGTGCATGTGCCCCTATGCTTTCCCATGCCTCTCACAGGTAGTACTTTTGAGAAGGTGACAAAAGTAGCTCCTTGCTTGAGACCCCTCCCCAATTTCCTAAAGTCTTCCTGTACTTCCTTAGGCTCCCCATTTGCCAGGTCATTTGTACCTAGGTGGATAATGACATCCAACCCACCCTCCCATCTTGTCTTCCCAGCAATCCCCAGAATCTCCCTCCCATACGAACATATGAACATATGAAAAAGCCAGCAGAAAAAGACCATTTGGTCTATCAAGTCTGCTTGTATTGCAGGGTCCACAGCAAGAGCTAATGTCACCCTTCCATAGAATTCTTCCATAATGCCACTTGCCACTATTTTCCATGGAGCATATTCCATGAATCTACCACCCTTTGATTGAACCAACCTGCTGTTTTCATTGTGTTGTACAATTCTCCTTTAACTGTAATAGATGAGTTCTCATACTGGGTCCTATTCAGGACAGCTATGTGGCCCTACGCATGGTACGTAATTCCCACGCATAGTCTGATATGCATAGAACATGAGCAATCAGCCCCAGGACAGTATGCGTGACATGTGCAAAGGGTCATGAACACATCTGCCACATGAACATGCAAGCCAGAGTGGATACGTGGCAGTGCAGGGGTGTTCCTGTGTACACTGTATGTGTGAGACTGAGAAAGTGCATGCACGATGTATGTTACATCTGAAAGGCACACTGGGTCCCCGCATACATGATACACATTCTGGAGGCAGCCATAAACAGCTTATGTGTCACACACATGGCAAAAGTGGCTAGTCAAGCAAGCCGGAGGTGACATGGCAATGCCCACTGTGGCATGACACACCAGCCATGCACCCAGCACTGCAAGACACATTGGCAGTGGTCACACACATGCCCACCACCTGCTACATGCAACTGCTACATGTGCAACAACCTGCTTCAGCACGATGTGCAGGCCACCCATCAGGCATCACCGAAGCTGTATGCACCACATAGCATACTGTGGTGAACAGGCAGGCACACAAGGGATGCACACTACAAGGCCCAGTCACAGCAGCATGCAGAACACACAGCCACACATACACACACACACACACAGGCCCACCTGTGCACACTGTGTCAGGGCAAATAATGAGACACACAGATGTCGCTGTATTCAAACAAAACACAGAGACCACACAGGGCACATAACAGCAATGAAAGTAATGGGGGGAGGGGACTGGCTGCACGGATGGCCCACTGCTTCAGTCTGAGTCCTTCTCTGTGGTCACGTCCAGGCTGGTGGATGGAGTCAGCTTTTGGGGGGATGGAGTCTGTGAACTCATGCTCCTCTAATACTAGCTTCTGGACAGATCCACAGTGGTGCTGAAATGACAAGAGCAGACAGACGGGATGAACGTCAGTGACCCAGTAACTGGCAACAGCCATAGAACCAGCAATGCTACACACTCACACACAACCAAGGGTCACCTACTTTGGAAGGTGCATGGATGGCCCAGAGATCATCCTGGTCATCATGGTAGATGTAGTCATCCAAGCTGCTCCACAGTTTGAACTTTCAGGAGGGAATGTGCAGCAGGGGGGCTGCCTTGAGGTTACCACCCATGCCGGGCTGGGCCCGCCCACCTCCCAGTGCTTCAGCACTGCCTTCTGACACCATGCCCCCTGCAAAAGAACACAGGGGAACAATTTAGCTGTCACACCCATGATACAGGCTTGAACCCCCAACAACTCACACACATCACACGGCCATGTGTATTGGCTTTAGAACCTACCTGTCTCCTCTCCGTACCCCTCCCACAGGTCGTCCACAGGCAGGCCATCCTGATAGGTGGATTTAGTGTTTTCTGCCACCCGATACAGACACAGTGGCAGGACGAGCCTGCCACTAACCTCACCAGCTGGCGTAGGTGATGCTGCTGCTGCCATTGCTGCCACAGCTATGGTGGCATACCTGTGGCCAGCATGCCCACATCACATGAGCACACCGCACCCTAAAAGGCACGTGTGACATGCCACACGCTATGCATGGCACACATGTGTGGACTTGCAATGCCAAGGTGTAATCACTCCGAGTGGTACACATAGTGGTGGTGTGATGTGCCATTGGGCACTACCACATATGGTCCTCCATGAGGACACCATTGTTGAGTGCCATGGCAGACCAAGGCACCACCATTGGGTGATCAGGTGATGACTTGTTGCACAGATGCTGCATCCCACTGATGTCCTACAGTGGTATCAGGTTGACCATGGCATGCTATGGTACATCTGTGGCCTAGTGGAGGAAGCAATCTGACTGAGCACCAAGTACTACATGGCCATGTCAGTGGAGACTAAGGTGTTGTGTGCCCTGAAGTACTATGCCATGGGCACCTTCCAGAGGGTGATGGGTTATGTGACAGGGGTGAGCCAGCCATCCATGTTACACCAGGTGATCAGGTGCTATACCAGGTGACTGATGCCCTTGTGCAGCACCTGGAGAGGCACATCTCATTCTTCACAGACTAGGCAGGACTCAGGGCCATCAAAGATGCATTCCTGGAGAGGTATAGCATCCCAAACATGGTGAGTGTGATAGACTGCATGCATGTGTCCATCCTCACCCTCTCCACCAATGAAGAGGCCTGCAGAAACCATAAGGGGTTCCACAGTATCAACTGTCAGGTTCTCTGCAATGCCATGGACATTCTGACCAAAGTATTGGCACGGTACCAGGGGTCATGCCACAACTCATGAGTCTTAGAGACCAGCAGGCTGAGATGCCATTTGGACTAGCACCCTGAGGGCTATGGCTGGCTGTTGGGTGAGCCCCCATCACAGCATGCAGATACGCTGGCCACACGTGTGCCCCAGCACAACTAACAGCTCTGTATTACCCCACAATCACAGGTGAAAGCAGGTACCCACTGAGGACAACACTCCTGACACCGTACCTGGCTCCATGGCACCATGCTGAAGAGGCATACAGGTACTTGGCATCATGGAACACACCATAGAGCTGCTGAAGATGTGTTTACAATGCCTGGACCACACGGGTGGCACAATGATGCCTG
The DNA here is from genome assembly GCA_016271365.2 of Neoceratodus forsteri. Taxonomy (NCBI): domain Eukaryota; kingdom Metazoa; phylum Chordata; order Ceratodontiformes; family Ceratodontidae; genus Neoceratodus; species Neoceratodus forsteri. The sequence goes on along the minus strand of JADMNL010000038.1, from coordinate 19,364,947 downwards.
CTCCAGTGATTGCGTACAGAGTGTTCACTGTCTGTGCCATACTGTGCAACATCTGCATGCGCCGCATGGTGCCAGAGTCCCCTGATGTACACCTAGAGGAGGATGGCAAAGAACCACCACAGCCACCTCATGGACCAGTGTCACCTGGGAAGGGTGCCAGGGTACTGCCAAGGGGCAACCAAGTAAAGGGATGCATGGTGGTGCAGGTAGTGTGCCATCACGTGGCCCATGGCATATTCAGCAGGTAAGGCAGAGCGCATGATGGTGATGATGATTGTGCCAGATTGAGCTGGTATGTGTGGGGCATGCATGCCATGGTGTGGATGTATATGTGTCATACCACTGGCGGGCTACTGGCACATGCAGGCCACCATGCATAGCATGTGTGTGTAGTGTGCCGTTGGCCCCACAATGGACACACCACTGCATGCAGTGCATACCGCTGTGTGCATGCTGCATGGTAGGTGTGTGCGGGGGTGTGCCAAAGTGTGGCATGGCACATATGTGTGGCATGAACACCCAGTGCCTTTCCCAGGCAGCGCAGATCCTTGGGGTGGCACTGTGGACAAGCATGTGTGCTGTGTTGTGCAGGGGTGGTAGTGGTGTGTGATGGTGGTGGTGGTGGTGTGTTCATGTCAGTTACGTGCATTTGCGTCATCCACATTGTCTCACTGTGTCTCCGGTCTCAGTGGGTGGCCACCACTTCTGCGCCCCCTTCCATCCAATGTCGTGTGGCGTGTTGTGTTTGCCAGATGTGTGGGGCTGCTGTCGGGCACTGTCACACCTTGCCTGTGGTATCATTGGTGCAGGATCTGGCACACTGGCCAGTGCCATGGGCACATCCACGGCAGGCACAGGAGGACATAGAAACAGAAGTTGATGGAAGATAAGGACCACAAGGCCCATCCAGTCTGCCCATTTCTTTTTCTACCTTATGAATGTACCATCAGCCTTTGCTCTGTCAATGGCCTATCTATTCATACTCATCTGTATTGCTCCTTTATGCCTATCCCATGCCTGTTTGAAGCCCTGCACTGTATTCATACCCACCACTTTCTGAGGGAGGCAGTTCCATGCATGCACCACCCTTTCTGTGAAAAAGAACTCCTCACATTTCCCCGTAATCGGCCTCCCTCTAATCTCATGCTGTGTCCTCTTGTCCTGCTATTTTTCTTTTTTAATTCGATATACTTTATTGATTCCACAATATAAAAAGAACAAAAACAAGAAAATGTGGATAATAAAAGGAAAAAAAAGAGTTACAAAAAGCATAAACATACAAAATCCGACAACCAAAACAAAACATCACATACAAACCCCCCCATCTCCCCATAACTCCCTCCCCCTTTCCCAGATCTGCACATTGCTAGGGAATAAGAAAGCGGGGAAAAGATAGGATGAACTAAAACTAAAGTGTTATAAAGTTAAAGTGAAGACATTAAGAGACCTCTATGGTTTCCATAGGGAAAGCAAGGTCATAAGGGGAGCCCAAGTAGTCTGGTAATATTGGGGTCTATTCCTCAAAGTTGCAATATGCCTTTCTAACTGGATAGCAAGGAGGATTTCACGGTACCATTCTAGTATCGTGGGGAGTGAGTCTTCTTTCCAGTGTTGAAGCATAGTCAGCTTCACAATGGAGGCAATTAAGGTCAGATGGGCCTGACGCAGTAATGGTGTCCCTCAAGGATATATAGCCAACAAGCAAGATTTAGGGATAAATAAGGAGTCTAATCCTAGAATGGGATCTAGTACTTGTTGAATTGCTTCCCAAAAATTCTGTGTGCAGGAGCACTCCCACAACATGTGGAAAAGAGAGCCTGGGCCCTGCTTACATCGTAAACAATCTGGGAAGCATACAAGTCTCGCCTTGTACAATTTTAGTGGGGTCTAGTACATATTGTACATAATTTGAAACTGAGTGAGATGTAGGGGCTAGGGGATTAGACGTATGAGGACAGACTTGAGGAGCTCTGCCTATTTTCATTGGAGGAGAGGAGAGACGAGGGGGGGGCATGATTGAAGTCTTCAAGTACCTCAAGGGAATAAATAGGTTAAAATGGAGGGAATCTTTAGACTAAAGCAGGGGGGTATCACCAGAGTGCATGGTTTGAAGTTGGAAGGTGGAAGGGTGAGGGGGGGGAAGAGGAGGAGGGTTTTTCACTGAGAGGGTGGTGGACCCTTGGAATGCACTGCCTGCCGAGTTGGTTCAGAGATCCACAGTGCAGCGCTTCAAGAGAGGGTGGCACAGACACAGAAAGTGGATGTATCAGATGATGGCCTGTCCCGGGGGGGTAGACTATGGGGGGTTTCTGGAACACAAGAGGGGTCCCTCAGCACCCAACTAGGGATCTGAGGTTTGAGCAGACTCGATAGACCGTAAGGCCTAATCTGCTGGCAAGTAGTAAGTTAGTAATCTGTCTTGTTTAATGTATTTGTAATTCGTGCTCCAGACTTTAGTCCAAAATTCTACTTCTGTCGGTAAACAAAGCTCCTCCACCCAGTAATAGATTCTGGTTGGAAGACCGTAATCTAAAGCTTGAAGTCGTTTATATATCCTTGAAAAATTTGTTGCAGCCCATGAGGGGATTGATCGGGCCAGTCCCGTTTATTATTAAAGGCTACTATTGCATTCCTGATTTGCATGTATTTAAATATGTCTTTGGTGCCAAGCTGGAAACGGGTCTGTACAGTCTGAGAAGGAGCCACAGTGTTTTCTTGCAGCAGATCTGCAGGAGAACTGTGCTTGAGCTTGGGAAGGAATGAGGATGGGATGGAACAATGATCAATTTGAAAATGTAAATTACAGAAAAGGGGTTGAGCAGCGATAAGTGCCAACTCACTGAAAGATACTGAAGAATTTGCTGCAGGGCTTTGGGCGACCATGCCATTGGGGTAGTTTTGAGTGAACGAGAAAGCTTAGAAGGTTTCATGTATACCAAGACCACCAGGGAACTAGCTGCACTATGCATTAGCTCACTTTCAATATTCAACCATGCCGGGATGTAAGCACTTCCCCTTCTTAAAGAGTCTGCCTTGTGCCAAAGGGCTATTCTACTAAGGTGTTGGGCCCCATAATAAATAAAAAGGTATGGGAGGGCGAGCCCTCCCTGTAACTTAGGGGCCATTAACTTAAAGTATGCCGTTCTAGCTGGCTTATTTTTCCAGAGAAATTTATTAAACATTCTCTGCAATTTTACAAACCACAGTTTGGGAATATAAAGGCCCAGCATGCCACGTGGGTATAAAAGCCTTGGCAAAACATTCATTTTAAGAATGTTGATACGACCCAACAGTGACACTGGTAATGCTCTCCATCTCTTCAGGTCTCCTTGCAGAATTTGTACTAGTGGTGTGATTAGATTGTCTTGAAACACGGAGGGAATGCTCCAGGAGACTTTGATCCCATGATAGGTAAGGGTTTGATATTCCCATGATAAATCCAATGCATTACAGTTGGACCTGTTAGCCCAGTGATTCAGAGGAAACACTGGTTTTGCAAAGACTTAGCTTATATGTGGATACTATGGAGAATTTATCAATTTCCTCTAGGAGAGCCAGAAGAGAAATCTCTGTTTCCTCAAGATATAGCAGTAGATCATCCGCATAGGCTAATAACACATAATGTTCCCCATGAAGTTGTATATCCCTCAGAGAGGGGTCGGAAATGAGTTTACGGATTAGTGGTTCAAGATAACAGTTAAAAAGAAGAGGGGATAAGGGGCATCCTCGACGAGTGCCTCTTTCGAGGAGAAATGATTGGGATAGGTGCCTATTGCACCACACCTGAGCAGAGGGGGTAGTGTATAGAATGTTAGCCCATGTGAGGAAGGTGTCAGGCATACCAAGATGTTTAAGGGCAGCAAACAAGAAACGCCAAGAGACCCGATCGAAAGCTTTCTCGGCGTCAAAAGAGCATCTAGGGAGAATCTCAGCCCTGAAATAAATTTAAACATTTCAGCTTGCTTTAATCTAAGGGCAAGAAGTTTCCCTGCTCTCTCACCAGATTCCAGGTACTTCAATTTAGTGTGGTGGATGGCCAACTCAGCTTTCTGTGCCTTTACGTCATAATAGGACACTTGAAGGCGATGAAGCCTGGCCCAATCTTCTTGTGGTGACGTCTTATGTATTGTGTGTTCCAATGTCTGTATCTTATCTAATAAAGAGTCTAGCACTAATCGGTTTCTCCAAGTTTGGGTGGCAGCAATACATATAAAGTTGCCCCTTAGGGCACATTTGAGAGCGGCCCAGACTATGACAATCCCGTCCACTGAGCCCAGACTGGAGTCTAGAAAACTTTGTATAAAATCTTGTGTGGAAGTTACGGTCTCTGGGTGCTTCAGCATTTGCATATTGGGTCGCCAAAGAAAATTTCTCCGAATCCCAGGCTCCAGAACAAAGAAGATGCCAACTGGGGAATGATCTGAGAGCACTCTGGGATAAATAGGGGCATCGAGAATGCCTGGGAGGCAAAAAGAGCTAACTAACCCAGTCTATTCAGGAGAAAGTGGCATGTGGGGGGGAGTAGTATGTGTATTGCCTTTCCTCTGGGTTTAAGGTCCGCCATACATCCACCACACCAGCTACAGATAAGAGGTCCCGATGGGCACACTGTGCAGGGGAGAGTCCAACCTTGTTACTGTCTGAGTGATCCAGATCTGTTCTTGGGACAAGGTTCCAATCCTCACCCAAAAAAGTTGAGACAGGTGGGCCTATCACCACCTGGGTTAGCAGCTGTGTGAAGAAAAGGGGTGAATCCATATTTGGGCCATATATAGAACCAATCAAAATTGGGATAGATTCCAAGGTGCCCTGTGCTATACTATAGCGGCCTTCTGGGTCATACCATTCCTGTGATTTAATGAACGGTACATTTTTGGCAATCAAAATAATAGTGCCTGCTCACTTAGTGGAGTTGCCATAATCAAAGACTTGCCCCTCCCAGTCCCGTTTAAAGAATGGGACATTGTCCCTGGGTAAGTGGGTCTCCTGTAAACAAGCAATCCCTGCTCCTATATGTGCCAGTTGTTTGATAATCATGCATCTCTTTTGCTTACATTGCGCTCCTTTTATATTCCAGCTCACAAATTTGTAAGGTCCCCCCATTAACAGCAATCAGTTGGTGGACAATTTAATACCCCACTAGATTCATTTGTCATACTGTGAGGACAGCCCCATAAAGTCTGCATGTACAGATCTATCCCCCCTCCCTTAGTTTAAGGCTGACACTATCCCTAAAAGGAAATAATGGGGACATTCATGTCCCTTGGGAACGAGTGAAGAAAAACCCTCCCTCCACCCTCCCACACAAATATATGATATATTAAACTACCCCGATTCTAGTAACCGAACTCCAGTTGTACAGTATGGAACATGATTAAAGTTATTTGCCGCCTGAACAAGATCAAGTCCCCCTTGCCCCCCAATCCACAAAGAATATACCGTTGGAAAATATTCTTCAGAAACCATCAAAGGCTTCATCATTGCTCTCTCCAGAGAACAATTAAAGAATTCAACCCCTTTCTAAATGAGGGGTAACAAGGTACTGGTCAGGGTAGCTCAAGAAAGAGCAGTTGTCTGTGCAGTGGTACTTTATCTGCTCTTTGATTACGCTACCCTGCCTATTAATAACTGCAAAAAGACACAATAAAATAAAAATTCAACCTGGATTTTCAACATCACTCCCTTATTTACCCAGATTTACCCCACAAATAAACAAACCCTCATAGTCCGTGACCTTTGAACTCTTCATGTTGCTCATTTGAGCATGATGGAGACTCTTAATCGTGAAAGGAAGCCCTTCCACACATGCAGAGGTGAAGTTTTACATGAACTGCCCAACCAACCAACAACATAGGAAAGGAGAAAGGAGGCTGAGTGCCCATTGCACCAGGCACATTCCACTGTAAGTTTCAATTATAAATGAACTGTGCAACCAACAGCATAGAAAAAGGAGAAAGGAGGCTGAGTGCCCATTGCACCAGGCACAGTCCGCTGCAGATTCCAATTACCATTCCCATATTAACAACCTGAAGACTCCAGTTCCATAACAGCAGGAAAAGGCCTTTAGATTCCATGCTATGATGATGTGCATTTTTTGGCCAGGTTGGTAAAGTCCCAGCAAAGTCAGAGACTAAACAACCCAAAACGTACGGCCACCATTAGCCAGTTCGCATTACCAAATCAGATGACCCCTTTTCACTTGAAAAGGTCTAGAAATATGGTGTTGAGTTTCTCTGTGGCCTGCTTGGGTGATTCTTGAATAATTCACTTGTCGTTGTGCTTGACTTGTAGGATTGCAGGATAACTCATCTGAAAGGCTTTCCCAGGCGCAATCAAATGAGACACCAGGAGGTGAAATTCTTGCCGCTTGAGTCTCACCGATTGGGGTAGGTCCTGAGGCAATCTGAGCTTGTACCCTTCCCACTGAATCTCTTGCACTTCTTTAACTTTGGCCAAAATGTGCTGTTTGTCAAGAAAGTTTAGCAGCTTGAACACTAAGGGCCGAGGAGTTGCCCTGGGTTGCGGGGGCCGGGGGGCAAAGATCAATGTGCTCTTTCAACCATGTAAAAAATTATTAGGTGAGGGCCCTGTTAGTTTCTCGCAGAGCTTTTGTACAAAAAGAATGGGATTGTTGCCCTCTTCTTTCTCAGGCAGACCAAAAAAGAATGAGGTTGTTGTGCCAACTGCGCCCCTCTAAAGCCTCCAGCTTGTCCTCCATTATCCGGATCCTCTGTCTTAACGTGGAGGAGCCTAGATCTGCTTTCTCCCTCCATCGAAATCACTCGTACATCTATGCCTCCCACTCGGGAAGTGAGTGAATCAAGATTGACATGGATTTGCTGCATGTCGCTTGAATTGCAGCAATAGAATCCTGAAGGGGCTGCATAATCTCCATGAAACATTCCTCCGATAAAGCTGTGGCAGCCACGGCAGGCCAAGTAACTGTGGTCGTTTGCTCTTTAGGCAGTTTTGCGGCTTTGTCTTTCTCGGGTGAGGGAGGTGGTGGATGGCGTGGTGGAGCTTTCCACATGTCCACTTCCACCTCAAAATGCCTGTAATCATCTCCGGAGAGCTTCCCACACTGAGGTCAGTTGAAATCGTAAGTTGAAATCTACGATAAAGGGTGAAAATTGTGGGTTTAGCTGTGAGCGAGGCCAAGTTATGACTCACAGTCAGGCAGCCATCACGTGACCTCTGTCTTGCTATTTTTCTTATATTGAAACATGTTAGACTTTCACCTTGTTAATGCCCTTAAGATGTTTGAATGTTTCAATCATATCACCTCTCTCTCTCTCTCTCTCTCTCCTTTGCTCTAGGGTATACATATTGAGCTCCGTTAATCTGTCCTCATATGTTTTCTGATGCAGTCCCTGCACAATTTTGGTTGCCTTTCTCTGGACTGTCTCAATTTGGTTAATGTCCTTGTGAAGGTGTGGCCTCCATTACTGCATGCAATACTCCAGATGGGGCCTAACCAGTGTCTTGTAAAGAGGGATTATTACCTCCCTCTTCTGACTTGTGATACCTCTACTAATACACCCCAACATCCCCCTAGCCTTACCTACTGCTTTAGAGGTCTGCTTGGATGATTTCAGGTCATCGGTGATGATGACGCCCAAGTCTCTTTCTTCCCTTGTGACTGCCAACAACTCCCCTCCCAGCCTATAGGTGGCTTCAGAGTTTCTCTTCCCTATGTGCATGATCTTGCACTTCTTTGCATTAAACCCCAGTTGCCACTCTTCTGACCATTTTGCTAATTTATTCAGCTCTCTTCTCATTCTGCCCACCCCATCTGGATCATCTACTCTGTTGCAGATCTTTTTGTCATCTACAAACAGACAAACTTTACCCTCCAGTCTATCTACAATGTCACTGATGAAGATATTAAAGAGGACTGGCCCCAGGACTGATCCCTGAGGTACCTCGCTTGTGACTTGCATCTCTTCTGACTGAATACCATTTACCACCACTCTCTGTTTTCTGCCTGTCAACCAGTTGGCCACCCAGCTGACCAACTTCTGACCCACTCCGAGCCTATCCAGCTTATTAATCAATCAATCTTCTATGTGGAACAGTATCGAAAGCTTTGCTGAAGTCAAGGTAGGCGACATCAACTGCTCCCCCTTGGTCTACCACTCTGGTTACCCAGTCAAAGAAATCTATGAGATTAGTTTGACAAGACCTTCCTGTTGTAAACCCATACTGTCGTGGACCCTGTGCTCCTATGGATTTCAAGTGTTGCACTATCCTTTCCTTAAGGCGTGCCTCTATAATCTTGCCCACTACTGAAGTAAGACTGACTGGTCTGTAGTTCTCTGCCTCCTCCCTGCTGCCACTCTTGTGTAGTGGGATCACATGAGTCCTTCTCCAGTCTTTTGGTACCTCTCCTGTGCTCAGAGACTCACTAAACAGTTCTGTTAATGGCCCTGCTAGTTGCACCCTTAGCTCTTTTAGTATCCTGGGATGTATGCCATCAGGTCCCCTTGCCTTGTCCACCCTGAGCTTATTGAGCTCTTTTAGGACCCTGACATGCCTGTTGGGTGGACTGGCAGGTGGCTATGGCCTGGAGGGCATCTGCAGTCTGCTCCTTCGCACGGACACCCACAGCCAACTCCTCCACCAGGCACTCCTGGGTGCATGCCACTGTGGCTACAGCCTCCACTATCCACTCCTGTGCCCTCATGCCTGTGGCCATACTTTTGGCAAGCTTCTCCTGTGTCTACATGTACTCCGCCATGACCTCCCTGAGGCAGTGCACTGCCTCAGTGCGCTCCCTCATCACCTGCAGATGGTCTCACTCCAGCCCATAGAGATCAAGGTAGTAACTGGTTATGAGGGAGGTGCTGATGCCCTGTTGGCAGTGCCTTGTGGGACAGGGGTCCTCAGAGGCTCCCATGTCTGGCTACTGTGACTCAGGCAGTATGGCAAAGGTTGATGAGCCCACGGTTGCAGTGCAGCTATCCTCGGGTGGCACAGAGACTTCCTTATTGTTGCGATCTGGTCTGGATGATGGCTTCTTGGCCCCAGCAATGCTCTCCTGTGTCTCCCTGTCTTCAGTCACTTGGGTGTGCTGTTCAGTGCCAAGGCTGCTACTCTTCTCCTCCTCCGGCTACCACTCTGGCATCCGTCCCCTTTCACGTCTGTGGTGGTCTTCGGGCATGATGGACTGCTGGGTGTCATCCTCCTGCATGTCCCCAGTTCGGTGCTGCAGTAGCCCTGTGTGGGGGATGGGGGACAGCATTTAGCATGCCTGCATGTCCATCATGTGCAGTGTCATGCCCTGTGTCTCTGCTATTACTCACCTTTGCCACCTGCCCTTGGTGGCCCTCCTCCTCCTCCTCCAATGCTGGATGGTTCCTCCCCAGCACTATCTTTGTACTGCAGTGTGGAGAGGAAGCATGACAGGTGGTCATGACAGTTGCTGTACTATAGTATCGTGGTTGTGCTCTATGCACACTGGTGTCATGCTCACCTGGCATGCTGTTGAGGCTGTCTGTCTCACCATCTATGAAGGCATTGTTGATGGTGTCTGCTACCTCCTGCTCAATGGGCATCAGTGGTAGGTCAGGGGGTGGTGGATCACCTCCTGTGATGCCCTGCAACTGCCATGCCCTGCTCAGCTGTCTCTTCCCTGGGACCGGAGGTCACACCACTTGTGCTTGATGGCCACTAATGTGCATGTCTCTGGTCCAACAGCATTGATTGCCACCTGCAGGTCCAGCCAGACGTGGGCCTTCATCTCAGTCAGGGTGCCCAGCGACCTCCAGCCAAAAAGCACATCATAGTGCTGGCAGATTTCAGTCACAAGGATGGCCACGTGTGCCCCCATGAAATTCGGTGATCGCTGTCACCTACCGCCACCCCTGCCCATGATGTGTCCACCAGCATTGCCGGTTTAGCATGTGGTGGCTGTCTCCACCCACTCCTCAGGTTTGCAATTGCTGGTGTTCTCCACTGACATCTTTCATCCACACTGTGCATATCAGTGGTGCACTGCAGTTCCGCATCACCATATATGGTGGGGTTAAGGGGCATTACCTTCAACTTGTGTTGTCTCCATCCCACCCCTGTGCATTGCTGTGTACCTCCTCTGTCACTGCCCTGGCTTTCTGGGGGCATGTTGGGCTGTGTAGTACATGCCACATATTTCACTGTGGCTACATGGCTTTCAGCTATGCTCCCACATTTACAACGGTTTTGCATGTAGTGGCTGGGCTTTGTGAATAGAGTCCATTGCAATTATGCTTCTTCTAGTTCAAGACATTCCCATAGATTTTCAGTTTTGAATGCCTCATATACGAGGCCCATATGCCCCCCTAATGCTCCTGTACTCCAAGGTATACATTCCCAGTGACTTCAGTCTTTCTCTATAGCTCAAATGCCTGACTATCACGATCATCTTGGTGACCCTCCTCTCGATCCCCTCCAGTAATGACTCCAAATGACTAACTCCTATTAGTATGCAAGCCACATGGCTTGTACACCTCTTGTCTTCCTAACCCCCTAATAAAAATCCTCATTCTTATTACTAATTTCTCCTACCCATCCCTATGTTTCTCCACCCTCCCTCTCCACTTTCTCTCTCTAGGGTCTCTACATTTAGTTCCTCCCTCAACTCACTGTAGCAGTCTTCTCCTATCTAAGCGGATGATAGATAGTTTTTACGTTAGCTTGCGCGCATGCACAAGGAATGTTTTGGGAGGTAGCACACTTAGAGGTGTGCCTCTCCCATCCAATGCACTGCTCCCTTGAGCAGGCATGGCAGTCCTGCACCAATGGGTGCAACAGCTCAATTGTGACAGCGGTGTTCCTCTGCTTCAAAGAAAATACCACTGCCATGCAGGCACCGCCCCCCTTGTCCGTGCTACCTCCCGTTGCACGTCCATCACGCGTCCCCCCAAAGCTTTAGTGCCATGCTGGGAGCCCACCCCAGCATGGCAAACATTTTGCTGACGGGGGTGCCCAGTCCCCCGTCGGCTCCATGGCCCCCCCAAAGCCCTCCTGCTGCCATGCTAGGAGCCCACCCCAGCGTGGCAAAGGTTTGCTTTATTTTGCTGACAGGGGTGCCCAATCCCCTGTCGGCTTCTCAGACCCCCCAGCCATCTTGTGCCATGCTGGGAGCCCACCCCAGCGTGGCAAACGTCCCATGTTGTCTTTTTTTTTTTTAAATGTAAAACAAAAACTGTCCCTCGGCATGTCTCCCAACCTCCCCTCCCACAACCCGCACCCACCCCCTGTGCACCCAGCCTCCCCACACCCCCACCCCACACTTACCTCCAGACCCCGGCGCGATAATCTTCGGTGGACCGGGAGCACGTCTGCACTCTTCAAAGGTGACCACGAACTGAGGAAATGCCGGTTAGCTGTATAATGGGCTAGATAGGGGGTTTCAACTTTATTGCATATCTCAGTCATTTTTTGGAATTTTTGCACCAAATTTTCAACATGGGGTTTGTTTTTGGGACCCCTTCTCATGAATGATGTCACTGTCATGGTGTTATTCGGGCCAGAAGGGTGATTTCGCAGGCACTGCACAGTTACTGCATGAAATCACTCTTCAGCCTCAAATAATGCCATGACAGTGACATCATTCATGAGAAGGGGTCCCAAAAACCCCATGTTGAAAATTTGGTCCAAAAATTCCAAAAAATGACTGTTTTACTAGTGTGCGTTGCACAGTTCCTACGCAGGCTCATAAGTTCACAAATTTTCAATATTTTCACACCAGATTTTCAACATTGCCATTTTATCGCACCTTCTTATGAGTTGTACAGCTGTCATTTTTCACATCTCACCCAAAATGTATTTCCGCCCATGTAGTGCACAATGGCGCAGTCGGTGTGCGAAATCAATGTATGGAACACATTAAAAAAATCCCAGTGACACTGTTCATGAGCAGAGGTCTTAAAATAGCTATGTTGAAAATTTGGTGAAAAATTCTAAAAATGACTGTTAATGATGCGTAGTGCTATGTAGTTCCCACGCATTCGTATGTTTGCGAATTTTCAATATTTGCACTCCAGATTTTCAACATTGCCATTTGCTACACCTCCTTATGAGCACTGCAGCTGTCATTTTTCACATCTTGCTCAAAACATGTTTCTGCCCATGTAGCGCACAATGGCGCAGTAGGTGTGTGAACTCAATGTATGGGACACATTAAGAAAATTACAATGACACTGATCATGAGCAGGGATCTTAAAATGGCTGTGCTAAAAATTTGGTGAAAAAATTCCCAAATATGACTGTTTCATGAGTCTGTGTTGTGCAGTTCCTATGCACGCTCATAAGTTTGCGAATTTTCAATATTTTCACTTCAGATTTTCAACATTGCCATTTTACCACACCTCTTTATGAGCACTGCAGCTGTCATTTTTCACATCTTGCCCAAAACGTGTTTCCGCCCATGTAGCGCACAATGGCACAGTCGGTGTGCAAACTCAGTGTATGGGGCACATTAAGAAAACCACAGTGTCACTGTTCATTAGCAGAGGTTTTAAACTGCCAATGTTGACAATTTGGTGAAAAAACTCCTAACAATCACTGTTTTACCAGCGTGCATTGCACAGTTCCCATGCATGCTCCTAGGTTTGTGAATTTTCAATATTTCCCCTCCAGATTTTCAACATTGCCATTTTACCACACTTCCTTATGAGCAGTACAGCTGTCATTCTGTTAATGCAAAGAAGTGCAAAATCATGCACATAGGGAAGAGAAACCCTGAAGCCACTTATAGGCTGGGAGGGGAGTTGCTAGCAGTCACAAAGGAAGAAAGAGACTTGGGCATCATCATCACTGATGACCTAAAATCATCCAAGCAGACCTCTAAAGCAGTAGGTAAGGCTAGGGGGGTGTTAGGGTGTATTAGTAGGGGTATCACAAGTCGTAAGAGGGAGGTAATAATCCCTCTGTACAAGACATTGGTTAGGCCCCATCTGGAGTACTGCGTGCAGTATTGGAGGCCACACCTTCACAAGGACATTAACCAAATTGAGGCAGTCCAGAGAAGGGCAACCAAAATGGTGCAGGGACTGCATCAGAAGACATATGAGAACAGATTAACGGACTCAATATGTATACCCTTGAGCAAAGGAGGAGAGAGGTGATATGATCGAGACATTTAAACACCTTAAGGGCATAAACAAGGTGAAAGAGTCTAACATGTTTAAATATAAGAAAAATAGCAGGACAAGAGGACACAGCATGAGATTAGAGGAGGCGATTAAGGGGAATGTGAGGAAATTCTTTTTCACAGAAAGGGTGGTAGATGCATGGAATGGCTTACCACAAGAAGTGGTGGCTATGAATACAGTGCAGGACTTCAAACAGGCATGGGATAGGCATAAGGAGCAATACAAATGACTATGAATAGATAGGTCACTGACAGAGCAAAGGCCGATGGCACATTTATAAGGTAGAAAAAGAAATGGGCAGACTGGATGGGCCTTGTGGTCCTTATCTGCCGTCAACTTCTATGTTTCTATGTTTCATTTTTCACATCCTGTCCAAAACGTGTTTCTGCCTATGTAGTGCACAATGGGGGTAACAAAAAGGTCATGCTGACAATTTATTGTGCAAATGCCAGCAATCACACAGGCCATTAGGGTAAAGCACCATACATGCCAAACACCACTGCAAACACCTGCAAGTGAACGTTTGGCATTGACAAATGCTTGCTAGCTCTTGTAACATTACAGTAATATGCTATCCTTAAATGCACTTAGGGAACACCCACCACGAGTATATTCAACATTCTTTAAATCTACTGCCTGTTATGGCATTCTGTTATTGAACACATATGTATATATATATATATATATATGTATGGGTGTGTGTATGTATGTATGTATATGTATGTATGTATATATATATATATATATATATATATATACATATATATATATGTATATATGTGTGTGTATATATATGTGTGTATATATATATATACATATATATATGTATATATATACATGTATATATATGTATATATATATATATATATATATATATATATATGTATATATACATATATATGTGTGTGTGTGTGTGTGTATATATGTATGTATATATATATATATGTATGTGTATATATATATATGTATATATATGTGTGTGTGTGTGTGTTTATATTCTGTTTCTGTACTAGCGATGTCTCCTAATGTGTAATGTTATTACTGTCCTTAATTTTTCGCCCTGTATAACCATTGACTGAGATGATCAGCTCTGTATATGAGTTTTTCACCCAATGGTGTTTCACCTCGTTAAATAAAGGTTTGATTTGATTCGATAATGCGGATTCTGATTTTGAACTTGGTGCAGTTAGCTTAGCTAAAGTGGGAAGAAGAGTGATAGGTTGGAGGTTATTAAGTAAAGACAAATTACCCCATTTGGGAAGGGAAATAACAGTAGCCAGTTTTCAAGAATCTGGGACAAAAGGTAATGAAAAAAGAGGTTAAGGAGATTGGAAATAGGGAGGGCAATGGCATGCATAGACTGAAGCAGTAATCTAGAATCAAGATCGTCAGGACTCCCACTGTTGTGAGGGTTAGGAGACAAAAGGTCATTAAGAGCAACAGCAGGGCTAATTGGAGAGAAAGGAAAAAGGGAGGGGGACAGAGGGAGAGATTGAGGGACACTATGAAAGGAAAGAGAATAAGAGAGAGAGAGGAAGAGGAGAGGGAGGATGAAGAGGTGCAGGAGAGGAGTGAACGGTCACAAAAGTGAAGAAGGAATTGAAAAAAGAGGCAACTGTAGCAGAACAGAGATAGTAGTGTTGTCATCTTGAGAAAGGGTGGAGGGGACTGAGTCACATGAAAGAAGAGTGAATGAATAACCTTCCAGAATTTAGAGGTGTGATTAATGTGGAGCATGGATGCTAAATATTCAGACTTTGCAAGCCTAGTAACTTTAGTGCAAGCATTGTGAAGTATCCAGTAATTAGCAAGGTCAGAAATGGAGTCAGAGGATTTATAGGACCTTAAGGTAAGGTCACATGCACGGTGACATGTCAGTACCTCAGCTTAGATTCATGGGAGGTGTGAAGCTCAGACCCACATTCTTCTAACTGGAGCATGATGATCCCAGACAGACATAAATTTAGAAGTGAAGAATTTGACAGCATCATTCACGTTATTAGCCAAATATGCGAGTTGGCAAAGGCAGAGGGGAGATCATTTAGAAATAACGAGAATAGGCCTGGAGCCAGGATGGAGCCCTGAGGGACCCTGGACTGGATAGGGAGTGGCACTGAAAGCTTGCCTGTTACCTATACAGCCTACTAAAAGAATTAAGATGGCCAAACACCCATGGGGTCTACATAGCTACCCTAAATTTGCAATGGTGAATTTTTAGGATTTAACATATAAACACAGAAACATAGAAGCTGTCAGCAGATAAGAACCTCTTGTACCTCCTAGTCTTCCCAGTTTACCCTACTTACTGTGTCACCACAGACCCTACGTGATCTCCGGTCATCTCCACCTCTTGCCTTACTTCTAAGGTCCCCTTGTATCTGTCCCATGCATGCTGGAATCCTGTAACTGTTTTGTCACCCACCATCTCTGTTGAGTTGCCATTCCAGGCATCCACCATCCTCTCCTTGAAGAAGTATTTCCTCACATTTCCTTTAAGCCCCCCCTCCCCGGGAATTAAGGTCACTAGTGATACACCATATGGTCTACTTAGGTACCCTGAATTCACAATGGTGAGTTTTTAGGAATTAAGATCTCCAAGCCCCATAGGGTCTTCATAGCTACCTTGAATTCACAATGGTTCATTGTTAGGAATTAGGATCACCATGCATCCCATAGGGTCTACATGATAACCCTGAAGTCACAATGGTGAATTTTTAGGAATTAAGATCACCAGTGATATCACATGGGATCTACATAGCTACCCTGAATACACAACGGAGAATGTTGAGGAATTAAAAATCACCAATTATACCTCATGGGATCTATATAGCTGCCTTGAATTTGAAATAGTACATTTTTTATGACTAATGGTTGGCACACAGCCCATGTGGTCTACATAATAACCATGAATTAGCAATTGTGAATTCTTAGGAATTAAGACCATCGGGGTAACCTAGGGGGTCTGCATAGTTTCCCTGAATTCAGAAAGGTGAATTTTTAGGAATTAAGATCACCAGTGATATCCCATGAGGTCTACATAGCTACCCTGAATACACAATGGATAATGTTTAGGAATTAAAATCACCAATGGTACCCCCATGAGGTCTATATAGCTGCCTTGAATTTGGAATAGTACATTTTTTATCAATAATGGTTGGCACACAGCCCATATGGCCTACATAACAACCCAGAATTAACAATTGTGAATGTTTAGGAATTAAGATCACCGGTGTAAGATCACTATGCACTCCATGGGGTCTACATAGCTACCCTGAACTCACTATGGTGAATTTTTAGGATCTAACATCTTGAGTTCCAGCAGCTTGCATTTGCTTTTTTCAACAAAGGAGGAAATCATATGCGAGAAAACAAATTTGTGAGGCTTCCCATGATCTTGTGTCCCTGAGTTGGCATGTATGTCCATTACACTTATTATGTCTGTCAACCCCATGACAACTCTGTGGTAGCACAGATTTTGGCAGGAGCCGGGAGGGGATTTGAACCAAACCTTTCTCCTTTTAGAATTTACCCTTTAAGACCTCAGTGCTCTACATGCTGTAGTAGCTGGTTGTCCGACAAGGGAAGAGCAGTGTTGGAGGGGGAGTTTTAATAAGCAACATCTGAGCCCAATAAAGGGGAAGGGAGAGCAAGGGAAGAAAGAAAGCGCTGTTGGTTTTGAGACAGCTTGACACTGAACTGCAAGAAGGATGTGTAAAGCTGAATGCAAATTCTTTTGTTTCTTTTTCTCAAGTAAGCCGTTTTCTTTTCAACAAAACTGGTGTCCAGAGTATCCTCTCTGTGAGTATTCCCTGAGAAGGCTCTGAGTCCCAGTTAATTACTCTATTACAGTCCCAAAGTGGTTTCCCTCAGTCTGGATATAGCGAGTGTTTTTGGTTTCTTAATAACTCGTAATATTTTAGCCTGTTTGACCAGATTATTAAACCTGTTCACATTTTGAGAATACGTAGTAAACGGCGTATGAAAGGACATAATGCTTTCTAAAAATGTCGTCTTTAGAACATGTTTCCTTACAATGGGAAGTCCCCTCAAGTCACATCTACATCAACGACCAAAGCAATAATATGCACATTCTCCCACATTAGGTATCAACAAAGAAACAGTGGTTGCTGGAAAAAAATGCCCAGAACCACCCAAACTTTTGAACTGTTCCCCTGAACTAGGGTAGTCAAAGGAGTCAAAACTGTAGAAAATACAAACTGTCCTTTGCAGTGGAGCATTCCGTAAGTGTTTGAGAGGTACTTTGGTGGTACACCAGTTTCCCAGAAGTTGGAGAAATAACCAGCCCCTGAGAGGGCATGGGCCTCCCTTGTGAGGTATGCTGTCTGCCAAATGTGAGGGGAACAAATAAAAATTAGACATAGACAAGAGGAAAAAGGTAACAGATGCCATCAGCACACTTGTGGTAAGCCAAGTCGCTAAGTAGTGAGCCATCAAAGCCCACTCCCGCTGCCTAGCCCCTCAAAATGTAAAGGAAAAAACACAAAAATGTCAACCAGACATCTTTCATTGCTGGAAAAGTAAGTTGTGGATGGGGTGGGCTCCCGAAGACAGCGAGGTCTGGAGAACTGTGTGAACAGGGAATTAATAATACTGCAGTTCAGGCTGTGTAGTAGACAGTATCATAAATGTCATATTCCCTTAAAAAAAAATAAAATAAAAAGCAAGAAAGTAATCCCAACCCCCACATCACAGGTAAATGAACAGTATATGTAAACACATAACAGTGGCGGGCACTGCCCGTTTCAGCAACAGTGCATGATGGCACGATGTAGCAAATCCCGATACTGGCAATGCCGCATTGCTCTGAATGCAGCTTTGAACAAAGGCATTGGACAATGCCATGATGTACAATTGCATTAAAGGTACTGGTGGCTAGCACTGTATGTAATTCAAGTCTTTCCAGAGTTCCTGAGGAAAACCACTGTTTCTGTCCAATGATAACGTGCCTCAGGCTGGTAAATCTACTGACAAAGGTAGCGTGCAGCACATTTGTCAGAAATCCCTGCACTCAAGATATGATCAGTAGCTGGAGTAAAAGTCTTAAATTATTTAGGTGTCCACCTGTTTTGAGAAACAGATGAAATAAGCAATTATTAGAGGTCTTGTTGCAAACTACTGTGGGAGGAGGAGGAGACTGAGAACTGAATAATACAGTATTGCTGCTCTTCATCATATTACGTGAGTGATATTCCCTAACCCTCTGCATGAAGTGTGTGTGTGGGGGGGAGGTATGTACACCTAAAAATTAATAGTAGAAACATCCAACAGCAGGCTGTGTATGGGAATGAGCCTGGGTTGTTGGGGTCTGGAAGGGGGTGGGGAGGACGACTGAGTGCTCCAGAGGACACATCTCCATCTGGCGGGGAGCCATGTCCCGGAGCGCTACTGCCACCTCTAGACGTACGGGTAGCAGAGCAGCTCAGGACACAGGGAGGGAGAGGGACTCTGTGCTACATATTGACAGAGTGAGCATTAACATGCTCACGTTGGAGACCTTTGTCCCATCAGTGAGCGTAGAAAGACAAAGGGAGGGATAGTGAGGCTGAATAGAATGAACGGTGGGTGGGCAGAGGGGGACAGTGAAAAAGCAGGGATACTGAATGAATATTTCTGCTCAGTATTCACAAAAGAGGAGGGGGAAGTGCCTAATCCAATTAACAGAAGCACTCTTGATAGGGGGGGTCGATCCCAGTCCTTTCACAGAAGAAAGAGTTCTGCAAGAACTCCTAAAACTAAAGGTGGACAAAGCAATGAGGCCTGATGGAATTCACCCCAGAATTCTAAAAGAATTAAGGGAGGAACTAGTGAAACCACTGGCTACTCTTTTTAATAAATCATGGGAGGATGATGTGGTACCCGAGGACTGGAGGAAGGCGGATGTGATTCCCCTTCACAAAAGTGGGACCAAGACAGAGGCAGGAAACTACAGACATGTCAGTCTGACCTCTGTGGTAGGAAAAGTGATGGAGTCGCTTCTGAAGGAAAGAATAGTTGAGTACCTAGAGGCCAGTGGAGCACAGGACCCAAGGCAGTATGGGTTCACAGCGGGAATATCATGTCAGACGAATCTAATAGATTTCTTTGACTGGGTGACCAAAGTAGTAGACCAGGGAGGGGCTGTGGACATTGCCTACCTAAACTTTAGCAAGGTGTTTGACACAGTCCCACACAAAAGATTACTAGTCAAATTAACCAGCCTGGGAGTGGGTCCCAGGGTGGTAGCCTGGGTAAAACATTGGCTACACAACAGGACACAGAAGGTAATTGTAAATGGAGTCCACTCTGAAGAAAGAGGGGTTACTAGTGGGGTACCGCAGGGTTCAGTATTGGGTCCAGTCCTTTTTAATGTCTTCATCAGTGACATTGCAGAGGGACCGGAAGGAAAAGTATGCCTTTTTGCAGATGACACAAAGATCTGCAACAGGGTTGATACACAAGGAGGCGTGGTAGGGATGAAAAGGGACTTGGCAAGGTTGGAGGAATGGTCTAAGTATGGCAGCTAGGATTCAATGCAAAGAAGTGCAAAATAATGCACCTGGGAAACAAGAACCAGGGAAGAATACGCAATGGGTGGGGAGGTAGTAACAACAACAGAAGAGGAAATGGACCTGGGGGTAATCATATCAGATGACCTTAAGGTTAGCAAGCAATGTGAGAAGGCAGTAGGGAGGGCTGGGGGTATACTGGGATGTATAGGGAGAGGCATTAGCAGCAGAAAAAGGAAGTTGTTATCCCTCTGTACAGACAGTTGGTGAGACCCCATCTGGAGTACTGTGTCCAGTTCTGGAGACCCCATCTCCGCAAGGACATAGACAGGATAGAGGTAGTTCAGAGGAGGGCAACTAAAATGGTGTAGGGTCTGCAAGAGAAACCGTAAGAGGAGAGACTAAAGGAGCTTAATATGTATACCCTTGAGGAAAGAAGGGAGAGGGGGACATGATAGAAACTTTTAAGTACCTCAGTGGAATCAACAAAGTCCAGGAGGGTAGCATATTTCAGAAAAAGAGACTTGCAAGAACAAGGAGACACAATTTAAAGATAGAAGGAGGGCAGTTCAGAGGCAATGTGAGGAATATTATTTCACAGAGAGGGTAGTGGATGCATGGAACAGCCTTCCTGAGGAGGTTGTGGGGTCTAAAACTGTGGGAGAATTCAAGAATGCATGGGACAGACATAAGGCAATTCTTGTTGGGGGTAGGAAGAAATAGGCTGTTGGTTATCTAGGATCTGTGGCCTATCCTGTAGGTAGGGAAATGGGCAGACTAGATGGGCCTAGCGGTCCTTATCTGCTGTCAAAGTCTATGTTTCTATGACGATGTCCCTATGGCGAGGGAGCACACATAATGAAGGGGGAAACAAGCAATGGTAAATTCCCCTCTACATGTGGATAAATAAAGGCTGGGGTATATATGGCTGGCAGGTGATACAGCTACCTTGCTGAGGCAGGGACAGTAAAAATGGTATATTAAAAAAACTGAGCAGCTTTTTATCCTGTGCCCCTAAAGAAAATGCACAGTTAGTACTAATAACACTAAATTATAGTCAGGTGGAAATTTTAAACTAGAGAGTTATTAGCAATGCAGCTATGTAGCTTATAAAGTAAAGAGATTTGAAAGGGCCTCTGGTGGTTTCACAACACTAATTACCTGTGGCTTGAATTTGGAGGCAAAATTATTATTTTTAGGGCATCCGTATTACTTACGTACAGTATTCTGTTACTAAGGGATGGGAATTGTCATGAATTCACATATTTCTCCAAATAATAAAATGGTGCTGAACTCATAAAAAATACAGAAACTTTTAGAAATGTAATCCTTGAATTGCAGGAAGGTTTTATTGGTATCACACTTATTGTGGTGGGCAACACAAATTCAAGAACAGAAGTCCAAAAAATGGACACTGGATGATGCCCTCAATGTTCCCTTAACCTTCAGACTGCCGACAGAATTAGAACGTATTGGAGTTCTGGACAGATATATCAGTCCATGGCCCTGTAAGGGTTAAGAAACTCAAAACATAATTAGTGTCCCCAACTGGCAAATTTCAAACACAGCACTTGATGAAACAAAACTGCTGACAGTCATGAAAGGAAGTGCCAAAAGCAATCTCTCATAGTTACTGCACCAGTAATGTGGAGGTGCAATAGAATTCCATGAGAATGTGGTAAAACGTGCAGCAGCTACATTACTGAAGCATGGCAACATCCAAATGTCAACCTTCTTTGCCAAGTGTGTAAGACTCCCAACAGAAAAGGTCGGCCAGGAGAACTGACCGAGTTCATGAGTGCCCACAGCAGTAGGTAAACTGTCAAGGTTCGCTAACAGAAATAGGTCAGATGGAGACCATACAGGCAGACAAAGAGGGAAGCAGGGAGGCACAATCAAATGGAGGGGAGTTTCAAGTCAAATCATTGCTTCAGACAATGCATCTCACCCCATTCCACAGGCTGAAAACACTTCCCCACAAATAACTAAAGGAATTCCGACATCTGGACAACAGTCAGAACAAGAGAGTGCTAAGTAAAAGGATATAGCTGGCACTCATTGTATGGGTACATTTGTTTGCTGTGCATGGACACTGTTATCGTGAAAGGGATCTATGATCCACTATCCCCACTGTAGCCATTAGTATTCTGACAGTCGGCTTCCATAAATGCCTCTAGCCCAGTCTCATATTGAAATTATCAGTCAGACACTAATAGTGGTAAATGTATCCCAAGCATTCATGCTTTAGCAGTGGTTGGGGGTAAGGATGTCCAGGAGGCCAGAATATGGTGAAGGATGTATTACATTAGCACAGTGTAACCCAGACAGCAAAATCCATGACGGTGACACTTTCGAACAGATTCGGAGTTGTCACTGTAAGGGTCCTGCTGTACACCAGCACCAGGTTTACCGGTGTTTTGCCCCCACTTTACAATCAACTCCAACTCAGAGTTAATTATATCAGTAACAGGGTGAAATTTTGCCTCTCAGTATTGGAGATTTCGCTATGCCGCATGTCAACACTTTGTTTTCAATGCAGCTTGGTGGAACCGGTGGAGGAGTGGCAGATGCTGGCACACTGTGCGCGGGAGCCCACACTGTGACATCATGGACATTATTGCTCAGTGGTTCCAACAGGAAACCAAGGTAAATGTCACCAACTAGTAGAGCGATATCGCACCATCTCCTCCACATCTATAATGCCTCTTCTGCCTGGACTTGGACCCTTTCCTGGACGTTTGCTCTGCTGTGGGGCAACTGAATCATGTGGGGAGTTACTGTGGGGCACAAGGCAACCCCTCCTAGAGAGCAAACTGGGGGAATGGCCAGATGACTTTCAATGGCTGGCTCAGGGGTTCCAGCTTTCCAGTTAGAGGGAGCTTCAGTAGCACAGGAAGAGGCACTAGGGAAAGGCGGAAGGAGATTCCAGTTCATGGCACATAAATAAAAATAATAAACACTAATAATAAATAAAAACTAGTAAAAATTATGTTATATTACATTACATTATACTATACCATGTTAGCAAATAGGTTGCAAAAATGTATGCCTCTGATTTGTTAAACCCTGTACTTTGGGATGAATTTATGTGACAACAGACACAGGGTTAAAAAAAGTTCAGTGCCAACATAACTTTTAACACATAGGCCCAGATATTCAAAGATGTTGCACCTGGTGCAACAGAGTTGGGCCAGCGCAACTGAGTTGCACTGGTGCAACCCCGCAATGCACCCCAGCGGGATATTGAAAAGGCTGCCCAGAGCAGTGCAACTCCTGATGTGCTGGGGTACAATGTAATGGTATGCAGCACAGATACAGGGGGCATACCCATGCATATGCGGCACATCCCGATACTCAGCCCGAGATGTGCGGCACATATACTGGAGAAACCCTGCATTGCACTGCATAGGGGAGTTTAAAGTTGAGCCCCTGCAGAGTAGGCACAACTCCCAGCCACCAAAAGGTAGGCTGCAGTATTGCAGGATGCAAAACAGTAGCCCAGCCTTGGGTGGCCACCTGCCCACAAAGAACACCATCCACAAGCACACACTGACCCGCCCCCCCATAGCCACAATCACGCATAAGATGTATAATACAAAATAAATGTAAATTGCATCAGTCCCTGGTAGTCCCTGATTGAGGTTTAACGCCCACATGAACATCCCTGGTGATCCAGTGGCATCCTCACTTCTCCCACCCACACAGGACCTTGCCCACCCCACTCCTCCCCCCCCATCAGCGGGTGGCTGCATCCCACTCGCATACCACCCAGCCACCCGCCAAATGACAGGTACAGTATGGACTGTAAGTCTATCCATCCCCTGTGTGGACCAATGAGCTTGCATGGCATACTGTACTAGACAGTCCCAAGTATGTGAATGATTCATTCACTTATTTGGGACTGTCTAGTACAGTATGCCCTGTAAGTCCATTGGTCCACACAGGGTACAATGGGCTTACAGCTATACTGTACCTGTCATTTGGCAGGTGGCCGGGCAGTATGTGGGTGGGATGCAGCCACCCGACGATGACGGAGGGGGGCGGGGTGAGAAAGGGGTCCTGTGTGGGTGGGAGGGGTGGAGGGTGCCACTGGATCACCAAGGATGTTCGTCTGGGCACTGAACTGCGATCAGAGACTTGGGAGGAAGGGGGGTCAACTAGACTACGAGGGATTGATGTAATTTACATTTACCACAATCGCTGCAACAGGCAGGGGGGGGTTCCACTAGAGCACCAGGGATGGTCATGTATATTATTCATCGGGGTATTGGGGACTGAGGAGGGCCACTAGACCACCAGGGATTTCTTTGTATACATCTACCATGCGATTGCAGCTAAGGGGTGGGGGATGCACCAGGATTCCCACAGCTCACGTCATGCTGTGCAGGGCACCAGGTGCAAGTCACTGGGCTGCCCTATGCAAGGCATGCAAATGGGGCCATAATGACATGCAAATGGCCCTATTTGTGCCTTGCATATATTATGGCCTCATCTGCATGCCCCTGCTAAACATCATGGGTGATGCACCTAGTGCAACTGCACTTGAGCTGGTGCATCCCCGTGCTCCCTATCTGCTGTGACCTGTGCTGGTGCAGTGCCACTGCACCATGCAGGTATGTGCGCTGCCCCAGCCATATTCAACAGTGCTACACTATGGCACATCCCCGTTGAATATCACCTGGCCCCAGCACATCACAGTTGCGCTGCGCCCAGGCTTGTGCCACTGCTGGCACAGTCTGAATCTCCAGGCCACTGAGTCAATGTGCATTGGCCAGAATTTTAAAACTAAACAAATTCCAATTTTATTTCTTGCTTTGCATTCGAGAGCCTTCCGTTTCCCACCACCACCGTCACCATGCTCGGTTCAGCAAGCCAATCAGTTCAGCTGCTTAAAGTCAAATATCATAACATTTAAAAAACAAGTGGAACATGATGCCGCTGCATTCTAACTCTCTCACCTTTGCTGCTCAGCCATGTGATCTGAAAGCATGTTCACACCCGGTCCCACGTCAGCCAACTGCACTCGCTACCAACTGAAAACCACAATGAACAGCACTGCAAACAACACTGCAGCGACAGATCTCCATTCCTTGATCATGTCACACTAAGAGTCCCTCGATCACGTCACACTCTAATCCTGTTATGAGTTGATGCTACTGGTCAGTACTTCTAACAGGCATGTGGGTAGGGGAGGATGAAGACACCAGAAAAGAAAAGTGAGCCAAAACAAGCAAAAAAGCTCTCAAACACAGCAGTGCATTCTAGTGGCAAGTATACCAGTAGACGGACTACCGCACAAGAAAATTGACTTTTCATTGATTTTTTTTATCGTTTTTATGTTGGTTTTTTTTTTATTGCTTATTTAACATTTTTGGTAACAGGGAAAGGCACACTGAGTCAGAGCTCGTTTTTGGGTGCGACCCACCGAAGGAGAAACATGAGAGTACAGTTATACAATCATTTGAAGTGTACACAGTAAATGAAACCATTAAGATTAATAGACAATATACATACCACAACATGACAATATTATAGACACTATAGAAGTATCATTGCAAAGACAGCAGAATTGATCAGGAGCACTAGAGACATCTAAGTTGCTAACAAATATTTCAGAATACCAGGATAAGTGCATACAAGCCCACCACAAAGCTTGGAGAAGTAAGCACAGTAATTAGCATAAAATCTGCAGAGATAACCAGGTGTTTGGGTATAAGCTGGCGGTAGAAAGGAGGAGTGGGAACACTGTGGGGAGGAGAGAAGTCTGAGTCTCTTGAAGGAGAGAGAGAGAGGGGGTTAGGCAAAGATCCGAGGGCAGTTTGTTCCAAAGAAGGGGAAAATGATAGGAGAAAGCAGACTGGCCTGCAGAAGAATGGGGGTAAGGAAGAAAAGAGGTAAGGGGTCCCTGTGACGAAGGGAGTACAAAGAAGGGTTCAGTTGTGAGAGCAAAGATGAAAGATATGGTGGAAGAATTCCAAACCAGAATACCAGAATTTAGCAATGAGGGAGGCGCAGTGAACCCTGTGGGACAGAGGTGATAGGGAGAGTGCAGAATAAAGAAGGCAGTGGTGAGTGAAGGGAGGGGCAGAGGGGGCAAAGCAGCAGAACAAATTCAGGAGAGTGTCCAGTCTAGCGAGGGACGTGGTGGAGTCAGTGCCATAGACCACATTAGCATAGTCAATGACAGGTAGCATCATTTTTGTTACAAGCACCCGTTGGTTGGGGAGAGGGAGACTGTTTTTCTGTAGGTAGAGGACTGCGAGCTTTGGATGGAGTTTGGAACTGGTTGCATCTATGTGGGTGGTGAAATCGAAGTCATTATCTAACCATACCCCTAGATATTTAAAAGCCATGACATTCACTAAGGGGGAGCCATCCAGTGTAGAGAAAGCGGGGGGGGGGGGAATGACTGGCGGGTAGCCATGTCTGGTGCCAAAAGTCATAGTAACAGTTTTTTTTGTGTTGAATTTTAGTTGATTTGAATGAAAGCATGCCTGCACTCTGTCAAAATCTTGTTGGAGAGGGGATTGCATGCTGAGGGAAGAGTGGCCAGAGGTGAAGATGATGGTATTGTCAGTGTATTTGTGCATGTGGGAGGAATTTCAGATGGAGGGGATGTCATTTATAAAGTGGGAGAAGAGGATAGGGCCTAAGATAGAGCTTTTGGGGACCCCAGTAAGAATGTAAGTAAGTAAAACTTTATTTTTATAGTGTCTTTCCAAAGCTAATTCCCTTCATATTTTAAAAGCACAAACACATTTAAAAGTTGCAGTAAAACAATAAATACAGATTAATTAAAAATAACCAGGGAAGGCTAAAGTAAACACATACTGTATGTTTTCAGCATGGATTTAAAGCAGTTGATGGTCAGGCACTCTCTTAACCAACAAGGTAGAGAATTCCACAGGGTTGATGCTGCAAAGGAAAAAGCATGAGCACCAGAAGTTTTTAAGCGAACCCTGAGAATCTCTAGCAATACCTCATCAGTGGATCGGAAAAGATAAAGAGGGGAGTAGGGAGTCAGAAGATCTTTCAGGTAGTTGGGTCCCTGTTCATGTAGGGCTTTGAAGGTTAGCAAGCCAACCTTACAGGTGATCCACCACTGAACCGGCAGTCAGTGCAGTTCATGCAGCACAGGTGTAATATGACTGGCCCTTGATGTACCAGTCAATAACCTGGCCACAATGTTCTTCACTAGCTGCAAGTGGTGGATATAAACCCCAGGAAGCCCTAGGTAGAGGGCATTGCAGTAGTTAAGACGGATGGTAATGAAGGCATGGACCAATGTTTGAAGGTCGTCCGGAGGAACCAGGTGTTTCACCCAGATGATATTCTTCAGATGGTAAAATGAGGATTTTACTATGGCCGACACCTGGGATTTCAGGGTCAGGCCTTCGTCAAAAATAATGCCCAGATTATGCACCTGGTCTGAGGTAGTGAGCTGAACACCATCAAGCCATAGGTCTGATGCATGCCCCGCCCCCAAACCCGCCCCAGGATGACCCAGGTCCACTACCAACACTTCAGTCTTGTCCAGATTCAGTCTCAGCCAGCTAGTGCTCATCCAGTCTTTGATCTTGGCAAGACTGTTGTTAAGCAGTCTGCATCAACCTGTCCAAGTAAAAAGGATGTATACAGCTGAGTAGCATCTGCATAGCAGTGAAAAATCAAGCTGTATTGCCTAATGATATCTCCCAATGGCAGCATATACACTGCAAACAACATGGGTGCCAATATGAAGCCCTGTGGCACCATGCAGGACGGGGGGAGGGTTTCGGAGGAATAAATTCCAGTGACCACCCTGAGACCTGCCCACGAGGAAAGATCGAAACCATTTGAGGACTGTACCAGACAGCCCACAAAGGTTCCGCAAAGACTTCAAAAGCACACCATGGTCCACAATGTCAAAGGCTGCTGAGAGATTAAGAAGGACCAGAATGGTACAAGCCTTTCAATCTCTTGCCATTAGGCGATCATTTAATACCTGAACAAGGGCTGTCTCCATGCTATGCCTCTTCCTAAATCCAGACTGGAGAGCTTCATAGACATTGTGGGTCACAAGGTGATCATCCAATTGCAACACAACCATCTTCTCAATAACCTTACCCACAATGGGCAGGTTAGAGACAGGTCAGTAGTTAGCTGGACAGTCAGAATCCAGGGAGGGCTTTTTAAGGAGTGGTCATATGACCACCTCCTTGAGAGGATCAGGAAAGACTCCCCCCCAAGGAACTCCAGACGATTTCAGCTAGGGTTGGGCAGATAACATCTACACACCCCACTAAAAGGAGGGTAGGGCCCGGATACAAACTACAACTGGTTGGGCACAAAGCTTGGACGATCTTCACAATGTCCATGAATTCTGGCAGGCTGAAATCCATACAGACAGACTGAGTGCTCACCACTTCCTGTTGACCTCTGCAATCCCCCATAGGAAAGCCGGGCCGATCCCAGACCTGATGCTTTCAACCATGTCTGTAAAAAATTGAGAAAGCTCCTCACACTTAACCTGAGAAAAAGTTCTTCTGGACTGGAGACAGATTGGATTGCACAACCTGTCAACAGTTTGGAAAAGCTGAGTCAGTGATTCTGCACAGCAATCTCCCTGGACAGGAACTTTGCCTACTTGGGGGTGATTTCTGATTAATAGCACTTATGATGTTCCATCAATGTAAGCCTGTCAGCATCCAGGCCGCACTTCCCCCATGCTCTCTCCATCTTTCGACCAACTCACCTCAACTCCTTCAAGGAACCATCGAACCAAGGGGACCTTGGGCACAGAGTGATTGACTGAACACGAACAGGAGCAATCAAGTCTAGGGCATCTCCCACTGCCTTGTTATAGGCAAGTACTAGATCCCCTGGATTTGTGCATTCACTCAGTGAAGTCTACACAAACTTTGGGCACAATTGTTCTGGCTAATTATTAAACGTGAGTATGGTATCCACCTAACAGCCATGTCCACTCCTAACCCCCACTTAGGACACATGGGTCAGCAACAGTAGCATGGACAGTTGGGTTGGGTCAGGTATGAGATGTGATAAAGTAAGATGGACGCTACCAGTAATTATACAATGGGAAGAAAAAATTCTGGACTCTGATTGGTCAGTCTTGGGCTGGACCTGTGCTGTTATCCCAGTACAACATCACGGCTCTAGTCTCAGCCTCACTGTGAACCTGCAGATGAACTTTTGCGTGATTCTGTGCTGCTTGATGTGCTTGATGATGGGCTTCATTGTTTCATCTTCTTTTAAAAAACAAAAATATTCTTCCACACAAAAACTTCTTTAAAATGATTTTTTTTATTCTGTATAACAACTAGCCATTGTATAATAGCAATAATGCCTGACAGGGTGTGTGTCGTTTGGGATAATGTCACGCCTCAGTTATTGGACGCATTCGGCCTGCGGCCTCGTGCCCAACCACCTGAGGCGTGACGTTATCCCAGCACGACACACACCCCGTCGGGCATTATTGCTTAATTCAACCATCAAGAGTGGCAGAAGCCTGAGCCAACTGATGCATCTGGCGGTACTGTGGCAGTGCTGTGTCACAAAGCATCCAACAACCAAAAGCCAGATCCTGGCTGAGCACACACAGCCCCAATGGGTGATGAATTTGTTTCTAATAATTAAAGTATGCTGTCTGAGTCACGACACGTTCACACTGAAGTGTCAAGCTTTTCTCCTACTTCTTCCGGAGCTGACATGTCTCACCTCATTGTGAATCTTTTTTCTATCTTACAGCCAGATGTCAGAGAACTCCAGTACCTTCAGTGAATTTTCTTGGTCAGCACCTTTGGGCCCACCGCAGAGCTGTATAGAGAGTCATATAATATTTTAAACTGCAAATTTATATCAGAGGTCTTCCCTATGTCCTCACTTAGGATTCAAATGATGTGACTAACCATCTTTTCAGCCTATCCTTCAGCTTCCAGCTAAAAACTTTACTAGCACTATCCTTATCAAAAGAATACCCACATTTGTGAGCAAAATTTTGCATTTTATTTGTATTGCTGCTAATATGTTATAATTTACAAAATTGCTACATGTCAGGGGTGTAATACACACTACTACATCTTGAGCACTTGAATAATTAGTATACTGGCAGATATGTGCTATTTATTGTATAGGGATTCCCTGCACACCCTATTACCTAGTATACCCAGTGATTCATAACACACTCTATTACCCAATGAGAGGAGAAAGGCTAGGTAAGAGGGGAGAGAGCCTACCCAGTATTTAGAGATACAGGAGATGCAATGAGTGCAGCATCAGGCTTCAAGGGAGAGAAGGGAGAGTGAGGAATATAGGGAGTAATGGTGGGTGCAGGGCAGACAGTCCAAGGCACAGCGACAGAAAGTGTGAAAGAGGGAATCCAGTCTGGCTGAGGTGGTCTTAGGAACAACACCGTAGACAATGTAACAAAAGTCGAAAAGGGGGAGAATAATTTTCAGGACAATGACTCAGCGAGCCAGAACAGGAATGTAACCTCTATTTCTGTATAAAGCACTGAGTTTAAGGTGAATTTAGTTTGTGGATGGCATGGTGGTGAGGGGAAAGAAGGCGGCCTCTAGGCAATTCAAGTGCTCAAGGAGTGAAAGGGACCAAGGGGAGTACGAGCTGATGCCCAGAAGGGCCACTAAGGTGGTGAGGGTGGCTAAGGCAAGGAAGGAGCAGAACCTGGTCAGGGAAATTAGGAGAGGGAACAAGGGGTTCTTTAGATACATTGGGGAAAAATGAAGGGTGATGGGGCAGATTAGCAGGATTAAATCAGGGGAGGGATGGGCACAAGACCTGGGGGAGCAGGCTGAGGTACTAAATGAGTACTTTGCCTCAGTTTTCACCAAGGAAAATGGGGGGGCTGCATCATACATGGGAGGAGACGGTGAAACTGAGGAGGAGGGAACCCTTACCGATTGGTGGGTCTGGGGGGGCATTACTGGCAGGTGGAGGGAAGGCAAAGCAGGGGGACGAGGTAGCAGAGGTGGAAATCACAACAAAGAGAGTGAGGGAAGCCCTCAGGTTTCTTAAGATGGAGAAAGCACCAGGGCCGGATAAATTACATCCCAGAGTGCTGAAGGAACTGGCAGATGTCCTGGCAAAACCCCTGGCAGAGCTCTTCAGCATCTCTCTGAGGACAGGGTGGGTGGCCCAGGACTGGAAGGTGGTGCATATAGTGCCTATCCATAAGGGGGATCAAGGGAGGTGGCAGGGAACTACAGGGCCATCAGCCTGACATGGGTGGTGGGCAAGGTAATAGAGGGCATTGTCAAGGAAAGACTGGGGGGGGGCCTGGAAAAGTTGGGGCACCTGGACGATAGACAGCATGGATTCGTCCCAGGGAAATTGTGCTAGACAAACCTTGTGGAGTTCTATGACTGAGTGATGAGTGTCTTGGACTTGGGTAGACCAGTGGACATCCTCTTTCTTGACTTCAGCAAGGGGTTCGACTCTGTTCCTCACGGAGGCCTGTTGGATAATCTGGGAGAAATGGGGTTGGGGAACCAGATGATCAGATGGATAGGCAATTGTCTCCAGAACCGGACCCAGAGGGTCGTGGTTGGTGGGATAGTCTCATCCTCAAGGAGGGTCATTAGTGGAGTCCCTCAGAGATCGGTTCTTGGGCCCCTCCTGTTCAATGCCTACATCTCTGATATGAGGAAGGGTATCAGGAGTGAGATGAGTCTCTTTGTGGATGACTCAAAACTGGGGGCAGTGGTGGATCGGGAGGAGGGAAGGGTGGCCCTACAGGGGGACACGGAGGCTCTGGAAAGGTGGTCTAGAAAGCGGAAGCTGAGGTTCAATGCAGGGAAATGCAAGGTACTGCACCTGGGAGCCAGAAACCTAGGCCAAGTGTACACCCTGGGGGGGGGATGCTACAAGTCTCGATGGCAGAAAGGGACCTGAGGGTGGTGGTGGATGTCAAGATGAACAACTCGGAGAATTGTAGGAGGCAGCAGCAAAGGCCAACAGGATGCTTGGATGCATCGCTAGAGGGCTCGCCTCCAGAAGGAGGGAAGTGATACTCCCACTGTATAACTGCTTGGTGAGGCCACACCTCGAGTACTGTGTGCAGTTTTGGAGGCCACATTTAAAGAGGAACATTGAACTCCTGGAGAGAGTCCAGAGTGGGGCAACCAAAATGATTTGGGGCTTGGGGGATAGGACCTATGGGGAGAGGCTCGAAGAGCTAAATATGTACACATTGGAAGAGAGAGGGACTGGGGGACATGATAGAGGTCTTCAGGTACATGAAGGGGATAAATGGGGAAGAGCAGTCAGGGTGCTCTGAAGGAAGGGGGAGCAACTAGAGGGCATGGGTGGAAGCTGGAGGGGGATTCAGGGAGAAAGGAGGAGGTGCTACTTCACTGAGAGGGTGGTAGAGCCATGGAATGCACTGCCCAGGGGGCTGGTGGAGGCAGAAATGGTGGAGGGGTTCAAGAGGGTGTGGGACAGGTACAGGGGAAGGGTTCTGGAAGCAAAAGCCAGTGCAGCGAGAATATCCAGGACTGGGAAGGGAGAAGCCAGAGAGGGAGAGGGAGAGGGGGGCAGCAAGGTCAGCTCCCAGGGTGGGGTCTGACCAAACGAGCAGACACGAAAGACCGTTAGGCCTATTCTGCTAGCATTTTAGTATGTTAGTATCCGCATGCCCTGAAAAGTCGTGATGCTGGTTGAGCCAGGCCCCAAGGTACTTAAATGCGGGAACATCATCGACTGTGGTCCCATCGAAGATGTGGAAGGAGGGGACAGCAGTAAGATTAGTGAACTTCTGCCTAGTGCTGAAGGTCATGGAAACCATTTTCTTGGTATTGAGGGATAGCTGATTTGACCGGAACCAGTGCTGAATGTTATTGAAGTCCAGCTAAAGCCTAGTCATCAGATCAGAGAAGGAGGAACCAGAGGCAAAAAGTACTGTATCATCTGCATACATATTTTTATTTATTTATTTATTTATTTCATTTTTGTTAACTGGGTAGGTGAACTAGCCATAAAATGATTATTTTCAGGCACAACCCGGGAGAGTACAACAAAAGGAGAAGAGTTGAACAACAGCAACATGGGTACAATAATACAAATAGAGGAACAGTACGTCAGTGCTACAAAAATACAATGGGTAGAAACAACAAAGAATAAGGGCAAGCATTATACAGATAATGGCAGTAAGATATATAATATGGATGAACACAGATGATCAGGCAACAGGGAGGTCATTCAGGAAGACCAAAGAGAGTATTGGTCCAAGGACAGCCCCTTGGAGGGCACTAGTGCTGATAGGAAGTGTGTGTGGAGGGGGGAATAAGAAGTCACCAGTTCTAACAGACTGAGTCCTACCCTCAAGGTAGGAGTGGAACCAATTAGCAATGGAGATGGAGAACCCCATTGCTGTATGTTTGTCAAGGAGAAGGGGGTGTGCTACTGTGTTGAAGGCTTTGGCCAAGTCAACAAAGATGGTAGAGGTGAGGTTTTAAAACAGAGGGTAGGGGAGTACATAGCCATGAAGGTGAATTTAAACTAGGTAGGGGGGATGTCAAGAAGACAGATGGTAGGTGTGGCTCCCAGAGAGGGGAGCCAAATGAGCTGGCCCCCCAGGCTGGCAGGGAGGTGCTTGGAACAGTGGCATGGGGGGACTATAAAGGGGGTATCCCAGAGAGGGGGGAGGGGGCAGGGTCAGGTTGGAGGGTGGTTTCATGGAATGCGAGGAGCATTGGTAATAAATCAGTAGAATTACAGGCTCTATTGACAATAGGGAGGGTGGACATTGCGGCCATCACGGAAACGTGGGCTACCCAGTACCAGGATTGGGACTTGACAGTTTGAGGTTATAGGATATTCAGGAAGGACAGGGCCAAGGGAAAAGTGGGGGCACAGCAATATATAAGGTGTAAAAGGGAGGAGGGGCAGGAAAGCAGAACAGAGGTCCTTCAGATGCAGTTCCAAGACTTAAAAAGTAGGACACTGAGGATAAGGGGGGTGTACAGGCCCCCAGCCCAAGGGGGTGACCTGGACAGAGAGTTAGCTGAGCAAATTAGATGGGTCTGTAGGAAAGGGAACACTGTGGTGTTGGGGGACATCAGTCAACCTGGGGTCGAGTAAAGCACCCAAACCACCACAAGTGTGAAGGAGCAGGTCATATTAGAGGCATTCCAGGACAGTTTCCTGGTGCAGTTAGTCCTGGAGCCATCTAGATTGGATAGGACTCTAGATCTAGTCCTGTCAAATGGGGAGGTTGTAACGGATCTGGAGATAGAGGACCCTCTGGCTGAGAATGACCACCACACAGTATGGTTCATGCCCGGCATGGGCAGGGAATTAGGAGGATCAGGTACCAGGGTGATTGAATTTAAGGGGGTGGACTTTAATAGGATGGGGATTATTGTGGCCAGGCATCTGGTAGGTATTTGACCATGCATGCATGCTAGCCATAAATGGAATATTATTAAGAAAGGGCTGGTGGGGGCTACTGGGACATGTGCAAGAACAAGGAGTAAGAAGGGTAGGGTGAAAAAAAACAGCTGGCTGACGTAGGAGGTCATGGAGGGGGTGAGAGCCAAGAAAAGGGCATTTAGGAGACTCAAGAAATCAGGAGTGGAGGAAAACAGACAGATGTATATGACAAATTCCAGGGAGGTTACCAGGCTGGCCAGAGCAGCCAAGGCTTCCAGGGAGCTGCCACTGGTGCGGTGCATTAAGTACAGGGAGAAGGACTTCTTCAGATACTTCAGTGGATGGTGGAAAAACAAAGATCAGATAGTGAGGATAAAGAAGGATGGGAGCTGGATGGAGAAGGGGCAGGAGGACCAGGCAGAGACACTAAATGATTACTTCTGCTCTGTGTTCATGAAGGAGAAAGGGGAGAACTGGTAGGCACCAACTGGGAGAGGAGAAGTGGGTGGGGGGTAACTGTTACAGGGATCACAGAGAATAGGGTACTGAAAAGATTAAGGGCACTGAGTGGGATAAGACACCTGGTCCAGACGCCGTTCACCCTAGGGTACTTAAGGAACTCGTTGAGATCCCGGCGGGACCATTGGCAGATCTGTTCAATACCTCCTCGGACACAGGATGCATACCACTGGACATGAGGATGGCCCATGTGGTGCTCATTCACAGAAGTGGGAACAAGGATGAACCAGGCAATTACTGACCAGGGAGTCTCACATCAGTTGCAGGAAAACTGATGGAGATGATCCTAAAAGTGAGGCTGGTGACCTTTTTGGAGAACAATGGTCTCCAGGATAGTCAACAGCATGGGCTTGTCTCAGGATGATCCTGCCAGACAAACCAGATTGAGTATTATGATTTGGTGACAAGAGAGCTGGACAAAGGTCATGCGGTGGATGTCCTGTATTTGGATTTCAGCAAGGCCTTTGATTTAGTGCCACATGGCAGGATGGAGGAGGACTGGATTATATGGGGTGGGAACAAAGATGGTGAACTGGATCAACAATTGGCTAAAAGGTAGGCAGCAAAGGGTGGTGGTGGGGGGACTCTTGTCACCGAGGGATGTGAGAAGTGGGTTGCCGCAGAGATCAGTGTTGGGACCAGTGTTGTCTGGGATTTTCATTGCTGATATCTCCCACAGGTTCCAGAGTAAGAACAGTCTCTTTGCAGATGACACAAAGATGAGAGCAGTGGTAGATATAATTGAACAGATGGAAGGGGTTGCAGGAGGACCTGACCAAACTACAGGAGTTGTTGGAGGCATGGCAGTTGGGGTTTAACACCAGAAAGTGTAAGGTGCTGCACTTTGGGGCTAAGAACCCAGGGAGGAGCTATCAGCTTGGGGGGTACAGCTGGTATGCACAGTAGAGAAGAAGGATCTAGGGGGTGCTCATAATGGGGGGTATGAACAACTTGACTCATTGCAGAAAGGCAGCAGCAAAAGTCAATAGAATGCTGGGGTGCATAGCGAGGGGAATCTCCTCTAAAATAGGGAAGTGATCCTGCCTCTCTACAGATCACTGGTCAGGCCATACCTGGAATACTGTGTGAAGTTCTGGTGTCCATTCCTGAAGATGGATATCAAATTGCTAGAGGGTGTACAGCGTAGGGCAACAAATATGATCCAGGGATAAGAGGAATATTCCTATGAAGAGAATCTGGACAAGCTGAACATGTATTCCCTGGAGGAGAGGAGGGATGGGGGAACATGTGAAACCTTTAAATACTAAAGGGGATGAACAAGACTAGTACAGAAGGGATCTTCCAGATAAGAAGAGGCAGGGTCACGAGGGGGCATCAGCTGAGGCTGGAAGGTGGAAGGTTCAGGGGGGAAGTCAGAAGTCAGCATTTCACAGAGAGGGAGGTGGACAAGTGGAATACTCTGTCTGAGGAGGTAGTAGCCTGTAGCACTGTGGATGGCTTTAAGAGGGGATGGGATAGAGTGAGAGGGGGTAAGAATGAAGAGGGAGGGTGGGTGGGGCAGCTGCATGGGGAGGGCTAGCCGCACAATCAAGCAGACTCAATAGACTGAGAGGCCTGTATCTGCTGGTGTTTTCTTATGTTCATATGTTTGTATGTGATAAGGTCCTGATTTCTGCCTGAGGGAACTGAGTCAGTAAGCCATAGGAGGGAGGATGTGGAGTGGTATTTGCAGAAACCAAACTGGAAAGGGGTGAAGAAAGAGGAAGAATCAAGGAAGGGGAAAAGCTGAGACAGCATAAGATGTTCTTGAAGCTTAGCTAACATGAGAAGCAAGGATATAGGGCTGTAGTTTCCAGGACAGGACGGGTCACCTCTTTTGGGAAGGGGTATGGCAGTGGCCTGTTTCCAAGAGTGGGAGACAGAGGCAAGGGAGAAAGAGAGATAAAGAAAGGAGGTGATTGGTAGTGCAATGGCAGGGACAGAAAAATGGAAGAGTTTGGGGTTGAGCCCAACAGGGCTCCTGCCCTTGAGTGGATTAAGAGCCAAGAGAGCCCTGTGGGTGTCAATAGGACTGACAGGAGAGAAGGAGAAGGAGAGAGATGGGGTGGGAAGATGGGGAAGTGGGACGGGGAAGGAGGATGGGGAATGGAGGAGTCACAGGAGGTGAAGAATGAGTTGAATTCTGAAGCAACAGAGAGGGGTTCAGAAATTGTGATGTTGTCCACCTTAAGAACTGAGGAGAAGGACTGGGCTGGTGGGGAGAAGAGGGCATGGATGACCTTCCAGAATGTGGAGGGGCGATTAATGTCTTATGATTTCCTTCACACCCTATTACCCAGGGTACCCTGTGATTCCCCATCCATGTTATTACCCAGTGTACCCTGTGATTCCCTACCCTTCCTAGTACCCTGGGTATTTTGTGATTCCCTACCCACTCTATTACTCAGGGTAGCTTGTGATTCCCTACCCACACTATTACCCTGGATAATCTGTGTTTCCCTATCCAGCCTATTACCCTGGGTGCCCTGTGATTCCTTTGGGGAGAGAACTTTTTCGAGTTCACCTTGAGGATTTTGACTGTCATGTCCACTGCCTCTACTAGTAGGGTATTCCATAGGTACATAACCCTTTGGAAAAGGACATCCTTCCTAACTGTATCCCTGAATTTACCATCCCCGAGACTCAGAATAGGCTTCCTGTGCTCATCCTGATGGTACACAGCTGGTCAAGCATATCC
Source organism: Neoceratodus forsteri (assembly GCA_016271365.2). NCBI lineage: Eukaryota > Metazoa > Chordata > Ceratodontiformes > Ceratodontidae > Neoceratodus > Neoceratodus forsteri. The sequence continues at coordinate 19,327,703 of JADMNL010000038.1, read as the reverse complement.
ACCTGTTCAACCTTATCAATTCCACAAAGTATACATGTGTATAAGATAAAACTCATGTCCCCACCCTGCACTTTCCTAAGGGCGAACATGTTAATATTCTTACTATGTGGGAGTGTAGTACCAATATAGGGAAGACACTGATGCTATATTTCTGCAGACCATTTTCATTAGAGGAGACTTGTTTTTCCAAATGAAATGTGAAGCAATGTGTGTAAGTACCTGTTGATTCCCTTCGTACCACAAGATAGCACTCTCATTGATCCTGAGTTCCTGACCTTCAGGCATGCGTGAGTCAAAACTGCCAACTTTCACAAAACTGCTACTTCCATCTTTAAACAGCTGCCAATTCAGTAGATCATACACAGCAGGAGGGTCACCGTTGATGTCAAAGTATACTTCCATGCCAGCAGTGTTCACAAAATGCACAGCTTTAATAAAATGGTGTAGCTAAGGAAAACGAAATAAGAATGTTTGTACAGTATGAACTCCAATCCATTCCAGTACTGATAATGACTTACAGTTCTGTTTCTGTCTCTCTCTCTGTCTCGCACCTGCTGAAATCTAGCTAGTGTTAATCTGTCTATCTGTCTGTCTGTCTTTCTATCTATCTGTCTGACAGTATCTATCTATCTATCTATCTATCTATCTATCTATCTATCTATCTATCTATCTATCTATCAACATGATCTATTTACCTATATAGACAGTCGGTATGTATATCTATCTATCTATCTATCTATCGATCTATCTATCTATCTATCTACCATCTATCTATAGACAATATAATTTGCCTATCTATCTATGCATGTATCTCTCTAGTGACCATATCTATTATTTGCTTATCTATCTGTCTGTATGTCTGTCTGTCTATCTATCTATCTATCTACCTATCTATCTATCTATCTACCTATTCATCAACATTATCTATTTACCTATCTATAGACAGTTTATCTATCTCTATATCTAGCTATCTGTCTATTGACACTGTCTATTTACCTATCTATAACAGTCTACCTATCTATCTATCTATGTACCTATCATCTATCTATAGACAATATAATCTGCCTATCTATAGACAGCATATATCTATCTGTCTGTCGAGCTATCTGTCTATCTATTGACTGTATCTATTATTTGCCTATCTATAGACAGTATCTATCTCTCTCCATCTTTCTGTCTATCTATCTTATCTACCTGTCATATAGCTCTAGATAATATAATTTGCCTATCTACAGACAATATCTAGCTATTCATTCTGTTTATCTATCTGTCTATTCATAGACATTCTCTATCTATCTATCTATCTATCTATCTATCTATCTATCTATCTATCTATAGACATTATCTATTAACCTATCTATAGACAGTCTTTCTGTCTGTCTGTCTATCTATCTACCAATCATCTATCTATAGACAATATAATTTACCTATGTATAGTTTTTCTTTCTTTCTTTCTTTCTTTCTTTCTTTCTTTCTTTCTTTCTTTCTTTCTTTCTTTTCTATTATTTGCCTATCTATTTATCTATCTATCCTCAGTATCCATCTCTCTAGCCTATCTATCAGCAGCATCTGTCTGGCTGTCTCTGTCTTTCTGTCTTCCTGTCTGTCTATAGACAGCATCTATGTACCTATCAATAGACACTCTATCTCTCTATCTATTTATCTACCTAGCTATCTATCTCTCTCTCTCTCTGACAGTGTCTATTTGCCTATCTATATACAGTTTCTCTCAGTCAATCAATCAATCAAAAAGCATGTCTATCACCCATCTATCTATCTATCTATCTATCTATCTATCTATCTATCTATCTATAGACATTATCTAGTTACAGTATGTATGTATGCATGTATGTATTTATGTATGTATTTGTCTTTCATCTATCTATCTCTCTCTCAACTACTCTGTCTATCTTTCCAGCTGTCTGCCTGTCTGTCTACAATAACTCTGTGAAGCATTTGTTTTTTTATTCTTTTTCCTTTCTTTGCCTTAGGTGTAGCATAACGAATTACATAACCCCAGCTGCTGCTGCAAGCAGAGTGACTTTGGGTCTAACTTTGTATTTCACTTGGCTGACATAACAACTATGCTCCACTTACTATTTATTTATCTTTTTTTTTCTATTTTTGGTGTCTCGCACCATCAGGCTTCAGCCCGGTCATGGACCCCTCAGCTGCAGCTCCCACATTAGCCACCTTTTTGGTACCCACTGACTTGCCCCCCCTAGGGTGGGGTCATGGCACCTATCCCTTCTGAAGGGTGCCGTAAATGATGGGATAGGGTAGGAGTCAGCCTGGGAGCCGATAGCAGCGGGGGGGTGGGCATCATGGAGGCAGTTGGAAGGTTTAGCTTTTTCCCCATGTAGGTGGGGGCAGGAACATGCAATGATGCCGACATCTGTCCCTCCCCCAAAGCCTTGCTTGGGCCAGTCACTGCAGTGCCCCCAGCCTCTGCCAGGGGTCCCTCGAGCGCCAGTCACACACTGCACCTTCCCCCTGGAGAAGGAGAGCAGTCTGTGGGATGCTCTATCCTTCTCCCCTGGCTGGCCCTCCAATGACCCAGGTCCATTTCTGAACCCGGGTCACTGGCATCGCAAGTGGAAATCCAACCGCTGTGCCAATGGGCTGACTGGCATTATTTATTTATCTCATTAGCTTTTATTGTTCTGGTACGTACACTGGACACAGATTGTGGCTATTTTTCAGGTATGATCTGGGGAGTTAGAACCCAAGCAATACAGTACAATTCAAGAAGGTTATAGGACAGACATTACAATATAAAACAATATAATACAACATAGGAGATAAAATAGTACCTGTATCAAGCAGGAATATTAACATAGCATAGATACCAGCAATAAAAATATCACACGTATAACGCAAGAGTATTATTGTACCACAGATACAAACAGTAAAAATAGCATGTCTCAGGCAGGAGTATTAACGGAGCACAGATACAAACAGTAACAATAGGACATGGACCGAGCACAGCAGTGGGCGTAACATTTGTGTCAAGTTATGTTAAAGGGGACAAAAAAACAGCTTTTGGCTCTGATATGGTTTATTGTGTGTTTTCATTCTGAATAAAGATATTAACACATGATTTGTTGAGCCTTGGTGTCATTTTGTTATGTTTTCAATATACATTCTGTCTGCTAAACGTGAAGCTGCTCCTCAACATTCCTTTACTGCTTGAGCCTGCTGGTAGGACTTGCCTGCTGCTGCTGATGACTTGGTTAATGCATTCTATCTGTAAACAGTTCAGCATAGTCAACACATTTTCACATTTCAAAGCTGCTGGCCTGACCACTTCACACATGTTATAAGTTACTGCTTAAGAATGTGATGTGTGCATTATTTGGTTATTTTCTAATTGTTATACAGTCATATATGGTAAATAAAAAAATGTTTATTCCATTTAATACACTACTCGGTCACTATTTCACCTCACTGAGCTGCTATCACATACTTGGCAGGCTGCAACTCCTGTAAGCCTGGGTCCGTTCTCCAGTGTGATCCCTGAATCAGACTAGCCTACATCCCAGCCTGAATCTTAACCAAGTCAGAGACAGTTGAGGGCTTGTTTACAAATTCACACACACACACAAACGAGCAAACTACTCTTGCCGGTGTCCAATCTCCATGGTGACCCTCTTCCTGATCAAAATAGCCAACACGATGCAAATGTCTGATGCAGAGCCCTGAGGCAAACTTGCCTGCTTGCATGCCAGTGCAAATCTCAGCTGCGACAGATGTGAGGGATTGTTAATTTTTTTTAAGCTGTAACTAAACTGGCGAGCTGGCAGGCAAGAACTGCACAGGGTACTGATTGCCATCGGCCATGTAAGACAAGTGCAACGGATGAACCTCCCATAATGGACAACATCTGTAGCATTCAGTGTGTCTGTGTCTAAATGCTGGATGTTAAAAAAAAAAAAAGCACCTTCAGCATTTAGAGCCCTGCAAACTAAGTCAGTCTGTGGAATACATGCTCTAATGTCTCCTCTCCCATACCTGGACTGCTCCCCCACCTCATTCCACCACCACCAGCACTGACACTGACATGCTGAAGGCTGCAGCCATTGTCTGTTATGAGAGGTTCCTCTGCTGCACTTACAGTTTCTCCACCACCAGTTGAACGGGAATGTTTTATCTTTTGGGCGATCAGTATCCACTGCAGTTTCCGCATACCAACTTGCCAGTTTAGTTACATTATTTTGTGTGTTTTTTTTTACAATTCCTCACATCTGTCACAGCTGAGATTTGCACTGGGATGCAGACCAGGCTAGTTTATTTCAGGGATCTGAACGGGCATCAGACATTGGCATTGTGTTGACTATTTTGTTCAGGAAGAGGGTCACCATGGAGATTGGACACTGGCAAGAGTAGTTTGCTTTTTTGTCTTTTTAAACACCCTCTCACCTCTCTCTGACTTGGTTTAGATTCAGGCTGGGCTGCAGGTTAGTATGATTCAGGGATAACTGGAGAATGGACCCTGGCTTACGGGACTTGCAGCCTGCCAAGTATGTGATAGGCAGCTCAGTGAGGCGAAATAGTGGCTGAGTGGTGTACTAAATGAAATAAAATTTTTTTATTAACCATAAAAGGCAGAAATAATGATTAGTGTCTTGCAGGGGACACTTTTCATACATTGCAGTGGCACTAATTTAATTGATTAAATCCAGAAGAGCATCCCCCAACCATTTGACAGCACCGTAACAATACAGAGTGCTTGTCGCGATTATAGAAGGAGCTGCCAAACTCAAACAGCCATGTCATGACCCAACTGGCACACTCACTTCTTCTGTTTGAATAATGTAAAGGTTTGTGAAGTGGCTCCAGTAATGGCCGTATTGTAAAAATCAATGAAGTTATTAATATTAAAGTAAAAATAACAATCAATATATCTTTTCAGACCAATATGCAAACCAACAATATAAGTAACAACGACAGGACACATTTGGTGGGATATGTATTATTTTTATTTCCTGTCCTCTTTAACTTGTTCTTGGCAAAATGGGAGGAAGATTTCATCCATAGTGGCACCACAAATCCATACTTATCTAGGTTGGATTTGTGGCTCCTCTACATAGAAAATATTATTATTATGTGTAAAGGAACTAAGAATGAACTGATGAATTTCATGGAGTATTTGGAGACAACAAATAAAGCTTTAAACTTTAAGATAATAGGTGAAAGTACAATCAGCTTTCTGGACGTAATATTATACTGTACAATGATGACAGGGGAAAGGTTTTGTCCAATATATTTGAAAAAGTAATGGGTACAAAAAAATCACTATTATTGGCCTCAAGTTTGGCTCCAAACACATCACTCTGGCTATCCCTGAAGGACAGTTGCTTCATGTAAAATTCAGTTGTGCCAGTGAGGACACTTACTGGGAAAGACAATACCAGTGAATTTCCAGATTTCTAGCTAAGAGGTAGAGTAGCACAAATATTTCCAAGGCAGTGGAGGAAGTATCAGGGTGGCTAGGGACATATGAATAACACATATAAAAAGAGGTTTTAATTTGGTGATACCTACAGCCTCTAAATTGTTCTTAATAATTATATTATAGTATAATTTCATGAAATAAAACAGTAGTATCTCTCAATTTGTTATGGTGTACATAGACTCTATACATTCCAACGTCTTCTCTCTCCCACCTTCTGGATGGCAGATGTCCCGCTTTCTAATACTTCAGCCTCACTTTCTACCTCGCAGACCCTCACCTGCCACATTCTTCTCCATCCTTGGATATTCCCACAGCTCTGCCTTTTGTCCTTCACCTGAGTGGAAAGCATTTTTGGTGCCAAAAGCCGGATATTAACCTGCTAACACCACTCCCTTCCTCCTCTTCTTCCCCTTACTGTCCCTCTCTCCTCCGTCCATAGATCTCCATGCTGGCCTTTTGTTTCTCAGCTAGCGGAAGCAGTAGTGTAGCAAATTCCCAGAAGGTCTTGGTGCAAGGCAATGTTACAGGACCTCTCCCCAGTTTTGAATAAACATCAAAATGATGATTTAGGTCCCTCAAACCTCATGGGCCTGGCTGCCACTGCACCACCCCTGCACCCTTGTAGCTATGCCCCTGAATTGAAGTGCTTGGTGCCATAGCCAGACGACCCCCCAGGTACTTGGCTACTAATTCCCCCACATTTTTGATTTCTCTCTTTCTTGTACTTCTCTCCCTCTTTCTCTCTCTCTCTCTCTCTCTCTCTCTCTGTCTCTTACCCTTTGTTTAGTGCCTGCCCACTGATTTAAACTCCCACTCCCTGCTAAACCCTTGTTATTTCAGGCCTTCTAACACCTTGTCTCTCATTTCCACATCTAGCCCCTGAGCAGGGTATAGCCACCTCCAGCCAGTGGCCCAGCCATCCTCTCTGGCCTGCTGCGCTCACCCTTCCACCCACAGAAGAACTATAGGCACTCAGGTACAAACTCTGAGACTGGATGCCAGAAATCTATTTGGTAGAGCATAGGAGTGCATGCACCAGGAACTTTAACTCATGGTTGAAGAACTGGTGCTGTGAGGAAGGGTTTAGATTCATTGGTGACTAGGAACCCACCTGGAGGGATGGAGGTTTGTTCAAGCCTGACGGCCTGCATCCATCCTGGAGGGGAATCCAAGCACTCAATGATAAGTTTAAATGCTACATTGACAAGCATTTAAACTAGCAAAGGGGGGTGGCAGGCCAGCAAGGAGGGTACCTACTTGCTCACCCCCCACAGCTAGCAGTGGAACCAGTGAACCAGAGGAGTGGCTATCTCTGCAAAGCAGTGTGCAAAAGATGGAGATTAGTGTCCAAAAGGTGGATAAGCAGAAAAGGGGCAACATTCAGTTGAAGGGCAGACTGCAAGGAGAACCAGGGATAAATGACAACCAAGGAAGGGGCTGGAGTAGAACAGTGAAGCAGTTTAGGGAGGTCAAATCATGGAAAGCCATGTGTGCAAATGCCAAGAGCCTTAGCAACAAGATGGAAGATCTGGAGGCTATCATGGTACAGTCAGACCTGGACATTGTGGCCATCACTGAAACCTGGTGTAATGATAACCATGACTGGGAGATGGCCATACCTGGCTACAACATATTCAGAAGAGACAGAGCAGGCAGGAAGGAGGAGGAGTGGCACTGTATGTGAAAAATGACATAAGGGCCACACAGATCCAGGAGGAACAAAATGGGGGAGAGATACTGTGGGTTAAGCTGGAAAGGAAAATGGGGCCAGCCATCCGCACAGGTGTGGTCTATAGACCACCAGCCCAGGAGGAAGAAACAGATAGGGAGCTGATGCTAGCAATCCAAAGGATGGCAGACAAGGGTGAGCTAGTACTGGTTGGAGACTTCAATATTCCAGACATGGACTGGAGCATCCCAGCAGCAGCATCAACTAGGAGCAGATTTATCCTGGACTCCCTTCAGGGTGCCTTCCTCAAGCAACTGGTCATGGAACCAACTCGGCAGAAGGCAATACTGGACCTTGTGCTCACAAACAGGGACAGTGGATGGGGGTAACAGTGGGGGAGCACCTGGGTAACAGTGACTACTCAGTCACTGTGGTTTGAAATCACAGAAAGAGCAGAACCAAACCACACAAAACACGTATCCTGGATTTTAGAAGCAGACTTTGGGAAAATGGGAGATACTTGAAAGAGGCATTAAGGGGAATGGGACAGGAATCAGGGGTTGAGGAACAGTGGGCAGTATTTAAAATGGGGATTATAAGAACAACAGAATTATCCATTAAGCAGGTTAGCAAGAGGAAAAGGAAGAGGAGGCCATTATGGTTTTCCAAAGAGGTAGCAAAGAAAGTGAAAGCCAAAAAGGTTGCATTCAGGCAATACAAAAGACACAGGCAGAAGGGGATAGGAGAAGTACCAGGAGAAACAAAGGAGGCAGGGAAGTCAGAGGAAGCCAAAGCTCAGACAGAAGAACACATTGCAAAATCAGTGGGTAAAGGGACAAAACCTTTACAGGTACATAAGTGAAAAAGAAAGACAAAGGAGGGATAGTGAGACTGAAGGGGAGGATGGGAGCCATGTGGAGGATGACAACAGTAAAGCTGACATATTGAACAGGTATTTCTGCTCAGTCTTTACTGAGGAAGGGGGGGTAATGGGTCTGAAGGGAGTACAAGGGGTGAGAATGGTGCAGAAATGGACACAAGTCTCTTTACACGAGAAAGGGTCCTGAAGGAACTGGAAGTAATAAGAGTTGATAAAGCAATGGGGCCAGATGGGGTGCACCCCAGGGTCCTTAAAGAACTTAGAGAGGTGGTGGTTGAACCTCTGGCTATCCTGTTTAGCCAATCACTGGAAACAGGGGAGGTACCCAAAGACTGGAGGATAGCAGATGTAGTCCCCTTATACAAAAGTGGGAACAAAGAGGAAGCAGGGAACTACAGACCAGTCAGCCTCACCTCGGTAGTGGGAAATATCATGGAAGCACTACTGAAGGAGAGATTGGTGGAACATCTGGTTGTCAATGGACTATAGGACCCAAGGCAGCATGGTTTCACCAGGGGGAGGTCATGTCAGACCAACCTCATTGAATTTTTTGACTGGGTGACTAGGGAGGTGGATCAGGGAAGGGCAGTGGACATGGCCTATCTGGACTTCAGCATGGCCTTTGACACTGTGCCACATAGAGACTATTACACAAACTGGGGAATATGGGGTGTGGACAGGACAGTAGTGTGGTGGGTAGGTAACTGGCTGGGTGGCAGGACACAGAGGGTGGTGGTAAATGGCTGTCACCCGCAGAGGGAAGAGTGACCAGTGGGGTACCACAGGGATCAGTGCTGGACTGGTCCTATTCAACATCTTCATCAGTGACATTGCGCAGAGGATCTAGAGAAGGCAGAATTTCACTGTTCGCTGATGACACAAAGCTCTGTAACAGAGTAGACACACCAGAGGGTGTAGACAGAATGAGAAGGGACCTGCAGAAACTTGAAGAATGGTCAGGGTTTGGCAGTTGAAATTCAATGCAAAGAAGTGCAAGATAATGCATATGGGCACAAAAACCCTGGCACAATATATCAGTTGGGGGTGAGGATATAGCATGCACCAAGCAGGAAAGGGATCTTGGGGTTGTCATCTCTGATGACCTCAAGGTAGGGAAACAGTGTGACAAGGCATCAGGTAAAGCAAATAGGATGCTGGGATGTATAGGCAGGGGCATCACCAGCAGGAAAAGGGAGGTCATAATTCCGCTATACAAGACACTAGTGTGGCCCCACCTGGAGTACAGTGTACAGTTCTAGAGATCATACCTACAAAAGGACATAGACAGAGTAGAGAAGGTTCAGAGGAGGGCAACAAAGATGGTGCATGGATTGCATAACAAGTCCTATGAAGACAGGTTGAAGGAACTGAACATGTACTCACTGGAGGAGAGGAGGAAGAGAGGGGATATGATAGAGACATACAAGTATCTTACAGGGAGGAACAGGGTGCAGGAAAACACTATTTTTAAGCGAAAAAGATGTTCCAGGACTAGAGGGCATGGGATGAAGTTGGAGGAGGACGATTCAGAGGAAACATGAGAAAGAATTTCTTCACAGAACGGGTGGTGGACAAGTGGAACACCCTGCCAGAGGAAGTGGTGGGGGCTGAAACAATCATGGGATTTAAGAATGCATGGGATTGACATAAAGGAATTCTAGAGGTCAGGGGTAAGGGGAAACAGACTTTTAGGAAAACAAACTGAACTTACAAGCTCAAATGGGCAGACTGGGTGGGCCATAGGCCCTTATCTGCCGACACTGTCTATGTATCTATGTATCTATGGTGGCTTTTACAGCAACCCTGTCCATCATTGGCTGCTTTCTCTTGGCCCTCCTCTTATTGGCTGTTCACATTGGCTGCTGTTTATCAGTTCTGGGGGCAGTTTGCTGCTTTATTCACCATGACCTAGCTGCAAGGTGATCAGTGGCAAAAAGCTATGTGTATAACATTTGGAGTACAGCTGAAATTTGTACCACCCCCTCCACCCCCCATGCCTTCTTTAAGTACACTGAACCCCCCCTCCCCCTTGCAACCATTTCTATTGGCTGCAGTCCCTGCATGTGCATTCTCTCTGCACCTCGTTCTCACCCCCTTAGCCAGCAATCTTGGCAACCACGCTCACCTTGCCACTGCTACTCTGCCTACTTTCTCTTCTACCTCCCCTTTATGATAGAGGGTGCCCATCTGCTTCCCACCCTCCCCTTCACACTGCACATCAGTGGAACAGCCATGGGACTGGGATCTATTGAGCCACCTATCACAGTATTACCCCCTACCCAAATTCTACACAGGAAACTGCTAAAAAGTGCTACTCCCCTTCTTTGCACCCCATTACTGTACTACAGTATGTGATCTACTGATCAAACTAAGCCTATATAGCACATCGAGAAAGAGGGAGCATGTGCACCGTAGTAGGTTTCTTAGCCTGTTACTAAAATGAGTGATCCTCCTTCTGCTGCTAATCTCTAGAAATATCCACCCAAAACCCAGCCCACAAGTTGACAACCACAACAATAATCACAAAACTGGGACTCTTTTCTTGTCAAGCATCAACATCCGAAGCCTACCCAAGAATTTAGATCTACTCACAGCGTCGGTCACACAGCATACTCCCAACATCCTAGCAATTCAAAAGACCTGGTTGTCTCCCCATATCCCTGACAATGCCATTGCAATCCAGGGATTCACTGTCTTCAGACAGGATAGGCTCAAAATAAAAAGGGGGGGAGGCTGTGCCGTTTATATGAAAGAAACCCTCATGAGTCTTGCTCTGGCGCTACCCCACACCGACATAGACATTCCGATCCTTGCAATGATGCTGCTGCCGCTCGGAGCACAGAGCATAGCCCTGACCACTGCATCTATCTACATCCCTCCTAAATTGGTGGCCTGCGGACTTAACTCAATCCTGAACTGCATACACAATCTAAAGCACAAATCAAATGTTATTTGTAATGTGCTTTTCTAAAAAAAAAGCATATACACAGTACAATATAAAATCAAATATACAGTCTAAAAAAAGATATATAAGATACAAAGGCAGCAACAATAAAATTAAATATTGTCCCCAAAAGGTAAGTCAAATAAATACATTTTTAATGAGGACTTAAAGGTCTCGGCGGAGAGGCACTCTCCAAATCGATGAGGTAGAGAGTTCCACAGGGTCGGGCTACAAAAGAAAAAGCCCTAACACCTGATATTTGAAGATGAACCCTGGGAACCTCTAGCAATCCCTTGTCAGTGGAGCGAAGTGGGCAAGGGGGAAGTGAGGCCGGAGGAGGTCTTGCAAGTAACCCGGTCCTTGTCCACATAGGGTCTTATAGGTCAGCAATGCAACCTTGAAGGTGATCCTCCATCACACCAGAAGCCAGTGCAGTTCACGTAGCACAGGAGTGATATGGCTAGTTCTTGACAGCCCTGTCAACAGCCTGGCCACAGCATTCTTCACCAGCTGCAGGCGACGAAGATCCACCCCCAGTAATCCTAGGTATTGAGCATTACAGTAATCAAGATGAGAGGACACAAAGACATGAACCAACATAGAAAGGTCCTCAGGCAGAACCAGGTGCTTTATCCGGACAATGTTCCTCAGATGATAAAATGAGGACTTGACAACTGCTGACACTTGCACTTTTAGTGTCAGTTCATTATCAAGCACAATGCCCAGATTCTGCACCCTTTCAGAAGGTCTCAACTGGTTGCTCCCAAGCACAAGGCTAGACTGTTTCCCAGGAGTCAACTTCTCTAACTGCTGGCATGGGTCCACTACCAATACTTCAGTCTTATCTGGATTAAGTCTCAACCAGTTAGCACTCATCCAGTCCTGAATCTCAGCGAGGCAGTTGTTGAAGACCAAGACTGCACTATTTTGTTCCAGTACAAAGGACATGTAGAGCTGAGTATCATCTGTATAGCAGTGAAAACTCAGTCCATACCACCTTATAATGTCTCTTAATGACAGCATATACACCATGAATAACATGGGGGACAGCACAGAACCATGCAGCACCACACAGAGCAGGGCAAAGGGGGGCAAGGAAAAAAAAACCTGAAAACACCATGTGGGTCCTGCCTGTAAGGAAAGAATGAAACCATCTGGGGGGATCCTGGGATGTGTAGGGAGAGGAATCATCAGCAGAAAACAGGAAGTTGTTATCCCTCTGTTCAGACAGTTGGTGAGACCCCATCTGGAGTACTGTGTCCAATTCTGGAGACCCCATCTCCTCAAGGACATAGACAGGATAAAGGCAGTCCAGAGGAGGGCAACTAAAATGGTGCAGGTATGCAAGAGAAGCCTTATGAGGAGAGACTAAATGAGCTTAATATGTATACCCTTGAGGAAAGAAGGGAGAGGGGGGACATGATAGAAACTTTTAAGTACCTGAGTGGAATCAACAAAGTCCAAGATGGTAGCATCTTTCAGAAAAAGAGACTTGCAAGAACAAGGGGACACAATTCAAAGATAGAAGAAGGGCAGTTCAGGGGCAATGTGAGGAAGTATTATTTCACAGAGAGGGTAGTGGATGCATGGAACAGCCTTCCTGAGGAGGTTGTGGGGTCTAAAACTGTGGGAGAATTCAAGAATGCATGGGACAGACATAAGGCAATTCTTGTGGGGGGTAGGAAGAAATAGGCTGTTGGTTAACTAGGATCTGCGGCCTATCCTGTAGATAAGGAAATGGGCAGACTAGATGGGCCTAGCGGTCCTTATCTGCCATCAAAGTCTATGTTTCTATGTTTCCATCTGAGGACTGTCCCAGATAGTCCACAGAGCAGCCACAGGTATTCCAGCAATACTCAATAATCTACGGTGTCAAATGTTGCAGAGAGACCAAGGAGGACCAAGATCGAATGATTCCGCCAATCCTTCGCTATCAGGAGATCATTAAGTACTTGAACCAATGCTGTCTCAGTACTATGCCTCTTCCTGAAACTGGACTGGAGAGGATCATAGACTTTGTGGGTGGTAAGAAAGTTCTCGAGCTGTAACGCGACTACCTTCTCAATAACCTTGCCCAAAAACAGCAGGTTAGAGACAGGTCTGTAGCTCACAAGACAGTCTGGGTCACAGGAAGGTTTATTTAAAAGGGGTGTCACCATGGCTTCCTTCAAGAGGTCCAGAAACACCCCTTGTTCTAGTGAACACGAGACTATCTCAGCAAGGATCGGTCTGATGACATCCATACACCCCACCAGAAGGTGGGTTGGACCAGGATCCAAACTACAGTAAGTCGGTCGCAGACCACGGACAATCTTGACAATGTCCATGATTACTGGCTGGTCAAAATCTGTCCAGATAGACTGGATGTCAGCATCCTCACATCAACCACCACCATACTCATCTGAATGAGTCAAATAGATATCTGACCTGATGGAGGACACCTTTTCTGCAAAGAATTGAGTGAACTCCTCACACTTAGTTTGTGAAAAAGCTCTCCAGCCCTGACGGCAGGCTGGATTGCACAGGCTGTCCACGGTCCAAAAGAGCTGGGCCTGTCAATTCCTTGCTGCAGCAATCTCCCTGGACAGGAACTCTGCCTTCTTACAGGAGATTTCTGATTGATAGTTGAATAATGGACTATCAACCTAAGTCTGTCCTCCTCCAGGCCAGATTTCCGCCAACAATATTTCAACCTTCGTCCAATTCTCCTCATCTCCCTCAAAGTCCCATCAAACCAAGGGGACTGAGGGTGGAGAGGGAGAGTGCAAACTCGGACAGGAGCTACAGAATCCAGGTCCCTCAGTACCACACTACTACAGTGCACTACTAGGTCTCCTGGGCTCTGACATTCCATGGCCTACTCAATAGGTCCAGCACTGCCATCAGACCCTCTAGGGTAACGCCCCTCAAAGGGCAGTACCGGACCATCTCCAAAGGGGCAGGTCTCACAGGGGGAGCCACAAAACTGAACCTTATAGAGTGATGGTCTGACCATCCAACTGGTTCCACCACCAAGTCAGTGGTCTCCATCCCCAACAGGAACACCAGGTCCAAGGAGTGCCCCTGAATATGGGTTGCAGCGGTAACTACCTGTGTGAAGCCCAACAAGATCATCAGTTGGAGGAATTTCTGACCAAAATGCGAAAGTTCATCATTGACCCAGGCATTGAAATCCCCCAGGACCAACCACCTGGAGGATTCCAACACCATGTCGCCCATGAAGTCGCCAACTTCCTGCAGGAAAGCTTTCTCATCTCTGGGTGGATGGTAGATGAGAAGAATTCTGCTGACCACATCTTTTTCCCTAATACACGCAAAGGACCTAGTGACCCCACTGGAACCTTTACAAGGCCCAGTTCTGTTTCAAAACAAATGGCTACACCCCCGCCCCTATGATCCAATCTTGGGTGGTGTATCACAAAGTACCCTGCTGGAACAGCAGACTCCAATACTGGGTCTGCATTCTCATCCAGCCATGTCTCAGTGATGCAAACCATGTCAGATGTTTCAACAAGATTAACAATAATTGCTGTCTTGTTTTTTATTGACCTGGCATTGCATAACACCGCCCAAGTTAGATGAGAAGCCATGGAAGAGCAGGCAACTTGCCCACTACCAGTGGAGCCCTTGGGTATGAGTACCAGGCAGGGAGAACCCCTTGTCTGGATCCATTTCACCCCAGGGCTCCTCCTCAACTTCACTACCCCAATCTGCCTACCCTGTTCCCTCCACCATCCAGGTCCAAGGACCCCACCCATCTGGACCCTCCCTGCAATACCCAAGGCACAACGTGTATACACTTTGGATTGCAATGGGGGACTATCAAAGGGATGCAGGCTCCTCAGCCTAGAAGGGGAGTAGTGCCTTCCCACCGAACCATGATCCAAACACATGCTACCTAATTAAAAACTGCCACCTTCTAAAGGTGCTACTCAAAAACAACAGTCAACTCTAAATTAATTTAGACAGCCACTTAATAATCCTTATACCCCACCAGCCACTCCTAACTTCTAATACTGAAGAACCCTCAAAAATCGCACTAAACAGATTATTATTAAATAAAATTTCTACTTAAATAACCCCCAGCAACCCAACATATAACAAAGGCAAATGTCTAGCAGTGTCCAGAAACTGGAAAACCAATCCCAAAAGTCCTAAATGACAAACATGTCCTCAAAAAAACAGTTCAGGGCTTCTAAGAGACCCCTAGTAGTTTTTTGAATTTTGGTCTTAGAGTCTCTCACACCCCAAAGCCATAACCAAATTAATACTGATTGTGGATTTCTCTCACCAACCACAGTTTAAGTAATACAGACTAAATAAAGAATAATGAATGAAGTTCAGGGCACTCTCCCCACCCAGTTCGAGTTCTATATAGAGGCAGCTCAGGAACCATAGATGTCACAGCTCTTCACCAGTCCAAAACACAAAACAGTCCAGAAAAAAACAAAAACAAATCCAAGTCATGACCGAAAATTATATCCAAGAAGACAAATATTCAAATAAATCCACTGTTCTTCAGAAGTGCCACTAAATAAGAAGACTGCAGCTGTTCAACTTCCATCCAGACAAGAATCCATAATTCCAAAAATGTCCTTCATACAGTGCCAGATCAAAATAATGTCAAATAAAGAGGGGTCCATATATGAAAGCCAGGAGTGTGCTATGATATCCAGGCCACAGAGGGTTATCCCCACACACACCATTCCAACCAAACCCTGCTCGCAACACCCACAACACGTAGCTACAGTCACCCTAAGGTTAGGCCACTGGGACCAGCCCTGAGGTATTTTAGTAAAAACCCCAAATGATGCCTCTGGCTCCCTGGAGCCAAATGAGGCAATTCGAGCTCAGTCCTGAGTGGCACAATCAGGAATAGCCTTAGATGCAGGGAGGAAGGGAGCTCCCTCACCCAGCCCAGCCCACTGACCTCTCTACCCCCAGGCTCAAACGACAACCCAAGTTTAACCACCTAGTAAAAAATTCCAGTCCAGTCCAAAAAACACAGCATCAGTTAAAGCGGCAGTTAACCATACAATTCCCCCACTCATGTTGCTCTACAGGTAACCGCAAGCAGCATCAGGCCTTTTGTTCAGCAGGCCGCCTTCTCCAGATGGAACAGGTGTATTGAGTGTACTGGAGAAACTCTGAACCTGGCAGTAGAGTCGGACTTCCTCACATACGTATGAGAATCAGGATCATAATAAAACAATCTGGACAGTGCAGCCAGCAATAACTGAGCAGCAGTGAAAGCAAAAGAATCCAAAACACACTTCAATTACTATAAAATGCAAACCGTGTTTAACACAAAATAAAAATGAAATAAATCACAAACTCAAAGTAACAGCTCTTAGCGGGCTAAAAATGGCTGGCCCAGTGTGGCCGTCATCTTGACCTGACCACAACACTGAGATAGTACTACCTGGGGATTTCAGTGTTAACTGGTTGTCAACCAATGCCAGTAGCTACAAGGATGCCCTGTCTGCAGCCAACCACACTCAACTGATACAGTCCCCTACAAGGGTAAACTATAGAACCGCGACCAGCAGTCTTCTGGACTGGGTACTTACCAATTGACCTGACCACATAACACAAACTGAGGTCCTGTCTGACAACATAAGCAATCATTCCTTGGTATTTTGTCTTTGGACAAATAAACATGTTAAACCACCACCGAAAACCATCCTCAGTAGGGCACTCACTCACAGGCATTGTGAACCCCTATGAAATCTTCCTCGACAACAAGATTGGACAAGTGTTGACACAGCTGATGATGTAGATACTGCCCTAGAATTCTTTATCACAGCTTTAATTCAGCCTGTGATATACATGCCTCCTTCAAAAAACAGAAGGTCAGGGGTACTGTTAACCCCTGGATCACTTTGGATCTCCTACAGAAATGAAATCTCATGACCACCTGTGGTATCGGGCTAGAACCACAGGCATGCATGTTGACATACAGGCATACAAATCTGCAAGGAATGCCTGCACCAGTGCCATCTATCTAGATAAAGCAAAATACAATAGAAACATCCTCACCAACTCTTGGAAGGATGGTAAGACTTTCTGCAGCAACTTTAAGAAAATCACTGGGAAAGAATCCAAAATCTGCCCCCTTCATGTTGAATCTAGAAGGCACCATAACCCTCGACCCGACTGAAATTGCTAACATGTTCAACGTGGCTTTTACTGATCTCAGCCAAGTCCTGACTTCAAACTTCTTCGACCTACTCCCACCCCCAGTTGCCACTTCCATGGGTGGTCTTTGCTCAGATTTGGTATACCCACCTTTCTATTTCAAGGCAGTGACAGAAAATGAAGCCAAAAAAAAACTTCACCAAGGTACTTGAGAAAACCAGATACAGTGGAGACACCCTGGACCATAAGCTCATAGACCTCATGTTCGATGTAGTCCTATGTCCCCTTACTAAGATTATCAAGTCCCTCATGCTTCCCCAGTTTCCCAGCAACTGGAAGCTAGCATTGGTGACCCCCGTATATAAGAGTGGAGACATAGTCCTTCATGGCAACTACAGGCCCATCTCCATTCTTCCTCCTCTGTGCAAGGCTCTCAAAAGAATTGTAGCTGACCAGCTGGTTGAGTATATGGAGATGTATAATTTCCAATGTTTTCACTAGCATGGTTTTAGGAAAGGGCACAGCACAACCTCCGCCCTGTTGGAATTTACGGCTACATCCAGAAGGCCATGGATCAGGGGTAACTTGTCGGCACCACCTTAATCGATCTCTCCATGGTGTTTGATACAGTCAATCACCCCCTACTGCTGGAAAGCTTAGCAAATCTAGGGCTGTCTTCTAACACTACTGGATAGTTTTGAAGCTATCTCTCCAACTGAACACAGCAAGTGAGAATAGGGGACACCCTGTTTACCAAGTTGCCGGTCCGATCCGGCATACCACAAGGATCAATCCTGGGACCATTGCTCTTCAGCATTTCCTTAACAAACTCCCAAACTACTGCCTGGTACAAGTTTTGCTCTATGCAGCTGATGCTGTAATCTTCACAAAGAACTCTGATTACTCCCAGTTATTAGGGCAACTACAGGATAGTTTCAAGAAAGTAGAAGAATGGTTCCTTGAGAAGAAACTTGTGCTTAATTACAAAAAAAAAACAAATCAATGCTCTTCCACAGCACCCACAGCAAGAATCAGACAGAACCACTGATAAGCAGGAACTGCTCAGGCACTGCTCTGGAACTGACACATTCCTTCAAGTATCTTGGTGTTACTCTGGACCCTACGCTGTCCTTCAATAACCACATAGACCTTGTCACCAAATCAGTGAATATCCACATTGGTCTCCTTTACAGGCATGGACACTGCCTCACCGATCAAGCCCTCAAGATAGCCATCCAAAGCTCCATAGTTTTGTTTATTGACTATGGGATGGTGATCTATGGAGCAGCAACTGACACTGCACCAAGGAGGCTATCCATAGCCT
Organism: Neoceratodus forsteri; assembly: GCA_016271365.2. Lineage (NCBI taxonomy): Eukaryota > Metazoa > Chordata > Ceratodontiformes > Ceratodontidae > Neoceratodus > Neoceratodus forsteri. The sequence continues at coordinate 19,309,293 of JADMNL010000038.1, read as the reverse complement.
TCAATAAGGCCTGCCAACTTCTTGTAGGAGCTGCACCTCGGACACACACTTGTGACCTTTGTGAATAAGCAGAATGGTTTCTACTGGATGGCTATATTTTATGCCATACCAGTCTTATGATAAAGAAGGCCTCCATTGGACTACTGCACCCTGGAGTGCAGAACCTCCTTATCCCCTCACGTAATATATGGCACACCAGAAGCTCAGATAACTCCTCCATTCAAGTTCCCTGGCATCGTACATCACAAGGACAGCGGTCGTTTGCTTTCAGAGTCCCCAAATGTTTTAATTCCATGCATAGCGAAATTACTGACATAGCCACTCTTGGCTCTTTTAAATGAAATCTCCATGACTGCCTTGTTACCAGAGCCTCCTGTTACTGTTATACCTAATCCAGGGTCCTTTGCCTTAGACTATCCTTTCCCCCACTCCCATGCCTTCACCAACCCACTTTACTAAGACTACCAAGCTAACCAGTGTCTGTTATGCCAACTCCTTTGTTCATTCCCTCACCATTTTCCCTGCTCCTACCCTTCACCTTAACATCCCCTCCATATCTACCCAGCACGCCTTCCCTTCTCCCACCCCTCACGATTATCCTCCTATATCCCATATCGATCCATCTGCCACCTGATTCACCTGCATACTCCACTTCCCTCCTTTCCTCCCAGCTCCTTCCCCTGCCCCTCACCTATCCAGTATGCCTCCCTTTCCCCACTCCCATGATCCTCCCCTAAGCCCTTCTACCCAGCCACCTCTATAAACATGCACTTGTACCTCCCTTTTGCTTTCTACTCTTACTTAACCTTACCTACCTCTTACTGTACCCTCCCACCTCCCTTCTCTCAATCAACCCTCCTGGTGGTGATCTCTTCCTGTCCTTCTATCCAGCCACCTCTATAAACATGCACTTGTACCTCCCTTTTGCTTTCTGCTCTTGCCTAACCCTACCTACCTCTTACTGTACCCTCCCACTCTCCCCTCTCTCAATCAACCCTCCTGGTGGTGATCCCTTCCTGTCCTTCTACCCAGCCACCTCTATAAACATGCACTTGTACCTCCCTTTTGCTTTCTGTTCTTACTTAACCCTACCTACCTCTTACTGTACCCTCCCACCCTCCCTCTCTCAATCAAACCTCCTGGTGGTGATCCTCCTGTCCTTCTACCCAGCCACCTCTACAAACATGCACTTGTACCTCCCTTTTGCTTTCTGCTCTTACCTAACCCTACCTACCTCTTGCTGTACCCTCCCACTCTCCCCTCTCTCAATTAACCCTCCTGGTGGTGATCTCTTCCTGTCCTTCTACCCAGCCACCTCTATAAACATGCACTTGTACCTCCCTTTTGCTTTCTGTTCTTACTTAACCCTACCTACCTCTTACAGTACCCTCCCACTCTCCCCTCTCTCAATTAACCCTCCTGGTGGTGATCTCTTCCTGTCCTTCTACCCAGCCACCTCTATAAACATGCACTTGTACCTCCCTTTTGCTTTCTGTTCTTACTTAACCCTACCTACCTCTACTGTACCCTCCCACCTCCCTCTCTCAATCAACCCTCCTGGTGGTGATCCCTTCCTGTCCTTCTACCCAGCCACTGCTGTGAACCCTGGCATTAGGCTTTTGTCCCAGATATAGCATCCTGCTTGACAATGCCTCTGGCTGCACCTATGGGTATAATCTTGTGCAACTTGCAACTTACAAAAAACATTACTTGTACATGTTGGATACCCTCAGGCTTCTTGTGATGTTTTACTATGTCTACCAATGAGGAGCCTTTGTAAAAGAGTCTGTTGACTCAAAGGGTGTAATTCTCAATAAATAAATACAGAGGAGTATTTTTGATGCCAAGGTTGGGGGGACAACCTCAATCTCAACCAGCTTCGGATAATGGGTACTGTGGTACATACGAAAATGTAAACGTTATATGGAAAAATACTAAATTTCCTATCAACATGCCTTTGAAATATAATACATATGGAAAACAATGAGGACAATATTTTCACAGGACACGTTTTTATTTTAAATATATTGTTTATTTGTTATCCTTAATTTTTATTGCAGTTCTCAGTATATCAGAGTACTTTACTTGGTGACAATTAAGCAATGAGGCATGACCAGGGGTTATGTTAATGGTCTATTAATCACCTTCTAGGGTGTATCATGACATGAGGTGTAGCCGATTGCCACATGCCCCTAGAGGGTGATTAACTAACCATTAACATAATCCCTGGGAGTGCCTTATTGCTATTATAATAAAACATGTTTTTAAACAGCGTTAAACCTCGTTCAGCATATGGCAAGCTCTACATGTATGTTAATAAAAGATTAACATAAGGCTGTTAGAATGTTTGCAGCCAATCAGAAAGCTCCATTTCTCAGACCCTTTTTATAATACCCAATAAGTATTACAGAAAAGGAATGTGTAAGAAAAGGATCATTTTCTTGTCTCTCTCTTTGTTACAACATGTCGGGTGGAACCAATACAGAACTGTAAAATCCTGCAATATGTACATATAGAACACATGTGGCAAAAAACACCAAGACCACAAGCTAAGACCCTGAACCATAACTGTAGTAACTTGATAATATCCAGAGTACTAAAACACTCAAGACTGTGTCCTTTGGACTGTAATGTAGTTTGTCATACCAAGAATAACATGAGTGTCCAGAAAGGCTGGAACATGGCCCTCAAGAACTGCCTTACCTGCTTCCTAATATGGCCACCAATTGTGTTAAGCATGACATCATTGGAGCCAGATAGCTACATGGCTCTTATAGTGTTAACTAATTATTTTTCCCTCTGTATAGAATTGTTACACCAAAATGGTCAAGACCATGTGCACTAAGTTGATCAGTACACATGCAAAGCTATGGTTCTGTTCATTGTGTTTAGTTAAACATGTTAAAATTGTGTTTTAATCGAAATAACTTTATCTTTTGCAAACCACAGTGCAGTACAAATCTTAAATAACCTGATGGTCCAGTGGTCATGGCAGATTCAGGATGTTACAATGGGGTGTTAGTGGTATGCATACTTGATATGCACTTTTAACATTTTTATTAAACCTTTGTATTGTCTGCTATTCTTTTAGCATGTTTTTGACAGAACCTACAAATGTGATCAATAGATTTGAATGTAAACATTTGTACAATCAATAAATCAGACTTTAACAAAGTGAAATGTAGCAAGTAATTTACAATGGGCGGGAGGAGCAGCTGCACCCTTAACCCAACCCCCCCGATCCAACACTTATTTGTAGCAAAATGCTTGTGTAGTCCAATGCCAGAGTTAATACTTTCTTAGTAATCAAAAATATGGTTGTCTTGACTTCTTTTCATATGGGAAATAATAATAATAATAACAATCAGAAGAAGAATCAACATTTATATAGCGTTTTCATAACAGTGTATCTCAAAGTGCTTTACAGGTATGCTAGACTGGTAGTGAAGTGACTGAATGTATAGTGGGCAGTAATTTTCACACAATAATATTCACATGTAGCATTGACAATTGCATGAAATGGTTTTATGGGAAGGGAATGTTGGCCTGGACAACAGGGTCAGGTAGCGATCATGGTGCTGGCAGCCCCAACTCTTATATCTCACAGTGATCTACTCATATTTTTCCCCTTATGTGTTCCCCTTCCCTGAATATGCCAGTACCTTGCAGGATTGTCCTTCTCGGTACCCTCTGGTATTCTATTGTTCACTACTTCTCCCACAGCACAAATGGATGAGCTCATCACCTTTCTGCATCATGAATACAGGCAGTACAGTTCCCGAGATAAGCAGATCTTTCCAGTAAGTCAGGCTATTAGCAGCAGAGAACAAGGAAAAAATGGGCAATCTGTCCTAAAAGATTTAGGCTACCTTTAATTAGCACCATTAAATGATGGGTGTGTGCATCATTATGCCATATTTTTAGTGAGAACTGCGGTATTACAAAGCCCCACTGACGTCAAAGCCATTCATGATTGCTTTGCTAAACCCTTTCTGCATCATTTATTTATTTTGTGGCCCGCACCGAGTAGCCCATAGTAGTGTGGTGCACTGCACCGCCTCACTTATATTATGAGCGTGCAGCACCACACTGTTACAGCAAATGAGCTGCACACAGTCCGCCATACTTCGGTTCATGGATTTTAAAAATAAATATAAGTACTTGCCTACTGAAAAAAAAAGAGGGGTTTATGTTTAAAAGTTTAATCGGAGGTAAGCTTTTGGGGTGGGAGCTTTGTATTGTCCAGCAGTTTCCTTTAATTGTGCTTAATCATAGGTGGCTTATATCTTATATGGGAAAGAACGCCTATTTCACCTTTGTGCTCTGCTGCTGTCAGCCTGGCTTATCAGAAGATGATGTTTACTATTACATGTAAACTAACATAGAAGACTGTACTAACTACATTCATGATGCAGAAGGGTAGAAAGCTCACCAGTTTTTTATGGGGAGCAGGACAGAAGAATGAATGCCAGAGAGGGAGTGAATAGGTCATTCGGCACAGTATAGCTATATTCAGGTTAGTGAAAGACAGGAAGGGGAACACTGGAGCAGATCATGTGATATCTGAGATGTGGGTCTGCCAGTACTGTGATCACTACCTGATTGTGGATGAGGCAGCCAGTGATGACAAATACCAAGAGTGGCAGGTCTGCACCTAAACTGTTACTTTAATTCAGTATAGGGAGATTACCCTTGGTGAGGGGGAATGTTAACGCTTATTAGACATTATTGAGGGGCTATGTATAGCTCATTCAAGATTTGGAATGTTGGTCCAGCCAACTCTCACTGTGCAGTAGGATACAGAAAGTACTGCAGAAGATAAGTGGGGAACCGTCCCGCGGGGTTCTGCAGATCACAGATCAAGGAGTAGACTGACACTGGAGTCGGGTGGATTTTCTCAAGGCATTAGTATCTCTCTCCTGCTAATAATGTTGTTAGCCATAGTGTGCAGCCCTTATGAGGCCAATGAACAGTAGTTGTTCAGGTGTGTGCTGATGCTTATTGCTTTCTTCCAGGAAGACCTGGCGATGGCTAATGAGGTGGGGAGAAAACAGCAACGGGGGAACTGTTACATACTGCCTTCACTGAGTAGTGGAAGGGTGGTGATCCTCAATGTTTACTGGGAGCAGAAATCAAACATTGAGAAAGTGGATTGGACAGTGAACTGGGAGGCATTTTTTAACAGTATCAGCTAATGAAGCGAATTAGTATAGGTGTGCACAACTATCTGAGGTACAAGGTTACAATCTGAGGTGTGATAATTCTCTTCATGAGATCGCAAGTTGATATGCAGCTCCATGCAGTACCAAGGAATATGACGTGCTTGCTTGAACACATTTGAATTTTTGGTGCATCAACCCATTGCAATATTTTTATTGCTACAGTCCAAATACAGCACAGCGCCTTTCATGAGCATGAACAAATTTAAGTGCAATGGTGTCCAGACATAGCTCATCAAGTCTGGTTTGGTGAACATGACATACAGCAACTGCGTTCAGGTGACACTGGGTCATTGTAGACCGCAGCCATGTTTTTAGGTGCCTAAGTGCACTGAAACTGCACTCTGCTTCACAACTGCTTACTGGTATCACCAACAGTAGTCGCGAGAAACTTTCTAACTCTGTAAAAGGCCATGGACATCTAGAGTAGTGTTTAAATCGGACTACAGCCTCATTCAAAGAGGTATATGTGTTACTCTGTGCAAACATCTCAAGTTGAACTTTCAGCATTCTGGGATTAAGCTCTGGATATTTTTAATGCAGTCAATCATTTCCTCCAGCTCATGGTCACTCATCACCCGTATGTACTGCAGCAAGAAGGAACTGTTCTAGTTGAATACTCAGTCAGCCCTTGCTGAAGGAACCTCTCTTCTAGCTGGGCAACTGAGATGACTACTATCTTAAAGAATTCCATTCTGAAATAATCCTCCACTGTTGCATGATTGTGCTGCTCCCGTGCCAAGCAAACGGACTGAGACCCATCGTTGCCTTGGTGGCAATGGATCCATCTCCAGCTTCTGGACAACTTCATCAGCTTTTCTGATGGCTTGCAAGACAGTATTTTCATTCCTTACTCTTTGAAGCTGAGCTTTTATGAGGCTTACTTGGGTAAGCATGCCACCTACTGTGCAGTTCGGATTTTGTAGGCTCCTATTCAGACAAGTCGGTGGTTCCATGACTACCTTGACCAGCAGAAGGCTAACTAATGTGTTGCCCTTGCTCAGCTTCTCTAAGAGACCACGTGTCCTTGTTGCAGCATCCCCATTTTCCAACTCCGTTTGTTGGAGACTCTCAAGGATTTGCTCATATTGCTGTGACACAGCTTTGACTGTTGCTAGTCTTACAGTCCATCTAGTTGGACATAAGGGCTCCAGTTTCTTGAAGGAGGTAGATGCATTATCAGATGTAGCAATTTGAGAAAAAATTGTTTTTGTACTTTAGGATTCACTGAACAGTTTGCCCAGTTCATTTACGCAGTGCAAGGAATTTTAATACAGGGCTTGTTTACAGCTCTCTTTCGCCACAAGATTTACACAGTGAGCACCACAATGCACAAATGTGTCAAGTGGTTGACTTTCCTTTATGATAGCCTGTGCACCAGATAGCATCCTGACATGTTTGCAGCGCCATCAAATACCATACACGGAGGAATTCAATTGGCAGAGGAAGTCTTGTGAGGACATCCATTATGACGTTTGCTATTGAGGTCGATAGTATCCTGTGGCTCATAAACCCAATGAACTTCTCCTGAGGTGCATGTTTCCATCAACGTATCTAAGGCAAATGCTTTTGTTCTTTTACCTTGGCAGTCTTGTGTTCCACAACGATAATGGAATAGTATGATGACTTGTTAATATCCTTCACGACAGAACGGATGATCTCATGACTCATGAGTCCAATTAGTTCATTTTGAGTTGCTGGGCTTGTATAGTCCTGCTTTCATTTTAGCCAAGTTGCTAGGGTCTCATCTTCATTGCTGAATAGCTTGAGCAGTTCAGCAAAGTTTCCCTCATCAAGCTGATGACCTCGAATTGCCAATCCCTGTCTTCCCAAGTAACGCAAAGCGGCTATTAACTTAAACAAGCACTTGCGAGACACATCTTGTGAGATCTTTTTCTGTTCCACTAGAGCAGAATCAATGCTTTGACCACGGGATACATGAGCCACCTTCCAAAGGGCACGCTGATGTGTTTCTGAGCTCTGATGAGCAATAAACGTAGTCCGTGCTTTCCTCCAGTTGGTGAAGCCTATTGTGGTGAATATTGGTTCTCGCCTTTTGACAGCTCAAGCATCCCCATTTGTTCACACTTTGTGCAACAAAAGCAGAGCACTTCCAACTCAGGACTATAGTGCAGCCATGAAAATTCCTGTACCATGATTCCTGAATCGAGTTTTTGTTTCCACAGTCCTGCTTTGGTATTTCTAGATGGTGGTTGGTACGGCTGATCCATATCATGAGTTGTCATCTCCATTCTAGGCACTGTTTCTGCAACAGATGGTGATTGTGGTTGGGGTGGCTGATCCAGAGGCACTGTTTGGATCTCCAGTACAGGAACTATGCTGTCGACAGTAGGAAAGGATGAACTTGTACTTGGTTGCTGTTCTCCCTTGTTAACATTAGCATTGAATCCCTGATCTAGCTCCTCATACACTGCAGTACATATTTCTTCAGTCGGGATCTTCTGTGTGAATGAAGGCACGGGATCTATGTGAGGTTTCTTCTTGAAGAACATGGCAATCGAACGTTGGTCTCTCTAACATTTCATGTTATGAGATTTGCAGTTAACCCTGATCTGTAAAAAATGAACAACTGTTACAGATTCTTCTTCATTAAAGGAAAACTCCTAAGTTTGTGGGTTCCCACACAACTGAATAGCTATCCCTTCAGCTTAGCTTTTAGCAGCACAAGTGGAATTTTCTTGAGCCTCAACTTTGTATATTTTAATTTTAAAAAGTACGACGGAATCCGGAAGTCCAGAGGATACAGGGGGTGCTCCATTTTCTGCAAAGGTGTAGTGATGCACCATACGCTTCAACACTTTTGTATTGACGCATGTGGTGCATGTGGTGCATTGTCACACCTTTGCAGAAAATGGAGCACCCCCTGCATCCTCCAGACTTCCAGATTCCATACTTCTTAAAATTTAAATATACCAATTCTCTCTCTCCATCAATTTATTTTATTTGGGGCATTGTAGCTGTTTCTCAGCACTCCTGCATGGACCCCAGTCTCAGCCTTGCAAGCTGTACAGACTGGCCCCATTTCAACATGGTCTCATTTTTCCCTGCGATTTCTGGTCCAGGCCATCCACATCAGGAGCTGGAATCTGGCCAGTAGAGATTTGGAGCTAAAAAATCGCCACCAGAATATTTTGGGGCAGAAAAATCAACACCAGAGTGCTTATCCAGGATATTCCCTCACAAAGGGCAGCCCCAAATGTTTCCGTCGATGACTGGCACATTGGACTGTGTCCTCAACCACTTGTCGACTGTTACTTGCTCCTCGTGCATTCATCGGTTGGCGTTCTGGGATCCCCAGCTGATCATCCACAGGCCCTGCTCCCCTGACACAGCTCAGAGGCTTCTAAAAGAGCAATTCATCAATGAGGATGGTCTGGTTCCAACTTACAGTCTGACAACATGGGTATACATCAACCACCGTGACCAGGGTGCAAGAAGCCCAAAACTAAAGATTCTCTTCTTCTTTTCAGTGGGCGAGCACTACTGAAAGATGTATATTCCTGGACAGGAAAATGACAGCAGTCTGGCTCAATTCACAAGGTTGTTCTTCCAGGGAATGGGAGCTGGAGGACATTGTCTTCCACATCAAAAGAACAGGGGCAATCCTCAGACAGATCTTTAGCCTGTGGGCTGGAATTCAAAGGTACAGCAATTCTGCTCCCTGGCCATGGACAAACCAGCGGTGGCTCAAGATGCCTTCTCCCTAAACTGGGATCAGTTCAGCCTCCTGTTTGCCTTCATCCAATGCCGCTTCTATCAAGACTCCTCCACAAGTGACCTTGGACAGGGCAGTCATGATTCTAGGGGGTCCCTTATGGCCAGTCCACACATGGGTTTCCGACTATCACTCATCTTTTGAGGCGACCACCTCTAACCTTCAGTTTCAGCCCAGACCTTCTCCTTTAAGGGCTGGTCTGCATCTCAATTTGAACAACTTGTCTCCCGGGGCCTGAAGATTGAGCAGGAAAAGCTCCAGTTCTGCACCCAGTTTTAACAACTGGCCTCTCTCTAGACTGGGAAAGTGAGTGGAAAAACTTTCAAGGAGCTATGCAGTACAGCTCCTGTTATGTTATTGGAATGATGGGGAGTTCATATGCCTCTTCTTCCTCCAAAGTGCATTATAGAATCCAGAGGAGATTTTGTTTTTGGCTTCATTCCAGACACATACAGAATGACACAATATAATTGCCTGTACTACTGCAGTTCCTTTAAGACAAATGGGCAAAAGACTCCTACCAGTCACCTTACAAATTAGAGTTTCTGCACTGGGGGCACTCTTGATGGGACTGGGGAAATGTTGGGCTCATATCCCCACGTCTGGTACTTCTACAGGCGGCAGCATTAAAACATCTTCAATTCACCAAAGCTATCACCTTGGAGTCTTGATATGGTGCTCAGGGCCGTGACCAAGGCCCCCTTTAGAGCCTCTCATGCCATCCATCATGCATCTCAAAATAAAGATTGCCTCTTTTTTCTCAAAGCTACTACTCCTGCTAGGAGTTTCAGCAAACTAAAAGAGTTGTTGGCCTAAGAGCTGTACACTAGTTCATCAGGCTAGAACAGTTCCACATTTTATTTGCCAAAGTTATGTCCTCCTCTTTTACAATCAAGGTTCTCTCTCCTTCTGCCCACCTCTAAAAAGCAACAAGAATGGAAAGTGGCATACACTAGACATGGGAAGGGAGAAATATGGAGATTAAGAGAGAGGAAGCTATTCATGAAAACTTCAGCTGTGTTCACGTCAGCTAAAGAGGAAAAAGATGGGGCAGCAAGGATGCAATAGGCTCTATAGCCAAACAGATTCTATCCATCACCTCTACAGCATATGATCAGGCCAGAGTAACTTGCCTGACCCAGTGAGAGTCCATGGCCCCCTTCATGGGTGTAATTCTGAGAAGCATCGACAGCATACTCACACTGAGTGACATTTTGATGAGATGGGTGCTGTATAGGAGAATGGGGTGAACTTTGTGGCCGAACAGTCCAAGGCAAACCTTGACGCCTCGCTGGCTACAGTGTGGGTGGGGTGAAATGGTATCAGCATTACAGGCAACAATCCCAAGTCACACCCCTTATGCCTGTCATTCTCTACATCTGGAGTGAAATATAAAAAAACTGGTGAAGTCACGAGCATGTGAGAAACTGTGCAACGCTGCACCTGTAATGTGGGGTGTGGGGAGGTAGATGCACATAGGGTGGGCGAGGTTGGGGGGCAAGACAATCAATGAGTGACCAAGTAGCACATCTGCCTCTGGACCAGAAGGTCATGGGTTCTCATCCCACACCGAGATTGACTTGCACATAAAAATTGCTGGCATGCAAGCAGTATTGGGGTGCTGTACTGTTGGGTGTGCCTTCGGATGAGACATTAAACGGAGTTCCCTTCTGCCCATCCTGGTGTTGTCCTGGTGGCTGTCCAGGTGGAAGTAAAGAACCATGGGCACTCTTCACAAAAGAGTAGGAACATTCCCGTGTCCTGGCCAACATTCCCTTCCCATAAACTAGTTCATGCAATTATCCAGGCTGTGTGTGAGTGATGACGTGCGATATGGCTGCCACCACACAGTCACTTCACTACCAGTTTAGCATTGCTTGTAAAGCACTTTGGATGTATGAAAAGCGCTATATAAATGCTGAAACAAACAAAAACAAACATGGCGTAATTTAGCTAGTGCCGGGCAGTGATGCTACTGGCAGTTGAATTCAGAGCCAGGACACAATGTGCCATACATGGCTCCATTTTGGGAAAAAAAAATTGGTTTTTTCTAATTTGAAAACTAAGCAGTGCGGAGAAGTAAAAGTTAGAAGCCGGATTGGACGGAGCAGGAGTGGCAGCAGGAGGAATGGACCGACACCCACAGCAAGTAATTTCAATAAAATAATGAAAAACAAAAAAAAAATATATACTATATAAACAGTGGATGGCTGAACACCCACAACAAAGGCTGCATTTCCATCTCTAGGTCTCTATGATGTCATCAACTCCTTCGATGGAAACACAGCCTTGTTGTGGGTGTCCATCCATCCACTGTTCTATATATAGTGTATAGTGGAATGTTGTTATGCATGAAATTCCATGCCAGGAATATGCTTGTTCTGCTGCAGTAGTGATGTCATTATGTTGTTCTGCTGCAGCAGTGATGTCACTACTGCAGCAGAACCACTAGGAATCCTAGCACATCGTTGCTTTCCTCTGTTTAATTATGTGGTGACAGTATTCTAGAACCTCTAGAGACTTTTCAAATCAGTTTCATTATGAGAAAGGGAGAAAAAAAAAACACACACAAAGCACACATTTCACATAGTACTACTACACATTATAACAAATACAGGATGAGCAACTTCATGCACAACCTGTGTGTTCTGCCACCTCAGGCTTCTGATTCCCATGGACCTCTTGAGCGCCGCTTTCCGAGGTCAGAGGGAATCTGCAAACCCTCTGTGGCAGGAACACACTGGTTGTGCATAGTTGCCCATCCAGTATTCTCTATTTTTATCATCCTGGTGTCCTAACATTTCCAACAGCCTCCCAAGTCTCTCCTTGATAAATCCCTCTATTACTTTATCTACCACAGATGTCAGACTGATGTGCCCATAATTGACCATCTACTCCCGAGACCCCAACCTAGGCTCATGTCCCTCCCTCCCTCCTCCTCCCTTTCCTTTGAAACAGGCTCCATCCTCCATCACTGTCACCCCTCTGCCTAGTGACCAACTCCTTCCTGTCCACTTGCACCCTCCCACCATCCTCATCCACTTCATCTCCCGGGTATTGTATGGTGAAATGGTTTGCAAGCTTGATGCTCACACCCATACTGCTCTCTCCTACTCCCCCCTCCCTCACCTGCTCCCTCTGAGCAGCCTCCCTGTGGCATACTTCATGTATGATGCCAACTTGCCCCACACCTCCAGATACCATATGATCCACCTATCCTCTGGATATGTCCCTTTTGCTTGTCCTGTTGTCCCTGTGGAATACCATTTTGACATCCTCCAAACCTCCATGCCCAGTTTAATATTATGGCTGCCCCACACTCCTTACACCCAATCACCCCCCCATTTTGTCTGTAAACCCCTACTATCACAATACACAGTCAAACTTACAGAGCCCCCCACCAACAATTAATATACACACACACACACACACACACACACACACACACACACACAATCTCCAGCAACACAATATACAGATCTTAAGCCCTTCCCCTTTGGTCCTACACAACTCTGAGTTTCTTATTGCTCAGTCTCAGCTAGTCACACTGTGCAGTCCCCAAAGGATCCACCCCCACAGACCATTTAATAGAGGTCAGAGCCGGGGTAGTTGGTGTGGACACAATTACAGCTCTTCCTCGAGTTTGTGAGGGATGGGCCAGACTTATAGCCCAGACGTAGATTTAAAACTTGGCACCCTCACAGCCGATTGGTCCTCCAGCAGCAGACAGCTCCCTCCAACCCTGGCCCACTGCCGATTGCAGCCACCGGGACGTCCTCTCTGATTCCTTCCTCAATCACTTCTGTCCCAAAACCCTGGCCCACTGCCGACTGCAGCCGCCGGGCGACGAAACCCCTTACACTCTGCTGCCAATGCAGCCCTGAAGCCGCTCTTCCTCGATGCAGCTGCCGATGCAGCTCCATTTCTCACCACAGCAGTCCCTGGTAGGATTCTCCACCACCGATGCAGTTAGCTACCTCTTCTCCCAGCAATTTACAGCTCTTCCTCAAGTTCGTGAGAGCTGGGCCAGAACTACAGCCTAGATGTAGATTTAAAACTTGCCACCCTCACAGCCGATTGGTCCTCCAGCTGCAGACAGCTCCCTCCAACCCTGGCCCACTGCTGACTGCAGCCGCCGGGACATCTTCTCTGATGTCTTCCTCAATCACTACTCTCCCGAAAACCCTGGCCCACTGCCGACTGCAGCCACTGGGATGACTCTCCAGTGTATCCAGATCCCCCTGGACTGTGTCCAAAATTATGTCATTTAGAAGTTATAAAACTATAAATTATGGCATTTACAAGTTAGAATTAGCACAGCCCAAGAACCTCTCCCACACAACCTGGAGTACAGTAAATATAAATGTTCGGTTTGTACCTCCCTACCTCTAAACTGGGGGTTGGCAGGGGAGGAGAAGGATCGAGCATCCAGAGGACTGCTGTCCTTCTCTGGGAGGGTAGAGGAGATGGGTCTGGTGTCACTTGCCCACTGGTGGAGGATGAGAGGCACAAAGTCGTGCCGTAATATGGGTGGAGCTGGAACAGATGCTTGCTGGCAGCATCATTGCATGTTCCTAGCTGCAGGGGAATATAGCATCAGAAAATCCACTGGCACCCATGAATGAGCTGGGGCTTGGTGGCCTGACCCTCCAGACACATTCAATTCTGCCTCGGTGGAGGCATTCTCCAGGTGAGGGTCCCGGAGCCAGGCTGGGGTTCCGGCAGGCAAAAATATAAAAAAAAATATGGGTTAAAAATATTTAAAAATTACAAACTTAGCAGGTGGAAGATTGATTACAGTCACTGGTTCGATAGGGAGAGTGTGTCTTGAACCTGGGTCCTGGCATCATGAATCAGGGACAAGGCTTAAAAAAAAATCAGGGACAAACACCCCCAATGGAGGGACATATCTTAAAAATTGATGTTATTCGTTCATAAAGCCTATAGAATGAAAAGATTTGTGTTAAGCTGCATTTTATGAAGAAGAACAAGTCTGTTACATTAATGGTTGACATTATTTTGTGCTTTTAATCCCACTTTCATGAGGAACAGTCAACAGAGGACAATTTTGAGGCAAAATCAGGGACAATTGAGCGGTATGCATCTGGGGACTTGCACATTGCTAATTTTGCACATAGCCACTTCATGAAATACAGCACTTTTTAAAGAAATAAAACTGGTTCGAGCTTCATTTACTCCTAGTGATGGGTGCTAGATTTCGGTGATGAGCTGTCTGATTTTTATCTCTGCATCACCAGTCACATTGCATCCTTTACTCCTCTATTTGGCAACCTTACATACTCCTTGTCAGCCAAATCACTGTCCACCTGCCTCCCAGTTTACACCCAGTCCCCCTGACCCCTCACCATTCATTAAAGGGAAACTCTGGTAAGGCTGCAAAATGCAGCAACTAGTGCAGAAACACCCTGACCCAGATAGGGCTTTTGGCATAAAAAGAGTTCTCTTTTACCTGCTGCTTTTCTGTTTTAATCAAAATGACCCACTCCTTGCTTGCTTAATGGTGGCAGAACCACGGACGACCATTTCATGCTCCACATGTTGCTTCCAGCATGCAGGGTATGCAGATGAGGGCTACTAGCTAACACTGTGGTTTTTGCAAGAACCTCCCCCCCCAAAATCACTATCTGGTTGCCTTGCATCACCACAGGACTCAGAGGCACCCCGTCCAGTCCCATGTCACTCATTTAACCCCTCAGAAATCCTCTGCCCCACATGAAGAAGGGGATATTCCATTTTTCCCACCAAAACTTTAACGCATAAATTAATAATTATGCTCTGGTAGTTACTTATCAGCAAATATTGTTAGTGCACTGATAGCTGCATGCACACACACTGCAAATCTGGTGTGGGTTGAAACTGAAAATCCAATATCAAATGTGGCCTGCAAAGGACCTAGGGGATACATTCCCCCCCAACACCCCCACATCTGGACCAGCATTTACTTGCAGAAAATTTACTTATGAAATACTAGTACTACTACTGCAGACAGTTAAACACATTTTAGAAATTACCTGCTTGTTTTTTTTTGATGCAGCAATGCCAGCAACAGCACGCAGCAGCACAGCACTCCAGCAGTTGGGTTCCCACCACAAGCAGTGCAGTCTGAAGTGAACTGTTTTATTTTGGTCTAGACAGACCCGGCGTCAACTCCCACACACAGCCACAGGGATGCAGACTCACACCACAAACGCACTGGAGACCCCCGAACTGAACTCTGTCCAGCTGCACTCCACCCCGGTTCTTTGTCTTTCTCCGCTGGACCGGACCCTCACTGTGCTAACCCGCAACAATGACGTCGAGTCGACGATGAGTTACTCCATCCTCCTGGCAGTCGTAAGCAGGCTAAGGCTTTCGAGTCAGTCACACTGCCACAGCCACAACAGAATCGACGACAACGGACCGCGGTCACCTCAAGTTCGCAAAAGACACTCGTCACTCGATCTCAGAGTAGTCTGTCTGTCTACTCCACCTCAGTCCGATCGACTACTCCATCTCCCACCACATGAAGCACGCACAGCACGGTGAGCACGCCACAGCAGCCAGTCTCCCGCCAGCTCCTCCTCAGACCTCAGTCAGCTCACGATTGGTTAGGCGGAGAGAGAATACTTTTTTTTTACTGGCCAGGGTGGGCAGTCACACACTCACACGCTACTTGGCGGGCACATGAACGTGGCTCGGCGCGGCTGATTTAAATTAAATTAAAAAGATGTTGGGGGGTACAAATGGGATAAAAAGGAGGCGACGCCGAAGTTGGGGGGGACTTGTGCCCCCGTCCCCCCCTATAATTACGCCCCTGAATAAATAAAAGTAAATATACAATTTGTTTTACTATATTATATTGCTACTCTGTATGTTTGTTTATTCCCTACCTATCTGTTTTTTGTACCCTGTATCCCCCTTATTTGTTCTCGACGTGGAACCTGTGTAAATGAGCCTCTGGCTCGAAGGTGTTCATCCAAAACAAATTAAAAAAAAGAAATAAATGTTTCATGTCATTTTACACAGAGTTCTCTGACTCTGCAATCACGGTGTGTCACATTATGGTTTACACATCATTCTTAATGCAGTTACTATTGTGCTCTGTGGTATGTTTTTTTTTTCACATTTTAAATAAACTTCAATAAAAATATAAACTGTAAAAGGGGTGCTAGGTGATGGGAATGGAATATAAAGTTCCCCATGCATATAACAACATAAGCATAAGGAGAGGGGAGACTTAGAGAAACTGTGAGAAAAGGTGAACATTGTAAAACAGAGACACAGCTTGACCATATTCTTCTGACAGATCTTAAAATTACACATAGAGGGACCCATATTCAGAAGAGATGTGCAGCACATCCCTGGATGCGCTGTGCATCTCTGAACTTGCGTGGCCCATCAGGGCCGTTGCCATATTCAAAGGCCACTGATGCGCTGCACACCCCTGACTGCACTGCTGCCCACAATATTGGTGATGTATCTTTGCAACGAGGGGCCCCTCGTGTATATGCCATGCATCACAGTATTGACCCCCCAAACATAACTATGGCTGCCTGCACCGGTGCATAGCTATGCTTTTGAAACCCTACTTTAACTATGAGCGGGGAAGGATGGTGCCCCATACATAGCCTAGGGCCAGGTATACAGTCCCCCTCCCCAGCCCTGATCTCTGTTAAAAAAAAACACTATTTGATCCCTCTTTTGCATAGCATAGTGACCCCCCCCAGCCCCGATTGCTGAAAAAAATACACAACCTGATCCTCCTTTTCCATAGTGCGGTGGCACCCCCAGCCCTGATCTCTGTGAAAAAAGTCACTACCCAAGCCTCCTTTTCCATAGTGTAGTGGCCCCTCTCCCCAGCCCTGATCACTGTTGTAATACAATAATCCCCGATCCTCTTTTCCAAAGTGTAGGGACCCCTCCTCCCTGGTCCTGATCACTGTAAGAAATAAAACAAAAAACGATTCCCGTTCCCATAGTGTAGTATCCCCCCAACCCAGTAGACAGTAACCCACCAACCTGCACCCCCCTCCATCCCAACCTGTGCCAGAGACTGGCACAACATTCCATACCCTGCCACGGACAGATGCTGACTGACCAGTACCCTAGCGCATACAATAAATAGTAAATGCTCATTGGTTGCCTTGTGCAGTGCATCATTTTGCACGGGCATCCAGACAGCTGTGAATATGTCCCTCTGACACTCTAGAAATGTTAAGAACACTGTAGTACATTCCTGCCACCAACCCAGCAGGGCACCCAAGGTATTCTGAATGGTAACAAAAATAAACAAAGGGTGTGGATACTGCATGTATTGTAGTGACATAACTCAGGGAAAACAAACTGAACATCCAAGGGACAAAAGGAATATTTACTGTGGTGAGTTCATTAATTGTTCAGCCAAAGGAACTGTGGTGCAAATGTGGGTCTATTTTATACAGTAAGAAAAATAAGGGCCTTCAATGTAAGAATTGGGGAACATATAAGAGTCTAGTAAGAACAGTATGAAATATGCAATAGGGTGCCATGTTGTGGGGAAAGTTTTTTTTTATATTTAGATTTTTACCTCCTTCTGCCCTGGTGGCCACCATCCAACTGACCCTCCCATCAACTGGTTCCCCTGGCACTTACCTGTTGTGCCCAGCCTTTGGTGTGGAGCCTGCAGGGGGCGGTCATCATCCTGCTGCCTCTGGGGTGTTTTCTTCCTGATTTTTCTCCCCGGGCCTATGGACATGCAATGGATGTGTTGTTCAAGCTCCGCCTCTGTGGAGATGGCTCTGGTGTCCTGAATGTGGGATCCCTTCCTTTTGCACGGTGGCGCACATGTGCTGACACCCAGTCACTACTGGGTGTCAGACAAGCAGTGTGGCTCACCCCCTCCCCCAAGGAAGGAGAGCTGTCTGTGGATGGCCATCCTTCCCCACCTCGCCGGGCCCTGAGTGATCAGAGTACATTCCCACCCCTGGGTCACTGGTGTGGCAGAAGGTGAGTTGCCCAGCGATTCAGCCCTCTACACCACTGGACCGGTTGGAATACAGAAAAAGAAAGAATATACAGGGTGGAAACTGGGAAAACATGTGAGCCAGTGCAGAAGTGCATGGGTATTTTATGCTTGGATGTGCAGTTCACCAAGCATGAATGATTCTGTGGAATTGGTTCATCTGTTATAAAAAAAACAATAACAAAAAAGTTGTGTCATGTCACCCGTTACTGTGTAATAAGAAATACAGAAAAAAATAAAGAACATACAGGGTGGGAATTAGGAAAAATGTATGAGCAAGTGCAAAAGCACATGGATATTTCATGCTTGGACATGCAATTCACCCAGCATGAATTATTCTGTTTAACTGGTTCATCTGTTGTTAAAAAAAATATATATATCTGTAACACGAGTTACTAAAATATTATCTTCTGATTCATCCAAACAGGTCACCTGACCGTGGATTAATGTTTGATATACCCCCAGTTGCATGTTTACATGGGTTTATTTCACTGTTTCTTTAGGTAAAACTCTAGCAAAACATTGCCCATGTTATAAGAGGATTAACCCACTCCAGGGTCTGGGTTTACTGAGCATTAATCCACGCCTGGGTGGTTGAAACCACTCGGCTTCGCATTGTGATTCCAACCCCCCTCAGGAGTGGTTTAATGCTCAGTAAAGCCATACCCTCTTGTGGGTGAATCCCTCCATATGTTGCAGCATGTGACCCATTATCTGTGACGACAGTAGAATCGTTAACTTGATGTATATGTGTAAAGATTACGTTGCATTAATTTTGTGCCAGTTTGTGCCATACTGTCGCTATTGTGTCAAGATGCCAGAATATGTAATGGTAACCATTAATGTTTCGTATGTCCCTGCATGGAGTATGACTGCAGGATTGCACCAAATATTTCTTTATTTCTTTATTTGTGTCTCAGAAAATACCTTTGAGCTGTAAGCGGCTTTACAAAGGTTCCACGTCAGCATGAATAACAAGGAAATTACAGTGTGAAACAGTCAATATAAGAACAACAGCACGAGTAACATTTCAACAGAGAAATACAGGGTAATACAAGAATTCTATGGGTAATGTATCAGTCAGGGTAATACAGATACAGTTTAGGTATATATGACAATATACAGGCAATAACTCAAACAATTGAATACTTTGGCTTCAGATGCGACTCAGTTTGCATGAGGTAACAGTAGAATCCATTGGACAAGTAGGGTATTTTTATTTATTTATTTGTCATATCAGTATTGCAAACCTTTGAGTCAGCGACTCCTTTAAAAAGGCTCCATGTCAGTAGAAACAAAACAATCAACAAACAGAAACTAGCAGAAGCAAACAGAAGCAGGTTGCAGAGTCATAAGTATAAAATAGTGGCAATCGGCAGGCTACGCAGTCATAAGTAGAACATAGTGGCAGTTTAGCTGGTTACATAGTCATAAAAATCAGCATCGAAATAGTCTACAGATCAAGTGACACAATTCACAATTAAGAGTGTAGTTCCTGGAGTGTTTACACAGAGGACTGTAGTCCAGGAAAGGCAGTGAAAAAGAGTTAGCCTGGGGAAGCAGAGGGAGTAAGCAGGAAAGGTGTCCTAATGGACACTAGGCCATTATCAAAGGGAATTAGAAATGTTGCTGAGGGGGCTGTGGACAGGGCCGGGAATATAACAGACTGTATATATAAGGTATAAATACACACTCAAAGAGAGGTGGTAGGGTATAAGTACGCACTCTAAGACAGGTGGGAGGTCTGAAGCAGCCGATGGAGGCCTTGTTACAGGAAAGTTTGAGGTTTATTGTGTGAGGTGGGAAAGCTAAAGATGGAGAAGGGTGGATAGGTAAAGGGGGGTGATGGTCACAAGCTGTTGTGGTGGGAGAGTGTATAGGCAAAGAGGGGGTAGTAAACTTGAGGGAGGGGTCAGGTGGAGGCTAGGGGGAGAGGAGAGGAAAAGTTGAGGGTGGAGGAGAGGGAATAGTGTGCTTCTAGAGGTTGCAGGTGCAACTACTAGCTGACTCTTAAGTGAACTCGTAGTTTAGACATGAATGGGCCTAGTTTGGTTTCGAGAGCAGGTCATCCTTGAGGAAGTTAAGCCAGAGGGGACTTGATATCGACATGAGCCCTGTCCCGGGGAGGTTCATCAGAAGGGGACTTTAAAGGACAGGTTATTAGACCCTCTTGTTGCTCTGGAGTGATCGGTGGGGGTGAGGAGGTTGTGGAACCCAGGGGGTGTTAGTCCCAGAGTGGATTTTTTGGCTATCAGGCAGACTTGGTATTGAGTCCTACTCTTGAGGCTTAACCACCCTGCCTGTGAGTAGAGGTTGCAAGTATGCATTAGACGTGGAGCATCAAGGTATAGCCGACATGCTTTGTTGAGCACAACCTTCATTTTCTTGAGGGGAGTGTCAGATGTGGCACTGTACACCTCTAGACCATAGTCAATCATTGAGAGGACTGAACTGCTAGAGCTAACCTCAGGGCACATGCCATTAGGCAGTTCTTGTGCCTGTATAACAGCTCGATCTTGGCATGAATTGACTTGACAACTAGTTCAATGTGACATGCGTAGGATAGTAAGCTGTCCATGGTAACTGCTAGATATTTGAAATATGGCACCTGCTCATGTGGTCCATTTTGGCTGTTGAAAAAGCACTAAGGGTGGGTCTTCTGTCAGTTGTGTGAGGATGTGAACAACATCGTTTTTGTTTTTTTGTAATTTAATAGTAGTTTGGAGATGATAAACCAGGCCTCGGCAGCCGAGAAGTTTTGTTGCATCATTTTCTCCAGCATTACTGCATCAGTATATACATAGATACATAGACAGTGTCGGCAGATAAGGGCCTATGGCCCACCTAGTCTGCCCATTTGAGCTTGTAAGTTCAGTTTGTTTTCCTAGAAGTCTATTTCCCCTTACCCCTGACCTCTAGAATTCCTTTATGTCTATCCCATGCATTCTTAAATCCCGTGATTGTTTCAGCCCCCACCACTTCCTCTGGCAGGGTGTTCCACTTGTCCACCACGTTCTGTGAAGAAATTCTTTCTCATGTTTCCTCTGAATCGTCCTCTCTCAACTTCATCCCATGCCCCTAGTCCTGAAACATCTTTTCGCTTAAAAATAGTGTTTTCCTGCACCCTGTTCCTCCCTGAAGATACTTATATCTCTATCATATCCCCTCTCTCCTCCTCTCCTCCAGGGAGTACATGTTCAGTTCCTTCAACCTGTCTTCATAGGACTTGTGATGCAACCCATGCACCATCTTTGTTGCCCTCCTCTGAACCTTCTCTACCCTGTCTATGTCCTTACGTGAGGTATGGTCTCCAGAACTGTACACTGTACTCCAGGTGGGGCCTCACTAGTGTTTTGTATGGCGGATTATGACCTCCCTTTTCCTGCTGGTGATGCCCCTGCCTGCTCATCCAGCATCCTATTTGCTTTACCTGATGCCTTGTCACACTGTTTCCTACCTTGAGGTCATCAGAGATGACAACCCCAAGATCCCTTTCCTGCTTGGTGCATGCTATATCCTCACCCCCAACTGATATATTGTGCCAGAGTTTTGTGCCCCATATGCATTATCTTGCACTTCTTTGCATTGAATTTCAACTGCCAAACCCTTGACCATTCTTCAAGTTTCTGCAGGTCCCTTCTCATTCTGTCTACACCCTCTGGTGTGTCTACTCTGTTACAGAGCTTTGTGTCATCAGCAAACAGTGAAATTCTGCCTTCTATATCCTGTGCAATGTCACTGATGAAGATGTTGAATAGGACCGGTCCCAGCACTGATCCCTGTGGTACCCCACTGGTCACTCTTCCCTCTGTGGAGTGACAGCCATTTACCACCACCCTCTGTGTCCTGCCACCCAGCCAGTTACCTACCCACCACACTACTGTCCTGCCCACACCCATATTCCCCAGTTTGTGTAATAGTCTTCTATGTGGCACAGTGTCAAAGGCCTTGCTGAAGTCCAGATAGGCCATGTCCACTGCCCTCCCTGATCCACCTCCCTAGTCACCCAGTCAAAAAATTCAATGAGGTTGGTCTGACATGACCTCCCCCTGGTGAAACCATGCTGCCTTGGGTCCTGTAGTCCATTGACAACCAGATGTTCCACCAATCTCTCCTTCAGTAGTGCTTCCATGATCTTTCCCACTACCGAGGTGAGGCTGACTGGTCTGTAGTTCTCTGCTTCCTCTTTGTTCCCACTTTTGTATAAGGGGACTACATCTGCTGTCCTCCAGTCTTTGGGTACCTCCCCTGTTTCCAGTGATTGGCTTAACAGGATAGCCAGAGGTTCAGCCACCACCTCTCTTAGTTCTTTAAGGACCCTGGGGTGCACCCCATCTGGCCCCATTGCTTTATCAGCTCTTATTACTTCCAGTTCCTTCAGGACCCTTTCTCTGTAAAGGACTTGTGTCCATTTCTGCACCATTCTCACCCCTTGTACTCCTTCAGACCCATTACCCCTTCCTTAGTAAAGACTGAGCAGAAATACCTGTTCAATATGTCAGCTTTACTGTTGTCATCCTCCACGCTCCCATCTTCCCCTTCAGTCTCACTACACCTCCCTTTGTCCTTCTTTTTCACTTATGTACCTGTAGAAGGTTTTGTCCCTTTAACCACTGATTTTGCAATGTGTTCTTCTGTCTGAGCTTTGGCTTCCTTACTGACTTCCCTGCCTTCCTTTGTTTCTCCTGGTACTTCTCCCTATCCCCTTCTGCCTGTGTCTTTTGTATTGCCTGAATGCAATCTTTTGGCTTTCACTTTCTTTGCTACCTCTTTGAAACCATAATGGTCTCCTCTTTCTTTCCTCTTGCTAACCTGCTTAATGCATAATTCTGTTGTTCTTATAATCCCCATTTTAAATACTGCCCACTGTTCCTCAATCCTGATTCCTGTCCCATTCCCTAATGCCTCTTTCAAGCATCTCCCCATTTTCCCAAAGTCTGCCCCCTAAAATCCAGGATACGTGTTTTTGTGTGGTTTGGTTCTGCTCTTTCTGTGATTTCAAACCACAATGACTGGTGGTCACTGTTACCCAGGTGCTCCCCACTGTTACCCCATCACACTGTCCCTGTTTGTGAGCACAAGGTCCAGTATTGCCTTCTGCCGAGTTGGTTCCATGACCAGTTGCTTGAGGAAGGCACCCTGAAGGGAGTCCAGGATAATCTGCTCCTAGTTGATGCTGCTGCTGGGATGCTCCAGTCCACGCCTGGTATATTGAAGTCTCCAACCAGTACTACCTCACCTTTGTCTGCCATCCTTTGGATGGCTAGCATCAGCTCTATCTGTTTCTTCCTCCTGGGCTGGTGGTCTGTAGACCACACCTGTGCAGATGGCTGGCCCCATTTTCCTTTCCAGCTTAACCCACAGCATCTCTCCCCATTTTGTTCCTCCTGGATCTGTGTGGCCCTTATGTCATTTTTCACATACAGTGCCACCTCCTCCCTTCCTGCCTGCTCTGTCTCTTCTGAATATGTTGTAGCCAGGTATGGCCATCTCCCAGTCATGGTTATCATTACACCAGGTTTCAGTGATGGCCACAATGTCCAGGTCTGACTGTACCATGACAGCCTCCAGATCTTCCATCTTGTTGCTAAGGCTCCTGGCATTTGCACACATGGCTTTCCATGATTTGACCTCCCTAGACTGCTTCACTGTTCTACTCCAGCCCCTTCCTTGGTTGTCATTTATCCCTGGTTCTCCAAATAGACAATGACCAGCTCACTGACCACCTGGATAAATACCAGTTGTTATGCCCAGAGCAGCACAGTTTCCATAAAATGCACTGTACAACCAGCGCCTTACGTGAGTTTACTGATTATATCTGGAGAAGAATACTGAGTTTTCTGCATATAGAAGGATTTTATCCTGGCAATGAGCAGGAGGTGATTCAGGAGCAGACTGAAGAGCAGTGGTCCCAAGATGGATCTTTGGGGTATCCCAGTCCTCACATCCCTGCTCTCAGAGAGGATCCTGGCAATTTTCACCCACTGTGTCCTCCCAGAGAGGTAACTCCAAAACCATGAAACTGATTCAGTTGATAGTCCCATGTAGGCTTACTGACTCAGTAGTAGATCACGGTTGACCGTGTTGAATGCCTTGGTGAGGTCGATGTATATCGCCCCCACCAACTGACCATGGTCAAGACAAGAGCATCGTGGATAAAATCAGTAAACTCACGTAAGGCGCTGGTTGTACAGTGCATTTTATGGAAACTGTGCTGCTCTGGGCATAACAACTGGTATTTATCCAGGTGGTCAGTGAGCTGGTCATTGTCTATTTGCTTGAGTGCCTTTGAGAGTGGGGAGAGAATGGAGATCGGTCAGTAGTTGATATGGTTTGCTCTATGACTACTCTTGAAAATGGGGGTTAGCAACGCTGCCTTCTAAGCCTGAGAGAATTTATTATGGTGGAGAGAGAGGCTCAGAATCCTGGTAAGGGGTGCAATGAGTTAATTGAGGGTTAAGGCAATGAGTTTGAGGTCAAGTTTGTCACTGCCAACACGAGTTTTACCAAGGACTTGCATGAGGTACCATTTGGCGTAAGCTAGGGAAATGGTTTTAAAGTAGAAGGGTGGGGCAGTGTAGTTAGGCGGGTCTGAATGGAGGTTAGAATATGTGTTGCTTGATGGATTAAAGATGTTTGGGGGGAGAACACCACTTGGATCTGTGAATGCATTGTTAAAGATGTTGGCTATGACTGTGACGCTCTGGGTGGTTACGTCACCAATATTAAGCAGGGTTGGTTTCGACTTGTTGGGTTTACCAGTTAGGGTCTTTATGTTTTCCCAACACTTCTGACTGTCCCTCCAGGAATTAGTTAATTCTTCCCTGAAGTAGCAACATTTAACAGAGCAAATGGCCACTGTGCATTTGTTATGAACTGCTTTATAGTTTTGGTAGTCAGTGGGGGCGCCAGTACTTCTCAGTTTGTGTCATAGATTGTCCCTATTCCTCATCATCTCAAGAATTAGTAGGGTGACCCACAACTTGCGTGTCCCTTTAATTTTGCACTTCACCACAGGGGCATAGATGTTGCAGACTCTGGTGTAAACCTTGGTGAAGCAGTCAAGGGCTACATCAACATCATTAGTGCTATAAAGGTAGGACCAGTCCAATAGTCTAAGTGGGCTCTGAATGAGGCCAGCAGCTCTCTCTTGAGAACTCTGGATGTGACTATTTTGGGAGGGATCTTGGGATATTTCAACAAAAAAAAACATCTGCTGCTACAGAGCCGCAAAAGACATTGAAATGATTCCAGCTGTCTCCTCTCAAGTGAAGAATACAAGGTGAGCAATGCATGTATTCTCGGTTTCAGATAAATTGGACTCAGAGGCACATTGCTTGATTGTTCTCTTAAACATATATAGTTGTAATGGGGATGGAACTAGCTAAACAAATGGATAGGCACACTCTTTTAGCTTTGTGTCATTGCATTGCTAGTAAATAGTAAAGTAATTTGATTTTTATAGACTCACCAGGTACAGAGTTGAATTCAGCCAATGTAGTTTTGAAAAGGGTTAAAAGTATCTCCTGCCAGTAGTGGATTTATGTGAAATTATGTTTTTGCTTCCATGAAATTTCATGACATTTCCATGAAAGATTTGTGAAATTTTACCAAAATTGCAGTATCAGTTACAGTTATTTCTAGCTAATTTAAAAAGTATTTGTCTAAACTGCACCATATTGGGATGGTGGCGGTGCCAATGCCCGTACTAAAGTGCACCAGTTTCTAACTTTAAAGGTGACTGAGTCATAAGCCTACAGACTTTCTGAAATTAAAATTATAGTTAACAACTACATAAACTACTAGGGCAGGATTCACAAAGAAGATGCACCTGGGGCATCTCAGATGCTCCGGCGCAAGTCAGATGTGCTGAGCCCAGACGGTGGCATTCACAAAGGGATGCGCCGTGCCAAGCAACAAGCGCAACACCACTGTGAATCACCACAGGACACAACGGTGCATCCGCAGAAAATGCCAGCACATCCAGAGAGGCAGACAGCCCTGCAGCCACACAGGGGAGCCAGCAGTACAACTGGAGCAAAACAGCAGGGTAGGAGGAGCAAACACAGAACTGTCACAGACACACAGGCATAGGCATAGATTAAAACATGTTTATAAAATGTAATGGCCATAGAAACTGTACCGATCAAATGCCAGAAAAGGAACAACAACAACAACATCAACAACGACATCCACAGAAGGGGATGAGGGGAAGCAGGGACGGGAAGAGGGACAGAAACAGGGAACAGGGTAGGGCAACTATTTACACAGAAAGGCCCCCAGTCGGTTGCAGTAGGACACTAGTGGCACTGTGCTCCACCACACAGCACTTTGGCACAGCCTGGATGGCGCAGCAAGTTGCCCCGCAGGGCAGCTGACAGGTGCCAAACAGTCCATGTAAGAGGGCACAGGGCTGCCTGGATGGCCACACGGATCTTCTGGTCCACGTCCACAGGCATGGCACCACACCATCACCACCTGGAGCAGCATGGCGATCATGGATACCTACAGAAAATGAGAGAAGGAACACACAGATGGCCAGAACATGGAACACACAAACCTGCCCACCACAGCCTGCACAACACAAGCAAGACTGCAACCATGTAAAGCAGTACTCACCCATCCCTGGAGGGGCACCAGGCCTGGCACCCATGTAACGGCTACGACACTCCTCAGCAGTGTCCGCAGCACATTGCCTGGCCCCTGGACCTGCAAAACACAACACACAGCACCATGAGTGAACACTGCCACAGTGCAGGATGCAAGTCCCCAACCACCCCACTCTGCCGGCACGTGGCCATGCAGCAAACAGCGATGCCAGTGCCCGAAGCACCCAGTGTAAGTGGGCGCACACACCCATGCCCATCCCCCCTAGCACCAGGGCAAAGCAGTACAGGAGCATCATGGGGGCAGTGATAGACACACACAGCATGGCCACAGAAGGATACATCTGGAGAAAAACCTACCTGGCCATGGCAGTGCACCCCTGTGTACACAGCACCACGGTCATGCCAGCCTCTCTGGGTCCTGCCTCTGGAGGTCGCCATAGCAATGCCTGCACTGCTTTCCTGTGCATGGCATGCCAGAACGCTGCACAATCTGTGAAGCAATGGTGGCCCACACCCTGGCCCTGGGCTCATGGAGGTCCTCCTGGCCAAACAGACAGCCCTCCACAGCCATGACCTGTGCCACTAGGTGTAACAGCTCCAAATGTGACCAGTTCATGGCCCTAGGCACCATTCTCCCAGCTCCAGGTATCCTACACTGTGTACATACAGCGGCAAGGTGCAATCAGGGAATGTGCCATCCACTGACCGTTATGCGCCACATGTAACAGTAATATGCGGACAGCACACCATGCACTGAATGTGAAGCGCCATTGGCCACTGCCGATGGAACTGCACATGTGCATGCCACCATGCTATGGCACTGCACAGCACGGACACGATCGCGCATGCGCTGTGAGCGTGCCGGCATCATGTTGTGCACGGCATATGCCAGCAACATGTACTGAGCATAGTGCACAATCCATGGGGAGAGACTGACATTGCAGCCTGGGCGGTGCATTGTGGGACAAGCTGCATGATATGGTACATGGGACCGCGATCGTCACGCACGCTATGGCGCACCGGACAATGACAGAACGGTGTATAATGGCTGATGCACCATACAACACGTACAACGCATGCATGGGGGATGTGCCATGTGGACTGCTCACAGCAATGCAGATGTGCCACCCAGACCACAGATGTGCTGGCGATGCGCCGTACTGTCGGTGGCGCATCACACTGATGCACCGTACAAAGTCAGATGAGCTGGGAGCAATTATGGAATTCAGAGAGATTGCACCGCAAACAGCATCATCATCCATGCATGGGCATCTCAGCTGATTAGCATCTCATTAACAGGTGCTCAGGCCTCATTTGCATGCCCTGCTCCATACATGCTCCCAATTCAGCAGGCTGAGACCAGGGAACTGAAAGGAGTCGATGTCTACAGGGTGAGTATACTGCTGCAGTCACAGGGCTACAGCACACACTGGTGTGCCTGCATTGGAGTGTGCACAGTCGATGGTGCCCCAGTACACTGCATGTGGGACCAGACCACCATCAGGTGGCCACCACAGCAACACGTGTTGTTCAACTGCAGGGACATATCCATGGGATGACTTTGAACAGGTCCCTGCTGAGGCCACAGTGGAAGACTGTGTCGCTGGGACACACACGGCACAGCCTGTTCCATGCACCGCTGCACGATGGATGGCAGCACGCTGTAGCGGTGCACTGTGGGGGGGGGTTCAAGGTGTATGGAGGACAACACAAAGTACACAGGGACACAGGGATGGTACGGATGGCTGGGGTTGGACTGCACTGTGAGGTGCAAGCAGCGCCATGACACATGTATGTACGCCGCACAGTGCAACACCTGTGCAGGCACAGTGTCACCACTGCCAGCACGCACACTGCCGCCATGCAATCACAGTGTGCCAACACATGGCAGTCCCCCTCCACCCTGCAACCAACACAGTGGTGGCACCCAGGTATGATACATAGATACATAGATACATAGATACATAGATACATAGACAGTGTTTTCAGATAAGGGCCTATGGCCCACCTAGTCTGCCCATTTGAGCTTGTAAGTTCAGTTTGTTTTCCTAGAAGTCTATTTCCCCTTACCCCTGACCTCTAGAATTCCTTTATGTCTATCCCATGCATTCTTAAACCTGTGATTGTTTCAGCACCCACCACTTCCTCTGGCAGGGTGTTCCACTTGTCCACCACCCGTTCTGTGAAGAAATTCTTCTCATGTTTCCTCTGAATTGTCCTCCTCCAACTTCATCCCATGCCCTCTAGTCCTGAAACATCTTTTTCGCTTAAAAATAGTGTTTTCCTGCACCCTGTTCCTCCCTGTAAGATACTTGTATGTCTCTATCATATCCCCTCTCTCCCTCCTCTCCTCCAGGGAGTACATGTTCAGTTCCTTCAACCTGTCTTCATAGGACTTGTGATGCAACCCATGCACCATCTTTGTTGCCCTCCTCTGAACCTTCTCAACCCTGTCAATGTCCTTACATAGGTATGGTCTCCAGAACTGTACACTGTACTCCAGGTGGGGCCTCACTAGTGTCTTGTATAGCGGAATTATGACCTCCCTTTTCCTGCTGGTGATGCCTCTGCCTATACATCCCAGCATCCTATTTGCTTTACCTGCTGCCTTGTCACACTGTTTCCCATACCTTGAGGTCATCAGAGATGACAACCCCAAGATCCCTTTCCTGCTTGGTGCATGCTATATCCTCACCCCCCAACTGATATATTGTGCCAGGGTTTTTGTGCCCCATATGCATTATCTTGCACTTCTTTGCATTGAATTTCAACTGCCAAACCCTTGACCATTCTTCAAGTTTCTGCAGGTCCTTCTCATTCTGTCTACACCCTCTGGTGTGTCTACTCTGTTACAGAGCTTTGTGTCATCAGCTAACAGTGAAATTCTGCCTTCCATATCCTGTGCAATGTCACTGATGAAGATGTTGAATAGGACCGGTCCCAGCACTGATCCCTGTGGTACCCCACTGGTCACTCTTCTCTGTGGAGTGACAGCCATTTACCACCACCCTCTGTGTCCTGCCACCCAGCCAGTTACCTACCCACCACACTACTGTCCTGCCCACACCCATATTCCCCAGTTTGTGTAATAGTCTTCTATGTGGCACAGTGTCAAAGGCCTTGCTGAAGTCCAGATAGGCCATGTCCACTGCCCTCCCTGATCCACCTCCCTAGTCACCCAGTCAAAATTCAATGAGGTTGGTCTGACATGACCTCCCCTGGTGAACCATGCTGCCTTGGGTCCTGTAGTCCATTGACAACCAGATGTTCCACCAATCTCTCCTTCAGTAGTGCTTCCATGATCTTCCCCACTACCAAGGTGAGGCTGACTGGTCTGTAGTTCCCTGCTTCCTCTTTGTTCCCACTTTTGTATAAGGGGACTACACTGCTGTCCTCCAGTCTTTGGGTACCTCCCCTGTTTCCAGTGATTGGCTTAACAGGATAGCCAGAGGTTCAGCCACCACCTCTCTTAGTTCTTTAAGGACCCTGGGTGCACCCCATCTGGCCCCATTGCTTTATCAGCTCTTATTACTTCCAGTTCCTTCAGGACCCTTTTCGTGTAAAGGGACTTGTGTCCATTTCTGCACCATTCTCACCCTTGTGCTCCCTTCAGACCCATTACCCCCTCTTCCTTAGTAAAGACTGAGCAGAAATACCTGTTCAATATGTCAGCTTTACTGTTGTCATCCTCCACGTGCTCCCATCCTCCCCTTCAGTCTCACTATCCCTCCTTTGTCCTTCTTTTTCACTTATGTACCTGTAAAGGTTTTGTCCCCTTTAACCACTAATTTTGCAATGTGTTCTTCTGTCTGAGCTTTGGCTTCCCTTACTGACTTCCCTCTCCTTTGTTTCTCCTGGTACTTCTCCCTATCCCCTTCTGCCTGTGTCTTTTGTATTGCCTGAATGCAATCTTTTGGCTTTCACTTTCTTTGCTACCTCTTTGGAAAACCATAATGGTCTCCTCTTTTTTCCTCTTGCTAACCTGCTTAATGCATAATTCTGTTGTTCTTATAATCCCCATTTTAAATACTGCCCACTGTTCCTCAATCCTGATTCCTGTCCCATTCCCCTTAATGCCTCTTTTCAAGCATCTCCCATTTTCCCAAAGTCTGCCCCCTAAAATCCAGGATACGTGTTTTGTGTGGTTTGCTTCTGCTCTTTCTGTGATTTCAAACCACAATGACTGGTGGTCACTGTTACCCAGGTGCTCCCCACTGTTACCCCCATCACACTGTCCCTGTTTGTGAGCACAAGGTCCAGTATTGCCTTCTGCCGAGTTGGTTCCATGACCAGTTGTTGAGGAAGGCACCTGAAGGAGTCCAGGATAAATCTGCTCTAGTTGATGCTGCTGCTAGGATGCTCCAGTCCATGTCTGGTATATTGAAGTCTCCAACCAGTACTACTCACCTTGTCTGCCATCCTTTGGATGGCTAGCATCAGCTCCTTATCTGTTTCTTCCTCCTGGGCTGGTGGTCTATAGACCACACCTATGCGGATGGCTGGCCCCATTTTCCTTTCCAGCTTAACCCACAGTATCTCTCCCCCATTTTGTTCCTCCTGGATCTGTGTGGCCCTTATGTCATTTTCACATACAGTGCCACCTCCTCCCTTCCTGCCTGCTCTGTCTCTTCTGAATATGTTGTAGCCAGGTATGGCCATCTCCCAGTCATGGTTATCATTACACCAGGTTTCAGTGATGGCCACAATGTCCAGGTCTGACTGTACCATGACAGCCTCCAGATCTTCCATCTTGTTGCTAAGGCTCCTGGCATTTGCACACATGGTTTTCCATGATTTGACCTCCCTAGACTGCTTCACTGTTCTACTCCAGCCCCTTCCTTGGTTGTCATTTTTCCCTGGTTCTCCTTGCTGTCTGCCCTTCTGCTGAATTTTGCCCCTTTTCTGCTTATCCACCTTTTGGACACTAATCTCCATCTTTTGCACACCGCTTTGCAGAGATTGCCACTTCTCTGGTTCACTGGTTCCACTGCTAGCTGTGGGGGGTGAGCAAGTAGGTACCCTCCTTGCTGGCCTGCCACACCCCTTTGCTAGTTTAAATGCTTGTCAATGTAGCATTTAAACTTATCATTGAGTACTTGGATTCCCCTCCAGGATGGATGCAGGCCGTCAGGCTTGAACAAACCTCCATCCCTCCAGGTGGGTCCCCAGTCACCAATGAATCCAAACCCTTCCTCACAGCACCAGTTCTTCAACCATGAGTTAAAGTTCCTGTGGCATGCATTCCATAGTTTCCCTGTCTCCTACAGGTAGTACTTGAGAAAGTGACAGAAGTAGCTACTTGCTTGAGACCCTCCCAGTTCCTAAACTCTTCCTGAACTTCCTTTGGCTCCCCATTTGCCAAGTCATTAGTACCTAGGTGGATAATGACATCCAGCTCACCCTCCTGTCTTGCCTTCCCAGTGATCCCCAGTATCTTCCTTCCATCCCTCCATGCTGTGGCACCTGGTAGGCACCTCACCTCCCTGTACCCCCTCCTGTGTTCCTAGCTGGATCCCTCTTATGATGGAGTCCCCACCAGGATTCACTTCCTCCTCCTCTGGGGTCCACTGCTTTCCCCACTGAGGTCACCTCCTGCCTCAACCTCCACATCCTTTCCTTCCACTTCCCTAGGTACCTCTATTTGGTTGTCCTCATTTGCCAGTGTGGCATATGAGTTCTTGAGTGGAATAGGATCTGGGATGTGCCTCTGCCTGACTGCTCTAACCTCCTGAGCCCACTGTCATCCAAGTGTTCCTCGTTCTCGGCATCCTTTGAGGCAGCTGCATTGGACAGGGTGGTTCCTGGACAGGGGTGATGGTACTCCTGACCCAGTTTACTTCCGCTCTGAGTCTGGCTACCTCATCCGCAGTCCCGAGAGATGCATGCAGATAGGGCAGCACCTCAGTGTCCAGAAGGTCTGCCTGAATATGGCTGCCCCACAGCCACTGCATTGCACCACTCCCCACATTATACTGCAATTCCACTACTTATCTGCTACTGAAGCTCTCTTAGTTCTCTTTTTATTTATTTACAGTACTAAAAATCCTGTAACTGATCCTCAGATATATATTTTTTAAGGAAAAAGAAACCAATAAATAAATAAATGAGTCATAACACTTGTCGTGCTGAGGGTGGTCTTCTTCCCCCTTATGCCCCTCCTACTTCACACCTCTTACTATACCCTGTGTTTAGCTCCTGTCAATCAGATTTATCAGGGCATATAATTAAGAGTTGGGGGAAGGGGAGGGGGGCGAAAATTTGCAGCAATTAAAGACAGCACAGAATTACACCACCACTATTTTTTAAATTTTCAACAGCCCAAAAACAATTATAAGTAAAGACAACACAGAAAGAAAGTATAGTGTCAGTACAAGCCTACAATCTAAGTTTAAAAGAAAAATACCAGTTACCAGTTACTCTGAAGCACTGAATTGAATATGTTTCCTTCCATCACCTTCTGGCTTCTTCTGGTGGTGCACCATGGTGGTGGAACACAAACAGCAGGGGTATTGGGACACACACACATGGCAGATGGGTCAGTGTCGCACACCCTGTGGTGGCTACATGGTGCCCCTGCTGCATCCTGTGTGCCATTATGGCACATGCACCATCCCATGTGGACAGCACGCCATGGCAGCCCACGCATGGACCACGGCACAGGTCACTGGCCCCACAGACCATGGTGAGCCTGCAGACAGTGGGAGCTTGGTGTGGGACTGTGTGTACTCCTGGGTGGGTCTGACACAAGGTTGCTTCTACCCACAGTGTATTGAATGTCTGAAGAGTCAGGTGCTGCCGGCAGGCGGCGACCAAATTTCACATGGGATGAGGAGAGGGCACTCATCGAGGCTTGCCATCTATGCCTGGATGTACTCACTGGCAGGGGTGGCAGTAGGACAGCACGTGCAGCGGGCTGGGAGGTGACCCAGCATGTGAACACAGTCGCACCATACAACTGCACAGTGCAGGAGTGCAGAAAGCATTGGAATGAAGGGTGATGGAGGGCCAAGGAGAGGATGGCCAACATCCAGGCATACCTGCGGTGGACAGTGGGTGGACCCGGCTGGGTGGCGCCACTCAGTTCCAATGAGGCCCTCCTGGCCACCAGTGTGTCAGGGCTGTACATGCGTGGCATCCCTGGGGGTAGCTTCCAGACAGGGGAGCAGCCCGTCGCAGCATGGTGAGTAGCTGTGCACCCTGTCCACACCCACCATGGACAGACGTGCATACCCAATGGTGTGTGACTGGCTGTGCATTGTGCCATGTGCGTCCTGTGCATTAACCACTTCTCCCTTTCTGTCTGCCACAGCTCCATCGTGACTCCATGGCCCAGCCATGGCCAACAGCGCAGGCCCCATAGGCAATGATGCAGGCCCACCCCATGGGGCTGTTGACAGTGACATGGTCGTGTCCACACTCCACACACCACCAGTCATGGTACCTGTGACAGAGGGCCCTGCAGAGCCGTCCACCAATGATGGCGGTACTGCAGGTGGGTACATCACATGGCTGGGGGGGGCCTTGCTGGGTTGTCTGATTGTGACCCAGAGGATGTGGTGGACATAGCGGATGCACTCATCATGCTTGTCAGTGGCATGCAGGGTGAGGGCATTAGCACTGACGCATGTTCCACCATCAGCAGTGCCACTGCCATGGGTGACTGCAGTACGCACAGCGTGGGGCCGCCTGTGTACAGGACCCTGGGTGCTAACAGCATTCCCACTGTGCTGGATCTGGTGCAGCAGTGGCACATATGCCTGGGGCTGTGTGTGCCGTGCCCCCTGCACCACTGCCCAGCACAGTGCTGGTGGCGTCAATGGCATCCAAGCAGGGCACCAGTTGGCACGCAACCGCTACAGTGGGACCAATGGATGACGTGCATGGAGACCAGGTGACCATGCCCAGCCATGATACGCATACAGCACAGCCTGACAGGGTGCATCCACTGCCCATGGATGACCTTGGTGAGACTGCCCATTCCCCGGTTCAGCAGCAGTGCCCACATACCGCATCGCCTGCCAATGACATTGGTGTCTACCTTGACCTGTTGCAGGCAACTGTGGATGGTCAGGAGGTGCTCCGTGTAGAGTTCCATAGCCATCGGGCTGTCATGGTCCAGGAGCATGAGTCCGTGGCAGCGTGGCATGCTCAGATGCTAGCTGAGACATGCCTCATGCGGGTGGGCAAGACCGCAGCCATGGATCGTATCACAGCCGCTGCAGAGGCAGTGGCTGCATCCACAGCATGCCGTAGACAGCATGCATCCCATCAGATGCCCAGGAGCATGCCCCGGACACCCTGTGAATGGGATCAGGTGGGTCCCCTGCTGCTGACCACATCACCATTGGCATCCGCCCCCACTGGCCATGGATCAGCTGGGGGGCATGGATCGGCCACCCCACTGAGCACCCATTCACAGTCTTAGTGCAGCACCCCTGTGGGGACCCTGGGGACACCCCCTGTGGCTGGTGGTGACACCCTGAACACCTGCGGCCATGGCAGAGGCCGCCTGCATGTCCGTGGCAGTCGTAGGGTGGGCTTGTGATGTCCATGCCCAGGGGCCTGTGGTGGTGGGTGGCATGGTCGTGCACACTGGCTGCCCTGTAGGTGGTGCCAGTGCTGCCATTCGTGGTGGTCTCCAGCCACACAGCTGCCCTTGCATGCTCCCATGTCACCTGTGTTTGTGCACCTATGTGTGTGTGTGTGTGTGTGTGTACAGCAGTCGTGCCATGTGTCATGGGTATGATGAGTGCGTTACGGTGCATGCAGTGCCCATGTACTGGCCACAGTGCACCCTGACCCGTGACTGTATGGGCGTGGCCTGTGTGGTTCTGGTGTGATGCATGCTGTGTGTGTGTGTATCCCTCACCGTGTGCATGTTCCCGCATGTGCGCCCTGGTGTGCCATACAGTGCCTGCCTTGCCCCCGCCATAGTGTCCCTACACTGTGGTGCCCACACCTGCATATGTACCATCCTGCATACTCACCTGCATGTCCCAAAGTTTTCCTCCACCACTCTGCTGCGGTATGCCCGTGCCCTAGCTGCCAGCCTTGGATCCCTGCGCCCATGTCCGTCGTCAGCTCCGTGTTCCTCTGGGTGTGCCCCTGCTGCACCCTCCCCCTCCTCCTCCTCGGAACTGTTGCCCTCGCCAACCTCGGCAGATATCCCATGGTCTTGGACCATGTTGTGTAGCATACAACAGGCCAGGAATATGGCACAGGCCTTCTCAGGGCTGTACTGTAGGGCATTGCCTGACCAGCACAGGCACCAGAAATGCAACTTTAGCATGCCGAAGACACACTCAACAATGGAGCGTGTCGCTGCATGTGCCTAATTGTAGCATTCTTCTGCCACTGTTCTGGGTCATCAGAAGAGGGTGAGGAGCCAGGGACGCAATGGGTATGCAGCATCACCTGTGGAGGTAGATGTGTCTCCATTAATTGACAGTGCTACACTGTGGCGTGTGTCCCGACCCCATCTCACCCTGTGTTTTGTGCCCCTGTCCTGCCCCCCCCACCCATGCTGCCACATGCCTGGCAGTCCTGCTTCCCCTGCTGCCCCTGCCTGCCCCCATCCATCCTGTGGCACACATCGGGACCATGCCACCCTGCTGCTGCCCCAGCACAATTCCACATCCCTACTGGCCCAGTGCCCCCATGCCTGTGGTCTCCCACCCACGGCCCACCCCAGGTGTCCTGGCATGGTGCCCCCCCCCGGGCTGCTGATGCCCAGTCACATGTACCTAACAGGTGTCCAGTTTGGATGTCCCTAGCCTCAAACCTTGCACTAAGTGCTGACTGGTGCCATATGTATGCATCATGTGTGCTCCCAGGATGTGTGGTGCAGACATTGGTGATGCACCCTGTGATATCACACACTACCTGGCAGCTCACTGAGTGGTACCCCTTCTGATTCATGTATGTGACGCTCTCCTCACCAGGTGGTGCACGGATTGCCACATGGGTGCAGTCGATGGTCCCTATGACACCTGGCATGCATGTCACCCTGTGGAACCCCTGCATGGCTTCTGTTCGCTCTGCCTGTGTGCTGGGGAATCTGATGTATTCCGAAGCATGCTGTAGCAGTGTGGTGAGGAACTGTATGAGGAGGTGGGATGTTGAGGCCTGTGATATGCCAGTGGTGTCCCCTGTAGGCCTCTGGAAGGTTTCCGTGGTGAGCAGGCACATGACCGCTGTCACCTTGGTCTCCACCATGATGGCGTGTCCTCGTGCTGTGGGTGCCTGCATCACATCATGGCACAGCTCACATAGCTGCCTCAGCATGGCCCTGTTGAGGCGGTATCACACGACTGTCTCCACCTCTGTCAGCTGCTTGAAGGACAGCCAGACACGGTACCGCCATGGGGCCGGCCGCCTACGGTTACTACTGGTGCCCCGCCTCCTCCTCCTCATTAGGGCACCAGTAATGGCAACTGCTGCTGGGTTCATCCCCTCTGTTGCTGTAGCCCTGTGGTGTGGCTTGCTGTCTGTGCCTCTCCCTCTGTTTAGACTTCCCCTCTGTGTGTGTCCTGCTGTTGCCATTCCATTGATGGCCTGCTGGTGTGCTGGACTTAAGTCTCCTTCTATTGTACTTAACTTTTTAGGGCGCATCCTGGTTTTGCGCTGGAGTTGATCCATTGCTGCTCCTTGGTTTTGCTCTGTGGATAGGGATGCATGGTGTATGCGTGGGTACGCCCCCTGTACATGCGCTGCATGTCATTACATTGCACCTATGGCGCATGTCTTTCTGTGCAGGGCATCTCGTTAGCACTGGCACTTCCTCCCTGTGCCTGAATCGCCTTCCGGCGCATTTCAGACTTGCGCCAGTACATCTGAGATGCGCCAGGCACATCTGTTTTGTGAATCCTGCCCCTAGTGTTTGTCATTATTGCACCACATTTGGTGTGGTGACTTTATCAGTGCCCATACTTACGTGATCCAAGTTTCAGATCTCGAGCTATAAAGGTGACTGAGTTATAAGACTCCAAACTTTCAGAAATTTTAAAATTATATTCCGCAATAATGTAAACTGTTGAATTTTAAGTCCCTACACGTTTAAAGCTAGAGAACAGAATATCACCAATGTTGTTAGATTCGTTGACCCTAAATATTAGGCTTTAAGGCAACCCCCAAGGCCCAGCATCAGATCATCATGCCGCCATGCTGATGACCCAGAATCAGAAGCGAGCCCAGGAAGTCAAGTCAAGAGGCAGGTCATGGCTAAAACTTACAATTTACTTAAGCAGTACTTCTCTATTTACAGTTTCTATGGCTCTTCCGAGAAAGTATGCATCATAGTTTTCAATTATCTAGCTCTAAAGGTGGCTAAGTTGTAAGCATAGAAATATTTTCAGAAATTTTCACATGCATATTAAATTGCCAGATTCTGAGTCCCTATAACTTCTCTGCCCTTCATCCAAATGTTAGGCAACTTGGCACGCATTTATGACAAGTAACAGACAACAGGCATGCCTAATTTCAGACGTCTAGCTGCATGCAACACAGATCAAGTTATAGGCGATAGAGATTTCCACAAAAAATCTTAACATTTGACAAAACTTCTGGAATTTCGTGAACATTCCACAAATTCAGAATTCGCTAATTTTGCCCAGTTACATAGCATACTCAGTAGCGTGCAGCTGTATTTAATCACTTTAGTATGCTGCTCACTGAATATAGAACTAGATCATCCTTTTTTTAACATTAGATAATATGTGTCTTTTGTCTTTTTATTATGTATTGTTGAAGCACTTTTGAATATTAACTTATTGCACATGAAGGTACATGCTTTTGTTGAATGTCATCCAGGCAATGTATGTATTTATGGGTGTATGAAAGGAGGGATATTGGCAGTTGTAACTAACTCTGAGGAACCATAGAAACAGATACATTTTTCGGCTGAAAAGGACCACATGGTCCATCCAGTCTGCCCGAATTCCCCCTTCTAGGAAGACTTCCACCCTCCATTTCCTGCCTACCCACTGTTGCTTAGGCCCATGTAGGTATCCCAAGCTCTTTTAAATTTGTCCACTGAATCAAACCCCCCCCCCCCGCTACCCATTCTGGTAGTCTGTTCCATGGCCCCATGACCTTCTCAGTAAAGAACATCCCCCTGATTTCACCTCTAAAGCTAAAGGAGGGGGGCTCCAGTTTGAATTCATGTCCCTTAGTGTATTTGTTCTCACTCATTCTGAAGATGCTGTCAATTCTCACCCTGTTTATACCTTTCAAGTACTTGAAGGTTTCAACCCTATTGCCCCTTCCCTCTTCTTTTTCAGTGTGTTCAGGACTAGCTCTCCTGCCTTTCCTCGTATGACTTCTCTTG
The DNA here is from genome assembly GCA_016271365.2 of Neoceratodus forsteri. Classification (NCBI taxonomy): domain Eukaryota; kingdom Metazoa; phylum Chordata; order Ceratodontiformes; family Ceratodontidae; genus Neoceratodus; species Neoceratodus forsteri. The sequence continues at coordinate 19,270,403 of JADMNL010000038.1, read as the reverse complement.
CAGCCCTTTCACCATTTTTTGGTTGCTTTTCTCTGGACCCTCTCAGACCTATCCTTGTCCCCTTGTAAGTATGGCCTCTAGAACTGGACCCCATATTCCAGGTGTGATCTTGCTTGTAAAGCCCTTCCCTATGCATGTCAACATTCTGATTGCTTTCTCTGCTACCCCACTGCACTGACTCTGAACTTTCAGGTTGTCTGAAATTATAATTCCCAAAGGTCCCTTTCCTGATCTGTTACCCCAGTTCTTCTCCCCGAAGCCATTATTTTGCCTTTGGGTTTTTACACTCTATGTGCATAATTCTACATGTTTTTTCATTGAATTATTGCTGCCACTTTTCTGACCACACCTTCAGCCTGATCAGATCCTCCCTCATACTCCCCCGCCGGCGTATCAACCCTATTATAGATCTTCATGTCATCTGCACACACACCTTCCCTTGTAGACTCTCTGAAGTGCCCCCAATATATATGTTGGAAAGTATGGGTCCCAGCATGGACCCCTGGTGATCATCACTCTTCACCCTTTCCTCCTTTGAGTGCACCCCATTTACCACAACCCTCTGTGCCTTCCCCTCTAACCAATGTTCTACCCAGTTTGCGAGCTTGCTACCCACTCCTAAGCTGCCCAATTTAATTACCAGACTCCTGTGGGGGATGGTGTTAAAGGTCTTCCTGAAATCCAGGTAGGCCATGTCCACAGCCCTGCCCTGGTTCCATACCTCCGTAACTCTGTCATTCAATTCAATCAGGCTGCTGGTCTGCCGGTGCAGTGGTCGGATTTCCGCTAGTGATGCCAGTGACCTGGGTTCGGGAACAGACCCAGGCCATCGGAAGGCCGAATGCAGGGAGAAGGAGTTAGCATCCAATGACTGATCACCTTCTCCAGGGGGGAGGGGGGCATAGTGTTCCACACAATGTGGACACCTAGCAGTGACTGGGTGTACCACGTGCACCAGCACCACAAGTAGGCCGCATAACAGGGGAGAAAATAATGCCGCCATCCACCCTGGATGAAACCCGCCCATGGCTTCAATTAGCCTCCAGGACAGCCCCTTCGACCTATCCCATCATTGTGGCACCTTTGAGGAAGGGGTGCCTCACCCTGCCTGAGGGGCAAGCCAGGGGGTATCAAAGGGGCACAGCTGATGTGGAGGTGGGAGCGAGGGTCCATGATTGGGTGGAGGTTCCAGGCAGCTGGTGGCAACAAAAAGCATAATAAAAAAACAATTCAATCAAGTTGGTCTGGCAGGACCTTCCACCTGTGAATCCATGCTGGTTATCATCCAGGAGGTCCTCCTCCTCCTCTTCCAGATATTTTACCAGCCTTTCCTTAATAAGCATCTCCATTAGCGTCCCTACAACAGAGGTAAGGCTAACTGGGTAGTAGTTTCCCAGTTCCTCCCTTCCAACCACTTTATGCAATGGCACCACCTCAGCCCTCTTCAAGTCCCCAGGAACCCTCCCCTTGCCCAGTGATAGATTAAATAATCTTGTGAGCGGTGCCACCAGCTCCTGTTTTAACTCTTTGAGCACCCTCGGGGGAATCTTATCTGGGCCCATCGCTTTATCAGTCCTCAGTTTTCCTAGTTCTTCCAATATCCTATCCTCCGTGAAGGAACTTGAGTCCATCTCCCTGCCCATCTTTCCCTTGCTTTTCAGCTCCTACCTTTTCCCTTCTTCCACTGTGAAAACTGATGTGAAGTAGTCATTCAGAATATTAGCCATTTCCACTTACCCCTCTACCAGTGCTCCCCCTTCACCTATGAGCGTCATAATCTCCATCTTCCCCTTCCTGCTGTCACTCACATATTTGAAAAACTTCTTATCCCCCCTTTTCACCTCCCTTGTTATATTCTCCTCCATTTCTGCCTTTGCCTTCTGATTATTTTCCCTGCTTCCCTCAGTTTCTCCTTATAAATCTCCCTGTCTTCCTCTGAGAGGCTTTATATGTCCTGAATGCCATCTTTTTCTCCCTATCTGCTTTTCTTATTGCTGTTGTGAACCAAAGTGGTTTCCTCACCCTCTTATTCTTGCTTACCTCCCTAATGCAGAGTTCTGTCACCTTCAATATTCCTCTTTTAATTTCCTCCCACTGCTGCTCTAAGTCATCCAAGTTCTCCTTTCCTTCTAGCTCCTTTCACACAATTTCTTTCATCCTCCTAGAATCTTCATTCCTAAAGTCCAACACCTTAGTGGTTGAACTGCTCTTAACTGGCCTCTTGGTAAGTTTAAATCTTACCGTCCTGTGGTCACTGTCATCTAAGTTTTCCCCAGCCTCCACCTCCTCGGCACCATCCACATTCATCATAACCATGTCAACAGTAGTATGGCCTCCCAAGTTGGTTCTGTGACCAGCTGGTGAATGAACGCTTCCTGCATGGCTTCCAATAGCTCCCTATTCCTTTCTGTGGATGCTGCTGGGATTTCCCAGTCCACGTCTGGTAGATTTAGATCACCCAGGAGTCACGTGATGCAACAGCCTGAATAAGACGTACCCCATCTGTGGTCTGCTCACCGGTCTGTTTTACAAGTATTTTTGCATAATTTTGGAGTAAATCGCCAGGAAATTGATGCACTACTGACTAGGAGAGCTCCTCATAACTGCTGGAAACTGATTCCTGCCTGAAATGGAAATTGAGATGCAACAGGCAGCACCTCGGCATGCGCCGCCTATTACACCAGAAAAAGCACTGAAGAAACCTAGGGTGTAGCCTCCTGCTACAGCCCAAATGCCTACTACAACAACAGCTTCTCCCACGGCCACAGAATTGACTCGTCTAACTCTAGAGCAATTCTTCCTAGAATTTAATCCTGTCCGAGAGGAGGTTCACTCTCTGGTGTCGGATATCAAGGCACTTTCGGACACAGTGGAAGAGGTCGCTCGGCATGCTACAGACAGCAAGGCCTGCATTATCTTGGTGGAGAAGCGGGCAGACAAAATGGATTCTCTAATCATGGCTAACTGCCACACTATCGAGAAGTTAGAATCTAAAATTGAAGATCTTGAAGGTAGAAGTCAACGCAGCAACGTGGTCGTGATTGGATTACCAGAGAAGGAAGAGGGCTCAGACACCATTCAATTCATGCAGAAGCTGTTGGCCAAGTTGGCAGGGCCCTCTCCATATGGGTTTCCCTATATTATTGAATGGGCACACTGGGTGATCTGACCCCTGCTACAACCCAAGGCACAGCCCAGGACCCTGATCTTCAGATTCCTGAATTTCCAAGAAAAACAGCACATGCTATTGAAACTAAGGAAAATCCAGGATGTTTTGTGGGAAGGCCAGAAAATCAGAATCATGCAGGACTTACCAACAACTGTCCACCAGCATAGGGCATCCTTCCACCCAATCGTTTCTAAATGTATTGCCTCCGGAATAAACTTTCATATTGTCTACCCTGCAAAATTGCAGCTATTCCTGGATGTATCCTGGGCATCATTTGAAGAAGTCGACCCTGCACTGCAATTCTGCAAACAGAAATTACCCTCTCTATTTACAGACCACTGAAGGAATCTGGAGGGCAGTTGGTGGTTTCCTTTTTGAAGTATAGTAGGAGGCCTTGCAATTGTGTGTTGACTCATTCTTTGCTTGCATGTTTAGCAGGCTTTCTGCACTACAGAGTCCCTGGCTAACTAGCGTACAGCCCTTATCTACAAACGGCTGATACAGGGACCCCTGCTTCGAATGGAGGGGACTTTTTGCCTCTCTGTTTCCACATGATTACCCTCGACACAGGGAGGACTTATTTTGTTAAATGGCAGGATACGGGACTGTTATGTTGGATGCAAAACCCACATTTTTACTTTTTGAACTTCCACAGTATTTAGGCTGACACTGACGTTTTAAGCGATGGTGACAATAACCGCTGTTTCAGTTATCTTTACCTGTGTCAGTGTTTTCTTTTCAATTTGAAGATGGTAAAAGTTTTCTGGGCTTATTAACTCAGACATATACCCATGTTAAGGGTTCTCAGATAGTCTGTTGGATCGATTCAGTTGCAGGAGGTCAAACCCTGTCAGCCAATTTAGGCCATCCTTGAGTAATTGGTGAGGTATTTAGTTACTCCCCAACAGAGATCTGGCAGTAGGCATAACTGCATGTATTGTTTTCACACCACAGATCTGGCCTCTCCTTGGTTCAGGTTTCCACACAGTGGGGTGGGGATCGCAATTTTGAGGGAGAACAGCTGCAATAGGCTTTTCTCTTCCTTGTTCTGCTTCCCTTTCCTTTGGGTGAGTCTGTTCTGATCCACCACCCTACAGGGATATAGCAAGACAAGTGTGACCTACTTTGTGGAGGGTCCTGGCATGTTTTGGGGGGGCTTTTTATTGGCCTTAGTGATAGTCACTTAATACCTATACACGATGTGCCAAAGCATGTTGGGATACGATTACCCAGGCACAGAGGGTTACCATGTTCCCCCAAGAGGGGGCTTTCTATATAAGTTAGAAGTTTTCAGCGTCTATTGGGATGGCTCTTAGCAGCTGGGTGAGTGGGAGGATGGGAGTCCAGCAGAATGCTGATTGCCATGGACCAGTACTATGGGGAGGGGGGCAGTTCACACAACTACTCAATATCTTTAGGGGTTCATACTAACTGCTTCAGTGGGAGTCACATTCTCAATTTATTTCTGCTTATTGGGATAATTGTAGCTGGAGGTTATTTGGGGATTGCTTTGGGAATCGGGGGAAGGACAGAAAAGGGTTGGGGATACTTTGGGGGGTAAGGAGGTACCATTACATAACTGGGCAAGGACTTTAAACTGGTTGTTTATTCTCTAGACGAGTGTAGTCGTACTATCAGATGTAATTTGTGACGATGGCACAACATTTTAGATTTTGTTCGTGGAACATAAAGGGGGCTAGACACCCTCTCAAATGCATGACAATGCTCAAATACTTAGAGATCTTACATAGTGATGTGACCATGCTACAAGAAACCTGCCTCTTAGAGGCAGAAGTCACCCTATTGAGGAGACAGCAAGTGGGACAGGTCTTTACCGCAGGTGATAGCCGGAGCAGCATGGGGGTAGCCATACTGTTTACTAGAGCTTCCCCATTCACCTATGAACAGTGCACATGAGATAAGAATGGCAGATATGTGTTAGTCAGAGATAAAATCCAGTCATTTGACATACTCCTAGGTAGTATCTACGGCCCTAATGCCGACTCCCCCACCTTTTTTAAGGACCTCCTCTCCATTTTGACACCCTTCCTAAATATTCTGATCCTTTTGGGAGGAGACTGAAATCTCCCTTTCGATCCTCTCTTGGACAAGTCCACTGGACCTAGATCTGGGGGTCACTCCCCAGCACAGAGAACAGTTAGAGACCTAATTGACCACATGGGACTTTGTGACCCATGGAGAATTTTACACCCTGCAGCCAAGGAGTTTACATTCCATTCCATTCTGCTGTACATGACTCAGCTTCAAGAATCGACTACTTTTAGTTGCTCAAATCACTTCTGAATGGGCTGATGGTCAGCAGTATGGAACCAGGGGTTGGCTCACATCATTCTATAGTGTATTGCTGACTCTACCTCTCTCTCAATTAGGGATCAGACAAACAGTGGTGATGTAATAACCAGCTATTAAAGGACAAAAGGACAAACAGATCACAGACACTATCCTAGCATCTTTGGAAAGGTTCAAAACAGACAATTGGGGCATGACACACTCCCCATCCATGAAATGGGGGGCCCTAAAATGCTTTATCCATGGAGAATTTATTAAAATGTCAGTGGTTAAAAAATGGAGGAAAGAACAGGAGACTAAGTTACTCCTAGACCAAATTAGAGAGAGGGAAAAGTACTTATCCTCCTGAACCACTGACATGGATAGGGAAGCACTATTAAAATTACAGGATAGATACTCTGAATTACTAAGAGAAAAGGTAGAATGGTCAATATTAAGGACACAGGTCAAAGTTACAGATCAGGGTGAGAAGGCCGGTCGACTCCTGGCCCTCTCACTTAAAAAACAGGAATCGTAGAAATGTATTGCAGCAATACAAAGAGAATCCCAAAGGCCCCTCCTGACTCAAGCCAAAGATATCTCCAAAGAATTCAAGCAATACTACAAGAGCTTATATGCTCAAATGTCAAACTGTCCACCCCAGACTGTAGTGTACCAATACCTACAAAATCTCCTCCTCCCCACACTCTCTTCAACACAAGCTGAAGGGCTCATCATTCTGTTTGCTGAAGAGGACATTATTCGTGTCATAAAGGAACTACCTTTGGACAAAGCCCAGAGCCCTGATGACTACTCGCCTAACTTTTACAAGAAATTTGCTCCCTAATTAGCTCCTTGGCTCCTAGTGGTCTTTCAAAGCATGTTAAATTCCAACGATTTTGACCCCCCCCCATGATAGAGGCCACCATTGTGGTCCTTCCTAAACCGGGGAGAGACCCAACTCAGGTTTCAAGTTACCAGCCCATATGCCTCCTTAATTGTGATATGAAAATACTCACCAAACTGCTAGCCCAAAGCGTGGACCGCATACTCCCATCTCTTATAGGCTCTGATCAGGTTGGCTTCATGAGGGGGAGGTCCCCGGTAGACCACCTACGTCGACTATCTCATGTCTTCTCCGCATTCCGGGATGCTCATCAAGCCAAGATTCTGGTCTCCCTGGACTCGAAGAAGGCTTTTGACAGAGTAGATTGGCAATTCTTGTTCAGAACTGTCCACAGATTTGGCTTCCCTTCCAAATTCATTTCATGGCTGCAGATGTTATATTCATCCCCAACTGCTTGCATTTTCAGCAATGGGACTCTATCTTCTTATTCCCCCTAGCGGCAGGAACGAGACAAGAATGTCCCCTGTCCCCCCTACTGTTCAGTCTATACCTAGAATCCCTCATAACATCTATTTAGATGTCCCTGGTGATAAAGAGAACTAATTTAGGGTCTAAAGAAGAAACAATTGTGGCATATGCCGATGACATTCTGCTGCATATCACTCACATTAAATCCTCCATGCAAAGTCTTTTCCATTTAATACAAGAATATAGTTCACTTTCCAACTATAAACTTAACACGGACAAAACTTCTGTCTTCCCACTCAACACCAAAGTCCTCAACCAAAAAGTTTTAGAATTGGGCCTTATGTGGGCTCCCAAATCCCTTAAATATTTAGGTTGATATCTCTCAACCAGTGATACCCAATTGCACAAGCTGAACTTAGACGCACTACTCACAACCATACAACATGATTTAAAACACTGGCAGAACCTCCTCTTAATCTCATGACGCGGGTGAATATAATTAAAATGAATATTCTTCCACGCCTCTTCTACCCCCTTAACCTATTAAATTTATGGTTCCCTAAAGCCTGGTTTAAAGTTGTTCACTCACACCTCTCCAGGGTTTTATTTAACTCCAAAAATTGATTAGCGTTTTGCTCATTAAAGTGCTAAAACACTGTGAAAATGCATAGCACTTGCCTCATTGTGTTTAATAAACATAACACTTCTAGAAAACCTATATAAATACTTTCTGTACAGTTAGCACTGTCCCAAGAAAAAAACTGCTAATCAATTATTTAAAACCCTGTGGTTCACTCACACCTCTCAGACCTTCTTTGAAAAAGGAAGCCCCTGAGAAGGGCCTACAATAACTTAGCTGCACCAAAAACTCTTGGAGGATTGAAGCTCCCACACTTCGATCTATATCACTGGGCTAGTCAAATCAGCAAATTCCTAAGATGGACACATCCGTACAGGACTCTGGAGCTGCCAACCTATGTCCCAACATGGATTAGGGTGGAACAGGAATAGATGATCTCAGCCGGTATCAACCCAGCTGCATTACCATTCCTCAAAGTAGGGAAATTACTGTCTGCCCTTCGCCACACGCAATAGGACATTTGGTCCATTCGCACTCACAATTATGTGACACTATGAAGTATGAGAACACCCATGATCTAGCTCAGTCCATCTTTCAAAACCCCAATTTCCTTCTGGAAGGCAAAACACTTCCCTGCAACTGTGTCCCCCTGATGCAACTCTGCACCGCCGAGGACTTTCACGCACCTGGCAATGATTGCCTAACTATGCTGGAGCTTCTAGGTAAATTTGGCCTGGCACAAAAATGGGCCTTTAAAATTTATCAGATCCACCATATGCTTGTGACATACTTTAGGAATAAAATTTACGGCTGCTAACCTGGGAGACTGGGTTCCCTCCTGTTGGATTTTAGCTTCAGTCCCACATGTTGTCTCCTCCATCTATGCCTCCTTATACCCCTTGGTCTTTCCAAAAGTGGATGGTATCTCCAAGTTCTGGGCCAATCTATATGCTAACTCCACTTCCAGATGGGCGAAGATCTGGGAGACCTGTCACAAAAGTATTACACAGGACAGGTTTAGACTAATGCAACTATAATTTCTTGATATGTATTTGACTCCCTATAAAATGTACAAAAAGGGAAGGGCAGAGACCCCAATATGCAACTGATGTAATAGCAACACAAGTACTTTGTTTCACTTGTTCTGGGCTTGTCCCAAGATCTCTCTTTTGTGGGACATCATCAAACCCAAAGTAAATCCCCTCCTAGGCCTGCAGGAATACTTCACTCCAGAAGTATTCTTGTTAGGAGATTTCACAGGCCTCCCATTAATGGTGTGCCATTATCAAATTCTAATGATCGCATTGTTGGCCAAAAAAGTTGTCCTACAACATTGGAAAGACTTGATACAACCATAATATGTGGAATGGCTTCAGGAGCTCCTTCACAATCTAAGGACTGAGAAAATGATGGCCAGCCTTTCCAACCACATGGAGTCTTCCTCCTGTTCCATCCTTTCCATTAAGGACCAAAACCTGTTTGAGCCTGCTATGTATCTATGCTCATTTTTGTTAGCCCTTGTGCCTGTTTTGCCCCCATCTCCTGCCCTGGCACCTCTCCCAAGGGTCCCCAGTGTGGTCTGCTCCCTCCATCTCCTGTCCTTTCTGATGTCCTGTCTCCTGTACTCTACACGTCAACTTTCTGGGTTTCTCTTTTCAATTTCTCATTTTAGCCAAGACATTTCCCTTTTTAGCAATGACAGTTCAGCCTCCAGCCTCTCTAGCCTTTGACAAACTGGGCACTCCCCCAGCTCCACAGAGTGCTCATGAATATGGCTTTCCCACAGTTTTTACACCCCATGATCCTCTCTCCTCTATGTTCCCTACTTCCCTCTCTCCACTGGTTCTCCCTTCTCTTACAGTATGCTGCCACTGACCCTCCCCCTGGCATGCCCCTCTACTCTGCCCCTTCAACCACCTTCCATAATATTCCCTCCGATCCATTCCCACCCCTCCATGCCATGCTAGTACCATGCTTTTTTATTTATTTATTTATCTATTATTTATTTATTTATTTAACAAATCAGAAAAACCTTTGAGCCAAGGGCTCTTTTATAGAGGTTCCACATCAAGTCACAAGAATAGCAAATTACAATGGTTTCAGTAAGTAGTACAACATGAGGAAAGTAATTACATAAACAAAATAATAATATGACAAGATAAATAGTGTGTCAAGTGCAGCCAGTGGCCTTGTCTGAAGAGGGGTGAAAGGGATTACAAGGAGAGAAGGACATAGGGTGACTTGGGGGGATGGAAGGAGCAAAATAAGAACAAGGAGGGAGATTTCACAATGAAGTCTATGTAGGAAAGACCCACAGGGTGGGGGGTAGAGGGAGAGAACAAGTTGAGGAAGCAGAGGAGGAAGGGGGAAATGGGAGTGGAGGGGTAAAGGAAGGGGGGATGAGGTGGGCTAAAAGAGGGCAGGAATGGAAAAGGGAGGAAGTGCTGTGAGAGGAATAGTGTAGCAACAGGATAGGGCTATACAGGGCCAAATGGCAACAGAGGGAGGTCCCAGTGCATTTAGCTGTCAGCAGAGATTAGGTATAGCAGTCACAAAATATTCTGGAAACTAGGAAATGATGCAGCTTCCACTTAAATAGTCCCAAGGTTGCAGTCATCGCAATCTCAGAAAGAAGGGAATTAAATAAATTAGCAGCTCTAACCGCAATGGATCACTGTTGGAACAAGGTTCAACAGCAATGGACAGTAAACATTTGGCTCACAGAACTTTGTGTGGTATGAGTGCCCCGGAAGGGACTGAAAAGTGGAAGAGAACCTGGTGATAGGAGACCAAGATCTGCCTTCTTAGCCAGAAGACAGGCTTGATATTCAATGCGAGTCTGAAGTTGAAGCCAGTTTGCTTGTTCGTAAAGGTCACAAGTGGGAGTACGATACGTTGCCAGTTAGAAGACGGCATGCCTTAGTCAGAGCTGTGCCAAGTCGACATAGGGTTGTGTCTGTGGTGGAACCATAAATGACCACACCATAGTCAATAATAGACACAACTGAACTTTGGATAGCCAATCTGAGGGCTTCGGCAGTAAGGCAGTGTTTATGCCTGTGTAGAAGTCCTAGGCGAGTGCTGTCTTGGCAACATTCTCAACATGGTTGAAGTAGGAGAGCATACTATCCAGAGTAACTCCTAGGTATTTAAAAGATTGAGTCTGATCAATGACAACACCACACTGTTTTTAATCACCAGTTGTTTGGCTTTGTGCCTGCTGTGGGCACTATGGAAGAGCACGACCTTTGTTTTTCTGCAATTAAGCACCAACTTATGAGAGATGAACCAGGACTCAGCTTCAGTAAAACTTTTCTGAAGTTGGGCCGGAAGGAGGGTAGGGGCAGCAGTCTTTGAGAAAATGACCGCATCATCCGCATAGAGGAGTACAGGCTCAGAACAGGAAACCAGAAGATTATTGAGGAAGATGCTAAATAGAAGGGATCCCAGTATTGATCCTTGAGGAACCCCAGAGCAGACAGGCAGTTTAACAGAAATGGTAGACCCCAAGTATGACTCTACGCTCCACCCTCTAAGATAATTTGTTACAAGCAGTCGTATCCTCCAAGTTTAAAAGCAGTTAAGTCCCTTCTCCCAAGGTGTCTTTAGCTGAAAAAACCCAGAAACAAGCTGTATTCCACCCCTTCACCCCAGGTAATCAGCTCTTACACATTCACATGCAATCATCAACCCTTCAAACATGTTTGTCAGTTTCAACTTTCAAATAAGTAAACTTTCCTGAGTAGCCAGCCCAGTGGCGCTGAGGGTTGAGGTGCTGGACACCGAACCTCGTGCCATGCCAGTGACCCAGATTCGGGAACAGACTCAGGCCATCTGGAGTCAGTGGGGGGGGGGAGAATTGAGCATATAGAGGACTGCTCTCCTTTCCTGGGAGGGAGGCATGGGGGATGATGATCCCACTGCCTGGCAACTGGAGACTGGGGGATTAGCAGCAGTTGGGATCCAGGCTTCAGGGAATTGGGCATAGTAGCACTCCTGTGGGCATGTGCAGGTTAAAAACCTAAGTTACAAGGAAAGACTGGATGTGCTACATTTATATTCTCTGGAGTACAGATGGATGAGGGGAGACATGTCTGGTCTAGAGAGCTTTTGAAAATCAGAACCTTAAGGACTCTCTTGGGTTACATTTAGAGAATCAATACTATAATTCCAGGACTCATATATTGCAACTCAAGGGAGATAAAAATTATGCAAAGAAAAGAGTTATTTGGTTTAATCAAAGAGTTGTGACAGTATGGAGTTCTTTTCCACTTGAGGTAGTAGGAAGTTGCAATATACAGTACATGAATATAAAATAAAGCTGGATGAGTGCTGTGCCAGTAAGAAGGTATTGCGTTATTCATTTTAGGGAAATGGTGAGCAGTTATGGGCTATGGCCTTACTTTGCTCATAAAATACATATGATACCTATGATATGATCCTATTTTTGCTAACACTGATTAGATAAAAAACTACATAAATGTAGAAACCTGCCTAATAGGGCACTTTGATATCCAAAGTAATTGGACAAAGGAACTAATGCACACTCTAATTCTACTTGGGACATCAGTAAAAAATATAATTTTGACAATCTGGACTAACAATATAGCTTCCAATTTCACTGAATGGAGGGCGGAAAGCTTAGAGATACTTAGAATGCAGATATTAGTTCACTGTATGGTCGATCAAGGAAATGTGTTTTTTAATCCAGTGGAACACTAGTTATAATTTATTCAGGACTGACTACCAACCATGTAAAGGATGTTGCTACCCATATGATTTTATTATGTTTGGACAGTTCCATCATTATTATATTCATGTTATAAGAACCAAACTACGGACAACCTCATTGAATACTGTTTTATTATGGATGTATCCTTATAAGCAAAGCAAAAATGGAAAAAAAAAAACACTTTATATATGGCAAAGTTGTAAAGAGAGTTTAAATGTTCATTTAGGAGTTGAAAATGTCTTCCTCTCTTGCTGTCCTTTTGTCTCACCCCCCTCCCCAATACTCTGTTTACCCTCTGGGACCCATGGTGAGGGAGTGCTCCCTTTTGTTGTCTGCTATTCTCCCCCCACCATCCACTGTGCCCCCAGGACCCAGGCAAAGAGGGTACCCCCATGGATTAGCTACTGTGGTGGGTCAGGAGAGGGAGGTCCATTCTTTGCCCCAAAGCACATAATCCAGGGTGTCACCATAGGCCGACCCAGTGATGTAGCAGGTGGAGGTGTGGTGAGCAGACATCATATGCCCTCGCCATGCTCATCCTCCCCCCCCCCAGTTTTTCTCCCCTATCTACTCCCAAGGACCTCAGCAAACTCTGCTTTGCATGCACATGGAGGTACGCATACTCACCAGAACCAGTGGCCCCACTCCACCCACATGGCCTAATGCCAGCCGCCCATTTGTGTGGTACTACTGCGGAGCCTCCACTTGGTGGCAGCCAAGTGACAGGAAGACCAACCTTCCCAATTCAGGAGAGGAGAGCTGTGTGACAGCTGCTTGATCCTACTCCCAACCCTCAACATAGGCTGACCCCCAGTGGCCCGAGCTCATTCTCAAATTCAGGTCACTGACGTGGGAGAGGTAAGGTTCTTTAAGCGCCTCAGCACTCTGCACCACTGGGCCAGCCTTGCTGTCCTTTCTTTTTCTCTTTTTCTTTCTGATCTTTCTGTCTCTACTGGGCTTTGATTCCTTCTTTTTATAGATTCTAAGTTCTGTTCCCCTGATCTTTTTTTATATAGAAAATGTTACATTTTATTAGCAGGGTATTCTTGAAATTTATATAGTGGATATATTACTTTTATTAATCATCATTGGTAACTGTTGCCTATTAACAATATTCCAGTTTCTTTTAATGCTGTTGAGTATACAAGAGATCATATTTATAGGTGTACTATAGGTTTTAAAATGTATGATTACAGTTGTGTGGGTATAGTCGATTTATTGATTACTTCTTTGAACGTTTTTTTCGGAATGTTTGATGAGTTGGAATACGTTTAATAAAATATTATTGCTAAAATGAGATACATAGTTGGTTAAAATGTTTTAATCAGCTGTGGTTTTTGGGTTTGTTCACTAATTTTCTTGTTTGGCCATACTGCTTGTCCAGTCATTTATGGGTTTTGAGAAGATTGAAGCAGCTATTATGATTGCTATACTCTTGGTGCTGGGAGAAGCAAAAATCCGACAGAACTTGGAAACCGCTCAACTGCAGCATGCTAGCAGCATAGCAGCTTAAGAGAAACAATGAAACAGTTGCTTTAGTATAGTAGTGACGTGGCTACTATACTACAATAACATTTTTTACTTTTGAACTGTCGTACAACAGCATCTCTGGCTATATTGTTTTCTATATACAATAAGGGCACACTACACACTGTGATTAACTTGCGGAGTGTGGCTGCTTATCGGTACACACAATGCTCATAGTTCACTGGCAACTTAGAATGGAAATGTATTTTTTACCTGCCATGGTTGGCAACCTGCACCTTTTGCACAAGATGTATTAACAAAAGACCCATCAGGCTTAAAGAAAAGTAGGTTGTGTAAGCCATGTGCTACTGCATATATGGAATTATATGTACTGTAGGTAAATCTGAAGTTGTTTACATCATACTTGGAAACATCGACATCCTTCAGTGTTTCTTCACCTGTACAGTGTGAAGCTGTCTCAGTGGGGTTATTGATTTCTGCTGCTGAATGGCTATCTAACATTGGCCATTTGCAGTTAAATGCTTCCTCCCAGAAAGTGTTAACAAAAATATCATCTGGATACCTGGAAGGGTAAATATTATAAAGGTACTCTTTTAATCCTGGGATCTCCCCTCGTTCATGTGCAAATCCTATCATTCCATTCAACATTTCCATGATCTCCCTTCGAGAAAAATCTGCCGACATTGACCAACTAGTTGTTCCAATCCATATTTTCCTGCTTAAGTTATGCAGCAAAGCCTCCTCCATGAATGGAATCAGGTTCTCAGTGGTAGAGTAGACAACAATTACATTGGCTGAAGACTTTTGGATCACCTCAGTAACGTGGATGAGTCTTTCCTTGGTGTAATGCATTGAGATTATTTCCATGAAAGCAATGCATCCCCCACTCTTTTCCACTTCAGTCCTTAAATTCTGATTGCCGACTCTCCCAAGGTCATTATCTGAGGCTAAGATTCCAATCCATTTCCAGTCAAAATAAGTAAACAATCGAGCCAGAGCAAATGATTCAAATGTATCTTTGGGGACAGTTCGGAGGAATGAAGGGAACTGAAGTTTATCACTCAGTAAGGGAAGCACAGACCCATAGCTAATCTAGGAACCAAACAGGACAATACATCAATATCCACAGTATCTAAAATATCTCAAACTATTTTATTAGTTGCAAAAGTTATGTTTGGGCAACAGGCAGATTATGAAGGTTTGCCTATGAAACATAGAGACCAGATGCAATGGACCTAGAGTCCTTTCCAGCCTAAAATAACTATGATACGTTACTATGTAAGCACAAATCTACAGTATTAGGTTAATGTAACATTATGGCAAAGTTTTCCCTCAGTTTTAATGATTGTTTGGTGTTGTGCTCTGTGGGATTTAAATAATCGCTTGTGTCGGGGTTGGCATTAATATAAAGATGGTACTGTCTTTCAAGGCATTGAATAACTGTCCTGGTAGTTATCTACTTTGCATAAATCAGGGCAGGTAAGTCCCAAGTGGGCAGATAGTTGTATACACCAAGATTATAGTGAAGCCGGAGGAATGATGGATTTTTCTACTTGCAATAATCATTCACGGATCTGTCCAGATATGGTAGGTAGGGTGCAAGAACACTGGAAAGTAGTCAATGTGACCCCAGCCATCCCCGGTTTCATGAAAGACCAAAGTTCAACTCATGAAATTACAAAGTGAACAGCCTGACACTATACTGGGCAAGCTCCTGGAGGTCCTTCTCAAGGATAAAATGATTGAGCTGTAGGTTACGGCCAAGGATCTTCCCTCCTTACAGCATGGCTTCATAAGGGATGCATCATGCCACACCAGACTGATCTTCTCTTAAAGAGGATGACCAGGGAAGTGGATAGGAGAAGGACCATGAATGTAGTGTATCTGGATTGGATGCTGTGATGCATGACAGACTTCTGGGTAAAGTAAGTCAATGCAGTATAATGGAGATATGCCCATGGTAAATTACATGACTAAGAGTAGAGAGGAGTATTCACCAGCATTCTATCAGGGGTCAGTGCTATGATCACAGCATTTCAATGTCATCATCAGTGATCTGGAAGCTGTAGCCTCTAGTAGGCAGTTTAATTGTGCTGATGGCACTATGTTAGTCCAGGTGGCAGACTCCCTTCAGGAGGTGACAACTTTCAGGAGGACGTGAACCAGATGGGTGACTGGATGGACTCCTGCACCCTCAGATTCAGTGTGGCAAAACGTAAGCTGTTGAATTTGAAGAGGAAGAATAGAGGTTGAGTCTACGCACTGTGTGGAGCCTCTTTTGCTGTTATCAAGGTGTGAAGGGGTCAAAGTACAGGAGTACTGGAGGATCCTATTCTTGTTCTTCTTTTTCTGTTTCTCTATAAAATCTGTTGCAACAGCATTGTTTTATTTTACTTCCTTTTCTTTTACTTGCTTTATTACAAAAACATTCTCTCTGTCTCTCTCTCTCTCTCTCTCTTTTTCTCTCTGTCTCTCTCTCTCCTACCTTTCTTGTTTACTAGTTGTTTTTCAGACCTCTGCTCCTTCAGGCTCTCCTGAGCTCAAGATCCCCCCCCCCCCCCGTTGCTACAAGCAGGTTATATTTTGTAAAATAATCAATTCATTTCCTGAGGACGATTATTTCTTCTTCATTTGAGCTTGCTGCGGTGCGCATGACATCCATTAGTATGTGGTATTTGCCCATAACAGCCTGTAATTAGGTTCCTCATGAACCCTATCTATATGTTTTAGCTATGCATATAGTGCGTAATTGCAGGCAACACGTCAGTGCATGTAATGCTCCGTTGTCCCTAAGTCTGCCCTAAGTGCATGAAATTAATTCTCTGACTGTCCAAAAAGGTACCTCTGGAGAAGAAAAGTGCTATTTCTTCTTGGTGGTGTAACTTTTAAGTTGGGTTCCCTGCTGCTACTTTTTGACTGTGCGCAGATTCGCAGTGGAAACCCTGGGAGCCGCTGTTTGTAAGTTTAGTTTGACTTCTTTCCAAAACTAGCCAGCAAAATAAAAGCATAGGGGCACCATCCTATAAAGGAGTCATGGCAACTTTTCAGTGAAGAAGAGTGCTCTCTGTGTATTTCTTTGTATGCTGCAGCATAGAAATGTTTGGGATTCTGGAAATAAATTTCTCTGTTTGAGCATTGGTCAGCTTGCTACCTCCTCAGATCCCATTGCTATAGAGCCAGCGGGCCTCTCTCTTACTATATTTATGGTACGGGACTTCTGAGGGCGGAGCTTCCAGATGAACCTCATAGCTAAAACTTTATTCAGACAATGAAATTGAATGGGTCACAACTGAAGGGCATAGAATGTGTATAATAAAAGCAATAATGTGTTGTTTGAATTATTAATCATTCTTGTAGGCAATGTTTAAACATATCCCCTATGGTGAGTGGAGCATGGAACATTACGTGACTGTCTATCATTATATATATATATGGGGCTGGATATTCAAACAGCGCCATTCTGTGGCGCAAGCCCTGGCGCTGCTCAAAATAGTTGCGCTGGGCTGTGGTCGGGTGATATTTAACTGAGTTGCGCTATTGAGCAACTCCTTTGAATATCACCCCCCGGCCACAGCCACTGTGCATGGCGCAGTGAAACTTGCACTACCGCAAGTGGTCAGAGTGGAGCATTCAAGATGTGGTGGCACAAGTTCCATTGCGCCATGCGCGAATTTCTGATATTCAAAAGGTGACATGCAAATGGGGCCATAATTCATGCAAGGTGCGGGGGGGGCATTGCATCTACTTATGGCCCCATTTGGTACGTGCCATCAGATGCAGGTGCGCCCGTCGTCGATTTACTTGGCGCTTGGTGCCCTGCCAGGCAGCAGCCGCCGAGGACCCATGCCCCTGCAGCCCGATCGCAGGCAAACCATAGTAATCCCCACCTCCAACTGGCCCGATCGAGGGCAAACCCGTAGTATCTCATCCTTCACTGGCTCGGTCATGGGCAAACCTCAGTAATCCCCCACTCCACCATTAGCCCGATCACGGGCAGAACAGAGTTCAACTCCCCCAAGAACAATATCCCTGGTGGTCCAGTGGACCGTGAAGCCTGATCATGGGCATTAAAGTCAACCCCCAATTATAAGTACCTGGTGATCTAGTGGTTCCTCACCCCACCCACCCACGGAGCCCCACCATCCCGCTACCCCCATCAGCCAGCGGGCGCAGCACCCAACTGCCTGCCACCCCGCACCCACCGACTGACTGCTCGCAGGGCTGCACGTCCATTGATTCAGAGTAAGAGCCACTGGGCGCAGCCCATACCGCATAAGGCAGTCCAGATATGTGAATGAATTGCTCTTGCTCTGAACCAATGGGCATGCAGCCCACCGAGCAGTCAGTCGGTGGGGGGCGGCAAGCAGGTGGGTGCCGCCTCACCGCTGACGGGAGAGCGGTGGTGGGGGCCACTAGATCACCAGGGTACTTGGACCTGGGGTTGACTCTAATGCCCACGATTGCTTCACGTCCACTGGACCACCAGGGATATTGTTCTTGGGGGTTGAACCTGTTCTGCCTGTGATCGGGCTAGTGGGGGTGAGGGATTATTACAGGTTTGCCCGCGATCGGGCCAGTCGGGGAGGGGTTTACTACGGGTTTGCCCGCAATCAGGCCAGTCAGGAAAGGGGATTATTACTGGTTTGCCCGTGATCGGGCCAGTCGGGGAGGGGTTTACTACGGGTTTGCCCGTGATCAGCCAGTCAGGGAGGGGATTAACTGGTTTGCCCACGATCAGGCCAGTCGGGGGGGTTTACTACGGGTTTGCCCATGATCGGGCCAGTCAGGGAAGGGGGGATTAGTACTGGTTTGTCCACGTTCGGGCCAGTCGGTGGGTGGAGGGTTACTATTATGCCCGCAATCGGGCTGCAGGGGGGCACAGGGAAGAGTGGAGGGCCACCCACAGGTGGCAGCTGCTGTGTTGCACCCTGCAATGCGGCAGCATCGTGCAGGAGCAGGTTGGGGGTTGTGCCTGCACAACTCTGCACAGCCCAGCTGAATATTGGGCTGTGCAGTTTATGCATGGTTCCTCCCCCTCCAGTTCAGCATGCATTCATTTGCATTGCACTGTTGCTCAGCATGTTTTCTGTGGCGCAACTGCCTCCTGCTGAATATCGCAGAATGGAGCAAGTTCGGACTTGAGCAGGTGCAACCCTTTTGAATATCCAGCCCATGGTGTTCATTCCTTTAATAGCTCAGTGTGGAGTAGGATGTTGGAGTTGCAAGACCCTGCCAAGGCCTAGCACCTACTAGGCTGATGTTTTGATATTTACTTATTTCATTTCTGCTATTTTCTCTTTGATTTTGCCAAACCAGTTCACTTTATTTTGTTCTGCTACAATAAATTAGATATTTTTTTTGCTGCCATCACTGCCTGTGTGTCCATCATTTATCCAAACAATCACGGTAGTAAGTGTGGCAAACACCAACATGGAGGTGTCGATAGGGAGAAGGGCAGGGGTAAATGGAGAAAGTGACAAAGGCAAAAAGGACAGGGATGGGGCAAAAGGGAGTAAGGCCATCAGGAAATGGAGGGTAATGAGTACCAATGCCCGTAGTCTTGGCAACAAGCTCCCTGAGTTGGTGGCCTTAATGGAAGAGGGATGCCTGGATATCGTAGCAGTCACAGAAACATGGTACACAGAGATCCATGACTGGGATGTTAACATACCAGGGTACATAACCTACAGGAGAGACAGGCAGGGGAGAAGAGGGGGAGGAGTAGCTCTCTATGTAAAGGAAGGGGTAAAAGCAACTGAACAAAAGAGTAAACAGGGAGGAGAGGAGGCACTGTGGGTCACCTTGGAGACTGGAAAGGGCACCACAATCCGCACAGGGGTTGTGTACAGACCCCCATGTCAGGGGGAAGGAATGGACAAGGATATGATGGAAGGCATTCTTAGAATGGCAGAGAAAGGGGAGATACTGTTGATGGGAGACCTGAATATGCCAGATGTTAACTGGAGCACATTTGCTGCAGCCACATCCAAGAGCAGGGCCATTCTTGATGCCCTACAGGTGGCAGACATTAGACAGCTAGTTTCAGAACCCACTCATGAGGGAGCAATCTTAGACCTCATACTCTCAAACGGGGGCAGTGAGAGGATCTCAGATCTAGAAGTGGGTTGCCATCTGGGGACTAGTGACCATCAAACAGTGTAGTTCACGTTAAACTCAGCTACAGAGTCAAGCCATACAAAAGTGAGGGTACTGGACTTTAGGAGGGTTGACTATGGCAAGATGGGAGAGTGCCTCAGAAAAGCACTAGCAAACAGGCTAGAAGGAGGTGTGGAGCAACAATGGGGAATTATCAAAAACTGCCATCACAGAGGCAACAAGCCTTTGTGTGAAGCAAATAAACAAATCAAAACAAAAGAAAAAGCCACTATGGTTCTCAAGAGAAGTGGCTGTGAAAGTCAGGAAGAAAAAGATAGCATTCCAGAAGTATAAGGAAACACAGAAGGAGCAGGACAGAGAGCTGTATCAGTTAAGGCAGAAAGAAGCAGGGAGGGAAGTCAGAATAGCAAAGGCCCAAACTGAGGAAAAGATAGCCAACTCAGTTAAGAAGGGGGATAAAACCTTTTTTAGGTACATCAGAGAGCGTAGAAAGACAAAAGGAGGGATAGTGAGGCTGAATAGAATAAACGGTGGGTGGGCAGAGAGGGGACAGTAAAAAGTAGGAATACTGAACGAATATTTCTGCTCACTATTCACAAAAAGAGGAGGGAAAGTGCCTAATCCAATTAACAGAAGCACTCTTGAGGGGTGTCGATCCCAGTCCTTTCATAGAAGAAAGGGTTCTGCAAGAACCCCTAAAACTGCAGGTGGACAAAGCAATGGGTCCTGATGGAATTCACCCCAGAATTCTAAAAGAATTAAGGAAGGAACTAGTGAAACCACTGGCTACTCTTTTAATAAATCATGGGAGGATGGTGGTACCCGAGGACTGGAGGAAGGCGGATGTGATTCCCTTCACAAAAGTGGGACCAAGACAGAGGCAGGAAACTACAGACCTGTCAGTCTGACCTCTGTGGTAGGGAAAGTGATGGAGTCACTTGAAGGAAAGAATAGTTGAGTACCTAGAGGTCAGTGGAGCACAGGATCCAAGGCAGCATGGATTCACAGCGGAAGGTCAGTCAGACGAATCTAATAGATCTTTGACTGGGTGACCAAAGTAGTAGACCAGGGAGGGGCTGTGACATGGCCTACCTAGACTTTAGCAAGGCATCTGACACAGTCCCACACAAAAGATTATTAGTCAAATTAACCAGCCTGGGAGTGGGTCCCAGGTGGTAGCCTGGGCAAAACATTGGCTGGACAACAGGACACAGAAGGTAATTGTAAATGGAGTCCACTCTGAAGAAAGGGCGGTTACTAGTGGGGTACCACAGGGTTCAGTATTGGGTCCAGTCCTTTTTAATGTCTTCATCAGTGGCATTGCAGAGGGACTGGAAGGAAAAGTATGCCTTTTTGCAGATGACACAAAGATCTGCAACAGGGTTGATACACAAGGAGGCGTGGAAAGGATGAAAAGGGACTTGGCAAGGTTGGAGGAATGGTCAGACGTATGGCAGCTGGGATTCAATGCAAAAAAGTGCAAAATAATGCACCTGGAAAACAAGAACCCAGGGGAAGAATACACAATGGGTGGGGAGGTAGTAACAACAACAAAACAGGAAAGGGACCTGGGGGTAATCATATCAGATGACCTTAAGGTTAGCAAGCAATGTGAGAAGGCAGTAGGGAGGGCCGGGGGTATACTGGGATGTATAGGGAGAGGCATCAGCAGCAGAAAACAAGAAGTTGTTATCCCTCTGTACAGACAGTTGGTGAGACCCCATCTGAATACTGTGTCCAGTTCTGAGACCCCATCTCCGCAAGGACATAGACAGGATAGAGGCAGTCCAGAGGAGGGCAACTAAAATGGTGCAGGGTCTGCAAGAGAAGCCGATGAGGAGAGACTAAAGGAGCTTAATATGTATACCCTTGAGGAAAGAAGGAGAGGGGGACATGATAGAAACTTTCAAGTACCTCAAGGAATCAACAAAGTCCAAGAGGGTAGCATCTTTCAGAAAAGAGACTTGCAAGAACAAGGGACACAATTTAAAGATAGAAGGAGGGCAGTTCAGGGGCAATGTGAGGTAGTATTATTTCACAGAGAGGGTAGTGGATGCATGGAACAGCCTTCCTGAGGAAGTTGTGGAGTCTAAAACTGTGGGAGAATTCAAGAATGCATGGGACAGACATAAGGCAATTCTTGTGGGGGGCAGGAAGATATAGGCTGTTGGTTAAATAGGATCTGCGGCCTATCCTGTAGGTAGGGAAATGGGCAGACTAGATGAGCCTAGCGGTCCTTATCTGCCGTCAAAGTCTATGTTTCTATGTTTCTATCCCACAAACCCTCACACAAGCAAGAAAAGGATCTGGGGGTCATAACAGGCAACATGCTGAAACAGGACAAGCTGTGCACACGCTGATGCACACTCGTGTTCTGTGCATCAAGCGGAAAAGTCAGTCAAGGTCTCAGAGGAACAGGAACACAGAGCATGGAAATAACCACAGTTGAAGAAGAATGATGCACTCACTCTAAAGGCCCCGCACCACTGACCTTGCCATCCTGCTGTGGACTGAACACAGATCTCGGATGGGCCCCCCCAAACACATGACTATGGGTAGTGGGGAGGGGGTTATTCCAGTCTTTTCATCTTAGCTCCACATGAGAATACCGTTATAAATCATTGACTGCTCTTGCTAATTGACATGAGAAGTGACTTGGTCCCATAAATGTCTTACTTCCCTCCTCTCCCCATGCTGTACCTTAGGGGTTGGAGGGATTCCAGGCCATATCTCCCCTTTCCCCAAGAAAGAATGTACACAATGAAGACTTGAGATCACACTGTGAATTGTATAAGTTGCTTTAGTAAGTATACATCTGACAGCTGTAGACATATAAAGTTTTCAACAAATATTATATTTACTAAAAATGGGGGTAACCAACTGTGCAAGGTAAGCAATACTGCCACTTGACAAGGCCCTGAGAAAGCCCCACCTACACAGATACATAGATACTGATGACAGATAAAGTCTACCCATTTGCATATGTAACTTTGCTTGTTCAAGCATCTCTAGAACTGGGTTGTCCCATTCCCCCAACTACCAGGACCCCCCATGCCTATCCCATGCATTCTTAAATCCTGTAATAGTTTCAGCCCCCTCTGCCTCCTCCAGCAGGGTGTTCCATTTGTCCACCACCCTTTCCATGAAGAAATACTTCCTAATGTTCCCTCTGAACTTCCCTCTCTCCAGTTTCATCCCATGTCCTCTAGTTCTAGAACTTCTTTTTCAATGAAAAATTGTGTTTTCCTGCACCCTTGTTCCTCCCCATGAGGTACTTATATGCCTCAGTCATATCCCTCTCTCTCTCTCTCTCCTCCAGGGAATACATATTTAAGTCCTGAAGCTCGTCCTTGTAGGTTTTGTGATATAATTATTGCACCATCTTGGTTGCCCTCCTCTGACCTTCTTCCACCCTATGTCCTTATGTATGTAAGACCTTCAAATCTGGACCCTGTACTCAAGATGTGGCCTCACTAATGTCTTGTATAGCGGAATTATGACCTCCATTTTCCTGCTGGTGATAGCTCTACCTTTTGCAGGGTAGCATCCTGTTTGCTTTACCTGTTGCCTTGTCACAATGACGCCCTACCTTGAGGTCATCAGAGATGATAATTCCTAGGTCCCTTTCCTGTTTGGCACATTCTATGTCTCTCTCCACCCCCCCACCCCCACTGATATGTTGTTCCAGGGGTTTTGTATCACATGTGTATTATTTTGCATTTCTTTGCTTTAAATCTCAATTGCCACTCCCTTGACCAGTTCTCAAGCTTCTGCAGAACTCTCCTCATTCTACCCATGCCCTCCAGTGTGTCCACCCTGTTACAGAGCTTTGTCATCAGCGAACACGCAAATTCTCCCTTCTAGGTCTTCCATGATGTCACTAATAAAGATGTTGAAGAGGACTGAACCCTGCACTGATCACTGTGGCACTCACTGGTCACCCTTTCCTCTGTGGAGTGACAGGAATTTACCACCACCCTGTATCCTGCAGTCCAGCCAGTTCAACACCCACCCTCCCACCGCACCACCATCCTGCCCACTCCCATGTTCCCCAGTTTGTTTAACAGCCTTCTATGCGGCACAGTGTCAAAGGCCTTGCTGAAGTCCAGGTAGGCCACGTCCACTGCCCCCCAATCCACCTCCCTTGTCACCCAATTGAAAGATTCAGTGAGGTTAGTCTGGCATGATCTCCCCCAGTAAAACCATGCTGCCTTGGGTCCTGTAGACCACTGGCAACCAGGTGTTCCACTATTCTTTCCTTCAGTAGTGTTTCTGTGATCTTCCCCACTACTGAGGTTAGGCTGACTGGTCTGTAGTTGTCTGCTTCCTCTCTGCTCTCACTTTTGTGTAAGGGGACTACATCAGCTGTCTGTCAGTCCCTGGGTACCTGAAGTATTGAGTACACTTATGGTCTCCTCCATACAAAAACAACATTGATCCAGTTCAGAAGGTATAACACAGGGCTCCCAAAATGATCAGTGTTCTGGGGACAAGTGCTATGAGTATAAGCTGAAGGCCTTTAATATGTTCACCTTGGAGAAAAGTGGGATCACAATCTCATTCTTTCATATACTCAAGGATACTGATCTAATCGAATTGTCAGAAATGTTCTATCTGATGCCCTGCAGCAGGCCATAGGATCCTTACCCCCTAAAGCACAGAGGTTTTAAATTTCAGGGTAACTAGGAGGCTGTTTTTTTATCCCCAGAGAGTTGTGAACCTCTGGAAGGGCCTACCAGTAAAGACAATGAATATATAAACAGGAGATGTTAACTGGAGGACATGTACTGCAGCCACCCAGATGTTAACTGGAGGACATGTACTGCAGCCACATCCAAGAGCAGGGTCATTCTCGATGCCCTGCAGGGGGCTGACCTTAGACAGCTAGTGCTGGAACCCACTCGGGAGGGAGCACATTTTAGACCTGGTACTCTCAAATGGAGAGAGGATCACAAATTTAGAAGTCAGTAGACACCTGGGAACAAGCGACCACTGCACAGTGTGCTTCACAATGGGCACAACCATGGAGATAAGCCATACAAAAAAAAGGATACTGGACTTTAGAAGGGCTGACTTTGGTAAAATGGGTGAACACCTGAAGAATGCACTAGCAAATGGACAAATAGAAACGGTGGAAGAACAATGGAGAAAAATCAAAACTGCCATCATAGAGGCAACAAGTCTTTGTGTAAAACAAATAAAGAAAACAAAGCGGAGTAAAAAAATGCTATGGTTCTCAAAAGAGGTGGCAGGGAAGGTTAAGGAGAAAAGGGCTGCATTCAAAAAGTATAAGGAATCACAGAGGGAGCACGACAGGGAACTGTATCAATTAAAGCAGAAAGAAGTAGGAAAGGCAGTCAGAATGGCAGAGGCACAAACTGAGAAAAAAATAGCCAACTCAGTCAAAAAGGGGGATAAAACCTTTTATAGGTACATTAGGGAACACAGAAAGGTTAAGGGAGGGATAGTGAAGATTAATAAAGGAGAGGGGAGGTGAGCAGAGGGAGACAGTGAAAAGGCAGAGATACTGAATGAATACTTTTGCTCAGTATTCACAAAAGAAGATGAGGAGCAGTTACCTAAACCAGACAATAGAAGCACTCTGGGTAGGGGAGTTGATACCAGTCCATTCACAGATGAAAGAGTCCTGAAAGAACTCCTAAAACTCAAGGTGGACAAAGCAATGGGGCCTGATGGGATTCACCCCAGAATCCTAAAAGAACTAAGGGGGGGACCTAGTGACACCACTGACCACACTTTTTAACAAATCATGGCAGGATGGGGTGGTACCTGAGGACTGGAGGAGGGCAGATGTGATTCCCCTTCACAAAAGTGGGAGCAAGGCAGAAGCAGGAAACTACAGACCTGTAAGTTTGACCTCAGTGGTAGGGAAAATGATGGAATCACTTCTGAAAGAAAGAATTGTTGAGCACCTAGAGGCCAGCGGGGCACAGAACCCAAAGCAACATGGATTTACAGCAGGAAGGTCATGTCAGACTAATCTAATTGATTTCTTTGACTGGGTGACCAAAGTAATAGACCAGGGAGGGGCTGTGGATATGGCCTACCTAGACTTTAGCAAGGCATTTGACACAGTCCCGCACAAAAGATTAATAATCAAGTTAGCCAGCCTGGGAGTGGGTCCCAGGGTGGTAGCCTGGGTTGTGAACTGGCTGCACAACTGGACACAGAAGGTAATAGTGAATGGAACACATTCCGAAGAAAGGGGGGTTACTAGTGGAGTACCTCAGGGCTCAGTACTGGGTTCAATCCTCTTTAACATCTTTATAAGTGACATTGCAGAGGGTCTGGAGGGAAAGGTATGCCTCTTTGCAGATAGAGGGGGGGACGGCTCAGGGTAATGTGAGGAAATTCTTTTTAACAGAGAGAGTGGTGGATACATGGAACAGCCTTCCTGAGGAGGTTGTTGGTCTAAAACAGTGGGGGAATTCAAACATGCTTGGGACAGACACAAAGCAATTATAGTACGGGGTTGCAGGAAGCAGGCTGTTGGTTAACTTGAATCTGCAGCTTATCCAGTAGGTAGGGAAATGGGCAGACTGGGTGGGCCAAGTGGTCCTTTTCTGCCGTCAAAGTCTATGTTTCTATGTTTCTATGTTTCTACACACCCTCAAGGTAAGCCTGGACACGTTTGCTTACCAAGAAAATCACTGGGTGCCCTGGGTAGTGAAGTGGGATGGGAAAACTCTCTACACTTATACGGAATAAGCTTACTTTATCCCTGTTTGTGAATCTTCAGAATGGTGGATGTGATGGAATTAGAGTTCTTTTGCACTTTAAATTACTATTTTACTATAATGACCTTGCTGTATTTTACTATTTATAAAGCATTTATTTTTTTTCCTGCATGTTCTGGAGTGGCAGTATCATGTGAATACCTCTTACACAGCCAAGAGATCTTCATGCACTACACATTTAGACTGCCACTGTGGCTCTCTGTGTTTTTTTTTTATTTGAATTGAAATCTACAACCAGTAATCAATAATCATCATTCAAAACCATGTATGTAAGGATGCACTATCAATCAATCAATCAATCAATCAATCAATCAATCAATCAAATCAAAATGTTATTTATAGAACGCCCCTTCCCAGGAGCTCGGAGTACTTTACAAAAACAGTACAACACATTGCACACATACGTGAAACTATTCATGAAAACGATTTTCACAAGCACTTTTTCCAGAGCATAACATTGGTATCGACAGTGGATACAATTAAGTATTGCTCAATGTTAAACAACAAAACATTATTGGACTTGAATTGAATGATAATGAGCAGGTCTGTGCAAACAATGGAATTCCAGCTTGTATACTGCTGATGACAACATGGGTTGACTGCTTTGGCACAGTTTCAAAACAATTATCTAAACATATTGTTTTTAGTCTTTGGAAACCAGGTGAGGCCTGCTAGGCACAAATGCCTGTTTTCAGGGGCAACCTGGGAGCACTGGGCAGTTAAGCAACTTGCTCAGAGTCACACAGTGTGCAGATGGAGGTTGTGAGAATCAAACCCAGGTCTGGGCTGCTGGATGTACTAAGCTCATTAACACCTTGTTCCTCTAACTTCTCGGCTATACTGCCAGCCCAATAAAAACATATAGTCACAGCTACAAAAATTAGCTATGAGAAAAAATAAATGAAACTTTCCCAAGCTGTAAAAATGGCATGGCATTGCTGTGTAGTCTCGTGGTAACGAGAGTTCATTTAATGCACCAGCAGTCAGAGGTTGCACAGTTATTTAGTCACAGTGCACAGGTGTGACAACTTCCTTTTTTTCTTCTTCTGTTTTCCCCCATGGGTGAGGAGACTCTGTTCCCCGCTCTGCGCACTGCTCCCCCATACCCAGGCCCCCCCAGGCAGAGCTGTCGGGTGGGTGCCCCCCTCCAGGACACATGGTCATGAAGCCCTGGCTTGCCCCCAGGCCATGATCCCGGGAGCAAGACCCCACCTGGTGGACTTTGGTCTGCAGGGGGGAACAGCATACACAAGAGGGGGTGGAAAGGATGAGAAGGGACTTGGCAAGGTTGGTGGAATGGTGAAAAGAATATCAGCTTAGATTTAATGCAAAGAAATGCAAAGTAATGCACCTGGGAAACAAATCCAAGGGGAAGAGTACATAATGGTGGGGTGGAGGGGGTACTAACAACAACAAAAATGGAAAGGGACCTGGGGGTAGTCATATCAGATGACCTAAAGGTAGTCAAGCAATGTGAGAAGGCAGTAAGGAGGGCTGGGGGATACTGGGATGCGTTGGGAGAGGCATCACCAATAGAAAACAGGAAGTTTCCTTCCCTCTGTACAGACAGATGGTGAGACCCCATCTGGAGTATTGCGTGCAGTTCTGGATACCCCATCTCTGCAAGGACATGGGATGGAGGCAGTCCAGAAGAGGGCAACTAAAATGGTGCAGGGTCTGCAGCAGAAACCATACAAAGAGAGACTAAAGAAGCTTAATATGTATATCCTTGAGGAAAAGAGGGTGAGGAGGGACATGATAGAAGCTTTCAAGTATCTCAAGGGAATCAATAAAGTCCAAGATGGTAGCATCTTTCAGAAAAAGAGATGTGTAAGAACAAGGGGGCATAATTTGAAGATAGAGGGGGGGATGGCTAAGGGGCAATGTGAGGAAGTATTTTTTCACAGAGAGGGTGGTGGATATATGGAACGGCCTCCCTGAGGTGGTCATGGGGTCAAAAAGACTGGTGGAATTCAAGAATGTATGGGACAGGCATAAGGCAATTATAGTGGGGGTTATGCACAGAACAAACCTGCACACATGCACAGGGAGCAGCCAACAGCAAGAGGTCCCAAACACAGCAGAAGAAGCACAGTGCCAGTGGCACAGGACCTGACCTGAAGGGCACACCAGTGCACACACCAGCACAGAGCAGGTGGGTACAATGGTCCGCATGGGATGGGGTGCAGCCACCACCTGAGTGCACCCACCAGAGCCCGCCCACAGGCATGCACCAGAGACATGCACCAGACCAGCAGCACAGCACGTGGTGGCCCCAGCCAGTGGGGCACAGGTGTGCACACCGGGCACCCCCACCCAACCACCGTGGCCCCCCCATAGGCCAACAGCCAGCCAGCTGTGGCCAATGCCACACAGGTGTGGGTGCCCCCCCAACGGCCCTGGACCCAAACATGCATGCCATACTCCCCCGAGGCAGCAGCCAATGCAAGAGCCAGCACCAGACCTGGGAAGGCAACATGAGACCAAGAGGTCCACAGCCTGGTAGAACAGGCATGCCTCTGCGCCACTCCCCATGGCCACAAACACCACAGGGTGCCACTGAAACACACAGCACACCCACCACACCCAGGGAACAGCCCACACTGTAATGTGAAACAAAACTGAATGCTGCAGGGCATGGCAAGGTGCCCAGGCCACCTCACCCCAAAAGCAAGCACCAACACCCGACCACTGCAGCATGGCTCCACATGCCACCTGCAAAGCAGACAAGGACACAGGCACATAAGGAAAAACAACTTATTGAACAGTATAAAAATATGAACAGGGGCAGGGATGGGGAGGAAAGAGGTAGGAAGGGACCAGGAAAGGGTCTGTATTAGCAGGGGGGCTGCAGGGGCATAGGGTACATCTGTCTGGTCCTCGCAGTACCATGGTGCCCCTCATGGCTGTGGTGGTGCGGTGAAAGGCCCGCACCGTGGACAAGATTCTGTTCAGCATGGCGAGGATCTGGTGCTGGGTCCCCTCATGTGCCCTTCGGCCCCTTCCTCCAGGCCCATGCTACACACCTAGGGGAATGGACAAGACAGGCAATCAGTGCAAGTCACAATGGATCCCCACCCACCCATAGTGTGCAAAGGACAGTGGTGGCACACATCCATGGAGGGAAAGGAATGGCTCCACGCACAGTGGGCATGGCCAGCCACCTGCACAGCACACCACAGTTGTGCACAGAGGTGGACAATGTACTGCAGTGACAACAGACCCACAATGTGAGAGCCACATGGCATGCCACAGCAGTGCAGCAGCACAACTGGCAGATGCTGTGTGCATGCCCACACCACTAACAGCTGGTACACAGTGCCCACAGGAAGCCACATAGTGGCAACGCAGAATAGACCGTACGGCACACACAGCTGTCCAGGTGCATGGCAATAACTGCCATGGCCGTGCCCCAAACCCACCACTAGGACATGGTGACATTGAGATGGAAGGTGACAATGCTTACCTGCTCCAGGCCTCACAGCAATGCTTGCTGCCACCCAGCCAGTGGTGCCACCCTTGCTGCCTCTGCCACAGTTCTGGCCCTCCTATGGTCCTCCAGCCCTGTGGAGGGAATGGAGAGAGAGAGGTGGACATCAGTACACAGTCACACAGATGACCCCATCCCCACCGCCCAGCCCACAGGAAGCTGGGCATGTCCCTACCAGCCCTGGTGCCTGCACACTAGCAAGGCTGACACCCATGCAGTGTCCACACCCAATGCATGGTACCCCCAGGTGGACCCTGCACCCCGCTGCTGGCCATGCTGTGCAGCCACACAACACCACGGTATGACACCAGTGCAGAACAGCAACATGCACACACCTACCTGGCTGTGGCACAGCGCCCCACTGGACGTGAGCCTGCAGTCACCGCAGGCAGTCTGGTGCCCTCTGCTGCAGGTCTCTATATCGGTGGTGGCACTGCACAGCTGTGCACTGTATCCCAGTCCTCTGCTCCAGTGCCCTGGCCACAGCCTGCCACATGTCACCCCTGGCCTGCTGGAGTGGCACCTCTCCAAAGAGCTGGTCCTCTAATAGCTGCACCACAGCCACCAGGTTCATCAGTTCCACCTCCATCCAATTCAGTGCATATCTGTTGCCTCTTTGTGCCATTACTACCAGTGGTGTGACTGGAAAAAGGCACTGGCACCACACATGTGGCAGCCACATGAGTGTAATGCATTACAGGATACATTAGGCCATGACCGCGCAGCACGTGGATGTGTGGTCACTGTGCAGTGAGGGATTATGGCGCAGTCATGGGCATGTGCACCACATGGTGGCCTAGTGGGGTTAAGGGGTCACGACAGGGGCCTGGGGTCAGAGGCTGTAACCCCGCACAGTGTGCGGTGCACGATGGGAGCACTGTATGGCTGCACGATGGCACATGGCATGCAGGGTGCACCATAACAATGGGGACACAGCTGCGCACATGTGTACTATGGGTGGGCATACCATGCACGTGCTGCAAGTGCACCATGAAGTTGGTCCGGCACAATCCTATTGAGCATGGCGCAGTTATGCGATATTCAATCGCTGCATGCAGATGAGCTCATGAGTGGATGCATGGTGCAGTAGGGCTCGTTAGCATATCATTAAAATTGTGCATGGGCTCATTTGCATACATTGCACCATAAAAGTGACAGGGAACTGCACAGGCCACAGAAAGGTATTGCAACCTGACAGGTATGTCAATGGCAACATGGGGAAAACCTGACTGTGGCTACCATTGCTGCAGGGTGCTACACCACTATGTGCTGCCTCTGACCCACACTGCCTTTGCTGTTCACAGGTGAATGTATGTTGGGAGCGGACAGAGAGGAGAGCCCTTCCGTGCAGGCCCAACTTTACTGCTGCAGACAGCACGACCCTATTCGAAACATATGTGGATCGAGAGGATCTTCTCAGTGGTGCCATGGACTTACCACTAGAACATGCAGCGGGCTGGGCAGAGGTGGCCCAGTATGTCAACACACGAGGGCACCACCATAGCACTACCCAGGAGTGCAAGAAGAAGGTTGGGACAGACAGGAGGTGAATTAAGGATAGGGTTGCAGCCATCTGAGTTTCCCGCAGGGAAACCAGTGGTGGGCCAGTGAACGTGCCACGGCTGACCGCCACAGAGGAGCTGGTGGCATCCACCATCAGTCACACGGTGGTGGTGGGTATGGCTGGTGGTGGATTCCAGATGGGTGGCAGTCCCTTACTGTATGGTGAGTATGCACAGCTGCCAATCAAGCCTGTTGTGTGCGCACCGTGCAGGTGCATCTGGGGCCATGCACACCGCCACAAGCATGTGTGGCTGTGGCATCGCAGGGCTGCATGGTGGCGGTGGGACCAGCTGCACAGGGGGCATGGGTGGGGGCTGGGGATGGGTTGTGGTGGGGGGGCATGGGATATGCTGCACCACTGACATACTGTTCTTCCTCTGCAGCACCAGCATACTTACGTGCTGAGGCCAGCGGGGGATAATGCTGACATGAATGCCCAACCCTCGACCTCAATGAGCATCCACAGCCAGGACAGGCTGTGTCCCAGCATTGTTGGGTATGTGGTCTCTGATGACATGGGGTCATACGACCCCCTAGTGGGGTTCCTGCACGATGACAACCTGGAGGTGCTGTGCACGGAGACCCAGGTAGGGGCGTTGTCTGACACTGAGGATGATGACATTGCACTGATACTGGAGAGCATAGTGGTGGGGGTGCCCGACATGCCCCTACCTGGCACACAGGCGCAGGCAGGGTCCAGTGATGTGCCCTCAGCTCCACAGCCATCCTCTGTCCCTACCAGTGCAGCCATGGGTGGCAACACAGCTGTGTCCGGTGTGGGGGACGGTGGTGCTGTGATCATGGCTGAGGTGCTGGGCAATGCCCAGCAGACAGTCAGGCGGCAGTGGCAGGATGCAGGTGACATAGGGCTGCATGCCACAGTGCCCACCACTGGTGCCCCGGAGAACACTGTGCCCCCTGTACAGCCTGTTGTGCAGCCTCCACCTGAGCAAGAGACTGTGCAGCAGCGTGCCATGTCCCCCCCACCAGGTGGACAGACCAGGACGGGCAGTCCACCAAGGTGCTGCAGCAACACACCAGGTTACTGTGGGCCTCCGTGAACAACCAGGTGTTGCTTGCTCATGAAGTGCGTGCAATGCGGGCAGAGGTGCGACAGTTGGCAGAGAGGCAGGACAGGGCTGAGGCTGGGCTCATGGACAGGCTCACCCAGATGCAGGAGGCCATGACTGCGGCATTGGACTGCATGACTGGTGCCATAGTGGCAGAAGTGGACCGCATGGCTGGTGCCATTGCAGCTGGGTTTGCATCGATGTTGGCCACTGGTCTCAGCCATGTGCAGTTGATCCCCTACAGTATGATGTCCACCCCACGATCCCGGTGTCTGGTGACATCAGCACAGCGGACACCAGGGTCAGATATAAGCACCCCTGACACCCCCGGGGCAAGCCTGTTTGGCCACCTTGCCACCCCCGTGCAGACCTGGTTGCAGTCCTGCACATCATCCCCTGGGGGGCATCTGCCATGCACCCTGTGGCCGATGCAGAGCCTGCAGCTGCTGGTCATCCCTAGCGTGACCACACTCATGGCCGTGGTGGTCGTGGGACTGCATGGTTGGAGTGATGTGTCTGCAGCTCTTAGCTGCCATCCGCTGCCGTTGCCTCACGCACATGGAGGGGGACTGTGTGTATCTGGTGGTGCGCAGGTGTGTTGCGCTGCTTGCCCCTGTGTGTGGACCATGCTGCTGGGATGTGTGGCCTGGATGTGATGAGGACTGCCCTGCACTGTTGTCACCAGGGCACCAGTGTCATGCTTCTGATCCATGCCATGTCCCTCACCCTGTGTGCATGTGGCTGTGTGTGTGTGTGTGTGTGCCTTGCGCACCTGCCAGTGCTGTGTGTGTCTCTGTGCACATGCCCATGTGTCAGTGTCTCCTCCATGTCTGTGGTGCTCCCCCATCCCTGCATGCATACCGCTGTGCACATCCCGTCCCCTGTGGTGTGTGCTGGCCTATGTGTGTCATGCCCATGTGACTGTGTACTCACCCTCGTTGTCCGTAATGCTCCCTTGTTATTGTGTCCCTGTGCTGCCATGCTCCCTGCAACAGTCTAGGGTCCCTCCATCCAGGTGGCACTTGCCCACCGCCCTCCAGACCATCTCAGCCATTGTCCCTGCTGCTGTCGCCCTCGTCAGCCTCGACTACTATTCCACGGTCAATGGCCATGTTGTGCAGGATGCAACAGGCCAGGAATATGCCAGAGGCTTTTGACGGGCTGTATTGTAGGGCACTGCCTGATCCATCTAGGCAACCAAATCGCATCCTTAACATGCCAAAGACATGCTTGATGATGTTGCACGTGCTGGTGTGTGCCTCATTGTATCTCTCCTCTGCGGGGGATGACGGTCGCCGGTAGGGGGTCTGCAGCCATGGCCTCAGTGAGTATGCACTGTCACATGTGTGGGGAGAGACATGGTTATCCCTGCACTGTGCTGTGCTGCCACCCCCCCACCACATGCCACCATGACTACCCCGACCTCCCACACAACCCCCTACAGCCATGCTGCTCGGCTGCCCTGGCAAACATCCTAGTCATCTACGAGGTGCCCTGTGGGGAAGTCACCTCACTCAAACCATTGGCACAGCACTGAGCTGTGCCATATAAATGCACTGTGTGCACTCCCGGGGTGTGTTGCACAGACATTGATGATGCCCCCATGGCATCACACACCACCTGGCAGTTGATGGATGCATATCCCTTGCAGTTGTAGTAGATGGCATCCTCTGGGCCAGGTGGTGTGTGTGTGTGGATGGCAACATGGGTGCAGTCTATTGTCCTGAGCACACCTGGCATGTCTGCCACCCAGTGGAACTCCTGCATGTTTGCTGCATGCTCTGCCTGTGTGCTGGGGAAATGAATGTACTCCGAAGCATATGGCAGCAGAGCGTTAAGGAACTGGGTGAGGAGGTGGGACCTGTAATATCACCTGTTGGTCTCTGAAAGGTTCCCGTGGTGAGCAGGCACATCACGGCTGTTGCCTTTGTCTCTACCGTCATGGCATATCTCCATCTGGTGGGTGCCTGCAACTCATCACTGCACAGATCACAGATCTGCCTCAGAATGGCCCTGTTGAGGTGGTACCGGCCCACTATCTCTGTATCACTGAAGTTCTCATATGTGATCCTGGCACAGTACTACCTGCGTTGGGCATACCGCCAATGTGCCCTTTGCCAGCCATGCTGCTGTTCCTCCTGCCTCCTCACTCCCCTCATTACAGTGTCCATCAGGAATGGGCCGCTATCCATTGCTCAGTCACTGGCTCTCCTTGGGGGCCACTCTCACTCTGTCTGCCCGTTGTTCTGTGTCACTCACTCTCCCTGTCTGTCTGTCTCTGTCGGGCTCCAGCACACTTTCTCTCTCTCTCTCTCTCTCTCTTGCTCCTTCTTTCTCCCTCTTCACTATGCTCAGTGTTGCGCATCTGCTGTCTGTGTGCGTGTTCCTTTTTTTTATTGGCTCAAGTCTGCCTGGTGCATCCTGGGGTTTGCCTCTGACTTGTGCATTGCTCTCCCAGTTAAATATTCCATTGCGCCACTTATTCATGGGCATGCCCCCTGCACTTGCACTGCACACATTATGGTTGCGCATTGGTATACTGGCTTTTGTGCTGTGCCAGTGCTCCCTTTGAATATCGCTCGGTGGCATATCTTCGGACTTGTGCAGGCACAATTCTATTGTGCTTTGTGCAAGTGCTCTGAATATCCTGGCCATAATGTCATGGGCACCTGAAAAGGAAGTAGATACTACTGAAATAAATGCTATTCTGAGTATTTATTTATGTGTAGGATTTTAAGTGTAGTTCTGCCTACATCACAGACACATAAGCTATACAAAGTGCATTTAAGGATGGATGTATTAGTCAAAGCTTGTAGTAGCAAAATAAAGCAAGAAAAATAATATATTGTGTTTTTTTTTTTCTTTCAATTGTTTGACCAGGAGTGGCACACTAAGCAGAAAGCTTGTTTACAGGGGCAACCTGTGAGCACAGGGAAGTTAAGTGACTTGCTCAGGGTCACCCAGTATGCAAGTGGGGGCTGTGGGAGTCAAACCCCTTAAACTGGTGTGCTATACTGCCTCCCTAGTTGTTGCAGTCATCTGTTTTATGGTTCATGATGTTGGTGTAATAAGCAGCAGTACACTGCATAGCAGGAGTAAAATGTCAATAAGTAGGTCATGCAGTAGATGTGCTGAGCAGTTACTGAAGCAAGAAATGTATTTAGGATAGTAAAATATTCCTGTTAGAAAAGTGATAAATGTGTGACATTTGCATCTCAGTTTCAAGGAGGTCCTTATGGGGTGTCAATGTACAATATAATGTAGTTATAGTTTTCAAATTGTCTGAGTAATTGCTTTGTACTACCACTATTACTAAATTTAAATTATTCTATGAAGGAAATTTAAGTTTATGTAACTGTCTGTAAATTTATTAAAAACATTTACTTGTCCTTTTAATGTAATGCATTAAATGCTGTTGCTAGGTTAAGAAGTCACATAGCAGCAATAGAGAGCATATAGAATAGTGGATGGGTGACCATCCACAACAAGGCAGTGTGTCCCTCGAGGGATGTTGATGACATCATAGAAGTCTCACTGATGTCATCAACAGCCTGAGAGGGAAACACAGACTTAGTTGTGGATGGGTGAACATCCACTGTTTTATATAGTATATGGTTAGGGCTTATTGTTTCTTGAAAACTGTTGGTTATCTCACAGTTCCTGCTCCTGCTCTATGTCACCACTGCCACTCATATCAGGTTCACTACACTCCCACTGGCTGGGACTTCTCGTTACTCCCGCTCGCCCATTCTCACAGCAGCAGTTTTCATTTTTAGAAACTATATAAAAAAAATAGTTCCATGACACAAAGCTGTCTGAGGCTATTTGTGTCACACTAACTCCATCAATATTTGCATTCAGGGAACTATATATATATATATATATATATATATATAAAAAGTTCTTAATGAATGCTACAACACTAACACATAATACCTCACAAAAGAATTCAGGGGCATATGAAAACATAAATATTTTAAACTTACAATTCCCATAGGATAACGTTATAACTTTAACAAGCTGTACATCTGTCAATCTTTGGATTTAAGGGGTAATTTATATTTAAACAATGGTCTCACTTAGCACTACAACAGTAATGTATAATTCCCACAAAAAGTGAGAGGAAATGTAAAAAATGTAAAAATTTAAAAATGATATTCCCAAAGGATAACACTGCAACTTTAACAAAGCATAACTCTGTCTCTTTGTGAAGTTAAGGGAGACTCTATGTATACTAGAAAGATCTCAATGGAGTACTGCAACAGTAACACATACCGTAAAACCACCCTCAAAAAATTAGGGGCCATATAAAAAACATGAAGACTAAAAAGTGAAAATTCTCATCGCATAACATTACACATTTAACAAGCCATACTTCCGTCACTCTGTGGAGTTAAGGGGGAATCTATGTGTAACAAAACAAATGGTCCCAATCAGTGCTACAACACTAACATAACCATTCCCCCTCCCTCAAAAAATTAGGGCAATATAAAAAAAACATAAAGATTAAAAAATTACATCTCCCATAGGGTAACACTGCAAATTTCTCAAGCCATGACTCATTCCCTCTTTTGAGCTAGAATCTTAATGAGTACTACAGCACTAACTCATAATATTCCCCACAAAGAAAATTTAGGGCCATATTTTTTTTTTGTTTAAGCAGGAGAGTCACACCAAGCTGAAAGCTTGTTTACAGATTTGACCTGGGAGCACAAGGAAGTTAAGTGACTTGCTTAGGGTCACACAGTACGCACATGGGGACTGTGAGATTCAAACCCAGGTCTCTAGGTTTGCAGCTCAGAGCCTTAAATGACTGCTATACTGCCTCTTTAAAAATACTATAAAACAATCATAACAATTACAAAATGAAAATTCCCATAAGATAACATTGCAAATTTCTCAAGCCATGACTCTGTCCCTCTGTGGAGTTATGAAAGATTTGATTTATCAAAAAGATCTCAATGAATACAACATTACAACACAATACTAACTCATAATAACCATAACAATGTAGGGGCCATAAAAAAAATAAAATTCCAATAGGATAACACTGCAACTTTCACAAGCCACAGCTCTGTCACTCTGTGGAGTTAAGGGAGAATATATGTATAAAAAAAGTCTCAATGAGTATTACAATACTAAGACATAATACCACCCCCACAAAATTTAAAGGCCATATATATAAAAAAAAAAGAACATTTAAATGTGCAAATTTTCGTACAATAACATTGCAACTTTAACTGGCCATAACTCAATAACTGGAATTAAAAGACATTGTACATTATAGGGGCACACTTGTGCCCCCATAGATAGAGTTGAATAGTATGTTTAATGTTAAACATCAAATTGTGCACTTTAATAATTTTGCAGCTGATTAATGTGTAACCCCTAGGTTCGGGGGGAAAACATTCACTCAGCATTATGCTAGGTTTGTACTTCTGGACAGGGGCACCAAAGTAAATCCAGACTCTGGGAGCAATAACTGAAATGTCCAAACCAGGAATTGGGATTCCAGAGTGTGGCTTTTATTCACATAAACACAGAGAATAACAAAGCAAAGATGGACCCCCACAGGGCTACACTCACTGGCAATGCAGATTTACAGAGGTGCAGAGCACACTTCTTCACTACACGAACTCTTCAGGTTCTGAATGACTCTGGGCACACACGGCCTGAACTGGTACACTTCTCTTGGATTCCTTGACTTGGCACCCCAGCTAGTGATAGGACACTTTTCCATATGGCATGGAGGTTGATGGTGACTCCCTAAACCACCCACGAGCACTTTCTAGCTCTAAAGGGAAAAAAATCTACATCCCAACATCTGGGTGCTTTCTGCAAACACTGGCAAAGTGCCTGGGAGAAAGCCATAGGTTCAGAAACTGAACCAAGAGAGGTAAGCCTGGTTACTCCAGATTGGGGAGTCTCCCACCTCTTGCTCCCAAATCTGTACTCAGCCATTCATTTGGTTTCAACACCTTTCTTTGAATCTCTGGTTGTAGATGCTGTCTAGAAATGTTTAACACATTTAACATTCTACACTGTATTCAGGCAGCGTCCTGACTTAAAAAGTTCTGTAAGTGGCTATATCCATACCCTAAACCCCCACTGTTTCTGATGCTTCCAAGCCATAAACAAATTAAAAGCTCTGTACTTGGCAAGTCTTCTACTGACCCCACAGTAGGCAGATACTTTTACACTGATCTCTATCTTGGTGAACATAGTCTCTATTTTCAGAGCAGAACTCACCATGGTATGCAGGTGCCCCAGGGCTCTTACCCACAAACTTGGATTTTCTGGTACTCTCAGTACGAACTTCTCTCTCAGGCAGCTTTCCCTTTCCAGGCAGGACCAGGGGATTGCCCCTGAAATGCTGGAACAACACTGGGAATGGTCTCTACCACTTCTTTCTGGTCTCTTCTGTGTTCCTCTCTAGGGTGAGAACACACAACCCACTTGTCTGATGTAGCTGTAAATCAGAGCTAGGCTCTGAGGGGCTGCCAACTGCAGCACACCTCTTCCTCTCTTGAGTACCCACTACAGACTGACTTGAATTCCCCACCGTTCTACAGCTAATCCCTGCAGCCAGCATTCCAATGTGGCTTATGCTGCTGATAGAATTCTATGATGACATCATCACTCATGCTCAGCTAAGACTGAGGACAGAGTGAGACAGTGTGAACCCATTTAACTG
This sequence comes from Neoceratodus forsteri, assembly GCA_016271365.2. Taxonomy (NCBI): domain Eukaryota; kingdom Metazoa; phylum Chordata; order Ceratodontiformes; family Ceratodontidae; genus Neoceratodus; species Neoceratodus forsteri. Next base: position 19,231,138 of record JADMNL010000038.1, on the reverse strand, counting down.
GTATCCCACAAGCTGCCTTTCCCTGCCTGCCACTGATTCTAAGTGGGATTCTAGTAACTCCGGGGAACAAAGGGGTTACAAATGTATTTGTACACAATTTGGTATGCGCTGTCCCACGGAATAGGTCTCTTGATGTGACAGGTTTTGTGCTAGTTGGATGTGCTGATTCTGAGATCCAGAAAGTGCAAAAACCTTAAAAGACATCACTTTTTGCAGTTTTTTCCTCGTCACCTTGTGCCCAAGGGGTGTGGAATTTTGGTGTGAATGTATTTATGGTAGAAACAGCATCAGTAACTGAAATGCCATGCTTTGTTTGTGAACAAATATTAATATATTACAAAGTTATTCAATGTGTAAGTTTCCATTGTTTTCAATGGGAAGATCACTTTCCAGGCAAGAGGGAGAAAGCCTGACAAAGGATTGATCTTATGAAAAGTCATTTATTTCCTGCGAGATCCATTCCTTTTCTGAGAGGAAAAATCCTTTTTGAATTGCCATCTTTTTTCTGTCCCCCAAAACAAAATGCTTGAAAATCCATGAAAACAAGGTGCAGTAAGGACACCAGGAAATAAATCTTGCTCATTGGAACTCCGTTAGTTGGATTCTGCAGGTGTTTGGTACCAAAATGATCCTGTAGTGTTTTTTTCTTGTACATTTTTAAATCCTTTTCTGTCACTCACTATGATCCTTTTTAAGTAATCCTTTTACATTAAAATGAAAAAGGATCATACTTGATGAAAAAGGATTTTAGGCACACAGAAAAAAGGCAGCCTTTCCCCACAAGTTGCTATTTCTGCAGTGTAGTGGTCCCTCCCCTCCTTTCAGGTCACAGATCCCTTAAAAAATATACGCTTTCCATAGAGTAGCAGTCCCTCCCTTCTCCCAGTCACTGATCCCATGTGCAATGCTATTTTTCCATAATGCAGTGGTCCCTCCCCCCTCCCCTGGTACCAACCCCATATTAATATTAATTTTCCATAATGTAGTGGTCCCTACCCTTCCCCGGTCACTGATTACATATGACATTGTTTTCCATAGTGTAGTGGTCCCTCCCCCCACCTTCCGATCACTGTTCCACATTTCCCTGGTGTCTAGTGGCACCCCCCACTCACCAATGGTATTTGTCCAATTTCCTTCTGTCTAGTGGCATCTCCCACCTTCTGATTGCCTCCCCTGTTATTTAAAATGTTGATCCCTGGTGTCCAGTGGCAACCCCCACCATCCAATTGCTGTCCCTGTTATTTTGTATATGATCCCTGGTGTCTAGTTGCACTCCCCACTCTCCCATATAGGAATCACCTGAAATAAAGAAAACCACCCCTCAATGTGTTTTTTTTCTTTTTTGTAAATTTGTAAAGAACAAAAAAAAAAGGTTTCTTGCTGATCTGCCCCAACCCCCACCTTCCACTCAGCACCCACCATCGCACACACCCAGTACACCCCACACACCATCACTCACCTGAACAGGTCCCATTTTCAATATCCACTCTCTGATCGAAGACATGGCTTGCTGCTGAAACAGGTGACTGCAATATGAGAAACTAAGGTAAATGCGGGTCAATGTATTCCATTGGGGGTTTCAATTTTTATTCATAACGCAGCCATTGTTTGAGATTTTGACTCCACATTTTCAACATAGCCTTTTTGGGAACCCATCTCACAAACAATTATGACTCTTGTTATGCAGCTGCTTCTTGAAAGATGATTTTGAAGTAACTGTGAAATCACCTTTTGGGTGAGATTTGACAACTTGTTCTACAACTAATACACCGAAATCTGGCCAACGGAAAATACATGTACACACATGCTCGTAGTCTGGGAAACAAGATCCCAGACCTGCAGGTAATAATGATAGAGGCTAAACTGGACATAGTAGCCATTAGCGAGACATGGTTTACCAGCAACCACACTTGGGAGACTTCAGTACCTGGTCATGTAGTGTTCAGAAGAGACCAAGGTGCAAATGGGGGGGCTGGTGGAGTGGCCCTGTATGTCAATAAAAATATCAAAGCTACAGAAATTCAGAATACACATAATGAGTTAGAAGAACTGTGGGTCACCCTGGAAACAGGAAATAGGACAGCCATAAGGAATGGGTTGTGTACTGGCCTCCAGACCGGGGGGGGGCATAGACATGTTACTGTTAGAAGATATACAAAACATGACAGCTAAAGGGGAGGTTCTGATATTGGGAGACTTCAACATGCCAGATACAGATTGGTCAATACCAGCAGGGACATCTGCCAGAACTAGACACATGGTGGATTCCCTGCAGGGGAAGAGCCTCAAACAACTGGTACAACAACTCACAAGAGACAGGGCTATCCTAGATCTAGTACTGACTAACAGGAAAGGATAACAGATCTCCAGGTAGAAAGTCACCTGGGTGCCAGTGATCATCACATGGTATGGTTCAATTTGGCCACTAGAACAAAATCATCCCATTCCCAGGCAAAAATATGGGACTTCAGAGGAGCTGACTTTGATAATATGGCTAACAGAGTTAAGCTAGCCCTGGTAAAAAGAAATACAGGTGAGAGGGTACAGGCAAAGTGGGCACTCATTAAAGATGCAATACTTGAAGCAACATCCCTTTGTGTTAGTGAGAAAAGGAAGTGCAAAAGAAGAAGCAACCACTTTGGGTCTCAAACACAGTAGCAAAAAAGGTCAGAGCCAAAAGACTGGCCTTCAGAAAATATAAGGGAACACAGCAGGATGAAGATTGGAAGGCATACCAAACTTCCCTAAGGGAAGCAAGGAAGGCAGTAAGGCAGGCAAAGGCCCAAACCGAGGAAACACTAACACAAACAGTAAAAGAAGGTGACAAGACTTTCTATAGATACATTAGTAAAAGGAGAAAGTCCAGTGGGGGTATTGCTAAGATCAAAAGGGATAAGGGGGCATATGAGGAGGAAGACCATGTAAAAGCATATATCCTAAATAGATACTTCTGCTCAGTATTTACTGAAGAGAAGGTAGGGCACTGCCCACAGCTCAGCACCATAGACACAGGGGGGAGAGAGGTGTGCACTAGTCCCTTCACAAAAGAAAGGGTCCTACAAGAGCTCGATAAGCTCAGGGTGGACAAGGCAATGAAACCTGATGGCATACATCCAAGGGTTCTAAAGGAGTTAAAGGAGGAACTAGCAGAGTCATTATCAGAACTGTTTAGTGAGATTCTGAGCACAGGAGAGGTCCCAGAAGACTGGAGAAGGGCTCATGTGATCCCGCTCCACAAGAGTGGTAGCAGGGAGGAGGCAGGGAACTACAGACCAGTCAGTCTTACCTCAGTAGTGGGCAAGATTATGGAAACACTCCTTAAGGAAAGGATAGTGCAACACCTGGAATCCATAGGAGCACAGGATCCAAGACAGCATGGGTTTACAAAAGGAAGGTCCTGTCAAACAAATCTCATAGATTTCTTTGACTGGGTAACCAGAGTGGTGGACCAAGGGGGAGCAGTTGATATTGCCTACCTTGACTTCAGCAAAGCTTTTGATACTGTTCCACATAGAAGATTGATTAATAAACCAGGTAGGCTTGGGGTGGGTCAGACGTTGGTCAACTGGTTGACAGGCAGAAAACAGAGAGTGGTGGTAAATGGTATACAGTCAGAAGAGATGCAAATCACAAGTGGGGTACCTCAGGGATCAGTTCTGGGGCCAGTCCTCCTCAATATCTTCATCAGTGACATTGCATATGGACTGGAGGGTAATGTTTGTCTATTTGCAGATTACACCAAGATCTGCAACAGAGTAGATGATCCAGATGGGGTGGGCAGAATGAGAAAAGATCTGGAAAAACTAGCAAAATGGTCGGAAGATTAGCAACTGGGGTTTAACACAAAGAAGTGCAAGATCATGCACATAGGGAAGAGAAACCCTGAAGTCACCTATAGGCTGGGAGGGGAGTTGCTGGCAGTCACAAGGGAAGAAAGAGACTCGGGCGTCATCATCACCAGTGACCTGAAATCATCCAAGCAGACCACTAAAGCAGTAGGTAAGGCTAGAGGGATGTAGGGGTGTATTAGTAGGGATATCACAAGTTGGAAGAGGGAGGTAATAATCCCTCTTTACAAGACACTGGTTAGGCCCCATCTGGAGTACTGCGTGCAGTACTGGAGGCCACACCTTCACAAGGACATTAACCAAACTGAGGCAGTCCAGAGAAGGGCAACCAAAATGGTGCAGGGACTGCATCAGAAAACATATGTGGACAGATTAATGGAGCTCAATATGTATACCCTATAGCAAAGGTGAGAGAGAGATGATATGATTGAAACATTCAAACACCTTAATGGCATTATCAAGGTGAAAGAGTCTAACAAGTTTCAGTATAAGAAAAATAGCAGGACAAGAGGACACAGCATGAGGTTAGAGGGAGGCCGATTAAGGGGTAATGTGAGGAAGTTCTTTTTCACAGAAAGGGTGGTGAAGGCATGGAATGGCCTACCTCAGGAAGTGGTGGCTATGAATACAGTGCAGGGCTTCAAACAGGCATGGGGTAGGCATAAGAGAGCAATACAGATGAGTATGAATAGATAGACCACTGACAGAGCAAAAGATGATGGCACATTTATAAGGTAGAAAAAGAAATGGGCAGACTGGATGGGCCTTGCGGTCTTTATCTGACGCCAACTTCTATGTTTTTATGTTTCTATGTTTCTATGATGTTGTTCATGAGGTGGGGGTCATAAGAAGACTATGTTGAAAATTTGGGGTCAAAATGTATAAAAAATGGCAAGGTTATAACCATTCATTGCAATTTCAATATGCAACTTATCACTTCAGAAATATTCTAAATACTTTGGGCAGGATTCACAGAAGAGGTGCACTAAACGCAACTGAGATGCACCGGCACAAAGCAAAATGCACCGTCAAGCGATTCACACACAGGGTGAATGCACCAGTGCAACTGAGATGCCCTGTGCCAAACAAGAAGCACCAGAGGTGCATTATAATGACATGCAGTGCATAAACATGGGGCGTACCCATGCAAACACAGCGCAACATGATTCATAGTGTAAACACACACATAACTACAGAGCAAATCCAGCACAAATGCCAAATGCGCCATTGAAAGATAAGTATAAAAGAAGCAGACTTAAGTCCAATCTACCTGTAGGCCATGGACAGAACAGCAACACCTGAACACTGTCAGAGAGAGGGGGAGAGTGCATGAGACAGTGTGACACAATGCAAGAGAGAGAGAGAGAGAGAGAGGGAGAGCGAAACAGACAGCCAGAGAGACAGAGATACCAAAGAATATCATGGACTTAACACCAGTTGCCTTGCATGGCGCACTATTGAGGATGAGAAGACAAGGAGGAGGAAGGTACCGTAGGCGGCCTGCCCCACGGTGGTATCATGCCAGGCTGTCATTTGAGCAGAGATGTGGAGACAGTAGGCCGATACTGCCTGAACAGGGCCATTCTGAGGTAGCTCTGTGAGCTGTGCCATGATGAAATGCAGGCACCCACCGCACAAGGCCATGCCATCACAGCAGAGACCAAGGTGACCACAGTTATGTGCCTGCTCACCACAGGTACCTTCCAGAGGCCTACGGGTACACCACTGGCATTTCAAAGGCCTCCACTTCCCGGCTCCTCACACAGTTCCTTACCGCACTGCTACTACATGCTTCAGAATTCATCCATTTTCCCAGCACGCAGGTGGAGCAGACAGAAGCCATGCCTGGGTTCTACAGGGTGGCATGCATGCCAGGCATCATAGGGACCATTGACTGCACCCATGTGGCAATCCATGCACCACCTGGCGAGGACGCTATAGTATACATCAACTGGAAGGGCTACCACTCTGTGAACTGCCAGGTAGTGTGCAATGCCACAAGGTGCATCAGCAATGTCTGCACCACACACCCTGGGAGCACACATGATGCATTCATTTGGCATCAATCGGCCCTCTGCAGGAGGTTCAAGACAGGGGACATACCAAGTGGCCATCTCGTAGGTGCATGCGACGTGGACACAACAGCACAGGAGGGCACCAATGGCAGGACAGGAGTAGGCAGTGTGCAACAGGCGCGTTGCAATGCACACATAGGCCATGGGACAGCACATGTGTGCAAGGGGTACACAGATAGACACAGGCAAGCACAGGGTGGCACATGGTCAATGCGCGTCACATGTGAGGCAATGACAGGGCGGTGCCAGTGTGGCATTGACATGGACACCACAGTCAACGGGGTATGCAACCACAACTGGTGTAGGGATGCATGGCTGCAGGGAAGGGGGAAGCACTGGCAGGGGAGCAGGACAGGTGCACACATCACTGAGGACAGGAGCAATGACAGGCTGCATGCAATACAAGCATACACTGTACTAATAGACACATGTTTCCACCCACAGGTGATGCAGCATACCCGCTGAGGACCTGGCTCCTCACACCCTTCCGATGACCTGGAACAGAGGTGGAGTAGCAGTACAGTGAGGCACACATCGCAACACGCTCTATGATAGAGCATGTCTTTGGCATGATGAAGATGCGGTTCTGGTGTCTGTGTAGGTCTGCTGGTGCCCTACAGTATAGCCCTGAGAAGGCCTGTTGCATATTCCTGGCCTGTTGTATGCTACACAACATGGCCCTAGACTGTGGAATACCTGTCAAAGCCAGTGAAGGTGACAGTTCTGGGGAGGAGGAGGAGGTGGAGGAGGAGGTGGGGGGAGTTGGAGTAGTGCCACAGGGACATGGCCCTGGAGCAATGGGACAGAGGGATGAGCAACTGACGGCACAGACCCGTGACCACTGCCGTCGTCTGGTGGAGGAGAACTTTGGGAACTGCAGGTGAGTATGCAGGTAAGTATGCAGGATGGGCACCATGTCATGGCTGAAGGGATGTCGTGGGCACAGTGGACACTGGACAGTACATAGACAGTGGCACACACAGATAGCCACACATACACACATGCAACGGTCATGCAATGCAACCATGCCACCGGGGCCACGGGAGGGGATGTAATAGGTCAGTGTGCACTGTGGCCTGTGCACTGGCATAGCAGACACAGGAACACACTCATCATGCCCATGACACATGGCACAACAGTGGTACACACAAACATGCAGGTGGAACTGCACAGGTAGCATACTTGGTACCACAGCTGGAGTGGGGTGGGTGCCTGTCACACACGCCGCCCCAGGCTCCATCAGCAGGTCATATGGGACACACTGGTGTGACAAGCCTCCACCACAGGATCGGGGACCCAGGCATCACAGGGCAGCAACCCATCTGCCACAGACATATGGGCAGCCTCTGCCATGACTGGTGGTTGCCACTGTGCCTCCACCGGCCACAGGGAGGGTATCCACTGACCAGCAGGGGTGCTGTACCGAGACCATGAACACATCCTCAGTGGCATCGTTGTCCCATGGCCAGCATCCATGCCATGAATGCCAGACATGGAGGTGAGTGTTGACGGTGTCAGCAGCAGGGGGTCCACCTGGCGTCACCACTGGGGTATGCAGGACGTGCTCCTGGATGTCTGACTGGATACCCGATGTCCATGGCACACAAAGAAGGCAGCCACCGCCTCCACAGCGGCTGCTATCCACTCCAGTGCTGCGGTCATGCCCACCCACATGAGACATGTCTCTGTCAGCATGTGTGCATGCCACTCAGCTACAGACTCATGCCCTTGGACCATCACAATCCTGTGGCTACGGAATTCCACATGGAGGGCCACCTGGCCATCCACAGTGGTCCACAGGAGGCTGAGGTAGCCCTCCATGTTGTCGACAGGTGATGCTTCACAGTGGTGCCACCAATGAGCAGGGATGGAACAGCCTGTCCCAGTGCATCCCTAGGTGGTGGTTGCACCACGGCAGGCTGTGGCATGGGCAGGATCTGGCCATGAATAGCCACTGTATGCCCATGGCTGGTGATCTCATGGTCCAATGGTGCAGCTGCATGCACCGCATCACCCTGCCTAGATGCCACCAATGTCACCAACACTGCACATGGCACAGGTGCAAGGGGCACAGCGCCCATGGCAGTGGGCAGCTGTGTCACACCTGTACCAGAACCACACACAGTGGAGCTGTCAGTGACATCTGGGGCCACATGCACAGGCACCTGCATGCTGCCCGTACCACAGTCGACCATGTCCCTGATGGTGTACATGGCACTGATGTTTGCGGTGGGGCCACAGCCCCCCACCGGAGCGCCACTGGTGAGCATGAGAAGGGCATCTGTGATGTCCACTGCATCATCATGGTCATCGTCAGAGGACCCTGTCAGGCACCCCAGCCATGCTGTGTCCCGACTGGTAGCCATGTCATTTTCGGCAGAGTTGCCCAAGGGGCCCGCCATCACTGGTGCCATGACCGAGGTGTCAGGTGCAGTGGACAGTCCAGGGATGGCACCGCTCATCGGACCTGTGTGACGGGTCTGCACCATCACCCGCCAGTGTGTCACAAGCAGCTGTGAGGCCTGATGGTGCTGTGGAGAGAAGAAGGGAGAACATGGTTAATGCGCAGTGAGAATGGTTTACATCAGGGATGCACACATGTATTTGGCCATCCGCCATGGTACCAGGGTTGCACATGCCTGTCCACCGCAGGGTCATACCACAACGTCAACAACACACGGGCCATGTGACTGGTGTGACTATCACTGTGACATGATGCACACTGCGTGGCATGTGTGGCATATGCACACATGACTGTGTGTGAGACACACATACGCATTGCAGCTAGGTGCCCCCACTCAACGTCACAGTGACATGGGTGTTAGAACACCACTAGTCACATTTTGTATGGCCATGGGCTCTTGGGTACACAGTGACAGTGTACAGCACACAGGCACAGGCATGGCAGCCATGGCACACGTGGGACCATGCAGGTAGGGAGTCACACATCTACTTACAGTGCTGCGACGGGCTACCTCCAGTCTGGAAGCCCCCACCTGTGACTCCCTGCATGGAGGACCTGGGGATGATGGTGGCCAGTAGCTCCTCATTGGGGCTGAGTGTGACCCCTGTGCTCGGGCCACCCCTAGTCTGCCTGAGGGAGGCCTGTATTTGGGCCATCTTCTCCTGCACCCTCCTGTGCCCATCATTCCAGTGCTTCCTGCACTCTTGTACCATCTGGTTGTAGGACAGGACAGCATTCACGTGCTAGACAACCTCCTCCCATGCATCTGCCTGTGCATTCCAGCTGCCACCCCTGCCGGTGATGGCATCCATAGAAACATAGAAACATAGACTTTGATGGCAGATAAGGACCACTTGGCCCACCCAGTCTGCCCATTTCCCTACCTACTGGATAAGCTGCAGATTCTAGTTAACCAACAGCCTACTTCCTGCCACTCCCCACTACAATTGCCTTGTGTCTGTCCCATGCATGTTTGAATTCTCCACTGTTTTAGCCCCAACAACCTCCCCAGGAAGGCAGTTCCAAACGTCCACCACTCTCTCCGTGAATAAAGATTTCCTCACATTACCCCTGAGCTGCCCCCCCCCCATCTTTAAATTGTGTCCCCTTGTTCTTACGCATGTCTTTTTCTGAAAGATGCTACCCTCCTGGACTTTATTGATTCCCTTGAGGTACTTGAACATTTCTATCATGTCCCCCCTGTCCCTCCTTTCCTCAAGGGTATACATATTAAGCTCTCTCAGTCTCTCTTCATATGGTTTCTGATGCAGACCCTGCACCATTTTAGTTGCCCTCCTCTGGATTACTTCCATCCTGTCTATGTCCTTGCATAGATGAGGTCTCCAACACTGCACACAGTACTCCAGATGGGGTCTCACCAACTGTCTGTACAGAGGGATAACCACTTCCCTTTTTCTGCATTTGATGCGCTGGTTGCGCGCCTCTATCAGCGCCCTCTCCTTGTCCTTTGTGAAATTAGGCCTCCACCTGGTGGCAGTGTTAATGTTTTCTGTCATGAGGGTTCCTGTGGCAGTAAGCATATGTTAGCCATGCCAGTAGGGTTCCTCAGTTCCCGTGTACGATGGGCCATGTGTGGTGTCTGCCACTGATGGAGCACTGCTGCTGACTTCACAGGGACGCATGCAGTGCTGTGCGCCATGCACATGTGGTGCTATCACAGCAGTGTGGGTGCATCTGCATGGCTCCCCTTCACTACCATGGTACTGCCCCCCCCTCCATGCAGGTTCTCCCCCCACCCCACCCCCGTCCATGGTATTGCCCTTGGCAATCCATTGTGTCCATCGGGTGTTCTGGCACTGGGCAGTCTGCCACTGTCAGTGGCTACACAACAATGGCTTCCTGCCTGCACAGCCACTGCTGTGTGATTCAGATGGTTCTGTTGCACAGTGCATCCTCCAGATTCTGCAGCACATCTGGTAATCCCTTGTGTGGCCACTGAAACCCACTCACATGTGACATCCCCACAGCACCTGCTGTAGAACATTTGAGAATATCTGCGAACTCACCTGCAAGGCTGTGTACCCTCTCAGTCACCTGGTATCAGCTTGCTGAATTGGGAGCATTTATGGCTCAGGGCATGCAAATGAGGTCTGGGCCTCTGTTAATGGGATGCTAATCCTTAGAGATGCCCAGGTATGTGGAATGAGGCTGTTTGGGGCACATTGTATATGAATTGTATTATTGTTCCCAGCTTATCTGACTTCTCACAGCACATCTGTTGATTTGCTCCCATCCCTGTACTGCACATCCTTGGAGCATGCACGTTGCCATCGGCACATATTCCAGGATGCATTGTACATGGTGCATATCTTGCGCATGTGCAGCCAAGACCATTATGGCGCGTCATCGCAGCAGTTGCACTGTGTGTGTGTCATTGCATATTGTATTCCCCCATGCACAATGCACGCAGCATTGGTGAGTGACATAGTCCCATGATCAGGTATCCTTGTGCTATGCGCGATCAGTGGTCACTTGCGCATTACAGGCTCCATCTTATAGCACATGCCATGCATAAAGTTGCAGTATTATGCGCATCACACATTTGCAACCTGGACATGACCCCACCACTCCTTAGTGCATGCGTGAACGTGTGTCATCTGGCCAATCATGCTTCACGCATCCTTGCGCAGTATGCTGCACGTGGCCTACACTGTTGCACATGGTGCATACTGCCAAAACACATTGTGCATCATGATCTTTCCCCTTAGCAGTGTAAACTTACCAGGATGCCTAGGGCAGGGAGGGTTAGACCCTGCGCCATTAATTGGTCCCAGGTTGAGCTGCTGCACCTGGTGGCACTGGTGCTCCCTGTGGAGGGATGGCTCTTTGGTCAGGAGGATCTGCATGTGCCCAGGGAAGAGGTGTGGGCCTCCATTGCCAGTTGGCTGGTGAGGCACACAGAGATGCCATGGACTGGGGAACAGTGCAGGCATTGTTATAGCGACCTCCAGAGGCAGGACAGTGACAGACTGATGTAGCTGCGGAGACGTACACGCAGGGGTGCACTACCACAGCCAGGTAGGTGTTGGGCTTCAGCAGGCTTCACTGGCACAGGCAGGCTATGTGGGCTACTATCCAGATGGGCCACACGCATGGGTTGTACACATCACACACACACCTGGCTGTGGCAGCACATGCCCAGTGGTGCCCTATCCTGTGTGCCACTTGCGGTGGGCACTGTGTGGTGTGTGTTTGCATACATGGCACTGGGTATCGCACTGCTGGAGCAGGTAAGTGCTGCATTCTGTTGTTGCTGCCATTCTGGTGCCGTGGGATATTGCTTGGTGGGAGTGGTGTCTACGGTATGGACCTTAGTGTGTGGTTCCTCTGTTGTTGCTGTCAGTCTCCAGGATCGCTATGCTGTAGTTGGGGGTGGCAGTGTGCAGCCAGTGTGCAGGAGGCGCAAGATGCCCCTCAGGGTTGCTGTCAGCTGGTCCACTGTCCTGTACAGGGGGTGAAGACTTGAAAGGTCCTAATTTGGAGATGGAGGAGACATCGGAGGGGAGTTCATTGTACCAGGCTGGGGCCCTGTCTGGGAATGACCTTTTGGATAAGGAGGTTCTAACCCTCGGGATGGACCACATCTGTCAGTTGGCAGTGTGAGTTTCACTAAGGTGTGGGAGGATAGGAGTGAGGCAGAAACCTCCAAGGGGGTAAGCCCCAGGTGTATTTTCTTTGTGAGGAGACATGTTTGATAAAATAGCCTTTCATCCAGGGTGAAGAGATTTGTCAGGGCATATAGGGTACAGGTATGGGTACACTTGTCTGCCCCGAAGAGGAGTCTGCATGCTTTGTTTATGGCAAGGTGGATTTTATTAAGGGCTGTGTGGTCAGCAGCTGAGTAGATAGTGAGCCCATAATCAACTAGAGAGAGGACTGAGGAGGTGACAGCCAGATTAAGGGCTTCCAGATGTAGGCAATCCTTGTGCTGATCAATAGGCCTATACGGACATTTATGGCTGATGATAGAGTGTCAATGTGTGACTTGAAGGAGAGGCTAGATTCAAATGTAAGGCCCAAGTATTTATATGTATGGACCTACTCTAGAGGAAGGAGACAGTGGCAGAGGATTGTTAGCTGCACATTCTTGGCCCTATTCTGTCAGTGGGCAAAGAGCATGGTCGTTGTCTTTTTTACATTGACCACAAGTCTTTGGTCTATGAACCAGTTTTCAATCTGGTTAAATGTGTGTTGGAGGGAGGACTGCTATACTGTGGGATCTGGGTGAGAGGCAAAACAAACCGCGTCATCCTCATAGAGTAGTAGGTTGCCGGAGTAGGAATTAAGCAAGCTGTTTAGGTAAATACTGAATAACAGAGGGCTGAGGATGGAGTCCTGGGGAACCCCAGAGAGGACTGGCAGGGTGGTTGAGAGGGGGTTGTTTATTTTGACACATTGTGATCTAGCTGTGCGGTAACTGGTAAACCAGGAGACGGGTCCTTGGGACAGACCTATGTGGCGGAGTGTGCTTAAGAGTAAGGGGTGGGAGACTGTATCAGAGGCCTTTGACAGGTCGATGAAGACGACTCCAGCTAGGTGTTTTCTATCCAGGGCAGAGTGAATAAAACTAGAGAACTCAGTGAGAGCTGTAGTTGTATTGTGCCCAGATCTGAAGCCATGCTGCTCCCTGCAAAGTAGGTTATGAGCAAGCAGGTACTCAGTGAGTTGGGTGGCTATAATTTTTTCGAGGGCTTTCGAGTGTGGTGGGAGAATGGATATGGGACGGTAGTTATTGGGGGACGTGCTGTCACAACTCTTCAGTATTGGGGTGACTGTGGCAGTCTTCCAGGTTGCAGGGAACTGCCCCAGACTTAGGGAGTGGTTAATGAGGTCAGTTAGTGGGGAGAGGACTGTATCTAGTACTAGAGGTATGATATTCAAATCAAAAGAATCTTTGTAATAGCAAGAGCCCCTGAGTGCTTTAATGAGAAAAGGCCTTGCCTCATTCATAGAGATCACCCTGAGATGGAAGGGGGATGCTGGGTGTTAGCAGGCGGGGTTGCAGGAGTGGGGTCAAAGAAGTTATTTGGGAGTACTGTACTAAGGTCAGAGAACACCAAACAGTGTGGTTCATGATAAACACAGCCATACAATCAAGCCATAGAAAAGCAAGAGTATTGGACTTTAGGAGGGCTGACTTTGGGAAAATGAGAGAGTGCCTCAGAAAAGCACTAGCAAACAGGCAAGAAGGAGGAGTGGAGGAACAATGGGGAGTAATCAAAACAGCAATCACAGAGGCAACAAGCCTTTGTGTAAAGCAAATTAATAAAACACAACGAAGTAAAAAACCACTATGGTTCTCAAAAGAGGTGGCAGGGAAGGTTAAGGAGAAAAGGATAGCATTCAGGAAATATAAGGAAACACAGAAGGAGCAGGACAGAGACCTTTATCAGTTAAAGCAGAAAGAGACTGGGGAGGCAGTCAGAATAGCAAAGGCCCAAACCGAGGAAAGGATAGCCAATTCTGTTAAGAAGGGGGATACAACCTTTTATAGGTACATTAGGGAGTGAAGAAAGACCAAAGGAGGGATAGTGAGGCTTAATAAAGGGGAAGGAATGTGGGTAGAGGGTGACAGTGAAAAAGCAGGGATACTGAACGAATATTTCTGCTCAATATTCACAAAGGAAGAGGAGGGGGAGGTACCTAAACCAAACAAGAGAAACACTCTGAAGACGGGGGTCAATACCAGTCCATTTACAGAAGAAAGAGTTCTGAAAGAACTAATAAAATTGAAGGTGGACAAAGCAATGGGGCCTGATGGGATTCACCCAAGAAATCTAAAAGAACTAAGGGTAGAACTAGTGACACCGCTGACTACTCTCTTTAACAAATCATGGGAGGATGCGGTGGTACCCAAGAACTGGAGGTGGGCAGATGTGATTCCTCTTCACAAAAGTGGCAGCAGGACAGAGGCAGGAAACTACAGACCAGTTAGTTTGACCTCAGTGGTGGGGAAAATGATGGAATCACTTCTGAAGGAAAGAATTGTTGAGTACCTAGAGGCCAGTGGGGCACAGGACCCAAGGCAGCATGGATTCACAATGGGAAGGTCGTAAATAGATTTTGTTGGCTGGGTGACCAAAGTAGTTGATGAGGGAGTGGCTGTGGACATGGCCTACCTAGATTTTAGCAAGGCATTTGATACAGTCCCACACAAAAGAGTAATACACAAGTTAGCCAGCCTTGGAGTGGGTCCCAAGATGGTAGCCTGGAGAAAAAATTGGCTAGACAACAGGACACAAAGGGTAGTAGTAAATGGAGTATACAGTGAAAAAAGGAGGGTTACTAGCGGGGTACCGCAGGGTTCAGTACTGGGACCAGTCCTTTTAATGTCTTTATAAGTGACATTGCAGAGGGATTGGAGGAAAAGTATGCCTCTTTGCAGATGACACAAAGATCTGCAACAGAGTTGATACACAAGATGGAGTGGAAAGGATGAGAAGGACTTGGCAAGGTTGGAGGAATGGTCAAATGTATGGCAGCTCAGATTCAATGCAAAGAAGTGCAAAGTAATGCACATGGGAAACAAAAACCCAGGGGAAGTGTACACAATGGGGGGTGAGATACTGACAACAGTAAAAATGGAAAGGGACCTGGGGGTAATTATATCAGATGACCTAAACGTGGGCAAGCAATGTGAGAAGGCAGTAAGGAAGGCTGGGGGGATACTAGGATGCATTGGAAGAGGCACCAATAGTAGAAAACAGGAAGTTGTTATCCCTCTGTACAAACAGTTGGTGAGAGCCCATCTGAAGTACTGTGTGCAGTTCTGGAGACACCATCTCTGCAAAGACATAGACAGAGTGGAGGCTGTCCAGAGGAGGGCAACCAAAATGGTGCAGGGTCTGCACCAGAAGACATACGAAGAAAGACTAAAGGAGCTTAATATGTATACCCTTGAGGAAAGAAGGGAGAGAGGGACATGATAGAAACTTTCAGGCACCTCAAGGAAATCAACAAAGTCCAAGAGGGTAGCATCTTTCAGAAAAAGAGATGTGCAAGAACAAGGGGCACAATTTGAAGATGGGGGTGGCTCAGAGGTAATGTGAGGAAGTATTTTTTCACAGAGAGGGTTGTGGATGCTATGAACCGCCTCCCTGAGGAGGTCGTGGAGTCAAGAACAGTGGAGGAATTCAAGAATGCATGGGACAGACATAAGGCAGTCCTAGTGGGGATAGGCGGAAGTAAGCTGTTGGTTAACTAGGATCTGCAACTTATCTGTTAGGTAGGAAAATGGGCAGACTAGGTGGGCCAAGCAGTCCTTATCTGCCGTCAAATTCTATGTTTCTATGTAATGATGAGTTGAGGCAGTTGGCGATAGCCAGTGGGTCGGTGGTAGGGACATTGTTAACAGTTAGTACGGGGTGAGGGAGCCGAGATTTGTCATTGAGTTGCTAGATACTGTTCCAGAACAACCGAGCATTCCCCCAGGAGGAGGCAAGGGTCATTTTGTAGTAGCTCGATTTGGCCTGTTTAATGGCCCAAGTGCATCTGTTATGAGCCGCTTTATAGGCTTGTCTGTCTGCCTGCATGCCAGATGTGACTGATTTATGCCAGAGATCATCTCTGTGCTTTAGCTGTTGGAGCAGTGCAGGCATGACCCAGGGGGCATTACGTCTCTTGGATTGCACTTTTGCTAGTGGGGCATAAATGTCACATGCCTTATTAAAAGAACAGGTGAAATTATCAAGGGTCTCATCTACAGTAGGGGCCCGGGAGATGGGGGACCAGTCCCTTTGAGCTAAGTATTTTCTTAGTTTTGAGAGGCCTCTGGGTCGGAGATGACATCGGGCAATATAGTTTGGTTTGGGTTTCCGATGAAGACACGACCAGGAAAAGAGGATGGGTGAGTGATCGCTTAGGGAATCTGGAAGGACCACCAGGTGGGGACGGTTGGTGAGGAGAAGGTCGATCAGGGTGCTAGAGCCATTAGTGGGGTTCACCCTGGTAGGTTGGCTGATCAGCAGGGTCAGGTTCAGTGCAGCAAAGGTGTCCTTGGAGTGGAAAGCCAAAGTGGCAAGCCAGTTCACATTAAAGCCTCCAACTATGATGTGTTCTGTTTTGGGGGGGGGAGCCAGAGATGTAGTTAGCAAGGGATTGTATATCCTGGAGCTTGGTTTTTTGGGGGGACATATGCAACAATAAGAATTACAGGGGCTCTGGAGGGATCTGGAGTAAGTTTTAATGATAAGACTTGGGCACCATGGTCTAATGGAGGTATTGGAAGGACATGGTGCATCATGAGTCACAGACGTACACAGCACACCCCCCACCACATTAGCCCACTCTGTCGGCTCTGTGAAGGGTGAAGCCAGGGAGGGCAACCAAAGAGTCAGGTGTTTTTTTGGAAAGCCAGGTTTCTGTCAGTGCTAGCACATCTGGCTGATGTTGCAGTATCCAGAATTGTGCCATGCTTTTTCACTGTGATTCACAGTGAGCTTGTGCATGGCGCGTCCCATGTGAACCCTCTGTGGATCATTCTGTCTCTGGTGGGTGCATCCGATTTGCACCAATGCATCTCAGTTGAGCTCAGTGCATCTCTTTTGTGAATCCTGCCCTTTGCCTCTAGATCTGTAACATAGTCTTCTTATTTCCCCACCTCATGTATGTCACAGCTGTCATTTTTCAAATCCTGGCCAGAATGTGTTTTGCATGGTGTTGCTGTTGTACAGAATTACGTTTTGGCGGGGATTTAAAAATGTTCTGTACTGGGCACATGAGATGAGGTAATAAGATGGCTATGGTTATGCTGATTATTTGGGCATTGATGACCTATATATGTATGTGCAGGGCCCAAAGGACCCTGTGCTTCCACAGCTACATATACAGAGGGATGGGAATGCAGGGTCTAAAAGACCCTGCACTCCCACAGTAAAATAAGGATACTGTTATACTATCTCAAAAAGTAAGGAAATAAGTTGCAAAAAAACTTTGTTAATGCTCCAGTTAGGGTCAATGTGACAAAGGTTAAGAAATGAGGTGTTAGGGTTTCCAACCCTAACATCCCACCCTCCCAAACCAGGCAGGAGAGCAGGTGTGTGGTGTGCCTTGGGCTTCTTAGGCCTAACACTCACCACAGGAAATCCTAACATTTCATTTCCCAACTTTTGTCATTTTGACTATAACTGCAGCATTAAAAAAGCTTTTTACAACTTTTATTAAATAAAAGTGTCAGTGAGTAGTACAACACTAACACATAATCCCTGACTAAACATTCATGGGGTATGCATTGCCCCCCACAATTACCTCCAATTTTCACCGGGCACCAGGGCATACCATGGGGTAGTCAGGCGGCCTAACTCTCACAGAAAAAAATGCTTACCTCCAGAAAAGCAATTTATGTACTTTTTTCTAATTGTTTTTCATGGGACTTGCTTCAAAGGAAAAAATATGTTCAGTTTCCTTATTATGCCAGCAGTTCATTGTATATTGTCAAAAAGGTGGTTTTCACTTTGTTACACATAAGACAGAAAATTTGTGTCACTTTTCTCTGAAAATTGCTATGATGTAGTGGAAGACAAGATACACCTTTGGTGCATTTTTGATGATTGCACATTCATTGTGGATTAGGCCAACTCTCACCCCATTACATGTGTAAACAAGCTGACCTGCTACAGAATAGGAGAATGGGGTGAGAGTTAGGCCTGACAACCCCATGGCATGCTCCAATACCTATTGGTGTGTGGAGGGTGGGGTGGGGGGTGATAGGGGTGGTAACCCTAACATATCATTTCCAAACTTTTGTCACTGTGCAATCAACCCTAACTGATAAATTACGGGTTTTTTTTGCAATGAGTGTCCCTTCTTTTTGAGAAAGTGTAATGTAACTAATAACTGGTATGTTTTTGCAGAAGCTTGGGCCCTCCGGGCCCTGCACTTCCTTCATGATGCCAATTTTTGCCCAACTGTATGCGTTTATGGGAGCATGGGCTGCTGGGGCTTGAGCTCCCACTTACACAAAGTATGGAGGCATACAGCAGCCCTATAGTACTGAAAATGAACTGACTTTGGCAATATCTCAGTTGCTGTAGCAACTATGAAAAAATTCCATGCAGTTGTAATCATAACTTTGAAATCTCCACAGAAGCTTAGTCCCCCTAAGCTGCCGGTAGCAAAAAATCTGTTGCTCCAATCCAATTGAGCTACTGGCACGATGGCACCGAAATTTGTTGCAGGTGCCACGTTGGTAACCTATAGGAAATATCTCAAATCTGGAATGCTGTAACTATGGTCCCATTGAATCATTTGGGACCAAAGCACACAAAGGCATATCTGTGGGTCCAGGTCTTGCCACCCTGAAAATTTCAGCCCAAAAGACCTAACTGTTTAGATGCAGTGGGGTGGCAAATAATTGCTGTTTTTTGGTGCAGTAGTGTTGCAAATTGTGACACTTTCACAAAAATGTGGGAAAGAACAGGCATGAAACTTTCATGATTTGAGTTGTAACCCCCCCTCCCCCAAGAAATGTATTTTCTGAGATTGTCTGTCTGTAGTGTCTTGAGATTGTGACAGGACGGATGTGACACTTTTGCAAATCACAACAGTGTCTTGCTCATCCTTTCGCATTTTTTGCAAAAGTGTTGCAATTTCTCAACACAACATGCAGAAAAGAGGAATTCTTTGTCATGTCATTGCAGTTACATGGTTGGGGCTTCTGGGCTGAAATTTTCAGGGTGACAAGGCCTGGGCCCACAGATGTGCCTTTTGTTAGTTTGGTGCTAAACTATTTTATGCTCTTTTAGTTACAGTGTTCCAAAGTTGAGAAATTTCCTATAGGCTAACCTTGTGGCACCCACTCTATGTTTCAGCCCCGTATCTCAAAAACAATTTGAGATACGGATTTTTCTGTCTGAGCAGCATGAACTATGAAGCCACGATTACAAGTGCAATGTGGCTTTTCCAACAGTTGCTACGATTTCTGAGATATTGGCAAATTTGTGTTCCATGGGTTAGTTTTCATGTCTGTAGGCCTGCGCTATGTCGCCATACTTGTGTGTAATTGGGAGCATGGGACCCAGAGGGCCCACACTCCATTTGCATACCATTATGCAAAATATTTTAGCATTAAGGGACTGCTGGGCCCCGGAGGGCCCACGCTTCCACAACCACATACCTGTTACATCACACTACATCTGCAATGGAACTGGTGTAAATTTATTCAGTAAACAAAGCAAAAGGCAACTATGGAAACATTACTGAGATATCAGCATACATGCCACCTTTCAGTGCCTGTATCTCAAAAGTGGCTCAGAAAAGTGCCAGTTATGTTGCAACACTACCTTTAGTTTCGCTAAAGTACCAGTAGTATTATAACACTACATTTGGTTTTGATAAAGTACCAGCAGTGTTGCAACACTACCTTTCATTTTGTGAAAGTGCCAGTAGTCTTGCAACACTACTTTTTAGTGTCGCAAAAGTAACCTATGTTGACCTATGGGAGTTTTGTAAAAGGTGTGGAATTTTATGAAATTAAAGCCCCAAAAGAACTTTCTTTGTCATTTCATAGAAAAATTACAGTTAGGCTTTTTGGGCTGAATTTTGCAGTGTAGCAAGCCCTGGCCCAACAGATGTGCCTTTTGGTGGTTTGGTCACAACATTGATAATGGTTCCATAGTTGCAGTGCTCCAAAGTTGCCATATTTCTCATTGTATAACACTGTGGCACCAATTGCACCTTTTGGCTCCCGTATAGAAACATAGAAACATAGACTATGATGGAAGATAAGGACCGCTTGGCCCACCTAGTCTACCCATTTCCCTACCTACCTAGTGGATAAGCTGCAGATGCTAGTTAACCAACAGCCTGTTTCTTCCTACTCCCCACAAGAATTGTCTTATGTCTGTCCCATGCATTATTGAATTCTCCCACAGTTTTAGACCCCACAACCTCCTCAGGAAGGCTGTTCCATGTGTCCACCACCCTCTCTGTGAAAAAAAACTTCCTCACATTGCCCCTGAGCCGACCCCCCCATCTTCAAATTGTGTCCCCTTGTTCTTGCACATCTCTTTTTCTGAAAGATGCTACCCTCTTGGACTTTGTTGATTCCACTGAGGTACTTAAAGTTTCTATCATCTCTCCCTTCTTTCCTCAAGGGTATACATATTAAGCTCCTTTAGTCTCTCCTCATACGGCTTCTCTTGCAGACCCTGCACCATTTTAGTTGCCCTCCTCTGGAACGCCTCCATCCTGTCTATGTCCTTCTGGACATTAGGGTCTCTAGAACTGGACGAGGCTCCAGATGGGGTCTCACCAACTGTTTGTACAGAGGGATAACAACTTCCTGTTTTCTGCTGCTGATGCCTCTCCCTATGCATCCCAGTATCCCCCCAGCCCTCCCTACTGCCTTCTCACATTGCTTGCTAAGCTTAAGGTCATCTGATATGATTACCCCAGGTCCCTTTCCATTTTTATTGTTGTTACTACCTCCCCCCATTGTGTACTCTTCCCCTAGGTTTTTGTTTCCCAAGTGCATTATTTTGCATTTCTTTGCACTGAATTCAAGCAGCCATACTTCTGATCATTCCTTCAACCTTGCCAAGTCCCATCTTGTCCTTTCCACCCCCTCCTTGTGTATCAACCCTGTTGCAGATCTTTGCATCATCTGCAAAGAGGCATACTTTTTCTTCCAACCCCTCTGCAATGTCACTTATAAAGACATTAAAAAGGACTGGACCCAGTACTGAACCCTATGGTACCCCACTAGTAACTTCCCTTCCTTCAGAGTGGACTCCATTTACTATTATCTTCTGTGTCCAGTTGTCCAGCCAATATTTTACCCAGGCTACCACCCTGGGACCCACTCCCAGGCTGGCTAATTTGTTTATTAATCTTTTGTGTGGGACTGTGTCAAATGCCTTGCTAAATTCTAGGTAGGCCATGTCCACAGCCCCTCCCTGGTCTACTACTTTGGTCACCCAGTCAAATAAATCAATTAGAGTCATCTGACATGACCTTCCTGCTGTGAATCCATGCTGCCTTGGGTCCTGTGCCTCACTGGCCTCTAGGCAGTCAACAATTCTTTCATTCAGAAGTGATTCTATCATTTTCCCTACCACAGAGGTCAAACTGTCAGGTCTGTAGTTCCCTGCCTCTCTCTTGTTCCCACTTTTGTGAAGGGGAATCACATCCGCCCTCCTCCAGTCCTCAAGTACCACCCCATCCTCCCATGATTTGCTAAAAAGGGTAGTCAGTGGTGTCACTGTTTCTCCCCTTAATTCTTTTAAAATTCTGGGGTGAATCCTGTCAGGCCACATCTTTGTCCACCTTCAGTTTTAGGAGTTCTTTCAGAGCCCTTTCTTCCTTGAAAGGACTGGGATCGACCACCCTATCCAGAGTGCTTCTGTTAATTAGATTAGGTACCTTCCCCCCCTCCTCTTTTGTGAATACTGAGCAGAAGTATTCATTCAGTGTCCCTGCTTTTTCACTGTCCCTCTCTGCCCACCCACTGCCCATTTTATTCAGCCTCACTATCCCTCCATTTGTCTTTCTATGCTCCCTAATGTACCTATAAAAGGTTTTATCCCCCTTCTTAACCAAGTTGGATATCTTTTCCTCAGTTTGAGCCCTTGCTATTCTGACTGCCTTCCCTGCTTCCTTCTGCCTTAACTGGTACAGTTCTCTGTCTTGCTCCTTCTGTGTTTCCTTATACTTCCTAAATGCTATCTTTTCCTCCCTAACCTTCCCCGCCACTTCTTTTGAGAACCATAGTGGCTTTTTTTTTCATTTTGATTTATTCATTTGCTTCATACAAATGCTTGTTGCCTCTGTGATGGCTGTTCTGATGTTTCCTCATTATTGCTCCACCCCTCCTTCTAGCCTGTTTGCTAGTGCTTTTCTAAGGCACTCTCCCATTTTAACAAAGTCAGCCCTACTGAAGTCCAGTACCCTCACTTTTGTATGGTTTGACTCTGCAGCTGAGTTTATCATGAACCACACTGTTTGGTGGTCACTTGTTCCCAGATGGCTACTCACTTCTAGATCTAAGATCCTCTCACTATTCCCATTTGAGAGTATAAGGTCTAAGACTGATCCCTCCCAAGTGGGTTCCAACACTAGCTGTCTGAGGCATGCCCCCTGTAGGGCATCGAGAATGGCCCTGCTCTTGGATGTGGCTGTACCAAAGTTGCCCCAGTTAACATCTGGCATATTCAGGTCTCCCATCAACAATATCTCTCCTTTCTCTGCTATCCTAAGGATGCCTTCTATCATACCCTTGTCTAGTCCCTCCCCCTGAGATGAGGGTCTGTATACAACCCCTGTGCGGATTGTGGTGCCATTTCCAGTTTCTAAGGTGGCCCATAGTGCCTCCTCCCTTCCCTGTTTACTCTTTTGTTCTGTTGCTTTTATCCTTTCCCTTACATAGAGAGCTACTCCTCCCCCTCTTCTACCCTCCCTGTCTCTCCTGTAGGTTGTGTACCCTGGTATGTTAACATCCCAGTCATGGTTCTCTGTGTGCCATATTTCTGTGACTGCCACAATATCCAGGCATCCCTCTTCCATCAAGGCCACCAGTTCAGGGAGCTTGTTGCCAAGACTATGGGCATTGGTACTCATTACCCTCCATTTCTTGATGGCCTTACCCCTTTTTGCCCCATCTCTGTCCTTACTGCCTTTGTTGTTTTCTCCATTTACCCAAGCCCTTCTCCATATCAACGTCTCTATCTTGGTGTTTACCTCACTAACTACCCTGATATTTGGGGGCGAGCTAAGATTTCCCTGCTCCTTTCCAGTGCCTCCCCTCTTGGCTAGTTTAAATGCTTGCCAATGAAGCATTTAAACCCATCACCTAGGATCCTTGTTCCCCTCCAGGACAGATACAGACCATCACGCCAGTATAGGCCTGCATCCCTCCAGGTGGAGCTCCAGTCCTTGTTCAGTATCTTGAAAACTGTTTGAAATATGGATTTTTTTGCTGTGGTGAACTTACTAGACCTTTAGGTGGACTAAGCCCCCATGGAGGTGTAATTGGGAGCGTAGGGTCCAGATGGCCCACAGTCCCACATATGCATATCATTATGTAAAAACTGAGCAGTGTGAGGGGAGAGCAGGTCCTGAGTAGGAGTGCAGGGCCCTGAGGGCTTGCACTCCCACATATGGATATCAGTATGCAGAAATGGGCAGTGTGAGGGGAGTGCCCACACTCCCACAACCATATACCAGTTATATTACACTTTCTCAAAAAGAAGGGAAATTCATTACAAAACAATTTTGTTAATGCATCAGTTAGGTTTGATAGTTCACCAACAAAAGTCTGGAAATTTGGTGTTAGGGTTATCAACCCCTACCATCCCATCCCAACCCCCACCTTACACACACCAACAGGCATTGGAGTCTGTGTTGGGGTCGTCGGTCTCTCACCCTATTCTCCTGTACTGCACCACCTCATCTTGTTTGCACATGGAATGGGGTGAGAGTTAGGTCTGATGACTCCAATGCACATCCCAACGTCTGTGTGTGTGCGTAGGGTGGGGTGGTAGGAGTTGGTAACCCTTACACTGAATTTCTTTTTGTCAGTGTACTATCCACCCTAACTGATGCATTAACAAAGATTTAGGCAATGAATATATATATACACATAAATATATGGTTTTAACATAGACGTGACCATTGAACCCTAACTATAGGGGTACAGCCATGCCCCTGTAATATATATTCTTGGGGAAAAAGCTTTGTCAATGTATCAGTCAGGACTCCAACCATAACATCCCACCCCCTACCTGCACAAATATAATACAAGTAATAGACATTGGAGAGGGAGGGCCCCTAGACCACCAGGAAAGTGAAGTAAAAAATATAATACAAATGTAATTATTTTTTGAGACAGTATAATCGTAGCCTTATTTGCTTGTGGGAGTGCAGGGCCCTCCAGAACCTGTGCTCCCATCACTCCTTAATGGTATCCGTATTTGAGTGTGGGCTCCATAGGTGAGCAGTAAGAAATGATGGGCTGTACATTACAGTGTGATAGCTACATTCCTAGGGGCATAGTTAGGCACAAAGCCGAAGGCCGAGTGCTAGTCACCCCTAAGAGTGTGGTAATCACACCATAATTCACAACCCTGGAGTGACTTATTGTACTTATAAATTGGCCCTTTATGTTTAGAAGTAGTTTGTTTTTGTTTTAATCTGGAACTACATTTAAAAAAAGTAATATTTTTAATTCTTTCAAAAGTGTCATCAGGAAAAACATACTGAGCCTAACACAGCTCTTTGCCAATCATTTCTATCCAGTGCTTTGCTTAACAGCTGCTAATAACTTGCTCCTCTGTCCCTCAATTTTTACCAGTTGCTCCCCACACTCCCCTCTACCACTTGCTCACTATTTCACTGAAGCTGGGGGTAAGTCGGAGTACTTAGAAAAAAATGCTTTTCTTGAATTAGACAGTCAAGGATGATTTGTAAAGAGCATTGCAAGAGAGACTGAGAGAGTCATATGGGTTTAGGGTGGCACTTGGCAGAGAGTGAAAGCAGGAGTACAATAAGATGCTATCACTACAGTCCTGTCTTCCATTGGAGGATTTACTGAATGTGAAGCACTGTTTTGGGGGGGTTGTTTTTTGTTAATTTAGCAGTTATTCAATTCACTTAGGGACAATGTAGTGGGTGCGGGTAAATGGTGATTTAGCCGTCAGAAAGAGAGAGCTACTGAGACAGGCTCAGCATGTCTGTGGTGTGAACTGACCTGACAAGACAGTGATCAGGTGTTTATGTGCTCCTTTCTACTATTGGAGTGCTCGCATTTGTTTTGTATTTTTCCACCAATAAGATTGATCATTGACATTGTTAATGGAGAAAGTGTCTGTATGTACACCCTTTATTCAGTTTTTATGGAGAGTGAAAAAATGGTGACTTCAAACCACTAGTTCAGTACATTCTAAATAGAAAAAGGAATTGGTGAGCCATCAGACTCTGTGCTTTGGCTGTTTCACTGTCACTAGTTATTTATAGTGTGATAATGTCCCATATTGCACTATAAATAACCATTCAGATTTCTCCATCATTCTCTGCCATTTTATAAACGCGTACTGTATATGTATGTAGCTGTGGACCCTGCACTTACATTTGTAGGGTAAAATGTTCCAAGAACTCAGCACTCGAGTAGTAAAAGGAAACAACAGCATTTCTAAATGCAAAATGCAGTTTTACTAAGACAGAGAAAATGCCTTTTACCCAGTGCTTCGGACTAATGAAATTGTTAGCCATAGCCATGTTATTACCCCAGCTGATGCACCCTGTACAGAAAATGTTCAAATCCCAGCCAAAAGATAATTCTGTGCAATGTCATTCCACACCACAGATGCAAAAACCACATTTTTACGAGCATGCATAGCAAAATTGCAAGAAATGGTCATAATTCAGTCATTCCTTGACATTTTGACCCCACATTTGCAACATGGCATTTTGGGGACCCCACCTCATGAACAATATGGCTGCTATTATGCTAATGCTGCCCGAAAAGGTGAATTTGCCAAGCAACCACAAAATCATAATTTAGGTAGGAATTACATAATGACAGTCATATTGTTCATGAAGTGGGGTCCCCAAAAGGCCATGTTGAACATCTATGGTAAAAATGCAAAACGATAGCTGGGTTATGCATTAAAGTTGAAACCCCCTTTGAAATACATTGAACCACATTTACCTTAATTTTTCATATTGCAGTCACCAGTTCCAGCAGCAAGACATGTCTTCAATCCAGACAGCAGAACTCAAACATGTGTCCTCTTCAGGTAAGTGATGTTTGGAGGTGTCAAGGAGTGTGTGGGTGCACAGGAGGAGGATTGGGTGGGGTGGGTGGGTGTGATCGGCAATAGATGGATTGTTTTAGGGTTTAAAATTAAAAAGACATTGTGGGACATTTTTCTTATTTTCAGCATAAAAGCAACATGGGAGGGTGGGGGAATGCCACTAGCCACCAACAAGAAGCAGAAATGAGCATTGTGGATCAGGGAGAGGAGATGGCCACTAGACTATCAAGAAATGTAAGCAGTAATAATAATATTGGGAACTGGGGAGCGAGGGACACTACACCGCCAGGAAAATATTTATTAAAAAATAAATAATATCAGGAATGGGGGGCGGTTGTTGCATATAGTCAAGGGAGGGGGACATGATAGAAACATTCAAGTATCTTAAGGGAATCAACAAAGTCCAAGATGGTAGCATCTTTCAGAAAAAAAGGTGTGCAAGAACAAGGGGGCATAATTTGAAGATAGAGGAGGGATGGTTCAGAGGTAATGTGAGGAAGTATTTTTTCATGGAGAGGTTTGTGGGTGCATGGAATGGCCTTCCTGAGGAGGTTGTGGAGTCAAAAACAGTGAGGGAATTCAAGAATGCGTGGGACAGACATAACACAGTTCTAGGGGGTAGGGGCAAGAGGAAGTAGGCCATTGGTTAACTAGTATCTACAGCTTATCCATTAGGTAGGGAAATGGGCAGACTGGGTGGTCCAAGCAGTCCTTATCTGCCATCAAATTCTATGTTTCTATGTTTCTGTGTTTCTATGTTTCTGTGTTTCTGTGTTTCTATGTTTCTGTGGAGGATAGGGGCTAGGGGGCACTCAAGCAGGGACATGCAGCACTGCAACTTGCATTCAGCTGAACTGTGCACTAATGTACCACAACCTGCGCCTTCCACAGGTGGCACTGTGCACACCACCCATTACATTGGGGGTTACATATAGCATTGGGTGATTGGGTGTGGTGGGGGCACTGAAGCAGAGTGGTGCAGTAATGCAACTTGCGTTTGGGTCAACACTACAATACTGTGCTGCAACCAACAACTTCTGTAGGCAGCAGTGTGCACACCACTTTCATTATAATGATGACACAATAAAAAATTACAGAAATGTAGAGCAAAGCAATGTATTTCTGGCAAACCAGAAAAGGCACATCTGAGAGGAGACCCCTTTACACCCTGAAAAGTGTAGCCCAAAATTCCAAATCATGTCTTTGGTAGTAACTAACAAAAGAAAAACAGGTATAGGAAAAACTTTTGTTGCAAATTGCAGGAAAAGATTCATATTCTGTGTTAAAACTAAACTTTTTTTTTTGCAATTTGTGGCAAATGAATATTTTAGATGAAATAAACACATTTCTGGGCACTGTTTCAAATAACTGACTCCAGAATCCAACTGTTTGTGTTTACCAAGTGGCAGTATCATTTTGAAATATTTAACTTTGTTTGCCTCGCTAACTGAAAACAAGATGGTGGCAGCATGGAGAAAGATTCCCCACTTGTGGCAAAATATGCCTGTTTCATGGCATTTTTTGAGTGGGACATCTAACTTTTCCCACAGGAAATAATGGGAAACTTGAAACATTAATAACTTTTGAATGGATTAATTTTTTTCATCAAACCTTGACGAGGCACATCTGTGACTGAAGGCCTGTATACCCTTCAAATTTCAGATCACAACTCTTTACAGTTGCTGAGAAACAGTGTGGCAAAAATGTGCACAAAAATGATAATTTTCAAATTTTTTGACACTCCACATCTCCTCATCTGCATATCTGACCAAAACTAAACTTGACACATCCAATGATCTCTGTTCCTAATGGTGCATGCAATATTTTAATGCAAATTGGTGCAACAATTGCAAAATTAATAAAGTGCAAAATGTTGAGTTTAACATGGAAGTGACCATTTGAATCTTAACTATAGGAGCGTGAATGAGCCTCCATAATATTCCTTGCAAAAAACTGCATTAATGTACCTGTTAAGGTTCTGCTTAGCACCACAAAAGTAGGGAAATGTGGCATTAGGGTGTCCAACCCTAACTTCCCACCCCTCAAACAGCAAAAGGACAAAATCACTCAAGCAACCACACGCAGCCATCAGCAGATAAGACAAACAACATCAAACTGCTTCCAGATGACACAAAATGCAGTAGCGCTGATGTGCTACCTTTCTGGATTTGTATGTACAACAGTATAAACACATACCACTCAGGGTTCTATGCTTATGCAGCCCTGCCTATGTATGTTGTGCAGCGTGCATAAGTACGGGTGGCTGGAAAAACACAGACCTCATGGCTAGACACTGTGATCTGCTATTGCATGATTTTCTACATGCAACTGTGTGACAGCAAAACTGCTACCCCCTTGAACAGCTTATAGATCCACTGCTGAAATAATGATATATTGCAGCACTACTTCAGGTTGCAGACTGCCCTTCTGGAGTCAGAAGAAAGTGTGTTCAGTATGCCTTGCAACTGTGGTTGAACCAGCCAGGTCCCTCAGGGGCATGTGCTTCACCCGGCAGAAGTACTGTTGCAATTTTGATATCCTGGATTTTGGGGGACCTGCACTTCTGCAGCCACAGGTCAGTGTTTATGTCTTACAGCAGCACCTGCGAAGGACAGGGCCATCACGTTTGTCCAGGTGTCTTACAGTGTGCATGAGTACCTGAGAATACAGAAGCACTGACTCTATGGGGGATGTGCTATAGCAGACAAAATAAATCTTGCAATTTGTTATATTGTAGATTTGTATACAGTCTATAGCTATAAGGGGCCTTTGCTTCTGCACACAGAAATAGTATTCTGATTTGTGGATTTCTATCTGCAGCAACAAATGAATGTGTTAGTCTTGTAGTGTGACTGACACAGATATAAATCTTTGAAGGCAGAACATCAATGCTACTGCATCATTTGTAGTACAGACAGACCTGGGTTTGATTCCCACACCCTCATTTGCACACTGTGTGACTCTGAGCAAATCAATTGGTGTCCCCAGTGCTCCTGGGTCACCCCTGGAAACAGGCACTTCTCCCTAGTGGGCCATACCTGGTTACCAAAGAATAAAATGAAATAAATGCATCTGCAAGCAGTTGTGTGTTGTTTGTCTTACCTGTTGATGGCTGTCTATGGTTGCTTATGTGGTCTTGTCTTTTTGCTGCTTGTGGGGGTGGGGTGTTAACGCCACATTTCCGTACTTGTGTGATGCTATGTTGAACCCTAACTGGTACATTATCACATTTGTTTTATTTTTTTCAAAGAATTTCACTTTTTTATGGCTGTGGACGGGGCCTACAGCCATCTTGCTGTCTGAAGCTAGAAAAATGGAGTATCGTGGAACACATTTTTGAAGTTTTCAATGTATTCTTCCACATCCACAAATCACTATGCCAAATGAAATAAAATACTCCCTTCTTTCTGCTTAGAATTTTGGAGATATAACTTCAAGCTGCTTATCAGATGGAAATGAGGAAACTGAAACAGCTTGTTAAATATTGGTTACCTACTAAACTGGTGATTTGTTTACCCACATCAAAATGCAACAGCTTGTACATTTGAATACTTAGCATTTAAACATTTTCTTGCTGCTAACTTCAGTTGGGCAGGTGTTCTCTTTCAAGAAAAATTCATACCTCAGAAATGTCACCCTTTTTCAGCAAGGAATCTCCAAAAGGATTTACACTGTTTTTCTAACCTGTTAAGATACTATCTGATAAGCACTGTCTCAGAAGTATGCCAGGTCTTCTGTGAACTATCCATTCCAGACTAAATATATAGCAATCAGCAGGCATTTTTTACTATGCTTTTGGGAAAATAAATATTTTGAACTACAGCAAACACACACACACACACACCACCAGTGCAATGAAGATTGGTTACAATTTGACTCCACTTGGACACTGCCCACATTGCCCAAGGAATGGGACTGTATTTGTCTCAATCTTTATCAGTACTTAACAAATGATAGGCTACGCCTTACCCAATTCTGCATTCTGCATAATATATATTTTACCCCAATGCACCTACATAGAATGAAAAAACTACCCACAGCAATATGTTTTAGATGTGTATCTGCAGAAGGTTCACTGTTCCATATCCTATGGGAATGCAGTAAAGTAGCCCCAGTATGGGAGAAAATAAATACCGCAATGGACCCCCTATTGGGGTTAACAGATCTTTATACCCCTGAAATTTGTATTGTGGGAACCCTTTCATCGATTCTTGTCAGGGAGAGGAGGTTCCATATCTCCTTAGTCTCCTCAGCGGTCAAACGATTGGTTTTATGCCACTGGCTTGATCAGGAGGAAATTTCATACTCGGAATAACTAAATGAAATCCTATATAGCCTAAGGATTGAAAAAACAATAGCTACTCTTAGGGGCTGCCCTCCAGTGTATGACAAGAGATGGAGCAAGTTGGAGACTCTGTTAATGGTGCAAACAACCCCTTAAATGATGGCTGAAAGAGTAACAGCAAACATTATGGATATAATGTTATTGTTATAATAATGGTTAAAGTTGTCTTTGAAAGGTTTATTACACTCACTGTAAACCCAAGACAGGGATTCTTTTATACCTTTGGTATCTGTGGGGTGGGGCTAAGAAGGGAGAGGATGCGGGAATGAGTGTTTGTAGTGCTTGTACAAATTATCTCTTAGATATGTTTGGTCTTTTCATGTCATGTAATTCACAATTTGACTGTACAAGTTTAATAACAATAAAGCTTATTAAATGAAAAAAAAAATTACTCCACTATTTTTTCATCCTAATTGATGCCAGATGTCTTCCTGTTTATTTTGGTGGTAACATTTTTTTAGTTTTTATTATCATTTAAGAATTTTATGAACATTTTAAAATAATTATTTCTCAAGAAAAAGATGGCTGCCACATTTTGCGTTGAAATAATATTGAGGACCCAAGGAGTGTAAGAGTTCAGACAAAAATGCAAATGTACAGTGCTCAGCATAGGAAGCATACAGAAAACCCAGATCAACAGTTCTGCCAAGATTTTTCATAACCGCAGCAGAAAATGTGCTTTTTTGGAATAGCTTTTTTCATTGCACTGCTGCTTTAATACATGAGGTTGCACCATCACAGCCTGCCATAATAGCATAGTTAAAAAGTAAGGGATGTTTTTACTGGCATCCTTTGGAGCCTAGGATAGGCTCATCCTGAGGGAACATCCAGTCATACCTATAAAATAAGAATAGCGATAGGGTCACTATTGCAGGTGACACAAAGATCTGCAACAGAGTTGATGCACAGGGTGGGGTGGAAAGGATGAGAAGGGACTTGGCAAGGTTAGAGGAATGGTCAAATGTATGGCAGCTTAGATTTAATGCTAAGAAGTGCAAGGTAATGCACCTGGGAAACAAAAACCCAGGGGAAGAGTACACAATGGGGGTGAAATACTAACAACAAAAATGGAAAGGGACCTGGGGGTAGTCATGTCAGATGACCTAAAGGTGGGCAAGCAATGTGAGAGGGCAGCAAGGAGGGCTGGGGGGGTACTGGGATGCATAGGGAGAGGCATCACCAGTAGAAAACAGGAAGTTATTATCCCTCTGTACAGACAGCTGGTGAGACCCCATCTGGAGTACTGCGTGCAGTTCTGGAGACCCAATCTCCAGAACATAGACAGGATGGAGGCTGTCCAGAGGAGGGCAACTAAAATGGTGCAGGGTGTGCACGGAAGACATATGAAGAGAGACTTAGGAGCTTAATATGTATAGCCTCGAGGAAAGGAGGAGAGGGGACATGATAGAAACTTTCAAGTACCTCAAGGAATCAACAAAGTCCAAGAGGGTAGCATCTTTCAAAAAAAGGGTGTACAGAACAAGGGGCACTATTTGAAGATAGAAGGGGGCAGCTCAGATTGAATTTAAGAGTATTTTTCACAGAGAGGGTTGTGGATGCACATGGAGCGGCCTTCAGAGGAGGTTGTGGAGTCAAAAACAGTGGTGGAATTCAAGCATGCATGGCACAGTCATAAGGCAATTCTAGGGGGTGGAGGTAGGAAGAAGTAGGCTGCTGGTTAACTAGGATCTGCAGCTTATCCATTAGGTAGGGAAATGGACAGACTGGATGGGCCAAGTGGTCCTTCTCTGCCGTCAAAATCTATGTTTCTATGTCACAAAGAATCTGCAGCTCTCTAGTAACTAACAAGAACAAATAACAGAAGATAAACATTAAATAATACTTATCTGATAGATGTGGTCAGTGTCCTGTGACAGCACGGTTTGTGTCCCATCAGACCTGGAAAAATGTTTAGTATGCTTGATAAAAATATCAAAGAATTACTTGTTTTTTCTTTATTTCTTTTTAACTGGAACTTGCTTGTGTCTTGGAACCTCTCTTTGAAGGATCGCCCCCATCCCCCAAGCACCCAAATCTGGCTCTGCCCTTGGAAACATCCCTAAAACTGTACAACTAAGCACGACAATAGGTGCCTGGTTTGGCCTCCATAGTGACTAAGCCACTTTGTGGAAGGAGGACAGTGCAAAGACTTCATTTAGTGGAAAGAGACATACTTCTGAAATAGACTTTACACCGACATTTAGTTTTACACATCACACTACAAGCTTGCATTTCATTGACTGCATTGAAATCCTCCCTGGCTGTTGGCAATGTCACGTTACAGTAATTTAACCTTCCAAGTCTACACTTGACATCAATTTACATAAACAGGTCAGTTGTTTGCCTCATGTTTGTCCCAGGTCCATAGTTAGAAATCCTATATTGTGCAAAACTACTGTGTTGTGTGAAACTGAAATAGGACAGTACACAGTCTGGTCATGCAGGTGCCAGCGATTCAAGTTCCTCAAGGAAATCAAAAAGCTGCACTACGTGGACAATAACCCCAGTGACTCAGTAAGTACTGCTCAGACGGCATTTACTGTTACTGCAGTGCGGAGGGGAAAATCCTGGCACTTTGGATCTAACAGGGATTCTTTATCTAGGATGCAGGGGCTCAAGTAACAGTAATATTGGTATACTGAATACTTAAAGGTGTATAAACATTATTCAAATTATAATTTATTCACACTGAGCCCCTGTGGAAAATAGCATATCAAGAGCACACACCACTAAGTTAAACAAATCAGTTTTAAATCTATTAAGAAAAGCACCCCAACACTGTAAAGTGAATGGTTAATAAAAAAGCATGGAGAAAAGGCTGATACAAGAATACATGCAGTTGAAAACAGAGTAACGTTATATTCAAAAATATATTCAAACGAATTATACTTCTAAAAAGTTAATTGTGGATGTCTCTCAATATACTTCCTTAGGAATTCATCCATTGTCTCTAAAAAACAAAAAGGAAAGGGGCAAAGGGATCGGAAGAGATATGTAACTCTTTAGTCACAATAGACCAGTAGTAGTAGTAGTAGTAGCTGTAGTAGTAGTAGTAGTGGTGGTGGTGGTGGAGGAAGAGGAGGAGGAGGAGCATTTATATAGAGCTTTTCATATACAATGTATCCCAAAGGGATTTACAAGCAATGCTAGACTGGTAGTGAAATGACTTAATGTGTAGTGGCAGACATATCGCACATCAACATCCACACACAGCCTGGACAACTACATGAACCATTTTTTAATGAGAAGGGGAATGTTGACCAGAACACAAGGAATGGCCCCTACTCTTCGCAAAGAGTGCCCTGGGTTCTTTTACTTCCACCTGGACACCCACCAGGACGTCACCTGGATGGGTAGAAGGGACCTCGGTTTAAGGTCTAGTCTGGAGGATGGTATACCCCTGTAGTAGGGAGTATTCCTGGAACATCCTATCTGTTAGTTAAAAAGTCTGTTGCAACAGCATGTCCCTATTCTTTACTATCCCTTTTCTTCTTTCTGTGTTTTTCCCCCATCTTACAGGCAGGCCACCTGTCAGATGGCTCTCTTGCTCTTTACTGCCTCTGCTTTTCTAGGCTATTCCAGGAATCCCCCATTGCAATCCTTCCCTGAAGTACTTTATGTTCCTGCACGAATGTGCGAATTAGAGCGAGCGAGTTGCACTCGCTAAAATAATAAAAGGGCTAAGAAACAGGGTAAAAGCCAGGGATTTCACTTCTAGACTGCCTCTTTTGGTTTTTCTGCGTGTTAGTGACACAGGTTAGGCAGGCCTTTAAGTAAAAAAAAGTTCAGCATTGCAGCTAGTGCATTCAGGCAATGAAATACTGAATAAATTACTACTGTTTGCAGTCCAATGGAGGAATAGTTTTCTGGTTACTAAGACATGAATCCAGCAAAGAAAGCAATTCAGAACATAAATGTTTTATCAGGAAAGGTTTATCTTGGACTGCTGTTTAGGTTGTAGGTCATTTTAAACATTGTTGTTTAACCCTGCTGTATATCTGACTTGGAAACAAACAATATGTCTGAATTTAAAATGCTTAGAGAGAAAATGTAGTAAGGTATTAATGTTTAGAAAGAAAGAAATGTTAAAATAAAGTACCTGTGCTGTTTTTAGTATTTTTTACTTAGGCATTTCCTGGTAGTTGCAGTTTGGGGATTGGCCCTGTTGCTGCCTGATCCTTCTCTGTCCCAGTCTTCTATAGAGCCGGCCGGCCTTTGTGTTTCCATCTATATTGGGTTGAAGACATCTGGGAGGAACCAAGACAGCAGGGAACCATCCTCAACAAACATATTATGCCATAGAATTATTTAAATATGGTTCTAGCACTGAAAATGAAAGATGTTTAAATTCAACTGCATATAGGATGCTTGGTAGTAAATAATAAAGTGTATTTAACAAAATAAAGTTTAACTTTTCAAAAGTGGTGGAGCTTAATAACACCACCTGACCCATTCTTATATATAGAGGGCTCAGCTGAGCTTTGGTAGTGAAGGAGTAGGGAGCAGATCTTATAGCTCAGCAGATGGTCTGACTCCTCCTCAGACCCTAGCTCCTTCTAGTGGTCGAATGCTATAATTTTGTTTGTTACTGCATATTTCAGCTATCTCTCTTTATTTTTATTTGGTCGCTGTACAGTTCGATTCTTTATTTTCACTGAGTTCTGCTGAAAAAAAGCTATTTTGAGTTCATTTTATGGGTGTCTGCCTCCATCTATCCCACCATGTCTATAACCCCAACAGTACAACACCACCCAATACTGCACTCGGGTGCCAGAGGTTTAGGTAAGAGTCCAATCTCGGTGTGGGATGAAAACCCATCCCCTTCAGGTCCAGAGGTGGATGTGCTACCAACCAAGACAGAGTGACACAAAGTTATGAATGACAGTGTACCATACACACTGCATCCCATTAGTTGACAGTGTCCACCAATGGGCTGCAGGATGTACAGTAGCTGTCGTTCACAGACAGCTCTGTTGATGGGCAGCTGTGGCAGTATGAAGGTGGGTTGAGCAGCCGCCAACAGTGAGAATATGCTGGGATGGGGGAGCTGGGTGGATAGTGGGTGCCTGAGTGGGCGGTCTGCTGAGCTATGGGGGGACTGCTGGTGTCAGTGTGTTTTGCTCGGGGAGAGAAGGAGGGTTCTGGTCATATCATTTTATCACCACAGGGAGTGGTATTGTATTGGAGGTGTGGGCAGGAGGGTCAGTTTTTGCAGCTGAATCACCACAGTGAGCAGCACTGTAATGGCGATGTGGGCGGGGGGCACACTGGACAGCCAGGGTGGGCAGGCTGCTGTGCTGCTATCTGCAGCATGGCATTCTGCCTGTGGGTTGTCACCCATTAAAGTCTACTTGAAGTAGATTTATCTTTGGGAGGTGCATCTCCGGACATGCCCCAGGGATGTGCCTCCAAACTGGGCTGTGAATGGGGCTGCACTCCATATGCTTGGGCATGCCCCCCTCACAGCCCCTCCAGATGTGCTGCATATCATTATGGGTGGTATGTAGTGCATCTGTGGTAAGTTGGTGCATCAGGGGTGTGCTGGCACATTGGCCCTCTTCCAGAATTGCACCACAGTGCAAGTCAGGAATGAGTTGGCACATCTCGGATGCGCTGGGTGTATCCCTTTAGAGACCTTGTATCTTTTCTTCTCTATATTAAGTATTTCTATGTTGCTTGCAAGCATGTGCAAGAAACATAGTGCCATCATCCAAGTTTTTGGAGGTGTGGCACCCATCTTCCAATTCAGTCAGTGAGTTTGCAGGCACAGCCGCAGTTCTCCAATGACTGCTGCAGCTGTCTATGACAGCAGTTGAAAATGCAGTGGCATACAGTTGAAAGGGAGAGCTCTGCTTCAGTAGAAGAGCACTCCCCCAACACATGAAAGCATGTATATTGCATGCTGATGTGCTCCCTCCCCCACCACACACTCACTGTATGGCCGACGGGGGTGCCCAGTCCCCCACTGGCTCCATGTCCCCCCCCACAAAAGCTGTCCAGGTGGCAAACGTCTCGCATTGTCTTAATTTAAAAAAAAAAACATGTAAACAAAAACGGGTCCCTCACAGTCTCCTGCCCCCACCCACACCCACCCACTGTGCACCCTGCCTCTCCACACACCCCACCCCATACTTACTTCCAGAGCTCAGCACGATGATCATTGGTGGACCAGGAACACGTCTGCACTCTTCAAAGCTGACCGTGAACTGAGGAAATGCTGATAAGCTGTATAATGGAATAAAAAGGGTTTTTTCAACTTTGTTGCATATCTCAGGCATTTTTGGGAATATTGGGCCCACATTTTCAACATGTTTTTTTTTTTGGGACCCCTCCTCATAAATTCTTGCACTGTCATGGAGTTACTCGGGCAAGGTGATTTCACGGTCACTCATGGAAATAACCTTTCAGGACAGATTAACAAAATGACACTGCCAGTGTTCATAAGGTGGTCTCTCAAAAAGCCTATGTTGAAAATTTGGTGAAGAAATTCTAAAATGACTGTTTCACGTGTATTTGTGCAGGATTACCCTTACGTTCATAAGTTCTTGTTTTAAATATTTTCCTTGATTTCCAACGTTGCCATTTTACCACAGCTCCTTATGAGCAGTACAGCTGTCATTTTCACATCTTGCTCAAAATGTGTTTCCGCCCATGTAGCGCACAATGGCACAGTCGGTGTGCAAAATCCATGTATGGGACACATTAAGAAAATCACAGTGACACTGTTCATGAGCAGAGGTCTTAAAATGGCTATGTTGAAAATTTGGTGAAAAAATTCCTAAAAATGACTGCTTTAAGAGCATGCATTGCACAGTTCCTACGCACGCTCGTAAGTTCACGAATTTTCAGTATTTGCACTCCAATGACTTCCAAATACCTATACAGCACATACAAGCAAACAACATTCGGCATTGACAAATGCTTGTTAATTTTTTTTTACTTCTTTCTTTCCAATAAGCCCTCACTGGGGAGTTCAATGAAGTTTTTCTTTCTCTTCATTCTTTATCGAACCACCCCTCAGTTTTCTTCTTATTCCTGTTCATCAAGGACTGCTTATATAATGCTGATAGTCATTTATCAAATAGTCAGTTTAGTTTGTCATATAGGGTCTTTACATCCATCAGCTTTAGTCGTCATTTTGGGAGGTTTAAGAAACATGCATCAGTCATCTGTTTAATTACATCTTCTATGTGAGTATCCCAGACTACTTTCTTGCTTGCCCTGATATAATCAAATGGAAAGAAGATTTCATTACTATGTATATCTCTCTGGACTCTAAACACTGTACTACTAAGGGGAAATGACCACTTTCTACTCAGCTGGAGGTGTCCAGATTTAGCCAAACCTCCAGAGAGCCTGACCAGAAGAAGAACTCCAACGTGGAAGCACCTATAGAACTGACATACAGAAAATTGCCATTCAGATCACCTTTCAGTCTCCCATTTAATGGATGCAAATTACATTATTTTAAGATATTAAGTTCTAATCCAGATTTATGCAGTGTTTTATCTTTTCTATTTTTTGTAGGAGTAATTACTAAATCACAATGTATGGTAGAACGCTGTTAACCTTAGGAAATCATCATTTCCTAAGGTTGTTAACCTATCGATGTGATGTAGATACGTTGTTAACCTATCGATGCTACATCACATCGCTAGGTTAACAACAGCGATTGGTCTGCACATGTGCACGCTTTTTTTTCAACAGGGAACCGATGGATGAACAGCTGCGGTTAGGGAAGGACTGAACGGCCGCTGCGGTGACTAGTTATCAAAAAGTAAGCAGCCTTTTTAAGTGGGACCATACACTATAAAAAATAATGTATGGTCCCTCTATCTGCAACCGGTCAATGTTAACCGTCTCGAGGTTGCCATGGTAATGTAAACCTCTTGAGCTTCGCACTTGAGGTTTACACGGTCGCCCTGGCAACCTCTCGACTGTTAACTGACCGGTTAACGATAGAGAACCATACATTATCCTCTATATTAACATAGGCTACTATTGAACTATCCAGTAACTCATCAGACTCACCAATTATTGCATTAAAAACACCCAGCAGGAGAAGATCCCTCTCAGGGAAATTATTGATTAATTTTATAAGTATGGCAATGAGAGACTCCCAGATATTCTGATGATAAAAGTTGGATGATTGTGGAGGAATATAGCAATTTACCACCACCAGCTAACAATCTTTTTGATACCCCAGTGGTGTAATACAAATGTGACATTTTTTATAGCATTCAGTTTTGGAAAAAGTACCCACTTTTGCATAAATGGCTAGACCACCTGAACATCTCCCCATCTTATGATGTCTTCTTCCTGGGGCATCAAGTAATTCAAAACCATTTATCTGTATGAAATTGTCTTTTTGATGCCAGGGACAAGATATTCAAAACTTTGCCCTAGGGATAAATTAGCACTGCCCGGTGTGCTAAATTAGCCCAGAACCAATAGCTCGCAATGTTCAAAAGGGACAACTCCAGTGCTAAACCTGCTGAATATTATTTTCATTTAGTTTTTGTTGACTAGGTAAGTGCACTAGACAAATTCTGCCTATTTTCAGGCACGACTCAGGAAGGGGGATACAGATGAATGCCAATGGACATGTGATATTTTTTTAATGAATGGGGGAAATTTGGCCAGGGCACTGGGAAAATTCCCTTACTCTTTTCGAGAAGTCCTATGGGATCTTTAACATCCACCTGAACAGGCAGATGGGACCTCAGTTTAATGTCTCATCTGAAAGACGGCACCTCAAGAGTGCAGCACCCCCCCATGCTGCACTGCAGTATCAGTATTGGGATATTAACTCAAGTGCCTGGTGTGGGGCTAGAACCCATAACCTTCTGATCTCTCAGCCTCAGAGGCAAGTATGCTACCTGCTGAGCCACTGACACCAATTATAGTATGCTAAGGAAGCCAGACAAACTGGGCTGGGAGTGTAGTGCAAAAAATAGCCCGGGAACAAGACAGCTCGGAATATAGCAACCAGGAAGTGCAAACCACAACAGCATCCCCGTTCACAGTAACGTAAAGGAAGGCAGAGGGGAACTATGTGGCCAGTGTGTGTGCTAGCAAAGGAGTGGAGTCAGTAAAGCTGCAAGCATCAGCACATGTGAAATTACATTGTGCAGAAATATACAATGTTTTTAAAATGTTTGTGCGGCTTAAACACATTTGCATAGGTATAGAGTGGAGCTATGCCGTTTGCCAGGTGCTATCACGTTTGACTGGGGCAAAACTTTGCTATATTCAAAAGTGACATGCAAATGAGTCTACTTAAGTAGTCTGTGGACAAACATCCAGATTAGCATCTCGTTATAACCTGATTTGCATGCAGTTTGCCCAGTGCTATTGCAGAGTCCCACAGCTCCACCTGTTGGCCAGTCTGAAAGTACATGGGCTGGCTGGGTTTGCCAACAGCTCAACCTGTAGGTCAGTCTGGAAGTACAGGGGCTGGCTGGGTCTACCCACAGCTCCACCTGTAGGTCAGTCTGGAAGTACGGGGGATGGCTGGGTCTGCCAACAGCTCTACCTGTAGGTCAGTCTGGAAGTATGGGGCTGGCTGGGTCAGTCTGGAAGCACAGGGGCTGGCTGGATCTTTTCACAGCTCCTCCTGTAGGTCAGTCTGGCAGTGCATGGTGGTAGTTGAAGGCTGCATTTGTACAGTACAGCATAGAATACTGTGTCCCAGGGGACTACACAGCACAGGCACAGGTAGTGGTGCTGCACACTTTTGTCAAACTGTAATTTGTGCTACAGTGCATAGCAGACACTACAGTAGCAAGGGGGCCAGTAGTGTGAGGGACAGAGGGACACAACAATATCTATGGTGTGTAGAGCAGTGATGACCAATTATCTGTACACAGTGACAGGCCCAACTTGCAGGTGTTTACTGACAGTGAACATTACTCTTATGCTGTTGTGTGACCCACAGATGCTGCATCATTGGCATGGGATGCTCACAGTGACATATACACGGCTGGCTATGTGTGCTGTGGTATCTGTACAGATGTGAGGTGTGTGGCTGGGGGGGCACATACCATCAGACAGGCACACTGGTGTTGGGGTATTCCCAACACTGGCCCATTTGCACTGCATGGCTTGTCCCAGCCTTGTGGATATACCCAGTCTGTGGTGCAGCCTGGCCACTTGCACACCCTCCCCTCAACACCCTCCATGCCCAGAGTGATGCATGTGTGTGCTGGCATCTGTTGGTGTCCACCAAAGAGTGGTCTGCAGGTGTGTGCTGTATGGCCACACTGCTGTGGTGTCCACTTGGAGCTGGGTCACCACTTACTGTGTGGCATGGCTGGGTCTGGTGGCAGATGATGACATCACAAGGATGCCATTCATGAGCAGCAGGGTTCCTCTGTCTGGCTTATTTCTATATGTCATACTTACTGGTTAGGGTCTCACAAAGCTGTGCAAAAGTTGTACAAAGCTGTGCAAAAGTTGTACAAAGTTGTGCAAAGCCACAAAGTCATACAAAGCTGGTTTGCCCACATTTAAGACTACCTTTTCCTGGATGGTAACTTGCACCGTGCAAACTGTTGTGCTAAGCAGCACAAAAACACTTTCTGCGGCACTATTCGCTGAATATAGCATTGCACCTGTATTCATGTACATACACCCTCAGTTTGCCCCTTGCATTCATTATAATTTTGCCCAGTGCTAATGCAGTTTGCATGTGCTATTTGACCTTTTGAATAACATGGAGCCGTACTAACCCTGTGCAAAAAGTTTGCACCCATCACAAAGTTTTGAACATCTGGCCCCAGGTTTCTTGAAAGTGTATCAGGTGAAATTCTATTATAAAGTCTAGCTAATCTTTATCAGTGAATAAACCACTTATGTTCCACAAGATGATTTTCATTTTCCTCAACTTATTTTCTTTTCTTATATTACCTATAGGGTTCAAGGGTACCACATTTTTATGAGAATTTCCATTCTCAATGTGTGTAAGTACTGGGTGGACAAATCAGTTCTCATAACCCACTAAGATTTTAAACCTGTTTACTAGCGTAATGGGACTAGAATTCATATTGTCAACCTACTTTCCATTTGGAAACAAAATCTATGATTGTACCAGGTAAAGACCCAAGCTATCTAAAATTACTACTTTACTTAAATGTCCATCTGTCAAACCCTGATCTTTGAGATATATGTATATTTGACTCCCACACTCTCTTCTTTGTATTTTCAGAATACTGCTATGGCCTAGCTTTACTCTCATGAAGTTATCAAATAGGTTGCTCAGTGAATATTTTACCTCACCATTTGTTTCTGATGGAATCAAATCCATTCCAAATAGCGTAAGACACACCGTTGACTCCTTTACACATTGTTTTGTTTGATTTGTTAAGTTAAAACACTTTCTAATTGGAAAGAAAATCTTTACCACACTTTTACTCAATGGTTCTCCAGTTAGCCATATGTACAGTAGTTAGCAATTCTTGGGTTTTGTACATACATCTATCAATATTGCTTCAGGTAATTGGTATTTCTTAATATCTATTATATCCAAGAAGCACAATTCTTAGTCTATGCCGTTTCTTAATTGTTCAAAAAGCTGGGCTTTATAATTCCCTTGGGAGAAGTTTCCCCAGATTAAAGGCCTGTAGAAGCTCACTATTGGATAACTGTCTGATGTGTCAGTCTCTTGTTCAAATGTCAGATCACCTAAATTTCTTTCAAATCTCCATCCTTAATAATAATTTTTCTGCCCTAGTATATCACTTTTTCTTGCTCTTTTATTTCCAATATTTTTGCAATTAGGGATACAGGACTTGTAATTTATACCCCCTTCTATTCTAGGGCTAGGAGTGTTTCTTTCCAGGTCCCATGTTGTTTCTTTTAATTGATTTTTTAATAGGACCATTTGGTAGCACCCATGTTAAGCACATATTATTGAGCGACTCGATAATACCACTCTCACTCAGAGCGAGTGGTGAAATAGGTCACTATATCCTGTATAGCGAGTATAGCAAGGATCTATGCTTGCTAGTACAAGATATAGAATCCCGTGTGGCCAGTTGCAGCCAAGCTGCTCGCATAGTGTAGTGGTGTACAATACTGCTTGTGATGCTAGCAGGCACAGGTTTGGGTCTGGCTTCAGACAGAATTTTTTTTGTTTTAACTTTATAATTTGCCCTTTGGTCTGCACTCGGAGTTGATTATTATCATTCGGGTAAGGAAGCAGAGCTCCCTGCATAAATAAATGTTTTGTGTCTGTGGATTTAAAGTATTGTCGACGGTCGCTACAATATCGGGCACTCTTTTGACCATGGGCTCTTTTGTGTTCGCTTTATGTGATAGGTGATCTTTCAGACTCGCCATTATCACATAAATCCAGGCCATTTCCTTGACTAGCATGCCTAAATGAGTATAGAACCATGGAAGCTGATGGCAAATATGGACCACAAGGCCCATCCAGTCTGCCCATTTCTTTTTCTACCTTATAAATGTGCCATCGGCCTTTGCTCTGTCAATGGCCTATCTATTCATACTCATCTGTATTGCTCCCTTATGCCTATCCCATGCCTGTTTGAAGCCCTGCACTGTATTCATATACACCACTTTCTGAGGTAGGCCATTACATGCATCCACCACCCTTTCCGTGAAAAAGAACTTCCTCACATTGCCCCTTAATCGGCCTCTCTAATCTCATGCTGTGTCCTCTTGTCCTGCTATTTTTCTTATATTGAAACATGTTAGACCTATTCACCTTGTTAATGCCCTTAAGGTGTTTGAATGTTTTGATCATATCACCTCTGTCCCTCCTTTGCTCTAGTGTATACATATTGAGCTCCGTTAATCTGACCTCATATGTTTTCTGATGCAGTCCCTGCACCATTTTGGTTGCCCTTCTCTGGACTGCCTTAATTTGGTTAATGTCCTTGTGAAGGTGCAGCCTCCAGTACTGCACGTAGTACTCCAGATGGGGCCTAACCAGTGTCTTGTAAAGAGGGATTATTACCTCACTCTTCCAACTTGTAATACCCCTACTAATACACCCTAACACCCCCCTAGCCTTACCTACTGCTTTAGAGATCTGCTTGGATGATTTCAGGTCATCGGTGATGATGACACCCAAGTCTCTTTCTTCCCTTATGACTGCCAGCAACTGCCCTTCCAGCCTATAGGTGGCTTCAGGGTTTCTCTTCCCTGTGTGCATGATCTTAAACTTCTTTGCATTAAACCCCAGTTGCCACTCTTCGACTATTTTGCCAGTTTATCCAGATCTCTTCTCATTCTGCCCACCCCATCTGGATCATCTACTGTGTTGCAGATATTAGTGTAATCTGCAAACAGACAAACCTTACCCTTCAGTCCATCTGCAATGTCACTGATGAAGATATTGAAGAGGACTGGCCGCAGGACTGATCCCTGAGGTACCCCACTTGTGACTTGCGTCTCTTCTGACTGTATACCATTTACCACCACTCTGTTTTCTGCCCATCAACCAGTTTGCCACCCAGTTGACCAACTTCTGACCCACCCCGTGCCCACCCAACTTATTAATCAATCTTCTATGTGAAACAATATTGAAAGCTTTGCTGAAGTCAAGGTAGGCGACATCAAATTCTCTCCCTTGGTCTATCACTCTAGTTATCCAGTCAAAGAAATCTATGAGATTAATTTGACAGGACCTTCCTTTTGTAAACCCCTGCTGTCTTGGATCCTGTGCTCCTATGGATTCCAGGTGTTGCACGATCAGTTCCTTAAGGAGTGCCTCCATAATCTTGCCCACTACTGAGGTAAGACTGACTGGTCTGTAGTTCCCTGCCTCCTCCCTGCTACCACTCTTGTGGAGCGGGACCCCTCTTGTGGAGCGGGATCACATGAGCCCTTCCCCAGTCTCCTGGGACCTCTCCTGGGCTCAGAGACTCACTAAACAATCCAAAGCATTATTCTTTTTGATATGTATAGCACCCATTTTATCCTTAGCTTGGGAATTTTTAGAAGCATGTGTTTCCTGTGTTTTCTCCCACCTCATCAGATGTTTCTCCTCCCATTACTGAGTCAAAAATAATCTCTGAGGTGATAGTTCCTCCTTTACTCTATCATTCTTCCTTTTTTTCCTTTTCTTGAGTTCCTTGTTTCTTTTCACTTTGCTTTTTTTTGTTTAACTCTCTTTATTGATATTTTCTATTGAACAATCAACCACAAACAATGCATCATAGCACATTCAACAGCCATATCTGATTTCCTCCATAAAAGGTAAAATATATATATATATTTTATATATGGACCCAGATATTCAAAGGGGTTGCACCTGGCGCAACCCTGCATTGCACCCCAGTGGGATATTCTAACGG
The DNA here is from genome assembly GCA_016271365.2 of Neoceratodus forsteri. NCBI lineage: Eukaryota > Metazoa > Chordata > Ceratodontiformes > Ceratodontidae > Neoceratodus > Neoceratodus forsteri. The sequence continues at coordinate 19,186,317 of JADMNL010000038.1, read as the reverse complement.
GTGCCAAGCGCAGCACAAGTCTTGATGCACTGGGGCTCAATGGAAACCTGCAGGGGGCATGCCCATGCATGTGTGGCACATCCCGATATTCAGCCTGGGATGTACAGCACATATGCCGGCAGAACCCTGCACTCACCACACAGGGGGGCTCAAAGTCATGCCCCGAAAAAGCAGGAACAAGTCCCAGCCACGCACAGGTCGGCAACTGAATTGCATGGAGCAACACAACAGCTACCAGCTGTGGGTGGCCACCTGCCCACCCAGAACACCGTTGCTGGGCACACACATACCCCCCAGTGGTCCAGTGGACCCCCCCATGCCCCTGTACACCCGATCGTGGACTGTTGTATAAATAAAGGATCCCTGGTGGTCCAGTGGTAACCCCCCCCTTTGCCTGAACACAGGCTGTTGTGCCAAGAAAGAGTTACCTGCAGGTCCAGTGGTACCCCCGTCCCCACCCACCCACAGAGGTCCCCCACCACCAAGAACTCCCCATCATCGGTGGGTGGCAGCACCCCGTCCGCATGCAGTTGGTACATTCTCTGCTCCAGGGCAAGAGCCCTTATGGATAGGGTGCACCACTGTGTGGCAGTGCGAGTCTCCTCTGATACCCAGGTGTTCAGAATGACCTATCTGGCTTGCACCAACAGTATCCTGACCCATCTCTGATACATAGACCACTGCTCAGCCTCCTCCTCTACTCCAAATAGCAGGCTTAGGGGTGAGAGCGGTATCCCCAAGCCCAACATGGCACTCAGCTGTTGCCCTATCACCTCCCAGAACCCTATGAGGTGTGGACAGGCCCAAAAGTAATGGAAGTACATGCCTCTGTGCTCCTTACACCTTCCACACATTTCCGACACCTCCGGGTGGAATCTATGAGTTGACTGCTGGAGGGCAATAAAGCCTACGCACAAATTTATAGGTACTTTCCTTACATTTATTGCAAGACAATAAACCTATGTGTGACACCAGTATGAGCCACCAGTTCCCCTCCGATATACCAACACCCATGTCTCTTTCCCATAGGCTACGTGTCTTGTCAGTCATACCTCGCATGTTCTCTCTTAGGAGGCGTGCAACATTCCTCAGCATCCCGCTAGGATCCTTCCTTGCTTTGCATGAGATCCCCTTCTCCTGCTCCATTACCCTGCCTCTGCACCTCTTTGCAGACATTTCTGACCTGAAAGGATCTAAACAGATCACTGCCCAGAACTCCTGCCTTCTTCCTGATCTCCTGGAAGGAGGCCATATACCCCCTACTATACTTATCTCCTATGCACTGCACCCCTTTTCCTTCCCACTCCAGAAAGGCTGGATCCTCTATATGTGTCCTAAAAAAGGTGTTTCTGGCAATGGGTAATAGCAAGGTCTCCTGCTCTTTCCTCTCCAGTGCTCCCTTGATATGTGCCCAGCTATCTAGCACCCATATAACCAGTGGGTTCAGATGCCCCAGGGAGATGTACACCTCCCGGCCTCCTCTAGTCAGATAGGCAGTCAACCTGCCACATGCCCCCACCTCATCAAAGTCCAGCCAACTGGCAATGCCGGCCCTAGACACCCAGTCCTTTATTGTATGTGTCTGTAATTCCAGGAAGCACTGCTTCAAATCAGGGAAGTTCAGCCCTTCCCCCATATTATTCGCCTTCAGTCTCCCCAAAGTGACACGCGCCCATTTCCCTTGCCACAGAAACTCCTTGAACCTCTTTTCCACTTTTTTTATGTCCCTTTTGTTAAGGCCCATAGGAAGCATCTGGAGCAAGTAGAGAATCCTGGGCAATATGTTCATCTTAATTAGGTTTATGCACCCTATCCAAGACAGGGGCAAAGACCACCATCTCCTCAGTTCCTCTATCAGGATCTTGATCATGGGCGTGTAATTCATCTGATATAAATCCGCTATCCTTTTTCCTATGGTCAGTCCAAGATACTTGAAGGAGGTGGACACCACCCGCAGTCCTCAACCACTCCCTCCTGGTCCCATCCCTAGGTTACCCACATAAAGATCCTCTGATTTATCTAAGTTAATCCTATAATTTGAGAATTCAGCAAAGCTTGAGATAAGTCCCAAAAGGGGGTGGTACCAATTTCTCTGGACTCCTCAGGTATAGGATCATGTCATCCGCATATAGTAACAGTTTATGTTGAACATCTCCCTTCCCCTTTACTCCCCTGACACTGGGGTGCTGTCTAACTGTGATGGCCAGTGGCTCTATTGCCAGGGTGAATAGGAGGGGTGATAGCAGACACCCTTGCCTCGTACCGCTATACAGGGGAAATCTTTCAGATGTCCTACCATCAATCAATACTTAAGCCTGGGGGGAGGTGTATAGGGCCCTCACCATTCCCACAGATTCCTTCCCCAATCCAAATCTGTCCAGTACCTCAAATAGGTACCCCCACTCAATACGATCAAATGCCTTCTTAGCATGTAAAGATATAATTGCCGTGAGTCCTGGCTGCCATGAGGAGCACTCATGTTAAGGGCCTTCCTCACACTGTGATGTGCGTGTCACCCCTGGATAAAACGCGTCTGGTCAGGGTGAATCAAGGTCGGGAGAAGTCCATCCAACCGGGGCACCAGGACCTTAGCATAGATCTTTGCATCAGCATTTAAGAGTGATATGGGCCTATACGATGTACAGCTCTGTGGGTCCCTCCCAGGCTTTGGTATGACACATAGAATCACCTCACCCATTGTGGAAGACAAGGGCTTTCCTTCTCTGGCCTCTTTAAACAGCCCCCAAAGATGATCTGCTACCCCTTGACCCACCACTTTGTAGAATTCAGCAGGTAGCCCATCAGGGCCACTTGCCTTCCCTGATTTAAGATTGTTAATGGCTCTACTGATTTCCTCCTTGGAGATCTCCTTACTTAGCTTTTCCTTTAGTGGCTCAGGTATGCATGGTGTCTCAACCCCATCTAAAAACTCTTTCACCCTATCTATCATGCCATCACATTCTGCACGGTACAAGGCCTGGTAGAATTGGCTAAAGCACTTCCTGATGATTTGAGGGTCCTTATGTAGAGTCCCTTGATGATCTGTAATCTCATTTATTCTCATACACCCTCTCCTTCCTTTAATCAGCTTCACCAGCAACAGCCCTGGTTTGCTGCTCCATTCATAGAGCTTATGTTTCCAGAAGAACAACAGTGTGATGCTTCCTCCATCAACACACTGTTCAAGGCATCTTTACTACCTGCCAGCAGGTGCAATGTCTCCTCCCCTCCCCTCCCTCTCTGGCCCTCCGCCTCTCTGCACTCAAGATTCCTCACTTGCAGCCACAACTCTTCCTGTTTCTGCAACTTCCCTTTTTATACCGTGTCAATAACCCAATTATGGCCCCTTTGAGGTATGCCTTCTTTGCGTCCCAGAACATTTGCATAGATGGTGCTGTGTCCTTATTTAATGAAGTATACAGAGCCATCTGATCCTGAAGGAAGGTTTTAAACTCCTGGGAGCCAAGTAAGTAGGAGGGGAAGCACCATGAAGTGCCCTGTGACTGCTGAATGCCCATCTCCAGGGCAGCAATCACCATTGCATGGTCAGAGATGCAGATGGGTCCATGCTTGATGACAGCCAATTTAGGGTGCCGCTCCCCCCCTGATATATGGTCCAATCTAGACCATGTCTTATGTGGGTTGGAGAAAAATGTATACTCCCTCTCTTTGAGGTTTGCTGCTCTCCATGCATCCAACATATCCAAATCCAGCAGGCCCTCTTTCCATTTCCTCATGCACCCTCCCTGTCGCCCTTTCCCTTCTGAGTGATCCAAATATACATCTGGGGTGCAGTTAAAGTCTCCCCCCATCACTAAGCCCTTGAACTGCTCCTTGATCAGCAGATCCAAAATACTGCCGTAGAACACCAGGTCAAAAACAGCAGGTGCATAGACGCTCCCAAAAGTGATGGGCACTTCATATAACATCCCCTCCACAAAAATATATCTTTCCTCCTTCCCATCCTGCGCAATTCTAGATAGTTTAAAGGGAAGTCTCTTATGCAGCAATACAGCCACCCCCTTATATGGGAGGAAAAAGAGGCAGCATAGCAGGCTCCCACCCAGTTACACACCAATTTCTGGTGTTCTGTCAGCGTCAAGTGAGTTTTCTGAAGCAGCGCAACATGGGTACACGCTTTTCTCAAGGCCGTCAGAACAGAGGTTCTCTTGACCAGACAGGAGAAGCCTCTTACATTCCAAGACACCATATTCACTCTCTCTCTTTATTAATCATCACTAGAGTAACCCTTCCTTAGCAATTCCTCTCCGTCACGGGCATCCACCCCCCTTTGAACAGGACCCTTGAACCCCTTCATACACATTTTGTAGCATGCTTCAGACCCTTGATTGTAGCAGTAACACTTAAAATAAACATGGAACATATAACTATATAAACCAGTAACCACTGAACTATATGCATTCACTCCTCTCTCATCCCACATCCCCCCAGTTACATAAAGCATTCCAAAACAGAATAGGTATGCCCCACTTTGTAGAAAATATTTTTACTGAAGATTCGGTTTGAAATAATCGATCTCTGCTCCCCCCCTCCCCCTGGTCCATCACATCCCAAGTTCTCTTTCCCTGTAATCTCTTTTTTTTTAATCTTCCCCATCCTCCCACATGAGTTTTCCCAGTTACAGTCTATCGTATCAGCAGGGATTGAGCCCATTCCCCCTCCCAAGGAGGTGAATACCTTTCCTCGTTGAGATCCGCCCGCTCTCCCTATTCCCATATCAGTGTGCATCTAACATCTTCCCCTTTTCCCTGCCCTTGCACCAGCTAAACAGCGTGTACCACTGTAATGGAGAACAGTTGCATGGTAGGCCCTGCAAGTCAAATCCAAAGTATGGGTCCACCACACACTGCTACTTACAGGCCATGGATTCCATGCTGCTGTGCGGGTCATCCTCGTGGCACACTTATCCACTCCCCTTGGCCATGTCCCAACATCAGTGCATCCCATCGAATATCAAGGATCGCTAGTCTTTGGACTGTTCGTGAGGGATACCCAGTCACATCTTCATTGCCAGGCACATCTGGGGAGCTTCTCAGAGCTAATAGCGGGCAGGCCTACACACAGAGTAACACCTCTCCTCATATGGCAGTGGATCCTCGGGCACTGAAACAAATATGTCTCCCCGCTGACAGGTCTTTCTTGTTCTTATAAGTTAATGTACAACCTGGTGTGGGCATCTGGGGGAAAACAAATGAAGAGCTGAAAGTTAGCCATCTCCTCACCCGCAGATTACACGCCACCAGCACGCTCACCCTATTTTCTTCTTTAATTCCGCTACAAAGGTAGTGACCTTGTCCACATCCCTGAAGCTGTAGGAGGCACCTTCATGCCTGATCTGGAGTCTCACAGGGAAGAGCATATACCACGCCACTTCAGGCACTGACATTCAGTAATCACCTCATTGAATGCCCGTCTCTTCTTCCCTATTCTTGGGGAGTGGTCTTGTGACATGTACAACTTAGCCCCTTCATACTTCAGCTCTGTCACCCCACGGTAGGCATTCCAAACTCCCTGCATATCCTAGAAGTTATGGAAGCAGATAATTACTTGATGGGGCACCTGTCCCTCTGGCGGCCATGGCAACATTGCCCGATGCACGTGCTCTAATTTATATCACCCTCCTTTCGACATGAGGCCCAGCAAGGCTGGCAATGTTATGGTGCAGAATTTCAGGATGCTCTTCCCTTCTTTTCCTTCTGGGAGGTCCCTGAGGTGCAGATTAGAGTGCCTATGATAGTTTATCTTGTAGTCCAGGGCTTCCCAAAGCTCCAAGACCTCCTTTTCTAGTTCCCCGATGCATTTGGGGAGAGGGGCCAGTGAATCCTCTGCAGCCAAGATATAGCCCTCCGCCTCTTCGATCCGCTCTTGCTGCTGAGTGAGATGGGCATCAATTGCCACCAGCCTCCGATTGATTTTCTCTTCCACCCTATTTAGCTGTGGAGTGAGCACATCCACTAGCTACTCTCGCAGTTGTCGGCTGATGGCAGTCATCTCTGCAGCCGAAATTGTTATAGGCCTCGGCGCACTTGCCTGCCTCTTATGGTTTTTGGCCCCCAAGCACTGCGATTTTCCATCCACTGTAGTGATATACTCATCCATTGCACTGGTGCACAGTTGTTTAAGTATTTTAATCCTCTTTTCCATCTGGATTACTGTGGAATACACAATTCTGATGGACCGGGGACCGGAGCTTATCAGAGACACATCTCTACGTTATTAAGCGGTCATGTGACCCTCTCTTTTCACTTTGTTATATATATATTTTGTGTTGCCTGATCAGAAAAAAGGATTTCTATACTAGTGAATTCAGGTCTTAAATTAAGACTTTCCATTTCCACTAAGACTATTGAACTACAGTAGCCTCCGTTATTAGTGCCAACATGCCAGCCCTGTTTTGTACCTCAGATAGTTTTGCACCAATAAACACAACATCTTCCCTCAGAAACTCAATTATATTTTTATTTATCACAAGTTGCTACATAATCATCAACTGGGCAGTGTACTGATTTTTAAATGATTTCACTATATCTTCACTCCGACAATAAGGAATATAATCTCAGTAAGTCATAGGAACATATTTTGTTTGTCTTAGGTAGCCTAAATGTTGCTTGTTTCCTGTTCTATTGTCTATTCCTTGTGTATTCTCATGTATCTGGTATTCCAGTCTTTTCTATGGCAGTTTGTAACTCTCACTTCAGTGAGGGTATTGTTTTTATGATGTTTTTTTCACCAGATGTCAGTGGTTTTTTTCTAGATCCCTAAACTATTATTAATTGTCAATACTGTCACCTAATGCTAATAAGGGTTCTCTTAAAGGGAATCCATATGTTTTCTTATGAAATTATTGTAAAGGTTACTATAAGGATCCAGTATGTAAATAGCTGGGTTATATTTAGAACATTTTTTTAGTAAGACGGAAGAATGCTTTTCAAATAGGGACGTGGAGGCATCCATTTTGTATACAGGAAGGGTGCTGTGATGATGTCACTGCCTCACCAGTATTAATAGTGTGCAGTGCAGCAAGTGAGAACAGTTTGACTGTGCTGTCAGGGATTCTATTATATTCTGAGGAACAATCAGGATTTTATGTTTGACAAAGTGCAAAAAAAGAATCCAGTGCTTCTCTTCATGATAGAACAGGATCCCTGTCTGTAGGATCAGATTGTTTTATACTGCTTTATTACATACTGTTTGAGCTAGTGAGGCAGATATATCACCACAGCACCCTTCCTGTCCACAAAATAGATGCTTCCACATTGCAATTTTAAATTTATTTTTCTGTCTTACTGAAAACATTTACTAAATATAACCCAGTAATTTACATACTGGATTCTCATTGTAAACTTTACAATAATTTTATAAGGAAATATACAGCTTCCCTTTAACCTAGATTGGGTCTCCTCAAGCTCCTTGCCCTGAGTACAAATATAATTAACTCCCTGATTACCTGGGCTACAATTTTGCCTTGTATTATTCATCAATAAATCATTTAATTCCTTAGATGCACTAGAAATATGTAGAACATAATGTGCCTTTGGTGTAGAAGTCAGATCCTCTCTCTCTTTTACTCGGAAAAGATGACTGCACTTTTTATCTTTTTTTTTTTTGCTGCTTTCACTGCTATTTCAACATCATCCATCGGGGCAAGAGTTCTCTGTTGTTTTTTCTCTGTAATCCAGTATTTAAAATTAGAGCAAAAAAGGCTCACCTGTGAATATGGCACAATAGCCAAATACAATACTATGCAAACCCCAAATACCCAACAGTATTTCATACCCAAGGGAGCTAGTATTTACCATATTCTTAACTTTTATGGTTGCTTGAGGCCTATTTATATTCATTTTAAAAAGTCCCAAATTGAGCAACCCAGATCATAAAGAATATACTACTAGATTATAAAAAAGAAAGTAGAGGAGAAAAAAGGAAAAGAAAAATGGTAGAAGAAAAAGATGCTCTTACAATTAAATTACAATTAACAATTAAGATAAATAAAACAATTTGTAAAAAGATGTCCCTTAAAATGTTTCTTTCTGCTCATTCTGGTACTAGAACATTTTCTCAGATCATTAGCAGTTCTATTTTTTGGGAATCCCGCTTGCACCTTGGGCCCTGGAGCTTAGCTTGTTCTTCGTACACAAAGCATCTGTGAGAAAGCAGTTTTCTTATAACGCTATATCCAGGCAGCACAAAAAGTCCAAGCAGTCCATAAAAACATGAAATTTAGACTCGGTCTTGTATGAGGCCAATAAAAAAGAAGGATCTTGTAACTCTGATAGATCTAAGTTCAGACGATCATAATCCAGAAGTTTATTTACTATCAGGAAAACAAGATCAAGTAAAGCAGTACTCGACCAGTTCCATGAAATACACAAAGTGGCTATGTGATTCAGTTACAAGCCTCTTCCAGATGTTTTGTCCTGTATGTTCTATGCAGGGGTATGTGAATTCGCAATTACATTCTTTTCTGTTCACACAAAATCCAGCAACACTAAAAACATATAGGATAGTGCATGGGGAACAGTTGACAACAGGGCTATTCTTTCATTGAGTTGGCACTATGACAACGGATTACCTCAAGAGCGCAGCTCAAAAGGTAATCTGTCGTCATAGTGCCAACGAGGTGAAAGATGCCCTGTTGTCAACTGTTCCACATGCACTTTTCTTTATAGTGCATGGTAGAATGTCATTTTTTGAGAAAAAAAATCACTACAGCATGTTCCTGCTTCCAAACATTTTTGCTGGGTTACTAGAAGGAAAAAAGAACTTTACATTTTGAACGTGTTCACGCTTGACATTTTAACTGTTTCAGAACTTTACATTTTGAAAGTTTTAACGCTAAACATTAGTACTGCCACCGACATTGCTGCTTTCCCTATGTGTCCTTTCTATGGAGTGAGCCCTAACTGTCAAATGCTGTTCGAGGACACAGTGTGTGACCTTCGCAGTGCAGTAGAAAAAAAACCTCTGCTGCACTGCGAACGTCACTAGTGTGTGACTACAAGGTTTTGACAATAATGGATTTCGGTGGAGAATGACGTTCCACCATACACTATAAAAAAAGAGGTAATGATAGTGGAGAACAGGAAAATAAAAGAGAGGAAAACAATACTAATTTAGAGCTTCAAAATAACATTGAATAGCATACAACAAGCACTAGATGCATTAAAATCTTGGACATTTACATGTCCTTAACATATCTGAGTTTGTCTAAATATAATTTCTATAAATTTAGAGGAAGATTACTTACTGCTGCTGCTATTCATATCCTACATGAGTGTTTTAGTTAACTGCTAAAAATTGAGGATACAGTGAAACTGTGCAAGTTGCATCTTCAATATAATTAAATGTAACAAATAACACATTAGAAAAAAGCTTCCCCCAGCAAGTTTTGCATTTCTCCCTGTATAACCAGAAGCAAATCTGAAATACCACAATTCTCTTTGCAGTATATTATTACCTGTGGAGGAGAGATGTAGTCGCCAACAGAGGCAGTCAGAACAAAATGGTGTATTTACCCCAAGCGAAAGTTCTTTAAATTTGATGGACTGCATCTGACTAAGGAGGGAGTCAGTGCATTGGGGCAGAAGTTTGATGTCTTTGCAGAACATTTAAACTAGCAAATGGGGAGAAAGGTGCAGCACCCCATACGTTGAATGGGAAGAACACCCTTCCCCCCTTAGCTAGTGGTCAAACAGGGATTCAGCATGTTTGCAGTTCATTTGCATCACCAGGTAAGAAAAAAGGTTTGTCTCCCCATACAATGCACAGGGGTAATGCCAAACCTCAATCAACAACTAATACACCAAAATCTGGCCAATGGAAAATCATGTACACAAATTCTCATAGCCTGGGAAATAAGATCCCAGACCTGCAGGCAATAATGTCAGAGGCTAAACTGGACATAGTAGCAATTAGTGAGACGTGGTTTACCAGTAACCACACTTGGGAGACTTCAGTACCTGGTTATGTATTGTTCAGAAGAGACCGAGGTGCTAAAAGGGGGAGGAGGGCCCTGCATGTCAATGAAAATATCAATGCTACAGAAATTCAGAATACACATAAGGAGCCAGAAGAACTGTAGGTCACCCTGGAAACAGGAAATGGACAGCCATGAGAACTGGGGTTGTCTACAGGCCCCCAGACCAGGGGGAGGATATAGACACATTACTGTTAGAAGATATACAAAACATGACAGCTAAAGGGGAGGTTCTGATAATGGGAGACTTCAACATGCCGGATACAGATTGGTCAATACCAGCAGGAACATCTGCCACAACTAGACATATAGTGGATTCCCTGCTGGGGGAGGGCCTCAAACAACTGGTACTGCAAACCATAAGAGACAGGGCTATCCTAGATCTAGTACTGACTAACAAGGAAGGGATCACAGATCTCCAGGTAGAAGGTCACCTGGGGGCCAATGACCATCACATGGTATGGTTCAATTTGGCTACTACATCTAAATCATCCCATTCCAAGGCAAAAATATGGGACTTCAGAGGAGCTACATAGATACATAGACAGTGTCGGCAGATAAGGGCCTATGGCTCACCCAGTCTGCCCATTTGAGCTTGTAAGTTCAGTTTATGTTTTCCTAGAAGTCTGTTTCCCCTTACCCCTGACCTCTAGAATTCCTTTATGTCTATCCCATGCATTCTTAAATCCCATGATTGTTTCAGCTCCCACCACTTCCTCTGGCAGGGTGTTCCACTTGTCCACCACCCGCTCTGTGAAGAAATTCTTTCTCATGTTTCCTCTGAATCGTCCTCCTCCAACTTCATCCCATGCCCTCTAGTCCTGGAACATCTTTCTTGCTAAAAAATAGTGTTTTCCTGCACTCTGTTTCTCCCTGTAAGATACTTGTATGTCTCTATCATATCCCTCTCCCTCCTCTCCTCCAGGAGTACATGTTCAGTTCCTTCAACCTGTCTTCATAGGACTTGTGATGCAATCCATGCACCATCTTTGTTGCCCTCCTCTGAACCTTCTCTACCCTGTCTATGTCCTTACATAGGTATGGTCTCCAGAACTGTACACTGTACTCCAGGTGGGGCCTCACTAGTGTCTTGTATAGCGGAATTATGACCTCCTTTTCCTGCTGGTGATGCCCCTGCCTATACATCCCAGCATCCTATTTGCTTTACCTGATGCCTTGTCACACTGTTTCCCTACACTGAGGTCATCAGAGATGACAACCCCAAGATCCTTTCCTGCTTGGTGCATGCTATATCCTCACCCCCCAACTGATATATTGTGCCAGGGTTTTTGTGCCCCATATGCATTATCTTGCACTTCTTTGCATTGAATTCAACTGCCAAACCCTTGACCATTCTTCAAGTTTCTGCAGGTCCCTTCTCATTCTGTCTACACACTCTGGTGTGTCTACTCTGTTACAGAGCTTTGTGTCATCAGCGAACAGTGAAATTCTGCCTTCTAGATCCTGCGCAATGTCACTGATGAAGATGTTGAATAGGACCGGTCCCAGCACTGACCCCTGTGGTACCCCACTGGCCACTCTTCCCTCTGTGGAGTGACAGCCATTTACCACCACCCTCTGTGTCCTGCCACCCAGCCAGTTACCTACCCACCACACTACTCTCCTGCCCACACCCATATTCCCCAGTTTGTGTAATAGTCTTCTATGTGGCACAGTGTCAAAGGCCTTGCTGAAGTCCAGATAGGCCATGTCCACTGCCCTCCTCTGATCCACCTCCCTAGTCACCCAGTCAAAAAATTCAATGAGATTGGTCTGACATGACCTCCCCTGGTGAAACCATGCTGCCTTGGGTCCTGTAGTCCATTGACAACCAGATGTTCCACCAATCTCTCCTTCAGAAGTGCTTCCATGATCTTTCCCAATACCGAGGTGAGGCTGACTGGTCTGTAGTTCCCTGCTTCCTCTTTGTTCCCACTTTTGTATAAGGGGACTACATCTGCTGTCCTCCAGTCTTTGGGTACCTCCCCTGTTTCCAGTGATTGGCTAAACAGGATAGCCAGAGGTTCAGCCACCACCTCTCTTAGTTTTTAAGGACCCTGGGGTGCACCCCATCTGGCCCCATTGCTTTGTCAACTCTTATTACTTCCAGTTCCTTCAGGATCCTTTCTCGTGTAAAGGGACTTGTGTCCATTTCTGCACCATTCTCACCCCTTGTACTCCCTTCAGACCCATTACCCCTCTTCCTCAGTAAAGACTGAGCAGAAATACCTGTTCAGTATGTCAGCTTTACTGTTGTCATCCTCCATGCGGCCCCCATCCTCCCCCTTCAGTCTCACTATCCCTCCCTTTGTCTTTCTTTTTTCACTTATGTACCTGTAAAAGGTTTTGTCCCCTTTAATCACTGATTTTGCAATGTGTTCTTCTGTCTGAGCTTTGGCTTCCCTTACTGACTTCCCTGCCTCCCTTTGTTTCTCCTGGTACTTCTCCCTATCCCTTCTGCCTGTGCCTTTTGTATTGCCTGAATGCAATCTTTTGGCTTTCACTTTCTTTGCTACCTCTTTGGAAAACCATAATGGTCTCTCTTCCTTTTCCTCTTGCTAACCTGCTTAATACATAATTCTGTTGTTCTTATAATCCCATTTTAAATACTGCCCACTGTTCCTCAACCCTGATTCCTGTCCCATTCCCTTAATGCCTCTTTCAAGTATTTCCCCATTTTTCCAAAGTCTGCCCCTAAAATCCAGGATATGTGTTTTGTGTGGTTTGGTTCTGCTCTTTCTGTGATTTCAAACCACAATGACTGGTGGTCACTGTTACCCAGGTGCTCCCCACTGTTACCCCCATCACACTGTCCCTGTTTGTGAGCAGAAGGTCCAGTATTGCCTTCTGCCGAGTTGGTTCCATGACCAGTTGCTTGAGGAAGGCACCCTGAAGGGAGTCCAGGATAAATCTGTTCCTAGTTGATGCTGCTGCTGGATGCTCCAGTCTATGTCTGGAATATTGAAGTCTCCAACCAGTACTACTCACCCTTGTCTGCCATCCTTTGGATGGCTAGCATCAGCTCCCTATCTGTTTCTTCCTCCTGGGCTGGTGGTCTATAGACCACACCTGTGCGGATGGCTGGCCCCATTTTCCTTTCCAGCTTAACCCACAGTATCTCTCCCCCATTTTGTTCCTCCTGGATCTCTGCGGCCCTTATGTCATTTTTCACATACAGTGCCACTCCTCCTCCCTTCCTGCCTGCTCTGTCTCTTCTGAATATGTTGTAGCCAGGTATGGCCATCTCCCAGTCATGGTTATCATTACACCAGGTTTTAGTGATGGCCACAATGTCCAGGTCTGACTGTACCATGACAGCCTCCAGATCTTCCATCTTGTTGCTAAGGCTCCTGGCATTTGCACACATGGCTTTCCATGATTGACCTCCTAGTCTGCTTCACTGTTCTACTCAGCCCTTCCTTGGTTGTCATTTATCCCTGGTTCTCCTTGCTGTCTGCCCTTCTGTTGAATTTTGCCCCTTTTGTGCTTATCCACCTTTTGGACACTAATCTCCATCTTTTGCACACCGCTTTGCAGAGATTGCCACTTCTCTGGTTCACTGGTTCCACTGCTAGCTGTGGGGGTGAGCAAGTAGGTACCCTCCTTGCTGGCCTGCCACCCTTTGCTAGTTTAAATGCTTGTCAATGTAGCATTTAAACTTATCATTGAGTATTCCTGATTCTCCAGGATGGATGCAGGCCATCAGGCTTGAACAAACCTCCATCCCTCCAGGTGGGTCCCCAGTCACCAATGAATCCAAACCCTTCCTCACAGCACCAGTTCTTCAACCATGAGTTAAAGTTCCTGGTGCATGCACTCC